>CM056826.1:0-2968118 GCA_029853015.1 Chelidonichthys spinosus
TATTAGAAGTATTAATAGTAGTAAAGTAGAAGTACTACTAGTATTAGTAATATTAGTACAAGTATTAGTAGTATTAGTAGTAGTAGAAGAGAAGTACTAGTAGTAGTATTCCTAGTACTACTACAAGTAGTGGAGGTAGTATCAGTAGTAAACTAGAAGTAGTACTATGACTAGTACAAGTACAAGTAGTGGACATAGTATCAGTAGTAGGCTAGTAGTAGTAGTACTAGTACAAGTACGAGCAGTGGACGTAGTATCAGTAGTAGGCTAGTAGTAGAAGTAGTAGTAGTAGTAGTCAGACAGACAGAGAGTGAGACAGAGAGAGATAGGACAGACTTGTGTATATATTTTAAAGTTTAAATGGAGTTTTCTAGGTGAAAGTATGTTTGAGCAGACGATGTTTGACAAAAAAAAACTACAAATCCCACTGACTGCTCCTGTCTGCCGCTCCTGTCCACCAATCAGAGCACACCTGCTGTCACTTCTAAAGATCAAAGCCACAGAGATCAAAGCCATCTACGCGCCTGTGTAACTGTCTAGAGCCTGTCTCTATTCCTCCATTTCGGAGGGTCCGAACAAAAGCTTCTCACGCTCACACCGAAAGTCGTATTTGCCAAAATGTTTGCACCGTTAGCGCCACAAGACTCTGCTGAAGACACTGATCACTTTTATTTTTTCCTAGTGTCAGAAATGTGGACGCTAGGGCGAGTTAGAAATGTGAGATTTTCAGCATTTCTTTGAAAATCTGCTTCTCGATTTGCTTTAGATCGAATGAGAAGCAAAAGAGACTTGGCCGCACTTAGAGGTTGCTAGTTCAAATTCTGTAACTGTCACAGAGTTTTTGAGCACATTGTGAGAGGACAGGACAAGTTTGTCTACAAAATTGGAAAAGATCACGTGTGTAGAGTGAAAATTGTGGCCGGGAGGAGTTTGGAAAGGAAAAAAATCTGAAGTATGACGAGGAGCTCTCACACTCTAACGATGATGTCACGCACTCTAGCAGGCGCAATACACACTCATTGTAAACTCTGATGAGGTCTGAAAAAACCATAAAACATAAACTGTGATCATAGAAAAACTGTAAAAGATATCAAAAAACTGAATAAGAATTGAATAGTTCAAAGTCTTGTAGGTTGTTTAAAGTTTAAATGGAGTCTGTAGGTGGAAGTATGTGAAACTAGTCGGAGTTCAAAGAGGAGGATGTTAAAGAGGTTTTTAGGCTGATCTCCATAGGAATGCATTGAAAAAAAAATATGGAAAAGGCTGAATATATTAAAAAGTATGAAAGGTAGAAAAAAGGTTGAAAATCAGCACAAAAGAGCTGAAAAAGCTGAACATTTTGATAGTTGAATGGTTTTTGTAGCTGAAAGTATGCAGAAGTTAGAGACGACTGAAAAACGTACGGAAGAAGAATAATAATAAACAAAATGGCCGAACAGGATAACATAGGTTGGAAATGCTTTAAAGCATTTCCACCAAATAATAAAGATTAGGATAACATAGGTTAGAAATGCTTTAAAGCATTTCCACCAACTAGAAAATGCATTTCCTGCGGAAATACGTGGAAATGCTTTAATGCTGAAGCAACACTGGAAAAAAAGCTGAATATTTGAAGAAAATATTGAAAGAACTGAATATTTCAAGAGAATATTATAAAAAGCTGAATATTTAAAGATAATATTAAAAAAAGCTGAATATGTGCAAAAGTTTGAATAAGCTGAATAGTTGAAGAGAAAATTAAAAAAGCTGAATATGTGCAAAAGTTTGAAAAAGCTGAACGTGCAAAATTATGAAAAAAGCTAAATATTAAGAAAGCTTAATATCTGCAAACGTATGAAATAAGCTAAATAGCTGAACAAATGTGAAAAACCTGAATATTTGAAAAGAATATGAAAGGCAAAAAAAATGTTGAAGACAAGTTGAAATGTCCTTTAAGAGCTGAACATTTAAATATCTGAATGGTTTTTGTAGCTGAATGACATACAGACAGAGGCCGAGTGAAATACATACAGACAAAGAGAAAGACAACAGACAGGCAGACAGACAGAGGGGAGAAAAACATAGAAAATATAAAGGCACTGAAATAGTGTGTGGATCTTTGTATAACATCGTGAAGCAAACCATTGGTCTCAATGTTTTAACAAATACAAAACAGAAGGGTAAGCTCATTGCAAATATATTTTAATTGCATTATAATTTAGTGAGTCAATAATGCTGTAGTAATTCACAGTAATTATTACAATTCAAAATGTAGTTATAAAGTCAGCAGAATTAAATTAATATATCATTATCAACAGTATTATATACAAACAAGCCTGATACATCGTTCATACAGAATGAACTGATGTATTTGTTTAATAAATAAATACATTTATAAATAAAACATTGATAATGCTTCAGTATATTATGAATACAAAGTGGCACAAAATATGAATGAATAGTTCTTAAATTGATCTATGAATTGTAAATGAAAAAAAGGAAACTTAGCACAAAATCTTAAACTGTGTTCATTCTTTTTTCCCGTAAATAAAAAACACAATTGACATTAAATTAATTAAATGATATATATTTATTTATATACAAATTAATATAGGGCTAAATTGAATAAATAAATAAAAAATACTTAAATTCAATTAAATTGAACTATGAATTTGAAATTTAAAAAGCAAAAGTTGCATTCACTCTTTTTTGCATATCAAACATAATTGAAATGAAAATAATTAAATCTGAAATAATATTTAAAATAGAAAGATAAAGAAAAATAATTCTATACTAAAATTAAATTGAACTACGGATTTGAAATGAAAAAGGGAATCATCGTAAGCTGCTTTCACTCACTTTTTTCTGCATATAAAACATCATTGGACTTAAATTAATTCAATTTGAAATAAACAGAAATAGAAAGATAAATAGAAAATAAAAAAAACAATACTGACATTAAATCAAATTGAACCAAGTCTTAAGGCGGGCTCACACCGGACCGAAAATCGGCGTCTTTGAGAGAGTCGGCGTCCCTGACATGAGTCTACTTGGTGTGGTCCGCTCGAATCGGCCACGTCGGCGTTCATTTCAGCCGATTCAAATGTGTAATCCGCCATTCGAGTCGGTCACTCTTTTACCATTCTGATTGGTGGAGGCTAGCAGCTTGACTAGCGAATCAGTGAAGCCCGGAAGTGACGATGGTAAACATACCAGATAACCAATGGAATCTAGTGGAATTGAAGAAGGTGGTCTATAGAGGACCGCCTACTTCCGGTTTTCGTGTTTTTTGGCCCACAATACAGATTAGCGCCGCCTGTTGTTTTGGAGACATTACATCTCGCGCAAGCGCGGAACGTATGGCGTCGGCTGAAATTCCGTAGGTGTGAACCGCCCATGTCGTTGTTCGAGTCGGCCATATTAAGTAGCCGACGCCGAATTTACCGACGCGAGTCGGGCAGTTCTTCCAGTGTGTACACACCTTTAAGCTTTCTTAACTTTTTTTCTGCATATAAAACATAATTGAAATGAAATTAATTAAATTTAAAATGAAATATAGAAATAGAAAGATAAATAAAAAAAATAATACTGAAATCAAATTAAAAGCAACTCAAAGACCAAAATCTGTGTGCATTCACATTCTTCATATCCCTGTCAATCAAAATGGCCTCCCCTGTGCCACCTCCCCTTATTTAAATGACTGGAGGTGCTAAGTTTCTACACGGTGGTGTGAAAGCCCCTTTAGGGCTTGATTTTGCCTACACCATGGGGGACACTTTAACTAACCATAAGGAAACTCAAATGGACTTTTGGCTCCACTTTGGTGGCAATTCACTAAGAGTCTGTTATTCATATGGGGATAACGTGAATTGGGAATCATTTCAATTATTGCATGTAGACCCCCTTTTAATTCAAAGAAACAAATAAAACTTAAAATAAAATTAGATTTGAATACAGAATTTGATAATCAATGTATCCCCGTATGCACTGGCAGTTGGATCTTGCAATAAAACAAATAAATAGATGAAAATAAAAAATACATAGAAACTGTAGTTTGCAAACTCAAAAATGAACAGCGCCTAAGCAGAAATTGTTTTTAAATTGTTTTAGGGCTCAACAATATATATTGTTGCCATCAATAGCAGAAGATTCGTGCTGTATGTGCAAAGGATGCAATATTGGGTAACTAACATCTGTCCACATCCTTCTTTCACCTATTATCTTAATTGTTTTTTATGATAAGCACAGTACATAAATAATATTGTGTTGATCAAGATCTTTAGTCAAGATTCATGGGTAAATATGAGGGAGACAATGTGTCATGCCTAAAAACATTGTTATGATAGCGACACATTAGTCAAAACAGAGCTTTGTATATAAAGTGTCATTTGTTTGATAATGATGAACAATATCACAATTTCAATAGTGAACAGAGGCTTTTCACATGGTGGTCAGACCGAGGCTAATACCCGCAATAGTCTAGCACAGGTGTCAAACTGATCCAGTAAAGGGGCTACAGGTTTTCATTCCAACCAAGCAAGAACACACCTGATCCAACAAATCAACTGTGTGAAGACAATTCAGTTGATTGAATAAGTCCAGTCAGCTGTGTTCTTGCTTGGTTGGACTGAAAACCTGCAGCTACAGTACCCTTTACTGGATCAGTTTTGACACCCTATGGCTTCAAGCTGCAGTAGCCCTGGATTGACAGTCATGTCAACACTGTAATTTCACTTGTGTGTTATCTCAATATTTAGCTCAGTTTACTGAGCCTCACTGAAATGCAGGTTGTGTCCTTGACTTTGAAGGAACATGGGGTTAGAGTCACTTGTGTGACCTCAGGTCAAAGACAAGCATGGGAACATTTGTTTACCAATCAAATCTTTAGACGAGGCTCATTTAACCAAGTCATGTGTTGTGGGCCTTCTGGAGACAAAACCTTCAGCTTACTTCCACAGTCTGATACTGTGACAGCTTTTCAGTTGGGTTTAGAATAGCCCAAGGCTAAGGATACACATGTGAAAATCCTCTAACAAACCTACCCGCTGAAACCCCACACTAATGATCACTTAAATAACATATAATAAAACACATGTCTTCTCTTTCAGGTTAATTAGTTTAGATGCATATAACATCTGAACTAACTGACAACTTTCCCCTTCATCTGTCATTAATCTGTCAGAAAACAGATGGAGAGGGAAAGGGAAAGATGACATGAAAAATAAATAAATAAAATAAAAGATATTAACTGCTGTGAAATATAAAAAATAACATACATTGTTTGAATCACATAAGAAAGAGATCAATAATAATAATGATAGAAATAATAACAAATAGGTGTCCTACTGTTGAGAGA
Source organism: Chelidonichthys spinosus (assembly GCA_029853015.1). Classification (NCBI taxonomy): domain Eukaryota; kingdom Metazoa; phylum Chordata; class Actinopteri; order Perciformes; family Triglidae; genus Chelidonichthys; species Chelidonichthys spinosus. The sequence goes on from CM056826.1 coordinate 5,336, forward strand.
GGTAGTCATTCTGTCCATGGATCATCGTGTATGCTGTTGTTTGTTGAATCTGTCCAAATTGTCAGTGGAGCACAGTGTCAGTGTGGAGATGTAAAGGGCTGTAACATGATGACCTTTGACATGTCCAGTGGCTGTAGGACTGCTTCTTCCAGGTATCTGGCCAGTGTTTGTGTGAGGACAGCATCACGGTAGACATGGAGGAGGAAAGGCCTTAAAGGGAAGAGCAGACAGAAACTTTATTCCTCCCATTCCTTTAGTTGTTAATGCAAACAGCACACACAAACAGTAATGAAACAGTATGTTTGCTTGTTGTTTAATCAAAGAGGGATCCTGTTCTAAAGGAGTAAAACATTTTTACCTTTAGTTGTTTAGCCTGATGCTGCACCCAGCAGGAAGTGTGATGACAGTGATGACTGATCTGATCTTCCCTGCAGCAGCACACCTGATCACTTTCCAAGGATCAACAGTAGTTAGGCTCTACTGAAGTCAACTGTGCACAGCAATGGATGCACATGTGGTGACGTGGAGATAGGAGGGTAGCGCAGGTCCTGATAACTGAAAACATAAAGTTATTGTCATAAATGAAGACTGGAAACAAAACATGTTCAGAAGTTACAAAACAGACATTAATAAAATACCTTGAACACTGCTGCCATTTCACCAGAGAGGTTTATGAAGGCTTCATGATGTTCAGCTTCTTTCACATGTTAGCTCTCGTGCAGTCCTGATGTCCCACTCTAACTGTGAAGTGAGGGATCAAGGGAGGAATGGAATGACAACGTTATATCAAAAATGTTTTCCAAACTGTTGCATTAAAACAAAGTAAATACATGAATGTACCTATTTGAAAGAGAATATCAGATAACAACAACAGAAAACAATACCTTATAGTCTGTTGTGAAGAAATCAGCACTGGCAGGTCTGTGGTCCAGCAGTGACGGTCCCATTTGAGCTGCTGCAGCATCTGGTCTGTGGCAGCAATAGTCCTGGTTGATGATCCAATATTCAGGCCAGAGTGATGGTAGGCAAAGACGGCCGGTGTTATCTCATCCTCGCTTTAAAGAATGACTGGGGTTGGCGGAAGTAGAAATGTTCTTGCAGTGATGGCCGCTGACAGGGACAGAGTTAAGATGCTGCTGGCAGCTCTGTCTTGTGGCTGCATGTTTGGTGGATGTGAGTGGTCCTCACATGCTGAAGGGTTGTGAGGCTGAAGCTGGTGTTGTCATAGAGGAGACAGGAGAACTTGTCTTCGTCCAGGGAAATAAACTTACACAGTTATTCTTAACAAGAAACGGGTGGTGATAATGGGGTTTCACTGGTAGGGGATCCTAAAGCAGAGAGCAGGGTTTACATTAAGAAAATTACTTTTCTGATTTCTCACTAAATGTTGCAGCTGTATACAATGCTGTATACAGCGCTGAAACAGTTTTGACCTGTGCATTCATCATCCTGACCCGACCCCCCCACCCAGAATGAATGCACAGGTCAAAATGCATTGGCAATATAGCTCATAACAACATATCTGAATATCTGAGTTATCTGAAAAGAAATTATGTACTATCCAATATTCTCAAAACTTACGATTACCAAACAAAATGTTATTTTACTTACATGTGACAGCATACTTAGCTTTCCTTTACATAGACACTTAGATAAACCGGACCAACAATAATATGGTTATCTAAAAAACAATCACATGATGCTCAGTGGATTTTTGTTCTACCTGACAGTTTTCAGACCGTGGTGGAGAGAAATTGGGTCCTGCAGCAACAAAGAGGCCTTGCATGTCAGTTTCTCATAGGCTCGTTACAGAAGTCATACCAAGTGTTGAGGAGATCCTCTGGTCCGCCCTCCCTCCCTCCCAGCCTCAGAGAGACTGAGGCAGCCTGGCAAGGTGTTGAAGCCTGGCTGCTCAGAGGATACTCCTCATTATGGATCATTGTATTTGTCATTTAAATCTCTGTAAGTCATTTTTTATATTGTTCTGAGTAAACATAGCATCAAATATACTCTTTTTGATTTTATCATTGCACATTTCAATAATTTACTCTTTAAAATAAGCTGTGTTATTAATACATTTATCACTCACTTACTTCACTACGTTAAAGTTCCATCACAAGTTCTTTGACTTTTTCTTGATCTTTAAAACTCACTTGACATATTATGGGCTGTTAGGGACATGACACAGTAGACAGGATTGTGATAACTGTAATAACTTTTCATCACGCCAGATTGGAGACAACGCTGTGGTTGAGAGATGAAAATGAGGTCGAGCAGTGTGTTCTTCTCTGTGGTTGCACCATTGATCAGTTGTGTAAATCCATGGGACTGAAAAGCTCAATGATCGGCTTACTGGCGTTGGATAGGAGATTCTTTGAAGTCACCACACACAATTATGTTGTTACAGTCCATGATCTCAAGTGAGTCCAACAGGCTTCCCAGGTTTGACAGGAAAGATGTGACACTGTAGTCTGGAGGTCTGTATACAGCTGCAATCAGCGCACTCACTGGGCTTCAACTTTCAGAGCTACGAACTCAAGGTCAGTTACATTATGGACATACTGTTTTTCATGCACTTGAATGTGGTTTTTCACTAAACAGCAAATCCACCACCTCTTCTGTTGGCCATCTGTGGTACATTTGTGTAGGACACGTGTCTGTTGCGTTTGAACATGGTGTAACCCTCTAAATGCAGACTGTCTGCCACGAAGGAGCCTTGTAGGTGAGTTTCTGTGAGACACAAAACATCTGCAAGACACAGTTCATGATGGCTCTTGATGTCATTGACATGAGCTGGGAGTCCCTCTGTGTTGTGGTGAATAATGGCCATTGTGTCAGGTCCACTCAATGTATGTTTGATCTGAAGAAGAGGCATCATGTCGTCCAAGTTGACTTGTCTCATAGTTTGCAGTGCTCCAGTGATTTGTGGGTTGGCGTATATTTTACTCTCATCCATATCCAGAATGTGCAGTCCACTGAGAGAGGTCACTCTGCTGACAGCTACATAAGCCATGCCAGGTTCAAAAATGTGTTTCAGTGAGACCACAGCTGATGTCCTTGTCATACCTTGGACCTTGTGAATTGTACAAGCAAAGGCCAGTTTAATAGGAAACTGTCTGCGTACCACTCCTTTCTGTTTCAGATTCTCCTCGGCTCTCTCGATGTACACTAGATTGTCTGGTCCACCTGGTGCTCTATTACGGTAATCCCTTCCAGCTGTTTCATCATCCATCTTGAGCCCAAGCACAGTGACATGTGCGACACCATTTTGTTCAGAAGTTATTACCCTGACCAGAGTAGAGAACGATCCATTCACCAATCCTTGAGACACGTCTATGTTTCTGGTGAGCATGACACGAGCACCCTAAGCAACGTTTACAGTATCTGGTAACTCATTTCTGTTTCCTTTATATGGTTTGGCTTGTCGTGCCATTCTGCCAGTTCGTGGGTCCTTCTTGTAGTCATCTGCATCAATGTTGGTGATATGAGAATGGAGCAGAGCTAATGTTGTTGAGTTGTGTGAATCAACTTGTTTATTAGTTGCAAAAATGTGCAGTACATCATTTGGACAAAGTGCTGGTTCAGTGACGGCCTGTGACAGCAGAGCTCTGTCTGATTCAGACAAAACATGTGACTTTTCTTTCACTCGGATCCTGTTCAACATCTCTGCAAAGGCAACATCATCCTTCTGACGCATAATCTCAGTCAGAGTCATCATCTGAAAGTGTTCCTGCCAAAGGTCAATCTCACAGGGGTCATACACACACAGAGGTTTGGACTGTCTCACTGGTGGAAGCTGATAAAAGTCTCCTACGGCTATGACTGACATTCCTCCAAAGGGTCTCTGACTGCCTTTGATCTGTTTGAGTCTGGCATCAACATAGGCAAACAGGGGCTTTGACACCATGGACACTTCATCAATGATGAGGATTTCAGCATTCAACAGGTCAGATCTGACTTCATCCAGTTTGTTGCCAAGTCCTTGAAATGGAGGTTTTAGGCTTCTGGGCAGCTTGAGAAGAGAGTGCAGTGTTGTTCCTGAGATGTTAAAAGCAGCCGTTCCAGTGAAAGCAGTCAGCAGGACAGTAGGGTTTGATATGTCAGCTTCTTCAGCACGTCTCGGCAGCTTGCACAGTATCTTAGAGGCCTCAGAGTAGATGCATTTAATGAGATCAATAACCGCTGGGCGTCACTTTAATAGGTCTCTGTTCATCCAGTGTGTTTTGACCGGTAGGGAACTGAACAGGGAAAGCCATGGCCTCCAGTTTAGGTGTTCTGAAAAAGCTGACTGGACTGTTTCTTTCAGCGGGGGCAACAGAGTAGATTCCTTCACTAAAAGATAATATTTCCTCTGCAACATCACATGGCTGAAGGCATGATTCTGTTGTAATACAGTAATTTGACAATGCAGATTAATGCAGGTCAGGATGTGAAATACTGCCACCTTGTGGTGCTATGTATGCTCTGTGTTTCAGTTCAATAAATGCTCGTGAAACTTCAATAGGTTATGGGCCCAGTCGGTCCCAGTCAGTTCTAGTAAATAGCTTAAAAACAGTTGTTTTCACGGATTCTGTGTGGAGTACTCGGTGTTGTGTGATTCACAATGGAGGACAGACTGTTTATCGACAAGCTAAGTGGACCAGACAACTGGGCTACGTGGAAATTCCAGATCGAGCATCTGCTGAAAGCTAAAAGTCTATGGGGCATGGTAATGGAGACGGAAACATTAGCACAGGATGCTAACGCAGCTGCACGAGCCGAATTCGCTAGGAAGAAAGAAAAAGCGTTTTCAATGTTGGTGCTTAATGTAAGTACATCTCAACTGTACCTGATTACAAGTTGCCAGTCACCTAAAGAAGCGTGGGATACGCTGAAGGGACATTTTGAGAGAGACACTCTGGCAAATAAATTGTTTCTAAAGAAGAAGTACTTCAGGTGTGAAATGAAGGAAGGAGAAACGATAACCGAGCATTTGAAGCGCATGAAAGAATTAACGGATCAACTCAGTGCTATTGGTGCTGTAATTGAGGAGGAGGATCAGATTGTGACATTGCTAGGTAGTCTCCCACCCAGCTATGCAACAATTGTCACTGCCCTGGAGACAAAGATGGACAGTTTGACTCTTCAATTCGTGCAGCAGTCATTAGTAAATGAAGAACAAAAGCGAGTGCAGGCAAACGGCAGTACCAGTGTTGCGCCACCAGGTGCCGCCTCTGCGATGCAAACGCAAGTGCGTGGGGATCCACAGCCTGAGGGAATCGACAGATCCAAGTGGAAATGTTTTAAATGTGGGAAAGAGGGACATCTGAAACGAAATTGTCCAAAGTTAAAAAATAAAAATCAAACCCACAAGGCTAAACAAATGACATGTGAGGATAATAAAAATTCTGAAAGTGCAAACGAAAGTGCATTTGTTGTCAGAAAAATCAGAATGAAAAAGTGAAACAGGTCGAATGGCTGATCGATTCTGGAGCGTCAAAACACATGACATGCTCAAAAGAAAATACTGCAGGATTACCAGGAATTCACAAAGCCACAGTCAGTGAAACTGGGCGATGGCAGAGTAGTCGATGCACAAGGACTCGGCACTGTAAAAATGAAAATGACTTTCAAAGTGAGTGATGTCAAAGATGTCACAATGTACGATGTGCTGTATGTTCCCAAGTTGTCAGGGAATCTTTTCTCAGTGGGAGCTGCTGTGAAAAAGGGGAATACTGTGCAGTTCAAGAAGGCCCGGTGCTACATTCGTGGAAAAGATGGAGATCTTCACGGGATGGGAACACAACGATCCGATGGACTATACCAGCTGGACGTGGAGGGGAGTACGTCTGTCCCTCACACAGCAGGAAGTGCATCAGTTGCAGCCAGCCTATGGCATCAAAGACTGGGCCACACCACCATGCTGAAGGAGCTGAAACCTCTGGTGAGTGGAATGGACTTTTCTGCTGAAAAAGAGAACTCCTTCTGTGAAGCGTGTGTGGAGGGCAAGCTGGCTAGGAAGTCATTCAAGTCAGTGGGAGCAATACGCTCAAAGCGGAAACTGCAGCTGATTCATAGTGACGTCTGTGGTCCCATGCAGACTGAATCTGTAGGTGGGTCAAAGTATTTCGTGACATTCATTGATGATTACTCAAGATGCTGCAAAGTATACTTCATGAGGCAGAAAAGTGAAGTGCTCAGCAAGTTCAAGGAATTCGAGAGAACATTCTCCAATGAGTGTGGACAAAGAGTTGCAAGACTGAGAACAGACAACGGTGGGGAATACACGTCGAAAGAATTCCAGGAATACCTGAAAGCTCAAGGCATCCATCATGAAATGTCTGTACCCCATACACCACAGCAAAACGGTGTAGCTGAAAGAAAAAATCGGACTTTAGTTGAAGCAGCAAGGAGTATGCTGTCTCATGCAAAGCTGCCAAACATGTATTGGGCAGAGGCTGTAGCAACAGCAGCCTACGTGCAGAACAGGTTGCCCACATCACTTCTAAAGCAACAGCCCCGTACCAGAGATGGAGTGGAAAAAAGCCGAACATCAGTCACATGAGAGTTTTTGGCTGTGTGGCATATGCACATGTTCCAGAAGTAGAGAGGAGAAAGCTGGACAAGAAAGCGGTGAAGCTTCGCTTCGTGGGATATGCCAACAATGCAAAGGGCTATCGTCTGTGGGATGAGGAGAAAAGGAGAATTCTGATTCGCCGGGACGTCATCTTCAATGAGACCGACTCCGACTGGAAACAGGAAGTGGAAGTGTCTTGTTCAGACAGTGATGCTGGCAGTGGTCCTGATGAGAGAGGAGCATCAGTCAACGATGACACACAATCAATGAAGCTCCGAGAGAGTGCGGCAGAGTCAGAAAGCCCCCAACAAGGTATGGCTATGATGAATATGCAGACACAGTGACTGTTGAACATTATGCAAATGTCTGTAGTGTAAATGAGCCAAGTACACTGAAGGAAGCAATGATGAGCTCTAATGCTAAGGAATGGAAGGAAGCAGCTGATTTGGAGTACGAGTCCCTGCTTAAAATGATACTTGGGACTTAGTGAAATTGCCAAAAGACAGAAAGCCGATAGGTTCGAGATGGGTGTTCAAAGTCAAGCACCATAGTGATGGAGAAGTGGAGAGATACAAGTGCAGACTTGTTGCCAAGGGTTACTCACAGAAGTATGGCGCTGACTATGATGAAACTTTCTCACCTGTTGTACGATTCAGCTCAATTCGTGCATTGCTGTCCTTTGCTGTTCAGAATAACATGCATGTACCCAGATGGATGTCGTTACTGCATTTTTAAATGGACATCTAGAGGAGGAAATCTACATGGAGCAACCAGACGGGTACGTCAAGCCAGGCCAAGAGCACTTGGTGTGCAAGCTGAAAAAGTCAATCTACGGCCTTAAGCAGTCACCTCGCTGCTGGAGTAAGACTTTCACAGAGTTCATGAAAGATCTTGGATTCAACCAGAGCACATCAGATCCCTGTGTTTCGTGAGAGCTCGACAGGAGCTAGAGATCTTAGCTGTTTATGTCGATGATCTGATTCTGATCACAGAGTCACTGCAGAGCATGAGTGAGTTGAAAGTTGCTCTGAAAAACAGATACAAGATGAAAGACATGGGTGAGTTGTCTTACATACTGGGCATCTCAGTGATTCAAGACAAGACAAACAAGTGTGTGTACCTTCACCAAAAGCATTACATTGAAGCCGTTCTTCAGAAATACGGCATGGATAAAGCAAATCCGGTCACAACCCCAGCTGATGCAAATGTGAAGTTACAGAAAAATGATGGTGTCAGTAAGCCAGTGAACCCAGGTACCTACCAGTCAATTGTAGGAAGCCTGTTGTACGCAGCAATGGCCACCAGGCCAGACATCGCACAAGCAGTGAGTGCTGTGCCAAAGTTCAACGCCGAACCAAAACCGCACACATGACTGCTGTGAAGAGAATTCTTCGCTACCTGAAAGGTACCGCAAACCTCGCTCTCAAGTACCAGCGGTCAGAGTCTGGAACTTTAGTCGGCAATTCAGACGCTGACTGGGCAGGAGATCAGGATGATCGTCGTTCTACAACCGGGAACGTCTTCCTACTGAGTGGAGGAGCAGTAAGCTGGCTCAGCAAGAAACAGAACACAGTCGCACTGTCAACTGCTGAAGCAGAATACGTCGCTCTCAGCCAGGCAGCACAAGAATGTACCTGGCTTACACGACTTCTCAGTGATCTAGGAATGGACGTTACACCAACAGTGATTCTGGAGGACAACCAAGGAGCTATTGCCATAGCTAAGAATCCAGTTGACCATTCAAGAACAAAGCACATAGACATTCGGTACCACTACATTCGTGAATGTGTGCAGAATGGACAAATTCAACTGCAATACTGTCCTACAGATGATATGAGGGCAGATATCTTGACCAAGCCCTTACCAAAGCAGAAGTTTGAGTATCTTAGGAGAGAGATTGGACTTTGTGCTGTATAACTCAGATAAGTACAAGTCGTAGGACAATGTTAAGTATTGTTAGAGCCTAAGTTAAGACTACTGGTAAGTAAGGTAAAAAAAAAAAAAAAAAAAAAATGGCTTGCTAGTATTCTAGTATTATTCTTTTAAGTTTGTTAAAAGAAGGGGACTTATAGTCTAAGAGAAGAGTCTAAGTTTAATACATCTCCTAAGTGATTTAAGTTAAAGAAAGTAAGACTTAAGTTTATTAATAAATTAAGTGGGAGTGTTGTAATACAGTAATTTGACAATGCAGATTAATGCAGGTCAGGATGTGAAATACTGCCACCTTGTGGTGCTATGTATGCTCTGTGTTTCAGTTCAATAAATGCTCGTGAAACTTCAATAGATTCCAGAGCAAAACCACCATTAGGCATGTCACCTTCCTGCTCATCATCAGCTCTCTGCTCCTTTGGTTGTTCACCATCACTGGACAACATGTCATCCTGTTCTTTTCAGGCTCATGTTCTGCCTCACACGGTGCATCAGTCTCACACCTGTCAATTTCCATTAAATCAGCTTCATCATAATCATCATCCTCCATTGTTGCATTCTCATCATTGTCATCATCCTCATCAGGAAGTGTTGGGTCACATAACTCTGCTTCATCTCTGATAGTAATGTCTTGATACTGTGGGTGGATCTGTTTGAGTTTATGCAGCGCCTGCACTAGTTTAGACCAGGTAACAGTCTGAAACAGCTGGTGACCTCTGTAACACAATCGTCTCTTCAGTTTCACTCTCATGACCTGAGACTCACTTCTCAGTCTGGGTAAGGCTTCCACTGTTTCCTGAACCTCCGAGGGAACACATATGACATTACCACATATTAGATTCTGTCTGCCTTTGGGAAGAGGAATAATCTTGGCAAATGCTATGCACTTGGCTATGAGATGTCTCTCCAGTATGTTGAGATCACACAGTTCAGATGGAATGTCAGCGAGCTGTAAGTTGTTAGCAACAGCAAGGCTTGGCATATTTCCATTTTTAAGGTGATTATGACAGGTGTGACAGATCCACTCTCTCCTTCTCTCATCAGGCATCTTACACTGTTGTTCACTCTGCAGTCATCGTCACAAACATGGACATACTTTCCAGTCAGGCATCTAGCAACCATGTGTGGATTTCTGGCATAATTTGACCTTTTGCAAAGACGTACTTGGTTTGGAAAAGAAGCTTTATGGCAGACAGTGCAGACATAAGTGGGACCGTTCTTTATATGTGATCTGAAAAGCTTTATGACCTCTTTGATCAAAGAGTTGTCATCCTCTGTCTCACATGTTGGTCTGTTCATCTGTCTGTATTTATTTTTTATTTTCATGGCACATCTCATGTTCTGCATACTCCTGAACGCAAGATTGTTCGCGTACCTGTCTCGCATCCGTTTTCTCATTAGTTGTCTGTGTCTTTCCTTAAAGGATTTGTCGTTTCTATATCTCGTTCGGATATAAGATTGCTGTCTCTTTCTGAAGGCCACATTCTCTATGTATCGACTGGTTATGTAATTTTTTTCGTTTCTCTCTGAAGTTAAAATTATTTTTATATTGGTTGGTAATAAATTGTATTTGCTTCTTTCTGAAGTCAGGATTCTCCCTGTATCGATTGCTGAGGAATCGTTTATGTTTCTCTCTGAATTCAGCATTCTCTCTGTACTTAATGGCTCTTATATTATTTATTTTCTGTTTTCGTAATTCAGAATTGTTTCGATAGCAATTAGTAACAAACTCTTGTTTTCTTTCTCTGAATTCTTCATTAGAATATTTCCTGCTTGAGTCTGATTTTTTCTTTGCTTTAGATGTCTCATTTGAAGCATACCTTTCCCTCTCTTTCCACTTTTGATTCTCCTTTCTCTCTGATACTGTTTCAGAGCGCATTAGCCTCCTCTTATATTTTCTCTTTTGCTCTTTACTAAGTTTTTTCAGGATACACGAGATGTCATGTGAGATATTATCATTGGCCACAGTATTTATCAATGGAGCAGATAAGTTTGACTCACTTGAGGGGCATCATGTGATGTGACAATGTTAGTGGACACTCCCTGTAATATGTTAACAGAGACATCACTGGCATCAGGGTTTACCTTTGCAGCAGAGTTTGGGTCATTCAGCAGAGCATCATGTGATCTGACAGAGTTCAAGTTGAACTGGCTCAATGGTTCTGGTTCAGTTTCCATATCAGTGGATACCTCATGTACAATGATATCAGTGACAACAGTGTTTATCTTTGTAGCACTCTTGTTTTGAGGAGCATCATCCAACAGAGCAGTTGAAACAGCAGCAGCATGAGTTGTAGGTCGACTCTCTCTGTCTGGGATATTCTGAAGGATGTCTGTGTTCACATCGTAAAACTTCACAGGCTTCAACTCATAGTTACTGGAGGACTGTGCGCCTGACATTCTGTGACACGTCATGAGCCTGTCAATCATATCACTGAGACGTGTGAATGTTACCATGACAGCAGTACCAGGAGTGAGTGAACCCGGGGGGGGGGTAAACCATTAGCTGTTCTGGAGTGGGGGTCAAAAAATCCAAACCTGCCTGACCTGGTTCTGAATACTGCAATACACAACAGTCTCATCATCAGTAAACCATACTGCACTTCTGATAACAAGCAGCTCAGTCCTGCCTCAAGGTCCAGATAACTGTCTACAGCTCCAGGTAAAGGGTCTCCAAATGTGCCGTATCTGGAAAGTTGTGTCATGTCCACATAATGTATACACCTGCGTGCAGGAACTTTATCAGGGAGCTCGTCTGTAGTCAGATAGATGTCATCATGGTTTAGCCTTTTCCTCACCTCTGAGTACATCACATTACCCTTATCCAAAACAAGGTCCAGGTCTGCTCTGGTCAGGTTTTCATTCTCATGAAGGAATGCAAGAAAGGTTAGTGAGTTACAGGTACACTGCTTATTTCTGTTTATGCCATATCTACTGGAAGCCTGGCTGCGTGATGCACACACATGTCTTACAGAAGGCTGATGTCCCAGGTCCACACAGTCTGCATGGGAAGGTCCTGCAACACATGGTTCATCTCTATGATGTCCTGGTTTTACGATGTCAGCATAAGATACCTTTGGTACACTTGTCTCATCACTTTGACCTCTGTGGTTTACCTGGGTCACATTAGAGGGTCCTGCTACACTTTGAGCATCACTATGTCCTCTCTTTACAGCTTCAGCATAGGATACCTGTGGTACAGATGTTGTATCGTGTTGACCCTTGTTTCACATTTGAACATGGATGCTGCAGACATGTTTACTTTCCACTGCTCTGAGGACCATCATATTCGCTTCTGACAGACTTAACTGTGGCCAAAAACCCTGTGGAAATTATTAATATATAACACTATCAAGAGATCTGAATTAAGTTCAAATTCAATGTACTGAGATTGTGATCGTAGCTTTGTATTTATATTTGTGATACAAATAACTTTAATTTAAAATTCAATGACACAAGCTCAGTTAAATTCCTCAAACAGTCTGAATATATTCAGGTTTATATATATATATAAACTATGATCAAATAATCCACTTGGTTGATGAATTACAGTATATGAGGGGTTAAACAACAACAAAGCACTTATATACACTTACTGATGCAAACAGGTCTTTATATGTGAATCAGGAACAATGCATATAATTCTAATTCGGTGTTACTTGTACTTATTTACACCAGTTGAGTAAAACTGATTGTGGCCAGTCAATTATGAAGATATCTGCAATCAAAACCTTTGGGTACACACCTGCAGAGCACAATGTTCAGTAACAACTACACTTCCTAGTGGTAAATATGGACTTTCACTTCAATCTTATTTCTTGTTTTACAAGAACACTGTTATCTTTAATTTCTTCCTTACAACAATTATATATTTGAATATGTACAAGATTGGAAAAAAAGTCTTTAGTCCAATGTTTGTGTTCTGTATTAATTAGAAAATAAGGAAATTATAGCTGTAAATCAATTCAATGTAACTATATAATATTTTTGATCAAATTGGCTTCAAAATAGAGATGAAATTACTAATCAAATTTCAATATCAATATGGACTAAGATAGACAAAACCTCTCTATAGAAATTGTTGTCTTAGGACTGTTGATATGTAGATTTCAGTTCCTACAGGTTTCTAAACAGAATAAATGTAATTTAATATGTAAATTCAGTTCTTTAAAATGTCTTGTCAAATCTGGGAAAAATTATATTCAATGTGAAAACACAGACACTAGAGAAGCTATATTATGCTAATCACAATGCTATTGCTGATTTCAACCCACCTAAATTTCAATAAAGCGTTGTAATTTTTTTGTAGTAATCCACTAAAGACTGGTTAAACTTTGAAGACTTTCCTCAATTTAATGCTAAGGCAACAGTATTTAGTGTAAGAACTAGTGTAGAAACAATTTAAGACCAAAACACTAAAAAAATTGTTAATATCAATGCTATTTAAATTTTTTAGCCCCAAAATGCAAACAATAAATATCAGCTATGATCTGTCCTGATCCTCAAGTGTTTGAACTTACCAGCAGAGAATAACTGAATGCTAGACTAGATGTGCTTTCAGTGTTTGATATATATTCAGTAATACATATATATTTATATATTAAGGTTTTATATTGAATATGAGGACTACAGTTGTTGTGTGAGTGTGATGACAGATGAGTTCTTCTGGTAGATGAAGAAGGTTGAGTCTGCAGACAGGGAACAGCCAGGTCCTCCTCACAGATCGTCTGTCTGTCTGTTTATTTCAGGTTAAACAACACAACAACACTTACAGACTCAAACAATGTGTGTACGAATAATAATATCATTGAACTGGATAATAATTAATACAATGTATGCAGTTGTATTACTTTTACACTTATTAACACTATTCAAGTTAACAAAGTGTGAAGATAATTACAATCAAAACAAACCTTTGGATACAAACCAACAGATCTCAGAAACAGCACCGTTCAGGAACAACTACACTACTTGTCTAGTATAAATGAGTTTTCAAATTTACAAGCTTCAATTTTTAATCAGAGTGTATTTCAAGTCCAATGTTTTCTGATAAAATTGTAACTTTCAATTCAAAAGTTAAAATAGTAAGCAATAGTTGTGTGGCAATTTTATGTTCAAATCAATTTTGGAGAAAAACAATTCTCTTAAGCTTCAATTATTAATTATGTAATTATACAGTATTTCAAAAAATTGAATATGTTGTTCAATTTGTAAAAATAGTTATATTTTTCAAAAATAATGAATTGCAAATTGGAAAGATCCAAAGATCTTTGGTTCAGAGGATGGGTATAGAGATAGATAGAGATTGAGAGCAGAGATCTCTCAGAGTTCTGGTCAAAGGTAGATCAGGTTCTTGGATTGAGGAGAGGTAACAGGAAAGAATGAGCACGAGAGAAAGAGACTCTCAAGATTCCAAAAATAGTCAAGATCAAGGCACTTTTCAACCAAGAGACTTTTTCAAGTTTTCAGTTATTCAAAAATCCACTTATTCAATTATCCAAGAATGGGCATGGGACCCGCGCCCGAATCATAGTGGGTATAGATAGAGTCACAATGTTTGACAGATTAGAGGGATAGACAGGTAGAATGTCACAATTTAGACAGAGGGGTAGATATGACAGGATAGAATGAAGAGCCAATATTTAAGTCAGAGTGGATAGAAGATATACAAAGATCGAAAGCCAATATGATAGGGGAGAGGAGAGGAGAGAGGCTGGACAGCCGGACCTGTAAGACAGAAAAAAAGAATACATTAGACAGTTTCAATGTAAGAAATCAAATGAAGTAACTTCTACCCAAAGATAAAATATCAGTAAAAAGGTGTCTTCACATGAACAGTCTAAAAACATAATCACTAACAAATAGCCCTATTATTACTACATTTCTGGTTTTGCCAGATTTATGTGAAAGACAATGGTGTTATGAAATGCATCTAGTCAGTGGGCTGTTTTACAAGACTCAGTATATCACTGCCACTTTGGTAAGTGTGTAGGCAACATCCACTAATTTGAAGCTCAGTGCTGAAATTCAGCATTTCATTCATGTCTGTGAACTTACTGTTGAGTCACCGCAGGGTTGCTGACACTGATGGTCTGCAGTTAGACAGGGAGTAGGGGGGTAATGAGATAGCCTCTTTACTTTACTTTTATTTAGTATTATGTCATTCATGTGTTGGGGTGAGACATTATCAGACCCACATGGCAGCTGCAGAACTATAAAATGTATTTAGGAGCATACGCAAAACAAACAAATTGAGGTGTGTTCACACAGTAGCTCCCATGACGCTGCCACAGTTTTTGTTTCAATTTGTAGTCTTAAGAGCTCTTTATCAAGACTGTAAGATTTTATATTAATTTAAGTTTAAATCAACCTTCAACCTTATGCACTCAAGTGCAAGTAACGATAACTAGAGGATACATGTTCATCAACTACCTATTTTTTCCTGACTAACGACACTATGATGAGATGGCAGCACTGTCATTTAACGTTAATTGTGACGATAATAAACGGTCATATTCTTTGACGAAAAAAGACGAGGCAAAAATGTAGTTTAAACCTTCCGTCTTTTCTCCCTCTCTGTGGCTTGTCCCTTTGTCTCTCTCTCTCAAACACACTCAAGTGGTGGGTGAGAGTGTGACTGACCCACGTATCACTACTGAAGGTGTTCGGAGGACTCAGGAGTTACTGCAAAGCTGCATCGTTCATCATTCAACCAGGTGTTAGAGTGGGCCGGAACAGTACCTTCAGTTAATAAGTCAATTCATCTGATCAGCAGGTTTATACATGTGTTTCATTCTGCAGCACTCGCTGTAGCAAGTGTCTGTGGTTAGTTCAGGTGTCTGTAATAACAGTAGGGCAGTGGAGTGTCTGTTATCTGAACTGCTAAAGTCAGCTGAACAGGTAAACTGGACTAAAATGTTTTGGTTTTCATCAACTAAAACTATGAAGAATAAAAATGACTAGAACTAATTAGCATTTTCGTGAAAAGACTAATCTAAAATAGCCCAAATGAACACTTTAAAGTATACATAATTATATTATCAAATAAATAATTATTTTGAAACAATTTTGAAGCAGAAATAATTATAAAACATTGTGTACATTTTACATTTACATGAATTAAATCAGTTTGCTTGTAAATGTCTTCTCGTGTTCCTTTATTAAGCAAAAAGCACATTACTTAATTTCATTATTATTAATTTTCATTGTGCACCACAAAGTTTTTTATTTACTCCTAAATTTTTCTCCTTAGAAAATGATATTCTTTTTCTTTTTTTTTAAATCTGTGTAAGGGCTCACATTCCATGTGGACCTGGGCATGAGGCAGAAAGAGGTCATTCTAAAATGTAAATCAAAGAAATATCAGTTTAGTGATAGCAAAATCAAAATCCATGTGTGTAAACTTACACTTCAGAGTCACCAACAGGGATGTCTGCAATTAGAGACAGGAAGGAGGGAGAGAGAAAGATTATCAGTTTCAGAAGCTACCTCATGATCTCACAGCTCATTTCAAGTCACACTACTATTTCAAGAAAGCTAAAATAAGGATCTACAGGAAGTCCTTCCTGCCTGTACAACCAATCTTGTCCGTGTCAAGACAGGGGGTCAGGAGGTGAAGCCTCACTCTTCACCCTAACAGACTTATTAATGATATAGACACTCCCGTCCACTCATACAACCATCACCCTCTTTAAAATGAAATAATCTGATTAATAACTGCACTATAACTTTACAGTACAATTGGGATTTGAGGTCCACCTCACACATTTAGCGTAAACATCCCTGTTAAGCCCACCAAGTCTGATTTTCACACACAAAAAAATAAAAATACTGACCCAAGTGAGAACATGGGTTCAGAACCATATTGATAAATCTTAACTCTTACTAGCTAATTTCATTTAGTCTCCAGTCCTGTCCTATAGCCTGTAAATGCCCTTTGAAATAGGCGTGACCAGACTTTTTGCTGTTATCAATGCAGAAAAAACTATTTACAAAGACAAAACTGTAGTGGAAATTACTCCTGAATACTTCATCTTTCAGTACATGTTGTCTGTATCTCTATCCTATGCTTGGGATTTGAAATTGGCCAAAATGTCTGGTGTAGCCAGCTGGTTGAAAGTGCAGATATTGTTATGAAGACTTTTAAAGAGCAACTGACTGAAATAAAAACGGTTTGCAGATTCAATACTAATGTTCGAAGGATAGTTAATGATTCAATTTCAGCATTTACAAATAAACAATACATGTAATTGCAATTGTGCTCACTCACACTTGTAGTGTGTGACAGCTAGAACTTGCAGATTTTGCATCACTGATATTTATACATAGGTATTTATTATTAAAATTAAGGGAAGTCATAATATTTTGCTATTTGCACATGACATTAAAAACAACCTTATGAAAAGTAGTATTGAAAAGTATTAATTGATCGTGCAGAGAGGTCATTGACAGTGCAATTGCAGACGGTATTTTTGTTATTGTCCACTTTAAGCCTCCCAGGTAAAAATTGTAATTGTTTTACATTTAGCAGTATTATAATATAAACTACCCATGTCAACTATACATGCCTAATCATGCTTCTTGTCATTGTAATGAGAACAAATCAAGAAAAGAATGTGTACGTATTAGCTAAATGTGTGCTAGAGTGGCTCTAAAATAGCAATAACTTGACCACACAATGCGTGCAGGCTGCGCCAACAAATCATCTATTGCAGTTTTGCACTATAAATGTTCTAAAAATACCTCTGTACTATTTATATGTCCTAGAAGTTCCCAGTAAAAGATGCCATACCAGTGTTTTACCCCTTCAGAAGCAATTACATAGGAATTTTATATACTGTGATATAATACCATTACCATCTATGCTTTGGTTTACACAGTGACAGAAATTTAAGACCACACCTGTAAGCTCCCGTAATATTCCCCACCAGTATTACTAAAGTACTCTCTCTTTATAGGACCTTTAAGATTTGCAATAATCTGTTCAGTGCATGCTGCATTCAATAGTCACAGTAAACTAAATAAAGGCAAAGCGTGATTTCAATCATGTATGAATGTTTTTTCTAAACAAAATAAAAAGATGTAAATTATTAAACCATTGCCTACAGTCAATTACATTTCAGTTAAAATATTGCTTTACTTACCAAAGTGTAGAGATGTGTGAATGTTCTGTTAAAGAGAAGAAACAATGTGACAAACTCAGTGAGCATGCATCTTTTCCATGTCAACTATAAACATCAGGTCCAGTGTGAATTATCCACGTTGCCATGTTCCACCTCGTCTAACATAAAATAGAGATAGTCTGGCTCTAAGTCACAACCGCAATATCGACATAATAAATATAAAATAAATATGATGTGCTTGAATGCAGCTTACACATTAAGACAAAATATCTACAGTAGAGCCTGCATACAGTATAGCCTGTATAGTAGATAGATAGATAACTACTGTTATTTAATACCAGCATTATTTATTCAAGCTCACTCATAAAGGTTGGCTCATTAGTGTGCAGTGTTTCCCCTAGAATTTTTTTCAGGCCCGGTGGTACCCACAGAAAAAACCCTAAACAGACGAGACGTGTGGGATGGTGTATTGGTGCAGTTGGATTAAGTCAGGTGGCACAGCAAGCAGTCTGCAATTCTGCAATTATTATATTTGCATTCAACATTTTTGTTCAACCAGAGTGTATTCAATGTTTTCAAGGATTCAAGGAGAGAGTGACTTATTAAGGTGCCGGTTGATGGAAATGATCCAAAATTAGGGTCCGGAAAAATATGGCTTGAAAATGAGGAGCATCACATTAATAGCTACAGATACTGTAAAACACTATAACGACATATGAGTGCATATATTGTCTTATTTTATCAAGTAAAATATAAGTTATAGGTTTACTCAACAGCCTAATAGTTCATAGAAATTCAGGTAGAAATAGGTTAACTCAGAGTTCCACAGCTTATCAAAAACAATCCTTATTTTATTAACATAGGTATAACATCAGTAGCGTGCCTCAGCGCGATTTCCCCAGGGGGGGTCCCCCGCGGCTTTGCATTCACACTGCTCCAGCCCAAACGGACTTTGGCCCGTTAGCCGGTTGTACGTCATCACGTCCTAATACTACACACACATGGCTTGATGTTGTTTATAAGGAGTGCCGTCTCTGCATATATTTCTCGACAACGCTCGAATGTGCGCACGAGCGGATCTGTGCGAGCAGGCAGCGCGAGGAAAGCGGATTTTGGACGGAGACACACAGCGGCATTTTTCTTATAAATGCACCGGTCCGGTTCCGGCACCGGTCCGGTTCCGCTCACACCACGAGTCTGAAGAGTGCAGCAGCTTATCAAAATACAGTGTCAACTTACGTGTTTTCAAAGTAGAAAGCGACATCGTGGTGGTTTAACGAGGCGGAACGGCATCAGAACAACATCAAGCACGTAAAGTACACAGACAAGAACATAGCGGGAGCGCGCAGCGAGGATTGTTGCGGCTGCGCGTCTTGCGGAGCAAGTCTACTGGGCTGCGCGGAGGCGCTCCTAATGTAAATGATTATTGAGTTATGAATGAATTGATAGGTGGCTTATTTTTGGCGTATTGATTTTTTTTTGGCCTGGCTGTAGGTCTCCTTATACTGGCGGCCCCGCCAGGCCTGTACAATGTTAGGGGAAACACTGGTGTGTAAAACCTCTGCTTTATGTAGACTGGCCTTACATGCACATTCAACAATAAATTAAATTAAAATTAAACTCTCCAGTGTAAAGGTTAGTTAGACAGATATATTGAAGAGATCCCTGGATCACATTAAACACCCATGGTTGCCTTAAGTTACCTAGCTGAGTGCTGCTAACAGCTAAAACTGCTGGTTAAAACTGAGCCAGAAACACACATTAACAGAATTATCAGTTAGCTTGTTACTGGTTAATTTTTTTACATGTTCCTCTTTCACATTCATGTCAGGATAGTTAGTGGAATTAGTGGAAACAAATCTTTAAAAAGAAAAACGAAAATAAAATAAACCACTAACCAGTTGTTTTGTCAGGTACCATAGCTAAAGTTAGCATTGGCCGCTATGCTAGCATTAGCATCGTTGCTAATATTAGCTAGCCAACAATATGCTTTACTCAGCTGTGTAGGGAAAATATTGTACCTATACATTCATGTTAAAATGCTGTATGAGTTAGAAACCACGTTTATAACTTAATAACTGTAATTTTTACTGCTTAAAACATTAACATTATTATCATTAGTTGGGAGAGAGGTTGAGAGTGACTCACCATTCAAGACTCAGCACAAAATGGAGAAGCTCCTGTGTTGCGCAGCAAACTTTGATTGAGGCGTTCAGGGGAACTCGGAAATTTTGCCGTCATATACAAAATACTTTGAAAATCAGACTTTACCTTTTATTTATAGACATTGCTTTGAATGTGTTGAATGGCTTCTATTTACGGCAATTTTGACTGGTGGCTGGTCAATACTATGTGACTGCTGAGTCAGTAAGTATGTAAAAGCAGTGACATTTCAAAGTGGAGCATGATAAAGAGGATTTGAAGGTTAAGGAAAAAAGCTAAATATTTGAAAATAATATTAAGAAAGCTGAATAAGTGCAAAAGTATGAAACGGCTGAATATTTGAAGAGAATATTAAAAAAGCTGAATATGCAAAAAGTTTGAAAAAGCTGAATAGTTGAAGAGAATATTAAAAAAAGCTGAATATGCAAAAAGTTTGAAAATCTGAATAGCTGAAGAGAATATTCAAAAAGCTGAATATGTGCAAAATTATTAAAAAAGCTAAATATTTGAAAATAATATTAAGAAAGCTAAATATCTGCAAACGTATGAAATAAGCTAAATAGCTGAAGAAATATGAAAAACCTGAATATTTGAAAAGAATATAAAAGGCAAAAAAATGTTGAAGACAAGTTGAAATGTCCTTAAAGAGCTGAACATTTTAATATTTGAATGTTCTTTTTGTTTGTAGTATTAGTAGGTACTAATAGAAGTAGAAGGAGTAGTATCAGTAGTAGTAGTAGTAGAAGAAGCTGCAGTACTAGTAGTATTAGTAGTAGCAGTAGTATTAGCAGTAGTTCTAGTAAAATTAGTACAAGTATTAGAAGTATTAATAGTAGTAGAAGTAGAAGTACTACTAGTATTAGTAATAATTAGTACAAGTATTAGTAGTATTAGTAGTAGTAGAAGTAGAAGTACTAGTAGTAGTATTCCTAGTACTACTACAAGTAGTGGAGGTAGTATCAGTAGTAAACTAGAAGTAGTATTATGACTAGTACAAGTACAAGTAGTGGACATAGTATCAGTAGTAGGCTAGTAGTAGTAGTACTAGTACAAGTACGAGCAGTGGACGTAGTATCAGTAGTAGGCTAGTAGTAAAAGTAGTAGTAGTAGTAGTCAGACAGACAGAGAGTGAGACAGAGAGAGATAGACAGACTTGTGTATATATTTTAAAGTTTAAATGGAGTTTCTAGGTGAAAGTATGTTTGAGCAGACGATGTTTGACAAAAAAAAATACAAATCCCACTGACTGCTCCTGTCTGCCGCTCCTGTCCACCAATCAGAGCACACCTGCTGTCACTTCTAAAGATCAAAGCCACAGAGATCAAAGCCATCTACACTGTGTAACTGTCTAGAGCCTGTCTCTATTCCTCCATTTCGGAGGGTCCGAACAAAAGCTTCTCACGCTCACACCGAAAGTCGTATTGCCAAAATGTTCACACCGTTAGCGCCACAAGACTCTGCTGAAGACACTGATCACTTTTATTTTTTCCTAGTGTCAGAAATGTGGACGCTAGGGCGAGTTAGAAATGTGAGATTTTCAGCATTTCTTTGAAAATCTGCTTCTCGATTTGCTTTAGATCGAATGAGAAGCAAAAGAGACTTGGCCGCACTTAGAGGTTGCTAGTTCAAATTCTGTAACTGTCACAGAGTTTTTGAGCACATTGTGAGAGACAGGACAAGTTTGTCTACAAAATTGGAAAAGATCACGTGTGTAGAGTGAAAATTGTGGCCGGGAGGAGTTTGGAAAGGAAAAAAATCTGAAGTATGACGAGGATATCTCACACTCTAACGATGATGTCACACACTCTAGCAGGCGCAATACACACTCATTGTAAACTCTGATGAGGTCTGAAAAAACCATAAAACATAAACTGTGATTATAGAAAAACTGTAAAAGCTATCAAAAAACTGAATAAGAATTGAATAGTTCAAAGTCTTGTAGGTTGTTTAAAGTTTAAATGGAGTCTGTAGGTGGAAGTATGTGAAACTAGTCGGAGTTCAAAGAGGAGGATGTTAAAGAGGTTTTTAGGCTGATCTCCATAGGAATGCATTGAAAAAAAAAATATGGAAAAGGCTGAATATATTAAAAAGTATGAAAAGTAGAAAAAAGGTTGAAAATCAGCACAAAAGAGCTGAAAAAGCTGAACATTTTGATAGTTGAATGGTTTTTGTAGCTGAAAGTATGCAGAAGTTAGAGACGACCAAAAAACGTACGGAAGAAGAATAATAAAAAAAAATAATAATAAAGATTAGGATAACATAGGTTGGAAATGCTTTAAAGCATTTCCACCAACTAGAAAATGCATTTCCTGCAGAAATACGTGGAAATGCTTAAATGCTGAAGCTACACTGAAAAAAGCTTGCAAAGTTTGCAAAAATGTTTTTAAAAAGCTGAATATGTGCAAAAGTATGAAAAATTTGAATAGCTGAAGAGAATACTCAAAAAGCTGAATATGTGTAAAAGAATAAAAAAGCTGAATGATTGAAAAGAATATGAAAAGCAGGAAAAACAGTTGAAGATAAGTTAAAATGTCCTTTAAGAGCTGAACATTTAAATATCTGAATGGTTTTTGTAGCTGAATGACACATATACAGATAGAGGCCGAGTGAAATACATACAGACAAAGAGAGAGACAACAGACAGGCAGACAGACAGAGGGGAGAAAAACACAGAAAATATAAAGGCACTGAAATAGTGTGTGGATCTTTGTATAACATTGTGAAGCAAACCATTGGTCTCAATGTTTTAACAAATACAAAACAGACGGGTAAGCTCATTGCAAATATATTTTAATTGCATTATAATTTAATGAATCAAAAATGCTGTAGTAATTCACAGTAAATAGTACAATTCAAAATGTAGTTGTAGAGTCAGCAGAATTAAATAAATATATCATTATCAACAGTATTATATACAAACAAGCCTGATACATTGTTCATACAGAATGAACTGATGTATTTGTTTATTCTGTATTACTTCACTGTGATTACTGCACAAATTGTAAAATTGTTCAATAAATTCTAAATAAAACATTGATAATGCTTCAGTATATTATGAATACAAAGTGGCACAAAATATGAATGAATAGTTCTTAAATTGATCTATGAATTGTAAATGAAATAAAGGAAACTTAGCACAAAATCTTAAACTGTGTTCATTCTTTTTTTCCCGTAAATAAAAGACACAATTGAAATTAAATTAATGAAATGATATATATTCATTTATATACAAATTAATATATAGAAATAGAGGGCTAAATTTAATAAATAAATAAAAAAATACTTAAATTCAATTAAATTGAACTATGAATTTGAAATTTAAAACTTGCATTCACTCTTTTTTCTGCATATCAAACATAATTGAAATGAAAGTAATTAAATCTGAAATATTATTTAGAAATAGAAAGATAAAGAAGAAAAATAATTCTGTACTAAAATTAAATTGAACTACGAATTTGAAATGATAAAGGGAATCGTCGTAAGCTGCATTCACTCACTTTTTTCTGCATATAAAACATCATTGGACTTAAATTAATTCAATTTGAAATAAACATAGACATAGAAAGATAAATAGAAAATAAATAAAAACAATACTGACATTAAATCAAATTGAACCAAGTCTTAAGCTTTCTTAACTTTTTTCTGCATAATTGAAATTAAATTAATTAAATTTAAAATGAATATATAGAAATAGAAAGATACATTTAAAAAAATAATAATAATACTGAAATCAAATTAAAAGCAACTCAAAGACCAAAATCTGTGTGCATTCACATTCTTTATATCCCTGTCAATCAAAATGGCCTCCCTTCTGCCACCTCCCCTTATTTAAATGACTGGAGGTGCTAAGTTTCTACACGGTGGTGTGAAAGCCCTTTTAGGGCTTGATTTTGCCTACACCATGGGGGACACTTTAACTAACCATAAGGAAACTCAAATGGAGTTTTGGCTCCACTTTGGTGGCAATTCACTAAGAGTCTGTTATTCATATGGGGATAACGTGAATTGGGAATCATTTCAATTATTGCATGTAGACCCCCTTTTAATTCAAAGAAACAAATAAAACTTAAAATAAAATTAGATTTGAATACAGAATTTGATAATCAATGTATCCCCGTATGCACTGGCAGTTGGATCTTGCAATAAAACTAATAAATAGATGAAAATAAAAAATACATAGAAACTGTATTTGACAAAACTCAAAAATGAACAGCGCCTAAGCAGAAATTGTTTTCAAATAGTTTTAGGACTCAACACTATATATTGTCGCCATCAATAGCAGAAGATTCGTGCTGTATGTGCAAAGGATGCAGTATTGGGTAACTAACATCTGTCCACATCCTTCTTTCACCTATTATCTTAATTGTTTTTTATGATAAGCACACTACATAAATAATATTGTGTTGATCAAGACCTTTAGTCAAGATTCATGGGTAAATATTAGGGAGACAATGTGTCATGCCTAAAAACATTGTTATGATAGCGACACATTAGTCAAAACAGAGCTTTGTATATAAAGTATTCATCATTTGTTTGATAATGATGAACAATATCACAATTTCAATAGTGGACAGAGGCTTTTCACATGGTGGTTAGACCGAGGCTAATACCCGCAATAGTGTAGCACAGGTGTCAAACTGATCCAGTAAAGGGGCTACAGGTTTTCATTCCAACAGGTGTGTGTGTCAGGTGTGTTCTTGCTTGGTTGGACTGAAAACCTGCAGCTACAGCGGCCCTTTACTGGATCAGTTTGACACCCTATGGCTTCAAGCTGCAGTAGCCCTGGATTGACAGTCATGTCAACACTGTCATTTCACTTGTGTGTTATCTCAATATTTAGCTCAGTTTACTGAGCCTCACTGAAATGCAGGTTGTGTCCTTGACTTTGAAGGAACATGGGGTTAGAGTCACTTGTGTGACCTCAGGTCAGAAGACAAGCATGGGATCATTTGTTTACCAATCAAATCTTTAGACGAGGCTCATTTAACCAAGTCATGTGTTGTGGGCCTTCTGGAGGCAAAACCTTCAGCTTACTTCCACAGTCAGATACTGTGACAGCTTTTCAGTTGGGTTTAGAATAGCCCAAAGCTAAGGATACACATGTAACAATCATCTAACAAACCTACCAGCTGAAACCCCACACTAATGATCACTTAAATAATATATATATAAAACACATGTCTTCTCTTTCAGGTTAATTAGTTTAGATGCATATAACATCTGAACTAACTGACAACTTTCCCCTTCATCTGTCATTAATCTGTCAGAAAACAGATGGAGAGGGAAAGGGAAAGATGACATGAAAAATAAATAAATAAAATAAAAGATATTAACTGTGGTGAAATATAAAAAAAAAACATACATTTTTTGAATCACATAAGAAAGAGATCAATAATAATAATGATACAAATAATAACAAATAGGTGTCCTATTGTTGAGAGAGGTAGTCATTCTGTCCATGGATCAGTCGTGTATGCTGTTGTTTGTTGAATCTGTCCAAATTGTCAGTGGAGCACAGTGTCAGTGTGGAGATGTAAAGGGCTGTAACATGATAACTTTTGACATGTCCAGTGGCTGCTTCTTCCAGGTATCTGGCCAGTGTTTGTGTGAGGACAGCATCACGGTAGACATGGAGGAGGAAAGGCCTAAAAGGGAAGAGCAGACAGAAACTTTATTCCTCCCATTCCTTTAGTTGTTAATGCAAACAGCACACACAAACAGTAATGAAACAGTATGTTTGCTTGTTGTTTAGTCAAAGAGGGATCCTGTTCTAAAGGAGTAAAAAAAATGTTACCTTTAGTTGTTTAGCCTGATGCTGCACCCAGCAGGAAGTGTGATGACAGTGATGACTGATCTGATTTTCCCTACAGCAGCACACCTGATCACTTTCCAAGGATCAACAGTAGTTAGGCTCTACTGAAGCCAACTGTGCACAGCAATGGATGCACATGTGGTGACGTGGAGATAGGAGGATAGCGCAGGTCCTGATAACAGAAAACATAAAGTTATTGTCATAAACTGAAGACTGTGAAACAAAACATGTTCAGAAGTTACAAAACAGACATTAATCAAATACCTTGAACACTGCTGCCATTTCACTCAGAGAGGTTTATGAAGGATGTTCAGCTTCTTTCACATGTTGAGCTCTCTGTGCAGTCCTGAGTGTCTCCACTCTAACTGTGAAGTGGAGCGATCACAGAGGAGGAATGAGAATGACAACGTTATACTCAACAATGTTATCTAAACTGTTGCATTAATACAAAGTAAATACATGAATGTACACTATTGAAAGAGAATATCAGATATACAACAACAAGAAAACAATACCTTATAGTCTGTTGTGAAGAAACCTCAGCACTGGCAGGTGGAACACAGGTCTGTGGTCCAGCAGTGACGGTCCACTGTTGATGCTGCGTCATCCCGATAAATCCGATACAATTATTAATACCTCCGATAATCCGACGATAGGATGTGTGTGTTAAAACAGTGCTACGGGTGGATTGGGATGAGGGACGTTAGTTTTTTTCTAGGCGCCTCCCGTTTAGCATGTGATGTGGTTACTGTGTTATCACAGGTTTCGGAGGAGGGAGTTAATCCACAAATCGAGCGCTTCCTTCTCACGCCAGGTTCACACTGCACGCGGAAGCGCCGCGGCGCAGCGCGCCGCCGAAATCGCGAGCGATCCGCGCATCCCCCGTTCAGACCAGACGCGTATTTCTCCGCGGCGGTCGACAAGCGCTTCTGCTCAGCTGTTGTTCATTTAGAGCTATTTTTTTCCATTAAACCCCATAAATTAATACGCCATGTTTCTGTAACTAAGAAGTTTGTACACTTCTTGTATTTATCCGTTCTCTTTCTCTCGGAGCGCGAGAGAGAGCGAGAGAGAGAGAAGAAGAGAGAGAAAGAGGGACACACACACTCAGACAGAGAGTGTGTTATGGTATAGACAGTAGTAGTGCAGATATACCATATTGAAATACACATACGTACATTGTTTATCTACTCTTCACTCTTTATGTATACTATATATATATTATATATATATATATATATATATATATATATATATATATATTATATATATGTATAATATATATATTATATATATATATATATATATATAAATATTGTCATTTTATTGAAGAGTCAAAACTGTTCTTGGCTTTCTTTTGTTCATAGTATTAACACATTATCATGTCACTGTGATACATCTGGTATGGTGTTTGGTAAAAGGCAAAGCTATGCTAAATCTACCTAAGCTTAGTCATTAGTGTTTTTGACCTGAATTTGATCTGAATATACATTCAAAAACGAATAACAATATTATCGGTTATCGGTATCGGTCCCGAGGAGCAGAAAGTTATCGATATCGGTATCGGCTTCAAAAAATCAATATCGTGCATCCCTAATTTCTACACTAAATGTTAGCAGCTGTATACAATGCTGTATACAGCTGCTGAAACAGTTTTGACCTGTGCATTCATCATCCCTGACCCGACCCCCCACCCAGATGAATGCACAGGTCAAAATGCATTGGCAATATAGCTCATAACAACATATCTGAATATCTGAGTTATCTGAAAAGAAATTATGTACTATCCAATATTCTCAAAACTTAGGATTACCAAACAAAATGTTATTTTACTTACATGTGACAGCATACTTAGGTTTCCTTTACATAGACACTTAGATAAACCGGACCAACAACAATATGGTTATCTAAAAAACAATCACATGATGCTCAGTGGATTTTTGTTCTACCTGACAGTTTTCAGACCTGTGGTGGAGAGAAATTGGGTCCTGCAGCAACCAAAGAGGCCCTTGCATGTCAGTTTCTCATAGGCTCGTTACAGAAGTCATACCAAGTGTTGAGGAGATCCTCTGGTCCGCCCTCCCTCCCTCCCAGCCTCAGAGAGACTGAGGCAGCCTGGCAAGGTGTTGAAGCCTGGCTGCTCAGAGGATACTCCTCATTATGGACCATTGTGTTTGGCATTTAAATCTCTGTAAGTCATATTTTCTATATTGTTCTGAGTAAACATAGCATCACAATATACTCTTTTTGATTTTATCATTGCACATTTCAATAATTTACTCTTTAAAACTAAGCTGTTATTAATACATTTATCACTCACTTACTTCACTATGTTAAAGTTCCATCACAAATTCTTTGACTTTTTCTTGGTATTTAAAACTCACCTGACATATTATGGGCTGTTAGAGGACATGACACAGTAGACAGGATTGTGATAACTGTAATAACTTCTGATCGCGCCAGATTGGAGACAACGCTGTGGTTGAGAGATGAAAATGAGGTCGAGCAGTGTGTTCTTCTCTGTGGTTGCACCATTGATCAGTTGTGTAAATCCATGGGACTGAAACAGCTCAAGGATCGGCTTACTGGCGTTGGATAGGAGATTCTCGTTGAAGTCACCACACACAATTATGTTGTTACAGTCCATGATCTCAAATGAGTCCAACAGGCTTCCCAGGTTTGACAGGAAAGATGGCACACTGTAGTCTGGAGGTCTGTACACAGCTGCAATCAGCGCACTCACTGGGGCTTCAACTTTCAGAGCTACGAACTCAAGGTCAGTTACATTATGGACATACTGTTTTTCATGCACTTGAATGTGGTTTTTCACATAAACAGCAACTCCACCACCTTTTCTGTTGGCCATCTGTGGTACATTTGTGTAGGACACGTGTCTGTTGCGTTTGAACATGGTGTAACCCTCTAAATGCAGACTGTCTGCCACGAAGGAGCCTTGTAGGTGAGTTTCTGTGAGACACAAAACATCTGCAAGACACAGTTCATGATGGCTCTTGATGTCATTGACATGAGCTGGGAGTCCCTCTGTATTGTGGTGAATAATGGTCATTGTGTCAGGTCCACTCAATGTATGTTTGATCTGAAGAAGAGGCATCATGTCGTCCAAGTTGACTTGTCTCATAGTTTGCAGTGCTCCAGTGAGTTGTGGGTTGGCGTATATTTTACTCTCATCCATATCCAGAATGTGCAGTCCACTGAGAGAGGTCACTCTGCTGACAGCTACATAAGCCATGCCAGGTTCAAAAATGTGTTTCAGTGAGACCACAGCTGATGTCCTTGTCATACCTTGGACCTTGTGAATTGTACAAGCAAAGGCCAGTTTAATAGGAAACTGTCTGCGTACCACTCCTTTCTGTTTCAGATTCTCCTCGGCTCTCTCGATGTACACTAGATTGTCTGGTCCACCTGGTGCTCTATTACGGTAATCCCTTCCAGCTGTTTCATCATCCATCTTAAGCCCAAGCATAGTGACATGTGCAACACCATTTTGTTCAGAAGTTATTACCCTGACCAGAGTAGAGAACGATCCATTCACCAATCCTTGAGACACGTCTATGTTACTGGTGAGCATGACACGAGCACCCTCAGCAACGTTTAGAGTATCTGGTAACTCATTTCTGTTTCCTTTATATGGTTTGGCTTGTCGTGCCATTCTGCCAGTTCGTGGGTCCTTCTTGTAGTCATCTGCATCAATGTTGGTGATATGAGAATGGAGCAGAGCTAATGTTGTTGAGTTGTGTGAATCAACTTGTTTATTAGTTGCAAAAATGTGCAGTACATCATTTGGACAAAGTGCTGGTTCAGTGACGGCCTGTGACAGCAGAGCTCTGTCTGATTCAGACAAAACATGTGACTTTTCTTTCACTCGGATCCTGTTCAACATCTCTGCAAAGGCAACATCATCCTTCTGACGCATAATCTCAGTCAGAGTGATCATCTGAAAGTGTTCCTGCCAAAGGTCAATCTCACAGGGGTCATACACGCACAGAGGTTTGGACTGTCTCACTGGTGGAAGCTGATAAAAGTCTCCTACGGCTATGACTGACATTCCTCCAAAGGGTCTCTGACTGCCTTTGATCTGTTTGAGTCTGGCATCAACATAGGCAAACAGGGGCTTTGACACCATGGACACTTCATCAATGATGAGGATTTCAGCATTCAACAGGTCAGATCTGACTTCATCCAGTTTGTTGCCAAGTCCTTGAAATGGAGGTTTTAGGCTTCTGGGCAGCTTGTAAAGAGAGTGCAGTGTTGTTCCTGAGATGTTAAAAGCAGCCGTTCCAGTGAAAGCAGTCAGCAGGACAGTAGGGTTTGATATGTCAGCTTCTTCAGAACGTCTCGGCAGCTTGCACAGTATCTTAGAGGCCTCAGAGTAGATGCATTTAATGAGATGTGACTTTCCTGTTCCAGCACCACCATTGATGTAAAAAAAGAACTGCTCTGGATTAAGGCCACAGACTCGTTTCACACACCAGTCTCTCACTGCATAGAATACACAGGCTTGTTTCTGGTTCAGATTCTGATACATCTGTCGTAACAGTGTGGGGTCTAATGCAGGGGACTCTCTGATGGCTCTGGCTTCAGTTACAGCATTAGCCTGATTTATGTACTCTGGGACATTTTCTTGTTCATTTTCATGATCTGGTTCTCTTGACTCCAGCTCTTCAACACACTCCAACCTCACTACTTCCGATTCTGGCGCCAGATTACACCATTCATCAATCACACCTCTGTTCTGCTCATACTCTTCAACAGCATTCTCAATCTGCTCACTGTTTTTCTCATATTTGTCTCTGTTTCGTTTCACAATGTGTTGGACATATTCGGGATGGTCGGAGCCTGAGAGTTGGGCACAGCCACTGTTGTAGAAGGACTCATATGTGGGGAAGTACGGTCTTTTCAGTTCCTGCTCTGATCGGTGAGGAATGTACAGTTTCAGTAATGTGCCATAATACTTCTCAGGATATTTTTCCTGTGATATGCGGTGATATCTGATGATAGCAGGCTTATCCTTTTTCCGCCTTTACAAATCCCATCTCATTCACGAGGGGCAGCACATCTTTCCCTTTTGTCTGCTGGCCATAGACAATCCTGCAAGTAGCAGCAAAATCAGCCAAACACATCTCCTCATACTCTGGTGTTTCAGGTCTGGCTTTGTATTTGTCAGTCAAAGACGTCATCCACACATCTGCACATTCTGATGTTGTGTTCTCCAGGAACGAGAGGGGACGACTCATTTTCAATGCGTTGTCATCAGTCGGTATGAATATGACACCACGGGAACACTTTTTCATGTTAATGCCACATGCACGGGTCACACACTCCTGAGCACTGACCTCTCGCTTTTTTGAGTATGCCTGCATGATTTCCCTCATTTCATCACATTCGTTGACGTGGTCTCTGTTGGAGTTCTCAATGACTGTTTTGAGGTACTCGGACATTCCACCTTCTTTCTTGGTTATGTACTCTGTGAGATACACAATGCATCCGTGTGCGTTCAGTATGTACTGTATGTCGATATTTGCATCCCAGGCTTCTAGCAAAAACGGATTATATCCATTTACCCAGCAGTCTTTTGGGTCACGTTTCAGTATCACTGCACTGGATTTGTTTTGAGGTCGAGGCATCATTCATACTCAATGTGTGTTAAATCGCATCGAGCCAGGAGCTGCTCTAAACTCAGGGAGGCTGTTTGAGGTTCATTCAACAACAAGTTCAGTGGTCTGAGCTTTTCTTTTGCTAGTTCCACGAGCAGTGGATCAAATTCCTCATCAGGTCTCGTTATCATGGTGTCTCTGACAGGATGTTTGGGAAATCCAAATCTGCATCCAGAGCTGCGAGTCTTGAAACATGTCTTTGAGTGGTTTTTTGCTGTGCATTTGCAGTTCTGTGACTTGTTTGTACAGTTCAGGTTGTTTATGTGGGTCAGGCAGCTGAGCTGTGATGTATTTGGACACAAAATCCAACACCGTCTGATCATCATCATCATCAAACACAGGTGCACCTTCTATCCAAACGAGGCAGTGAATGTGTGGGCTTCCTCTGTGCTGAAACTCAACTCTGTAAAAGTAGTCAACAACTTTGCCGATGGGCTGTGCAGGAGACAAGATGACATCTCTGAATAACGCCTCAACACGCTTATCAAACATGCGCATGGCTGTCACAGGATTGCTTCGCAGGATCTCACACTTTGCTGACCAGTCCAAACTTTCAAAATCCACATCTTCACCTTGCTGCCTTTTTATTGCTTCGATCACCTCAGGCCAACGCATTTCAGCTGCAGAGAATGTACAGAAGAAAGTGGGCTTTCCCAGCTGTCTGATCATGGCAAAGAGATCTTTTGTCGTTTTCTCCCAATAGGCTGGTGTTCCACTCAGTGGCTGCATGAATCTGACTGCATCTCTGTTTCTCACCAGTCTCTCAACTTCTCGTTTATCTTGCAACATTCCTGAGGTGATTTTTCGTCCATCTCTGGTCAAAGGTTTTCCTTTACGTAACTGTATTGTCATGCTAGAAGTAGCCAAGTGTATTTCAGTCACAAACTGTGCAAAGAACAGGTAATTTGTGTCTCTTGCAAAACGTCCATCATTACAGAAGAGCCTCGCTTTGAAATAACCGCTGGGTGTCACTTTAATAGGTCTCTGTTCATCCAGTGTGTTTTGACCGGTAGGGAACTGAACAGGGAAAGCCATGGCCTCCAGTTAGGTGTTCTGAAAAAGCTGACTGGACTGTTTCTTTCAGCGGGGGCAACAGAGTAGATTCCTTCACTAAAAGATAGTATTTCCTCTGCAACATCACATGGCTGAAGGCATGATTCCAGAGCAAAACCACCATTAGGCATGTCACCTTCCTGCTCATCATCAGCTCTCTGCTCCTTTGGTTGTTCACCATCACCGGACAACATGTCAACATCCTGTTCATTTTCAGGCTCATGTTCTGCCTCACACAGTGCATCAGTCTCACACCTGTCCATTTCCATTAAATCAGCTTCATCATAATCATCATCCTCCATTATTGCATTCTCACCATTGTCATCGTCCTCATCAGGAAGTGTTGGGTCACATAACTCTGCTTCATCTCTGATAGTAATGTCTTGATACTGTGGGTGGATCTGTTTGAGTTTATGCAGCGCCTGCACTAGTTTAGACCAGGTAACAGTCTGAAACAGCTGGTGACCTCTGTAACACAATCGTCTCTTCAGTTTCACTCTCATGACCTGAGACTCACTTCTCAGTCTGGGTAAGGCTTCCACTGTTTCCTGAACCTCCGAGGGAACACATATGACATTACCACGTATTAGATTCTGTCTGCCTTTGGGAAGAGGAATAATCTTGGCCAATGCTATGCACTTGGCTATGAGATGTCTCTCCAGTATGTTGAGATCACATAGTTCAGACGGAATATCAGCGAGCTGTAAGTTGTTAGCAACAGCGAGGCTTGGCATATTTCCATTTTTAAGGTGATTATGACAGGTGTGACAGATCCACTCTCTCCTTCTCTCATCAGGCATCTTACACTGTTGTTCATCTCTGCAGTCAGCATCACAAACATGGACATACTTTCCAGTCAGGCATCGAGCAACCATGTGTGGATTTCTGGCATAATTTGACCTTTTGCAAAGACATACTTGGTTTTGAAAAGAAGCTTTATGGCAGACAGTGCACACATAAGTAGGACCGTTCTTTATTTGTGATCTGAAAATCTTTATGGCCTCTTTGATCAAAGAGTTGTCATCCTCTGTCTCACATGTTGGTCTGTTCATCTGTCTGTATTTATTTTTTATTTTCATGGCACATCTCATGTTCTGCATACTCCTGAACGCAAGATTGTTCGCGTACCTGTCTCGCATCCGTTTTCTCATTAGTTGTCTGTGTCTTTCCCTGAAGGATTTGTCGTTTCTATATCTCGTTCGGATATAAGATTGCTGTCTCTCTCTGAAGGCCACATTCTCTATGTATCGACTGGTTATGTAATTTTTTCGTTTCTCTCTGAAGTTAAAATTATTTTTATATTGGTTGGTAATAAATTGTATTTGCTTCTTTCTGAAGTCAGGATTCTCCCTGTATCGACTGCTGAGGAATCGCTTATGTTTCTCTCTGAATTCAGCATTCTCCCTGTATCGACTGCTGAGGAATCGTTTATGTTTCTCTCTGAATTCAGCATTCTCCCTGTATCGATTGCTGAAGAATCGTTTCCGTTTCTCTCTGAATTCAGCATTCTCCCTGTATCAACTGCTGAGGAATCGTTTCTGTTTCTCTCTGAATTCAGCATTCTCCCTGTATCGATTGCTGAGGAATCGTTTCTGTTTTCTGTTTTATTTTCTGTTTTCGTAATTCAGAGTTGTTTCGATAGATATTAGTAACAAACTCTTGTTTTCTTTGTCTGAATTCTTCATTAGAATATTTCCTGCTTGAGTCAGATTTTTTCTTTGCTTTAAATGTCTCATTTGAAGCATACTTTTCCTCTCTTTCCTCTTTTGATTCCTCCTTTTTCTGTGATACCTTTTCAGAGCGCAATAGCCTACTCTTATATTTTCTCCTTTGCTCTTTACTAAGTTTTTTCAGTATACGCGAGATGTCATGTGTGATATTATCATTGGCCACAGTATTTTTCAATGGAGCAGATAAGTTTGACTCACTGTGAGGGGCATCATGGGATGTGACAATGTTAGTGGACACTCCCTGTAATATGTTAACAGAGACATCACTGGCATCAGGGTTTACCTTTGCAGCAGAGTTTAGGTCATTCAGCAGAGCATCATGTGATCTGACAGAGTTCAAGTTGAACTGGCTCAATGGTTCTGGTTCAGTTTCCATATCAGTGGATACCTCATGTACGATGATATCAGTGACAACAGTGTTTATCTTTGCACCACTCTTGTTTTGAGGAGCATCATCCAGCAGAGCAGTTGAAACAGCAGCAGCATGAGTTGTAGGTTGACTCTCTCTGTCTGGGATATTCTGAAGGATGTCCGTGTTCACATCGTAAAACTTCACAGGCTTCAACTCATAGTTACTGGAGGACTGTGCGCCTGACATTCTGTGACACGTCATGAGCCTGTCAATCATATCACTGAGACGTGTGAATGTTACCATGACAGCAGTACCAGCAGTGTGTGAACCCGGGGGCAGGGGCAAACCTTTAGCTGTTCTGGAGTGGGGGTCAAAAAATCCAAACCTGCCTGATCTGGTTCTGAATACTGCAATACACAACAGTCTCATCATCAGTAAACCATACTGCACTTCTGATAACAAGCAGCTCAGTCCTGCCTCAAGGTCCAGATAACTGTCTACAGCTCCAGGTAAAGGGTCTCCAAATGTGCCGTATCTGGAAAGTTGTGTCATGTCCACATAATGTATACACCTGTGTGCAGGAACTTCATCAGGGAGCTCATCTGTAGTCAGATAGATGTCATCATTGTTTAGCCTTTTCCTCACCT
The DNA here is from genome assembly GCA_029853015.1 of Chelidonichthys spinosus. Classification (NCBI taxonomy): domain Eukaryota; kingdom Metazoa; phylum Chordata; class Actinopteri; order Perciformes; family Triglidae; genus Chelidonichthys; species Chelidonichthys spinosus. The sequence continues at coordinate 40,375 of CM056826.1, forward strand.
CTGAGTACATCACATTACCCTTATCCAAAACAAGGTCCAGGTCTGCTCTGGTCAGGTTTTCATTCTCATGAAGGAATGCAAGAAAGGTCAGTGAGTTACAGGTACACTGCTTATTCCTGTTTATGCCATATCTACTGGAAGCCTGGCTGCGTGATGCACACACATGTCTTACAGAAGGCTGATGTCCCAGGTCCACACAGTCTGCATGAGAAGGTCCTGCAACACATGGTTCATCTCTATGATGTCCTGGTTTTACGATGTCAGCAGAAGATACCTTTGGTACACTTGTCTCATCACTTTGACCTCTGTGGTTTACCTGGGTCACATTAGAAGGTCCTGCTACACATTGAGCATCACTATGTCCTCTCTTTACAACCTCAGCAGAAGATACCTGTGGTACAGATGATGTATCGTGTTGACCTGCCTGTTTCACACTTTGAACATGAGATGCTGCAGACATGTTTACTTCTCCACTGCTCTGAGGACCATCACATTCTGCTTCTTTAGTTGGTTCACAGGGAAACTCATTTGACCTCTGCCAGCGCAGGCGTGCAGCTTGGGACCTCTTATTTTTCTTTGGCATTGTTTTAATGCTCTGTTATTTATTTTCTACACAGCAAGATATTAAACCCAATTAGAATGAACAGTTAATGTCACAGGATCAGAATAAAGAAAAACCTGTGCCTGCTTATAGTAATCAAGAGCACTTAGGATGACAAATTAACTCACTGAAAAGAGTTCACGTTTCAAAACTATTCTGTTTATAACTATTAATCAAAGGAACAGACTTAACTGTGGCCAAAAAGCCTGTGGAAATATATGTAATATATAACACTATCAAGAGATCTGTATTAATGCTCAAATTCAATGTACTGAGATTGGGATCGTAGCTTTATATTTATTTTTGTGATACAAATAACTTTAATGTCAAATTCAACAACGCAAGCTCAGTTAAATTCCTCAAACAGTCTGAATATATTTAGGTTTATATATATATAAAAACTAGGATCAAATAACTGGTTGATGAATTACAGTATATGAGGGGTTAAACAACAACAAAGCACTTATATAGCTTACTGATTGCAAACAGGTCTTTATATGTGAATCAGGAACAATGCATATAATTCTGTGTTACTTGTACTTTTTACACCAGTTGAGTAAAACTGATTGTGGCCAGTCAATTATGAAGATATCTGCAATCAAACCTTTGGGTACACACCTGCAGAGCAAAATGTTCAGTAACAACTACACTTCCTAGTGGTAAATATGGACTTTCACTTCAATCTTATTTCTTGTTTTACAAGAACACTGTTATCTTTAATTTCTTCCTTACAACAATTATATATTTGAATATGTACAAGATTGGAAAACAAAGTCTTTAGTCCAATGTTTGTGTTCTGTATTAATTAAAAAATAAAGAAATTATAGCTATAAATCAATTCAATGTAACTATATAATATTTTTGATCAAATTGGCTTCAAAATAGAGATGAAATTACTAATCAAATTTCTATATCAATATGGACTAAGATAGACAAAACCTCTCTATAGAAATTGGTGTCTTAGGACTGTTGATATGTAGATTTCAGTTCCTACAGGTTTCTAAACAGAATAAATTTAATTTAATATGTAAATTCAGTTCTTTAAAATGTCTTGTCAAATCTGGGGAAATGATATTCAATGTGAAAACACTGACACTAGAGAAGATATATTATATTAATCACAATGCTATTGCTGATTTCAATCCACCTAAACTTCAATAAAGCTTCGTAATTTTTTTGTAGTAATCCACTAGAGACTGGTGAATTAAACTTTGAAGACTTTCCTCAATTTAATGCTAAGTGAACAGTATTTAGTGTAAGAACTAGTGTAGAAACAATTTAAGACCAAAACACTAAAAATGATATTGTTAATATCAATGCTATTTAAATGTGTAAATCATAGAATATACAATTTTAATATTTTCCACTTATAATGCTCCAAAATGCAAACAATAAATATCAGCTATGATCTGTCCTGATCCTCAAGTGTTTGAACTTACCAGCAGAGAATAACTGAATGCTAGACTAGATGTGCTTTCAGTGTTTGATATATATTCAGTAATACATATATATTTATATATTAAGGTTTCTATTGAATAGCAGTGGACGTAGTATCAGTAGTAGGCTAGTAGTAGAAGTAGTAGTAGTAGTAGTAGTAGTCAGACAGACAGAGAGTGAGACAGAGAGAGATAGACAGACTTGTGTATATATTTTAAAGTTTAAATGGAGTTTCTAGGTGAAAGTATGTTTGAGCAGACGATGTTTGACAAAAAAAACTACAAATCCCACTGACTGCTCCTGTCTGCCGCTCCTGTCCACCAATCAGAGCACACCTGCTGTCACTTCTAAAGATCAAAGCCACAGAGATCAAAGCCATCTACACGCCTGTGTAACTGTCTAGAGCCTGTGTCTCTATTCCTCCATTTCGGAGGGTTCCGAACAAAAGCTTCTCACGCTCACACCGAAAGTCGTATTGCCAAAATGTTCACACCGTTAGCGCCACAAGACTCTGCTGAAGACACTGATCACTTTTATTTTTTCCTAGTGTCAGAAATGTGGACGCTAGGGCGAGTTAAGTTAGAAATGTGAGATTTTCAGCATTTCTTTGAAAATCTGCTTCTCGATTTGCTTTAGATCGAAATGAGAAGCAAAAGAGACTTGGCCGCACTTAGAGGTTGCTAGTTCAAATTCTGTAACTGTCACAGAGTTTTTGAGCACATTGTGAGAGACAGGACAAGTTTGTCTACAAAATTGGAAAAGATCACGTGTGTAGAGTGAAAATTGTGGCCGGGAGGAGTTTGGAAAGGAAAAAAATCTGAAGTATGACGAGGATATCTCACACTCTAACGATGATGTCACACACTCTAGCAGGCGCAATACACACTCATTGTAAACTCTGATGAGGTCTGAAAAAACCATAAAACATAAACTGTGATTATAGAAAAACTGTAAAAGCTATCAAAAAACTGAATAAGAATTGAATAGTTCAAAGTCTTGTAGGTTGTTTAAAGTTTAAATGGAGTCTGTAGGTGGAAGTATGTGAAACTAGTCGGAGTTCAAAGAGGAGGATGTTAAAGAGGTTTTTAGGCTGATCTCCATAGGAATGCATTGAAAAAAAAAATATGGAAAAGGCTGAATATATTAAAAAGTATGAAAAGTAGAAAAAAGGTTGAAAATCAGCACAAAAGAGCTGAAAAAGCTGAACATTTTGATAGTTGAATGGTTTTTGTAGCTGAAAGTATGCAGAAGTTAGAGACGACCAAAAAACGTACGGAAGAAGAATAATAAAAAAAAATAATAATAAAGATTAGGATAACATAGGTTGGAAATGCTTTAAAGCATTTCCACCAACTAGAAAATGCATTTCCTGCAGAAATACGTGGAAATGCTTAAATGCTGAAGCTACACTGAAAAAAGCTTGCAAAGTTTGCAAAAATGTTTTTAAAAAGCTGAATATGTGCAAAAGTATGAAAAATTTGAATAGCTGAAGAGAATACTCAAAAAGCTGAATATGTGTAAAAGAATAAAAAAGCTGAATGATTGAAAAGAATATGAAAAGCAGGAAAAACAGTTGAAGATAAGTTAAAATGTCCTTTAAGAGCTGAACATTTAAATATCTGAATGGTTTTTGTAGCTGAATGACACATATACAGATAGAGGCCGAGTGAAATACATACAGACAAAGAGAGAGACAACAGACAGGCAGACAGACAGAGGGGAGAAAAACACAGAAAATATAAAGGCACTGAAATAGTGTGTGGATCTTTGTATAACATTGTGAAGCAAACCATTGGTCTCAATGTTTTAACAAATACAAAACAGACGGGTAAGCTCATTGCAAATATATTTTAATTGCATTATAATTTAATGAATCAAAAATGCTGTAGTAATTCACAGTAAATAGTACAATTCAAAATGTAGTTGTAGAGTCAGCAGAATTAAATAAATATATCATTATCAACAGTATTATATACAAACAAGCCTGATACATTGTTCATACAGAATGAACTGATGTATTTGTTTATTCTGTATTACTTCACTGTGATTACTGCACAAATTGTAAAATTGTTCAATAAATTCTAAATAAAACATTGATAATGCTTCAGTATATTATGAATACAAAGTGGCACAAAATATGAATGAATAGTTCTTAAATTGATCTATGAATTGTAAATGAAATAAAGGAAACTTAGCACAAAATCTTAAACTGTGTTCATTCTTTTTTTCCCGTAAATAAAAGACACAATTGAAATTAAATTAATGAAATGATATATATTCATTTATATACAAATTAATATATAGAAATAGAGGGCTAAATTTAATAAATAAATAAAAAAATACTTAAATTCAATTAAATTGAACTATGAATTTGAAATTTAAAACTTGCATTCACTCTTTTTTCTGCATATCAAACATAATTGAAATGAAAGTAATTAAATCTGAAATATTATTTAGAAATAGAAAGATAAAGAAGAAAAATAATTCTGTACTAAAATTAAATTGAACTACGAATTTGAAATGATAAAGGGAATCGTCGTAAGCTGCATTCACTCACTTTTTTCTGCATATAAAACATCATTGGACTTAAATTAATTCAATTTGAAATAAACATAGACATAGAAAGATAAATAGAAAATAAATAAAAACAATACTGACATTAAATCAAATTGAACCAAGTCTTAAGCTTTCTTAACTTTTTTCTGCATAATTGAAATTAAATTAATTAAATTTAAAATGAATATATAGAAATAGAAAGATACATTTAAAAAAATAATAATAATACTGAAATCAAATTAAAAGCAACTCAAAGACCAAAATCTGTGTGCATTCACATTCTTTATATCCCTGTCAATCAAAATGGCCTCCCTTCTGCCACCTCCCCTTATTTAAATGACTGGAGGTGCTAAGTTTCTACACGGTGGTGTGAAAGCCCTTTTAGGGCTTGATTTTGCCTACACCATGGGGGACACTTTAACTAACCATAAGGAAACTCAAATGGAGTTTTGGCTCCACTTTGGTGGCAATTCACTAAGAGTCTGTTATTCATATGGGGATAACGTGAATTGGGAATCATTTCAATTATTGCATGTAGACCCCCTTTTAATTCAAAGAAACAAATAAAACTTAAAATAAAATTAGATTTGAATACAGAATTTGATAATCAATGTATCCCCGTATGCACTGGCAGTTGGATCTTGCAATAAAACTAATAAATAGATGAAAATAAAAAATACATAGAAACTGTATTTGACAAAACTCAAAAATGAACAGCGCCTAAGCAGAAATTGTTTTCAAATAGTTTTAGGACTCAACACTATATATTGTCGCCATCAATAGCAGAAGATTCGTGCTGTATGTGCAAAGGATGCAGTATTGGGTAACTAACATCTGTCCACATCCTTCTTTCACCTATTATCTTAATTGTTTTTTATGATAAGCACACTACATAAATAATATTGTGTTGATCAAGACCTTTAGTCAAGATTCATGGGTAAATATTAGGGAGACAATGTGTCATGCCTAAAAACATTGTTATGATAGCGACACATTAGTCAAAACAGAGCTTTGTATATAAAGTATTCATCATTTGTTTGATAATGATGAACAATATCACAATTTCAATAGTGGACAGAGGCTTTTCACATGGTGGTTAGACCGAGGCTAATACCCGCAATAGTGTAGCACAGGTGTCAAACTGATCCAGTAAAGGGGCTACAGGTTTTCATTCCAACAGGTGTGTGTGTCAGGTGTGTTCTTGCTTGGTTGGACTGAAAACCTGCAGCTACAGCGGCCCTTTACTGGATCAGTTTGACACCCTATGGCTTCAAGCTGCAGTAGCCCTGGATTGACAGTCATGTCAACACTGTCATTTCACTTGTGTGTTATCTCAATATTTAGCTCAGTTTACTGAGCCTCACTGAAATGCAGGTTGTGTCCTTGACTTTGAAGGAACATGGGGTTAGAGTCACTTGTGTGACCTCAGGTCAGAAGACAAGCATGGGATCATTTGTTTACCAATCAAATCTTTAGACGAGGCTCATTTAACCAAGTCATGTGTTGTGGGCCTTCTGGAGGCAAAACCTTCAGCTTACTTCCACAGTCAGATACTGTGACAGCTTTTCAGTTGGGTTTAGAATAGCCCAAAGCTAAGGATACACATGTAACAATCATCTAACAAACCTACCAGCTGAAACCCCACACTAATGATCACTTAAATAATATATAATAAAACACATGTCTTCTCTTTCAGGTTAATTAGTTTAGATGCATATAACATCTGAACTAACTGACAACTTTCCCCTTCATCTGTCATTAATCTGTCAGAAAACAGATGGAGAGGGAAAGGGAAAGATGACATGAAAAATAAATAAATAAAATAAAAGATATTAACTGTGGTGAAATATAAAAAAAAAACATACATTTTTTGAATCACATAAGAAAGAGATCAATAATAATAATGATACAAATAATAACAAATAGGTGTCCTATTGTTGAGAGAGGTAGTCATTCTGTCCATGGATCAGTCGTGTATGCTGTTGTTTGTTGAATCTGTCCAAATTGTCAGTGGAGCACAGTGTCAGTGTGGAGATGTAAAGGGCTGTAACATGATAACTTTTGACATGTCCAGTGGCTGCTTCTTCCAGGTATCTGGCCAGTGTTTGTGTGAGGACAGCATCACGGTAGACATGGAGGAGGAAAGGCCTAAAAGGGAAGAGCAGACAGAAACTTTATTCCTCCCATTCCTTTAGTTGTTAATGCAAACAGCACACACAAACAGTAATGAAACAGTATGTTTGCTTGTTGTTTAGTCAAAGAGGGATCCTGTTCTAAAGGAGTAAAAAAAATGTTACCTTTAGTTGTTTAGCCTGATGCTGCACCCAGCAGGAAGTGTGATGACAGTGATGACTGATCTGATTTTCCCTACAGCAGCACACCTGATCACTTTCCAAGGATCAACAGTAGTTAGGCTCTACTGAAGCCAACTGTGCACAGCAATGGATGCACATGTGGTGACGTGGAGATAGGAGGATAGCGCAGGTCCTGATAACAGAAAACATAAAGTTATTGTCATAAACTGAAGACTGTGAAACAAAACATGTTCAGAAGTTACAAAACAGACATTAATCAAATACCTTGAACACTGCTGCCATTTCACTCAGAGAGGTTTATGAAGGATGTTCAGCTTCTTTCACATGTTGAGCTCTCTGTGCAGTCCTGAGTGTCTCCACTCTAACTGTGAAGTGGAGCGATCACAGAGGAGGAATGAGAATGACAACGTTATACTCAACAATGTTATCTAAACTGTTGCATTAATACAAAGTAAATACATGAATGTACACTATTGAAAGAGAATATCAGATATACAACAACAAGAAAACAATACCTTATAGTCTGTTGTGAAGAAACCTCAGCACTGGCAGGTGGTGGAACACAGGTCTGTGGTCCAGCAGTAATGTGACGGTCCACTGTTGATTGCTGGTCATCCCGATAAATCCGATACAATTATTAATACCTCGATATAATCCGACGATAGGATGTGTGTGTTAAAACAGTGCTAAGGGTGTGGATGGGGATGAGGGACGTTAGTTTTTTTCTAGGCGCCTCCCGTTTAGCATGTGATGTGGTTACTGTGTATCACAGGTTTCGGAGGGGAGTTAATCCACAAATCGAGCGCTTCCTTCTCACGCCAGGTTCACACTGCACGCGGAAGCGCCGCGGCGCAGCGCGCCGCCGAAATCGCGAGCGATCCGCGCATCCCCCGTTCAGACCAGACGCGTATTTCTCCGCGGCGGTCGACAAGCGCTTCTGCTCAGCTGTTGTTCATTTAGAGCTATTTTTTTCCATTAAACCCCATAAATTAATACGCCATGTTTCTGTAACTAAGAAGTTTGTACACTTCTTGTATTTATCCGTTCTCTTTCTCTCGGAGCGCGAGAGAGAGCGAGAGAGAGAGAAGAAGAGAGAGAAAGAGGGACACACAGTAGAGCCTGCATACAGTATAGCCTGTATAGTAGATAGATAGATAACTACTGTTATTTAATACCAGCATTATTTATTCAAGCTCACTCATAAAGGTTGGCTCATTAGTGTGCAGTGTTTCCCCTAGAATTTTTTTCAGGCCCGGTGGTACCCACAGAAAAAACCCTAAACAGACGAGACGTGTGGGATGGTGTATTGGTGCAGTTGGATTAAGTCAGGTGGCACAGCAAGCAGTCTGCAATTCTGCAATTATTATATTTGCATTCAACATTTTTGTTCAACCAGAGTGTATTCAATGTTTTCAAGGATTAAAGGAGAGAGTGACTTATTAAGGTGCCGGTTGATGGAAATGATCCAAAATTAGGGTCCGGAAAAATATGGCTTGAAAATGAGGAGCATCACATTAATAGCTACAGATACTGTAAAACACTATAACGACATATGAGTGCATATATTGTCTTATTTTATCAAGTAAAATATAAGTTATAGGTTTACTCAACAGCCTAATAGTTCATAGAAATTCAGGTAGAAATAGGTTAACTCAGAGTTCCACAGCTTATCAAAAACAATCCTTATTTTATTAACATAGGTATAACATCAGTAGCGTGCCTCGGCACGATTTCCCCAGGGGGGGTCCCCCGCGGCTTTGCATTCACACTGCTCCAGCCCAAACGGACTTTGGCCCGTTAGCCGGTTGTACGTCATCACGTCCTAATACTACACACACATGGCTTGATGTTGTTTTTAAGGAGTGCCGTCTCTGCATATATTTCTCGACAACGCTCGAATGTGCGCACGAGCGGATCTGTGCGAGCAGGCAGCGCGAGGAAAGCGGATTTTGGACGGAGACACACAGCGGCATTTTTCTTATAAATGCACCGGTCCGGTTCCGGCACCGGTCCGGTTCCGCTCACACCACGAGTCTGAAGAGTGCAGCAGCTTATCAAAATACAGTGTCAACTTACGTGTTTTCAAAGTAGAAAGCGACATCGTGGTGGTTTAACGAGGCGGAACGGCATCAGAACAACATCAAGCACGTAAAGTACACGGACAAGAACATAGCGGGAGCGCGCAGCGAGGATTGTTGCGGCTGCGCGTCTTGCGGAGCAAGTCTACTGGGCTGCGCGGAGGCGCTCCTAATGTAAATGATTATTGAGTTATGAATGAATTGATAGGTGGCTTATTTTTGGCGTATTGATTTTTTTTTGCCCTGGCTGTAGGTCTCCTTATACTGGCGGCCCCGCCAGGCCTGTACAATGTTAGGGGAAACACTGGTGTGTAAAACCTCTGCTTTATGTAGACTGGCCTTACATGCACATTCAACAATAAATTAAATTAAAATTAAACTCTCCAGTGTAAAGGTTAGTTAGACAGATAGATTGAAGAGATCCCTGGATCACATTAAACACCCATGGTTGCCTTAAGTTACCTAGCTGAGTGCTGCTAACAGCTAAAACTGCTGGTTAAAACTGAGCCAGAAACACACATTAACAGAATTATCAGTTAGCTTGTTACTGGTTAATTTTTTTACATGTTCCTCTTTCACATTCATGTCAGGATAGTTAGTGGAATTAGTGGAAACAAATCTTTAAAAAGAAAAACGAAAATAAAATAAACCACTAACCAGTTGTTTTGTCAGGTACCATAGCTAAAGTTAGCATTGGCCGCTATGCTAGCATTAGCATCGTTGCTAATATTAGCTAGCCAACAATATGCTTTACTCAGCTGTGTAGGGAAAATATTGTACCTATACATTCATGTTAAAATGCTGTATGAGTTAGAAACCACGTTTATAACTTAATAACTGTAATTTTTACTGCTTAAAACATTAACATTAGTATCATTAGTTGGGAGAGAGGTTGAGAGTGACTCACCATTCAAGACTCAGCACAAAATGGAGAAGCTCCTGTGTTGCGCAGCAAACTTTGATTGAGGCGTTCAGGGGAACTCGGAAATTCTGCCGTCATATACAAAATACTTTGAAAATCAGACTTTACCTTTTATTTATAGACATTGCTTTGAATGTGTTGAATGGCTTCTATTTACGGCAATTTTGACTGGTGGCTGGTCAATACTATGTGACTGCTGAGTCAGTAAGTATGTAAAAGCAGTGACATTTCAAAGTGGAGCATGATAAAGAGGATTTGAAGGTTAAGGAAAAAAGCTAAATATTTGAAAATAATATTAAGAAAGCTGAATAAGTGCAAAAGTATGAAAGGGCTGAATATTTGAAGAGAATATTAAAAAAGCTGAATATGCAAAAAGTTTGAAAAAGCTGAATAGTTGAAGAGAATATTAAAAAAAGCTGAATATGCAAAAAGTTTGAAAATCTGAATAGCTGAAGAGAATATTCAAAAAGCTGAATATGTGCAAAATTATGAAAAAAGCTAAATATTTGAAAATAATATTAAGAAAGCTAAATATCTGCAAACGTATGAAATAAGCTAAATAGCTGAAGAAATATGAAAAACCTGAATATTTGAAAAGAATATAAAAGGCAAAAAAATGTTGAAGACAAGTTGAAATGTCCTTAAAGAGCTGAACATTTTAATATTTGAATGTTCTTTTTGTTTGTAGTATTAGTAGGTACTAATAGAAGTAGAAGGAGTAGTATCAGTAGTAGTAGTAGTAGAAGAAGCTGTAGTACTAGTAGTATTAGTAGTAGCAGTAGTATTAGCAGTAGTTCTAGTAAAATTAGTACAAGTATTAGAAGTATTAATAGTAGTAGAAGTAGAAGTACTACTAGTATTAGTAATATTAGTACAAGTATTAGTAGTATTAGTAGTAGTAGAAGTAGAAGTACTAGTAGTAGTATTCCTAGTACTACTACAAGTAGTGGAGGTAGTATCAGTAGTAAACTAGAAGTAGTACTATGACTAGTACAAGTACAAGTAGTGGACATAGTATCAGTAGTAGGCTAGTAGTAGTAGTACTAGTACAAGTACGAGCAGTGGACGTAGTATCAGTAGTAGGCTAGTAGTAGAAGTAGTAGTAGTAGTAGTCAGACAGACAGAGAGTGAGACAGAGAGAGATAGACAGACTTGTGTATATATTTTAAAGTTTAAATGGAGTTTCTAGGTGAAAGTATGTTTGAGCAGACGATGTTTGACAAAAAAAACTACAAATCCCACTGACTGCTCCTGTCTGCCGCTCCTGTCCACCAATCAGAGCACACCTGCTGTCACTTCTAAAGATCAAAGCCACAGAGATCAAAGCCATCTACGCGCCTGTGTAACTGTCTAGAGCCTGTCTCTATTCCTCCATTTCGGAGGGTCCGAACAAAAGCTTCTCACGCTCACACCGAAAGTCGTATTGCCAAAATGTTTGCACCGTTAGCGCCACAAGACTCTGCTGAAGACACTGATCACTTTTATTTTTTCCTAGTGTCAGAAATGTGGACGCTAGGGCGAGTTAGAAATGTGAGATTTTCAGCATTTCTTTGAAAATCTGCTTCTCGATTTGCTTTAGATCGAATGAGAAGCAAAAGAGACTTGGCCGCACTTAGAGGTTGCTAGTTCAAATTCTGTAACTGTCACAGAGTTTTTGAGCACATTGTGAGAGACAGGACAAGTTTGTCTACAAAATTGGAAAAGATCACGTGTGTAGAGTGAAAATTGTGGCCGGGAGGAGTTTGGAAAGGAAAAAAATCTGAAGTATGACGAGGAGCTCTCACACTCTAACGATGATGTCACACACTCTAGCAGGCGCAATACACACTCATTGTAAACTCTGATGAGGTCTGAAAAAACCATAAAACATAAACTGTGATTATAGAAAAACTGTAAAAGCTATCAAAAAACTGAATAAGAATTGAATAGTTCAAAGTCTTGTAGGTTGTTTAAAGTTTAAATGGAGTCTGTAGGTGGAAGTATGTGAAACTAGTCGGAGTTCAAAGAGGAGGATGTTAAAGAGGTTTTTAGGCTGATCTCCATAGGAATGCATTGAAAAAAAAAATATGGAAAAGGTGGAATATATTGAAAAGTATGAAAGGTAGAAAAAAGGTTGAAAATCAGCACAAAAGAGCTGAAAAAGCTGAACATTTTGATAGTTGAATGGTTTTTGTAGCTGAAAGTATGCAGAAGTTAGAGACGACCAAAAAACGTACGGAAGAAGAATAATAAAAAAAAATAATAATAAAGATTAGGATAACATAGGTTGGAAATGCTTTAAAGCATTTCCACCAACTAGAAAATGCATTTCCTGCGGAAATACGTGGAAATGCTTTAATGCTGAAGCAACACTGAAAAAAAAGCAGAATATTTGAAGAAAATATTAAAAAAGCTGAATATATCAAGAGAATATTAAAAAAAGCTGAATATGTGCAAAAGTATGAAAAAGCTGAATATTTGAAGAGAATATAAAAAAAAAGCTGAATATGCAAAAAGTTTGAAAATCTGAATAGCTGAAGAGAATATTCAAAAAGCTGAATATGTGAAAAGTATGAAAAAGCTGAATATGTGCAAAGTATGAAAAAGTTGAATATGTGCAAAATTATGAAAAAAGCTAAATATTTGAAAATAATATTAACAAAGCCTTATATCTGCAAATGTATGGAATACGCTAAATAGCTGAACAAATATGAAAAACTTGAATATTTGAAAAGAATATGAAAGGGAAAAAAGACACGTTGAAATGACCTTAAAGAGCTGAACATTTAAATATCTGAATCGTTTTTGTAGTTGAATGACACATACAGACAGAGACCAAGTGAAATACATACAGACAAAGAGAAAGACAACAGACAGGCAGACAGACAGAGGGGAGAAAAACACAGAAAATATAAAGGCACTGAAATAGTGTGTGGATCTTTGTATAACATTGTGAAGAGAACCATTGGTGTCAATGTTTTAACAAATACAAAACAGATGGGTAAGCTCATTGCAAATATATTTTAATTGCATTATAATTTAGTGAGTCAATAATGCTGTAGTAATACCCAGTAATTAGTACAATTCAAAATGTAGTTGTAGAGTCAGCAGAATTAAATGAATATATAATTATCAACAGTATTATATACCAACAAGCCTGATACATTGTTCATACAGAATGAACTGATGTATTTGTTTAATCTGTATTACTTCACTGTGATTACTGTACAAATTGTAAAATTGTTCAATAAATTATAAATAAAACATTGATAATGCTTCAGTATATTATGAATACAAAGTGGCACAAAATATGAATGAATGGTTCTTAAATTGAATTGCAAATGAAAAGGAAACTTAGCACAATATCTTAAACTGTGTTCATTCTTTTTTCCCATAAATAAAAAACACAATTGACATTAAATTAATTAAATTATATATATTTATTTATATACCATTTGATATATAGAAATAGAGGGCTAAATTGAATAAATAAATAAATAAAATACTTAAATTCGATTAAATTGAACTATGAATTTGAAATTTAAAAAGCGAAACTTGCATTCACTCTTTTTTTCTGCATATAAAACATAATTGAAATGAAAATAATTCAATCTGAAATAATATTTAGAAATAGAAAGATAAAGAAAAATAATTCTGTACTAAAATTAAATTGAACTACGAATTTGAAATGAAAAAGGGAATCATCGTAAGCTGCTTTCACTCACTTTTTTCTGCATATAAAACATCATTGGACTTAAATTAATTCAATTTGAAATAAACATAGAAATAGAAAGATAAATAGAAAATAAATAAAAACATACTGACATTAAATCAAATTGAACCAAGTCTTAAGTTTTCTTAACTTTTTTCTGCATGTAAAACACAATTGAAATTAAATTAATTAAATTTAAAATGAATATATAGAAATAGAAAGATAAATTAAAAAAATAATACTGAAATCAAATTAAAAGCAACTCAAAGACCAAAATCTGTGTGCATTCACATTCTTCATATCCCTGTCAATCAAAATGGCCTCGCCTCTGCCACCTCCCCTTATTTAAATGACTGGAGGTGCTAACTTTCTACACGGTGGTGTGAAAGTCCCTTTAGGGCTTGATTTTGCCTACACCATGGGGGACACTTTAACTAACCATAAGGAAACTCAAATGGACTTTTGCTCCACTTTGGTGGCAATTCACTAAGAGTCTGTTATTCATATGGGGATAACGTGAATTGGGAATCATTTCAATTATTGCATGTAGACCCCCTTTTAATTCAAAGAAACAAATAAAACTTAAAATAAAATTAGATTTGAATACAGAATTTGATAATCAATGTATCCCCGTATGCACTGGCAGTTGGATCTTGCAATAAAACAAATAAATAGATGAAAATAAAAAATACATAGAAACTGTAGTTTGCAAACTCAAAAATGAACAGCGCCTAAGCAGAAATTGTTTTTAAATTGTTTTAGGGCTCAACAATATATATTGTTGCCATCAATAGCAGAAGATTCGTGCTGTATGTGCAAAGGATGCAATATTGGGTAACTAACATCTGTCCACATCCTTCTTTCACCTATTATCTTAATTGTTTTTTATGATAAGCACAGTAAATAAATAATATTGTGTTGATCAAGATCTTTAGTCAAGATTCATGGGTAAATATGAGGGAGACAATGTGTCATGCCTAAAAACATTGTTATGATAGCGACACATTAGTCAAAACAGAGCTTTGTATATAAAGTGTCATTTGTTTGATAATGATGAACAATATCACAATTTCAATAGTGGACAGAGGCTTTTCACATGGTGGTTAGACCGAGGCTAATACCCGCAATAGTCTAGCACAGGTGTCAAACTGATCCAGTAAAGGGGCTACAGGTTTTCATTCCAACCAAGCAAGAACACACCTGATCCAACAAATCAACTGTGTGAAGACAATTCAGTTGATTGAATAAGTCCAGTCAGCTGTGTTCTTGCTTGGTTGGACTGAAAACCTGCAGCTACAGTACCCTTTACTGGATCAGTTTTGACACCCTATGGCTTCAAGCTGCAGTAGCCCTGGATTGACAGTCATGTCAACACTGTCATTTCACTTGTGTGTTATCTCAATATTTAGCTCAGTTTACTGAGCCTCACTGAAATGCAGGTTGTGTCCTTGACTTTGAAGGAACATGGGGTTAGAGTCACTTGTGTGACCTCAGGTCAGAAGACAAGCATGGGAACATTTGTTTACCAATCAAATCTTTAGACGAGGCTCATTTAACCAAGTCATGTGTTGTGGGCCTTCTGGAGACAAAACCTTCAGCTTACTTCCACAGTCTGATACTGTGACAGCTTTTCAGTTGGGTTTAGAATAGCGCAAGGCTAAGGATACACATGTGAAAATCCTCTAACAAACCTACCCGCTGAAACCCCACACTAATGATCACTTAAATAACATATAATAAAACACATGTCTTCTCTTTCAGGTTAATTAGTTTAGATGCATATAACATCTGAACTAACTGACAACTTTCCCCTTCATCTGTCATTAATCTGTCAGAAAACAGATGGAGAGGGAAAGGGAAAGATGACATGAAAAATAAATAAATAAAATAAAAGATATTAACTGCTGTGAAATATAAAAAATAACATACATTGTTTGAATCACATAAGAAAGAGATCAATAATAATAATGATAGAAATAATAACAAATAGGTGTCCTACTGTTGAGAGAGGTAGTCATTCTGTCCATGGATCAGTCGTGTATGCTGTTGTTTGTTGAATCTGTCCAAATTGTCAGTGGAGCACAGTGTCAGTGTGGAGATGTAAAGGGCTGTAACATGATGACCTTTGACATGTCCAGTGGCTGTAGGACTGCTTCTTCCAGGTATCTGGCCAGTGTTTGTGTGAGGACAGCATCACGGTAGACATGGAGGAGGAAAGGCCTTAAAGGGAAGAGCAGACAGAAACTTTATTCCTCCCATTCCTTTAGTTGTTAATGCAAACAGCACACACAAACAGTAATGAAACAGTATGTTTGCTTGTTGTTTAGTCAAAGAGGGATCCTGTTCTAAAGGAGTAAAACATTTTTACCTTTAGTTGTTTAGCCTGATGCTGCACCCAGCAGGAAGTGTGATGACAGTGATGACTGATCTGATCTTCCCTACAGCAGCACACCTGATCACTTTCCAAGGATCAACAGTAGTTAGGCTCTACTGAAGTCAACTGTGCACAGCAATGGATGCACATGTGGTGACGTGGAGATAGGAGGATAGTGCAGGTCCTGATAACAGAAAACATAAAGTTATTGTCATAAACTGAAGACTGTGAAACAAAACATGTTCAGAAGTTACAAAACAGACATTAATAAAATACCTTGAACACTGCCATTTCAGTCAGAGAGGCTTCATGATGTTCAGCTTCTTTCACATGTTGAGCTCTCTGTGCAGTCCTGAGTGTCACTCTAACTGTGAAGTGGAGGGATCACAGAGGAGGAATGAGAATGACAACGTTATACTCAACAATGTTATCTAAACTGTTGCATTAATACAAAGTAAATACATGAATGTACACTATTGAAAGAGAATATCAGATATACAACAACAAGAAAACAATACCTTATAGTCTGTTGTGAAGAAACCTCAGCACTGGCAGGTGGAACACAGGTCTGTGGTCCAGCAGTGACGGTCCACTGTTGATGCTGCTGCAGCATCTGGTCTGTGGCAGCATGATGTCCTGGTTGATGATCCAGTATCTCAGAGCCAGAGTGATGGTGAGGCAAAGACGGGCAGGTGTTATCTCATCCTCTGCTTTAAAGAATGACTGGGATTGGCAGGAAGTAGAAGGTGTCTCTTGCAGTGATGGTCCGCTGACAGTGGACAGAGTTAAGATGCTGCGGCAGCATCTGTCTTGTGGCTGCATGTCTTGGTGGATGTGAGCTGGTCCTCACAGTGCTGAAGGGTGTGAGGCTGAAGCTGGTGTTGTCATCGAGGAGACAGGAGAACTGTGTCTCTCGTCCAGGGGAAAGTAAACTTACACGAGTTATAGTCTCTAACAAGAAACTGGGTGGGATGATAATGTGGAGTTTCAGCTGGTAGGGATCACTAAAGCAGAGAGCAGGTGTTACATTAAGAACACCTACTTTCTGATTTCTACACTAAATGTTAGCAGCTGTATACAATGGTGTATACAGCTGCTGAAACAGTTTTGACCTGTGCATTCATCATCCCTGACCCGACCCCCCCACCCAGATGAATGCACAGGTCAAAATGCATTGGCAATATAGCTCATTACAACAATTATCTGAATATCTGAGTTATCTGAAAAGAAATTATGTACTATCCAATATTCCCAAAACTTACGATTACCAAACAAAATGTTATTTTACTTACATGTGACAGCATACTTAGGTTTCCTTTACATAGACACTTAGATAAACCGGACCAACAACAATATGGTTATCTAAAAAACAATCACATGATGCTCAGTGGATTTTTGTTCTACCTGACAGTTTTCAGACCTGTGGTGGAGAGAAATTGGGTCCTGCAGCAACAAAGAGGCCTTGCATGTCAGTTTCTCATAGGCTCGTTACAGAAGTCATACCAAGTGTTGAGGAGATCCTCTGGTCCGCCCTCCCTCCCTCCCAGCCTCAGAGAGACTGAGGCAGCCTGGCAAGGTGTTGAAGCCTGGCTGCTCAGAGGATACTCCTCATTATGGACCATTGTGTTTGTCATTTAAATCTCTGTAAGTCATATTTTCTATATTGTTCTGAGTAAACATAGCATCACAATATACTCCTTTTGATTTTATCATTGCACATTTCAATAATTTACTCTTTAAAACTAAGCTGTGTTATTAATACATTTATCACTCACTTACCTTTAGTATTATTACTAGTTAAAGTTCCATCACAAATTCTTTGACTTTTTCTTGATATTAAAAACTCACCTGACATATTATGGGCTGTTAGAGGACATGACACAGTAGACAGGATTGTGATAACTGTAATAACTTCTGATCACGCCAGATTTTAGACAACGCTGTGGTTGAGAGATGAAAATGAGGTCGAGCAGTGTGTTCTTCTCTGTGGTTGCACCATTGATCAGTTGTGTAAATCCATGGGACTGAAACAGCTCAAGGATCGGCTTACTGGCGTTGGATAGGACATTCTCGTTGAAGTCACCACACACAATTATGTTGTTACAGTCCATGATCTCAAGTGAGTCCAACAGGCTTCCCAGGTTTGACAGGAAAGATGTCACAATGAAGTCTGGATGTCTGTACACAGCTGCAATCAGCGCACTCACTGGGGCTTCAACTTTCAGAGCTACGAACTCAAGGTCAGTTACATTATGTACATACTGTTTTTCATGCACTTGAATGTGGTTTTTCACATAAACAGCAACTCCACCACCTCTTCTGTTGGCCATCTGTGGTACATTTGTGTAGGACACGTGTCTGTTGCGTTTGAACATGGTGTAACCCTCTAAATGCAGACTGTCTGCCACGAAGGAGCCTTGTAGGTGAGTTTCTGTGAGACACAAAACATCTGCAAGACACAGTTCATTATGACTCTTGATGTCATTGACATGACCTGGGAGTCCCTCTGTATTGTGGTGAATAATGGTCATTGTGTCAGGTCCACTCAATGTATGTTTGATCTGAAGAAGAGGCATCATGTCGTCCAAGTTGACTTGTCTCATAGTTTGCA
This sequence comes from Chelidonichthys spinosus, assembly GCA_029853015.1. Taxonomy (NCBI): domain Eukaryota; kingdom Metazoa; phylum Chordata; class Actinopteri; order Perciformes; family Triglidae; genus Chelidonichthys; species Chelidonichthys spinosus. The sequence goes on from CM056826.1 coordinate 58,960, forward strand.
GGGCTCCAGTGATTTGTGGGTTGGCGTATATTTTACTCTCATCCATATCCAGAATGTGCAGTCCACTGAGAGAGGTCACTCTGCTGACAGCTACATAAGCCATGCCAGGTTCAAAAATGTGTTTCAGTGAGACCACAGCTGATGTCCTTGTCATACCTTGGACCTTGTGAATTGTACAAGCAAAGGCCAGTTTAATAGGAAACTGTCTGCGTACCACTCCTTTCTGTTTCAGATTCTCCTCGGCTCTCTCGATGTACACTAGATTGTCTGGTCCACCTGGTGCTCTATTACGGTAATCCCTTCCAGCTGTTTCATCATCCATCTTGAACCCAAGCATAGTGACATGTGCAACACCATTTTGTTCAGAAGTTATTACCCTGACCAGAGTAGAGAACGATCCATTCACCAATCCTTGAGACACGTCTATGTTTCTGGTGAGCATGACACGAGCACCCTCAGCAACGTTTAGAGTATCTGGTAACTCATTTCTGTTTCCTTTATATGGTTTGGCTTGTCGTGCCATTCTGCCAGTTCGTGGGTCCTTCTTGTAGTCATCTGCATCAATGTTGGTGATATGAGAATGGAGCAGAGCTAATGTTGTTGAGTTGTGTGAATCAACTTGTTTATTAGTTGCAAAAATGTGCAGTACATCATTTGGACAAAGTGCTGGTTCAGTGACGGCCTGTGACAGCAGAGCTCTGTCTGATTCAGACAAAACATGTGACTTTTCTTTCACTCGGATCCTGTTCAACATCTCTGCAAAGGCAACATCATCCTTCTGACGCATAATCTCAGTCAGAGTGATCATCTGAAAGTGTTCCTGCCAAAGGTCAAGCTCACAGGGGTCATACACACACAGAGGTTTGGACTGTCTCACTGGTGGAAGCTGACAAAAGTCTCCTACAGCTATGACTGACATTCCTCCAAAGGGTCTCTGACTGCCTTTGATCTGTTTGAGTCTGGCATCAACATAGGCAAACAGGGGCTTTGACACCATGGACACTTCATCAATGATGAGGATTTCAGCATTCAACAGGTCAGATCTGACTTCATCCAGTTTGTTGCCAAGTCCTTGAAATGGAGGTTTTAGGCTTCTGGGCAGCTTGAGAAGAGAGTGCAGTGTTGTTCCTGAGATGTTAAAAGCAGCCGTTCCAGTGAAAGCAGTCAGCAGGACAGTAGGGTTTGATATGTCAGCCTCCTCAGCACGTCTCGGCAGCTTGCACAGTATCTTAGAGGCCTCAGAGTAGATGCATTTAATGAGATGTGACTTTCCTGTTCCAGCACCACCATTGATGTAAAAAAAGAACTGCTCTGGATTAAGGCCACAGACTCGTTTCACACACCAGTCTCTCACTGCATAGAATACACAGGCTTGTTTCTGGTTCAGATTCTGATACATCTGTCGTAACAGTGTGGGGTCTAATGCAGGGGACTCTCTGATGGCTCTGGCTTCAGTGACAGCATTAGCCTGATTTATGTACTCTGGGACATTCTCTTGTTCATTTTCATGATCTGGCTCTCTTGACTCCAGCTCTTCAACACACTCCAACCTCACTACTTCCGATTCTGGCGCCAGATTACACCATTCATCAATCACACCTCTGTTCTGCTCATACTCTTCAACAGCATTCTCAATCTGCTCACTGTTTTTCTCATATTTGTCTCTGTTTCGTTTCACAATGTGTTGGACATATTCGGGATGGTCGGAGCCTGAGAGTTGGACACAGCCACTGTTGTAGAAGGACTCATATGTGGGGAAGTACGGTCTTTTCAGTTCCTGCTCTGATCGGTGAGGAATGTACAGTTTCAGTAATGTGCCATAATACTTCTCAGGATATTTTTCCTGTGATGTGCGGTGATATCTGATGATAGCAGGCTTATCCTTTTTCCTCCTTTGCACAAATCCCATCTCATTCAGGAGGGGCAACACATCTTTCCCTTTTGTCTGCTGGCCATAGACAATCCTGCAAGTAGCTGCAAAATCAGCCAAACACATCTCCTCATACTCTGGTGTTTCAGGTCTGGCTTTGTATTTGTCAGTCAAAGACGTCATCCACACATCTGCACATTCTGATGTTGTGTTCTCCAGGAACGAGAGGGGACGACTCATTTTCAATGCGTTGTCATCAGTCGGTATGAATATGACACCACGGGAACACTTTTTCATGTTAATGCCACATGCACGGGTCACACACTCCTGAGCACTGACCTCTCTCTTTTTTGAGTATGCCTGCATGATTTCCCTCATTTCATCACATTCGTTGACATGGTCTCTGTTGGAGTTCTCAATGACTGTTTTGAGGTACTCGGACATTCCACCTTCTTTCTTGGTTATGTACTCTGTGAGATACACAATGCATCCGTGTGCGTTCAGTATGTACTGTATGTCGATATTTGCATCCCAGGCATCAAGCAAAAACGGATTATATCCATTTACCCAGCAGTCTTTTGGGTCACGTTTCAGTATCACTGCACTGGATTTGTTCATGAGGTCGAGGCATCGTTCATACTCAATGTGTGTTAAATCGCATCGAGCCAGGAGCTGGTCTAAACTCAGGGAGGCTGTTTGAGGTTCATTCAACAACAAGTTCAGTGGTCTGAGCTTTTCTTTTGCTAGTTCCACGAGCAGTGGATCAAATTCCTCATCAGGTCTCGTTATCATGGTGTCTCTGACAGGTGGTTTGGGAAATCCAAATCTGCATCCAGAGCTGCGAGTCTTGAAACATGTCTTTGAGTGGTTTTTGCTGTGCATTTGCTGTTCTGTGACTTTTTTGTACAGTTCAGGTTGTTTATGTGGGTCAGGCAGCTGAGCTGTGATGTATTTGGACACAAAATCCAACACCGTCTGATCATCATCCTCATCAAACACAGGTGCACCTTCTATCCAAACGAGGCAGTGAATGTGTGGGCTTCCTCTGTGCTGAAACTCAACTCTGTAAAAGTAGTCAACAACTTTGCCGATGGGCTGTGCAGGAGACAAGATGACATCTCTGAATAACGCCTCAACACGCTTATTCGCAGGATCTCACACTTTGCTGACCAGTCCAGACTTTCAAAATCCACATCTTCACCTTGCTGCCTTTTTATTGCTTCGATCACCTCAGGCCAACGCATTTCAGCTGCAGAGAATGTACAGAAGAAAGTGGGCTTTCCCAGCTGTCTGATCATGGCAAAGAGATCTTTGGTCGTTTTCTCCCAATAGGCTGGTGTTCCACTCAGTGGCTGCATGAATCTGACTGCATCTCTGTTTCTCACCAGTCTCTCAACCTCTCGTTTATCTTGCAACATTCCTGAGGTTATTTTTCGTCCATCTCTGGTCAAAGGTTTTCCTTTACGTAACTGTATTGTCATGCTAGAGGTGTATTTCAGTCACAAACTGTGCAAAGAACAGGTCATTTGTGTCTCTGGCAAAACGTCCATCATTACAGAAGAGCCTCGCTTTGAAATAACCGCTGGGTGTCACTTTAATAGGTCTCTGTTCATCCAGTGTATTTTGACCGGTAGGGAACTGAACAGGGAAAGCCATGGCCTCCAGTTTAGGTGTTCTGAAAAAGCTGACTGGACTGTTTCTTTCAGCGGGGGCAACAGAGTAGATTCCTTCACTAAAAGATAGTATTTCCTCTGCAACATCACATGGCTGAAGGCATGATTCTTTCAAATATTTTTATTGGAGCACACTGCAACAATGTTACATTATCCACATCATACACACGAGTACAATGTATATCCATAAAGAACTGTGTGCAGTAGGACATACTGTCCTCTTTTTCTTTTTTAGAACACATAACAATGGTAAATGAAGAACAAATACACATGTATTACAGAGTACAGAAAGATAAACAAACAAAAACAAAACCTAAATAAATCCCTCCCTCCCACCCTACCCAGCCTTACCTTTCCGTCTAAATACTATATTATAGTTAGGGGGAAACATTAATTTCCACTACCAGGTGTGAGATAGTGAATGAGAGGTGACCAAATTTTTTCAAAGTGTGGAAGTTTATCCATAAGAGTATATTTTATTCTCTCAAAATGGAGAGTGTTAGTAAGATCACTAAGCCACATCTTTGTGGTGGGTGTTTCTTTCTTTTTCCAGTTCATGAGAAGTAGCTTCTTTGCGATGATGAGACTATAGGAGAGGAAACATTGTTGGTAGTTATTTAACCTTTTAGTATCCTCTGAAATTCCCAAATAATAATATGTGGATTAGGCTCCAACTGTATGTTAAGAATTTTAGAGACTAAATTGAAGATGTTAAACCAAAAGATCTTAACTTTGGGACATAGGACGAAGCTGTGGAGCAACGTGTCTTCTGCAACAAGGCATCTATCACAAATAGGGGACATCTCAGGGTATATTCTATGTAACCTCTCCTTAGAATAATGAAGACGATGTAGAATCTTAAAGTGAATTAGGCAGTGCCTAGCATTATTAGAACAACGATGAGTATGTTCCAAACTCTTTTCCCATAGAGGGTCCGGGATCTCAGTGCCCATTTCTTCCTCCCATTTTGTTTTTATTAAAATGGAGTTCACTGGGTTGATAGACTGCAAAGTGTCATATATGTAAGATATCGATTTTTCTGAGCAAGTCGTGGGCCGGAGGCATCTATCAAGAGAGGAGCCCGAAAAAGTCTCAAAGTTATGCAAATATTTTCTTACATAGTCTCTAATCTGCAAGTATCTAAAGAAACTACTACCCGGTATATTATATTTACTCTGTAGTTGTGCAAAGGATGCAAACATGCCTCTAATGTATAACTCACCTATTGTATGGATGCCTCTGTTCTTCCAAAGATTAAAAGTATTATCCAGAGTGGATGGAGGAAACGTAGGGTTTCCAGTGATAGGTAAAGCATAAAATATGGGTTTCAACTTAAAGTGTGATTTGATTTGTTTCCAAATACGCACTGTACTGTGGATAATCACATTGCTATTGTACAAAGACTTCTCAATAGTGTAAGGTGCCAGAAGGATGGCACCTACAGAGTTAGGCTGGCATGCCTCTTGTTCTAATTCGAGCCAGTTTGGTGGGGTAGCTGTGTTATCCAGCCAGTATGCCATAATCTTGATTTGAGAGGCCCAATAATATGATAAAAAATTCGGGAGTGCCAAGCCTCCTTCTATTTTAACTTTACAAAGGTGTTTCTTGCCAATTCTATGGGTTTTGTATTCCCATAAGAAAGGGAGCACAATCGAGTCTATTTTTTTAAAGAAAGATTTGGGGAGGAACACTGGAATGTTCTGAAATAAATATAGTAATTGGGGCAAGAAAATCATTTTGATAGCATTCACTCTGCCAAGTAATGAAATCGGCAAGGTCTTCCAGAACTGTATATTTGATTGTAATTTAGACAGCAGTGGTGGGAAATTCTCCTTAAATAAATGAGAGTGGCACTTTGTGATCTGAATTCCTAAATACGTGAATTTTTCTGAAGATACACTAAAAGGGAGGTTCTGTAACCAGGCAATATTCTGTACATGCACAGGCATTAGCTCGTTTTTATTCCAATTTATCCTGTAACCAGAGAAAGTCCCAAATGAATTTATTTTATCAAGTATCTGTGAAATCGTGACTTGGGGCTGAGAGATAAATAATAAAACATCATCGGCATATAATGAAATTTTGTTTATAGTTTTTTGTGTATTATAACCATGAATTAAAGGGTCTGAGCGGATACTCTCGGCAAGGGGTTCGATTGCTAAAGCAAAAATTAAGGGGGAAAGAGGGCACCCTTGTCTCGTTCCTCTATGTAGTCTAAAACGAGGGGACAATATTTGATTAGTCAGTATCTGTGCACAGGGGTTGTTATAAAGAAGCTTTACCATTGAAATAAATTTTTCTCCAAAATTAAATCTCTTTAAAATTTCAAATAGATAGGGCCACTCGACTTGGTCGAATGCCTTCTCAGCATCGAGTGATAGGATGGCTAGTTCTTCTTTTGGTCTAACAGTAGTATACATGATATTAAATAAACGTCTAAGATTGAAAAAAGAATTTCTACCTGGTATAAAACCAGTTTGGTCTGGATGTACTAATTTATCTAAAAAGGGGCTCAATCTATTAGCCAAAATTTTAGAAAATAATTTCCCATCTAGGTTTAACAGAGAAATAGGGCGAAAAGAGCCAACCTCTTCTGGGTCCTTCCCCTTTTTATGTATCACTGTAATAACCGCTTCTGTTAGAGTAGGAGGTAGGACACCATCTGTGTGGGCTTGAGTGAACACCCTATGTAGATATGGGCAGAGGGTTTCATTAAATTTTTTATACAGCTCACCTGGAAGGCCATCAGGGCCTGGAGCTTTATTGCTTTTGAGTGAAGTGATAGCTTTTTTAACTTCTTCAACAGAAATTTCAGAGTTCAGCTGAGCTGCCTCATTTTCATCTAGTTGGGAAAGATTGCACTTATTTAAGAAATCTTGCATAGCTGTATAGTCTGTATCGTTTTTGGAAGTGTACAGATTTTTATAAAATTGGAGAAATCGATCATTAATGTCCTTGGGTTTAATCAGAATCTCACCTTTATCAGATTTAATTTTATGTATTGTGCGATCATTTTCCTGTTTTCTGAGTTGCCGGGCTAAGAGTCTATGTGGCTTGTCATTAAACTCAAAATATTTTTGTTTTGTATATAAAAATGCCTTACTTATCTTTGCCGAGAGTATCTTGTTATATTCATATTTTAAGGCTGATATCTTTTTATGCAAGTCACTGGAAGGAGTTTTGGCATTTTCTTTATCCAGTAGGTTAATTTGGTTGTCTAGTTCAAGTAATCTAGCTTTGTTCATTTTCCTTCTAGATGCTTCAAATGAAATAATAGAGCCTCTAATAAATGCTTTGAATGCCTGAAGGCATGATTCCAGAGCAAAACCACCATTAGGCATGTCACCTTCCTGCTCATCATCATCTCTCTGCTCCTTTGGTTGTTCACCATCACTGGACAACATGTCAACATCCTGTTCATTTCCAGGCTCATGTTCTGCCTCACACAGTGCATCAGTCTCACATGTTAATTTCCATTAAATCAGCTTCATCATAATCTTCATCCTCCATTATTGCATTCTCACCATTGTCATCGTCCTCATCAGGAAGTGTTGGGTCACATAACTCTGCCTCATCTCTGATAGTAATGTCTTGATACTGTGGGTGGATCTGTTTGAGTTTATGCAGCGCCTGCACTAGTTTAGACCAGGTAACTGTCTGAAACAGCTGGTGACCTCTGTAACACAATCGTCTCTTCAGTTTCACTCTCATGACCTGAGACTCACTTCTCAGTCTGGGTAAGGCTTCCACTGTTTCCGGAACCTCCGAGGGAACACATATGACATTACCACGTATTAGATTCTGTCTGCCTTTGGGAAGAGGAATAATCTTGGCAAATGCTATGCACTTGGCTATGAGATGTCTCTCCAGTATGTTCAGATCACACAGTTCAGATGGAATATCAGCGAGCTGTAAGTTGTTAGCAACAGCGAGGCTTGGCATATTTCCATTTTTTAAGGTGGTTATGACAGGTGTGACAGATCCACTCTCTCCTTCTCTCATCAGGCATCTTACACTGTTCATCTCTGCAGTCAGCATCACAAACATGGACATACTTTCCAGTCAGGCATCGAGCAACCATGTGTGGATTTCTGGCATAATTTGACCTTTTGCAAAGACGTACTTGGTTTTGAAAAGAAGCTTTATGGCAGACAGTGCACACATAAGTGGGACCGTCCTTTATTTGTGATCTGAAAAGCTTTATGGCCTCTTTGATCAAAGAGTTGTCATCCTCTGTCTCACATGTTGGTCTGTTCATTTGTCTGTATTTATTTTTTATTTTCATGGCACATCTCATGTTCTGCATACTCCTAGACAGGTACGCAAGATTGTTCGCGTACCTGTCTCGCACCCGTTTTCTCATTAGTTGTCTGTGTCTTTCCCTGAAGGATTTGTCGTTTCTATATCTCGTTCAGATATAAGATTGCTTTTTCTCTCTGAAGTCAGCATTCTCCCTGTATCGACTGCTGAGGAATGGTAAATAAAATGGCCTCATTTATATAGCGCTTTTGTCCAAAGCGCTTTACAGTAATGACTGACATTCACCCATTCATACACACATTCACACACCGACAGCGGAGTCAACCACGCAGGGCGACAGCCAGCTCGTCAGGAGCAATTGGGGTGAGGTGTCTTGCTCAAGGACACCAGGCACTCAACTAGGAGGAGCCGGGGATTGAACCGGCAATCTTGCGGTTACCAGCCAACCCGCTCTACCTCCTGTGCTAAACCTCCCCCTGGAATCGTTTTTGTTTCTCTCTGAATTCAGAATTCTCTCTGTATCGATTGCTGAGGAATTGTTTGTTTTTTTCTGAATTCAGCATCCTCTCTGTATCGGGCTCTTATATTATTTATTTTCTGTTGTCGTAATTCAGAATTGTTTCGATAGCGATTAGTAACAAACTCTTGTTTTCTTTGTCTGAATTCTTCATTAGAATATTTCCTGCTTGATTCAGATTTTTTCTTTGCTTTAAATGTCTCATTTGAAGCATACTTTTCCCTCTCTTTCTTCTTTTGATTCTCCTTTCTCTCTGATACTGTTTCAGAGCGCAATAGCCTCCTCTTATATTTTCTTTGGTCCTGTTTACAGTAGTGAGTTTTTTCAGTTTATGTGAGATGTCATGTAAGACATTATCATTGGCCACAGTATTTGTCAATGGAGCAGATAAGTTTGACTCACTGTGAGGAGCATCATGTGATGTGACAGTTTGGGTGTCAGGAAATGTGACATGAACATCTTGTCTCACAGATGATACAGAAGCAATGTTAGTGGACACTCCCTGTAATATGTTATCAGAGGCATCAGTGTTTACATAATTCAAGTTGAACTGGCTCAATGGTTCTGGTTCAGTTTCCATATCAGTGGATACCTCATGTACAATGATATCAGTGACAACAGTGTTTATCTTTGCACCACTCTTGTTTTGAGGAGCATCATCCAGCAGAGCAGTTGAAACAGCAGCAGCATGAGTTGTAGGTTGACTCTCTCTGTCTGGGATATTCTGAAGGATGTCTGTGTTCACATCGTAAAACTTCACAGGCTTCAACTCATAGTTACTGGAGGACTGTGCGCCGGACATTCTGTGACACGTCATGAGCCTGTCAATCATATCACTGAGACGTGTGAATGTTACCATGACAGCAGTACCAGGAGTGAGTGAACCCGGGGGGAGGGGCAAACCATTAGCTGTTCTGGAGTGGGGGTCAAAAAATCCAAACCTGCCTGACCTGGTTCTGAATACTGCAATACACAACAGTCTCATCGTCAGTAAACCATACTGCACTTCTGATAACAAGCAGCTCAGTCCTGCCTCAAGGTCCAGATAACTGTCTACAGCTCCAGGTAAAGGGTCTCCAAATGTGCCGTATCTGGAAAGTTGTGTCATGTCCACATAATGTATACACCTGCATGCAGGAACTTCATCAGGGAGCTCATCTGTAGTCAGATAGATGTCATCATGGTTTAGCCTTTTCCTCACCTCTGAGTACATCACATTACCCTTATCCAAAACAAGGTCCAGGTCTGCTCTGGTCAGGTTTTCATTCTCATGAAGGAATGCAAGAAAGGTCAGTGAGTTACAGGTACACTGCTTATTTCTGTGTCTGCCATATCTACTGGAAGCCTGGCTGCGTGATGCACACACATATCTTACAGAAGGGCTGATGTCCCAGGTCCACACAGTCTGCATGAGAAGGTCCTGCAACACATGGTTCATCTCTATGATGTCCTGGTTTTACGATGTCAGCATAAGATACCTTTGGTACACTTGTCTTATCACTTTGACCTCTGTGGTTTACCTGGGTCACATTAGAAGGTCCTGCTACACATGAGTCATAACTGGGACATCCTCTCTTGATCACATTAGCATAAGATACCTGTGGTACAGATGATGTATCGTGTTGACCTGCCTGTTTCACACTTTGAACATGAGATGCTGCAGACATGTTTACTTCTCCACTGCTCTGAGGACCATCATATTCTGCTTCTTTAGTTGGTTCACAGCGAAACTCATTTGACCTCTGCCAGCGCAGGCGTGCAGCTTGGGAATTCGTATTTTTCTTTGGCATTGTTTTAATGCTCCAAGACCACTATATTTTCTGTTATTTATTTTCTACACGGCAAGATATTAAACCCAATATGAATGAACAGTTAATGTCACAGGATCAGAATAAAGAAAAACCTGTGCCCGCTTATAGTAATCAAGAGCACTTAGGATAACAAATTAACTCACTGAAAAGAGTTCACGTTTCAAAACTATTCTGTTTATAACTATTAATCAAAGGAACAGACTTAACTGTGGCCAAAAGCCTGTGGAAATATATGTAATATATAACACTATCAAGAGATCTGTATCAATGTTCAAATTCAATGAGATTGTGATCGTAGCTTTATATTTATTTTTGTGATAGAAATAATAATAATAATGTCAAATTCAATGACACAAGCTCAATAAAATTCCTCAAACAGTCTGAATATATTCAGGTTTATATATAAACTATGATCAAATAACCCACTTGGTTGATGAATTACAGTATATGAGGGGTTAAACAACAACAAAGCACTTATATACACTTACTGATGCAAACATGTCTTTATATGTGAATCAGGAACAATGCATATAATTCGGTGTTACTTGTTCTTTTTACACCAGTTGAGTAAAACTGATTGTCAGTCAAAACATGAAGATATCTGCAATCAAAAACTTTTGGGTACACACCTGCAGAGCAAAATGTTCAGTAACAACTACACTTCTTAGTATAAATATGGACTTTCACTTCAATCTTATTTCTTGTTTTACAAGAACACTGTTATCTTTAATAACAATTATAGATTTGAATATGTACAAGATTGGAAAAAAGTCTTTATTCCTATGTTTGTGTTCTGTATTAATTAGAAAATAAGGAAATTATAGCTGTAAATCAATTCAATGTAACTATATAATATTTTTGATCAAATTGGCTTCAAAATAGAGATGAAATTACTAATCAAATTCCACTATCAATAATATGGACTAAGATAGAAATTGTTGTCTTAGGACTGTTGATACGTACATTTCAGTTCCTACAGGTTTCTAAACAGAATAAATTGAATTTAATATGTAAATTCAGTTCTTTAAAATATCTTGTCAAATCTGGGGAAATGATATTCAATGTGAAAACACTGACTCTAGAGAAGATATATTATGCTAATCACAATGCTATTGCTGATTTCAATCCACCTAAATTTCAATAAAGCTTTGTAATTTTTTTTGTAGTAATCCACTAGAGACTGGTGAATTAAACTTTGAAGACTTTCCTGAATTTAATGCTAAGGCAACAGCATTTAGTGTAAGAACTAGTGTAGAAACAATTTAAGACCAAAAAACTAAAAATGATATTGTTAATATCAATGCTATTTAAATGTGTAAATCACAGAATATACAATTGTAATATTTTCCACTTATAATGCTCCAAAATGCAAACAATAGTCCTATGATCAGCTATGATCTGTCCTGATCCTCAAGTGTTTGAACTTACCAGCAGAGAATAACTGAATGCTAGACTAGATGTCTTTTCAGTGTTTTGATATATATTCAGTAATAGATATATATGTATATATCAAGGTTTATATTGAATATGAGGACTACAGTTGTTGTGTGAGTGTGATGACAGATGAGTTCTTCTGGTAGCTGAAGAAGGTTGAGTCTGCAGACAGGGAACAGCCAGGTCCTCCTCACAGATCGTCTGTCTGTCTGTTTATTTCAGGTTAAACAACACAACAACACTTACAGACTGAAACAATGTGTGTACAAATAATAATATAATTAAACTGGAAATTAATTAATACAATGTATGTAGTTGTATTACTTTTACACTTATTAACACTATTCAAGTTAACAAAGTGTGAAGATAATTACAATCAAAACAAACCTTTGGATACAAACCAACAGATCTCAGAAACAGCAGCACCGTTCAGGAACAACTACACTACTTTTCTAGTGATAAATGAGTTTTCAAATTTACAAGCTTCAGTTTTTAATCAGAGTGTATTTCAAGTCCAATGTTTTCTGATAAAATTGTAATTTTCAATTCAAAAGTTAAAATAGTAAGCAATAGTTGTCTTTGGAATAAACTTGTTCTCAATTTTTTGTTTAAATCAATTTAGGAGAAAAACAATTCTCCTAAGCTTCAATGATTAATTATGTAATTATACAGTATTTCACAAAATTGAATATGTTGTTCAATTTGTAAAAACAGTTTATTTTTCAAAAATAATGAATTGCAAATTGGAAAGATCCAAAGATCTTTGGTTCAGAGGATGGGTATAGAGATAGATAGAGATTGAGAGCAGAGATCTCTCAGAGTTCGGTTCAAAGGTAGATCAGGTTCTTGGATTGAGGAGAGGTGACAGGAAAGAATGAGCACGAGAGAAAGAGACTCTCAAGATTCCAAAAATAGTCAGATCCAGGCACTTTTCAACCTGAGTATTCAGTAGTCAAGTTCTCAATATTCAAAGTTTCAAGGCAAGGTTTCAATATCAAGGTTTTTCAATGTTGGTTCAAGATCACAAGGGTAGATAGAGTCACAGGGCCCTAGTTTCGTAGACCAGGCGCAGTCAGCTTTCAGCGCACCTGCGCCGCGCCGACGGGGTGTGTCCGCCTGGACTTTGCGAGTTTCATGCACCGCGCAGGCTCGCGCAGGCACACCTCCGGTCTCGCCCACCGACGCAAGTGGGAAAGAGGGAGGAGAAGAAGGCGTGAGTGGGAGACGAGGAGGAGACGAGGCGTGGACTTGGATAAATACAGCCGATTCAGATCTTCACCAATCAAATGAGCTCCTCTCCTCTCCTTTAATGCGTTAGGGGAGGTTCAGTGCAAGATCCGTCACTTGACAACCCGATGACAGAAGCATCGCGCCGCTCCCACTACCGGCATCACGCGCTGTGCGCGCGTATCATGATAATAACAATGCCGATATTATAAAAAACAGGAGAGATAGAGGAAGATGTTTTGGTCCGAGAGGCTGAGTTTCCGTTACGCGTGCCATCCGCCTTTGATCTGACGTCAGATGTGACGGGACAATCTATATAGATATAAATTCACTAGTTGATTCAATTAGTTGCATTAAATAGTGTTTGTTGTGATTATTTATTGCATTTAAATGTGCCTGGAACTGTGGAAACCTGCCTGTGAGGTCTCGTCGACGTGTACGCACTGCCCGCCGTCAGCCAAACTTCCACTGCGCCAGCTGTGATTCGCATTGAATGAATGGACTTTATTTACGCCTTACGCCTTGCCGAAAGTAGACCAGGTTGGAGCTGGCGAGCTTTCAGCGCAGTCTCGGCAAGGCTTTTTGCCACGAAACTTCCGCTACGCCAAGCTGAATCTGTGACACCTCCCCCTGCTGCGCCGCCACACCCATCTTGGCGCAGGCGATCCACCAAACTGCCAAACTGACGGTGCGCAAGGCTGCGCGGGTCGAAACTTGCATTGCGCCGGCTCCGCCACCCTGCGCCGCCCTGCGCTGCACCAACTAAACTGAAACTAGGGTCCAGTATGTCAAATGTCACAAGTGAAAGAAAATGTTATGTCAAGCGAAAAATGCAAAAGACAAGAAAAGACTATGCTGTTGTTGTTTTTTTGTTGTTGATTTTTCTATTTTTTATTTATTTATTTTTTATTATTATTATTATTATTATTTTATTTTATTTATTATTTTTCTTTCTTTTCCCCCCTGTGGGTAATGGGGGCGAGACTAGATAAGCCTCGGCTTCTCCCGCTTTCCCTCTCGGCCATGTGCATTTTTACTGTGTGAACAAGATGTGTGATGATGATTTAACGGACATGCCCGAAATAAACAAATAAATAAATAAATAACATATCTTAAAAGCACTCGTTTGATGTTGAGACGACATTTTTATGTTAAAAGCCACTGAACTCACATTAACATGAAATAGTATCCACTTCAGAGTGCTTTTATGACTTACATATGTTGTTAGTTGTGGGAACATGAAGATAGAATGTATTGACAACTTACACTGTAATAGAGGTTAAAACACCAGTTTCCTGCATATAACATATCTTCCAAGCACTCGTTTGATATTTAGACGCCATTTTGTGTTAAAAGCCACTGACTTCACACTAACATGAAATAGTATCCACTTCAGAGTGCTTTGATCACTTAAATATGTTGTTAGTTGTGGGAACACGAAGATAGAATGTATTGACAACTTACACTGTAATAGAGGTTAAAACACCAGTTTCCTGCATATAACATATCTTACAAGCACTCGTTTGATATTTAGACGCCATTTTGTGTTAAAAGCCACTGACCTCACACTACGATGAAGAGTATCCACTTCAGAGTGCTTTTAAGACTTAAATGTGTTGTTAGCTGTGGGAACATTAAGATAGAAGGTATTGACAACGTACACTGTTATAGAGTTTAAAACACCAGTTTCCTGCATATAACATATCTTAGAAGCCTGTTTCTTGCTTGAAAGCACTCGTTTGATGTTTACATGCCATTTTGTGATAAAAGACACTGAATTCCCACTAACATGAGATATTATCCTCTTCAGAGTTCTTTTATGACTTAAATGTTTTGTTATCTGTAGAAACATGAAGATAGAAGGTATTGAAAACTTACACTGTAATAGAGGTTAAAACACCAGTTTCCTGCATATAACATATCTTACAAGCACTCCTTTGATGTTAAGTCACCATTTTGTGTTAAAAGCAACTGAACTCACATTAATTGTAGCCTAATTGGCGAAGTTTCGGGAGCAGGACCACACCCCAACAGCACCAATTTCCGCATCCTATAAATAACCACCTGACCATCTCCTCCGCTTCGCTCCCGCACTCTGCGCCTTCGTTTTCGTGACAGCACGCGACTTCGCCTCAAGAAAACGAGCAATTCTGCACGAGCAAACCCGTGGCCCACTTCACAGCCAACTCACCTCAAGATGGACTTCGTCTCTCTTTCCCCTTCCGACGACGACCTCTTCCACCGAGACCACAATTCACCAGAAGCCGGCGTCACCTCCATACCCGAGACCCCGACTTCAACGGCTCCAACGATGTCCCGGACGCCGGCGTCCCCGACGAAACCCAGCTCCGTCTCATCCATGGTCTGTATCCCGCCTCGTTCATGTCTTCTCCATATCCAGGACTATCATAGCTCGCCCGACGAATCATCCAGGTCTCCCAGCCCACCTCCTCCAGCAGCCAAGAGAGGACGGGGAAACGCGCGGACAGAACGTCGCCGTCGCCGGAACTCGCCGACCCCTTCACCGCCGAGGACCGCTCCAGCCTCCCGCCGCCATTCCGACAAACCCGGCCGAACAACTCGCCGGTCGCAACGGCACCATGCTCCAGCCAGATCCCCCGCCCAGCCTCCAGCTTCAAAAATCTCCGACTGGAAAGTAGCCACACTCCAAAAGACATTAAAAGACAAAGGCATTCCGTTTCACAGATCCGATAATAAAGCTAAACTGTTCTCCACACTCATGGCCGCCGGCTCCGCCAACACCAGGTCGCTTCCGGGTGACGTCACCACCCACACCCCTTCCAGCAGCGACGCCGATGCTCTCCTTAAAGGGACAGTACCATCAAACAACTCAGCCCAAAGGAAACAGAGTGAGAGATCCGCCAGAACTAACAACTCCAGAACCATCACCACCACCTCCCGTCATCCCCACACTCCAGAGGGGGCACCCAGATGGACGTCAGGACCCTCCAACCCCCACCAGGTTCATCACCACCACCAGCATCAGCAACCAACTACCTATCACCAGCAACCATCACAGCCAGTTCCAGCCGGGGCACCTGACACCGGGATGTCAGGGACTCCCGCTCCTTACTTCCATCTACTGCAGCCAGTTCCAGCAGGGGCTCCTGGCACCGGGATGCCAGCGCCCCCTGCCGGCTATTTCCAGACACAGCAGTCCGCGGCAGCGGGGGCACCTGACACCGGGATGTCAGTGACTCCCGCTCCCTACTTCCAACTACAGCAGCCAGTTCCAGCAGGGGCTGCTGGCACCGGGATGCCAGCGGCCCCTGCCCCAGTTTTTCATCAACTACCACTGTCCGCTCCAGCTCCTGGCACCGAGATGTCAGCGCCCTGCGCGGGGTGGCAGGGACCCGGGCCATCCCAGTCCCAGCATTCCCAGCAGCCCTGGTCAGCTGGGGTCATCGGCTCCGGGATGCCAGCACCCGGGCCCCCCCCCCAGCAGGCAACCCCTAGCTTCACTCTTTCCACAGCCAACCTCCCTGCTCACCACCCTAACACCTTCATTTCCCGTCCTTCCCCAGTTCCCACCAGCCTACGAAAACAGATATTAGACGGTAATTACATCGACCTCGCACTACTAATCTTCCCTTCCCTCCACCAGACACCCGTCAATAGATCCAACGAAGATTACGAAGGGTGCCCCCACTCTAAAGTGAGAGCACCCACACGTTCTAGAGAACTTAACCCCACAGAGTTTGCCTACGCCTTCTCCCTTTTTCGAGACGTCTTATGCTCCAAATTCCCCATGCGACGACACGAACTGGACGACTATCTGTCCACCATCCTGAACCTTGCCCTCCGCTTCGGAGGAAACGGTTTCTATCAGTACCATATACACTTCGCCTCCCAAGCTGCAGCCCGCCTCTCACAATTTAACGAGGCCACCTACTGGGGCACTCTCGATAATGAAATATACTGCCGCATCTTCGCCGCCCGTGCAGCTCTCCAATGCCCCCTTTGCGGCGGCCCATCTCACCCAGCCTCTTCTTGCTCCATCCCCACCCACAATGAGCCGTATCGAAGCCGAACGAGAGCGTCAGCATTCTCCCGCTTGTCGTCGGCTTGTCCACCAGCACCCATATCTCCTAAACGGGTGTCATCCGCACCCTCCACCTTCCCCATAACCAAAGGCATTGATCAAAAAGGCAGACCCATCTTTCACCAAGGAGGACGTTCCATTTGCAACAACTTCAACAGCAACGGATGCCCCATGTCCCAGTGCCGCTTCCTCCACGTCTGCTCCTTCTGCGGCGGGGGCCACGCCCGCCCAGCATGCCCGCACAACCCTACCTCGCCGAAACCAGGTGAGCATTTATCTACTACCATTAATATCACAGCTTTAGCAGAAGCACTTCATAACCACCCCGATCCAGCCTTCGTTCACTTCCTGATTAAAGGATTCAAAGAGGGTTTCCATCCCGGACTTTCCACACAACCATCCATTCCTTTCGAGGTTAAAAAACCTTCAGTCAGCTATAACCGATCCAGAATCAGTCGACCGCCTGCTGGCAATAGAAGTCAAGGAAGGCTTCATGATCGGACCATTCGTCCATCCTCCTTTTCCTAACTTTCGCATCAGCCCCCTTGGCATCGCAACCAGGAAATACTCCGGCAAAAAAACGCATCATCATAGATCTTTCAGCACCACACGGCAGTACCATCCCAAGCATCAACAGCTTGATCCCGAGTGAGGATTTCTCCCTTCACTATGCCACCATCAACCACGCCATCACCCTCATTAAACTTGCCGGCAAAGGGTCGTGGCTCTCAAAAACCGACATCACCAACGCCTTCAAAGTCCTCCCCATCCACCCCGACTTCTGGCGTTTCTTCGGCGTCCGTTGGCGCGGTGCCTACTACTTCGCCGTCAGGCTCACTTTCGGCTGCAAAAGCAGCCCCAAACTATTCGACACCCTGTCCGAAGCCCTTTGCTGGATCCTGTCCAACAACCACGGAATCCCCTTTGTCATCCATCTTTTGGATGATTTTCTTATCATTTCCCCCCCATCGTCACCACCAGCCTCCGGCCTGGTCATCTTGACCTCAGTCTTTGCCGACCTTGGAGTTCCACTGTCCGCAGAGAAAACCGAGGGCCCCTCTACATCCCTAGAGTTTCTTGGCATCACCCTCGACACAAACAAGTTCCAGGCCTCTCTCCCGGTCGAAAAGCTCAACCGAATCAGCCTCCTGATCTCCAATTTCCTTTACGCCCCGTGCTGCACCAAACGCCAACTGCTGTCCCTTCTGGGCCACCTTAACTTCGCCCTACGCATCATCCCCCAAGGGCGAGCCTTCATATCCCACTTACTATCCGTCGCTTCTTCCGTTCCATCACTCTTGACCTCCATCTCCCCGGATAGCCCAAGCCGTGCTGAACTCCGCCTGTGGCTCAACCTCCTCTCCAACTGGAACGGTATCACCTTCTTCTACCACGACCAACTTAGGCACCCACATGACATCCACCTGTACACCGATGCCGCTCCTTCAGTCGGTTTTGGGGGTTTCTACAACGGAAGATGGTTCGCAGCAGCATGGCCCCCAGAGCTCGCAAATGAATGCCAAGTCGCTTCCTCTGCGCTCTTCGAGATCTACCCCATAATAGCCGCCGCCATCTTGTGGGGACACGAATGGTCCCGCGAATCCATTCTCATATATTCCGATAACCTCGCGGCAGTAGACATCATTAACAAAGGTCGCTCCAACTCCCCATCCATCATGCCATTCACACGACGTCTCACCTGGCACTCCGTCACCCACCAATATGTTCTCCGTGCAGCCCATGTACCCGGTCATGCCAACGCCATTGCTGACTCTCTTTCCCGCTTCCTTTTTCAGAAGTTCAAAAGCTTGGCGCCTCACGCCGACATCTTCCCGACGCCAGTTCCTCCATATTCAGCGCTGACATTCACCTTGTGACTCCAGCGCTAAGACTCCTGATCAGCGAATCCCAGAGCTCCATCATCAATAGCCTATCACCCTCAACACTCTCTTCCTACTGGACGGCTTGGAAAAGCTTCCACCAATTCCACAACCTATACAACATAACCTTTCCGTCGTTCGATCTCATCACCTTGACTTCTTACATCACTTATGCCCATTCCATCAGGGCAATCAAAACACACACCATCAAAGCTTACCTTAGCGGCTTAAGCTTCTTCTCCAAGTTAATAACCGGCAGTCCAGGGCTGGCCACCAGCCATCCCCAAATATCTTCCCTCATCAGAGGTCTCCTACGCCAAGAGCCAGCCACGAAACCTCAGCGTCTCCCTCTTACTGCAGACCTGCTGTGCACCTGCCTCCACACAATCCGCTCTGGGTACGGCACTCCCCAAATCGCCAGAACCCTGGAAGCCATGTTTCTGCTAGCCTTCTTCGGTTTTCTCAGATGCTCCGAATTTACCTCCTCAACCATCTACTTCGACCCGAGCCGTCACGCTTGCATTTCCGACTTGTCCCACTTTTCAGACGACATCATGGTGTTCCACTTAAAGCAAACCAAAACTAACCAATTTGGTCCGCCTACACCCGTCTTCTTCTTCCGGGTCCAATCACCACTAAACCCCTTCGAAACCCTCTCGAACTTCTTGCAATTCCGCAAATCCCAGAGCTCTTCCACGACAGATCCCCTCTTTATTTCCGAATCCGGCCAAGTGGCTACACGATTCTGGTTTCACCATCACCTTCGTCTCGTGCTCTCATCGTCCGGTATCGCGCCCCTCAACTATTCCGGGCACTCCTTCAGGATCGGAGCCGCCACTTCAGCCTCCCGTAGTGGCGTCCCAGAACATTTCATTCGCATCATGGGCCGCTGGTCCTCCCAAACGTACCACCGCTACATCCGTTCGGATCTCAAAGATCTCAGGTCCGCTCAATCCCTGTTAAATTAATTGGAGGTTTTGGGGGTCCGTCGCCGCCCGGGAGCGGCGGCTGATTCCCTACAGAAGCCCCACAACGCTCCACATACAGAACCAAGATCTTCGACATGTCTTTCGTTCAAATATCAATAAAACCCTTAAACGTATCTGGTTGACGGTGTGGTCCTTGCTAGTGAACATGAAATAGTATCCACTTCAGAGTGCTTTTATGACTTAAATGTGTTGTTAGTTGTGGGAACATGAAGATAGAATGTATTGACAACTTACACTGTAATAGACGTTAAAACACCAGTTTCCTGCATATAACATATCTTAGAAGCCTGTTTCTTGCTTGAAAGCACTCGTTTGATGTTTACATGCCATTTTGTGATAAAAGACACTGAATTCCCACTAACATGAGATATTATCATCTTCAGAGTTCTTTTATGACTTAAATGTTTTGTTAGCTGTGGGAACATGAAGATAGAAGGTATTGGCAACTTACACTGAAATTGAGGTTAAAACACCAGTTTCCTGCATATAACATATCTTAAAAGCACTCGTTTGATGTTGAGAGGCCATTTTGTGTTAAAAGCCACTGAACTCACATTAACATGAAGAGTATCCATTTCAAGATGCTTTTATGACTTAAATGCGTTGTTAGCTGTGGGAACATTAAGATAGAATGTATTGACAACTTACACTGTAATAGACGTTAAAACACCAGTTTCCTGCATATAACATATCTTCCAAGCACTCGTTTGATATTTAGACGCCATTTTGTGTTAAAAGCCACTAACTTCACACTAACATGAAATAGAATCCACTTCAGAGTGCTTTGATCACTTAAATATGTTATTAGTTGTGGGAACACGAAGATAGAATGTATTGACAACTTACACTGTAATAGAGGTTAAAACACCAGTTTCCTGCATATAACATATCTTACAAGCACTCGTTTGATATTTAGACGCCATTTTGTGTTAAAAGCCACTGACCTCACACTACGATGAAGAGTATCCACTTCAGAGTGCTTTTAAGAGTTAAATGTGTTGTTAGCTGTGGGAACATTAAGATAGAAGGTATTGACAACTTACACTGTTATAGAGTTTAAAACACCAGTTTCCTGCATATAACATATCTTAGAAGCCTGTTTCTTGCTTGAAAGCTCTCGTTTGATGTTTACATGCCATTTTGTGATAAAAGACACTGAATTCCCACTAACATGAGATATTATCCTCTTCAGAGTTCTTTTATGACTTAAATGTTTTGTTATCTGTAGAAACATGAAGATAGAAGGTATTGAAAACTTACACTGTAATAGAGGTTAAAACACCAGTTTCCTGCATATAACATATCTTACAAGCACTCCTTTGATGTTAAGTCACCATTTTGTGTTAAAAGCAACTGAACTCACATTAACATGAAATAGTATCCACTTCAGAGTGCTTTTATGACTTAAATGTGTTGTTAGTTGTGGGAACATGAAGATAGAATGTATTGACAACTTACACTGTAATAGACGTTAAAACACCAGTTTCCTGCATATAACATATCTTAGAAGCCTGTTTCTTGCTTGAAAGCACTCGTTTGATGCTTACATGCCATTTTGTGATAAAAGCCACTGATTTCCCACTAACATGAGATATTATCCTCTTCAGAGTTCTTTTATGACTTAAATGTTTTGTTAGCTGTGGGAACATGAATATAGAAGGTATTGACAACTTACACTGTTATAGAGGTTAAAACAGTTTCCTGCATATAACATATCTTAGAAGCCTGTTTCTTGCTTGAAAGCACTCGTTTGATGCTTACATGCCATTTTGTGATAAAAGCCACTGATTTCCCACTAACATGAGATATTATCCTCTTCAGAGTTCTTTTATGACTTAAATGTTTTGTTAGCTGTGGGAACATGAATATAGAAGGTATTGACAACTTACACTGTTATAGCGGTTAAAACAGTTTCCTGCATATAACATATCTTAGAAGCCTGTTTCTTGCTTGAAAGCACTCGTTTGATGTTTACATGCCATTTTGTGATAAAAGTCACTGAATTCCCACTAACATGAGATATTATCATCTGCAGAGTTCTTTTATGACTTAAATGTTTTGTTAGCTGTGGGAACATGAAGATAGAAGGTATTGGCAACTTACACTGAAATTGAGGTTAAAACACCAGTTTCCTGCATATAACATATCTTAAAAGCACTCGTTTGATGTTGAGACAACATTTTTACATTAAAAACCAATGTGGTCACATGTGATAACACGTGGTCACATGTGAAGTTCATGTGGTTTTTCTGTAAGGGTATTTTGTGTTAAAAGCCACTTAACTCACACTAACATGAAATACTATCCACTTCAGAGTGCTTTTATGACTTAAATATGTTGTAAGCTGTGAGAATATGATGATAGAATGTATTGACAACTTACACTGTTATAGAGGTTAAAACACCAGTTTCCTGCATATAACCATCTCACAGACATCCGTGAAATGGCCACGGCCCGTCCGTGAAATGGCCACGGACCGTTAACTCAAAATCCGTGACAATATAACGGAAACACCCGAAATTCTTCCTAATGGTGCCATCCTATGATTTGTTAGTAGGCCTATTACCATAAGCTCTCTTTAACAGGAAATACCGTATTTCAAAGATATGATGTTCAACTGTGACAGTAATTTTCAACACAAATCAACTTACTTTTTCATTGAATGTTTTCCAGATAGATAGACAGATAGATTTCCAAGATAAATTGACTTAGTTCTGGTGTTAATTGTTAAATTATATATATATATGTAACGGAGTAATGTTATGTATGTTAAATTATACCTGCAAAAGGCGCAACACTGCCATCTAGTGGCGCGGCGGTGGCGAGGGAAAATTCAGTATGATGAAGCATTTCAATGTGGTAAGACGGCTAATTCTGTGTAGTCCGGGGAAATGTAGTTTTGAATGAATGCACTTTATATTTTACAGCATAATGTCCTTGTCATGATTTGTGCTAACTGCTTTGAGTACAATATATGATTTGTTAAGTTTCCAAAAATATTCAGTGATTAAGTTAACCTTTATATTAAGCTAAACTAGCTTAATTGTACTCATTCATAGCGTGTATCCCATGAAGATTCCCTCGTCATTCCTCACTGGAAAAACGCTGTGTTGCAGGTAATATATTTCGTTGTCGTATGCTCATGTTACAAATTGTATGACTGTTTTGTTTTGGTGTGAGTTGCCTTTTTACCCGTTGGTTGAAAAGGCCCACGTTATCCTCGCTAGCGTAAGATTTTGACTAGCCTGTTAACTGTGAATGCTGTCATGTTATTTATGTTCACCTTCATTGTAATGTGATGTTGTTTGCACACAATATATCCACTATACGATCACAGCAGGGTTCAATAATGCTGTTTTGTGTTGAAACATTCGATTTGTATTCTTTTTAGTTAAAAGAAAACTCAGTATGACGAAGCATTTCAATGTGCGTGTATCCCATGAAGATTCCCTCGTCATTCCTCACTGGAAAAACGCTGTGTTGCAGAATAAAAGTCCTGTTATCCACCTGGTCGTCATCTGTGGTTTGTGGAGCAACTCATAAGCGAAGTTTCAACACGAGCCACATCCGTCACATTGGTGCCGTGACCCGTCGATTTGGAGTTGACTCTTCGCCCAGGCCCTGGACTACTATACTGGACAGCTTTTGCATTGGACTATCAGGTGGACAGTGTATTAGCCAGTGTATTACTAGCATTTGAGGGTTAAGTGATATCTCCCGTGTCCAATTTCTTTTTGGTGTTGATACACATTTGTATTTGATTTGATTTCTTTGTAAATGTTTTTTTTTTTTTTGCATAACATTTGAATATGAGCTTCATACGAGATAAGACTAGTACACCTTTTACTGGGAATATTGGTAGAGGTAGGGGAAGTCCTATGGTGTTGCAGTTCAACAGTCCTGTTCTTGTGGGTGGTGTTAGTGGTGTGAGAGATGGGCAGGTTCCGGCAGAGGCTCCTTCAGTCAGTGGGGTCAGGGTTCCTTCTCAGAGTCACCACACTGTACCTGCACCTAACACACAGGTTACTGCTTCATCCACGCCAAACCCTATTCTACAGTCACCGGAAGTTGTCAGTGGGCTGAGCGACTTGATTAGAAATATTGGCCAGCAGCTGGCAGATAGTATAGTTGCACACCTCAGCCCAGTACATAGTGCGCCTACACCGAGTACGTCAAATGTGCACGACACGCCCACCAGCGTGCCCATTAACATGTCTTCACATGGTCTGGACATGTCACAAGTCTGGCTTGTTCCTCATAGGAAGGTGAAGGAACCCACTACATTCAGGGGAGATAGCACAGACACAGTGGATGTGCATGAGTGGGAGGTTCTGATGAAAGATTACATAAAGAGGACAAATGTCAGTACGGAGCAGCAGGCAGAAGAAATTCTCATTCATCTAAGGGGTCGAGCTAAGGATGTTGTGAAGTTTGGAATGAGGAAAAGTGGCATTAATGTTGCGCAGAATCCAGATGCGATTTATGCTCTCCTCCGTAAGCATTTCGCTGCTGTCCCCTATTCACCCCTTCCCCTAGCAGATTTCTACACTACACTGCCGAAGCCTTGTGAGGATGCATACAACTACTGGCTGAGGCTCAACCAAGCAGCAGATGTTGCTGCTGACCGCCTCAAGGAACAGGGTAAAGAGCTGCACTGCCCCAGCCTGGAATTGACACGTATGTTTATTAAGAACTGTCCCTCCAAAGAGCTTGCCATGACATTCAGGTCGAAGACCATTGACAAGTGGGCTGCAGTAGAGGTCCAGGAAGTGCTGGATGAGTACCACGCAGAGATGGGTTCAAGGGGTGCTGCTGCCACTGACGTGAGTAGGAAGCCCATCGAGAATGTGTATATGAACAGGGTTGAGGTGCTCCCTACTGCTGTGCCCCAACCTGATTCTCTGGACACTCACACAGCCAAGACGAATGACTCAGCTGCTCTTGAACGCGTCATTACCATGCTGGAGAAAGTTCTGCTGGACAAATCTGTCCCTCCCCGGAACAATACTGGCAGGCAGCTTCGTTCGAAACTCCCCAGGATTGAGGATCTGAATGTCCTGCCATGTGCTGTCTGTGGTGATACTAGCCATTCCACTGTCACTCATTGCCGTGAAAAGAGACTTTGCTTCCAGTGTTTCTCCGCTGATCACTCCAGACGCAGCTGTCCTGTACAACCGACATCCAGCCCATGTCTAGGGTCGGGAAACTAACAGATCTGCATCCAGGGGAGGACGGTGCAGATCCTATTAGTGGGTCTCCCAACAGTGATTGTGAGGATTTTGAATCCATTTTTGAGTCATTCAGTTACAGATTGGGCTCAGACAGGACTGTTATATTCCAGGGCACACACAGAATTCAGAAGTCAGACAGTTTATTTTATACTGATGTCACCGTGGCTAATGTCACCCTGAAGGCTATGATAGATAGTGGCTCAACTGGCTGCACGCTGAGTGAGCCAGCTGTAGAGCGCCTCTTGCAGCATAACCCAGATATACGGCAACATTCTGCAGATGATGTTGTCATTATTGGATGTGGGGGTCATCAGGTCACGCCTTTAGCTGTATGTGATGTGGAAATTGAAGTGTATGAGTGTAAGATGGTTGTCCCTATGTTTGTGGTTCCTGGTCAGACTGATGAAATGATCCTTGGCAGCAACGCCATAAAAAGGATTCTCCAACTGATGAGGAAGACTGCTGGCTATTGGCGACTCATGTCGGAGCCCAGTGGTATTAACGATGAAGACAGCCATCGCTTCTTCTCTCTCATTTCAAACACAGAGAGATGGAAAGGTGACATGGTGCCTGACATAGTTGGCACATTGAAGTTACAACGGTGCGTGACGCTACAGCCACATAGTGAAAATCTTGTATGGGGAAAGCTCCCTGATTCAGCACACATGTCAGTTGGGAGTACGTTGATTGTTGAACCTACACAAGCGAGATGCAGGCCCAGAAAAATTTTAGTTGGTAGGATTGTCACACCAATGTGGGGCGATCGATGTCTGCCCATGAAAATAATCAAACCAACTAGTGAGCCTATAGTGCTGAAGAGGATCACGAAACTGGCAGATGTGTTTCCTTGTGTTGCTGTTGAAGATCTGTCTCAACCTGATCACATCCAAGTTCATGCTCAATCTGTCTCTGATGCTGTGAAGCCGAGATCCAAGGAGGACATCAAGAAAGCACTAGACAAGCTTGGCCTTCAGGATCTGGACCTGGATGCATGTGCTGTTTCTGACCTGTGGAGAGATAGGCTTTGTCAGATCATAGAGAGGCATGAGCCAATCTTCTCACAACATAAGATGGACTGTGGAGAGGCATCTGACTTTGTGCACAAGATACATCTTGTAGATGAGAGGCCATTTCGTCTGCCTTACCGCAGAGTTCCGCCAAACCACTATGAGAAGCTAAGAACAGCTCTCAATGACATGGAAGAAAAGGGCATTATTAGCAAATCCTCGAGTGAGTACGCTTCGCCCCTTGTCCTCGTGTGGAAGAAAAATGGGGATCTGCGTATCTGCACGGACTTCAGGTGGCTCAACGCGAGGACAGTGAAGGATGCGCACCCTCTGCCGCACCAAGCTGATGCTCTTGTTGCACTGGGTGGAAATGCCTTCTTCTCTACCATGGATCTTACCTCCGGCTTTTACAATGTGCCTCTGCATGAAGATCACAGAAAGTTCACTGCTTTCTCTTCCCCGTTTGGCTTGCATGAATACAACGTATGCCTCAGGGTCTCTCTAACAGCCCGGCTACATTCATGCGCATGATGCTCTCTATCTTTGGGGATCAGAATTTCTCAAGCCTCTTGTGCTATTTGGATGATCTCATGGTTTTTGGTCCCACTGAACAGATAGCGCTTGAGCGCCTGGAGATGGTGTTCTCCCGCTTGAAGAACCACAATCTCAAGCTGGCACCAAAGAAATGCCACTTTCTCCAGAGATCTGTTAAGTTTCTTGGGCATGTCATTTCAGAATCAGGGGTGCAGACGGACCCTGGAAAGGTTGAATCTATTAACCGGGTACAGGTGTCTGATCTGATGGACGGTGATGGTGTCACTCCTTCCCAAAAGAAAATTAGGTCGTTCTTGGGAATGGTGCTGTACTATCAGCACTTTATCGAACACTGCTCCACTAAGGCAAGACCCCTTTTTAAACTGCTCTCAGAACAGAAGACTGGCGGGAAAGTCTGTCAAAAGAATCAGCATGGAAGGAAGCGCCGCAATCATCTCAAACTTTCAGCGGATGACTGGACACCTGAGTGTAGGGATGCCTTTGACACTTTGAAGCACGATCTGTCCCACAGTGTGACACTAGCACATCCTGACTTCGCAGAGCCCTTCATTCTCGCTGTTGACGCGTCTTTTGATGGGATTGGGGCAGTCCTATCTCAGCTTCAGCCTGGTGATAAAGTCGCAAGGCCAGTTGCTTTTGCCAGCAAAACACTGTCACATGCCCAGTTTAACTACCCAGCACACAGGCTAGAATTTCTTGCTCTGAAGTGGGCTATATGTGACAAGTTCTCTCACTGGTTAAAAAGAAGGCATTTTACAGCATGGTCTGATAACAACCCCTTGACATATGTTTTGACCAAACCCAGGTTGGATGCTTGCGAACAGAGATGGGTTGCAAAACTCGCGGCATACGACTTTGACCTGAAATATGTCCCAGGGCCAAAGAACACTGTTGCTGATGCTCTGAGTCGTGAACCCTTTGTCCAGTCTTGCATTAGCCATCGCCTGGTGAAAGAGCCTTACCTGTCTTTGTTGGATGAGGTCAATGGAGTTGTTACTGGGACAGTACAGGATGCGTTCCGACTTACCAACAACTGCCAGGCCGTCCAAGATGCTGAGGATACAGGAGATGGGGATCTTAGCTCGGAAAGAGGTACTTGCCTGCCATCTGGAGGTGCCATCGATGCTGAGGAGGTGTCAGCAGTTTTGGATGCCCATTGTGCTGGTGGTGTCTCTCGTCTGTCTGGTGCAAGCCCATCTTCACTGCAACTGCCAGAGGAAGACCCATCCACCATCATCCCGCACAGTCAGTTGTGTAACTTGCAGCAGCAGAACTCTACAGTTAGCAGAGTCCTCTTCTACGTTCAGCGGCATAGGAAACCAGACAAGAAGGAAAGGATGGCAGAGTCAAGCTGTGTACTCAGGCTGTTGAAGCACTGGGAGAAGTTGAAGGTGCGTAATGGATCGTCATATGAATAAAAAGGTCTTTCAGTTTGTCATACCTGAGTCCCTGAAGCGACAAGTCCTGCGTGGTGTTCATGATAGCGCTGGTCACCAGGGCTGTTCAAGAACCCTCTCTCTAGCCAGTGAACGTTTCTTCTGGACAGGAATGGAAAAGGATGTGGTTAATCATGTGAAACACTGTCAGAGATGCATCTTAGGGAAAACTCCCGAGCCGAACGCCCGAGCTCCTCTTGAGAACATCCGCACCACAACTCCTATGGAGCTAGTGTGCATCGATTTTTGGACTGCAGAATCAAGTGACAAGAAGACAACTGACGTTCTTGTTGTGACCGACCATTTCTCAAAGTTAGCGCTAGCCTTTCCCTGTAGAAACCAGTCTGCAAAGCAGGTTGCTCGCTGTTTGTGGGACAAGTTTTTCTGTGTCTACGGGTTCCCCAAACGAATCCACTCAGACCAGGGGGCTAACTTTGAGAGCAGGCTAATCAAAGATCTTCTTGGGATGGCAGGTATGCACAAGTCCCATAAAATGCCGTATCATCCAATGGGCAACGGGATCACTGAAAGATTCAACAGGACTCTCGGTGGCATGATAAGGACTCTTCCCTCTGAGTGCAAATCCAGGTGGCCGCAGATGCTCCAGATGTTGACTTTCTGCTATAACTGCACAGTGCATGAGACAACAGGCTTTGCTCCATTTTACTTGATGTTTGGACGGGTCCCTCGCTTGCCGGTTGACATCATGTTCCATCATGTTCTTGGGAATTCCGACGTTGTCAGCCACCATGAGTTTGTGCACCATCTTAGGAGAGATCTCTCTGAGGCCGCGCGGATTGCTCAGCAGCATGCTCTTGGTGAGTTGGTAGAGGTAGTTTGTACACACCCACAGACCACAGGTGCACCTGCAGTTTCCACGAGGTATGGCAGGACCATTAAGTGTCCAAATAGGCTTGTTTGTGAGATGTCGGGCCAGAGATTTGTGGGGGATACTGAATCTATGAAGAGGTCTGTGGTTGTCTCCATGTCACCCGCTTTGGCAATTTGTGTGTAGAGCAGCTAATGGGGTTTTGTGACTAGAAGTCACTTGTTTTTTTGTTTTTTGTTTTTCTTTTCTAGAACAACAGGTCCAGTGTACTTACTGGCTCTCACCTTTGCATAGGCAGAGAGCAGCATTGTATCTGCTTCTGGATGTCTGAAGACATAGTCCATTAGCCATGCCAGTGCTCAGGTTGGGTGACGTTTCTCCTTTGCCGCGCGGATTGCTCAGCAGCATGCTCTTGGTGAGCAAGATCGCCACGCCAAAATCTACAATCGCAGGATCAAAGGTTTGCCGTTGGCTGTTGGTGATAGAGTGCTGCTTGCCAATCGTGGTGAAAAAGGCAAGAAAAAGGTTTCAGATCGGTGGGATTCAACCCCTTTTGAGGTGGTGTCTGTGAGGTCTGGCCTTAATGTGTACAGGATCCGAGACAAAGTCTCAGGAAGAGTGAAGGTTGTGCACAGGAACATGCTGCTCCCGGTTGACTTCCTGACATTCCCTGAGCAAACTGAACGTCAAACAGTTTCTGGCGAACCACAGTTTGACACGCTCAGTAGAAGTGGCCAGAGCTCCATTGTGGCTGATCAGGAGGATGCCTGATCACGAACCATGAACTGGCTCATACAGTCCCCTGTACAAGCAGTGTACAAGCAGTAGAGGGTGTTTCTCAAGGAAGTGATCTCGACCGCGCTTCATTAGTGGTTGTCATGGAGGAAGGCCAGGCAGAGGAGCTGTTGGGCAGTGCCTCTCACAACTCTGACCATGATCTCGCCGCTCATGCAGATTCTGACTTATTGTCGGATTCAGGGCAAGATGAGACTTGTTTACCGGTTGCTGTGTCTGTAGCCTCAGATATCCAGCTGTCCCCAGTTGATGTTGAGTTGGTAGAGGTAGTTTGTACACACCCACAGACCACAGGTGCACCTGCAGTTTCCACGAGGTATGGCAGGACCATTAAGTGTCCAAATAGGCTTGTTTGTGAGATGTCGGGCCAGAGATTTGTGGGGGATACTGAATCTATGAAGAGGTCTGTGGTTGTCTCCATGTCACCCGCTTTGGCAATTTGTGTGTAGAGCAGCTAATGGGGTTTTGTGACTAGAAGTCACTTGTTTTTTTGTTTTTTGTTTTTCTTTTCTAGAACAACAGGTCCAGTGTACTTACTGGCTCTCACCTTTGCATAGGCAGAGAGCAGCATTGTATCTGCTTCTGGATGTCTGAAGACATAGTCCATTAGCCATGCCAGTGCTCAGGTTGGGTGACGTTTCTCCTTTGCCGCGCGGATTGCTCAGCAGCATGCTCTTGGTGAGCAAGATCGCCACGCCAAAATCTACAATCGCAGGATCAAAGGTTTGCCGTTGGCTGTTGGTGATAGAGTGCTGCTTGCCAATCGTGGTGAAAAAGGCAAGAAAAAGGTTTCAGATCGGTGGGATTCAACCCCTTTTGAGGTGGTGTCTGTGAGGTCTGGCCTTAATGTGTACAGGATCCGAGACAAAGTCTCAGGAAGAGTGAAGGTTGTGCACAGGAACATGCTGCTCCCGGTTGACTTCCTGACATTCCCTGAGCAAACTGAACGTCAAACAGTTTCTGGCGAACCACAGTTTGACACGCTCAGTAGAAGTGGCCAGAGCTCCATTGTGGCTGATCAGGAGGATGCCTGATCACGAACCATGAACTGGCTCATACAGTCCCCTGTACAAGCAGTGTACAAGCAGTAGAGGGTGTTTCTCAAGGAAGTGATCTCGACCGCGCTTCATTAGTGGTTGTCATGGAGGAAGGCCAGGCAGAGGAGCTGTTGGGCAGTGCCTCTCACAACTCTGACCATGATCTCGCCGCTCATGCAGATTCTGACTTATTGTCGGATTCAGGGCAAGATGAGACTTGTTTACCGGTTGCTGTGTCTGTAGCCTCAGATATCCAGCTGTCCCCAGTTGATGTTGAGTTGGTAGAGGTAGTTTGTACACACCCACAGACCACAGGTGCACCTGCAGTTTCCACGAGGTATGGCAGGACCATTAAGTGTCCAAATAGGCTTGTTTGTGAGATGTCGGGCCAGAGATTTGTGGGGGATACTGAATCTATGAAGAGGTCTGTGGTTGTCTCCATGTCACCCGCTTTGGCAATTTGTGTGTAGAGCAGCTAATGGGGTTTTGTGACTAGAAGTCACTTGTTTTTTTGTTTTTTGTTTTTCTTTTCTAGACAACATTTCCAGTTACTTATTGGCTCTTTCCTTTGCATAGGAAGAGAGCAGCATATGTTCTACTTCTGCTGCGACAGAGTCATTAGCCATGCCAGTGTCACGAGTTGTGACGTTTCTCCTTTGCCGCAGATTGCTCAGCAGCATAATCTTAAGGTGAGCAAGTATCGTAACGCCAGTAATTCTACAATCGCATGATCAAAGTTATACCGTGCAAAAGGCGCAACACTGCCATGCTAGTGGCGCAATCGGTGGTCGAAAAAGGAGAAAAAGGTTTCAGATCGTGATCGAACCGCATTTCAGGTGTGTCTGTAAGACTGGCCTAATTCTGTGTACAGGATCCGGAGACAATGTAGTCTTCAGAATGAATGCAAGTTTGCACAGGAACATGCTGCTCCGGTTGACTTCCTGACATTCCCTGAGCAAACTGAACGTCAAACAGTTTCTGGCGAACCACAGTTTGACACGCTCAGTAGAAGTGGCCAGAGCTCCATTGTGGCTGATCAGGAGGATGCCTGATCACGAACCATGAACTGGCTCATACAGTCCCCTGTACAAAGCAGTGTACAAGCAGTAGAGGGTGTTTCTCAAGGAAGTGATCTCGACCGCGCTTCATTAGTGGTTGTCATGGAGGAAGGCCAGGCAGAGGAGCTGTTGGGCAGTGCCTCTCACAACTCTGACCATGATCTCGCCGCTCATGCAGATTCTGACTTATTGTCGGATTCAGGGCAAGATGAGACTTGTTTACCGGTTGCTGTGTCTGTAGCCTCAGATATCCAGCTGTCCCCAGTTGATGTTGAGTTGGTAGAGGTAGTTTGTACACACCCACAGACCACAGGTGCACCTGCAGTTTCCACGAGGTATGGCAGGACCATTAAGTGTCCAAATAGGCTTGTTTGTGAGATGTCGGGCCAGAGATTTGTGGGGGATACTGAATCTATGAAGAGGTCTGTGGTTGTCTCCATGTCACCCGCTTTGGCAATTTGTGTGTAGAGCAGCTAATGGGGTTTTGTGACTAGAAGTCACTTGTTTTTTTGTTTTTTGTTTTTCTTTTCTCCATTTTCTTTTATTTGTCTTTCCTCAAGGAAGGTGTGATATGTTCTACTCCATGCCGACAGAGCATAGATATGTACGAGTTTCTTTTTTTTTCATATTTGGCATAATTTAAGGGGGGTGTATGTAACGGAGTAATGTTATGTATGTTAAATTATACCTGCAAAAGGCGCAACACTGCCATCTAGTGGCGCGGCGGTGGCGAGGGAAAATTCAGTATGACGAAGCATTTCAATGTGGTAAGACGGCTAATTCTGTGTAGTCCGGGGAAATGTAGTTTTGAATGAATGCATTTTATATTTAACAGCGTAATGTCCTTGTCATGATTTGTGCTAACTGCTTTGAGTATAATATATGATCTGTTAAGTTTCCAAAAATATTCAGTGATTAAGTTAACCTTTATATTAAGCTAAACTAGCTTAATTGTACTCATTCATAGCGTGTATCCCATGCAGATTCCCTCGTCATTCCTCACTGGAAAAACGCTGTGTTGCAGGTAATATATTTCGTTGTCATATGCTCATGTTACAAATTGTATGACTGTTTTGTTTTGGTGTGAGTTGCCTTTTTACCCGTTGGTTGAAAAGGCCAGAGATTTTGACTAGCCTGTTAACTGTGAATGCTGTCATGTTATTTATGTTCACCTTCATTGTAATGTGATGTAGTTTGCACACAATATATCCACTGTACGATCACAGCAAGGTTCAATAATGCTGTTTTGTGTTGAAACATTCGATTTGTATTCTTTTTAGTTAAAAGAAAACTCATTATGACGAAGCATTTCAATGTGCGTGTATCCCATGAAGATTCCCTCGTCATTCCTCATTGGAAAAACGCTGTGTTGCAGAATAAAAGTCCTGTTATCCACCTGGTCGTCATCTGTGGTTTGTGGAGCAACTCATAAGCGAAGTTTCAACACGAGCCACATCCGTCACATATACACACACACACACACACACACACACACAACCCCAATTGTCATTTGTGTTTGAATGTATATATGTAAAAGAAATCAGACTTTAACCTGTGGAAGGTTACACACTATGTCAAGTATTGACAGCATATTATATAT
This sequence comes from Chelidonichthys spinosus, assembly GCA_029853015.1. NCBI lineage: Eukaryota > Metazoa > Chordata > Actinopteri > Perciformes > Triglidae > Chelidonichthys > Chelidonichthys spinosus. The sequence continues at coordinate 92,232 of CM056826.1, forward strand.
TCTATGACCCCAACTGCAACAAGACTATTATGCATGAACAAAAGCACATAATATATTTGTGTCTTTGATACTGTCATCAACTGACAGCAAACATTTCTAAGATACGATACGATAAGACAAGATAAGAGGAACCTTAAACAACTTAAGTAAACCCTCTGTTTCACATTAATTTGCAGAATGACGATGCCAAAAAAAAAGCTGTGCCCCTCATGCCAGGCCCCAAATTCCCTTGGGAGAAAGACATGCTCCGAGTGTGTCTGCCTTCTTCCAGTGGATGACAAATTAAAAAATAAACAAACAAAGCTGAAGGACTGTCAATGGGCTTCTTCTGTCAGGACTCACAGAAACTCCAGCAGGACCATAAAATCGGCCCAGCTATCCGTGAGTTTTAATCACTGTAATTTAACAAGGGGTTTGGCCCATCAGACAATTACATAATGATTTGATTTATCGATCTTACTTTTAGTTAATGTGTGAAACCACTATTACTGCATTACTGTAAAAAAAAAACAATTTAACTTAATTGCATATATAAATGATCAAAATATTGTGACAGATTGTACAAAGCTTAACTGCTAAGAGCTGAGCAACAAGTAATTTAACATTATTTTAAAGTAAGTTGAAGCTCTTGAGTTGGTGCTGATTAACCTCGCTTATGCATGTCTAAACTCCTATTATAGTTGGGTCATCTATAGAAGTTCCGTGACCGTGGAGAGGAATGGTTCGTTTCTCACTGGATTTGTCATCTATAAAGGTTAGATTAAAAAATGAGCCGGGGATGCCCCTCACAAAAATGTGGGGACATTTTGGGAGAGCCCTATATCCAAAACGGCTGCTGTCAGCCAAGCTGGAAATTAACTTTTTAATGGTTTTACCCACAGTGCTGCATAATACATGGTTTCTGAGACTATTTGGGTCAAGAAATTCAGAAATTATGTAGATGTATTGATTTGACCTATTTTTCACCTTCAAATTCAAGATGTCTGCCACTTTTGGCTCTTTAAATATCAGTTTTTCAAAATCGTTATAGAGCCTTAATATTAGGCTCAAATGAAAGGTCTGCTCATACTGAGTTAATTTCTGGACAGTTAAATAACAACATACCCATATGTCATCATATGCCTGGGGTGGAACCAGTGAAAGCGGGGAGACAGAGAAGATTCTTTAGCACAGAGTTGTTTATTAACATAACATTAACATTTTTATTATTATTTATTTATTGATTTAACTAAAAAGACTTTCCATCTGAATCTGTTGAATCTCCACACTGACTCCTCTCATCATCACTGCTACTCTCATCTGAGCAGTCATGAGGTGTGAGCTGCTAGGGCAAGGGGGGCAGGGTTTAACGGCTAGTTCCCAGCCGTGACCAATGGGAGAAGGATGCTCTTGTAGGTTGTAATGGAGCTGGCAATATGTAAGGTAGTTTTTACCTTTCCATATGAAGATTCAAAGAGTCATCATCAGGTGGGGGACGGATTGTACTCTTATTTTTCAGTTTGTGCCATTTGGAAACTCTGGCCTGCCCGCAGCTCACATCTGCACTCTCAGCGTAAAAATGATGGAGAGGACAAATGCCTTCATATCCGCTGTGACTCCATGTTTTAATTCCATCCCAGGAGCTCTCTTGCCTCAGAATTGATCTTCACCTTCTCCAACACCTTCTTCTTCCCATGCCCATAGAACCCTGAGGTGTGGTCACTGCCAGTGATCACATGGAGAGGTATGATGATATCTGCAACGTCTTCTGAGAGCATAGCACGGCAGTTGATTAATGCATGCTTGAGTTTAATCAGCAGATCACCTCTGACTTGCTGCGAGACCTAAGCAGCTTGGACATACACATCTGTGTCCCCACAGTCTAGAACAACAGGTCCAGTGTACTTACTGGCTCTCACCTTTGCATAGGCAGAGAGCAGCATTGTATCTGCTTCTGGATGTCTGAAGACATAGTCCATTAGCCATGCCAGTGCTCAGGTTAGGTGACGTTTCTCCTTTGCAGTATATGTCCCAATGCACCTGAAATCTGTGCTATGACCTTCCTTTCAGCATCAAGGATGAGCACCATCGTCATGCAGCAAAACATCCAAAAGGCCCAAATGTTTTTCCCAAGCCCCAAGACAGGTTACCAGGTGCTGCTGAGTTCAACCAACTCATGGTTAATTCCGGAAATAAGGTCAGACTAAAGAAACTTGTAAAGGAACAGCTGAAAAGACAAGCAGGTCAGGTGCATGTGGACATCATGTGGTGATGGAGAAGGTGAAGATTAATTCTGAGGCAAGAGAGCTCCTCGGATGAGTGGGCGAGAGTCTGGAATTAAAACATGGGGTCAGAGCGGATATGAAGGCATTTATGCTTATTTGTCAAGCCATGGTGTAAATGCATATATTTTCTTCACTGTGTATCTTGCAGGTTTTTAAACGAAATGCCCTTGGATGCTACCCAATTCTTTTTCTTGGGCATCAGGCCCGCAACGGGGCGATTTACGGGGGACATGGTCCATCATATTTCTCTCACTGATGGGGTTGTCCAGGAGATGCAGAAAATGAGGAAACTCTATGAGCACCTCCTCAAAAGTAAGATCATGCTTGTACAAGATAAATATATTATACTTTATTATCCCATAGTAGGGGTGTAACGATTCATCTACTCCATCAATGTAACGACCCTCAGCCTCTTCCTCCTTCCTTCTCCTCGCCTCAGCCTCCTCCTTCAGCTTCTTTCTCCTCTTCTCAGCCACAACCTCTTCCTCCTTCCTTTTCCTCTTCTCAGCCTCAGTCTCTTCCTCCATCCTTCTCATCTTCTCAGCCACAGCCTCTTCCTCCATCCTTCTCCTCGCCTCAGCCTCCTCCTTCAGCTTCTTTCTCCTCTTCTCAACTTCCTCCTCCATCTCCTGTCTGTGTACCGCATTTTCTTCCCCAAAAAATAAAAGACCCAAAATGAAAGGTAAGATTTACTCTTTATCTCATGAATGTACTTAAAATTAGTTTTTCTTTATTTTTCAAATCAAGTTAGTAGGGTTGCTACATTACTCTTGATTTTAATAATCTTTTTTGTCTTTTTAGGAATGCAAAAAACACTGTTTGAAAGTATTGTGGACAAAATGGTTTTAAATGTAAGTATGTTTTCCTTCTTTCTCTTGGTTTTATTGTAAAATACAATGTCAAACCATTTACAGGGTTGTATAAGGAAAGCAAAGTGCATTTTATGCTTCATGTAACGGAGTGAATAAACAGTTATATGAGTTTTATTTTAAATCCTGCAGAAATGGGTCCAGACTTTTATTTTGAAGTTCCCTGTACAGGTTTGGATTGTGGGTAATTTGCAGCAGGAAGAGATTCTCCATGCTGCAGGTAAGTTGGGATTTCGTGGGTCTGCATAAAAGTCTTTAAAAGTCATATTCACTCTGTATTGCATGAGACCAGATACCTTCCGTTTTAAATGTATTATATGAGGTCATTATAAATCGCATTTTGCGATGTTTGACTCTGTATTGTTGCTTTTATTTCGTTTTGCATTTTCGTTTGATCTTGGAAGACATTTGTATGGGAAAGTGCAACTGTTCATTTGACATTTATTTCGTTTAGATGGCCACGCATCCTGGCCCTGAATCCACATACCAACTTTGGTTTTGTGTCTGACCCATGTGCAGGTAATCAATCAGATTTGTAGTTTAAGTTGTTCATGTTTTGTACGTTCTAAGTTTGCCTCGTGGCTGCGCTAGCATTCGCGATCTCAAATGTGCTTCGCCTGCCACGTTATAACTGTATTTAAGTGTAATACCAGTTTTAGCCACAAGAGGCTAGTCTTTACCTTTGTATGAGCGCAGGTTGTGCAGCTCGTATATTGAAAATGGATGAAACAGTGCCTTTTCTGTATGCTACATGTCAGATATGTTTTCTTTTTGAATATTTTTCTATCTGTATATTTTTACATGTTTATGTACTACACTATATGATCACTACCTCAGAATTTAGATACATTTAGATAAGAATTAGAATTATAAGTATTTCTCACTCACACATTTTGATGGTACATTCTTCCCTTTTGGAATTTTATTTGTTTATTTTATTAACCCATCATATGCCATTAGAAATATATTACGATTACAGTAGTACTCGTTAGTATTTGTACAAGCAGGAAGAGATTCTCCATGCTGCAGATGACGCACGCATCCTGGCCCTGAATCCACATATCAACTTTGGTTTTGTGTCTGACCCATGTGCAGAATAAAAGGCTTCATCCGCTATTGGGAGTCATCTTGTTTCCACACAACGCAGAGCAACAGTACAGACCAGTAACATTGGTGCCGTGATTCCTGTGGACTTCAGTTGGTCGTCGATCAACCCCTCTTCGGACCGGTGGGCCTGTCATCATACTGCAGATCAGCTGAGCTTATTTTCGGGTCATAGTAGCCGCAGCATGTAGATGTTTGCATTTTGAGTAAATGTAGTAGTAAGTGTATCATAGTGTATATAGGTGCTCTCTATTTCTCTACCTTTCTTCACCTTTCTCTCTTTCTCTTATCTTTTGGATTATAATGGATAGCCCACAGCGTAATGGTTTACAGGGCTTTCAGACACCTGTCAGTGTAGGTCGAGGTAGAGGGTTACTGAGGGCGCCCATTCCCTTCCCAGACATTAACACTACAGTAGGTAGAGGTGTAGGGATGGCAACTTCAAGTTCTCTTGTTAGTGACACACACACACACTGTCGCACACAGCATGATAGCCTCTCTATGCCCCAGGTCCCCTGCACATCCACTCCCAACACTGCACATGACATTCTAGGTCAGATGGGTAACATTGTGCAACACATAGGTCAGCAGTTAGCTGATAGTCTCCTCGCACACTTGAGCAGGTCTAGCCCAGCAGAGGTAGCTGCCTCTAGTGTACACAGTGACAGTCACACCCCAGCTCAGGACTCCATGTCAAGTTCATCTCAGCTTCGCATAGTGAGTCAGAGAAAAGTGAAAGATCCTCCTACGTTCAGAGGTGACGCGTCTGACACTGTTACACTGGAAGAATGGATTGAACTCATGCGCACCTTCATACGGAAGGGAGGCCTGTCTACCGAGGAACAAGGTGAGGAGATTCTCATCCACTTAAGGGGCAAAGCCAAAGATGTTGTCAAAGTGAGCGTGAAGTCTAGTGGGGTTGATGTCAAAAGTAGCCCAGATTCCATATACAGCCTTTTAAGGAAACACTTCAGTTGTAAGCAGTTTTCACCTCTCCCTCTGCAAGACTTCTATACAACTCTCCCCGAGTCACAGGAAGACCTCTATGACTACTGGCTGCGCTTTAACCGTGCCGCTGATGTGACTGCAGAGTGTCTCAAGGAACAGGGTAAGCAGCAGGATAGCCTGTCCATTGAGGTCACACGCATGTTCATTAGGAACTGCCCAAGCCCAGACTTAGCTCTCACCTTCCGCTCTAAGACTATTGACAAGTGGTCAGCTGCTGAGGTACAGGAAGTCTTGAATGAGTACCACTCAGAGAAGGTTATCAAGGCAGCAGGCAAGAGGAATGATAAGAGGGAAGTGGCTATGAACAGAATGGAGGTGAACACTAGCTCAGCGCCTCATTGTAATGTCCAGCCTTCACTGCAGCCACAGTGTAATGCACAGCCTCCAGCACAGCCCCTGTGTAGTGCTCAGCCTCCACCCCAGTCCGCCTCTACTGACAACTCTGCTCTGGAGAGGATGATTAGTATGCTGGAGAAAGTTCTCACGAGTAAAGCACAGTCCAGACCAGCAACTAGAGGGTCGAGTGGCTTACCTCGGATTCAAGGTCTTAATGACACGCCATGTTTAGTCTGTAAAGATGCCTCTCACTCTGCTTTGTCACACTGCAAAGATAACAAGCTGTGTTTCCAGTGCTTTTCACCTGATCACGCCAGGAACAGATGTCCACTCAGGAGTGCAGCGCCGGCTGGCCAGTCATCAAACTAACTGATCTGCGTGTAGGGGAGAACCATGTAGATCTTCAGAGTGAGCCTCCCACCTCTAGCTTTGAAGCTTTTTCAGATTATGAAACTTTAAGTCAGTTGTACAGTAGTGATATTTCTTCAGAGAAAACAGTTATTTTTCAGAGGTTACAGACAGTTCCTAAGTCTGACAGTTTATTTTACACATCAGTTTCAATTGAGAATGGACCCACTTTTAAAGCTCTTATTGATAGTGGATCCATGGCATGCACTCTTAGTGAGTCTGCTGAAGCGAGTTTAGTGAACAGCATTCCAAGCATCAAGAAGCAGTCAGCACAAGACATTGTCATTGTTGGCTGTGGAGGCCATCGCGTCATACCGACAGCAATCTATGACCTTAACATCACAGTGTACGGCTGCTCCATGACGGTTCCTACTTTAGTGGTGCCAGGTCAGACAGAGGAGTTGATTCTGGGCACCAATGCCATCAAGAAGCTTTTGATGCAGCTGAGAGAGACGAGTGGCTACTGGAGACTTCTGTCCACGCCCAGCCATAACCAGAGTGATGAGTGCTGCGAGTTCTTGTCCCTTTTCTCCAACACTGAGAGGTGGAGAGGTGAATCTGTGCCTGAGAGAGTAGGTACTGTAAAGCTCCAGAGAAGTGTGACGTTAGAGCCGCATACAGAACACCTGGTTTGGGGAAAGCTGCCTGTGTCGTCAGTCCTGTCTGTGGGCAGCACAGTCATCGTTGAGCCGACAAAGTCAAGGTCAAGGCCGAAGCAGATAATGGTTGGCAGAGTGATCACACCGCTTTGGGGAGATGGTTCTATCCCACTGAAAGTCATCAATCCAACCAACCACAGAGTCGTGTTGAAAAGAAACACCAAGATAGCTGACGTGTCACCTTGTATTGCTGTGGAAGACCTGCCACAACCTACACAGATCAACTCTAATGTGCAATGTGCTGAAAACAGCCCCTCTCCAACACACAGATCCAGTGAAGAGATGAGACGTGTTCTACGCAACCTGAATCTCTCTGACATTGACTTAGAGTTTTGTGAAGTGTCCGCACACTGGAAAGACAGACTGCTACAGATCATCGAAAGTCATGAGTCAATCTTCTCAAGGGACAAAATGGACTGTGGAGAAGCTAAAGATTTTGTTCACCGCATTCATCTGACTGACGACAGACCCTTTCGTATGCCGTACAGGCGAATACCACCAAGCCAGTATGCTAAACTAAGAACAACTCTGAATGAGATGGAGGAGAAAGGAATCATTCGCAAGTCGCACAGTGATTATGCCTCTCCCCTTGTCTTAGTCTGGAAGAAGAACGGTGACTTAAGGATCTGTACAGACTTCAGATGGCTGAATGCGCGGACAGTCAGAGACGCCTACCCACTGCCACACCAGTCAGATGTGTTAGCTGCTCTGGGTGGAAACGCCTTCTTCTCCACTATGGACCTGACATCAGGTTACTATAATGTGCCTCTACAGGAAGAACACAAAAAGTACACAGCCTTTTCTTCACTGTTTGGCCTACACGAGTACAACAGGCTCCCTCAGGGGTTATCCAACAGTCCAGCCACCTTCATGAGAATGATGATGTACATCTTTGGAGATGAGAACTTCAGCAGTGTACTCTGCTATTTAGATGATCTGATGGTGTTTGCGCCGTCTGAGTCCGTGGCTCTTCAGCGCATCGAAATAGTCTTCTCACGTCTGGCCAGGCACAATTTGAAGCTAGCCCCTAAGAAGTGCTTCTTTCTAAGACGGTCTGTTAAGTTCTTGGGCCACATCATCTGTGAGGAAGGCATTAAGACAGACCCAGACAAAGTCGAGGCCATCAACAAAGTCCAGCGAATTGATCTGATGGAAGCTGATGGACAGACACCATGCCCAAAGAAGTTAAGGTCGTTCCTTGGTATGGTGCTGTACTACCAACACTTCATTGAAGGATGCTCTGCTAAGGCCAAGCCACTCTTCCAGTTAACATCGGGATCCAGCAAGCAGACTCCTGTGAAAAAGGGGAGAAACCCTAGAAGGAGACTGTGTTACGCTAAGCTCACTCCCGCTGACTGGACACCTGCTTGTCAGAACGCATTTGAGATGCTGAAGTCGGATCTGCTGCAGAGTGTGATTTTGGCTCATCCATTGTTCGACCAGCCTTTCGTTTTGGCCATTGATGCATCCTTTGACGGAGTCGGGGCAGTTCTCTCTCAAGTCCCTCCTGGTGAAGAGATAGCAAGACCGGTAGCCTTTGCCAGCAGGACACTCTCTCGCTCGCAGATGAACTACCCCGCTCACAGACTGGAGTTCTTTGCATTGAAGTGGGCTGTCTGCGAAAAGTTCAGCCATTGGCTTAAAGGACGTCACTTCACAGCATGGACCGACAACAACCCTCTGACATATATCCTGACAAAACCCAGGCTAGATGCTTGTGAGCAACGCTGGATGGCTAAACTCGCATCATACAGCTTTGATCTGAAATATGTTCCAGGCCCCAGAAATGTTGTCGCTGATGCCTTGAGCAGAGAGCCATTTGTCCAGTCTTGCATAAGCCATCGCCTTGTCACAGAGCCATATGTGTCGCTCCTGAGGAATGTCAGTGGTTATGGTGACAACACTGTCCAGCACGCATTCAAGTACACCAACAACCACCAGTGGGTTCTCAGATCAGGCAAAGATCCACAGAACACACCCAGCGGTGGAAGTGGTTCAGTCGAAGCTCCAGAGATTTCAGCTGTTTTCAGTGCACACTCCACTGGTGGACTGAGTGAGGTACTGGGTGCGGACCTAGCTGTTCCTCAATTGCAGCAGGCTAATTCCCCCATTCCTCACAGCAGTTTTATGAGCCAGCAGGGACAAGATGGGACCATCAGTCGAGTGCTCTACTACGTTGAGAGACGTCGAAAGCCACCTAAGAGTGAGAGAACAGATAAACCCTCCAGTGTACGTCAGCTCCTGAAATATTGGGACAAGTTGATCATCCGTGATGGTATGCTGTGCAAAGTGAGAAGAGACGGCAACATGAACAGGCGTCTTTTTCTGTTTGTGGTGCCTGACTCCCTCAAAACACAAGTTCTAAACGGAATTCATGATGCAGCTGGTCACCAGGGGAAGAGCCGGACACTGTCACTAGCAAGGCAGAGATTCTTCTGGGTTGGAATGAAGCATGATGTCGACAGCCACGTGAAGAATTGTCACCGCTGTGTTGTGGGAAAGACCCCAGAGCCCAATGCCTGTGCTCCATTGGAGAATATCCGCACATCAGAGCCGATGGAGTTGGTCTGCATCGACTTTTGGTCTGCGGAGGTCAGCGATGGCAAGTCCATGGATGTCTTGGTTGTAACAGACCACTTTTCCAAGATGGCGCATGCTTTCCCATGCAAGAATCAGTCTGCCAAGCAAGTAGCTCGAAAACTCTGGAATGACTTCTTTCTCATCTACGGCTTTCCAAAGAGAATTCACTCCTACCAAGGAGCAAATTTCGAAAGCAAGTTGATCAAGGAACTATTGTCTCTATCAGGTGTTGAAAAGTCACATACGACACCGTACCACCCAATGGGTAACGGCGTTGTTGAAAGATTCAACAGAACCCTTGGATCCATGATCAGAACTCTGCCCCCGAAGTCTAAAGCCAAATGGCCTCAGATGTTACAGCTTCTCACCTTCTGTTACAACTGCACAGAGCACGAGACGACTGGCTTTGCACCTTTCTATCTAATGTTTGGTCGAGTCCCTCGTCTCCCAGTTGACATCCTGTTTCAGAGCGTCCTCTCTGACGAAGTGGTGGTGGACCACAGTGAGTTTGTGTCCCGCCTGAAGAAAAACCTGCGTGAAGCGGCACAGATTGCACAGAGGCACAGTCAGAAAGAACAGACACGACATGCCAGGCTCTACAACAAGAAAGTCAAAGGCTCACCACTTGCCGTTGGGGACAGAGTGCTCATTGCGAACAGAGGTGAAAGAGGAAAAAGGAAGGTAGCCGACAAATGGGAGTCTTCTACGTACGAAGTTGTAGCCGTGAACCCTGACATTAATGTCTACAAGATCAAAGGTGTCAACTCTGACAGAGTGAGGGTAGTCCACAGGAACCTGCTGCTCCCTGTGGACTTTCTACCACTGGACGATGTGCAGGACCCCCAGCCCAGTGACGGTGATGAGGCAGTTCCTGAGGTCAGTCTTCCTGATGACGGAATCAGTGTAGGTGAACGAACCGCACACTGGGTGAATGCTAGCCCCGACAACATAGAGGAGGAGTGTCTGGTTCACCACACTGAAGACTCTGACGTGTCTGAATGCGTGCTTGAGCCAGGTGATTCAATAAGTGGCATCGCAGCTGAAGAGAGCGAACAGCACAGTGATGTTCTGCCTGTGAGTAGCGGGCCACCAGCTGCTGAAACCCACCCAGTAGTCCCCGCCCATGTAGACACCATGTCAGACGAGCCTGCTGTTTGCGCTCAGCCTCAGAGCTTTGAGAATGCTGTTACACAGACCAGGCGAGGCAGGACTGTCAAACCTCCTAAAAGACTCATATGTGAGATGAATGAACAAGTCCTTGACACTTCAGAGTCCACAGTGAAGTCTTTAATTTCTCTAGTTGTAAGCTTGTTTTAAGCTGAACATTTAGTAACAGATGTCATTTTTAGTCAGACTAGAGAGAACAGAGAATAGTTTGAAGTATCAGACATAGAGTCTTAGCAGAATCTGAGGTGTAGCAGGCATCTCTATAGTCTACTTTTAGTATGGGATATGGCGCCATTCCATTCCTGAAGTACTCCCTAGATGGAGAATTTCTTAATTGACAGCTTTTGATACTCTTTAGTGATATACCAGTCTTTCTTCTCTTTGGTCCTATCTAAGATTTCTCTCCTTCTCTCCCTCTTCTCCTGAGATTATCTCTACGGTACGTCCCCAGTTTGGCAGGATTTAAGGGGGGTGTATGTAACGGAGTGAATAAACAGTTATATGAGTTTTATTTTAAATCCTGCAGAAATGGGTCCAGACTTTTATTTCGAAGTTCCCTGTACAGGTTTGGATTGTGGGTAATTTGCAGCAGGAAGAGATTCTCCATGCTGCAGGTAAATTGGGATTAAAGTCTTTAAAAGTCATATTCACTCTGTATTGCATGAGACCAGATACCTTCCGTTTTAAATGTATTATATGAGGTCATTATAAATCGCATTTTTGCGATGTTTGACTCTGTATTGTTGCTTTTATTTCGTTTTGCATTTTCGTTTGATCTTGGAAGACATTTGTATGGGAAAGTGCAACTGTTCATTTGACATTTATTTCGTTTAGATGATGCACGCATCCTGGCCCTGGATCCACATACCAACTTTGGTTTTGTGTCTGACCCATGTGCAGGTAATCAATCAGATTTGTAGTTTAAGTTGTTCATGTTTTGTACGTTCTAAGTTTGCCTCGTGGCTGCGCTAGCATTCGCGATCTCAAATGTGCTTAGCCTGCCACGTTATAACTGTATTTAAGTGTAATACCAGTTTTAGCCACAAGAGGCTAGTCTTTACCTTTGTATGAGCGCAGGTTGTGCAGCTCGTATATTGAAAATGGATGAAACAGTGCCTTTTCTGTATGCTACATGTCAGATATGTTTTCTTTTTGAATATTTTTCTATCTGTATATTTTTTATATGTTTATGTACTACACTTTATGATTACTACCTCAGAATTTAGATACATTTAGATAAGAATTTGAATTATAAGTATTTCTCACTCACACATTTTGATGGTACATTCTTCCCTTTTGGAATTTTATTTGTTTATTTTATTAACCCATCATATGCCATTAGAAATATATTACGATTACAGTAGTACTCGTTAGTATTTGTACAAGCAGGAAGAGATTCTCCATGCTGCAGATGACGCACGCATCCTGGCCCTGAATCCACATACCAACTTTGGTTTTGTGTCTGACCCATGTGCAGAATAAAAGGCTTCATCCGCTATTGGGAGTCATCTTGTTTCCACACAACGCAGAGCAACAGTACAGACCAGTAACATTCACAAGAAAAAAAAGTAATGGTGTAGTTTTGAGGATGGATTGAGGACTCTCCCAAGCTGCTCTGTACTCTGGTGGTACAGCAGTGGCATCTTCATTACCTTCATCCAGACGGCAGCAGTGTGAACACTCTGTGGCTGGGTGGCTGTTGTATGTAACTTTTGGGCTCTGTGCAGACATCTCACTTCACTGATATCACTGATGGTCTGTAGATTGTACCAATGTTTTTGTAAGATTTTCTCACCGCTACAGAGCCTTCCTGTCCTGGGCTGTGCACAGACCGTGCTATTTTGTGATGTTTCCTGACAGGATGCTTGATATTGCTCATCTGAATAAGTTATCAATAGTTTCGCTCTGAAAATTCAAAAATATATTTCAGGGGATGTACAGACATTTCTGTGGTCAAGTGGTGATGTATGATGACCCACCTGGTTCTCGTTTATGTTGATTCCGAATAACCTCTGTTGGCCTGCTCCACCTCAGCTCCACTTATGTAGACAGAACAGTGTGTCTTTTCCTTTTTCTTTTTTGAACCGGCTCTTTGGTTTTGCTCTTTCTCAAAGTGAGAAAAACAGAAAAGTTGTAGTTTGATTTAAGGTGCGCCTTATGATTCACAACGTCAACTTATGTACAAGTAACATGAAAGAATTAAGAAAACACTCCACCTTAAAAATTTGAGGCGCCGTAAAAGTGTCTGTCTGCCTGTCTGGCTGTCACCCCGCTTGCAGTAAGGTGTGTGTGCGTTTGTGTGTAAATGGGGAGAGAGAGAGAGAGAGAGAGAGAGAGAGAGAGAGAGAGAGAGAGAGAGAGAGAGAGCACGCAGCAAAGGGCCGTAGGTCAGAATCTAACCTGGCCGCTGCAGCACTAATTTTAACAAGCACGTGCTAAGATGTGCGTGCACAGATCATTTTCTGCGCTGTTATCTACTACACCACTGGATAAAAGTGTCTGCTCCACTTCGCCGTGTTGTTGTGGCGTCTGTACTACCACACGTCACATCCTGCTGAGAGCTACATCCAATCAGCAACTGGGCTTCTCTCAGGGGAGAAAAACGGCCCTGCTCACTCACAGGGCTAACAAACGGCCGCTGAAACGATCGCTCAATCGACTCGCATGCAAATTAGGGGCATTTTGGTGAGATAGACCCACCTCATTCCGGGTATTCGAGCCTAATGGAAACACACCTATGAAGTCATTGCTCTTTAATGCAGCCAATAATGGTGGCGTCATCCTCATTTTTGACGATAGTTCTTCTCAATGTCTCTGATTGAAGTCAAGAGTGTAGTTTTTATGTATTACATATGTATTATCCATTACATGTGTAAAAGCACTGACAAGGTTAGTCAAGTGTTAAGTTGTTAGTTAATGTAAATGTATCTTTTAATGTAAATGTATCTTTGTAATTCAAAAAGTAACGTTCTTAAACATCCAACATTATGTCCATCAAGGCTATTTGATTTTTAGATTAAAGGGGCCCTATTATGAAAAACCGACTTTTCCATGTTTTTCAACCCTAAAATGGGTCCCTGGGGTGTCAATAAGTCCCCACAGTATCAGAAAAGACCACCATCTCCTTGTTTCACTTTCTCAGTTTGAAAGAAATCCTCCCGATAAATGAACGGTTTGCAGAATGTCCACTAAATGACGTCAGCACCGAATTTTGCTGTGCCTTATATGGGTCATCTCGGCTCATTAGAATCGCTCCACCTGTGTGGCCCCGCCCACATAATCCCATACCTGTTGGCTGTCAGCAAACGTTTGTTTTTGCACCGCTAATGAAGGGATTTTACGAGCTATTGGTGCGTCACCACATCAGTTCTAGTGAAATAGTAACTCTGACTGTCTGTCTGACTGTCTGTCTGCTTACAGAGCAGCAGCTCAGTGTCCCACAGCGACCTACCACAGAAGCTACTGTTGGCACTCACCTGTCTAGGAGGACTACAAGCTCCTTACCCAAGTAAAGGTGTGTAGCCTGACATGTAGCTGTTGGCACAGCCATCGTTCCAGACCTGTTTCACAACCACTCCAATAAGGAGACCATCAAAGAGAGCTGGCCTGGACCCGGTAGAGGAGGAGGATACTTTGGAGGGCAGCTCTTCCTTGACTTCAGAAGAGCTCGATGTGACCCTGCAGAGTCTGCCACAAACAGTTTGTGTTTGTGTTCTGAGATAACTGTGAACTTCAACTGCTGATTAATTTGACAATAAAGTCTTTACAGTAATGTGGCATGGTTAATATTACTGAAGTAATTGTCAGGAAGACTGCATAATATGTTGCATACAGGGATTTCTTTTTTATAAAACACAATTGATAAACAAACAACAGACTGCTGTATTCCTCTTACATGTAAAGCACCATAACCAGCTGTATATTTCATGCGTTCTGGAGAGAGAACATTCAGACAGACGGTTCCAACCAGGATGTCCCACCATGCAAGCCTCTTCCTGCTCCAGCGGCTGCATCCGTCTTCTTAACTAGTGTGAATCATGATCATCGTCATGTTATGTGAATAATAATCTCAACAGACAACTTGGTGTAACAGACAGTAACATTACCCGTGGTGTCTCCATGCAGCAGACTCGTTCAGTGTCTGAAGGCCCACTTAGTCACCTAGATGAACATAGTACAGACTTTGAGCATTTCAACAACAAATCTTGTTAATATGGTAACCTGACGGACTTTGCTGACAAACTGAGGTGTAAACCTCATGTTTGAATTTTGTAACAGTATGTTTAGCACGTAATGTTGAGATGGAGCACAATCACGTTTATAAAACACAGCACACAGTCTATAATTCACAATTCAGCACATAATTCTGGAGGACGACATGATACTGACCAAATCCTGTTCCTTGTATATCTTTATGTGTAGCGGATGTGAAGTTTTTAATCCCGTTAATGTGATGTAAACAAACTGCCCGCATACAGGACGCTGTTTTCATCGGGTTTTCATCCGTTTAAATATAATGTTACATGCCCATTTGGAAAACATGCAACTGTGAACTGTCAACAACACGGCACTACTAACGATATTAATTGTTGCCGAAATAGCTCACAGATACGTTACTTATAGAGCGAAGAACGCAGCATTAGCGTCATTGTGCTTAGCGCTAGCTACGCTAACACACATCGAGTTACCGTCCAAAACGTTACACAGACATGTTAACTAACCATTCAGAAACGTCCTGCTGCATCCGCGGCATAGGACTTCTACAGGAGCTGGTCCTGGTTCTGGGTCGGAGTCCGGTCGGAGTTCGGCTGGACCGCTGTTGGTTTGTAGCGTAGAACCATAACCATGGCAAGCTGGACCGGACAGCACGGGGCGGAGAGACACAACCACTTCCTCAGTAGGAGCGGGGTCGGGGGTCATCTCATTAGCATAAGGCTACACCCCGACAGACTAAAAAAGGCGAAAATGAGGAGTGTGATCCACTCCGAAATACATGTTCCGATAGTTTTTTCCAGTTGAGGAATTCAAAGACCAGGATTGGAGACATCAATAACTTTTATTAACTTGTGGAAAAATAGCATAATAGGTCCCCTTTAAACTCACTTGCAGAAGAATTAATTTAGTTTGAAAGTAAGCACTTCAAATGATGGAATGGAAGTGCAAGTTGGGTGCTGTGTCCTCAGACACAGTTATTTAAGCACTACATAGCCATTATTCAAGAGTTAATCCTTTGCCATGTCTCTACACCTCCTGCATTTGTACATTTCTGTAATTAATGCACTGAAAATTCATTTATCGCAGTTTCACAAAGACACGTGTAGAGCTGGTGCAAGTGAAGGAGCAAAAGCAGACCACAGTTTTTACATGTCCCTTGTGTGATTTCAGACCGCCATTCTCAGAGGCAGCACTATCACACTGATGACTTTTGCCCTGCGTCGCCAAGAGATCGTTCAGGGGGATCAAATTGTGAAGGAGTTCCTACAGAAATGGCCGGCTCTTCAGATGGAATCGCAGGTAAAACAGACTCTTTCTCATTTCTACCAATCTTTACATGTCTAAACATGTTTCATCCCAATTAATTTGTCCTATTGTGTTTTTTTATTTTGTTTTGTAGGTTTGTGCAGAGTTCCACCGCATCACAAACGTATATCTACGGAACCAGTTTTATGCTGAGCTTGACCGGCACACACCACAACTGTTGGCCATATACAGACAGAAGGCAGAACACACCGGCAAGATAGCAGAGGCGCTGCATGACATCCTACATATTTATGACCTCCAGGTGAGTTAAAGTTGAACTTGGTCCAAATCAAGTTATACGGACAACAGTGACAGCAACAAAGTTCATCATGTTCAATTTGCTTGTCCTTTCAGCAAGAACAAGATGTCAACATGAGACGCACTGCAGCCCTACGCGCCCTCCCGGTATACCTACGTGAGGAGGACCCACCGTTCTTCAAGACGTGGAATGTAAGTATGCACTGCTTTCGCAGAACTGTTAGTATCAATGAGGTGATATTGCTTGCTTTGTATGGATAGCATTATTTTCAACACTAAAAGCTGCCTAACTATACAACGCAACCACCTTCCAAACCCTGTGTGGAGGCGTGAGTGTGGATGCATATGGATACATACAGTATGTGGTATAGAAGCCCTGTAATCCTTAAATTTAACTTCCCACAAAGCCCTGACCTCACCTTGCACAGAAGGCTAATCATTTGGTTGACCTTTTGACCTTACCACTCATTAAATAACACACACACACACACTACTTTCCTATCTCCTCCCTTCCTTCTTTCCTCCATTTTTTCTTCCTTCCTTCCTCCCTTCTTCCCCCTGTCCTTCCTTCAGCTTCCTTCCTTGACCCGATGACCGCTGGAGGGTTTAAAAGACCTATATGAGACACATTGACATACTTACATGTTACCTGTTGGATGGTGACCAGTAGATTAGTCAGTTGAAATACCTACCTAATACCTAATGCTGTTGATCATGACCTGTGAAATAGTAATATAATGCAATTGTCTAGTTCCTGAAAGTTAACCTTGTATAACCTGCATATTCCAGGAGGACGATTCGCATGAGCCAGAGATCACTGACACGCCTGTTGCCCTTGTCACGGTGGTCTCCGAGAGCACTACAAGTCCAGTTTACTTCAGTCGTGCATCCATTGCTATTGTGGTAGAAGATGAGCTTGTGATGAGCAACATCCCCAGGTTGGCTAAAGCATTGGTTTGATGTATGTATTGCATTTGGACTACCCCAGGAAACTCATTCACACTTTTACCTTCATCCAGAAAGTGCTGATGGGACCACATTGCACTTTGTGTCTATGCACATGCACACATCTGTATGCACATACAGAAGCGAGTTTTTGGTGCCAAGTGTCTTAATGTGACAGTATGTTGAATATGCTTTTGCCCAAAGCATCTGAATGGAAGTTACACCTGGTAGGCTGTCCAACCACAAAAGCTACCTAATCATGTTTGCACTTTAAAAAAAGATTACAGTTTTAATTGTTAGCAATTGTATATTTCTGTCATTTATTCACTGAAAATTCCTTTATACTGTGTAGAGCTGGTGCAAGTGAAGGAGCACAAGCAGGACACAGGTCACTTTTTACATGTCCCTTATCCACCAAGTGGTCATTCCTTCATGGTTGCATTTTAAAAAAGTTAACAACTGTAGATCGGAATGGTGTGAGATATGCCCTTTACAATAAAGTATTTATTTATTTTTTATTTTATTTTATGAAAGAGCTCTTGGTCCTTTGTTAGACTTATGCACAAAGGCCAGTGGTATTATTTATTTCAGTTTTATTTATGTTTAAAATTGCTTTGCAGTTTGATGAGCTGTAAGATCCTTTTAATTTGTGTACAAAGTCTTGCCAGATGTTTTACTTTAAGCACTTTAACATGCTCAGTCATGTCATAGATGGAGACACACACTGGCTGGCTGTCCATCGTTCCCGATGATGACTCTTGCTCCAGGGATGGGGTTGGGGATGGGTCAGCGACGTTGCCGCTGGTGCCACTTTTCGTGGGCGTAGAGCCCAATTTTTGAGCCGCACACTCGCCCGCAGATGGTGCATGGGAAGCCAGACGTCAGGGGGATGCCAGCCTCCCGCCGGTGTCGCTGGGTGTGCCGCTCAGATATTCTGTCCTGGTTCCTGTTGTGTATTTGGTGAACTACCGCGGCACATGTTCCCTGCCAGGCAGATCTGTTTGTGGCCAGGGGTTCCAGTTGTGTGAGGGGGATGTTCGCTCGCTTGAGGAGGTCCCTTGTGTAGTCTGTGAAGCGCCGCTTCTGCCCTCCAGCGGAGCGCTTTGCGCCCAGTAGCTCGCTGTAGAGGACTTGGCGGGGCAGGCGGTGTTCAGGCATTCTTATTGTGTGCCCGATCCAGCGCAGGTGTTTTTTTGCCACAGCTGCCTCCATACAGACAGAGCCAGTGTTTCGGAGGATGTCTGTATGGGGGGTTCGGTCCTCCCAGGACAGACCCTGGACCTTTTGTAGGCAGCGGATGTGGAATGCTTCCAGGTTTGTGATGTGCCGGCGGTATGGGGTCCATGACTCTGCCCCATAGAGCAGAGTGGAGAGACAGACAGCATTGTAAACGGCAACCTTGGTGCTGACCTTCAGGTTGCCGTTTTCAAAGACCCTGCTGCGCAGGCGTCCAAATGATGATGAGGCCTTGTTGATCCGGGTGTGTATTTCTTTGTCAAGGGAGCAGCATGAGGACAGAGTGGACCCAAGGTAGGTGAAGTGATCCACTGTTTTGAGTGGAACACCGTGTATGTGAAAACTGGGGGGTGTGGGGGCAGGAGTGGTGAGATGGGACATGACCTCTGTTTTTTGCGTGTTAACCTGTAGGCCAAAGGATTGATAAAGACCAGACATTTTGTTGAGGGCGTGCTGCATAGTGTCCGGGCTGTGAGCTATGGCGGCACAGTCGTCGGCATACTGAAGCTCACAGATTTGGCAGGTTTTTGTCTTGGTGTGGGCCTGGAGCCGGCGGATGTTAAAGAGGCTTCCATCAAGACGGTATTCCACATGGACACCGTCTTCTTGTCCCATGACCCGGTGGAAGAGGCAGGTGACAGCAGAGAGGAGGATGTTAAAGAGCACCGGAGCCAAGACACAGCCTTGCTTCACCCCAACGTTCACCTTGAAAAACTCTGATTGGAGTTCTCCTGAGATGACTCTGGCTTGCATCCCGTCATGCAACTGCTTAGGGATGCTGAGAAACTTGGGTGGTACCCCAAGTTTGGAGAGGTGTTTCCAGAGTAACTCACGGTTGACGGTATCAAAGGCTTTGCTGAGGTCGATGAAGGCTATGTAGAGGTCTTTGTGTTGTTCCCTGCTCTTCTCCAGCAGCTGCCTCAAGACAAATACCATGTCTGTTGTAGATCTTGTTTTCCGGAAACCACACTGTGTTTCTGGGAGCACAGCTTCTGATATGTGCTCAACCAGTCTGCTGAGCATGACCTTAGCCAGGACTTTCCCTGCGATGGAGAGGAGAGAGATTCCGCGGCTGTTGCCGCATACTGCTCTATCTCCTTTTTGTTTATAAATGACCACGATGTTTGCATCCTTCCAGTCCTGTGGGATTGTCCCATGTTCCCAGATGTTATGAATCAGGAGGTGCAGGCGACGAGTGAGGATGTATCCTCCGTGTTTGAGAACCTCTGCAGGGATTCCATCGGGTCCAGCGCTTTTATTATTTTTCAGCCCTGCAATGGCTTGCTGGACTTCTGAGTAGACTGGTGGGGTGTCCAGATGAGTCGTTGGTTGGAGGTCTGGGAGATTATCCAGAATATGTGGGTCGACTGGGTTGGTGTGATTGAGGAGATTCTCAAAGTGATTTGACCAGCGGGCAAGAATCTGGTGGCAGTCCCTGAAGAGCGTGGACCCGTCAGCTGATCGGACCGGGGCAATCGCCCGCTTCCTGGGGCCGTACAATGCTTTGATGGCATCGTAAAAGCCTTGAGTGTTGTTGCAATCTGCCAGGTTCTGGATCTCTTGTGCCTTTTGCACCCACCAGGTGTCCTCCATAGTCCGGAGGGCTCGCTGGGCTGCTGATCTTGCTGCAGTGAAGGTGGATTTGAGGGTGGGAGATCCAGGGCAGGAAAGGAGAGCTTTGTGGGCCTCATGCTTGTTTTTTAGGAGTGACTGTATCTGAGCTGAGTTACAGTCAAACCAGTCCTGGTGACGTTTCCTTGACTGGCCGAGCGCCTCTAAGGCTGAGCTGTGGATAGCCTGGCGCAGAGCTGGCCAGTCGTCTGATTCCTCTGGGATCTTCTCGAGGTTTTCAGCAAGGAGCCGTCGCAGGTTGTCTGTGGTGGTGGGGCTGTTGAGAGCTGTGCGGTTGAGTCTCTTGTTTGGGGCTATCCTTGGGCCACGGGGTTGAATGCTCATGAGGAGTTTGGATCTGACCATGAGGTGGTCAGTCCAGCACTCGGCTCCACGCATGACACGGGTGATGAGGACATCTTTTCTGTCCTTTTGACGGACAGTCAAAGAGATGCCAATGTTTTGAGCGGGGGTGTTGCCAGGTGGTCTTGAGTTTGTTCTTCATCTGGAAGATGGTGTTGGTAATGACCAGCTGGTGCTCTGCACAGAGAGAGAGGAGTCTGAGCCCGTTGTGGTTCATTTTCCCCACTCCATGCTGGCCAAGAACTTTATTCCATACCAGGTGCTCTGTGCCCACTCTAGCATTGAAATCTCCCATGAGTATGAGCCTGTCCGTAGCCGGGGTTTTCTGCAGGATGGCATCAAGAGCTCGGTAGAAATCCTCTTTGGTGTGGTGATCGGCATCAAGAGTTGGTGCATATGCACTGATGAGGGTGACAAATCGTCCCTTTGCCAGGGGAATGCGCCAAGTCATCAGCCTTTCACTGATGCCGATGGGGGATTCCGGAATGCGCTGCAGCAGTTTGGTCTTCACAGCAAAGCCAACTCCATGGTTGCGGCGAGTGCCTTCGGGGACCCCCCTCCAGAAGAAAGTGTACCCAGCACCAACCTCTGATAGGGAATCCTCTCCATGAAGTCTGGTCTCGCTGAGAGCTGCAATATCGATGCTGTATCTTGCGAGCTCCAGTGCCACTAGTGCTGTTCTGCGGTGTGGCCTGTCAGGAGTTGCAGTCAGGTCTAGTAGTGTTCGCACATTCCATGATGCTATTTTTAGCATATTTTTTACTTTTATTTTTCGACCGCGAGGGGGGATGATCCAACGGTTGCGGTTTACCGTCCGGAGTATGAAGAGCAGACAATTTTTGGACCACCTTTTCTAGGTCCTTCCCCATCTCAGGGGTGAGCAGTGTGGCGCTGCTCAGTCGCAATGGAAGCTGCCGAAAGGACGCGCTGCTCCATCCCACAGTCCTAACGGCCATCACTCCATTGCCGCCTGTGTGCATGGTTTGGCTAGATACTCCCAGCCACATCCTTGGCCTGTACCCACTGCCATTCCACAACGCCACAGGACTTTTTAGAGGGAGGGGGGGGGCAAGAAAGCTTGTGCGTAGGGGAGGATTTAGGTGAGGGTGAGGGTGCACAGACCTCACTCCCACCATCTTCACTCCTACCAGATTGACCTCCAGTGGCATGAGAGAACCCATGACGACCTTCGTCTGGCAGGAGCTGCAGGGGGCTGCCGGTGGTCCGGTCAGTTGGACTCAGCCGGTGCTTGTCCCCAGATGCAGGTTTGTTTTCGGGGTTTGCTCCCCTAGCCACTGTACCCTCCCGAGTTAACCCACGTGGCTGTGGGGTTGCCTTCTTCCGCCTTTCCAGCCGTTGTGGTGGTTCTCGCACCCATCATCTTCCGCCTGTTCTGCCATTGGGGTCTTCACTATTTACCCATAGTTGGGTCTATTTGCCCATAGCTGGGACAGTGGTTGACGGGCAGCAGGGCATTTCCACTCACCGATGGGCCTGCGTGCCGCGTCTCTGGGGCCCACTGCTGCTCCGAGATCCCGTACAGCTTAGCCTGGAGCCGCAAGGGACCAGTTACCATGTGTGCCACGAGGAGGCGTGTACGAGATCTTGGCGGTGGAGAGGCTATGTACCGGCTGAGGAGACTTACGCACTCGGCTCCTCTTTTCACCCCTGATGACCAGGGGCTATCCGGTGGCAGTAGCTGAAAGCAGAAAGTAGCAAGCAGAAGCAACAGCATGCAGCATGCACTAACTACAAGCACTAACACTCCAACACTACTGCACTGACGCATCACACGCCCTGTGCACAGTGCGCACACACACACACACACACTGATATACAGACACCTTACCCATTAAGGAGGTGACTGAGCTGTTTAATGTGCAGTTACATTTGCAGCAGGGTTTAAAGCAGGTGTCTCAAACTGATCCAGTAAAGGGCCGCTGTGGCTGCAGGTTTTCATTCCAAAATGAAATGAATGAAATGGTGTGTTCTTGCTTGGTTGGAATGAAAACCTGCAGCCACAGCGGCCCTTAACTGGATCAGTTTGAGACACCTGGTTTAAAGAATTATTGCTGTAATTGTTCATACTTGTTTGGATAAACAATGTTAATGCAAAATAAAAACAAACTGAAATTGTACCTGAAGTTGTGTGTTATTAATGTAATAATTGAGTATTCCGAACTTAAAAAAATAGTAGTTTATGAGCTGTGTAAAATTATCTTTTAGGTTACTAACCAGTATATTTTTTTAGTTCAAAGATGTTGATCAATTAAGTACCATAGCATCAGAACAAGTCATTACAAAGAAATTTAAAAAATTATACAAATTAAAACAAATGTTTTAAGTACAGTAAACTCACAAATTAAAAAAAAGCACTATTTGAGTGTAAATGATTTAAAAAATGTAAGTACTCAAGTACTTAAATATTCTAACTTATTAACTCAAAAACTTTGAGGTAATCAGTTTCCACAAAAGTTTTGAGTATTCTGAACTGATTCGGGTTTACAGTGTGTAGAGCAGCAGGTTCAGTTGTTCTCAAGAAATCTTCTTCTACATTTGGAGGACTGGGAGTCGGGGCACTGGTCCTGGGATTCCTCGTGCTGCTAGGTGAGTAGGAGTTGACTCAGAAATGGTGTAATTTAGGACTCAACCACAATGAGCATACTAATACTAAGGGCCCTAGTTTCATAGACCAGTAGTCGGGGCGCAGCACACCTGCGCCATACCAACGGGGTTTGTCCGCCTGGACTTTGCAAGTTACGTGCACGGTGCAGTCGGACGCAGGCACGCCTCCCGTCACTCCTACCCCCGCAAGTGGGAAAGAGGGACGAGAGAAGGCATGAGTGGAAGATGAGGAGGAGACAAGGCGTGGAGTGGGATTAACACAGCCAATTCAAATCTTCACCAATCAAATGAGCTCCTCTCCTCACCTTTAATGCACCAGGCGAGGTTCAGTGCAAGTTTCGTCACTTGACAACCCAATGACCAGAGGTGGCAAAAGTACTCATATTCTGTACTTAAGTAGAAGTACAGATACACGTGTAAAAAATACTCTGGTAAAAGTAGAAGTACTGATTCAACTCCTTTACTCAAGTAAAAGTAATAAAGTACAAGCTCTGAAATGTACTTTCAAAGTAAAAGTAAAAAGTAAAAAATGAATTTTTGAACGCCAGCAGCTCGTGGTTTTTCGGTTGACACAGGACAACTCACTCATTGAGGGGACGGTAGATCATCTTCGACTTCGGTAACTTGTCCCCCCCCCCCCTTCTTCTCCCTCTTTCCCTCTCGAGTTCGTTCACGTCTTTTACGTATGCTTTACGTATTGTCGCCATCTGTGGAGGCAGGGCTCCAGACTAACTTTTTGCATTGGTTGCACTGGTGCGCCTAACTTTTTTTTTTTAGGTGCACCAGCACAAAATTTAGGTGCACCCACATTTTTCATCGTGTCGCCTTTAACGCCAAAAAGTCACCTTTTTATCGCTCTCCTTTTACATAATGACACCCCCCTTATGGCCTAGCTTAACTGCAGCACCCTCAGCACCCAGAGGAACCGTTTTCTGCAGCCAATCTGCACACTGATGCCCAAGCACAGTAAATGCTTGCTTTGTGGCAGCATAAAAAGATCATACAGGTCACTAGCCTATAGATTGCAAATGGAAAACTGTTTATGTGATCTTAGCCTAGCCTACTTATATTTTTACTTAGGCTATTCATTTTTAATAATAATATTAGGAATAGGCTACTATACAATTTTCCTATTCATGATCTCTCATGCTGTAATGTGGGCCTTCAAACACTGTGCGTGTCCATGCTCCACCTCGACATGTCCAATTAACATGTTGACCGGCCTCCCTTTACGCAAAATGCGGCAGTAGACAATAACGCACTCCTTCGTAGAGACGTCTGTGTCGCCGTCAGTCATGAATGACGTGTACGTGGCGTTTCCAACCTCCGCAGCTGTCTTGTTCTTCAGTGTGTCGGCATTTTTTTTCATCAGAATAATTTCTGACTTAAATTTAGTGAACGGCAACTCCTCCGTTGCAATATTGTATGCAACGTTGAATTTTATAATCATTTCAGATTCCTCAGCGGACCTGATTGATACAGCCTGACGCTGAAATGCAGCTGGATGAGGGGCCACTTTATTAACACACTTATCACGGCATGTAGTATGCTTTTTGGACATATTGCGCCTTTTCAACGTCTCGATGCGAAATGTTGTTGACTCCTCCACAAACGCACTATTACCGGACAAATTCTGACCGCACTCCCGAACAATAAATGCAGTGCATTGAGTCCCTTTCTTTATCGTACATCAGACAGGGAAATTGCTTCAACCAGTCCGGTCTGAAGGCATATTTTTGGGCTTTTTAATTAGTCTCGGGGCGAGGCTTTCTGCCTCTCGTCATTTTCAAAGAGAATCGATGCGCTCAGGGTACCTGCTCAGCTCGCTCGCATTGTTCGAACCGACACAATTTACAGCAGTGAAAAGGACCACAGCCAATCAGAGGCAAGGACCCGCCCGAGCTCCGTCTCTTATTGGTTTAGACCACGATGCCGTCAGGAGAACATAAAGAGATACTGCGCTTATGATTTTTTTTTTTTCACTCGAGCAGCGTTAGGTGCACCAGTGCGACCTACTATTTTTTTCAGTCGCACTCATAAAAATTTTGGTCGCACTCTGGAGCCCTGGGAGGTTTTTTAAAAAAAGTAACAAGTCTGTTTTTACGATGTAAGGAGCAGAAAGTACATATTTTTGTGTATAAATGTAGGGAGTAAAAGTAAAAAGTCATCAGAAAAATAAATACTCAAGTAAAGTACAGATACTTGAAAAATCTACTTAAGTACAGTAACAAAGTATTTGTACTTCGTTACTTGTCACCTCTGCCAATGACAGAAGCAGCGCCGGCGCTCCCACCACACATCACGCACTGTGCGTGCGTATAGTCTTATAATCACTATAGAAATTGTAGGCACATTTTAGGCATGTCTATCAAAAAACTATAGACATAATAGACAAGCTGGCCGGGCCATTCATCATAATCATCACCGTCTTCATCATCTGTGCTCCACAGCCGCACCGGATTCCCCGTCCAACACCAGAACGGCGGGACACCGGGAACTCACAGGCCGTTCAGACCAGCTGCAGCCCCAACTCCAGTTCCAGCTCGCGGCAAAGTTGCGCGTTTCTCCACGGACACGGACAACAGGCTGCCGAGGCACGAGACCAGGCACGAGCTGCTGTATTTTTTTTTTAACAATTTTTTCAGGCATAGACACATTTTATTAGTAGTGGATAGATATATATATATAAAAAAAAGGAGAGAGTGAGGGAGATGTTTTGGTCCGAGAGGTCCAAGTTTCAGCTGTGTTAATTCAGTCAGGCTGAGTTTCTTTTAAGGCTCATTTAAGGCTCATTTATGGTCTATGCTAGACACGCATACGGATACGGACGGAGCCTTCTGTCCGTTCTCTTCGTACATTTCGTCCGTATTTCTGTCCGTATCCTGCAAGCTTGCGGATGCGTACCGATACGGACCAAACGTTGCAGTTCCAACGGAAATCGTGTAGCAGTATTGGGCATTGTACACAGAAAGTGCCGTGAATAGCATACACAAATTGAAAAACGTTTTAAAAATGATTGATCCCTGACGCGAGGAAGCGAATGGTCACCGCGAGTCGCTCAGCCGGCGTCACCGGTGAATTGTGCGAGTTCCCATGCTTAATGTGAGCAGCCACCCGGCGAAGCCAGTTGTCAAAAGCCCCGACGGACATCCTGACATGAAAGCATGAGGGCAGCGACGTTTAGAACATTGACAAGGCACGTCTCTATTTACGCACGAAATGGAAGCATAAATGAGCCTTCTACGCTAGACACGCATACGGATACGGACGGAGCCTTCTGTCCGTTCTCTGCATACATTTTGTCTGTCCGTATCCTGCAAGCTTGCGGATGCGTACAGATACGGACCAAAGATCGCAGTTCCAACGGAAATCGTGGGGGCAGTGTCAGGCATTGTACACAGAAAGTGCCATGAATAGCATACACAAATAAAAAAAACGTTTTAAAACGTTTTAAAAATGGCTGCGTTTCGGATCGCATGCATTTGCACCTATGTATGCATGAGACTTGAGAGGATCCGCCGCATAAACACGTCAAGTTCCCACCACGCCAAGTTGGACACAGGTGCACTTCACAGACTTTTTTTAATTTTATTTTTTAATTTTATTTTATTAATAATTCTATACATAACAAAAACTATCACGCCAGGGGAAACTTCACGGACTTTGCTGACGAATTTGAGCCGAGGCATTTGAACTCCCCTTGTTGACGGAGGCTGAGGAATTTTCTCACATGGGAAATACCACGTGGTAATTCTAACCAACTAGGGCAACGTTGAGGGGAGTGTCTTATGTCCGCACTTATTTGAGACCATCTGCACAGAAAAGCATGTGGAGGGAGGTACCCTGGAGATACTGCAAGTTTTTAAAGCCATGTGACATGTCGCAAAGGGAAGTTATCACCAGCATTTGTGACATTTTAATGCCTTGTTTTGCGAGGCAAATGCATGCGCATGTATGACTGGAAACGCGCCTAATGACTGATCCCTGACGCAAGGAAGCGAATGGTGACTGCTAGTCGCTCAGCCGGCGTCACCCATGAATTGTGCGAGTTCCCATGCTTAATGTGAGCAGCCACCCAGCGAAGCCAGTTGTCGAAAACTTTATTGGAGTAGGCCTAACTTTTTAATGTGAACAACGCCCTCTAGAGGATGTTTTGCCCAATGTCCATTCCAACGTAGAGGAAGCACGAAATCTGACGTCAGATGTGATGGGACAATCTATATACGCACATTTAAATGCAATAAATAATCACAACAAACGCTATTTAATGCAACTAATTGAATCATCACGTGAATGAATATCTATATAGATTGTCCCGTCACATCTGACGACAGATCAAAGGCGGATGGCTCGCATAACGGAAACTCAGCCTGACTGAATTAACACAGCTGAAACTTGGAACTCTCGGACTAAAACATCTCTCTCTCTCTGTTTTTCATATCTATCCACTGCTAATAAAATGCGTCTATGCCTGAAAAAAATCTTTAAAACAATACAGCAGCTCGCCTGGTCTCGCGCCTCGGCAGCCTGTTGTCCGTGTCCGTGGAAACTTTGCCGCGAGCTGGAGCCGGAGTTGGTGCTGCAGCTGGTCTGAGCGGCACGCGAGGTCCCGGTGTCCCGCCGTTCTGGTGTTGGACGGGGAATCCGGTGCAGCTGTGGAGCGCAGATGATGAAGACGGTGATGATGATGATGAATGGCCCGGCCAGCTCGTGCAGGCACCGGGTTATCGCCACTATTATGTCTACTGCTGTGCGCCCTGACCCTGTTTTGTGATAGACATGCCTAAAATGTGCCTACAATTTCTATAGTGATATAATATCGGCATTATAATTATTATGACTATACACGTGACGCGCGTGGTGGGAGCGGCGGCACTGCCTCTGTCATTGGGTTGTGTTGTGGAAAAATGAATCTGCCCAATAAAGATCAACAACCAGGATCAGCTTTTTCTCCGAGGTTTATTCCACTAAGTATTCTCATCTGCAGAAGAAAGTACTGTTCACCCCTGCCTTCTGATGCAAAGGTTCAGAATCAGCAGGAACGACCCTGAGTCTAACAACAATCTCCCTTTTAAGGAGGAGGAACCATGGACAAAGGACGGATCATGTCCTATCTTACAAAGACAAGTTGTCCAGGCAAGGTCAAGATTTACAGAACACAGGCGTCATAGGCCTGAATTTATCTTATGTCAATGTGGCACTCATGTTCATATCATAGACAAACAGGCATTAATTTTCGTCATAGCATAACAGTCGGAAAAGACATGCGGATCGACGTCTGACCTGACAAATATTCTGATAATAAATTACAGACATCCAAAATTCCCATTACAGTTGTCAAGTGACGAAACTTGCACTGCACCTCGCCTGGCGCATTAAAGGTGAGGAGAGGAGCTCATTTGATTGGTGAAGATCTGAATCGGCTGTATTAATCCCAGTCCACGCCTCGTCTCCTCCTCCTCTCCCACTCACGCCTTCTTCTCTTCCCTCTTTCCCACTTGCACGGGTGGGAGTGACGGGAGGCGTGCCTGCGCTAAACTGCTCTGTGCACGAAACTTGCAAAGTCCAGGCGGACACACTCTGTCGGCGTGCGTGGCAGAGGTGCGCTGTCTGCTAACTGTGCCTGGTCTACGAAACTAGGGCCCTGAGTCTTTTAAATTGTTGCCGATACAGCACTACCATAAAACTCTGATTAGCATTATCAATCATACATTGTTTGATATTTAATAAAAAGCCACCATGAGTGTAAAATGATACAAATCTAAATAAAAAATATAAAAGATAAGCTGCTATTTTCAAATATGATTTCATTTTCATCCAATAGAAAAAAATCCTTGTCTTCACTTGGAGCAGTGTGAGAAATATTTTTCACCTGTGTGATATGTGACGTGTAATATTTAGATTTTTTTCAGTCATAGCTTTCCTCCTGATGAGCTGCTCATGTGGACAAGCTTCTGGGACTTTTTCTAAATTTCCTGTTGATACAAGAGAACACCTGATTGTTTATCACATGGAGAGCCGAGGCGAGAACAAAGTAACACACACAGTGAAGCCCACAGCTCTGGATTAAGGAGGCGAAAGTGCAAATCCGATTTAGCTGTAGACCTACATGTGTGTGCATGCTGTGAAGTTTGGAATATGAGGGTATTTATTGACTAACTAAAGATTAAACAAAGTGAATAAAATAATATCATTTAACAGTATCACATAAATAAATAAGTCTCTTTTCAATCCCTGTCCTTGTTTGCCTCAGGATTTCCCCCTGCTCAGCTCTCTGGTCCAGATGGCACCCGCTGCCATGTCCTCTTTATGGGCCAGCAACAAGATGGGTGCCACCAACAGAACTCACAAGTCCACTTCTCTCCACGATTCTGCAATCAACCCCAATGTTTGCAGGATCCTGGAGAGAAGCTTTGGCGAATCCAGAGGGAGCCAGAAGGAGGTGAATTCGCTGGAGGAACAACTGTCACAGCATAACTTCATGGATGGCATTGCCCTGCCAGATGTGTTTCTGCATCAGTACTTCTCTCAGGTGAGGGACCAGAGGTCTGATCCTGCTTCATAATCACTCTTAAAATCATTTGTTTGGTCATCCTTAATAATATCATCCAAGTAAAGTAATTGTCAATTGTATATCGAAATGTGCTCAAGAATTCATATGTTAAAAAAATGTTGGTTAATGTTTTCATGACCAGTTATGTTTTAATATCACCACCCCGTGTCATTTCTATAATTTATTTTATTTTGATTTTTTTTTGTCATATGAAATGATGGAAAGAGCACTTTGAGGAACTCCTGACACGTCTCTTGACCATTACGTGGAATTCATGGACAGTGCCTAAGGAGTGGCGGACCAGGATGGTGGTTCCCTTGTTCAAAAAGGGGGACCTGAGAGTGTGTACCAACTACAGGGGTATCACACTACTCGGCCTCCCTGGTAAAGTCTACTCCAAGGTGCTGGAAAGGAGGGTTTGGCCGATTGTCAAACATCTGATTGAAGTGGAACAATGCAGGTTTCGTCCTGGCTGTAGAACAATGGACCAGTTCTTTACTCTCGCAGGATCCTGGAGGGGGCCTGGGAATATGCCCATCCAGTCTACATGTGTTTTGTGGACTTGGAGAATGCGTATGACCGAGGTCCCCAGGTAGATGCTGCGGGAGTATGGACTGAGGGGCACTTCTCAGGACCATCCAATCACTCTACTACCAAAGCAAGAGCTGTGTTCGGGTACTCGGCAATAAGTTGAACTTGTTTCCGGTGGTGGTTGACCTCTTCCAGGGCTATGCTTTGTCATCTTTTCTGTTTTTGATATTCATGGACAGGATATCGAGGCGTAGTCAGGGAGAGGAGGGTTTGCAGTTCGGTGTGCTGAGGATCTTATCACTGCTTTTTGCAGATGATGTGGTCCTGCTGGCATCATCGGTCTGTGACCTCCAAAACTCACTGGATCGGTCCGCACCTTTAAATCTGAGAACATGGTTCTTAGCATGAAAGTGATGAATTGCCTTCTCCAGGGAAGGAATGCATTCTTACCCCAAGTGCAAGTACCTCAGGTTCTTGTTCGCGACAATGGAATGTGAGATCGGCGGAAGAATCAAAGCAGCTGGGTTGGTATCGTTTTTGCTTTGCCACACCGGTTCTACTCTCACATATGGTCAGGAGCCAAAATGGATTTCCTCAGGAGGATGGTTAGCGTCTCCCTTAGCGATAGGGTGAGAAGCTCAGTCATCCATCAGGAGTAGAGCCGCTGCTCCTTTGCGTCTAAAGGAGCCAGCTGAGGTGTTGTGGGCATCTGGTAAGGATGTCCCCTGGGCGCCTCCCTAGGGAGATGTTTTTAGGCACAACTAGATGGGAAGAGGCCACGTGGAAGAGCCAGGACTGGAATGTTCTTGTGTAGAGATACTGTGTTGGTTTTAGTAGAGATAATGGGTTGTTCTTCAGTGGAGATATTGATTTGTACCTTAGTGTAGATACTGGGTTGTTCTTTAGTAGAGATACTGTTTTGTTCTTTAGTGGAGATACTGGGCCCTAGTTTCGTGGCGCAGCGCAGGGCTGCGCAGGGTGGTGGCGCGGCTTAATGCAAGTTTCGACCCGCGCAGCGGATGGCACGCGTGACGGAAACTCAGCCTCTCGGACCAAAACATCTGCCTCTCTCCCTCTCTCCTATTTTTTATATCGGCATTGTTATTATTATGATTCGCACGCACAGCGCGTGATGGGAGCGGCGGCGCTGCTTCTGTCATCGGGTTGTCAAGTGACGGAACTTGCACTGAACCTCCCCTTACGCATTAAAGGTGAGGAGAGGAGCTCATTTGATTGGTGAAGATCTGAAACAGCTGTATTAATCCCAGTCCACGCCTCGTCTCCTCCTCGTCTCCTCCTCGTCTCCCACTCATGCCTTCTTCTCCTCCCTCTTTCCCACTTGCGCGGGTGGGAGTGATGGGAGGTGTGCCTGCGCCAGCCTGTGCGGTACAACAAACTTGCAAAGTCGAGGCGGACCCCCCCCCCCCCCCCCCCCCGAAATGTTTTCAGAAACACCTTTCGGTGAACTATTTTCGCAAAATAAGAGAAAGTTTCCAAACGAGCCGCCATGTTGGTCTGCGTGAACTCCGGAGCAGACAGGACAGCAGTGAAAGCGATCGTCCAATCAGGTGCAGCCATGAAGTGTGCGCGTGATTGTATGAAGGAGAGCGCCTGTGTCAGATTGCCCAAGCGGTTGAGGCGTCCAGAAATGAGGAGGCCAAGTCAGCTAATGTGTGGCCAATGCAAATCTTTTTTTATTTCACCTTTGACAGTCAGGTGTCACACCCATCCTCACTCAACCACCATCTTCCCCCAAATGACCTGCTTAAATACCCTCCCCCAGCACCTCCTTTCCCTAATTGGCAAAACACACACACACGCGTGCACGCACACACCAGAAAATCCCCTAGGTAAATACTCCCAATCATTTTTCTCCTTACATCGTTACAGTCCCTTTTAAAACCCACCAATCAACCGGAACTTATTAAAGCGTGTGCGCCCTCGGGGAAGAGAAGCGGCAGGTAAGTTTTATGCATCATACAATTTCACTCTCTTCGCCTAACCGATTGTCCTCCCACCTACTGAAATCATGGCCTGCTAAACCCCGGCTTTCTCTCCTCCCAGGTGATCCCGGTGGCCATGTACAACTGCTATCTACACACATTCTGTTAATAAACAATTAAACGTCGGCTGTGTGTGCGCGTATTCCACTTATTCCGCCTACACCCGTCTACTTCATGACCGACGTAACGGCAGTCCGTCGTCACAGCCTGTCAATCATCCTCTAGTGGCAGCCCACCAAGCGTGCAATACTGGGAAGCGGCGCGTCCACTCGCGTTTAAAATCGCCCCTGTGGACACGCACCTTTAGGGGAGGTGCAGTGCAAGTTTCGTCACTTGACAACCCAATGACAGAAGCAGCGCCGCCACTCCAACCACGCGCATCACTCGCTGTGCGTGCGTAAAGTCATAAAAATTATAATGCCGATATTATATCACTATAGAAATTGTAGGCACATTTTAGGCATGTATATCTCAAAACAGGGTCAGGGTGCACAGCTCATCATCTGCACTCCACAGCTGCACCGGATTCCTGTCCATCACCAGAACGGCGGGACACCGGGACCTCGCGTGCCACTCAGACCAGCTGCAGCCCCAACTCCGGTTCCAGCTCGCAGCAAAGTTGCGCGTTTCTCCATACTTTTTTTTTTAAGATTTTTTCAGGCATAAATGCATTTTATTAGCAGTGGGGTCTTCAGCTGTGTTAATTCAGTCAGGCTGAGTTTCCGTTACGCCTGCAATCCGCCTTTGATCTGACGTCAGATGTGATGGGACAATCTATAGAGATATAAATTCACGTGTTGATTCAATTAGTTGCATTATTTAGCGTTTGTTGTGATTATTTATTGCATTTAAATGTGCCTGGAACTGTGGAAACCTGCCTGTGAGGTCTCGGTGACGTGTGCGCATTGTGCGCCGGTGAGCCAAACTTCCACTCCGCCAGCTGTAATTCGCCTTGAATGAATGGACTTTATTTGCGCCTTGCGCCTTACGCCAAAAGTAGACCAGGTTAGAGCTGGCGGGCTTTCAGCGCAGTCTCGGCGAGGCTTTTTGCCTTCCGCTGCACCAAGCTGAATCTGTGATGCCTCCCCCTGCTGCGCCGCCACACCCATCTTGGCACAGGCGATCCACCAAACTGCCAAACTGACCGTGCGCAAGGCTGCGCTGATCGAAACTTGCATTACGCCGGCTCCGCCCTGCCCCGCGCTGCGCCACGAAACTAGGGCCCACTGTGTTGTTTTAGTAGAGATACTGGGTTGTTCTTCAGTGGAGATACTGGGTTGTTCTTTCATGGATATACTGTGTTGTTGTTTAGTGGAGATGTTGTTCTTAAGTAGAGCTACTTGGTTGTTCTTTAGTGGAGATACTAGGTTTTTCTTTAGTAGAGATACTGGGTTGTTCTTCAGTGGAGATACTTGGTTGTTTTGTGTGTGTGTGTGTCATAACTACTAAGTATAACTAACATGTATTATGGCCTGTCATAACAACCTTACGCCACTTTCTGTGTAATCGTTGTTAGCTAGCTTACTTTCCCTCTGGTGCATTGATGCCAAACAGATTTTTTTTAAATTAAAGTGATGTGGGATACAACCCTGCACCATTAAAATCTGTATGGTTAGCCAATATTACGATGTGATCATTATAAGTACTGATGAGAGAAACAAGAATAGCATGGCTTTCATTTCCTCTGTGTTAATGTTGCGCAGAAGGCGAGCTGTGCAGCAGAGATGCAGGCAGCGAGGGACTGTCTGTGGGAGTACGACTACGAGGGTCAGGGCTCCTCTGCTGGCTCAGTGGGCTGCTGCAGCCTGTTGGAGTCTAACAGCAACCTGCACTTCCTCGATGAACTTGGGCCAAAGTTCAAGACCCTGGCTGAGATCTGTTCTCCTGCCAGACCTCCATCACCGCTGACACCTCAAGGCATTGTGACCCCAGAGGTGGATGAAATTAACCGCACTGCTGTCCACTCATTGGAGATGAAACCACCCATCATCTATGTCATGGGCTCAAACAGGAAATCCACCAGTAGCATGCATGAACAAACATCCACCAGTAGCATGCATTGGCAAACATCCACCAGTAGCATGCACAGGCAAACATCCACCAGTAACATGCATGGGCAAACATCCACCAGTAGCATACGTGGGCAAAGACCCCCCAGTGGCATGTGTGGGCAAAGATCCACCAGTGGTATGTGTGGGCAAACATCCACCAGTGGTATGTGTGGGCAAACATCCACCAGTGGTATTTGTGGGAAAACACCCACCAGTAACATGCGTGTGCAAACATCCACCAGTGGCATGCATGGACAAACATCCACCTTTGGCATGCATGGGCAAACATCCACCAGTGGCATGCATGGGCAAACAGCCACTAGTGGCATCGGCTTTAAAGGAACAGCTTCCTGCAGCGTGTATCGGCAGTTTTCACACAGCACCAGCAGCATGGCTCGGTCACCTCATATCGGCCCTGTCACCACAGCTATGCTGCCTTCTCCTGGTCAGTTGCTTCTACTACAGCAGCAGCCAGTCTACTACACCACCACTCCTGTGATGCAGCCGATGCACTGCATATTTCAACCGCAGCTTCAGAGTCCAGTGCTGCTGTCCAAAGCTTCTGTCAGCAACCTGCAGGGTGCGTTTCTGCACAGAGGTAACACTGATGGGACTCCAATCTGTGTAGAACAAGAGGCGTCGGTGTAGTGGAGGAGAACCAGGGATTGGGCACATGGTATATAGCCCGGGGAAGGAGATGGATGATAGCAGAAGTGGTAGGAGAATCAAGTCCAAGAGTAGAGCAAGAACATGCCGGTGTGATGTCGGGATACTGACAGGTCGACATGCAAATTAATTCTGATTTTTTTAGTGTTGAAGGGATGACGTATTTTCGCATGTAATGGTAAATGAACCTGCATTTTTAAAGTGCTTTTCTAGTCTCTCTGACCACAATCGTTTTTCCATTAGGCTTTGGATTATGTCAGACATAATTTTTCACAAATAAACACTATTTTTTATGATTTTTGAAAAGAAGAAAAGAAAAGCGAACAATAGGCAGTAAATGATGTTGAGCGTAGTGTTAGCTTAGACAGGCCATGAAGTCAACCCCGCTCATGTTCCAGCTTCATCAGCTGATCACATGAGAAACCAGCCCAATCAGCTGATGCCTCAGTTGATTCCTATCCTATCTATGCAAACAATTGGCAAATGCTCATATGGGCTGCTGAGTAAGCTGCATTGGCATGCCAAGCCTTTCTGCTTCGTCTGCAAACCCCTTGCAAGCGGCCTCCACCCGAAGTCCTCCTCCTCATGCTTCGTCTGCCTTCATCACCTTTACGTCATTTACATTGTCATTGATGCCGGCTCGGTTCTGTACTCTTGCTGCCTTGGGCTTCCAAATATGTCCATGAGGGGCAGGGAGCTCTGGGAACAGAAGGCGGGCTGGT
This sequence comes from Chelidonichthys spinosus, assembly GCA_029853015.1. Lineage (NCBI taxonomy): Eukaryota > Metazoa > Chordata > Actinopteri > Perciformes > Triglidae > Chelidonichthys > Chelidonichthys spinosus. The sequence continues at coordinate 127,711 of CM056826.1, forward strand.
TTTCTAATGATGCCATTTTTTCCCATTTAGTTAGCAACCACCTTTAAAAAAAACATAAAATCAAACCAGAGGCGTATATGCTGACCTATCCTATTGTAGAAGTTATTGTCTGTTAGACCTCATTCTAAAGCTCTCAGCCTGTCTGCAGTCTTGAGAGGTGCTGGTTGATGTACTGGACAGGAAAGGCTTATCAGCTGAGCTCTCAAAGCATGTGTTGCCAGTTGAACACTAGATGGCAGCATAGAGCTGCTGCTGTTCATCAGCTGGTGGGATCCTGTGTGCAGCAAAGATGCACAACAGCAGAATGAAGCTTTTCTTTCTGACACGTGATATAGTTTCTCAGATGTTGTTATAATATAATCACTGATTAGCAATGATAACGTTTTGATTTTTAAAGGCTAATTTACAGTCACTTTCAAGCTTACACTGGTGGGGGGAAATGTATTATGCTGTTGTACACATTAAACATTAACATAAAAGGGACAATTGTGTTAGTTTTATGTGGATCTCTAGTCAGTGTTGATGGTAAATGTACTTGAAGCCATACATTCCTCAGTGTTCCCAATCTGCTGCACTTAGTCTGGCTCCAATACATATGGCAATTGAAGTGAAGAGAACAAGGACGTTCTGTTTCTGAACAAAGCTCTCTGGCTAAACAGAGAAGTTCAGGCTGAAACAGCAGCCTGTAGTTCTTCACTGTCACATCAAACAATGGCGCTCAATTCAATCAAAATATATTCTGCATAAAAAGAGGTATGCTTATAATGGTTTAAGTATTTTATGAAATTATGTTTATAGAGCTGTGCAGCTTGTTCATGCAGGACACACTAAATCATCAGCTCAACAGAAATATATATGGAACTTTCACTCAAGAGACCAATGTTCGTGTCTGAAAAGTCAACGATGATGACTTATTTTAAGTTATAGGCTACGTAATAAGTGATGCAACAAACGTTCTTTCAACCATAAACTTGATGTTTTCTTTCCTAAACTGTACCAAGTACTTTTTTCGCTTCAACCGACACGCAAGGAAAGTCTGTAAAAAATATGGCCGATCTACCTTTTTAATCTGAGGGTATTTTCTGTATCTAAAGGTGTCTGTTAACATTGTACCATTCACAGACACATCTTCGATAAAAAAAATTCCCTCTTATTAATATGGTATCTTTTCTTAAACTGTAAATCCTTTCCGTATGTAATTTGAACGCGCCTCTTTAGGTGTTAGTGTAGGTGACACTGACATGTCCCCACCACGTTTAAATGTAAAACTTGTTAAAAATGTTCTGCATAAAGAAATATAATAAATGAGAACACTTTAATAAAGGTTTATTTGAATGAGAGAACATCTACAATCTCAAGAACAGTTTGTCCGTTCACACCTGGTGGTGCAATTTGACACATATGAGTAATATGAGTAAACTTTGAATAGAAATTACAAAAGCAAACATCGCTCCCCCTCTGCAGCAGCGGAGAACACTGTGTCATGTTCACTAACAAGAATTCCCTCTCAGCCTGCTGATTCTAACATGACCCAGAAACGTGCCGATCAGAATCTTTCACACATCAGGTTCTTCTTGTCCCAGTTTTCCATTCTCTCTGTGTGAACATGACAAACAGCCACTTTGGCGAAACTGTCTTGTATTGGGTTCAAACTCTTTGCCACTTCACACGAGTTATTTTGATGTCTGTATTAAAGAGACAAACTCACTTATATTACAGCTAATATGAATGCCTTGTACCGATGCCTTGTTCTTCAGCCTGTTTACTTAAATGCCGATAAAGGTTAATTGTTATACCATCACTTATTTGTTTTTACATTTTAATTTGTACAGTTATACGATAAGAAACAATTACAAACAACAATTTTACAAACAATTATAAATATACATTATACAGTATGAACAAGCTTTAACTCTCTTTGAGAAGTCTCTCTATCCCAGCAGACATTTGGCCTAGTTGTCCTAGTTGACTTGTCCTAGTTTTTGGAACCAGACATGAAAAGAGAGGCTGGAGCTAAGGTTAAAACACAGACAACTCACAGAAAGGACAATGCTGTGGTAGCGACCTGTCAATCAGCAGTTAGCCCCACCCTAAAGCCCCGCCCTGTTTTAGGGTCTATTTGACTTGAAATGGACCAATTTACTCAATGAACATCATGCTGGATTGAAACCACTGACTGTATTTAAGAAGTGGACGTCGTCCTGGGTACGTTACCTATTTGTAGATTACGATTTTGAAGCCTTGAGTTCAGCATTTTAGCCATCGCCATCTTGGATTCTTGCAGCCAGTGAAGGAAGGAGTCATATTTGGACTGTGGAGGAGCGACAGGTGCTGTTAAACATGAGCAGCAGAGCGGCACCCCAAGCAGACGGGGGGGGGGCTCTACAAACCACCCATCCTCCACCCTCAGCACATATAGCAATAATGAGACTCCACACTAATTAAGTTGTGCACAATTTACACTGAGAATAACTGGAGACTTGAGAGAGCCAAGAGGAGTGCCACACCCTCAGCATACAAACACAGATGGACATACACAAAGGAGAGGGTGGCTTCACCTTCTAGAGCTGGAGGCTGGTGGAGCCCTGCAGCACATCTTCACCAAAGTCTCACGCTAGTAGGTTCCAACACTATAAGAGACATCGTGGCTGCATGGATACGAAAGGCTCCAGCTGAGATGTGTTCCCCATGAGAAGAAACCACAACCAGAGGCCACACTCACACAACAACTGTGGTCAAACCTGCAGACCCCAACACCCAAAGCTTTAAATAACGTGCAGGCTGGAAACTCCCTTGTAGTCGATTACTGTGTGATTTACTGACAGTCAACAGTAGAAACATGCAGACATGCAGCCGGCGCAATGCAAGTTTCGACCCGCGCAGCCTTGCGCACTGTCAGTTTGGCAGTTTGGTGGATCACCTGCGCCAAGATGGGTGTGGCGGCACAGCAGGGGGAGGCATCACAGATTCAGCTTGGCGTAGCGGAAGTTTCGTGGCAAAAAGCCTCGCCGAGACTGCGCTGAAAGCTCGCCAGCTCCGACCTGGTCTACTTTTGGCGCAAGGCGTAAATAAAGCCCATTCATTCAATGCGAACCACAGCTGGCGCAGTGGAAGTTTGGTTGACGGTGCGCAGTGCGCACACGTCACCGAGACCTCACAGGCAGGTTTCCACTGTTCCAGGCACATTTAAATACAAGAAATAATCACAACAAACGCTATTTAATTCAACTAATTGAATCAACACGTGAATGTATATCTATATAGATTGTCCCGCCACATCTGACGTCATATCAAAGGCGGATGGCACGCTCCTCCTCGTCTCCCACTCACGCCTTCTTCTCCTCCCTCTTTCCCCCTTGCGCGGGTGGGAGTGACGGGAGGTGTGCCTGCGCGAGCCTGCGCAGTGCACGAAACTTGCAAAGTCCAGGCGGACACACCCCGTTGGCGTGGCGCAGGTGCGCTGAAAGCTGACTGCGCCTGGTCTACGAAACTAGGGCCCTCAGTGTCCAGGTCACGTTGCATGATGTTGGAAGCAGGAAAACAACATAACTTTGAATGTATGTCTCCTTTCCCAAGAACTCAAATTTCAAAGTCGAACTTCAGGTACATTCGTAACGTTTATTGAATACAAAACGTAAACAAACAATCTCACAGTCTGTCTAATTGCTGTCATGACCCACAAGTGACAAAAAATAAGACGCAAAAATGTCTGTATTATCTGTGATTTATTTCGTAACTAAATGTATGTTTTAGTGTCACTTTAAACATGTCTCGGTGATGATTTGATGAAATGATGCGTTGCAATAATTTGAGCTGGACAGTCTTGCAGGACGATTTTCATATGGTGACCTGACATGTTTGCCATGCTGTCACGCCCCTCAGCCATCTCTGATGTCCGTCCCTCACTCATGAAGCACATCGTCAATTATCTCTGCCATCCTGTTGTTTTGTGAGGAATCTTCACAGTCATCTGTTTCTTTGTTCTCACTCACATTTCATAACGTTCTGCTCCGTGTGGGAAATGTCTGTAGCATCACACATGACTGAATAATAAATCTATCCTCCCTTTCCTTTAGAGTTCTTTTCAAAACACTTCTGCCACATAATTCAATCAACTTCTTTTTAATGCCAGAGCTCACGACATGTGCCTGGTTCTGCTTTTTGTCCCAGATGTTTCTGTAAGTGCTGATTAAGTGGAAGTTGCAGACTAATCGCTAAAAGTTAAGTTCCTTGGTGCCAAGTGATACTTCTAGGACATCTATTCTCAGAATGATGCCTTTTGTAATAAACAATCCTTTGTCTGTCTGAATATGCTCAACAATTGAATGTACAATTAAAACGCATACTTCAGTGACCAGTTGTGTTTGACTATGACATCATCAGGTAGAGACAAATATAGCTGCTGTTAGCTGCTAACGTTTCCAGTCTACATCTCACTTGCTCCTGGTGATGTTGGGACTCTAAAATTCATGATCCTATTCTAGTCTGCCTGAAAGTGTCCTGAGATAAGTGTAAATAGGAGTCAAGGAAGCGACCATATTTGGATGGTGAAGGAGCGACGGGTCGATCTGATACACACAATCAGCACCTGATATAAATGTTAATGTGGCAAAAACGAAAGACGTGTATTGATTTTAGGGGAAAAATTCAAAACTGCTGGAACATCATCATCAACCTCCATCAGCCTCAGGTCAGGTCCATCTCTGCTCATCAGAGGTTCAAGAGGTCAAGAGGTCATCTGTTTATGCTGCTATCGGGATTCTAAATCAAAAATCTGAATGAGAAAGGAGTTTATTGTACGTTTTTGCATACAAGGAATTCAGTTCAGTGGTGTTCAGTTTGCACAATAATTACAAAGAATAAACAATAGGCAAAGTACTGCAGTCAAGAAAATAAATATAAAAATGACCATGCAATGAAAAGGCAGTATGATAGTAATATGTACAATTTGACAGTTGTTATGCAAAATGTTGGAGTATAATCCCAGATGTAAATTGTAAAATTTGTATTCATTTATTTATTGGTTGTGTTTGTTGTTTCTGTGTTACTGCTAGCTGTAAACCATATTGAACCTTGAACCCTTACTGGATCTGGATCCATCTGGATTCTGGTGTGAAGCTGCTAACAAAGTTAGCTTCATAATTCAAGGTCAACCTTACAGCTAAGTGTTAAAGTCATCTTAGTAGCTAACTGCACTGGTAGTGTGGTAGCGACCTGTCAATCAGCAGGTAGCCCCGCCCCTAAAGCATCTCCTGCTTTCTGGTCTGTTTGACTCTAAATGGACCATAATGTACTAAATGAACATCATGCTGGATCGCAGAAGACTTGAAACTAGAGATTGAGACTATAAACTAATGTTTACAATGTTTACTGAGATAATACATCAAGAGAGAAGTTTTTAAAAGTGCTCTCATATGTATGTATGTACATCTTAGTCAACGTGTCTAAACAGAGAGAGAGAGAGAGAGACAGAGGGGGGGAGGGGGGGGTTCCCCTGCAGGAAGATTATGGCAGTGAACCTGAAATACGTGTTGTAAAGTTGTAAACAAGCAGATGTTTCATTGTTTTCAGCGTTGAAGACAGAAAGACAGAAGAATCTCAGGCTGAACATTTTATGCTAAAACCAACATGTTTTGATTTTTTTACTTCTTCACTTTCATTCATTTTCATGAACAAAAAAAAACACCAGACACCTTTAATTGATTTCAGATTTTTGAAGTCAAAGTTCAAATTATAGTTAAATTTTAAGACTTTTGCAGACCTGTGGAAAGTTGTATTTTCTCTTTTGGTAACATTAATAAGTGGGATTGGAACAGCTTCTGTAAATATGTCCATAAATAAAAGAAGGAAAGATGATCAGCAAACAAATTGATCCAACTAATAAACACAACACATCAGTTGTAAGTATGAACAAAAGCATTCATCCTCACTAAAACAAATACTATGAAAATTAATAATTCACGATAATAATCATTTTATAAATTGGGTTGTTTCCATGAGTACAGAGCTGATCTGAAATCAGACTTTAGGAACTCAGAAGTACCTTAAGTAAGTATCATAAGTACTCTTTTTATATCAGCTGTGTATCAGGGGAGCACAACGGTGCCTAAACCTAAATGATTTGTTAGGTTTAGGTGAAAAAAGGTTATATTAAAAGTGTGTTGTGTCAAGAACAAGAAAATGATGAAACAGGTGCTTCCTCCCTCACTTCAGACTTTATTTAAAAAGTATGCATGCACACTATTATTCTCCACTTATATTTCCCTAACTCATTAACAAATCACAACATATCAAAGTCTTCCACATAGAACAATAATTTCCAAACGACTTGTGATTTCTGAATCTTCATATACAAATTAAAATAAGATACATTTTCCTCCAAACTCCTTTGGTCTTCTAATGGCCTTGCTCTGAGAAACACGTATTCCTGGTTTGTTCAGAAACATACAACGCCAAGGTGACTGGGCCAGAGTGGCTTATCTGAAAAGAATATAATATATATTTATATATAATATAGTACGATGAAGATGGAAAACAGGAGAGAAAGTAAAGTGCGCTGGGAGTAACGGGTGGCCTTTTTCCTGAACCGAAGCTAAAACTTTGTATGTTGGGAGAAGAGAACTCTCTGTGCAGAGTAATGGGTGAAGCAGCTCTGCAGAAAACCAACTGTCATTGCAAAACCCTTTGAGAAGAAAGTGGTGCGTTTACCCCTGTATGAGTGCTTTGACGGTGTGTTCTAGCTGCCTGTCCTTGTCAGCCTGATGGAGTGTTCAAGCCTGAGGCTGAACTGAAACCTTTAACAGTGATATGGCAGCAAGCAGACACACCTTTGAGAAACACGCATGCATGTAAGAGTGGAAGTTATGAAGGTATAAAGCAAGGGGAGGGGGCTGCACCAGCAGGACTGGTTGTTAGTGTGGGGGAGGGGGGGATCTCATATATGTGTGTCTTTCATTCAGTTTGCTCAGTGTTGATCTCTCAGTCTCACACACAGGACAGGCTGGCGTTGGCTTCTCTGCTCTCATGGCTCGACTCTCCTTGGCGGAGCTGCTGCTGCTGCTGTCAGCGCTGGCTTTGGTAAGTTCCCCTTGAAGCTCCACACCAGCATGCTGCCTGTCCTGCTGCTTCTTTCAGTTGGACTAATTTGCTCATTATTAAATTCCATTAGTGGCGATACGATGCATGACGGCTCTACTTAAATTGTTTTTTGAATCCATGCACAGTTGCTGAATAATTCAAGGAGAAACAGAACGAGTTGGAGCATCGTTGTGTCATGATGATGTTTCTCTGCAGCAGTTAATGTGCTGTGAGTGAGTGAGATGGAGTAAAAGATGAGAGTTGTGATCCGTCTGTCCTTAATAATACATGTTGGGACATAAACACGCAGAAGTTTTAACTTACTGTTTTTGTTATAAGAGGAAGACAGAGAAACTCACATTCTCTCTCCAGCTCCATCTCGACTATGTGAAGTGTAACTCATTTGCAGAAAACAAATTCACATGAATTTTAAAGTAAAAGATAAATTCATCCAATAGCATTATTATTATTATTTTAATTATTATACTGTATGTATTGCGATAATATTCTTATGCAGAATTATTTCATTATCTGTGTTGTAGTCGAGACCGCCTAAATAAATAATCACAACACAATTTAATGCAACTAATTGAATCAACACGTGAATTTATATCTATATAGGATTGTCCTGTCACATCTGACGTCAGATCAAAGGCGGATGGCACGCGTAATGGAAACTCAGCCTGACTGAATTAACACAGCTGAAACTTGGACCTGCTGCTGCTGTCTTCTGTCCAGCGCTGCCGCTAGCCATTTTGGTGCCCTAAGCAGAATTCCTTTATGATGTGATATTGTGACATCACCAAACTGTAGTATGGTCTTGAACTCTAATCCTGAGTCCTGTTTGTCAGAGAAACAGTCCACTCAGAGATGAGACCGAGACCTACAAGAATTAGTCATCAAACCAGTCTGAAGACCGAGATTGATCCCAAGTCCTCCAACACTATATTTATATACACCCTAGTCTGGACCCCTCCCTTTCTGTCTGCACTGGACTTACTAGTCTTCTCCTACAGGAGCCTGCTTTCAGAAGGCTCGTACATGAACTTTGTTGGCTCCACCATCCAGGTGGTTTGGTTGAACCTTTTGCTGTGTGCAACACGTACACATACACATTCCTCCAACTACTCAGGCAGCAACCTCTGGTTCTGAAAATTGAAGCCAAAGCTGAAGTGCCTTAAACTGTCATTCTCTCTGCTAGCAAATATTCATCAATATTCAATCCAGCATGATGTTCATTTAGTACATTATGGTCCATTTAGAGTCAAACAGACCAGAAAGCAGGGGAAGCTTTAGGGGCGGGGCTTCCTGCTGATTGACAGGTCACTACCTCGCTACCAATGCAGTGAGTTACTAAGATGACTTTAACACTTAGCTGTAAAGTTGACCTTGAATTATGCTTTGTTGGCAGCTTCACACCAGAATCCAGATGGATCCAGATCCAGTTACATTGCTGCTCTGCTGCTGGTGTTACTCAGATCCACCTGTCGCTCCTCTACAGTCCAAATATGGTCACTTCCTTCACTGGTGGCAAAAAAATGCAAGAAAGCAACAACCAAAATGCAAAATTCAAGGTTTCCACACTGTAGTCCACAAACGTGTCACCATGACTGCGGCCACTTCTTACATACAGTGAATTCTTCCCCATGTGTACTTTTATATGGTAGCACGTTGTCCTGGCTTTTATTTCAGTTTTTTGAGACATTTCTGTTTGTAAGTCCTGTTCAGAGATTCTCCAGGTATAGAGGTTAGATGCTACTTGGAGTCACCGATGGGAAAGCATTAATCAAATTCTAATACTATGTGTGCCAGCCATTCAGTAGCTAATGACATACAAACTACCTGCTTGAACACATTGTGCCGAGCCATTATCCACTGACTGCACCACAACACATGTTGAACATGATAGCACTAGCAGCTACAACAACAACTTCAACACCCAGCATGTCAGTCACACACACACACACACACACACACTCACACACACATACATGCGCGCACACACACGCACATGCACACACTGACACAGAGCCAAGTAGCTAGCTAACTCACACGCTCTTCACCCTTTCTACAATGCTACAAAGTTAGCATAGCCTAGCACCCATCAACCAGACTGCATTCAGAAAACAAGCATTTTAAAAGTAGTTAGCGTGTCATCTTGCAGACAGACCTAACAAAGTGTGGCGATACGGGGGTGGTTCCTATTGTTACGTATGATATCTGTTGCCAACAACGCCACCTTGGGTTAGGGCCCAAGGACCCGGACTAATGATCACTAGCACACTAAAGGACACAGGTTCGTTTGCTCAGGGAGGGCAGGAGACGGAGTTCAATGATTAAACAAAGGTTTTATTGATTATAATAATTATTTAAAATCACAAGGTTTGGATCATAACCAAAAAGAAGCCCAACTGAGAAGGGGGTTGCAGGCTGAGGCTTACCGACTGGAGGAGGGGTCAACAGGGGAAGGTGTAATCCAGAACAAAAAGAAGAGCACCCCACTCACACGGCAAAAACGTGATGTACACACCAAGAAAATCCTAAACGAGGATCACACACACAAGGGGATCACCATCACCCGAGGGAACCACCACCACCACCACCGTCGGCCTTCAGAACTAGGGGGAGGAAAGGATAACACGATAAAAAGGGCTCAAAGTAAAAGAAAAACAAACATAAGCAAACGACTGATCAACCAACAAATGAAAAAGTATTAATTTCAATTAATAAATCAACTAAACAAAAGAAAAAGGAAATTAAAGAGTCTCTGGCCATAGATAACAACTCAATTAATCAATTGAAACAAATAAATCTCTAATGAAACTAAACTACCATAAATTCCCCCAAATAAACCAAATAATTACCCAAACAAAACAATAAGCAACCAAACTACTAAGAAATTACCAAAATAAATTATACCATTATTCAAATGATAAACAAAACAATTAAACCGAACCTTGGGCTCACACACACACACACACACGCACACACACACACACGCACACGTACACGTACACGCAGTCCAAATAGGTGGCTGAGAGTCCTGGCAAAGCCCGTAGCGTCCCACACGAACAACCGCCAGGACCCCGAACCAAACCCGCAAAACAGCAGCCGAAGCAGCAGCGAAGCAGCAGTGAAACAGCAGCGGGCTGGCGGCGAAACAGCAGCGAAACAGCAGCGAAACAGCAGCGAAGCAACGGCGGGCTGGCAGCGTAGCGGTGGCACCTTAAGTCGCGCTAGCGTCCAAAACCCCCAGTTCAGTCCAGACACTTAGCGTCCCTTCTAAAGAGGGAGAGGAGTGAAGAGGGTCGGCGTGGCAGGGGAGAATTCTACCACTGAACCACGCGACCAGCAGACTATGCTCCGGTCAGCAGCAGTCAACGACCCCAGTATATCGCCCCAATTGCGATAGAAACGCCGGATCTATAAAAGAGTTATGGTTAAAAGAAACGCACATGAATATACATCAACAGCACGCTAAGGTGCGCCTACCTGTACTCTGATGTGAGCGACGAATACAACGACCCCAGTATATCGCCCCGATTGCGATAGAAACACCGGATCTATAAAAGAGTTAAAGTTAAACGAAACGCACATGACTATACATCAACAGCACGCTAAGATGCGCCTACCGGTACTCCGATGTGAGCGACGAATACAACGACCCGGACGTGGGCGGGCCGAAGAGGCAGGAAGCGAGAGGGCAGGGGGAAGAACACAGCCTACCTTTATCCCCTCAGTTAGAGCAACAATTGGCTAATAAGCCAGAGAGGGCGTGGTGCAGCAGACCCCGGGGTTCAGTATGGCAGTGGTGCCTCATACCACTACAAAAGCATGACTTCACACTTTTTACTAATCACCATCATGATGGAGTTATTTCAGCCTCCTTTTCATCTGGTTATTGATATTAAATCACAGCTAAATAGTTTATTCGGGGACTGGAGTGATCCAGTCTGAAAACATATTGAGTATTTGCTGTATAGCATACAGTGTACTGCCCACTACAGTCTGCTGTTTGCTTTCAGATGCTCAGTGCTGAGGCAAGAGAGAGGACGCCAAAGACCCTGAGGAGGAGGAAGAGAGAGTGGATCCTTCCTCCTGCCAAGCTGATGGAAAACACTGACTACACCCACAAGGAGTTCATTGCCAAGGTTCATTTGGCTTTTATTTCTTAAAATCTTTACAATCACAATTAGCATGCTTTGGAATCACAATCTGTCAAGTAAACAGGTAAACTGGTTTCTGTCATGTCATGTTGCTGTCTGCCAAGAACCCTGCAGTGATGAACCCGTTCCCCATTTGTGGAATATAGTGCAGGAGAAGTTTTGTGTTAACGGGACAGACGGTTAAACAAGAAGTCCCATGATTTTACCACAGCTTAGGAGCATTTTTAACACACAGCAATGAAACATGCCATAGTTTATTCATAACAAATACTTATTGTTCAACCAAGCATGTACTTCTTCACAGTAAATTAGCAGCAACACACAGACAGCATTCCAGAGTGTCTATCCTCTGTGTGTGACGTATATCTGAGTGAAACAGGATAAACAGGTGGGATGTAACGCTGGGAGGAATTTGATTTGATCGTTAAAAAGATAAATTCACAACCTTCTCAGAGCTGAAGTTGCAGATTGTTGGTGGATGGACGATGTGATATTATTGGTGTGTACTATAGCTGATGTAATCATGCATCGTATTTTGTTTTCCAGGGCGACTATTGGATTTTGATATAAAAAATATGAAGAAATTTATTTTTTGTATTTTTTTCTGCATAAATTAAATTAGGTGCACATTATGACCACGGCGGTGAATTATGGAGTTGAAAAGGCATTTTCATGTCAGCTCTACTTTAAATTGGGGTGATTATTAACATTTATCTGGCTATTGCTATTCATTTTGCAATTGCTGAAGTAGGTTTTAAACAATCTGCTTTGCTGGTAACAAGGTTTGTGTCTGTAGACGGTCCAATTGAATTGTGTAGTCGCAGAAGCAAAGTCACTGCTCCAGCATCTTCCCTTGACATTTCTGCCACCACCACGTTTCTCTGGCCTTCACGCAGGCATCAACATGTTTTCTACAGTTAGCAAGCAACATGAAGCATTCCCCCTATGGGCTCGCTAGTATACTGATCTTCCAGTTACATCGTAACCACATATGTGAGCTAAAGTTCCATTGTTAACATCATGGAGCGTGTTCCCACCTGCTTGAAGGCAGCCGCTGTCCTCCCTGCAACTACAAATAAATACATATTTTGAAAAGAGAATAAAGCTTGTATATGTTGTAGCCACCCTGAATTTCAACATTCTTGTCTTAATTTGTTGTGTTGTCATCTATTACTGGAGCGTTGATGGCAAATTATCGATACAATCATCAACATCTGGAAATGTGGGAGTTGGATTAAGTGCAAAACATCAATGGTGCTTAAACAGTCAGAGTTAGTGGACAATTTTTCAAATGTTTCAAAAAGTGCTTGATTGCTGCTGTTTGCATTCCTCCTGAAGCAAACTCAAACACGTACTAGAGGAATGCACCACTGTTAGTATTCTGTTTTTTGTCATGTTTTTCTTGTGTGGCAAATGGGCTTTGACTGTATTTGGTTGCGTGTCCCTGCGTTACATAATGACAACAAATTACCCTTGAATTAAGGCATTGGAGAAGACTAGACTTAAGTTACATAGATGAAACTGTTTAGTCGATAGGGCTTAGTCCTCCATGTATGAAATATAAAAGTGTATGATGTCTGGGTAAATTTGTGCATAGGGATTTGTGAGTTGAGGGGTACCTCTATGGTATGTTTGGTATGTATGCTGAATATTTGGGAGGATACTACTGGCAGTGTGAACTGATAAGATCACCCTTGTCTCGGGATGGTCATTATTACTTTCTTTTTTTTATTATTATTGTTATTTATTTATTTCTATTATTACTGGTGTACTCTTTGGACATTTATTAGTAGAAGGCGAGAGGGACAAGGGGACTTGACACTCCTATGTTAACTAATTCAACTGTATGTGATGTACTTCCCGCTTTATGTTCAGATACTGACTGAATCCAGCAAGGGGAGGGGAGGAAAATAAGCCAGAGAGGGAAGGGGTGGTATGGGTGGGATAAGGGTGGGACAATAGCTCACATAGTTATGACGTACACATTTTATATACGATGTATGGTAGTATATGTATGATTTAAGGTGGTTGTATGTATGTATGTATGTATGTCAATTATGTAGCTGTGAATTTGATCTAATGTGGGCATATTGTAAAAAGGGGGGGGGGGGTTAAATAAAAAAAACATATTACCCTTGAATTTTGAAATAATAAGTTACAAATGGTGCAGTGTACTATTGTTAAGCGGTCACAATTTATTGAGTATTAGGGGATGCTGCTGCAGACCAGGAAAAGGATTGTAATCTACATGGCTGAGCTCAAAGGCCCTGCACTGCTCATGGTGCACTGAAATTTGAGGCTTTGTTGCCGTTCAAAGCAACTCACTCTCTGCTTTTGATCAGTTCCCGCTGGACATGGTGGCATGTTTTCTTCCTGAAAGCAATAAAAGAAAAGACAGCAAAACCCTGCTTTTGCAGTTCTGGTTGGCATCTGCTCCATAGCAATAACTGAAAAGGTTGTTATATAGCCATTCAGCAGTAGTCATAATGTGATGTGTTTTTATTCAATGGTAAATTAGCAATAATCATAATGTTTACAAGGCTGTGTTTTATTTACAGATTCGCTCTGATAAAGATACAAGGGCACAGGTGCAGTATTTTCTGACTGGAGCTGGAGCCGACAAGCCGCCCTTCAACCTCTTCGTTGTGGACCCTGATACAGGCTTTGTGCGCATTACTGCCATGTTGGACCGGGAGAAACACCCATTCTACAATGTAAGTCTTTGTGCTGCACTCCATGGACTGAAACACAGCTGATCACCCGGCTCCCCTCACACACTTAAAGACCAGCTTGTACGTGAAGATTTACAAAGACAAAGTACAAACCTGTAAAGATCTGTGACGCCGAATTCAGCATGGTGCTATAACAATCCCTTCAATATTTAAGAATGATTATTACTTTTATTTATTATTTAGTTTGTGAGTTACTGCAAATTAAATTCCTTACAACCCCTAGGCAGGTAATCAAAATAGGACCTGCTGCTTTTACCCCCAATTAGAAGCGTTCAGCATAAACCACCAATGCTCTTAAATGTTCACTCAACCAGGCATTTATTCAGACCCCAAACCCAAAAATGTTCACAAAATTATAATGTCCATTGGAGCCTTTAATGCTCTACTCCAGTAGGGCCTTGTCCCCCAGTCCACTTAAACCACAGGGAAAATGTCCAATCAAAAAACAAAAAAAAGAGTTAAATCCTTCTCCAGCAAAAAACAAAGTACAAAGTCCAGCAATGCATTGCCACTCTCCCAAGAGGGGGAAAAAACTGTCCCAGAGGAACCAGACTCACCAGCCGTAGCTTCTCGGTCAGCAATAAGAAAAATGCCTCACTCTCCAGGCGGGGTGGGGCTCACTCTCCAGGCGGGGTGGGGACCTGGAGAGTGATGCTCCATTGTTACGGCCCCCACGCAGGTTGTATTCTCCACAGACCCATGGTGAAGGAAACACCATAAAAAAAAAGCTTAATTCCTTTGGTTCCCAGGCAAAAAACCTCCGGAGCTCCTCTCACTACCTCCACCCAAGGCCCAGGCAAAAACCACCCTCTCCACCAAACATTTTCTGCCCATTGTGCCTTTAAGCCACGCCCCCTGCCCACCTGTGGTTGCCACCCCTCGTTAGGACACTGACCTTCACAATAAAAGAGTCTCCTTGTGGCAATGTCACAGTGCCAATAGACCCTTCGACCCCCATGTCCAGACCATGCCCATCTTTGAACTCGCACTTCATTTTGATCTCAACTACACACCTGTGTATTTTTCCCTGATCTTGTATTTTTCTGTCCATAAACATATAAACACCAGCATGACAGCTGGAAGCATTGATCTGTTTGTGTATTATGTCTTATCTATAGTAAACCGACTATGTTGTCCCATCATGTAATTCATGCAGCTAACAGGGGTGGCTAAGTACAGAGATGGGACCATGGCAGAAGAAGACATCCCACTGGCTATCACAGTCCTGGACCAGAATGACAACCCTCCTTACTTTGAGCTGCAGACTGGCAACATCACAGAGGCAAGCAAAAAAGGTAATGCCAGACTTTTAACCCCATTGTTAACCCCAGTGTGAGTCACACAAACACAGGACTTTCACCCAGGATGCTGCATGAATGTTTCAATTATGGCCCGCAAGTGTTTGTGAGAACAGACTTTTTAAACTACTTGACCAAAAATGAAGATTAATGTCTCACTATTTAATAAAACTGAGACATGCACTCATGGAAAGCATGTATTTTGTTTTTGAGAGGGCAGAATTGTAAGTCCTCATCAGAAGGAGAGCATATCATATCATAACAAAAGTTTACACATAGAACACGCTCCTGTTTTTTGTGGCAAGTTGTTGCAGTATTTTTTGGGGTGGTTGCCACTTATTACACAGATTTGATGCAACATTTTAACAAAATTTTACCACTTAAGAATTGATCAAAGATTTTCACTCCAAAATACCACATTCATACAACAAGACCTTGAGGAACACCAACGAAAATTGTTGTCCTGTTATTGTCAATATATGTAGTAAAGCCATCCACTCACTGGATCATCTAGCTCTCACAGTTTGTGGCTGTAAAGTTTCATGAGGCTGTGATTCTCCTACAAGCCAGTGAGAGAGAATAACTGCATCTCATGGGAACACAAACAGAGCTCATGGGATCCATAAGGGTTTCAGCTTTCCAGTCAGACCCTATTAATGTGCCAAAGTTTCCTCTGACTTTCAGCCCACTTTACAATGAGCCAGTATGACATGGCAGGTACCACTGGTTCCAGTAAGTCGACTGATGATGTCGAGCATGTTCACTCTAGATTTAAAGAGTCTGTCAGGATCGGTTGTGATGGTACAATTCAAATTAGGCATTCATATATGATACATCATTTTCATAAACGGTATTAGCGTAGACTAAACAGAGCAGGTTTTCCCAACAAATTGAAATGAAACGTGGTGCATTCTACTGAGATGGAGTTGTACTGTTGTGGTCCTCTGCAGGAACCTTTGTGATGCAGATTGAGGGGAAAGATGATGACCAAGCTGGAATTATTAATTCAAAGATCTCCTACTCCATCGTCAGTCAGGAGCCTCAGGGCACAGGTCACATGTTCACTATCGACAAGAAGACGGGTAAACTGTACGTGAGAGAGGGCACGCTGGACAGAGAGGTGAGGCTGCTCACATGAAAACATACGAAAACTAACGTGAAACGCTCTCTGACCAACCAGTTCTCACTCCCAACCCTCAGTCACTGTCTCACACCAACGCACACACCAGACTTCTCCAGAATCCAACGTTAACCCATCTGTGTCAATATTAGATGGTCAGAACAAGCGAGAAAATCTGCAGTTAACGAACACAGGATTTTCATCCAGGAGGCTGCTGTTGGTGACCTGAATAAACCAAGACTGTGGAAACACTTTCCAACGTGATGCCCCAGATCAGATCCTGAGACTGTTATATAAGTAGTGGACATGGTCACCCATTGCGTTGTGTACTACGCTATTTAGCCCCAATTGGACTCACTCACCCAATTCCCTTGAGTTACAGTAAGCTCATGAGAACCAATGAACTCAATCAACTAATTTCACTTTCACACAACTGGAGTAGTGGGAGCTGTCGTTGGCATCAAGGTGCAAGACTCAAAGGAAGTTTTACAGCAGCACTATGTTGCCCTGTAAAAACACTGTTGACTTTTGTCTACACTAAACGGTGTGATGGATTTTTGGTCCAATGCAAGAAGAGTGCATCTGTTTGTTCTTTTTGCAGACTTTTGACTTCTACAAACTGGTTGTAAAAGGGACTGATATGGGAGGAGCACCAGGGGGTCTGACGGGGACCGGAACCGTTGAGATCAAAGTCCTGGACATCAATGACAACATCCCAACTCTGGAACAATCTGAGGTGAGAGAATATACATTGCAATACATTGAATTGTAACCCCTGTATCATAATACATAAAATATCACAGATTGTTGCCAGTTCAGATCCCTGGTGGGTGCTGTGGGAGGCTGGTTTGTTTCCAGTATTTGTAAACCGCTGGAAAGAATAGAGCTGATGCAGACACAGAGTGACATGAAGACTTCTGAGCATGAATAAACAATTTAGACAATACCCTGCATGTTTTGAATCATGTTCTTTTTGCAGTACGCTGGCTCAGTGGATGAAAATGTGGTTGATGTTGTTGTGATGAGGATCAAAGCTCTGGACAAAGACCTTGTCCAAACAGACAACTGGCTGACTGTCTTTCACATCACCAAGGGAAATGAGAATAATCTCTTCTCCATTGAGACAGACAAAGAAACCAATGAGGGAATCCTGACTCTTATCAAGGTATTTATGTGACTTTAATTTTGGTGGTCTTTTGATTTGCTATTATTTACAAATCAAAAGACCACCAAAAACAAATCTTAAAATGGCAGCCAAACATACTTTAATCGCTTTACATTTTGTTAATAGACATAACATAAAATATTTGATTGTGTCACAGATAGAAACTTATTTAGTTAACATCCGTTTTAGTGAAAAACAATCTAACAATCTTAAATAAGATAATCATAAGTCATATGGTCTTCCAGCATAAATACAGGATAAATAACTGAAAAATAAATATTTTTGTATCCTGTATATTCAGGCTCTATTTTTCACTTGTCTACCATTATAGCAAGCTAAACATTTACGATAATCCCAATAATAGAAATTCGCCACAGTCAATTTATTGCGAGTGTTTTGTTTTTTAAATCCAGATCGACAATGAAATGCTATATCATCCTGTTGGTTGGGTCCCTAACATTGTTTAACATTTTGTCCTCTCTCTCCATCTCGCTCACACTGTCCCGGCCCAAACAGCCACTGGATTTTGAAGCACGCCAGAAGCTTGAGCTCGGCCTGCTCATTGAGAACGTAGCTCCTTTTGTGGAGGGTGGTGCTGTTCTGATGGATGTGGACGTTAATGTTGGAGAAGGTGGTTCTCTCGCTGCCGGTGCTGGTGCTGGTGCTGGAGCCGGAGCCGGAGCTGGTGGAGGTGCAGTGGTCTATGTGGGAGTGGACTTGGAGGTGGATGCAGGGTTGGATGCAGGTCTAAAGCCTGGAGTTGATGTTAACCCTGGTGTTGGACCTGGAGTGGGTGTTAAGCCTGGTGTCGGACCTGGAGTGGGTGTTGGTTTCCATCCAGGTGTCAAACCAGGACTAGGAACAAACATGAAGCCAAATGCACCGAAAAGCTATCCCATTACAATAACAGTGAATAATGTTCCGGAGGGTCCAGAATTCATGCCTGAGACCAAAAGTGTTCCTGTATCAGAAGATCCCAATGAAACACCTGAGAACGGCGTGATCGCAGTGTTCACTGCGGTTGATCCAGACACAGGACAACCAGCTGACGAAGTGAGGTAAGTCCAGTTGCAGTATGCGGGACTTTACTAAAAGAAGAGTTGACAGCCAATGACAATTTCCAGAGGCTATATAGGCACTGATGTTTTGACATACTGCTGTGTGTTTCCTTCAAACCACAGAATCATCTGAACCTTTCAGAGCCTAAAATACACATCAACATTTCTTGATATTTATTTCACAATTTTGTTGTTTGGGCATTTCCTTTTCGGAGACCAGGTTGAATATTTTCAATGTTCTCCGTAGTAGTTTAGCATGTTAGCATGCTAACATTTACTGATAAGCAGTACACAAAGCCCAGCTGAGGATGATGGGGAAGTCATTCACAGGTATTTGGTTTGAAGCAAAGTGATTTGTTTGGACTCAGGGGGTCCCCTTCGTTAGGGAGCTGATAAAGCCCGCCCTGCTGCTACCTGGAAGCTCGGTGTGTCTCAGGGCTCATCACAGTTCTGCCTAGTAGTTGGAGATAGACCACAGTGGTTGAACAAAACAACGACGTTGTCCCAAGAGCTACGCCAACATAACATCGTTCACATTCACATGCCGTTGCTTTGAGTCAAATAAAAAAGGCTGATATCACTCTCCTGTCTGTGTAGATTCAGCCTGGAAGAGATCATCTTAGGGAAACACTGGCAAGAGGGGAAACAACTTATTAATGTACTTGTATTTTTTAACTTTGACAGAGCCAGGCACTCTTGTCTCTGCTTCGAGTCTTTAACAATAACCTCCTGGCTTTAGCTACTACCATTTGCAATGGGTTGAACTATTAAGTGTGATTATACCTGATCAAAGTGACATTGTCATATGCAGATGGGAGGATTAAATGGGGAACTTTGAGGAGCTTTGAGGAACCAGCACAGAGTATAAAAGATCCAAACAATTCCTCATCACATGTCAGCGTTAGCTCATGTTCATTCATCACGTCTTTGCAGAAACGAGGCGTTACTTTATTCAAATCACTGCTATACTGATGCATAACATTACTTTTCTTAAAATTCGAGCTGACACATCCTTTCCAGAGTATCTATCTTCTGTATGGTGACATATTTCCAAATGAAACCAGATCAGCAGGTGGAATATAATGTAACTCAGGACCATAGCTCTGTTAAAAGATGCAGAGTGATTGATGGATGTTGCATTGTTGGTTGGTAATAGCTGATGTAAGCGCGTGTCATATTTTGTTGTCCAGGAAGAATATTGTTGGCATTTTTCCTTTCAGCTCAATTTGAATGTTTTTGTTCCTGTCCTTACATATGTTTTGTGCTCCAGTTATGCCAAAGCCTATGATCCAGACAACTGGTTTACCATAGATGAAAAGACGGCGGAGATTAAACTCAACAAGGCACCAGACAGAGAGTCCCCGTTCCTGGTGAACAGTACCTACATAGCCAAGATTCTGGCCATATCCAAAGGTAATCCTCTTCGTACTTAATGTTCTTGTAGGATGATTGTGAACAAGAAGGCTTCATTTAAACAGGCTCAGACTTGGAGGACTGGCTTTACTTCTCTGTGATTTATCACCTGGATGCTTATGAGCAGGTCATAAACGTGCCCGAGGCTATCCATGAAATAAAGTACATTGTTGTGTGACAGAACCTGTATAACCACTTTGTGACTCCAGGTGTGTCAGCCATATAATCCGGTGTCAGTTTTTAAAAAAACAGCTAAAACACACTGGCATCGGTACACACACACTATTGTAACTGGGGATTATTCCAAATAATTATAAATGTTTTAAATGTTAAAATATTTGCTTCAGGAGTGTACTGAGCAGGGAGTTCCGACAAACTGAGGTTCCAGATTTATGTTCTAGTCGGGCAGGAAACAGGTGTTCACTATTAACTGGACCTTTAAACTACAGTTAGTGGCATTTTCATCTGTAAAGGTGACAGTGGTCCCACGGTGGGAATAGAACTGGGGATGTTGCGGTTACATGGCTAACTAAACTGTTGTCATCCTCAGACATACCATCAAAGACAGCCACTGGAACAATAGCCATTCAGGTCAATGACCACAATGACCATTGTCCAACCCTGACCACCAGTCACACCAGTCTGTGCTCTGATTCGAAAACGGTTTATGTTACTGGCTTTGACGAGGACGCCAGTCCCAACGGGGCTCCGTTCACCTTCAGAATCATACCTGATGGGACACGAGGCAGCTGGGACGTAGAAGTCATCAATGGTAAGGCAATGTGCCCTTTCACCTCGCATTAGTGATTGTTGTGATAATGTTCTTTTTAGCAAATACTTTTCTGAGTTTAATTCATCCAGGCATAAAGTGCTCACCCCTTTGTCACTCCCAGCTCATCAAATACACACACTGGCCCTGATAGTGAAGCACCAAGGCATCAGTTAGCATCTGTTTAAGATGCATTGGCCTTTCATTGATGAAAACCCATTGTATATTGTGAATATTTTATGTATAAATGCGAAGGAAAGAAATGTGGCCTACTTTTCCTGATTTTGAAGCCCAACTTCTCCCACTGGACTGATGAAATCATCCTGAATTCAACATTTAATATCAGTTTTCTCAAATATTCAAATATTGAGTGACGAATGATCAGTTATTAATATTTCACATCAATAACATTGCGTGACTAACATCTGCTCCAGTTGTAAAAACTCGCCGACTTTACGGATGTTAATAGTCGTATAATACGACTGCCCCATCATAACAGCACTAACTAGATCTGATTGATTAAATGAAGGTGATAAGTGTGCTGATAGCTCAGTGGTACAGTTGCTGCTCCATATCCCGAGGCACCCTGCAGCAGTCACAGGTTCGAATCTGCACTGCAGCCCTCTTTTAAAGCATGTCGTCGTTCTCTCTCGCCCCTTTTACTCTCACACTCCTCCCACTAAACATGTCATCGCCGTTTACGAACACAAAAAAGTCTATTATGATAAAACAGTGTGAGTTTATTTGTTGTCTCCAGCGACGACTGCCGCTCTTCACTCTGGGGAGGCGCTGTGGCCGGGCTCATATGAGCTGCAGGTGGAGGTGTTGGACGCTCAGGGTCTGTCCTGCCCGGCCAAAGACACTTTCACTGTGGACGTTTGTACCTGTGTAGACACCGAGGACTGCGGTCCGAGGACATCCAGGAGAGGAGCACCTTCATCCGAACTCTCTGCCCCAGCCATTGGCTTGCTGCTAGCAGCAATATGCTTACTGTTGCGTGAGTTGAACTTGAGTTCACACACACACACACACACACAAACACACATAATTACCTCATCGTGTGGACAAATGAGGTTTCAAATTTTTTTTTACTATTATCAAGTGCAGCAACATTAGAAAAGTTTGGCTGTGTGATCTGCAGAACACTTTACACCCTGTTATGGATTCAAACTACAATTCCTCTTTCTGTGGACAGAATCCCCTCATTCATTAACACAATGGGCCCTAGTTTCGTGGCGCAGCGCAGGGCTGCGCAGGGTGGCGGAGCCGGCGTAATGCAAGTTTCGACCCGCGCAGCCTTGCGCACGGTCAGTTTGGCAGTTTAGTGGATCGCCTGCGCCAAGATGGGTGTGGCGGCGCAGCAGGGGGAGGCGTCACAGATTCAGCTTGGCGTAGCGGAAGTTTCGTGGCAAAAAGCCTCGCCGAGACTGCGCTGAAAACTCGCCAGCTCCAACCTGGTCTACTTTCGGCGCAAGGCGTAAATGAAGTCCATTCATTCAATGCGAATCACAGCTGGCGGAATGGAAGTTTGGCTGACGGCGCGCAGTGCGTACACGTCACCGAGACCTCACAGGCAGGTTTCCACAGTTCCAGGCACATTTAAATGCAATACATAATCACAACAAACACTATTTAATGCAACTAATTGAATCAACACGTGAATAGATTGTCCCGTCACATCTGACGTCAGATCAAAGGCGGATGGCACGCGTAACGGAAACTCAGCCTCTCGGACCAAAACATCTCCCTCTCTCTCTCCTGTTTTTTATAATATCGGCATTGTTAGTAGGCTTGTTTGGAATCAAGCATGCGCATGCATTTGCCTCGCAAAACAAGGCATTCTGGGAAAAAAACGTCACAAATGCTGGTGATAACTTCCCTTTGCGACATGTCACATGACTTTAAAAACTCGCGGGATCTCCAGGGTACCTCCCTTCGCATGCTTTTCTCTGCAGATGGTCTGAAATAAGTGCGGACATAAGACACTCCCCTCAACGTTGCCCTAGTTGGTTAGAATTATCACGTGGTATTTCCCACGTGAGAAAATTCCTCAGCCTCCGTCAACAACGGGACTTCAAATGCCTCGGCTCGAGTTTGTCAGCGACGAAGAAAGCCAGCGTCACTGAGCAGGCCATATTATTTGTGCAAAGTCCGTGAAGTTTCCCCTGGCGTGATAGTTTTTGTTATGTATACAATTATTAATAAAGTTTAAATTAAAAAAAAAAGAAAAAACGGTCCATGAAGTGCACCTGTGTCCGACTTGACGTGGTGGGAACTTGGCGTGTTTATGACGAGTTCCGGCGGATCCTCTCAAGTCTCATGCATGCATCGGCGCAAATGCATGCAATCCCAAACGTGCCCATTATTATGATACGCGCGCACAGCGCGTGATGCGCGTGGTGGGAGCGGCGGCGCTGCTTCTGTCATCGGGTTGTCAAGTGACGGATCTTGCACTGAACCTCCCCTAACGCATTAAAGGTGAGGAGAGGAGCTCATTTGATTGGTGAAGATCTGAATCGGCTGTATTAATCCCAGTCCACGCCTCGTCTCCTCCTCGTCTCCCACTCACGCCTTCTTCTCCTCCCTCTTTCCCACTTGCGCCGTTGGGTGAGACGGGAGGTGTGCCTGCGCGAGCCTGTGCGGTGCACGAAACT
This sequence comes from Chelidonichthys spinosus, assembly GCA_029853015.1. Classification (NCBI taxonomy): domain Eukaryota; kingdom Metazoa; phylum Chordata; class Actinopteri; order Perciformes; family Triglidae; genus Chelidonichthys; species Chelidonichthys spinosus. The sequence continues at coordinate 151,163 of CM056826.1, forward strand.
TGCAAAGTCCAGGCGGACACACCCTGTCGGCGTGGCGCAGGTGCGCTGAAAGCTGACTGCGTCTGGTCTACGAAACTAGGGCCCAATGTTTTTGCCAACATTGGAAGTGCTGGTTACCGACAAAAATGCTAAGTTTGTGACATTTATTTGTAAAAAGCAAACGTCAGGCTGTAAAGGAACTTACACCACAGTGAGCGTGAATATACAGAACATGCTGTGAAGGTGAACTAGGTGTACTACAAGAAGGGTATTCACTGAAAATTCGACTATTGTGTAATTACATTAAATCCATTAAAGTAACTGACAAAGTGATTTACACATATGAAGGGAACAGAATATTACTGGTGACTAATTGCCTCTAATAAGTACAGCTTAAAAAGTGACCATGGAAGGGCAAAGTTCCCTTTTCCACTTCCCATTACTCACGTGACTTTGACTGCCACATCATTTGTGTTTATTTGCGTCACTCGAGCTAGATGCACCATCATGGCTGAAATCCCCACTATTGCTGCTTTGTACATGTTGAAGTCCCAGATCCACTAGGAAACCAAACTCTGTCCTGTCTGGGTTCATGACATCGTCCAGAGGTGCTCGGTGGATTTCACCAAGCTGGATTCACTGGATCTAGCAAGACACACATCAGCTGGTTTACCACAGCTGGAGGAACCCAGAATAAACTATTTAGCTGTTATTATTTAGCCCACCTTAAATTGGCTTTGATCTGAATGTTGTCTTCTCTCTCTGCAGTCATCCCCCTTTTCCTGCTGTTCTGTCAGTGTGGCGGAGCAGACACCATCTTTCCTGACAAATTTAGTGATCTGCCATTTGATGCCAAACAGCACCTCATATCTTACCACACTGAAGGCAAAGGCGAGGATAAGGTTGGAATTTTTTGTTTCCTTTTTGTGGTATGAAAAGCATAAATCACTTTTTTTATTTTATCAATACACAGAATTAAAACATTAGTAGTATTTGAAATTAATGAATGCTGGAATGCTATGTTCTCACCAAATTGTGGCGGGTTTGCATACAAAGTCAATGCAAAGACACCAATTTTACACAAATGACGCAATGCAAATGAGGCATGACGTTCTGTCTTGAAAGCCTATCAGTGTTGAGATCCTCCTCCTGTCATGTTGCTGAATCAGAATGAAGGAAACAAATGACAAATGATGTCTGTGGTCCCCCAGAGGTCTACGATAGCTCATATTAGTCCAGAGACCAGACCACACTATGTGGAGAAACCAGAGACTGTCTGTGGTGCAAACCAAAGGTCTATGTCATATTTATGTCTAGATGACCTTATTTGGAGTGTTGATGGTGTACAATTATTATTTTTTTTTACAATTTTTAGCATAGCCTAGCACCCACCACCCAGACTCCATTCAGAAAACAACCTTTTAAAAGTAGTTAGCTTGTCGGCTTGCAGACAGACCTAACAAAGCAAAACTACAGACTTTTTAAGTATCACCATCATTATGGTTATTTCAGCATCCTTTTCATCTGGTTATTGATACTAAATCGCAGCTAAATAGTTTACTAAATACTTCACAACATGTACAAATCAGCAATAGTGGGGATTTCAGCCATGATGGATGAAACATTGTTGGTGTCTACATGGAAGTAAGTCCCCCTCGCCCTCTAGTGAGAGTGAACTCAAGTTATTCAGCGTCCAAACTCACGTGAGTAACACAAGGCGAAAATTTGCATCATGTTTGGTGTGAACACACCTTCAGAGGTGAGCTAATGGTGTCACTGGGATATCGTATGGGCTACTGCTGTCACCGATCATTTGAATTTGTTCAATCTGTCTACACCCATCCTAAAACGGATTAGTCATGTTATCTTTCTCGAAAGGTTTGATAAAAATAGCCCCGCTTATAGTTAATAATTTTAAAGTCCTGGAGCTCTACAATACCTGTTTAAAATATAATTTAAAAAAACTACAGGCACTGGTTGTGATTTTATGGTTTTGACCCTCATAACTTTTAACCAATTTGTTGCTGTCTTTTAACCACACCTAGTCAAAACCATACATAATGTACCTTGGAAGGTCACATTTTCTTTCTTCTGTTCTTTCCTTAGGAAGTGCCCCTCCAAAGTGTCCCTATCATGTTGGGAAGTCAGAAGAAATTAAAGACCTCAGAAGCAGCCAACTTCAGCGCCATCGCCACAGCCACTCATCAGATGACCTCAAGCTATGAAGAAACTATGCAGCAGTATCAGGAAACCAGCCAAAGTTTAATGGAGGTCGACAACGCCTACAGATTTTCAAGGGAATTGTTAAACCTTGGCAGTGGCAGCACTACATTCAGCAGGCCAAATCTTGGTGCCCGGCATACCTCGGCTCTGTTCGAAGCCCTACCTGACGCTTTCCTCGATGATTACTACTCACAGGTACTATGTTAACTGTACATGCAGCTGTTTTCTTACCGGATCTTTCACATACAGAGTTCATCTTCACCTGTGTTTGTGTTCTTTTAATGCCCTATACAGAAAGTGGCATGTGCTGTGCCAGTGAAGGACGATCTTCTGAAGTATGATTTTGAGGGTCAGGGCTCCCCTGCTGGTTCAGTTGGCTGCTGCAGCCTCCTGGAGTCCAACAATGACCTAGAATTCCTTAATGAACTTGGGCCAAAGTTCAAGACTCTGGCTGCCATCTGTTCCCCGCCTACACCAACACCCAAACCTTCTCTGACACACAAAATGGCAGGTGCTGTCAAAACACACTCAGTTGAACAGGTTTTTAAACCCAAAATTGAACGCAGTGTTGAAACAAAGCATACAGACATAAAGACCCAGAAAGTCATGTCATCTACTAACATCTCCAACTCTTCCGTCAGTAATGTGAGGACTGCAGCACCATCCATGAGGCTTCCTCATTCCAGGTTTATGAGCATGAGTCATTCCTCTAATGTCAGTCGTTCTGCAACTATGCCCCACCAAGCTCAGACTGTCATACTGCAGCAGCAGCAGCCAGTCTACTACACCACCAGCCCTGTATTACAGCCTGTGCAGTATGTAGTTCAACCACAGCTTCAGAACACGGTGCTGCTGGCAGATGGGACCCATGGAGCCAATTATCCAAGCATGTATGTAGTCAGTGGGCAGAGTCAGAGTCCTTCTGGACTCGTAATCAGTGGTTCCCAAGGCTCCCCCTCTGGGCTAGTTATCCAGAGCAATGAGAGCCACAGAAGCTCTGCCAGCCCCACCAGTCCAGCAAGCCCCACCCTGCTGCTAACTGGTGGCCCAGGTGTGTCTCAGGGCTCAGTACCTGGGGAAGGCTGGAAAGTGGTAGGGCCAAATCCTGATGGTACTTATATGTTAGTTAAAGAAAAGAGTAGTCCAGGTGAAGCTAATGGGGCGGACCCAGGCTCATCTCAGGGCATTCTGCCCAGAGGTGCCATCCTGGTAAATGAGGCTGCTCCCCCTCAGGGGGTCTCAGGTCAAGCAGCTCAGGGGATTGTGTATGGCATTCTGCCAGGACACTCTGCTGTAAATAGCAATTTGGGACAAACGTGGGTTGGGAAGCCAGGGCAGATGGGTTTAGGGCCAGTTTTGGGGGTTGGTGTTGGACAAACAAGAATAGGAATGGGACACGTGATTGAGAAACCACCATCATTGGAACAAACAGTGGGGCTGACAGCATATAGAACAGCTTCACCAAAGGAGGACAACACCACTAGAGTCATAAAAAACATGATTTCTTCTCAAACCACTAAAACTCTTCGGCCTTCAAAGAAAAAGGTTAAGAGGGAAAATCATTTTAAGAATGATCGAGATCCAGTTGAAAACACATCAGAGCACAACACAAAAGCAGGTGATGAGGAGCCTAGTGAGGTAGTCACAAGGGCATCTGTAGAGAATAAAGTTATCCAAGAGTATCCAACGCAGACATCAGAAAAACCATCAACTGTAAATCTTAAGGAAGATGTGGTGAAATCATTGCCAGGGCCAGATGTACCGTGGACATCATTCGATAGGTCTGACACAGTGATAGAGAAACTGAGAGGTACAATAGACGAAATTGGACCCAATCACTTAAATAAAATCACTAATACAGAAAAAATGACATCAACATGTCTTCAAACAGAAGGAGAAGCTTCTACTTTAGAACACATCAACATTGTAGATGAACAAATACACGATAGTGTAGAAAATGTTTTGGACAGACAGGAAGCAGCACCTATTAAAGAAGAAAAAGTAGAAGAAGAAGAAGGAACGTCTGTTGAGCACAGCATAGTTGAAGATCCAGATGACATAAGTGCTGAAGTTGGGTCAGAACGTCAATCACAAGGGATCACAGAGGATAAACATGACAGGGGCCTGGAGGAAGATGTCAGTCCAACAGAGAAAGTTGTTTCAGACTTAGAAAGTAATCAGGTCATTTCCACATCTGATGGCATCCAGGCAGATGAGAATATGGATGAAATGACAATTGTCCCCAGTGATTCACATGACGAGGTTGAGGCTGAGCAGACACAACTGTTAGATTCTGAAGAGGAACTCAATACTTTGGTTGATGAATTGTCAGCAACTCCTCCAAAACAGATCTCAACAGATACTGTGAATACATCTGAAGAGAGGCTCATCCCTGATCAAGAAGTGATCCCAGAACGACAGGCGGATCACAGTAAAGACAACATGACAGATGAAGGTCAAACAAAGGCAGAGATTGCTGATTCTGAAGGAAGATCGGCATTGCAACCAGGGAGTACTATTTTAACTAACCAAGAAGAAGGAGATCAGGGTTATTTGTATTCAGTATCAGAAGAAATGACCACTCGAGAACAAGAAGAACAAGAGCAGGGCTCTAATGTGCCAACCATTTTAACGTTAGAGCAAGATCTGCATACAGCAAAAGACCCTGGCTACAGAGAAGAAGATGATAATCAATCAAATATGACATCAGAATCAGGTGCAGACAGTGATGGAGAGAAAATGGAGAATATTGTGGAGAACGGAGTATCGCAGCAGACCTCTGATGACCAAGATGAGGACACTGAAAGACAATGTGCTTTGAGTTCTCTCACGGAGGATCATTCAACCTCAGATGATGGCAATACTGATGAAGACAAAGATGAAAATGCTGTGGAGGAAATGGTTTCACAGCAAAATATAAGCCTCTCAGATGACGAAGACGAAGGGTGTGCAGCAGAAGATGCTACATGCACAAGTTCTGAAGTAGATAACGCAGATGATCAGATAAATGAGGAGGAAGAGACTGGTGAGGAAGTGGTGTTATCCATACAGCAAAATGTTTGCATCAAGGACAACCAAGATGAAGAAATTGAAGGAAAAGCAGTGTCAGGAAAAAGTTCTCCTTTGGAGGATCAACTCATCACAGGTGACGATATAAATGATGAAGAGGAGGTGTATACCGTAGAGGAAGTAACATCAGCTATACAGCCACATCTTAGCATCTCAAATAGCCATGATCAAGAGATTCTAGAAACAGATGCAGGAAGTGTGATTTACCAAGTGGAGGATCCGCTAATCTCAGAGGAGATGGAGGAGGAGAAGGAGGAGGATGTTGCAGAGGAAGAGATCTCACCTGCACATCAAACGTCTTTTGGCTCAGATGAAGATGGTGGAAAAGAAGATTCTTCCTATGCAGCTTCTCAAGTGGAGGAAAAGCTCATCACAGATGACTGTGTAAGTGATGGACAGAAACCATCAGCCATTCAGCAAAAAAATGGCATTTTAGATGACGAAGATGAAGAAAGTGACAGAGATGATGCATTGGGTCCTCATGCCGTTGATGATAGCATTCATTCTGACCAGCTGTTAGAAGAGGACTGTTTAGAGACAGAAGGTTTATCTGTGCAAGATGCTTACTCAGCAAGACAACATGCAGAAACGACTCAAGTGGTAGAAACATCACAGGTGGTTTTAGCTGAAGGAATATCTTTTGGTGTTACTGCACATCAATTGAGGCAAGGGATGGATTCTTCTCAGACAGGAGACATAACTCTGGATACTACTGAAAGACCAGCGTTAGTGAGGGGTGCTTACATGGAGGCTTTGGATGTTGCGGACACATCTTCAGAGGAACTGAGGTCGTCCAGGGTGGCCACAGGACAGGTTTCTATGTCCAGTCCAGAGAAAGTGTACACTGGTAGAATATTGGCATCTGGACAGGTTTCTGGGGATGAAACCTCTCAGGGTGATTACCTAAACACAGACATATTTTTACAGAGCATGGGTGGGGATCTGACTTTGGAAAAAGACAAAGCAGAGGTCAGTTCTGATGTAGGGATTACAGAGACATTAGATAATAGTGCAACAAATGCATCTGGTCGAGTATCACCAACATCTTATTCAGGGATTGAAGTTGTGGGCAGGACCATATCTTCAGTGTTGGAAACAGACCCAGGCTCAACAGAGACAGGAACAGCATGTATTATTGCAATGAGTGAGGTAGGCGAGGAGGCTGGTCCCCTTGTTCAGAATGAGAGCGTGCACGTGGTTGGAGAAGCAGCAGAGGCAGGCCTAATTGCTGCAGGGCATGCTAGTTCAACAGCTCCCGATTGCATGCACAGTGCTGAGGCAAGTGGTGCTGAGGCAAGTGGTGCTGAGGCAAGTGGTGCTGAAGCGAGTCCTGTACAGCTTCAGTCAGTCATCAGCGAAGCTCCTCCGAACAAATCCAGAAAGAGTAAAAAGAACTCCAATAAGAATTCTCGTAGTCCAAAAAGCCCCTCTGGAAAGTGCCATCAACAGTGATTGCTTCCAGTTTGAAGCTGCATTAACGGCAATACAGTAAATTGTAGCATTAAATGTGGTCTGCCCCAGAAACTTTCTGAACCACTTTCATCATTAAATCTCCGTCATCATAACTTCAATAAAAGTAGGGCTGTTTCACCCAGCAAATATTATAAACTCAATGTTAGGCAAAAATTTGCTTCACGTTTGGTGTGAACACGGAAAGACCACATTTAGACATTTGCTCAAATTGAGAGAGAATAAACAAGACAGTCAAATAAAATAGGTCAATGCAAAACATTAAATCAGATTTGAAATTAAAAGCAAAAGTGCATGTTATACAGGCTGATGACTTGAATAAAATATTTCTTGTATTTACTTGCTTAGATTTTAATTTGCAGAAGTCTCTTTCCCTGTTGCGAACTCTCCTGACAAATGTTTTCCAGTTTTTGTCGGATGAGTTTGGTTCACATGGTGGCTTTTTCTTGATCAATGACCATGATTTTCCCTGCTGTCCTGAATTGCCTTTGCAGCCTGGCTTGGCGCTGTGCACACACAGATGAGACTAAAAGACAGAAAACTGTACCCATGTGTGAAACATTTGTAAAACCCTACAGCTTGCAATAGAAATGTTAAGTTTGCATATAAAGTACATTCTCCACTGGAATGTCCCTAACCGTTTTGAAGAGGCATAGTCCCCGGAGGTTATTGTCAACCGGTACTTTATTCATCAGGTAACAAATAGAAATAGTGGCAGAAGACCAACCAAATCTACTACCAAGTCGTTGTTAGTGAGGGTGGGTATATTGCCATATTAAAGGGTGCTTTAAGTCTTCTTCAATCCAGCATGATGTTCATTGAGTCCATTATGGTCCATTTAAAGTCCAACAGACCAGAAAGCAGGGGATGCTTTTGGGGGCGGGGCTACCTGCTGATTGACAGGTCACTATCACGCTACCAATGCAGTTATCTGCTTTACGCTTATTATTAAAGATGACTTTACGCTTATTGTGTTCAAATGAGCAACAGTGGATTTTATTATTGCTAATGATTTCAACTTTTGATTGGCAAAAAAACGTGTGTTATTTCTGCTTTCCCAAAAAATATTGCATGCATTATATGCATTAAAGACATTAGAGGGAAATTGTCCTATATGTTATTTACAAATAGAAAAATTGTGTTTGTCAATTCATCAAATATAATGATTGTGTTCCTGGTTTGCTTGTAAACATCTCTGATTAAAACAGCTATTACATCAATCAATCAGTAATGGGGGGGGGGCTAAATAATCTTGTATAATGTATCTTTCATTATCTTTTATTTCATCCTTTTTACCACGTTTGTGCTGGAGACAGCTCTTCTTATTTGCTTTTAGCTGAAATGCAATCATCAACAACCAGAAAAAACGTGTTTAACTGGTTGAAACATAAGCTGGAGAAACTGAGCAGAGTTTCTGAACATATTTTCTGAGGCTGTATTTGGCAGTAGGTGTGTTAAAAGCTTTTTTGGTGATTTCATCTTGTCTGAAATAATTATCATTAAAAATCATAAAAAAAAAAAAAATTCACTACAATTTGGGAATACTGAATACTGTCATCATTAAATTTAACAGTATATTATGTGTTGTGTACAGTAACGCCACTCTTGGTTCAATAATAGTTTTATTATGCCTCGATAGCTGGAGGGATTATGCTGTATATGGCCCATCCATATGTGCGTTTGTCTGTCCATGTGCCGGTTCACAGGTAGGCTATATCTCAGGAACACTGTGAGGGAAGTTTCCCAAATTTGGCACAAACAGCTATTTAGACTCAAGGATAACTGGTTAGAATTTGGTGATCAAAGGTCAACATGACCTCACAAAACATTTGGCCCATAACTCATAAAAAAAGCATAAAATGATGACGTTTTGGACAGACAGGTGTAAACAGCAACATTACTGGTTAGTAGAGGTTTTTTATTTAGTTATGTAAATACTTCTGAGTGCTCTCAGGGCTGAATGTTTACTCCGTCTTGATGAACCAGTTTGATTGTCCCCCCACCAAAGAGGTTACATTTTCAGTTCGGTTTGTTGGTTCGTTTCGGGGGTTGTTGTTTTTTAACAGAGATAAAAATGTGAATGCTGTCCATTTTGCCTGACTGGATACCTTGAAGCTCGTCTGAGACCCCTACCGAGGTCACTGTGCCGGTGCAGCTGCACTAGTGCTACAGAGGGGCTACATGGTGCAGGACTTCCACCCGAGGAAGCGAACGCCCAATGTCAGCTGGGATCGGCTCCAGAGATGAACTTTGCTGCAAGTCACTGAACCTCAATATCTTTCAGATTTCATGTGGAACTTTAGAATTCCAAGGTATCACATGTAAACCAATGAATGAGTGACTCACGGTCAGATGGGTGTCTTTATGTGGGTTTATTTAGATTGAACGTTGCGAATGTCTGAACGTCTTGTTCTCATGTTAGCAGGAATCTGATCTCTGAGATTTAACGGCTTACACTGCAGCATTAGCTAAGTCAGCACAATAAGGTGCAATAAAAAACATTGGCATGATATCAAGAACAAAGAATTCCCACCTGTTGAAAGCTTCTCTATTGACTTCAATAGATGACAGATCCATTGATCTTCAACAGCCTGCTGTAGGGGCTATGTGAGGAAAACCTGCCGTACAGGTCACAAATCACTAGCACTCTCCAGTCCTGTACTACGGAGCTGGATTTGGGGTTAGTGAGGAGACCTCAGGCTATACCCATTTTTTTCCCCGTCCTACAATAGTGGTTAATTTCTTATCAGGGAAGATCACTAGATAAGAGAACTAAAAGAGCTATTTCACAGTGGTCTAGTTGCATGAAGATATCATTTGTGACAACAGGGCTGTCTCTGTGCTATGATTCTTTCAAAAAGGTAAAAACCGTGGTTGTGGCCATGTTTATAGGTGGGACCCTGAACATGAAAATTAAAATCACCAACCACAATGACTTTGTACTGCCATGGCAATGCATTCAGAGAAGTCAGATAAGAAATAACTGTTTGGTTTTGGAGAACAGTAAACAAGAATGCAACATACAGGATTAGAACAATAAGCAATATTAGAGCCTCAAAGCTGGTTAAAAAAATTTACAATAAAAAAAATAGGAATGTTTTTTTAAAACTACAGCTAGGGCACAACCAATGCTACTATTTTTTGAGTTAGCATGTTCTCCCCGTGTAAGTGTGGGTTCTCTCTGGGTTCCCCGGGTTCCTCCCACAGTCCAAAGACATGCAGGATGGGGATAGGTTCATTAATGACTCTAAATTGCCTGTAGGTGTGAATGTGAGCGTGAATGGATTTGTCTGTACATGTTGGCCCTGTGATAGACTGGCGTCCTGTCCAGGATGTACCCTGCTTTCGCCCAATGACAGCTGGGATGGGCAAAGAGGCCACTAGGGGGCGAAGGAGAGAATCAAGGTCATGTGTAGTCTCGAGCTGTTGTGGGCGTGTGCTGTGTGATCAGTCGTGCACATGGGCCGACTGGACCACATGCTGGATATTAGAACATTTGGCTGCTGGCGGTTCAGATCACATCACAAGCAATGTCTCCTCCTACCCCTGACTCGAGACTGTTTTATTAGTGTCTACATTTTTCCCATGTGTGTGTCTGTGTGTGAAGTATGTTTTGCACTTTGAATAGAAGTTTCAACAATGATAGTAAGAGAATTAATGCTCAAGCATGTGTGTGAATGTCAGAAACGTGTGGAGTGTTTTCCAAGAAGTGTGTTGCAGACGTGCAAACAAAGTGTGTTTGAATAAGGCATGGTTACAAAAGTTACGGTTTTATTGCTTTTTTCAAAGTATTTACTTGTAGTCTGTAAGCAATCACAAAGAAATTTCAAATCCTAAAACACCACACGGCAGAGAACAAAGTGATTCACAGCAGGCGACCTGTGACTCAATTTTCCTTTGGAGTGCAGCAACTAAAGTTAGCACAATGCAACATGAGTACACATTTCAGAGTACGCTTCTACCTGGTATGTACTCGTGTAATGTTTGCACTGATGTGGTGTCACAGAGCGTATCTAATACAAATGCTCCTCAGGGTCAAAGTTTGTAATATAGGAGTCAGTGCATCCATTTCCTGGTGTTGTTACACCACCTTCTGGTAAAAAAGTTTAATCTTCATATGGCTGAATAGCTCAGACTGGTCTGTATGCACATTATGTGTCCATAATGTGCATACTTACCAACCTTGAAAACTCTAAAACAGGGAGGATTCTAGCAGGGTACATGCACCCTCCCCAGAAACATGTCAGTTCCTGAGAGAACATAAAACCAGTTTTAGTTTTAGTCTCTTTTATAAGTTTGTTTCCCCCGTTATCAGAATTGCTGTGCTAATGGCATCAAGTAATATACATTTGAACACACTTAAGTAGACAACTTGATTTTTCATAAACATGCCTGCAAAAGACCTCCAACTGATATAGCTTTAAAACACTGTGTCACATGCTGTGACTGCAGCATGCAAATAACTTAGTGCCAAATTCATTACAATAACAGGGAAAATTATCATTTTAAAGGATAGTTTTGACTGCTCTTGATGATGTGGAATAGCATTGGGCTTACCTTTAACTATTTCATTTGCCTCTGTTCTTCCACATGAGAATAGCCTCTTAGCAAATATGTCCTTTAACAAGTTCTTCATCAGAATGTGAAAGGTCGGCATACACCACCGCATCAGGTGATGCTCTGCTGGTCCTGGTGCATGGCCGCTACACGCTTGTGCCTGTCTGCCTCTCTATGGTGAGATACATCTGTAAGGTGTAACTGTATTGTGGTTCGGGCGGAAACACATAGACTGTGATGATGAAAATGTGTCATAAACCGGAAGGAAGGCAAGAGAATTGCGACCTTGGGAGGAAACCGGGCGAGGGCAATGAAATCAGGAGTCAAGTATGAATATATGTCCTGTTATACGAAACCAGTGTGTAGTCTTGTCCTCTAAACCAGTATATAGGTGTCTCCTCTTATATTAAACCAGTGTATAGTCGTCTCCTCTTATATTAATCCAGTGTATAGTCGTCTCCTCTTATATTAATCCAGTGTATAGTCGTGTCCATTTATATTAATCCAGTGTATAGTCGTATCCATTTATATTAAACCAGTGAGTAGTCGTGTCCTCTTACATGAAATTAGTGTGTAGTGTTTCCACATTATAAATAAAGTAGGACTGCTGCAGAGTTGGAGGCAACAAATTACTATTACTCTTGTTTCCATAACAACACCTTTTTTCATGTACTTCTACTAGTTTGAGCAAGTTTAAAAGCAGGTAATTTAAACTGATGTGGTCTGAGTTATTCATTGTCCAGGGTTTGATGTGGTCACCAGTGTGGGTGAGGGAGTGGTGGAGGGAGGGAGGGGGAGGACAGCTGGTGTTATAAGAGGCTTAAGACAGTGCAGGTCTTGAACGAGTACAAGTGATTTCCGTCCGTCCGTCCACCAGCCGACCATGCTTCACCCTCTACACTGTCTGCTTCTGGCCTCTGCTGTGCTGCTCTGCACCACCATGCCAACCCCCACGGTCAGTGTCTGTCTGTCCGTCTGTCTGTCTGTCTGTGTATCTGTGTACAATAATGTGTCAATATGGGATTTTTTTTTCAAAATGATGATACATGCAGTTACATCAATAATTTGATATCCAATAAGAACATTCAACAACAGAATTCAAATAAGAGAAGCTGATGACACTTGTCAGTGGGGTTTTCGGATGAACTAAAAGAAAAAATAATAATATACAATAATATGTTGTGTATTTGAGTTTATAATTTATATATAAGAATCCATCTGATATTCTTGGACACATTTCTATCCTGATTTGACATGATCCTCTTTGATGGCAGAGGATCACTGTAAAGTTATGAACATTCAATACAATGGCCTGACAACTAAGGAAGTGAGAACTCCATTGGAAGTGTTTAAGTATTTAACAGGCGACAACCTCTTATGTTCTGATATGCGAAGCCTGTAGTACCTTAAACTGTCATTCTCTCTGCTTGCCACCAGGAGGCGACTCCTCTCTGATCGTAAGTCTATAAGAAAATGGTCCTACTTCTCTCTTGATGTATTATCTCAGTAAACATTGTAAACATGAGTTTATGGTCTCAATCTCTAGATTCAAGTCTTCTTCAATCCAGCATGATGTTCATTTAGTACATTATGGTCCATTTAGAGTCCAACAGACCAGAAAGCAGGGGATGATTTAGGGGTGGGGCTAACTGCAGATTGACAGGTCGCTACCAATGCAGTTAACTACTAAGATGACTTCAACACTTAGCTGTAAAGTTGACCCTTGAATTATGAAGCTAACTTTGTTAACATCTTCACACCAGAATCCAGATGGATCCAGATCCAGTAAGGGTTCTGCTTTGCTGCTTGTGTTCATCAGATCCACCCGTCACTCCTCCATAGTCCAAATATGGTCACTTACTTCACTGGTCAAGACTTCAGAACTGTAGTCCACAAACCAATGAATTATGATCTCAACACCCCTGTAAGGTTCCCAAACTGCATCTTGCATTGTTATGATGATCACAGAGTCTGCAGACAGACAGACACCTGGCACAGTACTGGCCAGTAGACCAAACCAGGTCACTGAACTGGTTTCTCTGCCGCACACTGGCAGAGAAACCAGTTCAGTGACCTGGTTCCCTGTCATAATGTACATGCTGCTCTGTTCATCCCCCACTGTACTGCAAACACGGGAGATAACGGCACTGAACTCATTGAGCTTAATAAACAATGCTCACTGAATGACTCGGAAAGTACGATCGGAAGTTGAATGCTTTGGTTTAAAACTGAATATCTATTGAGTATTGATGAACCAGTGAGGGTTAATGTGTGGTATGTGGAAGAAAACTCTTCAGGTCTAATTCTGTGGCTGGTTCAAATGAGGTTTAATCACTGACAGTGGAGAAAAGAAATTCACAGTGTATCCATGAAGATCCAGTCTCCCGAATGGCCTTGGCGAGTTGGATTTATGCAGAACATTCGGGAGAACAAAAGGGAAGGCGTCATGAGTGGATTTGCATTGAATCAACACATGTCTCTCTGCAGAGGAAGAGACATCTGTGGATGTCTACAAGGTGTGACTGTCCTTGAGAGAGCTTGATGATGTCACTACAGGGGTCACCCATCGGGCCTTGATCAATGTATATGAGACAAATGTTACGGAGACAGTTCAGGAAGAGGGAAAGATCAAAGAGTCTTTTCATCAAGACGGCAAGGGTTAACACAAAACAGAAAAACAGCTCAGCAGGACATTTGATGTTTAGAGAGAAAGGAACATTATATGAGATACAAATAAGAATTGTAAGGTAACACATTTTCTTCTACAGGTAGAAGACTTTCAACCAGGTGACAGGGGTTCTTGTAGTTACATGTATGTTCAATTTTTTACGTTTTGGGGCTCCACGTCCCGTTTGGGTTCCTTCTGTGTGGAGTTTGCATGTTACATGTTCCATGTCAGCCCTGTGATGGTCTGGTTACCTGTCTGTCTCTACATGTCAGCCCTATGATGGTTACCTGTGTGTGCAGGAGAAGCATGGGGGCTCAGACACCAAGTGTCCTGTGATGGTGAAGATCCTGGATGCCGTGAAAGGGACTCCAGCCGGATCAGTGGTCCTCAAGCTTTCTCAGGCAACTGCTGATGGAGGATGGACACAGGTGGCTAATGGGTATGTAAGACCGGAAACAGGGGTTCAGTATATTCTATGATGTGTTTAATACCATGCAATAAGTTATCACTGTTCCTCACTGCAGAATGACTGATGCCACTGGAGAGGTCCACAATCTGATCACAGAGCAGCAGTTTCCTGCCGGAGTGTATCGCATTGAGTTTGATACCAAAACATACTGGAAGAATGAGGGGAGCACGCCCTTTCATGAAGTAGCTGATGTGAGTATGGTCATCATAGCGATGTGTCACCACGATGTGAAGAATTCATGTTAGTTATGACATTACACTAGAACCTTTTCCATGGGCTCCTCCACCTTTAACCACATCCTGCTGCTGCCTGTGGTGTGTTTTAAATTGCACTTCTGAGCCAGTGGGAGCCCCTAGAGACAGTTGTAGAGTGGACAGCCCCACTCAAATCAAAGGAGCAGTGGGGTCAATTTTTATGTGTACCGTTGCCATTGAGACTGTTTCAAAGGGCCAAACAGTATCAACAGAGATGGGGAGATTCTGTGCCGAAACAAGGAGCAGTAACATTACAAAGCACAGGGAGTGGGTAGAAATAAATCACAAAATACATGGACCCACTCTCACATTCACACCTACGGGCAATTTAGAGTCTTCAATGAACCTTTCCCCATCCTGCATGTCTTTGGACTGTGGGAGGAAGCCGGAGAACCCGGAAGAACCCACGCTTACACGGGGAGAACATGCTAACTCCACACAGAAGGAACCCGGGGCAGACCCGGGAATCGAACCCAGGACCCTCTCGCTGTGAGGCGACAGTGCTACTGTTGTTTCTGGGCTCTCTTCCTCAATGATCAGTGTGAAGTTTGATTGATAAATGAATCCGCTGAGACAGGCTGGGTGGGATTGATAGAGCAACCTTTATTGAAACAGAATTCTCAAGCCTGCATCAGACCAGGTTGGCCCACACCTAGTTTCTCCAAACTTGGGCAAAGTTCCTAATGAACTTATGCCTGCTCTACATGGAAATCCTACTGAGCATTCGATTAGGAAATCCACACGAAAACCACCCTCTCATTCTGCATGTGCGTGCCTTTTTGAAGCCCTTTTCGCCTGGACCTACCTACTTCTCCTTATTGGTAATCTTGGATGGATTGAGAGTCCATCCAAGATGTCCATCCAAGGTCTCAAAAGAAAAGCATGCTGACACATTCACAATGATTTACCTTCATTTATCCCAGTTGCAGTGCTTGTCTGTTTTCAACAAAGTCTTCCTCCTCCAATCCTATTACTAATGTTAGAGTCCTATTTTGAACTTCAATTTGGCATCAGTTAGTTTACTAGTTTCCTATAAAGGTCCTACATCACACCATTTTAGACTATTTTAGAACTAGGTAAGCTGATGACTTATACTATTAAGGTCGAATTCGGCTAACCTTAGCCTCATCTGCAAGTCTCTCTCCAGGTACACTCCTTTTCAGCAAATTCTGAAAAGCACACCTTTTTCTAGAAATGTCTGCTTATGACTCCTTAGGTGTAGCTGTAAGGGAATCCCACAAGTCAGCTGTTGTTTCCCACTGCAAAAATCTACCCATCCTAAAGAGTAGCAAAAAGAGATAGGAAACCTTGCTAGTCAACTTGGAGAATCCACACCTTCAAGCCAATCCAGGCAAGGAAAACTCCTTTAAAATTACTGATTACAAATTACCATTTATCCTCTAATTGAATGACCATATGTCAATTTGATCATTGAACTCCAAAACTTTCATATGTCATATTATCAAATATTATCAAAACATACTATGCCGCTGTGCGGTGGTATAAAGAGTAAGATATAATTAAAGTGTTACATCATTAAGATTATTGCTCATTCCTTCGTATGTTTGCATATATCACAGGATTGCAAAACATCCATGACATCAGTTTAAAAGTTACAACGAAACACAGCAAATTCCACATCATAATGAATGCATACACATATATATGAGAACACAGAAGTGTATCTAATTCTATATGTCAACTGTTACAAATACATCATCCTTGATGTGTCAGCTGAACTCGGTCTTCAGCAGCATCTCCCTCTAATGTGTAGTGTTTATCCATAACACTCTCAATCAGTGTATTCTCTCTCAGTCCTGTCCTGTCCAGGGCCCACAATCTCTATTCATCGTCCATGCTTGAGTCTCTGAGTCCATTCACTGTCCATGTTCGGGTCCCTGGACAGGTTAATCTCTCCAATGCTACTCTGCGAAGAGCGAAAACACAGAACAGTATCTTTGCGGAAAAAACATCACATACTATACATTCAGAGTAAGACATCCATTAATATTACGGCATGTTTTTAGATCAGGCGTGTCCAAAATCTGACTCCAGGATCAGAAACAGCGCACTTACCACTCTAAAATAATAACCCATTTATTTCTATTTGTGTGGCATGCAGGTGTGTCTGCTCATAGACCCCTGTCATGTCATACTAATCATAGGCAGTCTGAAATGAACCCTTAATGACAGCAATGCAACACAATTTGCTTCAATAATTTACATTTTTTAAATTTCAAATTTTCTTTATTTGCATTCATCTCAAACTCAATAACCTCCAAATTTCTCCCTAATTCATCTGCAAGCTTCTCCCTCTTTTCTTTAGATGTCAGTAGCCTTTTCTGTCCCTCTTTCTCAAACAACTCCAGAGTACCTAGCTCTATTCGTCTCTTCACCTGTCTTTTCTTTCCCTTTCTACCCGTCCTCTGCTCTGCCTTGTATGTGGACACAAGCACCTTTATTGTTTGGATTACTTCTAAATTAAAGGTTCCATCCACCGGCCAGGGTGGATCAATTTCCGGCCAGCGCTTATGTAATTTCTTTGACATTTCTGCAATCCCCTTAATGAGGGGGTTGCTTTTCTGCACCACAATAAGAGGGGTAGTTGCACCTGAAATTCCAGAGCCAGCCTTTGGCATTGTGAAATTTTTATTAGCTTTTAGATACAATTAAATTAAATGAAATCAACCTTATCTAAGGAAATCACCTAAATCAAATTAAATTAGTATTTGACCATAGATGTGTTTAATAGAACACTGTGTCACAAAATAATAACCCATTTATTTCTATTTGTGTGGCATGCAGGTGTGTCTGCTCATAGACCCCTGTCATGTCATACTAATCATAGGCAGTCTGAAATGAACCCTTAATGACAGCAATGCAACACAATTTGCTTCAATAATTTACATTTTTTAAATTTCAAATTTTCTTTATTTGCATTCATCTCAAACTCAATAACCTCCAAATTTCTCCCTAATTCATCTGCAAGCTTCTCCCTCTTTTCTTTAGATGTCAGTAGCCTTTTCTGTCCCTCTTTCTCAAACAACTCCAGAGTACCTAGCTCTATTCGTCTCTTCACCTGTCTTTTCTTTCCCTTTCTACCCGTCCTCTGCTCTGCCTTGTATGTGGACACAAGCACCTTTATTGTTTGGATTACTTCTAAATTAAAGGTTCCATCCACCGGCCAGGGTGGATCAATTTCCGGCCAGCGCTTATGTAATTTCTTTGACACTTCTGCAATCCCCTTAATGAGGGGGTTGCTTTTCTGCACCACAATAAGAGGGGTAGTTGCACCTGAAATTCCAGAGCCAGCCTTTGGCATTGTGAAATTTTTATTAGCTTTTAGATACAATTAAATTAAATGAAATCAACCTTATCTAAGGAAATCACCTAAATCAAATTAAATTAGTATTTGACCATAGATGTGTTTAATAGAACACTGTGTCACCACAGCCACTTCTCAAAGGAGAGTGGAGTAAATTTGCCAACCTCAGAGAAAACCAATGATTGGCACTGAAACACAGTGCCAGGATCAAGTATAATATTGTCTACTGGCAAAAGTAGTCTAATAAAGTTATATCTTTTTAGCTCAGATGATCGCACCAATCTCTCAATAAAACAATTCATATATCAGATATTGAATCAACCAAGATTAAATTGAACTATGTTTGCATATAATGGAATCAGCGTTAACCGCCAATAATATGCTGTTGATGGTCAGTCAGTTGCCAAGCTTCACTCGTATTTATTCCCCATTTAGTATTTCATGTGTGACTGAAAGAATGCTTTGTGTGCATTTAATTGTGGTGACAGTGACCATATGTGAATGCATGAGCATGTGTGTCTGCGTATAAGTGGGTGTGTACGTATGTATGTGTATGTTTGTGTGTGTGTATGAATGTATTTTCCAAGAGTTTATGGATAAAATCGCACTAGCCTGGACGGATTTCGGTGGGGGATGCCAGGCAGATGGCTCGACGGATGCGACGGGTGTCCAGTGATTCTCGTTCGTCCCCTGGTAGACCCTAGACTTTAGATGCTATGCTCTCTCTCTCTCGGACTCTCGCGTCCCAGGTGGAGAGAAAGAAAAACACAAATGGTAAGATACATTGTTTGATGTCACATCAAGTCTCCTATAAATCAGAACCACTATTATTTCGTCCATACTAAAAGTCAGCCAAAGATGTCACTTCTTAACCACCATCCAAGTTATATGGACATTACACAGATTCAACTTACGATTATTATTATTATCATTAATGCAGATGCAAAAGCATAGAACAGCTATAGTGATTATCAATGTGTGAATGTAGGAGGGGTAGTATTTGTGGAGTTTGTATAACAATGATTTAGAAACATTATTCACCGCAATTTGATTAGAAATACCTTAAGTCCATAGTGTCCCAAGTAGCCTATAGTTCAGGGTGAAAGTGCTTAGTGGCTCACACATAACATTATTTGAACAGCTGATTACCTCAGAAAAGGGGACCCCTCCTCCTTTGGGTGTTCCGGGTGCACCCCGCTGACGTCATAAGCGCTATAATGGACACATTACCACTGCTGTAAGTGTTAATTAAGCGGTTTTCCTATTTTCTTTCACTTAAAAAGAAATATCGCTAGAAATGTGTCCAATCATCAGTCGCACGCATACATATCGAGTAGAATTCGATCCTCTCTCTCTCTGTCTGTCTGCTCCGCTCCTCTCAGTGGAAAAGAGAGAAAGAAAAAGAGACACTCACTTTTTATCTGCCAACATTCAAACAGGCGTTTTTTTATGAAGAGAATCTTGCCCCAAATGAAAAATATCGACGGTTCCACGACAACTTTGTCCGTCAATTAATTTAAATCTTAACCATTTGCTCTGAGAAGCTGGTATTAGAGCGAATTCAGTATATATATATATAAATATATATATATATATATATATATATATATATATATTGTTTTTCCGCGCTTTACTGCACATATGCCTAACTAAACGACGGAAATCCACCCTCATGTTAGTGTTTTGGTTAGATGTTAGTCATACTACTCTAATCATGCATTTAATTTATCACATGCCTTCAGATCTGAAATGGTTTATGCATTCAAATTTTGTGTCAAAATGTATTTCGACACGAAAGGTATTTCGGCCTTAAAATATTGATTTCTCCAATTCGACTATATAAGTTCCCCCCTAACCCCCTTTTTTTTTCCGTCTCACATGTGGAAATCACAGTGAATAAAGAACAATTTCATACTGTCGACTACGCTGTAGCAGTCGGCCAAATAAACAATTGTGCGTACGTTCACAAATGCCCATTCAGCATATCAATCAGACCTCTCCACATTAACACAAATCAACACTCATGCATCCTGTGGCTAAGTTGGATCTCTCTGAACAAAATCCAAGAAAGTCGCATTGCATTTCAGCGCACACCTATATATATTAACATTACTAAGCCTAATACCACACAACTATCATTCTCTCCCTAAGACCCCTTAACTTAAGGGGCCCTAGTTTCGTGGCGCAGCGCACGGCGGCGGCGCAGGGTGGCGGCGCAGCCGCAGGGTGGCGGCGCAGGGTGGCGGGGCCGGCACAATGCAAGTTTCGACCCGCGCAGCCTTGCGCACGGTCAGTTTGGCAGTTTGGTGGATCGCCTGCGCCAACATGGGTGTGGCGGCGCAGCAGGGGGAGGCATCACAGATTCAGCTTGGCCTAGCGGAAGTTTCGTGGCAAAAAGCCTCGCCGGGACTGCGCTGAAAGCCCGCCAGCTCCAACCTGGTCTACTTTCGGCGCAAGGCGTAAATGAAGTCCATTCATTCAATGCGAATCACAGCTGGCGCAGTGGAAGTTTGGCTTACTGCGCGCAGTGCGTGTACGTCACCGAGACCTCACAGGCAGGTTTCCACAGTTCCAGGCACATTTAAATGCAATAAATACTCACAACAAACACTATTTATTGCAACTAATTTAATCAACACATGGATTTATATCTATATAGATTGTCCCGTCACATCTGACATCAGATCAAAGGCGGATGGCACGCGTAACGGAAACTCAGCCTCTCGGACCAAAACATCTCCCTCTCTCTCTCCTGTTTTTTATGATATCGGCATTGTTATTATTATGATACGCGCGCACAGCGCGTGGTGGGAGCGGCGGCGCTGCTTCTGTCATCGGGTTGTCAAGTGACGGATCTTGCACTGAACCTCCCCTAACGCATTAAAGGAGAGGAGAGGAGCTCATTTGATTGGTGAAGATCTGAATCGGCTGTATTAATCCCAGTCCACGCCTCGTCTCCTCCTCGTCTCCCACTCACGCCTTCTTCTCTTCCCTCTTTCCCACTTGCGCCGGTGCCGGTGGGCGAGACGGGAGGTGCACGAAACTTGCAAAGTCCAGGCGGACACACCCCGTCGGCGCGGCGCAGGTGTGCTGAAAGCTGACTGCGCCTGGTCTACGAAACTAGGGCCCATTATCCTTATTTCTACCACAATTTGTCCCTTTTTATGTGAGTAATAATGCTATTTTGTGCCTTGTATTTGTTTTATTTACAAGAAAATGTCCATACTACGAATCCTTCATATCTTTCTGTATACAGCCAATTCAACCCAAATAATATTCCCTCTGTGTGATATCCTGGATAGTTCTATACGTTTTAATGTTATTTTGCCTGTCTGTTGTGAGCCAGGCCTACTGAGACATAACTCAGATTTACAATGACAAGCTAGGCTGATTTATAATGACAGGCTAGGCTGAAGGTAATAAAAACACATTGGTTGCGCTCCATCACTGAAAACTTTGTTTGAACATCCTATATTAGTACATTCCTTATTACACCATTTGTATGTCGTTTTACCAATTACAATACTTATGTATTGTATATATCATATTGTATTTAATGCGTATTTAAGCATATATTTCAATCGAAATTAAACCTTCAGACCAACAAATGGCTTAATTTTTCACATCACCTTTTACTGAAACTCAACGCCTGCGCAGCGTGAGATGTCACCATAATCACAACAAACACTGAAAAGCACAAAAGGACACAGACACAGACACACAACCGGGCCGGCCCCAGAAAAACAAATTTGCCTTGTCAAAACTACGATTTTGCGAATTTCTGAAACCTTTCTCTCTTCCTGACAGTAATAAGTCATAGACACATAACCACAACAAGTTTGCCTTGTCAAAACTATGATTTTGACGTTTTTACAAAACTTTTCTGTCTTCTTGACAGTAATATCTCATCATAAACCTTTCTGTCTTCGTGACAGTAATATCTCATAGACACAAAAACCTTTCTGTCTTTGTGACAGTAATAACAAATTTGCCTTGTCAAAACAACTTTGACATTTTCTGAAACTTTATGCTCTTTATCTCTATCTGAGCTAACTCTCCGCGTAGCCAATAGTGACTAACCTCACGCATGACTTATGAGCATTGTAAGCTTGGTATCTGCCTACCAATGTCGGCATCGTATTTCCAATTAGTTCACTTATTGCTAACGCATCAGTTACCCATTTCTTTTCTTCAAATCTCTTAACAAAACCACAACAAATTTAGACAGATCCGTATCAACAAACTAAACACCTGTTTGCCCAATCCCCCGCATTTAGAAATTGCACTTCTGAGCCAGTGGGAGCCCCTAGAGACAGTTGTAGAGAGGACAGCCCCACTCAAATCAACGTAGCAGTTGCCATTGAGACTGTATCAAAGGGCCAAACAGTATCAACAGAGTGACTATGGGGAGATTCTGTGCTGAAACGAGGAGCAGTAACATTACAAAGCACAGGGAGTGGGTAGAAATAAATCACAAAATACATAGACCCACTCTCACATTCACACCTGTGGGCAATTTAGAGTCTTCAATTAACCTATCCCCATCCTGCATGTCTTTGGACTGTGGGAGGAAGCCGGAGAACCCGGAAGAACCCACGCTTACACGGGGAGAACATGCTAACTCCACACAGAAGGAACCCGGGGCAGACCCGGGAATCAAACCCAGGACCCTCTCGCTGTGAGGCGACAGTGCTACTGTTTTTTCTGGGCTCTCTTCCTCAATGATCGGTGTGAAGTTTGATTGATAAATGAATCCGCTGAGACAGGCTGGGTGGGATTGATAGAGCAACCTTTATTGAAACAGAAGCCTCAAGCCTGCATCAGACCAGGTTGGCCCACACCTAGTTTCTCCAAACTCAGGCAAAGTTCCTAATGAACTTATGCCTGCTCTACCTGGAAATCCTACTGAGCATTCGATTAGGAAATCCACACGAAAACCACCTTCTCTTTCTGCATGTGCGTTCCTTTTTGAAGCCCTTTTGGCCTGGACCTACCTATTTCTCCTTATTGGTCATCTTGGATGGATTGAGAGTCCATCCATCCAACAAGGGATCGAGGAGCCTCCAAACCATTCTAATAGGCTGGGATAGTTTACCTTCTATATGTTATCTAAATCTTCTGCTGTCACCCTTGGGACCTGCAAGCCTTAAGCTAGGAAGACCATCTATCTGTACTTATATGGAAATGTATACATTAAGTAAGCTCTGACCCTCTTGCTATTGGAGCAGAACTGGTTCAGCTCCGAGTAGGGCCCAAACATCCTGTATCCAGCTTTAACGCACACACAGGGCTGATTTATGACTAAGATAGTTTAACCTAAACAATTCACATGGCTTACAGCTTCATGCAGAGAAGCAATCATTCCTGGGTAAATCATATCTCAGAACTACACCACTGTGCAGCCCCAAATGATGATCATAATAATAAAGGAAATATAAATAAGTGCATAATACAAGTAAGGGGTTTAACACCTCTACATTAAAGCAGACAGAAGAAAGAAAGACCCATATTTGACTCACATTTTTTTTCCATTTGATTAAAAATGCAATAAAATATGGGTTTAAAATATGTGCATATGAAAAGGAGAGCTGAGAGACAAGTTTAGGCCCCCTCTCTCAGCTGACCAATACAGCACACTGTTCAACCTGTGTAAAGGTTATCTTCTGTTTATCTGACCTTGGATCAGTCAGATAAGGACAGTGCTGTCGTCAGCATTGAAAAGCAGCATTGTTCAAGCATGTTTGCTGTTCTGCTGTTAGTCTGCAGTGTGAGGTAACTCTTCCCAGAACAGCGCGGCCAAAAGTCCTCCGTTAACTTTATCTAATGGCCTCTTTCTCTTCTTTATTCACTCTTCAATTTATACGATTGTTCATTCAGTTCATGGCAAATGACAGCAATGACAGGAAAGCTTCTTTCATGTCAGCCATGTTGCTATCAAAGTTTCATTGCAACTCAGACTAGATTTTCAGAAATGTATGTATTTTGAGGTGGTTGGTCCCAAACATGTAAAGACTTCAATGCCGAATGAGTATATTTATTATGACATCATGCTCCACTGTATTGTTCACCCTGACTGTAAATGTTTTTCATGTGGTGTGTGTGTGTGTGTGTGTGCGCAGGTGGTGTTTGAGGCCCATGCTGAAGGCCATCGTCACTACACCTTGGCCCTGCTGCTGAGTCCGTACTCGTACACCACCACCGCCGTGGTCACCGACTCACACCAGTGATGCACATGACCCCACGAAGGCTGGAGATCATCTGTTTTTTGTTTGTTTTTTCTCAAAAATCTTATTTGCTGATCTAAAACCAATAATATGTATCAACAAACAAGTATTGTGTGTGTATAAAAGCAAGATTTAGCTTCTACCTCTGTGCCATAGACCTCTATTAAATCACATCAATGCCACATCAGCACTGATGCCCCGGGTTACATGTTCCTTCATAACCATGAACACACACTGGACTCTCAGTCCCCCCCACACACACACGCAGTCATCGTGACGTCACCGGTTGGTTTGCGGACTACGGTTTTGAATCCTCGAGTGCCATATTAGATTTTGGCCATTGTTGTCCAGGTATTTTTGCAACCAGTGAAGGAAGTGAGTCAAGTGACCATATTTGGACTGTGGAGGTGCGATAGATCTGATGGTGGATCTGATGAACAGTGGTGGAGCAGCAACCTTACTGGATCTGGATCCATCTGGATTCTGGTGTGAAGCTGTTAACAAAATTAGCTTCATGATTCAAGGTCAACTTTACAGCTAAGTGTTAAAGTCATCTTAGTTGCTAACTGCATTGGTAGAGTGGTAGCGACCTGTCAATCAGCAGGTAGCCCCGCCCCTAAAGCATCCCCTGCTTTCTGGTCTGGTGGACTCTAAATGGACCATAAAGTACTAAATGAAAATCATGCTGGATTGAAGAAGACTTGAAACTAGAGATTGAGACAATAAACTCATGTTTACAATGTTTACTGAGATAATACATCAAGAGAAAAGTAGAAACAATTTTTCATAGACTTCTCAACAAGAGTCGCCCCCTGATGGCCAGCAGAGAGACTTGAGCTTGGTGTAGTTCCTTTATAGCCTAACATTAGCTTTGCCAATTGCAATCAACCTTCAAAAATCACATGTGTTAATTTGTGAAGATTATCTTGCTGAACAAAACGTGTAATTATCAAAGTGTGATTGCCACAGAGATCCCAGAGTTTTAATGCACCACATATCTGGAACAAGCTTCCAGAAAGCTCCAGGTCTGCTGCAATCTCCGCTTACTTAAATTTGAGACTGAAGACTTTTCTGTTTGCCGCTGCCTTTCAGTAAACAATACTATCTATGAACTTCTTATACTGCACTGTAATTTTTATTACATATAAATCTTGGATTAATTTTTACGTTTTTTATGTTTTTTTTTGTATCTTTCTAATGCTTTACATGTTTTATGTAAAGCACTTTGAATTGCCATTATTGAAAGGTGCTATACAAATAAAATTGCCTTGCCTATTTAATCAATTTTTAACATTTACTGGAAAATAATAAAATAGCATATCAGTATGTGGCAGCAAGGTGGTGTAGTGGTTAGCACTGCCCCTGGCTGTCCGGGGTGATTGATAATGGATGGGTGGATATAAATATGTGATTCCTTAACTCTCATATACTATGGAAAGCCGTTTGAGCATTTATTCAATATCCTTGATATCGGACTTAAGGTCCATGTACTAGTAAGCTTTTGTCCTCACTAGTAAGACTATTTGGCGCACTAGTAGAACTACTAGGGCGCACTAGTAGAACGACTGTGTCTTACTTGTAACGTTTTTCTACTACTAGTGCCTACTAGTGCGCAATCAAACCTTACTAGTAAACTACTTTGCTGCACTAGTAACACTACTAGGCCCTACTAGTAGGCATTTGTCACGCACTAGTAGCCTCCTGGACCCTACTAGTAGCACCAAAATGCCCACTAGTAGCACTAGTAAGGTAAAATATACCTTACTAGTACTACTAGTAACAGCGAGAATGCCGACAGTTGGCCAGCTAGCTAGCAAACTAGCTAACCAGGTTAGTTAACCAGCTGGTAGATAAATACACTCAACAAAAATATAAACGCAACACTTTTGTTTTTGCTCCCATTTTTCATGAGATGGACTTAAAGATCTAAAATTCATTCCAGATACACAATATTACCATTTCTCTCAAACATTGTTCACAAATCTGTCTAAATGTGTGATAGTGAGCACTTCTGCTTTGCTGAGATAATCCATCCCACCTCACAGGTGTGCCACATCAAGATGCTGATCTGACATCATGATTAGTGCACAGGTGAACCTTATACTGCCCACAATAAAAGGCCACCCTGAAATGTGCATTTTTTTTTTTGCTTTATTGGGGGTCTGGGGACTCAGAACCAGTCAGTATCTGGTGTGACCACCATTTGCCTCATGCAGTGCAACACATCTTCTTCGCATAGAGTTTATCAGATCGTCAATTGTGGCCTGTGGAATGTTGGTCCACTCCTCTTCAATGGCTGTGCGAAGTTGCTGGATATTAGTGGGAACTGGTACACGCTGTGATATAAGCCGGTCAAGCACATCCCAAACATGCTCAATGGGTGACATGTCCGGTGAGTATGCTGGCCATGCAAGAACTGGGACATTTTCAGCTTCCAAGAATTGTGTACAGATCCTTGCAACATGGGGCCGTGCATTATCTTGCTGAAACATAAGGTGATTGTCATGGATGTATGGCACAACAATGGGCCTCAGGATCTCATCACGGTATCTCTGTGCATTCAAAATGCCATCAATAAAATGCACCTGTGTTCTTTGTCCATAACAGATGCCTGCCCATACCATAACCCCACCACCACCATGGGCCACTCGATCCACAACATTGACATCAGCAAAGCGCTCACCCACACGACGCCACACACGCTGTCTGCCATCTGCCCTGAACAATGTAAACCTAGATTCATCCGTGAAGAGAACACCTCTCCAACGCGCCAGACGCCATCCAATGTGAGCATTTGCCCACTCAAGTCTGTTACGGCGACGAGCTGGAGTCAGGTCAAGACCCCGATGAGGACGACGAGCATGCAGTTGAGCTTCCCTGAGACGGTTTCTGACAGTTTGTGCAGAAATTCTTGGTTATGCAAACCAATTGTTTCAGCAGCTGTCTGAGTGGCTGGTCTCAGACGATCTTGGAGGTGAACCTGCTGGATGTGGAGGTCCTGGGCTGGTGTGGTTACACGTGGTCTGCGGTTGTGAGGCCGGTTGGATGTACTGCCATATTCTCTGAAACGCCTTTGGAGACGGCTTATGGTGGAGAAATGAACATTCAATGCACAAGCAACAGATCTGGTTGACATTCCTGCTGTCAGCATGCCAATTGCACGCTCCCTCAATGCTTGTGGCATCTGTGGCATTTTGCTGTGAGACAAAACTGCACATTTCAGAGTGGCCTTTTATTGTGGGCAGTATAAGGCACACCTGTGCACTAATCATGATGTCAGATCAGCATCTTGATGTGGCACACCTGTGAGGTGGGATGGATTATCTCAGCAAAGCAGAAGTGCTCACTGTCACACATTTAGACAGATTTGTGAACAATGTTTGAGAGAAATGGTAATATTGTGTATCTGGAATGAATTTTAGATCTTTAAGTCCATCTCATGAAAAATGGGAGCAAAAACAAAAGTGTTGGGTTTATATTTTTGTTGAGTGTAGATTAATTGATTGATAGACATTAACTTTTCTGTTGCTTGCAAATATTTCGAGTGTTGATATATGTTGTTTCACTACAGGTAAACCAGCATATGAAAAGGACGAGTGACACCCTGACTGGGCTCTATCACTGCACCTGGGTCACTCTGATGTTACACAGACTGGAACTCAGACCAGACAGACACACATATGGCAGAAGATGAGGAAGATGGAGACAACGCAGAGGCAATGCTACCCATACTATATATCTGTGTACTTATGTTTTAGAATTTGTTGCTGTTATACCATTGTGTTCTTTGCACCTAATACAAAACAAACGTTTCTTAGCTGTATACGTGTGTATAAGGGGTGTAATTCCATGGCAATAAATGCAATTCTGACTTTGTCTGACTGTTTTATTAGAAATGCCATTGTAATTGTGCAATTGTTTGGGTTAGAGTTTAATAACAAATATTGCAGAACAAATAATGAAAAATAAATTGTGCAAAAGAATAAATTAACATAAGAAAACAATGCAATTAAAAACTGAAGCCTTTTCAGGAAAACAATTCACAAACTACAAGTATTGCATAAAAAATTGTGCAAAAGAATAAGTTGACATAAGTAAACACACCGATCAGCCATAACATTATGACCACTTGGACAATATAATCTGAGCCAATACTACAGCTGTGCCTTCAATTCTGCCTTTGCAAAGATAATAATGTTCAGTTTTTGATTTACATGGCCAGAGAATATTAAACTACATGGTGATTTGTATTTTGAACTGGTGTTGAACTGGAACAGAGCATCTGTTTGAATTTTGAACTTTGAATTTTGAACTTCGAATTTTGAATGTTAAATGAATGTCCAATATAAAACCAACTTATTGCCAGTGGCGAACTCATATGGGTCCATATTTCCGACTAAAGCAATCTTTTCCGGGTATTGCTTCTTTGCCCCCGGCAGGAGTTTCTTGCGGTAAAGTTAATGTCCTTCAAATTTGCTCGTCAGCATCACCAAATTCAACTGATAACAATAATAATTACAATATGAATGTGTTCAAACTATGTATCGGGGAAAGAATGAGTGAATTGCTTCCTTCCACAGCCTACCAAAATGACGCGGGTATCCCAGAATGCATTGCTCTGTAACGTCAGTTGGCAAATTCTACGGAGCTCCGCCTTTCGTAAAACAGATCGGAGGGGAATTGTAGATGTGTGACGATGAAGACATTATTAATTAACAGATGGACGACCGTTTATAGGTATCCTGGATATCCGATGTCCTAGTAGCACTAGGGGCCAGTTGTTCAAAAAATGTAATCCGGATCAAAATTATCCAGATTTGGAAATCCCATTTTTTGTTATCCAGGATCAGGTAATCTGTCTTACTTTTAAGGCGGCTTTTCAAAGCAACATTGGATTGGATCTTGTCACGAATGGGGGGCTTGGAAACAGGCGTGGACTCAAAAAACAGGTGGAGGTGAGGACCCAAGTGCAGGTAAAAGGTTTTATTTTAATAATAAACGAAATACAAACTAAAAACTAAGACTTAACCAAAGTATCCAACAAAGAACCACGAGGGCAAAAACGACGATCAAAGAAACACTTACAAAACACAGGAGCCAGAACTCAAAAGGACACGGAAGGCAGGACGCAGGTACAAAGACAACTCCAGAGACATGACGTGGTGCACGATAGCGACAAACGACATTTAACAATGATCCGACAAGGGACAGGGGAAAACACACAGACTATATACACAGGGAGGCAGGGAGCTGACGAGGGACAGGTGAAACACATCAGGGCAGGCATGGTAATCAACACGAGAGGGAGGGGGAGTCAAGACAGCAGAAACAACAAGGACCAGGAAGTACGAGACAGGGAAACACACTGAGGGCAAAATAACACAGGAAATCAAAACTAACAAAACAGAACATGACAAAACACAGACATGACAGATCTCCCTGATCCAGATACACAGTTTTCAGGATTACCAAATCCGGATTACCAGCTATGTAAAGAACAGGTAGAAGAGCCAACATGGGGTCACTTTAAGTGTTTATTTTGAGACAAAACACAAAACATCCACTTCCATTTATAATTTCTTTTATGACCCCTCATCTGAGCCACACCAAGCACAATTTTTTTCTTTTGGGGAACATGCCCAATACTATTGGGGTTATTGACTGCACTCATGTGCATATCCAAGCACCTCATGAGAGGAATTGGGAGTACATCAACCGAAAGGGGAGGTGCAGCATCAACATCCAACTTGTGGGCGACGCTGACCTCATCATCGCAAACTGTGTCGTGAAGTGGCCTGGGTCTGTTCATGATGCACGTATCCTGAGGGAGAGTGCTTTATACAGAGAGCTTGAAACCAACCGACCGGATGGATAATATTAGGAGACAGTAGCTATCCACTCCTACCATGGCTGATGAATTTTCTTGCAGCAACCCAGGCTGCAAAGGCACGCTTCAATACTGCTCATTGCAAAACAAGATGTGCAATTGAGCATTTAAATGGAGTTCTGAAGAGATGCTTTGCATGCCTTAACTATTTGCGAGTGGAACCACAGGGAGTATGCAACATAATACTTGCGTGTATTGCCCAGCACAACATTGCTACCAGACACAATGTCCCTCTCCAGAAACAATGTTTATGATGCACCTGCACCTGTTGAAGAACCAGACCAACCTCTAGCGTTCTGTCAGAATGAGGGACTGACTGGACGTGTAGTAAGGGATGCAATTGTTCGAAATTATTTTTGACAGGTTCATATCTGATGACATTAAAAATACAGTGATGAATGACAATGACAGAGATGAAAAATTGAATATATTATTTTTGTTTGTTATTGAAATCTGTTTGGGGGTTTATTTCATGGGGACAAGATCATTTTTATTTTTACTTTACTATACTGAAAGGCTTAATTGGTTGCCTATGTCTACTTTATCACTGTAACTGTCTGTAAGTCAAGTGCAAAATATAAACTAGAAAATTCCCCCGCCGGGAAATTTTGAAAGGGCCACGGGGGCTACTGCCGGAGTTTATATACTTTACGATGAGATTCTTCGAGATTTCAAACGAGACGGAGTTGTTTTAGAGGCAAATACAACTACAAATACTTCGTACTCAACTGTTTGCCAGTACATGTCACCGAACTCAGCTGTCACTCAGGTACTACCAAGTACTACCGAGTACTACCGAGTACTACTGAGTACTACCGAGTACTACTGAGACTCAAGTACTGAGAACTACTAGGTACACTCTAAAAACTAATTCAGGGGATCTTTAGTCATTACTTAAATATATATATTGTTGTGAAATAAAAAATCAAGTTCTGAGATACTGTTAGACTTTTTACTTGTAATTGTTATTTTATTGAGCTTGGATGACACACAAATTATGCCTATTGATTCAATATACTATCATGACTTGTCAGAGTTTAAAATTTTCAGTTAATCAAAAAATAATTAAATTTTTAGTTCTGTTAATGTAAAATACAATTACAATACAACCACAGTTTCCCTCTCCTGCAATGCACGCACGGGCATGTTCAAGGCCAGACGAGTGACCACAGCTGAAACTTCATTGAAGCGTTGTGGTGAATGGTAAGTAATTTTATGCTTAATTACACATATTTGCATTCGCTCAGGATTCTGTTGGTGATAGCCTACTATAACCGAATACCGAAATCTGGAAGTCCTAACTCTGAAATCTGAGCCGTGTTGATAGTACAGTCTGTGTGCCGAGGTAAAGTTAGCTAGTAGCTGTAGCCTGTCACTGACTGAGTAGGCTTAAATGCGCCAAGTAGCCAGGGAAAACGTTTTGGCAAGCTAATTTAATATGGGATTACCCATTAGCCACCGCTCCGGTTAGCATATAGGCTAGCTACGTTTATAAACTACAAGTAGCTACATCATTTACTTTCGCTAGCTGACTAACAAACTAGCGCACAAATAGGTTGTGTGTTAGCGAGTTATCTTTAGTATTTCTTCTAATCTGAATCATAGTTTAATCATGTCTAGCTGACGTTAGCCAGTTAGCATAATGCTAACTGGCTCCGGTAATAGCCATTGCTTGCTAAGAGGCTAGGGCTCCATTTTAGCTTGTTGATTTGGCCTGTTGCTACACTATTTGTTCAGATACTTTGCTCAAAACCGGTCGGCTTTATGTAGGGCCCTATGAATTCAGTTTTATTTTTTCCACTCATTGTCTGTTGAGAATTTATTTTGAAGAACCATATTTCATTTGTAAGGGTCTTCAACCCGAGTACCGGGGGCAGCTGCGCATGTTGCAACACACACCATATAAGGGCATGCTAACCATGTAGCAACATATTCATGCAGCATACCCTCTTAACGGGAAGAAGCTCAGCTACAAGCTCATGAAAACAATTTTCACCTAATCAAAACACAACTCCGACACCAAGCATCTAAATGAGCACAGAGAAAAAACATGCTAACGGCGCATGTCCGCAAAACTGCCGCTAGCGATTACGCTACTTCATGCTAACGATACAAACAGCATGCCATATGAAAGCTGGGACTCTACAGATTCCAACGGTATAAGTCTCATCACTCTACGCCCCAAATTCACTGAAACAGCAGCCGAAGAAGAGCAAAAATACACATCACTTTATACAGACATAATCATGAGTTATGTCTTACATTTGCTGTTTTGTGATTATAAATTGTGTTCAAGTGCATTACACAGCCTCCACCGGCTTATCCAATGTATCTGTGTCACTTTGAAATGATTCCTGACGGTTTTATACGATTTTATACATCCTAACACCTATTAATTTCTTCTGCAAGGATGTGGAGGAGCTCAACGCAGACCTTGCGATGTAAGTGATGAAGATTGCCGTCATTGGTGATGGGCGTGCAACCATTGTAGTCGAGGGAACCAAGATCCTGCAGGGGATTGATGTCGCCAGATCCTGTGCTTTGCTGATGGGAGTAATCTATGCTCTTAACCTTAGCTATCCCAAGCAGTTGAAATTTACCTTTGAGGCATTCCAGAAGCTATGCCTTGATCTCGATGGACAAAAAGCCAACTCTAAAGTAATGAATCTCAAGTATGGTATTTTCTAGAGCGGACTTGATCGACCTTGCGCGAGGAAGAAGCTTACATCACACACACACACACACACACACACACTTCTTGTTTTGTTTCTGTGATAGTATGAATACCTACTGAGTGAAAACCAAATCAGTGTAAGTTATCAGCATAGAAAAGGATGACCTCTGTTCTCTGAGGGTGTTAGTGCATTTTGAACTTTATATGCAGTGCCTTCTTTTGCTGGATATTTTTGCTGAAGTTAGTTAGGAGTGTGAGCAGTCTGCCATAGTTGATTGAAAGAAGCTTTGCTCATTTGATGTTAAAATTAGTGCCTTTAATGTACAGCCATCTGTCTTTTGTTTTCAATCATTTTCATGTGTACAAGTCAAAGGATGGTGATTCATGCACAGGGTTTTACTTAATTTTATAACACTGTTCCTCGTCATAAAGCTTTAAATGGAGTTTCTAGGTGAAAGTATGCCCGAGCTGAAGACGTTTGACTGAAAAACTACATTACCCACTACTAAATGTAGTTTTTAGTCCCACTGACTGCTCCTTCCTGTCCACCAATCAGAGCACACCTGCTGTCAGTTATGAAGATCAGAGCCACAGGGCACTCTGTGGCTCTGATCTTCCATAGCAACGGCCCTTGGTGCATGTGTGTGACTGCTTTGGAGCCTGTGTCTGCATCTCTCTATCGCTCCATTTCCCCTTTGCGGAGGGTCCGAACAAAAGCCTGCCACGCTCACACCGAAACTCCTATCGCCACCATTTTCGTACTGTTAGCGCCACAAGACTCGGCTGAAGACAGTGATGACTTTTATTTTTTCCTAGTGTCAGAAATGTGGACGCTAGGGCGAGTTAGAAATGCTATTCATTTCAGGTTTCTTTGAAAATCTGCTTCTAAATTAACATTAGAGCAGATGAGGAAAAAAATGGACTTGGCCGCGCTTAGAGGTTGCTAGTTCAAATTCTGTAAAACTCACAGAGATTTTGAGCACATTGTGAGAGACAGGACAAGTTTGTCTACAAAATTGGAGAATATCACGTCTGTAGAGTGAAGATTGTGGCCGGGAGGAGTTTGGAAACGAAAAAGTTCTGAGAAGCCCTCACACTCTAAGCGATGATGTCACGCACTCTAGCCCAGAAGGTTCCATGCAATACACACCCATTATAATCTCATGATTTCTCCCAAAACGATCATGGTCATTTAACAGTGATTGATCATTGAACTATATGACCTATTGAAACGCGGATTGGCACACCAGGACACAAGAGTTGTGTCTATGTTTTAGAGTTTAAATGGAGTTTCTAGGTGAAAGTATGACTGAGCAGCAGGCGTTTGAAAAGCTACAATTTAATCTTCTTTTTTTTCGCTCGTCCCATTCATTTCAATGGGGAAATTTCGGTGGTTTTAAAATTAATATTCTGGACTACATTTCCCACTGACTGCTCCTTCCTGTCCACCAATCAGAGCACAGCACTAGTGAATCCATTTTAAAGTTTAAATGGAGTTTCTAGGTGAAAGTATGCCCGAGCTGAAGACGTTTGACTGAAAAAACTACATTACCCACTACTAAATGTAGTTTGTAGTCCCACTGACTGCTCCTTCCTGTCCACCAATCAGAGCAGACCACTCGTGTCTCCATTTTAAAGTTTAAATGGAGTTTCTAGGGCCGTTTCTCAATACCCAGTACGCCAAGTTCGAACTCGTGAACTCCGGGAGTCTAGACTTGCGGAGTTCAGTTGGAAGAACGAACTCCCGGGGTACGGGAGGACGGGAGAACGGGAGGACGGTGTTTTTTCTGCATTTGGAACAGGAACGTACTTGATGACGTCATCGTTTTTGCCGGTTGATGGCGTTCAACTTCCAGTTATTTTCACTGGTTAAAATAAAATAAACACTATAAAAAACAACTCCGTTTCATTTGTATATTTTATTATATATTATATGAGGATATAATATGATGTTTGCTGCCTTGTCACGCCGGGACAGAAGTTGTAAAAATGACATTCCCGCAAAAATACATAAAAACATTTATTCACCCCAAAACAGTAGAATTTCAAAACTTCTAACGTTAACTTTTGTGCGTCTTCTCCTCCGCCATTGCTTTATTGAAATGCATTCTGGGATACGTAACTGCCCAAAGTCCACACAAGTCTCCTCCGATGCATCCCCGGTGAAATGGGCGGGGCAAGAACACATCCGGGGTATTTGACCGTACTTGGCCAGATGCGAACTTTGAATTGGAACAGTACTCGGTCCGACGCTGATGACGTTTCTCAAGTCCACAAGAACAGAAGTACAGAGAAGAACGCATATTGAGAAACGGCCTATGTGAAAGTATGCCCGAGCTGAAGACGTTTGACTGAAAAACTACATTACCCACTACTAAATGTAGTTTTTAGTCCCACTGACTGCTCCTTCCTGTCCACCAATCAGAGCACACCTGCTGTCAGTCATGAAGATCAGAGCCACAGAGTGCCCGTCTCCATAGCAACGGCCCTTGGTGCATGTGTGTGACTGCTTTGGAGCCTGTGTCTGCATCTCTCTATCGCTCCATTTCCCCTTTGCGGAGGGTCCGAACAAAAGCCTGCCACGCTCACACCGAAACTCCTATCGCCACAATTTTCGCACCGTTAGCGCCACAAGACTCGGCTGAAGACAGTGATGACTTTTATTTTTTCCTAGTGTCAGAAATGTGGACGCTAGGGCGAGTTAGAAATGAAGCTGCTTTCAGGTTTCTTTGAAAATCTGCTTCTAAATTAACATTAGAGCGGATGAGGAAAAAAATGGACTTGGCCGCGCTTAGAGGTTGCTAGTTCAAATTCTGTAAAACTCACAGAGATTTTGAGCACATTGTGAGAGACAGGACAAGTTTGTCTACAAAATTGGAGAATATCACGTCTGTAGAGTGAAGATTGTGGCCGGGAGGAGTTTGGAAAGGAAAAAGTTCTGAGAAGCCCTCACACTCTAAGCGATGATGTCACGCACTCTAGCCCAGAAGGTTCCGCGCAATACACACCCATTATAATCTCATGATTTCTCCCAAAACGATCATGGTCATTGAACAGTGATTGATCAGAAACTATATGACCTATTGAAACGCGGATTGGCACACCAAGACACAAGACTTGTGTCTACGTTTTAGAGTTGAAATGGAGTTTCTAGGTGAAAGTATGCCTGCGCAGCAGGCTTTTGAAAAACGACAATGAAAGTTCCTTTTTTTTCGCTCGTCCCATTCATTTCAATGGGAAAATTTCGTTGGTTTTTCGCGACTTACGTCGCAAAAAATTTGTGTTCGGCAAAGAAAAGCAATAGCACGCCGATCCCGATCGAAGCGCACATTTTGATATATCATTTGTCCTACAACTCTTAAAGCTGTAGAAGTTTTAGCCACTCGAATTCGAGGCAAAATAATAATAATAACCAGAAAATTCCCCCGCCGGGAAATTTTGAGAGGGAGGCAGTGGGCCGCCGCCCGGGGGTTGGTGTGGAAAAGTTTAAAGTTCAAACGGACTTTCTAGGTGAAAGTATGCCCGAGCTGAAGACGTTTGACTGAAAAAACTACATTTCCCACTAATAAATGTCGTTTTTAGTACATTCCTGTCCAGCAATCAGAGCACACCTGCTGTCACTTCTCAAGATCAAACCCACAGTCACCGTAGAAATGGCCCTCAGCGCGTGTGTATGAATGCATTCAAGTCTCTCTCTATCGCTCCATTTCGGAATACTACTAGGTACTATGTCACCGGGCTCAGCTCTCACTCAAGTACTACCTAGTACTACCGAGTACTACTGACACTCAGGTACTGAGAAATACTTGGTACTATGTATTGTCAAACAGTTGAGTGCTTCGCACTCAACTGTTTGCCAGTACATGTCACCGAGGTCAGCTGTCACTCAAGTACTACCTAGTACTATCTATTACTACCTAGTACTACCGAGTACTACTGACACTCAGGTACTGAGAAATACTAGGTACTATGTATTGTCAAACAGTTGCCAGTACATGTCACCGAGGTGAGCTGTCACTCAAGTACTACCTAGTACTACCTAGTACTACCGAGTACTACTGAGACTCAAGTACTGAGAACTACTAGGTACTATGTATTGTTTGAAAAACCACAACTCTGCCAATCAGAGCGCACCTGCTATCACTTCTGAGTGAGACAGAGACAGATAGTCTCCATTTTAAAGTTTAAATGTAGTTTCTAGGTGAAAGTATGGCTGAGTTGTTGATGGACTACATTTCCCACTGACTGCTCCTTCCTGTCCACCAATCAGAGCACATCACTCGTGTCTCCATTTTAAAGTTTAAATGGAGTTTCTAGGTGAAAGTATGCCCGAGCTGAAGGCGTTTGACTGAAAAAACTACAATACCCACTACTAAATGTAGTTTTTAGTCCCACTGACTGCTCCTTCCTGTCCACCAATCAGAGTACACCACTCGTCTCTCCATTTTAAAGTTTAAATGGAATTTCTAGGTGAAAGTCTGCCCGAGCAGAAGACATTTGACTGAAAAAACTACATTTCCCATTACTAAATGTAGTTTTTAGTACATTCCTGTCCACCAATCAGGGCACACCACTCGTGTCTCCATTTTAAAGTTTAAACGGAGTTTCTAGTGCTGTGTTCGAAATCGCCCCCTATCACGGATGTAGTGCACTATATAGTGTGTTCGCCATTTTGTAGTGTTGTTCGAATTCTCCGTGGCTGATTTCATCCACTATGTAGTGGATGACAAAATACCCACAATGCACCGCAAAATTGAGTGAACAAGCGATGTACACTACATTGTGCTCCCGTATCCCACAATGCAATGCTGCCGTGGTTTGTCAGAGGAGAAGAAAAGAGACGAAATGGCCGCCGCACCAAACGCCGCCGCACCAAACGCCGCTTTTGTCTACAAATGTAAGTAACGTTAGAATGTACACATTTCATGCGTGTAATACTTTAGTGGCGTAGTTTTTATGGCAGTAGTTTTAAAACGAGCCGATTTGTTGGTGGAGAAGCATCCTGTTTGTTGTTTGTATCTGCTAGCTAACGTTAACACTAAGCTAACGCTAAAGCTAACGCTAGTAGCAGACAGCCGCTCACATCTGATCATAACGTTTGTTCTCTTTTCCCAATTGGAGGTGTGTTAGAAAAATATATGCTTTTCTGTTTCTTGTTTCAAGGGACTGATGAGGATGTTGAAAAACTAATAAAAATGCGCATGAAGCATAACGGCCTGTTCTCAGGCTGAAGAAATGCGGCTCTGCATGGATGGGAGTAAGCAAACAAATTTGAGTGATAGCATCATTTTGTTCCTTACTGAATTTTACAATTTTGTGAACTTATTATAGTCTTAAACTCTGATTACCTGTGATTACCTGTGATTACAATCTGTGCTATATAATCTGTAAATCTGACAAGCCTAGGCAAAATAACAATTACGAGGCTACACGTATTGTATAATGATATATAATATCACATTGCACAATATTATTGTGCATATTTAACAGTGTATTTGATTAGTACTGATATAAGTCATACTTTGCTTTATTCTGTAGGGTTGTCTTGAAGGAAATGGGCCTGGAGGGGGTCTTATCCCCAGCTAGGGCGGGGAAGAAGTGGGAAAATTTAAAAAAAACCTACAAGGTATGATTTGTCTTGGCTCTTTGTGAGAAACATCCTGTGGTGACAATATATTTGGCTTACTAAATGAACACTTATAATTCAAAGGAACTCAAGAAGCCACCAACAGGCCAGGGGACTGAGTCAGGGGAGGACACTGCATCGTCCTGGAAGTGGTACCCCCTGATGGACGAGGCACTTGGCCATCCATCCGGCCTCCTGTCCTTGTTGCCTCGGCCTGGGGGGAAAGTTCCAGGGCTGCTGCAGTGTCCTCTCCTGACGCCCAAAGAGCACCCCCATCCCCAGCTGACGGCAGCCCAGAAGAGGCAGGGCCAGCAGAGGCAGGGCCAGCAGAGGCAGGGCCAGCAGAGGCAGGGCCAGCAGAGGCAGGGCCAGCACAGCCCAAAAAGAGGCAGAGGGCAGACCCTGTCCTCGAATTCCTCGAGGCAGAGAGTGCTAGGGCGGAGGAGAGGGCCAGGAGAGAAGAAGAGAGGGAGGAGAGGCTGCTGTCTCTACTAGAAAAAATCGTTGAAAGAATGTGAATTATTAAATAAATGTGTTTCCAGAGTAGTTGAGGTGTTTCTTTCTGTATATTTCAAAGAAAAAAGTGTCAAGGTGACTAACAAAAAACAACTATTTGACGTTTTAATACATTAAATGAAAAATCAAGTGAATAAATATAAAAATCAGTATAACAATAACAATAATATGATTAATTAAACGACTTTACAAACTCCCCCAACAATTATGTCAACTCTATATATTACAATGAATGAATGAATGAATAAATAAATAACAAATATACAAACTTACTCATTTATAATAACAATATGATTCATTGAACGATTTTCAACAATTATGTCAACTATATATATACCATTATTTATATATATATATATATATATATATATATATATAAATGAATAAATAAACAAACCCTAACTCACTGCATCTAATCTTATGCTTTCATATTTGCATATAGTTGTGGTCCTCCAGAGCCGCAACTTGACAATCGGGAGCAGAGATGGCTGCGGTCAGAAGCTCCCGAATGCGCTCCCCACTGCGCTGATCCTGGTGATGTGGATCTCCACCGTCTCCATCTGGCCTGATGACTTCCTCCGCTGGCTCCACAATGTCACCATTGGAGAGACAAATATTGTGGAGGATGGCACAACAGGCTATGACGTCGGGTGCAAATTTTGGCTTCACCTCCAGCGCCTTAAAAAATATTGCCCTCCATCGGGTCTTCATGCTCCCAAAGGACCTCTCAATCACTGATCTAGCCTTGGCGTGGTGGTGGTTAAAGCGCCTAGCTGTGGCAAGGTGGACTGGCTCCTTGTAAGGCGTGATGAGGGCAATGGGGGCAGACAAGCAGGGATACCCACCATCCCCAAGGATATAAAAACCTTGGGGTGGATATCGCTGGGTTGTGTATATCGGGCTGTTTTTCAGGACCCTTGAATCGTGGACAGAGCCTGGGTAGCCTGTGAAAATGTCCAGGTACTTGCCTTTGTGGTCACAGACTGCTTGTAGCTGGATGGAGGGAAACAGCTTCCTATTAACGTAGCACTGGGCATCAACAGACGGGGGTTTCACGCGAATTTGGCACCCATCAATGCTGCCTGCTGCCCTGGAGAATGCAGGGGAGCCTGCAAGGTGGGCAAATCCATTGCCTATATCCTCGAGCTCAGCAGCAGATGGGAGATGGATAATCTTGTTCAACATTTTCAGCAGCTTCCTGGACATCTTGTGGACCATATCATGGACGGTTGTGCGAGGGATGTCAAAACTCCTTGACACGACACGATATGAGGTGGCACTCGCAAGCCAAAACACAAACACCAGCACCTCAAGGTAGTGGCCCCATCCATGGTCCTGCTGGCTACTGGTGACTGCCACCAGGTTATCGAGCGAAGCCCTGGTGAGTCGGTAGTCAGGCATCAGGTCTGCCTCTTCGTCCAGGTAAAGCCGAAGGACTGGCATGGTGACGTTAAGGTGGCAGTAGGTCTGGGGTTCCAGTAAAAACGAAAATTATTTTAATATTTAATATGTAATCTTCACAGATCATATATTACGAACTGTAGTGTGTTGGAAGGTTAAAGGGTCTTCTTTAATCATGACCCCACTATTCAATTTATACATTTGGTTTTGATACTTCTTCATCCTCAAGCTTTATTGCACAATTTGTGAAAATTGTAACTGAATCTTATTCAACTAATTTGAGATTTTTCTCTGCCATATCAAAGTTTTCCTTACACTTGATTTATTAGTGATATCCACTTAGTATAAACCATAAGTACACACATAGGATATTCTGTTTCTGTTCTTCTTTCCTCTGTTAAGTGTTTTCCTCCCCTCTCTCCCTTAATCTGTTTTCTCTAACCCCTGAACCCCCGCTCATGCTCATGTAAAGCGCCTTGGGTATTTTGAAAGGCGCTATATAAATAAGTTATTATTATTATTATTGTTATTCTCACAGTGGTTTTTTGCATTTTGTTTTACAGTTACTGACATCTCCAGCTCCTTCAAGGATTCCCTTGGGCGGGGAAGACTGTTCACCTGATTCCCGTTTTTCCTGATTCTAACCCTTTGGCATATTCTTTAATAAATACATTTTTGTAGAGTTCATATTTGTCATTCCTGATTGAAACATTAAATTTATCATTTTTAGTGTTTAAGGGTATAGAAATAAGGACTGCCACAGGTATTTCCAGTTAATTAACCAGATGATTACCTATTTCATTATTTTATGTTGTTGTTGCTGCAATTACTTGAACTGATTTATCAAAAAATGATAACCTTGGTGAGTTATGTAATAACTGGTTGCACAGTAAGTCATTGAAATGAAGTTAATGTGTAAAAGTTTAATGTAAGTTTAAAGAAAACAGACATTTTTGCCATGATTGTCTTTCACGTTGGGGTCCTCAGCAAAACAATGAAAAGCTTAGTTTTTTATGTGTTAATTATAATGGCAATATAAAGTTATATTACTATAAATGAGTTAAGGTAAGTAGAGTTTTTAAATGAATATCAAAGACATTTTAATTTCATTTGGTAGTCATTCACTAAATCATGGGTGCAATCATAGGGTTTCCCCATATCAGTTAGCATGTTAGATAAGATTTATTTTGGTATTTACCTGTTGACGTCGGCGAATCAATAAATAGCGCCGTAAACGCCTAAGACGCCGTTCCCTTCGCCTCCGTCGGTGCCTGAGAACCAGGAGTTGGGCGAGCAGCATCAAAACAACAACGGGTACCATTTTTTCATAGAATAAACAACTTTTTATCTTAAAGCGCTACGTATCTTACAGCTTGTGCGCAACCCTGAGCATTTACAGCTCATGACGAGGACACAAAACAGTAGCTGACAAAACCAAACTCACACACCATTGATATTTCAACTGTTTATTGACCAAGAAACACAACCGCCATGAAGAATCACATCTTTATAGCGTCAGGTATGTTTACATGATGCTCGGCGCGCCCACTCACGTCACATGAGTATCTGTCGCATCTGCTGACGTAACCACGTTCAGAAAATGACCCGTGTAGTGTCCGAATTCTCCTCCCGTCGTACCCTACATCGTGTACATGATGTAGTGCACTATATCATATACACAATGTAGGGGATAGGGAGTGAGTGAATGAGTGAATGATTTCGAACACAGCTTAGGTGAAAGTATGCCCCAGCAGAAGACGTTTGACTAAAAAAACTACATTTCCCACTACGAAATGTAGTTTTTAGTACATTCCTGTCCACCAATCAGGGCACACCACTCGTGTCTCCATTTTAAAGTTTAAATGGAGTTTCTAGGTGAAAGACTGGCTGAGTTGAAGATGGACTACATTTCCCACGGACTGCTCCTGTCCACTGCTCCTGTCCAGCAATCAGAGCACACCTGCTGTCACTTCTCAAGATCAAAGCCACAGAGTGCCATCACCATAGCAACGGCCCTCTAGCGCGTGTGTAACTGCTTTCAAGCCTGTCTCTATTGCTCCATTTCGGCTTCACGGAGGGTCCGAACAAAAGCTTGCCACGCTCACACCGAAAGTCCTATCGCCAAAATCGTCACACCGTTAGCGCCACAAGACTCTGCTGAAGACACTGATCACTTTTATTTTTTCCTACTGTCAGAAATGTGGACGCTATGGCGAGTTAGAAATGCTGCTCATTTCAGGTTTCTTTGAAAATCTGTTTCTCATTTTGTATTGTGAGTCAATGGGGAGAAAAACTGACGTGGCCGCGCTTAGAGGTTGCTAGTTCAAATTCTGTAAATCTCACAGAGTTTTTGAGCACATTGTGAGAGACAGGACAAGTTTGTCTACAAAATTGGAAAATATCACGTCTGTAGAGTGAAAACTGTGGCCCGGAGGAGTTTGGAAAGGAAAAAAATCTGAGAAGCCCTCACACTCTAAGCGATGATGTCATCCACTCTAGCCCAGAAGGTTCCACGCAATACACACCCATTATAATCTCATGATTTCTCCCAAAACGATCATGGTCATTGAACAGTGATTGATCAAACACTATATGACCTATTGAAACGTGGATTGACACACCAGGACACAAGACTTGTATCTACGTTTTAAAGTTTAAATGGAGTTTCTAGGTGAAAGTATGCCTGAGTAGCAGGCGTTTGAAAAGCTACAATTTCTGCTTTTTTTTTCCACTCCTCCCATTCAAGTCAATGGGAATATTTCGTTGGTTTTTCGCGAAAAACTCGTGTTCGGCTAAGAAAAGCAATAGCACGCCGATCCCGATCGAACCGCACGTTTTGATATATAATTTGTCCTACAACTCTTATAGCTGTAGAAGTTTTAGGCACTCGAAATTCCGTAGGAAAGAAAATAATAACTAGGAAAAAATCCACTGAATAACAATAGTGCTCGGGGCTTACTTTTACTTTTATACTTTTATTAGGGCCACGGGGCAATCGCACCAGTGTAGGGGCTACAGCTATAAGCTGTAGGGGCCAGTGCTCGGTGCGATTGCCCCGTGGCCCTAAAAACTAGGAAAAAATCCTATGAATAACAATAGTGCTCGGTGCGATTGCCCCGTGGCCCTAATAAAAGTATACACACTAAATCACACAAATTTATTATTTGACCAATTTTAAAGTTTTACTACATTTTCTTCCTGAAATCCACCTTGAAATCCTACCCCTTGTTGGGATCAGGGTAATCCTGTTTTTTT
The DNA here is from genome assembly GCA_029853015.1 of Chelidonichthys spinosus. NCBI lineage: Eukaryota > Metazoa > Chordata > Actinopteri > Perciformes > Triglidae > Chelidonichthys > Chelidonichthys spinosus. The sequence continues at coordinate 194,760 of CM056826.1, forward strand.
GGATCAAAGTTATCCAAATCCTATTGAAAAGTTTTGAACAACACGAACTGAAGGTTTGATCCATTTCCAAACTAGGATTGGATTACATGATCTGATCCGATTTCAGAATCCTTCTTTCCCTTTTGAACAACCCATTTTCCAAATTTTGATCCAATCCTAAACCAAAATCCGATCAGATTACCTTTGAACAACTGGCCCTAGATGCCAGTTGTGCGCCACTAGTGAATAGAATATCTGATATCCTACTAGTGCGACTAGGATATCTGATATCCTACTAGTAGCCACTAGTGCGACTAGGATATCAGATATCCTACGAGTGCGACTAGGGTATCTGATATCCTACTAGTAGCCACTAGTGCGACTAGGATATCAGACACCTCATATGCGATAGTTAGAGATTTTTTTATTGATGAAAACGTTCAATAGTGCACCGCTAAGGTCCAATATATTAAAAGAACATGTACGTTCTTTGTAGTTTTTAGGGACACTCGTTTTAAGTTATGTGTGAGCGCCGAAGATTGCTGTTAAAGGAATGCTAAACCGGTGGAAACATCGCCAGTCCCCCGTCGGTTTGCACTCACACATCTCCGTCTCAAAGTCATCAACAGTACAGATACAGAATGTTAGGGGGGGAAACCCTTATCAGTAGTTTGTAGAAATGGCATTATTGTTGATTAACCATGCGGCTTTTCTATACAGTAATGTTAATTTTGTTTGATAGCTTTAGTAGCTTGACACTTTGGGCAGACTCGTATGCCATTATGGCGTGTTATCACTACGCACAATCGCCTCTTCGCGTGTTTATCAACGCCGAACCCTAACCCTAAAGGGCGTTTACATACACGTGGATGTGATGGGTCGTTTCGCTAGAGGGCGCTGACAAACACGCGGATGTGATGGGTCGTTTCGCTCAGAACGTACACATAGCTCGAATTGCATACAGATAACACAGCGTGTATATTTACGAAAAGTCATGATGCCACGTTGCTTTGGGGATCAAATTAAAAGATTATTAACAGGGGGCATTTATAAATGGATGTATTTATGATTTGACATTCTTAGAATGCTTTTACTTGTTCAGTTTCAGATCAGTTTATTCCTTTGCATCTCTCTGTTCCAGTTTAAGAAGTTAAGACAGCTTTAAGGAAGATAACTGGAGATGTGATAAAGATACCAGGTAATCCAATGAATCAATTAATGTGAATTCTTCTATCACCCCCCTCCCCCCCCCCCCCCCCCACCACCACCACACACACACACACACACACTATCTCTTTCTCTAAACACCACTAACTTAAATTGTTTTTTTTTTAGTGTGGTAACCTTAAATCACACGCACTCCCACATTTGATCAAAATAAAACTTTTTGCCGTGTTCAATTCAATAATTCATGAATGAGTTCTGTTCATAAATACCATCTTCCTAATTGATATTTAACCTTTGGCACTGCACAGATCATATTTGATTTACCTTTGTATTTGCTTGCAAAGAGGAAAGATGGTTGGTCTAAAAAAAATTGCCAAAAATGTCATTCAAGATTTGCCTTAAAAACATGTTTAAAACTGATATGATTACCTATGCTATTTTCCATCTATAGACGTTATAGAAAACAAATTGTTTTGAGCAAAACATTTAAACCAGTGATTTTAAAGCAGTGTCAGCTGTAATCCATGATCATGTTTTGGTAAGCTAATAGCAATGAACTTGTTGTAATATTAAGTAGTAAGTATAAGCAATTCTGTATGAAAAGTTTTAGATAGTGGTCTAAACTTTGTATTTTTTTCTTTGGCTTTTAGGTTGCTGGTTCCAAAATGACCTGGAAGTGTAAGTTCTGCACAGCTTCTTTCACCTCCAGAAGTCAGTTATTTAGACACTATAGGCTGCAGCACAGCCACTATTCCAGAATCAGCCCTCTTCTATGCCTCTACACTGATTGCATTTGTACGTTTCAGACATTTAATGCACTGAGTACTCATTTGTCAAGATATCATACAGCACAACCTAGCAGTTGTGCAGAACAGAGTCAGGGTCCTGTGTTATTTAAATGCCCTTTATGCACATTTCAGCAACCCTTTTCTGAATCCGCTGTTTTCAGTCATCTCAGAAAGCATTTGAAAAATCGTGAAACAGTGACATGCCCATATAAGGATTGTTGCTATAGCACAAACACAATAAAAATAGTGTACTCTTCATTTAATTCTTATAAAAGTAGAGCACACCAAGCAAGTCTTGCATCAGACTTTCAAACTGATATTGTCAGTGGGGTTCCCCATGATCTTCAAGCCAGTATTTCTGAGGTAACTAGTGATTTGCATGAAGAATGCCCAGGCCAGAGCACAGAAGTGGGGACTGGTGATCAGTGTGACACTGGCAGTCTAAGAAATCAGCTCAGAAATAATGTATCTTCCTTATTCCTTAAGATGCAGGCAATCCTCCATGTCTCAAACACAGCTACTCAGGAAATTGCAGTCCACTTGAATCAGATCTTCTCCTTATCTGAGCCATTGATCGAAGAGGCTGTTAATGACATACTGCAAAGAAATGGTCACAGTATTGCAGAAACTACACTGAGTGAAGTTGTTGCTGCTGTTATGGACTGCAATGTTCTGTCTACATCAACTTCTAAAGGTGCCGAGTTGAGTTCATCCAAGCGCAGAAAAACCTTTATTGAGCACAACTATCCTTGTGTAATGCCAGTTGAGTATCAGTTGGAGCAACCTGGACATACCAGCATGTATGTTCCTATCCTTTCAATGATTCAAGAGTTGTTTAAAAACACAGACATTCTTAACAAGATAACTGAAAAAAATACTGCATCTGGTCAATATGTATCATGCGCCAATGGCTCTCATTTCCTTGAAAATGAGTTACTGTCAACAGGGGATCTCATCCTACCACTCCAGCTATATACTGATGACCTTGAAATTGCCAATCCACTTGGCACATCCCGCAAAATTCACAAATTTTGCGCTGTATATTGGGTCCTCGCAAATGTGCCACCAAAATACAGATCAGTATTACACGCTATACAGCTAGTAATACTGGTAAAAGTGACAGACCTCTGTAAGTATGGATATGCAGCTGTACTTGCTCCATTGCTGCGTGATGTTCATACTCTGGAAAAAGACAGTGTCTTCATCGAAAGAGTTGGTCAGAATGTCAGAGGCACTGTCTTTTGTGTTTCTGCTGACAATTTGGCTGCTCATGGATTAGGTGGCTTTGTAGAGTCATTTAGAGCAGGCCATGTTTGCAGATTCTGTATGGGCTCAGTTGAAGAGTTTCAAGAAACTGAAGTCAAAGAGAGCAAGTTCCCTCAGAGAACCAAAGTCAGCCATGACCTACATGTGCAAACTGTTCAAGAAAGTGACACTTTGAGCAGCCACTTTGGTGTGAAAGGTAGCTGTGTCTTGCGTGAGTCTCTGGATTACTTCCGTACAATCACAGGGTTTCCTCCTGATATACTCCATGATCTTCTGGAAGGTATTGTTCCCATGGAACTTGCTCTTTGTGTTAAAGAGATGATCCGGCTGAAGTACTTCACTTTGGAGTATTTGAACAAGAAGATTACATCATTCCCATATCAACACACTGATAAAGTGAATAGACCTCAGCCACTTCCCAAAACGTTTCTTTCTCGAGGAACGATTGGAGGTAACGGACATGAAAATGCCACTCTGCTCCGACTTCTTCCATTGCTTGTTGGGAGTGTAGTACCAGAGGGTGATAAGGCATGGGTAGTTTTGATGGAGCTGAAAGAGGTGGTAGAGTTAGCATTGTGCCCATCATTTACTGATGAAACCTTGGACTTGTGTGCAAAATCAGTGATCATAGACAGGCACTGCTAGAAGTTTTCCCTGAGGTTAGGCTCCGTCCTAAACATCATTTTGTGGAGCATTATCCTGCGCTAGTCAAGTGCTTTGGCCCCCTGCTGCATGTTTGGACCATGCGGTTTGAGGCCAAGCACCGCTTTTTCAAAAGAGTGGTGCATGATGCTCAAAACTTTAAAAATATTTTGAAGACAATGGCAATCAGACACCAACACATGATGGCATATCATCTTGCTTCACCATCATTTTTCAAGCCAAAAACTCATCCATCCAGGGTTGACTCTATTCTGGTTTCAACTCTACCAGAGGTTGCTCAAGTACACATTAGAGAACAAACAACTAGTGACACAATCTACAAGACATCAAATGTGATCATTGATGGCACAGACTATGTCTGTGGAATGTTTCTGTCTGTAGGAGTCAGTCTGTCTAAATTTAGCAAAATAGAACAGATCTTCCTTGTGAATCACAACGTATCTTTTCTGTGATGTGATTATGACTCCTGGTATGTAGAACATCTACGGTCCTATGAGCTCTCAACTGAATACACAAGTCTGTCGATCCACCTGCATTCTGGTCTGAACAATACAGTCCCTCTCTCAGCATACAAGCTAGACGGCTCACTGCTGCTGACCCCCAAGCGGTTCATTCAAGTCAGACAGAACTGAGTTCAGGTAATAATGAATGGTTATTTTATTTATCAGTTATTGTGTTTTCATTCACTCTCTGTGTAATCAAGGAATTTATAAACTGTATATGGTACTCTTTAACAACCTGATTTTGTCTTTTCATTAGCACGATGGCAGCTGCATCCCCACAACCAATGATTCTTCGTGTTGTTGAGCCAAATCAGGCTAGAAAATTAAAACTCAGCTCAAGACCAGCCTCTATTGATGCACTGATCAGCATTATAAAAGAACAGCTGGAAATAGACCTTGACTTCGATTTGCTTTATGAAGATCCAGACTTTGATGGAATACTAACTTCCCTTGTAGACATTGAGGAATTGCCACAAAAAGCTGTTGTGCACATCTCACTTTCACAAGACTCCAGCTCTATTGCAACTACTGTTGTACTTTCTGATGTGTCATCTCCGGAGCGTCTCAGTAGGTGGCCTCCGGGTCCTTTTCAGGTTCCCACATTTGCATTTGATGTTGAACTGACTCTTAGAGATGGAAATGCAGAATATGAGAAGAACAACACACACCTTAGGTTGACAAGAGACGTAAAGCATGACATTTTAGAAAAGCTTGCATCTACTATTTATGGTTTTAAGGCTTACCCAAGTGATAAAGACATTGCAATGGCTGCTGAGGCTTTTGTAGCCAAACATCCCTGCTTGAAGGAAGCAGGATCTGAGACTGGCTGGAATGGATGGAAAAACAGCATCAAGTTCAAGATGGGCAATTTCAGAAACAAGATGAGACGGGCTGGATGTCAGGAGGTCACTGTTAATGCAGGAAAAAGAAGTAAAAGTCATCCTGAAAATGAACCTTCACATTCCAACAGTAAAAGACCCAAGCGGGCAGAAGTCAACTTCTTACCCAACTTTCCCCAAGGAAGGGATCCTTCAAGCCTTGAGCAGTTGAGGCAGACAATTGTTGAAGAAGACTGAGAAGAACCTGCCCCTCATTAGAAAGATGATGGAGACCACGTTTCCCCTACGCCGACAGACCATAGTGATGTCCTGCCCAGCAGTGAACGAGCTCATGGACCTCTGGCCTGCTCTCAAAATAGAGTCTGAAAGTGAAAATTGTTATTCTTACTCATTTGGCTGCTATTTTCTGCTTTATAAATGTGTGCTAGATTATTCAAATTGAACAGTTTTTTTAAGTGTTGTTTCTATCTTCTCCTGCTGTTATTTCAATGTAGTTGTATGCAGAGTTCCAGCGGATTACGAATCAGAACCTGCCCAACACATTCTATGCTGAGCTTGACCGCCATCTTCCTCGTCTGATGACCTTATTCAGACAGAAGGCATCAAAAACTGAGAAGACAGCAGATGCTCTGGCTGAAATTTTAAAAATCCACGATGAACAGGTAAATAGATTATTACACGTTTCATAGGTTGAACCAGTGAATTTTGCAATAAGTCCACTTCGTGTTTTCCATTTGTCTGATTGCATTAAAGATGTGAACAGGTTATTTGTGGATATATGTTGTGATTGGACTGTTTAAAATCAGCTCTGTTCAGTGAACTTTTCAGTATATACAATTCTGTTTTTATCTGAATAGGAAATCCATGACATCAACACCAAGCGCACTACTGTTTTCCACGCTCTTCCTGTGTATCTGCGCGAGGACGTTTCTGGATTATTCAGAACCTGCACTGTGAGTCTCCTTAAGTCACTAACAGATTCTACTGTGTATTAACAGTTCATCAAATGACTAACATATTTTAGGAGTTACCTTTGTTTAGTCTACAATACAGTTTCTGTGTATGGTCTGTTTTCTTTCTCCTCACTAGAAAGGAACTGTATTGGCGTTTTTTCAAAGTGATAAGATGTTCATTAAAACATTTTCGTGTAAATGTCCTTTAGATTGGTTTCCGTCTATCCCACACGTCTGCTAAATGTAAAAATGTAAATGTCCTGTTCCACGTGTTAGTTTGTGATTACTATCTCTTTTTCATTCATTCAGGACGAGTGTGATGAGCCAGAGCTTGATGGTGTTGCAGTGGGCCTTCTTACTGTCATCAGTGACCATGACACAAGTCCAGTTCACTACCACCCTGTGAGAATCTCTGTCGTCATTGAAAGTGATGCCGTGGTCAGCCTCCCCAGACTTGGAGATGCCTTCCTGGTAATGTTTGGACTGATATATGCACTACACCTCAGCTATCCCAAAGCACTGACCAACACTTTTGAATTCACTCAAAAGATTTTGCTTGGTCTAGAAAGTGGTAAACTGTCACCCGGGGTTGCAGACCCTCAAGAATGACTTGATGATGTAGAAACAAAGCATTAAGGTCAAGCATTATAAAAGGCTAGTTCAAAGTTATCTTATTTTGTCTATAATGCCTCAAACAGTTACTGCACTACTCTGCAGGTGTTCAGCCAATAGGTCCAAACTACACATTATGCCTTTGCATTTTGCATTAATATAATGCAAAAATGTATCGCTAATGTTTTGTATGTTTTAATTAGGGCTGTCAAAGTTAACACAACATCCTCTTAACGCCGTTAATTTTTTTAACGCGCGATTAACGCTTGGTATTTAAAAAAAAAAAACACGCATTGTATGATTTGAGGCCGTCGGTGGCACCTGTAGTCTTGATCCAAAGGGAAGGTGCGTGTCCACAGGCAGCGGTGTTTCCCCGCGTCCCATTCATTGTCCATGTGAAAAGCCGTGCAATGCATTCTGGTAGCGTCGCGGCGAATGTTGAGAGACGGCGCGCGAGTTGGCCGCTCCTTATTTGCCTAAAGTATAAATCGAATCTACTTTATGCTAATCAGAGGCGCCGGGCTCGACTCGCCGCCTCGGGAACGCTCGGGAACGCTCGGGAACGCTCGCGAACACTCGCAAAAATCTGTTGTTTGAAGGAGAGCGCCTGTCAATCATCCTCTAGTGGCAGCCCACCAAGCGTGCAATACTGGGAAGCGGCGCGTCCACACGCATTTAAAATCGATTTGTGAACGGCAAATTCACCTTCAAAAGACTGCCAGATGGTTGAGTCGATAAGACCAAAGTCATCTGCGCGTACTGTGGGTATGAAATGAGCTACCATAGAAGTACGTCCAGTCTGAGATATCACTTGCAAGCCAATGCACTTATATCCTAACTGTACTTATCTCCTGTTACACTATCTCCTGTGACATGTTCACTTTAATTGTTTGTGATATATTCTTATAACCCTGTTTTGATCCCATGTTTTGGTAAGGGGATATTTGAAGTGTTAAATAAACATTTTCATAAATCAAGAATATTTGCCCTTATGTTGTCAAAAGTATTAAGAATATGAAAAAAATGCATTAAGGTACATTTAGAAGAAAAAAAAATGTGCCAAAAAATGCGATTAATTTGCGATTAATCGCGAGTTAACTATGGACAAAATGCTATTAATCGCGATTAAAAAAATCAATCTTTTGACAGCCCTAGTTTTAATGTTTTTTCTCAACAATTGTGGGCTGTGCAAGATTGACCCCAGTTTCACTGTGCATTTGATACTGGTTAATGTAAAAAATGTCCTTTAACAGTTTATAGAGGTTCTTTCTTTTTTTTCATCCAAATTGCTGCCCCGTTGTCTTACTCAGGAATTAGCCAGGAAGCCAAAAGCACACAGTGTTTTCTGTAACGAAGATTATTTAATTTTGGTATTATTTATTATTGTTTTTGATTACTCAGATTATTTTTCTGAATATCTGATTAGTTGTCTGGTCAATATCAGAAATTTGTGATAAATATCTATTTCTAGGTAGTCTCTGGTCTTAAGTGACCAGGAACGCATTTGGAAGGCAGAGAATATTGAGTTTTTCTTCTTAAAAATCTCTCAAATTTATTCAACCCATTTGTACCAGATAAAAGGTTCTACCTGGAGCCAAAAATGGTTCTCCTATGAGGATAAGCCTTACATGGTTCTACTTAGCACTTTTATTTCTAAGAGTGTAGTAGTATGCAATTGCATACTAGTAGCCTGCTAGTTCCGCACTAGTAGTGTATTGTGTCATACTAGTACAGCCAAACTGCTTACATGTTAGGTCCAGAGGGTCACTTAACTTAACTTAACTTAACTTAACTCTTAGAAATAAAAGTGCTAAGTAGAACCATATAAGGTTCTTCGGCTTGTCCGCATAGGAGAACCCTTTTTGGCTCCAGGTAGAACCTTTTATAAAGGTTCCACCTGGAACCCTTTTGGAAGGTTCTACCGAGAACCCCACATAAAGGGTTATACCTAGAACTGTGTGTGTAAGGTTCCACCCAGAACCCCCCATGAGAGGTTCTACAAAGAACCCACGCAGGGAGTTCCACTAAGAACCCTTGCATATTTCAAGGGTTTCATCTAGAACCTGCACAGGGAGTTCCACTAAGAACCCTTTCATTTTTCAAAGGTTACGTCTAGAACCCACACAGGGAGTTGCACTAAGAACCCTTTCATTTTTCAAGGGTTTTATCTAGAACCCACACAGGGAGTTCCACTGAGAACCCTTTCGTATTTCAAGGGTTTCATCTAGAACCCACACAAGGAGTTCCACTAAGAACCCTTTCATATCTGTTACGGCCTCATAGACTTTAATTGAATCCGGCTCGATGAGACCATAGCACATAGAAGGGACACCACAATAATTAAGGTTCAAAAGTTTGTTTATTAAACTTAATAGTTACTGGGGAAGAAAAAAAAGGAAAAAGAAAGTTAACCTTTAAACATTCAAAGTATTCAACCAAAAAGGAGAAGGAGATCCCAGCCAAAAAGAACAAAAGGGGAAAACGCAGGGCCAGCCACGCTGTGGGCCGTCGCACCCTGTGTTTTCCCGCTAAGAAAAAAGAAAGAAATAGGGCAAACCTAAAACAAACACGACAAAACAGGGCTGCCAGGGATCTCCAACCCAAACTAAAATAATAAACTAAAATAATAAACTTCTGACAGAAAGACAGAAGTGGGGGGGGGGGGGGGGGGGGGGAAACCCAGGGTTAACTGTGACCAAACGAACCTTCCCCTTTTCCTGCTGAGCCCAGAGTGAGCGAGCGAGGCCTCCCTCCTCCTCCTTTTTATCCCCAGGCTGATTACAAATAGTCCACCAGCCCGGAGAACAGGAAGGAGGAGGGAGGGGAAACAGCAGTAAGAAAAAACCACTACCTGGCCACACATAACACCCCCACCCTAAGATGGTGAATAATGGGAAAATTATTCACACATCACTAAATCCACGAGACAGGGTGTCGGCCAGGACATTCCTAGTGCCCTTAACATGACGAACAATGATGTTGAAAGACTGCAGAAACAGTGCCCAACGCATCAATCGTCGATTTGAGTTTTTCATCTGTTGAATGAAAACAAGAGGATTGTGGTCCGTATACACTTCCGTCGGTGCACTAACAGAGCCCACATAAACCTCAAAATGTTTCAGTGCCAACACAAGAGACAGGGCCTCTTTCTCAATGGTGGAATACACCCGATGGTGATGGTTAAACTTCTTTGAGAAGTAAGAAATCGGGTGCTCCACCCCATCATCCCCCTGCTGGAGTAAGACTGCCCCCGCCCCTGCATCACTTGCATCCACAGACAACTTAAATGGTCGGTCAAATTGTGGAGCAGCAAGCACCGGCGCATGAGTCATCAAAGCTTTAATAGAGTCAAACGCATGCTGGCAAATCTCAGACCAGTGATAACGCCTTTTTGGGCTAAGAAGGTCAGTGAGTGGAGCCGCAACAGCCGAGAAGTTAGTACAAAAACTGCGGTAATACCCTGCCATCCCCAAAAAGCGGCGCAACTCGCGTCTGGAAGAAGGAGCAGGAAATGACAGAATGGCCTCCACTTTGGACTGGATTGGTTTAACCTGTCCATGACCCACAATCTTACCCAAATAGGTGACAGTAGCTTGGCCAAATTCACATTTAGTAAGATTTAGCGTCAAATTGGCAGCTTGAAGTCTATCAAAAACCACATGCAATTGCTCAATGTGTTCTTCCCATGTGCTTGAATACACCACAATGTCATCAAGATAAGCCTCACAACCGGTTACTCCACACAGAACACTATTGACCAGGCGCTGAAATGTAGCAGGAGCGTTACGCACACCAAATGGCATCACAGTATACTGCAGGAACGCATCGGGTGTCACAAACGCAGAGATTTCCCTAGCCCGAGGAGTAAGTGGCACTTGCCAGTAACCTTTTAAAAGGTCAAGTTTAGATACAAAATTGGCACTGCCAACATTGTCCACACAATCCTCAACCCGGGGAAGCGGGTAACAATCAGGTTTAGTAACCCCATTGACCTTGCGAAAATCTGTGCAGAACCGATCAGAGCCATCAGACTTGTCCGCTAAAAGGCATGGTGAACTCCAAGAGCTACAACTCGGTTCGGCGATACCATTGCCCACCATATAGTCAACCTATTCTTGTAACCTGCGGCGCTTATCAGGATTCACGCGGTAAGCATGCTGTTTTATGGGGGGGGAATCACCCACATCAATATCATGCTGAAGCACATGTGTACGCGTAGGCACGTCTGAAAACAAAGAGACATGAGATCTAATTAGCTTTAGAACGTCCTCGCGTTTTGACTCATCTAAGTGGAGATAATTCTCATCAAGTTTTGACAACATCTCCGAATTTGTAAGCCGTCCTTGAACGACAGCAGTGGATGGACTATGGATGTCACCTTCATCAAGAGACTGCACATCAGTGGAAACAGTACTGGACAGCGACAGGACACCTTTAACACTCTCCTCAGGAGGAGGCAAATTGGCACATTCCCTCTCCAAGTATTGCTTCAACATGTTGATATGACACAATCTACTACGCCGTCTGCGATCGGGTGTATTAACAATGTAGTCACGATCATTCAACTTCTCTTTAATCCTATACGGGCCGCTGTAGCGAGCCTGCAGAGCCGAACCGGGAATAGGCAACAATACCAGCACCTTATCACCTGGATTGAAACTCCTCAGTTGAGCGTCCTTATCAAACCATGTCTTCATTTTCGTCTGTACAGCAGCTATGTTTCCCTTCGCCAACTCACAGGCACGGTGGAGTCTGAAACGAAAGTTACTGACATAGTCACACAAATTTTGCGGTTTCGCATCATCCAACCACTTCTCCCGAAGAAGCCTGAGAGGACCACGCACAGTGTGCGCAAAAACCAGCTCAGCCGGACTAAAGCCTAAAGACTCCTGCACGACCTCACGAGCTGCAAAGAGAAGAAGATGGACACCCTCATCCCAATCTTTGTTGAACTCTAAGCAGTACGTTCGGAGCATGGATTTTAATGTCTGATGGAAACGTTCGATCGCCCCCTGACTCTCCGGATGATAAGCACTAGAGTGGCAATGAGCAATATTAAGTTGTTTTAGTACTTGGGCAAAAATATGCGACATAAATTTAGACCCTTGATCCGTCTGTAACACCTTTGGCAACCCAAAAGTCGAGAAGAACTTCACCAGGGCCTTTACAACAGCAGGGGCCGTGATCTTGCGCATAGGAATGGCCTCAGGGAACCTTGTAGCGGAGCACATGACTGTAAGGAGAAACTTGTTTCCAGATTTTGTAGGGGGAAATGGACCTACACAGTCTACAAGTACCCGCTCAAATGGCTCACCCACTACAGGGATTGGATACAATGGATATGGTGGAATTACCTGATTCGGTTTGCCAATAACCTGGCATACATGGCATGTTTTACAGTGTTGACGTACATCCTTTTTCAATCCTGGCCAGAAGAAACAGCGCAGCACCCGATCATACGTTTTGTTTACCCCTAAGTGACCTGCCAAAGGATTATCATGGGCCAACAAAAGAATTTCATGTCGAAATGCCTGCGGAACAACAATTTGTGTCACAACACTCCAGTCGTCCTGTTTGGATGCCTGAGGCGGTGTCCATTTACGCACTAGCACATCATCTTTGACAAAGTAACCAGTGGACATGTTCTCAATTTCGTCCTCTGACACAACTGTTTCGAAAAGGGAAGAGAGGGACTGGTCACGCTTCTGCTCTACAATCAGCTGGTCCCTCGACATGCTTAATTTGAGGTCTTTCTCAAGAGGAGGGGCGGTCAGAAAAACAGGAGATGGAACAGACTCGACGGGAGGGGAGTCAGAAACTGAATCCCCCGAAGGAGACAGCAAGACAAACGAAGAGATGCCACTATCAACTTCGGTCAAAAAACTGTCAGATAAGTCAATGTCATCATTCTCCCCAGTAGACTCCTTTCCTCTCTCGGCCATTGCACGCGTCACAGCACACACGGAAAACACCTCTGGATACTCTTTTTGTAGATCAGCTGATTGCTCATGGAGTGGAATGGCTGTCACCTCTGGATTGAGCAGTACCTTACCGCCAGCTAAATCGTTTCCCAATATAAGTGCAACACCATCAATGGGAAACTCAGGACGCACACCCACCACGACACAACCTTCAACTAAGTCACAGTCCAGGTAGATTGAGTGAAGCGGCACACCCACCCACTGCATTCCAAAACCACGCACCAAAGCGCTAGCATTAACAGATGACTCTTCCGACAGTGGCAGAACCCCCTCCAGAAGAACAGACTGTGAGGCTGCACTGTCCCTCAAGATGGTCACAGGAACCTTTGGACCTACGTCTGTCAAAGAAACAAACCCTTTCATCAAGAAAGGAGAATACACTTGGAGGTCGGGCTTCACTGGAGTCTGCTGTTGAGGAACATGTGACTGTTGGGACTGTGGCTCTGCTTTCAAAGGACGTGCTAAAGCTAATTAGATCTCATGTCTCTTTGTTTTCAGACGTGCCTACGCGTACACATGTGCTTCAGCATGATATTGATGTGGGTGATTCCCCCCCCATAAAACAGCATGCTTACCGCGTGAATCCTGATAAGCGCCGCCGGTTACAAGAACAGGTTGACTATATGGTGGGCAATGGTATCGCCGAACCGAGTTGTAGCTCTTGGAGTTCACCATGCCTTTTAGCGGACAAGTCTGATGGCTCTGATCAGTTCTGCACAGATTTTCGCAAGGTCAATGGGGTTACTAAACCTGATTGTTACCCGCTTCCCCGGGTTGAGGATTGTGTGGACAATGTTGGCAGTGCCAATTTTGTATCTAAACTTGACCTTTTAAAAGGTTACTGGCAAGTGCCACTTACTCCTCGGGCTAGGGAAATCTCTGCGTTTGTGACACCCGATGCGTTCCTGCAGTATACTGTGATGCCATTTGGTGTGCGTAACGCTCCTGCTACATTTCAGCGCCTGGTCAATAGTGTTCTGTGTGGAGTAACCGGTTGTGAGGCTTATCTTGATGACATCGTGGTGTATTCAAGCACATGGGAAGAACACATTGAGCAATTGCATGTGGTTTTTGATAGACTTCAAGCTGCCAATTTGACGCTAAATCTTACTAAATGTGAATTTGGCCAAACTACTGTCACCTATTTGGGTAAGATTGTGGGTCATGGACAGGTTAAACCAATCCAGTCCAAAGTGGAGGCCATTCTGTCATTTCCTGCTCCTTCTTCCATTTTACGCATCTCCAGATCATTTGAAAGTTATTTTTCTTTAAGATCTAATCGGCGCATTTCAAGATCTAGTTCTTTGAGACGAAGCATTTCAAATGACTTATCGACAGGAGGCGAGACTGGTTCAGGAGGCAAGACATCAAGTGCTGTTAAAACAGACCACAACTCAGATTTAAACTCCGGCTTCCGTAACTGCTTAGAAATGCCGACTTTAAAGTGATCGGCAATTTCTACCAACTGCTCTTTTGTGCAGCGATCAAACAAGTCAAGCGTAGGCTGCTTAACAAAGTCAGACACTTTAAAGTCCATCTTAAAAAGGCACAATTTGCTCACAATAATAACACAAAGCAACTGCAGCAAAAATGTGGCGTCCACATGCGAGTATACCGACACTCACAAAATCAGGCTATACTAAACAAACAGCAACTGAAAAAGAAAGTACACTATAGACCAACAACGGGAAATACCAGTTAAAGTGCACTATGATAAGTTGCAGCCTAGGAGCCTAATAACACTCAAAGACAACAGGCAATAAAGCAAACAAGAAAGTGTCAAGCACACAACAAAGCTAGACACAGTTTGCAATGAAGCAAACAAAGGAAGTGTCAAGCACACAACAAAAAGCTAGACACAGTTTGCAACACACCAGCCCATTTTTCTGTCCTATAGATATTGTCACACTGAACCGAGGTTCAGTGTACAAAAAAAAAGGTGGTCGAGCCCCCAAATATGTTACGGCCTCATAGACTTTAATTGAATCCGGCTCGATGAGACCATAGCACATAGAAGGGACACCACAATAATTAAGGTTCAAAAGTTTGTTTATTAAACTTAATAGTTACTGGGGAAGAAAAAAAAGGAAAAAGAAAGTTAACCTTTAAACATTCAAAGTATTCAACCAAAAAGGAGAAGGAGATCCCAGCCAAAAAGAACAAAAGGGGAAAACGCAGGGCCAGCCACGCTGTGGGCCGTCGCACCCTGTGTTTTCCCGCTAAGAAAAAAGAAAGAAATAGGGCAAACCTAAAACAAACACGACAAAACAGGGCTGCCAGGGATCTCCAACCCAAACTAAAATAATAAACTAAAATAATAAACTTCTGACAGAAAGACAGAAGTGGGGGGGGGGGGGGGGGGGGGGGAACCCAGGGTTAACTGTGACCAAACGAACCTTTTCCTGCTGAGCCCAGAGTGAGCGAGCGAGGCCTCCCTCCTCCTCCTTTTTATCCCCAGGCTGATTACAAATAGTCCACCAGCCCGGAGAACAGGAAGGAGGAGGGAGGGGAAACAGCAGTAAGAAAAAACCACTACCTGGCCACACATAACAATATCTCAAGGGTTTCATCTAGAACCCACACAGGGAGTTCCACTAAGAACCCTTTCGTTTTTCAAGGGTTTCATCTAGACCTCAAACAGGGGGTTCTAAAAACATCCCTTTTCAAAGGTTTTCACAAATAACTGTCTTGTCCTCTGAGGGTTCTATAAAGAACCATATTGTATTCTACAGATCAGTTTAGTTCATATTATATTGTGGTCATTTATCATGTTGACATTGAACAAACATTCAAAACATTTTAATGAGAAAAACATTTATTTAAAGATAGTCCAACAGAACAGGCTGTGTAGGTCCCAGGGGAGAACAGGTCAAAAGTCAGGGGTCCAGTGGAATCAGCAACATGACAGGCCAGACACATCATGCTGTCCTCAGTCGATGAATTTGTGTAATCTCCAGCAATGGTGACATGGCAGAAAGGGGAGACAAAAAAGAGTTTTAGATCCATCAATCCAAGGTGCACTTATTGCATTTACTGCGCCTTATTGTAAGATATCTACAAACAATAAAATAATGCATGGTCCAATGAAAGGAATCAGAGTACATACTGTACGTACTAATTATGACAGTGGAACAGAATCATGAGAAAGTGAGGGAACCCCACAAAGTTTTCACATTGATTTCATTAATGTTAAAATATTCTTCAGTGTTATGTAACAAGTACTCAAAATGTTACGTATTGTAACAATAATGGAAATCTCGGCAAAACCCTCTTTTTCAAGCCAATGGCACACTTTGGCTTTGGTCCACGCTGTGTAAGTCATTTCTACAAGAAAACAAGCAAGCAAACGAACAAAACATAACAAGAAACAAATGCTTAGTTCACCTTTCACCATAAAAGTCCTCAGCGAGGGTCGAGCTTGCTGAAATAAGATATTATATTAAGCTCACCTTCATTCTCTGAAGTTTCTTCTGTTCTCTCTCTCTTCTGTTCTTCTTTGTTCTGTTCACAGTAATCACTATTGGTATGTCACACCTGGTTTGTAGAGGGTGAAGACCAGACTATATGGTGCAATCCATGGGGCAACCAGCTCTTAACTCACACATGACAGCCACGATGGGGCAAGCTCCCAGGCCCAACACACCAAATTCAATTCCTGGCATCAACAAACCCTGGTGCAGTAGCCCCAAAGTCAGTGTTACAATATGATTTTTTCATCAGTTAAGGCTTGGCCTCTGACATCAAAGACCTTCCTTTATCACTGAACTTATCTGCAGCTTCACAACTTGACTAAGCCAGTCAGCAGGGTACAGCAGCCATGGGATGAAGCCGATCATGGAAGAGTATGAGGAGGAGACAAATACATGAGTAAAATTGTCTGTAAAATAAGTGTTTAATATTTTTCAAATTGTCTGTCACTAATCCACACATCACCTCAGTAGGCATTAACATGGTCACTCTGCATCAACCAGGCCTTGAACTCACAAATTCAAACTGTATCTCTAGATCACCTGACTTGAAACAAACTTTCAAAAGCCTTTGTCCAGTGAGTCCTATAGCTCACTTAGATGCCCCAGAAAGAGGGGTTATATCCTTGCTGTAGGGACACAGGGTTCAATTCCCCCAGCTACTTCTTTGCTGTGTGTCATTTGCTCCTGAAGAAGGGAGTAGTGTAACTAAACTTTAAAAAATAAACACAATTATAGCTGCTGTGCAGCAATGGGTCGGGTCCAGACTATTTTTGGCAACTTTAGGCAATTCTGAGCAACAAACAGGAGAATAGAAAGGCAAGACAGTTGACATTGTAATGTTCATTTTGCACCAGTTGAGGCTGAAATCCACAATTTCTGGAACCAAGACCATTGTCTATCGCACTGAGCTAATTGGCAAGTGGCAACTCAACTGTGGCTTCACAAATTGACTAAGCCATTCACAGTCAAAAATTAGTGTTTGATGTTAAATTCTGATATGTTTTTGTCAAACATCATCTACCATGAATCTAAAATTTTGTACACTTGTTTCACAAAGATTACAAGGAATTTTGATGTATTACCATTATCACCCTTTCTGGGGCTTGACCCACATCGTCTGGCACCAAGAACCAGCTCCTAGCCAACTGAGCTAAGCTAAACGTGACCTAAAAGCAGAAGTCACACATTGTACAGACAGAGCTAAACAGACACATGATCAGCTCCCTCTGTCTGACCCAGTGGTCACTCACACAGCCAGGTTGTCCTTCACGTGAGTTCATGAAGGACAACCTGGCTGTGTGAGTGAGTGTGGCGAGTCAGAGGAGTCCCTGATCTACACATTCTGCTGGATAGCTCAGTGGGTAATGGTACAGACTTTAGATTTGGAGGGTGGGGGTTAAAATCCCGGTCACAGCTAATCTTTGCCTGGATCAACAAGTTTGCTGATGAAGGTCTTGCTTTCTTATAATTAATGGTTGTGAAAATAAATTTGTAACAGAACATTTCAGTTTCATTATTTGTATGTCTGATCAGAATGTGTAAGGTAATAGACTAGTGTGGTGGACCTGAAGACTCATAGCTGGTTAGCTCAGTCACTACTGCCAGTGACTTTAGACTGGGCGGCAAGTGTTCAAATCCCAAGATGGGCAATTATGTTGCAGTTTGATCAACAGGATCTGGAGAAGAAGAAAAAAACAAATAAACAAAAAAATGCATGTGAAAAGTATTTGTATCAGTAGTCACAAGGAATTGTATTTGGTGGGATAATGACAAAATCCTGAGTCCTGATTGGTCGGCACTATTTATTTTGAATTAGAGAGCCAATAGGAAGCCTCAATGCATGCTTCTTTCCCACCTTCCCATTAACATTTTGTGCAACTAGTGTTACTAGTAAGCATTTTGGCTAGTTCAACTAGTGAGCATTTCCCCCTTACTAGTAGTACTAGTATGGTCCAAAATATCCCAACTAGTGCTACTAGTGGTTGCTGTGGCTCTCACTAGTAGTACTAGTAGACAATTTTGGTCATGCTAGTGACCTTACTAGTAGTACTAGTAGGCACATTGGACCTCACTTGTAGTTCTAGTGAGTCAAAAGACACATACTAGTATTACTAGTAGACATTTTGACCCTCACTAGTAGTACTAGTAAGGTCAAAAACATCTTACTAGTGCTACTAGTGGACATTTTGGCTCTTCCTAGTACTACTAGTGGGCATTTCTCGCTGTTACTAGACATCTTTGTACTTACTAGTAGTACTAGTGAGGTCAAAAATGCCTTACTAGTGCTACTAGTGGACATTTTGGTGCTACTAGGATCCAGGAGGCTACTAGTGCATGACACATGGCTACTAGTAGGGCCTAGTAGTGTTACTAGTGCAGCACAGTAGTTTACTAGTAGGGTTTGATTGCGCACTAGTAGGCCAAAAGTGGCACTAGTTGTGGAAAAGATTTTACTAGTAAGACACAGTCATTCTACTAGTGCGCCCTAGTAGTTCTACTAGTGCGCCAAATTGTCTTACTTGTGAGGACAAAAAGCTTACTAGTACATGAACCTTAAGTCTGATATCAAGGATATTGAATAAATACTCAAACGGCTTTCCATAATATACTGACATAGTGTAGCCTATCGGCCCTACAATGCATTTGTTTTTTATTTGCCACCCACAGATTTTCTGCTCACCCCTATGTAATATTTTGCAGGCGCCATACCACTGTTAGAGACCACTTGAAAAGCACACAGTTAATGTCTGCCTCCCTACAGTAAAATGAACGAATAAATAAAATAGTTAGAATACTTTGTATATCTAGTAATAATACAATATTAAAAATATATATTAATATTATATCATTAATATAATTATACAACATTTTAAATTTTAAATCTACATTTTATATTGTGAATTTAAAGTTTGCTCCTCTGTCTTCAATTTTCAATTACGAATGTTTGAGAAAAGGCGCTATATATATATATATATAGGCCGACGCTCGTCTGAGAGTCAAGAAAGAGGTGATGGATGGTGCTTATGGTGTGTGGTCGGGACGTGAGGCGGAGTTTGACCGTGCTACTTCGGAGCACGTTGCTCGCCTGAGACAGACGGCCAGGAGGCTGGCTGCCGATGCCGGTTTCGGCTCGAGCACCGGAAAGAGCGCCGGCGGGAAAACGCGCGCCGAGGACAATGCGGGGCCGGATGTAAACAAAGATGCCGCCACATAAGTGAAGACGCCGAAATACTCCGGCAAGGCGGACTGGGAGGCCTTCCATGCCCAATTTGAACTCTTAGCAAGGGCTGCAGGCTGGTTAGAGGACAGTAAAGCGCTCCAGCTGGCCCTGTGCCTTACAGATGAAGCTTTGACATGCTTGCTGCTGCTTAGCCCAGCTGAAAGAGACGACTATGGGGCTTTAGTTGGTGCGCTGCGGCGGCGTTTTGGACAATGCAACCAACCCGGCGTTCTATGCTCAGAGCTATCAAACAAGCAGAGACAAGCCGGGGAGCCGCTCCGTGGGTTGGCTAATGATATTGAGACTATGGTGAGGAGAGCATACGCCCACATGCCCACTGAAGTTCAAAGCGAGCTGGCCAGGGACCAGTTCATCCGAGCCATAACTCCTAGGGAACTGCACATACAGACACAACTAGCGCACCCCAGTACTCTGCAGGAGGCACTGGAGCTGGCCTTGGAGAGGGAGGTCGTAGGTGAGGCTTCACAGAGCGACCACGTCGGGGGCAGCCCTGTTGTGAGAACTGTGGCGCAGGAGGGCCCGGGCCAAGAGAAGCCGGCATGGGCGGATGAGTTGACTGAGCTCATCCGTGCTGTGTCACTGCAATCACAGCACAGCAGCACCCGCCCTCGCCGAGGCCCTCCTGTGTGTTGGACATGTGGCCAGCCTGGCCATATCAGCGTGCGGTGCCCCGAGCAGGCTGGTGTTCAGGGAAACGCCCCGGGGTCTGTGTAAAGGGGACGACGCAGACCCTTGTCCCTGTGTCCCACCATGCCTCGCATCCTCTGGACGGAGCCCAGCTGTACAGACGGGGGAGCGAGGCTCCACTCCCCCCAGAAGCAGATGACACCGCTGAGTCTGCGAGAGTGGTGGGCTGGACCCACGTGGGAGGTTTTTGCCATGTCCCAATAACCCTGGCAGGCACTCCATGCATAGCCCTTGTCGACACCGGCTCCACAGCAACGCTGATGAGACCTGACGTGGTCCCAGCAGGGATACAGTTGGAACCTACTGTGGTAAAGCTGCGAACAGTGACTGGTGAGTTAGCTCCTATGCTTGGAAGAGGGGTGGTGGCTGTACAAGTTGGGGGGCTGTCAGTGAACTTTAGGGTGTGGGTTGCAGCAGTGCAGGACCCCTGCATATTAGGACTGGACTTCCTGCGGGCCGCCTGCTGTGTGTTAGACCTGGGGAAGAACACACTGGCCTTTCCACGGGGACCCACAGTTGAAATGGTGCACCCCGCACAGGCCCGAAGACCACACCCACCGACCTCGCGAGCAGCAGAAGGGCGTCGTGGGCCAGACCCCCCACTCCAAGCTTCCCCCCCTACACCCTTTCCCCCCACATGCCATACCCCAGTTGATGTGCAGCCCCCTGCCCTCGACCAGCAACCCACGGCTGGTGAGGTTGACAGACTGGCAGCAGAACGAGAGGTATGGAAACGCAGCTGTGATAACTTGGAACCAGGACAGCAGGAGGAGCTGTGGCGGTTGTTGCTGGACTTTAAAGACATTTTTGCCCTAACAGAAGAGGAAGTGGGCCTGACACACCTGGTGCAGCACGAAATCGACACCGGCGATGCACGGCCCATCAAGACGCGCCCACGCCACCTTCCCCTGGCGCACCAGGCAGCTGCTGACAGCGCTATTGATGAGATGCAGAAGGCTGCCATCATTGAGCCATCTGACAGCCCATGGGCCTCGGGGGTTGTGATGGGCAATAAGAAAAGGAGTTCAAAGATGAGGTTCTGTGTCGACTACAGGCCTCTAAACAGTGTGACCAAGAAAGAGTCGTACCCACTGCCCCGCATCGACGAGTCTCTGGACTTGGTGTCCGGCTCATCCTGGTTCTCCTCATTAGACCTGCGCAGTGGGTATTGGCAGGTGCCCCTCAGCCCCTCAGCTAGACCAAAGACTGCTTTCTGTACCACCAGAGGATTGTGGCAGTTTCGAGTCCTCAGTTTCGGCCTATGCAACGCCCCAGCCACGTTTGAACGGCTGATGGAGAAGGTGCTGGGTGACATCCCCCGACAGGAATGTCTGGTCTACTTAGATGACATACTGGTCCATGGGGGCTCCTTCCATGCAGCCTTGGGGGCCCTGCGGCGCGTTCTACAGAGGATATCGGCGGCTGGTCTGAAACTTCACCCAGAAAAGTGCTGCTTCGTGAGAAAAGACCTGGAGTTTCTGGGGCACAGGGTTGGGGGAGAGGGCATTAGCACGTTGAAGGAGAAAGTGCAGGCAGTGAGGGACTGGCCGGTCCCCACAAACTTGCGAGAGCTGAAGAGCTTCATTGGACTGGCATCCTACTACAGGCGGTTTGTGCGTGGCTTCTCATGCATAGCTGCGCCCCTCTTCCGCCTGCAGCAGAAAGACAGTGCTTTTTCCTGGACACCTGAGTGCGAGCAGGCTTTCAGCTCTTTGAAGAAAGCCTTGACAGAGTCTCCCATCCTCATCCCTCCGGACCCCAACCTGCCGTTCGTCCTGGACACGGACGCCAGCAATGTTGGGATGGGAGCGGTCTTGAGCCAGGTGGGGGCGGAGGGGGAGAAAGTGGTGGCGTACTTCAGTAAAACCTTCAACAAAGCTGAACGGCGCTATTGTGTGACACGCAGAGAACTTCTTGCTATTGTGAGAGCTATAGGCCACTTCAAGTACTATCTGTGCGGTCTGCCCTTCACTGTCCGAACTGACCACTCTGCCCTCCAGTGGTAAATGTCCTTCAAAGAGCCAGAAGGGCAGATTGCACGCTGGCTGGAAGAACTGGCGTTGTACGTCTTCAAAGTGGAGTACAGGGCTGGAACTCGCCATGCCAATGCTGACGCCATGTCCCGGCGCCCCTGTGCTCTCAACAGCTGCCGATACTGTGAAAAACGGGAGGTCCGTGAGAAAGAGCTCTGTGAAGAGGAACAAGGCCACGTGCATGAGGGAGAAGTCCTGCAGCCTGTCTGCAGAGAGATGCAGGTTGTTGACTCACCTGAATGGAGACGGCAGCAGGAGCAGGATGCTGATCTACACCCAGTGCTGCGGTGGGTGGAGTCCGGAAAAAAGCCACAGTGGAATGAGGTCGCTGGGTGCTCGCCTGCCTCTAAAGGACTGTTTGCAAAGTTCGGGGCTCTCCGGGTAAAGGATGGAGTGCTCGAGAGAGCCTGGAAAGAGCCGGCTACAGGAGAAGAGAGGTGGCAGGTAGTGGTACCCAGGGCACTGAGAGAGACGGTGCTAAAAGCCTCTCATGGAACTACTGGGGCAGGACACTTTGGAGTCTCAAAAACCCTGCGTCGCATCCGGCAAGGTTTTTACTGGGGTCAGCTTAGGAGAGATGTTGAGGACTTTTGTCGCCGCTGTGACCTCTGCACAGCACACAAGGGTCCCCTGGATCAGTCCCGCGCCCAGCTTCAGCAGCTGGCAGTGGGGGCCCCGATGGAGAGGGTGGCAGTGGATGTAATGGGCCCGTTTCCTCGCACAGATGGGGCAACCGTTATGTTCTAGCCACCATGGACTATTTTACAAAATGGCCAGAGGCATATGCCATACCAGATCAGGAGTCAGGGACTGTTGCAGAAGCTCTGGTTGAGGGCATGTTTTCCAGGTTTGGGGCTGCTGAGGTCATTCATAGCGACCAAGGAAGAAACTTTGACTCGGGCGTGTTTTCTGCTATGTGTGAGCGCCTAGGCATGCAGAAGACGCGAACTACTCCTTTACATCCGCAGAGTGATGGACTCGTTGAACGATTCAACAGAACCCTGGCAAAACAACTCACCATTCTAACTGCAGAACATCAACGTGATTGGGACATGCACCTGCCTCTCGTCTTATTGGCCTACAGGTCAGCGGTGCAGAATTCCACCTCATGCACACCTGCCCTGCTCATGTTGGGACGAGAGCTGCGGACGCCAGCAGAAATGGCTTTTGGCAGACCCCCAGACTCACCGGCAGTGCCACCAGGACCAGAATACGCCAGAAGGCTCCAGGACCGAATGGAGTCAGCTCATGTCTTTGCTTGTGACCAGCTGCAGAAAGCGGGCATGAGACAGAAAAGAAACTATGACATGAGGGCTAAGGGGAGAGACTTTAGGGCTGGAGACCTTGTGTGGGTGTACAGTCCAAGGAGAAAGAAGGGCCGGTGCCCAAAACTGGACAGTCACTGGGTGGGGCCTTGTGAGGTATTGGAGAAGCTGGGTGAGGTGGTATATAGGCTGCAGCTGCCCCCTAGGGGGAGACGAGTGGTCCTCCACAGGGACAGATTGGCCCCATACAGAGGTGATGCACGTCCACCTCAGCGCCCAGGACCCTCAACGTCTTCTCAGAGAGACAAGACAGCCACACCCCCAGGTTTAATGACTGTTTCCCCTGTCAACTCCCCACATTCCCCCCTGCCCCTAAACTCACCCCCTGCTCATCAGCAGGTTGTTCCAGGACTACAGGTGCAGCCGCTTACGTGCACTCCAAAGCGGCCTCAGAGACAGAGACGGGCCCCGGGCCACCTCAGGGACTTTTTATGTGACCCCTCGGGGCGAGGGTCTTTGTAAGGGGGGGGGCAGTGTAGCGACCCTGCAGTAATGTTACTGTTATAATGTGTTCTGTGTTCTATAAGTTCTGTGAATTCTGACTGTCAGTGAAGGTGTTTGGCATAGACAGGTATGTGGTTGGATGAGTAAGCAAGGGGGCGGGATGAAGGTAGGAAGTAGTGTGTGTATGTGTATGTATATGTATATGTAGTTGAGCTAAATTTTATTTTATTTTATTTTATTTTTGGTCATTTATTCACATAATTTTCTGTTGTGAACTTCCCCAAAAGTGTCTTATTGTAAATAGGTTCCACTCTATTATTTTCCGTTCTATACCTTTTTGTTTCCCTGGGGGGTGATTTTGCGTCGCACCTGTGTGACCAGCTTCAGTGAGCACTGACACTCGGAGCTGGTAAGTCATGTTTGTGTCTCTCTCCCTTTATTTTTTTATAAACGTTTTGGTTGTCACTCTTAAAGTTTTTTATAAGAATGCACACTGCCTTGTGACGTGCTGTTAAGCATGCGGGTTAAATTCCCGAACTTTCTGTTTGTTAAATTGTTGTAAAAACCGGACTTTTATATGTTAAATAGTGTGTAAATTAGCTTAATGGTAGTGGCAGTTATTACAGGGTTTCCTGGTCTCATGAGTTTGCGCACGGGGCAAAAACTCTGCTGCGTGTTTGTGTGGACATCTTGTGTGCCGCTGTGTCATTAATATGAGTGTGCATTATTTCTTTCTTTATTCTGTAGTGGAGAGAAATACTGTGGACTGTGTGTGACGCCCTTTTCTTTTTGTTTCCATCAAAAAAAGTTATGTCTGTTATGAGTTTTTTTGGCATAGTTTATTGTAGAAAAAATATAAAATGAGTTGATGTGAGTGGGGAAAATGAGGTAAATTGCTGCACATATTAAAGACCCTTTTTCTTAATATATATTTTTGTTATTTGCTGATGTATATATTTTATATATTGTTTTTTTTATTTATTTAATTTCTTTGAGACTATTTTATGCTTTATTTACCTTTATTATTATTATTTTATTTGTTATTATTATTTCCACATGTAAGCACAAATAATTGAATTCATGAGCTTGAGTGAGCACTGACGCTCGGAGCTGTGGAGAGAAATACTGTGGACTGTGTGTGACGTCCTTTTCTTTTTGTTTCCATCAAAAAAAGGCAAATAAATCCTCCACGACTCAACTCCTGTGTGTGCCTCACTACATAAACACAACGCAGAACAGCAACTGTTACAAATGGAGTCGGACCCGGATTCTTCAGATCAGCTGCTGCAGATCGCCGAGGTTATGCTGTGAGCAAGTAAGCGTATCGTACAGCAAGCAGAAAGGATCCGTTGATCGTTGAGACCTTTGATAAAAAGTGATTTTGTTTTATTGTGGCTGTGTTTTTCCACAATTTATCATTATGTTTCCTCACGTGCAGTGTCTCTATACCACGTGTCTCTGTATAGTTAAATTTTATTTTAACGTCATATTTCCACTGTTATATTCATTGTGTTTGAAATATAATGGATTTTACACCATTTGGGAGGGGTAGAGGGTGGATGCAAGCAGGGAATGCAGAGCAAGCTAGGCAGCCAGGCTTTAGCAGCCCTGATGGTACCCCTGTATATTAAGGATTAGCATGCTACATGTTGTTTTTGGAGTTCGAGACAGTTCGAGACAGCTCGAAGGTAGGGAACGCTGGTCTTGTTTCTGTGCACTTGCTTTTGATGTGTTTTCCCTGAGACTAAAACGGCTTACTTTGTTCGATTCGCAAGACTTGTAGCTTTCAAATCATGTGTAATATGACGCAGACGCATTTAAAATAATATGCGAGTAAACGGAATGAAGCGAAACTGGTGCAAAACGGCCCACATGAGGGTCGCTGAGGGTCGCTGACATAGAAATCTACGGACAAGGAGCAATCGTGCCCACCTTAGTCGTGCCAGGCCAGTGTGACCAAATGATAGTAGGCACCAATTTGCTGAAACACTTGCTACGCCAATTTAAGCAAAATCCCAGCTATTGGCGAGTGATGAGTAAAGCTGACTCTACTGGTGAACCAGGCATCGAACAGTTCTTGAGCATGCTCTCGGGCATAACAAGATGGAAAGGTGACATTATCCCAGACGTCATTGGAACTGTGAAGCTTCCTAATGCTGTGACACTGATACCGAAACAGGAGCACATAGTGTGGGGAAAGCTTCCTGGAAAGGCTCCTATCTCAGAGGGAAGTATCATATTGGTGGAACCGGCAAAATCCCACTCAAACCGGAAGAGCATCATGGTAGGGAGAACTGTGGCATCAATGAGCGGAGACAGGTGGGTGCCTGTGAAGGTCGTGAACCCAAGTGACAAGCCTGTAACACTGAGGAGGAACATGAAGTTAGCTAATGTTTCACCATGTGTGGCACTTGAAGACTTCGAGCTTGGAGTGGACAACGTCGTCAACACAGAGCTAAAAGGGTCATTCCGTGCCAACTCAGCCACCCATGTACATGACACCTCTCAGATTTTGCTGAAAGTGGTGAAAATATGCCTTATGTTACCAAATGAGGGAATCTGAAGTTTCAGGTCAATATCTCAAACGGTTTGCCCGTGGCGTCCATTTGATTTTCAAGTGCCACACCCCTTTTTGACACATTGGAATTTCGCATTTCATTTGGAGGCCTATAACTTCTGTTCTAATAGTGATAGAAGGCTGAAAATAGCTCTGTTAGTTCACTGTAATGTGTACTTCACAATTCTACAGGCAGAATCAACATACCTAACTGTTTGGGTGAGAGGTGGGTCACCAAAGTCCAATTTTTTTTTGACGGCCAAAATTATTTTTCACTTTTTGGGTGCTCCTAGCACCACGATGAATGATCACATTTATTCCAAACGGGATTATTTGTTATATTTGGGACCTTTGCTCTTGCCAAAATTAATTTGAAGGGTATGGTACCACTGGTGGGGGATTTATGGGGGTCCAAAAACCCTCCCGGGCAGAGGTGACTCTTTTGGAACCCCATATTTGGACCCCCAAATGACCACGTGGGCACTTGATGATCCTAATGGGATTCATACCAGATAAAGATACATATTTGTTCTTTCTTTTAATGAAATAAAACTTTTGACTATAAAGCTCCTTGATATTAATTTTATTCGTCAAAATGCACTATTTTGGACTTTTTCCCCAGAAGTCTGGAATGTAGATCAGGGAGAATTTAGTGATTATAAAGCATGAAAATAGGGGAAATAACTTAGTATTATGCTCAGTGATGGCAAACAATTAAATATTTTGACTGCTGGCCATTCATTTTCCCTGAAATCACAAATCAACCCCTGATCCCCGATGAAAGAGACCCGCCTGTGACAAGCGACTTGCAGCACGAGCAAGTCTGCAGGCCACTGATGCAAACCACATTCTGACACCAATGGAGATGTTTCAATGGGCAAAAGAAAACATTAAGAACATGACATTCTTCTTTGTAAGTGCAGAAAATATTATAAATATACAAGAGGAAGCATACAAATTGGAGAGACGTTACGCCTCGGCCAAAATGATCAGTGGAACCCAATCGCTTCATTGCTTTATACCAATTTCCAAAGATAAGATACGGATGAGTAGCACTCTCGCCTGACAGCAAGAGGGTTGTTGGGGTTGTAGCAGGAGCAGATTTGGTTATCAACAGTTAATTATTAATGTCGATATGATTATCGATATTAATAATTATATTTAATATACTATCATGATATAATCATGAATAAACGGGGCACCACCCTGGGATCAGGGAAAAGATAACCTAAAACTGTATTCAGTCTCAATATAAAGGTTTTATACTCAAATGCCAAGGATCGTGATCATTGGCATAGAAGCATAAAAACAATCTAACAATTAAAAAGGCGTGAAATTCAAGCACTAGCCTTCACAACCTGCTGTTATCCAGTGACATATACACAACAAGCACAAGAGACCGCTAGTTATAATATGATAAGTTTTTTAAAATCAGTAATAATGATCACAACACTGCAATTAACAAAGCCTTATTACCTAACTACCTAACACACAAAACTAAGCTACAGAAGACACACGTGGTGTGTGTGTGTGTGTGTGCGTGCATGCGTGTGTGCGTGCGCGTGCGTGAAGAGAGAGAGGGAGAGAGAGATATGGTCAGGCGCGACCACCAGAGGGAGCTATTCCTCACGGCGTTCAGGGGCGGAGCCACTGAAGATGGAGGGAGTAGCGAGAGGGAGAGAGAGAGAGAGGTGGAGCTATGTCCGTAACGTCCCGAGCTGGAAACAGCTGACGGGGTATGTGTGTGTGTGTGTGTGTGTGTGCGCGTTAGCGGGACACAAACAAAGAGAGGGGAAGAATGCGCGCGCGATATCTCTGAGGGACAGAAGGCGTGCCGCTATCACACGGGCGCGCGTGAATGAACTGGCGTTTATTCCGCGAGACCGGTCTTTTAACTGATAGTAGAGGCTTTCTGAGCTCGCGAATATGGCGGAGGTTAGTCGAAAACACTGTTACAGAAACCAACCCAGCTGCGTGGGTCCACGATCAGTATTCAAATACAGCAGCACATGAACAAACGGACTCGGCGGTCCGCGATCAGAACGTAAAACACATTAACAAGAATTACAAGCATGTCCTACACTATCACTTATGTCTCTGCCCAGACTGATAGCCTCTTACTGGTGTTGTTGCGTAGGTTGCGAGTCCGTTCTGGCGTTTGCGACGGTAGTTCGTGTCCCGGCGTCAGCGGGAGACGTGACGAGTCGGCTTAGTCCAGGCGAGAGCGGAGCGGGTTTCCTCTCGTTGGTCAAACTCGAATAAAGAAAACAGTCCGTGTTTCTTTCTTCCACGGACGGCGATATAATCGCGGATTGGCGATTAAGTCAGCTTACTTCAGACAGCGTCTGGTAGCTGGACGGCAGGAACCGGCTTGGTTCCTCTTGTTGCAGCGGTGGCTGCGGGGCCGTGTCCACCTCCTGTTGGTGGAGGGGTCGCCTCCCGGGGCAACGTGGTGTTGCGATGGAAGCGCTGGAACCAGCGCCCGGGTAGGAGTGGGAGCTGGTGTAAGAGAGTAAGAGAGCGTTCTCTAGGCGGCTTCGGTTTATAAAGCTCCCCAGGGACCCCTCCTGGGGTACCTGTTGTGACGTCACATTTCTCACCTGGGTGAGAAGTGAAACTAAAATGGCGGTGTAGTTTTTAATCTCCTTTGTTCCTTTATCCTGGCCGCATGTGTAGGCTTTCGTAGGCCGCATTGTGTAGTCCTAACGGTTAGGTCCCCAACAGGGTCCTGGGCTCGATTCCCGGCCCGGGTTCCTGGCTTCTGTGTGGAGTTTGCATGTTCTCCCCGTGTAAGCGTGGGTTCTCACCGGGTTCTCCGGCTTCCTCCCACAGTCCAAAGACATGCAGGATGGGGATAGGTTAATTGGTGACTCACCCGTAGGTGTGAATGTGAGTGTGAATGGTTGTTTGTCTCTACATGTCGGCCCTGTGATAGACTGGCGTCCTGTCCAGGGTGTACCCTGCCTTCGCCCAATGATAGCTGGGATCGGCTCCAGCCCCCCCGTGACCCTAAATACAGGATAAGCGGTAGAAAATGGATGGATGGAAGATACGGATGAAAAGAATATCACAGGTTTTGGTCACATTTGAATTGGCGAGCACTGCGTACATAGATGAATTTTACAAAGACATAACCATGTTTATCTGAACCTTCAACAATGTTCCCAATGAACCAGTGGAAAATGTAGTTTTGTGGCTGATCCGACTGCGAGGTTTGTGCCTCCAAGTGTTCTGTATCCAAGTGTTCTGAATCCAATTGTTGTCCTGCATCGACATCTGTGAATATGGTATCCTGTGATATTCTTTTCATCCGTATCTTATATTTGGAAATTGGTATAAAGCAATGAAGCGATCGGGTTCCACTGATCATTTTGGCCGAGGCGTAACGTCTTTCCAATTTGTATGTTTCCTCGTGTTTTTTAATATTTTCAGCACAAACAAAGAAGAATGTAATGTCCTTAATGTTTTCTTTTGCCCATTGAAACATCTCCATTGGTGTCAGAATGTGGTTTGCATCAGTGGCCTGCAGACTGAAGCAGGCGGGTCTCTTTCATCGGGGATAAGGGGTTAATTTGTGATTTTCAGGAAATGAATGGCCAGCAGTCAAAATATTTAATTGTTTGCCATCACTGAGCATAATACTAAGTTATTTCCCCTATTTTCATGCTTTATCATCACTAAATTCTCCCTGATCTACATTCCAGACTTCTGGGAAAAAAGTCCAAAATGGTGCATTTTCACGAATAAAATTAATATCAAGGAGCTTTATAGTCAAAAGTTTTATTTCATTAAAAGAAAGAACAAATATGTATCTTTATCTGGTATGAATCCCATTAGGATCATCAAGTGCCCACGTGGTCATTTGGGGGTCCAAATATGGGGTTCCAAAAGAGTCACCTCTGCCCGGGAGGGTTTTTGGACCCCCATAAAATCCCCACCAGTGGTACCATACCCTTCAAATTCATTTTGACAAGAGCAACGGTCCCAAATATAACAAATAATCCTGTTTGGAATAAATGTGATCATTCATAATGGTGCTAGGAGCACCCAAAAAGTGAAAAATAATTTTGGCCGTCAAAAAGAAATTGGACTTTGGTGACCCACCTCTCACCCAAATAGTTAGGTATGTTGATTCTGCCTGTAGAATTGTGAAGTACACATTACAATGTACTAAGAGAGCAATTTTCAGCCTTCTATCACTATTAGAACAGAAGTTATGGGCCTCCAAAAATGCCAACAAATGAAATGCGAAATTCCAATGTGTCAAAAAGGGGTGTGGCACTTGAAATTCAAATGGACGCCACGGGCAAACCGTTTGAGATATTGACCTGAAACTTCAGGATGAGCTCGCTGGTCTTGGGTTGGACGACATAGACATCCACTCATGTGAAGTGTCCCCTTATTGGAAGAGTCAACTTGTGGAACTCATACAGAGGCATGACTATGTGTTCTCCAAGGACAAGCTGGACTGTGGCCTAGCCAAAGACTTTGTCCAGGATCCATCTGACTGATGAGCGCCCCTTCCGACTAGCATACCGCCGAGTCCCACCAAGCCAATACCAGAAACTAAGAGAGGTCCTCTCTGAGATGGAGGAGAAGAACATCATACGCAAGTCATCAAGTGAGTGGGCCTCGCCATTAGTACTTGTTTGGAAAAAGAATGGGGAACTACGCATCTGTGTTGACTACTGGTTGCTTAATGCACGCACCGTGAAGGATGCCCATCCAGTACCTCACCAGGCTGATTGTTTGGCTGCGCTAGGGGGAAATGCCATATTCAGCGCCATGGACTTGACATCGGGGTTCTACAATGTCCCCATGCATGAACAGGACAAGAAGTTTACTGCCTTCACTACACCAGTAGGCCTCCATGAGTTCAACCGACTACCCCAAGGCCTGTGCAACAGAACGGCGAGTTTCATGTGCCTCATGATGAGTGTCTTTGGAGACCAAAACTTCTTGACCCTGTTGTGCTACCTCAACGATGTTTTGGTCTTTGCCCCAAATGAAGAGGAAGCCCTCAAAAGACTTGAAATGGTCTTTAAGCGGTTGAAAGGACATGGGCTTAAGTTGGCTCCGAAGAAGTGTCATTTCCTCCAGCGAAGCGTCAAGTTCTTGGGCCACATCATTGATGAGAATAGGGTTTCCACTGATTCTGAAAAGATACAAGTCATCACAGACATGAGTGAAGCGGACTTGATGATGGAGGATGGAGTCACACCTTCAGCAAAAAAGATTTAAGCCCAAGTTATGCTTCCGCGTCGACACAACGCAAGGGGGCTTGCGGACCCCTTAAGTCCTTGCGGACCCCCCTTGCGTCCGACGCAAGGGCCTGACGTGCACCTCCCAAAAATCCTAGACGCGCGTCGAGGCGACGCAACACCAACGCAACAGCAACGCAGCGGCATTGGCTGTGATTGGTCCACTAACTACATCCGCTGGAGACCGCTATCCGGTTTCCACTCATAAAAGGCTATTTTTATTGTTTGCACCTCGTTTTATTGTTTGCACCTTGTCGCTTTTGCACAAAGAAATAAAACACCTAGTTCTGAAAAATTGTGAACGTTTAAAGCCGGAAAGTAAAACAATAGGCTATAACGAGGCTAACGACGATATACGCCAAGAGTCTCGTTCGGTCGGTCAGTCTTTACAAAAAACATAGCGCCCTCTACCGGCGGGCATTGAATTGCATTTCGACACGTAAACCCAACGCAGAACCATCAACGTCTCCAAGCAACTGCATCGCCGTTGCGTGATCACTACGCGGAAGCATAATCAGGGCTTAAGTCTTTTCTCTGTATGGTAATGTATTACCAGAGATTCATACAAAACTGTTCCAGTATGGCGAAGCCCCTGTTCTCTCTGACCGCCACTGCGACTGGAAAGGGCAACGCAAAACGGGCTTCTCACTTCAAAAGGCTCAGCCCAGGTGATTGGGCAACGAACAGAGCAATGCATTCAACCAACTAAAGACTGCTCTGTTGAACTCAGTTGTGTTGGCCCATCCAGACTTTGGTCGCCCTTTCATCCTCTCAACCGACGCTTCATTGGATGGATTGGGCGCTGTCCTCTCTCAAGTCCCTGAAGGAGGGAGCAAAGCACGTCCTATCGCATTCGCAAGCAAAGCCCTGAGTCGCCCACACACCAAGTATCCAGCCCATCGTTTGGAGTTCCTCGCTCTCAAGTGGTCAGTGTGTGACAAATTCAGCCATTGGCTGAAGGGACACTCCTTCACTGTTTGGACTGATAATAACCCGCTAACCTACATCCTCACAAAGCCAAAGTTGGATGCTTGTGAACAGCGGTGGGTGTCAAAGTTGGCTCCATACGACTTCAGTATCCAATATATCCCAGGCAGTAAGAACATCGTTGCAGATGCCTTGAGCAGGCAACCCTTCATCAAGCCACGGGTCAGCAAGAGACTTATAGCAGAGCCATATGAGGCTTTGCTCGAAGAAGCGCAACAGATCCGGGATGACAGGATACAGGATGTGTTTCGGCTGAGCACCAACTGCCAAGAGGTAAGACTGGGCGGATCTGAAGTGGCATGCAGTTCAATGAGCAGTGAAGAAGTGACGGCAGTCCTGGATGGTCAGATTGAGTGGGGTGAGGGACCCAAAGGGAGAGTGATCTCCTGGCTAGCAAATGATGTACATAAGATTGTTCCACCTGGAGAAAGTGCCTTACCCGTCTTCTCCCTTAAAGAGCTTCAAGACAAGCAACAGGAAGACACTATACTGGCAAGAGTCATCCACTATGTGGCACGTGGCAGGAGACCATCGAGGAGAGAGAGTTAGAGAGCCTCTCAAAGTCCAGAAGACTCTAAAGCAGTGGGAAAAGCTCAAGATGTTGGATGGCATCCTATATAGAGTGAGCAAAGATTCACTAACTGGGAGAAGGCGGTACCAGTATGTTGTGGCTGCATCACTAGCCAAGCAGGCTCTGCAGGGTGTCCATGACGAGGCTGGGCATCAGGGACAGCATAGGACTCTATACCTGGCGAGGCAGAGGTTCTTCTGGATTGACATGGAACGAGATGTCCGTGAATATGTCAGGTCGTGCAAGCGCTGTGTGGTGAGCAAGACACCCGAACCCGAAGGGAGAGCGCCTCTCAAGAGCATCAAAACAACAAGCCCTCTCAAGATGGTCTGCATTGACTTTTGGTCAGCTGAAATCCCAAATGGAAATACTGTGGATGTCCTGGTCGTCACTGACCACTTCACAAAAATGGCTCACGCCTTTCCATTTTATGATCAGTCAGCAAAGCAGGTTGCTCGTCAACTCTGGGATCGATACTTCTGTGTCTACGGCTTTCCAGAGAGAATTCACTCCGACCAAGGAGCCAACTTTGAGAGCCAGTTGATCCGAGAGTTGCTGCTGATCTCTGGTGTAAAGAAGTCGAGGACAACGGCTTATCATCCCATGGGAAACAGTGTGGTTGAACGCTTCAACCGGACATTGGGAAGCATGATAAGAGCTCTCCCTCCAAGAGCCAAGCAAAAATGGCCCCAAATATTGCAGACGTTGACTTTCGCCTACAACTGCACCGCCCATGAGTCGACGGGCTATGCCCCATTTTATCTAATGTACGGGAGAATCCCCAGACTCCCAGTTGACGTAATGTTCCACAATGTGGAGAGGGACTGTGACATTGCTGACTATGATAAATATGTCCTCAAACTGAGGGAGGAGCTAAAAGAGGCATTATCATCTGCCCAGGCCAATGCTGTCACCAGTCAGCGTCATCAGACTGAACTGTACAACCAAAGGACCAAAGGTCATGACATCGCTGAGGGAGACCAAGTACTCTTGTCAAACAAATGTGAAAGGGGACGCAAGAAGTTGTCAGACAAATGGGAGTCTGTCCCGTATGTGGTTGTCTCAAGAGACCCAAGGTGTCATACCTACCGGATAAGGAACACTTGCAGTGGTCATGAAAAGGTTGTCCATCGCAACCGCCTCTTGTGTGCCAACTTTCTTCCGCTTGAGATGGAGAATGAAGAGGATGTTGAATCATCATTCACTGAGTCATCTGAGTCGAGCCATGATGAGACACAAAGTCGGGTTTCGGATGTGATTACGGGAGATGTCATAGAAGACCGAACAGCCAGTTGGGTTCTGGACAGTGCTTCTGCCAACTCGCCATCAGAATGTCTGGATGCTGATGAGGAGCTTGATGACCCTGATCTGGATGAAAGTTCCAGCCAGAGGCCAAGGAGTGTGTCAAGTGTGGTTAATGGGACAGGCCATGGCGACGACCCCCCAAGCACAGCGATCAGTGTTGTCTCCCGTATAAGAACGAGGGTGGGTAGGCTGGTGAAACCTGTAGATAGGCTAATTCAGAACATGACCCAGAGGAAAATATCTGTTTGAGTTACAAACCTCTGTAAATCATCAAGTACCATAAGATAGTTGTTTAATCTAATGTTTGGGTTGAATATGTATTACAGTAGCAGTGATTAGGTGATTAGGTGACATTAGGTACTCCTTGTTTTGTGAAAGGTATATTTTTTTTATTGCCTTTGTAAAGTAATGTGTTATGCGGCGTTCACACCGAACGCGATAGACGCGAATTGAGCGGCGACTCTACATTGAAAACCAATGTAAATGGCGCGATGACACGCGATTCAGGCGGAGGCGGCGCGAATGGAGCGTCTGGCGCGATGAGACGCGGCGCGAATGGCGCGTCTGACGCGAATGGCGCGTCTGACGCGAATGGCATGGTCCTACCAGGTCCTTCCTCTCGACCACCTACCCCGATCTACGCTTGAATTTCACGCCGTCTCTGTCACGCTTCCTCTCAAACTCAACATCATAGTGATCTATCGCCCACCCGGTCCTCTTGGTGACTTTTTGGATGAGATGGATGCCCTCCTGAGCTGCTCCCCTGATGATGGCACACCACTCGTCGTCCTCGGTGACTTCAACATCCACCCGGGAAAGCTGCATTCATCTGAATTCATAGACTTCTTTTCCGCTTTTGACCTTACACTGTCCCCCTCTCCACCAACTCACCGGGCCGGGAACCAACTTGACCTTGTCTTCACAAGATCCTGTGACATCTCGGTACTCTCTGTTACCCCGCTCACCGTGTCCGACCACCACTTTGTGTCTTTCTCCATC
This sequence comes from Chelidonichthys spinosus, assembly GCA_029853015.1. NCBI lineage: Eukaryota > Metazoa > Chordata > Actinopteri > Perciformes > Triglidae > Chelidonichthys > Chelidonichthys spinosus. The sequence goes on from CM056826.1 coordinate 230,391, forward strand.
CCCATGAAGCCCACCTCATCCCTCCACTCTACGCCTCGAATGGTCACCAGCCGCCGCAACCTGAAATCCCTCACACCCTCCGCTCTCTCCTCAACTATTATCTCCTCGCTCCCATCCTCGGAACAGTTCTCCTTAATGTCTACTGAGGAAGCCTCCTCTATCCTGATGTCCTCACTCTCCTCTTCTTTGGACACTCTCTGTCCCCCAATCTCACGACCGGCGCGATCATCTCCCGCCCCTCCCTGGCTGTCTGAACCTCTGCGAACCAACAGATCATTGTTGCGAGCGTCAGAGAGAAAATGGAAGAAATCGGGACATCACGAGGACCTTGCTCACTACCACCTCCTCCTCTCTGACTTCACCTCAACTGTTTCGGCAGCCAAATCTGCCTTCTACCTGGCTAAGATCAACTCTTCTGCCTCCAACCCCAGGAAACTCTTCTCCGTGTTCTCTTCCCTCCTCACCCCTCCTGCCCCTACCCCCCCTTCCTCCCTTACTGCCGATGACTTTGCAACTTACTTTACCAAGAAAGTACATGACATCAGCTCCTCATTCACGCCTATTCCCTCCCAGAAGACATCTCCCCCAACTCTCAACTCGGATGGTCTTACCAGCTTTAGCCCCCTCACCTCTGAGGACGTCCACGCACTTGTTACATCTAACCGCGCCACCACCTGCTCCCTTGACCCGATTCCCTCCTCTCTTCTCCAGGACATCTCACACGACATCTTGCCATTCCTCACCACCCTGATCAACTCCTCCCTCACCTCAGGTGTCATTCCAGCGGATTTTAAGACCGCTATCGTGAAGCCTCTCCTTAAAAAACCCACCCTAGACGCTACTGACATTCAAAGCTACAGACCTGTATCTCTTCTTTCATTCCTCTCTAAAACCTTGGAACGTGCCTCCTACAACCAACTGTCATCCTATCTCTTGCGGAAAAACCTCCTAGACCCTAATCAATCAGGATTCAGGACTGCTCACTCCACTGAGACGGCCCTCCTCACAGTGACCGAGTCCCTGCGAGACGCCAGAGCCTCGTCCCACTCCTCCGTTCTCATTCTCCTCGACCTATCTGCTGCATTCGACACAGTCAACCACCAAATCCTCCTCTCCACTCTGGCTGAACTTGGCATAACTGACTCTGCTCTCGCCTGGTTTACATCATACCTGACAAACCGCACCTTCCAGGTCACATGGAATGGCTCTATGTCCAAACCCTGCTCTCTGGACACGGGCGTCCCTCAAGGCTCAGTATTAGGACCGCTTCTGTTCTCACTATACACCAGATCACTAGGTTCTGTTATCACATCGCATGGATTCTCCTACCATTGCTACGCAGATGACACCCAGCTGTTCCTCTCTTTTCCCCGTCCTCTGACGCTCACATTGCAACTCGCATCTCAAACTGTCTGGCTGACATCTCTGTCTGGACAACTGCACATCACCTCAAGCTCAACCTGAACAAAACCGAACTCCTCTTCATCCCAGGGAAAGACTGCCCTCGCATGGACCTGTCGGTCACTGTCGAGGGCATCACAGTATTACCTTCCTCAACTGCGAGGAACCTGGGTGTAATCCTCGATGACCAACTATCCTGCACCCCCAACATCACTGCTGTGGCCCGATCCTGCAGATTCGCCCTCTACAATATCCGCAGGATTCGGACCCTCCTCACAAAGGATGCAACGCAGCTCTTGGTCCAAGCACTGGTCATCTCCCGCCTTGACTACTGCAACTCTCTCCTGGCCGGACTCCCGGCCTCTGCGATTAAACCATTACAGCGTATCCAGAATGCCGCAGCACGCCTTATCTTCAATCTACCCAAATTCTCCCACGTGACCCCCCTCCTCCGTGACCTCCACTGGCTCCCTGTTGCAGCACGCATCCAATTCAAGACGATGACACTGGCCTTCAGGGCCATCAATGGAACGGCACCCTTCTACCTTCAAACACTGGTCAAACCTCATGCCCCGAAGCGAGCACTTCGCTCTTCTACTTCAGCTGGCCGGCTGGTACCACCATCGCTGAAATCAAGCAAATGTCGCTCAGCAAAGTCCAGACTCTTCTCTGTTCTGGCGCCTCAGTGGTGGAACGAACTCCCGACCAATGTCAGGACAGCAGAGTCATTTGCCATCTTCCGAAAAAGGCTCAAGACTCACCTGTTCAGACTTCACCTTGACTCTACATAGCATGACCCACTAGCACCCTCCCTCGACACCCCCCCCCAAAAAAAAAAAAAAAAAAAAAAAAAAAAAAACTTACCTATAGCACTCTGATCTTAGCACTGTTGCTCTTGAAGTACTACTTTACTCAGATGAGGACCTAACACTTGTTCTATTTTTAGCTCTTACTTTATCGGCAATGATACGTCGTGGTTTCTTTGTTTCCTTCTTTTGACAAATGTACTTATTGTAAGTCGCTTTGGACAAAAGCGTCTGCTAAATGACCTAAATGTAAATGTAAATGTAAATGGCGCGTCTGACGCGAATGAAGCGAATGAAGCGTCTGACGCAGTGTGAATGCCGCGACATCCAATCAGCGACGAGTTCAAGCCGACAGACAGAGGAGCTGAGATGGACGGGCTGCGTTACCAAACCCGACTCAGGAAGACCGGATCCCGGCGCGACGGGGGCCGTACCGGCCTCACACCGTCAGGGCTGAGCCTCGATCAGAAGGACTCAGGCCCCCGCGCGACACCGGGCAATCGGTCTTCCGTACGCCACATTTCCCACGTCCGCCCGCCCGTCGGACGGGGATTCGGCGCTGGGCTCTTCCCTCTTTGCTCGCCGCTACTGAGGGAATCCTAGATAGTTTATTTTCCTCCGCTTAGTAATATGCTTAAATTCAGCGGGTTGTCTCATCTGATCTGAGGTCGAATGTGGCCCCGACTCTGGGGAGAGGTGCGAGGGACGTGGCTTCCGGAGGAGGCTCACGGACTCTGGCATCGGGTACCCCGAGGCGGAGGAGGAGGGTCCGCCGACATGACCCGCCGTCTCCCCTCAAAAATGAGCGTCATGCGCGAATGAAGCGAATGACGCGAATGACGCGAATGACGCGAATGAAGCGAATGGCGCGAATGATGCGAATGAAGCGAATGAAGCGAAAGACGCGAATGACGCGAATAGTCCAAAATGTATTGTATTCGCGTCTATCGCGTCCGGTGTGAACGCCGCATAAGGTGGTGTAAAAGGCACCTCTTTTTGCGAGTGTACCCAGGAGGGTTTCGCAGCCGTCCTCGGCCATTTTCTCAGTGATGTGAGTAACTAATAGGTTGCATAACGTGAATGTATTGGAATACTCTGCTAAGTCTTGAAGTATTTTGGTGAAGTTCAGAGGGGAGTATGTAGCCGAGCTAAATTTTATTTTATTTTATTTTATTTTTGGTCATTTATTCACATCATTTTCTGTTGTGAACTTCCCCAAAAGTGTCTTATTGTAAATAGGTTCCACTCTATTATTTTCCGTTCCATACCTTTTTGTTTCCCTGGGGGGTGATTTTGCGTTGCACTTGTGTGACCAGCTTCAGTGAGCACTGACACTCGGAGCTGGTAAGTCATGTTTGTGTCTCTCTCCCTTTATTTTTTTATAAACGTTTTGGTTGTCACTCTTAAAGTTTTTTATAAGAATGCACACTGCCTTGTGACGTGCTGTTAAGCATGCGGGTTAAATTCCCGAACTTTCTGTTTGTTAAATTGTTGTAAAAACCGGACTTTTATATGTTAAATAGTGTGTGAATTAGCTTAATGCTAGTGGCAGTTATTACGGGGTTTCCTGGTCTCATGAGTTTGTGCACGGGGCAAAAACTCTGCTGCGTGTCTGTGTGGACATCTTGTGTGCCGCTGTGTCATTAATATGAGTGTGCATTATTTCTTTCTTTATTCTGTAGTGGAGAGAAATACTGTGGACTGTTTGTGACGCCCTTTTCTTTTTGTTTCCATCAAAAAAAGGCAAATAAATCCTCCACGACTCAACTAACACAACGCAGAACAGCAACTGTTACATATACATATCATTTTCAATTATGAATGTTTGAGAAAAGGCATATATATATGTATAGCGCCATTTGTATATTTATATTTATTTATTTTCTTATTTTTCGTTCGAGGAAGACACTACGCCGCACCGCGCGCACAGGTTTCCATGGCGACATGGAGGAGGAGAACGAGTTGTTCCACCCACCGGAAACGGTCTCTGCAGTGCCAGCAGAAAATGAAAGGGAGGCGGACCTGCCATCTCTCTAATTGAGTTTATTTCTCTTATGTTATCCCGCGCCTCCGTGTTTTTAATGCTACAGACGTGCGGGGACAGTGTGGAGAGACCCGGTGGCATGAGCGGACCCGGACTGGGCGCGCGGTTTGACGAAGTAGTGCGCCGACTGTGCTGGGAACACCGCGCCGGCGGAGACTAGACTGTGTGGGTGAAGGCAGCGCGGTCCTGCCCCCCTTTCAATGAGCAACCTTCAGTGCTAGCGAGGAAAGCTCCGCTGGCGACTCTGCGACCATGGAGGGCTACCACGGGTCTCCTTAAGAGGACTCGCTGAGCTTTAGCAGTAGAACGGTTCCACGATGCCCGACCGCCGGTGCTCAATGAGGCTCTCAGTTGCCTGATATCACCGCTACAGGCCTGCTTTTTCCAACTGGAGGTCTGTCGGCAGGGGAAAGCAGGCCGGCTAGCACCGCTAGCGTGCGCCTTCTCCGCGCTGCATCTCCGGGCTGGGATGGTGCGGGGTTTCCCATGACCGCACCACCGACGCTGTTGTCCATCAGTTCGAGTCGACTCTTTAGCTCCGCAACGTGTTTTATGGGATTCACATTGGCGAGCGAGACGCGGGCCTAAGCCAAAATGGTGAACTGGAGGCGGCTGCTGCGAATGTCCAACCGATCGTTTCTGGCCTTCATCTTCTTCTTCTCCATGTCCACCACCTGTCTCTACTTCATCTACGTGGCTCCCGGAATAGGTCAGTTAACTCGGGTTCACACTATGCACGGGGTAACCGTTAATGGGATTATGACCGGATTATCTCTCGCAGTCTGACGAGCTCCATCTGCTGTCAAATTCCACGGTGACGCTAATCCAGGTAGCTAACGGGCTAACTAACGGGCCAATTAACGAGCTAACTAACAGGGCAATTAACGAGCTAACTAACAGGCTAATTTACGGGCTAACTAATGGGCTAGCTAACATGCTAACCATCAGGCTAACTACCCCACAGCTCGTGGGTCCAACCCAGGCCATGATGCCCGGCTAGCCCCTCGCTGTTTCTGCTATGTTACAGAGCAAAATGTCTCTTAATGACAGACGGGTGGACATATAAAATGATTTGTGATTAATAAAGTTTCGGCATCAATGCTCATGTTAACATCCACACAGCAACACGTGCAGCTCCGGCCAGTCCGTCGGGTCCACATCCCGGTCCTTGACGGGGATGTAGACCGGCCCCGATGCGACTGGACCGACATGTACCAGAGTTCACCATCTCCACAAGTGTTCAGTTTAAATGACACGACCTTTCATCTCCCAGCCTCCTGGCTTCTACCTCCAACTGCATCTCCCATGCAAACACGGAGGAACAACTTTGTGGTGGATGTTTACATCCTCTATGCTGATGCTAGTGTCATACTGGGAGGACTGGGCTGGTTATGGTTACTCTGCTTAGTTTGTGTATTGCTTATGTTGATTTGAGGTTTTCCTGGCAAACTTCTGCAGCGACAGCATGCAGGAGGGAAGTTGTTGACAGGAATTATGTGCTGATGGTGCAGCAATCAGGGGCAGTCATGCTTTAGAGGAGAGGCACTTCTGGGGAAATTCACTGAATACTTGTGGACAGCCTGATAGGTAGCAGTGTGACCATAACTGTAATGAGATGGTTTTGGTGCTCTAGACTGTAGTCAGTGATCAAATGGGGTGTTTTTGCTTGTTTAGTGTACTGAATTGCATTAGATAAAAGCTAGTAAAGTATATGATATGGGATGTGGTTTGGACCTGGTGGTTTATTGTATTGATACTAAAAGTGGAATAAGCGAAACGCATTCATCCTTATTAATTAATGAAGTATTATCACATGTACTCACTGGCAATTACACGTTCAACATGCTCATGAAGTAAAGATCTAACAGACACAACTGGGACGATGTCGTTATTAAAAACACTAACAATACGTTGATCGTGGAGAATTCCCAATATCAGGATAATCGGATATATCGTCACAAGTGACACTCATGTTGGAAGGAAAAAAATTAAAAATACAGAAATCATCAGAACAGACAAGTATTTATTCTTTAATCATGAAGTGAAACCTTAGGATTTATTATCTCCAAGATTATTTCATCAAAAAGGATGTGTAATTACTTTCTCAGCAACATGTTACGTGAAGTGATTCTAGCATTTTTCCCTCGATTTTATGAGTTTAAGCATATTTTGATGTTTATCGGCAAAATAATTTAAACTGCAATTTCTTAAAGGTTAAATTTTCATCCCATGACTGGACACAAGGAACACTTATTTTGTCTATAAACTCTTGCACGGCTACACTCATAGTGGGGTTATGGACATTTGAGGCCACAGTGCTGTATCTTTTTCAAACTGAGGAAAAGGACCATCTTTATACGTCTGGTGTTTTCAGAAGAACATGTTTCCATGTCAGTATTACGCCATAGATTCATGCATGACTTGTTCTGACTGTCAACAACGAGACTGAAGTTAGCATGACATGAACACATGACTCCACATGTATAAATAATAGACAGCATCCGTGCTGTCTCACTGCCACTCAGCGAAATGTAGACATAGAGACTGAATGAATGAGTGGGGCAGCATAACGGATGTGGAGAATCTCTGACAAAGAGCGCTGAAGCTGAAGGCTCGGGCTGCCCCAGCAAATTAGGCTATTTGTGTTTGTTTTTCACCCATCTGCATATTGCTCTTGGTTTGAAATAGCTGTAGCTAGTTAATGCGCTCTTTAATGTGTGCAAATCATACAGTCGAGGGAGCGTTTTTCTAATTATTTAGCCTGAGTGGCGTGTGATGCGGTGCTGGATGTTGGCTTGTATCGGAGCTCCAAATGTCATGCAGCATTCAGTATGTTGCTGACTGCTGTTTGTGCTGCGTTCGGGTGCTGCCTGGGTTTTGTGTGGATTCCCAGCCAGTGTGGGATTGCTGTGCTCCACACTCTATTCAACATCCTGCTGAGAATTTAATTTGAGAACTCAGGACCGTCATTTCATGCTTTGCTTCTTCTGCCTTCCCTGTGACAGATTTGACTTTTCAAGCCTGTGTATCGTTGATGACTGGAGTACATATTGATGTGTGTGCTACATTCCCAGCAGATAGATTCATATTTTATTTTTGATCCTGAACCGAGTTAGTTTCAGGGATTGTCAAAGAAAACATTTTTAACCGTTTGTCAGCTAGAAACATCATTAGCCTGCTTTGACCTGCCTGTTCTCTTAACCCTGGCTGCCTGGCTGCTGTGATAAGCTTATCGTTCTATGACACTCTGCTGGTCCTTCATTAGCACGCATGCTGACACCGGTGTGCCGGCCGATAGGAAGACGGAACTGAAACTGACACCAGGGTTATGACGATGTTTAGGTGGAATGATGTCAACCTTCAGAGAGCTATTTAAATAGACAACAAGCAGGGTAGCTTCATATAAATATTATAGTATTATGATAAGACGTGTGGTGTTTCACTTAGCTACATGGATGAAATGATCAATATCCAGCAACATGCTTTATGTACAACATGTGAGCAAATGGGAATTAAGTCCCAACTCAACATCCTGCTGTTCCATACTCTATATACACTTTTTAAAATCTGCAGCAGTTTTCGCTGTCGACTGAATGATGATGAAATAATGACAAAAGATATTGGCAGCTTGATTAGCATCAGTGAGATGAAGCGGCGAGCGTTCCTCCAGCTCAAAGTGGTCATTAATTAAGCTGCAGTGATAAAATCAAAAGTTTTCAAGCCCATCAATTCTGCAGCCCTCTTTATGTGGCTCTCCCTTCAGGTCCAGACTCGAGGAACAACAAAATGATTGTTGCTGTTTCACAGACGAACAGTGAACTTGAAGTTCTACAGAATGATGGGAGCGTTTTGGCGATTTTCACTCTGCATCATCAGGTCCCATGAGTGGGAATCAAACTGTGTTTATTCTGATTTGTGGCATAATAAAGGACTGTAAATGTTAGAATGTTATTCATATTTGTAGTTGAGTTTTTGAAATCATGCCAAAAATCCTGTATCTACTATCATCCAATCATGTGGCTCGTTTGTTTGCTTTCACACCACTTGGAAGATCTTTTAGACAGAACATTGTGATAGTTACAGGACTATTTAAACGTCAATGCAAAACAAATCTTTAACGGCTCCAGTGGAGATTTTCTAGACGTCCTGACGGTATTTCATTCACCTGTCACCTTTAAGCCGTATGGAACTTTTAATATTTATCTAGGTTCTGTTGATTCATGTTGTGCCACGTCTGTGTTGTGGCTGCTGTAGTTGTAATAAATCTTAAATTTACCGTTTCCAGTGTTTGTAGCTGCAGCTTGAGAATCAAATTTGTGTAATGCAATGATTCCCACAAATTGTCAACTTCTTTTTCCTGTCTTTCTGTCAGCCAACACATACTTCTTCATGGTGCAGGCTCAGGGCATCATGTTGAGGGACAATGTGAGGACCATCGGCCAGATGATTCGATTGTACACCAACAAGAACAGTACGCTCAATGGGACGGGTAAGTGATACACATTTGACTATGATGTGTGTTGTATTGAAAATGAGGGTCCCCGAATCCTCAAAAGTTAAATTCTAAGGAGCCTGATTAGACTGACAATCTCATAGTGGCGAAAAAACCTATTTCATTATTGTACATTAATTAACATCACCATGTAGTAGTGGTCGACCGATTAACCGTGAGCTGCAGGCGCCGCAAGCTGCAATGACTAGCATACCATGACTAGGTCTACTTCTTAGAAAGAGTCTATAGGAAGCGATGAATAACAATACAAGGCCAAGTTTCCAAAATTTAGAAACTATATTTATTAATCTAACCACTTACACCTTATCAGAATGCTTATGTATTTTAAATTATGTATGTGTGTCAGAATCAGCAGGAAACGTGCGTAGAAACGATTGTTTCTGGCTTTCAGCCTCGTTTGCTGATGTTCTCTTTCGTTGTCTTTTCTCTCTGTGGATTCCTAAAATCGGAGAAATAGAATTATGGCAGTTCTTTCTGTTGATCTCCTCTGTTTACTATAGACAGCACTGCATCTATACACAAACACAACTTATGTTGTTATTCCAGCATTATTTCTATAGATACATAAGGTTTAAACAGGGGGATCCATTGATAAAATTGCAGTGAAATCTACCCTCTCCTGCTCAGAGAGGCTGTCCTCACTGCCTACATTTCCCAGAATGCATTGTACATGAGATAATCAGCCATCACTCCTAGCATGTTAGCAAGTGGCCTTAAGCTCCTTTTCACTGACTTGTGAGAGACGAGCTGCTGTTTCTGCTTTGCCTTGTGTTCAGACTGGAAAACATGTCAAACATGACGGAGGAATTGAAACATAGTACATTCTTCAAATGGTAGTTTATCGACCAGAGTATTTGTAGTATTTTTAACAGGCTGCTCTCGGTTACATTGTGGAAACACTGTGAAAACCAGTGACTGCTGCGAACTATGCTAGTTTTAGGGCCCTATGAAATCCGTTTTAATTTTTTCCATATTCAGTTTTATTTTTTCCCCAATTCCGTGTTTTCCATTTTATTTTTTCAAAATTCTGTGTTTTACAGTTTTAGAGCATTGTTTTCCATCAAATGGTGTCTAGTCATGTGGTTGATGAATCAAAATTAAGAAATTACCGAAGAAACATTCTAACGGGTCTAATTCCTTGTCATTCTGAGACGATGCCAATGTAGATAAATAAGTAAGTGTATGTACAATAATTAATGGAGGATTCCCCTCCATCGATTCTGCGGGTCGAGTCAGTCTTGTTGAAAAGAATAATAAACGTCTCGACGTGACTATCACTGTGTCTAAGCCCCGCCCCTCCGTGAAACAGACAGAGAGGAGAGACTCTGGATGAAGCGGTGTGCTTGTTAATTACACTAAAACACAGTAGAGACTCTCGGCAACGTCTTTTCTTTTCTTTCAGCTTATGCCTATATAAATCTCAACCGATTTTTTATCTGTGAGAGACCCCACACATGAAGATAAAAAATCTGATTTAACAGTTTTGATCGTATTGTGTGTGGTGTCCTGCGATATTCCAAACACAGCACACCACACACATAAAGATTTGTCTTCTGACGCACTAGAATCTTGTCCCTCAAGCAAGAAATCTCGCGTGAACAAACGTGATCTGACGTAGTACTCTGACTGACCTGTGGGGGCAGTCACACCAAAAATAGTCATTGAACTAACTACAAGAAGAAGTGAAGAAGAGCGAGTGTAAACCGGTGTAAACTAATGGAGGACCAGCTGGATACCGACTGCATGATGGTGGTTTTAAACAACGTTTTGAACAATGTTCTCCGCCGATAATCGTAAATATTGAACATGTTTAATATTTACGATTATCGGCGCCGACTGATTTCGGAGCCGATTGTCGGCCGAATTTCACTCTTACCACACCACACACTACAAGAGAATCTTATAAAATAATCTTAAGAGCTTAAGATAATCGGGCGATGTCTGTCCGTGGTCGGAAGGGGGAAAATCGGGGCAAAATCAGCCCGATTATCTTTATGTGTGTGGCAGGCATTAGGTGCGGTGAAAAACACTTATAATTTCAGAGAAAACATCGCTTTTTCTAACTTGTATCCAGATTTTGACAAATTCCTCGGAATCTGTGTTTTACAGTTGATTCCATTTTCATTGTCAGATTCTGAGATTCTGTCCGCGTTTTTGCTGAAATCTTAGGGCCCAAGGTAGTTTTTGTATATTATATTCTTCTTCTTGGAACTTACAATGTTATTTTATGTAAGATAACATAAGGTGTTGCCATAAACTGCACGTCTTGTAACGCAGACTTCCACAGAAAATGATCTCTAGAAAAGGCTAGGGCGGTGGAGAGTGTGGTGGTGCTGAAGGCCAGCAGCAGATATATATAATATAATATAATTTGATATAGGCCATTGAAGTTCATTAAAACAAATAATCCGGTTCTAGCATGAAAATAAAAACATGCATTCAAAACCTGACAAGAAAGCTGTTTGAACTACTAGCTTAGCTTACCTTGGAGAGGCTTCAGCAGAGGCAGTGAAGAGTAACAGCACTGATCAACGCTGTAAACTACCAGCTTTCAAGTAGAAGTGTTACTGTAGGTTTTTTGAATAACTTGTGTTGTAATAAACACTATTAAATTGGACCAGTATCGATAGTTGGTGTAATGAAGCTGCATGTAAATAACTGACTGAATAACTGAAAAAAAAGGTATTGTGATGTCTGGATGTGCAGAATGCATGGATAAGGAGAGGAGAGGCATTAGTGAAGACAAACTATATTATTGGTTTAGTCATCCACAATAAGCAGTCAAAATAATAAAGCACGGTAAAAAGTACACAATCTCTCCTTGAGGTGTAGTGGAGTACACAGTTGCTTGAAAATGGGACGTTAGAGGTTAGTAGACCTGAGGGGTATTCCATCAAACTCGTTAAGCGCAAAGCCGGACTAATTTCGATAAGCCTCGCTACCTTTAGTGAGAGTTGCGTTCCATCAACGTGACTTGAGGCACTCTCCGCTAAGTAACCATGGGAATTTATCCGACCAAACTAGCCTGCTCCGGGGCAGGCTAACCATCAGGCTTACTTTAGGGGGGGTTTCAGAGAAGTCCGTCTGTCGGAAACAACTGTACCAGCAGAAGCTTCCGCCAAGCCTAGTCCTAGTGGTTTCGTCACGTGAACGACCAAAAATTACCAAAATTACATATATGAAGTACAAACAGACTATATTTTCATCAAGCGTCTAAGAATACAAGCTTGTAATTAAAAAAATATGAATAAATCATTTATTTTGTTCAATAACGACTGGCCATATTATTTTCTAAAACTCCCAGTCGAGTGAGTGGTGATGCACCTGCCCTCGAAGGTGGGCTTCGCAGGTTCGCATCCCGGCGAGGACATCGCATGTTTTTTTTTTTTTTTTTGCCTGTATAATTGTCTTTAGATCAGGGAATTAGACCAACATTTTACCTTAACTATGATAAATATGTCATACAATTTCCCCTGAACCCAAATATAACTTGCAAAAACATGATAGGCATAAAGATGTTATTATTAATAGCATGTTATAGATCCCAATGACAAAGGCATTGCTGCATGCAATTTTCAGTCACATAAATTCCCTTCAGGTGAGTTCATTAATAGGTTCATTGAATGTGTTCATTGAATTGTTGAGATAAATGAGTTGGTCAATGTATTGCATTTACTAGGCCTATTTAAAAAAGAGTGAGAGAGAGTTCTGGCCAAAGAAATAAATTTCACGATGTTCCATAGACGGGAATTGAACCGTCTCCTGCCGCGTATAAAGCCGACGCATTACCTCTACACTATTCTCACGTTCGTGGAGTTGTTGTCAGTGTTACATTAGAGCATGTTACTCTTAACGGTACTTCCGTATTTAATCGCTCGGTAATTTTTGCCCAAGCAGCCTCCCGATTTTTATTTATCACTACAGTATTCCCTTTATTGGTTATGATGGGTTTGTACTCCTCGTACAGTCCCATCAATTTTTTCTCTGGACTTTTCTGCCTTTTTCTCGATGATTCACGGTTCTGGTCTGGCTTCATATCCCGTGAACGAGCGTAACACACGACAACGTTAACCTGGCTTGAATTAGCCTCAACATAGCGTGGCTGAAATGCGTTAACGGAACGGGTTTAGCCGCAAGTGGAAGTTGGCGTTAGTTCTAACCAGGCTTAACCAGGAAAGCGCCGCTTTAATTAGCGAGTTTGGTGGAATACCCCTCTGAGCCTAGATGTATATTTGGTCCAGGCCTCTACCTTGGATATGAGTAGCTTGAGGAAGGTTAATTGCAGCATGGAAGTGATCTTCCTCTAGAGCAGCTTGTATTATTGTCTTGCTTTATTTGCATTAAGTTATTATATTTGGCATGGTGTCTTGAATACTTTCTTAGTAAGGACATTAACGCACCAACATGTAGAAGTCTTGCTTTCCTTTCTCCAACCACTGCTACTACTTGAAAATGCAGCGACAGCAGCTGGATTACAGGCCTTTATTGGGTTTCTATGTCGCATTTGCCTTGAAAGAGTTTCACCAACTAGATCGAGAAGCTGCATCATTATATACCAAGTGCAGCTTTGGACATTGTCTCCATAGCGAAGACGTTAAGGAGGCTGCGGTGCCCAGATGGCACACATTGTAATGCACTAAGTCACAAGGCAACGTCCCATCCGTTTCCAATCCAACCGCGGTCACTCTCTCAGAGAGGGACGACATTGTACATCCTGTTTTAAATCAAAAGCACCACTATTGTTTGCAATTCTCCTCTTCATGTTATCTCTTAGTAAGTGCACCCTTACTTTCCACTATGACTCAACACAAACTTAGCTGAGTCTTGGTACTCATAATATCATTGGTGTTGCAATGTGATGACTGAGGATGTCGTCATGAGGACGCTCCGTACAACAGAAATAATTTGAATCTCAGTACTGAACCTCCTGAACGTGATGGAGATACTGGGTTGTTCTTTAGTGGAGATACTGGGTTGTTCTTTAGTGGAGATACTGGCTTGTTCTTCAGTGGAGAAACTGGCTTGTTCTGTACAGTGACTACGGCTCAGGCAACTTACCATGTTGATAAATGTAGAAGAAAATGTGTTACCTTCCAATTTGTTTTGTTTTAATGTTACTTCCTCTCGGGAACCTCAAATATCTTGCTGAGCTGCATTCATTGTATGTAAGCCTTGTCATGTTAATGATGAGACCCTCTGGTCTGTCCCCCTTCCTGGACCGTCCCCGAAACACCTTCACCTCACATACTTGATCAAGGCCTTCATGAATGGCCCCTGTTGTGACACTATGTAGAAAGAACCCAGCTGTTCCGAGGGAAGTCACACCTTTATGTTGTCTCAGTAAGTCTCTTCCCCTCGGTGAGACGCATATTGAATCTATGTAAATCCACTGTTTAGACCTGCCCCTTTGGTTCTGTATAAGTTGTCTCTTGCCTCACATCATGACAGAATAGACTGTGTGGCAACTGCGACATTGCTCTTTCTCCACTGTCAGTGATTAAACCTCATTTGAACCAGCCACCGAATTGGACCTGAGGAGTTTTCTTCAACATAAATCATATCTTATTAATGTAAGACTGAAAAACCAGTCGGATAATCAGAGAAGGCTTCAGATGATCCATACTCTTTGTGACACATGTGAAGGCGCTACTACAGAACTGTCACTTTCTGACACCACAGGGCTCCAGACTAACTTTTTGCATTCGTCACACTGGTGCGCCTAACTTTTTAAGTTACATGCACCCAAAATGTTTCACATTATAACTTTTCTTTACAGTTCCTATATCCACTGGTAATTTAATAAACAGGAATAAAGGTGTTGTTTTTTTTTTATTATTCATGAATGTTTTTTCTTGATTTAATTCTCTTTGGTAATATTATAAGCAGTGTTTAATGTTATTATTATTTCTGACTCCGCCCTGCTTCAGTTTGTGGCTGCCCAACGCTGAGACGCTGCGGGGAGGGGAGGGGGGGATGCTCAGCCCACCACACACTTGTCCTAGTACAGGTTGTGTTTCTGGTGCTTTTTAAACGACGATGCTCCGACAGCAAAAGCAGTGTCCCCAGCCAAGCTCTGGTCATACTCTTTTAAATAAATGCATAATACCCTGGGGAACCAGACAGCAAATCAAACGGTTCTACTTCTTAAAACTACGACTGACAGGACTGCCTTCACGACACCAGCTCACAGTAGAGTGAGACAGGACTGGCATCTTACTATGGTGTTACGGATCCAGCAACTTACTTTACGGAAAAACGTATACATGTCTTTTCATTTTTGTTGTTGGAGCATGAGCAGAAACACTCATGTTTTTCACATGTAGTATATGAAGGCTTTCCCACAAACATTCAGTGAAGAGGAGACCGCGGTCAAAGCCAATAAGAGACGACAGTCCACCCCAATTTGCCTCTGATTGGCTCAGACTGTGGTATTTCTTCTTCGCTGTATGCTGGTGGGATAAAAAACATTACACACATAAACAGACCAGCTAAATGTTGGTTGGGTGGGTGACCAAGCAACATTTTTGTTGCACCACTAATTTTTGGTTGCATGTGTGTGCACCCAAAATTTTTGCACTCTGGAGCCCTACATCAGTTGTTCTCCGCCCACAAAATACATCAATGTTTACAAACACAAAAAATGTCTTAACACTATAATATGACCAACATCCAGATACATAAAAGTACTATGGAAGAGAAGTATTGGTGCTGCTTTAACGTAAGGCTGTGGTACGAGTTTGCAATCACTTAAGGAAACACTGATATTTACACCCAAGACCAATAAGTAAGTAGAGATGTGGGTGTGATCATCTAGTAGACGTTTGATATAGTTTGGAGTATTCTGCCGTGATGCTTGATGTTGTTTTTGCTGCAGACTATCCTGACGGCAGTAACTCCAGTGAATACCTGGTGCAGCCAACCACGTACCTCCCTGAGAACTTCACCTACGCCCAGAACCTCCCCTGTCCAGAGCGATTACCTTCTATGAGTGAGTAGAGACTGGTACTCAACACCAGAAAAGGCTCGTTTCAGAGGGTCCATTCATCATTTTCACATGAAACGTATCCCAGCTAAGTGTTACAAGAATCAAACGTGGGCAGAGAAGTGTGTAAAGATCTCCAAAGCCCACAAAGAGATACAGGAACTGGATTGAAGGTTGCTTTCACAATGTTGACTGAAGGACGAGCCTGGTATATTATTAATATGACAGCAGGCTCAGCTGTCATATTAATAATATATCAAACTCATACAGGCTCATGTCAACTCTGACTAATTAGCGAGCTGATTGAAGTGCATTAACATTTAACTTACATTATTTTGTTGGTATTGTATCGATCTATCTATCTGTGTTGATATTTGAAGCCATCTTCAATTTAAAATAAACATTCCAATGCTGCCCAGAAGCAGCTGTTTTTGTTTGCATATTTAATCATTCTGTTTAAACAAGGTATTTCGGTACATGCAATTACATGAATTTAATATTGTTATCATCATCACTTAATTATATTTTTTGTAAAATTAAGATGGTGACTTCATATGATTGTTTGACTTATGAGATCCAAAAATGTCCATTAACTCCAAAGCATTGTGAAGTACTGAAGTCAAAATGTATCTCTCTTACATGTTCTCTCATTAGGTTACATTACAAACATCCTGATTCAGCCTATTAGCTCCACGTTCCATCAAGACATCACGACTCACATTGAGAAAGATGTCGAACAAAATTCCAGTTTGGAAGCATTCAGAGTTAATTTAGGGTGATAAGTTGACGTCATGACTGCAGGCTTTCAATGCTTCACTGGAAAAACCAATGGAAGCGTTGCATTAAAAAAAGACATCCGGTACAGTAGGCAAGCTGGTGTCTTCCAGAGGGTCTTATCAGCGATGCTACACGGTGAAACCGTGAGCTGGAGCGCATGCGCCATGCTCGGTAGGCTGGGTCAATCCCAATCCCTCATGGTCTTGTCCATGTTCCTCATCTTAGAACAACATGCACCTTTTCCAGTGGCTGGTGATCGAGGCATCCGAGTTCCATTATTTTGGCTGTTTCATTTGTCTTTTCTTCTTGCCGTCCTTGCTGTGTGAGTGTAGCTGGAGTTGCTAAATGGTCTCTGCCTTTGTGCTAGCTAGTTTAGAGAACTCATCATATTCCTTGACGCGTCTAACCTTCAAATTTCTGATGGTGTTGAAGGTTTTTTTTTGTGTTCCTCCACAAGGGATTTCTTTGGAGCACACATTGCAAATTGCAAGAGTATCTTGTTTATCAGACACCCGGTAGAACTGCCAGAAGGGTGACACAATTTTAGCAGTCCTTAGAGAAACTGTCTTGCATGTTTGTTTGTTTTGATTTTTTTCGTGTGTAACAGGATCAGCTTTTCTGATTGGCCTTTACAGAGACTGCTGATCGATCAAAGCACCCTTAATGGCATCCAACAGTGTTGGCTGACGTTGGCTATCGTAGCTATAGTTAGTTATGTGTTTGTTGGCCAGGTGATGTTTGAGTTAATCAACCTGGCATTCCGTGTAACATTTTTATTTTAGTTTAAGGCAAAGTTGAGGTTAGCAGCACTATCGTAATCAGGGTAAACAAACGCATAAATCTAGCTAATGTTAGCGCTTTATATTAGCCTGCTCTCATGTTACTAATATATCAAAACTAATGGACCTACAGGCTGGTGTTATCTCCCCTGACACAATAGTTTAATATAATATTGATACTGCAATCAATAGGGCTGGGTAAAAAAATCGATTCAATCGATTTTGGATCGATTTCATTTAAATTTTGCAATATCGATTCATAGGGCATGAGATCGATTTTTCCCCATGAAGTTTACCCCTCGTGCGTGATGCAGCAGTGGCGCGTTTACGTCCGGTTGACGTTCATTCATGCGCACAAGCGTGCAAGATGGCTCCTATAGGTGACAACATCGACAATAGCCACCGAGGAGCCCGCACTCGCGCTCCGTCCGGAGAACCGTAAACTCTAAGACGCGCCGCCCGGAATACTGCCCGGAAAGAGGCAAATAAACACTGCCGAACAGTCGCCACTGACGGCCCAAATAATGTCCGAAAGCAGCTTGGAGCTCTCACCGACACCGGGCAGCACACGGCTCCGCAAGCCCACAATTACGCTCCGCAAGCCCGCACTTGCGCTCCGTCTTGAAAACCGTAAACCCTTAAGACGCACCGCCCCCCGAATACTGCCCTTAAATAGGCAAACAAACCCCGCCGACTGGCTTATTTAGCTTTATTTTGATGAAACCGAATGCATACACAGTTTATGTCTGACCTTAAATAAATAAAGGTTCTGAAAACATATTAATATTAATAATAGGGATGCACGATAATTATCGGACCGATAATTATCGGCCCGATAATAGGAATTATGACGTCATCCCGATAAATCCGATACAATTATTAATACCTCCGATAATCCGACGATAGGATGTGTGTGTTAAAACAGTGCTACGGGTGGATTGGGATGAGGGACGTTAGTTTTTTTCTAGGCGCCTCCCGTTTAGCATGTGATGTGGTTACTGTGGTATCACAGGTTTCGGAGGAGGGAGTTAATCCACAAATCGAGCGCTCCCTTCTCACGCCTGGTTCACACTGCATGCGGAAGCGCCGCGGCGCCGCCGAAAATCGCGAGCGATCCGCGCACCCCCCGTTCAGACCAGACGCGTATTTCTCCGCGGCGGTCGACAAGCGCTTCTGCTCAGCTGTTAGTAGTGCAGATATACCGTGCAGATATACCGTTGAAAAACACATATTTGTTTATCTACTCTTCACATTATATATATATATATATATATAAATATTGTCATTTTATTGAAGAGTCAAAACTGTTCTTGGCTTTCTTTTGTTCATAGTATTAATTGTCATGTCACTGTGATACATCTGGTATGGTGTTTGGTAAAAGGCAAAGCTATGCTAAATCTACCTAAGCTTAGTCATTAGTGTTTTTGACCTGAATTTGATCTGAATATACATTCAAAAACGAATAACAATATTATCGGTTATCGGTATCGGTCCCGAGGAGCAGAAAGTTATCGGTATCGGCTTCAAAAAATCAATATCGTGCATCCCTAATTAATAAACAAACGAACTTCGAATATGATTTTTGGGCAAAAGTCAAGGCCCTAGTGCTCGATCCACACTACGTTATGGTGCAACGTAAACATCTGACTGAAACAGTTATGATGTATACATGTGTGAAAGACAACATCCTCACGAAAATGCAGTCAGCAGAGAGTGTCGGCAGAACTTGTGTTGTTTATGGTGAAGAGCAAAAAATAAAGTACATCTGTATTTTTTAACACAGTTGAGCCATTTTCATTATGTAAGAGCCAATCAAATCGAATCGTGATTAATCGATTCAGGACCTTATGAATCGAAATCGAATCGATTTAGGAAATTGGCCAAGATACCCAGCCCTAGCAATCAAGCCTTTATTTCATTATGACAACTTTATTGAAAGCACCAGTGTACAGGTTTCAGGCTCCACAAAGCTGGTTTCATTCTGTCTGAAGCTAGGGAGGTGGTAGAGTAGATTGATTTGTGATGATTTTCCATTATCGAGATATTCGCTAATATGTTCTAGCTCATGTCGAGCTTGTTATAATGATAGAGAATAATCTATCTATCTATATAAGAATAATTTTCAATAAAAATATATTTAAAAAATACAGGAAGTATCATGTAATTAAAAAACCAGATGCAGTTGTTTTTCACTAAAAAAGATATCCTAACTGTGAAACAATACACGTGTTTTCTTAAACAAATGTGAAGTGATTCCACTAGGTTTAAAGTGTCAAAAAGTGTTCAAATAAGCCATCCAGACATTTTTTGTCCGTGATCACCCATGTATCGAGAAAGCCTCGAAAGACGCTAATAGCCCCATAGCGCTAACACTGATTAGATTGGGGCGATGAGCCTAACGCATCCACAACGGCATATTCTAACCACTAATATTGCTCAAAATAGCACCAAACCTCTTCAGTAGCATGATAAGGGTCCTTACACATAAAACCAACACCAACAACGTAGTTAGCGAACCCGGAGTTTATTAAAAAGGACTGTTTTGAAAGACTTACTCACTGCCCAACTTCCAGGTACTCTCGTAGTACAGTCGGTACAAGTCGATTATCGAATGCAATGCCACAGAAGATGATTTGTTCCAGCAAAACACGTAAACGTTGTGGTTTCATTTCCTTTCATTTCCGTGTCAACACTCGATAGACATTATCACAAACAGCCAAGTAATGCATTTTCCATGGAATTATAAATGCCAAGACTTTCATTGAACTGAACTCCAGTGCATTCGGTAATCGACTCGTATGGACTACCTGTCAACATGGACCTACTGGTAAGGCACAGACTTGTAAACTAGTCTTTTTATTAATAAACTCTGGGTTCCCTAACTACGTTGTTGGTTGTTAGTTTTATGTGTAAGGAACCTTATCATGCTACTGAAGAGGTTTGGTGCTATTTTGAGCAATATTAGTGGTTTGAATATGCCGTTGTGGATGCGTTAGGCGCATCGCTCCAATCTAATCAGTGTTAGAGCTATGGGGCTGTTACAGCAATACATGGGTGATCACTGAAAAAAAATGTCTGGATGGCTTATTTGATGTTTTTTCATGGCGAAAAAGACTATGGGGATCATTTCCGCCGGTCTTACACTTTAAGTGCCATTTTAAGAGTTTTAAGCATATTTTGAAAACATATCCATATCTAGTGCAGAGCCTATTGCAGATACTGTGGGTGCAGGTTAAAGTGACTACGTCACATACAGCTGTAATCTCATTGGCTGTGCTGTGAAGGGGCGTTGGCCATCAAGGTCAAAGTTGACTGACTATAGATAATCCCAGCTATGTTTAAGTCTGTTCAGTCAATGCAGGCTGCAGAATTCATGTGATGTGTTAGTTGATAGAGGTAGGTAAAGCCACAAGCTGCTTAATCAGATCCATTAAGGATCATCACTCTGAATCCCAGACACATTACTGCTGCTGGGCCACAACATCCCCACCAAGAGCGTTTTCTCCCAGTATGGTGTATGAGGTTGGGTTTGGACTGTGTCTTGTTTTATGACAGCCTTGTGTTTTTATGTGCGGTGCTTTTTCCGTGTTGTGATGCTGGTTTATCGGTGGAATAACCTTCCAAATCCTCTCCACAGAGGGCGTTATGGAAGTGAATATGACAGAGATCCCCATGGAGGAGATGGAGCTGCAGTTCTCCAAGTTCTTTGACATTGAGTTTGGAGGCCATTGGAAACCAAAGGACTGCAGACCTCGCTGGAAGGTGGGTTTAAGCATTTTACAAATCTAGTAAATATTAGGGATGCAACCATACAGTTGGCCCACAGATCAATACCTCGAGTTCTTGGGTTACGGTTACGGTTCTGTTTCGGTACACATTTTGTGCGTAAGGAGAGCTTACTTATATATTCCAAAATGATTTATTTTTTGCTTATGAGCTAAGATTTTTTTTTTTTTTTTTTTTATACATTCAGACACATTCAAGTGTATTGTATAATAAAATAAATAAATGATTAAAAAAAGTAACACTTTCAAATGCAAAAGTGCTTCTTAACCTTGACGACTGGTATAGGATAAAAGGGGGTAAAACAATTTGTAAATGTACATATGCATGGCGTACCGTACGGTTCAATATCATATTGAGAACCGTGGCATCCCTAGTAAATGTATATCCTCTAAACAAAACAACACTTTTATATAATGTGTACATATGGTATAATGTCAGTGATATAGACTGAAGAAAACAAACCTAGGCAACAGACGGGTTGAGTCGGTATAGTCTGTGCTGATTCTCACTGTAACGTTTGTCCTTCAGGTGGCCATCCTGATTCCATTTAGAAACCGCCACGAACACCTTCCCATCCTCTTCCACCACCTCATCCCCATGCTGCAGAGACAGCGGCTGCAATTTGCCTTCTACGTCATCGAACAGGTACCGTCATCCTCAGTGTTCAATACTACTACACATTTTTCATCGATTAAGCAAGCAATCGGATAAATCTGAACTGCCTTTTTATTTGGAAAGTGCTTTTGAAAGTCAGACTACAACACAAAGCATTAATCGTTCTGCAGTGCATTGGAAGTGTTCTCTATTCTACACAAATAAGGTTTTCACATAGCAGCTCTAAGACGGGACACTTCTAGGAATGATGAGGGATGTGAGGGAACAATTTGCGTTTTGTGTTAGCCTTTGTGTGTGTGTGTGTGTGTGTGTGTGTGTGTGTGTGTGTGTGTGTGTGTGTGTGTGTGTGTGTGTGTGTGTGTGTGTGTGTGTGTGTGTGTGTGTGTGTGTGTGTGTGTGTATAGAGTGGGAGCCAGCCCTTCAACAGAGCCATGCTGTTTAACGTGGGCTTCCTGGAGGCCATGAAGGACATGGACTGGGACTGCTTGATCTTCCATGATGTCGACCACATCCCTGAGAACGACCGAAACTACTACGGCTGTGGTCAGATGCCACGCCACTTTGCTGCCAAGCTGGACAAATACATGTACATGTGAGTGCATCATCACAATGCATGTGTATATATTTTGAGAACAGACAGAATATAAATGCCTAAAACAACATCAGCGTTAGATGTTATATTAAAACCAACGTTCCTCTGTGGTGAAGACAAATAGACATGAGAGCTGAACCATGAAATGTGTGGGCCTGCTTGGCCATTTCGGATCCATGTTTAACTCACGTTTGTGGTTGTTTCCAGTCTTCCATACAGCGAGTTCTTTGGTGGTGTGAGCGGACTCACTGTGGAGCAGTTCCGCAAGATTAATGGCTTTCCCAATGCATTCTGGGGCTGGGGAGGAGAGGACGATGACTTGTGGAACAGGTTAGTCTGACTCCTTTAGTTCCTCATGATTGTGACGGTGTGACGTCACAAACAAGTGACTAACTAGAGGTTGGCTTGGATTCATCAGGCTGTGGACAGGTCTGCATTGATGCAGTGATGTAATGTAGTCGGGAGTTAAGTTTCATTCAGCACAGTGAGTCTTTACTGCTTTCGCTGCCATTTAATGTCTGTTGCATTACTTTTTGCTCTCTTGTATTTGTCGCAGATAAATCTGAATCGGTATATAGTATATGCTGGCCGATATTGGCAGATATTAAACATGAAGTTTTAAAGAATCTGACAAAAGTCCTTTTGGAATGGTTCAGAAATGGTGTCATTATATATCAGGGCTCCAGACTAACTTTTTGCATTGGTTGCACTGGTGCGCCTAACTTTTTTTTTTAGGTGCACCAGCACAAAATTTAGGTGCACCCACATTTTTCATCGCGTCGCCTTTAACGCCAAAAAGTCACCTTTTTATCGCTCTCCTTTTACATAATGACACGCCCCTTATGGCCTAGGTTAACTGCAGCACCATCAGCACCCAGAGGAACCGTTTTCTGCAGCCAATCTGCACACTGATGCCCAAGCGCAGCAAATGCTTGCTTTGTGGCACAATAAAAAGATCATACAGGTCACTAGCCTATAGATTGCAAATGGAAAACTGTTTATGTGATCTTAGCCTAGCCTACTTATATTTTTACTTAGGCTATTCATTTTTAATAATAATATTAGGAATAGGCTACTATACAATTTCCTATTCATGATGTCTCATGCTGTAATGTGGGCCTTCAAACTGTGCGTGTCCATGCTCCACCTCGACATGTCCAATTAACATGTTGACCGGCCTCCCTTTACGCAAAATGCAGCAGTAGACAATAACGCACTCCTTCGTAGAGACGTGTCTCCGTCAGTCATGAATGACGTGTACGTGGCGTTTCCAACCTCCGCAGCTGTCTTGTTCTTTAGTGTGTCGGCATTTTTTTTCATCAGAATCATTTCGGACTTAAATTCAGTGAACGGCAACTCCTCCGTTCCAATATTGTATGTGACGTTTAATTTTATAATAATTTCTGATTCCTCAGCGGACCTGATCGATGCAGCCTGACGCTGAAATGCAGCTGGATGAGGGGCCACTTTATTAACACACTTATCACGGCATGTAGTATGCTTTTTGGACATATTGCGCTTTTTCAATGTCTCGATGCGAAATGTTGTTGACTCCTCCACAAACGCACTATTACCGGACAAATTCTGACCGCACTCCCGACAATAAATGCAGTGCATTGAGTCCCTTTCTTTATCGTACATCAGCCAGGGAAATTGCTTCAACCAGTCCTGTCTGAAGGCATATTTTTGGGCTTTTTAATTAGTCTCGGGGCGAGGCTTTCTGCCTCTCTTCACTTTCAAAGAGAATCGAAGCGCTCAGAGTACCTGCTCTGCTCGCTCGCATTTTCGAACTGACACAATTTACAGTGGTGAAAAGGACCACAGCCAATCAGAGGCAAGGACCCGCCCGAGCTCCGTCTCTTATTGGTTTAGACCACGATACCGTCAGGAGAACATAAAGAGATGCTGCGCTTATGATTTTTTTATTTCACCCGAGCAGCGTTGGTTGCACCAGTGCGACCTACATTTTTTTTCAGTCGCACTCATAAAAATTTTGGTCGCATATGCGACCAAAATGGTCGCACTCTGGAGCCCTGTATATTTTGGCCAGCAGAGCGCACTGCCACTTACAATACCCCCAAAGCTTAGTATAATATTGAAGAACCCAGAGGACCAGAACCCCGGAACCATGGCAAAATATAGCTGGAGTCAAGAAAAATTTTATAGCATTTATACCACAAACAAAACAGCACAAAATTGAAAATGACCAACAAAACCACTGACATATTACACATTACAAACCCTAACAAAGGTAGCATTGGCATTTTGGACCCTAAATAGCACATTAATAAACTACCAAACCAAGGGGAATGATAAAATACACAAGATACTTGTAGCTCAGCACGTTTAGCAGGAGTTGTGTTAAACTGTGTCCTGATGATGTTTAACTGAAGTTCATCTGAGGATTCACATTTAATGCCTGCCACACACATAAAGATAATCGGGCTGATTTTGCCCCGATTTTCCCCCTTCCGACCACGGACAGACATCGCCCGATTATCTTAAGCTCTTAACCCCTCTACTCGCAGCCGCCCGAGGGCAGGTCATTTTTCACTCGTTTTTCACTCGTTTGGCATTCATTCCGTTTAATCGCATATTATTTTGAATGCATCTGCGTCATATTATACATCATTTGAAAGCTGCGAGTCTCGTGAATCGAACAAAGCCAGCCGTTTTAGGCTCACGGAGACACATCAAAAGCAAACACAGCGTGTGTGTAAGGAGTGCACAGAAAAAAAACAATAACAAGACCGGCGTTTCCTACCTTTGGAGCTGTCTCGAAGTCTAAAAAAAACATGTAGCTTGATAATCCTCATATCCACAGAAAGGTAAGAGTCCAACGAACAAAAGTATCCACTTCATTTAGTCCCACAAGCACGCAATCTCCGGTAATCATCCATAACACGCCATGTGTTGACGTTGTGAGTCTCTGAACAAGATGTCGTTTTTATTTGTTTATCGCTTTTTACCGCTGTTCAACGAAGGGCTAACAATGGATGTTTGCTATTGCCGTGTTCGTCTTCGTCTTCTGGACAAAACAAGCCCCCTTCCATGATGCTATGATCCGAATTGGCTGACCAAACTGTCCATCAAGCGAGCCGGTGCTTCACTGGCTCGCGTCAAATTACGCTGACCAACCACGCATAATCTCCAGATACAGAGAGCCAATAGCAGAGGAGTGAATTTTTGACTGACAGGTCTTATAGCTAATGAGCTTACGATTCCAAAGGTATATTACATGGGGGTAGAGGGCTTGAGTGTGAGAGGCACAGCGAACGCATAAACTACACTTGTCATCTGAGACTCTACACACAGAGTCTCGTGCGCGCATTACAGAAGGCTGCCGTTTACTATTCCTTTTGATTGTTTTGAGCATTTTACAATGCCTAAAGCCAAAGGAAAGACTCGGTATTCCCTTGAGGACGCCTTAGACGGAGAAATACAAAAAAAAAATAAATAAAAATAAAAAAATAACCCATAAAAAAAAAAAAAAAAACATTAAAAAAAAAAAAAATTAAAAATAATGATTTTAGGAGTAGTAGTTGTAGAACTGGTGGAATAAACAAAAAAAAAGTAGAAGTATGAACCTTAAGATACCCATAATCTCATTTGGCACAATTTGGAACACTTTGTGCCAGATGCAACTCCGTCTGACATTGCTCGACAAAAATGACTGCCAAACGCTCATTTTTAGGTTTATTTTTATCCACTTTCTACCATTTGTTGGTAAAGGCTTGTGGCTGTGGCTTCATTCAGTTTTTAGGCCTATATATAACAGCCACAGCTATCTTTTTTTCACTCAAAAATAAAAAAAAAATTAGGCGAGGCAAAAAATTAAATTTCCACAATTTCTGAGCTGTAGTAACTCAGTGTCGGTAACACTCAGAGTAAATCTGACACTTGGAGAAGAAACTTCAAAGGGTTAGCTTTCAGGAATGCTCAGCTTTTTGTCTGTAGTCATAGGGGTTCAAGAACAGTAAACATTTTACTTTGGGTATGTCATTTTCAGCCTTTTCTTCAAAAATAGGACCGCCATGGAACCGGTTAAGATTATTTTATAAGATTCTCTTGTAGTGTGTGGTGTGTTAAGAGTGAAATTCGGCCAACAATCGGCTCCGAAATCAGTCGGCGCCAATAATCGTAAATATTAAACATGTTCAATATTTACGATTATCGGCGGAGAACGTTGTTCAAAACGTTGTTCAAAACCACCATCATGCAGTCGGTATCCAGCTGGTCCTCCATTAAGGCTGGATTATGCTTCCGCGTCGACACAACGCAAGGGAGCTTGCGGACCCCTTACGTCCTTGCGGACCCCCCTTGCGTCACCGCAAGGGCCTGACGTGTGCCTCACAAAAATCCTCGACGCGCGTCGAGGCGACACAACGCCAACGCAACACCAACGCAGCGGCATCGGCTGTGATTGGTCCGCTAACTACATCCGCTGGAGACTGCTATCCGGTTTCCACTCGTAAACACCGCCATTTAAACTTTTAAAAGGCTACTTTGATTGTTTTCACCTCGTTTTATTGTTTGCACCTTGTCGCTTTTGCACAAAGAAATAAAACACCAAGTTCTGAAAAATTGTGGATGTTTAAAGCCGGAAAGTAAACAAATACGCTATAACGAGGCTAACGACGATATACGTCAAGAGTCTCTGTCGGTCGGTCAGTCTTTACAAAAAACATAGCGCCCTTTACCGGTGTGGCATTGAATTGCATTTCGACGCGTAAACCCAACGCAGAACCATCACAGTCTCCAAGCAACTGCGTTGCGTTGCCGTTGCGTGATCACTACGCAGAAGCATAATCAGGCCTTTAGTTTACACCGGTCTACACTCGCTCTTCTTCACTTCTTCTTGTAGTTAGTTCAATGACTATTTTTGGTGTGACTGCCCCCACAGGTCAGTCAGAGTACTACGTCAGATCACGTTTGATCACGTTTGTTAACACGAGATTTCTTGCTTGAGGGACAAGATTCTAGTGCGTCAGAAGACAAATCTTTATGTGTGTGGTGTGCTGTTTGGAATATCGCAGGACACCACACACAATACGATCAAAACTGTTAAATCACAGATTTTTTATCTTCATGTGTGGGGTCTCTCACAGATAAAAAATCGGTTGAGATTTATAAAATCTTTGTGTGTGGCAGGCAAAATTCATGAAATCATCACCTGAATGTGTCAGTGGAGCGAAGCAAAAACAGTTTGGAGTAATAACTAATGCTATATTTTGTTTATTGATGCGTAGATGTGACCACACACGAATGTTTATCAACCGATCCGAGTCTGATAATTGAGGATTACACAATGAGGGATACTTTATTGATCCCTGGGGAAAACTGCTTACATCTACATGAAAACTGTGATTTATTAGTATTTCTTATTGACATGACAATATGACAGTATTTGAGTGTAAGTAAGAATTATGGCCAATAAGCAACTGTTGAATGTTTATAATTTTCAAGGTAAACAAACACAAAATGTTATTTTCTTTGCTAATCCTATTGTACTGAAAATGTAGCGAACCGTGACCCAAACACCGAGGTAGGTTCCG
Organism: Chelidonichthys spinosus; assembly: GCA_029853015.1. NCBI lineage: Eukaryota > Metazoa > Chordata > Actinopteri > Perciformes > Triglidae > Chelidonichthys > Chelidonichthys spinosus. The sequence continues at coordinate 258,241 of CM056826.1, forward strand.
AACCCTGGAGTTTGAGTAGCCTACCCTTCTACCCCTGTGGCTAATGCTAGCTAGTGATAAACATAGATGTTTGTTTATTTTGTCCTAAAAACCATCATAGATGTTTGACCCCGTCTGTTCCTGGCTTCCTTACAGCTCCTTGTTCTTAGTGTTAGCAACATGCTACCGCTAGTAGCCTGGCTACTGTCCAAAGCAAGAAACAACTGTAAGTCTCCTAATTTGAACTAGGAACCCCAATCTCAGTGCTACGATGAAGGCAGAGTCAAACCAGTAAAAGTAGAGCCTTTCCTGTGAGATTGCAATCGACAGCAAAGCCATGCTTCTAGGGAAATGATCATTTCACTGCTGTAGTCACGACTCTATAGTCGTTATATTATGCATAACAACTTCATAACGATAAGTAAAAACAAAAGACTTGTCCTTTGCCCTCACATTAATTAATGTAGACTTACAGGAATGTCTTCTGTTCTTCGTGACCTGAGACTGTTTATTCCCAGGCATCAGCCTGACCATTAACCTGGGAATAAAAATTAGATTTTTCACTCCTGAAGTTGTTGGATCCGACAAAATCGGCACAAAATTTGTGTCTCAATCCAGCGTCCGTCCTCCGGAGGCTCCATTTCAATTCTGCATGTGTCACAAACGCCTTCAAATAGAGCCAAGAAATGCCTTCTTCTCCTGATTCAGAGGATCCAACTGATGGATCCTTCACGGCCCTACGTATCCCGAGATTCATTGCGCACCGGTGATAACTGGATTTGAATCAACATGGCATCTACGAGCAAATCAGCAGCAGGAGATGCAGCAGAATAAACTCTCAGGCTAAAATAAATCATGAAGCATCTCCCCATCATATTATACAATTAACAAAAAACAATCAAATATGATCTCTGACTTATTTTAATCGGATAACGTTGTTACATCTTCTGCTCTAAGATAACGCAAACAGGAAATCCTGTTTTCGGAGATCGCTCGATCCGGCCTGCAGGCTCTTTCAAGAAACGGCCAATATAGGCTGCAAAGGCACAGAGTGCAAAGGATGCGTCCTCCGACGGCTGGACGCTGAATTGGGAGACGGCGTGTGTCACAGCTGCATACTCCCAGTTCCAGTGAAGCGTTATGTTGCGAGACCAGCGCTTTCTGAGCGGAGATCGTGTTTCTGCTCTTTTATTTGATGCACATAATCAGTAAAAAGATCTCAATATTTTTGTCAAACATTCTTTCAATAAGCTTAATTTCAATTTAAAGTTGATTTAAAACGCTGTTACTAAAAGGTTCATCTTCTCCCCACATTTAATATCAGTTCACATTAAAGCCCTGATTATGCTTCCGCGTAGTGATCTTGCAATGGCCACGCAGTTGCTGGGAGACCGTGATGGTTCTGCGTTGGGTTTACGTGTCGAAATGCAATTCAATGCCACACCGGTAAAGGGCGCGATGTTTTTTGTAAAGGCTGACCGACCGGCCGAGACTCTTGACGTATATCTTTGTATGTTATAGCCTATTTGTTTACTTTCCAGCTTTAAACATCCACAATTTTTCAGAACTTGGTGTTTTAGTTCTTTGTGCAAAAGCGACAAGGTGCAAACAATAAAACGAGGTGAAAACAATAAAAGTAGCCTTTTAAAAGTTTAAATGGTGGTGTTTATGAGTGGAAACAGGATAGCGGTCTCCAGCGGATGTAGTTAGTGGACCAATCGCAGCCAATGCCGCTGCGTTGGTGTTGCGTTGGTGTTGCGTTGCCTCGACGCGTGTCTAGGATTTTTGGGAGGTGCACGTCAGGCCCTTGCGTTGGACGTAAGAGGGGTCCGCAAGGACGTAAGGGGTCCGCAAGCCCCCTTGCGTTGTGTCAACGCGGAAGCATAACTTGGGCTTTAGTTTGAATGTGTGATGTCGGGCTTCGAGTGCTCTGGTAGAAGTGAAGAGCCCATTATATCATGTCAGAAACATTTGTCAAACTGTTTCATTTATTATTAATTCTATAAAACACTGTTTCTGTCCATGACTGGACCTGTAGCACAACAGAAAAGACCACCCAGTACCATCTTATGACTGTCCCAAAGCAATCAATCAGCTTGATGGTCCAGAAGTGTTTCTGCTTCATTTTCCGCTTCAGCTGACTGAGATGAAACTAACATACCTGTAGGAAGACATGGCCATGGTTCTACCAGAGGCTTGTTGGGAGGCTGTGTACTGCTATCACACATGAAACTGATGGATTGAGGTTTGTTTCTAAACACAATCTGCCTCTTTCTCCTCAGGGTTCACTACGCTGGTCTGAATGTCACGCGACCCGAGGGAGAGATCGGCAAGTACAAGTCCATTCCTCACCACCACAGAGGAGAGGTGCAGTTCCTCGGGAGGTAGGACGGCTCGTTGTTTGTATACAATAAGGTCTCTATTGTGTAAAAGAAACTGTGAGAGTGGAGACGTCGCTTTTATGTAAGAGACTAATGCAGTGCTGTTCAAAGCCGAGCAGGTGGCTTTAAGTGAAGCCCTGATTCTGATTTTAACTGTGAGGATCGAGGAAGCACAGTGAGTGTGACTGAGTGCTGGTGTTGGTGACATCAGAGACGAAGCAGAGCTGCAGGAACAAGAAGAGTCCAAGTCATCTGATCTCCAAGATCCACTAGGAGACTTTCTCTTTGTTTCATTGATTCTACAACCTCAGGTTTTGTTACGTTTTCGATAAATCTATTTATTTTTCAGTTATCAATTATTTCCCATTACTTGATCAATGTAACTATTCACACAACATGGATATCAAAATATTTCTTGTTAACATTTCAATATTATATGATACTTTTTTTAATTAGCCTATTATTAAAATACTTATTATTATTATTAATTAAAGGTCATACGACTATGAAGGATTGGGTCTAAATAAACATTAATTTCCATGAATGATTCACAATAAAAGTACCCCCTTACTTTCCATGAGCGGTAACGTAACAAGTCCTATTCAGCTGAAAGAACACGAAACGGTAAAAAACAAGACGTTTTCTGAAAGTACTAACGGAGAAACTAAACTTCAGACCACAGAGTTCCAGTTAGAAGCTTCAAAAGTCCTGAGAGCTGAACACAGAGACTTTAAAACGTATTTGCTGCTCAGACCTGATGAGTCTCTCACAGAGGGGATATGAGGGGCTTGCTGTCACTCCGCCCCGCAGAGCTGCTTCTGACAGACAGCCAGAGACGCTGATGGAACGATTCGGTGTGGATTTAATGATCGCTTGTTAGCGCCGCTCACGTCTCGCGTCTACGATTATCTGTTCATATTAATTAAAAAAACCGCAGGCCAAGCTAGCGGGAAACTGCGTCAACGCAAATCATTCGTGTTGATGTATTTATTTAGTCGATGACGTCGACGAGTCATCCCAGCCCTACTATGGAAGTTTATGAGAAAATGGTCCTACTTCTCTCTTAGTTTATTATCTTAGTCAACTTTGTAAACATGAGTTTTTGGTCTCAATCTCTAGTTTCAAGTCTTTCTGGTCAAACAGACCAGAAAGCAGGGGATGCTTTAGGGGTGGGGCTACCTGCTTATTGACCTGTACTAATGCAGTTAGCTACCCTTTTTAGCAGGTGAAAGCAGCCCGTGTGTCTGAGTGCAGGTGGAGTAGATAACGATGATGTTTGACTGTGTTCGTAGGTATAAACTGCTGAGGTATTCCAAAGAGCGGCAACACTTGGATGGCCTCAACAACCTCCATTACAGCCCCCACATCTCCCTCAGCAGCCTCTACAAGAACATCACGGTGGACCTGAACCCTGAGCTCGCCCCTATCGCAGACTACTGAACTGCCCCCCTCCTCCACCCCCAGCTCCCCTCCGGCCTGGCCTCCTCGCACCCTGTTGAGCCGCTCAGAGGAAGAGGGGTGGGGCAGGTGAGGAGAGATGGGGGGCACAGGCTGGGAGGGCTGAAGAGGCCCACCACGTAACGCTGCCGTAACGCTGCCTGAGTGGGGGGGGGGGGTCCAGCGCGAAAAAGAGAAAATGAAGAGGCAGAGACTGTGTGTGTGTGTGTGTGTGTGTGTGTGTGTGTGTGTGTGTGTGTGTGTGTGTGTGTGTGTGTGTGTGTGTGTGTGTGTGTGTGTGTGTGTGTGTGTGTGTGTGTGTGTGTGTGTGTGTGTGTGTGTGTGTGTGTGTGTGTGTGTGTGTGTGTGTGTGTGTGTGTGTGTGTGTGTTGCATGTCTTTTTGTCCGTGCCGGCTTAACTACTACAAGTTGACATGAGTTGGTTTAAGTTGGAGGGAGCAGCAGCATCGCAGCTCTGATGTTTACTGCAAAGCCTTAATGTGGCAGAACCACAGCTCCCTCTGCTCGGCTCGCACTGCTTCACTTCTGATGTATCACCGTCACCTTACAGGCCAACAGACACGTCGCTGTCTCACTTTCTACTATCATTTGTTTTATACATATCATTTTGTGAGGCCGCAGTATTCCTTTTTCAAAGGAGGGATCTGAGCGAGGTTGACATTAATGTTTGTGATGTACATTTTTGTTTTCTCTTTTATTTTGATACGTGGTATTTATTTCCTCTGATTCGGGATGCTTGAAGAAGCAGGCCTGTCTGTGTCACTCGAGTGTTCGCTGCTTGTTTTGCTGCACTGCTGCTGAATCCGCATGAACATGTATGTAAATATCGGCCTCTTAAAGCTCGAACACAGAACACAAATATGTAAATATGGGCCTTTAAATGCTCGGGCATATTACAGTGATATTCCAGTGGGTTTGAATTTTATTTTGGCAGCTACCTTCGTTCTGATGATTTAATAAGAGTGAGTGGTTTCTTCTTAACAGGAAGATCTAACAATATAGGATGTTTGGCTTAAAAAAAAAAAACAGAAGTATCCAAATCTTGAGATTTGACACTATCTTTTGCATGCCTTAATTTATTTTGTTTACCAGATTTTGTTCTTTTCAAACATAAATTATTTCATCAGTTAGAGATGTGTATATTCTTAATTTTGCCTTTTGTTGTGCTTTATTTTCCTATTTGAGGTGCACTGTGTGAACAGAGTAGAGCTGCTCCTCAGAGGGGGGGCAGGGTCGGCCCTCCAGCCGCCGGGGGCCACACAACATGCTTTATGCAGGTTCATGGTTTCATGTGAGTGTATAGTTTTTGTCTCAGATGTGTTTTTATTTTTAGATATTTTTTTATGATTTTTATTCTAATGATTTAGTGCTGGACCATGTGATAAAGCTGTTCGTTGTACTGTACCACGCTGAAGCGTGGGGTCTGGGCTGGGTGCTGTGGGTCTGGACTGTAGTGGTTCGTACTTTGGAAGCTTGTCCGGCAGTCACAAGGGCCAGAATGAGAGAACTGCTGTTCTTGAGTGGCACGCGCTGTGAAAAGTTTGATTCTTAAAGCTTTGAGCACTATAAAGACGGAGAGGTGGGCGGATTGTCTTTGACCAGATGTTCTGGTGCTCATCGTTGAGATCTCTAAGTTCTGAATTTGACAATGAGTAGTTGTATGTTGGACGTTTTGTCCTGAGATGTTCAATCACAACTCTGGCCATTTTTCGACCCAGACCATACTTCCTGTCCTGTCGGGCTACTTCCTCTTGTTGTTTGCTTCGTGATGGCTCCCCTTAGCGGCTCATGTACACTGTGCTCTTGTGGTCTTCGTCCGAGCCGTCATCTCACTGAGACCGAGACCGACATCTACAACCAAGCAGAATCAGAGAGCTCGCCACAAGGTCCATTTAATACCCGTCGCAGAGCTTTTGATCACATCGCATGGTCTTCATCAACAGCTGGAGTTGACTCTGTGGTCATGGAGTTATAGATGGATAGATGGTAGCAGAATCTGACTGCTGATAAAGTACAAGTGCATGATGAAAAGCCCCAGAGTAGCTACTAAATGTTCCTTGCCGTGAGATGGTTTTGGTATGAGCTGCACTAAAATGCATACATAAGGGATAAATCCATTTAAAGAAATGTATGCGTATATTGTATTCTTACCTCCTTGAACATGATGGCAGATGAGATCACCTTTTAAAAGTCCCTCATGACGATATTACCATATCCTGATACTGGAAATTCACCACTATTGGCTTATTCTCCTTTCCATAGAGTGCCGTCATGAAATCACCACTCGTTTGGACTCTTGGTGAATGATGATGTCACGTTGGACTGACAACATGTGTTGGCCCTAATTCAGTGTTCTTGTAGCGTTGTAGCGCTGTGGTTGACCGAGCGTTGTGGCGTCGACGTGATACAGTCACACTCACGGTGACGTGGACTGTGTCTGGGTCCAGGTCTGCCCTTGAGCTTTATCTCAAAGGGCTGCCGCTACACGACAGGCGTGTCCTCCTGCAGCCCCGTTCACACGGCGGCTTCAGTCCTACTTCCTGTCAGCACGGATCGAGCGTGGGAATGATCACACGTTTAGCAGAGCAGCTGACCGTCGCATGGAGGGAAGGAGGTTTCCGGTGTGAAATGGCCTGAGTAACATGTTTTCTGGAGTTTTACAGCATTACAAGTCTGCCGGTACACCCAGGGTTCCTCCACACAAATGCTGCAAGTGCTTCTGGGAAAGGTGGTCTTCAAAACACATGGATAGACCCTGACCTTACCTCCTTTCTCAAGAAGCCCCTGCACAGCAATCCTCAGAGCAGCCCGTTTATGTTTACAGTGGTTTTGTTTCCCCCTCAGGAATTGTAAAAGCTAGAGCGCCACTTTGTGTGTCGGCACGTTGGAGAGGAGCGGAGTCGCCGCTCACTCCGATGTTCAGCTCCTTCCTGTCTGCGAACATGACAGTTCAGCAGATTCTCCCTGCGCCGCCTTGTCTTGTTTGTTTCCTGGGCTGCTGGCTGTGATGACGCTGTGAGGCAGAAACATGAGTGTTATTGAGAAGTAGCAGCTCACTTCATCACAACAAAGTATTCCTGCGTCCTGGTGATTTATGCAGACGCAGCATTGGTAGATGACATCAGAGGTTCCTTTTACACCTTGTTGTGCTTTCATTTTATTCTCTCTTTACACTTTTTTGCAATTGCCAACACACAATTACTGACCAGGACCCCTCATTGTCCAAACTCTACACACAAGAGCTCACAATATCTCACAAACCACTTCATTCGGTACTTTACCTTCAACTTTACTCCCAAAAACCTTCTTTGGTCTTTTCATTTGTTGCATTCTGTACATTCAGACTATGAACCCACGTGTTTGTTCATTAAACCATAATAGACACCTGGGCTGAGTCCACAATCACTCACTACGTAGAGAGTTCACTATGTTGTAGGTCTGTCAGAATGTATGGTGACAGTTAGCATACCCTATAGTGGTATCAAAGTATCCCACAATGCATCTGGAAAAGTACATTACAAGTGATGGTCACTAAGTGAGCTTTATCCACTATGTAGTCCTCCCGCAGAGTCCGCTATATAGTCCTCCCGCAGAGTCTGCTATACATAGTCCTCCACATAGACTTTTACATATTCCACTATATATTCCCCTACATAGTCCAGCATATAGTTATCTAGCTAGTCCTCTACAGAGTCCATTACATACCATAGTCCGTGCATAGATGTGTACCGAGTAGTGAATGAGTGAGTGATTTGGGACACAAGTCAGTCCTTCATAGTCGTTCCCTCCATGTTGTTGGCTGTAAAAAGCTGACCTAGATCCTGTTTCTAGCGATCTCATTGGTCCTGCATCCTGATTGTCAAACGTTGCCATTAAAATAACACTCAATCTACCAAACAGGTATTTAGTTGTGACCGGCATGTCGGATGGAGAGACTTTAGTAGACCTAATCAGTGATGTGGTCCAGTGATACTACCACTGTCTGTGTTTTGGCAATTGCAAATCTAAGTGTCCTTCAGAGAACTCCATGGATTCGTGTGAGGATGCAGTCAAGCATGTAGCGCCTCACATGGAACCTCCTCATGGATCTGGTTTGTCTCCAGACCTGGTCCACATGACCAGTGTTAACTGTCCCTCATGGCTCTGCGTCGGGTCAGTACGACAGGCTGACTCGACTTCTTCCTGCGGCCCCTCTATCACATCCACCAGTATGTAAGACACGTGTTCATTAGACAGCTGGATTCAATTTTGCAGTATTTATTTGTGCCTTGAGTTCTTTTTCTTTCTTTTCTACTTCACATTCGGACTGAAGAGATTACAAATGTTTTCCTGAATTGTCGCTGTTTTGTCTTTTTTCATCATCATCATCATCATCATCATATCCAGTCAGAAGTGTGAATTTAGAATAAAAAAGATATGATGATGTCATGGCTGCCATGCCAGTGGCCCATGTTCTACAGAAGCTTTTAAGGTATTCACACCAACCAAACTCAGCCTCCACAATATCAAGCACAACAGCTGGAGCTGCACCCAGAATCCTCTCTGCCAGCCTTCAGGCTGTACGGCCCCGCCCACTAACACATGATAATGTAACTCCATTTAGGTTCCATGTGCATGATGAGGTTCCTGGTGATTTGGTTCCTGGATTTAACAAGCTGGTTTCTAGTGTTCTACATTCTGTATGCCATTGTGTTCAACTCTGAAAAGTATTAACCATGAAACATGATCGATCAATCCTTATATCAGTATTAGTGTAGATATTGGCCGTAGTAGGCTCATTCAGAAACAGTGTTGCTGTTACACCACGTGTCCACCAGGTGGAGCCGGCGAGTTAACCGATGCTCGTCTCAGTCGCACTTCCTTCAGCTCCACATTCAAGGCGTCGACGCTACACGTTTGTGTATATACATGTGATATTGCTGCGTTTGACCGCCGCCAAAGTAACAACTATTACACAAATGCCAAAGATGAGTTTGAAGGAATTGGACCACGTGGTCCTTTAGTAGCTGTTCTGGAGCTTTCGAGCATCATCAGATCTTCCACAGATGTTTCCATCTCCGAAATGAGCGGCAAGTGTTTAAAGTACTCATGTGATTAGGTGGAAAGCTCCACAAGCACTGCTTTCAGTGGCTGAAGGAATTCGGAGACATTTTCTAAACAGTCCCTTCTAAACAGACTTCCACACTGAGCCAACGCTGGTAACATGTTAATGTAGCACCCCCTCGTCCTCCTCTTCTTTCTCCTCTTCTTCCCCCTCCTGCTCCTCCTCTTCCTCCTTCCTCCTCCAGACATCACTGAACTTCTTCACATGATGAACTTAGCTCCATTGTCAGATGTCGGCAGTCTTTGGTAACGGACAGTATAAAAACGGTTTGAGTTTGATGTTGAATTGTTACTTTGTAAAGTTTTTTTTTTTTTCTTTTTTTTTTTCTTTGTCAACACAAGACGAAATAAACACTTCATTGCCATATTCTGGAAAACACGTGATCTTTGTCTCGTTTTTTTATTGTTTTTAAATTGCTTGTTGTAGAAAGTTAAAGGGACAGTGTGTAACATTTTAAGTAAATTATTAGCTAAAATCAATACCTTCATTCATAAATAGATCCTCATAAGTGTATAATTACCTCTGCCAATAATATGCTCTATCCTCGTAAGTGAAGAATTTTTTATTTGTATTTACATGGACGGTAAGTCCTCGGGAGGCTTCTATGTCGTTCTGTCATTTTGAAGACTCGAACCGGCGTAGAGGGACATGAACGTCTAAACATGATTTTGTACAGAGCCAGCGTGAATGAAAGGAGTTCACTTCGGGTGAGCGTGTAGGATTTAACTTTGTTAGCAACTTCACACCAGGATCGATGGATCCAACTCAAGGCTTCATGATGAATACGTCTGTGGTTTATACACCCGATAGAGAAACCAAGCGTACATGAATCTTTGTGAAATATCCTGCTGAAACAAATGCTATTCCAGTATTGGCAACAAAACATTCCATCATAGTCGGCAACACAACATTTTTTCTCCATTTTAGCCTTTTAGCAACATTTTCTTTCCAGCGCTAATAATTCTGTCCTCTGTGTGAGATGCTGAGGTTAGCAGGACGCAAAGCTAAACTAATATATACTCGAAGAAACGCTTCCCTGATAGTTGAGATCACTCGGGTCTGGATCAGGTTTTTGTTTCTCATCTCCAAAGTATGTGATAACATCTGAAATTGGATCCAGACTCGTCAGCCTGCACACGTAATCCTGATTGATGAGTTTCAAGGAAATATCTTTGTTGTTTTTCCATCAATCTCAAATGTTGCTGATATGTATTTGATTGCGTGTCCACTTCTATCAGGATAAATGTCAGGTAGCGGTCACTTTTAGCCTTTTATGAAGTGTGTGTAGCGTTGGCTGGTGGTTAAAAGTGTCCCACCATCATTATTAGTTGTCGTTCCTGATAAACCACTTCTAAGTGAACCATCTGTTCTTGCATATAAGAGACGGATCCAGCTGATGGTTTAGACTCTAGACCCAAGCCTTTTATTTCATTACAAAAACAACACCAAACAAACCTTACTGATACCGAGTTATTATGCAAAATATCCCCAGAGAAACACGTTGACAGCCAGCAGCAGCAGGGCATTCACGTCGCAGACTCTCCTCCAGAGAGGCTCCTCCTTCAGGGAGTCCAGCTCGCTGTCGTCAGTCACTGGAGGTGCAGAGCCAGAACCTGGACCAGTCAGACCACAGAGCCACAGAGCTCCTCTCAGCCACCGAGATTCTGGCAAGCGTTCAGATTCTCGGCTGAGGTCAGAGGTCGCTGGGTCGGTGGTCATTGGAGGAGCTGTGAGGTCGATCCGAGGCTCCTGGCTATATCGAGACCACCAGGTCAGCCGGTACAGCTGGAAGGGAGAGAGAATGACACAATATCAACAATAGCAAGCACACTTATGAATAACAGCAAACAGAACATCTTGTGTGGCGGACATGGGGACACAATTCAGCCTAACACAGTTAGACCAGTATAAAGGGAGCGCAAACTGGACCGCGAAGGGGTTTCATACTGGTTAAAGCTGGCAACGACCTCATAAGCAAAATTACCATGGCAACAACAAGCATATCCCAGTGTGTGTGCACCACGTTATCGTGTTCCCTGGAAACACTTTCTCTTGTTGTCTGCACTACTTGCAGCACTTTTCAATATTTCATGGTGTTTTCTGTATTTGCATACATTTGCCTCCGCAGTGCTTCATCAAACATTGTAACAGACCGACCTTCTTTATTGTGTTCTGGTCTCAACCTCATCGCAAGATCCACCTGGGCTGGTTTATCACAGCTGGAGGAACCCAGAATAAACTATTTAACTATGATTAAATATCAATAACCAGATGAAAAGGCTGCTGAAATAACTCCATCATGATGGTGATCAGTAATCAGTCCAAAGTCATGCTTTGTTAGGTGTAGCTAACTACTTTTAAAATGCTTGTTTTCTGAATGGAGTCTGGTTGATGGGTGCTAGGCTATGCTAACATTGTAGCTCCATCAGCACTCCAAATAAGGTCATCTAGACATAAATACAGCAGAGACCTTGTTCTTTGGACTACAGACAGTCTCTGGTCTCTCAACATAGTCTGGTCTGGTCTCTGGCTAATGTGAACTATTGTAGACCACTGGGGGACCACAGACACAGGAGACAAATATTTGTTTCCGCCATTTAGGATTCAGTGTCATCAGGACGACAGGAGGACGATCTCAGCGATTTCTCGCTCCGGATAAATTTGTGTCTTTGCATTCAAATAGAACAGAATCACAACAAAATGAGCTTTGTGTTGGAGTGTACAGCTTTACAGCTTTACAGCAGCAGACAGATGTTGGCTGTTCTTTTGACAATAAAGTTCACGACTTCTGAACACAGCTTCTGAATGACAGGAAATGTTCCTTACATGTTCCTCAGGTATCGGGGCCGTGGCCAAGCTGACAGCAACGATGACGAGGCAGCTGAAAGCCAACAGGATGAGAGCAAAGTACAGGTAGTGGACGTCAGCCAGGACCGCAGGCCGACCATCAGGCTGACCACAGGAAGGGATTGTATAGGAGAACTCCAGGACCATGCGGACCAGTCCCACCACTAGTCCAGTCATCAGACCCCAGAATGCACCCTGAGAAACCCATACATGAAATATTAAATGTAGTCACATTGAACAGACAAAACATCCCTGGAATGTTCAGCATCTTTAATCGTCATTATAAACATGAGTTTATTGTCTTGTACTTACTGTTAATCACTTTGGATAAAAGCGTTTGCTAAATGATGCAAATGCAAATGTCTCAATCTCTTGTTTCAAGTATTCTTTAATCCAGCATGATGTTCATTTAGTACATTATGGTCCATTTAGAGTCCAACAGACCAGGAAGCAGGGGATGCTTTAGGGGCGGGGCTACCTGCTGATTGACAGGTCGCGACCACACTATGAATGCAGTTAGCTACTAAGATGACTTTAACACTTAGCTGTAAAGTTGACCTTGAATTATGTGGCTAACTTTGTTAGCAGCTTCACACCAGAATGCAGATGGATCCAGATCCAGAAAGGGTGCTACTCTGCTGCTTGTGTTCACCAGATCCACCCATCGCTCCTCCACAGTCCAAATATGGTCACTTCCTTTACTGGTGGCAAGAATTCCAAGATGGCGATGGCCAAAATGCCAAACTCAAGGCTTCAAAACTGGTGACATCACCATGACAACTTCCTCTTCTTCTATACGGTCTCTTTCAGACCTCGAGCCCCAAAATCTGCCTTCACACTTACAGGATGCATCTTCACATAATGTCAACTAACGTGGGACAGAAGAGTGTGTGTGTGTGTGTGTGTGTGTGTGTGTGTGTGTGTGTGTGTGTGTGAGACCTACCTGCTCATTGGCACGTGGCCAGAAGACAGCCATTAGGAATACAGCGGTAATGGGTGGAGCTAGAAAGCTGGTCACTGATTGGATATAATCAAACAGCTGTCCACTGTTGGCTGTTTGGATGACAGGAATCCACAACAGACTCACACACACCAAGACCAGGATGAACACCCTGAAAGTTCACAAAATATTGTGTCAGCTTTGATCAGTGAGGTAGAAATGGAGTTCTTACAAATGGCAACTGAAAGACTGAAAAATGATTGGACGGGACCCCAGCTTTTTAACCTCCGTTCACTGACGTCCATGTTGAAACAGTGTAGAAACACTCTATAGAGACTCCAAAGACAACCTGGTGTACTTCTGGACTGTGGGAGGAAGCTGGAGAACCCGGAGAGAACCCACGCTTACACGGGGAGAACATGCAAACTCCACACAGAAGGAACCCGGGCCGACCCGGGAATCAAACCCGGGACCCTCTCGCTGTGAGGCTACAGTGTCCCTTACAAGAAGTGAATAACTGGAATGTCAGCTAGGAGGAGGATTTTAGCGAACCGGGACAAACATTTTCAGGAACATTAACAGCATAAGTGGATTTGTTGTTGACGCCATTTTCCCATATGGATCAGTAAAGGTATCACACATCACAAACATTTTATTTCCTAATTGCGTTCAGAAAAACATTTTCTTGAATATTTGCAAATAAATTCCTCCATTCTGAGCACTCTGAAAGTCAAGATAAAGTCGGTGTTTGTGGCCCTACCTTCCGACCACCATGAGCTCCCTCTCTGAAGCGCCGGGCCGGGCCCGGTGGTACAGGTCCAGAGTGAACAGGGTGGAGCTGCTGTTAAAGATGGAGGTCAGAGATGACATCAGAGCAGCTAACATCACCGCTAGCATCAGACCACGCAGACCTGTCATGGTGAAATATCGGGTTCAACTCTTTATTATTATTATCAATGATTTCATCATTAATCACACTGAGAAAAAACAAGGATAATAATGTAGAAGTGAATGAAAGCTCAGGCTGTTGACTGTGAAATAAATTAGAGATGCACCGATCCAGTTTTTTCCGATCCAATCCGATACCTGTGCTGAGCATATCGGCCAATACCCGACACCGATCCGATACTACTGTTGAATGAATGAACCGTACCTTGCCATGTGAGTGAAGGCATCAGGCTTGACATAAACATTTAGCCTTGTTAAAAAAAGGTAACAAATTAACACAGATATAAATGTAAATAAATAAAATTATAATGAAATAAATAACACTTGTAACCATGTAAAGTGCACTGCAAACAGATATTTTAAAATGTAATATAAAATATAGCAGCTGCCTGAAACCCAACAAACAATGGCTTAATGAACCGGCGTTTGCTCCATTTTGCTCTGTGTTTGCTCATCACTAGCTGCTCTGTGTGCTCTGCATGATGACGTAACCAGCGTTGCAAACATAGAATTGAAGTGACTAGATCACTCTAACTGTATTGCTGTGTATGATATTAATAAAAATGAAATGACTGGATCGGAATGCTGGATCGGCCTCATTCATCCGATATCCGATCCAGCTAATTAGTCAATATCGGAGCCGATATCTCAAACAAACTGTGGTAACATACAGGAGCCCAAAGTTTAGACAAGTTAGAGAATATTATGTAGTTATAATTGTTTTAATAAACAATAACAATTCTGCATCTAAATAGGAGAGTTTTTAATCTTTATTTCCAGTTCATTTAACTTGTACTCGTGTTACGATTTAAGGGAAAAGACTTCAGGACCCAAAAGCAAAACGCAGAGTGAGCTTTATGAAAACCAGACTAGGTGAAACCAGGATCTGGCTGGACCGTCTGGTCTTTGGGCCTCTTTCACCAACCATTCTTAGGATGAATCAAAAGCCACTTACATAGTTTTCACCAATGTTGTCCTGTAGAAAGCAGGGGATGCTTTAGGGGGCGGGGCTACCTGCTGATTGACAGGTCGCTACCACGCTACCAATGCAGTTAACTACGAAGATGACTTGTGCTGTAAAGTTGAAGTGTTCTTTAACGCTGGTTTGGTCTGGACTCACCCACAGGCATCAGCTCCAACACCAGTTTGGGGTAGGCGATGTTGGAGCAGCCAACCGACGCTCCACACACACTCTGACACACCGCTGGATCCACACAACCCACTTCATCTACAACACACAGACGTAGAGGTTCATACATCCACACACTGATGGCTCAGCCTTCAGGGCCCAGCTGGGCTTCTTCAACATGTGGACTGGAGGAGGCTTCTGATTGGAGTACGACTCCGTGGGTAAGGTCCAAGACAATATCAGACAAAGGGGCGGTGCTAGTCTCTCATCCTACAGAGGTCAGAGTGGTGGTGTGATGTCACCATGTTGTTACCTTGGAAACGGGGCCTTACTTGTCCAGCTTCTAAATGCTTTAGAACAAAAGTTTGATCGTCATCCATGAAAACATCATATCAGGTATAGAAATATGATCTTTCCACATTTTAGACCCCCACTCATAATAAGACCTGCAGAGACCTGATCCCTCACAGTGAACATCAGACATGGTACATGTAGCTGCCTCTGGGTTTTCTAATGGAGGTGCACTTGGAAAACTTTCATGCTCAGTATTTGGGTGAGTGAATGTGTGTGTCAGGTTCCATGAGATGATGACCAAATGAAAATGATGCATGAAGAAGCATTGACCTGGCAGACTGACCTGGGAACAGTGATCGGCTGATCATGCCCGGCATGACGATGAAGAACATGGGCAGCAGTTTGAGGTAGCCTCCAAACACACTGCCTGCTTTGGCATGAGACAAGGACTTGGCTGATAGAGACCTCTGGACTATAACCTGCGCGCGCACACACACACACACACACACACACACACACACATACTGGTCTTTCTAGACTAGTGAGAACCCTCATTGACACAATGTGTTCCCTAAACACAACTTAATACTAAAACCCTAGACCACGTCTCATTTATCCGAACCTTTAAACTGTCATTTTCTCTACTGGCCACCAGGGGGCGACTCCTCTCTGATTGCATGGAAGTCTATGAGAAAATGACCCGACTTCTCTCTTGAAGAATTGAAACTCCAGGTGAAGAGCAGGGAGAGATGGGAGGACAGTCAATAGCATGGGATGCATATATTATCATTGAATGAGAGCCTTTATATCATATATAATATATAATTTTTATGGTTTATAGTTTGATATTGGTGCTTATTTGGTCCCTAAATATATATCTTCGTAGAGTGACGTGATAAAACAAAACAGGATTATTGTACTTTTCATCTGATATCAGATTTTTAAAAGGGTTGCACACACATTTAAAATGAGTGATGAACCAAAATTATGAAAGAGTCAATGGACTATTAATGCAGGTAAAGTCACCTGATCAGCGCACCAGACCCATGTAGCCAAGATGGTGAGGCCAAACACCAGACCGGGCCAGGGCAGGTCCCCCGAGACCGGGTCTCTGAGCAGGCGGAAGGAGTCGCTACGAGGCAGGTGGCAGGTGGTGTTAGCGACGGTCACCGTGGGAACCGCTGACATGTAATGGTCCACGAAGCCCTCATACCAGCCAACTTTGGAGAATGCTGGGAAATACACACACACACAGGATCTGATCAATATGCTTCCTAGTATTAAAATGTTATAGTTTTTCAGACAATCAATGTTATCTGAGATATTTGACAAAATGTTATTTCAATGATTTTTTTGTTTTTCCTCACAGTGTTCTGAGTGACAGTGTGTGCCGTCGTCATGACGATGGCTCACACGCACTGAGTCTGTTTGTCAGCTGATGTGATGTTTAGCTCAGGTGAGTGTTGGTGATGCAGAATGTGTTAAAGTTCTACACAGCCTTTTCAAGCTCAACCTGTGTATATGTGTGTGTGTGTGTGTGTGTGTGTGTGTGTGTGTGTGTGTGTGTACCTTACCTATGAACATCAGAGCAAAGGCTCCCCCGACCATGATCACAGTCTGGAGAGCATCAGTGTAGATCACTGCTGCCAAACCACCTGCACACACACACACACACACACACACACACACAATCACACACACACATATATTTACAGCATATGAACTTTTCATAAACCAAGCACGAGCTTCTGATGGAGGCGTATGAGGAGTTCAAGCTCCTCTGTAAATAGAAGAACTGGGGTTTAATGAACCAGACAATGTTATCTTGTTACTGTAGCGCTTTAATCTGACGCTCAAATACTATATGAAACAACTTTGACAAGTACGATGGCTGAGGAGGTGAACGCTCACTTTACAACAGCGCCCCAGTGGTTTGGACCACTGGCCTTAAACTGATAAACCTTTACTGAACAATATGAACACAATTATAACTGTTACCATGACGATCACATGTGGAATTTAATAAAATGTATGAATATCGGCTGATTGAATGTAAAGTAATGATCACATTAAATAACGGCAGCAGGCTACTTCCTGGAATGTAACAGGCTACTTCCTGGATGGTAACATGTAATGAACAGTAGGGGTTACTGTAATGAACACATTGGATTCCCAATGAAGTCACTGAGATACAGGATCAGATTCATAGATCCTGTGGAGCAGGCTTACTCCACAATCTCCATGGTAACGTCTGCCATAACATGAGACATACTTTCGTTCAACTGGATCACAGCTAACTTCAGCAACTTAATCCCTGATCTAGGTTTTGTGCAATTAGCCCTCAGAAATTAATGTGGCATGTGTGTGTGTGTGTGTGTGTGTGTGTGTGTGTGTGTTTACCTGCCACAGTGTAAGCAGCAGTGACCAGCAGCAGAACGCCTGTGGACAGATAGAGATCCCAACCCAACGATACCTGGATGAACAGTGCTCCCGAAAATAAATCTGTCTGGGAAACACACACACACACGCACACACACACACACATACACACACACACACACACACACACACACACACACACACAAAAATGTTTCTTCTATGTCTTGGGACCATGGGGACCACAGCCATGGGACTCTGATCATATATGAATGCTCTCTGATATGTTCACATTTTAAAGAACGTCATATTTTCCTCATTAATGATGTATTATATCTCACACCCGCTAACCATGTGTGTGTATGTGTGTGTGTGTGTGTGTGTGTGTGTGTGTGTGTGTATGTGTGTGTGTGTGTGTATGTGTGTGTGGGTCTTACAGATATCTTGGTGAAGATGTAGAGGATGAGTGACAGAACAGACATGTATATGCGTATCCTCTGGCCTCCGAACCGCTTGGCCAGGTACTCGGGCATGGTCACCACTCCAGCCGAGATGTAGACCGGAATGAAGATCCAACCCAGAGCCACCAAAACCCACGCTGCCTGCAGACACACACACAGCCTCAGCAACACGTCACCATCGTCTGCTACTCCACTTCTTCAGTGGACGAAGACACAAGGGTGCCTTCACCCATTGACTGACTGAAACAGGACACACACATTTAAAAGATTGGAGGGTCCACATTATGGTGGGCATGCATGATGGAAAACTATAATTCAGAGATATACATCCCTATATATATTGACCTTTGACCATCAAATCCGTCCGTGTCGAATAAAGTGTGCTTTAGGACACGTTAAAATGACTGTTTTTGACCCTCTGCAGTTCCTTTGGGAAATGATTATGGTCTGGTGTTGAATGACCACTACCTAATTTATGCAGCATAATGCTTACTTGTAAGTATGAGCACTGTGTGGTTGTTTTGTACATATTCACTCCCTTCCTATTTACTTTCATCTTCTTCTGTACTATTTGTATGCATTTATTTTATTTTATTTATGTATTTACTTATTTATTATTTTATTGTGTAGTCAAGTCGTTGTTGTTTTGTTTTTCTTATTCTGTTCTTGTGTTTCGTCGTCTTGT
This sequence comes from Chelidonichthys spinosus, assembly GCA_029853015.1. Lineage (NCBI taxonomy): Eukaryota > Metazoa > Chordata > Actinopteri > Perciformes > Triglidae > Chelidonichthys > Chelidonichthys spinosus. The sequence goes on from CM056826.1 coordinate 276,843, forward strand.
CTTGGTCGTGTTTGATGATCATGGGTTCTGCATGGTCTGGGGCAAGAGTTTTGAGTCCCAGTGGTTATATATGTATGTGATATATCCATCCATCCATCCATCCATTTTCTACCGCTTATCCTGTATTTTTTTAGGGTCGCGGGGGGGCTGGAGCCGATCCCAGCTGTCATTGGGCGAAGGCAGGGTACACCCTGGACAGGACGCCAGTCTATCACAGGGCCGACATGTAGAGACAGACAACCATTCACACTCACATTCACACCTACGGGCAATTTAGAGCCACCAATTAACCTATCCCCATCCTGCATGTCTTTGGACTGTGGGAGGAAGCCGGAGAACCCGGAGAGAACCCACGCTTACACGGGGAGAACATGCAAACTCCACACAGAAGGAACCCGGGCCGACCCGGGGATCGAACCCGGGACCCTCTTGCTGTGAGGCGAGAGTGCTAACCACTACACCACCGTGCAGCCCGTATGTGATATAATGTCTGGAAATGAATAAAGATATTGTTGGAAAAATAAATGACTGTTTTTCTGTTTTTGGTGTCTGGTGTATTTGATAACACAGCCATGTAGCTGCTGTTTCTTGTTAAAGAAAAGGCATTTTGCTCTTTAACAAAAAGGTCATCCCAAAAATCTATGTAGGGTTTTTTCCATAATGTTGTCAGACACTGATAATAACAATCTGAGCCTGACGGAGTAACAGCGAGGGGCGGGGCTTTGCAAGGTCAAGAGCACCAAAGCTTTATACGAGACTGATTTCCTTACATTCCATTCAAACCCCCCAACAGCGATCCCTCCGGCTGCTCCCGTTCCTGCAAGACCGATAAACAGACCGCTGCCGACATTACTGGACATCAGAGAGGCTCCGATCTGCAAACATAATACACATTAACAAGAAAAATAGTCAGCTTGCTTCGATTGAAAAATTACAATCATACATAAATATACAGAATATGTGGATGTTGCTTTTACGTCACTGCAGACCTGCACAGTGGCAGAAAAAACAGAATAGGAACGTAAACAAAGAGAGAATTCAGGATGATGTCATCAGTCTGTTTAATATCTGAGTTTTGCTTCAACGACCCGGTATTGTCTTAACATGAAGATCATGTTTTTTTAATATACCGGTAGATTCGTTTTGAAAATAAACGCAGTCATCCAGCAGTGAGAAAATTTTGTGATTGTCTCATACTTTAAAAAAGAAACAGAAGGGAGATGCACAACGACCCAGGTGGACTTCAGGATGGCGGTGGTCCAGTCTGCACCTCCACTGGGACCCCACTTCAGAAGACCATCAATCTCCACAATCCACCGGACCCTGAACAGGCTGCAGTACATCCCCCGATCCCAAACTGCCAAGTGATCGCTGCCTTAACCTGTCCTTCATCATCATCATCATCATCATTCCCATCATCTCTATAGGCTTCAGACTGTTTGTCATACAGCGTATTGCTTTGAGCTACAAGGTGGACGAGCTTGCAGATACAGAAAATTGGACCTTTTCCGAAAACTTTTTACGCTGATGAATGTTTCGGAGTCAGTGTGCAAACGTGATTCAAAGAACATGAGGTCGTATTTATTTGGAAGTGGGCGAAGACCTTTAAAGTCATCTTGGGCTGATTGCAGTGGTAGCTTGGTAGAGACAATAACAAGGCCGCAGCGATCCATGATCACAAAGACTCCAGATGGATCCAGATTCAGAAAGGGTGCCGCTCTGCCTCTTGTATTCATCAGATCCACCCGTCGCTCCTCCACAGTCCAAATATGGTCACTTCCTTCACTGGTTGTGTAGCGATGTAGTGTAGTTCCCTCCCCTCTTCACACCCTTGTTGGTCTTGGTTCGGCTCCACCTACTCAGTAACCTGGTTCATTGGTATGTTGTCATTGTTATTGAAGCCTTACAGGCGTGAGGCGTAGGCATAACACTAAGTTAATCTGAGTTAACTGGACTTGTAACTTTCTGTTCCTGGCGAGAACACAGAGCTCACTCATGCACATGTGAAGCAACAGCAACGCCATCTTTGGACGAAGCAGAAGGTTTTGAGTCTCTTGTTAAGTTATTCATGTATGACATAACTTGCCATATCTGTTTAATTTTGTCATTCTGCTTCAAATTGGCATTTTTCAAATTAGGTCAATGAATTTGTGCAGAGCATGCCACAGCCAGAGAATAGGTGGGTTTAGCTGTTAGCTGTGGTCATTCTGTGTACTAGACGCTGTGTACTACACTTCACTGAAGTTGTTGCTGACAATTCTGTGACTTTTTTTCTCATTTTTTTTACATTCAGACATTCGGAGATTAGCTACTCACAGGCAACCAGGTCATTGAACGGCTGGCCAAGAAGTAGCCCCTCACTGTGCTGCGATTGGCTCGCACCGATGACTGTCGGGGAGGGAGAGAGGGGGGGGGGGGGGGGGGGGGTTAGACCATCAGGATGCTTCCAACTGTGTTCTCATACTGTGTCATACATGTACAACCAATGAGATCCCAGAAACATACTACTGAAAACGAGTAGTAGTACATTATGGTCCATTTAGAGTCCAACAGACCAGAAAGCAGGGGATGCTTTAGGGGCGGGGCTACCTGCTGATTGACAGGTCGCTACCATGTTAACAATGCATAAACCAATGGATGACATCATGATGTCCTTCTTATATACAGTCTGGTTGAAAATGAAGAGACTTTGTTTTTTAAAACTGTTTGGAGGATTGTTGAAGCAGTTTTTGTGTGAAGCAAATAAACTTAAAGTTATGTTGCCATCATGAACATTCAACAAGAAACAGATCAACCAAAGGATTAGGATCTACGTGGTCTCACTTTGTGGAGAGGGCTCTCCGGTCCTCCTGGATCAGGATCAGACTGGTGCCGGATGTGTTTGTGACTTCGGTGAACCGACACTTCAAGCTGCTACTTCCTTATTACACCTCACGGCCGATATAATATTATGAATATGATTACCTGAGATCGGTCTTAGTAATAAGAATAATGGTGAGGTGTAAAATGAGAAGATCCAGGTCTTACCCAGATTCCAACCACCATGACAAAGATAAAGTAGATGACGACCACGGCAATGTCAGCAGCCTCCAAACCAGGTGTGGGAGGGAGTGCAGTGGCAGACCCCGAGGAGCTGCTGCCTGCAGACGGACAGGATATGATGTCACTATCAAACCCTCTTCAACTCTTTTAAGAAGAAGAAGGATAGAATACAATTCTAGATACACACACATTTCCACAGATATTACAATCATATATAAATATTAATGTGATTGACAAACTACAGGTATCCTATAAATCATGTCTAACAGGATGTAACTATTTCTATGTGTCTATGGTTCTTCTCCCAACTCCTCAAGACTTTACGAAACAATGCTGTAGTCGCAAATGTGGCAATGGTAATATTTATAAAAGATGAACAAAATTACAAAAGTGAAAAAAACACTATATACAAAAATAACAAAACAGCACTGACTAGAGTTCCTCAATAACTCAACACTTCAGAGCAGACTATATAATATAGTCTGGATCCTCCACTAGCTGTTACCTCATCTGTAACACCAAGACTGACTTCTCTATTGCCAAAAATCTAAATGAATAGCCCCTCCCCCTGGTCTTATCCCCCACATTGAAGAATATAATTTATCATTCTCATTAGCAGGGACGTTTACAGCTCCATAGACATTAAATATATGTTACATTCATTTCAGTGTGCCTTCTTGACAGCCTTCTTCTTCTTAACCTGGTTAATGGTTAATGGTTAATGGTGTGTGTGTGTGTGTGTGTGTGTGTGTGTGTGTGTGTGTGTGTGTGTGTGTTGCTGCCTGTCACATATGACTTCCTGTAATCCTGTGGAGGCTACTGGACTGACTGACAGCTTGAAGTCTCCGCCTCCTGCTCTTGTCGACGCTCCAGGTTGTTCTTAGCTCCGCCTTCTCGTGTGACTTGTGGTTGCAAAAATTCAAGATGGCAACGGCCAAAAGGATGAACTCAAAGCTTCCAAACCGTAGTCCACAAACCAATGGGTGACATCACTACGTCCGCCTCTTATCTAGTCTATGGTTCGAACACACTGACTGCACTGTCAATATTTGCTGCCTGTTCATGATGATCAACAGAATTCCAGATGGATAGATGGAAAATTAATTCCTGTATCATTAAATATGAAGGTGTAATTGACTTGAAACCAGGCAGCAACCTCCGGTTCTGAAAAGTGAAGCCAAATCTGAAGTGCCAGTTGCATTTTCTCTGCTGGCCACCAGGGGGCGACTCCTCTCTAATGGTATAGAAGTCTATGAGAAAATGGTCCTACTTCTCTCTTGATGTATTATCTCAGTAAACATTGTAAACATGAGTTTATGGTCTCAATCTCTAGTTTCAAGTCTTCTTCAATCCAGCATGATGTTCATTTAGTACATTATGGTTACAAGCTGCTCCTTCCTTATTACACCTCACAGCCGATAGTTCTCCAATCAAAGGTTTGTCTTGGAATGATCCAGCTGCTGGATCAACTGTATCAACACATATCTGTCTGCTTTAATGCTGTCTTTTTGTTGTTGTTTCTATTTTACCTGTACAGCGACTCTGAGTCCCATGAAAAGTGCTCTTTAAATCAAATGTATTATTAATATTGCTTGTATCTCTGCTAGCCTGTGTTACATGTTCTGTCTAGAAAATCTGCCTTAGCTTGTCATTAAAATAAAGCTTGCAGTCGTAGAAATGTGAGTTAAGAGATTCAGACCTGTAGTGAGACTGGCAGACATGTTGGTATCTTCCAGACGCTCGGTCCTCCAGCGTTTCCTGTGTGACAGTGTGTGAGTCGCTGGTCGATCCTTAAGCTGACGGGTGTGAATCTGTGCTGTCAGCCTGAAGCTTAATTATTAATCAGTGTGTTATCGACACACGCTGACCTCTCTAGTTAGCTATAATGGACACAAACACACTAATGCAACACATTCTCATCCGGCTCGTCACGTGACAGTTTCAATGTGAAAAGCTCAGTTTTCATGCTTTTTTATTCACTCTGGCACCTTATTTACATTCAAAGTACATGTTTTAACAATAGACAAATGAAGTAGTTGTTTACTTTATTTTAGTTCATGCACTTTAATGTGTCCAGCTGGACAGTGTTTATTCATTTGTACATTGTACGAAGTTTTGGAATTTATTTTTTATGCATATTTTTTCTTTTTCTGTCACATATCGTGATATATCGTTGATGAAATTTCTTGCAATATATCGAATATCGCAGATATCGTGTATCGTGATATTATCGTTATCGTGGGCCAAATATCGTCACACTATCGAATTGTGAGCTACCCGTATCGTCCCACCCCTAATCTATACCACGTCCGGATGCCAAAGTAGTCTTCACATTGTTAAAAAGACGATCAAGGATAGGGGATTTCATTTTAATTCACACACTATACAGGCATATATTGATAGTTACCACAGGTACATCCAAAAAAACACAGATGCATCAAAGGATTTCGTTAATAGAAGACAAGTTGCATTTATCATTCCAGAGTTTCAAAGTGGGTAAAGGATCAGCGAGAGGTTATCTGTTTACACTGCAGAAATGACCGCAATGTTATTCGCATTACAGTGGATCAAAAGAAACTATGAGAACAATCATATGTTCAGCTTCAAGCTCATCTCTAGCCAGTCTAACAGTTCAGTCAACCAGAGAGCAGACCAGAAATCTGAATAGAAATACAGGAAGAAATGAGCAGCAGAGAGGAAACAATCATCTCACAGCTCAGATGTGGGCTAAAACCATTAATTATATAAAGTGGGTAAACATGGTACAGGAAGATGTGACGCACGCTCGGATTTACTGTCGCAGACATGAAGCAGAAAGTGGAAGTTTGATTCAGGACCAGAGGAAAGGATCACATTCGATTGTATTGATATTTTACAGAAGTGAGTGTTGCCGACTTGTGTTTCAGTTTGTTAGAATGACTAAATAGATAGAGAAGACATGATTTATGTGTATTTATTTGTTTTTGAAGAGGAGACATTTTGATCCACACTCCAAGACAGTAGGCGGCGGTAATGGTCCATGTAGTTGTTTGCCAAGCTCCATAAAACTTCAGAGGAGAAGACGAAGGAGTTTGACCTTCTAGTAAAGTGCTTCCTGTTAGACTTCCATGGTCGCGAACATGTTTTCAATGAAGCTCTGTACTTCGCAGGGTGTTTTATCACGGTAAGACTAACTCATGCTCATTCACTGTGACTGGTATGCCTGGCTGTTAGCTAGCTGTTAGCTCGCTGTCACACCTTGTGGGGTGAATGGAGAGGAAGGGTGCGCTACTGTTAAATAATACGTGGTAGCGACCTTGCTACATGGCGGTAAATGTGGTCTGTACGGATATGACAACGAAGGAAACAGACATGTTTTGAGCTAAGCTACAGCCGACATTAACGCTCCCGTTATATGTTGCGTGTGTACGGGCAGGTGGCTTTGCCCGGTGTTCACGCGGATGACGTCACCGCTGGGCCAGGCTTCACTTCTCCACACGCAGGGTCCTCGGTTCAACTCCAACAGGACGTCGGTGGTGCGCTGCGGGCGGCAGAAGTATGAGCGGCTGTACCCGGTGATGCTGGTCCGACCGGATGGATCCACGGTGAACATCAGATACAAAGAGCCCAAACGGATCCTCACGGTTAGTACCGGTCCCCTACCCATCATATCATCACGCCATGCTATAGTCCCTCAAACTGCCATTATCTCTGCTGGCCAGCAGGGGGCGACTCTTCTCTGGTTGTATTGAAGTCTGAGAAAATGGTCCTACTTCTTTCTTGATATATTATCTCAGTAAACATGAGTTTATGTTCTCCATCTCTAGTTTTAATCTTCTTCAATCCAGGATGATGTTCATTTACACACACACTTACTTTCATATTCCTTAACCGAGGCAAGAAAACAATTCTCAGGCCAAACAGTCAAAATGCCGCAGACGCTTCAACACCGTAGTCCACAAACCAGCGGGTGACGTCACCATGACTACATCCACTTCTTATATACAGTCTATGGAGCCATCAGATTCTGTGCCCGCTAATTGAAACGTGTCAAAAACGGGTAGAAAGAAGTTTCGATAAAAATTCTGTAGCATAGAGTTGTTTTAGATACTCCTGGATTATGATTTTGTTCTACAAGAGCCTTTTATTTTGTGAACATATTCATTCGGTGTAAAACTATTACAAATTATTTATGTCATACTGCTCCACAGCCTCCTTGTAGCAAAGTTTGATGCAACAAGAATGACAGGGAGAAAGAGTGCTATGCAGAGATGAAGAATGGAATGATACATATTTCAAAATCACGTTGAGGAAAAAAAACAACCTGGAACCAATTTGTGCCACTCTGTGTTGATTCTGTGGTGCTGCGCCACACATTGGTCTATGATCAACACTGTGATTGTCCACGCTCAAATAATTGCGATTCATGGTATCCTTAAGATATGCTTAAAACTCTTAAATAACAACTTGGTAATAATCAACTTATTATAAGGGTTTTTCCCGTGATAGAATCCTACATTGTCCCATCCCTGGAGCGGGTCGACTTCTGTTCTAACTTTGTAGTCGTAGCTAAGAAAACCCTGACGACATCACTATGACCTCATCGGGGATAAGTTCTCAGACTTCTCTCTCACATATCGCCTTACTGGCCCCGCCAGTCATGTTTTTGTAGGTTCATTGGTGTTCCTTTGTGTGTTTTTTGAAAGATGCCGGTCAACCTGTCCACTCTGTCTGAAGAGGAGCGTCGAGCTCGACAGAAAAAGAGAGAAGTGAAGAAGACAAAGAAGCAGACCGCCATCCACTATGAAGATGACTTCAAAGCTGACAAATACAGCCACTTCTGGAAGAAGAAATGACTTCTCTGATGTAAATGTCCCTGAAGGTCAACATACAGGATGTTCTTACTGGATGTTTTCATGCCAACAAAGTGATTCCTTCTCAAGGTCAAATGTTGGGACTGTGAAAGCCGGGCCGAGGACTCTTGTATTGGGGATGAGTAAGAGACCACATGTAGCTGGAGGACCGCTGCTGCTCTGTGCTACGACTCTGTTACTTTCCTTCAACTGTAAATAAGCTGCTAAAGCTGCATTAATAAACTGCTTTAAAACTGTGTATCAGTTGGCGAATATTAATGAAGCACATTATGTTGATGGTAGTGTTCGGCTGCACTCGCCCTGTTGAAAGGCCAGAAATCCACGAGTCAGCATTCTGTCACTAAGCAGTAGGGATGTGCGTATCGATCCTGTGGTATCGATATATCGATACTCACACGCCACTCATTTGGCATCACTTTTCTGAAAAAAGTATCGATATAAACTAAAAAACGGCGTGTGGGGGGTGCATGCATCACTTTCAGCTGTTTTTGATTACTTACTTAACTTACTATGTGCTGGGACACCCCTGTACCTGGCAGAGTATTGAGCTGGCCCAGTCACGTGACAGGAGACAGCGAATGAGCGTCGTCAATGTGCGACACACAGCCGACAGCGACGCAGCCAGGCCAGGAGGCCAGCACGGCCACGGATGCGGGAGCCGGAGGAAAAGAGACGCGATAATGGCAGACCAGAAGAAACGAAGCGTGGTGTGGTGTTATTTTTCACCAGTAGACAAAGCCACGGCACGGTGCGAACTGTGTGACAAACAAGTGCCACACAGTGACAGTCGTGTTCTGGCTTTTCAGAGCAATCGCACAGCAAACACAGATGCATATGTTGAAATGAGAAGATACATGGAGGAAAAGGTGATCCCAAGGAGTGAGGACCCTTTGGTTTGGTGGAGAAAAAATGAAACCACATTCCCAATGCTGAACAAAGTTGCGAAAAAATACCTTGGAACTGTTGCAACGTCTGTTCCAGCAGAGAGACTCTTCTCTAAGGCCGGAGAAATAATCAGCCAGAGGCGTAATCGTCTCAAAGCAGAAAACGTGAACATGTTACTTTTCCTGAACAGCAATCTGAGACTTCAGTAAAGTGTGACGTGTGACGACATATCTCGAGTACACTAAAGGTGTGATGGTGTCAGACATTTTTGTAGTTCATTTTTCCAAGTTCATTTTCTCAGGGAACTGTCTTTCGTATGCAGGTTTATAGGACAAGGAAATCCTAGTTTATTGTGATAAGGAAATGATTACTTTGCTTCAGTGAAGTGTTACAAGTTTACTTCCACAAAGAGGTTTGAAACATAACATTGTTATGATTAATTGTTTTTTTAAGCTTTTTCTACCAATACTTTTTTTTTGAGAAATAAGAAAAGTGAAAATGTGTATATTTTTGTTTATATTTAATTTATTTTTCATATTTATGTTTTTTATTTTAATTTTACCTTTATTAGCCTATATATTGACCATAATAAATGTGGTATAAATGGTCTGTATTTGTCTTGTGATTTGTCTTAAATAATAACAATAGTAATAATATTTTGACTGACAAAAATTGCCAATAAGAAATTAATGGTATCGGTATCGGTATCGGTATCGATGAAAATGCAAGAAAAAGTATCGGTATCGTATCGAATCCTAAAAGTGTGGTATCGCCCATCCCTACTAAGCAGCAGCTTGTCCTCTCTCTCTCCTCCTAGGTGATGAGTTAAAAGAGGATATAAAATAATATAGAGGATTCAATATTACTATTAGTTTTGTAAAGTGTTAAGGCCTTTGCCACCTCAGAGAGATGGACACTCAGTGACTTACAATAAGTACATTTGTAAAAAGAAAGAAACCACAACATATCATTGCCTATAAAGTAAGAGCTAAAAATAGAACAAGTGTTAGGTCCTCGTCTGAGTAAAGTAGTAGCTGTTAAGCAAACATACCTTAAGAACAACAGTGCTATGATCAAAGTGCTATAGGTAAGAATCTTATTTTATGTTGACTTTGCTGAAGTTTATGCTGCATTTCGATCAGGTTCCAAGTGCAGCCACCAATCAGTTGATATTGGTTCTGAATTATTTGATTGGTGGTGTCTAAAAGCTGATCAGAAGAGCCAATCAGATACTAATCAATCCTGACTCAATGTTTTTAGTATTTGTTTTTCTGCTTTCAAGCCCGTTATTTCAATTCACTCTGAGATCAACGCTAAAATGGCCCTGTGTGTGTGTGTGAGAGAAAGAGAGAGAGAAATATTAGGCGCGTTTCGAATCAATAGGCCAATTCGACCTGATGTAGCCGCCTGCAGCGCGCTACCTAACGTGATGGATTGTGGGTTGAAAGCGATGCATGATGGCTAGAATTGTGTCCGACTTAGCAGCCGACTGCAAAGACGCCACAGGGTCGCGAGCATATCACGTGACCCAAAACATCGCGGGAACAAGTTTTTAAGAGCCGCTTCTTGCAGCGCTTGGCAGCGCGGTCCACAGTGGCTGACTTTTTATTTTGGTCGCATTGATCTCATGGCTTGATCTTAAGTTCCGTGCATTAAGCTGTGAGTAGGCCTATTATATGTGAGGTCTGGTTAATACAAACATAGAATGATAATACAGATATACTGGGAAAAAATAATGCCTTCCACATGTTGCCTTGTATGTGTGTGTGTGTGTGTGTGTTATATATATATCCTCTTTATATATAACATATCCTCTTTGGTTTGCTGCTGTGTTCTATCGCTTGCGCACCATTGTCACGTTGACTTTGTTGTCCGACTTAACGGCGTGTGGCTGCCGTCTCCTTTAGAGCCCGCCCCCTCAGACACCTGCAGCTCTCGTCGGCGTGGTAAGTCAAGTCAAGCCTAAGCATGCATGCATTTGCCTCGCAAAACAAGGCATTCTGGGAAAAAAACGTCACAAATGCTGGTGATAACTTCCCTTTGCGACATGTCACATGACTTTAAAAACTTGCGGTATCTCCAGGGTACCTCCCTTCGCATGCTTTTCTCTGCAGATGGTCTGAAATAAGTGCGGACATTACTCACTCCCCTCAACGTTGCCCTAGTTGGTTAGAATTATCACGTGGTATTTCACACGTGAGAAAATTCCTCAGCCTCCGTCAACAACGGGACCTCAAATGCCTCGGCTCGAGTTCGTCAGTGACGAAGAAAGCCAGCGCCACTGGGCAGAACATATTCTTTGTGCAAAGTCCGTGAAGTTTCCCTGGAGCGACAGTTTTTGTTATGTATACAATTATTAATAAAGGTTAAATTAAAAAAAAAAGTCCGTGAAGTGCACCTGTGTCCGACTTGACGTGGTGGGAACTTGACGTGTTTATGACGAGTTCCGGCGGATCCTCTCAAGTCTCGTTCATGCATCGGCGCAAATGCATGCACGCAGCCACTAAGCTTGTTCAGGATGGTCTTGGCTTGACTTGACTTGACTTACCACGCCGACGAGAGCTGCAGGTGTCTGAGGGGGCGGGCTTTAAAAGAGGGCAGCCACAGGCCGTCAAGTCGGACAACAAAGTCAACGTGACTATAGTGCTCAAGCGATAGAACACGGCAGCAAACCAAAGAGGATATGTTATATATATATATATATATATATATATATATATACATATATACATAAATACATACATACACACACACACACACACACACACACACACGCAAGGCAACATGTGGAAGGGCTTTTTTCCCCAGTATATTTGTATTATCATTCTATGTTTGTATTAACCAGACCTCACATATAATAGGCCTACTCACAACACAATGCGACCAAAATAAAAAGTATCATTTCACCACAAGATGGCCGCCAAGTGCGGACCTGAACACACGTCATTGTACTTTCAACCAATGAGAACCATTACGCTGTAGCGGAGGTGTGGACAAGCCAGTTGCAGCCACCGTAGACCGCTCTGCCAAGTGCTTAAAAACTTAAAAACTGCCAAGTGCTTAAAAACTACTAAAGGCCTGATTATGCTTCCGCGTAGTGATCACGCAACGGCAACGCAACGGCGACGCAGTTGCTTGGAGACCGTGATGGTTCTGCGTTGGGTTTACGTGTCGAAATGCAATTCAATTCCACACCGGTAAAGGGCGCTATGTTTTTTGTAAAGACTGACCGACTGACCGAGACTCTTGGCGTATATCGTCGTAGCCTCGTTATAGCGTATTTGTTTACTTTCCGGCTTTAAACATCCACAATTTTTCAGAACTTGGTGTTTTATTTCTTTGTGCAAAAGCGACAAGGTGCAAACAATAAAACGAGGTGAAAACAATAAAAGTCGCCTTTTAAAAGTTTAAATGGTGGTGTTTATGGATGGAAACCGGATAGCGGTCTCCAGCGGATGTAGTTAGCGGACCAATCACAGCCGATGCCGCTGCGTTGGTGTTGCGTTGGCGTTGCGTCGCCTCGACGCGCGTCGAGGATTTTTGGGAGGCACACGTCAGGCCCTTGCGTTGACGCAAGGGGGTCCGCAAGGACGTAAGGGGTCCGCAAGCTCCCTTGCGTTGTGTCGACGCGGAAGCATAATCCAGCCTTAAGGCCTGATTATGCTTCCGCGTAGTGATCACGCAACGGCAACGCAACGGCAACGCAACGGCAACGCAACGGCAACGCAACGGCAACGGCGACGCAGTTGCTTGGAGACCGTGATGGTTCTGCGTTAGGTTTACGTGTCGAAATGCAATTCAATTCCACACCGGTAAAGGGCGCTATGTTTTTTGTAAAGACTGACCGACCGACCGAGACTCTTGGCGTATATCGTCGTAGCCTCGTTATAGCGTATTTGTTTACTTTCCGGCTTTAAACATCCACAATTTTTCAGAACTTGGTGTTTTATTTCTTTGTGCAAAAGCGACAAGGTGCAAACAATAAAACGAGGTGAAAACAATAAAAGTCGCCTTTTAAAAGTTTAAATGGCAGTGTTTATGAATGGAAACCGGATAGCGGTCTCCAGCGGATGTAGTTAGCGGACCAATCACAGCCGATGCCGCTGCGTTGGTGTTGCGTTGGCGTTGCGTCGCCTCGACGCGCGTCGAGGATTTTTGGGAGGCACACGTCAGGCCCTTGCGTTGACGCAAGGGGGTCCGCAAGGACGTAAGGGGTCCGCAAGCTCCCTTGCGTTGTGTCGACGCGGAAGCATAATCCAGCCTTTAAGTCGGACACAATTCTAGCCATCATGCATCGCTTTCAACCCACAATACATCACGTTAGGTAGCGCGCTGCAGGCGGCTACATCAAGTCGAATTCGCCTACTGTCATGGTGAGTCCAGGGGCCTGTACTACGAAGCGAGTTCAACAAACCCAGGGTATCTTTCAGAGATCCAGCTTAAGTAACCCTAAAAAAGGCAGTCGGAGATAAGCGGTCACACGAAGCTGGTTATCAACTCGTTAACTCAACCCAGGGTTTACCTGTGTCCAGCTATGAGCCCGTGCACATGAAAGAGGCGGCGTTTGCAGCATTTGACCAATCACAAACATGGATCAGTCTACGGCAGCGGAGCAACAGTTTCATCTGCCAAATGCAGAAAAGACAGCTGGCAAAAACTCGCCGAGTGTGTGAATGCGGAAGTCGTATTAATAGTATTAGTAGTAGTATAATATGGCTGCCCCATGATAAGGACACTATTAGATCTGACTGATTTGATGACATCAGTAACTTCGCTGATAGCTTAGTGGTAGTGTTGACGCCCCATGTACCGACACTTCCTGCAGCGGACCTGGGTTTAAATCCGCCCTGCGGTACTCTTTTAAATCATGTCGTCACTCTTTCTTTAGTCCCTTTAACTCATATGATGTCCTTCAGCAATAAAAGGCCGAACACATAACTTTAAAATAATTAATGTCTTGCTTGGATGTATTCTTATAACGTGGTTTATGACAATATCAGCCTCATTCTTTCAGCTGCAATCCCGGCGGTGTAAAACGGACTTGGGAGCAAATCAAATAAATATAAAAACATAATTCAAAGTGGAAAGTAGGCTATACACCAACACAGAAAAGTATTTCCCTCCGATGAGAATCTATATCTCTCATATAAAACATCGTCAGGGACAGAAACAGGGTTTTGCCGGTCTCTGTACACTCTATAGTTCTCCTACGAGACCCTCTTACGATCCACCAAGCTTCTTTTTTTTTTTTTATATCCACGCACCAAGACAGCTGATTGGTCAGTCGGCGGTGTGTTTCTCCACGTTGATCTCTTATCAGGAAGCACCGACTTGTGTTCCCTTCTGTCTTTTAGTGCCAGTTCACGACTTCATCTTCCTATCCGATAGGTGGCGGTAAGGCGCCACGAACTGGGTTCCTCTAAAACATACCCGTTTCTCGCGAGATTTCCGTACCGTAGATTGCGTCCTTGCTACGTCCGAAATGGGGTACTGGGACCTACCAGAGGGCACGGGCTGTATCGAAAAGACATGGATCACCACCAAACTGGCCACAGCTTTGGGTGAATATCAGCTCCGATAAAACCACTGCGAGTCATGCTGGTTGTGCACGCGGACTGTCCCGCTGTGTGTGTTGAACTAGCGTTAATGTTTCAGCTAATGCTAACGCGCTAGCAGGTTAGCCCAGCGCCGGTGGAGATGCTGCGTTCAGGTTTCAACAACGCGAAGAGAAACCTCTTAAGTCTGGTTTGTTTGCCAGAGTGTTGGATGCGGTGTTGCTGTGTGGCTCTGGTGCCTTTCTGTTGCTGTCAACAGTGAGCTAACAACACACATTAGCGCCTTGAGTAGCTAGTAAGCTAGAAAAGGGCTATATATGCCGACCCGTTTACCTTTAACACACCAAGTATCGTTACTGACGCCACATTAACTACCTGAACTCACCAAAGTAAAGCTCATGTCATGGAGGTCACTGCAGGCTTTTTAGTCCAGACATGTCATGAACATGTCATGTCACGATTATCCTGCCAAAAATAATCGTGATTCTTGATATTATCCCCATAAATACTTTAAACTTTAAAATGTAAGCAAGCAAAACACGCTGGTAGCACTTAATATTTGTATTGTGTTACACATAAGGCACTCATTTGTGTTTGGTGAAAAACTCAATTTAAATGTTGTGGTATACTGTATTTTAACAATCAGGCTCTGTTTTGGTAGTGGTTTGATCCGTCCGTAGCCATTTAGAACCTCCATCAACATGTTTGGACGACATCATACTACTAATGAATACTTTGTATTTGATTTAAAATATTATGAGAATAATATTCCTTTTTATTTTTTATTGTTAATCTGTGTGTGTGTGTGTGTGTGTGTGTGTGTGTGTGTGTGTGTGTGTTTCAGGCCTGGTGGGTTCAGCCTATCACATCGTGGCATTCCAGCCTGATTCTGCACTGGCAGCGCTACAGAGGGCAACCAACACAACAGTCACCATGGGTAAATACTCATATTGTCATTCAGCATTGTTCACATCATTCATTGTCATTAAAAATGATAAAGTGAAAGATTTCTCCTGCTTGACAAGTCAGGGAAACCTTTCAGATCTGTCATTCAATGAGTATAAAGAAAAGTTATTCTTATAATGCACTAGATTGCCTCATTATAACATAATAAAGGGCACCTGTCATTACTGATAAACCCAATAGGAAATATTGATTTAAAAAGCTTTAACGCCAACAAATAGGAACTGAAACAGGATATTTCATGAGAGCAAGGAGAGAATCCGTTATCATTTTGTTCTAAATGTTGAACCTGCTGACAAACTGGAATTTGCCAGACTGGTGGGATTTAGATCTGTGTGACAATTAAATTGATTGATTGATTTAAAAAAAAAAGTGAACTTGCAGCTTGAACTTGGCTACAGCTGCGAGGAACTTCCCTGCAATCTGTCTGCTGGCATGGAGGTGACATTTTGTGTAACTGTTATTCATTTTATAATCAAACAGAATGAGTTAAATTAAGGATTTTGGTGTTTTCAATGTCGTTCAATAATCCGCTCAGAGGCTGCTTGTGCGTGCTGACTGACTGCAGCCGCCACAGCTGATCACGGCGACACCTGAAGTATTTCTGGAATAATATCTATATTCTGTATATATCAGCCTTTTCTGTTTGACGTAACTGGTTTTTGCTGTTTGACATTTATTCCAGGGAATCCCAGCTTTAATCTGGGATCAAACCATAATCCCATTCACTTCCACACAGTGAGGCCTATGTTTTTAAAATTAAACACTGGTAACTATCTGATCAGTACTCTGTATCAGCCGATACCCAAAGCCCAAGTATCTCTATTGGGACTGAAATAGTCCATCGGTACATCGCTTAACGTAAATTGTAGAATAACAAGAAATGACAGCAGTAACCTATACATAACATGTTATAATAACCAATTTGAGCTATTTCAGACATGACTAAGATACACACACTTTAAAACAGAATTTTCCTTCCTTTGTCTTTTTGTAAACTACTTGACTAGAAAATGAAACGATGACTGAGGTTAATCTTTAATCATTCAGATAAATTACAGTCATATGAACGTGAACTGATTGTATCATTTGAAAATCTGTACGAAGTCAGACCGATGCTCATTGTATCCCACTCAAGATGCTGTAAAATAGTAGTAGTGTGATGCTGATTCGGTGTGTGTCTGTGTTGTACCAGCCACCATGGGAGCCGTTTTCGGCATTGCCACCTGTCTCAGTGCTCAGGCCCGTGAAGCCCCAGACGACCCATTGAACTACTTCATCGGGGGTTGCGCCTCCGGGATCTTCCTGGGAGCCAGAAGTAAGTATCAGGAGGAGAGGGAGACAGGAGCTCAGTGTGTTTTATCTGATGTCACTGGCCACTCGTTTTATTAGCTAAACATTGTAAACGCGTGTTTACAGTGGAGAGCATGGCGTTCATTAAACCCATTCAGTTCAATCAATTCACCTGGATCCGGTTGCTCTGTTAGTGTTCGTGCAGTTTGGTTGGCCGGGTGTTAAAGCTGTTAATCGAATCCTGCTGCGGACCAAACAAGTGATGGTGATGGTGGATCTCCAGGTTTGTTCACAACAAACGCAAAGTAAATTGTCGCCTCGCGTTACTCACGCCAGTTTGATGGCAGGATCGCCCAGCACGAATTAGCGTGTATTAGCATTGACTTTGTATGCAACAGCACCGCACGAAGAATTCACTTCACATTTGGTGTGAACCTTCAGTCCAAGACAACTCTGACGCAGCTCATCTGTGGTGTGAACGCAAATGAAGCAACCGCAGAGTTTTATGATGGCAGTGATCCTCGGTAATATGCCTCATGTGTCCGGTCAGTCGTGTCTCTACCACGATTCATCATAACGTGGCCAGTTCAACAATACTGATAATTATTATGATCATGTTTTAATCCAAGAACCTAATAGACACAATTATAGAGTGCTGTCAGAGTTTCTTTTCCACACGTTGGTCCTGATGGTGACAATCAACGAGTTTCCTGTCTGGATAACTTCCTGTTTCCTCCTCTGTTTGTAAAACTTCACTGTGAACAAGAACCAGAACTCAAATCATCAATGTACACTTTTCCAAAATGAACCTATCTTCAGGTGTGAAAGCATTCAGTCAAGCAGCAACCTCTGCTTCTGAAAAGTGAAGCCAAACTAAAGTGCCTTCAACTGTCATTCTCTTGCCTGGTCACCAGGGGGTGACTCCCCTCTGGTTGTATAGAAGTCTATTGCTGTATCCGAAACCGCATACTACCGTACTGCCTACTACATACTGCGTTAATATATACTGTATACTGCGTACTGAATGTGGGATACAGTATGCTACTTCAGCAGACCGACGCCGTTCACACCGCAGTATGCAGTATGCAAGTTTCCCACAATGCATTTCGTGGCGACCGGCAGCGACAGTTGTAAAACAGGCGCAAAGCTGTTTTATTTCCCGCTGTAGCGCTGTTATTATGTCACTTTATTACATTTTAATATTTTTTCATGCGAGAAAGTAACCGTTTAGATCCCCAATGTGCGGTTAGTTTACCCAAATGACAGCTGTTTAGTAATTTGCCTCGATGTTTTCGGAGACGTGAAGCTCCGGAAGGAGCGGGTCGTCTCAGAAGCAGCTGCCCGTCTCCAGAGGTGTTCCGCCGGTCAACATGCGTCGTCGTCCCGGGGGAGACAGCAAGCTAGTTATCTTAACCGCTGTTTGTAGTGGACAGTATACAGTATAGTCTCGGGAGCTCTGCATGTACAGAAATCACCAGATATTAATAAAAAAAAGTTTGAATTAACAGAGTAACTTTTTTTTTCATTTCATATGTACAACAGCCTGGATTTCTATTGTACCTATATGGCGTTCGTCACAATAATCAAGTAGCCTATGCACTGTACTTATGTAAACAAATATAAACGCCGTACTGCTCCGGCGTTTCTTTTTTTTTTTTTTTTTCGTCCCAGCTCCGGCGTTTGTATTCCCCTGGAAACGCTCGCTTGCTCCGTCATTACTCGATTTATCCAGGCTCCAGCGCATTGCATTGTGGGAAACAGTAGGCAGAGTAGACTGGTCGGATGCATACTGGAAATATTCTCCGAATCAGTACGACATCCGGGAACTTTTCGCATACTGCAGATTTTGCTTTTGTTTGCATACTGCATACTGCATACTACATTTTGGCCAAATCAGTACGTACTAGCAGTATAGTATGCGGTTTCGGATACAGCCTATGAGAAAATGGTCCTACTTCTCTCGATGTATTATCTCAGTAAACATTGTAAACATGAGTTTATGGTCTCAATCTCTAGTTTCAAGTCTTCTTCAATCCAGCATGATGTTCATTTAGTACATTATGGTCCATTTAGGACCTGTCCAGGGTGTACCCATGTCTTCAACCAATGACAGCTGGGAACGGCTCCAGCCCCCCTCTGACCCTAAATACAGGATAAGCGGTAGACGATGGATGGATGGTCCATTTAGAGTCCACCAGACCAGAAAGCAGGGGATGCTTTAGGGGCGGGGCTACCTGCTGATAAACAGGTTGCTACCACTCTACCAATACAGTTAGCTACTAAGATGACTTTAACACTTGACCTTGAATTATGAAGCTAACTTTGTTAGCAGCTTCACACCAGAATCCAGATGGATCCAGATCCAGAAAGGTTGCTGCTCGGGGTGCTATGACCATAATGATTCACTTTTCTTGTCCCTCCAGCCCACAGTGCTATGACTGGGACCTCAGCATGTCTCGGTCTGGGAACACTGGCCTTCTTCACAAAAGTCGGCAAGATGGAGGGATGGAAGTTATCTGGACCCCCCAAACTATGAGCTGTAAATGTAACTATGTTGTAAATGGAGTTTATGTAATAAAGTTCTTGCGAAAATGACAAAATAAAATAGGAGTCAGTTGTGTCATATTTGTTGATGTCAAAGCAAATGAAAAGCAGTATTTTTTTACAGGATTGTATTATTAATGAGTGCATTTGCATGTGTAATAGTATCTTAAGGTCTGTAGTGCTTGTAAACGTCACACCCTGACCCCAGGATAAAACCTCTCCCAGTGTCCAGAGGCATTTACACACACAAACATGAAGGACTTAATATGGAACATAAAACACATGAAATCAGAGGAACAGCTCCAATCCTCACCTGGTTTATTCATCAACCAGTTATTTGAAGATAAGTAGATGGATTATTTAATATTATCTCTTGTCCAGAGAGACAAGAGCCTGGAAGATTTTCAGATCAGTTATTAAAACATGTCAAATACAAACACAAGGTTTTAAATAACAGGTGACATGTTAAGTTCTGACAGCTGGGATCGGCTCCAGCCCCCCCCGCGACCCCGAATACAGGATAAGCGGTAGAAAATGGATGGATGGATGGATGTTAAGTTCTGTCCTCAAGCCCTCACCGCCTCTCACACTCAACCATTTAATGTTAGTTAAGTCCCTGAGGGTTCAGGTCTGTCCCACGGTCAAGTCAGGTCCACGAGGACTCGCTCACGGCCTCCTTGAGCCCTTTATGCCGACTTCCCGTAAAGGTGCTTGTCCACAGGCAGCGGTGTTTCCCCGCGTCCCATTCATTGTCTATGTGAAAAGCCGTGCAATGCATTCTGGTAGCGTCGCGCCGAATGTCGAGAGACGGCGCGTGAGTTGGCCGCTCCTCATTTGCCTAAAGTTGAAGTCGAATCTACTTTATGCTAATCAGAGGCGCCGGGCTCGACTCGCTGCCTCGGGAACGCTCGCAAAAATGTGTTGTTTGAAGGAGAGCGCCTGTCAATCATCCTCTAGTGGCAGCCCACCAAGCGTGCAATTTAAAATCGCCCCTGTGGACACGTACCTTTAGTCAGCATTGTTGCTGCCTTTGCCTGAGTGAATTACCCACAGTTCATAGCATTGTAACAAAACAAAGAGTGTAAACAAAGAGTGTGGAATATTATATTTACACAGAAACATTAACATTATAGATTTAACATGGAACATAAAACACTTGAAATCATAGGAATGCCATCATAGGCTACACCAGGTTTATTATTATGAATATTGTTATTATTATTATTATATTACACACCAGGGGCCTGTACTACGAAGCGAGTTCAACAAACCCAGGGTATCTTTCAGGGATCCAGCTTAAGTTACCCCAACAAAGGCAATCGGAGATAAGCGGTCACACGAAGCTGGTTATCAACTCGTTAACTCAACCCAGGGTTTACCTGTCCAGCTATGAGCGCGTGCACATGAAAGAGGCGGCGTTTGCAGCATTTGACCAATCACAAACATGGATCAGTCTACGGCAGCGGAGCGGCGTATTTCACGTACGAGGAGCGAACCATAATCTTACAGAAATACGAAGAAGTTTAACATATAATGCAGGCAAAAAGCAACAGTTTCATCTGCCAAATGCAGGAAGGACAGCTGGCAAAAACTCGCCGACTGTGTGAATGCGGAAGTCGCATTAACAGTAGTAGTAGTATAATATGACTGCCCCATCATAAGGACACTAGTAGATCTGACTGATTAAATAAAAATCTGAACTTCGCTGATAGCTTAGTGGAAGAGTTACCTACCCGTGTTACGGGGCTCCTTGCAGCAGTGCCGGTACGAATCCGCCCTTCGGCCCTCTTTAAATCATTACGTCGCTCTCTCTCATCCCTTTAACTCTTATGATGTCCTTCCGCAATAAAAGGCCGAAACATAACTTTAAAATAATTAATGTCTTGCTTGGATGTATTCTTATAACGTGGTTTATGACAATATCAGCCTCATTCTTTCAGCTGCAATCCCGGCGGTGTAAAACGGACTTGGGAGCAAATCAAATAAATATAAAAACATAATTCAAAGTGGAAAGTAGGCTATACACCAACACAGAAAAGTATTTCCCTCCGATGAGAATCTATATCTCTCATATAAAACATCATCAGACACAGACAAAAGGGTTTTGCCGGTCTCTGTACACTCTATAGTTCTCCTACGAGACCCTCTCACGATCCACCGAGCTTCTTTTTTTTTAATCGGCGCACCAAGACAGCTAATTTGGTCAGTAGGCGGTGTGTTTCTCCACGTTGATCTCTTATCAGGAACATAACCTGCTCCGGAGCAGGTTAGCTCCACAGCGTAAGTTACCATGGCGATTTACCCCGGTAAGAAGTGAACCAGCATCGTAGGACGGAAACCCCAGAGTTAACGCTTAAGTTACCTCGCTAAGCACAAATCCTGCTTCCTAGTACAGGCCCCTGGTTTATTCATCAACCATTTATATGAATTCCCCTATTGAAGCCGTTTTAACTAAAACAAGTAAATACATTATTTGACAGCAACGTCTGGTCTGGGATGATAAGATCCTAGAAGACGTTCAGATCAGGCTGTAAACATGTAAAAACCCAAACTTTCAGATACTATATTTTATGTCATCAACATCAAAGTAACATGCTGAGTGCTGTCCCGTTTGTATTCACCAAGTCAAGCCCTCACAGCCTCTCACACTCACCATTTACCTGGTGACGCCAGTTCAGTCCCTGAGGGTTCAGGTTAAGAGCTGCGTTTCAATAACGGTTTGAGTCGCCCTCGCTCACTTGCCCTAAGCACTTGCCCTCGGGGGAATCCCCACTGCCATCTTAAGGGCTGTTCCAATTCCCTGAACAGCTGAAGTGAACTCCGTGAGATCGACCCTTGAGGGCTGAGTGATCGAGTGAACAACGATAGTCACTTCAGAGCTGTATATCACCCACAATGCATTGCAGTGGTGCACGAAAAATATGTCCATGCGGTGGCGATAATGAACCTCAAACACCATTGTCTGCTGTCTATTCACCACCAAGGAAGAAGAAGAAAGTAGAAAATGAATTAAATTTAATTCATTTTCTTAAGTGGTGCAATTAGACTGTCTGTTGCAGAGTTATGGCAGAGCCCACCGTTTACAAGTGTAAGTATATAAGCCAACGTATTGCCATCAAGCGTAGAATACGTCTTTGTCTCAATGAAATGAGTCTCCCCATATTTTGTGTAATTTGGAATAGGCAGTATAGCGCTACTCCAACAACGTGTGGTTGATCCATGATTATCTGGGCTGTTAGTGAACGAGGGCTACTTCCAACAGGTGGCAGTAAAGCAAATCAACGGATGACGGCTGCTGTAAAACACCAACGAAGAGGAAGCAACCTAGTTGAAGAAGAACGCACGAGAGGAACTTCAGGTTCGTCTTGTGACCGATGAGGAACCAGTCAACCGAACCGGCGTGAGTTCCCCCGTTACTGGTGTTTACTGGTATCTACTGGTGTTTACTGGTATCTACTGGTGTCTACTGGTTTGTTTCAGTCTGTACTTCGTATGTCAGGTTAATCACAACGGGACTATTTCTTACAGCAGCCGTATTGTTTGTAAAGCTGGAGATGATTCCGCGGCGGTTCTGAGTGGGCTTTTACGTATTAGTACATATTGTATTATAGTTACTGTATACCTGTCTGTACTTCACTTTGGTCGACCGGTGGTTATTTGACATGTGCTTTATAAATACAGGCTTTAAGTGTTTTTTAAAGTTAGTAATGATGTGAGCTGTTTTTAAGCTGTTAGATTTTGGGACAACAGAGTGAGGAAGTATGGAGGATTAAAGCTGCCAACGGAACAGATAAATTACATAATAAATATCAGATACAACATAAATGTGCAGTTTAATTGAAAATGATGACAATTATGCAAACAAATAGAAAAAAGCATGAAATGTATTTATTTGTCAAATTGCTTATCATTTTTATTCATATGTAATTATTTCCAATTTTATATATTTTTTTTCTTACAGTCCTTCACAGTCTTGAAGATTCTGATTTAAAGAGATGTCTTTTCTAGACACGCATGGCATTCTGGACGTGTTCCAATCTAGTTCTAAAGCGCTGCATAGTACCGAGACTGCAGTCTTAAAAGTTGTCAATGATTTCTTTCTGGCCACTGACTCTGGTGACTCTCTAATTATTGTACTGTTAGATCTCACTGCTGCTTTCAACACAGTGGCTCATAATATTCTGCTCTCCCGCCCGGAGCACTGGGTTGGCATTAAAGGTTCAGTTTAGTTTTTCAGAGTTCCCCTTGAACTGTTTGTGAGGCCAACTGTCACCAATCTAGGTGATGAAAGTCGACTGTAACCTTAAGATGGACAAACAGAAAAATGTTGTAGTGGAAAAGCTTTTTCCAGCTATGGAGGCTGTCCAAGGTCAAACCTTTTTTATCTCGTAGTGTTTTTGAAAATGTTATACATGCTTTTATGCCTTCTCGTCTTGATTATTGTAATGCCTTGTATGTTGGCATCAGTCATCTGCTCACGGGTACTTGTAAGCGAGAGCACATTTCCCCTGTGCTGGCTTCCCCCAACTGGCTTCCTGTGTGTTCTGGGATTGATTCTAAGATTCTGCTGTTTGCTTTTGACTGCCTGAATGGCTTGGCACCGTTCTACCTGTCAGACCTGCTGGAACCCTATGTTCCTTCAAGGTGCCTCAGGTCCTGTGATCAGCTCCTCCTGGCTGGTCCTCAGTCCAGGCTGAAGCTTATGGAAGACCAGGCCTTGGCAGTGGCAGCCCCAATGCTCTGGAACTCTGAGCTGCCTCTGCATGTTAGGAGGGCCCCATTCTGCAGTGTTTAATTCACGCCTCAAAACACATTTATTTTCTTTGGCTTTGACATAGCTTGAGAGACTTGTCTTTTTATGTGACATACTGTGTATGTGTTATTGTGTGCTTTTGATATCTATGTGATTTGTTGTTTGACTTGTACAGCACTTTGGTCAACTTTGTTGTTTTCTTTTGTGCTCTTATAAATAAGTGGATTGGATATTTAAAAATAATGTTACATATCTCAGGACATCCCAGCCTCAGCTGTGTGTCTGTGCTACAGTTAATGTGAATATAATGACCATGTTATCTTGAAATGACATAGCATCGCTGCAACACTCTCCTTCAGGTTGGCAGCGTCCATGTTCCAGCGATGTCGGGCTCGGCGAGGAGATGGATCCCTGCTCAGCTGCTGCTCCTGTGGACGCTGACCGGCGTCTCTGGTGACTGACTGGCTGCTGTTCTGGATGTTTATTTCAATGACAACCTGGAAGAAACCTCTTTGTTCACCCAGTAAATGGAGATTAGGATGTTCAGCTTCTGACTATGATGCCATGCCTATATGTTTGACTCTGTGAACACTGGGGATTGGTTGTCCAATAATGAATTGTTTTCTGTCCCTCAGAGTCCAGAGTGTATTTGTTTGCACCAGAGATCGTCTCGCTGGAGGAAAACTCTCAAGCCAATATCAGCTTTACTTCCAGGTAAGAACCGAAACACAGGCTTCTTTCAGTCTCAGGCTAGCAGACTTCATTGGAGGTTAGTTCAGATCCTGTTGAACGGCTGCCTGTACCTGTTAGATGTACAGTGAAATCTGAATCAGCTTTATTGGCCAAGTAAGTGTGAACACGGCGTATTTCACACCAGCTTTTTGTCTCTCTCGATATAAATAATATATAATAATCCAAGTTTTTGACATTCGAACTGCAGCCAGTGTGCTTTTTGAAGGAAGCTGAAAATTAGCCTTTCAAAGCAGGCATTTGATTGGCTTCTATTTTCTGCTCTAGTTTGCAGTTTTTTGCCATTACTCTGTAAATATCTTAACTGCGACAGACTGGTTGTCCTGTGGCAGCTTAAACCAATAAACTTTACACAGTTGTGCTGATTCACTGCTTCTGCAGAACAAAGGTGAAAATATGAAGCCATGACAAAACAAACAAAATATGAGCAAATATGCTCAGCACATCTAAATTTCAGGATGTGGATCCAGCGTTGCAGCCGGAGATATAAGATTTCACCTTCTTCACCATAAAAAAAGCTGTCATGGTAGAGATGTGAAAAATACATTTTAATTTACAAAAAATAGGTCAGAAACAACAGACTTACACAATGTTGCTAATTTTGAATTGTATTATTAAAATTATTATTATTTAATTATTAATTTTTCCTGTACAAAAAAACAAAAGTCTTGTTTAAAAGTGATGCAATGGAAACGAGTTTCCTGGCAAAATATGAGGTCAAGTTATTCTGGTGTGTTTTGCTGCTATTTTAAGCACATTTGGATGATTATGGGGATAATATCGGGAACATCAGCAGTTACTTCCTCGTGGCTAACGGAGACAGGCTGAGCCTCGATGTGGCTGATGTCGGCATCTGTGTTGTTCTGACTGGACTTCGGTGTTTCCTCTAGTTCCCCTCTCAACCAGTCGGCTGGGATCCACTTTAATGTGACCTTCAGCTCCAAGTCAGACTCCTCGTCTATAATCACGCTGCCGGATCAGGTAACACATGAAACCAGCTGTGCTGCATACTTTGTGAATGAGCGGCTGCATGCCTCGCCACACACAGTCAACCTTGAATTCTGAAGAATTAAGGACACTTCCTTCACTGGTGTCAAAAAGATGGCCGTGACCAAAATGCTGAAGCCTCTTCATAACCAGAGTCCACAAACCGACCCACGTCTTCTATACAGTCTGTGTGTGACACAGGGAGGCACATGGAAATATGTATAACATGAAATACACAATTTGCTTTTTTGGATGAACCGACGTCGGCACACACAGATCCTATTTCTTTCTACGTCTTTTCTTTTGTTTAGGTTTTGCTGCCAGCTGAGGAAACCTCGGTGAGTTTCAACGTGACAGCCCATGATGTGGGTCAGGTGACCACACACCTGCTGAGCAACAACACAGACTTGAACAGGTAGGAACTCCTGCATCAGTCTTCGTATCTCATATCTAGGTATGTTTGAATGTATGCACACATACATCATCATCACAGTCTGACACCAGGTCAGTTAAACTCCACCAATGTGTCCATTAAGGAAGCTCAAATCAAAGTGAAACAAGGAGCAACGAGGCGACAGCAGGACGATCCTCAACCTCCCGACTGCTTATTCTCTAGTTCTGGTTCTGCTAGAGTCCTAGTCACTACTTGGACCCTGAGGCGGAGCCGTAGAACTGTACAAAGGGATCAGCCCAGTACCAGGACCAGTATCTGCTCCTTAGTGAAGGAGGACCAGGAGGAGCACTGCTGGGTTGATGCTCTTCTGCGGACCGGTCCAGGTCTCCTGGTGAACTGGTCTCCAGGGATCTCCTCCGGGCTCTTGAGACTGTGCTGGGAGACACAAAACTTCTTGTGACCTCATGTATGGATGTGGATCCTGGAGGAGCTGGACTACCTGTGAACCTGATAGACTAGAGAAGAACCAGTCAGGAAGGAGAAGGAGACAGACAGACAGACCAGTTTGTCCGGTCTCTTTGTGAACCTGATTCTCTCTCCTCCAGTTTGTCCGTCAGGATCCACTTCCTGGTCGTACATAGCAGCATCCTGTCAGTAATCAGCCAGGTGATTGGCTGGATTTACTTCCTGGCCTGGTCGGTGTCCTTCTATCCACAAGCTTGGGAAAACTTCAGGAGGAAAAGGTGGGTTGTTGTTTATTCATCGGCTCCGGGGCTCTGAACCCCGGGGAACCGTCCAGACCCCCCTCTGGACCACGTTTCGAGCCAGTAATAGCTGACCTATGTTTCTTTCTCTTTAATCCTACATTCAAAGAGCATCAACATTATATCTGGTACCATATTACTAGTTATTATCATTCTAAAGGCTGTTGTGGAAGAAACTCTTCAGGTCCAATTCGGTGGCTGGTTCAAATGAGGTTTAATCACTGACAGTGGAGAAAGAGCAATGTCACAGTTGCCACACAGTCTATTCTGCCGTATGTGGCGTGAGCGATGACCTTATACACAGAACCAAAGGGGCAGGTCTAAACAGTGAATTTACATAGATTCAATACGCGTCTCTACCAAGTGGGAGAGACGTCCTGAGACAAAATAAAGGTGTGACTTCCTCGGAACAGCTGGGTTCTTTCTACATAGTGTCACAACAGGGGCCATTCATGAAGGCCTTGATCAAGTATGTGAGGTGAAGGTGTTTCGGGGACGGTCCAGGAAGGGGGACAGACCAGAGGGTCTTTTCATCAACATGACAAGGCTTACATACAATGAATGCAGCTCAGCAGGACATTTGATGTTTAGAGAGAGAACAACATTATACCAAAACCAAATAAGAATTGTAAGGTAACACAATTTCTTCTACACTGTTAACGTAGCTTTATATCTCCAGATAAATAATACCAACATGTTTGTTTTCAGTGTTGTAGGTCTCAACTTTGATTTCCTGGCCCTCAACTTCACCGGCTTCATCGCGTACAGCGTCTTCAACATAGGACTGTTCTGGGTTCCTTATATCAAGGTAACTTCTGTTTCCACACATGGAGCTCAGGGGACTGGTCCGGTTTCCTGGGACTCGGTCTCGAGAAACCTCACAAGCTAAATGCTAAATCACTTCGCTATAATGTACTAAGTCAGAATGTGCTTCTGTGGGCCTTACATCACAACCCAGAGTGAACTGACACGTTTACATGTAGCTAAGTTCCAGAGGAGTGAAGTGATTGTGCCCCTCAAAGGGACAGTTCACCCCAAAATACTTCCCACACACATGTAGGAACTATAGTCGAAATGACATGAAGCTGCTGTCAACCAGGTCTGTGATTATCATGATTCCCGGAAAGATTCATTGCTGTTTGTATTAAGACGATGACACTGGCCTTCAGGGCCATCAATGGAACGGCACCCATCTACCTTCAAACACTGGTCAAACCTCATGCCCCGAAGCGAGCACTTCGCTCCTCTACTTCAGCTGGCCGGCTGGTACCACCATCGCTGAAATCAAACAAATGTCACTCAGCAAAGTCCAGACTCTTCAGGACAGCTGAGTCATTTCGCATTTTCCGAAAAAGGCTCAAGACTCACCTGTTCAGACTTCACCTCGACTAGCATGACACCCCCCCCCCCCCCCCCCCAAAAAAAAAAAAAAAAAACCCTTACCTATAGCACTCTGATCGTAGCACTGTTGCTCTTGAACTACTAGTTTACTCAGATGAGGACCTAACACTTGTTCTATTTTTAGCTCTTACTTTATCGACAATGATACGTTGTGGTGTCTTTGTTTCCTTCTTTTGACAAACCAGAGACTGTCTGTGGTCCCCCAGAGGTCTAGATAGTAGCTCACATTAGTCCAGAGACCAGACCAGACTGTGGAGAAAATGAACACAAATGATGTGGCAGTCAAAGTCAGTAACGAGTAACGAGAGGCAAAAAGTCGCTTTATACTTGGTGTGAACACAAAATTAGTCCCACGATTGTTTTCAGTAAAAAATCTGTTCACTAAAAAAGAAGCATCTGTGATGCAATTAAGAAACCTTTCTGAACAAATGTGTGGTGAAGTTCGCAGCATATTTAATGATTATCAGGATAAACCGTTTTGAATCACAAATGTGCTCAAAGTGGAATACGTTGTCCAAACCAGGTGTCGATCTCCGGTTCTGAAATGCAAACTCCAGGATGAAGTGCCTTAAACTGTCATTCTCTCTGCTGGCCACCAGGGGGCGACTCCTCTCTGATTGTGTAGAAGTCTATGAGAAAATGATTGTACTTCTCCATTGATTTATTTTCTCAGTCAACATTGTGAACATGAGTTTATGGTGACTTTCCATTCGGCTCTGAATGAACCATGTAGAGTTCTGTCTGTCTGTCTGTCTGTCTGTCTGTCCCGTCCGTCCGTCCTGTAGGAGCAGTTTCTGGAGAAAAACCCAAATGGAATCAACCCTGTGAGCACCAATGATGTCTTCTTCAGTCTCCACGCTCTCCTGCTCACGGTGATCTACATCATCCAGGCTGCTGTGTACGAGGTGTGTGTGTGTGTGTGTGTGTGTGTGTGTGTGTGTGTGTGTGTGTGTGTGTGTGTGTGTGTGTGTGTGTGTGTGTGTGTGTGTGTGTGTGTGTGTGTGTGTGTGTGTGTGTGTGTGTGTGTGTGTGTGTGTGTGTGTGTGTGTGTGTGTGTGTGTGTGTGTGTGTGTGTGTGTGTGTGTGTGTGTGTGTGTGTGTGTGTGTGTGACAGACATGATACGGGACATCCTTGTCACTGTGTTTCTCTCTCTTCCAGAGGGGCGATCAAAGGATGTCCCGCACGGCCCTGGTCCTGTTGGTGATTGGCTGGACGTTTGCTTTGGTCAGCTTGTTTCTTGCTGTAGCAAAAGTGATCAGCTGGTTGGATTACATGTACTATTTCTCCTACATTAAACTAGCCATCACTCTGATCAAATATGTACCGCAGGTAAGAGACACACACACACAAATATACACAGTCATACTCCGTCACAGCTGTCACACGATCAAAACGTGTCAGATCAACGGACATCCATCATAAATACTGACGTATATTAGGTAATGAATACATATTTTGAGCTGATTTGTTGTAATTTAAGTTCCCCTGGTAATCAGTGATGCTGCGTATATGTCTTGTGCTTTTATTGTGGAAGGTCAGAGGTAACTATACATTCAGACAGCAGTAAAACATGGGGAACTCACTATGTAGTGAGTAGTGATTGACTGTGGATGCAGTAAATCCCACATAGTTAAATGTTTCTCTATATGTTGGTGTGTTTTGAGACTGTACTCGCGTGTTCTCATTCGTACAGTCTAATATGCTTCAAAGCTATTTCATTATAATTCATTGTCTGAATGATCAGAAGTATGTTGACAGTGTTGGTGTTGTCTGGCTGTTGTTCCAGGCCTACATGAACTACAGGAAGAAGAGTACTGAAGGGTGGAGTATCGGCAATGTGTTGCTGGACTTCACTGGAGGGACCTTCAGTATTCTCCAGATGATCTTACAGTCTTACAACAACGGTAACTGTTGAATGATCCACTCTGTTCTTCATCTGCAGCTTTGAGGGCAGTCGGGCGTAAACGTCGGGTGTAAACTTACTAATGAAGAAGTGAACAGGCGTTAAATTAACTAAAATTAAATGTTTGATAAAAGGTTAATTTGGGTTTCAGCATCACTTCTTCAGATCTCAATGCTTTAAAACCGTGGTCCACAAACCAACAGGTGACGTCACCATGACGACGTCCACTTCTTCTATACAGATAGTCAAAGGTGCTTAAACTAAATACTGTGTTCTAAATACTGACCTCAATTTGGTTTTTTTATTTATTTTTCATTAATTTACAAAAATCTCAAATCCTGTTTTGTCAGTATGGGGTGTTAATGCGCATACAATATTAACAGGATCATCCTGGCCCAAATAATTGTAATTCACGACCATTTCCTGATATTTATATATATATATATATATAAATAAAAATCCTGATATATAAAATTCTGGAATCACTTTGCATTTAGTTAAGAAACAAATATTTGTACGTATGTTTTTTTTTGTGAACATCCTTTTTGAGAATCGTATAAAATCATAAAGTGTCCCAGCATAAATGAAGGATGAATAAATAAAAAATATATATATTATATATATATTATATATATATTATATATTTTAACTTAATATTTCACTCTCTACATGACAGAGAGCTTGACAGCTTTTAAATTACTGATGGTGATTATTATGATGATCCCAATAATAAAAACCTGATCCTTCCCCACCAAACCTCCTGTATGTTTGTACTGACTGGTGTGTCTCTCCTCAGACGAGTGGGGTCTGATCTTTGGTGATCCCACTAAGTTTGGCCTGGGTCTGTTCTCCGTGGTGTTTGACATCCTCTTCATGACTCAGCACTACTGCCTCTACAGACAGCCGCCACCATACGAACAGTTTGTGGAGAGCCCGGAGGACTGATGCTGCCGGGAAACACACGGCCTCATGGGAGCAAATCCATGAGTCACGCTGCTGCCTGGAAGTCATGGCGGCCGTCATCCTGGGCTTCCACTGTGTTATGTAGCAGCGTCCTCTCTTTGACACGTTGTCTGATTCCTATCATCCATCTAAACTCTATCTGCCGCCTTAAATATCTCAGGATCAGCGTTGTCTTTATGTTTTACACTTTGGTCGAGAGGCACAACACGATCTGATATAATGATGATGTAAACACTTTTTATTAAATACAATATCACAACTGGACTTTCTAATGACAATCATCTCTGGGGCTGGGGAGTCCAGAGGCCTGTACTAGGAAGAAGGATTTGCAGTTTCCCCTCCAGCTTTCTGAGCTCAGCTGCCTGTTACGCTAGAGAGACGACCTCTGGTGGCGTCCGCTGGTCACTACAACATCCCATCAGTACAGCGTCATAGAAGGCAGATCATCTGTATTTAAATATGTATTCTGATTATTATATGTATTTGAACTGTATTGAAAATAATACCATGGAGATTTCTGAATACGCTGGAATACGGTCATAGCTTACAGTTTTTATGATCGCTAAAACTATTTTTTCAATACTTTGCCAATTGTGTGTGGCAGGTGTGTTAAGAGTTTAGAAAAATGGTTCAAACGGTTAATTGCATGCTCAAAAACACACATTATGTGTGTTCTCTTCATACAGGAACATTTAGTCGTATACATATGACTAGATTTTGTTTCTTTTGCGGCAGAAATTTAATACAAAAAAAATCAATGACTCATGTCAGAGTAGCTTTATAGAACATACGTTTATGAAAACAAAAAAAAAAGGCAGAGAGAACTGCTGCAGTAAAGACAACGATAACATGGTACTCGTCTTCCTCTCCCTTGTCCTCTTCCATTGTGCAGGGAACAATACAAAATACCATTAGAGTTAAACCAGAAGTGCAAAAAGCAGAACCTGCAATGTAAAACACAACTACAACCAGTGGTGGACAGTAACGGAGTAAATTTACTTACAGTTTTTCTCAATTGCTAAAACACTAAACCCTATTGTCTGAACCAAATGCTCCGTTGCCTGAACCCACTGATTGAATCGGTCACTCTTTTAGAAAAACCATAAGCACTTTTCACCTGTTTAGACACAACTTGCCTACACATTTTCATTGTGATGCACCTGTGTTGCATAATGGTGAGCACAGGTGGCAAAAGTCAAACACAAGGAAAGCACAGGTGTCACTGGTTGAACACAACAAGTCAAAATTGATCACACTTGTGGCTAACGATGTGAGGGAACATATATTCAGAGAGCACTGGCTTGTGAGGCACTACAGTGGATAGAAATCTGAGAGGAGGAGTTCGTGGTCGAGGTGGTCAGCGAAGACAAAGAACAGTAATATCTGATGAAATCAGAGCTACTGTGATTGACCATGTTCTTGTCCATGGTATGAGCATGAGGGAGGCCGGACAAAGGGTACAACCAAACATCAGGGCCCAGTATTTCAAAACTTGTAATCCGGATCAGAATAATCCGGATAATGAAATCCTCCTTTTCTCAGTCATGGATCAAGGTGATCCTGCTGACTTTATCTGAGTATTTCAAATACATAACTGTTTAAACTAGCATCAACCTGTTCGGAGTTTATTAGCGTTACGTCATTGGCAACACAGCAGACTTAAAATAGGCTACATGTGTACAGACCACACACTCCGTATGTGTGTTGTGTATAACTATGCAGTTCATTCAGAAGTGTCAGAATGCTACAGTAATGCTGGGAAAATCATGCTGTTGTCATCATGCACACGATTTCTGTGACTATTGTGGATTCCCAATGAAGACAAAGATATTAATCATACTCCTTCCCTTTCTTTTACTTTCAGAGCCCACTCAGCTATTAAGGACAGGGTCTGTATGAGTGCTGGAAATCCTTGGAAATGCTTCAATTGCAGTGATAAATTGTTGGATTTTGAATAAAGTGCTGAAAAGTGTTTGAAATTGTAGTTGCATTATTTTCATGTATTATAGCTTGATCAGTGACACAATTAGATACATTTTTTCCATCCTTATTTGTCTCCCTTTATGTAGAAGGCTCTCACTAAACATAATTGTGGTAATTTAAAGCAAACTAGCATCTGATTTGGTTAAGTAAAATAATCAGTTTGTACACAAACATAGCCAAACACTTTTGCTACACCTTAAATGTTCTTAAATTACTCCAATTTGTTTCAAGTAATACACTGACAATTTAGATTAAGTGTAATGAACATCTTGAGTAACAATATCTAGGAGAAGCGTAGCTGAGACATTGTCAATCCAGGTCAAATCCACCTCTGAGGTGGGATCCAAATGATCCTGAAATTTTGGTATCAAGCTGATCCAGATCTCTGCCTTACGTTTTGAAATACCCAAATCCAGCCCTTTATCTGGATTCAAGGGAGGATTGGATTACCAAAGCTGAATCCTGATCTTCAGGATCGGGATTCTCTGGATCCGTGTTGAAATACCCAGTTTTCAGATCAGGTCACGATTTAATCCAATCCGACCAGGATAATCCAGTGGATCACTTTTGAAATACTGGGCCCAGTAGATTCACTGTGTCCACCATAATCCCAAAATTTAGAGAAGAGAACAGGTGATTACCTTTTTGGACATTATAGTATGTAAATGTTGACGGCAATTACTGTATGACTATACTATATGTAGGAGCCACATTTAAGTTTATTTGGATTGAACTTAATATCTCTTGTTTTCTGCACTTTTGAGCTTGCGCCCCCTTTAGGTGGTGAATGGTGCCGCCTCAAGGGAACCGATAAAGGGATGCCAATTGCGCATGACTGTCATTGACCTCGCTCAACAAATACATCGCAATACATTACAACAATCCCGTTACATTTTGCATCCCACGGCATTTTTGTTTGTGTATTATTTTACTTTGTAATAAAAACGGCAACTCCGGACAAAACCATCTCACGTGGATTATTCAGGGTGAGTCAGACACTGCAAACCTGCCTTCTCACCTGGTCAAAACAGATAGGACTGGGGCTACAGGAAAAGCCAAAACCTGTTTTTGCCAGTAGGCTACATTAAGTCAATGACTTCTGCAACATCGGGATACTTGGCCACTACGCGCAAGAAAGAATTGTTAGACAAAGGAACAAAGGAACCACTCGTTGGAGGGTATATACGGCAAAATGCCTGAACATTAAGAACTTTTTCGTTGGACAAAATTCATTGGATTATTAAGAAGAAAGTTTGGTTCGTGTTTTTGGGACGATTTCTTGGATTACTTGTTTTTTGACGTTAATTAATGACCAAACAATTGGAGCGGCAAACGCTGTTTATTTTTTAAGGAAATCCGATGTTTAGGTTGAAAGAAAAGAGAACTGTTCTGAACTGTATTGGACTTTTAATGAGCTGAAAGAAAGGAAATTATTATTTGTGACTTTTTGGAACTTTATTCTTTGATCAATGGCCGAATCAAATGATTCTGAGACACCTGTTGCAAATATGGAGGACGATGCAGTGACGCGTATGCGCAAAGCGAGACAAGGAAAAATGTCCCACATTACGCGAAGAATCAACATTGTAAATGACTTGATGGTAGATAAAGACTTTCTTGGCGAGGTTAAACAAAATATGGCGAAGTTTAATGCATTTTTGGAGGCATTTAAAGCGTTACATGCATCCTATACGGACATGCTCGATGAAACTGCTCGCGATGAGGATGAAGAAAATTGGTATAAGCTGAGACATGCAGATATTGTTGCTTTTATTGATAAGGTGTGGGAATGGATCGCTTTGGTTGAAAATCGTAGCTCCCCCAGCGCTACTGAAGTAACTTCCTCTGCCAATGTAGTAGCCTACCAGAATCGGCCCCATTAGTTCTTGGCAATGCCCAAACCGGGCTGGACATCGTTGATGCGCAATCGCATAGGTCCAGCACTTCGTCAGGCAGATCACACTCATCGACCCGATCTTTACGTAGGCCCTATTAATGCAGAAGCAGAGCGAGAAGCTTTATTGGCCAAAGCGTCTAAATTGCAGCTAAAACACGCTATTGAGGAGCAGGATCAATTGTTACGTAAGCAAAAGGAAGCGCTGGAGCTTAGTGTTAAATTGGATGGCGCAAACGCAAAAATTAATTACTTAAAGGCTGCTGAAAGGAACCCCATCGGTCCCATTCCTTTCAATTTAGACACCGCTAGTATGTCTGTGTTGATAGCAGGAGTATCACAAGCTGCACATATGGAAGAACTGGAATGTTCAGTTTCTTTTCTTGAAACCCCCTCAGTGAGACCCAAGGCAGGTGCTGCTCATGTTAATTTCCCCTTGCTTAACCCAAATCACAGCAGACCTACATCCCCCAATAGGCCCACCAGTACTGACCAGGTGCAGTTCACAGCACTACATAGACTTCCCTATGGAGGTGATTCAAATACCTCCCCAGCCCCAATTCAGCCAGCTGTTAGTTCAGCTCAAGGTATTCTTCCTACACTGTTGATTGGCACGAATGCTTCACACCTATTAGAACCTTGGGAGGTAATAAATGGCCAAAATGGGGGTCCCAATGCAGTTAAAACACTTTAAGGGTGGGTAGTAAATGGGCCATTGAGAAGTGCTGCTGGTACTGGAGGAAGTGCAACAGTCAATAGGATTTCTGTTGCGAGTCTGGAAAGGCTGCTAATCTTGCAGTACAACCAGGACTTCCAGGAAAATGCATCAGAGGAAAGGACAGAAATGTCTGTCGAGGACAAAGCTTTCCTACGCATGGCGAATGAGGCAGTACTGGAGAATGGCCACTACAGTTTGAGACTGCCCTTCAGGAAAGCAAATGTGCACATGCCAACCAATAGGCAAATGGCAGAACAGCGTCTTTATAGCCTGAAAAGGAAAATGTTAAAGAATGAGCAGTTCAAACAGGAATACACAGCATTTCTCACTGACATCCTTGAGAACTATGCTGAGGAAATCCCACAGGAGGAACTCATGCAACCACCAGGAACAACCTGGTTTTTGCCACATCATGGGGTTTACCACCCTAAGAAGAAAAAGCTCAGAGTGGTGTTCGATTGTGCGGTGTGTCATAAACCTGGCTCTAGGTCATGACAAAACACTGGGAAGCAACACGAAATGCCAATAATTTAAGTGATTTATTACACAAAACCAATATAAAGTGCAAACTAAATACAAATATGGGGTGTGGAAATCAGTAACATCAGTGGTGTGCATGTGGATGTGTGTAAAATGTGTAAAGAGTGTTGTGGTGCAAAATAAACAGCAAACAAAAGCGTAACAGGGCTTCTGGTGTCAGCAGAGAAGAAGAATCAAGCGAGCGAGCTCCAGGAAGCTGGGCCTTTTATTTCCTGTTGTAATCACCGGGCCCAGGTGCCCCAGATTAGGCTGCATCAGCTGAACCTTGGACACAACCAGATGATTAGAGGAGAGAGAGAGATACACACATACACCCACACACAGAGCTAGCAGGGCCGTCACAGGTCTGTCACTCAACACTGAACTACTACAGGGTCCAGACCTCACCAACTCTCTTCTTGGGGTCATCATGGGATTTCACAAAGAGCCCATTGGAATCATGGCTGACATTAAATCAATGTTCCATCAGGTCAGAGTGGCAAAGTCTGATGTGGACTACCTGCGATTCCTTTGGTGGCCACAAGGTGACACTAGTCAGACCCCAAAAGAACACGTATGCTTGTACACATCTTTGGCGCTGTGTCTTCCCCAAGCATTGCAACCTATGCTCTTCAAAAAACTGCCACTGACAATGAAAGCTGCTTCCCCCCGCAGGTAACAGAGACCATCAGGCACAACTTCTATGTTGACGACTGTGCTAGGTCAGTGTCCAGAGTGTCCGATGCCATCCAGCTGGTAAGAGATCTCACTGCATTGTGCAACAAAGGTGGGTTCCAGCTAACTCAGTGGGTGAGCAATAGTTGTGCAGTGCTGTCATCCATTCCCAAAGAACACAGATCCAAAGACATTAAGTCACTTGATCTTGACAAAGACAACCTGCCAGTTGAAAGAGCATTGGGACTACAATGGTGTGTAGACTCGGATAGCTTTCAATTCAACATCAACCTAAGCCAAAAGCCACATACACGCAGAAGCATACTGTCTGTTGTCAGCTCTATCTTTGACCCACTCGGCTTTCTTGCTCCTCTCATTCTTCCAGCCAAGCAGCTGCTACAGGAGCTCTGTCAGGCGGGCTTCGGATGGGATGAGCCTTTGCCACAGGCGATATCAAGGCAATGGATGGAATGGACCAGTAGCCTGGAGATGATCAAAGGCTTCAGAGTGCAGCGATGTCTGAAACCAGAGGGCTTCGGAATGGCCAGGTGTGCCGAACTGCATCATTTTGCGGACGCCAGTGAGAGTGGCTATGGCTCTGTGAGCTACATCAGACAGGTGAACCAGAAAAATGTTGTGCATGTCACCTTTGTGCTTGGCAAGTCAAGAGTACTACCCTTAAAGAACATCACAGTGCCAAGACTAGAGCTGGCGGCAGCTGCTCTGTCAGTCAAAGTGGACAGAATGCTGAGGAAAGAATTACACCTTGATTTAGAGCCCTCTGTGTTCTGGACAGATAGCCAAACCGTGCTTAAGTACATTGCCAATAACCAAGCCAGGTTTAAAACCTATGTGGCAAACAAGGTCTCATTTATACGAGACAACACAGAGTTGTCTCAGTGGAGATATGTAGGCAGCAAAGACAACCCTGCTGATGACTCATCCAGAGGGTTGAATTCCAGAAAGTTCATGGAGCAGAAGAGATGGATTCATGCACCTGAGTTTCTATGGAAACCAGTGGAAAGTTGGCCAGTAGTGCAGACACTGGGCCCCATGCTTCAGGATGATCCAGAGGTTAGGAAAACCACTACAGTGTTCACAACCATGGTGCAATCTAGAACCCCTACTGACCAGCTTATTCTGTATTTCTCAAACTGGATCAGCCTTTTAAAGGCTGTAGCTTGGTACCTCAAGCTGAAGAGAAATTTGGTGAAAAAAGGAAAAGAGTTCGCCCCACTCGCCCACTCCGACAGGTCACAGTCAAGCCAAAGGGTGGTAGACGTAAAGCCCCGTGTTGAACAGCACCTAACAGTGAGAGACCTAACGGATGCAGAAAGAGCAGTTGTCATGTACAGTCAGAGACAAGCTTTCTCTAATGAATCCTCAACGTTGCAGATGACGCCTCCCAGAGTATCCAACAGCAGTAAGTTGTGCAGGCTCGATCCTGTACTGGATGATGGCCTACTGAGGGTAGGTGGCAGACTACACAGTTCCACAATGCCAGAGGACACTAAACACCCCTGCATCTTGCCCACAGATTCACACATCTCAGTGCTGCTGTTACGTCACATTCATGAACGCAATGGACACAGTGGCAGAAACCACATGCTCTCAGAGCTCCATAAGAGGTACTGGATTAAAAAAGGCAACTCAGTAGCTAGAAAGGTGCTCTCCAAATGTGTCACATGCCGCCGTGTGAGAGGCAAAGTAGGTCAGCAGAAAATGGCAGACGTGCCAGTGGAAAGAATCCTACCTGACCTCCCACCCTTTACAAATGTTGGACTGGACTACTTCGGCCCGATTGAGGTGAGGCGAGGGAGAAGCACCATCAAAAGGTATGGAGTAATCTATACTTGTATGTCCAGCAGAGCTATTCATCTGGAAATTGCTTATACTTTGGACACAGACTCATGTATTCATGCTTTGAGGAGATTTGTGTGCAGGAGAGGCCAAGTCAAGCACATCAGGTCTGACAATGGGACGAACCTGGTGGGTGCACATGCAGAGCTGAAGAGGGTCCTGATGTCCCTCAATCAGAAGAAAATTCAGGATGCCCTGCTTCCTGATGGTGTTGAATGGAGTTTTAACCCACCAGCTGCATCACACCATGGTGGAGTCTGGGAAAGACTCATCCGATCCATCCGGCAGGTGCTCAACTCCACAATCTCATTTTACAGTTGAACTACACGCTAAAGCATGTTTCTGAAAACATTTGAGGCGGGAAATGTGTAGTGCAGTAAGAGAATCTGGATTCATATTTGAACAACACTGCCTAGTTTGATAGTTTGAACGAAGTTTCTGGAGCCGGCGGCATTGCGTTGGACGGACGGCATTTGCATAAAGTTCAATCCATCGAACTTTATGCAAATTCACGTACGGCGACAGGGCCGCCAATACGACGTGCCGTATCCATCATGCGGAGCTCCTGCAATACATAGACAATGAATGGGATCCGTTGATTTGACGTCCGTTGCCGGAGTTGGTGTGTCTGTACCATTACAGGCGCAGCCAGCTCTGATCTCCATCTGATTGGCTGACGGATCCGTCTCAACTTCTCCGACGCGAGCGACACAAGCAATGCATTTCATTTCGGCATAATGTGACGCCCATGCAAAGTCAATGAGTGTGAACGCAGCCTCATAACTGGATTGGGAAACCCTGGTTGACTTACCGAGTTGATAACCAGCGTGTGATCTTGATTGCAGTTGTTAGTTAGAGAAGCCAGATAACAGAATGAAACCCTGGTATGTTGCAGTCGTAGTACGGGAACCTTCATCATATCAGCATGACAAGCAAACTTGCAACTACTCTTTGGGCCTGTCCTGACTTTCTTGTCATCATTATGACTTATACTATTCATTAACATTCTAACAATGATTAGTGTTTCCACAGCAGAATGTACTCGTTTCTTATATAGTTTATAACGTGGAGCTGTCACAACACTATACACTTTATGTAGACGCACATTTTCTCTGCCTAGATATCAGACAGTACCTAGACAGTCTCACAGTACATACAGTATCATTAGTTACATTTTTATTTTCTATTTACAACCAATTTGTTATATAAATATAATACATAATTTTCAGAAAAGCTGTCAAGTCAATGCATACAAGAGCTGGATCACAATATGGTCAGGTTAGATACACAGGTTCTGGGAGGGTTATGCTGATTGGCTGACTAGAAAATCAACAGCGTGCACATGAAGACATGGTCGTCTGTTGAACTGGCTCTGAGTGAGACGACACAGAGCGGGCAGTGAGACGGGTCTATCTTCAGGAGACTCTGCCCTCCGGTAGGTGAGACGTTCAGGATGTAAACAGCTCTGGTAAAAAGAATTTAAAACGACTGCAGCCAATCCAGGACTTTTACACATCTGATTGCTCCAGAGTTCAGGATGTTTGCAGATTTAAGTCCACAGAGTCTGAACTGAACCGAACGCACAGAAGCTGCTACATCCCAGCGATGAGGCTCCACATGGACCTCAGAGTCGACATTCTGGTCTCACACCAGCATGGGTCTGACGGATGGCCGAGATGGGCGTTTGAGATGCTGGTGGCAGGTGTGTGAGTCGGGCGGGTGGAGATAGTGGAGCTATGGCGGTCTGGATGGTAGGGGGCCTCGGACAGAGACAGGGACATGCAAGTAAAACTCTTTGATGTTTGGATGATGAAAGTAAAATAGTTCTGAGGTCCATAAATTCACCGATCTCTATAAACTGTTTAAATACACCTTTTCTTTTTTAGTAATTGGTACAAACATCTACGTGTCCTGCATCACCCGAGGAGGATACGTTATCAACATGTGCTTAGAGGACTCGTCCAGGTCCTCCTGTCTGCAGATGCTCCACTCAGGCGCTGTTGATGATGATGAGAGCAGGACTCGCGGTCTGCTGACTTGTCTCACACATGGCGCCCTGCTCCGCCGGCTTGGCAAAGACTCGCGGCGTGTTGAGGTTGTAGACTCCGGCCTGGAGGAAACAGGCCCGCAGAGTCAGCCACAGCACCTCCTGAGGTCTCAGCTGCAGCTTGTACTGGGTCTGACCCACCCAGGTGAACGAGCCATGGACCTCCAGAGACTCTGGGCTGAAAAAGGATGGAAGTATGTTCACATTAACGATTCTATTGCTCCTCCTTCTTTACTATTAAAGTTGGAACATCTTGCCGCCTGGTGGAAACGGATTCTAATGCCCATCACTCGAGACAGTGACTGACCGGAGAAGGTCAGGTGTGCAGCATCAGTTACCATGGTGATCATAGGACTGAAAACAGAGTTGAACCTGAAGTGACTTTCCTAAACTCAAATCCTGCTTCCTCGTACAGGCCTCAGGTCGATCGGAGTTAGGATCCCAAGGCCTGTGAGGAGTCTAAATAGATGTGTGTTTATGGTCTAACCATGCAATCAGGTTGCATTCTCTTGTTTCCCCGTATGTCTCTGGCATGTCCCCTCACTTCCACGAGGTTTCATGCTGCGTCTAATTAAAAATTCAAGCAATCACGCGAGTAGAAATATTCAACGAGAGAGAATGTGCCACTGTGTCTGCAGCTTTCTTTAATAGTTTATAGACTCATTGTCCCAGATGGACAAAACACCTACCTGGCGTTTTTGTGCCTCAAGTCGATGAGGACGTCCACTGGAGCCGAGGAGCAGTTGGACAGAGTCAGAGTCACTGGCACCACACAGAGACTGGAGACAGAAAGAGTGTTTACTAACTTCAACCACAGAGGTGTGCTCAGCGAGCGCCGTGCCCGTCACAAGTAAACATCAGCACAGGAGTGATAAAAAACATGGTGAATATCATCACCAGGGACTTATCCGGTCACTATCATGGTAGACAAGTGAACAGAAGTCAGACTCACAATGCTGTCACTGTTTCTTTTCTGTAGTCATTATTTTTTTCTTTTACTTTACGATCTTCACTAAATAAGAGATGCGTTCCATCTGTGACGCATTTTCTTTCTTAACAAAATGTTTGGCGTACATTTTACTGCCATCTCTGATCTTCTGCTACATTATGAACCATCCGGACCTCTCAGGTGGTCTGGTTCTGGTCTGGGTCTGCTTTCTGCTTAATATTGTGAATCGCAAATATTTTTGCTGGTTCTGGGCTGGTGGGAGAGACCGACCAGTAACCTTTGAGCGTGCTGCACATCGCTGTGTCTCGGTCTCACCTGCCCTGGGTGAACGGATGTGTGTAGGTCTCGGGGTAGGTCAGGTTGGTCTTGATGAGCTGGGACAGCTCGGCGGAGGGCGGGGCCACTGGGGTCGGGGGTTCGGACTTAAACTTCAGCAGCAGCATCTCTTGAGCTTCCTGCAACACAAACGTACACTCAGAGCTCAGCTACGGTGACATGAAGCATCACAGTCTGAAGCCCACATGCTCATCGTCACATGATCACAGTTTGCATGGAGCGAGATTCCACAATGGAGGGGAAACAGCTGTGGATTTGTTTTCCTCAGTCCAGTTTAAAAAATAATCTGTCACAAGATTCCAGTGGGGAACAAAAAGAACTCGTCTCGGAATTTCATGCCGTTCAACAGTTTCTTCTGATTTCAGCTTCATTTCAGTTAAAGCCTGTTTATCATTGTGCAATGTATTCAGTAGGGATGCAACGGTTCTCAATACGATATTGAACCGTACCGTACGCCATGCACGGTATACGCACGTGTAAAAAAAAAAGTCTTAGCTTATAAGCAAAACAAAGAAATAATGTTTGAATATATAAATAGTATTTTTTTTTCTCCTTGCGCACAAAATATGTACTAAAACAGAACCGAGGTACGTGTTGAACCGTGGGCTAACTGGATTGTTGCATCCCGATGGTAAACAGTAAATGGTAAATGGACCTGCATTTATAAATCGCTTTTCTAGCTAACTAGCTACTCAAGGCTTCACATTACATTCAGTCACTTTTACCCGTTCACACACACATTCATACACTGATGGCAGAGGAGCCGGGATTCAAACAAATCTTCTGATTGGACAATAGCGTCAATCAGTCAGGCATACATGTGGGTTTTTGGTCACGTGGTTTTAAAATATTAACAAGACCCACCACATTGTGACCGTTCAAGTCTTTGAGAGCTTTCATTTATTTATTGTATTATTCTATTCAATGTTGTTTTTAGGGGTGCCAGCCAGGTTTCTCCCTGGCATTTAAGATGTGTCAGTCAGTTAGTCTTGGTTCTATTTTCTGTATTTATTAGATTTTTCTTTGTTTGTTTCAGTTATTTGAACCAATGATGTGCATTATATGCTGCATGCGTCATGAAAATGACGACGAATCAACAATGCTGCGCAGCATCCAGTATAAATGGGTTCATGTATTTCCCTGTCTCTGTAAAGCAAGCAAGCAAGCAAATTTTATTTGTATAGCACTTTTCATAGAAGGGGTTCACAAAGTGCTTCACAACAGAGTCAAATAGTAAAACAAGAATAGACAATTAAAATACAAAGGAGCATAGAAACAAAATAGCATGGCAATATAAAACAAAGAAACAACAAAACACAGAAAAACCCAACCCTACGTAAAAGCCAGTCGAAACAGCAGGGATTTCAGATCCTTTTTAAAAGACTCGATAGAGTTTGAAGTGCGTATGGACAGTGGTAGGGCGTTCCAAAGTCTGGGGGCAACAGCTTGGAAGGCTCTGTCCCCTCTGGTTTTAAAATGAGTGAGGGGGATGGTAAGCAGGCATTTCCCAGAGGATCTGAGGGAGCGTGAGGGGGTATAAGATTTTAGCAGCTCTAAAATGTAGGAAGGGGCTTGACCATGTAAAGCCCTGAAAGTAAGAACTAAGATTTTAAAATGAATTCTAAAATGAATTGGGAGCCAATGGAGTTCTGCTAAAATCGGCGTGATGTGCGCACTTTTTCTTGTGTGGGTTAAAAGTCTAGCCGCGGAGTTCTGAACAGCCTGGAGGCCATGAAGTGCTTTTTGTTTAAGACATGTGAAAAGGCTGTTGCAGTAATCTAGACGTGAGGAGATAAAGGCATGGATGATCATCTCAAGTTCTGCTTTGGACACCATGGATCTTATCTTAGAGATGTTCCTCAGTTGAAAGAAGCAGTTTCTAATCAGCTTGCTGGTGTGGTGCTCAAGAGACATGGCTGAGTCAAAGATGACCCCGAGGTTCCGGAGACTCGTCTGGACGGAGGAGCCTACTATACCCAAGTGAGATTTGATAAAGGGGATGCGATTTTCGGGTGCAATAATCAGGGTCTCTGTCTTTTCTGAATTGAATTGCAAGTAATTTGAATTTAACCATTGTTTGATGGTGGACAAACAGCTGGTTAGTGAAGACAGTTTAAAAAACTCAGACTCATTAAAAGAACAATACAATTGGATGTCATCAGCAAATAGGTGATAGGAAACATGTTGGAACTGGCTAATTATCTGACCCAGGGGAAGAATGTATAAAAGGAATAGAATTGGCCCCAGCACCGAGCCTTGTGGAACCCCACAGGGCAGGGAGGC
Source organism: Chelidonichthys spinosus (assembly GCA_029853015.1). Lineage (NCBI taxonomy): Eukaryota > Metazoa > Chordata > Actinopteri > Perciformes > Triglidae > Chelidonichthys > Chelidonichthys spinosus. The sequence continues at coordinate 321,158 of CM056826.1, forward strand.
TGTTTCTGAGAAGATCTGGTTTGCACATACATTAAAACTTCTTTCAGAGAGATAAGATTCAAACCATTTTAAGACGAGACCGGAGAACCCTAGGTCTTTGAGTCTGTTTGCCATAATTTCGTGGTCAACAGTATCAAAGGCTGAGGAGAGGTCTAGTAGAACGAGGACTGAGTCTTTGCCAGAGTCGGCTGCCATCATAATATCACTAGAAACTCGTGTCAAGGCAGTTTCGGTAGAGTGATTTCTACGAAAACCCGACTGGAATTTATCCAGGACATTGTTTGTTTCTAAGAACACTGTTAGTTCCTCTGCCACTATTTTCTCCAAAAGCTTGGACAAAAAAGGAAGCTTAGAGATTGGCCTGTAGTTTTTGGGTAGTGATGGATCCAGGGATGTTTTTTTAAGAACAGGTTCAACGACAGCATGTTTGAAGTACCTAGGAACCACACCAGTTGAAAGTGAAAGATTAATCAGGTTCACAACACAAGGACCAATCGAGTTGAGAACAGTCTTAAGCAGCTTAGTGGGGATAACATCAGATGGAGACGAGGAGGGTTTCATTTTTTGCAACAGCATAGTGATGTCCCGGAGCGTCACCTGACCGAAAGAGGACCAGGTGCAGGACAATTGACCAGTAGAATTAGATTCAGTTGAAGACAGTGGTGGGATATTGTCTCTAATGTCACTGGTTTTGACCAAAAAGTATTTAAGAAAATCATTGCTGTCAGAATTTGAATACACAGGAATTTGCGGGACAGAGGGTGAGACAAGGGAGCTGATAGTCTCAAATAAGACCTTAGGGTTTTTCTTATTTGAGGATATGATTTGAGCGAAATACTGTGACCTGGCTTTCCTCAACATTTCATTTAGAGAGGCTCTGAGCTCCCTTAGGTGGAGTCTATGAACCTCCAGTTTGGTTGACTTCCACAGTCGTTCCACTTTGCGACAGTTTCTCCTAAGAGAGCGGACAGAGTCATTTATCCAGGGGTGAGCTACATTTGCAAGTGCACAGCTTGTTTTCACCACAGAGACTTTATCTAAGATGGACGCACAATGACTATTAAAAGACTGGATGAAGACATCTGGGTGATCAATTCCCATCAGTACTTGTGGCTCAAACATAGAGGAGAAACTGTCTGCAGCATCCTGGTTTAAAATCCGCCTTTGAGATTTTATTTTCAGAGGGGGAGGGATTACAGGAACATTGACATTAAAAAGCACACAGCTATGGTCACTGACTTGGAAGTCCTCCACAAGTACATTTCCAACATCTAGGCCTAATGAAAAGACAAGGTCTAATGTGTGACCCTTGGTGTGCGTGGGTCCTGAGACATGCTGGGTGAGGTTAAAACAGTCAGTGATGGATAAAAAGTCAGCAGCTGAGTTACTTGAGACATCATCGATGTGGATATTAAAATCACCAATGATTAAAACTCTCTCTAGCTTAATAATGGAGGATAAAAATTCTGTAAAATCAGTGAGGAAGGCTCCCACAGGGCCGGGGGGGCGATAAATTAAAACGCAATGAAAGGGGCTAGAAGACCCAACTTTTATTGACTGAGACTCAAAAGAGGAGAAAGGCTCAGAATTTATCAGTCGGCACTGGTGGCTGTCCTGGTACACAACAGCCAGGCCTCCACCACGGCGCTCCATGCGGGGAGTCCCAATAGACGAGCAGCCTGGAGGACAAAGCTCCTTTAAGTGAAAAAACTCATTTTCCCGCTGCCAAGTCTCAACCAGGAACAAGATGTCCATGTTCTTGTTCATAAACAATTCGTTCAGGGTTTGGGATTTATTGGAAATTGAACGAGCGTTTAACAATGCAACCCGCAACGGCAGTGACAAATCAGCTGATTTGACAGCTGGTAGTTTTGGGACTGACAGCAAGCACCTTCTATTTGGGCTGGCGCCATTTGACGCATTAAATGAAGGGGTACGGTGAATGTGAGAGGGCCTATTAGTTATAATAACTGGAATACGGGATTGCAGATGACGTGGAGTAGGCCGCTGGTGCCAGTAGGGGGAGGTATTACGGCAGGGAATGGGGTGGGATGAGACCATAGAAGAAGCAGCAGGTGGTGAGGAGGGGGTGTGGCATGTAAACAGTCATTCACGTGGAGATGTAAGGATAGCATGGTGAATGTTAGCCGCCAACAGCTGTTTGCCAAAGGAGTTAGGGTGGACACCATCACGCATAAAAAGAGTTGGGCGCTTCCAAAACAAGTTAAAATTGTCAATAAAACCGAGGTTGTGGGCTCGACATGCAGACTGGAGCCAGGTGTTGAGAGCAAGGGTTCTGCTAAAACGCTCAGGACCATGGGATCGAGCCGGGAGGGGGCCGCTGATAAAAACAGACTTCCCACTGGAATTTAAAAGACTAAAAAGGCTGTTAAAAAACTCTTTTGTGAGTTCTGACTGCTGGTAGGCCATGTCGTTTGATCCTACATGGATCACTAACCGGGCAGGCAAGGAGGAAGGTGGGATCGAGTGAAGCAGACCGGGGAGTATGTCCAGGAGTACCGGGACAGTAGCGCCAGGGAAGCAGTGAGTGGAGGAGTTTTCGAAGCGGACGCCTCGGGTGTAGGAGTCTCCGATGATCACAGTCGGGGGCGGGAAGAGGAGCGGCGAGACCCCGGGAGAGCCAGGAGCATTTGCACCGGGAAAGTGATCCCGAGGCCGGCCGCTGTGGAAATACCCAGAGCGCCTCCGTACTGCCTCCTTCAGCAGCCTCCGCCGTGAGGCAGAAGTCGCGGTCTGGGATGACTGCTGGCACTGGGCTCCAGAGGTGCTTCCCTGGATACCACCGGGGGGTGGTGGAGGAGACGTCAGGCCAGTGGAGCAGCTCTGTGCACCACCAGGTATAGCTGGAGAAGACGTCAGTCCAGTGGAGCAGCTCTGTGCGTTGCCGGGTTGAGCTGGAGAAGACGTCGGGCCGGAGGGGTAGCTCTGTGCGCCACCGGGGGGAGGTGGGGGAGATGTCGGTCCAGTAGAGCAGCTCTGGGTCCCGCCAGGTGGTGGTGGAGGAGCAAGGTGAGCAGCAGACACCACACCGGTCTGGGATAGGGACGCGGCGGCCAGTGGAGCGGCACTCGAACCAGAGCCCGAGCCCCGACCAACTCCCTGGTCCCCAGCAAGCTGCGACAGAGCGCCGAAGCGATTGGAGAGTGGAAGTGGGGGTGAGACAGCTACGGGTGAGGTCCTCCTGTGGCCACGAGAAACCACCTCGACCCATGGACGCTGAGAGCGGGGGGTAGAGCAGGAGGACGGCCGCAGGCTGGAGGGATCACAGGGCAACGTGTCCTGAAGAGCCGCTGAGAGAGAGGAGAGCTGAAGGCTCTGTTGGTGAGCGACATCCAGACACTGGTTCAGCAGGGCCTCTTTGGTTTTAAGTTCCGCAGAGAGCCGACGGACATCGTCTAACAGGTCAGCAATCTTCTTCTGTGCTGTCTTTAGTCGCCAGTCTGGCTCCGGGACACGGAGGTAGCCATGTAGCTTAGCGTGGCAGAGCTAGCTGAGGCTAATTGTATTGCCGGGTTTCGACTGGGAATAGGCCAAACAGTGTAAAAAGTAGTAAAAATAGCCACTGATCACCTTAAAACTCACGGGGCTGCAGCTGTGAGTATTAAAAGTTTAAAAACAGCTCAAATCTGCTGCGATCATGGGTTAGGAAATACTAAAAATCAGTTAAAAGTCACTTGAGTGAGCGTCAGTGCGTCAGTGACTGGTCGCTGAGTGAGTGTGTGTAAAGCATTGTGTATGAATGGTCCATTAATCATAATGCGTGAGTGAGTGAGTGTGAGAGTGTGAGTGAGTGAGTGTGAGAGTATGAATGTGAGTGAGTGAGTAAATGAGTGTGTGAGTGTATGAGTGTGAGTGAGTGTGTGAGTATGAGTGTGAGTGAGTGAGTGTGAGTGAGTGTGAGTTAAAGTGTGAGTGAGTGAGTGTGTGAGTGTGAGTGAGTGTGAGAGAATGAGTGTGTGAGGGAGTGAGTGTGAGTGAGTGTGAGTGAGTGAGTGAGTGAGTGAGTGAGTGAGTGTGAGTGTGTGAGTGAGTGTGTGCGTGAATGAATGAGTGAGAGTGTGAGTGAGTGAGTGAGTGTGTGTGAGTGTGTGAGCGAGTCAGTGAGTGAGTGTGTGAGTGAGTGTGAGAGTATGAGTGTGTGAGTGAGTGTGAGCGAGTCAGTGAGTGAGTGTGTGAGTGAGTGAGTGCGAGTATGAGTGAGTGTGAGAGTATGAGTGTGAGCGAGTGAGTGTGAGAGTGAGTGTGAGAGTGTGAGTGAGTGAGAGTGTGAGTGAGTGTGTGAGAGTGTGAGTGTGAGAGTATGAGTGAGTGAGTGAATGAGTGAGTGTGTGAGAGTGAGTGAGTGTGTGAGTGTGAGAGTATGAGTGTGAGTGAGTGTGACAGTATGAGTGTGAGTGAGTGTGTGAGAGAGTGAGTGTGAGAGTATGAGTGTGAGTGAGTGTGTGAGTGAATGAATGAGTGAGAGTGAGTGAGTGAGTGAGTGTGAGTGAGTGTGTGAGTGAGTGTGTGTGTGTGAGTTTGAGTGTGTGTGTGTGTGTGTGAGTGAGTGTGAGTGAGTGTGAGCGAGTCAGTGAGTGAGTGTGTGAGTGAGTGAGTGTGAGTATGAGTGAGTGTGTGAGTGAGTGTGTGAGTGAGTGTGTGAGAGTATGAGTGTGAGTGATTGAGTGTGTGAGTGTGTAAGTGTGAGTGAGTGAGTGTGTAAGTGTGAGAGTATGAGTGTGAGTGAGTGAGTGTGTGAGTGAGTGAGAGTGTGTGAGTGTGTAAGTGTGAGTGAGTGTGTAAGTGTGAGAGTATGAGTGAGTGAGTGTGAGTGAGTGTGTGAGTGAGTATGAGTGTGAGTGAGAGTATGAGTGTGAGTGAGTGTGTGAGAGTATGAGTGTGAGCGAGTGAGTGCGAGTGTGAGAGTATGAGTGTGAGTGAGTGTGAGTGTATGAGTGAGTGAGTGTGAGTGTGTGGTGAGTGTGAGTGTGTGAGAGTGTGAGTGAGTGTGTGAGAGTGAGTGTGTGAGAGTGTGAGTGAGTGAGTGAGTGAGTGAATGAGTGAGTGTGTGAGAGTGAGTGAGTGAGTGAGTGAGTGAGTGAGTTGGTGAGTGAGTCAGTGAGTGAGTGAGTGAGTCAGTGAGTGAGTCAGTGAGTGTTACCTCTTTGGGAGTCAGTGAACTGGCCTCTTTGCCGATGGTCTGCAGCGCCACATGGAGCTGGCCCTCGAGGATCAGCTGTTTGTTGTCCTCCACCACGTAAGCCTGCACAGACACACACATCACACTGGAGACTCACACACTGTACACTTAGTGTTGTTACATTTTAAGCTGTGAATAATATACATTAAAACCATATTTTCTCATAGGCTTCTATACAATCAGAGGAGTCGCCCCCTGGTGGCCAGCAGGGAGAATGACAGTTTAATGCACTTCACTTTTTAGAAAGTGGCTCTGCTTCATGTACCTTCCAGATGACGATTATGTTGAGGTCCAGCTCATTGCACTTCTTGACAATGTTGGTGATGTCAGAGGGGACAGACATGTGACTCTTGCTGCTGGATAGCTTCCTGTTCGAGCCCCCGTCCGCTCGCTGAGACTCCGAGGTCCGACAGCCGCGGAAGAAGAAATCTCCACAGGGCGTAGAGGAACTGATGATCTGCAGGGCGACAGCAGCGAGAGGTGAGGGGAGGTGGAGGCGGGTCGACAGACAGCAGAATACACACAGGAAGAACATGCAGACGTTGGGTGATTGTTACCACGACTTTCATAGCAGGAATGAAAAGTTCATATGCAAAGCTTTTCACATCACACCAGCCACAGGCACAACTTCTGCACCCAGTGGAACATTAATCACTGAACCTACGGCCGCATGTTAGGGCCAAAATCATGAAGGGGAATACTTCATATTCACAGAAGGTTTTGACAATTTCAAAGTTTTGTCATCGTCAACCATCGTTGACCATGTCATCGTCGGGTCGCGGGGCAAACAGCTCCAATTTCCAAGTTTGAAGTCTTAAATATAGGAGAATTCTACATATAGGAGACTATAAATACATATAAAATCAAAAGTCTGACTAATGTATGAATATTTGAGGTGCTGAAAAAAAAAAAAGAAGACATTTCTTATTTCTAGGATTGTGGTGTGAAAATGCTTGATTTTTGTCTACCGGTATGTAGTCACAGATTAACTAAAATGTATCATCATGGACAGTCAAAGACATTTATATTTTATAATGTATTGCTCTATTATGAATAATGTATTAGGACACAGGTAACATGTTTTATACTTCTAGTGAATATCATCCAATTGCCACCATCTTATTTTCATATATGCACAAAGGTTTTATGTTATCAACTATGGTACGATATAAGGAAATAACCTGAGCCAATTTCATTATCGACAATTAATTAGGAATTAATGATGAAGATATGCTCAATCACTTAAAATCACACTAAAACATACCGGAATCACAAAACAAGAACCAAATATTTGCATTGTGTCACAGATAGACATCTGTTATAGTAAACATCCATTGAAGTGAACAATCAAATAAACTTAAATTAGATGAATCATAAGGTCTCCCTGCAGAGCCCGAATCATATTTATTGTTTTGGTTGAGTGGTTTCATTTGTGTTTTAATCATTATTAATTATTCTGATAAATTGAAAGTCCATCTCTCTTTGAAAGGGTGGATTTGCATTATCATGCAATTAATTGATCATTATATCAGTGGAGTAAATAGTTTTACATACATTCAGCCTGACAATATTTTTCTGATAATTTACCCGTGTACATTATCCCAGATTCAGGTTCTGCATAAATGAGTCCATCTCTCTGTACAGGCGTCCGAGGTAGCATATATGAATTACATTGACAGAATCATCAAGTGAAGCTTAAGTGCTTATTCAACATAGCTCAATATTCTGATGAATTACGTCATTCCGATGAGGGTGTGTATTATCTGATACATACATACATACGACACATACATATATCACAACAATAGCTATATATATATATATCATATATACTCAAATCATAATGAAACAGACTGAGGGTGATACTATACAACATACATACACAACACACACAACATAACACAACATAATATAATATAATATATATAATATATATATACATATATATATCATACATATATATACATATATATACATATATATACATATACATATATATATATATAATATATACATATATATATACATATATATATACATATATACATATATATATACATATAACATATATATACATATATCATAATACATATACATATATATATACTATATACATATATATATATATACTATATAACATATATACTATATATACATATATATACATAATATATAATATACATACATATATATATACATATATATATATATATCATATAATATATAATACATATATATATATATATACATAATATATATATATATACATATATATAATATATATACATATATATATTATATATATACATGTATATATATGTATATATATACATGTATATATATGTATATATAATGTATATATGTATATATATACTGTATATATATGTATATATATACATACATGTATATATATATATATATACATTATATATATAATATACATATATATATATATATACATATATATATATATACTATATATATACATATATACATATATATATACATATATACATATATATATACATACACATACATACATACATACATACATACATACATATACATAATACATACATACATATATATACACATACATACATACAATATATATACACATACATATATATATATATACACACACACATATATTATTCATGTCCTCCGGTAGTACCTTGGTTGGGCTTGCATCGTGTGGCCCTGAAACACAGCTTGGCCCTTTCTCTGCTGGTGAGTTTACAGTCTGGACGGAAGAATCACAGAGAAACCGACATCAAACAGCAGACAGGTTAAATGCCTTGCTCAAGGGCAGTTCACAGGTCAATTACTTAGGGGCCCTACCTGTCTGAGCTGTAGGCCATCGCAGCCTTGAAAAGCTATATATATATATATATATATATATATATATATATATATATATTAGGGCTGTAACAATACACGTATCGAAGCTGAAATCACGTATCGAAGCTGAAATCGCGACACTCAGATCCACGAACCTGTCTCGCGCCACGGGAAGGCAGAATCGCGACACAACTTCCGGTCCAGATCAGCACTATGAGCTCTAAGTAACACCACATTAACCCCGCAGCGGTCGTTCGCTAATTCTCCGCCGTTGTTCGTTCACACGGAGCGAAGCACCGCTGGAGTAAAGAGGAACCGCTGTGTAATTCACACAGAAAGCAGCACAAAGAGACGTCCCGGTACACGTCATGATGATGACGTGTGTGCATTTTCAAGGGGTTTCCCTGGAGTCTCCCATCATAAACACTTGGCGAGTTAAAGTTTTTTTTGCCGGACGCTGTTTATTGGGCAGAAATGTGAGGAGGAGTTGGTAGGATGGGCGAGAGGAAGAACGCTTCTCCACGTACAGCTGCGGTATTTGTTTCCCCGTTGCCAAAGACAGTTACAGTTACTACGTTACCTTAGTTTGGTTCTGCAACGTTGCTTTGTGGGACATTTCTCTAGTAAGTTGAGTGAGGGACCTGTGCAGTTAACAGACCATCAGATAGACACGCCCTCCACGCCAAATCTGCATCTTACATAAATCAAATGTTTAATTTAAAAAAATAAATAATATCGAAATTTGTATCGAACCGTGGGTCAAAAATCGTGATACAAACCCAATCGTGAGTTTGGTGTATCGTTACAGCCCTAATATATATATTCCTTGTTTTTGTTACTTACTTGGCCAATAAAACTGATTCTGATAATTATCTTTTCTGGCTACATCATTTGTGTGACATTGTCTTTCCCAGCATGATTACAGGAAGATGCTGTTTCATACTTCACTGGGTTTTCTCTGTTTCTGAGCCAAAACAAGCTCCTTCTCCTCCATTTCCTACAGTGAACAGGACACTGGCTGCAGCACTTTTTCCTCATACACTCTCCTGATTGGGACCAATTGAAAAAAGGCATTATGTGGACACTGAGCCTGACAACCACCAGAGTGACAGGCTGGGAAACAAATGCGCTGTGTTCCCCACTCACACGGCTGCAGCTGCACACAGTAAAGCATGAACAAACTGAACTAGACAGAAGGGGAGCACAGACACCTTTATCTTTGGCCGGGTTGATGCACTTGTGGAGACGCCAGTGTTGACTGCTGCTGGACACCTGGATGATGTGGAACTCACGGACGCCAGCTTCACTCTGGAGAGACAGGTTAAACCACGTATGAGCAGCGACGGGTTAAACCACGTATGAGCAGCGACGGGTTAAACCACGTATGAGCAGCAACGGGTTAAACCACGTATGAGCAGTGACGGTTCACCCAGTGTGCACTGGAGGGGGTGACATGCCAGGGCTCACCGTGTTGATGTTCTCCACGTCCACGAACACCAGCGTCCCACCGCTGCCTTTGTCATCCACGCTGTGATGTGGTGGAACGCTGCTGCGGCAGGCCGACGCCTGCACACTCAGAGAGCGGCTGGCGCAGATGAACACTGTGTGGCGCAACACCCGGTGACTTCAAGTGGAGAGAGAGAGAGGATTATATTAGTCAGGAAACATCTGCAGACCCGTCACAACCAGCTCCCCTCTGGGAGGCGCTACAGACCACTATACACTACAACATACAGTAAACAACCAATCCTGATGGCCGGCAGAGTGAAAGCTAGTTTAAGGTTTTTGGTTACAATTGGCTGCTACTTCAATTCGTACCTGATTTTGTTTCCTTTCTCTGTGCTCTCGTAGTAGAACAGGAAGTTGATTTCATGGACCCCCTCCTGGTCCGGGCCCCGGAGCCAGAGAGGCAGCTGCGTGGACTCCCCTGGTTGCAAAGTGCTGCCATCTATTGGGATTTGCATCACACCGGACGGCTGGCTGAAATCCTCCGCTGAGACCAACATCTCGGATGCCACCGAGTCTGGGTGGCGGGGCGTTGCCATGGTTTTATAGGCCGAGCAGTTCTCAGCCGAGTTTGGGCTGACGGGTGTGAGGGGAGTCGTCGTGTGGCTGCCGAAGGTGAAGAAGTCTGGGTTTGTGGACGCCACTCGAAGGCCGCACAGAGCAACGCCGCTTACATTACAGAACTCCACGTAGGCTTTCCTGATCTCACCGCACAGCAGAGCAGTGGGAAACTGCAGGAAGAAGACCTGACACACACACACACACACACACACACACACGAATAAACTATTAACGTTTTTAGTGTAGTACTTTTCTTGTTCATATTACTACTAATCACATCTCTGTCCTCTGCTTTTGTCTGTGTGGTATTTATGTCTACACAACCTTTTTTGGAGTGTTGACTTGTGTTATTTGTGTGAACACACCTTTAGTCTGTTAGCATTTCAGGATGAATCGAGTGAGTCAGCAGTACCTCCATTAGGGGCATGGGCGGTGTTATGATGGGGTCCAGACGCCGATCCAGACCATGTCGAATCACCATCTTGTCCTCTTTGGTCTGGTTCATCCTTGGGCCCTGGATCTTCAGATCCTGTCTGCCACGAACCACCATGAAATCCGAGGTCTGCTGGCCTGGAGACGGGAGCAGATCCACCGTGTGTTAAGAACATATCAGACACATCTCCTGATACGAACCAGCCAACAAGCAGGAAGTCAAACAGCAGCTGCCAAGTGTTACCTTCAGCGCTGGGAGCCGTCTCTCCAGAGGAGGCTGCAGCCAGGTTGTACACCACACCCACGATGCTCAGCTGGCCCGTTCTGTGTGGCAGCAGCCGCAGGCGAGCCTGAGGTCGAAGCAGTGGTTAGTCTTTCTCCCCAACGGTCATTTTTACAGACAGGGTCAAAATCTATTATAACTCGTCATTTTAATTAGAATAAGACATAGCCTGGGCGTATTTGAATCCAATACAAATTCAGATAATATCTCGTCCCAGTCCGCTGTGTGCACGCTGAAAAAGAAACCTGCTGTCCATACAGAGACATGGCTCTGTAAATTTTTATTTTAATTTTCTCACAGCAGCATAACATTATTTTAAAGAAAATATAATAATTTAATAAACAATAAGCCACAAAGACTGTGCAAATGTCTGGTTAACATTTGAACTCCAGCTTTAATTTAAGCTGTGCAAATGTAAACACAGAGCTCCATCTTAATAAGAAATAAAAATAACAAATGAGAAAAAGTATGCATCGTGATGGCCTCCGTTTTCTCCCTCCATCGATGTGATTTATTGTCATACGGGGTGCCATCGGTGAAAGACTCATAATACTGCTTCGCGTGTTTTATCTTTAAGTGGTGGAAGAGGTTACCAGTTTCCACCTGCAGCAGTAACAGTCGCGCGACACTCTTTGCAGACATTTACATTTAGGTCATTTAGCAGACGCTTTTGTCCAAAGCGACTTACAATAAGTACATTTGTCAAAAGAAGGAAACAAGGAAACCACAACGAATCATTGCCGATAAAGTAAGAGCTAAAAGTAGAACAAGTGTTAGGTCCTCATCTGAGTAAACTAGTAGTTCACGAGCAACAGTGCTACGATCAGAGTGCTATAGGTAAGGTTTTTTTTTTTTTTTTTGGGGTGGGGGGGGGGGGGGTCATGCTAGTCGAGGTGAAGTCTGACCAGGTGAGTCTTGAGCCTTTTTCGGAAAATGGCAAATGACTCAGCTGTCCTGACATTAGTCGGGAGTTCGTTCCACCACTGAGGCGCCAGAACAGAGAAGAGTCTGGACTTTGCTGAGCAACATTTGTTTGATTTCAGCGATGGTGGTACCAGCCGGCCAGCTGAAGTAGAGGAGCGAAGTGCTCGCTTCGGGGCATGAGGTTTGACCAGTGTTTGAAGGTAGATGGGTGCCGTTCCATTGACGGCCCTGAAGGCCAGTGTCATCGTCTTAAATTGGATGCGTGCTGCTACAGGGAGCCAGTGGAGGTCACGGAGGAGGGGGGTCACATGGGAGAATTTGGGTAGATTGAAGATAAGACGTGCTGCAGCGTTCTGGATACGCTGCAATGGTTTAATCGCAGAGGCCAGGAGTCCGGCCAGGAGAGAGTTGCAGTAGTCAAGGCGGGAGATGACCAGTGCTTGGACCAAGAGTTGCGTTGCGTCCTTTGTGAGGAGGGTCCGAATCCTGCGGATGTTGTAGAGGGCAAATCTGCAGGATCGGGCCACAGCAGTGATGTTGGGGGTGCAGGATAGTTGGTCATCGAGGATTACACCCAGGTTCCTCGCAGTTGACGACGGCAATACTGTGATGCCCTCGACAGTGACCGACAGGTCCATGCGAGGGCGGTCTTTCCCTGGGATGAAGAGGAGTTCGGTTTTATTCAGGTTAAGCTTGAGGTGATGTGCAGTTGTCCAGACAGAGATGTCAGCCAGACAGTCCGAGATGCGAGTTGCAATGTGGGTGTCAGAGGACGGGGGAAAAGAGAGGAACAGCTGGGTGTCATCTGTGTAGCAATGGTAGGAGAATCCATGCGATGTGATAACAGAACCTAGTGATCTGGTGTATAGTGAGAACAGAAGCGGTCCTAATACTGAGCCTTGAGGGACACCCGTGTCCAGAGAACAGGGTTTGGACATAGAGCCATTCCATGTGACCTGAAAGGTGCGATTTGTCAGGTATGATGTAAACCAGGCGAGAGCAGAGTCGGATATGCCAAGTTCAGCCAGAGTGGAGAGGAGGATTTGGTGGTTGACTGTGTCGAACGCAGCAGATAGGTCGAGGAGAACGAGAACGGAGGAGTGGGACGAGGCTCTGGCGTCTCGCAGGGACTCGGTCACTGTGAGGAGGGCCGTCTCAGTGGAGTGAGCAGTCCTGAATCCTGATTGATTAGGGTCTAGGAGGTTGTTCAGCGAGAGATAGGATGACAGTTGGTTGTAGGCGGCACGTTCCAAGGTTTTAGAGAGGAATGAAAGAAGAGATACAGGTCTGTAGCTTTGGATGTCAGTAGCGTCTAGGGTGGGTTTTTTAAGGAGAGGTTTCACAGTAGCTGTCTTAAAATCCGCTGGAATGACACCTGAGGTGAGGGAGGAGTTGACAGGGTGGTGAGGAATGGCAAGATGTCGTGTGAGATGTCTTGGAGAAGAGAGGAGGGGATCGGGTCGAGGCAGCAGGTGCAGAGTATCGCTTTTTGTTCGTTGTCGGATTTTCTAAATCCGAAAAAGTTCCAACAGACGTAGCGCTCTTTTTCGGAAAGAGTTGGGTGGGTCGCGCTGCCTCCGTTTCCTCGTGACGTTCACTCTCCGCCTCCGCCATGATGGTTGTAAAGGTGCGTGTCCACAGGGGCGATTTTAAACGCGCGTGGACGCGCCGCTTCCCAGTATTGCACGCTTGGTGGGCTGCCGCTAGAGGATGATTGACAGGCGCTCTCCTTCAAACAACACATTTTTGCGAGCGTTCGCGAGGGTTCCCGAGGCGGCGAGGCGAGCCCGGCGCCTCTGATTAGCATAAAGTAGATTCATCTTCAACTTTAGGCAAATGAGGAGCGGCCAACTCGCGCGCCGTCTCTCGACATTCGCCGCGACGCTACCAGAATGCATTGCACGGCTTTTCACATAGACAATGAATGGGACGCGGGGAAACACCGCTGCCTGTGGACACGCACCTATAGACAATGAATGGGACGCGGGGACACCGCTGCCTGTGGACACGCACCTTTACTCAAGGTGCGTGTCCACAGGGGCGATTTTAAACGCGTGTGGACACGCCGCTTCCCAGTATTGCACGCTTGGTGGGCTGCCACTAGAGGATGATTGACAGGCGCTGTCCTTTAAACAACAGATTTTTGCGAGCGTTCGCGAGCGTTCCCGAGGAGGCGAGTCGAGCCCGGCGCCTCTGATTAGCATAAAGTAGATTCGACCTCAACTTTAGGCAAATGAGGTGCGGCCAACTCGCGCGCCATCTCTCGACATTCGCCGCAACGCTACCAGAATGCATTGCACGGCTTTTCACATAGACAATGAATGGGACGCGGGGACACCGCTACCTGTGGACACGCACCTTCAGGTAAAGCTGTTTCTTCTTCGTCGTGCTCATGCAACCACGCAAGCAGTCTGCTGCAATGCCCGCAGTGCCCCGTGTGTCGAGGAGGTGTAATTACAGTGACTCAGAGCGATGCCGCAGACATCTGCGCTTTCTCCGGTATAAACGGTATTGCAAAATCTCTACCCATGGACACTTTTATACCGTCACACGGTATTATACCGTCATACCGCCCAACCCTGCTGGGCGGTATACCGGTTCATACCGAATACCGGTGGTTTTTTTGTTTATGATATGAATTTTTCATATACCCCAATACCGGTGAGTGTGTAGCGTATGGACATTGGGAACGCAGAGCGGCGGAATGTCGCGCCGCCGGACATCGTTTGAGAGGGGGCTGTTTAGCAGCTGCACCAAACAAGCAGCATATGAGAGCACAGCCTGTGTTGAGCGTACGATGCGGTGAAAAAATAGATAAACACGGCAAAACTTTCGCCGTGTTTATGCTTTTTTTTTTCGCCGAAAGTTCCGAACGAGCAAGCAATGAAACAGAAGAACTTGTGCCGAAAAGAGGAGCCGTGTCTGTTGTTTGGAAATTCTTCGGCTTTAAAAAATCCGACGTCGAACAAACAACAATATTCTGCAAATGCTGTGGGGCTAAAGTTGTAGCCGCAGTTTGCACTGCGGGAGAAAAGACGAGTCAAATGTCACTCAAAGACGCGTTTGCTAGGGGGACTGCCTACGACAAGAAAAGCAAACGGTGGAACTATTTATTTTTTCTATTTATTTGGTTCAATATTATTTATGGATGTTGCCTTCATTTATGTTCAGTGGATAAAGAAGTCTTCATTTTGCAGTTACAGGAGACGTATTGTTTACATTGTGTAGCCAGTTGGTTTACAAAAGATGTTTTTTCAAGTTGCAAAACTTGCACAATAAAGGGTTCTGTATTTTGACTGCAACAGTCATGCATTCTGATTCCTTCACATCATGAATACTCGTGTGGACATTAATGTTTTTCTACAATATTCACTCCTCATGACAGTAAAATATGTCATTCCAAACTAATTTACTGCAGTAATTATTCTCTAAATTATTAGAAAATGAGGTTAACACCCTCGTGTTGAAAAAAAAAATACCGTCAAATACCGTGAAACCGATATATTTTTGAAAAATACCGTGATATAAATTTTTGATCATACCGCTGTGGAAGAAAACTCTTCAGGTCCAATTCTGTAGCTGGTTCAAATGAGGTTTAATCACTGAAGGCTGGATTATGCTTCCGCGTCGACACAACGCAAGGGAGCTTGCGGACCCCTTACGTCCTTGCGGACCCCCCTTGCGTCAACGCAAGGGCCTGACGTGTGCCTCCCAAAAATCCTCGACGCGCGTCGAGGCGACGCAACGCCAACGCAACACCAACGCAGCGGCATCGGCTGTGATTGGTCCGCTAACTACATCCGCTGGAGACCGCTATCCGGTTTCCATTCATAAACACCGCCATTTAAACTTTTAAAAGGCTACTTTTATTGTTTTCACCTCGTTTTATTGTTTGCACCTTGTCGCTTTTGCACAAAGAAATAAAACACCAGGTTCTGAAAAATTGTGGATGTTTAAAGCCGGAAAGTAAACAAATACGCTATAACGAGGCTACGACGATATATGTCAAGAGTCTCGGTCGGTCGGTCAGTCTTTACAAAAACCATAGCGCCCTCTACCGGTGTGGCATTGAATTGCATTTCGACACGTAAACCCAACGCAGAACCATCACGGTCTCCAAGCAACTGCGTCGCCGTTGCGTTGCCGTTGCGTGATCACTACACGGAAGCATAATCAGGCCTTGACAGTGGAGAAAAGAAATTCACAGTGTGTCTATGAAGATCCAGTCTGAGGAATGGCCTGGCTGAGTTGAATTTATACAAAACAGTTTGATAGAACAAAAGGGAAGGCGTCATGAGTGGATTTGCATTGAATCAGCACATGTCTCTCTGCAGAGGAAGAGACATCTGTTAAGGTGTGACCGTTCTTGGGAGAGCTAGACGATGTCACTACAGGGGTCACTCATCGGGCCTTGATCAATGTATTTGAGACAGAGACCATTCAGGAAGAGGGAAAGATCAAAGAGTCTTTTCATCAAGACGGCAAGGGTTAACACAATGGAAAACAGCTCAGCAGGACATTTGATGTTTAGAGAGAAAGGAACATTATACCAAAACCAAATAAGAATTGTAAGGTAACACAATTTCTTCTACACTGCCCAGCACTATGATGCATTAATAAGGGAATGGAGGGAAAAGACTGGCCATGAGGTCATCGTTAATGTCAAAACACCCGAAACAGACTCATCTGCATATCGCCCTCAGACACACAACTTTCCATGGGCGTTATGTCTTCAGATTTTACTATAATTTAAAAAATAATAATACTGCTATTCCCAGAAAACATACACTTCACACAACCTCTGGGTTAGAGGTCTCAGTGACTGATAGAAGGACAGCACAACTTGACATGTGTTCAGTCTGGAGTATCAAAGAAGCAACAGTCCCAGTTATTAATTGCTGAAGATTTAAAAAAGATTATTTTAATGGTCTGGATGCATTTTTATGACTATATGAAATCACTTTAAAAGGCCTGGTAGCATTAGCACAGTGGATGTTTTACAGGCAGCCTTGAATGTTGTTAGCTTTATACTGACAAACTGTCCCAACACAGCATCTCCTCTCAGTGGACCTGCAGCCATTAAGGCCTCCAACAGACCAGCAGGTCGTTATGATGATGAGATGGAGATGTTTCCAGCCCAGTGTTGCTGGAGCTGATCCATTCCATCATAAACCCAACTCTTAATAACACAATGCAGAAAACTCAGTTGGTTGATCTCCATTCTATCACACTGCAGTCTGCCTGAGGGTCGACGGAGCTCTTACCAGCTTGGTCTCCTCTGGACCCATCAGAAACTCCTGGATGACCTCAGTGGTGACGACATCATCGTTCTGTGTCATCTGCAAGAGGAAGCAGATATTGAAGACACTGTTTTGGTTTTATAGCATCCATCGGTCACACTGTGGCTGGGCTGCCCACCCCTAGAGCCAGGCTCTCCTCATTGGTGATGCTCTCTGCTGCCGACTCCTCAGCCGTCTTGTCCTCTGATGGAGACGCAGCCTCAGTAGAGAACCTCCAGAGGAGCGAGAGGTTGGACAGAGCCAGAGGAACCTTTAGAGGGTTCCTGAACGTCACCTCCACTATGATTGGCTCTGCAGAAACACAGGGCGGCCTGTTTACTGGGCTGTACAGATCATGCTATGATTCTTTAGTCATTCCTGATTGGTTGGAAAGCGTCTGCAGGTCAGAACCCCTCGTCCTATTCAATAATACAGTTAAACCCTCTCACCCTCTGCCACAGCCAGTGGGTAGCGCAGGTTGTCTGTCTGGCTGTTCAAGCAGCACTGGGTGGGCTGGAAGTTTGCTGGGACGATCCCCCTGTTGGCCGCAGCCACCAGCTGCTCCTCTAGGTGGCTCCACATGGCCGACAAATCCTGGTCATACTCCTGGTCCAGGGACACGTGGGTGGCGGCCTGCTTGTCACCTGGACACATCAGGGAGAGAAAATCAAACATGGATGAAGAGTTATTCATCCTTATTATGCAACTTCAGAAGGAAGCACTGGAGCTTATTTAGAGCCTTCAGAGCAAACGTTTCATGTCAGAGACGTTTATGTAACTTCACCAACCGAATATTTTGTGTAGGTGTATTACATAAAAATGGAAAATCTAGGGCTGTCAAACGATCACACATTTGAATCAGATGAATTACAGGGTAGCTGTGGATTAATGCCGATTAATCACCATTCGGAAATATAGATGAAAAATCCCCATCTTCTCTGTATATTGTTGTGGGAACAGAAAGATAAATGACAGAAGGCGAATATGCACCAGAACGTGAAGCTAGGGCTGGGCGATATGGGAAAAAATCCCGATACAATATTTTTTTTCATATCAGTCGATATCGATATATATCACGATATATAAATCAAATTACTATTTTTGTCAAGCTTAAATGATCCGTTACTCATAAGTGAGTTGTAAAGACGTAATTATTTTCGATTGAAATATTATTTATTTGCTTTCAGAAGTTGAACATGACAGATGAACTGAAGAACATTTATTTATCTGAAACAGTTGTATTAACGGGTACATATATTTTAAACAAAACACAAAAGCTTTCGAGTTTTAAAAGGGAAGACTTGACGTGGCTCTATTCCAGCATGATTGGTTCGGTGCAGCGCTACTGGACGCGGAAGCGCCGCAAATAGACGCGTAGCGGAGCCCGCTTCCATTCGGCGCCCCTGTTAAGCTATGGTGTCGTTGAAGGTGCGTGTCCACAGGGGCGATTTTAAATGCGCCGCTTCCCAGTATTGCACGCTTGGTGGGCTGCCACTAGAGGATGATTGACAGGCGCTCTCCTTTAAACAACAGATTTTTGCGAGCGTTCGCGAGCGTTCCCGAGGCGGCGAGTCGAGCCCGGCGCCTCTGATTAGCATAAAGTAGATTCGACCTCAACTTTAGGCAAATGAGGTGCGGCCAACTCGCGCGCCGTCTCTCGACATTCGGCGCGACACTACCAGAATGCATTGCACGGCTTTTCACATAGACAATGAATGGGACGCGGGGAAACACCGCTGCCTGTGGACACGCACGACTTTAAACGCGTGTGGACGTGCCGCTTCCCAGTATTGCACGCTTGGTGGGCTGCCACTAGAGGATGATTGACAGGCGCTCTCCTTCAAACAACACATTTTTGCGAGCGTTCGCGAGCGTTCCCGAGGCGGCGAGTCAAGCCCGGCGCCTCTGATTAGCATAAAGTAGAGTCATCTTCAACTTTAGGCAAATGAGGAGCGGCCAACTCGCGCGCCGTCTCTCGACATTCGCCGCAACTCTACCAGAATGCATTGCACGGCTTTTCACATAGACAATGAATGGGACGCGGAGAAACACCGCTGCCTGTGGACACGCACCTTCACACTGGACGTGGAGCGCCGCGAATACGCGCGGCCCTCCCGCGCCGTGAAGCGATCGTTTCGGTGTCTGCTCTATTTTTTGCGCGTGCCGCGAGTGAACGCGTCAATTTTGGCAGGAAATCACACGGAGAAACACGAAACAATCCGGTCAATTCTCAAAATAAAAGCAATTTTCAAAATAAAATACCGCGATTGACAAACGCGATCATATTTGTGTATCTAAACTCGCACTGGGAAACAGGAAGAGACAATACATTTAATAAATGTGAAGAGTAGATAAAAAAATGTGTATTTCAACGGTATATCTGCACTACTACTGTCTACTACCATACACACTCTCTCTGTCTGTGTGTGTGTCCCTCTCTCTCTCGCTCTCTTTCTCTCGCTCAGAGAGAGAGAACGGATAAATACAAGAAGTTTACAAACTTCTTGGTTACAGAAACATGGCGTATTAATTTTATGGGGTTTAATGGAAAAAATAGCTCTGAATGAACAACAGCTGAGCAGAAGCGCTTGTCGACCGCCGCGGAGAAATACGCGTCTGGTCTGAACGGGGGTGCGCGGATCCTTGTGATTTTCGGCGGCGCTTCCGCGTCCAGTGTGGACCAGGCGTTATGTCCGTCAAAACATGGACGAATGAATTCTATCGAAATTGTATCGAGCGTGTTTCATATTTCTATTGAGGAAAAGTTATTTCGCGATATGTATCGTTATCGTTTTATCGCCCAGCCCTACGTGAAGCCTCGACAAATACGGATGCACTGATACCACTTTTTAATCAGACCGAGTACAAGTACTTTCAGAACCGATATGAGTACTTAATAATACTTTAACAGCTCTAACAGTTCAACTTTGTGTTTTCCCGATACAAACAGCAGTTTACAGCAAGGATATGAATAATAATAAAGAGTTTTGGACTGAGGACTTAGGCTGCAGTGCACATTGTACTGAATGTACAGGATGTGTTTAAAAGATTAATAAAAGACGCAGAAAAAGCTGATAGATGATGCATTTATAAGTACATGGAGAAACGAGATGAAGAGACACCAGCCATGTGGTACCTTTTCATGTCAACACACCCGAGGCAGATCAAAACATTTTCCTATTGCACTCAGACGGGCGACTTGAGGCTCATGAAGCTGTGCTCGGCTGCCTAACTGGAGACTCGTAGCATTTAGCCTGAAAGCACTTGCTTCACCAGGAGGAAGTCCTGCAGCATGTGCTCCTTCTGCAGCGAGGTGGTGTGATGCACCGGCACCGCTCTGTGAGCCCTGCTGGTCTCAGACCAGACAAAGGCAGGTAAATGGTGGAAACTCATCAATGCGTTACCTTCTGCAAGGCGGCGTTCGTGTCCGAAGTAGACTCTTATGGCTGAGCTATGGATGCAGGGCAGAGGCAGCTGAGGGAGGCCGCCTTCATTCCCCCCAGACACACTCTGAAATCACACACACGGTTACTTGTGTATAAAACGGCTATAAAGAGAACAAATGGAAGTGAACCTTGTTGTCCACACACTGTAGTCACCTTGTAAACGTAGAGGTATTCTCGGAGGAAGGCGCCCTGCTGTGTGACCGTCTGCCTACTGTCGTTGGTCAGGATCTGTCTGAAGGCCGTCACAGCGTTTTCAGGTTGGCAAAGCGTGAAGGACTGGCGGCCGATGGTAAAGTTGATGTGGTCCTCAGCCAAAGACCAGCCCTTCTCCTTGTACACCTGCATGGCTTGGCAGTAACAGCGCAGGGCGTGTTTCCTCTGTATGAAGACAGAGCAGAGAGGTCATGAGGAAGAAGAGTTGGTGAGATACTGATCTACACACCGTGTGCAGGATTCCTCTTAGCTACTGCATCTTCTCCAAAACTAACAGGAAATAAACAGTGTTGGGAAGTCTGACCAAAGTGACTTGGAAGGTTTGTGATGGTGTTCACACCAAGCCGGGGTGAACCTTTCCAATGGTCCAAAGACAGACATTGCTTGCATTGAGTTAAGGATCTCAGTGAGGTCTGGACAGGATGTTGGTACACCAGGTCTGGAGCCAGTTGACACCTGCTGTCTGAGTCCTGCTGCTAAAGTTACTGCTAATGAAAACCCAACATTCTTCATTTTGCTGCTTCGAACCAAAAGCTTTTAAATAATATAACGGGGAACTTTTACCGTGAAGAATTTAAAGGAAATGAAATGTGTTTATCCACAGAGGCTAGTTGGAAATGATACTATCTACTAATACTGCAGAGAGGAAGAGGAAGCAGCTGAAATAATTGGGGAAATGTATCGTGATTCATTAATAGGAAATTCAATTTCAACTGTTTTACATTCGCTCCTTTGACTATAAACTATATCTGATCACCATCCATTCAGACAGGTCTGACTGTAATGTCAGGTGTGGACCAGACATGAGACGATGTGAACGTTTCAGGATTATCATGCATCCGAAATAATAATTGTGATCCATGATATATCCCAATAATCATCCAAATATGCTTAAAACGTCATGTAACATACTGGAATCACATTTTGTTGAGAAACAAATATTTTTATTGTGTCAGATATGACAACTTTTTTTTTTAAATGAACATCCTTTTGAGTGAAAAACAATCAAATAATCTGAAATAAGATGTTCATAAATCATAAGGTCTCCAGGCAGAAAGCTATTTTTGTATCTTGTATTTTTTTAATCAGTCTATTTTTCACCCGTCATGCCATGAAAGCTTGTAAGTGACATATTCACGATTAGCTCGATAATAGACATCCACCAAGATCAACTTACTGTGAGTCATATTTATTGTGATCCACAATGAAACCCAATATCATCCCATCCCTGATTGGCTTAGAGCACAGTCAGTGTGATGAGCGGCTCACCTGTCCTGCTTTGCTGAAACGATGGCCAGCCAGGATCATGTGGAAGGCAAACTTGCGCACCATGGGGTTACGCATGTTGATGAAGCAGTGAGCGGCCTGTTCCAACAGCAGGGCACTGCGCAGGTCAGAGTCCTGCACACAAAGGGGGAAGCACAGTTAAGACACTGCTATTTCACCTGATAATTCTCCTTTCATGAACGAACCCATTCAGGATTCAGCATTCAGCCTTTACACTCATCTACAAGTCACATTTACACTTCCTGTCTTGCAATGCATGATGGTACAGCATGTATCTATTGGATTGTGACCGTAGACTTTACACACTATACTATGACATAAAGAGGGCTTCCTCACCTCGCTGGTCATTTTGATGAGGAGGGTAGCAGCCTCGGAGTATTTGCCCTGACTCTTCAGGATCTCAGAGCTGAGAAGTGCACAGCGCTCAGCCAGCACCATGTTCCTGGAGAGGAAGACAACACCTTGAAGAGACTGTGGTTGTACGAGGTTCTTCTCCACAGTCGGAGTTTTACCTCCAGGAGATGGAGTTTGGACAAACAGACAGGAGAACCGAATCTATGCACAGCTGTGGACGCATTTTAGACACCTACAAATAATCATTTGCAGTTGAAGTGGATGCTATTAGATAAGTTTCAAAGTTGCAAATGTTGTATTTGTCAACGGAGTCTCGTGGAGCAAATTAATGGCTTCAGTTCCCCGATGGGAGGGGCTTTCCGATGAGAAGAAAAAGCTGTGAAAATATTCTAGATATTGATTTTCTTTTGGTGTGTAAAATGCGTCCACAGTTTGAGCTGTTTCTCTAAACGCCATCTACTGTAGGTTATACACGTACTATGGAGAAGTTCCTCATTCAATTTATTCAACATGTTTACATTCTCAGGCCCCCGGAGAATAAACGTAGCTGCATTCAGGTGTCAGTGTGTTCCTGGCTCTCAGGAGATGACACTTAACAAGTCATGAAACAGATACATTAAGTTCTGGAGACTTCCATCAGGGTGCACAAAGACAGATTTGGTGACATTGCATTAGCACAATCAGCCTAAACTGTGAGTGAAACAGCAGAAAGAACATTGTGTAATTGGGTCATACTTGCAGACATCTCTGTATGTCTGGATTGCAGTATCCATGTAGTGTGCTGGATATGGTCGGGGAGCTCCGGCCTGCAGAAAGGCCGACACTGCAGCCATTTCCTACAGGAGACGGACGAGTGGAGGGCAGATGGAGCGATGGAGAAAGGGAGAGGAAGATCATGATTAGGATTAACATGCGTACATGACAGGCAATCAAACGCATGTCTGAGTGACCAATTATTAGTGTGTTTGTGTGTGTGCGTGCGTGCGTGTGTGTGCGTGCATGCTCACCAGTGCCCCTGCAGCATACAGCATGGCCTGGTCTGACAGGAAGTCCTTCTTGGCCGTGTGGTAACAGCTGTAGGCCAGCTCGTAGTGCTGAACCAGGAAGCACAGGTCGGCCATCTTCCTGATCTGCAGCTCAGGGGCTTCTGGGGGATATCTGACATGACAGACGTGGAAAGTCAAACCAGACAGATGTGGACAGAGCCCATGGGGTTGATGTATAAAGGCAGTGTGATGCTTACAGAAGGCCGAATGTGCTCTTTGGTTCACTGATGCTCTTCTCTGGAACTTTTCCTCCTCCAAACCACTTCTTGGTCGCGGTGAACAGAGACCGACTCAGACCTTTCCTGGAGACCAGCTGTGGACGGGGAGGCAGAGCATGAGTGCTGGGAGATGGGGGAGCAATATTGTGACGACCCTCCCTGTTCTCTCTCCCTCTCCTGACATCAGCAGGGTCGTTAGCAGGATTGGCACCACCTGGGCTGTGAGAGTCTGGGTGCTTGTAACACTCTCCTGGAGCTCAATAGTGGCGAACTCTCCTCCCAGAGACACCTTGTTGGGCTTTTGTTTGGCATTTGGGTTTCTGTACCACTTTATACAACATTACACACACACACTTCTCCACTCATGCAATCACTTACACCACTGATCCCACTGACTACACACGCCATGATTAGTTTAGGTTACTTTTCCTTTAATAAATACTCAGTTAATTGTATCCTGTGTGCATCTCCTTCCTTTGTTACGGCCGTGCGGCCCGGTTTGTGACAAGTGGGGGCTCATCCAGTTCTATTTTGCTTTGTTGGAGGCCGGTGTGTGGTGGCCCTCTGAGGTAGGGTTTTGTTTGGTTTTTGTTTTGCGTTTGGGAGATGCATTTTTGAGATAGCTGATTTGGTTTGATTGTTTCAGTTTGGGGAGTTTTTTTGTCCTGGCAGCCTCATGTGTTGGCCTGAGTGGGCAGGCAGGAACTGTCAGCTGTGATTGCATGGTCTTCTTATGTAATTAAGTCTTTGCTTTTGTGGAGTTTCCCTGGTTAGGTCGAGCAATGTGGTCCAGTTGGGCTCGTTGTTTTTTTTGTTTTAGTTTGTTATTTTTGTGTGGTGTGCGGTTGGAGCAGTCGTCTCGGGGACACATCCACAACCAGTAGGTGAGTAACCAGCATGCTGGGGGCTTAAGGCTGGATTATGCTTCCGCGTCGACACAACGCAAGGGAGCTTGCGGACCCCTTACGTCCTTGCGGACCCCCCTTGCGTCGACGCAAGGGCCTGACGTGTGCCTCCCAAAAATCCTCGACGCGCGTCGAGGCAACGCAACGCCAACGCAACACCAACGCAGCGGCATCGGCTGTGATTGGTCCGCTAACTACATCCGCTGGAGACCGCTATCCGGTTTCCATTCATAAACACCGCCATTTAAACTTTTAAAAGGCTACTTTTATTGTTTTCACCTCGTTTTATTGTTTGCACCTTGTCGCTTTTGCACAAAGAAATAAAACACCAGGTTCTGAAAAATTGTGGATGTTTAAAGCCGGAAAGTAAACAAATACGCTATAACGAGGCTACGACGATATATGTCAAGAGTCTCGGTCGGTCGGTCAGTCTTTACAAAAACCATAGCGCCCTCTACCGGTGTGGCATTGAATTGCATTTCGACACGTAAACCCAACGCAGAACCATCACGGTCTCCAAGCAACTGCGTCGCCGTTGCGTTGCCGTTGCGTGATCACTACGCGGAAGCATAATCAGGCCTTTAGCTTGGTTGTTGGTTTGAGTGTTTAAATAACCCGCCGCTAATCTGCATGAAGACTAGGCATAGTGAGTTAGATTAGTTTTGGGATAGGCAGTTTAGTTAGAGGGGGACTTCACATTAGTGTCGGGACATTTTTAATGTCTTTTTGTTACATTGGATGACCTTGGTATCACTGTGTGGTGGTTCTGTTGTTTTCTACTGCCAGTTGCATTGTTTCGTCTTCTAGGCCTGGGGTATTTGTAGCTCACTATGGCAGGTATAGAGGATTTTGTTGCTTCGCCGTGTGAGGAGCTTTTGGACGGTTGTACTAGGACCAGCTGTTGAAGGTTGCTGAGAAGTATGACATTGATTTGAGTGGCCTTAGTGATAAACGTAAGGGTAATGTTAAGGCTCTGGTAAAGATGCAGTTGATTGGTAAAGGGGTGCTGGTGGTTAAACAGGGAGAGTCTGGTGAGCCACAGGCAGCACAGTCCTTTAGGGTTCCATCAGGTAATTTAACTTTTGAGCAGCAAAAGGAATTGCTGTTGTTAAAGCTAGCTCATGAGAAGGACAAACAGCAGTGGGAGGTAGAAAAGCAAAGGATGGAGAGTGAGAAGCAAGTTGTAATTGAACGCTTGCGGCATGAGACAGAGCGGGCAAAGATGCAGGCTACTAGGCTCGGGTTAGTCAAAGAGGGTAAGCTGTCTGGAGAGGTTTGGCAAGGGGGGGGATGGCTCATCTCCACCATCAAAGTCCCCTGACATAGTGAGTAGTCTGTGTCTCCTGCCTAAATCCAATGAAAGAGATCCGGATGTGTTTTTTTCTTTGTTTGAGCGGCTGGCGGAGGCAAGAAGCTGGTCAGATTCTGACCGAACATTGCTGCTGCAGTGTGTGTTGACAGGGAAAGCACAGGAGGCGTATGCATCTTTGGGCGGTGACCTTACATATGAATCAGTCAAGGCTGCTGTACTGAAGGCCTATGAGTTGGTCCCAGAGGCGTATCGCCAGCGCTTTAGGACATGGGAAAAGAGGGCTAGTCAGTCACATATGGAGTTTGTAAGGGAGCTGACTAATCATTTCAATCGTTGGTGTGTAGCCTCAAGTGTTGATAACTTTGAGGGTTTGTGCAATTTGTTCATCCTGGAGCAATTTAAAGACACTCTGCCCAGTCGAGTTGCCACGTATCTTAATGAGCGTAAGGTTAAAACTGCTGCTGAGGCTGCAGGGCTGGCTGATGAGTATGTGCTTGTTCATAAGTGCTGGCCTGGTGAGCCTGGAAGGGAGCCTGTTGGACAAAAGGAGGGTGGTAGATCACCTGTTAGTTTTGGCGTTTCCTCTGGTAACTGGTTCCGGGCAGCACCTCGGAAGGGAGAGGATGTGTGTAACTATTGCCGTGAGGCAGGCCATTGAAGTCGGACTGCCCAATGCTAAAAGATAAAAAGCAGCATGCTGGAGGCGGGCGTGTAAAACCTGCTGCCCTGGCTGCGAGTGTGTCAGGCCCTGTGGATGTGGGGGCGTGGCAACGTGAGTGGGGGGAATCTGGCGTGACTGGTGCCATTGATGAATCCTATCTGCCTTTTATCTCAGATGGGTTTGTATCACAGGTTGGTAGTGACAGTCAAGTGCCTGTTAAAATCTTGAGAGATACAGGTGCTTTTGATTCTTATGTTTTGGAATCTGTTGTGTCTTTCTCTGAGAAGACAGATACTGGTGACAAAATCCTTATGCGGGGAATGGGCTTGGGGGTAGTGCCTGTCCCAGTGCATGATGAATTTGGACTGTGAATTGGTGCAGCGTGAGGTTACGATGGGTGTGAGACCAGCATTGCCAATAGAGGGGGTTGATATAATTCTCGGCAACGATCTGGCAGGCAGTCGTGTTTGGGCTAAGTGTTCACAACCTCCAGTAGTCTCTCTCTCTCCTTAACCGGTTCCATGGCGGTCCTATTTTTGAAGAAAAGGCTGAAAACGACATACCCAAAGTAAAATGGTTACTGTTCTTGAACCCCTATGACTACAGACACAAAGCTGAGCATTCCTGAAAGCTAACCCTTTGAAGTTTCTTCTCCAAGTGTCAGATTTACTGAGTGTTACTGACACTGAGTTACTACAGCTCAAAAATTGTGAAAATTTAATTTTTTGCCTCGCCTAATTTTTTTTAAATTTTTGAGTGAAAAAATATAGCTGTGGCTGTTATATATAGGCCTAAAAACTGAATGAAGCCACAGCCACAAGCCTTTACCAACAACTGGTAGAAAGTGGATAAAAATACACCTAAAAATGAGCGTTTGGCAGTCGTTTTTGTCGAGCAATGTCAGACGGAGTTGCATCTGGCACAAAGTGTTCCAAATTGTGCCAAATGAGATTATGGGTATCTTTAGGTTCATACTTCTTTTTTTGTTTATTCCACCAGTTCTACAACTACTACTAATAAAATCATTATTATTTTTTTTTTTTTTTGTATTTCTCCGTCTAAGGCGTCTTCAAGGGAATACCGAGTCTTTCCTTTGGCTTTAGGCATTGTAAAATGCTCAAAACAATCAAAAGGAATAGTAAACGGCAGCCTTCTGTCATGCGCGCACGAGACTCTGTGTGTAACTTTTCAAAGTCTCAGATGACAAGTGTAGTTTATGCGTTCACTGTGCCTCTCACACTCAAGCCCTCTACCCCCATGTAATATACCGTTGGAATCGTAAGCTCATTAGCTATAAGACCTGTCAGTCAAAAATGTACTCCTCTGCTATTGGCTCTCTGTATCTGGAGATTATGCGTGGTTGGTCAGCGTAATTTGACGCGAGCCAGTGAAGCACTGGCTCGCTTGATGGACAGTTTGGTCAGCCAATTCGGATCACAGCATCATGGAAGGGGGCTTGTTTTGTCCAGAAGACGAAGACGAACACGGCAATAGCAAACATCCATTGTTAGCCCTTCGTTGAACAGCGGTAAAAAGCGATAAACAAATAAAAACGACATCTTGTTCAGAGACTCACAACGTCAACACATGGCGTGTTATGGATGATTACCGGAGATCGCGTGCTTGTGGGACTAAATGATTGATGGACTCTTACCTTTCTGTGGATATGAGGATTATCAAGCTACATGTTTTTTTTAGACTTCGAGACAGCTCCAAAGGTAGGAAACGCCGGTCTTGTTATTGTTTTTTTTCTGTGCACTCCTTACACACACGCTGTGTTTGCTTTTGATGTGTCTCTGTGAGCCTAAAACGGCTGGCTTTGTTCGATTCATGAGACTCGCAGCTTTCAAATGATGTATAATATGACGCAGATGCATTCAAAATAATATGCGATTAAACGGAATGAATGCCAAACGAGTGAAAAACGAGTGAAAAATGACCCGCCCTTGGGCGGCTGCGAGTAGAGGGGTTAAGGGACAGAACATCCTGATGAAAGTGCAGTGCGCTTTCCTCAAGTTGTTCCTGCATGTGTAGTTACGCGGGCAATGAGTCGTGCTGAGTTCAAGGGGACAGATGGGGAGATTGACACTGTTTCGCCATGTTTGCCTGATTTTCCTTTGTCTGTATCCTACAGTGCACTGCAGAGTGAACAGAGAGCTGACCGATCTTTGGAAGAGCTGTTTGGGTCCGTGCTGACACCCCGTGAGGTGAAAAGTGTTGCCAGTGGTTATTTTCTCCAGGATGGTATCTAAATGAGAAAGTGGGTGCCCCATGGGGAGGATTTTGTTGGGGATCCCATCTTTCAAGTGGTAATTCCATCCAAATTTCGTGGTATTGTGTTAAAGTTGGCCCATGATGGGTCAGGGCATCTGGGTGTCCACTGTCCTTATACAGTGGTTAAACATGTTTCAGACCAAAACTATTTAATTTCAACTCCTGATCGCAGGAAGTCGCTTAAACTGTTTCATGTGAATCTGCTTTAACCCTACTATGCTCACTCTTCCAGTGCATCCAGTGCTGACCAGCAGGGGTCAGTGGCAGTGAGTCCTGCCTTAGTAGTTGGTACAGTGGGAGTGGTTTCAGGTGAGTGTCTGGATGATGTTCTTGAGCCTGATGAGGGAATGTGGTGTCGGGCCGATTGAAAAATTCAGAGACCTTGAGGATTCTTAAAGGGTTGGTTGGCCATTTGCCAGAAGCACAAGCTCTGGAATTTGAGGAGCTGATTCTGAAATACCCTGGTTTGTTTGGTGATGTGCCGTCCCGCACCGATTGGGTCGAACATGACAATGATGTGGGTGAGACACCGCCTATTCGTCAGCATTTTTATAGAGTTTCTCCTGAGAAGCGTACATTTTTGGATGCTGAGGATGAATATATAAGAGAAAAAAAAGTTGCAGATTTGCTACTTTTTTACAATGCAACAAACAACCGACATTTATGCTAGCTAACTTCTCATGAATGTCGCATTTATTTTTCTAATGAATCCATCACAACGCGTGACAACGCCTCGTTAAGGTCCTTAGGGTGACAGCTGTTGATGCTTATTGTTGGTTTTATTTATACGGGCCAAATTGTCATCTTATGGGTGTTTATTGATTGGTTGGTCGGATGGATAGTAGCCGGAGCTTTCACTTATTGCCATTGCAACGGCAAACATCCAGTCAAGCAACGTGTTTACCTCCCCATGCTCCATCTCTTCTTCTCTGCTTTTGGTGAATTTAGATTTTCTCAAAATGACACCAAGGAAAAACGGAGAAATAAAGATAGTTTCGGTATGTGTGGAAAGCCTCTTAGTAGCTAACTGCATTGGTAGCGACCTGTCAATCAGCAGGTAGCCCCGCCCCCTAAAGCATCCCCTGCTTTTTGATCTGTTGGACTCTAAATGGACCATAATGTACTAAATAAACTAGAGATTGAGACCATAAACTCATGTTTACAATGTTTAATGAGATAATTAAAGAGAGAAGGCTCATTTTCTCATAGACTTCTATACAATCAGAGAGGAGTCGCCCCCTGGTGGCCAGCAGAGAGAATGCAGCTTTAAGGACCTTCAGCATTGGCTTCACTTTTCAGAACCGGAGGTTGCTGCTTCATCAGGGTCTGATACATATAGTCAAAAGTATTCACTCACCTGCCTTGACTCTCATATGAACTTAAGTGACATCCATTCTTAATCCATAAGGTTCAATATGACGCTGGTCCACCCTTTGCAGCTTTAACTAGCTTCAACTCTTCTAGGAAGGCTTTCCACAAGGTTTAGGAGTGTGTTTATGGGACTCTTTGACCATTCTTCCAGAAGCGTATTTGTGAGCTCACACACCATGTGCCACAGCATCTGCTGACCCCGTTCCTTCATTTTACGTGGTCTACCACTTCTTGGCTGAGTTGCTGTCGTTCCCAATCGCTTCCACTTTGTTATAATCCCACTGACAGTTGACTGTGGATTATTTAGGAGGGAGGACATTTTACGAATGGACTTGTTGCAAAGGTGCCATCCTATCACAGTACCACGCTGGAATTCACTGAGCTCCTGAGAGCGACCCATTCTTTCACACGTTTGAAGAACCAGTCTGCATGCCTAGGTGCTTGCACCTGTGGACATGGAAGTGATTGATCACCTGATTTCAATTATTTGGATGGGTGAGTGAATACTTTTGGCAATATAGTGTATATTGAGATAGTTTTAGAGCTCGCCACATTCATATGCAAACAGTATTGCTAAAATTATATCATAAATAACAATAGAAACTCACCACAATCAACGTATGAGTGTTTTTTATCATGACGTGCAACAAAATGATTTTTTTCTGTCAATATTCTGTCTCTGTGGATCTATTCTGGTAGTGGAACTGAACACTCGTTTATCAGAATGGGTGGAGGTTTGTCCAGGAGCAGGAGTACCTGGTCGTTGAGCTGTCTGATGTTCTTCTCTATGTGTGGCAGCAGGCCTCTGAAGGTGAACTCTTGGATGAACTGCCTGATGTGGTCGTGGTCGTTCAGGGTCAGACAGGCCCCGTGGCTCCCTGCGACCCCCACCAGGCTCTCTGCATCTCTGCCACCTTTCTTCAGCTCCGTGTTGACAGCACTGAGGGTGTGCAGGCTGCCCGGGCTGCTCGCACTGTCCAGCTGGAGAGGATGGCTCTCCAGGCTGTTGGATGCTCCGTCTGGTGGGAAACAGCGTCAAAACTAAGCTCCATCACGAGATAGAGCTTCGGTATCAGTTCACACTGCTTACGTGCTGTGCTACTGCACACCACCCAAGAAAGAATGTTGTTGCGATTAAATCACAGCTAAATAGTTTATTCTGGGTTCCTCCAGCTGTGGTTAAGCAGCCGACGTATGTCTTGCTAGATCCAGTGAATCCAGCTTGGTGAAATCCACGAGCACCTCCAGATGATGTCATGAACCCAAACAGGGCCCTCATTCATCAAGAGTGTATAAAAAAGGTTCTAAATTTTGTCTTGTGAATCAATTTTAAAATGTGCATAAGTACAAATAAATCGGTCATGCACTCGGCGGTCGTACGCACTCCAGCGTTGATAAATCCCACATGTTCAAACCCAACATGCTCGTGCACATTTGGAGTCATTTGAAATCAGAAACGCCCCTAATTAACCATATATGGTAACAAAACATCTGTTTGAGAACCACCACCAAATTTATTTTTCCCCTCACCGGCATAACGGAGAGCAAAGAAAAGAAACTTTTCTGCAACAGAAATGGAGGTGCTGTTGTTCAGTGCACCTGCTGCAGGCTCACTGGTTAGTTGACAGTGTGGTTAGTTGGTTCTGGGTGAGACACCCTATGATCATATACTACAGGTATGGGTTACTGCATGGTCCTTTCAGTTTGTGTAGCAGTCCCTGTAGACACAAGAGTATAGACTACTACTGTAGCCAGTATTTAGCCAGTGGTTTGGATTCCCAGTCTCCCACACTTAGCCCTTTGAGATGGAAGTGATAAAAAACGTTTTCAACCGATTAACGGTATTGCAGGTTTTCCAGGAGGCGTGAGAACCCTGATGAAGGAGCTTCTGAAGTGACTGACCTGTCTCTGTTGAGTGATGGCAGTCCACCTCCACTGCACCGATGTTGTTCTCAACAGCAGCACTGCTCCCAGCTGCAGCTACATCGTCATGCACGTCCTGCAATAAGGGTCACCACACCACGTTAACACACGGCATATGATTGGATGGAACACAGACGGTGTCCTCATCTAGCGTACGTCCATCGGAGGTTACATCTGAAGACCGAATGCATCGTCTGTCCTCTTTCAAAGACTCCTTCATCCTTCTTCTCCTGATTCAGAGGATCCAACTGATGGATCCTTCATGCCCCAACGTATCCCAAGATTCATTGCACACTGGTGATAACTGGATTTTAATCAAAATGCTGCCTACGTGCGGATCAGCAGCAGAATAAACTCTCAGCCTGAACTAAATCATGAGGCAGATCCTCCATCACAATATAAAGTAGAAAGAATCAAATATGAGCTCCATTTTAATCAGATAATGTAAGTTACCTCTTCTATGCCCTTTCTTGTCAATTGCAACTGGTTGCTAGGCAACAGGAGCGGAAAAGGTGATGCAAACAAGAAATCCTCTGTAGACCAGTACGTCTCATTTCGGAGACCACTAGGTCTGGCCTTCGTGGTCTTCAAAAGGACCTGATGTAGACCGCTAAGGACGCTTCCTCCGATGGAGGGAGGCTGAATTGGGACACAGCTACTGTGTTTTGTGCCATTAGTGCCGATTCTGACCTGGACCATGGTGGGTCACTGCTACGTAGCTTACCTGGCTCTGCAGATTATTCCTGTGCAGGTATTGACTCCAGGGGTCGGGAATCTGTTCACCTTCTTCAGCAGAGAGCGTGCGAGAGTTCATTTTCAACAGATAGCAGCCCTGATGACCATACCTCTGCTTCATATCCTCATACACTGAATCTGCCCTGGAGAGGAAGGAGGAGCACCGATCAAACACATCAGTCGAACCATTTGCAGTTCTTTAACAGAGAAATAAACAACAGAATATATAGCAATACCAAAAAATAACACTTGGACAGTAATATAACACAAATCTATACATGTACATAGTAGGCTTGGGCAGTATTGTGGTACACAAGGTATTTATGAATCAAGGGGTATGATTTCCAAGTCATAAATGCAGACACTGAGCTTTCTATGATGCTGTATTGATGTGATGTGGTGTGGTGTAGGGACCAGCAAAGGTCGTCTCTATAGTGGAATAAAGCAGCTGAGCTCAGAGAGCTTTTGTTGCCTTAGCAAGCTGATAGTTTATAGTAGTGATGTCAGTTTAGGTTAAAATGTAGAAGCCACCGATCAGCTGATGTTCGTTCTAAATTGTTATTTATCAGCGGCCTTTGCTCAGAAGAGCTGATCTCATTGATTATGAATTAAAGGGAGCTCGCCGTAGTGCACCCAACATCACTGAGCATTTGTGATCGCCATAGTGCAACCTGTCTAAACAGCTCAATTGGTTAATATGTTATTAATTAACCAACAGACTGCCTTGTGTAACTTCTCAAAAGCATCCCAGAAGGTATGGAGCTATGAAAAACAGATACGGCCCAAGCCTAGTGCAGAGTTAGAGTCCCTTCAGTACCTCTGTTCTCCCCCCTGGCTCATGTCATGCAGTAAGACGTAGTACTTGAGCGTGTTGGGGATGAACCACTTGGGGTTGGTGCAGTCTCCACTGTGCTGAATCCGGTGCTGCTCCTGAGAAAGCTTGAGGAACTGCTCCACGGGCACGGCCTCAGTGGAGGACACCACCAGCAGGCCTGTCAGGACCGGGACGTCAAGGACATACAACCATGTGGACCAATCAGAGAACAGCACTCCCACTCAGGCAGGAGGGCCAACGGGAATCACAGACTGCTACTTCTAATCCAAGCTTTCTAAAAAATATACATTTATTTTTTTTTATATTAAATTTGAAAATGTTTTCAATAAAATAAACTCTGTATATCCGCATGTGTGGCCACTTTGTGGTACAACAACTCAGTCAGGAGCCTAAGCTGCTTCACAGCACAGCTTATTATTATCTAGGGAAATAGTTTACCAGGAAGATTGGAAGTACCGTTGACTATTCGTACTGCAGACATGTTTCCTCACCTTCCCCTTACAGAGGGACTCACACTGGAAGGAAGAGCAAACGTTGTGCTGTAGCGAATGAATAGCACACAGTCAGTGATGTATTATAACAGCACCTGAGACACGGCAAAGTGACCCTACCACAGTGTGTGCTGGAAGGATACAGGCGAGGTAGTGATTGAGAAACTCATGGTCGGAGGCAGGCATTGACTGCAGGAAGTTCTCCCTGTAGGTTTCAAACCAGGGCGTGGTTGCTACAAACACAAAGACAAGATAAATCATTCAGTCATCCATCATCAGCAATGACTCTACTATGTAGCAGGAATACTATCTTTTCATTGCTCCAAATACAAATGTTCCTGTGGACAAAGTAGATGCACAAAGTAACATATGGCACTAAAGGACTGTAGCTGAGGGTTATGAGTTATATTTATAAAAGGTAATACAATCATAGCTTGAGTGATGGAGAGAGGGAGGGAGAAAATATTAAATTATGAGTAACGTTATTACAGTGCTGGCTTTTAGACTATAGAGCTTCACGGTTCAAGATCAAATTTAAATATCATGCACCTAAAGAAATGATGACTCAAATGTAAATCAAAGGAGTAATAATATTCTTTCCTCATAAGCAATTATTTGTACTTAAGCTTATAAATGCACCAAGTATCCTGGCAAAAATAATCACGATTCCCTATATTGGCCCGATAATCATCAAAACTAAAAGTGAAAACTCTTAAAATATTTGTATTGCATCACAGATAAGACTTTAAATTAATATCGACTTTAGTTAAAAAAAACAAACTAATCTTAAATAATATGATCATAAATCATAAGGTCTCCCAGTATAAATAAATAAATGCATTTTTGTATGTTCCATTTCTTTAAATCAGGCTGTATTTTTCACTTCTCACATGATAGTTAGACAGCAAGTTAATACATCTGGCCCCTGGACAAAAATGATAGTTTCATAATCATCTCATACATATATTGTAACGCCACATTGTAACAAAGAGGAGAGACAGTGCAGCGACTGGACACTAGGAGGAAGGAAGCGTGGCCGGTGTGGCTGAGTTCAGGGGGCTACAACTATCCACACACCAGCCGGGAGGCAGGATACCTGTGTGGTGCTTGGAGGTGCTGACTGCCAACAGTGTTTCTCTGCAGGCACCGTACCAGGGGGCGCTAGCATTGAGAGAGTGATCTGATAGGTGGAAGCAGACAGCCAGGGCTAATGTTAGCAACATCCTCCAACATTCCTTCAAGGTCTCTTCATTCAAAATGAGAATTTACAGATCAAGATCAAGGAAAGAAAAACAGGGAGGACAAGCATTATAGAGCTGAGGGCTTTCATTTTATCAACCATTACAGTTTTTGTACGAGAAATTAGAATTGTGTCATTGTCGTTTGAAGTACAGAAGAAACAAAAAAGGTAATTTTGCTAATCAAATTCAGACTGCCAGCTCTGATAACTGTCGGGCTGTGCTCTAGAGACTCTCATGGAATCACATTTTCTTCACTTTCTGTCTGGTTCAGTGGATTTGGAGCTACAGATGCTTAAACGTTCCACAATAATGACACTCGTTACTCCTTAGGGTTTTCTTTGTCTTTGTTAATAAAGCATTCTGGACATAATTTTTATCCCTAGATAGCTACTTTTAGGTTTCACTTCTGTCTAAAACCAGTCAAAATGATGGTGAAGTCTGAACCCTGTATTTGATTATGTGTTTTTGTTAATAAAATTTTGCTTGGCAGATATATCGTTATATGATTATTGATATTGGCAGTCCTATATCATTCCAGCTCCTTAACACTATGTATATAGGAAGTGGATGTAGAGTTGATGACGTCACCCACTGGTTTATGTCCAATGGCTTGGAATTTTTGCAAAAAGTGAAGGAAGTTACCATATTTGGACGGCTGAAGAGCAACGGGTCGAGCTTTATAAATTTAAGGTCAAGTTTGCAGCTAAGTGTTTAATCTGAGTAAGCATCCCCTGCTTTCTGGTCTGGTGGACTCTAAATGGACCATAATGTACTAAATGAACATCATGCTGGATTGAAGAAGACTTGAAACTAGAGATTGAGACATAAACTCATGTTTACAATGTTTACTGAGATAATACATCAAGAGAGAAGTAGGACCATTTTCTCATAGACTTTTATACAATCAGAAAGGAGTTGCCCTCTGATGGCCTGCGGAGAGAATGCAAGTTTAAGGCACTTCAGCACTGGCTTCACTTTTCAGAACTGGCTTCACTTTTCAGAACAGTAGGTTGTCGCCTGCTTACCACTGAAGTTGAGGTCATAGTCTCCTGCCGTTATTACGTTGTTGGCAGCACCCTCTTGTGGCTGGCAGGACAACACCACATCATTGAGCAGCCGGCGCTGGGCGGGGCTGAACGTTGCCGTGCTTGGGCTCGTCACCACATTGTTCACACAGATGCGCAGGTTTTTCACAACTTGCACCTGGTTGTTGGGGTCCCGGATGTGACCTAAGGACAAGACATATAGTTATTGCTTTCAGCAGGTTTCAGACAAATTGTAGTTTGTATTACTAAAAGTAATTGATATAGCTGCATGTGGCAATTGTGGATGCAAGCATTTTTGCCACAAGCAAGTTTCGTGCTTCACAAAGTCACCACAGATAGTTTAGTCTGGCTAAAGGAATGAGACATTCAACGACTACACATTAGTGCCAAATTGTTTTGACCGATATCCATCCATCGTCTACCACTTATCCTGTATTCAGGGTCGCGGGGGGCTGGAGCCGATCCATGCTGTCATTGGGCGAAGGCGGGGTTCAACCTTGACAGGTCGCCAGTAGGGGTGGGCCATATCATATCATTCACAATAATACCGGTATATTTTTTGACATGATAAAAAATCATATTGTGATATTCTGATTGGTTGACGTAATAACGCCACACCTTTATGCTGTGGACGTACGCTTACATGCGCCATGCAGCGCAACTCACGCAGCTCAACAACATTCAACAAGTATGAGTGAAAGCAAACATAGCTGAAAGATATACTGCAGAAGAAGTAATCCCCAAAAAAGGAGCTACTTCAGGGAGTTAATGCTGTTTACAAACTAGAGTGACTACGGACTAAACTGAAACTTAATTGAGCAACATACACTTGTTTTTACTGAATATTTCAAGGCAAACTGTTAGGTTTACCCTGACAAATATAAGGATAACACTTATTTTGTTGCAATTGTATGTTCTTGTATGTCGGCCCTGTGATAGACTGGCGTCCTGTCCAGAGTGTACCTTGCCTTCACCCAATGACAGCTGGGATTCGGCTCCAGCCCCCCCCTGAATACAGGATAAGCGGTAGACAATGGACGGATGGATGTTCTTGAAATGAATAACAACCTATTATTTTTCAGTATTTTGTCATATCAAGAAGTATATCGTTATCACCTAAATACCCTGAAATATCTCAAAATTATTTAAGGGCCATATTGCCTACCCCTAGTCACCAGTCTATCACAGGGCTGACATGTAGAGACAGACAACCATTCACACTCACATTCAGATCTACGGGCAATTAAGAGATGCTAACTTCACACCGAAGGAACCCAAACCAGAAGCAGGAATCAAACCCAGGATCCTCTCGCTGTGAGGCGACAGTGCTTCCCACTACACCACCGTGCGGCCTGTTTGACTGGTATTGCCCATTTACAATGTGTATTTCTGTCCAGCAAGGCTTTAGACCAGTCCAAATTCAAATGAATAACTGTTTTTCAACTGTTTTTGTCCAAGAAGCTTTTTGTTGAAAACATTGAGCTAAACTCAATCAGACACATGGTGTGAGGGATGTGGCTTTTTCCAAAATTGCATTTTTGAGTGTTAACTACAGTGCCACCATCAGGCTGGTGGCAGTTATTTGGCCAAATTTCATGTTGTAGCTTTTTCCCAAAAAATGTATAACCTTTCAAAGTCCCACCCCCCTTAGTGACAGTTGCTAGGTCATACAAGTTGACAAAAGAAACATGGCGACACCAGTTCTGTGTACCCTTGTGCCACAGGGTGAAGTAGTCGTTTAAGCCATACACAATTGATGATCACAGATCTGAGATGTCCTATGTACCATTTCAATAAATCACCCTGGCAAACAGGAGGACATAAAGAACCAATTATTGTGTAGAAAAGACTGGTCTAATCACAGTATCTGCATCAGTAGCGACAGTAGAAAAGGCGTAGTGATAGAGACCCGTCAATCAGCAGGTAGCCCCGCCCCTAAAGCATCCCCACTGACTCTAAATCAGGGGTGTTCTTGCTTGGTTGGAATGAAAACCTGCAGCCACACGGCCCTTTACTGGATCCGTTTGACACACCTGCTCTAAATGGACCATAATGTACTACAAGAACATCCTGCTGGATTGAAGAAGACTTGAAACTAGAGATTGAGACCATAAACTAATGTTTACAGAGATAATACATCAAGAGAGAGTAGGTTCATTCGCCCCCTGATGGCCAGAAGAGAGAATGCACGTTTAAGGCACTTCAGTTTGGCTTCACCCTTCAGAACCAGAGGCTGCATCCCGTTTGGTACCAACGTTACTTGTCCTGCCTGTTACCGGGCCTTCTCTCATCCTCTTCCGGCCGAGGTTCTCGTGTTGACATCGGCTTGTGACTTGCATCCTGGTCTTATAGAATTAATAGAAATCAGCTCTATTCATCCTCCTTGTTATTGTGGACTGCAACTAAAGCCTATTAGCCAATGAACGTACTGACTCTCGTAGCTGTTTCTTGATAAAAGGGACACCAGAGAAACCGAACAGTTAGCCGTCCGTCTGAAATGACTCCTTGAAACCGGCTTACAGCGGCTCAATGGTCAGGTGTCAGTCGGTCTTCTCAGATATCAGTCTGGACTTCATCCCCCTCCGATCACAGTTGCTTAACGTTACACACAATCCGGTGTGCTAGCCGTCTGTTAGCGCTCAGCTAGCCTCAACTTCGCAGGCTAATTACCCCCCCAAAGCTCCGTGTGGGACACCATGACACCGACAGGACTCACGGTCGCTCGGTAATAGTTGACCTTACCTTCGGACGTCAATCGGCAGAAAGGCCGCAGCAACTCCGCGAAATTCAGGTTGTTCTTGCGAGTCACTCTCTCCGCTTCGTCGCTACACAAAACGGCCACCATCGGGACGAACGAGTCCTGGACGAACTCCTGAACGGACTGCACACACTGGGCCATGTCGGCGCCGGGTGGACGCCCGCGAACACACGGAACCGAGTCAACTGTCCTGGGGAGGCAGAAAGCCCACTAGTTCATCTCACTGCTGCTACCGCTCCTCTCGTCGCAGACGGCAGCCATGTTGAATTTGCCAACCGACTTCCTGTGTGGCGCTTAGACGATCAGGTGATGCCTGACGCCGACTTCCTTTGACTCTCCACGTGCACAGCGTGCACGCGCAACAGAATTTTCTACTTTGTAGGGAAGAACAAGGATTTGACAGAAAATCTTACTCGTGGGAAAGTGACTTTACCACTATAGGGATGGTCTTCTCTTTAATTATTAACAGTTGGAGGGTCATAATAAACAGGGATTATGTAGAATGTTTGGTGCAATCCCCTCTGGAGTCTGTGTGCTGTTTAAATGTCAGCCAAGGGTTATGTTCAACAGTTGCCCTTGTTATCTCCAACATACACTAGAGAGGATTTCTGTTTTTCTGGTAACAAAGGAGCATATAAAGCTATTCCCCTTCCTCCACTCGGGGGGGCCGACCATAATTGTATTCAGCTTATCCCATCATACTGCACTGCACTGCAGAGGGGAAAAACGGTCACCAAGCTGGTTAAAGTCCGGACTGATGAATCCAAACTGAGTCTGCAGGGCTGCTATGAGTGTACAGACTAGGAAATGTTTAAGCAATCTTGTTCGAACATTGACGTCCTTGCAGATGTTGTCAGTTGTTACGTCTCTTTTTGTGAAGATAATGTTATTCCTGAAAAAACTGTAAAGGTGTACCCAAATAGTAAACCATGGGTGATGAAAGCACTCAGGGCACTGCTATACAGGAAAAGACAGGCATTTAGAGCAGGGAACCTTCCAGAACTTGAAAAACTAAAATAGGAAGTTAAACATGAAATCGCAAGAGCAAGCGGAGTTATTGGGGAACAACAATTTAGGCTCTGCTTGGGATAGCATGAAAACCACAATTGGCACAAAGGAAATAAGAAATCCTAAATTGGTGCTGGATGGGTTCACATGTGATAGAAAGCTGGCACAGACATTGAATGAGTTTTAACTGAGGTTTGACACACCCACATTTAAGGATGCCATTTTAGAGCAAAAAAAATTCCTAAAGGATAGTGCCCCAGCGCCCTTTGATTTGCATGACGTAGTAGATACCTTCAGACACTCAAAGGTTAAGAAGAGCCCCGTGCCAGATAACATAGGGGGTCACCTACTCTCCTCGTGTGCTGAACAACTAGGTCCAATAATTTATTACATATTTAAGCTCTCCCTGAGCCAACAGAGAGTACCCAAAATTTGAAAAAAATTGACTATTGTACCAGTGGCCAAAATCAGTCACCCTAAGGTTTTAAATGATCTTAGACCAATTGCCTTGACCTCATTGGTGATGAAATGTTTTGAAAAACTAATGAAAAGGGTGCTCCTTATCAAAACAGAAAATCTATTGGATCCACAACAATTTAGGGCCAGGCGAGGGGTTGAGGATGCTACAGCCACTCTGCTTAACCTGATACTTAAACACCTTGAAGGTAGCAACACTCATGCCAAAATTTTATTTGTTGATTTTCCATCAGCTTTTAACACTATTCAACCACACATTTTAGTTGATAAGCTGTTAGAAATTTTAATTTAGATTTCAGTTTAGTGGGTTGGATTTTGGATTTTTTAACGGACAGAACTCAGAGAGTGAGGGTGAATGGGGTACTCTCAGAAGAGATACTGTCCTCTACATGATCACCACAGGGTTGTGTCCTGTCCCCTCTTTTATACATCCTATACACTGATGAGCACACAAACAGACATATTTTAAAATTTGCAGATGACTCAGTTATTGTTAGTCGTTTAAATGGAAAAGAATCTGAGCATGGTCCTGTTTTAAACAATTTTATAGCCTGGTGTGATAGTGCTCAATTACACCTGAATGTATCAAAAACTGAGGACATGGTCATTGATTATAGGCGTAAGCCCCCCCCCCCCCCCTACCCAAGGTCAATGCTATAAACGGGCAACCTGTAGAGGTAGTTGGTTCATATAAATACCTGGGAAGCATAATTGATGACAGGCTAAATTTTAATCTTAACACAGAGAATATATGTAAGAAAGGCCAACAGCAACTCTCCTGCCTCCGTAAAATGGCAAAATTCAATGTGGATAAAACCATCATGAGAATATTTTATAAATCATACATTGAATCTGTTTTATCTTTTTCTATCATATGCTGGTATGGAAATCTGAATGTAAAGCCTCACTCGCCAAAATAGTGAAGGCCAGTGGCAAAATCATAGGTGCCAAGCAAAGCAGCCTAACAGTAGATTTGTCCAAAAAAAAGGCAGAATCAGCAAATGGTCATCCTCTTCATCCTGAATTTCAGTTGTTACCTTCTAAGTCACGTTTCAGATTCCCTGCAGTTAAAACCAATAGATATAGACACTGATTTGTTCCCAGTGCAATTTCTCTACTGAACTCAGATTTCGGAGCTCTGGGCTGACATCATGGTGTTTTTGGTGCACAGTGTGAGGTATGATTTCCTGCTGTATGAAGGTACTCCAGGGAGAGCAGAAAGTGTTTCCTGTTTTCATTTTTTTATTTATTTGATACATAGTATTTATTATTATTATTATTATTATTTACATGGATATGTCATGCAGGGATGCTTATCAGCATGCCTGTATACACACTGCACTACTTTCAGTATCTGCATGTATGTTTTCTCCACCCATTGGGTGCCCCCAGTGGTCTGTCATGTTGTACTTTCTGTCCTATGTTGTCTATTGATGTCTTGCTGCAACCCAAATCGCCCTTAGGGGACAATAAAAGCTTTAAGTAAGTTAAATGTGATTTCATATTGGAATTATAAGGCATTTTTACACAGAGATTCTGCCATAATCATGGAAAGGAGACCCCTTGATACGCAGCGATCATCCCCGGCTTGTGGCGTAACCGTGTCTTTATTTACCGAAGCATCTGGCTTTGTGGAACCAGAGTGGCAGTGACGTACATAACACAATAGCGGTGCTGTCCGTTGGACGAATTAAATGAGCGTCGTAAATCCAATTGGCTCGAGCGCACCAAAACAACTCTGGCCCAAGGCGGCTGCAAGATGGCGGAAGGGGCAGACCCTCCATGAACGACTTCAAGTAGAAAATGATATGGACTAATAACTCACACAGACGGCTATCCTAGCTGTGATTGGCAGTCTCAAAGAGATGATGACGAACTTCAAAATTGAAGAACATTTTCACTTCCCATCTTCAAAATGGGTTATCAAACCATTTTGGTTTCTTAAAAGGATGTTCAATCCACAAAAATATTAGACTGGTAATGGACATGATTCAATACAGAAACCAAATTGAGGATGATGGATTTTTTTATTTCGCCACTTCTACAAAGCACTGACTTTTTTTTCAACAGCTACCTTGGAATTTACCTCACAAAATACCAAAAGTGAAGTCAGACACTGAATGTTGCAAATAGGATGAAGGAATGCTAGTCCGAGTTAAATTCATGGCTCAATTCATGACCTCTCAATTCTTGGTGGAACATATCTAATAATCTCTATCTAGATGTATTTACCAGCCTATTCTAATGCCATTCCAAATAAACTGATCAAATATATCAAACTAATCTAAACTTAATTTGGAGAAACAAACAACATGAAGAAAAGTGATACGGTTGAAGACATAAAGGTGATGGATTTTGATTGGCTCAATGTAACCCATAAAATGAATTTGATAAAATGTTGGATCAAAAATAGCAACTCCTTTTGGTGTTGTATTTCAAATCAGATATTTAATACGATTAAGATTACGATTTCTTTTTGAAGTGGACTTCACTATTAATAAATTGCCTGTTATGAGAATTTCATAACACACACACACTTTTACCGAGTCTAAAGTAAAAAAATTGTGGGTTCAAGCATTTTTGCCACAAGCAATTTTTGTGCTTCACAAAGTCACCACAGATAGTTTAGTCTAAAGGATAGTTATGTTATGTTAGATAGTTATGGATAAAGGAATGAGACATTCAATGACTACACATTAGTGCCAAATTGTTTTGACTGATATCCATCCATCCATCCATGGGTGAAGGCAGGGTTCACCCTGGACAGGACGCCTGTAGGGGTGGGCCATATCATATCATTCACAATAATACCGGTATATTTTTTGACATGATTAAAAATCATATTGCGATATTCTGATTGGTTGATGTAATAACGCCACACCGTTATGCTGTGGACGTACGCTCACATGCGTAGTATCGTAGTTAATTACCAGGATGTCGATTTCTGTCACATAGAAGCTCAGCTCACATTGTTAGGACTCGTTATAATCAAAGGGAAAGAATATAATACATAATAATCCATGACGGGGAAATGAAGTTTATTGGAGAATGTAGTTTATTGGAGAATGTAGTTTGAGTTGTCTTCTCCACTTAACTCAATTAATTTAACAGGAATCGCAATTACATGCAAACTATATAGATCACTATATAGTCACAGTATAATTTTTTTTATATTTTCAAATATGTGATCTGACAGGAGCCAGCCACTTAACCAAATGAATCCATATTTCTTTCTCATGCTAGCCAGATAAAAGTATCAAACCACGTTATACACGTTCATGTTAAAATGCATCACAATACAGGAAATGACAGCTACTCCGTTAAAATTAGTCTGGAGGTTGTCAGGGACATTGCATTCTACATTTTTCTTTTGCTTCAGATGTCCATGTTAACGTGAATACAACCTATTATAAGAAAATATCTTCCTATTTGTTGTTATGTTGTGAAATTTT
Organism: Chelidonichthys spinosus; assembly: GCA_029853015.1. Lineage (NCBI taxonomy): Eukaryota > Metazoa > Chordata > Actinopteri > Perciformes > Triglidae > Chelidonichthys > Chelidonichthys spinosus. The sequence goes on from CM056826.1 coordinate 365,237, forward strand.
GCATCTTATATGATATGTAATAGGGGATCCCGCCGTGTCACTATCAGCCAAGGGTCCTTTGGCTTGAAAAATGTTGAAGACTGCTCTAGACTGGATATAAGAAGTGTTGTCATGGTGATGTCACCACTGGTACACAGAACGGTTTTGAAGCCGCGAGTTCAGCATTTTGACCGTCGCCATGTTGGAGTTCCTGCCACCAGTGAACAGAAGTGACCATCAGCTAGTCGAGCATAAGTGAACTCATCGTCGTGTTCAGGAAACCCGTTACCAGGAGTAACCATGGGAACACTGGTCATAAAGGGTCGATATTTGGAGTCCTAATGATGTTGAAAGTGTTCAAAGAAAATTATCTCACACACAAGATATTAATAAATCAAATTTTATATGTGGAAACGCTCATACAAACAGTAGATGAGTCATATGATTTTGACCTTTTCGCTAAGCTTGATGTGGATCGACCAGAAAGTGTTGCTATGCAAGGAAAGTGTTCCAGTCAAATGTTGACACAGATGTATTGTTCTCCAAGTCTTTCTGCCTTCACAACCACAAGAATGGCGTTTCATCTCGTCTTGCACTTGAATACAATATCAGCAGCACTGTAGCAAAATTATATACAATACAGTCAAAACCATCTAGCACATAGACAGACAGTCAGACAGACAGTCAGACAGACAGTCAGACAGTCAGACAGTCAGTCAGACAGACAGTCAGACAGACAGTCAGCTGGTTCCCTGTCCAGGAGTAGGGCGACATGCAGAGCAGGTCACTGCTTCATGGGTCCGGGTGTAAAGGCAGCAAGGTGGTCGTTCCACACAAAGCGACCCGGGGGCTTATTTGATGTTGCGGAAGATGCGGCGAGCATGGCTGGTTTTGATGGCGGCCAGAGCGGCCTCCAGAGTGGAGATGAGGTGCAGGAGGGTGCTGGGATCCGTCTGGAGAACCTTCCTGCTGGGGTCACTGCGGCTGTTGCAACCTCCCGTCAGGAGCAGACGCATCGTCAGCATGGGGATGACCTGCTGGCGGAGAGGACGGCTCGCCAACTAGCAGGAGGGAGGGAGCACAGCATGAGAGAAGAGAAGAAGAACACACACACACACATACACACACACCTGTACAGAAAGAAAGAAAGACACACACACACACACACACATACACACACCTGTACAGAACCACACACGCACACCCGTACAGAAAGACACACACCTGTAGAGAAAGACACACACACACACACACACACACACCTGTACAAAAAGACACACATCTGCAGAGAAAGACACACACACACACACTTGTCGAGAGGACACACACACACACACCTGTCGAGAGGACACACACACACACACCTGTCGAGAGGACACACACACACACACACACACACACACCTGTACAGAAAGACACATACCTGTAGAGAAAGACACACACACACACCTGTAGAGAGGACACACACACACACACACACACACACACACACACACACAACCACACACCTGTACAGAAAGACACACACCTGTAGAGAAAGACACACACACACACACCTGTAGAGAGGACACACACACACACACACACACACACACACAACACACACACACACAACCACACACCTGTACAGAAAGACACACACCTGTAGAGAAAGACACACACACACACACACCTGTAGAGAGGACACACACCTGTAGAGAGGACACACACACACACACACACACTATGGCGTTAGGATCGTGTCATAATACTTGCGCACCTATCAACTGAACGCGTCACACCCGCGTGCTTTGACGCCTGTGCAGCACACAGCGCCTGACGTGTAATGTAGTTTCCTCATTGACTTATAATGGCTGCTGCACGCCTGTGATCACATAACGCGGAGTAACTACGCGTAACATTCATGCGTTTTTTAGCGAACGCACGCATTAACGCTCGCATGAAGATAATTGAACATTTTTGTCAGGCGCTCACATGTACGCGGAAACGACGTGCGCAGACTCGCGTAACAAGAAGCTGCGTACATATGAAGCAGCGTGCGCACGTCTGTCTCTCACTGTTTGACAAATGTTGTTACGCGTTCACACGCACGTGCGGTCGCAGATTCTGATGCTGCGCGGCCGGAAGTTGATCTGCTGTGCGCACCTACTCCGCGTAACTTGAACGCGTAATGTAGTTGCCTCCCCTGGTTGACTGAAATGAACAGGCCAACTACATTACGGGGCGTACCGCGGCGTTACACGCTCATGTTACGCGGAGTAGGTGCGCACTAGTGATGGGAATTCCGGCTCTTTTTGGAGAGCCGGTTCTTTTGGCTCGGCTCACTAAAAAGAGCCGGCTCTTTCGGCTCCCAAGTGGCTCCTCAGATTTTCTGTTGCTTAAAGTATGTTTATCACCAAAAATAATGCAAAACCATATGTAAAATGAATTACTAATGTAAAAAACATACACTATATCAAATATGTATCATTTATATAGGTTTATTAAGCTACTGAATACACTCAAATTTGAACAGAGTGCTACAAAAATAAATTATTAAGTAGGCTATAAAAAACAAAGTCCCATCCAGGGCTCCAGACTCCTTGTTTCACCAGTGTTTAAAAAACAAAACAAACAAAACAGAAAATTCACTGGTTGCATATGTGCAAGAAGATGGACTATTTACAATGAAGCAACCTGAACAAACTCACAGAATGACACAAAATCTTTAGCGAAGATTGGCATTGAGAAAAACCAAGTGCCTCAGCTTTGAGGGGCTGATCCTGTTTCTTCTTTCTGTTATTATCTGCCCTGTTTTGGAGAAGATTCTCTCTGAGGGTACAGATGTTGCTACAATACACAGTCTCCGTGCCATCACATGTGTAAGACGTGGGTTACTGGATGATGCAGCAGCAGCAACAGTTGCAGTGGACACACTGGCACCTTCATTTGCAGGTTCCCTTGCTTGTCTACTTTCTTCAAATTGCACTGTTGGGTGAAGGGTCCTCATGTGCCTGTGCAGGTTATTTGTGGAGCCTGCTCTATATGATATTTTCACCTTGCACAAGTTACACTCCGCCTTTGAGCTGCTTATAGCATTGAAATGGGTCCAAATTCTACTACGTTTCCTGCTGCTGTTACTCATTTTCTCACCGTTTGTTCGTCGCGCTCTCTCTCTCTCTCTCTAGCTCGCTCGTTTTCTCGTCCTCACTCTCGCTCTCTTGTTTCCCTCCGTGTGCGTGTGCTCACTGCTGATGTGTCTGAACCTCCCTGTCCCCCGCCCCCACTGCTCTGTGTATGGACACGCAGTTGCCGCCACACATATTGACCAATCACCTGTGGCTTTCACCAAAAATGTTGAAAAAAAAAAAAAAAAACATTAATCGGCTCGCCCCGTCGTTCACTTCAAAGAGCCGGATCGTTCGCGACCGACACATCACTAGTGCGCACAGCAGATCAACTTCCGGCTGCGCAGCATCAGAATCTGCGACCGCACGTGCGTGTGAACGCGTAACAACATTTGTCAAACAGTGAGAGACAGACGTGCGCACGCTGCTTCATATGTACGCAGCTTCTTGTTACGCGTGACATACAACCTGCGCACGACAACGCACGCACGCACGCATAACAAAGTAACCATGCGTTCACACACACGTTGCTGCGCGTCTTTCTAAGTGTTTTGACATCGATGTAACGCCATACACACACACCTGTAGAGAGGACGGACACACACACACACACAAACACACACACACCGGTAGAGAGGACACACACACCTGTAGAGAGGACACACACACACACACACACACACACTGTAGAGAGGACACACACACCTGTAGAGAGGACACACACACACACACACACACCTGTACATCCAGTCTCCACTCCAGGTTGTGGTAGGCCGGCAGGTTGGAGGGCAGCTGGCTCAGGATGCTGCGGATCTGACTGCGGTGCTGCTGGTAGAGCTGCAACACAAAGCCTCACACACTCAGCACCACTCAAAGCGTACACCGCAAATCACTACCGCCAATCAATAAAAGAGAGTCAGTCACCTGTAGGAGGATCTGGTTCAGCTCTTCACCAAACCCCAAAACCAACACGGAGTCCAGGAAGTCCACTTCAGAAATCTACACACAGGAAGTGACATGGGAAGAGGGGACTCAACACTTGAATGTACACCACACCTGGGAGGGTGTTGTAGGGTTTCCTGATAGCACGGGGGTTAACACATCACTTAACGGTCCGAACAGGGACATGGTCCTGATCATGGTCCCTGGTCCTGATCAATGATGCACTGGGATGGAGAGCAGCTCCACCATTAATGTGATATCCCTGCTTCTCCCTTTAAAAGGACAGAACGTCTCATAGTGTGGCAACATACAACTTTACCCCTTTGTGTTTCCAAGTGGTTGTCATGGAAACATCGGAATATAGCCGGGAGTTACGTTTCACCACTGCTCAAGTTAGAGAGGCCATCGCAAGAAAATGTGTTTCGATGATGAAGCGTACAACTGTTCATAAGTGTTTGTTTCTGGCTGCTCATGTTAGTGTTAGCTAGCGTTGTTTAGATGATGAAACTCACAACAGTGGACGTTTGTTTTACACGCCGACACAGTGGCTATCTGAGTAACCTGCTGCACGTGGACAAGAAGCTGATCTGGTCTCAGGGATCTGGGTCAGTCTACTGCTGGAATGTTTTCAAAGTGTGTGAGTGAGTCACCATGTGTTTGGAGCTCTCCATCATCAGGTACATGAGGCCTTCCACTCCATGCTGCACCATCTCCACAGGAACACACAGCTTCCCTGCAACAAGAGGCTCATTAAAGGGATCGTTCAGAATTTTGGACATAAGACCTTTTTTCCAAGTGAGCCGGTGTGTTGGAGACGTCTGGAGATGTTTTCAAGAAATTTCATTCAGTTCTTCTAGTTGCCGAGTTCGCTTATGCTATGGCTAGCGCAAGTCAATGGTTCTTAGCTAGACAGGCATTAAAAAGAGTCTTGCCCACTCCACAGTGCACCCGAGGCAAATCAATTAAAACACTAGACTGTTGATGTACATATCTGTGTTGATGGAATAATATTTGAAACAAAACTAACCTTGCATCGCATGAATCATCCATTTTTTAAGGAACTAGTTTCTCAGCAGCAGCAGAACTTTACTTTGCTCCCGTCGGACTCAAAACTCTAAGACGCGCCACCCGAAATACTGCCCTAAATAGGCAATCGAACCGGGCCAAACTGTCGGCACTTATACCCCCAAGGCTGTCTGAAAAGCCCTTGGAGCTCTCTCAAACACCGGGCAGCCCACGGCCGTGCAAAGCCACAATTACGCACCGCAAAGCCGGACCTCTGCTCCGTCCAAAGACCCGTAAACCCTCGGACGCGTTGCGGGGAATCCCTCTGATAAATAGACACAAAAACACAGCCGAACTCTCTGCCCTTATGCCCCCAGACCTGGGTGAAAAGCCCTTGGACCGCAGACCAACACCGGGCAGCCTCTCCATCAGACTCAAAACTCTAAGACGCGCTGCCCGCGATACTTCTCGTGAATAGTCAATCGAACCGGACCGAATTGTCGGGCCTCGTGCCCTCAGACCTGGGTGAAAAGCGCTTTGACCTCACGCAAACACCGGGCAGCCCATGGCCACGCGAACCCACAATTACGCACCGCAAACCCGGACCTCTGCTCCGTCCGTAGACCTGTAAACCCTCAGATGCGTTGCGGGAGATTCCCTCCTGGCACCACCAGTCTCCGTTTGTTCGGTCCCGGTTCTCAGCTCCAGCGGGGGCTATCTCGGTCTCCACAGACGCTCGTTCACGTTCTGCCCTTTGAGCATCCCTCTCACGCAATTCTTCCTCTGTATATTCAGGCTCGTACAGGTACGGTTGGGTTTGGGTGCCGCTGCCATAGCCTACTAGGAAGTATGACACGCTGCTGCTGCTGCTGAGACATAAATCCTTAAAAATGCAAGGTTGGTTTCATTTCAAACAGTCTATCAACACATATGTACATCGATCGTCTGCCGTTACAATGGATTTGCCTGTCTAGCTAAGAACCATTGACTTGCGCTAGCCATAGCACAAGCGAACTGGGCAACTAGAAGAACTGAATGAAATTTCTTGAAAACGTCTCCAGACGTCTCAAACACACCGGCTCACTTGGAAAATTGGTCTTATGTCCAAAATTCTGAACCATCCCTTTAAGCTTTCACTTTGACAGGAGGAGAGTCAAGGCTGCATGATATGGAAACATGTCCCAGTGATGTATTCAGGAGCAGGTATGAACTTAAACCACCCCTTAGTGACCCGACACCGTAGTCGAGTCCCAGTCCACCGTCCGTCCTTCAGGTTGCATCTGAAGGCCGACCGCATCACAGCGGCTGAGACTCTCTGTCACATCTTAAAGACTCCTTCATCCTTCTTCTCCTGATTCAGATGATCCAACTGATGGATCCTTAATGGCCCCACGTATCCCAAGATTCATTGCACATCAGTGACGATTTGAATCAACATGGCGTCTACAAGCGGATCAGCAGTCGCCACGCTCACCCGAAATCATCATGACATGAAATACAAAGAATCAAATATGATATCTGGATTCATTTTAATTAATGTTACCTCTTCTCTGCGCTCTCGTCACCCACAGCTGGTTGCTAGGCGACGGGAAAAACATGCTCGGTTCAGCCTTTGTGGTCTTTCAAGAGTAACATGAACCACATTGAGAGTTTAGGACACGTGACTGTCTCCTCAGAGACCTGCAGGGGGGGTGGGACGCTCCCTCACCTCCATCACCTTCAGTGCTGAACGAACAAATGCGTTTAATCCTGATTTCAGATCCACCGTTAGATTCCCAAACCAAGCAGAGATTCCATATCTTGGTATGCTCTCTCTCACAGCATGATCAAATGTTAACATTATCTTTTGTTCAACCCCAAACGCCCTGAGTGGCTGTTGGATCCTACAGCACACAGAAGTCCCGTGGACATCCCAGGACATCCCGTATGTCCCGTGGACATCCCAGGACAACGTGTATCAGCGGATCACTGTAGCTTCTACTCCTCATTGATGAAGGGATATATACCAGACTATGAGAACACGGAGAGAAATACTACATATATACATACATATATATATATATATATATATATATATATATATATATATATATATATATAACATACATGGATGTGCAGCCGACAAATCTGCAGCAACTACGTGATGCTTTCATGTCAATATGGACCAAACTCTCTGAGGAATGTTTCCAGTACCTTGTTGAATCTATGCCACAAAGGATTAAGGCAGTTCTGAAGGCAAAAGGGGGTCCAACCCGGTACTAGCAAGGTGTACCTAATAAAGTGGCCGGTGAGTGTATATATATATATATATATATACCATATTGCCCATGGACCAATCAGCTGCTTGGTAAGGAGGATGTAATGAAAGCTGTGGTCTTACTGGCTGCTCCCTCGTAGATTTTGGGACTGGTTCCCCTCCTTAAGAACTCCAGCGCGATGCGCCCGAACTCTCCGACCACTGAGGACAAACACAACATGGACACATTCACTGAATCAGTGTTCTCCGACCCAAACTGGGGAGAGTAGTATCTTATATAACAGCACAGACCTTCAACTAAACAAATGCCCGCTGTGTTTCCAAAAATGAACAATCGTTTGCTTTTAAAGGAGTTGGACATCATCATCTCCAGCAGGAGAATTATACGGTGACTCGTGGGTGTGCATGCGAGCGTCTGTTAGTGAGCGACGGTGCAGCTCGGGGTCCGTCCACGGCTAATCTTACATACGGCTGTAGGAAAACGCATAATCATTTGGTGCACGCTCAGCCTCCGTAGACTGTATTCATGACAAAATGGTCATTAAAGTGAGAAATAATGTACAGCAACTCACATTTAAATAGCCCATTGTATGGACAGATGTGTACTATACCGATGTATACTATACGTATGTGTACTATATAGATGTCTACTATATGTATGTGTACTATATAGATGTGTACTATATAGATGTGTACTATTTGTGTACTATACAGATGTGTACTATACGGATGTATACTATACAGATGTGTACTCTATGGATGTATACTATACCTATGTGTACTATACAGATGTGTACTATACGTATGTATACTATACAGATGTGTACTATATGTATGTGTACTATACAGATGTGTACTATACGGATGTGTACTACGAAGATGTATACAATACATACTATACGGATGTGTACTTTACGGCTGTGTACTGTACAGCTGTGAACTATATGGATGTGTATAATACACGACGCTGAGTGTATTATACGGATGTGTACTATACGGATGTGTATTACATGGATGTGTATTATACGGATGAGTACTATACGGAGGTGTATTATACGGATGAGTACTATACGGAGGTGTATTATACGGAGGTGTACTATACGGAGTGTACTATACGGATGAGTGTACATGTTTAGACTCTTACTATTTTCTTACCAGCATTCTGGGGCGACTGAGCATGCGCAGTAAACTCAAGTCTCGCACTGAGAAACTTGCTATTAGTAAACATCCGGGCACAAATTCCACACTGTATGCACAACATACTCGCGTGTACACGATATTTAGTAGGAATAGTGTTTTATAATGCGACTCGAGCGATTCCAACTGTATATTGTGGCTGGTGTGCAATCAGCTGACAGTCAGCCGTTAATTGATAGAGGAGCCGACACGTTGTCACGGCCCTGATCCAGGACCAGTTACTGACCTGCGACGTCAACCTTCGGCAGGAAGGAGAGGTGTTCTTTATGGTCTTCAGACAAAACCAGCAGCATCCTGAACAAGCTACAGCGTCCGGAACAGTCCAGAACCAAACCGAACCATCAACCCGGAAACCCGCCTGGAACGTTTTTTCTATAACCCGCCCTACTTTGCCTCCGATTGGCTGATCCTGCCTGGATCTTTCCTTCTTCTTTGGTGGTTGATGAACATTACTGCCCTCTTCTGGACTTAAACCTCGTGTTTCTTGTTTTTTTCTTTATAAAACAAAAATGAATGAATTAATAATTAAATTATTTTTACGATCATACAGTTAATTCGAATATGACACTCTTACATAAATATATATAATATGATGTAGGAAACATCAATAACAATACAAAAACAATATTCATAAAATATAAAACAATTCCACAAACAGATGTCATGATTAAAAAATAATAAAGACCATTCTGTTCTTCTGTTCAATATCTTCATGCTTGCACTGGCTCAGATCAGGAAAAACAACAAAATATGTTGCCATAACCACAGACGACACAAGTATGCATATCAATATCACCATGTCCCCTGGTGATAGTCATAGTCCAATACCAGCACTGAATAGATCAATGGATGGATTTGGAAAACCGTGTCCATGCTTTTATCTTCAGCAGGCTCGACTACTGTAACAGTGTCTTCACAGGTCTTCCTAAAAAGTCCATCAGACAGCTGCAGTTAATTCAGAACACTGCTGCTCAAGTCCTCACTAAGACCAAAACAGTGGATCACATTACTCCGGTTATCAGATCTTCACACCAGATTCCTGTCTGTCAAAGAATTGATTTCAAAATACTAGTATTGGTTTAGGACCAAATTACATCTCTGATCTTCTGCTTAGCAACGAACCATCCAGACCTCTCAGATGGTCTGGGACAGGTCTGCTCTGTGTCCCCAGAGTCAAAACCAAACATGGAGTTTTAATGCACCACATATCTGGAAAAAACTCCCAGGAAACTGCAGGTCTGCTGCAAATCTCAGCTGTTTGAAATAAGGACTGAAGACTTTTCTGTTAGCTGCTGCCTTTCAGTAAACAACATTCAATAATTCCTTATATTGCACTGGAACGTCTATTCCTTTGATATTCTTGTTTTTATTTAATTTGCTTGTTTTCATTTTTTAAATATTTTTATGCATTTCCGTCCAATGAGTTCTATGTAAAGCACTTTGAATTGCCTTATTGTTGAAAGGTGCTATACAAATAAAATTGATTGCCTTGCCTTTATTTTTTTTTTTAAATGTCGTCTATCACAGTCAGAGATGAACCAATCAAAAGTTCTCAACAGTTGCAGAATAACAAATATAGTGTATTTTCTGTTGTCTTTTTTGTTGTTGTTCTGGATATTTCATCTTTTTAATGCATTTTCTGATTTAAAACATTGAAAATATCCACAACTTAATTTGTTTTTATAGATGTTTTCAGACTCAGAATCAGAGGAATTTGAAAAAAGTAAGTAAAAATGTAAGGGAAGAATTTTTGTATTGTTCTGAGTTGACTCTTTAAATAAAAACACTTCAAGTGCCCTCATGCTACCTGTTGTTGTAGTTATAGCTAGTGGGGGATATGTAGTATCAGCGTGTTCCAAGCCAACTTTGCTTTGAAAAACCAGCACAAAAGTAATAGATTACCTGATCCTGGATAACAAAACATTATCATTCTGATCCAGTTAAAACTTTTTTTCCCCCTCAGATTGAAACCAGGCCCAGTTTCAAATGGCGACGCAATTCCAGTGATACAGGACAGGAGGCGGGACTTAACGTTGGGAAGAATTTGATTTGACTAAAAGGGACTTCATTCCCTGTGTGTGTATTAATGACCACGACTGATATCAAATGTGTATATGTAAAACATTTATTGTGTGTACAAAAAGTAGTTCAACAACAGTAAATCATGAATGAGAAATCACACTTTGCATGCCCCCCCCCCCCTTTAAAAATACCAGGTTAAATGGAGTTCAAAAGAAATATCACAAGTCACATCTATGTTGTAGCACGACTGGTCAGTCCGAGTCACATGACCGTCCCTCCAGGTCCACAGCTTTCTAAACGCAGGTCCATTTAAACATTTGTGCATTTATTTCCTCAAAGAAACAAAAAACCTAAAATGGTATGAGTTTTGACCCTAATTTTGTGATTTCAGTTCAGTTTCAAAACTGGGATATAAACGGTTAGTGTTTAAAAAGCAAAAAGGGAAGTGTTGATCATGCATACCAATATGCAACAGTAAAGCCACCATGTAGTTCCCAGAGAGACTGGAGCTCATCATTTGATCTCCTCACTGAACTTGCAGTGATTTGTAATCAGTTCTTAAGAAAATGTAATTAAAAAAAAGAAGAAGCCATACTGCAGAATTCATTCTTGGGGTTCCTGGAGGGACTGACTTACCATCCTATCAGCACCATACAACAATCCTAATGAGATCAGACTTCACCTAATAGTCAGTTAGTCCAACACTGCCAGACTTCACAGTCGATCACTCATTGATTACTAGACGGTTCGGCCAATAGTAAACTGAGGCGACGAATTGAAACTCTAGTGTTCAGTATTGGTTGGTCAGAAACCTGAAACATCTTCCAGGTAAAAAACACCCAACCTTAACCCTCCCAGGTATCTGAAACACGTAAGAAGGGAAATATATTGTGTAAACAAATTGATAACATAGACAAGCACTCTATAGAAAAATAACTAGCAATGTAAAGTACAGACAAATGAGAAAAATGGAGTTTCCCCAATGGTGACGTGCGAGGTTGTGATGTATCACTCAAGTGTTGCGTTCACTCCCACCTTGTGTACAACGTTCTGCCACACAAGCCGGAGCTCAACTCCTTTTAAGGCTGCACTTCTACTTAATAACAAGCCCCTTTCACAGAGACGCACTCCTATCACTGCTCATCACATGACAGCTCAGATCTGGGCCTTCAGAGATCCTCTGAGTACATTTAAGTCAGACACATATGTAGACTCTAAGCATCAGCCAAACGTCCCTGAAGCAGCGAACTCGTCACATCTGAAGGGGCACTAAAGGTTTTCCTCCCAATGGCTTTTTCAGAACAACGTGATTAGCTTTGCTACGGACCGGTTGTCTGCCAGTACCAACCAGCTGTAGGCGTGTTCATGAGTAGCGACCCCATACCAGGGCGGTAAAACATGTCGCTGTTTTACTGGTGAGATTAAAAGTTGCTGACATTTAGTTAGCTCCAGCTACACCCTCCGTGTAGCCGATGAGGAGCTACCCAGAGAAGCTCCCTGCTCATTTCTTATCTCTGTTAAGAGCTGCACATCTGACCGATCGGATTCTTTTCAGATATCTTTATCTGAAACACCTCCTCTCCAAATGTTTGCAGCAACTTTCATTCAACTCTGTCCGTTGACTGACGTCACCAGAGGGACTGGCACATATGTCCTGCTGTCTTTTGGGGACAAAACCCCCCAGAAGGGAGACAGAGCAGAGGCGTATCCCATAGTCCAGCACTGAACTGCCAACCAGCGGGGGATGAAAGAAATCAACACAACAATGCATCATTTGAACTGTTTTCCCATTAATAGGGTTTTTCCTGATCTGGATGAAGGTCTAAGAACAGACGTGTCCTACACCACACAGACTGTAAAGCCTGGGAGGACTAAGTGGGATATTTGACTATGTAACCAACTTTCAATTGGAAGACATAAATAAAATAAAACAATCTGAAGAAATATATCTGGTAAGAATGTAATTGCTAGGAAACAGTCTTGTTTTGGATCAAAGCCTAATGGGTACACAGCAGCAGGGCTTCATCTTGAGAACCCAATTAACAGGTTCTCTCACTTGATTTCTGTGCAGTGGTTCCAATTGGTGGTCTACATGCCTGAAAGAACCACAGTCATGGGGTATTTTAGTAGTAGGGGTGGGAGTATGCCGCTGCAACACCAGTCAGAGTGTTTGGACCCACACATGTTGGCTTTGCTAGTGATATTTAGGAAAATGACTCATTAAAGCAGGTCCAAAAACACAGAGGGCAGTAAAACGGGGCCATTCGTCCAAAAATTCTAGTGTCTTGAACAATAATAATAAAAATAATTAAAAAAAACAATGATGGATAGGATCATATCTGAGTGGCTGAAAAAAAATTTAAATTGAAAAGTGAAATCCAATAGAAGGGGAAGGTTTCACATGATGGCACACTCTCTGGAGGACACCTTTCCCTGTGGGAGACAAGAAGGTTCAGATTAGCACAGAAACAGGGATGTGTCTTCCGGCACATCTAGTGCGAATGGTCATAATTGCCAAAAGTGGAAGTGCGGTCAAAACTGGGCAAGAAAAGCAAACTAAAAATTTGATTTGCATTTGGTGGAATTCAGTATTTGTTATTGTGACAAAAAAAGTGTCTTATTTTAACAACCTGTTGTTGCATTAGTAATGAAACCAGCTCTAGATACGCTCGCCTTAATGATTTCATGAGGAAAGAATAAAAGCACACTGCTCTTCCTCTACGGCTGGAGCTTCAACTGTCTGATGGTTTTTGGTAAGTAGTTTGTGCTGCTGTTGAACCATTTCCTTTTTTCCTGAGGTCTCGTTATTTAGCCACATTGATAGGAATAGAGTGGAAACATCGGTCAACCTTCTGTATGCATCTTTATCACAGGTAAGAAAAAAAGTATACTCACTGTTTGTTCCTCTTCCTCCTCTTCCTCTCCATTCTCTACCTCCATCTCAGTCTTGGTGACACTCCTTGTGGCCACCTCCTGCAGGACAGGCAGTCAGCCCACATTACTCACTTCTCCATGCACAGCAACAACATCCAACATGCAGCGTGTGGTGGTCTGTTTGTACGACATGCTAAGACATCTTTACCTCGCCGTCAGCGTTGATCAAAGTGGTAATGATGTCATTTCCTGTGCCCCAGGAAGTCTGACTCTTCCACAGCAGGTCAGATGGTGGACTGTGGGCCATGCCAGCGTCGGCGGACCACACCTGTATGAACACAGCACATGTTTAAAGAGCTGCGATGGCAGAACATGAATAACATGAAACAGTCACAGCGTTCTCAAACATACGGCCACCTGCGTGTGGACCAGGAGGGAGGGGATGCTCACCGTGACGGACTGTCCAGCCTTCAGGACAAACTTTGGGGAAAACTTGTAGACAACCTCGTCCCCATCGTCAACCTGTCTCTTCAACCTCCAGTTGCCCAACGGCTGGTCCTGCAACACAAAGGAAGCGTCACATAGGAACACGGGATCTTTCACTTTTACCATCCAACCTCAAAAGGCTTTGTTCTACGTCGACGTCCTGTCTTACACACCTGTGCAGTTTCATTGGTCAGTGTGACTGCGTTTCCATCCATGTCAGTGGGGGATATGGCGACCGCTCCGCTAGCTGTGGCTTCTTCCGACACCAGCAGCTGCCCCTCTCCTCTTCCTGCCTCTGGCACATCCTTAGCCTCCACCTCCGCCCTCTTCCTTTTGGTAGTGCGGGAGGAGGAAGATCCCGTTATCCTGGAGACGGTGACTCGAGCGGATGGGCTGGGGGACAGCTTCAGTCTGAAACAAGCACATCGGTCACCAGTGAGTCAATGCCAGCAGGAAGGACAGAATAGCCAGGACATGATTCAAATGACAAGACTAACCAGAAACAAGCCATAATGACACCGGCGCAGCATTCGGCGTTGCATGAACACTGTTTTTAATGTTTGTGAATGGAACTGCATTTCTATAGAGCTTTTCTCGTCTTTCTGAACCCTTAACCTACCAGTACCAGGTATCAGTAATTATTAACATCCTCACTGCAAACTCTGTTTGCATCAAGAAAAGACAGAGTTGAATGTTCAAATGTAACAAAAGCATCATGTTGGATTTTTAATATGTTACAGTTAGAAAGTGAGAATTATCTGATGTTTTCAAAAGGAGTGTGAGAACTGTATTGAAATGATTGAGTACTCATATCGGTACTCATAATGGGCAAATGTAAATATTTGTCTGTAATAATATATTAATCTGCCCAAGGATGTGTGGACTGGACGAGCCGAGGCTCTGGACATTTAGTTGTTTCATATAGCATATAGAGTTTGTGTGATGTACCTGTGCTCCTCTCCCTCCAGCAGTTTCCTGTATGCATTGATCTCCATATCCAGAGCGAGCTTCACATCCAACAGCTCCTGGTATTCACTGAGCTGGGCGTTCATCCGGTCTCTCAGGTCACTCATCTCTTGTTCCTTTCCTTCCATGGTACGGCGGTGCTTGTCTCGCTCCGACGACAGGATTTCCTCCAGCTCTCTGATGCGATCCTCTGAGGCGGCAACCTAAAAACACGAACACATGCATCCCCCGGCAAAACAATAAATTAATAAAGCTAATCAGCAATATATTTCATGAAACTCAATGGGCACAAGGACCTGGAACTGTAGGTTTGTGTGTGGAAATGAAGCAGTACCTGTTTCTGCAGGGCACTGAGCTGATATCCAAGGCTCTCTATTCTCACCCGGGACTCCTGCACCTCCTCCCGGGCCATGCTCATGGCCTTGTCATTAAGCTCAGAGGACTGCTTGGCGTTATCCAACTAAATGACAACAAGACAGACTTGTGTGAGAATCGGAGCACTGAAAGCCCAAAGGAAATAAATAAAGAGTCGTCTCTCACCTTGGACTGGAAGGTTTGCTCCAGTTCTTCCTTGTAAAGAGAGACTTGCTCATCATGCTGCCTCCTCAGGTCCTGGTGAGATCACACAAACATCACCCATTAATGCTGTTACAGAAACGGTGTCACCAAAATGTGCAACTGTATCAGCCCCTCTCACTTAATGAGAAAGCACTTCAGTGTTGCCTTCACTTTTCAGCACTGGAGGCTCCATGTTTACATAACGTATGCTGAACTATGCCACAGATGGACAGTTACCTGGAAGGACTGTGCCAGTTTAAACTCGTAGTCCTGTCGGACTCCAGAGTCCACCTCCACAATCCTCTGCTCCTGTCGACGCCGAGACTCACGCACCTCCTGAACACATGGAAGAAGTTTGGAGAGCAACTGTGAGATGCCACACAAACTTCTACAACTTTCTCTCTGCACTTTAATGGTTGATATACTGAAGGCAGAAAACACAACTGTTCCCGGGACAAGAAATCAATTAATTAACAATTTGTTTTGTAATTTTGCATTCTTACTTTAGTCAGTTTAGCTTGAGATAAGAATTTGTCATAAATGATACGTAACTCGCCCTTCACACACCACGTACCTCTTCAAACATGCTCTTCCTGAACTCCAGCTCTTCACTGAGTGATTGGCAGCGGTTCTCCAGGTCGACACGCATCAGGGTCTCTGCCTCCAGCTGGCGCTTAGCAACAGCATGGCTGTCCTCTGCCTATAAGAAACAACAGCACACGGAATTGTAACTTTGGTTTGACTGACTGAGCCACCATGAGCAAGCTGTGGTAGAAAAGCTGAACAGATTTAAAAGTCAGTCTAGATTCTGGGCAACTCAGTAGGTGAGGAAATGCAGTGGGATGAATGTGGATTCTGGATTTACTGATTTCTTTTTGTCATTATGTGGACTATCACATTAAAGAATTATTGGGAGAAGGACCTGAGAGGGCTGGCTGGTGGGCAGGACATTAAGGGTGAGGGTAACTCCTAGTTTCTTAACACAAAAGCTTGCAGTACACACCTTAGCCAGCAGGCTCTTGACATCAGCCAGCTCAGAAGTCAGAGCAGCATTCTGGCTCAGAGCAGTAGAAAGACTGGCTTCACTCTTGTTCAGCTGGCCTTCCAACCCACTGGCCCTGGACACCGCTGCAGCCAGATCCCCATCCTTCTTCTTGGCACTGGAGCACATGGACCAAGGCAGGACAAGCGTTAGGGCTTCAACTAGGGATGAAAATTATCGAGTAATTCATTAATCGATAGTTGTTTCATCTTATCGATCGATGATCGATTAATTGATAAGCGGCAATTCTTCTGAGAAGCTGAATTTCCCTCTGAATCTACTGTGTACATAACATAAAATGCTATCTTCCTTATGATATAAAATAAAATGCAAATTATATTTTGAATAATTTTATTTTAATGCATTAATTTGGGGAATTTTGAGAACCAAATATGACATATCGTTTCCTGACCAATTTCTTACAAACTGCTGGTTCTGATCCATATGTTGACATATTAAATGGGGTTGAGGAGTTTAAGCATTCAAGAAAAGATGAAAACAAAAATGACTAAAACACAATGCTGAGCCTTTAGACTATTAGTTTATTATGACTATTATTATTATAATTAATATAAGTGTGTGACTATTCCTCAGCCTTCCTTGGTGTTTTGGTTTTGACTGAAGCCTCGTTCACATACGTCGCCACTCGCCCATCTCTGAGCGACAGCTGTCAATGACTGTGAATGTGTTCTAGTGGAATGTGTCAAGGACAGGCAATGCGATGTGGGCGGGTACAGAGATAAAATAACTTTAACTTTCTGCGATGCGAGTGAAGCGAGTACCAATCAGAATGTAGAATAGAGATGATTGACAGTTGACATCAACAGAGAGTTGCTGCTTGAAGTCGCCGTCGGCAGCAGTGAATCTTTTTTGACAGCGAGTAGAATTTAGCAAGAAAGCGAGTGACGGGCGAGTAGCGACGTATGTGAACGGGGCTATAGGCGCCGTCAAACTCGCCACCTGAGGGGGGGTCGGCGCGGGGGACGCCTTGCCATGGCGACGGGGGAAAACAGAACGTTGATGAGCCAAACCAGCCGCGAGGATTTCCCCTTATAATAAGCGCTGCAGAAGCGGAATCAAAATAATTTTGGGCGAACATTGAGACTATAGCGGCCTAAATTAGTCTATGGCGGTGCGCCATAGTCTCGTTGTGTGGGAAACACTGCTCGTCTTGTTGTCGTCAGAGCCCTGCTTCTCTTGTGTTCGCGCATATGCGGCAAGTACGTCTGGCGTCAAGCGCGCCCTCACGTGGACTGGTGGGGAATTACGGGTTGAAAACGCAATTAATTGCAATTAATTTATTTTAATCAAGTAATTTCTTATCGACAATTAATCGATAATCGATTAATTGTTTGCATCCCTAGCTTCAACTGGACACATTCTGGGCATCCTGATTACTAATGCTCGCTGGTTATACAGAGCACCTGACATTTCATGCCTTAGTATTATAAATCAGACCATTTTGCACTGCTCAATCATATCATGGTAGTGAGTAGGAGTGGGAATCTTTCAGCACCTCACGATTCGATTCCAATTCAGAGGTCAACGATTTAATTCCAAACCGATTAGTATCCTGATATGGGTTCAGATTTTAACTCACAGTTGAACCTGTGTGAGATTATTGGGTGTAGTGTATCACATCACCTGCGTGTGGCTTCATCCAGGTCTGCCTGAGCCTTTCCCAGGTCTATCTGGAGCCTGGCTCGCTCTCTCGCAGTTTCATCCAAAACCCGTCGAGCATCAGCTAACTCTGCCTCATACAGAGCCTTCAGGCCGCTCACCTAAAGAGAGGACACGTTCCGTATCAACACCGCTTTCCAGTGATTCATTAGTACATACATTACAAGATAAGAAAAAACATAATGTCCAGATTTCGGTTAACAGTTGAATGCTTGTAGACCTTTTTGTTCCCTTTAGACCCTTCCAGCCAAGTCTACATTGTGGCTTTATAATACTGCTGGCTGCTCTTGAACTAGGGTTGGGTCAGTGTGTGACAATGTTTGATATTAAGACAAACACCAGACACCGACAACTCCAGCTTGAACGCAACCATTTCCAGATGTGGGTGGTATCACTCTCGAGTCTCTGCTGCCGACCGTATGTCACCGTTAAGTGAAACCACCTAACGGGTGGATTTTGATTAATCTACCACAGGGCTGTAAACTAGCGGTCGCCACTCGCCAAATGCGACTAAAATACGCCCCTGGCGACTTAATTTTGGAGGGATACATGCCACTGGGGCAGGTAAATGTTTGTCCCGATGGTCGTGCTCTTGCAATAAATTATGCATGATATAACAAAACAGGTTATTTATGATGTTTGAATTAAATTAAACTTGTTGATTTCAATAATGTAAATGCGCCTACAATTTCCACTACAGAAAAGTAAGTTTGTCTATCAGGCAAACTACTTTTCCTGGCATATGCTTTGGTTTCACACTACCGGAGAGCAAAGATATGCACCCATAATAAAATGATATGAATGGAAATGATTTAATCACTAATAACACTATGTGCAAAGACATCTACACAAAATGTAGAAATGCAGGCGTGAATTTACGGGCCAGTTTCCACAGGCCAGTTTGAGGAATGCTGTGCTCTCTGGGCGGGTCGACCCTGAAAGTGGGAGGACTGGCTTTCTCAGCAAACATCCATGGCTCAACGGCGGTGGGGAGGGGTCGGAGGGTATAGGATTTTATTGTGGATTGCAACCAAAAAGACCCTCACAATAAATTAATTATGGGGAATCTTATTTTTGGATACCCCCCCCCCCCCCCCCCATTTTTTTAAAAGATACCTAGCATGCTCTCATAGTACACAAGTGAAACATGACTCTGAATTAAAAAATATAGATATATAAAAAGTGATATATTTATTGTTTATTTTATGCATGAAGAACTAATGATTTATGCTCGTCTTATTTAACAGACTGTTTTTCACCGAAAGGGATGTTTACTTAAAAAAGGGTGCGTCTTAAATGTGACAAAATTGTTTAACAAAATTTCATGTGAATGCAGTGTGTTTTAGTACCATTTTAGGCGTTTTATGATAAACATGATGATGCCATTTTCAAATTGCCCCGTGGCTAATTGTGTCTATAACATGGTCTGACCCGTCAGGAAATCACAACTAAACCAGACGGACTCTTAAGTATGGATCATATTACAGTGTTGCCATTAATTGAAGTTACATATGCATTTATGAAAACTCGGAACTTCGCTCATATGAAATATTGGCGCGCGGAACCACCCGCCCAATCTTCCCGGTCCGTTTGAATGTGGATTGGGAATGCGCGAGCGTGTGTATTAGTAGCGCGTGAGCAAAGTTAAGATGGCAACGGTCATCTGTGCCCGTTTTGCGTCACACATCGACGAGGACACAATAGTCGACACAACACCGGTAAAGTAACGTCAGTGCACCGAAAAAGTAGTACAACGTTTGAACACATCGTGAGTCCGTTCACGTGTTATATGGACATGAATTAAGCTAACGAGGGCTAGCTGGCTAGCTACTCCCCGTCGGTGTGTGAGGTCTTGTTGTTTAGCGTGATTCTCTGGAGCGAACAGACCGACGGCGGAGGCCAGGTGGTCCGCTGCTGCCGCTGCGTGTGAGAACGAGTGGAGAGTTCACTCGTTCGTTTTTTTTTTGTTAGACTCACCTCTCTCGTGGTCACCTCCTCTTTCTCGGACACTTTGACCATCAGTCGGTCGTTCTCCAGTTCCAGTGACCGGACACGGTCGATATACACGGCCAGTCTATCGTTCAGGTGCTGCAGATCTTGTTTCTCCTGTAGGCGAGTGATCCGGGTCGGGGAGAGCGGCGTCGAGGCCGCCGTCCGGCCAGCTTCACGACTCGGGGTAGCTGTCGCCATGACGGTTCTTTCAACAATCCTGAGTTTGCTTCTCCGCTCCGCGAGCAATAAAAAACACGCGTATTTGCTGCCGGCGTTACACGGGGACGAAAAACCGGGTTCTCGACTCAAATCAACGACAAGAGGTCAATCAATGAAGATTCCGCTCATGAAACGCCTCAGAAAGCGACCTGCTGGAACACCGATGTGGTTCCAAGATGGCCGACACCGCGCCAAAAGCAGAGAACGCTTCCTGTCTCGCGATGGCTGATGGGAGAATGGGAAAGAAAGAAAGCACGCACGCGCACACGCATGCACTTTTTTTTCATTGAACAGCGTTCACTGAATACATTCCATTATGCATAAAATAATTCAATTTGAATATGTTGAAGAATGTGATTTAAACACGTTAAAAATGATTAATGAAGAGAGCAGTAAAAACAGTAAAAGACAAAATTGACAAAATTAAATCATACAAGTAAAATTTACATTTAAAATATGATGAAACTTATTTAGGCTACTTATGATTATGTCTGTTGTTTTCTTGGAAACTGAGTCAAAGAGATATCAAAATTCAACACAAAACAGGTTGAAAAGAGGGCCTTATGTAGGCTATGTGATATTTACAAGACAAACAAGCTTGAGGGCGTTGTTCCTAGCTGGAGTCTGTGTTAGAGTTCAGAAACGATCCAAATTTTAGAACAAACAATATTCTTCATAAACTGACCTCTGTCAATAAATGCATCGAAAAGATTACACCCTTATCAATTCATTATTTCATCTGGACTTGTTTCTATGTACTACATGCTGATTGTTCCAAAGTTATGCGTGCATGTGGAGAAAATTATGTTTGAAAGCCATCCTCCAAGCTTCAACAGATTTTTCAGAGGAGCTTCCACGTGTTTTTCTTTGAACATATTGTTGTTGTTGAATGGGAGAGGGCATTCAGTGAGAGAGCAGGGTTCTTCATACTGTATAAACAGCCTTGTATGCTCAGGTCTCTTTGCGACCAACCGTTTAAGATGTTTCTTGCTTTGTCTATCTAGGGCAGGAAGTTGGCAGATAATCTGACAGACGCTGACTCATTTATTAAGATACCTCACTGTTTCTTTGAAATTCATACCACTTATTGATGTCTCATCCGAATTATGCACTGTTAAAATATCACACCTTGAGTTATTGTAAGCCCTGAGGCCTTGGAGAAAGAAGATAGCATCCAATATGACTCTCCATTCTTTAAAAACAAAGTGTTATCAGCTGACTGGTTAATTTGTTTCTATTCAACATCTGTGCAATGTACAGTGTATAGGTTAATAAGTACGTCAGCAATTCAAAATAAAAATGCGGATATTTAACACCCTTGACATCAAGACAAAGTGAAGTACCATTCATTGAAGACACTGCAACCATATTTATTTTTTCCCTAAAGCCAAAGCTTTACTAACGAACGGGTCAGAGTTGTGGCTTTGTAATCCAATAAAAATGCACACATTCCGGTCTCCTTGACAGCATTTTATTGTATTTTACATAGATCTCCTAAATATAACTTTACACTAATATTTGTACATCCATGAACGATGCGGTGGAATCACTTTGTTGATTCACTACTTTCAGTTCAGTTCAACTAGTCACTAATTGTCTTGTGTAACGACAGTTTGTTTCCTTAACTTTGCCCGAGCTAAGCGGACACATCTTCATTTCATTAATAAAGACATCACACATTTTCCAGGACTTTTACCAACAGATCCACTTCAATAGACGGGCCCCTGATTTCTCTCTCTAAGGACAAAGTATAGCAAATACAAAAGGAAACACACCAAAAAAAGGAAAATACATATGTATCTTGTGTTTTCCAGAAGAGCAAATACCACATTCTTCCAAAATATGACAAAACTGTCATCAGTATGCTCAATAATAAATGACATAGTTTAGCCAGAAATTCTTGGGTTAGGATTAAATGAGTCATTTGACATTACACCATATATTTAATATTTACACGGTACATACACTCTTACAGTTTATTCATCCATAAGATAGCAGTTACTCTGAATACTCCATGTGAAACTGAATCGGGGACATCGGGGGGGTCTATCCTGGACATCATGAAAAGGATTGTGGGGGTGGAGATCTCAACCACACAAACACTGACATGGGATACTTATCGGTTTTACTATCAAAATGAGGGGCAATCCCTACTTTATAAGGCTGATTGCTTGTAACAAAGTACTGCTGGTTGCTGGAGAGGTGATGAGCCCCTGGTGTATGTCTGTGGTTTTAAGAGCTCTTACCATAATTACCTTCTGAAATGATTATTCATAATCTCAGTAATGTATTTAGTTTTTATGTTATTGTTTTCTTTTGGCAATGTCTTAACAATCCCTTCTGTTTTTTTGTTGTTGTTTTGTTTGTGTTTATCTATTATTTGTTTAATTCAGTCCATTGGACAGAAAGGGTTCGGAGGAACTTTAAAAAAAAAAATATATATATATATATATATATATATATATATATTTTATTGACATGTGCATCATCAACACCTTAACAGGTTACATCAGTATGAAAAGGATTCACAAGTGGAAAAACAAGTGGGAAAATATTCATATATAGTTGTGTTACAAAGTGTTAGAAGTGCTTACAGTAGGAGGTCATACAAAAAGGAAAAAAATGACAAGACACAAAATTATAATGATACATGTCGTGTAAGGGGGAAGAGCATAGCTCTTTTATGTCTTAGCTGCCTTTCAGTGGGAAATTCTTCCATAACATCATAAATACTGCACTTTGGCTCCTTTTAGGGATTTTAAGTACATTTTAAATTCACTTAGGAAAACAATATTTGGGAGATGACTTCAGGATTCTATTCTTGTGAATGAAACGTTTTGAAAGATATAGAATTACATGAGAGCTAGCTGAGTTCATCTTTTTTGTTTTGCCAGGTCATACCAAAAGTTATATTATCTTTAGAGATAGCAGCTGAAAATGATAAGATTTCCATTTTTATCAAGTGGTGAATATCAAATCAAAATATGAGATGAGAAAAATACATGGTAAGTTTGTTTCTTTTGATTTGGGTGGTATAGGAAATGTTTGATATATTCTTCTTAGTTTATCAATTGTCTTATTATCACATTTATTTAGGATGTAATTTCTGTTTTGTCTACCAGGAAATAATTCTTCAGTTAAGCATGTCCTTGAAATAATTAGTACATTTTTTGTCCATGATTATTATCCCCTGGATTAATAGTGAGGGCAGTTGTAGTTCTATGGATTGGTGTACCATTATATTTTTGTCAGAAGTACAAATCGTTGGGGAACTGCTTTATGTAGTTTAGTAAAGTCTTACTTTGAGGGGTTGAAATGATCTTTTGTGCAGAATTGTTTGTAATTCAAGAGTTTACTATCAACACACATTAAGTCAGGTATAGACCATATATTTATCTCATACCAGATTCCAATAAATAAAGATGTGTTCCTGTACAGTACATATCTACTCCGTGACCTCCACTGGCTCCCTGTTGCAGCACGCATCCAATTCAAGACGATGACACTGGCCTTCAGGGCCATCAATGGAACGGCACCCTTCTACCTTCAAACACTGGTCAAACCTCATGCCCCGAAGCGAGCACTTCGCTCTTCTACTTCAGCTGGCCGGCTGGTACCACCATCGCTGAAATCAAGCAAATGTCGCTCAGCAAAGTCAAGACTCTTCTCTGTTCTGGCGCCTCAGTGGTGGAACGAACTCCCGACCAATGTCAGGACAGCAGAGTCATTTGCCATCTTCCGAAAAAGGCTCAAGACTCACCTGTTCAGACTTCACCTTGACTCTACATAGCATGACCCACTAGCACCCTCCCTCGACACCCCCCCCCTCCCCCCCCCCCCAAAAAAAACAAACAAACAAAAAAAAAAAACCTTACCTATAGCACTCTGATCTTAGCACTGTTGCTCTTGAAGTACTACTTTACTCAGATGAGGACCTAACACTTGTTCTATTTTTAGCTCTTACTTTATCGGCAATGATACGTTGTGGTTTCTTTGTTTCCTTCTTTTGACAAATGTACTTATTGTAAGTCGCTTTGGACAAAAGCGTCTGCTAAATGACCTAAATGTAAATGTAAATGTAAATGTACTGTTACACAGTGTAGTGGTGGGGTTGTGTCCCTATAACATTTTCCAATGTAACAGTATTTGTTTGTGAAATTCTGATGACACAGACAATTTATTAGTAAAGTCTGCTCTTTTAAGAAATCTGAATCCTCCAATCGTATTGAACATATGATTAGGTACACAATACCAAGGGAGTTATGTTTGATTTGATCCTGTTAGGAGGAGCTGATCTCAGACCAACCCAAACTTAACAACAATACCACCTCCAAGCCGATAGGGGCGCTGCGCCGCCGACGTCACAAGCGATTTCCGGGTCAACCTTTGATTACCCCGCCTCTCTCCTCCAACAGTCCTTCCGGCTTCACCGCCATCATAGACAGCAGGTAAGAATTTAATGTTGAAAACCTTCATCCAAAAGCCACGTCTAATCTCCGCCATCCGTCCGATTCTAGCGAACAAATTTAAACTACAGCGACCTGTTGACTTCACGACACGTCTGTGTTCAGTATTGGAGATCAACAACAAGTGAAATTAATGAAAAGTTGTCGCTCCGTCAGTGAATAACCAGCATCAGTGGTTCTGTTCGTTCACCACACTAGCCGATAGTTGGTCATTATTCATTAGATTTACTGCCACAGAACGTTACAAGATGTACGGAGACGCGTTTAAGCTTTCGTATGTACGGAAGTTTAAACTGTATATGAATTAACGACCATGTACTCTCCCAACGTCCCGGAACCGGGTTTCTCGCTCATGTTGTGGTCGCATTTCAGTGTACCATTACTACTGTTAAGGTGAACCGAGGATGCTGTTACCACGTGACTGCCCCAAACTCCTAGTTAGACCTGTTGTTTGTGTGTGATCCTTGCAGACATGGCTATACGCTACCCGATGGCCGTCGGCCTCAACAAAGGCCACCCAGTCACCAAGAACGTGACGGCGCCCAAACACAGCCGCCGGCGCGGGGTGAGTATCTGTCTGCTGCCGAGTCGCTGTGCTCACCACCACCGTTGTTCATTCTCATCATGTATCGGTAACTGCTGTAGTCCATCATCATTTTGGGTTGTCTAGTACACACGCAACCCTGACATTTCTCAAATGTTTCCTAACTTTAAGGTGTCTCATTTTGAATGACTGATGCAGTGTTTCTGATGAATGACCGATGTAGGCCCACCACTGGTTCATGAGACGTATATAATCTTTACGCCGAGTTCGCACCGGACGCACTAATGATGCAAAGCGCCGTGGTTTTTGGCGAAGCGCTGCCTTTTGCGTCCATGTAAACCAATGGGACTAATTTCACAGGACGCATAGTGCGACGGTCTGCGGCCGGCTTACGATCCCTCCATATCGTGGTCTATTTTTTTTAGTGCGCCAATCTGTCAAGAAAATACACCTATAACTTACTATAAACAATATAAGTGTGTCTGGTGGATCTGACCATCTTGTTGACCAGCCTTTTGTGGGCGTGCCTTTTTATATCCATACAACCAGTTAATGGATATGAAATTTGAATTTGAAGGTTTGAAATTCTGTGATAGTTTCATACTGCAAAATGTATATTGCAGGAATATGATTACATTGTCAGTTTTGTTCCATTATTGTGCAGCCATGGTTATAATTCCTTTTTGTAAAACGTCACATTGTCATAAGACTTGATTTAAACCATGGGGAGTTTGAGGAGTTCACAAAGTTCAGATGAAATGTTTCAAAGCGCCGTCTTTATTCACCTCGTCTTTCCTCCGCAGCGTCTGACCAAACACAGCAAGTTTGTTCGGGACATGATCCGCGAGGTGTGTGGCTTCGCTCCGTATGAGAGGCGAGCCATGGAGCTGCTGAAGGTGTCCAAGGACAAGAGAGCCCTCAAGTTCATCAAGAAGAGGGTGAGGAGTTGGTTTCACTTCTGTCATGTACAAACAGCCTCAGTCAGCTCTCTGAGTATTTAGACGTTCTGTGGTGGACCTTTATCCGAAGCAACATGTTCACGCGAATATTTGCACTTCACCATATTATATAATAATCAGCAAAATACAATAAACCGTACTGGAATCTACATTTTGTCTCTTTGTAGTGGAAATCTAATCTTAAATAAGATCAAATAAAGGATACATAAATATGAAGGGATACATACATGTCAAAGAGTTTTTTTTTAACCTGTTTCAAATCTGGTGTTTCACTTCTCCAGTATGATGGAAAAGAGACTGCTTTTTCAGATTATTTTTGCGATGAACACTAAATTGATCATGGTGAATTTTTATGCTCAGGATAAAAAAAGTGGTCTATCTTGTAGAATTTTTTTTTTTTAAACTGCAGACATGATGGTGCAGCAAATCTAATTTTATTCCGAATATTTTTTTACCCTTTTATTTAGGGAGGCCGTATGACTTATGATTACTTTTTTAAAATGTTTTTGAAAGATTTGTTTAGCTTGTTTTTCACACACAAACTCTGCTCGATGTAACGCTGCTGTATTTCTTCCACAGATCGGCACTCACATTCGTGCCAAGAGAAAGAGGGAGGAGCTGAGCAACGTTCTGGCCGCCATGAGGAAAGCTGCCGCCAAGAAGGACTAATCTGTCATTTAATAAAACGTTTATTAAACTACAGAACCTTGACTGGTGGTCCGTTTGTCTTCTACTTGTGATGGTGCAGCACGCTGGTTAATAGCTGATCTGAAACCAGTTTCCCTCGGCTCTGTTTTTATGTAGAGCGCTCTCTTTTTGGGGAAATTGTCAAATAACATTCTTCTAAGAAAATATCAATACACTAGTGATGTTTTGTGTCTCAAGCTATTTGAATTTACATGCAAAGATTCATGGCAGACTGGCTCAGATTGCACATCAGTACTGATATGAAGCTGGATCTTACAAAAATTGACAAACTGTTAAGGAGACGGTTTTTACATAATGTTTAGTTCTTACCCCCATATCATGATGCATATATCGCCATGTTTTACCAAGGTAGAAAATATACTTGAGTGTAAATATACACTGCTCAAACAAATAAAGGGAACACTAAGACAACATAATGTAACTGTTAGTAAATAATATTTCTGAGATATCAGCCTGTCCAATTAAGAAGCAGCACTGATTGGGAATCAATTTCACCTGCTGTTGTGTAAATGGAACAGACCACAGGTGGAAACGAGTGGCAATTAGCAAGACATCCCTATAAAGGAATGGTTCTGCAGGTGGTGACCGCAGACCATTTCTCTGTCCTCTGCCTTTCTGGCAGATTTCTTTCATTTTTGTTTGCACAACTAGAGGTAGAATGAGGTGGTTTCGCCAACCCACAGAAGTTGCCCAGTTAGTGCAACTCATCCAGGATGGCACATCAATGCGCACTGTGGTAAGAAGGTTTGCTGTGTCCCCCAGCGCAGTGTCAAGAGCATGGAAGAGATTCCAGGAGACGTGTAGGGGGCCGAAGAAGGACAACAAGATATCAGATAGCCCTACAAAATGACCTCCAGCAGACAACTGATCAAAGTTGAGTTCCAACTCAAACGGTCCCAAATCGACTCCATGAGGGTGGTTTGAGGGCCTGACGTCCACAAATGGGGCCTGTGCTTACAACCCAACACTGTGCAATGCGATTGGCATTTGCTAGAGATCACAGAGATTGGCAGATTCAACATTGGCGCCCTGTGCTCTTCACGGATGAGAGCAGGTTCAGCCTCAGCACGTGACAGAGTCTGGAGATGCTGAGGAGAACGTTCTGCTGCCTGACTGATCTTATGAAGTAGCGTATGACACGCCAACTCGAATGCCACTATGGTGTGTTATCACTACGCACAATCACCTTTTCAAGTGTTTATCAACGCCGAACACTAACCCTAAAGGGCGTATACATACACGCGGATGTGATGGGCCGTTTCAGAGGGTGCTGACAAACACGCAAATGTGTTGGGTCGTTTCGCTGAAAACGTACACATACACGCCACAGGCAGTGGCGTGTATATTTACACACAGTCATGATGCCACGTTGCTGCTGCTGCAACATCCTCCAGCATGACCGGTTTAGCAGTGGGTCAGTGATGGTCTGGGGAGGCATTTCTTTGGAAGGTCACACAGCCCTCCATGTGCTTGGCGGAGGTACTCTGACTACCATTAGGTACTGGGATGAGATCCTCAGGTCCATTGTGAGACCATGTGCTGGTGCAGTGGGCCCTAAGTTCCTTCTAATGCATGACGATGCTAGGCCTCATGTGGCTGGAGTGTGTCAGCAGTTCCTGCATTGATGTTATGGACTGGCCTGCCCGTTCCCCAGACCTGAAGCCTATTGAGAACATCTGGGACATCATGTCTCGCTCCATCCACCAACGCCATGTCACAGCACAGACTGTCCAAGAGTTGACTGCTGCTCTGGTCCAGGTCTGGGGGGAGATCCCTCAGGAGACCATCCGTCGTCTCATCAGGAGCATGCCCAGGCGCTGCAGGGAGTGCATACAGACACGTGGAGGCCACACGCACTACTGAGGATCATATCGACATGTCTTGAAAAATCTCCACAAAAGTTGGATCAGCCTGCGATCTGATTTTCCACTTGGATTTTCCATATGATTCTGAATCAAGACCTCCATAAGATGAGGATTTTGATTTCATTAATCATCCTTATGTTGTTTTGTTGTCAACGCATTGGACTTTGTAATGAATAAAGATTTCCAACTGGAATATGTTATTCATTGAGAACTAGCATGTGGTGTTTAGGTGTTCCCTTTATTTTTTTGAACAGTTTATGTTAAATAGTAACAAAAAATGACCTTGGAAATGCACGTCTCCCAAATAAAGAGAACACTCAAAACCCACATCAGATCCTGATGAACTCATTATTTAGTTGAAAAACTTTACTGATGTTTGATTTGTTAAGGACGTAACAGTCAATAGGCGAGTTCGACTTGATGTAGCCGCCTGCAGCGCGCTACCTAACGTGATGGATTGTGGGTTGAAAGCGATGCATGATGGCTAGAATTGTGTCCGATTTAGCAGCCGACTGCAAAGACGTCGCTGTGTCCCAATTCAGGGTCTGCAGCCTTCGGAGGCTGCATTTGAAGGCCGCTTATGTCACAGAGCTGCGTGAAGGCTGTCCCAATCCGTCTAAATTCGAAGGCTCCTCCAAATGCGGCCGACAAATGTGTCCTCCTTTCGCCCGTATTCGGAGGATGCACCGTTACTATCCTTCGCGGCCTCCCATATCCCAAGATGCTTTGCGCGCCGCTGTTCAACCAACAATGGCGGCGAAAGACGGCAGCAGCTCCGGCACCGGCAGCCGGTAAGTAACGGGGTTTTGCTTAACGTCGGACGTTCAAGGGGCCTTAAATCACATTTGAGTGTTAAAATGCGTGAAGTTAATAATGCTAATACGTGTAGCCACCGGACTGTAGGGCCAGCTACGTGATGTAGCTTAAGGCTATTGATACGAGGAGCTCAGTTAACGTTAGCCTTTAAACGTAACGTAAGCCTAAAACCCTTCACTTTCAAATGTTACAAGCTCCGATGGTAACTTATGTTATTGTAACCGTGGAGCTGTTAAGTGAATTTGTTCTCGTAAGTTGTGTAGGCTACAGTTCGCTCCTCTCGCAGCTGAACATATAACGTTAACGATGGGTTGTGAGCCCCGCTGTATTTCTAGGCTGTAAAACTGTAAACCTTTGGATTGAATACAGAGCTAACCTTAGGAGCATTATTACTGTTAATATCGTTATTATATCGTACAATCATTTTGCATGTTTACATAACAGGAAATGTAATATACATGTCGTTTTGTTGTAGAGAGCAAGGAGCAGACTGAGGATTTGATCAAACTCCGGATCCGGGATGAGAACAACCACCTGTTGAGGCCAAGAACACAGGGCCACCGACAGCAGCAAGAAAGAGTAAAACCGATGACTTGGATTTGATCAGGGAGGACATGAAGTTACAGAGGGAGAGCAAGGAAAGGAGAGAGAGAGAGAGGATGGAGAGATTTTTTTAGTTTATTGGAGAGAATGGTTGAGAGGCGTTGAATTTTTTGGGGGGTGGTGGATGTTTATTTCTCTTCGATTAAGTTCTGTGTTGATTTGTAATTTAAATTGTTAATTAAAAATATTGTATTGTACCATTTTCTTTTCCAAATATTGTATAAAGTTAAATAAAAATCCTATAACCTTGTAACATTATCTGTTCCATTTCTTATTTACAACTAAAGTCAACTTTTGAACTGCTTTTCAGTGACAAGAAAATCATTTATTTTTTG
The DNA here is from genome assembly GCA_029853015.1 of Chelidonichthys spinosus. NCBI lineage: Eukaryota > Metazoa > Chordata > Actinopteri > Perciformes > Triglidae > Chelidonichthys > Chelidonichthys spinosus. Next base: position 395,859 of record CM056826.1, read on the forward strand.
TGTAATTAACAAATATTTACAAAGTTACAATAACTATTGATAAGTGGGTGTTCTTAACATGTAGAACTATTTACAAAAGATCAGCAGAAATAACTATTTACAGAGAACATATATACAGTATCAACTGAGCAGGAGTCCCTGGTGGTGCTGCTGGACTGGATGGGATGCTACAAGAAGGACCCTGGACTCTTCTGGCTCTGAGTGGGACATCATCTGGAAGGTGGGGGGTGAAGGATGCATGTCTCCACTGTCCACCACATCGTCCATCATCGGGGTTTGCAGGGCTGATGCAATCGACGGATGCCATGTCACTAAAATGTTTAAAAGAGAGGCAAGAATAAAATATTGAATTAAGTCAGGGTTATTTACAGGGCTCGTACACATTTTACTATTCAATTTAATCACTTTATAAGCCAAGCATTTCAACTAAAATTCAAGCACTTTTCAGACCTTAAAAAACAGCATTAAAATTACAGCATTTTCAAAGATTTTACATTTTAAGCACCTGTACGAACCCTGTATTAAGTCTTATGGTTAAATGACATTATCCATGTCAATCTATACTTAATATGGCTTGTCACTTAGCAGTATCATTTATTAACGGGTATATTAATTACCACGTACTACACTAGCTATGTATGAACATTAATATGGGTTAAAATAACGGCTTTAACGTTACCTCCCCACGGCTCTCTCCCAGTCGGAGATAAACAAGCCACCGGTGTCACCGCAGCCGCCTCTCCTCTTGCTCAAAAAAATAAAAATTAAATTAAATTAAAAGAAGAAAAAAAAAAAAAAAAGAACATGATGGAGAGTTTTTAATATATATATATATATATATATATATATATATATATATATATATATATATATATATATATATATATATATTAAAAACTCTCCATGTTCGTCTGTCGTATTTTTGTTTTGACTGGTGTTTTTCTCGGGCTTGGCCGGCAGAAGTGATGACGTCGCGACGCAATCAGGAAATGCTCCGTAGGTTAGACCGTCCCATTTACCGACGGTTGACCCAGCCTTCGGAGGAGTCTCCGAAGGTGTCGCCTCCGTAGACCGCGAAGGCGGGGTCCTCCGAAGGCTGCAGACCCTGAATTGGGACACAGCTCCGGTCGCGAGCATATCACGTGACCCAAAACATCGCGGGAACAAGTTTTTAAGAGCCGCTTCTTGCAGCACTTGGCAGCGCGGTCTACGGTGGCTGCAACCGGCTTGTCCACACCTCCGCTACAGCGGAATGGTTCTCATTGATCTCATGGCTTGATCTTAAGTTCCGTGCATTGTGTTGTGAGTAGGCCTATTATATGTGAGGTCTGGTTAATACAAACATAGACTGATAATACAAATATACTGGGAAAAAAGAATGCCTTCCACATGTTGCCTTGCGTGTGTGTGTGTATGTATGTATGTATTTATGTATATATGTATGTGTGTGTGTGTGTGTGTATGTATATATGTATGTGTGTGTGTGTGTGTGTGTGTGTGTGTGTGTGTGCGCGTGTGTGTGTAATACACTTGAACAACGACTTGGGCGGTTCACACCTACGGAACTACAGCCGACGCCATACGTTCCGCCCTTGCGCGAGATGTAATGTCTCCAAAACAACAGGCGGCGCTAATCTGTATTGTGCGCCAAAAAACACGAAAACCGAGGCGGTCCTCTCTACACCACCTTCTTCGAGCCCGCCCCCTCAGACACCTGCAGCTCTCATCGGCGTGGTAAGTCAAGTCAAGTCAAGCCAAGACCATCCCGAACAAGCCTACTGAAATCTGAAAGCTGATCAAACTTCATCACAGCAGCTCATGTGATCTGTGGCAGAGGTGGTAGAGAAGCCAAAACTACTCAAGACTATTGTTACTTTAGAATAATATGACTCAAGTAAAAGTAACAAGTAGTCATCCAAATTTGCTTGAGTAAGAGTAAGAAAGTATTTAGTGAAAAACCAACTTAAGTACTAACTTCTGATTTACTGTTTCAATAATCAGCATGAACATAAAATAGACAAAATATCAATGTGTAAATTCAGATGTTGTCAAACAATTTCCCCTTAACTAAAACAATAAATTCAATCTTTACAAAATAACAAATTAAAGCAAATCCAGCCTCAGGAAACACTAATAAATCCTCAAACTTGCTCAATTTAGTTGTTTGAAAACATTCTCTTCTGTCAGACTGTCACTCATTTTCATAACAAAGCTTTGGAAACCAGCCGAGTAAACAACACTGAGCACTATGTTTGAGCTCTTAAAACGTTGCTTGATAAACATCACAATGTTTACGCCCCCCTGGTAATGCAGGAGATGTTTGGTGCTCCAGCGTGGACGGTCAGTCTGACAGACTCCCAGGAGGGAGGAGGTCTGGCTGTGGGGGTTGGACCGCGACACGGCAGCTGTCCGACTCCTTACTCCCGAGCTCACGGACCCCCGGCCTGGGTGTCTAGAATCTTTCTATAATGACTAGATCCCGAATCCCACGCTGTAGTTTCAGCCATGATCGTCCACTCAGACTCTCTGGTGAGATCACACTGTGCTGCTGTGTGTGTCAGTGGCGGCGCCAGAGTATTTTTTCTGGTTCAACTACGGTGGGGCTAACTCATACGGCGGTGGGGCTCAAATCAATGCCAGAATTTCAATGTGAAAATATAACAACAACCAGTGGCGCCGCCAGCCGGAATCCAGTACGCACTGTGCGGACTTTTTTTGAAGGTGAAAAAAAATAGATGGTGCTGAACAGGGCCGGATTGGAAGATTCAGCGGGCTAGATATTTAAATTATGCAAATCAGCGGGTGACACCAAACAACGTCTGCCCAAGCAAGTCAGAGCTTTTCTTTCTGTCACACAGTGACCTGGAGAGACACAGCCGCATTTGAGAGGACGATCGCGCGTGTGTGCGCAATTACGCATAGCGTGTGTTGGCCCCTCTCCACTACACAATACAGCTCGGCTCTAGTCTCATCACCTCTCTGCTGCTGAGCACTGTGGGCCGAGCCGATGCATGTCTCTCTCCCCGGGCCGGGAGAGTTATCATACCGTACTGTGCGTGTGTGTCCGAGCGGGTGTGTGCGTGCGTGGAGTGCTCACAAGCGTGCGCTTGTGTTTAGTTCGGGGATGGAGGGCACAAAAAAAGTATTTGCACCGGGGGCCTATCACCATGATATACGCTACTGATTTCACTGATACTGAAAACATTACATTTTGTCTTAAAAAAGTATTTTTCCATTTGTTTTTGCAGTTTCTGTGCGTACATTGAAATTGAATCCTGGCGGCGCCGCTGACAACACCCTCCCACAGCTATATACACGCACACAGTGAGAGAGAGAGACAGACAGCGAAACGTGAATAGTTACGTTAACAGCCGGGAACCGAGTGGTCATCTTCCCCTGCAGGTGTCAGCGGTGCGTCCGTAGTTTGATCCAACACGCCCGCCACCGCTATCTGTTGTTCCGTCCGGCGACGTTTAAAAACCAATTTATCCATGATAAATTTTGACCAGCTTACTAACGTTAACTTAACGTGAGTGACTATAAGCTGCTAACGTTAACTGCTAGAGCCAGGTAGCTTACAAACTAGTAGCCTACTGTCTCTGTGTCGAGCATGCACTAAAAGCGGGATCACATGAGTGACGTTGACGTACGGACAGTACAGTCTGTTAATGAACCCAGATCAGTGACAGTTGTCATCGCAGCTGCCTTAATGCTGTTACGACGTGACGTGGTGGTGCTGTTGGACTCCGCACTTTTCTAGGTTATTTTGTTGTTTTTTTCTTGGTGGTTTTTTGGGCTAATGGTAGGGCTAACACAGTTCTTGATTGGGCTATAGCCCAACCAAGCCCCACCCTGGCGCCGCCACTGGTCTGTGTAGATGTCCATCTGTCTGTCTGACAGGGCTGACATGTAGAGACAGACAGGTAACCAGTCTATCACAGGGCTGACATGTAGAGACAGACAGGTAATCAGTCTATCACAGGGCCGACATGTAGAGACAGACAGGTAACCAGTCTATCACAGGCTGACATGTAGAGACAGACAGGTAACCAGTCTATCACAGGGCTGACATGTAGAGACAGACAGGTAACCAGTCTATCACAAGGCTGACATGTAGAGACAGACAGGTAGCCAGTCTATCACAGGGAGACATGTAGAGACAGACAGGTAACCAGTCTATCACAGGGAGACATGTACAGACAGACAGGTAACCAGTCTATCACAGGGCTGACATATAGAGACAGACAGGTAACCAGTCTATCACAGGGCTGACATCTAGAGACAGACAGGTAACCAGTCTATCACAGGGCTGACATGTAGAGACAGACAGGTAACCAGTCTATCACAGGACTGACATGTAGAGACAGACAGGTAACCAGTCTCACAGGGAGACATGTAGAGACGGACAGGTAACCAGTCTATCACAGGGCTGACATGTAGAGACAGACAGGTAACCAGTCTATCACAGGGCTGACATGTAGAGACAGACAGGTAACCAGTCTATCACAAGGCTGACATGTAAAGACAGACAGGTAACCAGTCTATCACAGGGAGACATGTAGAGACAGACAGGTCACCAGTCTATCACAGGATTGACATGTAGAGACAGACAGGTAACCAGTCTATCACAGGGAGACATGTAGAGACAGACAGGTAACCAATCTATCACAGGGCTGACATGTAGAGACAGACAGGTAACCAGTCTATCACAGGGCTGACATCTAGAGACAGACAGGTAACCAGTCTATCACAGGCTGACATGTAGAGACAGACAGGTAACCAGTCTATCACAGGGCTGACATGTAGAGACAGACAGGTAACCAGTCTATCACAGGCTGACATGTAGAGACAGACAGGTAACCAGTCTATCACAGGGCTGACATGTAGAGACAGACAGGTAACCAGTCTATCACAGGGCTGACATGGAGAGACAGACAGGTAACAAGTCTATCACAAGGCTGACATATAGAGACAGACAGGTAACCAGTCTATCACAGGGCTGACATCTAGAGACAGACAGGTAACCAGTCTATCACAGGGCTGACATGTAGAGACAGACAGGTAACCAGTCTATCACAGGGAGACATGTAGAGACAGACAGGTAACCAGTCTATCACAGGACTGACATGTAGAGACAGACAGGTAACCAGTCTATCACAGGGAGACATGTAGAGACAGACATGTAACCAGTCTATCACAGGGAGACATGTAGAGACAGACAGGTAACCAGTCTATCACAGGGCTGACATCTAGAGACAGACAGGTAACCAGTCTATCACAGGGCTGACATGTAGAGACAGACAGGTAACCAGTCTATCACAAGGCTGACATGTAAAGACAGACAGGTAACCAGTCTATCACAGGGAGACATGTAGAGACAGACAGGTAACCAGTCTATCACAGGGCTGACATGTAGAGACAGACAGGTAACCAGTCTATCACAGGGCTGACATGTAGAGACAGACAGGGAACCAGTCTATCACAGGGCTGACATATAGAGAAAGACTGGTAACCAGTCCATCACAGGGCTGACATATAGAGACAGACAGGTAACCAGTCTATCACAGGGCTGACATCTAGAGACAGACAGGTAACCAGTCTATCACAGGCTGACATGTAGAGACAGACAGGTAACCAGTCTATCACAGGGCTGACATGTAGGGACAGACAGGTAACCAGTCTATCACAGGGAGACATGTACAGACAGACAGGTAACCAGTCTATCACAGGGAGACATGTAGAGACAGACAGGTAACCAGTCTATCACAGGACTGACATGTAGAGACAGACAGGTAACCAGTCTATCACAGGGAGACATGTAGAGACAGACAGGTAACCAGTCTATCACAGGGAGACATGTAGAGACAGACAGGTAACCAGTCTATCACAGGGCTGACATATAGAGACAGACAGGTAACCAGTCTATCACAGGGCTGACATCTAGAGACAGACAGGTAACCAGTCTATCACAGGGCTGACATGTAGAGACAGACAGGTAACCAGTCTATCACAGGGCTGACATGTAAAGACAGACAGGTAACCAGTCTATCATAGGGAGACATGTACAGACAGACAGGTAACCAGTCTATCACAGGACTGACATGTAGAGACAGACAGGTAACCAGTCTATCACAGGCTGACATGTAGAGACAGACAGGTAACCAGTCTATCACAGGGCTGACATGTAGAGACAGACAGGTAACCAGTCTATCACAGGGCTGACATGGAGAGACAGACAGGTAACCAGTCTATCACAAGGCTGACATGTAGAGACAGACAGGTAACCAGTCTATCACAGGGCTGACATATAGAGACAGACAGGTAACCAGTCTCACAGTGCTGACATGTAGAGACAGACAGGTAACCAGTCTATCACAGGGAGACATGTAAAGACAGACAGGTAACCAGTCTATCACAGGGAGACATGTAGAGACAGACAGGTAACCAGTCTATCACAGGGCTGACATATAGAGACAGACAGGTAACCAGTCTATCACAGGGCTGACATCTAGAGACAGACAGGTAACCAGTCTATCACAGGGCTGACATGTAGAGACAGACAGGTAACCAGTCTATCACAGGGCTGACATGTAGAGACAGACAGGTAACCAGTCTATCACAAGGCTGACATGTAAAGACAGACAGGTAACCAGTCCATCACAGGGAGACATGTAGAGACAGACAGGTAACCAGTCTATCACAGGACTGACATGTAGAGACAGACAGGTAACCAGTCTATAACAGGGAGACATGTAGAGACAGACAGGTAACCAGTCTATCACAGGGAGACATGTAGAGACAGACAGGTAACCAGTCTATCACAGGACTGACATGTAGAGACAGACAGGTAACCAGTCTATCACAGGGAGACATGTAGAGACAGACAGGTAACCAGTCTATCACAGGGAGACATGTAGAGACAGACAGGTAACCAGTCTATCACAGGGCTGACATATAGAGACAGACAGGTAACCAGTCTATCACAGGGCTGACATCTAGAGACAGACAGGTAACCAGTCTATCACAGGGCTGACATCTAGAGACAGACAGGTAACCAGTCTATCACAGGGCTGACATGTAAAGACAGACAGGTAACCAGTCTATCATAGGGAGACATGTACAGACAGACAGGTAACCAGTCTATCACAGGACTGACATGTAGAGACAGACAGGTAACCAGTCTATCACAGGCTGACATGTAGAGACAGACAGGTAACCAGTCTATCACAGGGCTGACATGTAGAGACAGACAGGTAACCAGTCTATCACAGGGCTGACATGGAGAGACAGACAGGTAACCAGTCTATCACAAGGCTGACATGTAGAGACAGACAGGTAACCAGTCTATCACAGGGCTGACATATAGAGACAGACAGGTAACCAGTCTCACAGTGCTGACATGTAGAGACAGACAGGTAACCAGTCTATCACAGGGAGACATGTAAAGACAGACAGGTAACCAGTCTATCACAGGGAGACATGTAGAGACAGACAGGTAACCAGTCTATCACAGGGCTGACATATAGAGACAGACAGGTAACCAGTCTATCACAGGGCTGACATCTAGAGACAGACAGGTAACCAGTCTATCACAGGGCTGACATGTAGAGACAGACAGGTAACCAGTCTATCACAGGGCTGACATGTAGAGACAGACAGGTAACCAGTCTATCACAAGGCTGACATGTAAAGACAGACAGGTAACCAGTCCATCACAGGGAGACATGTAGAGACAGACAGGTAACCAGTCTATCACAGGACTGACATGTAGAGACAGACAGGTAACCAGTCTATAACAGGGAGACATGTAGAGACAGACAGGTAACCAGTCTATCACAGGGAGACATGTAGAGACAGACAGGTAACCAGTCTATCACAGGACTGACATGTAGAGACAGACAGGTAACCAGTCTATCACAGGGAGACATGTAGAGACAGACAGGTAACCAGTCTATCACAGGGAGACATGTAGAGACAGACAGGTAACCAGTCTATCACAGGGCTGACATATAGAGACAGACAGGTAACCAGTCTATCACAGGGCTGACATCTAGAGACAGACAGGTAACCAGTCTATCACAGGGCTGACATCTAGAGACAGACAGGTAACCAGTCTATCACAGGGCTGACATGTAAAGACAGACAGGTAACCAGTCTATCATAGGGAGACATGTACAGACAGACAGGTAACCAGTCTATCACAGGACTGACATGTAGAGACAGACAGGTAACCAGTCTATCACAGGCTGACATGTAGAGACAGACAGGTAACCAGTCTATCACAGGGAGACATGTAGAGACAGACAGGTAACCAGTCTATCACAGGGCTGACATTAGAGACAGACAGGTAACCAGTCTATCACAGGGCTGACATGTAAAGACAGACAGGTAACCAGTCTATCAAGGGAGACATGTACAGACAGACAGGTAACCAGTCTATCACAGGACTGACATGTAGAGACAGACAGGTAACCAGTCTATCACAGGCTGACATGTAGAGACAGACAGGTACCAGTCTATCACAGGACTGACATGTAGAGACAGACAGGTAACCAGTCTATCACAGGGAGACATGTAGAGACAGACAGGTAACCAGTCTATCAAGGGAGACATGTAGAGACAGACAGGTAACCAGTCTATCACAGGACTGACATGTAGAGCAGACAGGTAACCAGTCTATCACAGGGGACATGTAGAGACAGACAGGTAACCAGTCTATCACAGGGCTGACATGTAGAGACAGACAGGTAACCAGTCTATCACAGGGCTGACATGGAGAGACAGACAGGTAACCAGTCTATCAGAAGGCTGACATGTAGAGACAGACAGGTAACCAGTCTATCACAGGGCTGACATATAGAGACAGACAGGTAACCAGTCTATCACAGGGCTGACATGTAGAGACAGACAGGTAACCAGTCTATCACAGGGAGACATGTAGAGACAGACAGGTAACCAGTCTATCACAGGACTGACATGTAGAGACAGACAGGTAACCAGTCTATCACAGGGAGACATGTAGAGACAGACAGGTAACCAGTCTATCACAGGGAGACATGTAGAGACAGACAGGTAACCAGTCTATCACAGGGCTGACATGTAGAGACAGACAGGTAACCAGTCTATCACAAGGCTGACATGTAAAGACAGACAGGTAACCAGTCTATCACAGGGAGACATGTAGAGACAGACAGGTAACCAGTCTATCACAGGACTGACATGTAGAGACAGACAGGTAACCAGTCTATCACAGGGAGACATGTAGAGACAGACAGGTAACCAGTCTATCACAGGGAGACATGTAGAGACAGACAGGTAACCAGTCTATCACAGGACTGACATGTAGAGACAGACAGGTAACCAGTCTATCACAGGGAGACATGTAGAGACAGACAGGTAACCAGTCTATCACAGGGAGACATGTAGAGACAGACAGGTAACCAGTCTATCACAGGGCTGACATATAGAGACAGACAGGTAACCAGTCTATCACAGGGCTGACATCTAGAGACAGACAGGTAACCAGTCTATCACAGGGCTGACATCTAGAGACAGACAGGTAACCAGTCTATCACAGGGCTGACATGTAAAGACAGACAGGTAACCAGTCTATCATAGGGAGACATGTACAGACAGACAGGTAACCAGTCTATCACAGGACTGACATGTAGAGACAGACAGGTAACCAGTCTATCACAGGCTGACATGTAGAGACAGACAGGTAACCAGTCTATCACAGGGCTGACATGTAGAGACAGACAGGTAACCAGTCTATCACAGGGCTGACATGGAGAGACAGACAGGTAACCAGTCTATCACAAGGCTGACATGTAGAGACAGACAGGTAACCAGTCTATCACAGGGCTGACATATAGAGACAGACAGGTAACCAGTCTATCACAGGGCTGACATGTAGAGACAGACAGGTAACCAGTCTATCACAGGGAGACATGTAGAGACAGACAGGTAACCAGTCTATCACAGGACTGACATGTAGAGACAGACAGGTAACCAGTCTATCACAGGGAGACATGTAGAGACAGACATGTAACCAGTCTATCACAGGGAGACATGTAGAGACAGACAGGTAACCAGTCTATCACAGGGCTGACATCTAGAGACAGACAGGTAACCAGTCTATCACAGGGCTGACATGTAAAGACAGACAGGTAACCAGTCTATCATAGGGAGACATGTACAGACAGACAGGTAACCAGTCTATCACAGGACTGACATGTAAGACAGACAGGTAACCAGTCTATCACAGGGAGACATGAGAGACAGACAGTAACCAGTCTATCACAGGGAGACATGTAGAGACAGACAGGTAACCAGTCTATCACAGGGCTGACATTAGAGACAGACAGGTAACCAGTCTATCACAGGGCTGACATGTAAAGACAGACAGGTAACCAGTCTATCAAGGGAGACATGTACAGACAGACAGGTAACCAGTCTATCACAGGCTGACATGTAGAGACAGACAGGTAACCAGTCTCACAGGGCTGACATGTAGAGACAGACAGGTAACCAGTTATCACAGGGAGACATGTAGAGACAGACAGGTAACCAGTCTATCACAGGGAGACATGTAGAGACAGACAGGTAACCAGTCTATCACAGGAGACATGTAGAGACAGACAGGTAACCAGTCTATCACAGGGAGACATGTAGAGCAGACAGGTAACCAGTCTATCACAGGAGACATGTAGAGACAGACAGGTAACCAGTCTATCACAGGGCTGACATTAGAGACAGACAGGTAACCAGTCTATCACAGGGCTGACATGAGAGACAGACAGGTAACCAGTCTATCAAAGGCTGACATGTAGAGACAGACAGGTAACCAGTCTCACGGGGACATTAGAGACAGACAGGTAACCAGTCTATCACAGGGCTGACATGTAGAGACAGACAGGTAACCAGTCTATCACAGGGAGACATGTAGAGACAGACAGGTAACCAGTCTATCACAGGACTGACATGTAGAGACAGACAGGTAACCAGTCTATCACAGGGAGACATGTAGAGACAGACATGTAACCAGTCTATCACAGGGAGACATGTAGAGACAGACAGGTAACCAGTCTATCACAGGGCTGACATCTAGAGACAGACAGGTAACCAGTCTATCACAGGGCTGACATGTAAAGACAGACAGGTAACCAGTCTATCATAGGGAGACATGTACAGACAGACAGGTAACCAGTCTATCACAGGACTGACATGTAGAGACAGACAGGTAACCAGTCTATCACAGGCTGACATGTAGAGACAGACAGGTAGCCAGTCTATCACAGGACTGACATGTAGAGACAGACAGGTAACCAGTCTATCACAGGGAGACATGTAGAGACAGACAGGTAACCAGTCTATCACAGGGAGACATGTAGAGACAGACAGGTAACCAGTCTATCACAGGACTGACATGTAGAGGCAGACAGGTAACCAGTCTATCACAGGGAGACATGTAGAGACAGACAGGTAACCAGTCTATCACAGGGCTGACATGTAGAGACAGACAGGTAACCAGTCTATCACAGGGCTGACATGGAGAGACAGACAGGTAACCAGTCTATCACAAGGCTGACATGTAGAGACAGACAGGTAACCAGTCTATCACAGGGCTGACATATAGAGACAGACAGGTAACCAGTCTATCACAGGGCTGACATGTAGAGACAGACAGGTAACCAGTCTATCACAGGGAGACATGTAGAGACAGACAGGTAACCAGTCTATCACAGGACTGACATGTAGAGACAGACAGGTAACCAGTCTATCACAGGGAGACATGTAGAGACAGACATGTAACCAGTCTATCACAGGGAGACATGTAGAGACAGACAGGTAACCAGTCTATCACAGGGCTGACATCTAGAGACAGACAGGTAACCAGTCTATCACAGGGCTGACATGTAAAGACAGACAGGTAACCAGTCTATCATAGGGAGACATGTACAGACAGACAGGTAACCAGTCTATCACAGGCTGACATGTAGAGACAGACAGGTAACCAGTCTCACAGGGCTGACATGTAGAGACAGACAGGTAACCAGTGTATCACAGGGAGACATGTAGAGACAGACAGGTAACCAGTCTATCACAGGGAGACATGTAGAGACAGACAGGTAACCAGTCTATCACAGGACTGACATGTAGAGACAGACAGGTAACCAGTCTATCACAGGGAGACATGTAGAGACAGACAGGTAACCAGTCTATCACAGGGAGACATGTAGAGACAGACAGGTAACCAGTCTATCACAGGGCTGACATCTAGAGACAGACAGGTAACCAGTCTATCACAGGGCTGACATGTAGAGACAGACAGGTAACCAGTCTATCAAAGGACTGACATGTAGAGACAGACAGGTAACCAGTCTCACTGGGAGACATGTAGAGACGGACAGGTAACCAGTCTATCACAGGGCTGACATGTAGAGACAGACAGGTAACCAGTCTATCACAGGGCTGACATGTAGAGACAGACAGGTAACCAGTCTATCACAAGGCTGACATGTAAAGACAGACAGGTAACCAGTCTATCACAGGGAGACATGTAGAGACAGACAGGTAACCAGTCTATCACAGGGCTGACATATAGAGACAGACAGGTAACCAGTCTATCACAGGGCTGACATCTAGAGACAGACAGGTAACCAGTCTATCACAGGGCTGACATGTAGAGACAGACAGGTAACCAGTCTATCAAAGGACTGACATGTAGAGACAGACAGGTAACCAGTCTCACAGGGAGACATGTAGAGACGGACAGGTAACCAGTCTATCACAGGGCTGACATGTAGAGACAGACAGGTAACCAGTCTATCACAGGGCTGACATGTAGAGACAGACAGGTAACCAGTCTATCACAAGGCTGACATGTAAAGACAGACAGGTAACCAGTCTATCACAGGGAGACATGTAGAGACAGACAGGTCACCAGTCTATCACAGGACTGACATGTAGAGACAGACAGGTAACCAGTCTATCACAGGGAGACATGTAGAGACAGACAGGTAACCAGTCTATCACAGGGCTGACATGTAGAGACAGACAGGTAACCAGTCTATCACAGGGAGACATGTAGACACAGACAGGTAACCAGTCTATCACAGGCTGACATGTAGAGAAAGACAGGTAACCAGTCTATCACAGGCTGACATGTAGAGACAGACAGGTAACCAGTCTCACAGGGCTGACATGTAGATACAGACAGGTAACCAGTCTATCACAGGGAGACATGTAGAGACAGACAGGTAACCAGTCTATCACAGGGAGACATGTACAGACAGACAGGTAACCAGTCTATCACAGGCTGACATGTAGAGACAGACAGGTAACCAGTCTCACAGGGCTGACATGTAGATACAGACAGGTAACCAGTCTATCACAGGGAGACATGTAGAGACAGACAGGTAACCAGTCTATCACAGGGCTGACATGTAGAGACAGACAGGTAACCAGTCTATCACAAGGCTGACATGTAAAGACAGACAGGTAACCAGTCTATCATAGGGCTGACATATAGAGACAGACAGGTAACCAGTCTATCACAGGGTTGACATGTAGAGACAGACAGGTAACCAGTCTATCACAGGGAGACATGTAGAGACAGACAGGTAACCAGTAGATCACAGCGCTGACATGTAGAGACAGACAGGTAACCAGTCTATCACAGGGCTGACATGTAGAGACAGACAGGTAACCAGTCTATCACAGGCTGACATGTAGAGACAGACAGGTAACCAGTATATCACAGGGCTGACATGTAGAGACAGACAGGTAACCAGTCTATCACAGGCTGACATGTAGAGACAGACAGGTAACCAGTATATCACAGGGCTGACATGTAGAGACAGACAGGTAACCAGTCTATCACAGGCTGACATGTAGAGACAGACAGGTAACCAGTCTCACAGGGCTGACATGTAGAGACAGACAGGTAACCAGTCTATCACAGGCTGACATGTAGAGACAGACAGGTAACCAGTCTCACAGGGCTGACATGTAGAGACAGACCGGTAACCATAGTAACCAACTCTCAGTCCTGCATGCCTGTGCACGGTGTCTGAGATTACTCTGATCATCAGAATAAATTACAAGATAATAGGTTGGAACTCACATTTGGCCTAAATAAGCAGCTGCTGAGAAAACAACAGCTCTCGTCTGTCTCTGCTGGCAGCGTCAGGGTGTGTGGCCCTTCCATAAATGTGTTTGTGGCGTTTGCTGACTCCACCAAAAAGCGATGATTACCTTTGATTGATGCCACTCCTTAGAAATAAGTGTTCCTTTTTACCCTCTTGGGTGAACTTGCTTTTCTGAACTGAAACATGTCTGATCCGGTCTGGATTATCACACACTACTTCAGCACTCACATTCATTTGTTGAAGCGCTTGACTCCAACGTTGGCAGAGGGCGTTGAACTGCTCAACAACGTGTGCATTCATGTGTCGCAGCGAGCCGCGGCTGCAGCACAACATGCCTATAGACGTTGTTACAGTTGGAGAAGCTATAGTAGATAGTTGAACAAAAACATTCCTGAAGTCTGCGTCAAACTGAAATGGTCGTTCAGGACTGAAAGGCAACGCCCAGTGATCAGACAGTCAACACTTTCCCACTCATGACGGCAACCCAGAGCGGCAACCGGCAACGTGAGACGTCCTGACTGGCTGGTGATGAGAAGACTATCATCGCCAGCCTGTCATGGCAAGTAAGAAAGTTGGTGATCTATTTTCAAAGTGTGATCCAAAAGTTTTGATATCCTTATATCCTTATATTATAATATTTGATATCTTTATTTTGTAACATGGTGGGGTGCCCTTCAGCCTCTTGTGGTCAAAATGAGTCTTACAACAATAAACACATTTTCCCACCTGTTTTCTCCACAGACATTACACAGACTGAATTCATTGTGACGTGACGTTATTAATGAATTTCTATCCATGAAGCATTGCTTAATGTTTTTTTTAGGCATAGAGGCCTTTATTAGCAGTGGGCAGACAGGAAACATAGGAGAGAGGGGGGTGTGACATGCAGGAAAGGAACTCTGGCTGGGACTTGTACCGGGGCTACTGCGTATATACGTTTCGTACATGGCATGCGCTCTAACTATGGGTGTGAATCTTTGGCTTCACAGTGATTCGATTGGATTAACGATACAGTAGTTGACCATTCGATTCAAGCACAATTTTTTTTGGTAACGATTCGATTCGATTTGATTCGATTCTTTAAATCACGATGCGATTCAGTAACTTGTAACCAAAATTCTATATCCATTAAATAAACATGCAATAATGCGAGTGAGACTATCTGTATTCTTCTGAAAGGTGAAAAATAACATATTTATTCTAGAAAGAAGTAGTCCTGCATAATATTTTGTAGTTAAACATTGCTCAGTTATTTTAAACATTTTTCAGTAGACTACATGCTGGCAGGGGAGAGTGTCTTAAACGTATTAAAACATTAATCATAAGTAAAAATCACGATCCATCCGATTAAATGCATTTATATCGATTATTGGTGAAGCCAAAAGGATTCATTCTATTTATTTATTTGAGCAGATCGATTTAGTAGAATCTATAGGACTGACAATTGATTAATCGATTAATCGAATGAATCGTTATACCTCTAGCTCTAACCACTCCGCCAACTGTGCGCCACATTACTTAACATTTTAAGATTAAATAACATCATGGTTTGTGTTAAAATAATAACATAACAAAGTAATGTTACAATATATAACTTGAGTACATAATAATCAATGTGTCAATCCAGTCTGAACATGTTCTCCTTCAGTAACGCTGCTGAAGATGATTTAACAAGTGTGTTAGGAACTCCACCGTATTCTGTGAACAGTGTGCGGTCTTTGTTTGAGTGACTGACCTGAGATCTCATCTTACAGGTCCTCCGATTTTCCATTCCTGAAAGCTCATGTTTCAGTCCGGTGAAAACCAGAGGGGGCGAAGCAGAGAAAGGAGGGGGAGGAGGAGGAGGAGGAGAGAACAGGTGACAGACGAAGGCCATGAAGACCTGGACAAGCGGACAGAAACACACTGAGGAATCTCCACCACTCCCACTCTATAATTTCCTCATTCTCTCTCTCTCTCTCTCTCTCTCTCTCTCTCTCTCTCTCTCCACACACACACATACACACACACACACACACACACACACCACACACAGAGGAATTATCATGAGTCATTGATTCACTTTTGATAGTTTTTACTCTCATAAATTGCTGAATTATACAAAACCTCAGCCATCAATGCCTTATGTTTAATATAGTTGGATAAAGTTAATCTAACTAGTTAATATAATTACCGGTAGATCTACAACTTTTAATGCACCCTCTGCTGCTAAATTCAATACTGCGGTGAACATCGCCACTAGTGTTGCCTCTCTCTGCAAATTTCATGTTTTTAATAACATGTTCTTCCATCTTGGATGAAATTGCTCCCCTCAAAGCTAAAAAGCCCAGTCGTCTCTTGATGTCCCGGATAGATGAAAATATTCGGGTGCTGAAGCAAAAATGCAACAAGGTGTAGCATTTGTGGAAATTGTCTCTAATCAGGAACACAGAGAAACATTCTAGAACTGGAAAAATCAGTCCAATTCCAGAATGTTCTTCAGCATGTGAGCTGTGTCGTCAACCCTCCCTCAGGCAAGGCTTTAGATGCCTCCCCTGAGAAATGCGAAGAACTTTTGTCCTTTGTTACTCGAATATACTCTCATTTCTCCCCCAGATTCTCCAACTACTGGTGACAACGCCTGCACAGTTTCCTTCCACTCATTCAATCCAATTCACCCTCTGCATTAACTGATATGATCATGAAAATGAAAAGCTCAACCTGTCCTTTAGATATTATTGCTTTAAAATGTCACAGTCACCCTCTATCTTGTAAATGTTAAACTGCTCTCTGTTGACAGGATCTATTGATTTCTCTGATCTTAACCAAAACCAGCTTTTAGGTCCTACCTAACAGAAAGGTTTTTGTGTCGGTATGCCAGGTCATCTGTAACAGGTGTCCTCTGTGGGGTGCCTCAAGGCTTGGTGCTTGGTCCAGTTCTCTTTTCCATTTACATGCTCCCTCTTGGCCACCTTGTACGAAGACAAATGATTAGTTCCATTTTAATGCAGATGACACTCAGATCTATCTGAGCTGTGACCCTGAACACACAGTCAACCTGCTGAATTGCCATCATGAGAGACGCAAGTTGATGTCACAACATTTCCTGCAGCTAAATGCAGATAAGACAGAAATATTAGTGATAGTGCTAGCACCCATATTTCCAACAGTCTCGCTCCATTTTCCCATTCAGGGTGTGCTCACACTGCACCAACTGTACCGCGCCCAGGCACCATGGAGCCTAAAGTCCAGATTGTGTGTCTAGTGTAATGATCCATTCCGTACTTAAGAACAGAACGCTTCCTTGGCCCGGCACAGTTGGAAGAGGTGGATTTGAGTATGGTACGGTTCATGCACGAGCGCATGCATGGGTACGCAATGTGGACATGACGTAGGCTTTTATCGATAGGCCGTTATATTTATTTATAAGGTTGGCATTCACTCTTTAATGTTACTGAACGTTCTGGAAGAAATCTAGTGGACCTTGAGTTCATTTTCAAGGTGAAGAAGCTCCATGGGTTTTGAACACATTTATAAACAGTCTGCCCGTTAATCATGGTGAAGAGATGATAAATCTAAAACATCATTAAATATGATTTAGAGCTATGTTATGTCAACAAATTATTGATACACATTGCAATAAATACTTAACTGTGCTTATCTGGTGTTAGTTAGCGTTTATTCAAGGCTTAGGAATGCGAGGCGGCTCAAAGTAAAGTTATGACATGCAGGGGAGTCATTCTCTTGGCTGGGTTAGCTTCAGTGTATACTATGACAGGTCTGTTTGCTTCGTCTTTGTATGTGTGTGTGATTGCTCAGCCTTTTCAGCAGGCATATAGGCAGTTTCCTGTGGAACCAGTTTTCACACTGAGAACACTAAATAGAGAAACTCCACCCTTGTAATCAGCAGGCCACATCAACCTGCTGCTTTAGGGTTACAGCGCACACTTACATACATTTATTTTGTGGCATTTGGATTATCTTCAAGAAATACATGTGACAGTGTAAATCTATACAAATGTGTTGAATCTCAGGATCACTTATATCATGATACAGAACATTTCTTCCTCATTTCAGCAACTGTTAAATGTTGTCTATGTCGATTATTTTATCTCATGTCGTGGTCATTTCTGTTTTTTTTTAATAGATCACACAGTTCCCGGCAGCCCAGTCACCAGAGAAAATGTTGTCATTGTTTTAGTCTGCAAAACCACAAATACTCTGTACAAATGACCATTACTGCAAGTTATGTGGTATAACAAGTGAGAAAGTCCACTTGACTGATTGTGGTCCATTTAGAGTCAAACAGACCAGAAAGCAGGGGATGCTTTAGGGGCGGGGCTACCTGCTGATTGACAGGTCCCTACCAGACTTTAACACTTAGCTGTAAAGTTGATGCAGCGGTACTATAGCCACAACAACAAAACAGGAAGGAAATCACATCAACAACAGTGTTGCCATGGTGACTGACGAGAGGCTGCAGGTTGTAGGCGGTTTGAGTGAGAGATTCGTCTCGACTTGTTTCCAGTTGACTGCAGCTCATCAAATGTCTTTCAGCTTGGATCATCATTTACAACAGTATTTCTGTCCGTCTTATTTTTAACTTTGTGTCAGTTTGTTCATTCTTAAAAGGGCATTTTGTAATGTTTAGCTTCTTATTGATGGCAATGTCACTATTGTTTTGAGAGAAACATTTTTAGAAGTTTCCCAGAATGTCTTTCCTCTGTATCAAACATGGCCAAGAATCTAAAGGAGCACAGACACCAACCACTTTTTAAATCTGTTTGCTTCGTGCCAAATTGCCAATGGCACCAAAACTCCCAAGACAGACACTGACTGACATTAATAACATTTTAATTTTGTGACTCCATGAGTCACAGACACATCTGCTTTCAACTGAAGCAAAAATATGCCGCACCCTACCTGGGAAACACCCTCTGAACATCCCTCCTTTGAATCATATGTTTTGTTGCCACAGCCCAAGTTCAAACGAAAGTTCTCAGTTCTCACACCCACTGTATTACCGCATGATAATAGAATTATGGAACATTGTAGAAAAACCCTGCTCTACTCGCCTTTATATGAAAACATGGCTTTCAGTCATATCCTCTCCTGCTATGCAAAAAGAATGTGCTTGTACTTGCTCTCATTTGTAGTATGAGTGGTGCTGACAGCTCCAAGTCGGCAGTCCGCTACACCCAGACCTGGTGTTAACATCGGCATCTACAGGGCAAGTGGTCCTGCTGGACCATTCACATCAGCAAACTCTCAAACTCCTGAGAGTAAAAGCACTGTAGCGTAGAAGAGCCACAAAGAACATTCTGGAGGCTGCTAAAAAGGCCTTCCTGTGGATCTGGAAGGGGCCTCTCGGATACAAGACCAAAAACACTCTTTGTCCCTGACATATTCTCACCACAGTCATGTGCAAGCAACATGTTCTCACTCCAAGATGACTAGCATATTTCAAATGGTCTGTGAGTTAAGAAGGAAAATGTCAAAATGTGACAACATTTCATGGTATAATAATATAACAAGTGAGAAAGTCCACAAACAATGGGTAGATGGGTCAAACAGAACAAGGCTTTCACCCAGGAGTCCATTGTTTGTGTCCCATGTAAACCCCAAATTTAACATTTACTACTTAATGCTTCTTGATGTCCAATCCATGATGTTTTCTCTAACCTTAAACAATCATTCCACAACTGTTGTTCAGTTGGTGCAGGTGTATTATTAGTTATTGTTATATTATTAGTACATTGATGGAATGTGGAAGCACCAGCACCAGCTGATGTCAGTCAACTATGCTCATTTCTGGGAATGCTAAACTACTCTGGACCGTTCGTCCCTGACCTGGCCCCTGTCCTGAAACCACTGAATGAACTGCTCGTAAAAGGGAAGAAATGACAGTGGATGTCAGCCTGGGAGTCATTGTTCAAGACAACAAAAGCACTCCTTGTAGCACAGGAAGTATTGACACTGCGAACCTAAGCTGCCACTCTATCTCGCTTCTCTCACTTTATGGGGTTGGAGCTGTGCTCTCGCACGTTCTGCCGAATGGCACGGAAAGACCAATAGCCTATGCATCACAAACTCTCACCAAAGTGGAACAAAATTATGCTCAGATTTAGAGGGAGGCGCTAGCGATAGTCTTTGGAGTATGCAAGTTCCATCAGTACCTCTATGGAAACAAGTTCACCCTACTCATTGACCATCGCTGACCTCCATCCTGAGTCCAGTGAAAAGTAGGCTACGCCGCCAATGGCGTTGGGCATTTGTTCCGTCAAAGACAAACTTCGGTACGCACAGAAACCTCGCACACCGAGTCCGATGCGTTTTTTAATACATATTGGTTGTGAAAATTCATCAACAGGGAGGGAGATTCTGTGTTCGACTAACTTCATGAAAAAAGAAAAAGAGCAGCACAGCAGTTGGATCGTGGAGATAGGTAGTCTTCTTTCTGATGTGTGGTCCCAGAAGTACTGGACCACTGACCTCCTGAAGTCCACCTGGACCGACCGGGATCGTTGAAAATAAAGGAGTCATCGAGCAGTTAGCAGGATCATTGCACAGCTTCATTCATTTTGGATCAGGAGTTGGCTTTGCACCAAATGCTATATGAGATATTACACAAAAATGTCAATTGAATTGAAATTGTTTCTTTGTAGTCATTTTGGGCCTCTTCATAGTCATTCATAGTCTCTTCCTAGTTGTGTGTCTTTTAGTGACATTTTGTTGGTGACGGCTAGGCTCATTCAGAGAGAGAGAGAGAGGAGGGAGGAGAGAGAGAGAGAGAGAGAGAGAGAGAGAGAAGCGAAGCCCTCCTACTTCCCCTCCTCCCTCCTCCTCGTCCCCCTCCTCCCTCCTAAACCTCCTCCTCGCCTCTGACAGCTCAGTCTGGTTGGAAGTCTCACCAGCGCCACTGGGACTCTATCGGTTCACTTGATACGGATACTGGGAGCAGTCATGCCTCGGGTTTTTTCGCCCGTGTTGCTCTTTCTCCTGGCTGCGGTGAGTAGCCGAAGTTAACTTTGTATGACTGGAAATATAAATGTTGTTCAGATAATGTTCGGTATTTAAAACAAATAGTCCCAGGCAGATCAGCTGTCCAGCCTCTTCACAATGAACATGATGCTTATTATGTTGTCTGCGTTGACTGGAACAAAATACCTGGCTGCCATGGCAACGCTCAGGTGTGTTCGGTTTCACCAGTCAAAGCTTTTCTCATTCAGCACCTCTAAACTTCCCTTCTTTGGATTTATAATAATGTACTGTTTACATTTGCTTTTTATTAAACCATGAGCTCGTCATATAAATGATGTGGTCAGCCTGTTTAGTATGGGTTATTCAAATTTGTTATTATAATTTATGTCACAAACCTTTCATCGCAGTAACTAATGCTAACGCTTTACTTTTCTAATGAAACAAAAATCAGCTTCACTAAAGGATATGATGTGGCCGTTATTCCTTCTCCGACCGTCCTGTTCTGATGCGGTGCTGATTAAATTCAGATTTGTTAAGTTAATGTTAATTGTTGTTATTGACTTAAGGGTCTGATGAGTGAATAATTATTGGAGCTGGGCTATCAGTGCTCAATGTAAGGTATCGACTTGTATGTGTGGCACGATATGAAAAGTTCATGTCACGATTATCCCGCCAAAAATAATTGTGATTCATGATTTTATCCTGAAAATCGTAAAAATATTCTTACTCTTACTCTTGAAAAGACACTTAAACATATAAGAATCACTTTACATTGTGTTAACAAAAAAATAGTTCCAATCATAAGGTCTGTCATTTATCACATGATACTGCCTGTATTTTTAAAATCAGGCTCTATGTTTGTCTTTGCGACCACGATAGTGAGCTAGACCACTTTCTCAGGTCACCCACGATGATAATCACGCTTATCCCGAACATGAAAATTCACCAGGATCGACTTATTGTGAGTGTTTTTTATTCCCAGATGCGCGATACAATCCTATATGGTCCCATCCCTAATCAACCATGATAAGCTGGTCCCAGTTTGTATCGAAACCAGTCATTTCATCTTTTTTTGTACACAGACATAGAAAAACAAGACTGGTGGTGTATTTGACCGAGTCGGCAGTTTTATTAAACGGTGGTGGCATTTAACGCTGCTGAATGGTTCCTCTCACATCGAAGGAAGCAGGAGAAAAGTAACAGATGAGGAACTGGTATTATCGGGGTGATGTTTGAAAAGACACTCATCTGTTTATGATTATCCCAGTAAGAGAGAAAGGAGCATAAAGACGATACTGTATCATTGAGGCGCTCAGAGATGGGAGGCCACTCCTTCACGAGGTTACTCTCCTGTCATCACCGAGCTGCAGAGGCTTTGTTGAATCTAGGAGTGGCTGGGTGTGTCGGCCTCTCCCAGCACCTCACCAGACTGGTGGATCTTTTCACACACAGTACTTTGGAGTGAACAATTAAATCAGCTTAAATAAGATAATCATAGAGCAATGACCTGCCTGCATAAATACAGCATAAAGATAAAGATACATACATTTTAACAAGTAGATTTTTTTAGGTTTTCCCAAGTTTTTTTTGTTTTTTAGATCAGCTTCTCCTTTGGGATATTTATGATTCTCCCGATAATGGAAATTCACCACAAGTGGGGTTTTTTTGCGATCCATGATAAGATAAAGTAGTGAACATATTTGGACTGAGGAGGAGCGACGGGTGGATCTGATGAACACAAGCAGCAGAGCAGCAACCTTTCTGGATCTGGATCCATCTGGATTCTGGTGTGAAGCTGCTAACAAAGTTAGCTTCATAATTCAAGGTCAACTTTACAGCTAAGTGGTAAAGTCATCTTGTAGCTAACTGCATTGGTAGCGTGGTAGCGACCTGTCAATCAGCAGGTAGCCCCGCCCCTAAAGCATCCCCTGCTTTCTGGTCTGGTGGACTCTAAATGGACCATAATGTACTAAATGAACATCATGCTGGATTGAAGAAGTCTTGAAACTAGAGATTGAGACCTGTCTGTCTCTACATGTCAGCCCTGTGATGGACTGGTTACCTGTCTGTCTCTACATGTCGGCCCTGTGATAGACTGCTTACCTGTCTGTCTCTACATGTCGACCCTGTGATGGACTGGTTACCTGTCTGTCTCTACATGTCGGCCCTGTGATAGACTGGTTACCTGTCTGTCTCTAAATGTCAGCCCTGTGATGGACTGGCAACCCAGCTGTCATTGGGCGAAGGCAGGGTTCACCCAATGACAGCTGGGATCGGCTCCAGCCCCCCCACGACCTTGAATACAGGCTAAGCGGTAGACGATGGATGTGTTAGAAACACATTTTATTGTGTCACAGATAAAACAATGAAATCCCCTTAAATAAGATAATCATAAATCATAATGTTTCCCTGCGTATATACAGGCTAAATAAATGAAAACATGTTTTTGTATCCTGTATTGTTAGTTTAGTTTAATTTTCACGTTTCTACCGTGATTGTGAGATAACTTTCTCACTTGTGACGATCTTTACGATTGTCCCGATGATAGAAATTCACCACAATCAACTTATTATGAGTGTTTTTCATGGTGCTCTACGATAAAATCCTCTATCATCTCATGAAATGAATGGATCGAGTCATTGTGACGCGTCTGTGTTGCAGGCTGCTATCGGGGCGATCGCTATCTCTGGAGACAATCTGGTAAGAAGAAGACGAGAATGGATTCTGCCTCCAAAGCCGCTGAAGGAGAACGTCAACTACACTCACCTGCAGTTTATAGCCAAGGTGAGTCACGGACGACTTCTAACCGCCAAGTCTGGAACAAACACAATAGCATGTGTCTGCAAGTTCTGATCTGTTATTTCCTTTGGTGCAGTGAAATGATCAGGTCTTCTGCTTTCTGTTCCAGATCCGGTCTGACCACGAGAGCTTGTCCAGTATTGAATACTCTCTAACGGGCGTCGGTGCCAGTCAATACCCCTTTCATGTGTTTGTGGCCGACCCGAAAACGGGATACATCCGTGTGACCAAGATCCTGGACAGAGAGGACATCGATACGTACAATGTGAGTGATATGTGGCCAAAGAGCAGAGAACTTGGAGAGTTGCTTGTGATCAGTTTTTCACTATGACCCTTGTATGGTCCCTTCTACTGCCATGATTTTCTTCTCTTATTTCTTCATGCCTTGTTAAGCACTTTGTGTCTTTGGAGTTTTCCCATATGTTCCATATCTTCTTGGTCCACATATTGGGGAGTCAAGGTTTAACCACTTCATTGTAAAGCATTTATTTGCTGCTGTTAGCAACATTAGTAGAAGGTATCTTTTGGTCCTTCTCTCAAAGTCCACCTTTGAGTCGATGGTGGAATGTTGTCTTTTGTACTTGGATACCACTTTTCCCTGGGTGAGATCCGGTAATCGATGCTTGGAGATGTTTGTGTTTGCATGCTTAGACGGATGACGAAGGCCTTTAAGAAACATTTTTGTTCCAGCTCTCGGGCATTGCTAAGTACAGTGATGGCAGTGAGGCAGAGAAGAAAATTGACGTACGAATCAAGGTCTTGGACGAAAATGACAACCCGCCGGTGTTCGGCATCATCGCGCCCGGGGCGATCAGGGAGCTCAGCGCTCCAGGTGAGCCCTTTTCCCATCCTGATATGTGATTGACAGTAATCCTATATGACTGAAACACTGTGCTGTTGTATTACATCTCTCTTCTAAGCTGCCTAAGGTCACATCAGAAACTGTCGTTACTGAGCATTTGGCTGTAGACACTCCACCTAAATGACCAAGTCTTTATCTCATTCTCATTCAGACGGGAATTCCTGTTCAAAGGAGCAAACATGTTTCATACATTCCTAAAAACCAACTGCTTGTACATATTCACACCGTGGCTTAGCTTCATGAAGTGCCTGAACGGGTGTTTTAAAGGTGCGTAGCAGCTAGCAGTAAACATTTAATGCTGTCTTTACAGGCACTTCCGTTATGAAAATAACTGCAAGTGATGCAGATGAGGTGGGGCTGGAGAACTCTATGATCGCCTTCAGCATCGTGGATCAGAGTCCATCTCATGACATGTTCTCCATCAGCAAGGATGGGACCGTCTACGTCAAGAGTCCTGCCCTGGACAGAGAGGTACCTCAGCGGATCAGCGTCAGCTCATCCACATTCGGTCACTCCCCCTCGCACTTTTTCTCTCCATTCTCATGACGTTTGCTATTGATAATTCTGCAAACCCAACACAGTAACCTCTAAATACTTCAAATCAAAACAGAACCGAAGGTCGCAGAGTGTCGAACCTGGTACTGAAAATGGGTCCGGGCGAGCTGGATTGGCCCCCACTACTCTAACTCTAGTCTGCTTTCTGATTTCAGAGAACAAATAAATACACTCTGACGGTAAAAGGTCAAGACTTAAATGGCAAACCAGGGGGAAACAGTGCGACCGCCACAGTCGTCATTAACATCCTGGATGTGAACGACAACCTGCCCACTCTGGAAAAATCAGAGGTACATTTCTTTCTCTCACTCTTCTATATCAACATTGTGCTGCATAACACCACTGTCGCCATCTTCACAGTTGAATGGTTTCATTGTTTTCTATCACAGAATCCAAATGAAAGTCTTTCAAATGAAGGCGTTGTCTCATGATGAGTTGTACTTGCAGTATGAGGGCAGCATCGAGGAGAACACACAGGGTGTGGAGGTGATGAGGATCAAAGCTGTGGATCTGGACCTGAAGGACACAGTGAACTGGGAAACTGTGTTTGCCATTGTCAAGGGCAACGAGGCTGGCCACTTCAGCATCAAAACAGACACCAAGACCAACGAGGGTATCCTCATGCTCGACAAGGTACTGTATTTCTCATTCAAAGGAATCAGAATGCAGCGAACACGAAGACCAAAAGAAAGAACTAGCCCAAGATCCATTATTGCTGCAGATGTTAGTGGTCATGTATGTTGTATTAGGGGCACTGTACTATGTCTGTAGGACATAAAAGGACCAGGACGGCCAGCATTTTGGCTCATTTCAAATTTGATGTGAAGAGCTGGCTCATCTATGACACAAAACACGTCTGCTTACTACATAACACTACATTACAATACATAAACACAAACAACTAATAATAACTGTGCTTGTTTCACAGGCTGTGAATTATGAGGATGTGAAGACCCTTGATCTAGGACTGGCTATGAGGAACAAGGTTCCGCTGTATGATGGGTCTTGGGCATTTAGTGAAAATGATATACATCTGGGTGGTGGTGGAGGTGGAGGTGGAGGGGGAGGAGGAGGTGGAGGAGGCGGTGGAGTGGAGGTGGAGGGGGAGGAGGAGGGGGAGGTGGAGGTGGAGGGGGAGGAGGAGGGGGAGGTGGTGGTGGAGGTTCATCATCATGGTCATCGTGGTCATCATGGTCATCATCTGGGACCACATATAAAACCTATCCAATCAAAATCAATGTGAAGAACCAGCCAGAGGGGCCAAGTTTTAACCCCAAAGTTAAAGCCATCCCGCTGTCAGAAGGAGGCACCTCCATCAGCATCAACGACGTGATCGGCCGTTACCAGGCGATAGATGAAGACACAGGGAAGCCGGCTACGGACGTCAGGTTAGTGCACACAACTACAGCAGCTAAAACCACGTCGGGTGATAATAACTGAGGTAGTAACTGCACTGTCAGGTGATTATAACTGAGGTAGTAACATTTACATTTACGTCATTTAGCAGACGCTTTTGTCCAAAGCGACTTACAATAAATACATTTGTCAACGAAGTGTTTGAAGGTAGATGGGTGCCGTTCCATTGATGGCCCTGAAGGCCAGTGTCATCGTCTTGAATTGGATGCGTGCTGCAACAGGGAGCAAGTGGAGGTCACGGAGGAGGGGGGTCACATGGGAGAATTTGGGTAGATTGAAGATAAGGCGTGCTGCAGCGTTCTGGATACGCTGCAATGGTTTAATCGCAGAGGCTGGGAGAGAGTTGCGGTAGTCAAGGCAGGAGATGACCAGTGCTTGGACCAGGAGTTGCGTTGCATCCTTTGTGAGGAGGGTCCGAATCCTGCGGATATTGTAGTGGGCAAATCTGCAGGATCGGGCCACAGCAGTGATGTTGGGGGTGCAGGATAGTTGGTCATCGAGGATTACAACCAGGTTCCTCGCAGTATACGACGTAGTAACTGCACTGTCAGGTGATAATACCTGAGGTAGTAACTACACTGTCAGGTGATAATAACTGATGTAATAACTGCACTGTCAGGTGACAATAACTGACGTAATAACTACACTGTCAGGTGATAATAACTGACGTAATAAATACACTGTCAGGTGATAATAACTGAGGTAGTAACTACACTGTCAGGTGATAATAAATTATGTAATAACTACACTGTCAGGTGATAATAACTGAGGTAGTAACTGTCAGGTGATAATAACTGATGTAATAACTGCACTGTCGGATGATAATAACTGAGGTAGTAACTACACTGTCAGGTGATAATAACTGAGGTAGTAACTACACTGTAAGGTGATAATAACTGAGGTAGTAACTACACTGTAAGGTGATAATAACTGAGGTAGTAACTACCCTGTCAGGTGATAATAACTGAGGTAGTAACTACACTGTAAGGTGATAATAACTGAGGTAGTAACTACCCTGTCAGGTGATAATACTGAGGTAGTAACTACACTGTAAGGTGATAATAACTGAGGTAGTAACTACCCTGTCAGGTGATAATAACTGAGGGAGTAACTACCCTGTCAGGTGATAATAACTGAGGTAGTAACTACCCTGTCAGGTGATAATAACTGAGGTAGTAACTACACTGTAAGGTGATAATAACCAAGGTAGTAACTACAATGTCAGGTGATAATAACTGACGTAATAATTACACTGTCAGGTGATAATAACTGAGGTAGTAACTACACTGTCAGGTGATCATAACTGATGTAATGACTACACTGTCGGATGATAATAACTGAGGTAGTAACTACATTGTCAGGTGATAATAACTGAGGTAGTAACTACACTGTCAGGTGATAACAACTGAGGTAGTAACTACACTGTCAGGTGATATTGTTTTTAATTCCTTGTTTATTTGAATCTGTTCTTATTTTCTGGTCTTATGTGATTGTATTATCTATGTGAAACACTCTGTACCTTGTCTATAATTAAAGTTTATTAGTCATTATTTTGTACTGCAGGTATGCCAAAGGCTCCGATCCTGACAACTGGCTCACCATCGACCCAAATACGGCTGAGATCAAATTGAACAAGATGCCTGATAGAGAATCTCCATTCCTGGTCAATGGGACGTATATGGCTAAAGTGCTCTGCATTACAAACGGTACTCTGTTTTTACTCACTTCAGATGGGTCTCATGTAATGCTGCTCTTCTTTGAGGGCATTTGACATCAAGCTTAAAGGTCGAAATGGAGCTGTTTGTATAGGGATGAAAACAAAATGTAATATCCTTTCAGCAGCATAGATAAAAAATACCATGACAGTCTTCTCATTGGATTATGAAATGTGTTTACCCAGCTGTCTGTCTGAAGAATGGAAGTAGAAACTAAATGCTGTATCTTCTGTTTTTTTTACCCAACACAGACATGCCTGCTAAAACAGCCACTGGTACAGTAGCCATCCAGGTGGAGGACTTTAATGACAACTGCCCCAAGCTGACCAGTGACTTCGATACAATGTGCGACACGGCCGACGCTGTTATCGTCAACGCCATAGATGAGGATACATTCCCTAACGGGCCACCATTTGAGTTCTCCATCATCCCAGAGGGCACGCAGGGCAAGTGGAATGTGGAGCATTTCAATGGTGAGGAGAAGGACAAGATCGCTATTCAAATGTTGTGTAATTAGAAAATAATACAAACTTGGGCTGCCTCTGTTTGTTGGATCAGTTTGTTTTTATGCTGTTTTCATGATGAAAGTCTTATTTCCAAGAAAGCACATCTCTGGTAAACACCAGATTTAAAGGAGTGCTTTAGTGGATCTCTCTCTTTTTTCCAACTCTACAAAGCTTCAAAAATTAGGTCAAAGCTGACGCTAAGCTTGTTTGGACTAGGAGGCCTGGTGGACCACCAGCATGTCTGGAACCTTGTTTTAAAATCACAATGTGGGAAAGTAAAATTTCGGCTCTTTAATCCAGAACACTTTGTTGGAAGTCATATTGACTTAAGCCACTCTTCATGTTTGTCCTACAGAAACTGCAGCGATCCTGAGGGCCCAGGAGACCTTGTGGCCTGGGTTCTATGAGGTGACATTCCTGGTGAAGGATGAGCAAGGAGAGGCCTGTCCAGAACCACAGAAAGTGAAGGTCCAGGTTTGTACCTGTGAGGACGGGGTGGTGTGTGGAAAACGAGGAGCCAACGGTCAGATCAGCAAAGGAGCCAAGTTTGGACCTGCAGGCATCGGACTGCTGTTCCTGGGTCTGCTGCTGCTGCTACGTAAGTATGATGGGATGCTCAGTCGCTGAACTGGCTCGGACCTTAGTGGAAAATCGATCCAAAGACGTGTGTCCGAGTATCCACATGTATGTCAGCCGATGAAAGCCAAAGAGGTTAAACATGACGATATGAACAATTCATGTCACAACAATACTGGAGAAAATCATTGTGATTCATGATATTATCCTGATGATCATCAAAATATGCCTTAAACTTAAAATGGCAGCAAAACATCATCTGTGAAGGTTCTCAGTCATCCAGGTCATGTGATCCATGATATTCAGGTCTGACTAACTAGTACTACTGTACTACTATAACACTTTCATTTTGTCAAGAACATTTTTATTCATCACATATAGAACACATCTCTTTTAGTGAAGATTGTAAAGGACAAATGAAAAAATATATAAATAATTCAACATTAGCAACATGGTGCGAGTCTTTCTGGTTCTGATCATTCCTGAAAGCCTTTTTCCCACTTCTCTACCATGATATACCCAGCTGGACACCTTTTTCATGTCCCTCATGTGACAGTATTTAAGATTATTCATTTACATTTACATTTAGGTCATTTAGCAGACGCTTTTGTCCAAAGCGACTTACAATAAGTACATTTGTCAAAAGAAGGAAACAAAGAAACCACGACGTATCATTGCCGATGCAGTAAGAGCTAAAAATAGAACAAGTGTTAGGTCCTCATCTGAGTAAAGTAGTACTCCAAGAGCAACAGTGCTAAGATCAGAGTGCTATAGGTAAGGTTAAGGGAGGGAGGGTAATAGTGGGTCATGCTATGTAGAGTCAAGGTGAACTACAATTTTCAGAATATTCCAACAATTTAATTATTTTTTTCCTTTTATCATAATCTGCAATAAAACCCTATAAAGTCCCATCTCCAGTCTCCATACCTCAACAAGACATGTACAATATATGACTTTGTAGCCCCTTGGAGTACTAAGTATCTATAAAATATGAATTATTCATGCCTAAGTCATCAACTTAGGTGAAGTACATCTTTAGGCATTTTTATTAACACTCAAAACTCTTTAAGACTGCGGATTGAAATCACAGCAACTAACACCGAACATTTTCCAGTCCGATGACCACAAGGTTCGTTCGTTCAACTCCTCGTGAAATGGAAGTTAACTTCTGTACTGTGACATATTTCACAAGAGGGATTCACATGGGCACTAAAAGGGGGTCTGGATGATGATGAAACCCTCTTACAGAAGGGAACAGACTGATGTAAAATATCCTTAAATTAATTAAACCTCAGACACATGGTTTTGGTTATAATCTGCCCACTGATATTCAAACACACCTCTCTGTCTAGCGCTATGAATATTGCTCTCTTAGCTATTAGGATCTGTAAATGTACTGTTATTTGACTCGTGTGGCTAGCAAGTGGCCCGAAATATCATTTGATCAGATGATTTTGTTGTGACACCTGGCAGGATGTCATCGACATTTAAAACCATTTTAAAGGAGACAAAACAACAGATTTGCAATTAACTGCGAAGAAGCCTTAGACTAAATCTTTGTTGTTGTTTTTACAGTCTTTCTTCTGTTGCTGCTCTTCTGCCAATGTGGGGGGGCTGGAGCTCTGTCAGACTTTGCTAAGATGCCTTTCGACACCAAATCTCACCTTATTAACTACCACACCGAGGGCCAGGGAGAGAACACGGTAAAACCAACACTTTGGCCACGTTTACATGACAACAGTCTCGCTAAAAACAGGAATGTTTTCCCTTTGCATTTTAAAAAAGTTCCACATTTGGATAACTTTGTTTTTGATCCGCATGCACACGCAAAAACTACCTCAAACGCTGTAGTATGAATGCCCGGCCAGTAGTTAGCAGTAAAACTTTGTTATAGATATGGTATAGGTGTATTGACCATTAAGCGTATGTAAATAGTCTCCGCTGATTAGTAGCGTTGGAGCGTTACTACATTTATCAGAGATAACAACATAAACACAGCTCTGCAATCCGCAGTTGTTAATGTCATTTTCTTGCATTTGAATGCAAACGTAATGCACCTACACGAAATGGAGCTGTCATCACCATTTCCAAAGGGGTGTTTTCAAAATCTTTCACTCTGGTTCAAAAGTTTTCATTTGCAGCCCCCAAAATTATGTTGTCATGTAAACAAATGGCCAGAACGTAAAAATACTTTTGCATATTATGTTCAACGGTGAAGATGTCTGTTTGAGAGCTGCATTCAGTCATTTTTTATTCCAAGCAGCAAAATAACAGTTCAAACATTTGGTCTTTTACAGGCGGTGCCACTAGTGAACATGCAAACAGAAATGGATAGCAAAATGGCCGTTGCAAACAATACTGCAGCGATGGTGCCCTTGACAGGTTTGGACTTCCAGAAATCCGTCACTTCCATGGACGGGATGAACAGGGCTGTCTTTCAAGAAGGTTTTGCGGGCGGCCGAAGAGAAGGAACATGGGGGACAATGGACCGGGCAAGAGGCAGTGGCTTCTACTCCGAGTTCGAGGGCAGAGAATCAGCAAGAGCTGATGGGCTGTATGATGGCATGGCTCTGCCTGACCACTTTCTGGCACAGTACTACAGCCAGGTGAGGAATCATTTAAATAGCCAATGGTAGGCCTGGACAGTACTCTCAAGAACTTATTCCTAAAAGGAAACAAGACTAACTGATAATGAGATTTGGGGTCTTTGATTTTGGGGGACATTCAATTCAAACCATGAAAGCCCAAAAATGGTAACCTTTGCGATGATTTCCTTTTTCAACAGAAGGTGAACAGTCAAAGTGAGAACCCTGCAGTGAAGGATGGCTTCTTGGTCTATGACTACGAGGGTCAGAATTCCCCTGCTGGCTCGGTGGGCTGCTGCAGCCTCTTGGAGTCCGACAATGACCTGCAATTCGTTGACGATCTCGGGCCAAAGTTCAAGACCTTGGCTGAGTTGTGCGGAGGCAAGAAGATCCCAACTGAAGTCAAACACGTGTTCACTCCTCTGCCCAGTGCTTCCACTAACACTCAAACCTCAGTAACCAGTTTGCTGACTTCCCAGCACCAGCCCCGTCAGCCCATGTTGCAGCCAACTGTCCCTCAGGCCGTTGTCAGGGAAACGTCAGAGCGTACTCAGATGATGAAGGAAAGCACCGCCGCAGTGAGGAAGGAGATGACCACAGTGAAGGAAGGGCTGGCCAATCAAGGCCAGATGCTGCTGCTACAGCCGCAGCAACAACAGCCTGTCTACTACACCGCCAGCACTATGATGCAGCCAACGCACTTCATAGTCCAGCCACAGGTTCAGAACACCATGCTGCTGGCTGAGACACCAGCCTCTAACCTGCAGGGCATGGTATTGGTGAACGGCCCCCAGACTGGTCATGCCCAAGGCATGATGGTTCAGGGACAGACACTGATGCCCAGCGGACAAGCCCAGGGCATGGTACTGGTTAACGCCCCCCAGACCGGACATGCCCAAGGCATGGTTGTTCAGGGGCAGACAGTGATGTCCAGTGGACAAGCCAAGGGCCCGCACATGGTGCTAGTGGAGGGGAGTGGAATCCAGGGGGGCAGTGCCAACCTGATTCACACAGGCAACCTCTCTGGCTCCCAGACCATGATGGTGGGCAAGGTCCCTGAAGGGACAGTAAGCATTGTGCAGAGGGGCACTCTGCCACCAGGAGGGCTTTCAGGATCTCAGAGGGTCCTGATGGTCGGAGGGCCAACAAGAAGCGGAGGGCAGCTGGTCCAGGAGTCAGGAGGTCTGTCCCAGAAGAGTGGCACTCCAAGAGTCCACCACAGCAAGAGCAGCACATCCACTAGCCATCAGAGTGGCATTGTAGGCTCCTCCACCACCACGGTGGGCTTAACCCCCACGTACCGCAAGGTGGTGGTGCAGGAGACAAGAGAAATCCACTGAATGAGAGACAAGAGTGGACCATTCCAAAGATCCCAATGAGACTGTTCCTTTGGTTTGGTCCAGGTGGTGATGGGATGCTTGTGGGACTCAACTAATGCAAGAGGGCTGATGAAGAGAGGGGTTCCCCCGTAGGCAATCCTTTAAATCTGAAAGTAGTTCAGAGTTCAAGTATGAGGCGAATGTGTTCGTGTTCATGACAATGGGCCCTTTTCACAGAAGCCATTTTGAATTACCATTGCAGGATAACCACAGATGTAATTAATAGAATGAATTATGGCCCGGTTCCATTTTGGTGCACTTGGGCACGGGCAATGTGCATGTTGGTGAACAGGAATGGCTGAGATAAAAATGGCGACTGTGAAAAGGTTCTGTTGGTAAAAAAAGGGTGTGTGTTGCTGAGTAGTGGACTATAACTTCCAAACAGATTCATGTAGACCCGGCACTGGTCGTACACGCTTGTGGGAGGATTGCCCCGCCCCTTCACTTAAGCCCCACCTGCTTTCATAACTTAGGAACTGTTTGTCTTCGACACTTGTGGGACTGTCATCGGTCTCAGCTGTGATCCTGATTCGATGACCATTTCTCATGGGCACGTGTTGGTGTTTGTCTTCTATTTCGTCACCTCTCTGCAGTGACAAAGAATGATGTCCAGGATAATTGGCACATCCTCATGTTTTGTTTTATGCTCTTGCTCCATTATCTCTTGTATTATTTGCCGTTATTGTTGTTTTGCACTTGTTAAAAAAAAAAAAAATGCCAGCCAAAATTGGCCTATCACATTGAGAGAAGCTCAAAATGAACCCATGTTGTCTGTTCTGCAGTGTTTGTAGAATTTTACTTCAAAGAGAATCTAGTTAAAAATGACAGCTGAATGTGATGTACCAAACAGAATGAATACCTCTTCAAGAAAAGCTCAGAATGGCCAGCAGAGAGAATGACAGTTTTTACAGCAATGGCTTCACTTAATCATTTCCATTTTTAAATGTTATTTGTATCTCATGAAATGCACATTTGTTCCCAAAATTTAGACTGATTTTTGTCCATCGTTGCTGAGGTCAAGAGAGTTGAGAGTTGGGTCAGCAAAACTGAATGAACCCTGAGTCACATGATACTTTTACATTTGTGAAGTTGCTCTTGCTGTGGATTTATTGCGCGTCCTTAACACGAACAATGACTTCAAGGAAACAAACACTGAAAATATACAAAAAACTATCTTTTATTACATTCCAAAAGAGTGTACAAAGATCTGTAAGTGAATGAAGTTGAATAAAGAGACATCTGATTGGTGATTTAACAGTAGCAGAGATGATTTGGTTGTGAGTGGTAGGAGACTGAGTCACACCAGGGTCCTGGACTATGAAGCAGGATTTGAGGTTAGCGAGGTCACTTCAAGTGTTTTCAGTTCACTTCTTACCAGGAAGATCACCATGGTAACTGATGCGGCACACCTGACCTGCTCTGGA
Source organism: Chelidonichthys spinosus (assembly GCA_029853015.1). NCBI lineage: Eukaryota > Metazoa > Chordata > Actinopteri > Perciformes > Triglidae > Chelidonichthys > Chelidonichthys spinosus. The sequence continues at coordinate 430,789 of CM056826.1, forward strand.
GCAGATGGCAGGTCAACTTGTACAAAAGAACAGCCTAGTGACCAATCAAAGCTAAGATTGTTAGATAATATTACAATAATACATAGAAGTCGCAATCAGACGAAAAGCAACAGAGTATAAACAGGCAAATGGAGGAAGGACAGCTGGTAATAAATCACTGACTGTTCATGTGTAATTCAATATACCTTATATCCCTGACCATCTACAGCAGTACAGATCTGACTAGAATTACATTTATGTATTATGAAAGTGTATGTAGGCTCATTCTTTCAGATAAAGCTCCGGCGCTGTGAGACAAACTTTAGAACAAATAAATGTATATGAGATAACAAATCCAAATAACAATAATTAAAAAACAAGAAAGTAAGCCTGCTGACTGCTTTAAATGTTTTGATATTCATGCTAAGTCCGTTTCACACTGCCCGGGGTTGCAACTGAGAGAATGAGGTTAAAATATTGTCAAATGCGCCGTAACAACTCTACAACATTTGCACGTTGTTGGATGTGAACACACGTTGGGTGAGTTAAGCCGGATGACAAGCAGAGAGCCTGGCTATGTTCAACCTGCTTCGTAGTCCAGGACCCTGGATGGCCGTGGTGTCCGACAGTAAACAAGACCAGACGAGACTATGACCTGCGACCTAAAGCACCACTGCGAACAAACTCAGCAGAAAGGGAGGAAGCAGACACCAGTGGTGGAGTTCTAGTTGTTCTGGGAGGCCTGCTGCATGATGACCGAACACAGACTCAACATCTGCAGGTACTCATCTGCACCGTCCGACAGGCACTTAGCCACCACCTGAACCAGAGAGGACACACACAACACAAAGCCTGCTGGATGAAAAATCACCCAATGGACAGTCTCTTCTACATGACATAACAGAGTGAATTATGGACCAACGAATAACCGTTTATCTTGTATGTTGGATTGTTTTTGCACAAACACAGAAGCTGCTCTTTAGGTTCACTTGCAGTCTGAATTAACAGTGTTGCTACGATGCTCAGGCATAACCCGACTGGGTTTGTTTGGAATAAATGAGGAGGAGCGCCACCTGTTCCTCTTCCTGTATCCAAACATTCACAAGTGAATCTTTCAGCACACAGTAATAGTAGATAGAGAAGACAAAAAAACAAACCCAGGGCCGAGAATCCATCCATCCATCCATCCATTGTCTACCGCTTATCCTGTATTCAGAGTCGCGGGGGGGGGGGGGGGGGGGAGCCGATCGTAGGGCCGAGAATACTAATGCTAAAATGTATTACTATATTTCAGCAGCATAAGTCGTAGGTATATCACAGTGAAATATCTTCCTTTCATTGGGTGAAATAATGAATTGAATAAACTTGCTTGGCAGCATGGCGTCCGCACTTTACGCATCGGCCAACTCAGAGACTTGCGGCGGCTCCGTAATTCCGTTTAGAAATAAACACAATATTGTATGTTAATCACTCATCATTATTGCTGCTTATTACTAATGCAAGACAAGTTGGATTTAGTACTGCAATGGCGTCGGCACAGATCGCTGATGTTTTTATTTTCTAGAAAGTGTCATCAGGGCAAATACCAGTTCAACTGGTTTGCATAAATCAAACCGGTTTAGTCCATACACCGAACCGGACTGGTGAACAAGAATGCGGTGGACATATCAGATATCAATTATGGAGACTGGTTTACTTCTGCTGTCTTTTTATCATGGAGGTCTATGGGGATAGACTCACTTTGGAAGTCCTCAAAGGTCATTTGAGGACCTGCAGTTTGGGGCACTTCCTGTTTTGGGTTAGGTCTTCTACAAAACACAACTGGTATTCAACAGCTATCATTATTGTGTGTGAGATACATATTTAACATTTGGGTAAATATAAGTAAGAGATTTGATATCAGTAGATTCCCAATATTAAAACGCACATGCACTGTGCTCGCCGTCATAGAGCTTGCCGTCGCAAATTCGAGTTATTATTTTTTCTAAAGCAATTTAACCAAAACTGCCACCCGACTAAACACTATCAGCTGTTGAAGGCCACAAACGATGGAAACAATGAGGTGCCATCTTTCTGAGCTCAGCTGCCTGTTCCTATAGAGATGAGCTACGGTGGTGTCTGCTGGTCACTCACATCACACATCACACATCACATCAAGACATCGCATTTATTTAAAATCATCATCATAAAATCATATTCTGGTGTACCATCACTGTAATAGCGCCCAAGCCTATCCTGTACGTCAGCTCAAGTCATCCATGTATATGAGCTGCAGTTCAGCTGTGCATCTCCTGAACGTACTACATTTGGAAGAATCCCTTTTTGTCATCACAACAGAAGGAACAGAAAAAAGCACAGCAGCAGATCACTTACTGCCATCTTCTCTGTGATGGCCGACTTCTGCTTGTCACTCAGGTCCCGCTCTATGATGCACTCATGGAGCTGACCCAGGATCTGTGTGGCTGCATAGCCTTCATCCACCATGTTCTGACAGGGGAGACATTAAGAAAATCAATGCGTGTCACACTAAACAATGTGCTGCAGATGTCGGCCACGATGTAAAAAGACCTACCCGGACGGCAACCTCCAGTTTCTCAAATGTTCCTGTGAAGCAAATCTGGAGCAAGTTGTCGATCATCTTGGGAGGGACGACCTGCAGCATAGCAGAGTAACATGACTAAAGGCCTTTGCACACTAGGGCTGTTGGAATGAACTTTGGGAATCGGATATAATTCGAATAGCAAAAACATCTGTACTATTCAAGCACTGCAATTAGTATTCAATTTTTTTTAAACATGTTTACGTTAGCAAATCTCGCCGTCCTCGCCTTGGCATGTCTGCATAAACAGACACATGAACAATAAAGTTTTCTGAATCACAATCTCACTATCAAAAACAGTGACACCAGCGTGCAAACACAGAAATAACTGCGTGGATGAACTCGGTGCACTCGGTGAAATGAAAACAAAGATATTGACGGACCTCTAGAAGAAAGGCATTCATGACAAAGATGCATCCATGCTGCTTACTGCTAGCTAGCTCGCCCCATGTCTCCATCAGCTGATTCATTTGGAACAAGACCGACAGCAGGATGTACATGAGAAAGTCAAAGTAGAGCTGACAGGGAGACGAGGAGGGCGTAGCTATGGCAACAGGGTCAAAGCCTCACCAGGAGAACGGCAATGCGATTGTTTTACTTTCTTAATTATTACTTATCTAGAAAGCTGTCAGCTGTTGGTAATTCTACATACACTTTATTGCCTAAAGTATTCGCTCACCTGCCTTGACTCTCATATGAACTTAAGTGACATCCCATTCTTAATCCATAGGGTTTAATATGACGTCGGTCCAGCCTCTGCAGCTATAACAGCTTCAACTCTTCTGGAAGGCTTTCCACAAGGTTTAACTCTTTCCACTCTAATTCATCCCAAAGGTCTTCTATCGGGTTGAGGTCAGGACTCTGTGCAGGCCAGTCAAGTTCATCCACACCAAACTCTCTCCTCCATGTCTTTATGGACCTTGCTTTGTACACTGGGGCAAAGTCATGTTGGAACAGGAAGGGGCCATCCCCAAACTGTTCCACAAAGTTGGAAGCATGGAATTGTCCAACATCTCTTGGTATGCTGAAGCATTCAGAGTTCCTTTCACTGGAACTAAGGGGCCAAGCCCAGCTCCTGAAAAACACCCCCACACCATAATCCCCCTCCACCAAACTTTACACGTGGCACAATGCAGTCAGACAAGTACCGTTGTCCTGGCAACCGCCAAACCCAGACTCGTCCATCAGATTGCCAGATGGAGAAGCGTGATTCGTCACTCCAGAGAACGCTTCTCCAATGCTCTAGAGTCCAGTGGCAGCGTGCTTTACACCACTGCATCCAACGCTTTGCATTGCACTTGCTGATGTATGGCTTGGATGCAGCTGATCGCCATGGAAACCCATTCCATGAAGCTCTCTACAAACTGTTCTTGACACTGACAGTTGACTGGAATATTTAGGAGTGAGGACATTTCACGACTGGACTTGTTACACAGGTGGCATCCTATCACAGTACCACGCTGGAACTCACTGAGCTCCTGAGAGCGACCCATTCTGGACGGGTGAATGAATACGTTTGGCAATATAGTGTATTTATTGGTAATGTTTTTGGAACGCCCTCTAGCGGACAGAAAGTAAAACAACCACATTGCTGATAATGACATTGTTAACATAAGCCTGTGTAGTGTAGTTCATATTAATAATAGGTTGAATTTGAGCATTAAATATTTTAATATAATCTAAATATTGAAAAAAATATGGACTAAAATTTGAATAGTATTATAGAGGAACATTGACAGCTCTATTGCACACTGACTCCAAACTCGCTGCACGTTAAAAAATAAACGGACTGAGTGTGCAAAGGCCTTAAGGATAGTTTTATGTGTGCTGGACATTTGAAGTAGAGCTGATAAAGACAGCTATTTACCCCGGCTATTTCAATGACAGCCTTCTCCGTGATCTCCTTGTCCACGTTGAGGCGTGCAGCACTCTGGAGGAACGTGATGGCTTTCCGCAGGTCTCCCTCAGACACACTCACCAACGCTGCTATACTCTGGAGACACGGAAACAAGCACACCTCGACTACAGCAGCTGTCTCATTGGACTAAAAGATCAAATCAACCGAACAAAGCAGGATGCACTTAAGTCATTTTACAGGAAGGCTAGTATATTATTCTTAATTCTCCAAGTTATAATTTCTCCTTAACTTGTCCTACTGTCCTCTTTAGGGAGGCGTGATAACATGCTGCTAACACTTCATTCCTTTAACTATGATGTGATTTCTTTTAGTACTTGCCAAGATCTACCCACATGTTGACAATTGGGGCTAGGCTATGCTAACATTGTAGCCGCTCAATTAACACTTATAACAACATCTAGCTCTGGGTGACCACAGACAGGACACCGGCATATTGTTCCTCTTTACCTCTTTGGTGAACTTGAGGTTCTCTTTCTCACAGATGTCCAGGAGCCGCTCTTCTTGGATCTGATTGGCTAGAGGTTTGAAGCGAAACTTGGAACATCTGGAGGTGAGCGGCTCAATAATCCTGGAGGACAGACAGCGGGGTCAGGACCGATCCCACAGAGTGTGTGTGTGTCTCCGTGATTGTGATAAGTCAGCTGACCTGCTGATGTAAGTTACAGATGAGGCAGAAGCGGGTGGTGCGGGACTCCTTCTCCATGGTGCGCCTGAGAGCGGCCTGAGCCGGGGACGTCATGGAGTCGGCCTCGTCCAGGATGATGATCTTAAAAGGAGGACATGGCTTCCCACTACAAAGAGGGAGGTGAATGTGTGAGCCGTAGTGTTGGATTTACTGAGAGAGATAAACCTGGAACAACTTCTATTTGACATCAATGACATCAATGCTGACTCACTCTGGACGAGTCCCGGCCACGGTCAGCTGGGCAAAATTCTTCACCTTCTCTCTGACGACCTGAATGCCCCGTTCATCGGACGCATTGAGCTCCAGCACCCTCTGTCTGTACAGCTGTGGACTGCAGGAGACACGGGGGAGGAGAGACAGAGACAGAGGACCATGAGAGTCAGCGAAAAGAAAACTTGAAGCGAGAGATGAAACGTTCTCCATGAACAGTTCCCTCACCCGTAAAGCTCTCTGGCAGCAGCCAGGATGGTGGAGGTCTTTCCTGTCCCAGGGGGGCCGTAGAAGAGCAAGTTGGGAAGCTGCATTCCAAACAAAAACACGAGTGAGACTTTGATGGATCAGGCAGAAAGACTAGTTATTTTATATATTATTTACAAACACAAAAACACTTCACTCAAGAAAACTTTTAATTTCAATTAAATCTATTAAATACATGAAAATAGGGTCAGAAAACTGCAAACATGCTCCCCAAAATAAACTGTTTTTTTACATTGGTGGTAACCAACCAATATCGGATGCCTGGAGGTTGGCAACTTGGCAACCACTTCTCAAAGTCATATGATAAGAGCCTGATACTTACATCTGCTCCTTGCAGAGACTTCTTCAGCACAGCGACCACCTCCTCCTGGAAGGCCACCTCGTCAACACACTTCGGCCTGCTGCGATATGCACAAACACAGCCTGTTAACATTTATTTAGCAGGTTGGCTCACTATTTCATTCATCATCAGCACACATTACAGACACTCACAGGGGCAACTTTACTAGTTTACATCCATCTTTAATGTGCACACCCCCAATAACTAACCACTCAACCAGTGGTGGAATTCAAAACGGTGTGTTCAAATGCAACCTTGTAAAATGTAGGTTTTCACAAGTAACTTGAATTAATACAAATTTATTCACACCAATAAAAATAGCTATTGGAGATTGAATTATGATCTGTTTAACTTTAACTTACTAACCAAGACATTAAACTCTCAACCCCATGTTTTATAAAGAATAAAACTAGATTTGTTTATTCCCCAATCATTTGAATTGTGTGTTTTATGCAAATAACCATTAAAGCTGATTATAATGAAGTAAAAGGAAACATTTACATTTTTCGTTAATTTACATTGACTTTGTAGATATGGCTCATCGATGATTGGCAATCAGCATCGGTGACAAAAAAAAAAGATAAAAAAAAAGATAGCAGATATTTCTCTTGTTTTCTGCTGAACCTGAGTCAATAAGTCATAAAAGTAGACTTCATGGGAGAACAGTTGTGCTGGATTGTATTGGACTGTACAGGTGTGCCTAATAAAATGGAAACTGAGTGTATACCATGAACCTCTGGTACTTAAAGTAGAAGTAAGGCTGGGCGTAATATATCGCATACATTTTATTGGTTTATTTTTTTTGTTGGCCTGTGTGTAAAATATCTACATCATGGAAATAGAGACATTTCAACATGCACAAAAGGTCATTTTTATTTGAAAAGTAACATAGTGGATAGCTACAATGGCTGTCTCCAGATGGCTAGCTGGCTCTAGCTAGTGACGGTAACAGTCTTTAGGACTCTGCACACTGATCTGAGATCTTGGTTTGTATTTAGTACTCCCAACGGTATGACTTTCAATATCCTCCTGAATGCAGATGCTGCTCTTTCTATGATGCTGTTGATGTGATGTGGTGTAGTGACCAGCAGACGCCACCAGAAGTCATCTCTATAGGAACAAAGCAGCTGAGCTCAGAGAGATGGAGACAAAAAGTTGCCATAAATAGTTTATAGTAGAGATGTTTTGGTTAATTTTCTTTTGAAACCAAAAAACGAAAAAAAAACAAACAAAACAAAACAAAAGGATGTGACATACAGAGTCACTTTCTTGTTTTACTTTGAATAATCTAATATTGGAAGCTGCATGGGATAACCTGTAGTCATAACGATGACAGTCTTGCAGGTGCTGCTGCTCTTTTATTATTTTTACTTGTCACATGAAGCCCTGGGGCCCAAAATCACTCACTTGATTGTGGTGAATGTCCATCATCAAGAAAATCGTAAATATTGTCACGAGTGACCTGAAAAGTCTAGTTTGTCATCATGGTAGAGATGTTAAAAATTGAGTCCGATTTAAAAAATACAGAATACAAAAGTACATTTAAAAATCTATTTATAATTTATTTTTGCAGGGAGATATTAAGATTTTTGTTTTAGTTTATCACTAAGAAGGATGCTCATGAAAAAATGTGTCCTTCCTGTAAATCAGTACAAATATTTGTTTCTTAATATGATATAATATGTATACTAGTATGTTTTAGTACCATTTTAAGCATATGTTGATAATTTTTGGGATAATATTATGAGTCACAGTTTTTTGGCCAGATAACCATGACATGAAATGTTCCTCTCGTCCCATGCCTGGTGGGTTTTGTCTTTTCTCTTCTATGTGTCTCCTTTGTACCTGGATATCGTGATTCTGGAGGATTCAGGCTACTGAAGCAGAAACACACCGAACACCTTACTGAACACCTTACTTACTACTTTTCTACCCATGGAACAGGCTTGGCTTTCTTCTCTGTGCTGCTTCCTGCTGCTGCCTTGTCTTTCTGGGGTCTGGTAGACTGAACCGCCGATCCTTTCAAAAAGGCCTGCATGACTCCTCCTGTTGGTGATCAGCAGAAAGAACCAGGGATAAACAATCACAACACAACAGAGGAAATATTACCCAAGAACAACGTTGCAGCACAAAGCTTCCGTTGGAGAGAAGACAGCATGCAGGTGTGATATGTGATGGTTATTCAGGAGGGTCAAACTATTACCACCAGGGAAATACAGCCCCCAGGCTGGGGATGGACATATAGGATCCGTTGTTATCTATAAGATGATCATTTCAGGATAATCGGATAAGTTGTCACGAGTGACTTGAAAAAAAAAAGCTGTGAAAAATAGACTCTGATTTAAGAAGATGTTCTTGTATACATGCTTTATTTATGCAGGGAGATCTTGTGATTTACAGTCTTGATTGTTTTTCACTAAAAAGGACTTTGACCAAACAATGACCCCTCTTATCTGTGACGTAATAAAAGTATGTTACTTTACTAAACGTAAAGTGATTTCAGTATCTTTTAGTGCCATTTAAAGAGTTTGAAGCATATTTGGATGATTATTGGGGTAATCGTGCCATGAAATGTTCATCCCATGACTCCTCCTGGCTGCATCCAGTAGCTCACCCGTCACACTCGGTAAAACCACGAGAAACTGAGAATACAGTCCGGATGTACGACTACCAGCTACACCACCGCAGAGCTAAACTAGCCAAGAATTTAAAACGTAGATCATTCAAACGAGAAACTCGATTCTCAGCTTAAAGACGCAACATTATGACGACAGTCAACCAGCTCCATCTGACCCGGGACCAGCCGGCTCCGTCTGACCCGGGACCAGCCGGCTCCGTCTGACCCGGGACCAGCCGGCTCCATCTGACCCGGGACCAGCCGGCTCCGTCTGACCCGGGACCAGCCGGCTCCATCTGACCCAGGACCAGCCGGCTCCATCTGACCCGGGACCAGCCAGCTCCATCTGACCCGGGACCAGCCAGCTCCATCTGACCCAGGACCAGCCAGCTCGTTCCTCGGACAGCTGGAGAGCTCAGTCAGTCAAACACCGCCTATTAACATACATACCTTCTGAACGGAGTTTGGCAGGATGTAAATGTTTGGCAAAACACACATATTGCTTCCGGTGGGACATACCATACACACATACCACACCACCGAATACGCGAACTACAATACATTAGCTAGCTGTTGGCTAAGTTAGCCAGTGCTAGTCCGTGAACTAGCTAAGAGCCGGCTGTTGTCTGTTGATACTACAGAATCACACGTCGACCTGACTTTAGGAGACAAACTCTCACCTTAATGTCGCGGTTTCCACGCACCAAAACACCGATATCTCTTCTGATGCCACTGTTGACATGCGTACAAGCAGGAACCTTCCCGCTCTGACAGAGAAAACAGCTTCCGGCGGCGTCACGACGTGGCTTCCAATCAGATGCTGCGGATGCCGGAGTGGGCCCTCCCTCTCCCCCACTCAGCGCTCCTCCCTTCCTCCTCCTCCCCCTCCTCTCTACTTTGTCATCCCGTATTGTTGGATTGTATGATAACAATGCAAACATAAAGTAAATAGGCTATCATCATGTTTGTGAACTTGGGATTTACAAAAGGAGCAAATGACTCTCCCTCAGTCAACCCCACACATGAGCATGCACAGTGCTATTCTAATCGGAGGATGATGCTCTGCTTTGTCTGCCAGCTGCTGTGCCATTGATGCTGCGTGTGTCTGTTGTGTGGACGCTGTCGGTAGAGCCTGTAATTGGCTGGCAGACAGGTCCTGTGAGGCTGAGTGCAGATGTCTCTGCCTAATGTCTCCCAAGCAACGTCCACGTCCCAGTAGACTCCCAGTAGGGTCATGGAGAGATGCTAATGCCCCTGCCTGGCATTGTTGGCTCTCATCAAAACGTGGAGTGGGATCAGCTGGAGTGGCCAGGGGCAGTGAATGAACCAGGCAGAGCAGGAATGAGGAATGATGAGTGGCTATTGATTTGTTCCATCTGTGGCCTCGTGGGATGGTCTAATGATGGTGAGATAAGGATATTATAAAAAACACACGGATGTTGTTGACAAAGGATTTTTCAGTTTTTTCTTTCCCCAACCTGAAATCTAATAAAACTGGGGAATGCTTCAGTTAGATAATGAGTCAGTGTGCCATCAGCTCCACTCCATTTCTCTCACAGACCTATTAACCCCCACCCATCTATCCCTCCCCCTGCTTCTGTGCCTCCCCCTCCTCCAGCCTGAAGGCAGGTATCATGGTCCTCTGATTCATTTTCTCTCATTGTGACTCAGCTTCTTTATGAGAGCATTAACAGAGCATCATCTAAGCAGCAGCAGCGTTTCCAGCCCTGAACCTGGGGAGTGTCACCCATCACTGGAGTGGATTCAATGTTTTCCCCACAGCATCCTTTCATTTTAGAGCTTTGGCACATCTTCAACATTTTTGGACTGTAATTTTCGCAGTGGTGGATTATTGTGTTTGAGGCACCTACTTTCTTACGGATATGTTCGCCAGCATCATGAAAAGGTCAGAATAACGTGACTGATGGTTTGTTGACTGACAAACTGATTTTCTGGCTGTTTTTTTTTTTTACTAACGGCCTCGTTTGCTGGCTGAGAATCAAATGGTATTTTTTGTTTGTTGTCTAACTGAGTGTCTACAGTGTCTAGTGGGCACATGAACTTATTTTGTTCACTAAACACAGCTGATGCTCATGTTAATCACTGACAGGTCTACCTGCTGTTTTATTCCCTGACCGTCTGCCTTGGTTCACTGTGCTTGATGATCTTTTTACAGAGGCGTACCATTTTTCTGAGCGGCTGGGAGCGCCCTCATTATTGTCACCCCCGGCTTTGTGATTTTTTGGATCTGGAGGAGCTCAAACGGAGGAGAGGAAGGCTCCATGTAAAAAAAAAAACTCAAAGAAGAGAGAAAACAAGAAACAAGAAGCAGCAGCAGAGAAAAGAGGAGGACAAAACTCTCACAGGGAAAAGAAATTGGATTAGGGAGCAAAAGGACGGGAGATTGTCTGGGAAGGAAGGGTGACGAGAGGAGGCGTGGCAGCCGAGAGAGAGAGAGAGAGAGAGAGAGAGAGAGAGAGAGAGAGAGAGAGAGAGAGAGAGAGAGCGGCAAGTGGATGCGATCCACACCCTGAGATGCTGTGCTGGCTGAGAGAAGACGAGATGTCGGTCCAGGAGCTGCTACAGAGGGTGCAGTGTGTCATCACTCATGTCGGTAAGTCGTCACGTTTCCACCCCCCTTCATCCCCTCATCTTCCTCTTCACGTTTCACAGATGGTTGGAAGACGGAGAGCTGTTTGCCTCCGCTGGGGAAACACGAGAGCTGCTTCTCTCTCTCCCCGTTGTTAGTTGAAGATATGTTAAGGTCATATCCTTTTTTTTTTAGTTGGTTGAAAATGTGAAGAGAAGCAGATGAAAGGGAGGCAGGGAATCTCCCTCCTCGCATCAGGACCACAGAGGGATGCAGAGGGATGCTCTGCACATGGGCAGAGGAGGAAGTGTGTCATTGAGTGTGATCAGTGTTCCTGTGGTTTATTCTGTCAGGGGATTCTCTATTAACCGCTAATGACATTTGTCTGTTTGATTCATCGAGTTAATATTTGCTGGGACCTGAATCCGATTTTCTGCTTTATTTTGAAGGATTTAATGTGGTTTCAGTATTTTTGAGTGTCATTATGTGTAACCGTTTATGCTGGTGAATGACAATATTTACAATTTTACATTATTATTTTTGGATCTTCTCTTTCTTCTTGCCTTTTCCTTCCTATCACTACTTTGCTCTTTTTTCTTTTCCTTGTCGCTTCTCCCCCTCGCTCACGTTCAATTTCCCACCTTTTATCGGCTCTGCGTCGCCGCCATTCTTCTCTTCTGTCCTCACTGTCCCCCTTTCCTCCTTCTCCTCCTTCTCCACCTTCTCCTCCTTCCATCCCTCCTCCTCCTCCTCCTCCTCCTCTCCCACTCTGGATCCGGGTCGTTTCCTCGGCTGGTTGGGAACTAGGTTAATGTGCCACGCGGACTATCACACAGCATCCTCCATCACTGCACTTCCTGCATCACACGGCTCGGCAGTGAGGTGCAGGGGGATGGAGGAGGGCCTTATGCAGTATGTTACTATGGAAACTGAGCTAGCTTTAGCTGAGTGAGGGGCCCTGAATTGATTTCCTGGGATCCGGACTCACATGGGATGCTGCTGCTGGTGCTAGCAGCATTGGTGTCGACGTAAATGTGTTGATGAAACTGGATCTTTTTATTTTCTTGCTGTGGATTTAACTAAGTCATCTGGTGTTTATGTTACTGGCGCCCGTTTTGACAGTTACACATCCCAACAAGCTCATGTGGGTGGCTGCGACTTGGAGAGCGGTTCGTCCTTCACAAGGTTAAATTCAATTTCCAATAGATTCATCATCAAGACAGCCATCTCTATTATAATGTTTAATGTTACACTGTTTTCATTACACAGAAATATTGGATAAAAAATTGTAGAATAAATAAAAACATATGGAGGTATGAAGAGTTGCAGTTTTACTATATTTCCAATTTCTCACCTTTAAAGGGTATATTTAAGAAAAAACAATTTTTAGTGTTATTCGTAGTCACAGGAAGACACAAACACACACACGACATGAAACTTTATTTGAAGCTGAAGCTAAAGTTCCAACATGCCGATGGCCTAACTGCTGACCTCGAGGTGGGTCATGGTGACCTCGTCCACTTCTTATTTACAGGAGATGTTTGCTCATCCACTTACACTTCTTTGTGACTCAGATTGGGATTGTTAATAATAACCATAATACTGTAGGATAATATTGTCAGCAGTTTGTAGAACTTGGACATAGTAAAAACAGAGAAAGTGATCGTGTTTGCAGCAGCCTCTTAAGTTTTTTCCAGAGCTGTATATATAATCTAGATTCAGAAAGACGTAATCTCACCACCTGGTCCAGTTAAAAAAAAACATGTCCCCTGCACTTTTTCCGTCCAAAAACAATGTCACGCTATAGCAAACAGAGACGCGTCAAGCACTAGGACCAAGCGGAAAACGGCCGCTCAAGCTGAAGCCCTTTTCCCTTAGTTTAGACCGCCCACAAGCTCCTCGATTGGCTCTGCCGTTTCTTGTGTGATTGGCTGTGCCTGCTGTCACTCCATCTTGCACACCGACAGTCTGCTAGTCTGTAGGCAGGAGTCCCACAGGAGTCCGCTACTGGAAGTTGGGAGTTTGTTCTGCCTGGTTCATGTCAGCTAGAAGTATGTTAATATCAGAGGTTTCATTTAATTAACGTTTGAATCGGTGTCCGTGTGCATAAGTGCGTGCGTGCGCAATTAGACGCAGCCAGGACGTCTAAAAAAAAGAAAAGTGGACATAAGAGACTTCTTTAGAAGTCAAAGTGTAAGTTACTCAAAGAAATGCGTTACACCCATCCAGCAACACATTCACTGGCTCCCAATAAAGCAGCATATCATTTACAAAACTCTCAATAATCTGATAAATAACATTATTATTGTTGTTGTTATTATTACTATTGGATTAGAATTGGGTGATTATGTTTTGCTGCTTTACAACCAGTCAAACCAAAAAAGGGAACAGTAAACTTAAAAGTAATACCCTAAACTAGAAAACAGTGATCTGAAAGAGTTAAGAGTTTTATTAAAAATACTTTTCTCCCCCACCTCTGAAATCAAAATTTCGTCCTTGGTTTGATCATCGGTGGGTCAAGTTGTCACGGGGTTGTAGATGCTGAAATTTTTTTTTCGAATCACTTCTCATGAACATTTATTTTTGACCTCGGAAACAACTGCTGACCAAACAAGCTATTTTCCTTTTCCTCATTTCTGAGTTTTCTTCTGTTTTACAAAAACGTAGTAGAAATAGTAGTAGTAACGTTGGTTTTGTAGTAACAAAGTATTGTTTGTGCCTGAACTGAATCACCTATAACATCATTTAAGTTGCTTTCTGTTTGGAGAAATGCATCTTATTCCTAACACTCATACATTTTGTGATTGGCTCAAAGCTCTTGGCATCATGTAAGACAAATTTCCCCAAAAGGCAGCCTGACATATTTGTTATCTTCGGAAAGTATCCATTCAAATCTGAGGATTTGAACAACGTATTTAAGGACCATGTAGTAAACTATGAGCAGTCTCTCTCTCGTTCTGTCCTTCCCAACAAGACATTGTTGTTCATTCACCACCAGGGAGCTCACTCGTTCCTGTTTGCAGCACAACGTAGCTTACAAGGGATCCGGATCACAGAAATCCTCCTCCCCTTATTGATTTGAAAGCAATGCCAGCTGTTGTCTGATTAGCATCTCTAACATTGTGTGGAACAGACAAAGCAGGAGGAGAAGGGCTCTGAGTGATGTGACATGATTGATTTAAGCTCTTCTTGTAGTATTTGATACCATCTGAGTCTCCTACAGTATTAAAACCACTGCCAGCATTTGCAGCTTATCTGTCAGTCCAGTACTTTCACGAAAACTACAGTTTCCATGTCTATTATAGTGTACAGATAAAAACAGACAGCAGAGATGAAATTTGTTAAAGTCAGCTTTAGAGGTGCTTCAGGGCTAGCTGGTTCCCCCTTGTTGCTTACCGCCTTTGGCTAAGCTACACTAACCATGTACTGACTTTAGTTCTGTACTTAATAGACAAAAGTGAGATTAGTTTTCTCAAGAAAGAAAGTGTATTTCCCAAACGGATGCACTGCCTGTGTTCATCCCCAAAGAGAAATGGTGAAGCTAAATCAGCCAAGTCACATGGAACCAATTTCATCAAGATACTTGAGGAGGTAGAAAATACAATAAAACACTGTAAAAGTTATCTATGGGAAAATGTAATCTGTAGGTGTGTTTGCACCAAACGCAGAGCGGTGTGAAGCAAAGTTAGCTTCATAATTCAAATTTACAGCTAAGTGTTAAAGTAATCTCAGTAGCTAACGGCATTGGTAGTCCATCACCCGGTAGCTAAAGCATCCCCTGCTTTATGGTCTGTTTGTTTAAATGGATAGATTTCCATGCAATTGGACTTATTTTTGCAACCAGAGGAGTTGCTCCCCTGATGGCCAGAGAGAATGCAGGTTTAAGGCTTGACTTCTCAGAACCCGAGGTTGCCACCTTTAGTACCATTATGATGACATCACAGCAGCACTAGGATGTTGTTCCCTCATGCATAATTCACGGGGGGCTGCTTTAAGATGGCTACACTGAAGCATGCTGTCTGCAGCCTGCAGAAAAGAGCCTGCTGCTCAGACAGACAATCGTATTCTTGTTCAATTTAAAGCTCCCTTGAACCAAACCCCCTGCCCCCTGCCCTCCTGCCCCCCCCCCCCCTTTCCAGCCCTGCTCAATCTGTGAGCTCCTCCTAAACCGCTGGTTTATCAAAGGAGGGTGTGTTACAGGGGCCTCACCAGTGACCTTCACAGTGTCCAGTCTGAAAGGTCAGGATGCTGGGAGGGATGATGCTAAATGTTGCTGTGTTTTGTTGCTCTTGGCAACCAAGAGAGTGGGGGGACACTATCTCTTTGAGTGTGCAGGGAAATTCCTGTCCTAACTGAAAATATGAAGATGGATCATATTACCCATAATGCTGGATTCTTGAGGCCGCCACATAGTATAATGTGTGTTACATAGTTGTAGAAGCCCTACTGATCGATACAGTTGATTTCTTTATGATCTGTTCTTTGAAACATTTCATGCCCTTTTCAGTTTGTTAACGCTCTTACCAAGAGCAGTTGGGGATTTAAGGACGTACCACCAGACTGCTTCTTTCCTCTTTTTTCCTGTAAGACTTCTCAACTCTTTCGTGTACATATAATAGGTTAAAGGGAGTTCGACTCCCAATTCACTGTGCAACCCTGTGTTGTAGAATGAAAAAAATCAATGCTATAATCTTGTGTAAGCGGAGAACAGTAATTATTATTATTATTATTATTATTATAATGTTGTCTAATTATAATTTAGACAACGTTGGTTTTGTTGTCTAAACCTAACATTGGTTTTGTTGTCTGAACCTAAAGTTGGTTTTGTTGTCTGAACCTAAAGTTGGTTTTGTTGTCTAAAGCTAACGTTGGTTTTGTTGTCTAAACCTAAAGTTGGCTTTGTTGTCTAAACCTAACGTTGGTTTTGTTGTCTGAACCTAAAGTTGGTTTTGTTGTCTAAAGCTAACGTTGGTTTTGTTGTCTAAACCTAAAGTTGGCTTTGTTGTCTAAACCTAACGTTGGTTTTGTTGTCTAAACCTAAAGTTGGCTTTGTTGTCTAAACCTAACGTTGGTTTTGTTGTCTAAACCTAAAGTTGGTTTTGTTGTCTAAAGCTAATGTTGGTTTTGTTGTCTAAAGCTAACGTTGGTTTTGTTGTCTAAAGCTAACGTTGGTTTTGTTGTCTAAAGCTAACGTTGGTTTTGTTGTCTAAGGGCCTGTCCACACGAAAACGTTTTCAGTGCGTAAACGCAGAAGTCTTGTGCGTTTCGCCCTGCCGTCCATACGGATCCAGCGTTTTCGCGGCCTGAAAACGCACTGTTTTGAAACCAGCTCTCAGGGTGGAAAATAAAAAAACGACACGCCTCCGTTTCGAATACAATGACGTCATCACCCCGCTCCTCGAGCCTGACTTCTTCCCCCGCGACGTCTCGTAACAACAACAATAACGGCGGCCTCCGTGCTCGTAGCAGATATTCTGCTCGTCTGTACGTCGGCATATCAGGGCCACTGTATGAAAAAAAAAACGGAGCAGAGAGAGGGGGGTGATATTCCGGGGAAAAAGTCGCAGATATGCTACTTTATGACGATGCTAACAAACAACCACTAGCTAACTTCCCAAGAATGTAGGCATTTATTTGTCTAATGAATCCATCCCAACGTGTGACAACGCCTCGTCAAGGTCCTTAGGGTGACAGCTGTTGATACTTATTGTTGGTTTTATTTATATGGGCCAAATTGTCATCTTATGGGTGTTTATTGATAGGGTGGTCTGGCGGAGATTAGCCCAAACTCTCACGTGTTGCCATGAGATGGCAAACATCCGGTCAAGCTCCGTCTCTTCTTCTGCGTTTTTGTAGCAGAAACAGCGCCGCATAAGGGCCTGGAATATGTACTACAGCGCGCTCAGTCGTTTTCAGTGGATTCGTCTCGACGCAGATTTCCTTGAAATGACGCCAAGGCAACACAGAGAAAAGACGTTCGTTTTGCTTTGTGTGTATGGGGCCTAAACCTAAAGTTGGTTTTGTTATCTAAAGCTAACGTTGGTTTTGTTGTCTAAAGCTAACGTTGGTTTTGTTGTCAAAACCTAACGTTGGTTTTGTTGTCTAAAGCTAACGTTGGTTTTGTTGTCTAAAGCTAATAATTTGCTTTTCATTTTAAAAGCCACTGTATACATGTAACAAGCTGAAATAGGTTATTTGCGAGCATCGAAGTTTATTTTGAAAAGACACTACACGCTGCTACTAGAGAGTACAGATAGTTTGGGGCCACTGGGCCAGTCTTTACATGGAGATGAGACTGATATCCATTTGCTCATCTCACTGCTGGAAATGAAGCAATAAATGTATTTCTGCAAAATTTTAAACTGCTCCTTTGAGAAATGCATTTCCAAACTTAACGGCAGAATTAAGGTTAGCAATGCTTTATTTAGCAGATGTTCACCTTGGTTGAATCATCATGGAAGTTTCAGGTTTGTGGGTAGGAAATTACATATAGAGGTTTTCTCAACATCAACAACTACTACTATCCATCCATCCATCCATTTTCTACCGCTTATCCTGTATTCAGGGTTGCGGGGGGTCTGGAGCCAATCCCAGCTGTACAACTACTACTAATAATAATAATAATACATTTTATTTGTTGGCACCTTTCAAACACCCAAGGTCACCTTACATGATAAATTCAATTCAATTCAATTTTATAGTGTCAACACAATTTCAAAGTCCCAACATCACCCAGGGGCAAGCTTTACAGCGACAGTGGTGAGAAAAAACTGCGTTAATAGGCTTTTAGGCAGAAATCTTGTGCAGCCCAGGCCCTTACCATTACTACTGTAATGGTTAATTGTTACACTCTGATAGCTACTAGGGCTTTGTTTTTACCCCCCCCCCCCCCCCCTCCCACACACACACAAACACACACACCTGTCCCCAACCTTTGTTGTTATGACGTCAGTGCTGCATTCTCTCTGCTTCCTCTTCCTGCCTCTGGTCCAGGGGTGGTGGTGGAGGAGAGGGGTGGGTTACCACATCCTTCGGAAAGCGTTCGTCTTTCGTATTGTCATCTGGACTGAGGCCAGCTGACCAGCTCTGCTCACAACAACACAGCTGAACAATAGAACGGATCCAATGGGATTTCACAGTCTGGCCTAATTTTCTCACTGTACAGATTGTTGAAGCGGGTCAATCCTGAGCAGATCAAGTGGGCCAAGGTCAAGTGGGCCAACTTAGTGTTGACAAAGAGTGGCTGACTGACTGCAGACCAGGCTTAATGAAGAAAACAGGGCAAAATATGTTTCTGGTTTAGTACACTTTAAAGAAGTGGTAGAGTCATTGTTACGTCACCCAAGGGTTTCTAAACTACCGTTTTGAAATCTTGTGTTTGGCATTTTAGCCGTGGCCATCTTGGATTTTTTTAAACCAGTGAAGGAAGTTACCATATTATCCTCCTGTGGAGCAGCGGCAGTTGGATCTGATGAACACAAGCAGAAGAGCGGCCCCCTTACTGGATCTGGATCCATCGGGATTCTGCTGTCTAAGTGTTAAAATCATCTTAGTAGCTAACTGCTTGGTAGCATGGTAGCAACCTGTCAATCACCAGGTAGCCCCGTCCCTAAAGCATCCCCTGCTTTCTGGTCTGTTGAACTCTAAATGGACCATAATTTACTAAATGAACATCATGCGGGATTGAAGAAGGCTTGAAACTAGAGATTGAGACCATAAACTCATGTTTACAATGTTTACTGATATAATACATCAAGAAAGAAGTAGGACCATTTTCTCATAGACTTCTTTTAGCAACCATAGGAGTCGCCCCCTGGTGGCCAGCAGAGAGGAAGCAAGTTTAAGGCACTTCAGCATTGAGTTCACTTTTCAGAACAGGAGGTTTCTGCCTAGCAGGACCCCAAGCTGCAAGAATAATCCTGTAATAACCATGTAATAGAGAACGTTTTTAGTTCCCTGGCATTAGGCCGTTACAGGTATTTTTCCATGTTGTGCCCGGGCTGCTCTCGGCATGCCTATAAGCATCAGAAGTTAAATATATCCTAAAAACAGCTTGTTCAAGATAATAACTGAAAAGAGAGAAGAAAACACCAGCTGTTCCTCTCAGCTGCGGGAAGAATCTGCTCATCAATTATTCAAGTACTGAAGGTAGCATATGAAACATCACATACTAATGGTTTTCAGTGAGTTGTTGCTCAGCGTGTGGACCCTCAAATGACTTTTAATGTTTTGTGGGGTTCATCATTTGAAGTGCTGGTTCTGCTTGGTAGGTAGCCAAGGACTACAATTATATAATCCATGATGTAATGAAGCCTCCTCCCTGCAGCTGACCATTACAGTCAACAGTTAGGGCAGTTGTTGATGGATAAAGAGACTGCTGTGGGACAAGACCAGTGCGTTCAGGCTCCATCAGCAGACAATCTTGAATCCCGACTGGCTGCTCCTGACCTCTGTATTAAATCCTTAATCCTACATCATTGGAGTATGAAATGCAATGGGGTCTTTCTTCATCAGGAAACTCACCACAAGTCTCCAGATGATTCAGATTCTTTGTGATGTTAGGGCTCACATGTAACAGCGCTACTACAGAACTGACACCGGTTTGGCTCCGCCCACAAAATAAGTCATTGCTGTTTCCAAACACAAAAAAGATCTGTATCTAGCCTTAAAACTGCCTTCAAATAGAAAATCCCAAGTGCATTGATGATGTAGAACTATGATTCCTCTATGTGATGGTGTGTGAGACTCTTTGTCCTTCAGGAGGCCATTCTTTACACTTCACTACACACATTCACGGCACTTGAAGAACGTTGCCATGTAGACTGGTGATTTATTGAAGGAAAGGTTCAATTTTCAATCAGCAGGGCTCTGACACAAGCAAACACTGGGAGGGATGGAGGGAAGAACGCTAGGAGCACAACTGGATCTGATTTTCAACTCCTCCTCCTAGACATGATAGGAAATGTCTAGAAGCACAAAAGAGAAAGAGTAGGTGAGCAGCAGACTGCAAGAGGAAGCTCTGTGATTTAAGGCCCCCACACACCGCCCAGACGTCCAACTGCCTTATCTGACCACTCTCCGCCCACTCTGTTGCCTCTCGTCTGACCCGTTCGGCAGAAAAGTTGCGTTGTACACAGCGCTTCGACGTGCTTCCGACAACACAGCAGCGTGTACGTTCTGCGCTTGCGCGAGATGCAATAAGCCTCCTTAACAGCGGGTGGCGCTAGTCTCGTGCCAGTACTCCAAAACAGGAAAACAGGAAATGACGGAACGGAGTGCAGATAAAAACAATGCACACACAGTCTTGGTTCAGTATTCGTTCGACTCAAGAAGACCTTTGTGGACTAAATACTTGGCATGCGATGCAACGACGAAGTAAAATCTGTACTCTGCGCCATCTCTGTTTATGTGGTTTGTTGTTTACCATCGTCACTTCCTCCCTGCCCAACCACCGCCATTGGATACTCTGATTCGCTAGCACACCGCCAATCAGAGTATCCAATGGCTCAGACGTCCAACAGCCCACCTCCTCAGACTTCGTATGCTCAGTCTGATCAGACAACGTCCGCGCGGCTCCGAAAGCTTCCGACGCAGCTGTACACACCAAACATATGTGTTCCCGACCTCGTCCTAGCCTCTCCAAACGCTTCAGACGTCCAACGGTTGGGCCGGTGTGTTCCTGCCTTTAGCTCCAGATGACTTTGGCTCACATTAATGGATTGGTGCATGTGGATGAAAATGCTCTGTCTCTCAAACCAACTGTGAAAGTACAGTATATTCATTATATTAGTGTTTATATATATAAAGAAAAGAAAATGTGTATATATACTGTATATATATGTATATGTATCTTACAGCTTCGCTCAGGGGCCGTCTGCATCCAACAGGTCTAATATTAGGATAAAGTACATACATTTTTATCAGATCAAACAGAAGCTACCTGTCTGTCTCTACATGTCAACCCCATTTTCTTTATGATGTTTTTTTTTATATAATTAATAATTTTTGTCATGTTTCCCTCACACCGAAAAAGTTGCCTGACATGGTACCGGTTCATGCCGTAAAAACAGTTAGGGACCTCTGATGAAGAGGACTATATGGAGGACTATGTAGAGGACTATATAGGCACTATGTGGAGGACTATGTAGAGGACTATATAGGGACTTTGTGGAGGACTATATAGGGACTATTTGGAGGACTATGTAGAGGACTATATAGAGGACTATGTAGGGTCTATGTAGAGGACTATATAGGGACGATTTGGAGGACTATGTAAAGGACTATATAGAGGACTATGTAGAGGACTATGTAGGGTCTATCTGGAGGACTATGCAGAGGACTACATAGAGGACTATACAGGGACTATGTGGAGGACTATGTAGAGGACTATACAGGGACTATGTGGAGGACTATGCAGAGGACTATACAGGGACTGTGTGGAGGACTATGTAGAGGACTATACAGGGACTATGTGGAGGACTATGTAGAGGACTATATAGGGACTATGTGGAGGACTATATAGGGACTATGTGGAGGACTATGTGGAGGACTATGTAGAGGACTATATAGGGACTATGTGGAGGACTATGTAGAGGACTATATAGGGACTATGTGGAGGACTATATAGGGACTATTTGGAGGACAATGTAGAGGACTATATAGGGACTATATAGAGGACTATGTAGAGGACTATATAGGGACGATTTGGAGGACTATGTAGAGGACTATATAGAGGGCTATGTAGATGACTATGTAAGGTCTATGTAGAGGACTATATAGGGACGATTTGGAGGACTATGTAGAGGACTATATAAGGGGACTATGTAGAGGACTATGTAGGGTCTATCTGGAGGACTATGCAGAGGACTACATAGAGGACTATACAGGGACTATGTGGAGGACTATGTAGAGGACTATACAGGGACTATGTGGAGGACTATGCAGAGGACTATACAGGGACTGTGTGGAGGACGATGCAGAGGACTATACAGGGACTATGTGGAGGACTATGTAGAGGACTATATAGAGGACTATGTGGAGGACTATATAGAGGACTATATAGGGACTATGTGGAGGACTATGTGGAGGACTATGTAGAGGACTATATAGTGACTATGTGGAGGACTATATAGGGACTATATGGAGGACTATGTGGAGGACTATATAGGGACTGTGTGGAGGACTATGCAGAGGACTATACAGGGACTATGTGGAGGACTATGTAGACGACTATATAGAGGACTATGTGGAGGACTATATAGAGGACTATATAGGGACTATGTGGAGGACTATGTAGAGGACTATGTAGGGACTATGTGGAGGACTATGCATAGGGCTACATAGATGACTATATAGAGGACTATGTAGAGGACTTTATAGAGGACTATATAGGGACTTTGTGGAGGACTATGCAGAGGACTACATAGAGGACTATGTAGAAGACTATATAGGGACTATGGGTAGGACTATACAGGGACTATGTGGATGACTATGTAGAGGACAATGCAGGGACTATGTGGAGGACTATGCAGAGGACTATACAGGGACTATGTGGTGGACTATGCAGAGGACTATACGGGGACTATGTGGAGGACTATGTAGAGGACTATACAGGGACTATGTGGAGGACTCTGCAGAGGACTATACAGGGACTGTGTGGAGGACTATGCAGAGGACTATATAGGGACTATGTGGTGGACTATGTAGAGGACTATATAGAGGACTATATGGAGGACTATATAGGGACTATGTGGATGACTATATAGAGGACTATATAGGGACTATGTGGAGGACTATATAGGGACTATGTGGAGGACTTTATAGAGGACTATATAGGGACTATGTGGAGGACTATGTAGAGGACTATATAGGGACTATGTGGAGGACTATATAGGGACTATGTGGAGGACTATATAGAGGACTATATAGGGACTATGTGGAGGACTATATAGGGACTATGTGGAGGACTGTATAGAGGACTATATAGGGACTATGTGGAGGACTATGTAGAGGACTATATAGGGACTATGCATGATGGAATATAATGCTGGGTTGTACTTTTCAAGACTTTTCAAGATGAATGGTGGGATACTTTGAGTCCGCTATAGTGTATAATAACTCTTCTGTACTGTTGGACAGCAGTACAACATGGCCTCCTCTGCCTCCTCTGTTTCCACTACATGACCAGTGTTGACAAAATATAAAGGGACACATGAGGAAATGAGAGGGATGTTTCCATGAAACTGGAGATAAAGGAAAAGAATGAATGAGTCAAGAAGAAGTGAAGGTGCTGTGGTTCCCCACATGTGTACTACTTGTGTAGTAAAATAGGAAAGCCTTAAAAATATTCCGGGGGGTAAACAGGGAAGGATGCCGAAGGGAAGTCCCTGCTGCCTGATGGGAGTATTGTTGAGGATATTTTTGTAAACGGTGTTAAGAAGTGAGCCGCTCCACCGATCACAAGGCTGCCAGGAGAGAGTCCGTCCCTGCTCTGACCAAAACACTCACATTCCCGTCTCCCTCCCTCTCTCCCTCTCTCTCTCTCTCCGCCTCTCTCCCTCTCTCTCTCTCTGCCTCGCTCTGTTACACACCGGAGAGGAGGGCTTGTCCTGCAGCGTTGGAGGAGACCAGACAGCCCTGAGAAGTGGACTGTACTGTCACCTGTGTGTGTGTATGTGTGTGTATGTGTGTGTGTGTTATGTTGCTGTGGACCCTGGTCTGGACCCTGGTTTAGCTGTGAGGCTGGGTTCCTCCTGTCTCTGTGGATTGTGAGAGCAGCAGCAGCAGCAGCATGGGATCAGTAATGTGTAAGTGATGAACATATTGACTGTTTTCACAGCGTTACAGGTGTGTGTAGAGACAGATACTCATGTAGGAGTACAGATACTTGTGTTCAGAAAGACTAACTTCTAGAAAGAAAATATAAAGCATCCCAGCAAGGACATCACTACCTGTTGACTATTGAATCTGGCATCATATTAATATTATACCTGAACATTCCACCTAAGTACAGTAATGACGTATTTGTACTCTGGTGTGTAGTGTGTGTGTTTGGTTGAGTAGTTGACTGACCGAAGGGTCAGCATCTGGAGCATGTTGGGACACTGTGTACTCCGCTTCTCTGTGTGGTACCAGCTAGGCATCGAGTCCAAAGTAGGGACTGTTTCAGCTCAAGTAGTTTGTTGATGAGTCTACAGAGAGGCAACTCTTCTCCCTGCTGTCCACCAGGGGTCGACTCCTCTCTGGTTGTATAGAAGTCTATGAGAAAATGGTCCTACTTCTCTCTTGATGTATTATCTCAGTAAACATTGTAAACATGAGTTTATGGTCTCAATCTCTAGTTTCAAGTCTTCTTTAATCCAGCATGATGTTCATTTAGTACATTATGGTCCATTTAGAGTCCACCAGACCAGAAAGCAGGGGATGCTTTAGGGGCGAGGCGACCTGCTCATTGACAGGTCACAGGTGTTCCCTGTCTTCCTGTCTTGTATCGTGGACAAAGAGCTGCCAGTGTTGCTTTGCATATTGGAGAGATCACATTTGTGGTGAGAAATAATCTGAACAGGTCAGACACGATGAATGCCACATGTTGCTGTAACATCAGCTGTTCTGGGAGCCTATGGAGTGGAGGACTACCACCTTAAAGAATATGTCAAAGTATTTAAAGAATCAGTATCCAAAGCAAAGTTTCAAGTGCATTTAGAGCTGCGCTCCCTCCTCTCTACCGGTGTACAAGTAG
This sequence comes from Chelidonichthys spinosus, assembly GCA_029853015.1. Lineage (NCBI taxonomy): Eukaryota > Metazoa > Chordata > Actinopteri > Perciformes > Triglidae > Chelidonichthys > Chelidonichthys spinosus. The sequence goes on from CM056826.1 coordinate 455,732, forward strand.
AAGCTGTTTGGATTATGATCAGGAGTTTATCACATGCACAGAGATATTTTCAGCAGCAGTTATGTTGTGAATCCATCCTCTATATCTAAAACAGTGATGTACGTCTCTGTGTGACTGGTGGCAGCTTAAAGCCACTAGAGCTCATTTCCACCGATAGCAATAGTTTGTAAAATCATCTGTGCTGATCAACCGGCCAAACCGATGAATCTGCAGACCATATCCCTCTCTGGAGCACAAAACGATATCAGGAAATCAAGTGACAGCATCATTACTGTTCTTACAGTAACAGTATTGTGACTGTACATTTTTAATTGCCGTATTTTTTTCAGTTTAGTAGTAATTTTAAACATATTTAAAGTACATACTATAATTATGCCGATTGTGATACAAATCACTCACAATAACCTGAAGTTCCATGATCATAAATATCATCATAAGTGAATTGAAAAAGCTGTCTAGCTCACTATCATGATAAAGATTTTAAAAAAGATCTACTTTATTTATGCAAGGAGACCTTATGATTTATGCTCATTTTATATAAGATTATTTGATAGTTTTCCACTCAACCAGACCAGGTGGAACCTGTATTCTGGCTGCACGGTGTGGTCAATGTGCTTAATTAGAGATCACATGACATAGTTAACCTCCATTTGAGTTAAATGTTACACAAACAAGACTAAAACTGAGGTCAGCCGTATGTTCCCAAATTTCTAGGAAATTTTCAAAATTAGGTCTAGTGTTCCTACAGTTTCCTTCGATTTAACCCGTTTCCTCCATCAGTCTAGGACGTTACAGACAGGTAACCAGTCTATCGCACGGCTGACATGTAGAGACAGACAGGTAACCAGTCTATCGCACGGCTGACATGTAGAGACAGACAGGTAACCAGTCTATCGCACGGCTGACATGTAGAGACAGACAGGTAACCAGTCTATCGCACGGCTGACATGTAGAGACAGACAGGTAACCAGTCTATCGCATGGCTGACATGTAGAGACAGACAGGTAACCAGTCTATCACAGGGCTGACATGTAGAGACAGACAGGTAACCAGTCTATCACAGGGCTTACATGTAGAGACAGACAGGTAACCAGTCTATCACAGGACTGACATGTAGAGACAGACAGGTAACCAGTATATCACAGGACTGACATGTAGAGACAGACAGGTAACCAGTATATTGCACGGCTGACATGTAGAGACAGACAGGTAACCAGTCTATCACAGGGCTGACATGTAGAGACAGACTAGTAACCAGTCTATCACAGGACTGACATGTAGAGACAGACAGGTAACCAGTCTATCACAGGACTGACATGTAGAGACAGACAGGTAACCAGTCTATCACAGGGCTGACATGTAGAGACAGACAGATAACCAGTCTATCACAGGACTGACATGTAGAGACAGACAGGTAACCAGTATATTGCACGGCTGACATGTAGAGACAGACAGGTAACCAGTCTATCACAGGGCTGACATGTAGAGACAGACAGGTAACCAGTCTATCACAGGACTGACATGTAGAGACAGACAGGTAACCAGTCTATCACAGGGCTGACATGTAGAGACAGACAGGTAACCAGTCTATCACAGGACTGGCATGTAGAGACAGACAGGTAACCAGTATATTGCACGGCTGACATGTAGAGACAGACAGGTAACCAGTCTATCACAGGACTGACATGTAGAGACAGACAGGTAACCAGTGTATTGCACGGCTGACATGTAGAGACAGACAGGTAACAAGTCTATCACAGGGCTGACATGTAGAGACAGACAGGTAACCAGTCTATCACAGGACTGACATGTAGAGACAGACAGGTAACCAGTCTATCACAGGGCTGACATGTAGAGACAGACAGGTAACCAGTCTATCACAGGACTGACATGTAGAGACAGACAGGTAACCAGTATATTGCACGGCTGACATGTAGAGACAGACAGGTAACCAGTCTATCACAGGGCTGACATGTAGAGACAGACAGGTAACCAGTCTATCACAGGACTGACATGTAGAGACAGACAGGTAACCAGTCTATCACAGGACTGACATGTAGAGACAGACAGGTAACCAGTCTATCACAGGACTGACATCTAGAGACAGACAGGTAACCAGTCTATCACAGGGCTGACATGTAGAGACAGACAGGTAACCAGTCTATCACAGGACTGACATGTAGAGACAGACAGGTAACCAGTATATTGCACGGCTGACATGTAGAGACAGACAGGTAACAAGTCTATCACAGGGCTGACATGTAGAGACAGACAGGTAACCAGTCTATCACAGGACTGACATGTAGAGACAGACAGGTAACCAGTCCATCGCACGGCTGACATGTAGAGACAGACAGGTAACCAGTCTATCACAGGGCTGACATGTAGAGACAGACAGGTAACCAGTCTATCACAGGGCTGACATGTAGAGACAGACAGGTAACCAGTCTATCACAGGGCTGACATGTAGAGACAGACAGGTAACCAGTGTATTGCACGGCTGACATGTAGAGACAGACAGGTAACAAGTCTATCACAGGGCTGACATGTAGAGACAGACAGGTAACCAGTCTATCACAGGACTGACATGTAGAGACAGACAGGTAACCAGTCTATCACAGGGCTGACATGTAGAGACAGACAGGTAACCAGTCTATCACAGGACTGACTTGTAGAGACAGACAGGTAACCAGTATATTGCACGGCTGACATGTAGAGACAGACAGGTAACCAGTCTATCACAGGGCTGACATGTAGAGACAGACAGGTAACCAGTCTTTCACAGGACTGACATGTAGAGACAGACAGGTAACCAGTCTATCACAGGACTGACATGTAGAGACAGACAGGTAACCAGTCTATCACAGGACTGACATCTAGAGACAGACAGGTAACCAGTCTATCACAGGGCTGACATGTAGAGACAGACAGGTAACCAGTCTATCACAGGACTGAAATGTAGAGACAGACAGGTAACCAGTCTATCGCAGGACTGACATGTAGAGACAGACAGGTAACCAGTCTATCACAGGGCTGACATGTAGAGACAGACAGGTAACCAGTCTATCACAGGACTGACATGTAGAGACAGACAGGTAACCAGTATATTGCACGGCTGACATGTAGAGACAGACAGGTAACCAGTCTATCACAGGACTGACATGTAGAGACAGACAGGTAACCAGTGTATTGCACGGCTGACATGTAGAGACAGACAGGTAACAAGTCTATCACAGGGCTGACATGTAGAGACAGACAGGTAACCAGTCTATCACAGGACTGACATGTAGAGACAGACAGGTAACCAGTCTATCACAGGGCTGACATGTAGAGACAGACAGGTAACCAGTCTATCACAGGACTGACATGTAGAGACAGACAGGTAACCAGTATATTGCACGGCTGACATGTAGAGACAGACAGGTAACCAGTCTATCACAGGGCTGACATGTAGAGACAGACAGGTAACCAGTCTATCACAGGACTGACATGTAGAGACAGACAGGTAACAAGTCTATCACAGGACTGACATGTAGAGACAGACAGGTAACCAGTCTATCACAGGACTGACATCTAGAGACAGACAGGTAACCAGTCTATCACAGGGCTGACATGTAGAGACAGACAGGTAACCAGTCTATCACAGGACTGACATGTAGAGACAGACAGGTAACCAGTATATTGCACGGCTGACATGTAGAGACAGACAGGTAACAAGTCTATCACAGGGCTGACATGTAGAGACAGACAGGTAACCAGTCTATCACAGGACTGACATGTAGAGACAGACAGGTAACCAGTCTATCGCACGGCTGACATGTAGAGACAGACAGGTAACCAGTCTATCACAGGGCTGACATGTAGAGACAGACAGGTAACCAGTCTATCACAGGGCTGACATGTAGAGACAGACAGGTAACCAGTCTATCACAGGGCTGACATGTAGAGACAGACAGGTAACCAGTGTATTGCACGGCTGACATGTAGAGACAGACAGGTAACAAGTCTATCACAGGGCTGACATGTAGAGACAGACAGGTAACCAGTCTATCACAGGACTGACATGTAGAGACAGACAGGTAACCAGTCTATCACAGGGCTGACATGTAGAGACAGACAGGTAACCAGTCTATCACAGGACTGACATGTAGAGACAGACAGGTAACCAGTCTTTCACAGGACTGACATGTAGAGACAGACAGGTAACCAGTCTATCACAGGACTGACATGTAGAGACAGACAGGTAACCAGTCTATAACAGAGTTGACATGTAGAGACAGACAGGTAACAAGTCTATCACAGGGCTGACATGTAGAGACAGACAGGTAACAAGTCTATCACAGGACTGACATGTAGAGACAGACAGGTAACCAGTCCATCGCACGGCTGACATGTAGAGACAGACAGGTAACCAGTCTATCACAGGGCTGACATGTAGAGACAGACAGGTAACCAGTCTATCACAGGGCTGACATGTAGAGACAGACAGGTAACCAGTCTATCACAGGGCTGACATGTAGAGACAGACAGGTAACCAGTGTATTGCACGGCTGACATGTAGAGACAGACAGGTAACAAGTCTATCACAGGGCTGACATGTAGAGACAGACAGGTAACCAGTCTATCACAGGACTGACATGTAGAGACAGACAGGTAACCAGTCTATCACAGGGCTGACATGTAGAGACAGACAGGTAACCAGTCTATCACAGGACTGACTTGTAGAGACAGACAGGTAACCAGTATATTGCACGGCTGACATGTAGAGACAGACAGGTAACCAGTCTATCACAGGGCTGACATGTAGAGACAGACAGGTAACCAGTCTTTCACAGGACTGACATGTAGAGACAGACAGGTAACCAGTCTATCACAGGACTGACATGTAGAGACAGACAGGTAACCAGTCTATCACAGGACTGACATCTAGAGACAGACAGGTAACCAGTCTATCACAGGGCTGACATGTAGAGACAGACAGGTAACCAGTCTATCACAGGACTGAAATGTAGAGACAGACAGGTAACCAGTCTATCGCAGGACTGACATGTAGAGACAGACAGGTAACCAGTCTATCACAGGGCTGACATGTAGAGACAGACAGGTAACCAGTCTATCACAGGACTGACATGTAGAGACAGACAGGTAACCAGTATATTGCACGGCTGACATGTAGAGACAGACAGGTAACCAGTCTATCACAGGACTGACATGTAGAGACAGACAGGTAACCAGTGTATTGCACGGCTGACATGTAGAGACAGACAGGTAACAAGTCTATCACAGGGCTGACATGTAGAGACAGACAGGTAACCAGTCTATCACAGGACTGACATGTAGAGACAGACAGGTAACCAGTCTATCACAGGGCTGACATGTAGAGACAGACAGGTAACCAGTCTATCACAGGACTGACATGTAGAGACAGACAGGTAACCAGTATATTGCACGGCTGACATGTAGAGACAGACAGGTAACCAGTCTATCACAGGGCTGACATGTAGAGACAGACAGGTAACCAGTCTATCACAGGACTGACATGTAGAGACAGACAGGTAACAAGTCTATCACAGGACTGACATGTAGAGACAGACAGGTAACCAGTCTATCACAGGACTGACATCTAGAGACAGACAGGTAACCAGTCTATCACAGGGCTGACATGTAGAGACAGACAGGTAACCAGTCTATCACAGGACTGACATGTAGAGACAGACAGGTAACCAGTATATTGCACGGCTGACATGTAGAGACAGACAGGTAACAAGTCTATCACAGGGCTGACATGTAGAGACAGACAGGTAACCAGTCTATCACAGGACTGACATGTAGAGACAGACAGGTAACCAGTCTATCGCACGGCTGACATGTAGAGACAGACAGGTAACCAGTCTATCACAGGGCTGACATGTAGAGACAGACAGGTAACCAGTCTATCACAGGGCTGACATGTAGACTGTGGGAGGAACCTTCAGAGAACCCACGCTGACACGGAGAGAACATGCAAACTCCATACAGAAGGAACCCGAACCGGGAATTGAACCCGGGACCCTCTCACTGTGAGGCGACAGTGCTACCCACTGTACCCTGGAAATGTGGGAACATAGAAATGTGCGAACATAGAAATGTGGGACCATAGGCACGCTCCCCTAAAACTTCATACTCTTTGATTTGTAAGATCTTATAATGAAGCAAATAACACTTAATTAGTCAGAACAGTTTATATGAAGTGAAAGATAAAGTTGAAAGCAATCTCCTGTTTTTCTGGAACCCAACTGTAACTTTTTTCACCACTTTTCGCGTATGTAAAAACAAAACATGCCTTTTCTTATGTAAAATAATGAGTTTAAACTTGAAATGTATCAATATGTATCATGCGATGGATTCAGGGTCTGTCACATCCTGTAAAGTGAATCAGAAACAAGTCGAGGTGAAAGCTCGTAGCTGGCTGCACCGCGCTGGTCAACAATTATCTTATAAAACAACAGAAAAAAACAAATAAGTGTCATTTCACATCAACTGTGTTGTGTGAGGAATCACGTGTGCCAGCATCCACTGCATTACTGTAATCCAGTTGCATGTAGCTTAAAATAGTGGGATAGTGTGACCAACGAAGGAGTCACTCTCTCACAGCAGGCTGCCGTTGCTTGTGGCCGTCACACAGGCATATGCAAATGTCCTGTAATAGGCTTTACTTCCTAACCGGGGATTATGACGGAGTGAGAGAAGCAGGGAGGCTAGAGGCACCTTCTCTCCCAGGACACATGCAGGAACAGCCAAGCTGTGTTTGGGTGGTTGGTTATTCCACCGTCTGCTGCAGAGCCAGTGGATTAGTGGGTCGGTACCAGCGATATAGGAGGTTAGGTAGAGTGATGACTGGAGATGGACGCTCCAGGCAGGCTGCGGTGCCATACCCTCCCGTCTCGCTGTCCAAGCTGTGGTAGATATGGAGCAGCCTATTCCACCGTACGGATCTCCACCGCTGAGATGGCGTCTTACTGCCACTTCCTGGGGGTGTGTCAGGAGGCCGAGTCAAGTATGTGTCCCCGTCCCTCCACCCTTCAGCCCATGCTTCCCCGCAACATGTCCCTGTGTGTGGAGGTTCTCGTCTCCAGGCTGTTGTTGTTGGGGCTGTGCAGGTGCGTCACAGATGTTCGAACCAACCCGACTCGTAAACAAGAAGTGTGTCGTAGTTGTGATGTTGCTCACAAGAAAGCTCCGACAGGATTGAGCCAGGCGACAACCTCTGGTCCTGAAACGTGAACGCTAGAGAGCCTGGATCGCAGGATCTTGTTGATTGCCTAAACTGCGTTCTCTCTGCTACTACTCTAAACATCTAAACATCATCTGGAGAATACAGCCTTCAAGATATGGAAACAGAAAAGTGTGTACATTTAGAAAAGACTAGTAAAAGAAGAATAACATGAAACTCCCTCAGTCGATTACTGGCATTAAGTCAATGCAAATGAGGGATTAAAGAGAAATCTACCAATGAAAATAGACAGTAGTAAAAGTAATCAATGAGCACTTAAATGTGTAGTCTGACAGAAGACAGGTTATGGAAGCATACATTGTAATAGATTAGATATTTTATATTATAACCTTATTTTATTAGGTTATGCAACGGAAACGTTTTTGTGATGGCCTTTGGAAGTTTCACACTAGTGGAGGTTCATGCTTCTATATGTAATTAAAAGTACTGAGAAAATGACTTAATATTAAAATGGTACATTGGCCCATAATACACTTTTCATAGAATTCACTACTTTTGATTCAAGTCTGGATAAAGAAACATCATTTTGGTGGCAGTGACAGCTGGTGAACAACTTAAATGTTTTAACTGAGTAACAAACAAAGTGCTCTTGTTGCTATTGTTGTTTTTTACTTTCACTTGAGCACAATGTCTATAAATGAATAACCTATCTATTATTATATTAAATCCTAGTATACTTTCCACCATCGTGGTCATGCTCTCCTTGGGGATTCCTGGCTTTGTGGGGTACTAGCGAGGATTAGCTAGTACCTTTGATCAGGTCCAGATGTCAGGTAGACTAGAAGGAGACCAGGTCATGACGCACCATTTTACAGAATCTGGCAAAAGAGGAAAAGAGGCAGTCTGTTTGGATTATTGAGCAATTTCATGGATCAGAGGTTAAAGCTGCAATGGATTATTTTTCATAAATACTTTTTTAAACCTTCTCGAGGCCTCAGTCAGCAGCAGCAGTAACAGCCATTTTGATGTTCAAGACTTTCCATGCATGTTTTTCCAGACACAACATAAAGTGAAAACAGCAGATAACTAATGTGGAGCTGTTTCATACGAGCTTTCAAATGACCTCATGTGAAGGCCCAATGCCCAGTGCTGTTTGTTGCAGGTGATCTCTTCATTTCAAACTCACTGTGAGACCAAAGCTGCAGAGCAGCTGGTATTAAGGTGAAGCTGACATTCAGGCAGTCTGCAAGCAACGCTGCATTCCTCTGAGGGAGAATAATGACAGAGTTCAGGGGAAGAGCTCAAAATAACATGCATGGACATAAAGAGGACTTCAACAGAAACAATATGACTCATGCAAGATAACCCTGGTCCACCATACATGGAACAGACAAAACCTCCCTGTTCTCCCATTAACATTGAAAGATTTCCGCTCAGGAAAGGCTGGCTATAACGTTTGTTAGGAATCTGGATATGTCATCTCACCGTCAGATCAAAGGCCTGTCATACAAACACAAGACAATGAGCGAATATGACACATGGTCATTTAAACAGCAATAGACTTAAAAAGGAAGGCCCAGATAATCAAGATAGTTTAGAAAAAGTTTATTTTAGATTGAAAACAATGTAGTGTACAGTACTGAATTTGAAAGAACCACTAATCCCCCTACAGACAAGGAACATGCATATAAAGCAGGTAAAGGGCTACTGAATGCAGATTCATGTGACCACTTATGTTATGACCTATTCATATGTTGAATAGCAGACAATCAAGGCAGTTCCAGGTTTCACTATATTGGTATTGTACCATACCTAAAGTTACCTACCTTGTTCTGAATGCCCATTCCTCCAAAACTACAGTTCACAGAAACACATGGCTAATTAGTATGTACAATGATGTCACAGGACATTCCCAGCTCTTATCTGGTTTTTCTGCTGTGGTGAAGGCATGACCCACTCCACTCTCCCTCATATTCGTACCCTAAACCTAACCAACGAGTACTAGTCCATCAGAGACAGTGGTGGCAACTGTATCTTTTTTATTTGTATATAATAATATTGCTCATGATGAAAACAGCGTTGAATCAAGGTTTATTGACTTTGAATGATGTTTTTTGGCTGATGCGTCTTTGATTGACATAACTCAAGAACTTTAACATATTTAATGTTACAATTCAATATATCCTCATACAAGATTCATATGATTTGTTATGAAATTTGTTTTTCCTGCATTTTCCTATGAATTTCCAGCAACACAAGTGATCAATACGTGCCATCCCTTGAAGTGTTTGCGCGATGAAACTACGACTTGTGGTTTTGGTTCTTCTTTCACCTCAGAAGGATAATGCCATTCATGTGTGTTTGTAGTGAACAGTAGTCAACCTCTGTATGTGTGTGTGTGTGTGTGAGAGAGAGGCCTGTTTTCAGGCGATCCTGTCATTAGACATCCTCTGATTGTCTTCTTTCGTTGACGCCTTCTTCCTGAGAGCCAATAGGAAACCCCCCCTTCCCCTGGACCTTGAGGAGCAACCACCCAAAAATAACACAAGCTGTACACAATGTGTTTGTGTGTGTGTGTGTGTGCATGTGTGTGTGTGTGTGTGTGTGTGTGTGTGTATGTGTATTTGTGTGCAGTGTGTGAAGAGCATCTATTTTCTGCTCTTTAATTTCCTCATTCCTCATCCTATATGTGAGAAACTGGTCATGCTCAAGACAGCAAAGAGGATATAACAAGTGGGAAGTTGCATTTCTCCTCAATGATCTCTTTAACGGTGCCAAAACAAACTTTTTGGGGTCATGTTAACATCCCCAGAGACACATTTCAGTTACCAAAACTGTAAAAACATATCATTATTTGTGTGACTAGATGCACCGGGAGGAGGAGCCGGGGTTTTTTTTACATGTTGAAGTCCCAGATCCACCAGGAAACCAACCACCGTCCTGTCTGGGTTCATGACATCATCCAGAGGTACTCGGTGGATTTCACCAAGCTGGATTCACTGGATCTAGCAAGACCCACATTGGCTGGTTTACCACAGCTGGAGGAACCCAGAATAAAGTATTTAGCTGTGACATAATATCAATAAGGGTCCATTCTGAATGCTACGCTATGCCTACTTTGTAGCTGCTCCATCAACACTCCAAATAAGGTCATCTAGACATAAATACAGCAGAGACCTTGTTGTTTTGGACCATAGTGTCATGAACTTAAGGACATAATTCACCAGGACTGATGCGATAGTTGTTATAATCACTGATACTTCTCTGATGCTGCTTATGGCGTGTGGGTGACTTGTTCCTTTAAGTGCAGTGCTGGGATGTGATGTCAGGGCTCCTTGTTGTGTGTTGCTTGTTGTGTTGTGGAAAGCATGTGAATAAACAGCCACAGCGGTGTGCAGCCAAAATAGAAATTGTTGCCAGGTTTGCTGATTCCTGCACTACAATAGACACAAAGAAAGCTTTCTCATATATAACTTGATTACCAGAAAACATGATTGATATAATGGAGATATGAAATAGTCTAAACGTCCCCATCCAACTCCCTGATTAAAAGTCCATGTTCAAACTTATGGAACTATATTTATTGTAGTTTTTACATGAAGAATGTGTATTTGATTATATCACGTTGTCTTCCAAACTTAACAAAGTAAGGATAAATATGAATGAATTCCCATTAATTCAAGTAGCTAAAGATGTAGTTAGAGATAGCAAGTATCCATTTGTTTGTGTGTTTACATGTTCATTGTGATCAGTGTATTTCCTTGTACTATTTACAGCTGTGCCACTGTGTGCAGAGGTAGAATTGTGCACATATACAGATGTGTCATGACTCACTGCCTGCAGGCTCAGGGTTCCCCGGTCACATGGTGAGTCTACCAGCAGACTAACAGCAGTAGAAGTAAGTCTTCTGAGAAGAAAGTGAAGGGCCTTTTTTAGTCACTCTTACAGAGAAGGGCTCTTTGTGAAAACTCCTCAAACAATTCCACCACATTTTGAACTTTTGTACAGTCTGTAAACTGATATATGATATAGGGAACAGGGAGAAGCATTGTGATTATGGGATGTGAAGTGAAATTAAACTAAAAGCAGTCCAACCCCAATGAAAGGAAAGGGAATGGGACGTTGTAAGTGTCAGGTTACTGGGCATTTCTTCCCAAACATGTTGTTGTTCAATGTAGTGGAGCCTTTTTAACCAACCCAGGTGGTGAAAACGCTACGAAATGAGAAATGAATAACAATATCGCTCCGGTACTCACACCACGCATCAGGAGCATGCCCAAGCCTGACCCAGAATCCTGCTGTGTCTTGCACAGTCATCAACCGTATCTTAGCAGGGGGCTATCGCTTATATGTCATGATCATGTTGTGTACCCGTGCTTGTGCTCATGCCTGAGAAACCGTACTGTTCCCAAGCAAACTTTCCACGGAGCACTAACATTAGTCAAACTGCATTTGGGGCTCAAACGTGCCGGGGCATGGTACCGATTTGTGCACCCGAAGTCCTATTCTTGCCTAAACCTATATGCCACTAACCACAACAACCTACCTGGCAAAACAAGGGAAAAATAGTGCCTTCATTTAAAAAAGTACATGTTTTAAATGTATTTATGCAGCGAGACCTTGTGATTTATAATCATCTATTCAAGATGATATGATTGTTTTTCACAAGAAAGGATATAACAAAATAAAAAGAGATACCACTATTATTGATATCATTTTAAGAGTTTTAAGCACATATTGATGATTATTGGGGTAAATAACCAATAATGCCGAAGGAAAATAATGTAAAATCCCCGATATAAGCAGCAGTGCAGCAGCACAGACGTCCACACTTAAGTTAACAATGCCATTATAGTGTAGCAGAGAATGTTCATCAGCTCTGTGGTTTCCTACCGGTCACCAGACACAGACTCATTTAATCTCTCCTGTTATGTAAGCTCCAACACAGACTCGATTGTGAGTGTGTGGGAAGTTAGCTGATAAGTAGGTAGGAGCTAAGACACCACACATATACAGTATATATATATATATATATATATATATATATACATACATATTAGGGGTGTAACGATAAATGTATTTGTATTGAACCGAAACGGTACGGGGGTCATGGTTGGATTTGTTAGAGGCCGTCCGCACGGACACCTTTTTTGTTGGTAAACGCACAAGTCTTGTGCATTTCGGCCATCCACAGGGATCCAGCATTTTCGGGGCCTGGAAACGCACTTTTTTGAAACCAGGTCCCAGGGTGAAAAAGAAAAAACGGCACCCCTCAGTTTCATGTACGTTTTCATGTAGACGGCAAAAATGCATATGCTGACGTCATCGCCCCGCTCCTCGACCCTCGAGCCTGACTTCTTCCCCCACTACGTCTCATAACAACAACAACAACGGTGGCCTATGTGCTCGTGATTGTACTGCAGCAGATATTCTGCTCGTCTGTACAACAGCGTATCAGGGTCACTGTATGAAAAAAACGGAGCCGAGAGAGGGGGGCAATATTCCGGGGAAAAAAGTTGCAGAATTGCTACTTTTTTATGATGCTAAAAAACAACCAATGAATTTATTTTTCTAATTAATCCATCACAACGTGTGACAACACCTCGTTAAGGTCATAGGGTGACCACTGTTGATGCTTATTGTTGGTTTTATTTATACGGGCTGAATTGTCATCTTATGGATATTTATTGATCAGGTGGTCGGGTGGATAGTAGCCGGGTAGACACACGGGTAGACACACACACACACACACACACACGGGAATATTCTGTTAAACATGGTGATCTCACTATATGGTGAATATGCGACACAGCTGTTGTGAGTGAACATACAGTAGTCCAAAGCAGTAATTTTTGAGTCAGTAAGTAAGTAAGTTAGTACGTAAGTAAGTAAGTAAATAAGTAAGTAAGTAAGTACGTAGGTAACTAAGTAAGTAAGTAAATAAGTCAGTAAGTAAGTACTTAAGTAAGTAAGTAAATAAGTAAGTAAGTAAATAAGTAAGTAAGTAAGTCTGTAAGTAAGTAAATAAGTAAGTAAGTGGTAAGTAAATAAGTAAATAAGTAAGTAAGTGCGTAAGTAAGTAAATAAATAAGTAAGAAGTAAGTAAGTAAATAAATAAGTAAGTAAGTAGTAAGTAAGTAACTAAATAAGTAAGTAAGTACGTAAGTAAGTGAATAAGTAAGTAAGAAGTAAGTAAGTAAGTAAATAAGTAAGTACGTAGTAAGTAAGTAAGTAAGTAAGTAAATAAGTAAGTTAGTATCTGAGTCATCAAGTTGCACCATTGGCCAGGTTTCCATGGTGAGACCAGACGTAGTGGGTCTCTCTGTAGCAGGCGCCAACAGCCATCTTGGTTGGCTGTTTGGATGGGCTGCTTGGGGGACATGCTGCTCAGACGATGTCCAGGAGATGAGGAGATGAGGAATGGGAGATGAGACCTCTGTTCAGATAGAAATCCCAGGGGAGAGAAAGATGCTCAGTAGAAAGAAGCAGAAACCCATGGACGCCAACGGAGGTCGTCACAGAGCACAGAGGACAGCGAGCCGGAACAGACGGTGACGTTTGAAGACATGTTACCAGGGCAACCGCGCTCAAAGATATGTAATAGATCCAAAGAAGATGAAAAGCCAGTTGCACGAGGCCGCCGTTGTACGCAGCGACATGCTCATGATGCACAGCGACTTTGCTTTGGGTTGAAGAGTCATTTAAAAATGCGAAACGAGCAAAAGTTCACCTTTCATAGTTGTTTTGGTGCGCTCCAGCTAATCGGATTTCCAACGCTTATTCAACTCGTCACACGGCCGGCGGCGCTATTGTGTTACATCATGGCCTCTCTGGTTCCACAAAGCCGGGTTGCTTCTGTAAAAGGAGACACTGTTGTGGCGCTACGCCGCAAACCAAAGCTCTTTATAAAGGCTGCAATCATGGCATATTTTTGAATCTCCTTTCAGGGATTACGGTGGAATCTTCTGTGTAAAAAAGCATCGTGTTTTTTTCACACAGGAGACTCTCCTGTTTTAATGTTGAAACACAATTAAAACTTCATCTATGAACTTTTTCATAGTCCCAACAATGCCAAGTCACAAGTCATGCACTTCCTGTGTACAATAGGAGAGAAGAATAAACACACGTACACACACAACCACACACACACACACTAGTTGCCAGTGGCGTTTATGCTCTTATAGGAAGTAGTTCTTAAAACAAATCTGACAGCTCGACAGGCATCGTATTGAAAACAAAGGGGAGTGTGTGTGTGTGTGTGTGTGTATGGGTCCACTGTATATATCTGTCGGTATCTACTCGTCCATGTGTTTCCATGTTTGTGTGCTGTCCGTCTACATGTGCTTGTGTCTGGATGTGTGCATGTTTGTCTGATAATGCGGTGAGAACTACAGAACATGAAAGAACAGAGCAGGGAGGTGCTCTGTAAAAGAATAGAAATCAATTGGTATTATTATAATGTGATACATGACTTATTTTTCTGCCAGGAGGTTATGTATTCAGTTGTATATGTGCGTGTGTCCATCTGTCTGTCCATGGCTAATCCCACATACGTTTAAGAGCGCAGCCCGAAGGAGCGACGTGGGCCCGCCCTCCTGTAGGCCCACCACCCGCAGGAGGGTTCAGAAGGGGCCGGTGCGGTGTGATTTGAGTGGCTGTCCTGGGCGGGTGCCCCGGCGACCCAATCCCCGGACGGTGACTCTAGCCATGGGGACATGGAATGTCACCTCACTGGGGGGGAAAGAGCCTGAGCTAGTGCGGGAGGTAGAGCGTTACCGGCTACAGGTAGTCGGGCTCACCTCCACGCACAGTCTGGGCTCTGGAACCCAACTCCTTGAGAGAGGCTGGACTCTCTTCTACTCTGGAGTTGCCCGCGGTGCAAGGCCGGTGTGGGCTTGCTTATAGCCCCCCAGCTCAGCCGCCATGCGTTGGAGTTTTCCCTAGTGAACGAGAGGGTCGTTTCCCTGCGCCTTCGGGTCGGGGATAGGTCTCTCACTGTTGTTTCGGCCTACGGGCCAAACGGCAGTGCAGAGTACCCGGCCTTCTTGGAGTCCTTGGGAGGGGTACTTGAGAGTGCTTCAACCAGGGACTCCATTGTTTTACTGGGGGACTTCAACGCTCACGTGGGCAATGACAGTGTTACCTGGAGGGGCGTGATTGGGAGGAACGGCCTCCCCGATCAGAACCCGAGTGGGGTTCTGTTATTGGACTTCTGTGCTAGTCACGGTTTGTCCATAACGAACACCATGTTCAAGCATAAGGGTGTCCATCAGTGCACGTGGCACCAGGACACCCTAGGCCGGAGGTCAATGATCGACTTTGTGGTTGTGTCATCTGACCTCCGGCCGTATGTCTTGGACACTTGGGTGAAGAGAGGGGCTGAGCTGTCAACTGATCACCACCTGGTGGTGAGTTGGATCCGCTGGCAGGGGAGGAAGCTGGACAGACTTGGCAGACCTAAACGTGTTGTGAGGGTCTGCTGGGAACGTCTGGTGGAACCCTCTGTCAGGGAGGTCTTCAACTCCCACCTCCGGAAGAGCTTTGACCAGATCCCGAGGGAGGCTGGGGACATTGAGTCCGAATGGACCTTGTTCTCTGCTTCCATCGTGGACGCGGCTGTTCGAAGCTGTGGCCGTAAGGTCTCCGGTGCCTGTCGTGGTGGCAATCCCCGAACGCGGTGGTGGACACCGGAAGTAAGGGATGCTGTCAAGCTGAAGAAGGAGTCCTACCGAACCTGGTTGGCTCGGGGGACTCCCGAGGCAGCTGACAGATACTGGCAGGCCAAGCGTGCTGCAGCGCGGGTGGTCGCTGAAGCAAAGGTTTGGGTCTGGGAAGAGTTCGGGGAGGCCATGGAGGAGGACTATCGGTCAGCCTCAAGGAAATTCTGGCAAACCATCCGGCACCTTAGGAAGGGGAAGCAGCCCTCCACCAACACTGTTTACGGTGGAGGTGGGGAGCTGCTGACTTCGACTGGGGATATCGTCGGGCGGTGGAAGGAATACATCGAGGATCTCCTCAATCCCACTGACACGTCTTCCATTGAGGAAGCAGAGGCTGGAGACTCGGAGGTTCATCCACCCATTATCCGGGCTGAAGTCACCGAGGTAGTTAAGAAGCTCCCTGGTGGCAAGGCACCGGGGGTGGATGAGATCCGCCCTGAGTACCTCAAGTCTCTGGATGTTGTGGGGCTGTCGTGGTTGACACGTCTCTGCAACATCGCGTGGCAGTCGGGGACAGTGCCTCTGGATTGGCAGACCGGGGTGGTGGTCCCTCTATTCAAAAAGGGGGACCGGAGGGTGTGTTCCAACTATCAGGGGATCACACTTCTCAGCCTCCCCGGCAAAGTCTATTCCAGGGTACTGGAGAGGAGAATTCGGCCGATAGTCGCACCTCGGATTCAGGAGGAACAATGCGGTTTTCGTCTTGGCCGTGGAACAGTGGACCAGCTCTATACCCTCTGCAGGGTGCTCGAGGGTTCATGGGAGTTTGCCCAACCAGTCCATGTGTTTTGTGGACTTGGAGAAGGCATTCAACCGTGTCCCTCGTGGCATTCTGTGGGAGATACTTCGGGAGTACGGGGTCGGGGGCCCTCTGCTAAGGGCTGTTAGCAGAGGGCCCTGTATGACCGGAGCAGGAGCTTGGTTTGCATTGCTGGCAGTAAGTCAGACCTGTTCCAGGTGCATGTTGGACTCCGGCAGGGCTGCCCTTTGACACCGGTTCTGTTCATTATTTTTATGGACAGGATTTCTAGGTGCACCCGTGGGCCGGAGGGGATCTGGTTCGGGAGCCACTGGATTTCATCCCTGCTTTTTGCGGACGATGTGGTCTTGTTGGCTCCTTCGAGCCAGGACCTCCAGCATGTCCTGGGGTGGTTTGCAGCCGAGTGTGAAGCAGCCGGGATGAGGATTAGCACCTCCAAATCTGAGGCCATGGTTCTCGACCGGAAAAAGGTGGCTTGCTCCCTCCAGGTCGGGGGGGGGGAGTTCCTGCCTCAAGTGGAGGAGTTTAAGTATCTTGGGGCCTTGTTCACAAGTGAGGGAAGGATGTAACGTGAGATTGACAGGCGGATCGGTGCAGTGGCTGCAGTAATGCGGTCGTTGTATTGGCTCTCTCGTGGTGAAGAGAGAGCTGAGCCGAAAGGCGAAGCTCTCAATTTACCGGTCAGTCTACGTTCCTACCCTCACCTATGGTCATGAAATTTGGGTCATGACCGAAAGAATAAGATCCCGGATACAAGCCGCCGAAATGAGCTTCCTCCGCAGGGTGGCGGGGCGCTCCCTTAGAGATAGGGTGAGGAACTCCGTCACACGGGAGGAGCTCGGAGTAGAGGCGCTGCTCCTCCACATCGAGAGGAGCCAGTTGAGGTGGCTCGGGCATCTGTATCGGATGCCCCCTGGACGCCTCCCTCGGGAGGTGTTCCAGGCATGCCCCACCGGGAGGAGACCCCGAGGAAGACCCAGGACACGCTGGAGTGACTATGTCACCCGGCTGGCCTGGGAACGCCTTGGGGTCCTCCCGGAGGAGCTGGGGGAAGTGTCCGTGGAGAGGGAAGTCTGGGCGTACCTGCTCAGGCAGCTGCCCCCGCGACCCGGTCCTGGATAAGCGAAAGAAAATGTATGGATATAATTTAATTTAATATTTATATTAATAACATATTTATTTAATGTTTTGTCATGAGCTGTGTTTCCATTCATGCATTCCTGTGCATGAGAAAAGCTGTATGGATAACCAACGATATAAATCATAAATGATCATAGATTTAGGAATAACTCAGTTGTCAACTGTTTAATATAAATGGGATTTAAGTTTGCTCATCATTTTGTGTGAGTATAGCTCCGCTGCACAAAGAACCTTTTAAGTCCTTGTATGGTTGTATGCATCCTTGATCATTGTGAAGACATATTTTCTATCAAGTCCCCACAACTGTCAGGCAAGCCAAATAACTTGAATGTAACGCTTTGAAAATGTCTATATAAACAAGTAAAAAGGAAATACGAGGAAACCTCAACGATCTCTATGGCTCGGTGGTCATTTGAACTGCTAGCTTAATGTTATCTTAGTGACTCAAAAAAATGCACTCCAGTCATCATCTGCTCTATAAAGGTCACTTTCATAGGCAGTTTTCATTTGGCAGTTCAACACGGACCTCATAAAAACTTCAGACACAACAGCACGTAGATACTCTGAGGAGAGTAACATCCAGACTGCAAAAATAAAACTGGATCCATGCATACGGGTTTACACAGTAGGAAATCTGTTCTTTTTTTGTTCCCTTCCCCAAACAACCAAATCAAACTCTGTCTGGGTTCATGACATCATCCAGAGGTACCCGGTGGATTTCACAAGACATCTTAGGGTCAGATGTCTTGCTCAGGGACACCAGGCGCTCATCGAGGAGCAGCCGGGCATCGATCCGGCAATCTTGCGGTTGCTAGCCAACCCGCTCTACCTCCTGAGCTAAACCCCCCCATATAATACTTTCATGCTTTGTAAGGTCTGTCTGCAAGATGACAAGCTAACTTTTAGAATGCTTGTTTTCTGAATGGAGTCTGGTTGATGGGTGCTAGGCTATGCTAACATTGTAGCTGCTCCATCAACTCTCCAAATAAGGTAATTTTGACATAAATACGGCAGAGACCTTGTTGTTTGGACCACAGACAGTCTCTGGTTTCTCCACATAGTCTGGTCTGGTCTCTGGACTAATGTGAGCTACTATCGTAGACCTTTGAGGGACCACAGACAGTCTCTGGTCTCTCGACATAGTCTGGTCTGGTCTCTGGACTAATGTCAGCTACTATCGTAGACCTTTGAGGGACCACAGACAGTCTCTGGTCTCTCGACATAGTCTGGTCTGGTCTCTGGACTAATGTGAGCTACTATCGTAGACCTTTGGGGGACCACAGACAGTCTCTGGTCTCTCCACATAGTCTGGTCTGGTCTCGGGACTAATGTGAGCTACTATCGTAGACCTTTGGGGGACCACAGACAGTCTCTAGTCTCTCCACATAGTCTGGTCTGGTCTCTGGACTAATGTGAGCTACTATCGTAGACCTTTGAGGGACCACAGACAGTCTCTGGTCTCTCGACATAGTCTGGTCTGGTCTCTGGACTAATGTGAGCTACTATCGTAGACCTCTGGGGGACCACAGACAGTCTCTGCTTTCTCCACATAGTCTGGTCTGGTCCCTGGACTAATGTGAGCTACTATCCTAGACCTCTAGGGGATCTGAGACACAGGAGACAACATTTGTTTCCTCCATTCTGATTCAGCAAAGTCAGGACATCAGTAGGAGAATCTTCTTTCTTTCAATGGTCTTTTTATTATTGACAAAGCATGAATAAGATTACTGCACAGGAAGATAATTTTTGATTTTTTGTCCAACATCCACTGTCCACCCATGACACAACATAAACTGGACATGGACATACTCATACAGCCACTGACACCCTAAATAAATAAATAACCCTAAATAAATACATACATAGAAAAAAAAATAAATCAAAATTAAAAAATGTGAATAGACAGAATAAAAATCATAAACAAAAAAAGGAAGGGGGAGGGGGGGTTACTCTGTAACTATTGTCGAAGGTTTCTCATAGAATACCAAGAAGGGGCGCCATATATTGTAGAATGTTTTCTCTGATCCCCGAATAGTGTGTCTAATCTTCTCTAGATTCATACAGGATATCATGTCTCTGAGTCAGTGTGCGTAGGAAGGAGGTTCTGAGTCCCTCCACTTAAGTGAAATAGTTCGTCGAGCTAGTAATGAGGCAAAAGATAAAAGTTGAGCATAGCTTCAAGGGATTCGGTTCAATTTGGTGTTGAATGGTTTCTAAAAATGCATGGAAGACTGATGACCAAAAGTTACTTAAAGAGGGACAAGTCCAATACATGTGGTGGAGTGAGGCAGGTGCGCCTTTACACTTATCACATGTAGGGTCGACATCAGGATACATTCACGCTAGTTTGGTTTTGAAAATGTGGATACAATGCACTACTTTAAATTGCAGTTAAATGGCAGTCTTGGCGAGGCTTTTTGCCACGAAACTTCCGCTGCGCCAAGCTGAATATGTAACGCCTGCCCCTGTGCGCCGCCACACCCATCTTGGCGCAGGCAATCCACCAAACTGCAAAACTGACCGTGCGCAAGGCTGTGCGGTTC
The DNA here is from genome assembly GCA_029853015.1 of Chelidonichthys spinosus. Lineage (NCBI taxonomy): Eukaryota > Metazoa > Chordata > Actinopteri > Perciformes > Triglidae > Chelidonichthys > Chelidonichthys spinosus. The sequence continues at coordinate 476,108 of CM056826.1, forward strand.
GACACTTGCATTGCACCGGGTCCGCCACCCTGCGCCACCCTTTGCTGCGCCACGAAACTAGGGCCCCTTGAATGAGCATTTCTGCTCACTAAAAACACTTGATGCTCCTGTGCTTCCTACCCGTTCTTTCCTCCATGACCAGTCAGGGGTCAAACCCATAATGGATCCTGCCTTCTTTATCAATGTATTAATCTTGTTTCTGTCATCTGACCTTAAACCCCATGCCCAACAAACAACTGCATACAAACTTATGCTGAAATCCTTCCAACACAGCCTGGATGGGCCTTAGTCAAGATCACTCTGATGTTCTTTCTAGTCCAGCCTGGAAGGTTCTTGTAGGAAGGACCAACCTCAATATCAACATCTTTGAGGTACAGAACAGGAGTCTTTTCCTTCTCTAATCAATGAGAAGCTCATTTCTATTTAAATTGAGGTGGTATTTCTTTAACACCAACACTACATAGCCTGTCTGCCCTCCCTCTCTCTCTCCTGATAGGCTGTTTGCTGCTCAGAGCGACGCTGGAAAAAGTGACCACGGTAACAGGAAGGCAGTGAAGCGCTCTGATCGTCTGTGTGACTGTCAAACCTGAGAGAGAGAGAGAGAGAGAGAGACAGAGAGAGAGAGAGAGCTCTGGACATCTGGAGCAAATGATGATGAGGGTGTTGGTGGTGATGAAGGAGCAGCAGCTGTTGACGGAGCAGAGTTGCTTCTGGATGTTGTTCTGTTCACTTCATGGAATTGCGACTTTTGGCTTTTTCTGGAAGGGTTGATATTTACGCCTGTTTAAGTATTGGAGCCGGGAGACGTTGAGATGAAGAGTGTCAAACATGTTATTGGTAATGTTCAAACACACACACACACACACACACACACACACACCAGACCTCTGTATGGGCATCTGGGTGAATCCCTCCCCAAGAAATGAAATTGATAAACAAGCTGTACACTTTTTTCAAAGTACGTGTTAATGAACTTGAAGAAAATTCGTAATCACTCAGAGTTTCACTGAAAGTAAAACGACTAGTTTAGTCTGGAGACGTAATGTAACGTTATGAAACCTGAGGTTATAGAATCAATCAAACATGAAGCGAAAAATCTCCTATTTTGTAGATCAGATGACTTCGACTCTTCTAATTCGTGCAGCTCTGCTGGTTCTCCTCTCAGCTGACTGTCTCACACACACACACACACACACACACACACACGCTGTTGCTTTACAGACCTGCATCTATAATCAGGGCTTCACTTAGAACACCTTACTACGATGGTTCCTTTAAATGTAAATGCATAATCAGGCCAAATAATAATGGAAGTAGAACTTGGAGCTTGTTGTGGATCAGTTAAATCAAGTAAAGTAGCGTTTCTGCACACGTGTGTCTAGAGGGGTCATAATCGTAGGGGAACTGGTTTTTGGTGCTACATGGAACCCATCATTCAAGGTGAGCCTCAGGATCCGTGTGTGGAATGTGGCGGGGGTGGGGTGGTGGTGTTGGTTTGGTACTAACCTTCAGACCAGGGCCCACCCCTGTTAGCTGAAATGACCAACATCGTTAATCAAATGTATGTATTGAGGGTCATGTTTCATATTTCCTCACAAGCTTTAAGTGGTCCTAAGTTTTCCTTTCTTGTGTTCATCGATCCACGCATAAATGGTCACTTCATTCCCTTCAAGCCGAACTCGGAGCTTCAAAAAAACACTAACCAATGGGTGACCTTTGTGGTGAATTTTATTTACGGGTGGAATTAGCAAGCTCACGTTAGCTAGCTAACTAGCTGCTAAATGAGCTGTGATTGTAATGTATTACACGTGGTTACCGTGGTTGCTGAAGAAGTAGAAAGGATAGACGCTGTGGGGAGATTGAAGATCAAGGTCTTGTTCGAGGGTGTGAACAGTCTTTTATTTCTTAGATTAGTCCCCAATCACAGTCCCCTATCTCAGAACTGGTTTAAAAGATTAGGGCTGGTCCATTTTCTCTCTAGGTCAACCATCTGTCTATCCACTTGCTATTTTCAGTTTCAGTTGTGAATCAATTCATGTTACTCTAACAGCTGATCCTTGTAACAAGGTTCCTGTTCTGATCAATAACAGCTGACTGGTCCTCAACATGTGTTCTAGTTAATTACCAGGATGTTGATTTCTGTCAGGCTGGATGGTGGTGTAGTGGGTAGGGTCTCGGGTTTAAATCTCGGTTCGGGTTCCTTCTGTCTGGGTTTGCATGTTCTCCCTGTGTTAGCGTGGGTTCTCTCTCTGGGTTCTCTGGGTTCCTCCCACAGTCCAAAGATATGCAGGATGGAGACCTGTCTGTCTCTACATGTCAGCCCTGTGATAGACTGGTTACCTGTCTGTCTCTACATGTCAGCCCTGTGATAGACTGGTTACCTGTCTGTCTCTACATGTCGGCCCTGTGATAGACTGGTTACCTGTCTGTCTCTACATGTCGGCCCTGTGATAGACTGGTTACCTGTCTGTCTCTACATGTCGGCCCTGTGATAGACTGGTTACCTGTCTGTCTCTACATGTTGGCCCTGTGATAGACTGGTTACCTGTCTGTCTCTACATGTCAGCCCTGTGATAGACTGGTTACCTGTCTGTCTCTATATGTCGGCCCTGTGATAGACTGGTTACCTGTCTGTCTCTACATGTCAGTCCTGTGATAGACTGGTTACCTGTCTGTCTCTACATGTCAGCCCTTTGATAGACTGGTTACTTATCCAGGTGTCCTGCCTTCACCCAATGACAGCTGGGATCGGCTTCAGCCCCACCGCGACCCTGAATACAGGATAAGCGGTAGACGATGGATGGATGATTTCTTTCACTTGAGAAAATGAGCTCTTACTAGAAGCTCAGCTCATTTTGTTAGTACTTGTTATTATCAATGATAAAGAATATAATTTTATATATATATAAACATCATATAGCTTATAACAAGCGCATTCAATTTGTACATAAATGTACATTTGGTTCATAAAACATTTTATGCAGCTATTGATACAATCAATCAAATTGCACATAAGTATAATATTTAATTCATGCTCCATAAAACCAATCATATCTGTTGGCTACAGATTAAATTGGATAAGGAGAAGGAATCACCGGCAGAGTGTGAGAGCATGCTGCTCAGCCCTTTTAAATGTAGAGCAGATGGATGAAGGTGATAATGAAGGTCCGTATGTTGATGAAGTGTGTTGCCGTAGGAACATGGATAAAAATACCCCTGGTCTGTCTACATGGTCCCATATTGTAAAACGTGAGATTTTCATGTCTTTTTATTATGAAGCAGATCAGTGCTATATAAATACAAAATATAGATGAATACTCAATCCATGGAGCAATACACACATCCATATTGGGAAACTGCTTTAAGCAGCCCCGGAGTAGACCGAGAAAACACTGGGGGGACTCCAAGAATGAGCTGGAAAACGTTGCTGGGGAGAGGGAACTCCTAATACTAGATCCAGTGAATCCAGCTTGGTGAAATCCACCGAGCACCTCTGGATGATGTCATGAATTCAGACAGGACAGAGTTTGGTTTCCTGGTGGATCTGGGACTTCAACATGTACATGATGGAGGAAACCTGGTCCCATAGAAATCTTTGACTTTCAAATCAGCACGGTTTTCATTTCCTGTTTATTGAGTTCAATGTGAGATGCCCACAAGACAATGTGCAGACTAGTGGAATCTGTATCTGCGATACCCTTCAGGAGACTCAGATACTATAACAGAGGTACATTGACATTGCCTCTATTAAAAGCCAGGCTCATACCAGCCATTGTGCTCCTTCCCCGGCAGCATACAAGCTAGCTCAGCATGTTTCAGAGCAGCGAAGGACAGTCTGTGTTAATGCATGTCTTTATTCTCAGTGACAGAGAACGTTTTGTTCACTGCACGCTGCCTTTAGAGTTTCAGGCTGCAAAGTGATCACACACACACACACACACACACACACACACACACACACACACACACACACACACACACACAAGCTCTGTGTGAGGATGTGTTGTTCTAGTTTCCTATATACATGAACACCAGTTAGAAGTGTGATGACATATGACTAGAGAATATTTTCGAAATGAGGGAGAATTTCCTGAAATCTCCACTATTGCTGCTTTGTACATGTTGAAGTCCCAGATCCACCAGGAAACCAAACTCTGTCCTGTCTGAGTTCATGACATCATCCAGAGGTGCTCGGTGGATTTCACCAAGCTGGATTCACTGGATCTAGCAAGACCCACATTGGCTGGTTTACCACAGCTGGAGGAACCCAGAATAATCTATTTAACTGTGATTTAATATCAATAACCAGATGAAAAGGATGCTGAAATAACTCCATAATAATGGTGATCAGTAAAAAGTGTGAAGTCATGCTTTGTTCGGTCTGTCAGCAAGACCACAAGCTAACTACTTTTAAAATGCTTGTTTTCTTAATGGAGTCTGGTTGATGGGTGCTAGGCTATGCTAACATTGTAGCTGCTCCATCAACACTCCAAATAAGGTCATCTAGACATAAATACAGCAGAGACCTCATTGTTTGGACCACAGACAGTCTCTGGTTTCTCTATATAGTCTGGTCTGGTCTTTGGACTAATGTGAGCTACTATCTAGACCTCTGGGGGACCACAGACTCAGGAGACAGTATTTAGTTCCTCCATTTAGGATTCAATGATATCAGGAGTCACATGAATTGCTTTATCGAGTTGAAACATTTAATGTTGCACAAATACACCTCATTCAAATTGATGGATGTTTTCCTGTGTCCAACTGTATCTGATGAGTGTGTCTCTCTTTACAGACGAGATCATGCAGCAGGAGATCAGGCCCCTGCTGGCCGTGGACATTATAGAACAGCTTCATCGGCAGTTTGCCTTGCTCTCAGGTACGTACACTAACATGACTCACTGTGGAGATTTAAGTGCAGGGATGGGAAACATTATTACCACCATGTATATATATATATATATATATATATATATATATATATATATATATATATATATATATATATAATATACATTGGATACAAATACATATATATATATATATATATATATATACACACACACATTGGTCCATATTTTACATATTTTACACACTTTTCTTAGAGTGAAGTTGATCGTGGTAAATTTCCATTATCGTGATAATATAAATATTGACTTAAAAAATCTGTCTAACTTGCTCAAAATAGATTCTGAAAATGCATTTATACAGGGAACCTTATGCCTGAAGATAATCTTATTTAAAATTATTTTGATTGTTTTTCAATCACTTCAAAGATGTGTTCCTTCACAGAATGTAAAGTACTATCAGTATGTTTGGTCTGTACATCTGATAACTGATCATATTGTGTAATATAGTGCCTCATTGTGGTTCTTCAGGGATGCTTCTCATTCCTCCTCAACAAGTGTTTTCTCAGATCCCTCCCAGGCACTACTTGCCTTCAGAGTTACATAAGTTCAACACTGCAGCTTTTATTGCTTCACCACAGGTCTGGGTCTCTGACTGGCTCCTCAGCAGCCTGTGGGCTGGTGCTCTGGCTCTTTTTCTTTATGGGATTGTGTCACATGTGAACTGGAAGCATATGAGCTCACTCACTCATACCCACTGGAAGATGTTGAAAGATCACTGAACAGTCTTGTAGCTGTCAGAACAAATCAAGAGACTTCCTTCAATTACAACATTGCAATTCACATATGTTGTAAATAATTAGTAAAATTCCACACATCATAAGTTTGGTCTCTCCACAAGCAACACAAGGTTCAAATAGAGGATCTTTAACTCAATGGTGCCATCTTGTGGCAGGTTTATGTATGGATATGTATGTGTTTTTTAAGACTTTCCATGACTAAGTGACTGTATCTAACTTTTGCCTCTTCAAGGGGAACACCACCTAAATGAAGAAGTCCCGTGTGGTATTTCCACAGCCTTGGGACATTAAATATCTGTGAACACGAGCTGCTCTCTCAAACCAGAGAACACGACTCAGACTGCAGCTGCTCCGTCGATGGAGATCATGTGGATCCACAGAATGGATTCTTTTTTACACCCAAATGAGCTTTATTCCCTTTATTACAGTATAGTATGTATTTTATACTTAGAGCTGGCCCCTGGGTGCTCTCACTGTCACGTCACAGTTCATTCCCTGATGACATCATACATTTGAGTTTTAGCACTCTCATGTTTGCTCCCTGTTTGTATAATTTGTCATTTCTGCATTTTGAAAATAGTTGCAGTTCCCTGTTGAATTGTTCCTTCTCCCTGGTGTTAATGTTGTTTCTGAAGTAGAGGTCAGGCCAAGGACCCCGCTGTTACATATCGTATACAATTGTGCTGCTCATTGAACCGGGCCAATAATAATGTGTAGTGCAGCCTATTGTGCCATGTATAACAGTACTCTGTAATGATCATGTATAGAATGCCAAGCCATTGTTGAAGGATTAGTTTATATTTCATGTATTTGCTTATTATATGTTGCAGGCCTATTCATGTTAATGTGTATTTTTGGACATATTTTGTCAGTGAGTCTGTAAGCTTGGGATAAAATTGTTTCGGGGACCCCCTGCAATAACTCTGCAGACATGTATCCACAATCTCATAGATTAGAATCCAATTTATAGTTGAATAGTAAATGTTGTGTGTGGTGTTGTTGTGTTGCAGGAGGGCGAGGGAAAGATGGCGCCCCCATCATCATTTTCCCAGAGTTCTCAGGCTTCAGCGAAGTGCCCGAGGAAGACTTCCTCAATGTTGTTACCTACCTGACCAGCATACCCAGGTACACACACACTCTCATACTCGTACAACTTCACTTTCATTGTGGTCATTCCCTACAGACTTTGTACGTTGAACCTCTCAGACACCTCAGACACATTGGGATGTAATGCTCTGTAATGGTTGGACATGGCAGCTAGCCGTAGATGTAATGATTTCTATTCCATTCATGGGGCCACAAAGCCAGTTGAGATCAGTGTTTACTCCAATGACCAGATCAACCAGATGCTGCGTTTAAATGTTTTCAGCCGATTGAAGGGGCCTCGAGGGGATGTGCAGTTATCAGCCTCATGGCTGTGGGTTGGAAGGGGCCCTACTAGTACGTTCAGAAGGCCGATATCATCCATTCACATGGTTGATTATTGGCACAAATACATGAAGAGGACTTCAACCTCTAGTGGCCGTAGTATTTATGACAGGAGGAAGTCATGTGGTGTGGAAGAAAAGTCTCCATGAGGTCTAAGAAGCACAGCAGGCTGCCGCTAGTGGAACTTGACCTTGTTGTACATAGTTAACTCAAACCAAGTTATATAACAAACATCCTTATTTCCCCCTCGCTACGTGGTCGGTGCAGTGTGGCTCCATGTGAATGGCAGAGATAACGGTATCACCCATTCAGTGGGCTGATGACGTTCTAGGGTGAACCCAGATGACCCGCTGCCTCCGTTAACCTCCTGCTTCTCGGCTCTCTGTGCAATGTGAAGGGTTTCTCTGCTGAAATACCTGACCCACAGTCATGAATTCCCTGTGTGATGCTGCAACTAAGCACAACCATTTAGTAATACTCAACATTTAAACACAAATCTGAAATAATGAAAGACTCATCACTCTTCTGGAAATCATTATTATGGTGAAATGACGTGTGTTTTCCTTAAAATGCCCAATTCCTCTTCAGCTGAGTACTGCCCGTTCAGGATCAGAGGGCAAGGTAAAGCAGATTTAGAGCGTTTGATTGGCAGGCTTACCTCCTGTTTCACTTCCTGTCTCCAGCCTGGACGCTGCCAGTATCGGCTTCATCATCATCATCGACCGGCGGAAGGACAAATGGAGCGCAGTGAAGGCCTCTCTCTCCAGGATCGCTGTAAGTTCTCCACGTTAGCATTCACATCATCAAATAAATCCCTCACACTTCTTCTTTATTGTGGGCCACTTCTGATGTTATTGAGTTGTGTCCTCTTCTCTACTTAATTGATTCTTGTAAAGCTACACTGAGAGAGCTGGTTGTGTGTATCAGTCGAATGCACAGGCTGCAGATGAAGTCTATAGAAAAGGACTATTGGTTTGGACATCAGGAAAAAGCTCTTAACATGTTAATGTGCTTTGTTTCGTAGCCGGAGCTTAAAGGTTCTCTTTAGATTCATCGTTCTAACACTGCTACTTTTTTCCTAACGAGAAAGCCGTCAATGAATCACAATCAGAAATCACAATGTTTGAATCCCTCAGGAAAATGTATCTCTCGATAAGAGTTAGAAGAAAGAGTATGTACTCATAAATAAAGAACCTATTAACATCATAATGTGACCAGACCTGAGTAGTCAAATAAGTATAAAAGTATAAAATATCAATAATGATACCAAATAAGTTATGTATGTACAATGTATGCATTTAGAAAACAACACTATATGGTGTATTTGCTGTTGTGGTAGAAGTAGTCTGCAGTACTGAGGTACTAGGATCTTAAGAAGCACATAGGTATTATTGCACAAAATAAAGTTATACTTTAACATATATTGCACATTTGTGTGGAAGCATTTCCTCCAGTGATGTGATGCTTCTTCTTATTTGGGCTCTTTTCTACTGCATTGTAGGTTTTGTGCTGTTCTGCTAACAAACATTGTCACATACCACAGCCAGGTCTTTAAAAGGAGTCACTGTGTTGGATCACGTGCAAGGCTGTGGCTCGTTCAGTTTGTCTGCTTTTTAACGACAAACAACAAGCAGCATGGATTTACAATGTGGATGGAGCTTTTAACGTCTGGTTCACTACATGGAGCTCACACACATGTTGAGCTCCACCATTACTGTGTCACATTTTACAGAATGGACTGCTGAAATCATTTGGTCCTTTTATGGTTTGACAGCAGCAGCATATATGAATATGTATTACACATGTCTGTGTGTCATTGTGGTCCCAGCACTTTCTTACTGAAGCGTCCATTAGCCCAGTTTGATTCCAGACATCAGACCTTTCTTGCATGCAGGTGACAACCTCTGATTCTGAGAAGGCAACGCTCTAGTCCCTTAAACTGTCATTCTCTCTGCTTGCCACCAGGAGGCGACTCCTCTCTAATTGTATAGAAGTCTATGAGTAAATGAGCCTACTTCTCTCTGGATTCATTATGTCAGTAAACATTGTAAACATGGGTTTTTGGTCTCAGTCTCTAGTTTCAAGTCTTCTTCAGTCAAACAGACCAGAAAGCAGGGGATGCTTAAGGGGCACCCGTCACTCCTCCTCAGTCCAAATTTGGTCACTTCCTTCACTGCTTGTAAACATTCCTAGATGGCCACGACTAAAATCCAAGACGGTAATGGGCAAAATGACAAGCTACAGGCTTTTAAAATTGTAGTTTACCAACCGATGGGTGACATCACAATGAATTCTTCATCTGCCCCATAAAGGCCAAAACACCACTTAAATTCATGTGTGGTTTTGTTCTAGGGGGCGTTTCCAGGAAACCTGCAGCTGGTGTTGGTGCTGAAGCCCTCCAAGTTCTTCCAGAGGGCTATAGCCGACTTTGGGATCAAGCTGCACAAAGATGACTTTAAAATGAAGGTACCGGTAAGCATGTTTCAGTACCAACCAAACAATATCAGCAGCAATCATGGGGTAACAATTATGTCTCTTTGCTGAAACAAGGGTGAGGCTTTTAACTGAATGTATGACAAATAAATTATATCAGAAAAACAATATCTTCATACAAGTCAACTCAACTGGATAGGCATTGTTTGTGTCTAGAAAGTCTCCCCAGGAAACATTCACATAATGATGCACACCCTGCTGTAGAAGAAAATGTGTTACCTTCCAATTTGTTGTGTTTAAATATTACTTCCTCTCGGGAACCTCAAATGTCTTGCTGAGCTGCATTCGTTGTATGTAAGCCTTGTCATGTTAATGATGAGACCCTCTGATCTGTCCCCCTTCCTGGACCGTCTCCGAAACACCTTCACCTCACATACTTGATCAAGGCCTTCATGAATGGCCCCTGTTGTGACACTATGTAGAAAGAACCCAGCTGTTCCGAGGGAAGTCACACCTTTATGTTGTCTCAGGAAGTCTCTTCCCCTTGGTGAGACGCGTATTGAATCTATGTAAATCCACTGTTTAGACCTGCCCCTTTGGTTCTGTATAAGTTGTCTCTTACCTCACATCAGGGCAGATTGGGCTGTGTGGCAACCGCGACATTGTCTTTTCTCCACTGTCAGTGATTAAACCTCATTTGAACCAGCCACTGAATTGGACCTGAAGAGTTTTCTTCAACACTGCACTGAAGTCTTATGCTCAGTACAGTGTAGTTTTTTTTTCAGGAATACCATGTGAACACTGTACAGCTGCAGGGTTCATCATGTTTTGAAATATCATTTTCTTGAGATGTTCTCAGAAGCTGTTCAATCCCAGGTCCAACCCTCAAATGATCTACAATCTTTAGAAGTCTACATTCTGATATATCAGCTGCATGTAAATCAATTGCATACAAACAAATAACACTTCAAAATACAACTGTATGTTAACTGCAGATGGTCATTGTGTGGATTGAGACAAATCCATTCATGCATCAGTATGCAGGTAAAACAGCATTGAATTAGATGTCAACTCTGCTGCTGCATCCAAGATAAGAAGACGTTTCCTCTGATAAGAAACTCTCAGCAGGACTCCCAAACTGTGTGTGAAGAAGAGGGCATTTCATATTAAGTTTCTTTATTTAATTGTTCAGTTATCCTATGTTTAAATTTGAATTCCCTACATGAAAGTTTGATGGTGTTTCAAAGCCATCTCCACTCTGCCAACAACAACATGGTGTTGGAGGAATGCTCAAGCTCTTATCTATCCTGTTGTTGTTTCATAAAATGAGTCCAAACATTTAGACTCAAATAGATGGGAGGATGGATGGATGGATGGTGGATGGATGGATAGATGGATGGATGGATGGATGGTGGATGGATAGATGGATAGATGGATGGATGGTGGATAGATGGATGGATGGATGGATGGATGGATGGATGATGGATGGATGGATGGATGATGGATGGATGGATGATGGAAGGATGGATGGTGGATAGATGGATGGATGGATGGATGATGGATGGATGATGGATGGATGGATGGATGATGGATGGATGGATGATGGAAAGATGGATGGTGGATAGATGGATGGATGGATGATGGATGGATGATGGATGGATGGTGGATGGATGGATGGTGGGTAGATGGATGGGTGGATGGATGGATAGATGATGGATGGATGATGGATGGATGGATTATGGATGGATAGATGGATGGATGGATAGATGATGGATGGATGATGGATGGATGGTGGATGGATAGATGATGGATGGATGATGGATGGATGGTGGATAGATGGATGGATGGATGGATGATGGATGGATGGTGGATAGATGGATGGATGGATGGATGATGGATGGATAGATGGATGGATAGATGGATGGATGGATGATGGATGGATGATGGATGGATAGATGGATGGATGGATAGATCTTGGATGGATGATGGATGGATAGATGGATGGATAGATGGATGATGTATGGATAGATGGATGTATGGATAGATGATGGATGGATGATGGATGGATGGATAGATGATGGATGGATGGATGATGGATGGTGGATAGATGGATGGTGGATGGATGGATGGATGGATGATGGATGGATGGATGGTGGATAGATGGATGGATGATGGATGGATAGATGGATAGATGGATAGATGGATGGATGATGGATGGATAGATGGATGGATAGATAGATGATGGATGGATGATGGATGGATAGATGGATGGATGATGGATGGATGATGGATGGATAGATGGATGGATGGATGGATAGATGATGGATGGATGGATGGATGGTGGGTAGATGGATGGATGGATGGATGGATGGATGATGGATGGATAGATGGATGGATAGATGATGGATGGATGATGGATGGATGGTGGATAGATGGATGATGGATGGATAGATGGATGGATGGATGATGGATGGATGGATAGATGATGGATGGATGGATGATGGATGGATAGATGGATGGATAGATGATGGATGGATGATGGATGGATGGTGGATAGATGGATGATGGATGGATAGATGGATGGATAGATGATGGATGGATGGATGGATGATGGATGGATAGATGGATAGATGGATGGATGATGGATGGATGATGGATGGATGGATGGTGGATAGATGGATGGATAGATGATGGATGGATGATGGATGGATGGATGATGGATGGATGGATGGTGGATAGATGGATGGAGAGATGGATGGATGGATGATGGATGGATGGTGGATAAATGGATGGATGATGGATGGATAGATGGACGATGTATGGATAGATGGATGGATGGATGGATAGATGATGGATGGATGATGGATGGATGATGGATGGTAGATACATGGATGGATGGATAGATGGATGATTGATGGATGGATGATGGATGGATAGATGGATGGATAGATGATGGGTGGATGATGGATGGATGGATGGTGGATAGATGGATGGATGATGGATGGATAGATGGACGGATGGATGGATGGATGATGGATGGATGGATGGTGGATAGATGGAGTGATAGATGGATGAATGGATGGATGGATGATGGATTGATGGTGGATAGATGGATGGATGGATGGATAGATGGATGGATGATGGATGGATGGATGGATAGATGATGGATGGATGATGGATGGATGGATGGCGGATAGATGGATGGATAGATGGATGGATGGATGGATGGATGGATGGATGGTGGATGGATGATGGATGGATGGTGGATAGATGGATGGATGGATAGATGGTGGATGGATGGATGGATGGATGGATGATGGATGGATGGATGGATGATGGATGGATAGATGGATGGATAGATGATGGATGGATGATGGATGGATGGTGGATAGATGGACGGATGGATGGATGGATGGATGATGGATGGATGGATGGTGGATAGATGGATGGATGGATAGATGATGGATGGATGGATGGATGGATGGATGGTGGATGGATAGATGGATGGATGGATGAATGGATGATGGATGGATGGTGGATAGATGGATGGATGGATAGATGGTGGATGGATGGATGGATGGATGGATGATGGATGGATGGATGGATGGATGATGGATGGATAGATGGATGGATAGATGATGGATGGATGATGGATGGATGGTGGATAGATGGACGGATGGATGGATGGATGGATGATGGATGGATGGATGGTGGATAGATGGATGGATGGATAGATGATGGATGGATGGATGGATGGATGGATGATGGATGGATGGATGATGGATGGATAGATGGATGGATGGATAGATAATGGATGGATGATGGAGGATAGATGGATGGATTTGGTTAAACCCTCCTTTCCCTCCAGTTCCTATCTCTATTATGGCTTCACTGTTCCACAATGCTGGTCATGATGAAGAGCTTGGATGTGTTTCACAGATTGTGATGCTGAACTCACTGTCGGACCTGCACAGCTACGTGGATAAAGGTCAGCTGACCCGGGAGCTCGGAGGCAGCCTGGAGTACTGTCACAGTCAGTGGATCCACCACCGGACTGTGAGTGAACATAAGCTACACCTTCATTTTAACACCAGTAACACGAGGGTCACCTGTGGATCTTCTCCTCTCTAGGCCATAGAGAACTTTGCCATGACGGTGAAAACCACAGCCCAGATGTTACAGAAGTTTGGGACGGACCTGGCCGAGACGGAGCTGCCCAATGACGTCCAGTGCACCAAAGACCTGCTCACGGCACACACCGACAAGCACAACAACCTCAAGGTGAAGCATCACACTCACACTCGAGTCGGGTTGGAATCGAGCCAAGCTTTCTGCAAAAATGTTGCTGTTTTACGTTGAATCTCAATGTTTAAGAACCAAAAATAGTGTGTGTTACACACGTTCAGGTTCAGTAAAAGATCCTGTTTTGGGTTAACACAAGTATGTTACTTTTGGTTACACACAAATACTGGCCTCCTGGGTGAAAGTCCCATGTTTGATCCATCCACAGGCCTGACCTTCTCCCTATGTAGACCTACACAGACTTTAATAAAACATATTTGTGATCAGTCAAAACGTAACGTGATGAAGGAAAAAATACATTCTCTCAAAACCTTTTTGAGAATCCAGTTTCATTGTTAATCATCAGCTGTCCTATTATATCTCAGTGAAAGTGCAGTCAGGTTCACTGAGCTCTGCCTTTCTCATGGATTCTCCTCTGTGACCTCATGACCTTTTTCCCTTGGGGGGAAGGAAACGACATCAGGACTTTCCAACTGCTGGTGTAAATGTAAAGGCTCAATAAACAGTCCTCTTCCAGGGGCCCGTTTCACAAAGCAGGTTCAACAAACGCTGAACCTAACCCTGAACTCTGAGTTGATCAACTCTGAAATGGGCAACTCTGAGTTTTCGGTTTCAGAACAGCGGTTTTGAATTAGTTCAGTCAACTCTGAGTATGTAAACTCTGAGTTACGCGCGTGCCTGCCGACTCTACAAAGCCATCATCAATGGCGCTCCAATACTACGATTCACCATGGCAACGGGGAGAGCGTCATTAGATATTACTGAGTGTTTATGTAGAAAACGAGCAACGAGCAACGTAACTGCAGCAAAGTAGAGATAGTTGGCGTGGCAGACAATTACGGCCCGATCTAATGTATATAACTGAATGAAACAGTCTATTGATCTAAAGGTAATAAGTCTTTATTTTCACTCTCTCAGAGCGACACTGTGGTGTAATGGTTAGCAACGCCGCCCAGGGGACGGGTTCAACTCCCGTAGATCACAAAGCAGTTCATTGAATGAATTATCATTTTCATTGGGTGTAATCCCCCCAGGCACAGAAAGAAAGTGGCGTCAGTTGAAAGCAGAAGAATATTGCGCAAATACGTTGACTAAGGCATATGATTTTAATCATAGTTCACATATTAAACAGTAAATATAAGCAGGTATGTCAACACAGGAATGTACTTAAACATTTCATAAATCTCACATTTGCAAAGACGCTACCTTTGCAAAGAATCTGGTTGCGGATTATGTCCACAATATGAAATGTTGAAAATGTCAGAGAATATTGTTTAGATAATATCTTATGTGATTGAAAGGAAAGGTAATCAAAATTCTCTCCCGATGCAAAGCTGCTAGAATCACTTTTATTTCCATATCGATTAGGTTGACGATGAAAGGACGGCACATTTTTTCAGAGTTGGTTCAAATTCCAGAAAAAGGCGGAGACATGTAGGGAGAAACTCAGGGTTTGTTGAAGCAAACCTGCTAGCGAGCAGGTTAGGTTCATGGAGTATGTTACCCGGGTAACTGACTCAGATTTATGCTGAACTGGCTTTGTGAAACCGAAAAACCAGTTTCCCTCATCTCAGGGTTAACTAACTCAAGGTTTTCACTAAACCTGCTTTGTGAAACGGACCCCAGATAGCTGACACAGATTGTATCTTCCAGTAATTGTTGGAAATAGGACCTCACACACACACACACACACACACACACACACACTTGTTGGCTGTTTTACAGATGACATTAATCTTAATCCCGATGCTTGTGTGTCTCTGAACCAGGATGAACTGAAGCTGGCTCTGAAGCAGGGCACAACCTTGTTAGGTTGCATCAAGGAGCAGGCAGCCAAGTCAGAGAACCACACACTCAACCCAGATGAGATGGAGAACCAAACCACTGTGGAGAGGTGACCACACCGCTTCTCCGTGACATGATGTCAGTTCTACCACAGTGACCCTGATTTTGTCTGTAATGGCGGTCCTGTGCTGTGTTTCAGACTCTTGGCCCAGCTGGATGAGACTGAGAACGCCTTTGAACAGTTCTGGTGCAAACACCATCTGAAACTGGAGCAGTGCCTGCAGCTCCGCCACTTTGAGCAGGACTACAGAGAGGTACATCTGTAGCTCTGATTGGCTCTCTGGCTGCCTCTGGCCTTTGGATCTCGCCTGTGTCTCCACTTCATACAGCTTATGAAGTGATTACTTGAAAACCAACATTTATTCTCATGCTTCACTTTCAAAAAGTTGCTCTGGTGTCTGTAGAGGGCAGAAATGTCTGTCAAATTCAAAAACCTGCCATAAAATT
The DNA here is from genome assembly GCA_029853015.1 of Chelidonichthys spinosus. NCBI lineage: Eukaryota > Metazoa > Chordata > Actinopteri > Perciformes > Triglidae > Chelidonichthys > Chelidonichthys spinosus. The sequence goes on from CM056826.1 coordinate 492,210, forward strand.
ATGAAACAGTAGTATTTTCCACCTCTTTTTGAAGTACCATATATTGATTCCTTTTCAGAAGTGTAACCCGGTAAATACCAGTTTGTTCACATAATGCCACCATTATTTTTTCAGGAAGTCTCCTTTCGAAGACGTCGACTCACGTCCTTGTTTATGATATGATAAGTGGTAACATTATGATATTCTCTGTCTTTTCTTGGTTTCTCCAGGTCAAGGTGTCTCTAGACGGTTTGATGGACAGCCTAATGAGCCTATCAGATATTGGGGATTGTGTGGCCAGAGTCGAACACCTGCTGAAGGAACTGAAAACACTGGAGGAGAAGGCTCTGGTCAGTCTCCCTCTCCCTCTCTCTCTCTCACACACACACACACACACACACACATGCATATACACACACACACACACACACACACACACACACACATGCATACACACGCATACACACACATATACACACACACACACACACACACACACACACACACACACACACACATGCATACACACGCATACACACACACATATATATACACACACACACACACACACATTTTATTTTAATGTAAAGCACTTTGGGCTGCATTTTTATATGTATGAAAGGTGCTATATAAATAAAGTTGACTTGACTTGACTTGACACACACATACACACACAATAAATAATTCATAAACAGAAACTATGACCCAAAAGTATTATTAACAAGCCGACCTGATGTTTTATTACCCGTTAACAATGATTTGTTCTAAATAAATCTTCATTACCCTCCATTGATAAATGATTAACATTGGTAATAAGCAGCTTTAAAGACTTGATATCAGTGAAACCTTGATCCTTTATTAATATTTTTTTCTGTTTGTGGACAAAATCCATGTGAAAGTAAGTAAGTAAATGTTCACATGGATGTAAGTCTTAATAGAAATATAAACAAATTAAATTATAAATTATAAATAATAACAAAATATTGTAATAATGACAATAATAAGAAAAGAAAAGAGACAATTCAAACCTCCATCTAAACATTCTAAACTCAACTGTTCTTCAATGAATGACTCATTCATTTTTTTCATTTACTTGGCTTATTACTGAACTTATATAAAATATAAAATATAGTTTATTAAAGAAGGCCTTTGTTACAACTTCTTAAGCCTTTGTAAATGGCTTTTAGACTTTTGAGAATGCTAAAATCAGCTGTTAGAAAATAGCCAATGGCGTTGCTTCTGTGTTGCTCCTCAGCTTCATTGGCTGCCATTCGCCCAAATAAGGATTTTATGTTTCTAGCAACAAACAACATGGCAGCAAACAATAAAGCCATGTTCCACTTGGAGTAACGTGTGCTGATATTTCCATGTTGGAAGCAGCATTGACTTCATGGCGGTCCGTTATGAAATATTAAACTCACATACTGAACTTTACACTTTACACAGAACTCTCACATGAAGAGGCTTTCAAAGTCCAAGCGGTGCTTCATCACGTAACCGCTGAGCAAAAGTTCATGATGGCTGCTTCACATCGCATAAAGTTTTATAAATAGAAGCACCCTGAAGGCTTGAATGCTGTCATTTAATGTGAGTCATCTTCCTTCCAGCCCACGCTAGAGAAGGCCCAGCTCCACGCGCTGCACGGGGACCAGCTGATCCAGAGCAACCACTACGCAGTGGACTCCATCCGACCCAAATGTGTGGAGCTCCGCCGCGTCTGTGACGACTTCAGCAATGAGTCCAAGAAAAAGACGGATGTCTTGTCCAAATCTCTGCAAATACACACGGGCATCGATAAGGTGAACTAAACACATCTGCTGGTTTGATGTTTGCTGCACCTAGATCAGCTGATCATCCTGATTGGTCAGGAGGCGCTGCTTTTGTGTTGAGTTGATCTTTATCTTGAACGTAAACTTCTCCAGAGCAGGTCAGGTGTGCAGCATCGGTTACCATGGTGATCTACCTGGTAAGTAGGACTGAAAAACATCAGATCCTGCTTTGTTAAGGTAGATTTAGTTCTCGCTTTGCTTCACTGTCATCAACACACATTTTAACTTTCAGACACCTTCATTCCCATTCTTTGTTTTGCTCTCAGAGTATCATTGCGTAGTGCATGACTGAGCCAGACATGTGGGATAATGACAGAGCTTGTTTGTTCCTCCCAGCAGCCAGTGAGCATTAGATTCGACGGATATCTAATATTAATAATGGCTGTTTGAAAATGAGGCGGGGTTATCACACACCGTGTTGCTGCGGTTACATTCAAACAGTGTCAGAGACACGCCGGTTGTCTTTCTATGGTTCCTGTGGAAAATGTTTGCTCCCACTTCCTCCAAGATCATTTGAATGTTTAATATCCTGTCGCACACACGCCTGCAATGCAAAACACAAACAAAACTTGGCAATCAAACAATGACCCTTTTGTTACAAACCTATAGTCACAAAGCTTTCTGAAAAATGATGACGTTTTTTTAAGAATTTGTCCTTCATGTGAAGATGTATCCAGATGGTCAGTGATATCATACACCTTTAAATTAATTGTCAGTCAGTGATTTATTACCAGCTTTCCTTCCTATATTTGGCAGCTTTCTGTCTGATTATGTGTTCAACTTATTTATATTTGTCTCATATTATAGTTTATAAAACACACTGTTCTACTGACTGCATGAATAAAAGAACATGCATCTAAAGAGTTTAGATTTATTGTTTCCCTGTTATTCCTTCCTTTGCGATTACAGCTGTAATAATGCAAATTTAAATCAAATGCATACGGACATGATATTCACACTTTACACTAGACGTCAATAAAACACCACTAATGTATTCCCGTCTATGGTGTAGTGTTAATGTTTCTGAAAATCTGAGTCTTTGGATGGTGAAAGTATTTTCAGCGCCTGAAGCCATGTCAGGTTGTTTCCTTATCTTGCTTTGAAGACGAAATATTGTCCATATTTCCAGCCAAAGAAAAATTCTTTGATCGAGTCCATGATAGTGAAGTGAAAAATATTTCCCTCCAGACCAGAGTTCTCCTGAAGTCTTGTGCGTACGTGCATGTTGTATATAGTTCTTTATTTGGAATCGTGACATGTGATACACAATAAAAACACTCACATATACTGTTTTTTTTCTGGTATATGTGAGCACAACTGCAGCTACATGTGAAAAACTCTTTTAACACAGTCTGCATCACCAACACTCACCTGAGCTTAACAGTTCCGATCAGCTGCAAAACCGGCTCAGTACAGCCAAACACTGTGAACCATCGTCATGACGACAACACACCCTGTCACTCAGAATAGTAGAGTAGATATAGCAGAGAGATTGAAGTTAAGATCACCAGTGTTTGAAAGTCAGCAGGCTGAAATCATCTTGTGTTGAATGTGAGGTTTACAGTTTAGACAGCGGTGTGTTAACATTTCAACTAAGTGTTGTAAATCCAGTGTTGTACAGGTAGTGGTTAAAGTCAGGAGGGAAGTGTGGAGAGTTTATAAAACTGTAGTCAAGCAATGCAACAGGAGTAAGAATTTGGTCCACATGAAGTGCTGCTGTGCTGACTGTGTTAGAGTTTTACACTTGTGACTCCAGTTGTGCCAGCTGTCGGTTAGTAATCGACAAAAAAAAATGTAAAATATGATCACACAAAAATATAATTTTACATTATTTTAAAATTGTAATCCTACTCCCCTTTTTTCTAAATGTATCTGCAATCTAATTATGTCTTTTCCCCCGTAAACATTAACGTTTCTGTCCCTCGTGGCCCAGAGATGTTTCCTGAATCACGTCTAAAAGGCGTGTGTGTGTGAACACTATAAAATAAGGCTGGAGGCCTGGAAGGAGCTAGAGAGTCACTGTTAAAAGAATTTTTCCGTAAACGAATAAATTCACCCAAGGAGGAGATCGGAGACATAAGTAAAGTCGACGTCTGACTTTAATCTTGTACAAGAGGAGCAGTTACAATGCAACAACATGTGAGGATGCTACAGAGGAAGTGCTCAAATCACTGTTGTGACTTGAGTCTATTAAAGGCACAGGAGATGATGCGTCATTGACAGTTAATCTTCATGCAGAACTAGACATCATGACTACCAGGCCTCTGATAACATTTAGGTCAGCCATGGGGATACTAAAGTAATAAACAGTTCAACACATAAAGCTGTAACCTGAACAAAGAAAACTTTAAGACATGAGGTTATACAAAATTCTTATAACAGTCACATAACAGGAATATAAAAGTGCCCTCAGCAACCACAGCGGAGCAACAAAAAACAAAGGAACCGGCTTGTAGCGTGACTGACGAATAGGGAAGTGAGAACAGGTGAACAGGAGGTCTGGCAGGTGCCAGTAATGAAGAACACGTGAAACGGGCGGGGTAGACAAGCGAGACATTCAAAGGCAGGAAGCGAAGGGATCTGAAACTAGAGGAACGTGTCAAAATAAAACAAAAAGTCATGAATTAGAAACTTGAAACCAAACAAAAGATAAGCGCAGCAGTCTGTTGTTGGCTGATATATTTGATTGTTCTGAAGGACGTCTACTGTACAAGAGCTTTCTGCTGTTTAATACATCACAGTCATGTTAGCAGACTTGTTTTCCTTTTACACATTCACTGTCATAGATAGAGGACTAGATGAAGGACTATGTAGAGGACTAGATAGAGGAATATATATAGGATTATAAAGAGGTCTATTGGTGCGTTCCATTTACCTCGGAAGTCGGAAGCCGGAGCTGGGAATGACGTCACACCCGAGTTATCAGCGTTTCAGTTACAAAGTCGGAAAAAGTAGCCAACGGCCAAAAACGGAAGAGGAAAAAAGATGGCTACATCTACAAAAGTTATTCTCGCGCTTGTATTGTCCGAATATAAACACCTTCTGGACAAATATGCGGTCCTTCTGCAACCTGCAAACATGGTGGATTAAGAGAAAACACAAAGTCTTTCTACTAGTTCATTGTTTACAAAAAAGTATCGATCGCCCTTTGATCGCCCATCAGTAACGTTACTGTTTACAACGGGGGCAGCCATCTTTAAATGTCAAGTCAGGCTTGTCTGGATCGTCCGACTTTCCGAGTCGGAAATCCGACCTCGGGGCTCGTTCCAGTTGAAATTTCCGACTCGGAGCTCGGATATTTCCGAGTACAACTGGAATGCACCACAAGTCAAGGATTATATAGTTATATTGACAGTAGTAGTAATAGTAACAGTAGTAGTTATATGAACAGTAGTAGCAATGGTATTAATAGTAGTAGTCCATGGTAACATGCACAGCCACATTTAGATGGTTCTATCTCCATCATGTCATCGTAGACCAGAAAGCAGTGGTTGATGAGCAGCATCACAGCAAGGAAGGTGGAGACACAATATGTTGCTAACATCATCAGGCCAGTTAGAAATCAGCAGAACCTAGCCAGGCACAGCTGGACAGGAAAGCACAGCCAGGCAAACCTGTAACCTATAAGCGTTGTCAAAGAGGTTTTAAGCCGACTGGAGTATGAAACTCCAGTGATGTTGAGATATATCAGTTAAACTGATATCCAATGAGCGTGTCGGCCGATATCAACCCTAAGAGCAGAAATAAGGGCATTTGGACTCAAGTGAGCCCCCACGTGGAGAAGGATGCTGTTAGCTCCATTGAAATCTCTTCCTGTCTGTATTTGTGCTGTGTACAGGTAAACCAGTGGTGTGAGTCCGGTATCTACCTGCTGGCCTCCCAGGCTGTGGATAAGTGTCAGTCCCAGGAAGGGGCGGAGTCCGCACTGACTGACATCGAACACTTTCTAGAGTCTGCAGAAAAGAACCAACTGACTGAACTGAGGAACCTCCACAACCAGTACGAGGTTGTCCTGTCCGAGGATATCAAGGTAGGGTGCACAAACAGCAGTAAACAGGCTGACTGGATCTCCTGTTGCAAATGCAATGATGAGGAGGATTGATGGTAAGCTTTCTGCCTGCAGGGCAATGTCTTGAAGGCCCTGAAGCACCTGGAGGACGTCCAGGAGATGTTTCAGAAGCGGCACGTCAGTCTGAAGAGGCTTTCAGCTAAACAGACGAGGCCCGTTCAGCCTGTTGCCCCGCGGCCTGAGTCCTCTCCCAAACGGCCCTCACTGAAGAACCCCCCCAGAACTACAGGGAGCCAGCAGCGTGAGTTGGATGCTGTTATGACTAGCTATCTTGTGCAGCACACGATGAGCCTGGTTTAAGCTATTTAAAGTTTAATGCTGGGTTCAAACCAAACAGGAAGCGTCTTTGCATTGACTTAAATTGCTTACAAAGTCAGTATAAAGTGGGAATAGACGCCAAGGCGTACTGGCAAAACAATCACAATGACGTGGCGTGAATAAGCCGAATACATTCGTCATTCACGTGTTCAAATGTAAAATTTGCGTGATGCTGTGTGTTGAAAGCCGTTTGGTTTCCTGGTGTATCTGGGACTTCACAACATGTACAAAGCAGCAATAGTGGTTATTTCAGCCATGATGATAAAACCTTATTGGTGTCTACATGGAGATAAACCCTGCCTCCTATCCAACGCGTCTAGCACAAAGTATGCAACTAAACACAAATCCGACAGTCAAACTTTGGTTTGAATACATCTCTACTCTCTGTGGCATGATTGACACCTTAAACTGCTAATTTTTACAGTATTATAAGTCATTTGACTGCATGCATGCATGCTTTAAGGTAACACAAACCCTAAAGAAAGAAATAACCAATGCTGTTTCCTGTCCATTCATTGTAGCTCTGGCTCGCAGAGCTTCTGATAACTCGAACAGTGGCAGGCAGCCAGCCGAAGTTGATCCCAGCAAGAAGAAGAACATACGCAAGGTCAAAGGAGGCATCAAGGTACCCTCTACTCACTGCTACATGAAAGCAACTTTAATGCTTAATAAAGTTCTCTTCATCTTAAAGTAAGGAAGAGCAACTGAGGATGATACTCGGGCAGGGTACTGTCCCACAATCACTGATAGCAGTGTCACCCAAGATACTTTGATTTCAACTCCTTCACACTTTTTTACTTTGTAAGGGATATGTATCGTTGGAGATTTGCTGGTACTAGTACCCTCATCATCACTGTGTATCAATCCCTTTAGGTTACTGTGCAAGAACCAGGGGGAAACCTCCAGACCTGAAAATTAAAGTCAATGATGAAGTACCATAAACTTGCATTCTCTCTACTGTCCATCAGGAGGCAACTCCTCTGATTGCAAAAAGAAGTCTTATTGCATGGAAGACCATAAAAAAATGACCCCACTTCGCTCTTGATTTATTATTTCAGTAAAGTTTGTAAACATGAAATTATGGTCTCAATCTCTAGTTTCAAGTCTTCTTCAATCCAGCATGATGTTCATTTAGTACATTGTGGTCCATTTAGAGTCAAACAGACCAGAAAGCAGGGGATGCTTTAGGGGCGGGGCTACCTGCTGATTGACAGGTCGCTACCAATGCAGTTAGCTACTAAGATGACTTTAATACTGCTGCTAACAAAGTTAGCTTCATAATTAAAGGTCAACTTTACAGCTAAGTGTTGAAGTCTTCTTAGTAGCTAACTGCATTGTCAGCAGGTAGCCCCGCCCCCTAAAGCATCCCCTGCTTTCTGGTCTGTTGGACTCTAAATGGACCACAATGTACTAAATGAACATCATGCTGGATTGAAGAAGACTTAAAACTACAAATTGAGACCATAAATGCATGTTTACAAGGTTAACTGAAATAATAAATCAAGAGAGAAGTAGGCTCATTTTTTCATGCACTTCTTTTCGCAACCAGAGGAGTTTCCCCCTGGTGGCCAATAGAGAGAATACAACTTTAAGGAACTTCAGCATTGCTTCACTTCAACCTCTCAGAGGTCAGAGGTCATGTTCAGAGCAGCAACCCAGAAAGGATAATCATGCATTAATCAAAGTCCCTCCAGCTGGAGGAGCCGGTCACTAATCAGTATGCCACCCGGCTGCTGTTTGCTGCTATGCTGCAGTTTGCTCTGATCTCATTAACAGTGTTCATAATTTGGATGCATGCCTCAAGGTTATTTTGTGCTGCTGAAAAACACAGTCTGTCCCTGTAGTGATAGTGTTGGTGTGTTAGACCATAAACCTTAGTCCATAATTAAGAAGGGCAGACGGTTCTTTCCTTCTTGTTCTTAGTCAACATGTAAATAAAACTGTGCTGAATTGTAACTGCTTAAGCAGGCATTTTAGCAGCAAGTGACATTAATGCAGGAGATGTTTCCCCTCCTCCACAACTACTGATGATATTCCCATGAGAGGCAAGGACTCTGGAGTTTCTGTCAAAATATGTAAAGCAAAAAGGAATCAGGAGTTGGCCATGGAACCAAGAAACAGACAATCTGCAATCTGTTTGCAGAAGTCCAGGAGGTGGTTTAAGGCCAGCCAGATGCTGGAGGGTTGTGGAAGGACTCGTGTCTCTAAGGCTTCCTTTACACCTCACATTCAATTACGTTTTGGCTGATCAGATTGCAATCGGATGCTTTGATCATGTGAATGTACCGTTCAGGTCAAAATGCACCCAACGTGTATTTTGGGACAGTTTATGATCACAAGCTCAACACCAGTGTAAATCCAACTGTTTTCCTGGCAAAGACTGGCTTTGCATTTGGTGTGAACGCGAAGCGGACCAGATAGTCTTACCAACTGACAGTTTGTGGTATGAGGAACACCTGTGATAATGGCAGCTGAACGGACAAGGAAATAAGAAATCTTTTTCCCTGTGACGTCTGAGTGATAGCAACAGAGTGAGTCCACTCCACATCATTTGAGTTATGTTGTATCAGATTCCAGTATAGCGATTGAGCGATTGTCGGGGCCAGCAGATGTGGTGTGTTGGGAACAGAACCAGTCTGGGCGGGACAACTGCTTGGGCCCTAGTTTAGTGGCACAGCACAGGGTGGCGCAGGGTGGCGGAGCCGGCGTAATGCAAGTTTCGACCCGGTTAGTTTGGCAGTTTGGTGGATCGCCTGCGCCAAGATGGGTGTGGCGGCGCAGCAGTGGGAGGCGTCACAGACAGCTCGGCGCGGCGGAAGTTTTGAGGCAAAAAGCCTCGCCGAGACTGCGCTGAAAGCTCGCCAACTCCAACCTACTACTACTCTTGGCGTAAGGCGTATTACAGCTGGCGGAGTGGCAGTTTGGCTGACTGTCGCGCAGTGCGCACACGTCACCAAGACCTCACAGGCAGGTTTCCACAGTTCCAGGCACATTTAAATGCAATAAATAATCACAACAAACACTATTTATTGCAACTAATTTAATCATCACGTGAATTTATATCGATATAGATTGTCCTGTCACATCTGACGTCAGATCAAACGCGGATGGCACGTGTAACGGAAGCTCAGCCTGACTGAATTAACACAGCTGAAACTGGACCTCTGGGACCAAAACATCTCCCTCTCTCTCTCCTGTTTTTCATATCTATCCACTGCTAATAAAGTGCGTCTATGCCTGAAAAAATACAGCAGCTCATGCTGGTCTTGCGCCTGTTGTGTCCGTGGAAACGCGTAACTTTGCCATGAGCTGGAACCGGAGTTGGGGCTGCAGCTGGTATGAGCGGCATGCAAGGTCCCGGTGTCCCGCTGTTCTGGTGTTGGACGGGGAATCCGGTGCAGATGATGAAGACGGTGATGATGAATGGCCCGGCCGGCTCGTGCAGGCACCGGGTTCTCCACTATTATGTCTACTGCTGTGCGCCCTGACCCTGTTTTGTGATAGACGTGCCTAAAATGTGCCTACAATTTCTACAGTGACATAATATCGGCATCATAATTATTATGACTATATGCATGCACAGCGAGTGATGCGCGTGGTGGGAGCGGCGGCGCTGCTTCTGTCATAGGGTTGTCAAGTGATGAAACTTGCACTGAACCTCCCCTAATGCATTAAAGGTGAGGAGAGGAGCTCATTTGATTGGTGAAGATCTGAATCGGCTGTATTAATCCCAGTCCACGCCTTGTCTCCTCCTCGTCTCCCACTCACGCCTTCTTCTCCTCCCTCTTTCCCACTTGCGCGGGTGGGAATGACGGGAGGAGTGCCTGCGCTAGCCTGTGCGGTGCACGAAACTTGCAAAGTCCAGGCGGACACACCCTGTCGCCGTGGCACAGGTGCGCTGTGCTTAGTCTACAAAACTAGGGCCCCTTGTGTTATCTGGAGTTGATGCCTAACAGAGTGCCATGCACGCCTCACCTGTGAGCTGGAACAGTGAAGTTAGTCCTTCTGTCCTCACAGAGACAACACCGCCATGTCTTTATTTTTCCATTCAACAAGCTTTTCTTTAATAGATTATCTATAATAATAAAAAAAAATGATAACTATAAACTGTAACCTCAGCTAGATCTTAATGCAAATACATAATTCAGTAAATGATGACACCAACTCTAGGTGTGAAAGCTTAAGCTACATTTCCAGGTTTCTGACAGGCAGCAGCGTGTATGCGCTCTGCAGTGTCTTTCCAGACGGCCCAGTTAAATATCCATCAATGACTGATGGCCACATCATGCAGGTTGGCAGCTATGGCCATCTATAGGAACGAAGACATTTCGTGTTGTAATAGTATCTACGTTTGCATTTTAGACACAATATATACAAAGCTAATAATTTAATGTCTATCTGTGTGTGACAGATTGAGGTGATGCACGAGGGAAGCCAAGGAGGCTCCACCCACGTTGTTGTGACCAATGAGACGGAGGAGAGCCTGTCCAACAGACGCAGGTAAGGACTGAACACACCACTGAGTTCGCGTGCAGTCCTTCACTTCACTGCAGCTGTGCTATGCTGAAACACAAAACGATGATGTCATTCTCTAAGTCATGCGAGGTCGAGGTGCACAGCAGCACTGATTGTAGCGATGAAAAACACACCTGCAGTTTTGGGCCATTACTTTGTACTTGGTTTCAAGTAAGGCATCCCCCTCTTAGTCAACTAATTGGTCCTTTTGGTATGAGTCAACTACGATTTCTTTCATCGATACATCCTCTTTGAACGTTTTTTTTTTTGCGTGCTGAATGGCTGATTTTCAAGGAAATTGACTCTAGTGTGATTCTTTGTGGAGTAACTGTCGATTAAATTAACGAATCGTTGACAAATGCTGTGTTCACACCAAATACAAAGTTAATTTTTTCACATTAGTCCAGAGACCAGACTATGTAGAGAAACCAGAGACTGTCTGTGGTCCAAACAACCAGGTCTAGATGACCTTATTTGGAGTGCTGATGGAGCAGCTACAATGTTAGCATAGCCTAGCACCCATCAACCAGACTCCATTCAGAAAACAAGCATTTTAAAAGTAGTTAGTGTGTCATCTTGCAGACAGACCTAACAAAGCATGACTTCACACTTTTTACTGATCACCATCATGATGGAGTTATTTCAGCCTCTTTTTCATCTGGTTATGGATGTTAAATCACAGCTAAATAGTTTGTTCTGGGTTCGTCCAGCTGTGGTAAACCAGTCCACATGGGTCTTGCTAGATCCAGTGATTCCAGCTTGGTGAAATTCACGGAGCAACTCTGGATGATGTCATGAACCCAGACAGGATGGTGTTTGGTTTCCTGGTGGATGTGGGACTTCAACATGTACAAAGCAGTGGAGATTTCAGCATGCATTTGGTGTCAATACACTATAAGAATGACTTTGGTAGATGACAGCCCTAGTTTGATAGGTATAGTGATACATCACATACATCACAACATCACATACGCACTGTGTGTGTGTGTGTGTGTGTGTGTGTGTGTGTGTGTGAAGAGCTCATTTCAGACACAGGTGGTGTCAAAGTTAACACCCAGGTGATGGTGTGAGCTGCGATTTAGAACTCTGGCGTGGAATGTTTCGTTTGATGCCGTGTCATATGGAGGCAGTCCGAACGCAGCAATGTTACCACAAGAATATTTGCACAGACAATTACTCATTTAAACATAATGTCCAGGCATTTATGAAGAAAAACCCTTCAATTTGTTTTACTCAATGACTACATTAAAAAAATGATAAAAGTAGATCTACTCCCCTCTTTGAGAAATTTTGAATCCATGAAAGTACTCAAGGTTTTCAGTGTATTTGATGTTAAATGCTTCATTTGTGATGATTTTGCTCTCTCTGTTTTGAGAAGATGTGTGACAAACTTTTTCTGTGTGGTTTCCATCCGGTGCATCTTGTGATAGACTTCAGTCGGTCACCATGTAATGGGTTCAACAGACTTATAAAAAGCAATGAATGAAAGAACTGTCCAAAAGAGCTGAGGAACCAACATACATGGAGGACTATTTGCATTCAGCCTTGTTGACGAGAATCATCTGTGGCCTGGTTGAATCAGATAAATAGAGGGGAAATATAAGATCTAGGGGAAGTGGATAGAATAAAGAACACCCCACAGCTCATGGCTGAATCAGCTTTCTTTCATGTTATAGATAAGGCTATTTGACTTTTTTATGGGAATGTATGTGTTCAGTCGTATTTATTTGCATTTAAATGTAATTTGATTTGAATATATTTAAAATCAAAAGTTATAAGGATCCGTCATACAAGGCTACATGCAGGGAAACTGAGCTTTGTCTTTAGTTAAAATGTATTGATATGAGAAACAATATGAGATGCATTGAGGGTCTGTTACATCCTGTAAACTGAATTAGAAACAAGTCTAGATGAAACCTTGTATCCAGCTACATGTTGGTCAATGTGCTTAATTGTAGTTAAGCTAAACTTCTCAACCTCAACGATTATCTTATTAAACACACGGGATAAAACGCATCTCTCTCTTAACTCAAACCGCCTCTACAACCTGCAGCCTGTCAGTCAGTCACCATGGCAACACTGTTGTGATGAGGCGGAGGAAGCACAGGTGATTTCCTTTCTTCCCAAAACGTTTTTTTGTCAACTTCTCGACGCGAGTGATGCAAGCGATGCAACAGAGCGGACCCACAATTAATTTCGGCATAATGTCACGCAACGCCCATGCAAAGTCAGTGAGATCCATCAACGGAAAGGTGTAGTGTGAATGTGCCTTACTGACTGACTGACTGACTGACTTACTGACTTACTTACTAACTGACTGACTGACTTACTGACTTTCTTACATACTGACTGACTGACTTACTCAGGCTGCATACCCACTACACCTTTCCGTTGACGGATCTCGTTCACTTTGCATGGGCTTGCGTGACATTATGCCAAAATGAATTGTGGGTCCGCTCTGTTGCATCGCTTCTGTCGGAGAAGTTTAAAATTTCGTGCGCGGAGGGATCCGTCAGCCAATCAGATCGTGTTATGCATCTTCCCCATGCACCAGAAACGCCTTCTCTTGTCCGGCAACGTTCCGTCAACATATGTGTTTAGTCTAAATGTGGCCTTACTGACTTACTTACTTACGTACTTACTTACTTGCATACTTACTGACTGACCGACTTACTCGCATAGTTACTTACTGACTTACTTACTTACAGACTTACTTACTTACATACATACTTACTGACTTTCTTACTTACTTGCATACTTACTGACTTACTTACTTACATACATACATACATACTTACTGACTTACTTACTTACATACTTACTAACTGACTGACTTACTTACTTACTGACTTACTTGCTTACTCGCCCGCAGAGCCACTGATACAAAACAACAGTGTTTTCTAAGAGAAGCAGATTTCCTCTCCGCATGTTACTTCCTGGGTAATGGTTAGTAATCATAGTTTACTGTTGATCTGTGACCCCATGCAGACCCTAACGATGACCTTGAATTTGTCGTGTCTTTAGTGTCCACTATTCCAAATCCAGCAACATGAAACGATTTCCTTCGTTAACTCCTTGCAGGACCATGTCAAAACAGCATTTTACATTTTGGATTGGTCACATGGGCACTTACTTACGACCTCTTTTGTTGTTGATGGGTTCACATATGAAAAGTCATCTAGCAAAGCAAATGCGAACAACCAGCAGCAGTGAGTATGACATCAGTTGTTGAGACCATGAGTACTAAATGCTTTCCATATGTGAACCCACAAATGTGCTGCTGCAGCAGCAAAAAGTTCCTTATAAGGTCATGATGATGCCAGATGAATTGCAGGCTCTCTGTGATTCAGTCGCTCTGAATTTTTTTTTTTTTAAAACCACAGTGAAACAGGATGGAGTGGAGTGCAGTGGTGAGAGTAGAGTGACAGTGTGGTGTGGGAGAGGAAATGGAGTAGGGGGAGGGAGTGGGGGACAGAAAGAAATCTGGGAGACTCTGCTGGATAAATTCCCCCTTAAGATGATAACGTATGCTTGTATCATTATAAATCTTAGAGTCATTAACCACACATTCTGGATGAGATAGAGAACCCTTATCTTAGTGACAGATGGTAGAGTTAGGTCAGTATATGAAGACACACTAAATAAAATCATCTCAGCTAGTCTTTCATAGGTCAAAAACAAGACAATGTCAAATGGTTCGCTTGTAGCAATTAATTCATCTAGCTAATAGCATTGATATTATGTAGCGACCTGTCAATCAGCATGTAGCCCCGCCACTAAAGCACCTGCTGCTTTCTGGTCTGGTGGACTCTAAATGGACCATAAAGTGACTAAATCAACATCATGCTGGATTGAAGAAGACTTGAAACTAGAGATTAAGACCATAAACTCATGTTTACAATGTTTACTGAGATAATAAATCGCCCCCTGATGACCAGTAGAGAGAATGCAAGTTAAAGGCACTTCTAAAAGAGAGTGAATATTGGACTTAATTAAATTAGCCACAAACAAGACTCCACATGAATGATAATGTCACTTCAGGACTGCTGAATGTGTAGATAAGCAAGTTTGAGTACGCCATATGAATTAGTTTCTGCTGCCCCAAAGTAGCCAAAAGAATGCAGTTATTGCAGGTTTAACTCAGGTTTCTACATGTCAGGTTACCAGTTTGTTACATCATACATCAAGATGGACAGCTTGAATTATAACTGACTCCAAGGCATGGCTTCTGAGCCCATGATACAAAGTCTACTGTAGTCCCATTGTCACTGCTTCTGTATGCTGTTTTGGACCCGGTAAATCTTCCTTTCCAATTAATATGAAACCTAAAATGGAGGGGAGCAAAGGTCACAGCACCCCCTCTGGTGGCAACAGAAAGAGGCAGAAACCAATAACACAAGTGAATGATGTGCTGTGTCTTTGCTGCACCGCTACTCCGTCACTCATCGGCCAGCATTGTGCCGAGCGTCTGGCCGGATGGAGCGTCCTCCCTACTGTCTCAGTATAGTTTAGTCCCAGCAGGGCTCCTGACTACACAGTTCAAGTGTTGAACAATAGCATTGCTCATCTCAGAGTTTCTGACCACCCCAAAGGAAATGCTTACGACATCGGATGCAGAACATTTCACCATGAATGAATCTGTTCCTCATACACTCTGATTATGCAAACTGAACAGAAGCAAATGTGGCTCAGCAGCACATTACTGTAAGACATCAGTGTTGCAATGCAAAGTCACGATGCAGGCCATTACAAATGAAAGTCTTTTTTGCTCCAGCCCTGTAAAGCAGGATATGCTTTCACTTTGGGCGATTCTGCACCTCACAATGTGTCCATTGCCAATGTCAAATAAATATTATATAATTAATTCATAATTAATTAAACTCACAAATGTTTTCTTGCTTAATCTTTTAGTGACGTCTAGGACACCCTAGTTTCTCAGAGTCCATGGTGGCATCTTCAAATTTCTTGTTTTTTCCAAAAACCCAAAGATATAAACATATGGAAATCATTTGTTTTGCCAGCTTTGCTTGAAAAATGACAAATGATTTATTCATTTATCAAAATGTTTGCAGTTCTTTCAATTGACTAATGATTATTTGTTGCGTCTGTAATTGACATACCCAGAGTAAAAAAAGAACCGTTCTCCAACCTTTTTGGATTACAGGTCATTAACTTTGCCAGTTGCCTCGGAGACACCAGAATTCATATTGAGCAGCTGTTTTGGAGGTCATCCAGAGCTGAAGCGCTTCAGGAGTCAGCAAGAGAATAGGAGTGTGAAGCACTATGGAGGTGTGTGTGCACAGAGACAAAGAGCCCTCATGTACACAGAAGCAAGGCGGGTTAAGCTTTCCTCTCCACCTCAAGTGTTTACGGATCCTGCTCAAAAACAACGGAGTGCGTTTGTTTGCTTAACAGAACAGCTTTCACCTTTATTACAAGAGAGCAAATACAAAGCACAACCAGCAAACAGTGAAATATAACATGGTGGACTGTTTGTGTGAGGTACCATCGTTTATCTGTGTGGTACGATCAGCGTTCAGCCAGTTCATGTAAAAGCAGCCATACATGAGTACGTGTTGTGGTAATATGGCAGACACAGCAGCGCCACTCTCATCGCTGTGCAGTACACATCGTTAAAAAATCCTCTGGAGCTGCCCAACACCGAAGGGTCTGTTGCTGCCCGCCACAGTGAGCGCACGTCCGCGGCGTGGCCGTGTGATGTGATCATGTGATAATAGATGCAGGGGTGGTACGGAGCCTTGCCCTCCCCTGAGAAGTACATGTGCTCCTGGGGAGAGACCCCCATGGACTTGGCACACATCCCCATGAAGACGTCGTCGATGTACATGGAGGAGTTCAACACCAGAGTGGCGTAGGAGATCTTGGCGGCCACGTCCCCCGAAACTACATACCCGGCCCCAGCAGTGTAGTCTGGGTAGGAAGGCCACGGGTACAGATCATAGGGGACGTGGTATTTGCTATCTTTACGGCGAATGGGAGGCGCTCCTCTGTGTACATGCCCCACCCACAAGTCTCTTGCCCCCGATTGTGTACTCAGGAGCCCCCGCAGGTACTTCACCAAATTGGGCATGTGGACGAAGATGTCGTCATCGGCAGACATGAAGAAGCGGGCCTGAGGGCAGAACTCGTGGCCCCATTGGAACTGGAGAATCAGTTTGCTGGTCAGGTTGTGGAACGTGTCCAAAAAGTTCTGCTGGATCAGGTCTCCGTAGGCCTGGTCCTCCTGCAGCAGCGCGCTCTGTACCCTGGCTCTCCGGCCGACCTCCGGGTGCACGCCGAGGGCGAACACCATCCGCACGCTCGCCCCTAGTTCTGACCAAGCGAAGCTCTCATTCCCCCAGGTGTCCCTGATGGCCTGGCGGCGCTCAAAGTTCTCTGGTGATGATTTCACAAACAGAAGGAGGAGGACGTCAACCTTCCCTTCTGCGCCGCCGCCGCCACATTTGTCCAGGTGGTTGATGAGGTACGGGTAGCCCGCTAACCCCCCATCCACTCCATGAGAAGCACCCTTTCTGTGGTGGCGGCTGGAGGCGAGGATGTTCGAAGAGTTGAGGAAGTCGTAGCTGTTGACCAGGTAACGGTACGTGTAGGATCTCATGTGGCTGACCACGTGGTGGTCCAGCTCCTCCCAGCAGACCATCACCACACACAACACCAGGCCGGTCGTCAGCAGCTGCATGCACTGGCACTTGTGGATGCGACGGAAGTTCATGAACATGGCGACTGCTTACTTCTGCTGCTTCCAAACGCTGTCAGCACGTGTCCTCTGTCTCACCTGTCTCTTCTGAGGAGGTTTCTTATATCATCTCTCAATCTCGACTTCTCACTTGTCACCTTCTACTTCCAGCGCTCCTTACATCTATCTAATCCTCTTTCTTCTTATGGCTTCCCTTTATCGTCTGTCCTCTGTCACACACAGGCTCTTTCCCTTCTACCGGCAGGCTTCTCTGCTTTCTGATGTGGTCCAGTCCTGCAGGTCTTTGTCAGGCTCCTCAGCACTCACACTTGCTCCGTTACTGACCTTCCTCCACGCTGAGAAGCAAAAGCTCCACTCCCTCATAGTGATCAGCAGCTCCAGGAAAAATTAGTATCCTGCCTTCAGCTCAAACAATGCCACATGCTCTCTGAGAACCTCCCAATCACTGTCACATCAGCATGTCATAGGAACGCATGGCACCTGAAAGAGAGAGAGAAAAAGGCGATCAGACTCATACACATCACATATTGCAGCTGGAGCACACGACTCCTTAAAGGATGAGTTGATCACATTTATTTTGATAATCCATCCACTGTTTACATCGGTTGTTAGTTCCTGCTACAGTCAGAGCGTCGAGGAACACATTTTATTCAGATGACACACACACAATGTAAGAACAATGGAGGCGTCACTTTGGAGTCGTTGAAGCCGGTAAATAATAACCATGACTGGGTGCAGCTCCAGTTATTCCAATCATCTTCTCTATTCATTGTTGAACAGAAACTAGTTCTCTAGGACATCCCAGTGTTCAGGGCCTCCTCTCAATGTGTGTGTGTGTGTGTGTGTGTGTGTGTGTGTGTGTATATATATATATATAATATATATATATATATATATATATGATAATTATTATAACAATAATATATATTATATAATAATATATAGTACATCAGCAACTATTTTGATTATTGAATAATTTATCCTCATTGAATCATGTCAATGATATGAATATAGACACACACACATGTATATATATATGTATATATATATATATATATATATATATATATATATATATATATATATATATATATATATATATATATATATATCGTTCATGTCTTTCTATAGAAGCGCACACACACACACACACACACACACACACACACACACACACACACAGGTAACTCGCAGGTAAACATGATGAAAAAGAGGAAGAGCAGAAGAGAGGGAGCTCGGCCACACCGCGCGGTTATCTGACAACCAGTTTGATTTCGCGGATCAATCTGCTGACGATCGCGTCCGCGAGGACACCCATGAACACAAGTGACAACAAGCTGCCCAAAAATGCGTAACTCACCGGAGATACGTCGATATAACCGGTGTGACGGGGCCGAGGAAGGATAAGGCTCTACATGAGTACCGGGAGTCCACCGTCTGCACTGAGCACGGTTCACGCGGCACCACGTGGTGTTTGCACAGGCGTTATGGTCGTGTCATCCCTCAGGTGTGTGCCTGCTTGTGGGCGTGTGCAGACGCTTATACAGCTCATGAATGTTGCATTATTATATTGAAATACGTATGTGTGTGTGTGTGTGTGTGTGTGTGTATATATATATATATATATATATATATATATATATATATATATATATATATATATTTATTTCTGGTCGTCTCACATGTTTTTCTGTAGAATAAAGTAAAAATAGTCAAACATAATGTTGCAACAGTCTTTCTTTGTGGATTTACTGATAACATACACATAATATCGGTAAAGGTCACTACTATTCCGTCTAGAATCTCTATAGCATTTGAGACAAACTGTTATTCAATATCAAACTTTGGAGACTTTTCTACTGTAATGTAAAATCTTTATGTTCAAATTAAGATTATTATTTGATTTGGTTGTGTAATTTATATACTTAAAGTATGACAAAATGTACAGTCTTCAATATTATGCTATGTTTGTTCATGGTTTAAGACATTAAAAGCTGCTTTCAGCATGTTTAACTCACATTCAAGGACTTATTGCCTCTGTAACTATAACTGTGCTACATTTTAATGTTTTCGTAAAGCTAAATTTATCAGTAGCATTTAGTCACATGTAAGTCTTTGGTAAATGGTAAAAAACACATTTGAATTGCCCTGCTGTGATGTTTACTTGTAGGATATTAAGACATGCAGTACCAAAAACAGCCACAAAACCCCACCATCCATCCATCCATTTTCTACCGCTTATCCAGTATTCAGGGTCGCGGGGGGGCTGGAGCCGATCCCAGCTGTCATTGGGCGAAGGCAGGGTACACCCTGGACAGGACGCCAGTCTATCACAGGGAGACATGTAGAGACAAACAACCATTCACGCTCACATTCACACCTACGGGCAATTTAGAGTAACCAATTAACCTATCCCCATCCTGCATGTCTTTGGACTGTGGGAGGAAGCCGGAGAACCCGGAGAGAACCCACGCTTACACGGGGAGAACATGCAAACTCCTCACAGAAGGAACCCGGGGCTGACCCGGGGATCGAACCCGGGACCCTCTTGCTGTGAGGCGAGAGTCAAAACCCCACCAATATCAGGATTTTAAAAAATCCCTGCGACAAATTGAGGCAAAACACCCTCCCAATTTTTTAATATGATTTTAACAAGAATAGTTTTTTGGAATATGACTCTGACGTTGGGCAAAGATGTGTTTACTTCCATTTTTGAGCCTTAATATCTGTGAAACTAATAATCTAAGAGAAACCATATTTTGTAGAATGTTTAAGCTAACACCAGAGATAGAAGCAGAAGTGATAGAAGTCTTTTATCTGCAAAAATGGGAGCTCAGCCACTCTTCAAATGTACTACTTTATTTCAAAAAGCCTCATTTTAAGTACCTACCATACTAGGTTATCATTGAGCTATACCCCTGATATTCCATGTCTGGAGGCTATTAGTAACAGATATACCCTGTACAAAATTGAAGGCCACAGGTGAGATAGGTGAGATATTGCTGTTTAAAAATGGCTTTTCAGAGCATGATGCCAAAAAAACGTCTAAACTACCCTTCATTCAATGATGTTTCATGACAAAACTATTGACAGTAGAGACCTAATATTTTGGATTTGTCCTATTAACAAGTGTGTCTTTGTACTTGAATTTTTTCAGGACATTCTGAGATGGTCAGGTGGGAAGATTTTCAGAAATTTGATGAAATGACACGGAATTGCCCAATAGAAACTCAGTGTTATCTATCACTTCTATCTATATGCTATTCCTATCACCACTAGGATTTCTTCCATCATGGTAGCAGGTTAATGAATATTTTCATTTACAACTTGGTTTGGGCTCAGAAAGGGCAGCAGAAGAAAATGGACAGTAATGTGGTCATTTGATCTATCCTAACTGTCTCATGATTCTGTTTCTTCTCCTAATGTATGATTGTGACAACAAACAAAGAAACATTAATTTTGGTGTATTTTCTACAGAGCTCTAAAAGCTGTTTAGTCTTGAACAGTCCTATATTGTCCTCTACATAGTCCTTTATATAATCCTCTACATAGCTATCTATATAATCCTTTACATAGTCCTCTACATAGTCCTCTACATAGTCCTCTATATAATCCTCTACATAGTCCTCTACATAGTCCTCTATATTGTCCTCTACATAGTCCTTTATATAATCCTCTACATAGTTATCTATATAATCCTCTACATAGTCCTCTATATAATCCTCTACATAGTCCTCTATATAATCCTCTACATAGTCCTCTATATAATCCTCTACATAGTCCTCTATATAATCCTCTACATAGTCCTCTACATAATCCTCTACATAATCCTCTACATAGTCTTCTACATAGTCCTCTATATAGTCCTCTACAAGGTCCTCTATATGGTCCTCGATAAAGTCCTCTACATAGTCCTCTTAATATAGTCATCTATGTTGTAATATTTCAGCATACAGAAGGCAGATTCTGTGGAAATGATGCTTCCTCTGGACTAAAAGGACTGAGAGGGCTTCTGCTGATCTTCGGTAACTCCAGAGAGAAGAGTTTGCATTGAGATTTCCTGCGTTGTTGTGACATTGTTCTTGAAAAAGTCGTCCGCAGGACATGATGATGTTCCACCATTAACTGCCTATACAGATAGTCATATATTACTGTTCATGCTCAGATACAGAGAAGATTGCATTTTAGTACATAGTTTGTCCAATATGATTCATTTTTCTTCCGCTTCGCTTCAGCATCATGTAGCTCCAGTAACAATCATTCTTAAGTGGTAATATATTATTTAGAATATAATTCATTCTCCTTGGTATCACTATGGTATTCATAATTTCATTTAACTTGTATGTCTGGACTGGCTAATGTTATCACAATCGCTCAGGCTTTTATGTTTTCACTACGATGTTCCAACCAAACACCAAGAGTTTAAAGCAATCTTATCTTACATTCATTTACTTCCAATGTTCCGTAATATTTTGTAGCACTATAATGTAACTTTGTGCATACAGGAGTACTTATAGGTTCACTTTGTCTGGTTCAACTCAACCTTGTCAGGATGTAAACCTTTCCAGGTGCACCTCAGGGTTCCTCAAGGGTGAACTTTGACCCTGATGTGGACTTGAATCTAGCTGATGTGATGATGCTTTTCCTGGAAACGACACCCTCATCAGGAGGAGCTCCTCTGATAGGAGGAAACGGTTAACTTTATCTGTATTACCAGAAATCATTCAACCTGCCCGCAGCTGATAAAACACACACACACACACACTAGACTAAACTAGACTGAGACACAAACAACGTGCTCTTTGTCAACGGGTTTTCTTAAGTTAACTAGATTTGACTATTTGAGTGGTAAAAACAGGTTTCTGTCCACTTCCTAGCTGCTCAGGTCAACGGCTTATTTATATAGTGTACAGTATATATTTATATAGTATATATTTATACAGTATATATTTATGCAGTATATTTCTATTGTGTACAATAGTATAGATTTCTATAGTGTACATTTTGTATTTCTATAGTGTAGTTTGTATTTCTATAGTGTATAGTATGTATTTATACAGTTTATATTTCTAGTGTACAATATGTATTTCTATAGTGTACAGTATATATTTATACAGTATATATTTCTATGTATACAGTATGTATGTCTATAGTGTACACTATATATTTATACAGTATATATTTATACAGTATATATTTATATAATGCTTTTCTAGACTTTCTACCAATCATGTGACACTACATGTCAACATTCATCCTTTCACACACATTAATTCGGTTGGCAGAGGCTGCAGTACAAGCTCATCAGGATCTAAAAGGGAAGTAAAAATGATCTTATCTAAATGTGAAGCCAACTCTAAAGTGCCTTAAACTTACATTCACTCTGCTGGCCACCAGGGGGCGACTCCTCTCTGGTTGTATAGAAGTCTATGAGAAAATAGTCCTACTTCTTTCTTGATGTATTATCTCAGTAAACATAGTAAACATGAGTTTATGGTCTCAATCTCTAGTATCAAGTCTTCCTCATTCCAGCATGATGTTCATTTAGTACATTATGGTCCATTTAGACTCCAACAGACCAGAAAGCAGGGGATGATTTAGGGGCGGGGCTACCCGTGATTGTCTTGATGCTACCATGGTCTTTTTACCGCAGCCTCGATACCACAATGTCACTTCCAAGCTACCAATAACTCCTTAAATGACTTCAACACTTCAACAACTGAGAATCATCAGAATCAGAAAACATGTTTTTAATCCCTCAGGAAATAACAGTTGCAATTTCTCCATTAGAGTTAGGAAGAATAGATAAATAAAGAGCCAAGAAAAATACTAGTAATGTGACAAGACACGATACATATACTATATGTATACTATATGTACTATACACACGAGTAGTCAAATAAGTGTAAAACTATAAATAATGACACCAAACCATACACTGGAAGTCAAAAGTATATATTTTTAACCTCATTCTTGCGAACAATGTGAGACTGTTGATATGAGGTTATAACGGGGTGATAAATTCTTTGGCCGGGGAGCAGAGATATCTCACAGGGACAGATGGGGCCAATGGTCCGATGCCATAAATTCTATTTAAAAGATAATGTCTTGTAAATGAACCCCCCAATAACTTCGGCTTATATGACAGGCTCAAGGACTGTAAGAAAGTCAGTACTCACACTGAGTAAGAAAATATGATGCTTAGTTATACTGTCAGATTACAACTAAGGTCAAAGTAAAACAACCATAACTCACAATCTTAACGAGCCTAAGTGCAGATGACTTTTCTCGCACTAACACTGCTGAACGCAGCAAATGACATTAGCTGTGTCACTTGCACATGACCGTTACCAAAGTGCCAGGACAGTGTGTCCTGTTTGTGAGGCTCGTGCTGTGAATCTCGTCCCCGGTGTCTTCTCCATTTCCTTTGTAATCTAGTCTCATATTCAGCCTGCCTTCTTCCTCCCATTGTTGGACGGAGGATCAGCAGCAGATATAGGAACATTGTGAAGGCACTGATATATAGTCAGTTCAAAGCGCTAACAAGGCTGTCTTTTTCAAACAACATGATAGAACGTTGAATAAAGTTTGAACGACACGTTCTCGACTCATCTCCGCCGGGTCACTTCCAATGATGGTGCCTCAGTTTGGGACACATCAGAGACGCTGTTTCAATTTCCACTCATTGCATGTATTTTCAAAATAAACGTTATTATATCAAATGTCATCTGATCAGTGAGAATGGAAGGAAAGAGTGTGGTTTTAAAATGACATACAGTTGTAGCTAATGAATAGTTCTAGGAGAATGTGCTGGAAGCTGTCTTTCCTTTGGTTTGCATGAAAAAATGTGAACCACTGCGACTACATCATTTCATCGTGCATACAGAAACATATTGTTTGATACAAACAAACATGATTGTATCGATGAGCCCCCAACGGCCCCCAAACACGAGAATCACCATTGTATATTGTAAACGCCTAAAACAGCCTTTAACTCTGCAGAGGACGCGGTGAATGTAAGTGCCGACCCAGCACAAAGGACCACAATAGAGGGGCTTTAGTCCAACGGAGTCCCCGAGCACAGAAGCTGCTGATGCTGCTGTGCAACGCTGCCACACAATAGATCCAACACATATTTCCACAGCAGCATATTCTGACTGAACACTGGGTTCAAACAACAAAAGTGCACTCTGACAACACCTGGCCTCAACACCACGTCGTAGGAAACATTTCCTGTTACTTTACAAGATGGATGGAGTCAGACCACGTTGTGGCTCTTGAGTGCTCTTCCTAGTGCGGGTGCTTTACTGCGGCTGCTCAGAGCTTCTACTTCAGAGTTGTAAACACGGACTAGTTGCTTCACATGTGATCACATAATTAAAAAAAGAATACTAATGAATGTATTCATGACTCTTCTTATGAGGCATCCATCGATAATTCCTGTCATATTGCCTCCCATTAGCTGCTTTAATTATAAAAAGGACTGGGGATTCTGGGCCATGGCTTCACTTTTTACTACCTACTAAAACTGCCAATCCAAAAATGAATTGAATTGACTTGACATGTTGTGAAATGGTTTTGAACTCTGTGACACTGAACCGCTAATGTTGAGAAAACGAGCATCATTGGTTTCAAATGAGCACTCTTGCCGTGTTTACATGCTCATGCAGTTCAAATCTACGTTGCTTTGTTTCACACGAGACATGAACAGCAGTCTCCCGGGTGAAAGTCCTGTGTTTGTCTGAGCCGTCCCTTCTACCCTGACCTAAAAGGACATGTTGCTCCTGATCTACATCACCTGACTTCCTCTTTGCTGCTGCCATGATTCTTTAAACCTGAGACTGCATTGTGACTCCTGAGAGTGATAAAATAATCTTCAACATAATTCAAATAATGGACATCGATACTCCAGTATTTTTCTCCACTGCAACAGACAATGCAAATCGGGCACCTCCATGTGTTTCATGTCCCGACTTCAACTCCAAACAGACATTACTCATAAGTCTGTGTTTACAAGCCACGTTTTCCTTGTAAATGAGCAGCTTTGAATGTAAGCAAATGTGCGATGGAGGTCATTTCCCACCGTGTATTGGAGCAGAGAGAACAGAGGAACTTTCTACCTGCCACAATAAGAGTACTTCCTCTTTAGCCATCATGCTGTGTAACATATTCTCATGGTTTTGGTTCTATGTGATAAATGTTATTGGTCGTTGGGGTGAAATATTACAGGAATGCAGAATATTTCTGTAATTTAGGCTGCGGTCACATGTGTGATATTGAATGTGAGTTGAATCATACAGCTGATAACCTTCTCTTCAGTGTGCCAACGGTGGATTCAAAACGTCTACAAGTCATAAAAGGTCCTCGACTGGATTCTGTTTCACGAAGGAAAATGAACATTTGGAGGGTTATAAAGAATGATTCTGGTTTAGCCATAATTCACTCATTTTTGATGATTTTACCATTCAACCTCATTTTCTCTGAGGTTAGTTTAACCTGTCAGACCTTTTTGTTATTTTCCTGTTATTTTCCAAAGCTAATAGTTTGACTATTAACTTTGGTGGGTAAAATGTGACCAAAGGTGAGACAAAATGTAGGACAGAAGTAGTTTGCGCCGTCGGATGAGCAGCAGCCAGTCGCCCCTTTCAGATGTCATATGAATGTCAAGAATGCAAAATATCCAGTGTTACCATGTGCTGTAGCTGACTGGAAGCAGAAGTGACCTCAGTAGTACAACACGCATACTTAACTTACAGGAAGCAGACATGACTGATGGCCAATGACAACTAGCTCTTGATAGTCATCCTGAGAGCAACTGCTTCCATCACTGATATGAATGCAGAACTTGTATTCAAGGAGATCAAATGACATACTATTGTAACTTTAACTGAGGGAGATGAGAGAGAACCGACGAGTGAAATCTCTCCTCACATTGTCATTGCATATAATATTATAAAATACAGTTATTTCCCTTCAAACCATATCTTTAACTGTAACTCTCCTTCCTTTAAATTCATTCTACTTGTTGGCTCTGACCGACAGTAACTATGAGTTTTAAGCTAATGTACTAAACTGCTGCATAAAACACATAACATCAAGTCCCGTTTAAAAATGTGCCATTTTTTTCGAAACTCACACAAATATAAAAAGTTCCCGAAACAACATTTAGACCCTGAAAATGACACTGGAACCAATGAGGTTGATAATATGCATGAAGTCAACACGTGTGCTTGAGCACTTGCTGTGTGTTTTAGACGTCAGAGATTCCATACTTAAGAAGGACTTTTAGTTGAGTATTTTTTTACCACGGTGTGTCCTGTGAGTTATTAAAGCTAGATACGTTTTCACATCCTGTTTGCACTGCGTTCCCCGCTCAGTCTGAACCTGATTCATCCACTCAGTCTCACTGGGAAACTCTGGATCTGGATCAGCAACATACAAAGAGAGACCCACTGAAAAAGTGCTCTACCTTCTGGGACTATTTACTCATCGGACTTCATTCTCTGACACATTCAGCCAGTTTCCCTCGTCCCTCTCTCACCCTGTCGGTGTGCTGCTGCAAGCGGACACCTCCAGCCGAGAACACTGGAAGGTATTATAGACTTCATTGACAGCAACACCCTTCAGCACACAAACAAACGCACATCGTGTTCCAGACTTACCCAGCTGTTTGTGAGTCCGATCCACATGTGATGTAAAGATAAACCCTTCTCCTCAGCTCGGCTCAGCTCCTGTAAACTCACATCTGTCACAATGTGACTCTCACTTTCACAGCTTCATTCTTTCCAACTGCTTCTCTCTTCTTTCACCATCTTTCTGCCACTCACATTTTCCACTTCCCCTCCTCTTGCTCCTCTCACTCCTTCCTCTGTCGGTGTAGTGAGCAACTTAGCTGAGGAGCAAACATGTGCTCTGAATGCCCTGAAGGTCCCAGTGTGAGACAGACTCAGTGTGTGTGAGTGTGTGTGTGTGTGTGTGGGGGGGGGAGTTGTGGGTGCGTCATGTGAAGGGGGAGGAACCAGTAGGCAGCAGAGGCAGATCTCTGTGGGTCCCACCTCCCTCTTCCTTGTAGACAGTGTCTGTATTTATATGGAAGCACATGGGAGGAATTTCTTTTGATGAATGGATGTTTAGATTAGCCGCTTTAACCATCCTGAGAGAGAGAGAGAAAGAGAGAGAGAGAGAGAGAGAGAGAGAGAGAGAGAGAGAGAAGGATGGTAAAAGATTGATCAGTGATTGATTAAAGTAGCGTAGTGTATTAAATGACATGAGAGATGATTGATCCGATGATCACTGTTTTCCAAACAAAGGGGTGTTGAACACACGTTAAACTCTGAAAGGTCAACAGGAGCCCTGTGAACCCCTTAGAGGAATCCTTAAAACTCAACAGAGACCACCTTCTATGTGTGTGGCAGAGAGAGAACATAAATATGAAAAATGATCATAGGAAAAGTGTGTTTAGCATTAAAGTGATGGCATCCTGTGTGAGAGGGAGATGAGATATGATTTTCATGCACCTTCTTTTCGACGGCTTTTCAATTAGTGAAAAGGCCATTCTCCGGCTTCCCAAAATGGCCAACACTTTTTTGAATGCCTGATGTTTGTCCATCTTGTCTCACCAATTGGAGAGAGGCGCCTGTGGCTTTTTTCTTGACTTTGCTTCTCCGACAAATTGACCCACTGGTAAGACTCCCTGATGAACACTGCTATGTCGTTGAGACGATTAAGCAGTGTTCCACTTTCTATGACTGTCTGAGTCATGTCAGCAAGCACAAGATTCAGTGCATGTGCATAACACCACTCATGCACATGCGTAGGAGACTGGGAGGTCATAAATGTGGAAAATCCTTAGTGTTGGCCCTGCATATTGGGCACCCCACCAGTTGAAGGCCTACACAGGGCCTTGTGAGACCTCTGAGAGCAGGTTGACGAAGTATTGCCCAGTAGATGACTGACACCTCACGGAAGCCACAAGCCTCTCATGCACAGTGTCAGTAACATATCTCAAGATCACTGAGCACTGATCCTGAGTCGTTCTGTCTTGTGTGGAATCCAGCTCCAACATTCCAGCTTTCCGGACATCAACAGCAATGAACTCTTTAATTAGATGCCTGACGGCATCAACTGTAGAATTGGTAGAGGTTTTAGACATTAGGGTGATTAGTGACCCTCTACCCCTCGTTCCACTTGTTTGGTGCAATGTTTTGCTCTTCTCTATACAATCACTGAGATGCTCTTTGAGGCAGATATCATACTTTACATTTACATTTACATTTAGGTCATTTAGCAGACGCTTTTGTCCAAAGCGACTTACAATAAGTACATTTGTCAAAAGAAGGAAAGAAAGAAACCACGACGTATCATTGCCGATGCAGTAAGAGCTAAAAATAGAACAAGTGTTAGGTCCTCATCTGAGTAAAGTAGTACTTCAAGAGCAACAGTGCTAAGATCAGAGTGCTATAGGTAAGGTTTTTTTTTTGTTGTTGTTGTTTTTGTTGTGTTTTTTTTGTTGTTGTTTGTTTTTGTTTTTGTTTGTTTTTTTTGTTTTTTGTTTTTTTTTTGGGGGGGGGGGTGTCGAGGGAGGGTGCTAGTGGGTCATGCTATGTAGAGTCAAGGTGAAGTCGGAACAGGTGAGTCTTGAGCCTTTTTCGGAAGATGGCAAATGACTCTGCTGTCCTGACATTGGTCGGGAGTTCGTTCCACCACTGAGGCGCCAGAACGGAGAAGAGTCTGGACTTTGCTGAGCGACATTTGTTTGATTTCAGCGATGGTGGTACCAGCCGGCCAGCTGAAGTAGAGGAGCGAAGTGCTCGCTTCGGGGCATGAGGTTTGACCAGTGTTTGAAGGTAGAAGGGTGCCGTTCCATTGATGGCCCTGAAGGCCAGTGTCATCGTCTTGAATTGGATGCGTGCTGCAACAGGGAGCCAGTGGAGGTCACGGAGGAGGGGGGTCACGTGGGAGAATTTGGGTAGATTGAAGATGAGGCGTGCTGCGGCATTCTGGATACGCTGTAATGGTTTGATCGCAGAGGCCGGGAGTCCGGCCAGGAGAGAGTTGCAGTAGTCAAGGCGGGAGATGACCAGTGCTTGGACCAAGAGCTGCGTTGCATCCTTTGTGATGAAGGTCCGAATCCTGCGGATATTGTAGAGGGCGAATCTGCAGGATCGGGCCACAGCAGTGATGTTGGGGGTGCAGGATAGTTGGTCATCGAGGATTACACCCAGGTTCCTCGCAGTTGAGGAAGGTAATACTGTGATGCCCTCGACAGTGACCGACAGGTCCATGCGAGGGCAGTCTTTCCCTGGGATGAAGAGGAGTTCGGTTTTGTTCAGGTTGAGCTTGAGGTGATGTGCAGTTGTCCAGACAGAGATGTCAGCCAGACAGTTCGAGATGCGAGTTGCAATGTGAGCGTCAGAGGTCGGGGGAAAAGAGAGGAACAGCTGGGTGTCATCTGCGTAGCAATGGTAGGAGAATCCATGCGATGTGATAACAGAACCTAGTGATCTGGTGTATAGTGCGAACAGAAGCGGTCCTAATACTGAGCCTTGAGGGACGCCCGTGTCCAGAGAGCAGGGTTTGGACATAGAGCCATTCCATGTGACCTGGAAGGTGCGGTTTGTCAGGTATGATGTAAACCAGGTGAGAGCACAGTCAGTTATGCCAAGTTCAGCCAGAGTGGAGAGGAGGATATGGTGGTTGACTGTGTCGAATGCAGCAGATAGGTCGAGGAGAATGAGAACGGAGGAGTGGGACGAGGCTCTGGCGTCTCGCAGGGACTCGGTCACTGTGAGGAGGGCCGTCTCAGTGGAGTGAGCAGTCCTGAATCCTGATTGATTAGGGTCTAGGAGGTTGTTCCGCGAGAGATAGGATGACAGTTGGTTGTAGGCGGCACGTTCCAAGGTTTTAGAGAGGAATGAAAGAAGAGATACAGGTCTGTAGCTTTGGATGTCAGTAGCGTCTAGGGTGGGTTTTTTAAGGAGAGGCTTCACGATAGCGGTCTTAAAATCCGCTGGAATAACTCCTGAGGTGAGGGAGGAGTTGATCAGGGTGGTGAGGAATGGCAAGATGTCGTGTGAGATGTCCTGGAGGAGAGAGGAGGGAATCGGGTCAAGGGAGCAGGTGGTGGCGCGGTTAGATGTAACAAGTGCGTGGACGTCCTCAGAGGTGAGGGGGCTAAAGCTGGTAAAACCATCCGAGTTGAGAGTTGGGGGAGATGTCTTCTGGGAGGGAATAGGCGTGAATGAGGAGCTGATGTCATGTACTTCCCTAACAAAATGCTTCAATCCAAGAAGTTACATTTACATTTACATTTAGGTCATTTAGCAGACGCTTTTGTCCAAAGCGACTTACAATAAGTACATTTGTCAAAAGAAGGAAACAAAGAAACCACAACGTATCATTGCCGATAAAGTAAGAGCTAAAAATAGAACAAGTGTTAGGTCCTCATCTGAGTTACCATGATCTATAGAGTTATCGTCCAGTGACTATGCTGCCTCAGGCCTGGAGCTCAAGCCGCTTTGCCAAGCACTTTCACAACATCAACTACACGCTCCAACATGTCTCTTTCTCACCTGCTCAATGAGCAGACTTCCAGCTAACATGCTGCTGATGTCTGCTTTGGAATACCCCAAGAAAAAAGCTCATGCACCTCTGTACACTGGTGCATATGTCTCCAATCTGACATTCCAGTCATAAATACGCTGGTGTCAGTCGTTTCCCTCAAATCTATACACACATAACAAAACAATGCATGACGTCTCTCGCAATATGTGAGCCACTTCCTGCTGGTTCCATATTTACATGTGAATTCCTTCTGACCTACAGGGTTTCTGGCAATCTGTTGTGGGTGGTGATCTAATATTCTGTAGCATAGAAGGCTCAGGATGGACAAAGCTCTTGCTCCCTGCTCAACAAGACATGAGGAGAAACTACTAAACAATGCAATCAGGTCCAGTATTATTGGATCCTCTGACAAATACACACAAAACTGCACTGCCATAACACTACAATGTAGGAAATGGACACACAATTGTTAATTAAAGGAGAAATCCGGTCATTTTGGAGGTCACATGATGTGCAACGTTTATCAAGGCTACTATGGATGTGGTGGAAATCAGTTTATGATCACCTGATGAGAAATAAGAATACAACTCCTAACAGCGCTTTCAGTAATTTATTTTATAAAGAGTCCAAAAACAGGCTAGCAGTCGCTACAGACAGACTGTAAACAGACAAAGTCTAATAAGTCAAAGCCCTCGCAAACAGGGTGTCCAAGCGTACTGTATCACCGACATACAGCTTCAGAACAAACTATCTGGCCAGATAGGGGCAGACTCCTTAAGAGTCTGACAATTCTTCAGTCTTGAGAAGGGCTTTTTATACAGTTGTTTGTGATGTGTCATCAGAAAGCATTGTTCTGTTGTTTGTGTAGACGGAGAACTTTGTCCAGAATGTGGTGTTTGAACCACTCATCAGTGTCCATAGATCCATATTGACTTGCCAGCTGTGCTGGTGTCACAAGATGCATTTTACAACTCATGTAACACATGACATGACATAAGTGCAGAATACAGGTTACCTCATGACACATGCAATAGTAAGTCAAAACTATTCAACCTTCTAATTAACCTATAATAAACCACTAAATGAAAAATTCCCATCACAATGGACACAAATACACAAGCACAAGCTGAAAGTTTGATGAACCTTAAGGTTATGCTTATGTTTATTAAGATTTAGGCTACTTTGTTGAATGAAAGGTAGGCTCATGTATCCATATAATCATATATAATAAAAATGAAATAGGCTAGTGAGAACATCATCAGTCAAGACTCAGATCCACTACACGTAGATATGGGATTCTTACTTTGATTACCAAACAGGACAATAACTCAACAGGAAGGAAATCACGTGCTTTGTCATCTGCAACAGTGTTGCCATGGTGACTGACTGACAGGCTGCAGTTTGTAGTCGAGATAGAGAGATGGATTTTGTTTGTGACGTGAACAAAATGATTGAAATAAAAACAATGTTGATGTTTATACTTATTTTCTTATCAAAGAAATGACATGTTTTGCTCTTACAAAGTAAAGTACCGGGGGAAAAAGTACCGTTAAAGAAAAACAGGAAATGCTTTCAACTTTATGGGCTCATATTCTTCACTTCATAAACTGTATAAAATATTGACTAATGAATGGACTTTCCATATAATGAGTGTTATTTGCTTGATTTTAAGATCTTATAAATCAAACATCTTAAGATACTAGTACTAGTAACATCTAACTCAAATGGAGCTTAACCAGGTCATGTGATCTCTAATTAAACACAGTGACCACACGGTGCAGCCAGTTACCAGTTTTCACCTGGTCTTGTCATTTTGAAATGTTCAGCAATATATGGACCACATGTCCTCAGATTTGCATCAGCTGATACACAATAAACCTAATTATGGCTGTAGAGCAACAGGAAGATACATCTGTGTGGATGAGCACGTGTGTAATTGTACAAATCAGTGGAAGCACTTGTTCACAAGCAGATAACGAGCACACAAGACTGGCTCAGTGTGTCCCGGACTTGTGCACATTCTTAGTTGTAACGAGGTTTAAGAGAAGCTCTGCAGCAAGACAGACACCTGCAAAGTCTGTCGTTGCTCAACAGGCAAGCGTTAACTCTCAGACCACAAACGTTTCACTCATTTCCTGTATGTGTCTGAGATCACAGATGGGAGCATCTGATGCATTTGCTTTGAGTTTTATTGACCACCTGCAATTGTAGTGTACATCAACCACCTTTTAGCACATCTCTATGGGCTTGTGATAGCAAGTGGCTGAATGTAAAGTACCATTACTGGCTCTACATGTTTGTGTTCCTCCAGTTGATCTATTTTTATGTGATATAATAAAGGCAATAAAGCTTTGCCTTCAAAGGTTTAAGAGAAAACCTGCGTTACAAACTGCTGGTGTGGACGGAACATGGGCTTGCAGGAGGAAGGGAAAGGGTTAACTGATGGCACGATGTGGGAAATCGTAGCATCCACATGGTTTCCTGAGGGGGATGGATCTCCACAGAATTCCCAGGCAGGATGTTAGTTTCCGTTATTCATCCTCAGATTTCCGTGCTCAGCCTGCTCTATTCAGATCAATCTGTGAAATGAGAACGCAGAGCTTGTGTGCGATGTGGAAGGTAGAAGGTAAATAGATCAGTAGCTTTGGATCTCTATGAACATTTGTCTCAATAGAATTCAGGGTGTTGTTTTACCTCATACAGAGTGATGCAACAAATTGCTATTACTATTATGTAGAATATATCCTTAGGGCACCATGAATATCTGTATTGAAACGCAATGCAATCCTTCCACTAGTTGTTCTACATCAGTCGGAAACAACAGCCTGACATGGCTGAAGTTGAAGCATCTGTGAGAAAGCTCGGGTTGGCATAGTGAAAGTTTCATCATCAGACGGTCTCCATGCCAACGTCCACGTACAGCCAGTATAACCGAGGATTCATGAGAGGACTTCCTCTGTGATTGCAACAGCTGCTTCCATGTCGACACCAACAATGTTTCATCAATTCAGTTCAATCCAATTCAAATGTATTCATATCGTTCCAAAAGACAAATCTTACTGGACTTTACAATCTGTCCAGTGTTGGTCATCCGCTCCGGGGACCCTCCATTGACCCTCCATTAACCAAGGAAAAACTCCCCAAAATACCCATTTTAAATGGGACAAATATGACACCTCAGAGTGAGATTCAGAGGAGGGATGCAGTCATCAAAAGTGCATCAAAAATTATAAAGAGAAACAATAATAAAGTAAATCCAATCATGGCTGAAATGTCCACTTTAGCTGCTTTGTACATGTTGTGAAGTCTTAGATACACCAGGAAACCAAACACCGTCCTGTCTGACACACACACCGGCTGGTTGACCACAGCTGGAGGAACCCTAACTAGCAAGATTTAATAGCAATAAACAAATAAAAAGGATCTTGAAATAACTCCAGCAAATGCTTGTTTTCTGAATGGAGTCTGGTTGAGGGGTGCTAAGCTATGCTAACATTATAGCTGCTCCATCGACACTCCAAATAAGGTCATAGACATAAATATGGCAGAGACCTTGTTGTTTGGACCACAGACAGTCTCTGGTTTCTCCACATAGTCTGGTCTGGTCTCTGGATTAATGTGAGCTACTATCTAGACCTCTGGGGGACCACAGACAGTCTCTGGTTTCTCCACGTAGTATGGTCTGGTCTCTGGACTAATGTGAACTACTATGGTAGACCTCTGGGGGACCACAACATCTGTTTCATCCGTTAAGGAGCTTTCGTGTCACGATTGTCTCACCCAGCACAAACAACGTGCTTCTGTTCAGCGTGAACACTTGAGAATGTATGGCTAAATGGCTAGATCTTAATTAAATGTATGCGAAAGTAAACTAAACTCCCCCTAACAGGAAACAATGACGTTATTCTCATTACTTCTTTTCTTTCCAATGAAAAGTTCAAGTTTCCCATGTTGTTTTGTAATGGTGCCATATTTGTCCGTTGGGACACAAATCCTGATAAAGTCTGATCTCACTGCTCTTCCAAGTACCCACAAATGCTCTCTTCTCAAAGAGGGCCTCATTACTGCTGTGTCAACATTGAGATTTACGGTTACTGATTTATTAGTGTGTTTGTCAGCTTGCAAAGAGATCCCATCAGAGCAAAGTGGATGGATGAATAATTTAATGTTTTTTTGGGGGGGGGCGGGGCAGAAGGGTTTCATTGTGATTTGCTCTTTCTCTGCAGACACATCATGACTGAGCTGATTGAAACAGAGAGGCTCTATGTGGAGGAACTGCAGAGTATCATGGAGGTACAGTGTGTTGTCTGGTTCCACAATGTTCTTCACACATCATGGCTAACATAAAACACTTCTGGGTTTGATTCTTCTAATATACAGAGTGTGATGAGCATTTCTCTGATGTTTTCAATAAACAATTGTTGATAAACATGATGATAGTTGGGGGACTCACAGGAAAGTTGGTCAAAATGTCTGATATGTATTGACCTGCATCAACAACAGTCCATGATTCAAAGAATGTGACAGAATACAGTTTTTGTCCTTACACCAGACAGAGTGGTTGCATGTGTACTGAATACAGCTAGTTGTCCAACACACTTATGATGTGTTCACAACAAACATAAAGTCAGTTTTTCATGCAAAGATGCAAACAGACTCAAATTTGTACCGGGTGCCGCAATTGAGGATAATACACAAAATTAATTTCAACTTAAAGCAGACTGTCTTTGGTCCAAATAACAAGGTCTCTGCTGTATTTATGTCTATATACATCTACAATGTTAGCATAGCCTAGCACCCATCAAACAGACTTCGTTCAGAAAATAAGCATTTTAAAAGTACTTCTCTTGACATCTTGGGGACAGACCTAACAAAGCATGGCTTCAAACTTTTTACTAATCACCAATACAGGGACCTCCCCCCCCCCCCCCCAAAAAAAAAAATAAAAAAAATAAAATAAATTATCCCGCGTTCAGCACACAGGATTACCACAAGTTAGAAATTTGTGTTGTGTTGATGTGAACGCACCTTTAGAAAGGGACGGGTGAGCAGAGGGGTCGTCACCACTAGATGCCACTGAATCCCACACACTAAACCTCGAACCAAACTCCCAAAGAGCCTTTCACATGTACAGAGCTCATCTTTAAACCCCATCCCATGCAGAAGGATGGAATCTGTTACTGTTAGTGGTGACCATTGAACATTATAGTGGAACCCCATTAGTAAAGACGTGGGGGTTGATTTATAGTCACACTTTAGATGTTGAGAAACCCTGTTTCTCTGATTGGCTCAGCTTGAATTGAATAGATGAGATATTTGTCAGGTAATGTTAGTTTCTTTCTATGTGGTCACCTTCTCCTCCCTCTTCTTCTTCTTGTTCTTTTCCTTCTTCAGGGTTATTTTTCAGAGCTGAATAACTCAGAGCTCAGTCACCTCATCCCCCCGTCTCTGGAGAACAAAAGGGATGTGCTGTTTGGCAACCTGCCAGAGATATATGAATTTCACAACAGGTAGGCACAAAGTATTTTTTACATTTTCCTGACTTCTTCTCTATGAATCAGGGACACACTGATATCCGTATTTGGATAAAATGATATAAACAGGACAGAAACACTATACAACACTTGATTAGAACTAGTAGACCTCTAATAGATGGGTTGTACCACTGTTTGAAGTAGTAGTAGTAGTAGTATATTAGTAGTTTCCCTTTGTCATCAGAGACCTCAATTAATGTAGAGTCAATGATTTTCCTTACAATGAGGAATCAAAGGGAAAAACAAGACAAGTCTTTTTTCCAGCTCATATATTCCTTAAGAGTTGTGTTTGTAGTTGTAGTTTGTAGTTAGTCTGTTTTTAGTCTCCACCCCCACTTCACTGGTAGAACAACACACAAAATCCATTTTCATTTTACTCGAGTGAAATTAAAAGAAGCATTATTTTTTTCTCTCTTAGTATCTACATTATTTGTCCTCTTATTTAAGTTAAAATCATCGTTTTGCAGCTTTTGACATAATTATGCAGGTAGAAGTAAATAAGTATTGGCTGCCTTGTTCCAGGAGATTTGTGCCTTGTGATCTCTCACATTCATCTCCTTTAAGCTTCTCCTTTTACTAAACACAGTCACATGTACACATACTAACTGGTTTAGTGAGTTCAAATGTCTTCCCAGGAATCAAACGTTAGCACTAAGCTACTGTATTTAGTGGGAGGAAACTCAACTACACCATGTCAAGGCATCTCTGTGAATCTAATGAACTTGCTTTATCTGATGATGCTGTCCCTCCTCGATTATTTAAAGAGGTTTTTCCCACTGTTGGGCCATCTGTTATTACAGTCATTAATAGCAGTTTGACCTCAGGTGTGGTCCCTGAAAATTTTAAACATGCAGTAGTACAGCCCCTGATCAAAAAACCTGGTCTAGATTCAGCAGTTCTTGCTAATTTCAGGCCTATCTCCAAACTACCATTTCTTTCAAAAACCCTGGAGAAGATCGTGCACAATCAATTAATGGTTACTTTCTGGAAGAGCATAATACTCTAGAGGTTTTCCAATCTGGTTTTAAAACCCTGCACAGCACTGAATCAGCTCTTTTAAGAGTTTTTAATTATATCTTTTTAGCTACTGACTCAGGTGACTGTGTTATCCTTGTGCTTTTAGACTTAACTGCTGCTTTTGACCCTGTGGACCATGAAATATTGATCTCACTTTTGGAGCAGTGGGTGGGCATCAGGGGCACAGCACTGGAGTGGTTCAGGTCATACTTGTCTGATTGAACCTTCTGTGTCAGCCTTGGTGACTCTGTATCCTCCTCTGCTCCTCTCTCGTCTGGAGTCCCACAGGGCTCAGTTCTTGGCCCTCTCCTCTTCTCTCTCTATCTGCTCCCGCTTGGTTCCATACTTAGGAAGCACGGCATTTTATTCCATTGTTATGCGGACGACAGTCAGATTTATGTGCCTCTTAAAAAGAAAGATGGCTACGATGTCAGGCTGCTACTTAAGTGTCTCGAGGATATAAAGACCTGGATGGCAATTCACTTTTTAAATTTTAATGACAAAAAGACGGAAGTGATGGTTTTTGGTGGCACCACGTGGACCCCCCCTGTAGATCTGGGTTCCTTGGCCCAGTATGTCAAACAGAGCATCACAGACCTAGGGGTGAGAGTGGACCCTGAGCTTAAGCTCAACAGTCAGATCAAGGCTGTTGTCAAATCTAGCTTTTTCCATTTGAGGCAGTTGGCCAAAATAAAGCCAATTCTATCAAGGCAGCACTTCCAGACAGTAATCCACGCCTTTGTTACCACTCGGCTGGACTACTGCAATGTACTGTATGTGGGGGTTAGTGGGTCCTCCATTGCCCGTCTCCAGATGGTACAAAATGCAGCTGGACGTCTTTTAACTGGCACACGTAAACACAAACACATTTCCCCCATTTTAGCCTCACTCCACTGGCTGCCTATTCCTTTTAGGATCCATTTTAAAATTCTTTTATTTGCTTTAAAAACCCTGAATGGTCTTGCCCCGCCCTATCTCTCTGAGCTTCTACACCCTCATACACCTGCCCGGTCTCTCAGGTCAGCTGATCAGCTGCTCCTGAGTGTGCCTATAACTAAGCGGAAGCTCAGAGGGGACCGTGCCTTTGCTGTGTCGGCTCCTAAATTGTGGAATATTCTGCCTCAGCACATGCAAACAGGCCTCTTCTCTGTCTTTCTTTAAATCTCTTCTTAAAACCCATCTCTTCTCCTTGGCCTTTGGCACCCAGTAAGATGTCGACTTTGTCTACTTGTTTTAAATTTCTTATTTTCATTGCTTTTTATTGTGTGGCTTTTATTAATTTTATTACTTTTACTCATGTTTTATGTCTTTTAATTTATTTTTTGTATTTTTATGTAATTTGGGGCTTTTCTTCTGTACAGAGGAGTCACCCCCTGATGGCCAGTAGATAGAATGCAAGTTTAAGGCACTCCAGTGTTGGCTTCACTTTTCAGAAACATAGGTCGTCGTCTGTGTAATTCCCATCATATCTATGACTACTAAGCCCTGTCCCCTCAGTTACTGTTGCTACATAAGTTGACCTTTCCATTTTGGCAGAGGTATACAATAGCCATGTTTTGTATAGAGAAATATTGAACTTTTGTGACTCTGCAGATTGTTTCTGTTTACATCCTTCCCACTGTCATTTATAGACCTGTATGAAACTTCAGCATGTGTGCGTGTGCTCAGCATGCAAACAGATATGTCTATGGCGACAATATTTAAAGAAACAAGCAGAAAAATGCAGAGATCACAGGCATCCCGACTGCAGACTCGCTCCCTGAAGACCTGTTTCTTCTTTATCTCCATCTACTCTCTTTCTTCTTCTTACACTTTCTTTCATCTCTCTCTTGCTTCCTGTTTTGTCTTGACGCTTTCCTCTCTATGTTTTCCTGTCTCTGTCAACTTGTTAGCGCTTCCTCTCATCTCTCGGTAGAGTAACGGGTAACTTTCTGGGATTAAGCTCCTTCGTTCTGCATTTCATAAACTAAGGGGCCAAATTGTTGTGCTTCAAAGGAGAATTACACTTCCATGACGTCACGAGACTTAACCCTCTGAACCCCAAACAGTTCCAAGGGTTTTCTTTAGCTCCCCTTGCATTTTTACTCAGGCAGCAACCTCCAGTTCTGAAAAGTGAAGCAAAAACTGAAGTGCCTTAAACTTGCATTCTCTCTGCCGGGCATCAGGGGGTGACTCCTTTTGGTTGCAGGCTGCGGCCAGCTTGGACACTTTTGTCTCTCACTGCCCAGTAAAAGCCAGGGCTCACCAGTAAAGAGGAAAGTTCTGGTGAACCACACTACCACACAGACAGAAGAAAAATGACAGCGTGTGTTATGGCCTCATGTTTTTTGTCCATATTACGTGCAGGACGTTTCTGAGGGAACTGGAAAACTGTGCAGAGAAACCAGAGCTGGTGGGAACCTGTTTCCTGAAGAGGGTGAGTACTGTACCAAGAGTTTGTTAGGTGCTTATTGGTTTGTTAATGTACCTTTTTACTCCTGTATGATAGATTATCAGTCAAGTCACTTTTTACTGATCACCATCATAATAGAGTTTGCAAAATAGTGTTTTTTGGGTTCCTCCAGCTTTGCTAAATCAATTGACGCGTGTCTTGCTTGGCCCAATTCATCAAGCACATCTGGATGATATGAAATCGTATATGGGACATTCACAGCATGTTCAAAGCAGCAATAGTGGTTATTAATAACCCCTCGAGGAAGTTTACGTCCGGATTGGCGTCACTCTGGCCCCAACCTGGAGCCAGGCCCGGGGTTGGGGCTTGCAGGCGAGCGCCTGGTGGCCGGGTCTGTGCCCACGGGACCCGGCCGGGCACAGCCCGAAAGAGCGACGTGGGCCCACCCTCCTGTAGGCCCACCACCCGCAGGAGGGTTCAGAAAGGGCCGGTGCGGTGCGATTTTGGTGGCTGTCCTGGGCGGGTGCCCCGGCGACCCAATCCGCGGACGGTGACTCTAGTCATGGGGACATGGAATGTCACCTCACTGGGGGGGAAAGAGCCTGAGCTAGTGCAGGAGGTAGAGCGCTACCGGCTACAGGTAGTCGGGCTCACCTCCACGCACAGTCTGGGCTCTGGAACCCAACTTCTTGAGAGAGGCTGGACTCTCTTCTACTCTGGAGTTGCCCGCGGTGAAAGGCGCCGAGCTGGTGTGGGCTTGCTTATAGCCCCCCAGCTCAGCCGCCATGTGTTGGAGTTTTCCCCGGTGAACGAGAGGGTCGTTTCCCTGGCCTTCGGGTCAGGGATAGGTCTCTCACTGTTGTTTCGGCCTATGGGCCAAACGGCAGTGCAGAGTACCAGGCCTTCTTGGAGTCCTTGGGAGGGGTACTTGAGAGTGCTCCAACTGGGGACTCCATTGTTTTACTGGGGGACTTCAACGCTCATGTGGGCAACGACAGTGTTACCTGGAGGGGCGTGATTGGGAGTTTTTCTGTTATTGGACTTCTGTGCTAGTCATGGTTTGTCCATAACGAACACCATGTTCAAGCATAAGGGTGTCCATCAGTGCACATGGAACCAGGACACCCTAGGCCGGAGGTCAATGATCGACTTTGTGGTTGTGTCATCTGACCTCCGGCCCTATGTCTTGGACACTCGGGTGAAGAGAGTGGCTGAGTTGTCAACTGATCACCACCTGGTGGTGAGTTGGATCCGCTGGCAGGGGAGGAAGCTGGACAGACTTGGCAGACCCAAACGTGTTGTGAGGGTCTGCTGGGAACGTCTGGTGGAACCCTCTGTCAGGGAGGTCTTCAACTCCCACCTCCGGGAGAGCTTTGACCAGATCCCGAGGGAGGCTGGGGACATTGAGTCCGAATGGACCTTGTTCTCTGCTTCCATTGTGGACGCGGCTGTTCGAAGCTGTGGCGGTAAGGTGGCTGTAAGGCCTGTCGTGGTGGTAATCCCCGAACCTGGTGGTGGACACCGGAAGTAAGGGATGCTGTCAAGCTGAAGAAGGAGTCCTACCGGACCTGGTTGGCTTGGGGGACTCCCGAGGCAGCTGAAGGGTACCGACAGGCCAAGCGTGCTGCAGCCGCGGGCGGTCGCTGAAGCAAAGGTTCGGGTCTGGGAAGAGTTCGGGGAGGCCATGGAGGAGGACTATCGGTCGGCCTCGAGGAAATTCTGGCAAACCATCCGGCGCCTTAGGAAGGGGAAGCAGCCCTCCACCAACACTGTTTACGGTGGAGGTGGGGAGCTTTAGAGATAGGGTGAAGATCTCCGTCACACGGGAGGAGCTCGGAGTAGAGGCGCTGCTCCTCCACATCGAGAGGAGCCAGTTGAGGTGGCTCGGGCATCTGCATCGGATGCCCCCTGGACGCCGAGGTTCCAGCCCACCGGGAGGAGACCCCGAGGAAGACCCAGGACACGCTGGAGTGACTATGTCACCCGGCTGGCCTGGGAACGCCTTGGGATCCTCCCGGAGGAGCTGGGGGAAGTGTCCGGGGAGAGGGAAGTCTGGGCGTCCCTGCTCAGGCAGCTGCCCCCGCGACCCGGTCCCGGATAAGCGGAAGAAAATGGATGGATGGAATAACCCCTCTCCAGTGTATCAAGCACATGTGGCGCAAATAAAGACAAATGATTCTGTGAATAAAATCAAATGATCCGACGTTCATACTTGCAGTGTAAGGCCTTTGGTGTGAACACGCCTTTAGTCTGTGGCGTCAGATTTAGTCTTCTAAGATGGGTTGATAGACTTTCACCCAGGGGGCCACTGTTTATACCGCATGAAAACAAAAATACATGGTTGACTTCTTTTAACTTAATTTATGAACTGATAAGTAACAGTTATTTAAACTACATCTTTTCCTAAACATAATCAAGTAGTTTTGTTTCAATTCACAATATTAACCATGTGAGAGTGTTTTGGTTTCGGATCACGTCCTGTCCTTTGTGTGACCAACCATTCACCAAAAATTGTTTTAGTTGTGACAGCAAATTAGCCACCAATAAACATCTTTTGCAGGAATCAGTGTTAGTTTACATAGGAGATGAGGTCTACCAGCCAATCATGAATTTACGGATTTCATATTCCAGCAACAGCTGAACTTGACCAGAAACTGTCTAATGATGATTTCCTTTAAGACTCTGTCTTCACTCAGTCATGTCTTTGTGTTGTCAGAAAGAAGAGCTTCAGGTGTATGAGAAGTACTGTCAGAATAAACCTCGCTCAGAAGTCCTCTGGAGGCAATGTGGAGACAGCCTCTTCTTTCAGGTAACACACACACACTCCCTGCCCAACCTCAGGAGAGCATTTAAATCTCCTTCTACAAGCTACAACGATATGATTCCCGTGACAACAGGAATGCCAGAAGAAACTGGACCACAAACTTTCTCTGGATGCCTACCTGTTGAAGCCAGTCCAGAGGATCACCAAATACCAACTCATGCTCAAGGTAACTTACCTGCACACTCCCCACACTGTAAACATGCTGCCAAGTGTTTTCCAGTGAACTCTGACGTCTGCTTGCTGGCTTTGGACGAACAATTTGTTTGATTTGGCAACAAAACGTGTAATCTAAAGACATTGAAGACTCCAAATGTAAGAAAACATCAGTCATGCTGAACAGGACGAAACTGACAAAACGAGCTGTTAGCATTAAAACAAGATTTATATATATATATATATATATATATATATATATATATATATATATATATATATATATATATATAAATCTTATATTCTAAGAAAGCTTGGTGAATGAGGCCTTGGTTTCAACACCATGACAGAGAGAGTCTCATTGTGGTCATTTCTTGTCTTGTTCTTTTAAGTATTTTTGTTGTTGTTTTGAGTCTCTTTGTGGTCCCACAATGATTTCTAAAACGTCGGAAGTCAATGTTTGTTTGGTCTGTCTGCAAGATGATAAGCTAAATGCTTGTTTTCTGATGTCTGAGTCTGGTGGATGGGTGCTAGGCTATGCTAACATTGTAGCTGCTCCATCAACACTCCAAATAAGTTCATAGACATAAATTGGGCAGAGACCTTGTTGTTTGGACCACAGACAGTCTGTGGTCCCTTCCACATTGTCTGGTCTGGTCTCTGGACTAATGTGAGCTACTATTGTAGACCTCTAAGGGACCACATACAGTCTCTGGTTCTTCCACATAGTCTGGTCTGATCTCTGGACCAATATGAGCTACTATCGTAGACTTCTGGGGGACCACAGACACGGGATACAATCATTTTTGATTTAGTTGGAGAATTTCAACACTGATATGCTTTCTTATTCCGTGTCAGATGAATTTCTCTCTGAAGTTAAAATAATTCGACTAAGCAAATAGACAAATGAAGCAAATTCAGCATATTCATCTCATTCGTGTCACCCGGCATGAATTAAGGTCCATTGGCATCTTTGTATTGACCCTGTATGCAAACATGAAAAATGGCCTTCACATTTGGTGTGAACATAAAATTGGAGCTCAGGTGCCTCTTTTCCATTTCATGTGTTGATCAGATCCACCCGTCGCTCCTCTATAGTAAATATGGTCACTTCCTTCATGGGTTGCAATAAATCCAAGATGGCGACTGCCAAAATGCTTAACTAACTAGGCAAGAGGCTCCTGTCTCCTCTTGTATGCAATGGGTTGGGATGTAAGCAGGATTTTAGACATACCTTTGGAAAAATAGAACACATTTTTCTTCTATGAATGTATACAATT
This sequence comes from Chelidonichthys spinosus, assembly GCA_029853015.1. Taxonomy (NCBI): domain Eukaryota; kingdom Metazoa; phylum Chordata; class Actinopteri; order Perciformes; family Triglidae; genus Chelidonichthys; species Chelidonichthys spinosus. The sequence goes on from CM056826.1 coordinate 536,401, forward strand.
TATACAGACCTTACTTCCCCTATGGTAAAGTCAATCTTTATTCTTAATTTAATCTTTCTGACCCCCTTCCTCCTTCCTGTCTTCCAGGAGATGTTGAAATGCAGTAAGGGTGAGGGGACGGCTGAGTTGGAGGAGGCTTTGTCTACCATGCTGGACATCATCAAGTCCGTCAACGACTCCATGCACCAGATAGCCATCACTGGCTTTGAGGTCAGTAAGTGGAATTCATTCATTGTCAGCATCATTATCATGTACAAAATGAAGAAGTTGAAAATCGATTTCTTTTACATTCAGTATGAAAACACTGTATGAAAGCAATCACATACATATACATGTAAGTTAATTTGCATTCACATCAGCACATTGGTGTGCGATGCCCAAGCCAAAAAGTTACTTTTTTTAACCTCCATTTAAACTAGAATCCAAATTTTTCCTTCATGGTGTTTTTTTTTTAACAACCCTCTGATGCGATGATGATGTGATATCAACCTCCATTAATGACTTAATTTGATCATTACTGTGTGAGAATATACAGAAACTTAGCTCTATGAACAGGTTAGTTACCAGCGATTGGTGCAACAACAAAATGGATTGTAATACATGTAGCTGTGATGTAGGTGTGTATAAAAGGTGGCTATGTCCACTGAAGGAGGACTTCGTCCTGCTTTATTGGAAAATGTGAATTTCCATCAGATAGCTGAACAGTGATTCCTGACAAATCTGAGAAAATCACAGGAACTTAACAGACTATGATGAAAACACATTGTGCTTTTTTTCTTTTTGCTGTCTGTTTTTTTTTTTTTTTTTGCAGAATAATTTAAGACAACATTGTGTGATTGTATGAATTGTGTGAAGAGTTTTGAGAATCAACATCTTCAAACATGTAAATTATACACAAAACTGCAAAAACATGGTTCCCCGTAACTCTTGAGAACACTAAAACAATCTGTCCATTCACCTTAAATAATTAATTAACCAGACGCTCTCAGGGTGACCCTCCATTCTTAAGAAGGTCAGGGAGCCGAAACCATACTTGGTTAATAAATAGGCCAACGGTTAGGGGAGTTGAGGAATTTGTTGTGATTCTTTGGATGTGAGTATTTTATTGGTTTGTTGGTGAAAGAACATTTCGGAAATTTAATCTCACTCTGTGGTGATTTCAATCTGTGTTCTCACAAGCTGCTTGATCTGCTTGGCTTCATGGAGACACACACTTCACTATCATGGGTGAACAGATTTGGGACACTGTTTCAGTCATTATTTCTTGTTAAGACAGGTTCCAAAAATGACATTTACAGTGCAGTTTACGGAAGATTTTAACACATGGAATAGTCGACTTTAAGTAAGAAATACAAAAAATGGAAGCTTAGTTGTGTGATGAAATTGTTATTTTTTCAATACTGGAGGTTCAATTGAGTGTAAAAGAAAATCATAAGCACTTACATACACTTGTAATACTGGACATAAGCACAAAATTAAGATATATATAGTTGATGAATGTCAGAATATATATATTATATATTATAACTGTAAGTGAAATATGTTTTTATATACCAATATATGAAGTAAAGTAAGGAAATCAGTTAATTAAAAAAAATAAAATCTGAGTTGTATCCATCATTTGCCACTTTATCTTGTATTCAGGATCGCGGGGGGGGGGGGAAGTAGACAAAGTAGGGAGGTTTAGCTCAGGAGGAAGAGTGGGTTGGCTGGCAACCGCAAGATTGCCGGTTCGATCCCCGGTTCGATCCCCGGCTGCTCCTAGCTGAGTGCCTGGTGTCCCTGAGCAAGACACCTCACCCTAATAGCTCCTGACGAGCTGGCTGTCGCCCTGCGTGGTTGACTCTGCCGTCGGTGTGTGAATGTGTGTGTGAATGGGTGTGTGAATGGGTGTGTGAATGGGTGAATGTCAGTTATTACTGTAAAGCGCTTTGGATAAAAGCGCTATATAAATGAGAACCGTTTAGACGAGGTAGAGAAGGTAGACGAGATAGACATGGTAGACAAGGTAGAGAAAGTAGATAAGGTAGACATGGGCTGTGTCCGAAATCACTCCCTATCGCCATTTTGTAGGGGTGTCCGAATGTGTAGTGAGCATTACTATTCCCTATATAGTGCACTCAAAGTTTCCCACAATGCATCGTGAAAAGTAGTGTACAGCCGATGGTCACTAGCCGAGCAAATTTTACCATCATGCATTGCGCTGAAAGACAAATCGCGAAGGGACGAGAGGAGAGAGAGCAGGAAAAAGATGGAAGAAATATAAATAATCGTACAATAATAAATGTTATATTTATATATATATTGCAGAGCAGAACAAGACGACACAAACGGCCAAAGTGTGATATTTTCCTTTTTTTACTTAAAAAAAACCCCGCAATATATATTATTTATTTATATGAGACTTTGGGTGAGCGGCGGCCGGCGACAGTTGGCTGTTGGCCGTGGCACCGGCCGGCCAGCGATAAGCTGCAGTGGCCGGCGACAGGCGGCAGTGGCCGGCCGGCCGACGAGAGGCGGCAGCGGGGTCTTTGTCCGTCAAAAACCGTCACTCAAACCAAAGCGCCGTATGACAGTCTGAAAACTATAAAAATGCGGAGATGAGGGACAGATTGTGGCGAGCGATCGCCGAGGAGTTTGGGATCGGGGACGGACTGCAGCCTGTTCAGGTCTGGTGGATCGCGGAGATGTGGGGTGCCGGTAGTGCTGCAACCTGGTCCTGAAGTCCACCTGGATCCGTTCAGGATCGTTGAAAATAAAAATAGCAGTGAGGACGATGTAGTGATCGTCTCATTATTGAAAATTATTTTTTTCTCAAGAAATGAGACGGCCACGGAATCTCCCTCCTGCTGGAGGACTCGTTCTTTTGGTTTTGTAAATTTTCGCAACAAATATGTATTAAAAAAATAATTATCCTGGTAATTTCTCTGCGTGAGACTTAAGAGCCGTTGGTGGAATCTGACATGAATGAATTATGCGTCAGGACAACGTCGCCGAAAGAAATCCCCCGAGTAGTGTCCGAAAGTGTTTATTCCATTTGCCTTTCAGTCCACTATAAAGTTCCCTCCATAGAACTACCCTATATAGGGAGAAGGGAGTAGGGATGATTTCGGACACAGCCATGGTAGACACGGTAGACGAGATAGACATGGTAGACATGATAGACATGGTAGATAAGGTAGACATGGAAGACACGGTAGACGAGATAGACATGGTAGACAAGATGGACATGGTAGACATGGTAGACATGGTAGACATGGTAGACAAGGTCGACAAAGCAGACATGGTAGACATGGTATACATGGTAGACATGGTAGAGAAGGTAGACATGGTAGACATGGTAGACATGATAGACATGGTAGATAAGGTAGACATGGAAGACACGGTAGACGAGATAGACATGGTAGACAAGATGGACATGGTAGACATGGTAGACATGGTAGACATGGTAGACAAGGTCGACAAAGCAGACATGGTAGACATGGTATACATGGTAGACATGGTAGAGAAGGTAGACATGGTAGACATGGTAGACATGATAGACATGGAAGAGAAGGTAGACATGGTAGACATGGTAGACATGATAGACATGGTAGATAAGGTAGACATGGTAGACATGGTAGACACGGTAGACATGATAGACATGGTAGACAAGATAGACATGGTTGACATGGTAGACAAGATAGACATGGTAGACAAGATGGACATGGTAGACATGGTAGACATGGTAGACAAGATAGACATGGTAGACATGGTAGACATGGAAGACAAGATTGACATGGTAGACATGGTAGACAAGATAGACAAGATAGACATGGTAGACACGGTAGACAAGATAGACATGGTAGACATGGTAGACAAGATAGACATGGTAGACACGGTAGACAAGGTAGACAAGATAGACATGGTAGACATGGTAGACATGGTAGACAAGATAGACATGGTAGACATGGTAGACAAGATAGACAAGATAGACATGGTAGACACGGTAGACACGGTAGACAAGGTAGACAAGATAGACATGGTAGACACGGTAGACAAGGTAGACAAGATAGACATGGTAGACAAGATAGATATGGTAGACATGTGTGGAGGAAAACTCTTCAGGTCCAATTCAGTGGCTGGTTCAAATGAGGTTTAATCACTGACAGTGGAGAAAAGACAATGTCGCGGTTGCCACACAGCCCAATCTGCTCTGATGTGAGGCAAGAGACAACTTATACAGAACCAAATGGGCAGGTCTAAACAGTGGATTTACATAGATTCAATACGCGTTTCACCAAGGGGAAGAGACGTCCTGAGACAACATAAAGGTGTGACTTCCTCGGAACAGCTGGGTTCTTGCTAGATAGTGTCACAACAGGGGCCATTCATGAAGGCCTTGATCAAGTATGTGGGATGAAGGTGTTTCGGAGACGGTCCAGGAAGGGGGACAGATCAGAGGGTCTCATCATTAACATGACAAGGCTTACATACAACGAATGCAGCTCAGCAAGACATTTGAGGTTCCCGAGAGGAAGTAATATTTAAACAAAACAAATTGGAAGGTAACACATTTTCTTCTACACATGGTAGAGAAGGTAGACATGGTAGACATTGTAGACATGGTAGAGAAGGTAGACATGGTAGACAAGATAGACATGGTAGACATGGTAGACCACCAGATACAGACACAAGGAACAACAGGGACTACCTATACAAGGAACATATCAGGCAACAAGAAATAGGTGGGCAGAAAAGGGGGCCAACTGACAGCTGATTGGAGGAAAGTAGACTAATACCACACAGGGGACACACAGAAAAAATGAGGAAAAAAGAAAAAGGCAGGAAGGCAGGGATCTAAACCATCAACCACCATAACCATAAGATCATGACAATGATCATGCATGTTTGTGTTTATCTGAAGATATAACATTCTATATCCATGAAATAAACATGCAATAATGCAAGTGAGACTATCTGTATTCTTCTGAAAGGTGAAAAATAACATTTTTATTCTAGACAAAAGTAGTCCTGCATGATATTTTATGCTGAATACAAAAATGTAGTTAAACATTGCTCAGTTATTTAGAACATTATTCAATAGACTACATGCTGGCAGGGGAGAATGTGTCTTAAACGTATTAAATATTAATCATAAGTAAGAATCACGATTCATCCGATTATTGGTGAAGCCAAAACGATTCATTCTATTTATTTATTTTAGCAGATCGATTTAGTAGAATCTATAGGACTGACAATCGATTCATCGATTAATCGAATTAATCTAATGTGTCTTCCTTTATGGTGTCTCTACGGAATTACCTTAATTACCCCTTAACCCTACTTGATCTACTAAAGCAACAGACCTGAATTGTGCAGATTAAAATGGTTTCCACTGCAAACTGCTGTGCCTCGAAAAGTTTGACTGTCTGTATGTTGATGTTTACAGGGAAACCTGAGCGAACTTGGGAAGCTGCTGATGCAGGGATCCTTTAATGTGTGGACTGACCACAAGAGAGGCCACAGCAAGGTACACCCCCACACTCCTGTAGATAGCATCTCTGTCTGCCACCACCAGAAGAACTGAATGTAAACATCAGGATGCCATGGCTGCTATTTTTTACTGAAGTCAAACAGGACACCTTTAAAGAACTGCACTAGTGATCCCGCAGGTTTTAGCTTTGTGCTTGAAATCTACTGTTTCATAACCGGTTATAAACCCCTAATAGTGTCTTTCATCTAAATATATTGTTGCAATGACACATTTTCTCTGGTGTGGCTGGACAAAACAGGACAAGGTTGCTGCAAATGGAGATTGCAGTAGTAAAACGCTGTCATCTTTTCACAGTGAAGACAAAGCGAACACAGCTTAATGGTTAATGACAAACGTGGTGTTACCAGAATTATGTAACAGCTGTTACCACACTTAATTTGACAGGAATGCACTAATATATATCAACATGAAAATGATACACATAAAATAACCGATGACCTGGTTTCAGGTGAAGGACTTGGCAAGGTTCAAGCCCATGCAGAGGCACCTGTTCCTGTATGACAAGATGATGCTGTTTTGTAAGAAACGAGAGGAGACCATAGACAGACACGACAAGACACCGTCCTACAGCTTCAAACACTCGCTCAAGGTCAGATACACACGGTGTTATGTGGGATCACCGTTTTGTTTTTTTGTGACTCCTTGGTATGTGGCAACATGACATAGGGGGGGGTTTAGCTCAGGAGGTAGAGCGGGTTGGCTGGCAACCGAAAGATTGCCGGTTCGGTCCCCCGGCTCCTCCTAGCTGAGTGCCTGGTGTCCCTGAGCAAGACACCTCACCCAAATTGCTCCTGACGAGCTGGCTGTCGCCCTGCGTGGTCGTCGGGGTGTGAATGTGTGAGTGAATGGGTGAATGTCAGTCATTCCTGTAAAGCACTTTGGATAAAAGCGCTATATGAATGAGGACCATTTACCATGATGAAGACCCCATTGTAATAAAGTTAAATTTGTATTTTGAGAAATACCTAATAGGGTATTGTAACTTGAAATAAGCAAAATATACAGTTTGGGATTTTTGCCGATATCTGAGATGCTGATATTTTCCAATTTATTTTGGCTGATACTTATATACGGCAGGTGGAGGTAATGCTGAAGTACCGTAAACAATCTCGAGTTTCAAGTCTTCTGCAACCCAGCATGATGTTCCTCCTTTCATTTAGCAATGGGAAAAAACTGTAATTAAATAATGACTAATTTTCATTTTTAAACATAAAATCTGAGAATACAACGGGTGAAGATTGGTGGTGATATTTATTTATTAAGGACTCTATGAAGCTGAAGCGTCTGGCCTTAAAAGGAGATAGCGATGATGATGTTGAGGATCAGAAACATGAGCTCCTCCACGTCCTCTCGAGGTTTTGGTTCATAGCGGCACGGACGTAATTTACGGGGGGACACAGGGGACATGTCCTCTGCACTTTTTCAAAAGGCCGTTTTGGTCCCCTGCACTTTTTCCATCCAAAAACAATGTCACGCTATAGTAAACAGAGACATGTCAAGCACTAGGACCAAGCGGAAAACGGCTCGCTCAAGCTGAAGCCCTTTTCCCTTAGTTTAGACCGCCCACAAGCTCCTCGATTGGCTCTGCCGTTTCTTGTGTGATTGGCTGTGCCTGCTGTCACTCCATCTTGCTTACACACCGACGCTCTGCTAGTCTGTAGGCAGGAGTCTGTGCGTTGTTCTGCCTGGTTCATGTCAGCTAGAAGGATTGTAATATCAGAGGTTTCATTTACATTAACGTTTGAATCGGTGTCCGTGCGCATATGTGCGTGCGTGCATATGTGTGTTTGGTAATTAGACGCAGCCAGGATGTCTAAAAAAAGAAAAGTGGACATAAGAGACTTCTTTAGAAGTCAAAGTCTAAGTTACTCAAAGAAATGCGTTACACCCATCCTGCAACACCTTCACTGGCTCCCAATAAACAGCATATCCACTTCAAGATCCTCCTCATCATTTACAAAGCTCTCAATAATCTGATCAATAAAATGTATTAGTATTATTATTGTTGTTATTATTACTATTGGATTCGAATTGGGTGATAATGTTTTGCTACATGATTTACAACCAGTCAAACCAAAAAAGGGAACAGTAAACTTAAAAGTAGCAATAGAAAACTAGAATAACTACTAGAAAACACAGTGACCTGAAAGAGTTAGAGTTTTATTAAAAATAAATGTGTCCCCCCCACCTTTGAAATCAAAATTTCGTCCTTGCATAGCGGCTCCACCTGGACCTGGATGAGCTTTACTCTACTGTAATGTCTTGTGATGGACAGCAGGTGGAGCACAAGACTTCTTGTTTCTGCTGCTCAGCCTCCTTGAAACTTTCAGCTGTGTTGGTTTGAAATGTTTGATTTGAAACAATGCATCTTGCTGTATTTTTATGAATATTTAAAAAAATGAATCGATACCAAATGATTAGCTTGTGGATCGAAGTAACAAATCCCTGCAAAACATCCATTTACAAATGTATTAATTTAGTCTCACAAAAAACATGCAGTGTAATCCAAGTATCATTAATCGAGTTGGACGCTCACTACCTCCCAAACACATTGTTCGCTACTATTTTTAACAGCAAGATTTTGTGTAAAATGCACGTAGTTGGGAAATAGCGAGGATTCATGGTAAGACACGGTGAGTATCGAAATACAAATGCCATGTTTAACTTTTAACTCAATTTGATAAACAGTGTTACCTGACTGTTGAACAGGATTAGTAACAATACCAGGTGGTGGTCAAGCGAAGAAATGTTTTGGCATTTTTTGTATTTTTGATGTACTGATACATTTAGGTTTTCTATCAAGCAGCCATCAGAACGCCAAATCCAGACATTGAACTGAAAGGTTGTTTGGCTTCGGTTAATGTTGTATGTGCATATGACATGTTATCAACTCGATCAGATTTGGATGTTTTGGAAAAAAAGCTGCATCAGTCTATTCTTAGCTACTAAGGAGAAGAAAAACTAAATTTTCGGAAGCGTCTGTGTTCTTATCTTGATGATTCCCATGTCTTTGTAAATTGAAAGTGCGTGCCAGTTCTTCCTCATTAGCATATGTAAAATGTAAGGGGCATGAAACAGCAGGGCCGTGTGCAAACACAGAACTGGCACACAGACGGAAAGTTGAGACGGAAGTAAAGAATGAAAATCTAAAAACGGTGAATGAGCGGACTCCAAACGGACGAAAAGGTCAGTCACTCTGAAGTGGAGGGAACGAGAACAGCAAACGAGCCGTTATATTTTGGAGTGCTTTTACCTTTTATTATTATTTTCTGTAGGCTTAATTTGGATCAACTTGAGATGTTTAATTTGAATTTGAGAGAGGTTTTAACAAATAGGCTGTTTCCCTCAGTGTAACAGGCTGATGCTTCTCCACGGATCATCTTAAAGGTTTGGAGGCGAGTAACGTCTCTGTTCCACGGCCTCCAAGTGGCTCCGTCCTGAAAGGAAGAGGACAGTAAAGGAGGGTTCTCAGAGCAGCTCAACGCAGCGCCTGTTTTAAGTCTCACTAACTGTATACACAGGCTCATAGGCACATAAGCAGATGCAGTTCTTTAGCAGCAGCGGACTGAGGGAAATGCCCGAGGGAACTGGAGCTGTCGTTGATAAATATGCTGTACAGCTCCTCGGCTTCCCAAGTTGCAAAGGAAGTCAAGTATGAAAGAAATTCAATCACATCTCTTTTTTCTTCAGCAAAACAGATCAGTATATCATGCCTGTGTTTCTGTCTGTGTTGTAATGAACAGCAGCAGGATTGCTTTCAAGCAGGCTGAGGCACCCCATGATCCCTGTCGGACCATGAACTCTATATTATGAAACTGCTGAATGATTGGCGGAGCTCCTTTTATTTACTAACCTGCCTTTAGGCTAAATCTGTTTAGAACTTCAAAAAGTGACAAACCATCCATTTTCTGTCTGAAGGTGTGTGCAGGTTTATTCACAGTCGGTGATGCATTCAAGTGCCAACCCTCTTGACCACATGAAGAGCCGTAACAGCTCAATGCCATTTTAGATTTAACATTGAAGCCCAAAGGGACCAAGACGACATCTCTTCCACCTCAGAGAAAGATGCGTCATCCCTGCAATGTTGGTGTTGGTCTGAACTAAACCTTTGTTCACAGAAATGACCGTGAATGAGCTGACACACAGCAAACCTGTAGGCATTAAGGTGTTTCAGCACAATGCTGGTTGGTGTCTCGGAAGAGAATGCATTATGTGTTGTCTTCCATGTGTACTATACTGTATTACAGGAACTTCAGGGCAACAAATGCATCCACGGTGCACAGAGGGCCTGGAGTGTGTATTTAGCTTTGTGTTGCCATGACAAGTTCATCCTCAGACTCCATCTGTTTTTTATTACACTTTTAGTTGTTTTTTTTACACTTTTAGTCATTGCTGATGCTGACGGTGTCTTCTGTCTGTGTCCAGATGAGCGCTGTGGGGATCACAGAGAACGTTAAAGGTGACATCAAGAAGTTTGAGGTGTGGTACAATGGCAGAGAGGAGGTTTACATCATCCAGGTATGTTGATGCCAGCGGAATGAGATTTACAATAAAAAAAATGCAAGTAAAAATGAATACAGATTTGTGTAGAAGAACTTTGTAACTCAGCTACAACACTAAAGTTATTCTTACACTTTAATAATTTATATTAGTGCTATATAATAATCTATCAGTCAGAGGGGGGCATTTTAATACAGAACCATTGATATTTGAAAGATATATTGCTGATACTGCTTCTGTACTTTTACTTAGTTGGGACTTTGTCCGTACACTTGCAGCAGCTGCACCAACCAGCCGGCGAAAAAAAAGTGAAAAGTGAAGCCAGTGCTTATGTGGCTCAAACATAACTCATTTGTTTTCAGACTGTCATTTTGCTGGCCACCAGGAGGCAACTCCTCTCTGGTTGTATAGAAGTCTATGAGAAAATGGTCCTACTTCTCTCTTGATGTATTATCTCAGTAAACATTGTAAACATGAGTTTATGGTCTCAATCTCTAGTTTCAAGTCTTCTTCAATCCAGCATGATGTTCATTTAGTACATTATGGTCCATTTAGAGTCCAACAGACCAGAAAGCAGGGGATTCTTTAGGGGCGGGGACTACCTGCTGATTGACAGGTGGATCCAGATCCATCACTTCCTCACTGATCAAATTCCAAGATGGCGACGGTCAAAATGCTGAACTCTAGGCTTCAAAACTGTAGTCCACAAACCAATAGGTGATGTCACCATGACGACATCCACTTGTTATTTACTGTCCATGTCTGAAACTATGACCGCAGCGCTCACTGAGCCCAAATGGGTTCTCAACAGGCGTTCTGTCTGGAAATACCGTTTCTGTTACGTATATTGAAAAGCTGGACTCATGCTGTGTTGCTGTGTGTCGTAGAAAAAAAATCGACATATGCAAATTAGACTGAAAGATATATTAATTAACACAATGTGATGCAAATTAACAGGTGTAAATGAAGAGGCAACATTTTCTATTCTCAAAAGAAATGCCATAAAGCCTGAATTAATATTACAGATGCTTGTTGGGAAGTATTCAGTGACCTTTACCACAATCCTCCTCTTGGGTGCAGTGTTGTGCCACACAGCTCTCACACTAAACACAAACACATCTCTGCTGTTAAGAAGCTCATGCATATGTTACTTGATGTGTATGTGTGTGTGTGTGTGTGTGTGTGTGTGTGTGTGTGTGTGTGTGTGTGCATTCTTCCCCAGGCTCCTTCCATGGATGTGAAAAATATGTGGGTGTCAGAGATTCGTAAAGTTCTTACAGGCCAGCTAGAGGCGTGCAGAGGTACACACACACACACACACACACACACACACACACACACACACACACACACACACACACACACACCTCTATGCACTTGAGACTACCTCCTTTCCTTGTGTATTTGTACCCTTTCATGACAGCTGACGTCAGTTCCAACTTGAAGGCATGTTTCTATATGAATCCATTAATGTGTTTCTTCAAGAACAATACACATGTAATGTGATACTTTCCACCAGTATGATATGCAGTTTTTTTAATATCGAAAAACCTGCAAAAAATTGCAGTAGATACATTTTCCTTTCTGATTTCTTTCTACATGTTCGATAGACATCGGATTATATGAACATTTCATGTCACGGTTATCCTGCCAAAATACTTAAAATTCACAATATTATCCCGATAATCATCACAAATATGCTAAAAACTCTTCAAATGGCACTAAATCATCCTGGAATCATTTAACATTTAGTTAAGGATGAATTATGTTCTATTGTATCACAATACGCATTTTTATATGAACATCCTTTTTACTGAAAATCAATCAAATAATCTGAAATCAGATGATCTTAAATCACAAGGTTTCCCTGCACGAATAAATGATACATAAATAAAAATATTTTTGTATCCTGTATAGTTTTCTTTTAACATGATAACAATAAATAGCTTTTTCAAGTCACGTGACGATATTCACAATAATATCCTGATCATGGAAATTCTCCAACATCAACTCGTTTTTTATCCTGATCCACGATACAATTCTATATCACTGTCCAGTTTTCATGAAATGTGTTTTCAAATCATCAACAAGGTAAAATATCTGTTTCTTTAAATGATTCTGCTGGCTTTGAGGAGGGCTGAATAATTCTATGTTTCTATGTCAATACATTATATAATTGTTTCCAACACTGCCGATAGGAGTTGGATTCAATAAATGCACGTGAGTCATTTGTCCTCAGAAATAATAACATTTCCCAGTGGAGACAGAAGCCAGATGTTAGGGGGTGTAGTGTGGATTTTTTGCAACCAGTAAAGGAAGTGACCTATTTGGACTTTGGAGGATCCATCTGGATTCTGGTGTGAGGCTGCTAACAAATAAGCTTCATAATTCAAAGTCAACTTTACAGCTAAGTGTTTAAGTCATCTTAGTAGCTAACTGCATTGTGGTAGCGACCTCTAAAGCATCCCCTGCTTTCTGGTCTGTTTGACTCTAAATGCAACAATTACCTTTCATTATTTTATCATGAAGACTTCCTTGTAAACAGCAGAATCTCTCAGCACATCTTGGAGTCATCCTTCGCTGCAATCTGGTGATAGGCCTGTCCTGTGTTGACATGCCGAGGCAAGGACATGTCTTTCTAATGCTGTCTGTGAACTGCACACAGAGAAAAAAAACTTAAAAAAAAAATTAAATTCTATTAAGCATTTTTTTGTAGTTTTTAGGAAGACACATGCATCAAAATATTCAAGACATGTACAGCAATACTTAATTTAACAATTAAAAGCATTTGAGTCAAACAGAAAAACTTGCCTGACTTCCATGTTAATAATGACTTTTTTTTATTCTGTTTTACTTCTTTTGGTAATTCTGATTCAAAACACCTTGAGTATATCATGTATGTTTTACATTCCAGCATCCCAAAACACACACACACACACACACACACACACACACACACACACAGGAAGTGACATGTCAACATAACGGTTCGCTACCACGCTACCAATGCAGTTAGCTACGAAGATGACTATAACACTTGGCTATAAAGTTGACCTTGAATTATGAAGCTAAAATTGTAAGCAGCTTCACACCAGAATCCACATGGATCCAGATCCAGTAAGGTTGCTTCTCTGCTGCTTGTGTTCATCAGATCCACGCACTGCTCCTCCTCAGTCCAAATATGGTCACTTCCAAATTTTACTGGTTTGTAAAAAATCCAAGATGGCGACTGCAAAATGCCGAACTCAAGGCTTCAAAACCATAGTCCACAAACCAATAGATGGCGTCACCATGACGACGTCTATGGTTGTTCTGTTGGAGAGATGTGACTTAAGGCTCTGGGACAGTGTGATGGAGATTTCTCACTATTTATAGACATTTATGGACTAAACAATTAATAAACGAATGAAAAAAATAAATCAACAGAATAGTGACTGATTAAAATAATAGTTATTAAAAATTGAAGTGTAAGGATAATGCCCTAACACACAAATGTAGAATTGCTCAAACAAACATTACATACACACAGCTGTGTTTGTCCCCTCTCTCTCCCTGTGTGTTGCTACCTCTCTCAACCCTCTCTGTACCAGTAAGCATCCAGTTCCACTCTGTGGTCCTGACTGACAGGAAAACCTCCCGCTGTGAGCCACACACTCTGACATCTCTCCAGTGTGGAGTGTGGCTACGTGTGTGTGTGTGGGTGTGTGTGTGTGTGTGTGTGTGTGTGTGAGCAGACTGACTAATAGAACAGCAGCCCTGTCATGAAGCCGAGTGTGTGCGTGATTTACACCTCTGACTCCTTGTGAGGAGGGTGGAGGGGAAAATGAAATTGGTCTGGGAAGAGGAGAGGGAGGAGATTGAAAGTGATGGGGAGAGGAGACAAGGGGGTGGTGGAATGATGGGTAGAGCGAGACAAAGAGAGAGAGAGAGAGAGAGAGAGAGAGAGAGAGAGAGAGGTGATTGTTCAGGGTGGAGATGGAGGCTGAGAGGCAGCACAGAGGGAATGAAGGAGGCTCGTGAAAGGAGGGTGGTGAGAAAGAGGACGAAGAGGAACGGCAGTCATTTCCGCTAAATAGACCATTTTGGAGTGAATGTCACGTTTCCGTCACTGCAGTGGCGTGCAGATTGTGGTGGCAGGAAAACAGCAGAAACAAGTTGAAATGGAGAATATCAGAAATCAAAGTTCAAAGTTACTTTATTGGTCCCCCAAAGGAAAAATTTGACTTGGATAGTAGGGAAATTGCTCCATTTTATAAAATACAACAGAGACATCCAACCAGCACAAAAAATATAAATATAAAAAAGAAGACCATAATAGTACAAATGCACATTCATACAATGATGATCTTCGTTTTTATAGAATACCGTAGTCATAGATGCCCTTTGAAGCAAAACCCAGCCATTAAATTTAAATTTAGCTGGCTCACGTTATATCACCACTGATCAAGCTTAGCAACATTAGCCTTTTAGCAGAAGTAGCATGTAAATAGTTTAGCAAGCTAATGTTATAACACCATTGATCAACATTAGCATGTTAGCAGAAGTAGCATGTAAACAGTTTAGCTAGCTCATGTTCAGCATTCATACTCTCTCCGTGATACGATCAGTAGTGGGAGTAACGGCTTACAAAAGTAATGTAATTACTGTAATGCATTGCTTCTTAAAGCCGTAATGGAAGGCCTTACCAAAAAATGGGTAATATTTTACGTGGTATAAAAAATATTAGTAATGTGTGTTACAATGCATTTTTAACCTGTTAAGCCCGATTTGCCCCCCCCCCCCCCAAAGGGCCGAACAAACTACAGCCATATTAATCCGCTAAAAAATGGCAATGGTGTTTCTCTCTGAAAATGCCATATATGGTAACGTCAACGGTACACAGGTTAACAAAATCTGTCTCAAATACTGAGCTACTAACTCCTTAACGTAAATCATTAAAGATAAGCGTTATTTTTGTAGTTTTAACACAGACGTGAGGAAGGTTTATCTGGCAACTTTCTTGCTAGCAGAGGTTCTTCCTCCCACAATTCAATAGGTAATTGAAAAATATGGGTAAATCACCTTTGAAAGGTACAGAAAAAAACACAGTACATTAGCCCATAATTTAACGGACTGTAGTTACGAGTACGAGGACGTGAGCGCTGTATTGGACCTGATAATGGGAATGGTGCATCCCTGGTAGAAAGTAGCTGAGAGGGAAGTGCAGAGCTGAATGAAGTGTACATATCTGTCATATTTAAATGAACAAGCTGATTAGAAGAGAATGCCAGCCTGTTTTACTTCTCACCACTGCTCCCGGCTAACGTTCTCCCCTCACACTGCTGTACGCTGACAATGTGACCAGCCTTTATGAATAAAACATGGCTCCATCCATGATGAAAAAATATATCCATTTTGCTGAATACAATATCCGGAGCATGTGGAATGGCTGCGTGCTGAGTCGGCATTTGTGCGACAGCTTCATTGGTTACTTGGAATGGGAGTTGACAAGCAAGATCATTCACAGAGCTTGGTATTTCACTTATGTGAGCTGTGCATTTGGCCAAGGCTGCGCTTGACTGTCTGCAGTTATTTTACTAGATTATTCTCTGGAGATTTCTTGTCACACAGCACAATCCTGTGGAAGGCCAGATTTGTTAACGCTGCATTTATGAAGTCTCTTGTTTCGGTATGATTTGATAACCCACGAAAGGATTTCTATCAGGCCAATAAAAGTAGCTCACGCAGCAGTTTGACCAATTGAATACATTGAAATGACTCAGGAATGTTGGAATGAAAGGAGAGGTGAAGGGCCAGAGAAGCTTTTTGGTGCAAAAGATGTCACTGCTGGAGGTCATCGCTGATCTGGGAAACAATGTGGTTCAAACTTTTTGTATCCTGGCCTTTAGTCTTTGTTCTCTTCTATGATTGAATATCTTGAGATGACATAATGAGGACTTGCTACACACCACCATCCTGTCCAGTATGCTTTGTGTCCTGCAGAGACACCAATATAAAGACACAGAGAATTATAAACAGGACAACGTAGCCACCCCAAGGCCCTCATTACACACTAACCTCACTGCAGTGCCCGTGAGCAAGCTAGTGAGCGGAGCTGCAAAGGGCTTTTCACATTAGGTGCGATTGATCGGTACCGTTTCCCACTCCGCTGCTGCTCAGCTTTCACATTACTGATGCTTTTCATGGGACTGTTAGGGAGCGAGCAGTCGAGGACAGGCAGACGCAGGACTCTTTTTCAAAAAGAATGGGTTTTATTTATCACCAAAAGCTTGAATTAAACTAGACTGACAAGACATTAACTCAATGAACTGACATACATACTGGCTGGTCAGGCCATGCCAAACCAAGGGGGAAAGGGGGGAAACAACAAAGACAATGACTAGAACTCACTAACCCCATTGCCCCATGCTCAGGCAGCTAATGGTTTGGTCCATTTGCTGGGTCTCTCCATTGAAGCGGGTTCCACCTTCAGCCATCTCTTTTGGCGAAACCAGGAAGGAGGACCGCAGTAGACATAGTAACACAAAAACAAAATATGGTTAACTTAGTTATCAATCAGATAAACAGAACAATGTAAACTAAATGTGCACACTGCATTTAGAATACAAAGTGATGTCCAATGTAAGCATGATACAAAAATATTCAGCAAACAAACTATGGTACAACCTAAAGTCTGTATTTCTATACTGAGTTCAACTAGACGAACATTACCAAAGAAGGTTATTGTGAGGAAGGGTACGGACATCACAGTGTCAGATTGTGGCCAGATTCCAAAGCCATACATGGAGTAGACCTTCACATGGATCTTTTTTGTTTTTAGAAACAGCAATGAGTTTGTAGGCGAAGCCACACTGGTGTCAGGAAGTGACAGTTCTGTAGCAGCCCTGTCACATGTGAGCAATAAAATCACTAGAATATGGATCATCTGGATGATGATAGTCTCCACATAGTCTGGTCTGGTCTCTGGACTAATGTGAGCTACTATCTAGACCTCTGAGGGACCACAGACAGTCTCTGGTTTCTCCACATAGTCTGGTCTGGTCTCTGGACTAATGTGAGCTACTATCATAGACCTCTGGTGTTCGTGAGAATTTCTCGCCTGAGTTTCAGTATTTCATCATTCACCAAACCCTAAGTAATGTCTTGTGGTTTGGTGAATGATCCTCTAATGTGTCTCCTCTTAGCCCTCACTGTCTTCTCTCCCTCACCGAGTACTTACAACACATCTCAATCATTGTGGCAACAGATCAGAAAATGCCACCATCAATAATTCCTGTGACAGATCATTGTCACTGAAGAAATGGTGTTATGGAAGTAAAACTCTCTTGTCTGTCTTGTGTTCACAGAAGCTAGCCAGCTCAACATCTACGGGGCACCTATGAGGTGAGCTAAAAAGTTAAAAAAAGATCAAGAAATCATCTTCAGCTATTTCATTGGCTTACAGTGGTTGTAGCCTTCTCATGCTCCGTGTCCTCCAGGAACGTACGTAAGATGGTGCTGAGACAGTCCGATTCATCGAGTCCAGAGTCGGGCTTCAGGAGATCCAACCCCAGCCCCAATATGAGGCAGAAGAGAGGTGAGAGAACACTACTTATTTATTTTTCCTTCTGGAGTAATAATCTGGAGATGCAAAATGAAGTGTGAACTTTATCTGGCAGACTAAAGAAATATGTCTGCATGTCACCTGTCAACCTCCACACACACACACACACACACACACACACACACACACACACACACTGACTAACACACAATCACACACACGGACACACACTCACATACATACACAATCAATCACACACACTCACTCACATACACACGCTCTCTCTCTCTTCACACACACACACATATGCAGTTGTCAACTACGGTTGAGGATAAGATAACAAGTACGTCGTGATGAAGCCCTTGGCATTCCTTTACCGTGAGTGAGAATATCAACATTATAAGGAAGGCGTGTGTGTGTATGTGTGTGTGTAGTGTCTTCCTTTCTTTCATCATTCCTCCGTTGCTCTCTCCCTTCCTATCTAGAGCCGTTTCCTCATACAAACAACACATGACTTTAGATCGTCCGGGTCAGACGGACGCTGCATGTGTGTTTGTGTTACAGGTTTTGTGATTGCTAAACGACGGCGGTCACAACTGCAGCTACATGTGTAAAACTCCAACAGTCAGCATCACCAACACTCACCTGAGTAAACATCAGCTGCTAAACTCACTCAGTGCAGCGACACACTGTGAACCATCGTCATGACAACAACACACACTGTCACTCAGAACACACTGAGAGGAAAAACACCACCATCAAACACCAACACACAAGTTAGACACTTTTTATCTTTACAGATTGAATCGTTTCAGTGACTTCACACAAATAAATGTTTTCTTTCAAGAAAAGAGTGAAATTATTTCTCGTAAGCATTTTTATTAATACATTTATATAACAGCGTTTTTTTAGGTGAAATAGATGGAATGAAAATCAGCTGTTTGCTTCATAAATATTTATATATATACACTCTTCTCCCTCCACCAACCTGTCTCCCTGCCACTCTTCTCCCTCCACCAACCGGCTGAACTCATCGTGTGTTGAATGTGAGGTTTACAGTTTAGACAGCGGTGTGTTAAAAGTGCTGTAAATGTGTAGGTTGTGGTTAAAATCAGGAGAATTTTACACATGTGACTTCAGCTGTGCCTACTGTCATTTAGCAATCGGGAAAAAAACTGTAATGATGAGAGGAAGCAGCTGTGCATGACGGCAACCTCCAGTTCTGAATTCTCTATTAACAACACACAGGCTCAACTGGACATTTCACAGAAAATGGCCTTTGATCTTGCTTACTCTAGTCATCTATTGAAGAGCATTTCATTACTACACTTCATCAGACCTCAAAAGCAATCTCACTTGATTCTTTTAAGCCCCAAATGATCAGCTCCAGACAGATTTGAAGGCATCTAAAAATGCTTTGAATAAAGATTTGTGTCTGAAAGTGTTTCCACATAAAAAAACAATTGGTGAATTATCATAAAAACTACTGCTCCTGTTCCCTTTTAAACCTTATATTTTTTATGTATCTTATAATTTTTGGAATGAAGGGATTTTTACCAATCAATGATGGTTTAAATAAGTATTGTTAACACTTATGGTCCCTGTGTGCCTGTGCACCCAACCTTAACTTCAGCCTAAGTCTAAACTTAACCTTAAACCAAGTCTTCACACTACATGTATTGTGTGACATTATGGGGACATGGATATGAACACACACACACACACACACACACACACACACAATCCCTATGCTTGTGTGAAGCTAAAGGTTAGGGACAGTTGACAGCAGCTGTTGTTTTTGGTCTCACCCCTCAAATGGGTGTCTGACCACCATTACAGAGCCAACTGTCCAAACCCATACCTGTCTGCTCACATCCATTCACACCTCCTCCTCTCTCCTCCTCCTCTGTCTCCTTCTCTTTGGCTCTGCTCTCCGTCTGTCACCCCTCCTGCCACCCTTTCCCTCTCAGGCCTCACTCTTCACTCCCCCGTCTTCTCTTTTTTTTAAAATATCATTTCCTTTCTACTCTGTTTTTGTCTTCTTTTTTTACCACTCCATCTCCTCTCTCCTGTTTGACTGTGTGTTTTTCTGTCAGGAATGACAAGTGATGGAGGACAGATCATTGTTTTTAATAACATATACAGTAATTATGAAGCCTATTTGGAGCTTTGAGTCTAGGGGATTTGACACTGGTGATGATGTCTAATGATTCTGCTGAGACTGGTCAGCTGATCAATGTGGGAAGACTGGGCAGTGATGGCAAGAGGCAAAAAGAGACAGCAGCAAGATGATAGGCTAACAACTGTACTGGACCGCATCATTACTGGCCATCCCATAGACCTTCGCTGTTCAATGTTGTTCAGGGCCTTTAGAAAGCTACTTGTGTTTATGGGTACTATTTCTGACACACTCCAGATATGACACATTTTTCTTCAAAACATGAGAATAATAATGTTATTCGTCATTATATATGTGCACAAATATTTTCATTAAAATTAAGTTGTATTTTATTGAGCAGACTTGACTCACCCGGATCAGTTCAAGGATCCGGGTGAGTCGAGTGGGTGAGTGAATCTTCTCCCATCTCTACGGTGAAACAGACGCTGGATGCTGGAAGAAGCAGTGTGCCTATTAATTACACTAAAACACAGTAGAGACTCTCGACAACATGTTTTCTTTTCTTTCAGCTTAGGTGTGGTGACGAACGCTTGTTAGAAAAAACATTGATTTTTAAAAATGTTATCCAAATTTTGACAAATTCCACAGAATTCCGCGTTTTACAGTTGATTCCATTTTCATTGTCAGATTCTCCATTGCGTCAATCATAGGGCTCGAGGATTGACTTGCTTTTGGAGGCAGTTTCAAGTGGCCGTTCGAGGAACTGCAGTTGTTGGCCCCCATTGTTGGCTTAATTGTTCAGCCCCAGTTTCCTGATGGTTTTCAACTACCATTGTATCTGTAGGTGCATTCAGTTCAGGGTTTTCAAAATCTCACAATATTCCAATGAGATACTCGCCCATGCAAAAATGTAAAAAGAAAAAAACTAATATATGTGGAAATATTTAGAGTGTAAGAAAATGGATCTCAAGTCTGTCAGGGTGAGACACAAATTAAGTCTTTTGATACAAGGTCCAGTCACAGCACACGGATGAGACATGTCCAAGTCATGTTTCAAGTTTATCAAAGTTAATCTAAAGTCAATAGAAAACAAATCTAGGAGAGAAAGTTTCAAATTGTTAAAGACAAGTCGAGGGCCTAACTGAGCTAGATATGTCTGTGTGCATTAAGTCAGAAAAAATATGTATCTATGGCTCTGAGCCTGTTTATGTCACGCTGACATGAGAACAAAAGTGACATGAAACGTTTAATAACCTGGTTGTTACACACATCCTTGTATCCATCCGTCCATCCCTCCGATCATCCATCCATCCGTCCATCCCTCCGATCATCCATCCGTCCATCCAACCATCCGTCCGTCCCTCCGATCATCCATCCGTCCATCCAACCATCCGTCCGTCCCTCCGATCATCCATCCGTCCGTCCGTCTGTCCATGTCTGTCCATGTCTGTCCATGTCTGCATGTGTGTGTCAGACAGGAGCAGGCTGGAAGACAGTCTCACTGGGATGTACAGATGAGAGCATTTTACTTCATATTCAATAACTTTCATAGACGAACAAGAGGCTTAAATGGATGGCTGATTTAAGTTGGAGTCTCTCTTCTGTGCTGCTGACTTTTTCTGCTGACAGGCTGCTATATGTATATATATATATATATATATATATATATATATATATATATATATATATATATATATATATATATATATATATAGTTATAGTTATATAGTTATTAATAGTTATAATTGAATCATTTAGGGAAACAGAAATGGTACAACTCTCTCTCTCCACAAAATGTGTATTGTACACACACAACTGAACTGCACTCTGAATTACTTTCCCAGGGGAACGTTTCATTCTCCAGACCCAACAGGAGTAAGACACTGCTTCAAACAGCTGTTAATGAACGAAACAAAACAAAGAATGCTACAAAACATCTAACAGGATACTCACAGCTGCCCCCCCGCCCCCCCTGTCCAATGGTCACTTAAGTTCACTGGTTGTAAAAATCCAAGATGCCAAACCTGAGGCTCCACAAACTAACAGGTGACATCACGATGACGACGTCCACTTCTTCTAAACAGTGAATGCCACGCATGCTCACACAAACACACACAGACGGTGGTTTGGTTAGCTCAGTCTAACTTCCTATGAAGTGTACCTTGAAAAGCCAAAAAGCATATTGATGCATTGCAGTGAGAATGTGTTGCTGTAACGTGTTGCTGTAACATTTCACAAGGCCTATCCTCTCCTCCTTCTTTCCCTGCTGTACTAAGCTCTGCTCCCTCTTGCTTTCCCACTCAGTAGACGCTTCAGCCAGCCAATCGGGCCACTCGGCTGCTAACGCTAGGAAACGCTTCACCTTGCAGGGGCTTTCCAACAGGAGGTCCCTTCCAGCAGGTAACAGCACGGCGCCGGTTCCATCGTCACGATAATCACCGTCACTGGCGTGTTTGTTCATACCATGGTGCTCATCACTCTCTTCACTTGCCCATCATCATCCTGAGGAGCCACAGCATGTCTCTGGACCGGCTCCTTTCTAGTCCACTCTCTGGGCTCTAGTCACATCACTGCTGTTGTCCTCTTCCTTTTCTTCCTCAATGTTATATAGATCTGTGTGCCGGTGGTTATCTAGTTGTTGCATAGCAGCAGCCGCTGCATGTCAGCGTAATAATAATAGTAAAATCATATTTGAAGACAGCTGGAGATGGACAGTTAGATAGAAAGAGAGAGAGCGGTATAGGCTAAAGTGTGCGGCGCAGCACTCCGAGAAATGTCACCCTCTAATATTTAAGCCCTCTTGACATTTGGAAGCGTATTAACATTTTTGGAAGACAGGACTCAGGACTCCAAGTTCTGCTTCCCATGTGGCAGTTGGGCCAGGCTTCAGGTCCCACTTGGTCCTAATGACACTGATAAGTGAGGTGGGGGAGGAAGGATGTGGAAAGGAAATGTTTAAATTCGTTTCAGGGAACTTACAGCTCCAAATGAAATGTTCCAGTTGGTCTTTATTAACCCTAAATGAATTTGATTGGAATCAGGCTTATTTTAGAGACAGACCATGACTACTGACTTCCTGTATTATGAATAAATCCTCTAGAAACAGTCGTGTTGTAACTCAATACTTCCTGCACGTATGTTTCACATTAAACAGCTCAAACAGCTCTCATGAAGCGTCTGCAAAACGGTTGAGTTTGGCAGCAGCTTAACTCCAAATGAAAGAGGTGCAGAGCAATAATAGTGAAAGAATGAGAACAAAAGAGCAAAGCAGCACATTGGTCACCTTGCACGTCAGCTGGATTCTCTCCATAATGAGATCTCAGCAAAATCTTGTCAGGCTTCACGTCCTGGCAGAGGCATTAAACACGTTTAGCTGTTTTCCCTCCTTTCTTGACTCGCCTCGATAAGAAGTTGATTGACAGATGGGTCGTCCAATCACCTGCCAAGTATTTTTCTTAAAGCGCCGACCCTTCTACAGTTTCCACCAACGGCTCCGGTTCTGTGTACGAACTGTCTGGGGGTCAGGTTAGCAGGTCGTTGACTTGAGCGTCTGATCCAGTGAGACGTAACGTAACGTCAGGTGTATCACGTTTGGTGTGAACACAGCATGACGGATGGAATGAATGTCAATGTGAAGGAAGACTAGATGGCCAAAAGTGTGTGGACATCCTTACATTTTTACAACTCTGGCAGGAAGAACTTCACTGAGCTGAAGCCCATCCAACTCATTTTGGATGAACTGGAACTGAAGGCTGTTATAGCACACAAGATTAATATCCACGACCAGCCTTCTCTTTTATACTACGATAATCATTTATTTCATCATCTAGAAAAACACTTCCTTTTGTTTCTTGTAAAAAATAAATGCACTATACTGTCATCTAGTTGTGCTACATAAAGATCTCAGGCATCGCTCATCGCTTCATACTGAGCTCCAGTAGGACCGCGGTGAAAATAACTGGATGTGTAGTTGCTCCTCATGCAGTAAGTAGAATAGCTACACACTCCCAGCACTGTCCTGAGTGATGAATGCCTTGTCGGCTGTATGAGATGGAAATCAATGGCGGTCGATGGCAGGTGGATGGACTCAGCGTTAGCAGCGGTGCTCCCTGAAGGTTCCCGTGCTTCACCGCTGACTGCGTCCGATCAATAAGCCCAACGTGTCCGATCACCGAATGTGTCTGCTCCGCCCTGCGGCATTCAAACACAGCAGAGATGAGAAGGAGTTTGACTCACAACATGTCTCTCCTCAGCCATGTTGAATGAACACGCAGCAGTATGTGATCTGACAGAAACGTCCTTTCAAAGATGTCGACAACCTCCCTGACCAAGTCATTGAGTATTGTTCGTGTTGGTCATCAAACAGTTAACATGCCTCATTCTGTCTACAATAATATATTATAATATGATATAATAGCTACGGACGCCTTGAGAGTCAAGTGAGAGAGAAAAATCTATCCATCTAAATCTGATAGAAATCATTTATTTCATAAGAAAGATTATTCTGGTTATTTCTTAAGTCATTTTCCTCTCAGAGCATCTGGTACCTAATGTTTTATTTAAAGTGAGATACATTCAGTCAACAACAAGCCTAAAAGACTTCATTCCACCTTTGAACTCACTAGTTTTATCTGGAACTTTCAATCAAATCTCACGGTCTTCTTCAATGGCTGGATAGAGTGTGTTGAATTCATGATAGAGATGTGACCTCATTTAAATATCCATCCACTCAGGAAGACCGTGAAATGAAATCGAAAGCTCTGATGATACGTTTTTTTTCTTCCATTTTTTTCACAAATGCCCTGCTTCCTCTTTCCATTTGCTTGAAATGTTGTTTCATGGATTTTACTTGTAAGTCTCCTTTAAAACAATGTTTACTACTTGCTCTGCTATTCTTCTTCTTCTTCTTAATATTATTATTATTATAAAAGAATACTTGCAGTATTATGCTGTGTTCACACCAAACAGCAAGTGAATTTTTTTTTGCACAGCACATTTACATACAGAGTCAAAGCAAAAAAGCAAATAGACGTGAATTTATAGACACAAATGAAGCAAACTTGTTGAAATATTTAACCTCAACTAAATCCAAACTCCATTCATAAAATTCACGATGAATCCAGACAGGACAGCGTTCGGGTTTCTGGTGTATCTGGGACTTCCAAAGCAGTGATAGTGGTGATTTCAGCCAATACCGATGTGTCGTCCGTGAACCAACTTGTCTTCAGGAACAAATCCTTTCAGTGAACGATTCGTTCATGTCAATCTTCCATGGTGTTGCTTTTGTTCCCTGCACCTTAAAAAAACACTTATGTGTGCAGCAGACTTGTTGAAGCACCACGGAGGACAGGAACCACTGCTGCTGTGTGAATGCCCCCTAGAGGCCAACCAAGACTGTTATCCTAATATCCTACCTCGACGATGCACTAGCAACACAGTAAAGTTTTAAATATGACTTTATGCTAATGTAGTTAATACTGTACCGGTACCGTGGTAACCTACAGAACATCAGCTGTAGAACCAGGACTAAAAGGACGTATTAGGAAGAACATGTCTCTAAACTGAGATCGGCCGGCCTGGTTGGTGAAACCTTGTTGGTGGAGGTAAGCCCCGCCTCCTCTACGTGACCGTGAGAAAATCATCTTGTGAATAAACACAAATACAAATTTGCCCTTGCCCCTGTGTTGGTGTGAACACATCATGAGATTCATCTCGTCAGGAGAGCGGGGAGTTAAACCAACAACCTCTGACATCTCTATAACAGACTGTCTCTCTGCATCTTTCCCTGTCTGTCTGCTCTGTTCACTCCTCCTGCTGCTGCTGCTGCTCCCCGACTCCTCCCCTCCCGCTGTAGATCCTGCTGCTAAGGAGGCGGAGGTCACCCGCCGCTTCTCTCTCGCCTCCTCTCTCACCTCCTCTTCCTCCTCCTCCTCCTTCGCTGCTCGCCGCACAAAAGGTACCTGATTGCAGTCCACACTTCTGTATTTTTTTTGATTTCATACACAAAGCTGTGAAGACAGGTAGAAAACAAATTATTATAACCATTGCTTTATTATTAATATTATTATTATTATTATTATTATTAATAATATTAATTCAATCTTCAGTCACATTATTTTTTATATATATACAGTATATTTAAATATATACATATACAGTATATACACACACCAAACACCCTTCAGTACATCCCAGGTCATCGCTCGCTTCACAGTTTCAAACATTTTTACATCAGTAACGACAAAAACACTCAGATTTAATCTGTGGTGAGAAGAGTGTGTGTGTGTGTGTGTGTGTGTGTGTAGGGTGGGGTACAAAAAGCATTTTCTTATTACCTCCTCCCATTTACTGCTCTCTTGAAATGCATGAGATGCATAGAGTAAGTCAGGCCCTTTGACGAGCATGAACACAATGTTGGGGGGGGGGGGGCGTCGTTTTAAAAAGACGCTAAGAAAATAAGAATTTTGATAAGCTGACATTTGGAACGCAGGGTGACATTCAAAGTGGCAGCAGAAGTGCAATTTACTTTAGGAATATAGATGAGAAGTTCCTTTCCAAGCAGGCAGAGGAATTAAAAACAACAAGATACAACAACATATTGAAGTTTTCCACTCAGGCTGTTCTTCTGCTTTTATTGTATTCATATTTATATATATTTTTCTCTTGACAGTATTTCAATAAGGTACGAGCGGTGAGAGCCCTGCAAGTCACATTAGTGTTAAAATGACACGCAGCAACACTGCAAAACATTAGTCCAGAGACCGACTTTAGGGACCAGAGACTCTCTGTGGTCCCCCAGAGGTCTAGATAGTAGCTCACATTAGTCAAGAGACCAGACCAGACTATGTGGAGAAACCAGAGACTGTCTGTGGTCCAAACAACAAGGTCTCTGCTGTATTTATGTCTATATGACCTTATTTGGAGTGTTGGTGGAGCAGCTACAATGTTAGCATAGCCTAGCACCATCAACCAGACTCCATTCAGAAAACAAGCATTTTAAAAGTAGTTAGCTTGTCATCTTGCAGACAGACCTTAACAAAGCATGACTTCACACTTTTTACTGATCACCATCATTATGGAGTTATTTCAGCATCCTTTTCATCTGGTTATTGTTATAAATTCACAGTTAAATAATTTATCTGGGTTCCTCCAGCTGTGGTAAACCAGCACAGAGGTGTGGATGTAAGCCCCGCCTTCTCTCTGGCGTCTAGCGTGAGTGAAACAAAAGGAAACAAACACTAATCATTGTGCGGTCGAACTCAAGTGAGTAACATGAAGTGAAAATGAGCTGAATGTTCCTCTGTGCCGCGTTTCTTCCACCTGACTGTAATTCTTATAACCTATAACACACAATACTGTGTTCCTCCTCACCTGTTTAATGTCACAGAAGGGAAAGAACAGGTTTAAAAATAAAATGACAGATATGGATATTTTATTTTGCAGTAAGTTTAAACCAAATGATACGATTGAGCCAATTCTAAGGTTTTTTTTACACACAGACGAAATGTTTTACCTTTTTTTCGACGACAAATAGTCCAACTCTCACACATGCCAACCAACGCTTTATTTACAGTTTTTCACAGTTGTTAACACCCTCAGGTTCCTCAAAACAATAACAACTTTCTCAAAACGCACACACAAAACTGAAAACCTCACACACAACATGCTCAGCCTGACACTCCCTTTGCAAGACGACTCTGTCATCAAATCTCTTATCTGTTCACAAAATGCTCATGTTCTCATTTGGTACACACAATATTTTCAAATGACGCACACATACATTTCATTGAGTACACACTAGCAAACATTTGCTGCACACTGACTGAACATTGAAAACAATCACAGAAATGGAACTCCTTTTGTAAAATGTCTCAGTGTAGGCTACTTGTTTCATAGTCAAACATAAAACAGCTCCCAGATATGCAACAAAATGAGTTTGATTTCGGTCCACACAGAGAACAGTTCAGTCCTGTAAACCAGTCTGCTCTTCAAAGTTCTCATTGTTCACCAAACAACATCAGAGTGTAAAGAAGGAAAGTCTAATGCACATAAGGGAGTGTGAAGATTAGGACATGAAGTGAAGGTTGTGCAAATTGTGCCTAGTTTTCACTTTTTGTGTTAACAATTGTGAAAAACTGTAAAAATGTCAGAAAGTAAAAGAGTCACAACCTAACGTGTTGTCATATCAGTGAAAACAGTCTGGCAAGCATGAATTCTATATTCTGTCTAATAAATTATACTTCAAGTCTTCCAGCGATCCCTATAGTCGTTCATTAAGGAGATGGTTGATCATCGTTGAGGAAACGATGATCTGGGAAGAGAAGAAGACTTTGTTCCTCTTACATCTTCTTCCAAAGGAAAGGGAACATGTATGAAATGACACCTATGTAGTAGAGGAGATGACTATTTCATGGACTCTGTGGTGTTTCCTCTGCCAGGTCCTCTGTCTGCTAGCATCAAGAGCAAGAGACATGAGATTAAGAGCGACCCCACTCCGCTCGGTTACGAAGGTACATGACCGGAGCATGCTGGGAGTTTGAGTCTTCTGTGTTACTTCTGTGTGATTTCGGTTTTAATTTGTGGATGTGCATGTGTTGATGTGTGTGTGTGTGTTTATATGTTGTTGTGCATGTTGTTTTATGTGTGTGTGTTGATGTGCGTGTTGTTGTGTGTGTTGATGCATGTGTCTTGATGTGTTGATGTGTGTGTGTGTGTGTGTGTTTATGTGTGTGTTGATGTGTGTGTTGTTTTGTGTGTGTGTGTTGTTGTGTGTGTTGATGCATGTGTCTGTGTTTATGTGTGTGTTGTTTTGTGTGTGTGTGTTGTTGTGTGTGTTGATGCATGTGTCTTGATGTGTGTGTGTGTGTTTATGTGTGTGTTGATGTGTGTGTTGTTTTGTGTGTGTGTGTTGTTGTGTGTGTTGATGCATGTGTCTTGATGTGTTGATGTGTGTGTGTGTTTATGTGTGTGTTGATGTGTGTGTTGTTTTGTGTGTTGATGCATGTGTCTTGATGTGTTGATGTGTGTGTGTGTGTGTGTGTTTATGTGTGTGTTGATGTGTGTGTTGTTTTGTGTGTGTGTGTTGTTGTGTGTGTTGATGCATGTGTCTGTGTTTATGTGTGTGTTGTTTTGTGTGTGTGTGTTGTTGTGTGTGTTGATGCATGTGTCTTGATGTGTGTGTGTGTGTTTATGTGTGTGTTGATGTGTGTGTTGTTTTGTGTGTGTGTGTTGTTGTGTGTGTTGATGCATGTGTCTTGATGTGTTGATGTGTGTGTGTGTTTATGTGTGTGTTGATGTGTGTGTTGTTTTGTGTGTGTGTTGTTGTGTGTGTTGATGCATGTGTCTTGATGTGTGTGTGTGTTTATGTGTGTGTTGATGTGTGTGTTGTTTTGTGTGTGTGTTGTTGTGTGTGTTGATGCATGTGTCTTGATGTGTTGATGTGTGTGTGTGTTGTTGTGTGTGTTGATGCATGTGTCTTGATGTGTGTGTGTGTTTATGTGTGTGTTGATGTGTGTGTTGTTTTGTGTGTGTGTGTTGTTGTGTGTGTTGATGCATGTGTCTTGATGTGTTGATGTGTGTGTGTGTTGGTGTGTGTGTTGATGCATGTGTGTGTTTATGTGTGTGTTGATGTGTGTGTTGTTTTGTGTGTGTGTGTTGTTGTGTGTGTTGATGCATGTGTCTTGATGTGTTGATGTGTGTGTGTGTTGGTGTGTGTGTTGATGCATGTGTCTTGATGTGTGTGTGCGTTTATGTGTGTGTTGGTGTGTGTGTTCACACTGCTTGCCTGCCTCGTTGTCATGGTTTGTGTTTGCGTTTCAAAGTGCACGAGCATCAGCTGATCACTGTTAGTGGTGTGATGGGGTCGCTGGTCGCCCGCTTGACTTCTGGGTTGATTTCTGCATGAGTAGAGTTGCACTGCTGTCTCGACGAGACCAGTGTGTGCATCGGCGTGGTACTTGTGGGTGACGTGTTGGGTGGCGATGGGAAGGATGGTATAAAGCGTTTGGCCTCCCTCCAGATACGTTGCGTGGTGCTATGGCTGCGGTCAGGAAGCGTCAGAGCATGAGCAGCGGCGCCGCTCCGGCTGCTGGCGGCACCGCCGCCGTGCCCAGATCCACCTCGCAGCCAGGTAACAGACTCTCCGACAGTCATATGTGTGATTTCAGGTCCGATAAGTTGATCCTTTTTTTGTGGTTTCATTGGTGTTCTCTTATTTGGTTTATTTTTTCTTCTGATGTATAACTTCAACTTCTTCCTGCACAACGTACTGTATACTTCCACCCTCAGTTTGCTCTTAAAGATGCAGTGGTGATGCGACGTCTCGTTCCATCTCAGCCGTTTAGCAGCGACGGGCAGCCAGCTCTGTGCGCTGAACACAGTTTGTAAAAGTTGCAGGATGTTGAGAATGAGGGAGCAACATGAATACAGCCATAAGGAGGGGAAGAGTTATTGAAAGGGCTTTACTTTCATGGCTGCATGTAAACAGGAATATAAAGGAATTTTAATTTTCACAAGCCATGTTCACAGATTAGTATGAATATTTCAGAAAGAGGGCAAAGCTATTGATTGCTGATTATTTTCCTTATTACAGGCATTGATGTTGCTGTTGGCTCGATGCAATAAGCTTTGACCCAACAACTGAATTAGAGACCTAATCTAACTGCTAAATATTACATTCCACATTGTTTTGAATAACTATAATAAAAGTGGGTTGTCGTATTCTGTGTGGTGTTAAAAGCATTTCCTGCACACAGAAGCCTTCTTGTGCTCACTGCTGTTGCAGATTTGAGAGAAGGAAGCTGAGCATCTCATGAAGTTTTCCCTCCAGTCACACTGTGGGAGGAGCTTGGCCACAGAGCGAATCATTGCAAATAGACTCATCATGCTTCGCAAGCCCGTCTCCTACAAAATGACCTGATGAACTAAACGGCAAAAACAATTCTCTTCTTGAGGGAAACTTATTTTCTGGTTAAAGTTGTTCTCCATAAGATTTGAGATGTGTTGCTTCTAGCGGCCTCCTTCGGGGTAGATGTAACTGCAGGCGAACTCTGGGACCTCAGCTCCCAGAGTTCCTTTGGACACTGAATGTGTTGACTGTATGACATCAATTGATTGGCAGCTCTCATCTGTGTGATGCCTTCACCACACTGAAAGGAGGTCCGTGGTTTTCCCTCGTCAGCGGCCACTTTGCTTCTTGATGACTTTCCTTCTTCACTTCCATTAGTTTGTTGTTTCTTTTTCTTGGACTGGAAGTTGAATGGTCTATTTTCTCTGGCTGTTGATCCTCCATTGTGAGTCAGCAGTAATGAAATGTACCTGGTCACACTTTAGACTAGAAGGAGCCTGACTCAGCAGTTGGAAGTTACTGATTTACCATTCCAAGTAAACGCAGCATACTTCTGTGAGTAGCTCCACCTGCAGACCAACCGCTGCTGACTGATGGAAAAAGATCAAAGAGTTTAGCCGGAATGTGACCACAGACACTGGGCAAAGCAGCAAGTACAAGCACTTTCTTTAGTGGTCACATGATCAACCACCATTGTTTTAACTCACTCTTTGATAGATAGGAACTTAAAAGAATATTACATAGTACACATTTAATGATGTAAATTTAAGCAATACAAAAAGCTATGATGTCACTTGGTTAGGCTAAGTGGAACATGGTTTGGCTTAAAATGACTGATTGTTATTGAAGTTAATCGTAGATTTTTGTTTTCACACGGGACATGAACAGTGTCCTCCTGAGGGAAAGTCCTGCGTTTGTTTGAGACACCCCTTCACTCCGACCCTCCTCTGTCTGCAGACTTAAACAGACTATGATTAGAAATGAAGTTGGAATCAGCCAAAGACAAATCCAGGAGAAAATACGCCTCCCTCGAAACGTCGTTGACAACAAAGTTTCATTGTATGGAGACTTGGAGACCAGGCTGAGCTCGGATCAGAGCAGCGACATTGCTTTCCTGTCCGGAGCACACCCCGCCGAGTGGACGAATGCTATGACATTACATGTTGGT
Source organism: Chelidonichthys spinosus (assembly GCA_029853015.1). Taxonomy (NCBI): domain Eukaryota; kingdom Metazoa; phylum Chordata; class Actinopteri; order Perciformes; family Triglidae; genus Chelidonichthys; species Chelidonichthys spinosus. The sequence goes on from CM056826.1 coordinate 568,113, forward strand.
TATGACGTGTGTTGATTCCCCTCAGGCTGGGCGCAGCGCCGCCTCCCTTCCATGGACACGGACGACTTCGAGACGATCCACTCCAGTGCAGAGGAATCCTCCAACTCTTCAGAAGAGGAAGGAAACAATAAAAGTGTAGGTTAAAGTGGATTTAATAGTGAAACTGAAGAAAACCAAAACCTTCAAACCTTGCCCTGGCTCAACCCGACCCATTCTGGTCCTGCTGGGTCACACTTTAGCATCAGCGTCCCCCCTACAGCTCCACCCATTCTACACTTTCTCCTTTCTTACCACCAAATCCCCTTCTGCTAAATGATTTCCCGAGGACATGCGTCTGGTTAGCAGCGGGCGCTGATGACTTGACATTTAAGAAAGGAGTGAGGAGAGACAGAAAGTGATGAGGATTGTAGCAGCAGGTCTGATGGGTATGGCAGCCTTTCCAGATGCATTACAGTCTGTGTGATGTGTCCTAGATAAGCAGACACCCGGAGCATGTGAGGACACACAGGACACACTCTTTCAAGCAGTTTTACATCATGGTATATTCAAACGTTTCTGTGTAGCAACAGAAAAGTGTTATCGGATCATTTAGATTCTGATTATGCACTATTACATGAAGTAAACACATTAATATGACACTTTACATACACTAGTTAACTGTATGAGGCTCACTGGGCTTTCAACTTACCCAACTGCAGCAATATTACATGGAAGTCAGCTGGGGTAATATGAAGAGCAATTATGTGTGCGTAGGGAGGACGTTGCGTGGATGGAAGGGTCAAACTAAATGTACCTAACAAACATCGGATTGTGAAGACTTGAAACTAGAGATTGAGATAATGAACTCATGTTTACAATGTTTACAGAGATAATACATCCAGAGAGAAGTAGGACCATTTTCTCATAGACTTCTATACAATCAGAGAGGAGTTGCCTCCTGGTGCCCAGCAGAGATAATGCAAGTTTAAGGCACTTCAGTTTGGCTTCACTTCTCAGAACTAGAGGTTGCCGCCTGGTGGCTACATGTTACACATTGCACCATTAAGTGCATGTAGACCATTTACAAGGACCGAATGGGTTGTCTGTCTCGAACAGATGATGTATGACCAACCAGGTTTCACTTAATTAACGTTAATTAGCTTCAGTTTATATAACCTGCTGTTGTTGACATTTGTCATTTTAAGCAGCAAAAGCGATGGTCAGCCAACATTCAGAAACTATTTATATTACTATTTATAAGCAGTTCCCCTCCTGGAACCAGATCCAACGTGGCTCTCTCTTTCTCTCTCTGCAGGGCGACAGCAGTCGTTTCCGGGTGCAGCTGACCTACGAGTCTCGTGAACCCAGAGATCTCTCTCTTGAGACGGGGGACCTGGTCCAGTTTCTGGAGGAGGCTGAGAGCGGACACTGGTGAGTTTCAGCTCCACGACTTGTTGATGCTCATCGTTTCACTGGTTTGGTTGCAAATCTAAGTGGCTTCTCTCGTCTGCCAGTTCAAACATGTTTCATTCCTAAATATAGGTGCCAGCACACAACAAGACCAATAATCACATAGAAAACAAAAATAAACTCTGTGACATTGTATTACACTTTATTTAGGGCACTTGTGTTCACTTTAATTGCAGTGCAACTTCTATTTCCACTGTCATGTGTGGAATGGGATTTCTTTTTTTTTTACTTCTCCTCAGGAGTTTATATTTTTGGCTCATGATTCTTTGCAGAAGACATCTATTGTGGAATCACATTCTCCACAGCAGCAAAAGGACGAGAGTTTGTTTATCATTGTATCATGTTTTTGCAACAGAGGAAGGGAAATATTCTACAACATACTGTATATATTATGTTTTTGATCACGAAATATAGATTTGATCAGCAGCCAAAGGCTTCCGAAGACTGTTTGGTAAACAAGTATGAGCTGTCGCATCTTACAACATGTAAATGTGATCAACTATATAGTGAATTCAGCTGTATTCAAACATGGTACCAGTGAAAGGGGCGCAGGACAGCAGGAAGGGACAGCAACAGGGGAATCTATCAGGTTTTTACAATACCTTCAACTTTATGTAATATACCTTCAGTCTCTCTGACAGAACAATTGCAAACAGCAATTGAATAGAGGAAAGGTTCTATTACTGGGGAAATGTCGTGTTTCTTTCAGCCGTCTCACCATGCCAAGTCGAAGTGGACATTCAATGCTTTGAATGAAATATTAGGCCAACAGAGGAACATTTACCCAACTATATGACTTGAAGTAGGGCTATTCAACATTGGCTTCACTTTCAGAACTGAAGGTTGCCTCCTGGTGATGATTTAGGGGAAAAAAATGTCATAATCCATATAAAGTTTTACACAAAATGGGATTCATATTTCAGTCATCTATTTGACTTATTGTAATGCCTTTGAAAGCTTATGGTGGTGGAGTTCTGTCCCAGCCGTCCAGACAAGTTAGAAGCTTCAAACATTACATTCAAACTGTTGGCAGTTCGACAGAATGCGACAGGATCAGGACCTTTTCAGAGCAGTTGTTTCATTTTGATGCTGGACCGTGTTAACTGGTGGCTCGTAGTAACTCACTTAAATGGTCGGCAGAGTTTATGAACACGGATGCATTTCAAATGGATTTGACACCTCCATGTTCTGTTCTCACCACGAGCAACCACCTGCTAATGTATTCTACCCGCTCACTAATAACACAGGAAAGTCAATTAATTCCATTTGCAGCCACCATTTTTGGTGGTTAATGCCTCTTTAAAGCTTAACAAGCTATTGCCGAACTGTGTGCACACACTTACATCATCATTGTTTACAAACTGTGAAAGCGTATAAATAAAAGATGAATGTGTTATTTTAATATTCAGCATCAGTGGCTGCTTGGTGGGGGCTGGGCGCCGCTGCGAGGGTCTTAATGGTGGACTGTTGAACAATGGGATACCTTGTTTGATGGGTTTGGTACTGCTGCCACTACATGCACTCACACTACACTACATATTTAAGAAAGGTTCATGACAACAGTCGTACTGTGATCACAGAGCTGGATAAAGACTGTGTTTCAGTGTTGAATTTAGCAGCTAATCATAGCAGTACAATATACTTTCATAGACTGTTGGTGCAAAAGCATACAAGCAACTTAAAACACAATCACAAGTTTTCCAAACTGCTTTGTGGTGCCGACATACAGCTGTCTTATGGCCATTAAGTCTGCACACGTGCATTTCTAGAATCTAGGATTAAACATATGTTCATGTTGGGTGGGCAAACCAGACATTACAAAAGATAATAACCCTATCTGCTCTCAAGCAGCATGTTGTGCAAGTGAAGTCATACGTTGACTTGAGCAGAGCTGCGTGGAAGATGGCTGCCCAGCTAATTTACACCAGAACATGTGCTGTGCTGAGGCATTAGTGTTAAAATAAATAAATAAATACACGTCATAACATCAAAGAAAATCCCTGAGGATTCCAAATCAACCCACTTACACAATAATCAAATAATATAAGATTAGAAGATGAATAAGATTTTAGTACCAATAGAAAACTTCCAGAATGTTGCTTCTTTATAATGGCAACAAATGAATTTGACCATTTTGCACACAAAAAAACCCACTAAAACAACAACAAAAGAAAACTACCACAACTAAACTAACCTGGCTTTAATGATGACAATGAAAAGTTGACTTTTATGGCAATACCGTGTTATAGAGGGATACATCTGACTCAGGTGTACATAAGTGTCGTCTGTGTATAACTGAAAAAAAATATTTTTTGGGCAGTTGTTCCAAAAGGTTTTAAAAGTCATCATCTGTTAAAGGATTTACTGTATCAAAGGCGTTCATCAACCTGCAGCTGTGTTATGGTCATTCTCTGCTGTGGACCAGCTTGATGGGCCTCATCGGAGCCAATGTTTGACCAGAAATCAGATTGTGTGACCCTAATAGCGCTGTGTGCTACCTGCTCCTCTGTTATTTGGAACGAACTAATCAGCTTGTTGAAAATAGTTTATTCAATAATTTTATTCATGCAGCATTTAACATCAAATGATGCAGCACCAACACATTTCTACAGGGCTTTAATTTAAATGTATAAATTACAATAATACCAATGCAAATTGCCATTAAGGCTTTAAGTCTCCTTCAGCGATATTTCTTCCCAAATCCTCTGATTGTCTGTTCCTACTCTGACATGATGGTGATGAGATCCAGAGTTGTACGCCAACTTCAGGGTGCATTTCAATATCAAATGATCTGTCAGCGGCCCACTATGATAGTCCCCTCAACAGTGTTTTCACTGACGGAACATGATCAGACAATGTTCTCCTTGTTAGATGAACATGTGAATTGCAGGATGTGCAGATTAATTCACTTCTGTGTCAGATCCGTAGGTGTGCATGTGACTCAATGTTTGTCGACTTTGTCAAATGTTGAGATTTACATGAGGAGCTCCTTAGAAAAGCAGCTGTTCCTTCAGATGAAGCACGATGAAGCCCGACACAACAAAGAGATGGGGTTTTTTTTATTGCTGCAAGAGCGAAAACAAACAGTAGTGATTTAACGAATATGATGTGTACAACAACAAAAATAACAAAACATGTGAAACAATTTAAAATAAACTACAGCTTAACAGCTCGGTACATTTATGAGGGAAAAAACTAACAAAAAAAGAAAACAAACAGAAAAGAAAAAAAAGGAAAAAACATCATCAAGTTGTTTTGCAGACTAAACCTAAGAGACGCCAATGGGTCATGACCAAGTGTCAATATGTAATGAGCATAGACTGAGCGTAACCATGGTGATGTCACCCATTGGTTTGTGGATTACGGTTTTGAAGCATCAACTTGTTTCCATCTTGGCGTCGAACAGACAATTAGAGGATTGGAAATAAGGGTAGACTTAAAGCCTTAATGCCACAGTTTGCGCTGGTATTATTGTCATTTGTACATTTAAATTAAAGCCCTGTAGAAATGTGTTGGTGCTGCACCATTTGATGCTTAATGCTGCATGAATAAATGCACTATCATGCATTTTTTCAATGAGCTGATTAGTGCGTTCTAAATAACAGAGGAGCAGGTAGCACACAGCGCTATTAGATGTTGTTCCACCTTGATCTATTTTTTCACACTTTTCTCCTGCAAGGTGATTTGTTTTTAATGGTTCTCACTGAAAAGTATGGTGTTTTTCCATTGCTGTTTCAGCAGTGTTTCCACTTTGCCAGCAACTATTGCCGGGAAACCAAACGGCGTCCTGTCTGGGTTCTTGACATCATCCAGAGGTGCTCTGTGAATTTCACTGGTTTAGCAGAGCTGGAGGAACCAAGAATAAAATATTTAACTGTGATTTAGTATCAATAACCAAATGAAAAGAAGGCTGAAATAACCATAATGACCTCGTATCTGGCCGGACCGTGTCTGGTCAATGTGATAAGTCAAACTTCTCAACTCAACATTTATTTTGTTAAATAACACATGAAATGAAATCCATCTCTCTCGACTCAAACTGTCTACAATCTGCAGCCCGCCAGTCAGTCGCCATGGCAACACTGTTCAATCACAATCAAGTGATTTCCTTGCTGCGTTAGCACCGCTGTACGTCATACTGTGATATTTTGTTATTTTCAGCAAATAGCAGATCATTAATCAGTCCGAAGTCATGCTTTGTTCGGTCTGTCTGCAAGATGACAAGCTAACTACTTTTAAAATGCTTGTTTTCTGAATGGAGTCTGGTTGATGGGTGCTAGGCTATGCTAACATTGTAGCTGCTCCATCAACACTCCAAACAAGGTCATCTAGACATAAATACAGCAGAGACCTCGTTGTTTGGACCACAGACAGTCTCTGGTTTCTCCACATAGTCTGGTCTGGTCTCTGGACTACTATCTAGACCTCTGGGGGACCACAGACAGTCTCTGGTTTCTCCACATAGTCTGGTCTGGTCTCTGGCTAATGTGGACTACTATCGTAGACCTCTGGGGGACCACAGACAGTCTCTGGTTTCTCCACATAATCTGGTCTGGTCTCTGGCTAATGTGGACTACTATCGTAGACCTCTGGGGGACCACAGACAGTCTCTGGTTTCTCCACATAGTCTGGTCTGGTCTCTGGCTAATGTGGACTACTATCGTAGACATCTGGGGGACCACAGACAGTCTCTGGTTTCTCCACATAGTCTGGTCTGGTCTCTGGCTAATGTGGACTACTATCGTAGACATCTGGGGGACCACAGACAGTCTCTGGTTTCTCCACATAATCTGGTGTCATGCAAATTTCATGTTCCAGTTGAAATATGGTGCAGATTTCACAAAGGCACAATGTAAAACATATCTATGTAGACTATCTGTGAGTTATGGATTGAAGAACAAGGACAGAACACGGTTCTGTTACCACGTTGAAGGAAACCAAAGGCAGAGGGCAGTTAAGACATCAAAACAATATAGAGTTTTTATCATTTTAAAATGAAATGTTTAGAATATTTTGTCCATCTCCTGTATATTTATATGTATATGAAGGAGCTAACTTATTACAAACACCTTATCGATCCAATACAACCACTTAATCCCCACAACCACAAATCAGACTGTAGACTTGAATCAACATTCTGCCAGTCGATCACAACAACAGTATGATTTACAGGTGTTAGGTTGTAGTTCATTGTGCAGAGAGTTCTCAGTAGATTATTTACGCTAATTATGACTCACTGACTCTTCAAGCGTGCTTTTATTCATATCCATGGGCTTGTTGCAAGTCAACCCTAGGAAAAATACTATATTGGATCAAAAGCTTCTAAATGCATCCGTCACTCTAAAAATACAGGAAACTGATTATTTTGGGAAAAGCAAGTAAACAAACTAAACCTTGTTAAGTGGAGAAAGAATTAACTAATATATCTCAGAAGAATGAAAGGTGTTACAAGTCTAAAACTAGGAGTAACATGAGCTTGATATATTCTTCCAAAGAAAAACTTGATATAATATAGCGTAGATGCCTTAAGAATAAAACAACAAATGTGACTGTGAAAACTCATTTTGAATAATTATTGCATATATTGAACACAAAACACTCACGAAGGCTGAACCAAAAAATAACAAAATCACACTGCAGTTATTTTGATAGTTATCACAATGATAATTCTTACTTATAGAAAACGTATTCTATGCAGGCAAATGCTTTATTTAGACAACATTTAACATTTTTAAAGGTTGTATCAGCGATTCTGGGCCGAAACATAAATGATCACATTCATCTGTTTTTACCTCACGATCCGCTAGCTGGCCGCCCCATAAGCAGGCCGTCAAAAAAAAGCGTCTCTCTAGGCAGCCTAGGCTCCGAGATCGCACACAAAAACAAATGGTACCACCAACACCTCAAAAGCAAAATAAACAGTGTTCCAACCAATCACGTTCATGAAAATGCGCGTCCATGATCATTTTCAAAACACGGGAGGGAGGGGCTAGCTGGCTCTGTTTGTTTTGGATCTCGCAACGGAAGTGAGGGCAACCAGAATCGCTGATACAACCTTTAAAGCTTCTATTTGATTGAAAATAGGTGCATTTTGGCTTCATACTGAAACAAAATTGACAAGTTCCATGCATATATACTGTAGTCCTGTACACATAGTGTATCCTCAAACAAACAACACCTTGGACTGTGCCTTTAGCCCCTGAAGAGCATTCATGGGTATAGAAACTGGATGGATGGGCCTTACAATATAATACAGTGTAATACAACAACACCATAAGTCTCAGATATTGAGTAGAATCCATCCTCTCTGACAGCATATGGAGAGAAATCGAAATCACGCTTCAGAAAGGCCATAAGTGATGCGGCGCTGCTGTGGTGGATTGTATGATTGCATCAGTGTTGATGATATGATGGGGGTTTCCATAAGGAAAGCCTTTTTTTTCCCACTTCCTCCGCTGTTATCTATCATCATTACCCATAACCACAGCTTCCCTGGTTAAAAGTCTGTGGAGAGTTTGGTCCAAATTAATCAGCCGAGCCGGAGAAAGGAAATGAGAGGAGTGCAACAGCTGCTCCTCTGCCGCCCCGTTCTCGCTCCACAAGGATTAAAGGCTCAGTGTGGCTCGTTTGGAATTAAAATTTCATTCACTATAACATTACCCTCATGAAGCAGTGGGGGATACAACAACAAAACGTGTGACTAATATTCTATTGGTGAATATGGGGGGGGGGGGGTTTGAAGACAAAATGGCTCGAGATGAATAATACATCTGTTTCATTCGCCACACCACAAACATCTATCCCCTTCGCCAGAAAAACAGAGGATTCTACCGCTGAAAGAGTGTTTTGGTCTAACGCAAGCTCTGGAAGTGACTAATACTCTTTGAGATAAAAGCTCAACTTGCTTTGAATATGCTCATTTATCCTCAGCTCATGCATATTTCATCCCTTAAAACCGTCTCCTGTCGTCTGCCTTTATGGGTTCACACTCGTCTCTCCTCTTCGCTTGAGGAACATGTAGAATTCCTAAGTTCTCTCTTTTTCTCTTTAGCTTTTTTATTGGGTCAAAGTTAATGTGCAGTTTTACAGACTGAACTGTGCTGCTGTGTGTCGATGCACCCTCGTGTACGCTGCATGCCGAGCACGGCTTCGTGTTCATGCATTTGTGTATGTTTATATGGATTTAGGTTTTTGGTCTGGCGCTGTGGGCTTGCTGTTGGTAATGTGTGGTATATTTGTACTGGAAACAGGACTGAAAGCACATTCGACCACATGCTGTCAGCACTAGTCTCAAGTCACTGTCATACACTGGATATTAGGAGTGGACGTGGTCACTGTGACGTGGACTGCTGTTTTGAAGTTCAGCATTTTGACCGTCCAATTAATTGGGTCCAATTACAGTCTAACAAGCTAAGATCTTAAAGTGCCACGGCTGAGAAATGTACAATTAATCTTGGCTTTTGACCCTCAACCATCTTGGTTTTTGGCTCTCACCATCTTGGTTCTTGGCCGTCACCATCTTGGTTTTTGACCGTCAGTCACTATCTTTGTTTTTGGTCATCATCATCTTTGTTTATGGCTTTCATCATCTTGGTTTTTGACCCTCAACCATCTTGGTTTTTGACTGTCACCATCTTGGTTTTTGACTGTCACCATCTTGGTTTTTGACTGTCACCATCTATAGTTTTTGACTCTCACCATCTTGGTTTTTGACTCTCACCATCTTAGTTTTTGACTCTCACCATCTTGGTTTTTGACTGTTCATATAGGGTCCATTTAATAGATAGGTTAAGATGATTTAATAGATTAAGATGATACTTAATTAGTCCCACGCCTGAGAAATGTACAATATTACAGCAGGAAAGAGGAAAGTGCACAGACTGTCCTCCTCGAGAAAACGACCACATAGGTCGTGTGTCAAGCACCGAATTACGACCATATGTTACGTTTCAAAATAGCGCGCCCTCTAGCGGTCAAGTAAATATCGACACTCCGGTGTCTCAGACGATCGCCCCCCCCCCACACGTCGACCTAAACCTACCCCGATTCCACGGCATCTTCCCCCCACCCCCCTCCCCACCCTACCCCCCCCCCCCCCCGCGCTAGCCCCCCCCCGCGTGCCCCCGCGCTACCCCCCCCCCCCCCCGCGCGCGCGCCCCCCCGTCAATCATCGGCAGAGACCCCCCCCACACGTCGACCTAAACCTAACCCCCCCCCTACCCCCCCCGCGCGTGCATCATCGGCAGAGACCGCCTCCACACGTCGACCTAACCCTAACCTTAACCACTACTATCGTTGCGGAAGAATCTCCGCAATACGCTCCCAGAGGTCGTATTCGAGTGCATGGACCAACGACAACTGTGGTCGTATGAGTTGGAGGACTTGTTGAAAGTGCAACAACAAGAGACAAAACAGAACAAAAAAAAGTCAATATTTAATCAATAAGTAAACAACTTAAAACAAAACAGTTATCGTGGACAGACTGAGTGGTTGAATTCATGTTATACACATATTAAATAGTATACATAAAATGTCAACAGAATTGCACGGTGGTGTACATTTGTATTGTTTTTGCATATGCATGGGTAAGTAAATGAGTGAATTATGGTCAGTTTGGGGTGTGTGTGGTGTATTTGGTGCAGTGTATTACGCAGCAGGAAGGAAGGACTCTCTTTCACACACCACGGTCACACAAGCCTACTTATGATTGCTGGCTTTCTTCAAAAATATACACATCAGAAGCACTAAAGAGCTGCATCATCTTCTGATGGTCAGAGTCGTGACGATGCAGGATTGCAATCACCAAAACTGTCCGATCAACAAGTTACCTGAAATCAGTATTTCAATGTTTCCTCCTCTTGGTTGGTTTGTTCCTGTGTGTGAAAGCAGTTAAACACAGATACCTGGGCCTGTTGTGTTTCCACTCTGTCCGTCGGTCACATGAGTCTCCTGTCAGGATGTTTCTCAAGAGACTGTCCTCCTCGAGAAAACGACCACATAGGTCGTGTTTCAAGCACCGAATTACGACCATATGTTACGTTTCAAAATAGCGCGCCCTCTAGCGGTCAAGTAAATATCGTCAGATGAGACGTCACTGATGAACTTTGACCTTCTTCTCCAATCAAAAACAACGTACTAAGAGCCGAATTCATGAAAATGTCCGGGTTTAATTTTAATGTAATGTGTACTGCCCCCCCCCCCACGTGTGCGCGGACGATCGCCCCCCGTCATTCATCAGCAGAGACCCCCCCCACACGTCGACCTAACCCTAACCCCCCCCCCAGCGGACGATCGCCCCCCGTCATTCATCGGCAGAGACCCCCCCCCCACACGTCGACCTAACCCTAACCCCCCCCCCCCACGCGCGCGGACGAACGCCCCCCGTCAATCATCGGCAGAGACCCCCCCCCCACACACGTCGACCTAACCCTAACCCTAACCCTTAAACACAATTTACTGTACTTACCTTCATTAGTCCAATGAAGTTCCAGCCACTACTATCGTCGTTGCGGAAGAATCTCCGCAATATGCAGGTCGAGGATTAATCCACGCAATATGCAATGCTCTTATGTCACCAGTAGGAGTGCTCATCTAACGTACGCTCCCAGAGGTCGTATTTGAGGACGTGACACACGACTTATTTGGTCGTATGAGTTGGAGGGCTTGTTGTTCTCAACACCAACACTCACATGTGGAGCTTGTGTTGTGTACCTGTTGTGGTGCATTTTCACTTCTGCAGTTTCACTTTTCTTTTCTCATGTGTAATATCAACCAAGGTTTCTCTGAAATAAAGAAGCTGTGTATTTATTGTATTCATCTGTCTCATGTTCTAGGCTAGTGAAGAACCTTTTAACAGAGGAGACGGGACTGGTCCCGTCCACTATACTGCAAACAGCATCTGAAGGAGGTCACTCATGAAGTAACACTGCTCCTTCTGACTAACCACAGCAGTACTACCCCGCTCATCAACCTCCTCAGCTGCTGCCCATCTCTCTCTCTCTCTCCCTCTCTCTCTCTCTCTCTCTCATGGCGGCTTGGCCTTGAGGGATTGGGTGGGTTTGGGTGGGACGGGGCGGGCCGCTGCTCTGAGAGACAGGGTTCAGGCTGGCCGGAGGGGGACGGACCAGCTTTGGCTTGTTGAGCTGAATAAGTAGAGCATGATGTCACTGATCACAACACATACCCTCTGCTACACTCCCCTCGTGATTTCTCTCTCACTCACTGCTGGAAGAAAAATGTAGATTTCAAGGCCATGTTTTATTATTTCAGTAGTTTGAGAATGCCTTGTTGACTCTTTTTTTATGTACTTTTTGGCATATCATAGTCAACAACCGTCATCCTTTTGACATTTCTGTAAACTTTTTATAAATATCTGTTTTTCTACATTGAGATTCAGATGGCCGTATATGGAGCGCCCACTGTGGAACGTTTCGTGGTATATACGAAGTAGAAGCAGAAAGAGCAAGGAAGTAAATGTGAAAGGGACTTGCATTAATAAAGCAAGTTATATTTCACCACTCAGCATTCACCCAATCAATCACACATTCATACATTCATGCACTCATACACTGATGGCAGAGGATGCCATGCAAGGTGCCACCTAGGGTTGCCAGCCGTCCCTTGAAAAACGGAATCGTCATGTATTCAGAAACAAAAGTACGCGTACCGTATTGAGCTGAAAAGGGACGCACTTTGTCCCGTATTACCGTGAGAATCAAAAATAGTGTGTAAAATGTCAATGGAATGAAAGAATACATGGCGTTTTATAAGAACATTTACGGTAAACATATTCTCAGCCTCTCCTGTTCTTTGACCAATGAGCTGAAAGCAGACTCACACAATCTAGAATCCCGCTCATCTCATTGGCTCATCACCTAAAGCAACATGCTTCCAGTGGTGGGCATACATGAAACATAAGGGACACTTAACTAGGGGAACCCTAGACCAATTTATTGTCCACCAGGCAACGCCAGAGGCAGATATGGTATAAAATGATTTTTAACCCTCTGGTTAAAGTTAATATGGGAAGTACAATGAATGTCTGAATTGTATGGATAAATATATTATAATATTATTTCCTGTATAATAAACAAGTACAATTGCTAGATGAGTACATTAAATAGATAAATAACACATAAAACTAATACATAGATGAATAATAAAGAATACACAGTATACTGTATAACCTTACACATATCTTACAAGTTCAGATAGAGAGATAGTTAGATATAACATGCATCATTTGTACTGTACAGGCAGTTGATATACTACACACAAACTATGCAGTAACATTTCCTTTTTTTTTTTAATTTACAGGTGACTGCTGCAGAGGTTGCCCATATCTACCACACTGTAAAACATGGCTTAAGTTACAACTCAGCTGATTGTGCTCTGAAGCTAACTGTCAGAGCACAATCAATGTTATTTATTTTCAATGTGTTCATATCACTCAAATATGCATCTAATTCAATTCAGGTTGGAGTCAAATAGTTAAAAAAAATCGCTTCACACATACAAAAAAGGGACTAAAAAGATTCACTACGCCAGGAAGGGTGAAGGTAATGGGGCCGGCCGGCCCTGCTAATGAGGTGTCCCTTATTTATTTTTCAGGGAGTTGGCAACCCTAGTGCCACCTGCCCATCCAACAGAGTCTCACAGCAGCTAGTCTACCAGTTTGTGGAGGCGGACACACATTTTCATTCAGCACGACTTCTTAACAAATGTATTACAATCGGAAGTAAACTTCCATGTAATTGTCGGGATATTACACAGTTTAGGGACAATGTTGTGGTTGAACTTAAATGAACTACAATTCACGTCAGGCAACAAAACAAAGGTGAGGTTGACTTTGAGAGCGCGGTGGTTTTCTTACAGGACAGTCACTCCTCTCTGTCTCCTGTCTGGCTTCACCGTCCCGTCTTCCCTCCGTCCCCCACCACATCCTCCCTTCCATGCTGGTTGGGAGGCTGCTTCTTGGCGTTTGTTCAGGTCTTGCTTGTTTTGTTATGGAGCTCTCTCTACCCCTCTTCTTCTTTCCTCCTCCGTTGATCTATTTCTTTTTCAGTGTTGGAGTTTGTCTCCTCAACTCCACGCTCTGGCAGCTGAGCTTCAGTATTTTGGTGAAGTGGAGCCCATTAAGGGACTTCTTCACCCATCTGTGTTGATTGCCCTTGTCTACCTTCCCTATAAATCTTTATGCACTCTACTGGCTGACATCGTTGCAGATATGGAACACCTCGCTATTATGTCTCTGTATTTTACACTCCTATTAAAGTGGCATTGTTTGGCGTGTTGTGTTTTATTGGCACTGCAGTGTGGCTGTGCATCCCTTTTTGTGTTTGAATGCCACAGAATGGCCACATGCTTGTTGTTTGGAATATGATATAATAAAGTACCAGATTGTATTTAAAGTTGAAGCTGACTTGAATCATTCTTGTTTTTGTTTTTTTTCTGTAGATATCTTCAGTGATCTGTGTACAGCAGCCCTATCCGACTCGGACGACAATGAAGCCAGGACATGGGGAGGCGTGTCTCAGGACAGCAGATAAACATGGAAGACTATCGGAGCACACTCACGATTTTTCAACTGTATCAACAGCTATTCATTTTCTACTTGTAGGTCTTCCTGTTGGACTACAAATATGGCCTGCTATTGATTTCCATGTCAGAGATGTGGGCAAACCTCTTGAAGGAGCTGGAACTTTAACAAGCCTGAATGCCACAGTGGGAAAAGCCATATCAGACTTTTTATTCAAGGAAGCAGCAGCGTTCAGCCGTCAGTGGAGAAGTGACAAGTGCACGGATGTGGACACGGAACTTTAAAGCCAAAGTTGGAGGAATTCAGATTACGGACTGGAGAAAGGCAATCCTCCGTTGGTTGGGCTGAAAACCTGAAAACTCAAGTCCTCTTTCTGACTTGGCTGATATGAGACGAAGTGATGATTTCCGTGTGCTGGTTAGGAGCAGGCCTTGGCAACGTGCCTTGGCAACATGCCTTGGCAATGTGCCTTGCTTTGCTGCTACACTGCTTTGCTGCTACGCTGAAGTCAAACTCTCTGAGAGCAGCTTCTGCCTCTGCTGCCCGCTTCAACTCTTCAGGTTCAAACGACAGACTTTCAACAGTAGCTGCAGCTTCCAAGAACCTGAACCTTGTCCTTCTTGACTTTCACACACACACACACACGCGCGCACACACACACACACACACATGCACATGATATCATAACATTACATCAAATCTCATGACCTCAACATGGCCATTCTCACACCCTGTAGACTTGCAAAATATCTGTGTTAAATACTCTTAAGTGGTTGAGCGATATCTCCCTCTCATATTTTAATTCATAACCGGTTATAAAATCCATTTATTTTAAATATGGTTTTCATATTTCTGGAAAGAACTTGAATTATGTCCTTATATTGGGTGCTATATGGATATCATCTTTTGTCTTGGACCTACACTTTTGTCTTTTTGGCATAGACAGTCCATGACATCATACCTGGGGAGGTTAACAGTCAGACTGCTCCATGCAGTAAGTCGGCTACAAGTGATGGTTGACAAGCGGACAGTAAAAACAGAACTACACGTCTGTGACGTCTGCAGCTGTCCGTGCACATCGGCCTTTTTAGCAGCCGGTCTTCACCAAATTGGGAGTAAAATAACGGGGTCAATTTTCTGCATCTGGACTAGTTTGTCACTTTCTGCTGCATCCCAGAACTAGGTTGGTAAACGAGCCGTAAAACTACAACAAATGAGCTAAAAGAGGCAAAAAATGAATAGAACTGACTGTGAGTGCAGAATTGAGTGACATTTTTCTGTCGATTTGTCATTACAAGTTACACGCCTTTCACATTACACATTTGACCCATGGCTCATATACAATTCAGTGATTTGTACTTTAAAAGAAAAAGGAGGAAATCTCATTCTAGAAGAATTTTCTTCATCAGCTAATGACAGCTTAGTTATTTTCCAACAGAAAATGACTTTGAGAAATAAATCAATCATAGTGTTGAGTTAATTATACATGCAGACAGAAGAAAAAAAGTACTTTTGATGTAAATGAAGCATTACTGCAGCACATGACTTCATCCCATGATGGGTTGGTTAAGTAAACAGGGTTTCAGGGTATCTCTGTGACATGTTCTGCTACTTGGACTCAACTCTACATAATGGGATTTTTACATGCAGGCTTGTTTGAGAACATGAGAGGGGCGGCCTATCGATTAAAGCCTATGTCATGTCAACATTGCGTACCCGTGCATGTTCTCGTGTATGAATCATACTCAAATCCCAGTCTTCCAAGCGTGCTGTGGCTGAGGAAGCGTACCGTTCTTAAGTACAGAACGGAGCATCACACTAGTCAAACAATCCAGACTTTAGCCTCCATGGTGCCTGGGCGGTGTACGGTTGGTGTAGTGGGAGTTGCTGCATGCCATCTATATCTATAGTCACATAGATACATCTTCAAGCATTGTGTCTCCACCGAAACACTCATATACTCAATTCAGATGCTATCCAGGGAATCAGACATCTAGATTCAAGATAGCAACAACGTTGTACTTATTACCCTGTAAACCATTGAACGTAAACTAATTTCCAATTGCTAATATTCAGAACACAAATTCATTCACACAGATGTCTTCATGTCCTGTTGATTCATCTCCCCGTACATAAAGCATCGGCTCGCGGTCTTCACACATACTTGATCCGACACCAGATTGATTGTATACTAATCTACAAAGGATCTGGTCACTGGGTCATTTTGCTGAATCCTTGCAACAGCTGAGCTGTGCAACAGTGTGAGCTATTACAACAATGCGAAAGCTATTATACCAATGTTTTTGTTACTGAGATATTAGCATTTGTTAGCAATGTGTGTGCATCACAACCCCCGAGTCAGAGAGGCTGAAAAGCAGCAAGTAGAGTCAGGAAACTGGCTATTTGCTGCAAGTGATTTTTCAGGGAAATGATTTCTTTAGCAAGCAGCGCCTCATCTCGGCTGTTTCCTAACATCAGCTGTACCGGTTTCACCGTCTCCGAGAGTATAATAGCACTGTACACTGAAGGCTTCAAGGAGCAGGAAGGGAGGACATTTTGGTCAATGTAAATAAACATCAGTGTTAGTATAATATTGTACATATTTTAGGGTAAAGATCCATTTTCTGTATGACTGCTGAGTTACACCATTTTCCCTCAGAGGCTTTTCTGCATCACATTGCATTTCTACTGACTGATTAAATTCTATGGAATGTTCACTGATCTGAAATATGAAACAGCACCACTGGGTCTGCAGTAACATGGAACGTCACATCATAGGAAGGTTTATGTAACGTGTTGGAAAAGGAAAGAACAGAATCCAAAAACTATATTGAAAGGCTAAATATTAATTATGGCCGAATGCATGTCAGAATGTAAGATTTAAATAATGAATACATGATGGATGGATGGATGGGGGGGGGGGTGGATGGATGGATGGATGGGTCGTGGGGGTGGATGGATGGGTATATTGATGGATGGATGGTTGGTTGGTTGGTTGGATGATGGATGGATGGGTTGATTGGATGGATGGATGATGATGGATGGTTGGTTGGTTGGTTGGATGATGGGTGGATGGATGCATTATGGATGGATGGATGATGGCTGGGGGATATATGTATGTATGGTTGGTTGGATGAAGGAGGCATGATGGATGGAGAATGTATGTATGGTTGGTTGGATGGTGGATGGATGGACAGGAATATAGATAGATATTTTGACTCTGTAACAGGTTTAACATCTGTAACAGAAAGCAGAACTCTATTAAAAGTTCTATACATTAATATTCATCTGAAATTAAAGAAACACTCCTCTTGAACATGCTGTACATTATTTATGCTGTCCTAAATGCAAAATATTGTATCTTTGTAAAGAAATATTTCTATTGTACTGCATCCTGCTGTAATTTTGTCATTTAAGCATATTATAGAATGTATCAAGTCTGTATATTGTACAATCTGTCATTGTAATATTGATTTATTATAATGATTTGCATTCAAAATATGACGTTTGTCACCATTTTTAATACTTTTTAAAGTAAGTTAATTATACAAAATGCATGCGAGACCGAGATTTGATACACAGATTGATTTCAAATAAAGACCACATTTCATACACATGCTGTTCCATCCTGTTGAAAAAGGCTCGTCCCTCCCACATCCTTTGATATTAGACACAATGCAGGAAATATTTGGAAGTAAGTTTTACTGACTGAAAAAAACAGGTTTAAAATGAAACATACTTACTAGAGAAAATAAACAACCAACTCCTTAGAGTGTCTTTTAGTATAGACGGCTATACTAAAAGACACTATACTAAAAGACACTCTAAGGAAAACGCTGAACAACACTGTGGTAGCAATGCCGTGTTTAAGACACCTCTGCATTGACTTCACCAAATCAGAACCAGAGATCGCCCCTTGGATTCAACATATTTTCCACCATATCCGACCTGGGGTTGGTGAGAGCGAAGCTGCTCATCTTCTCACTCATACTTGTGTCTGTTTCTGGACTCTTACCAGTGAGGTCATGGTTTACAGAGCCAGCAGGGGACCATATTTTGACTGCTGAGGAGCGATGGGTGGACCTGAGGAACATAAGCAGCAGAGCTGCACCCAAGCAGCATCCTAACTGGATCTGGATCCATCTGGAAAAGTGTTAAAGTCATCTTAGTAGCTAACTGCATTGGTAGCGTGGTAGCAACCTGTCAATCAGCAGGTAGCCCCGCCCCTAAAGCATCCCCTGCTTTCTGGTCTGTTTGACTCTAAATGGACCACAATGTACTAAATGAACATCATGCTGGATTGAAGAAGACTCATCAATTAACCTATTCCCATCCTGCATGTCTTGGACTGTGGGAGGAAGCCAGAGAACCTGACTCATGCAGCCCTTTTCCTTGAACACAAATACAAGTATTATTAAAGAGAAGAAATTACAAATATATCCAAGAACTAAAATCCAAGCAAAATTTGCACAGCCATATTTAGCAGAAATAATGTGAAAATACAGAAAACAGTGTCACTGCTGAATAGAAGGTTGAATTGTACAGACTGCGATGCTCAGCAAACCTTGAGACTGAGAGAGAAAGAGCAGAGTGAGAATGGAAGAAATGTGTCTCCTTCCAGCACCTACCTGTTCTCTATCCCCCCGACAAGACTCGCGTCAAGGAAGTATTGTTTTCAAATTTCTGTTATTAAAGTCTGGGCCGTGAATTTATTCACTGCCTGAGAAGAATCCTGTCTGCATGTCATCACAGCTTGTTAATTAGGATTTACACCATTAAAAATGAAGTGTGATTATTAGAAGTTGGTGTTGAAGGGGAAAGGAAGGAGGAGGAGGAGAGGTAAAAACAAAAACCAGACTCCTGCTCTGTATTTGCTGCAGACATGGCTGTCCAGCAGATAAGAGTCAAAGAACCTCATGTCCCAGAGGGACAATTTCTTGACAGACAGAAGTCCAAACGAAGACATGCTATAGGTTACATTATACAAGAAGACATCTAGAGGTATAGTCTTGTTGTAAAAGAACATCTGTGAGTGTTACATCAGACTCTAAACCTGGAAGCATCTGGAAGTCAACATGTAAAGGATGTTTAGGGTTTGAAACAAAAGTCTGTGGCACCGTGTATCTCGATGTCCTTAACTGACATCACCAGGTAGATGGTGAGTGTGAGAGGCTGCTTGACTTGGTGAATACAAACGGGACAGCAATCAGCATGTTACTTAGTTTGATGTAGTGTTGTCACGATACCAACATTTTGGTACTGGTACCGGTACCAACATGTGTTTCGGTACTTTTCGATACTTTCCGATACTTTTTCAAATAAAAAGTGAATCCAAAAAATGTCATTACTGACTTTATTTTAATAGAAAATCTTAGAACAATAACATATTAATCAGCAAACAAAATAAAATACCACAAAGACAAGCTTTTCTAATGCACACAATTTTAAAAATGTTAAAATATAAATACAATAATATAATATAAAATATAATAATATAAATAAACCAGCTCTTTTTTTTCTTCCAGAGCTACTTTTGTTAAGAGTGAAGGGGGATGGCGCTTGCTTTTAGCACTGAATGTGGCTTTTTTTCGTTCCCTGAGCTCAGTGTGCAGGTCTGGGTTCTTGTCCTTTAAGTGTTTGGCTAAATCGGAGGTGTTTCCGCCGTTAGCCATGCATGTTTTAAACACCGTTTACACAGTGGTGCATCGGCGTTAACTGCCTCGCTTTGCGCATTTGTTTTTAGCTAAAGTACGGCCATATCGAACTTCGCGGCGCTGGTTTGTCCGCAAGATGCGGCGTGGTGACGGTTGCAGCAGCCGTTCTCCTCTCCGTGCTTCGCTCGCTCGCGCTCTCTCTTTCTCTCTCTCTCTCTCTTTCTCTTTCTCTCGCGCTCTCTCCAAGCTTTCCTCCTGCTCCGTTTGTTGTTCCAGTCCACGCTGCTTGCTAACTTGCTAGCCGTTTCCTCCGGCTTGCTTGCTTTTTCTTTTTATCTCCCCAAGCTGCGGCTCGCTCCTCGTCCTTGGACGAGTGTTTTTCAGGATGGACCCCGAGCAGAGGAAAATTTCAAGTCGACAATGACGCCTGCAACGGCCGCCAAGTGGGGGAAAGTCTTTGCTGTCTGTCGGCGTATTGGCCTTGTAGAGACCTCCACCGAGCTGCATGGTGTTGCCAAGTTGCCGCGGCAGGACTCCGTAGTGATCCCACCGGAGACCGAGATGATGGTTTGGACCCAGGTTCCTCAAGCCGTGGGTAGACCAGACTGCTATGTCATGGTGGAGAACCTGCAAAATGATGACCAAGAGTGGCGTGTGGCGAGGACCCTAAGTTGGGTGAGGGGCGGAAGAGTGCCAGTAAGAGTGTGTAACCCTCACCCTTTCTCGTTAGAGCTCCCGCAGCGTCGGGCCCTCGCTGCAGTTTCTCAGGTCGATTCCCGAGACGTGCGAACCGAGGAAGAGTTGGTGTTGACTCCCAGTGGGCCCTCAACAGTGGAGGTGGAGGTGAGGAGAATAAATGATCTTTTGGCCTCGGCAGATGTATCACCACAGAGCCACCCAGCCCTGGCACTACAGGGGGAGGGTCTGGACCTGGGCGAGTAGCGGAGGCTGGCCGAGCTGCTACAGAAATGGACTAAAGTCTTTGCAGCAGACGAGGATGATTTTGGCCACACTACTGCAGTCCTTCATCAGATTCCCACTGGGGACGCACCGCCAGTACGCGAGAGATACAGGCCAGTTCCACCTAATCTATATGCTGAGTTAAGATCCTTGTTGAAAGGTATGTTGGACAATGGTGTAGTAAAGGAAAGTGCTAGTCCCTGGGCTGCCCCTGTGGTACTGGTCCGGAAGAAGGATGGGTCCTGGCGGTTTTGCATTGATTACCGGAAGTTAAATGCCATCACTCACAAAGATGCTTTTCCTTTGCCCAGGATCGAGGAGTCCCTGACCCATCTCAAGGAGTCTGCCTGGTATTCTACCCTGGATCTCGCAAGTGGGTATTGGCAGGTCGAGGTGGATCCACGGGACCAAGAAAAGACAGCCTTCGCAACACCAGTGGGCCTTTTCCAGTTCGAGTGGATGCCCTTCGGCCTGTGCAATGCCCCCGCTACCTTCCAGCGGCTCATGCAGCGCTGCCTGGGCGGCCAGGTGAATGACTTCCTGTTGATATACTTGGATGATGTCATCGTGTATTCCCCCTGTTTCAGCAGTCACTTGGGACACCTCCAGAACGTGTTTGAGAAACTACACCAACACGGCATGAAACTCCAGCCACAGAAATGCCGCCTCTTTCGTAAAGAAGTCAAGTACCTGGGACATGTGGTCAGCAAAAGTGGGGTGGCTACTGACCCTGACAAGACAGCAGCAGTACAGAACTGGCCGGTTCCGGCGACAGTCACCCAAGTCCGCTCCTTCCTTAACTTCGCAGGCTATTACCGCCGTTTTATCCCTGGGTTTTCCAGAGTAGCAGCCCCCATCAACGTGCTCCTTCAGGGTACGGCAGGGGTTAAGAAGGCAGTAATTCAGTGGTCCCCCAAGTGCCAGCAGGCGTTTGAAGAGCTCAAGCAAGCGCTGCTGCAGGCACCAGTGCTGGCTTATGCAGACTTTACCCTACCGTTTTTGCTGTATACGGATGCCAGCTTGGAGGGACTTGGGGCAGTGCTATCACAGGTACAAGGGGGGAGGGAACGGGTGATTGCTTATGCAAGCCGGAGCCTGAAACCCCACGAGAGGAATGACCAGAATTATGGTTAATTTAAGTTGGAGCTGTTGGCGCTGTTTGGGCAATCACAGAGAAATTTAAGCACTACCTGTGGGGGGGCAGAGTTCACAGTGTTCATGGATAACAACCCCCTTGTAAACCTGGAGACGGCAAAACTGGGAGCGGTAGAGCAGAGGTGGGTGGCTCAACTGGCCAACTTTACCTTCTCAGTCAAATACCGGCCCGGCACGACGAACCGGAATGCAGATGCATTATCCCGACTTCCTGGAGCGGCAAATGCCCAGGCCGTCCAGCTCAGGACGATGGTTGGGGGTCCTGGCAAGAACGCCAGCAGCAGGACCCAGAGTTGAACCAGGTGAGCCAGCTGAAAAGTCGAGGTTTA
This sequence comes from Chelidonichthys spinosus, assembly GCA_029853015.1. Lineage (NCBI taxonomy): Eukaryota > Metazoa > Chordata > Actinopteri > Perciformes > Triglidae > Chelidonichthys > Chelidonichthys spinosus. The sequence goes on from CM056826.1 coordinate 590,198, forward strand.
GCAGTGTCTCAGATGCGAAACTTGGTGTCCCCTCAAGTTCACAGGTGGGTGCGAGAATGGGATAGACTGGAGCGACGCAGAGGAGTCCTGGGACGTTGCATTCAAGAACCAGATACCGGCCAGCTGACCTTCCAGTTGATTGTCCCAACGCAACACACTCAGGACTTGTGGAAAGATTACCACAAGGCCGCTGGACACACCAATAGCGAAAAGGTCCTTGGCCTTATGCGCCGCTGTTTCTACTGGCAGGGAATGGGAAAAGACATAAAGGCTTGGACAGCTGGGTGCCCCGAGTATGCGGTTGCAAAAGCTGGCCCCGCGGTGCGGGCCCCCCTCCAGCCGATTTTATCCAGCTATCCATGGGAAGTTGTGGCCTTGGATTATTTGTCTTTAGGGCGGCCAGCTGACACTTGGCATCAAAGGAACCATATAAAGCTGATTTAAATTGATCTCAGTTTGTGCATGTTAATGGACCAGTCATGTACTTTCTTATTAAGTTCCCTTTTAGCGAAATGGGCTGAGAGATTTTGACTTCCTTCTCGTAAATAGTGTACATGTTTAGGGCTTTTATTGTGAAAGGCAAGAACAGGAGTAGATCAGGGGCCTCATGTACTAAGAATTGCGTGGATTTCCTACTGAAACACGGCGTACGCTAAAATCCAGAAACTGTCCTACGCACAAAAAAAATCAGATGTATCAAAGTGTGCGTACGCATGGATCCAAGCACTTTTCCTTTGTACATCCCAATCAACGTGAAATTAAGCGCACATGTGGAAGTGCTAAACTCCTCCCTGTCCACGCCCCCATTTAAATATGCAAATTAATTTAAATAGGGCCTGCACCGGGGATTTCCCTCTCTGCACCATCTACAAAATGAGTAAAGGGAAGAAGCGCAACTTCACCGAGTCTGAGCTCGAAACGCTGTTAAACGAAGTAGAGACTCGAAAGGCAGTCTTATTTGGTAGCCTCTCATCAGGCATTAACACAAAAAAAAAGAAATGTGAGTGGGAGCGTGTGTGTGAGGCAGTGAACGCTGTTGGGTCGGAGCAGCGCACACTCCCCGAATTAAAAAAAAAATGGTCCGACGTGAAGATGGAGGTGAAGCGGAGGATTTCGGCCCACCGCCGAAGCGTGACCGCAACGGGCGGGGGGACAGGAGGGGAGGAACTGACCCCCTTTGACCAGAGAGTGGCGGCCATTGTGGGTGACACAGCTCTAACCGGAGTTGTGGGGGCCCATGAGGCCGACACCGATCATCCCCAAGATAAATGTGTTAAACTCCGAAATGTTGTCATTATATTGGTCGTACAATAGGCTGCTCACATTACGCATGCTCATGCGTAAAGTTGCCAGGATATAAACACATTGACTCATGTTTAATTACTTAATTTTTTTATTATCATTTCTGAATAGACGATGAGCCAGGAGAAGGCACCTCCACCGGCACCGCGCGCCCTGGCGTCTCAACCAGCACCATGCGCCCCGGCGTCTCCACCGGCTCCCCCAGCACCTCCACCAGCACCGCGCGCCCCGGCGTCTCCACCAGCACCTCCACCAGCACCGCGCGCCCCGGCGACTCCACGCCAGCTGCTGAAGTCCGCCCGACTGGCCGTGTCCTCACGCAAGCTGTGCTGGAATGGCAGGAGGAAATTGTTAGAGCGATCCATGGCGTCAATGATCGTCTAGATCAACTGATCAATGTCCTTGGGGATATTTGCCAGGCAATAAATGCACTTAAAAAGTAAATTGTGTCCTTGCCTCTTTACATCGTTGAAATCAGATGCTGCCGGGCCCGTATCGCTTCCCGGGGTGGGTAGAGGTTGACGGGTCCGGCATCCGGTTCCTCTGGTGGGGGGATGTTTTCTGGCAGTGGTATGCCATGGCGGTGTGCCACGTTGTGCAGGACACCACAGGCCAGCACAATGCGGCACACCTTCTCCGGTGTGTACAGCAGCACCCCCCCTGACCTGTCCAGACAGCGCCAGCGACCCTTCAGCAGGCCGATTGCCCTCTCCACCACTGCCCGAGTTCGGGAATGGAGGTCGTTGTACCTCCTTTCTTGCTCGGTGCCGGGTTAGTGAGAGGGGTCAACAGCCACGTTCTCAGGGGGTAGCCACTGTCCCCTGGAGTCAAATGGAGGAGGAATACGACATGTGAAATAGATTAGTTTTATATATTTATTTATTTTTACTTTGTTCATGCACAACTTGATTGAATCACTATTACTTTTTGTCAAAAAAATCAAATATGTGCATTTGTTTTTCCCTGGTGAAAATAGAGCGGCAGAGCATCTAACAAACCCTTTATTGTCTCCTTGTGCTCAGTATTTGTGTCGATAAACGCGTGCGTAAAGTTGGAAATGTCACGCTGCAGTAGCCACGGCGCACTTCTGCAGTCATTAATGTAAGTGTGATCAGTCTTGTCAATCCTTGTAATCCCATTACAAGGATTGACAGAATGACTGCAGTGCGCCGTGGCTACTGCAGCATGACATTTCCAACTTTACGCACGCGTTTATCGACACAAATACTGAACACAAGGAGACAATAAAGGGCTTGTTAGATAGCTCTGCCCCTCTATTTTCACCAGGGAAAAACAAATGCACATATTCGAATGCACGTGCCTAAATGGGCATTGTGCTGGTTTACATTCGGGGCGCAATTAAACGGATACATTTACTCACCGAGAAGCCACCCATCACGCACCGTGCCAGCCTCCAGCCTGTTACCAACCATGCTATCAGTAAGAATGAACGAGTCATGCGTTGAACCAGGCCACCTTGCCACGATGTTGGTGAGCTGCATTTGCGCATCACATATTATTTGAACATTTATTGAATGAAAATGTTTCCTAGCAACATGTGTGCAGTCAATAGCTCCGATTACATTAGGGAAACCGGCTCTTGCTGCAAATTGCGCTTTAATGTTGGCCTGTTCAACTGCATTATATGGGAATTTGATGTACCTGGATGACATTCTTATGATCCCGTCCCACACCGCTGGCATGGCTCGGCTCAGAGTGGACTGGCACACTCCTGACCGGTCGGCCAGTTCCCTCTGGAAGGCTCCTGTTGCCAGAAACCCCAGAGTGGTCAGCAGCTGTGTGGGCACGGACAACCCCTGGCTCCTGGCTGTGTTTCTTTCTAGGGCCGGCCGCAGCTCTGCGCACAGCTCCAGTAACACTGGCCTCGGCAACCTAAAATGACTCATGAGCCAGTTGTCGTCATTTGCCAACAAATCCTCCCGTTCTCTAAACACCCTCTCACGTCTGATGTAACCGTTTGCGATGTCTTCTAACAAGGCCAAGGCTGCCATTGTTAATGCCATTTTTTCATCACTTTGCGCATGCTTTTATATTCAACCATATGATTGCAAACACGTGTGTGTTAATTGTCCATTAATGTGTCTCTGGTGTGCACATTACTCTGAGGACTAATTGTTTCCACATAATTAACAGTTTCCCAGCATCACCTCAGAGTGTCGCCAAAGGAACAATAGCTGTAGAAACGTGCGTACGCCAGCCATGAAGCTGGCGTGGGACACCGCACATTTCCACGCTCATTTCACTTTTGATACATCTGAACGTTGGCGTGGAATATAACGTACACCACGTTTTTGTGCGTACGCAACATTGATACATGAGGCCCCTGGTCTGCACTACAAGGTTGAAAGGAGAAATAAAGTTTGCCATCTTGGAGCTTCTTTGTTGTAAAAAATAAAATTGTCAACGTATTGAATATGTCTGTTCCGCACATTATTGGTTGATGCCTGTAATTGTTGCAAGGGAGGGGGTCTTCTCAACACAGAGGGCCCTAGTTTCGTAGACCAGGCGCAGTCAGCTTTCAGCGCACCTGCGCCGCGCCGACAGGGTGTGTCCGCCTGGACTTTGCAAGTTTCGTGCACCGCACACCTCCCGTCTCGCCCACCGGCGCAAGTGGGAAAGAGGGAGGAGAAGAAGGCGTGAGTGGGAGACGAGGCGTGGACTGGGATTAACACAGCCGATTCAGATCTTCACCAATCAAATGAGCTCCTCTCCTCACCTTTAATGCGTTAGGGGAGGTTCAGTGGAAGATCCGTCACTTGACAACCCGATGACAGAAGCAGCGCCGCTGCTCCCACCATGCGCATCATGCGCATCACGCGCTGTGCGCGCGTATCATAATAATAACAATGCCGATATTATAAAAAAACAGGAGAGAGAGAGGGAGATGTTTTGGTCCGAGAGGCTGAGTTTCCGTTACGCGTGCCATCCGCCTTTGATCTGACGTCAGATGTGACGGGACAATCTATATAGATATAAATTCACGTGTTGATTCAATTAGTTGCATTAAATAGCGTTTGTTGTGATTATTTATTGCATTTAAATGTGCCTGGAAGTGTGGAAACCTGCCTGTGAGGTCTTGGTGACGTGTGCTTACTGCGCGCCGTCAGCCAAACTTCCATTCCGCCAGCTGTGATTCGCCTTGAATGAATGGACTTTATTTGCACCTTGCGCCGAAAGTAGACCAGGTTGGAGCTGGCGAGCTTTCAGCGCAGTCTCGGCGAGGCTTTTTGCCACGAAACCTCTGCTACGCCAAGCTGAATCTGTGACGCCTCCCCCTGCTGCGCCACCACACCCATCTTGGTGCAGGCGATCCACCAAACTGCCAAACTGACCGTGCGCAAGGCTGCGCAGGTCGAAACTCGCATTGCGCCGGCTCCGCCACCCTGCGCTGCGCCACGAAACTAGGGCCCAGAGACTCCATGCTCAGCTCCACTCTTACTAGCCTTGTTTGAGGGCGGGACAAATTAGCAGCTGGGAAGATATTATGCAAATATGTTACTTAGCGACATCACTACGTTACAGAAGAAAAGGCATTGAGGCGTTTGAAGCATTTTAGGACATGGACTTTAGGCTTTGACACTGGAGACGTTTTACATGCCCAAAAAACTATATAACACACTAAAGTAAAGGGAAGATATGGAAACGTATAATAGTTTCTCTTTCATCACATACGGGGCAGAGAGAAGGTAATGCTTTTAAAATCAATGAACATTTCTCTGGTCTTAACCACATTTGGAGGACAGACTGGTCACACCAGTTAACAAATGCATCATGGACTGGGCCATGATCTTTTTCCACAACCAGACGTACAATCACAGTCATCGGCATACATGAGGACAAATTGATACATGATTGTTTGTGTGTATAGAAATGGATTAAAGTGGTGAAAGCACACATCCCTGAGGGAGTCCGGTAGCAGAAGAGATATCGTTCCATTTGCTAAGAAGTCAATGAGCCAACATACTGTACTGAATCTATATCAATGGATGAGAGCAAGTGCAAGACCATGTGGCTGAATACAATTAAATGCCGAAGTCAATAAAAGCAGTCATGCTTGGTTGGTTTTTTTTTTTCCCTCTAGGTGCCTCAGTAGAAGATTTAAAAGAGTGGTTTTAGGTTGTAGCAATTTGACAACATCTTTAAATGTTTTCATACAAAGGGAGGTGGTGTAGTGGGTAGCACTGTCGCCTCACTTCTCCGGCTTCCTCCCACAGTCCAAAGACATGCAGGATGGGGATAGGTTCATTGATGACTCTAAATTGCCCATAGGTGTGAATGTGAGTGTGAATGGTTGTCTGTCTCTACATGTCAGCCCTGCGATGGACTGTGGTTACCTGTCCAGGGTGAACCCTGCCTTCACCCAATGACAGCTAGGATTGGCTTCAGCCCCCCCAGCCCCCCAAGCAGTAGACGATGGATGGATGGGATGTGAGGGCCACAGGGCCATAATCATTCAGCGCCTTAGGAGCCTTAAGCCCTGATTATGCTTCCGCGTAGTGATCACGCAACGGCCACGCAGTTTCTTGGAGACCGTGATGGTTCTGCGTTGGGTTAACGTGTCGAAATGCAATTCAATGCCACACCGGTAAAGGGCGCTATGGTTTTTGTAAAGACTGACCGACCGACCGACCGAGACTCTTGGCGTATATCGTCGTTAGCCTCGTTATAGCCTATTTGTTTACTTTCCAGCTTTAAACATCCACTATTTTTCAGAACTTGGTGTTTTATTTCTTTGTGCAAAAGCGACAAGGTGCAAACAATAAAACGAGGTGAAAACAATAAAAGTAGCCTTTTAAAAGTTTAAATGGCGGTGTTTATGAGTGGAAACCGGATAGCGGTCGCCAGCGGATGTAGTTAGCGGACCAATCACAGCCAATGCCGCTGCGTTGGTGTTGCGTTGCCTCGACCCGCGTCTAGGATTTTTGGGAGGTGCACGTCAGGTCCTTGCGTTGGATGTAAGGGGGGTCCGCAAGGACGTAAGGGGTCCGCAAGGACGTAAGGGGTCCGCAAGCCCCCTTGCGTTGTGTCGACGCGGAAGCATAGCTTGGGCTTTAAGCAGCACAAGAGATTCCTCCTGTATAGGAGGGACTTTCTGTTGTTCCAATTAAGGAGATGCATGAAAAAACACTGCACAATTGTTCCAAGCCCAACACTGGAATACATTTCCCCCACTATGCCGTCAGGATCAGGGCTTTCTTTCATAACTGTTGCGTATGCAGAAAACAGGCCTAAAAGAGGCCGAAACTTGATTTGGGATTCATAAAAAGGAAATTGCGCACTAACAGGTCTATTTTTTGGCATTCCTCGTTTCTGTAAACATTTAGTGTGGATTCTACACAGTTTTATAAATGAGACGCCAGGGTTCTCCCTCTTTTTAATTTGACCAAAATATGAAGACTCAATCACGGCATCAATTTTAATCTAACAGCTTACAGGCCCATTTTTAAACTTAGAACACTAATTTAAAATCATATTGTAGATATCAAACCTATTATAATTTATTGAACTCTTCTGCCAATTCAGCATCTCAAGATAATACAGTCTTCAGCATCCCAACCTTGAGTGCCCTTTATTCAGCTGACCCTCCACTTCATTTTAGACCTGATTTCAACTAGCTTTATTTTCTCTTTCAACACGTTTACGTGGCTCCCTCTTTTCATCGTCCTTCCTCATAATAAGACAGTTTCTTATAATTGAGAGCATATCTAAGTGAGTTGTTAATCCAGGGGTTATAATTGAGGAAAATAGTACATGTGTTATGTATTATTTTTTTAACAAGAGGTGCAATGACAGACTGTGTCTGTATTAGACCATCATGTCAGAGCAAGAGTCTTTAAAAAGATCCCAGTCAGTTCAATCAAAGCAGCCCTTCAGTTCCAGTGTAGTCTTCCGACCGGAACGACTCCACACACTGAAACTGTAAGAGGGGATGAACAGTGCTGTGGTCTGACAAACCCAGAGGAGCCATCACTTAAGATTTATAAGCTCCCCTAATGGTGCCATAAAGCTGCTTCAATACTTTACTCTGTCTTGTTGGACAGGGAGGTACTTGAAGAAATTATTCAGGAATTTAGTCTTAACTACGCTTCAACCAGTGAAGTGAGGCCTTGCATTCCCTCTGCTGGCCATCAGGGGGCGACTCCTCTCCGGTTGTATAGAAGTCTATGAGAAAATGGTCCTACTTCTCTCTTGATGTATTATCTCAGTCAACATTGTAAACATGAGTTTATGGTCTCAATCTCTAGTTTCAAGTCTTCTTCAATCCAGCATGATGTTCATTTAGTACATTATGGTCCATTTAGAGTCCAACAGACCAGAAAGCAGCATGATTTAGGGGCGAGGCTACCTGCTGATTGACAGATTATTTTTATGTGTTTTATATAATTTTTTGTGGAGAAAACTCACATGGAAATCGGTACTACATCTTACTGCGCCACAATTTTTCTGTAAAGTTGACCGTGAACTATGAAGCTAACGTTGTTAGCGTCACACCAGAATCCAGATGGATCCAGATCCAGTAAGGGTGCTGCTCTTCTGCTTGTGTTCATCAGATCCACCTGCACTCCTCCACAGTCCAAATATGGTCACTTCCTTCACTGGTATGGCAATGTACAAAATGCCATCAAGTCAAGTCAAGTCAAGGCTTCTCAACCTTAGTCTACAAACCAATAAGTGATGTCACAATGACAACGTCCACCGTTTATTAACAGGTTAGGGTCACACACCAGTGTTGTCAGATGTGCATCACAATCCAAACAGCAAGGTTGATCAAATGATGGCTCTATTTTAGTCTGGGAGGGTAGTCGCCCTCACGTGGGCAGAAAACACAACCACAAATCACTCTCCTGCCTCCAGCTGGTTCACAACTCAGCAGCCAGGCTTCTCAACGGTTTTAACAGACGACATCACATCAATCCAATTTAAGCCTCACTTCACTGGCTCCCTGTTCCTTTTAAAATTGATTTGAATATTTTACTGATCACTTTCAAAGCTCATCAGGGTCTAACCCCCATCATATTAGCAGCCTTAGAACCTAGGGAGGGGCCCTTCTAACTGTTGCAGTCGAGGCTCAAAACCAGAGGTGATCGTCTCTTTATGTATTACTTATAGTCTTTTTAGCTCATCATTTCTCTTGCTCTTTATATATATGTATATGTGGCGGGTGTCAAAAGCATTTTTTAAACTTCTCTTAAACTACGGTGCTATATAAATAAAGTTATTATTATTATTACAAGAACTGTCACCACCAGGAAACGACATGCTGCATGCATGATTGGAGTATTCTAACGAGTCACCACTGAGTGAAAAGCATCCACTACTACAGTACAGGTGAGTATTTCTGTGTTGTAAATGTCTTTGCCATACTTTGAGTGTGTGATGCAACACAGGCATCAAGGTGTATTTCTGTTCTCTCATCAGTGATCAGCGGCTCCTCAGGTCGGACCAGCACCTTTGCATCATTATCATTCCAGTCGGGCCTCAGCTTCTCCATCGAGGGAAGAGAGCAAGCTGTTAATGTGAGACTTGAAGCATTATGTATTCTCTCTGTCTGTGACTGCTGTTAATGTTTTATCTGCTTTCCACTGCCCCCGGTTGAAAGCATAATTTAAAGCCAGGAGACGTGTGTTATATAGTCTTAAATGGTGCAGATTGTGTGTCTGGCTTCAGACCCTGACATAGAGATGAGATAAAGCTGGCATTTGTATCAGGATGCTTCTAGTTACACCGTCTCCTATCTAACTACGTTATATACACAACAAAAAAGCAGTGAATGCACCTGCAAAATACTCACTGTCAATAAATTGACAACTGAAGGCTGCTGGAGAAAATATATATATATATATATATATACCTTAAACCCAACTATGTAGTTTTATAGTATTTGTGTTTGTTTTGTTCATTAGTTAAACAGTTTCCATAATACAAGGTAAATTCACTAAATGAAAATCATGTCATGTTTTAAGGAAGAGTTCAGGACCCAAAAGCAGATGCAAGCAAAAAAAAGATAGTAAGTTTATGAAATAAAAGCTTGCATAAACAGTCAAAAAAAGAAGATACAAAATAAGAACAAGGGAATATTCCAACAAGAAACTAAACCTATACTAGTGTTGAACTAAAAACCCAAACTTCACTGGGAGGACAATCCAAAGATCACTGGGGACACCAGGAGGACAGACAGAGATGACAACAACAGGACGAATAAGCAACGAAACAAAGGAAACACACAGGCCCAATCTCAATGTCCCCCCTACAGCCTTAAACCCTGAAGGGACTGAACTGACGTCACCTGATGGTTGAGTGTGAGAGGCTGTGAGGGCTTAAAATGGTAAATATATGGAGCTAAATCAGGGTCAAATGTTTTGTACTTGAAAAAGTAAAATTTGAAACTGAAATTTCAAGTTTTGATCTTGAATTTTGAAAAATATATCAACATATTCAAAATAAAAATAAATGTACAAAAAGTTTTTTCAGCTTGAAAATAATTATGACCAACTCTGGTAATTCTTTTGAATAAATCATTTATTTTCATTTTTCACTTTTATATGTTTTGATATTTGGGATCCTATTTCTTTCAGTTGCATGTTTTATCTTTTCAGATTCAGATCTTAGTTTTTTTACAGTTTCAAATCTTTTTTTTCAGTTTCAAATCTTTTTTTTTCAGTTTCAAATCTTTTTTCAGTTTCAGAGTTTTGACCCTGATCTAGCGTGGGGGCGTGGCATCAACTTAGAGGGCCGTGGCATCATGACAGACAGCTCAATCAAAAGGCTACGCTGTCATGTTGCCTTCAGGGAATGTAGGATCTAAAACGATTCGGCAACGCCACATGAAACTGCTGTCGGTGACAACCTTCCATTTGCACACCATGCACGAATATCCTGCACGGCTAAACATGTTTTAATTCCCAAGGCTGTTTAGATGTGAGATGTAGAAGCTTTAGGCAGTACTGAGGACCAGTTGTAGTACAGGAGTGACAAAATGACGCCAGATTGTGCACACAGACACCCACACTTTAAGTACTAAAATGTCCGATTTCCACGTAGCACTGTGAATGCCTCGCAGTGTCCGCTGGCGATGGCGTCCGGTTCTGCTGGCTCACCTGCTGGACCCAGCACACAGGTGAGAAAAGTAAGGTTGGGACATCGTGATAAATATCAAAATGAGAGGTGGTTGTGTTGTTTTTGTTCTGTAGTGCTGTTCTTTTACCGTTAATATAGCAACTGTTGCTACAGTAGGGTTCTTATTTGTTAACATCAAGCTTAATTCTTCTTTTGTTTAGTCTATTATTTATTCCCCCCCCCCCCCCAACACACACACACACACACACAAAGCTGGTGTAAGAATATAAAGTTATGTTGTTTATTCCAGGATCAACTGAAAAGACAATTTCTACAGAGACTGCTGACCAAGGTTTCACAGGTCATGCAGAGATTGCCACTTGATGTGCAGCAGGCGCGGCGCTACTATTGGGCCTGGTGGGCCTGGTCCACCCATTTTAGGCCTGGGCCCGCCCATTTTGACTCATGCCTACTGATTAGTGAGTGATTTTCTTTCTAGCTGTTCATCCAATAAGCAGCCTGAGGAAAGCTTTGAGTGAAAGCTTCTCAGCCAATCAGCGGCTTCTACCCCGTGTGGACTACTAAGCCCGCCCACAGGCTGCCTCGTCACCAGCAAGTGATCCAATAAAATGAATGACTTTGGCGCGCAAGCTTTGAGATGAGAAATCAGACAGAACAGACAGACCATGATCCATGAGATAGACACAGACGGTAGCTATTAGCTTATATGAAACTTAGCATGGCGAAGCAAAGCAGCTTGTTTTCATTTCAATTTTCCAGAAATAGACCCTCCAAAGATATAATTCCGTTTCAGTCTTGTTGTATGAACGTTCAGAAGAGATAAATGAAGTCAGGCTTACTGCCAAGGTCTTTGTCCGCTTCAGCACTGAGCTGAGGACAGCGACACAAGAGCCACACAGGTAGGCTACTGAGTCGCTGTCCTCAGTGCTGAAACAGAGATGAAGGGGAACCCCGTTTTTTTTTTTTTTTTTTTGGCTTATTTTAATTGGCCCATCCACTTTTCTTGCGGCCCACCCACAATCAAAATCCTGGCGCCGCTAGTGATGTGCAGTACCCGTTGGTCGTCAACCAGGAGATGGTCCTTTTAGGTTCACTGTCCTGCCTGATTGAGATGCCACAGGATGTGATCAATGCTTTGAATGAACTGACAGCTCTTGTCAATATGGAGGACAACTCAAATCTGATCCCCAGTCAGGTGCCTATGTTGTTGCAAGGAGAAATGGGACGGCCGAAATATGACGTGTCTCCACCACATCTACAGAGCCTGATAGAAATGTCTCTACCAGTATCATCTATTGCCAACGTTCTGGGGGTATCTGTATCTGAAAGCACATTAAAACGGCGCATGCAAGACAATGGCCTTTCCATCAAACACTATTACAGTAACATCACAGATCATGAACTGGACAATTTGGTGAGGTCTGTAAAAAGCAGGGCACCACACGTGGGACTAAGAATGGTAAAGGAAATCCTGCAGGGCATGGGCCACCGTATCCAGTGGAAGAGAGTGTCTAACTACTTGCATCGTGTGGACCCTGTTGGAGTGCTCTCACGCATGACAAGGATTGGGTGTGTGGCAAGGAGGACATATTGTGTTCAAGGTCCTCTGCACTTGGTTCATGTCGACACAAATCATAAACTCGTCAGGGATGTTTTACATTTGATGTTTACATGCTATTCAGATCTACAATACTAATTGCAGGAGTAATATGTTTCCTGATTCTTTATGACATTTCCAACTTTTCTTTTAAATAAATGCACTTTACATGTAAATAAATGTAGATAGTGATTTATACTGATTTTCATTTTCAAAGATATGGCCTTGTTATTTTCGGAGGGATCGATGGATTCTCACGAAAGGTAATTTGTTTTCACTCCATAGCCATTAGTGATTGCATAAACTAAGTGGAAATGTCTGGTATGGATCAACTGCTAAATCTTCTGCAGGGTGCACAGGTCCATTTTATCTGTATTTGTATTAAACCTAGGTAACCTAGCTATAATGTCTGGTCTAAGGTTATATAAATTGACATGTCAAATGTTATTCTTTTCCACTGAAGGATATCTCCTCCTCCAGATAATGTACCTGGGTGCTGCAACCAATAAAAGAGCGTCCACTGCATTTGATTTTTTCTAAGAGGCAGTGCAAAAGTATGGCTTTCCATTAACGTAAGACCAAAAAATAGGTGTGGCTCACAGTAGTGCTGTGATTTGTGCATTAGCTGTAAGTTACAAATTGTAATGATTGCAATATGTAGGATTTAAAACAAATGCCAAGCTGTCTATCATCTCCAGTTTACTTTTTAGTTTGAACAGTTGGATCATTTCAATGGTTTTGCACATTACAGCACAATAAATTGACAATTAAAAAATACAATTAGGTATCTTTATTATTACTTTTTAATAAATACTTAAATATTTTTCTTTGTGTTCCCGAGGTGACCAAGGAGTAGAAAATGTGGGCATAGCACGATGCATGTTCACTATTAGAGGATGTGAAAGGGGAAGTTTCATGTCAGGACAGAGTGTGCACAATCAAAGGTGTATTTTTAAGAAAAATAATCCTCCTCTGCCCTTAGACCCTCACATCGACTAACATTTAACAGGGAAAACTTTTAGAAACCTCAGGGTAAGCAACAGAGGAGGGAATCCTCACCCAGGATGGGCAGACGTGCAATAGATGTTGTATATAGACAAGAAAACATGTTCTTAATGTGTAATAGCTACTTCTTCATGGCTCATTTCCCAGGACATGGTGAGATGTCTTTTTCCAAGCCCTGCCTGGGCAAGTTCCATCTCCTCAGATGAGGTTGGGGTCGTCTCTGAATTGATATTCAATAGGTATGCATAGAAACTAAACGACTTCCAGTTCTTTTTAGGTGCAGTGGCACAGGTCTTGGCATCTTTCGCTTTCCAAGGTAGGATTTTCTCGCGAAAAACCCAGGGAAAGATCTGCGTGTTAAAAAATAATAATAGTAAATTAACATGCAAAATAAAATTCATATCTATAACCTGGCCATCTCCTGATCTACTGTTGGGGAATCCTTCGCTCCTGCTCTTGCTGCTGTCCCTGTGAGAGGTTCTGCGTGAGCATATTTAGAAGTCTTTGTGCAACTGCAACTGCCTGGTTATCGTTGACACTCTGGCAAACACAGAATTTAACAATACACATGAATACACTGAATGGCAAAAGCTCAAACCTTTCCACTGCAGGCTACTGCAGTCTTTTTTTCAGCACCCCATGCATTCCTGCAACCACAAAACAGCACTACCTTTTTCAAATTAACAGCATTATCTGTGTTTTTCACTCAGGAAACAGGCTTACTACCTACTACTGCGTTAGTAGCTACTCGATGCTAACGTTAGCCCTTCGTTAACGTTATGACAATTCACCACTTAAAATATGTCAGAAACATTGTATGTTGTTACACAACCACCTCTCATTTTGATATTTATCACGATGTCCCAACCTTACTTTTCTCACCTGTGTGCTGGGTCCAGCAGGTGAGCCAGCAGAACCGGACGCCATCGCCAGCGGACACTGCGAGGCATTCACAGTGCTACGTGGAAATCGGACATTTTAGTACTTAAAGTGTGGGTGTCTGTGTGCACAATTTGGCGTCATTTTGTCATTCCTGTACTACAACTGGTCCTCAGTACTGCCTAAAGCTTCTACGTCTCACATCTAAACAGCCTTGGGAATTAAAACATGTTTAGCCGTGCAGGATATTCGTGCATGGTGTGCAAATGGAAGGTTGTCACCGACAGCAGTTTCATGTGGCGTTGCCGAATCGTTTTAGATCCTACCTTCCCTGAAGGCAACATGAGAGCGTAGCCTTTTGATTGAGCTGTCTGTCATGATGCCACGGCCCTCTCAGTTGATGCCACGCCCCCACGCTAGATCAGGGTCAAAACTCTGAAACTGAAAAAAAAAGATTTGAAACTGAAAAAAAAAAGATTTGAAAGTGTAAAAAAAACTAAGATCTGAATCTGAAAAGATAAAACATGCAACTGAAAGAAATAGGATCCCAAATATCAAAACATATAAAAGTGAAAAATGAAAATAAATGATTTATTCAAAAGAATTACCAGAGTTGATCATAATTATTTTCAAGCTGAAAAAACTTTTTGTACATTTATTTTTATTTTGAATATGTTGATATATTTTTCAAAATTCAAGATCAAAACTTGAAATTTCAGTTTCAAATTTTACTTTTTCAAGTACAAAACATTTGACCCTGATTTAGCTCCATATAAATACAAATTGGACAGCACTCGGCATGTCACTATACTCAACAAAATATGTTATCTTAAAGTTTGGAGTTTTATTTTACATTTTTTACAGCATGTTTTGAACGTCTTCCAGGATCTGATCATCCCAGAAGAGACATAGTTCTCAAATAATTTATATACTTTAAGTTAAAATGGCTTCAATAAGCTAAATTAAACTAAATGCTTGATGAATAAACCAGGCGCGTCATATAATAATAACAGTCATAGTAACCTATGATGACATTCCTATGATTTCAAGTGTTTTATGTTCCATATTACATATTTAATGTTAATGATTATGTGTAAATACAATGTGGGATTGGGAGAGAAGGGACAGGTGGGTCAACACGAGGTGATTGGGTAGACCACAAGGGAATCCCGATCAGACAGATCGTGTTTGTAGGTGTTTGTAGTTTTCTAAAAATTGTTAGATATCAACCTATGAATGCTGTCAAGAGCTGTGCACTACTTACAAAGATCATCGTAACGACGGTTGGTAGTACAGTTGCTCATACTTGTATTTATACTCATACTTCATATTGTCTGTCCAAATACATCTTTATTCACCCTCAGTCTTCACCCTCAGCTAGGCAACAGCTTGGGTCCATGTTTACTTCCTGTTAGGTGATTTAATTGACATAAGCACCCACAAATTGGAATGGATTGTAATTGGATTTAAAAACATGTAACACATCCTTACAACTATGTGGTATATAATATATATTTTACTCGTAATATGGTTGGAATAATGAAATAGTTAGTCATAGACCAGTACGACATAGTGTAACTAGCTGTAACGAGCCGTGCATTGTACTAACCCCCATCTTACCACCAGAATAATTCTTAGTGAGGAAAGGAAGACAGGGTTGGGTGAATATGAAAATGCTAAAAATGCAGCCTTTGCCATCACTGCCATCATCTTTCAGTCTACCGTTTTCTGTTTTTAGCTGGTGTTATTACATTCCCACAGAAAGGTTGTTTGTTGCTATTTCCAACAAGAAAGCAAATCTAATACAAGATGTCTTTGACAAAACAACTATTGTTGATGACATATATCCATCCATCCATCCATCGTCTACAGCTTATCCTGTATTCAGAGTCGCGGGGGGGCTGCAGCCGATCCCAGCTGTCATTGGGCGAAGGCAGGGTAAATCCTGGACGGGTCTGCAGTCTATCACAGGGCCAACATGTAGAGATAAACAACCATTCACGCTCACATTCACACCTATAGGCAATTTAGAGTCATCAATGAACCTAGCCCCATCCTGCATGTCTTTGGACTGTGGGAGGAAGCAGGAGAACCCGGAGAGAACCCACGCTTACACGGGGAGAACATGCGAACTCCACACAGAAGGAACCCGGGCCCGACCCGAGAATGAAACTCTGGAATCGCACCCGGGACCCTCTTGCTGTGAGGCGACAGTGCTACCCACACCACCGTGCTGATTAAATATATATTTTGAGCAATACTAAATTCTGACACAAATTGTCAATATGTCCAATATGTATAGAGTTTGTATTGTTTAGCCAGTCTTGGCCAGGAGCAGAGATAGAGGGTTGAAAGGGTAACATGATGAATATGTAGTCAGAGGGTTTCAAATGCAGTGAAAAATATCACAACAGCTTCAAAACTTGAAAAAAAAAATTGTGTTTGGGTGCATGTGAGGAATGGGCACTGACCTCTGAGGGTAAAGACAGAGTTTTGGAGCATTTAGCAAACATTTAAACGAGAGAGATATTTAGGTATAGTAAGAACTGTAGATTGTTGTTCCCTCATAAACTCTCTTATGTCGTTCAAGGTATTGAATCAAGAGCTTGGTATGATTGTGACAATTGGAAATTGTAGCCCTAGAATGTAGGGCTGGGTATTGAATAATAAATGATGATACCAGTCAGCAACACAAGTACCCTTGAAGTGAAAGCAAGTGAGTTTTTATTCGTTGGTAGCTCTGCATGTGTTCCACTGGCTAGCTAACTGCATAGCGCTCATACAGCGTTTACAGCTGATAATGGCGTCCCCCGCCCCACAGTTACACAGGGAAACGGGTAAAGGCTCATTTATGCTTCCATTTCGTGCGTAAATAGAGACGTGCATTATCAACGTTCTAAATGTCACTGCCCTCATGCTTTCATGCGTTCACATTAAAAAGTTTATCACAACAACAAACATGGCAACAATGGAGGAGACAACGATCCTGCATCTATTGAGAAGGAGGCAAAATCATAGGCAGCGTTGTAGACGGCAGTGGTCTGTGAGACCACTGAATACATCCCGATTGTGGATGGAGAATTCCAGTCATTGGATTTACCGATGAGAGAAATTGACGACGAACGTCATTTTCAGTATTTCAGGATGTCCGTCGGGACTTTCGTAGACTTGTTTTGCCGGGTGGCTCCTCACATTAAGCATGGGAACTCGCACAATTCACCGGTGGCGCCAGCTCAGTGACTAGCGGTCACCATTAGCTATGTCGCGTCAGGGATCAGTCAGCAAACTTTGGCGGCAAGTTACAAGCTGGCAAATGATTCAGCCATTTAAAAAAAATAAATAATTTGTGTATGCTATTCACTGCACTTTTTTGTGTACAATGCCCGACATTACCCCCACGATTTCTGTTGGTACTGCAACACTTGGTCCGTATCGGTATGCATCCGCAAGCTTGCAGGACACAGAGAGAAATACGGACGAAATGTACGCAGAGTACGGACAGAAGGCTCCATCCGTATGCGTATCTAACGTAGAACATAAATTAACCTTAAGGGTTAAAACTGTTAGCTCTGTCATCACTGTTGCCTTGTTCGCACTATTAACTGCTAGCTACCTGCTCAGACACCTCTATGGTCAGAGCCGTGTACAGGCAGGTAATACCAATTCAGTTGTTGAACGACATCTGAGCACAAAAAGAATATGCCTGTATTATTTGACTGAAGAAGTGTTTATGCGACTTGATACTTGGTTATTTTGGTCAATACTTAAAAGTATCACCAATACCCAGCCCTAAGTGTGATAATTAACGATACATATCCCATAATCTGATGATCATCTGATTGTCATCTTGGATTTTTTTAATTCACAAAACACCCAAACAGCCCTGTCATATCAACATTTATAAAGTCTTGTTTTTGTAGGACTAACAGCACCCCTGTGTTAGCATTGCGCCACATCATACTGTGATATTTCCACATTAACAGTCTGTGAATTACAAATACGGGTTTCATACTAAAGGTGTTGGACATACTATTAAATGTCACACAGTGTTGTGGTGACTAAATATCATGTTGGGGAGGGGTTTTAGGTGCAGCCAGTGGCTGAGTGTTGCCAAGCCAACCAAGACCGCTATCACAGTAAACAGCCCAGTTATCTCCAACAGCAGCGTATCCGACGAGCCGATTAATCACGTAAACATGTTGACGAAGTGAAGTTTGTGATGCTTCACTTCACTTCACTTCACTTCACAGGGGTGAAGTTAAGATTGTTTAGACATGGGCAGCAGGTGTGCTAATGCCTAATCTACTAGAGTTCTCAACGGGCCTGAAAATTAAAACCCGACCCGGCCCGTGGCTTTTAAAGCCCGGACCCGATGGAACCTGACATATCAACTTGAATTATCTACCCAAACCCGGGCCCGTGGCACGACGCCACCCCCCCCCCCCCCTTTTTCCCCCTCATACACATTATCATGACCAGCAGACGGCGTCCATCTTCTTCTCCAGGCTAAAGGTGTGCACACAGCGGCGTCATGTCTGCCCCTGCCCCTCTCCATGATGCACGTTGCACGCAGCAGCCAGACTTTTACGGTGAACAGCAGCGATGATGTTTTTTTCTTTTCTTTTTTTCCACTGAGCGGAAAAAATTAAGCCCGAGGTCCGACCCGACTCAAGTCCGTCAGGCGAGGACTCGGAAACATGGAGGTGAGGACCGAAATGCAGTTCAAAAACGATTTATTTAAATAATAAACTAAATACAAAACAAAAAGTAAGACAAAAACAAAGTATCAAACCAGGAAGACCGCAAGGCAAAAACAAACGACCATCAAAAGAAACACTTACGAAATAAACCAGAACACAAAGGGACACGGGAGGCAGGACGCAGGTACATAAAAATCCAGAGACATGATGTGGTGCAGCATGCAGGGGATGACAGACAACAATGAACCGACAACGAGACAGGGGAAACACACAAGCTGTGTCCCAATTCAGGGTCTGCAGCCTTCGGAGGACCCAGCCTACGCGGTCTACGGAGGCAACACCTTCAGAGACTCCTCCGAAGGCTGGGTCAACCGTCGGTAAATTGGACGGGCTAACCTAGGGAGCATTTCCTGATTGCGTCGCGACGTCATGACTTCTGGCGGCCAAGCCCGGAAAAAACACCGGTCAAAACAAAAATACGACAGACGAACATGATGAAGCCAGGGTTTTAAAATATATATTTATAAATATATATATATATATGTTGATGGTTATTGTTGGTTAATTTTATTTGGGCCAAATTGTCATCTTATTTGTGTTTATTGAGCAGGTAGTTTGCCTAAGCTAGCTAGCGGTAGCTTTCACTTGTTGTCATAGCAACGGTAAACATCCGGGTCATGCTACGTGATTACTTCCTCTATGACCGCTAGCTTAGCCAAACCACCCGATCAACAAACACACATACCGTAAAATGACAATTTGGCCCATATAAAATTAACCAACACTAACCATCAAGAGCCATCACCCTAAGGACGTTAGCAAAGCATTGACACACGGGATGGATTAATTAGAAAGATAAAAGCTACAGTCATGGGAAGTTAGCTAGCATAAATGCCGGTTGTTAGCATCGTAATAAACTCGCAAATTTGCGAGTTTTTTCTCGTAAATTTGCGACTTTTTAAACTCGCAAATTTGCGAGTTTTTTCTCGTAAATTTGCGACTTTTTAAACTCGTAAATTTGCCACTTTAAAACTAGCAAATTTGCGACTTTTAATCTCAGAATATTGCCCACCTCTCTCGGCTCCGTTTTTTTTTTTTTTTTTTCGACAGTGGCCCTAATACGCCGTCGTATATATATATATATATATATATATATATATATATATATATATATATATATATATATTTATTTTTTTTTTGAGCAAGAGGAGAGGCGACTGCGGCGACACCGGTGGCTTGTTTATCTCAGGCTGGGAGAGAGCCGTGGGGAGGTAACGTTAAAACTGTTATTTTAACCCATATTAATGTTAATACATAGCTAGCGTAGTACGTGGTAATTAATATACCCGTTAATAAATGATATCGCTAAGTGATGAGCCATATCATTGATAAATTGACATGGATAATGTCATTTAACCATAAGACTTAATACAGGCTTCGTACAGGTGCTTAAAATGTAAAATCTTTGAAAATGCTGTAATTTTAATGCTGTTTTTTTCCAGGTCTGAAAAGTGCTTGAATTTTAGTCTAAATGCTTGGCTTATAAAGTGATTAAATTGAATAGTAAAATGTGTACGAGCCCTGTAAATAACCCTGACTTAATTCAATATTTTATTCTTGCCTCTCTTTTAAACATTTTAGTGACATGGCATCCGTCGATTGCATCAGCCCTGCAAACCCCGATGATGGACGATGTGGTGGACAGTGGAGACATGCATCCCACACCCCCCACCTTCCAGATGATGTCCCACTCAGAGCCAGAAGAGTCCAGGGTCCTTAGCATCCCATCCAGTCCAGCAGCACCACCAGGGACTCCTGCTCAGTTGATACTGTATATATGTTCTCTGTAAATAGTTATTTCTGCTCATCTTTTGTAAATAGTTCTACATGTTAAGAACACCTACTTGTCAATAGTTATTGTAACTTTGTAAATATTTGTTAATTACACAAAAAATTAATTATTTTCTTGTCACTGAAAAGCAGTTCAAAAGATGATTTTAGTTGTAAATAAGAAATGGAACAGATAATGTTACAAGGTTATACGATTTTAATTGAACTAAATACAATATTTGGAAAAGAAAATGGAACAATACAATATTTTTAATTAACAATTTAAATTACAAATCAACACAGAACTTAATCGAACAGAAAAAAAAACATCCACCACCCCCCAAAAAAATTCAACACCTCTCAACCATTCTCTCCAATAAACTAAAAAGTCTCTCCATCCTCTCTCGTTCTCTCGTTTCCTCGCTCCCCCTCTAACTTCATGTCCTCCCTGATCAAATCCAGCAAGTCATCTCTTTTCCTCTTTCTTGCTGCTGTCGGTGGCCCTGTGTTCTTGGCCTCAACAGGTGGTCGTTCTCATCCCGGACCCGGAGTTTGATCAAATCCTCAGTCTGCTCCTTGCTCTCTACAACAAAACGACATGTAAAGCACATTTCCTGTTATGTCAACATGCAAAATGATTGTACGATATAATAACGCTATTAACAGTAATAATGATCCTAAGATTAGCTCTGTATTCATTCTAAACGTTAAGACTTTTACAGCCTAGAAATACTCACAAACCATCGTTAACGTTATATATTCAGCTGCGAGAGGAGCGAACTGTAGCCTACACGACTTACAACGAGAACAAATTAACTTAACAGCTCCACGGTTACAATAAGTTATCATCGGAGCTTGTAACATTTAAAAGTGAAGGGTTTTAGGCTTACGTTACGTTTAAAGGCTAACGTTAACTGAGCTCCTCGTATCAACAGCCTTTAGCTACATCACGTAGCTGGCCCTACATTCCGGTGGCTACACGTATTAGCATTATTAACTTCACGCATTTTAACATTAAAATATGTTTTAAGGCCCCTTGAACGTCCGACGTTAAGCAAAAACCTGTTACTTACCGGCTGCCGGTGCCGGTGCTGCTGCCGTCTTTCGCCGCCATTGTTGGTTGAACAGCGGCGCGCAAAGCATCTTGGGATATGGGAGGCCACGAAGGATAGTAGCGGTGCATCCTCCGAATACAGGGAAAAGGAGGACACATTTGTCGGCCGCATTTGGAGGAGCCTTCGAATTTAGACGAATTGGGACAGCCTTCGCGCAGCTCTGTGACATAAGCGGCCTTCGAATGCAGCCTCCGAAGGCTGCAGACATTGGGACACAGCTACAGACTATATACACAGGGAGGCAGGGAGCTGACGAGGAACAGGTGAAACACATTAGGGCAGGTAGTGGTAATCAACACGAGAGGGTTGGGGAGTCAAGACAGCGGAAACAACAAGGACCAGGAAGTACAAGACAGGAAATCACACAGAGGACAAAATTACTTAATAAAACAGGAAATCAAACCAGGAAAACACAGATCATGACAGAGTCACTTGCTTATATTTTCGACCCGAACCTGGCTAGAACCCGTGGGTCCCGTCGGATTTAACTTCATGAGCAAATCCCCTCGGTGATGTCGTAGGTCTACATCAATCGACTGGCCAATGGTGCAACTTGATCAGTCAGATACCACCGAGCTCCTTCCCTTTGTCTTCGTGCCCTTTGAAATCCCTTAGATCACGCCACCTTTGAAACGCTAGTCCGATGTTGACTCTGGTATTATCACGTGCACCGTCGAAATCTTTCTTTCTTCTTGGGAAATTGGCACATCGTCAAACTATTAAAAAATGTCATAAATGGACGCCGGTGACGGTTGTGAATCCTCGTGTATCCTCGTGCTGAGCCAAAGACGTCGCCGTCCTCGGAGCCGTTTAGTTGGAATACATAATTTCATAAGGATCAACTTCAATCCCATGGATATATTGACCGACGCTGCTATATTGCATAAGTTTCGACTACAACGGCAACAAATACGCATGTAATTAAGGATGTAATTGGCTCAATCTCCTCCGCTGTTTCTATATTTATTATATCTTTTTTTAAATCAGTATATGGTAGTATGTTCAACCATGGTTAAATAAATGTTTAGGCCTAGAAGGATTTCTAGCAATGTTTTATTCTCAAACACTGCAATAGCCTACATTTTATAATATAGTGCTGACATGCACCTGCGCATGAAATGGAAAATCGAACTCAATTTCTTTCTGGACAGCATTGTGTACGTACGACGTAAGGAGTGTTTCTTAAAGGCGAGTCCACACCGGACCGAAAATCGGCGTCTTTGAGAGAGTCGGCGTCTGTGACATGAGTCTGCTTGGTGTGGTCGCTCGAATCGGCCCACGTCGGCGTTCATTTCAGCCGATTTAAATGTGTAAACCGCCATGCGAGTCGGTGACTCTTTTACCATTCTGATTGGTGGAGGCTAGCAGCTTGACTAGCGAATCAGTGAAGCCCGGAAGTGACGATGTAAACATACCAGATAACCAGTAGAATCGAAGAAGGTGGTCTAGAGAGGACCGCCTACTTCCGGTTTTTGGCGCACAATACAGATTAGCGCCGCCTGTTGTTTTGGAGACATTACATCTCGCGCAAGCGCGGAACGTATGGCGTTGGCTGTAGTTCCGTAGGTGTGAACCGCCAAAGTTGTTGTTCGAGTCTGCCATGTTAAGTAGCCCGACTTCACGAGTCGGGCAGTCGGTGCGGTGTGGACCCGCCTTATGAAGACTCCTAAGAGACCGTTCGGGAACCACGACTATAGAGGTAAACAACTTTGGTAAGTCATAATGTAGGAGTCTTCGTAGCACGCTAAGACTGGACGTTATCGGGAAACCGGGCCCTGTGCTTTCTGTATTAGATTTTGGTACTCACCTTGTTGTCTCTGCCCTAGGTCCGTCACTTCCCGTTCCTGTGTCCTTCCCTCCTGTGCGATTACCTGCCCCGCCCTGATGTGTTTCACCTGTGTCTCGTTGTCCCTCCTCCCCTGTGTGCTTAAATAGTTTGTTCCCCTCACCTTCGGTGCCAGTTCGTTTAGCCTGGTCTATCGTTCCAGCGTTATTCCTTGTGTCCTAGTGTTTCTCTCCGGTTATTGGATTTTTGCCCGATCTCTCCGACCCTGCCTCTGCCTTACCCCTTGGATTTGTTTGCTCTTCTGGGGCCCGTTTCACAAAGCAGGTTCAACAAACTCTGAACCTAACCCTGAACTCCGAGTTGAACAACTCTGAGATGGGCAACTCTGAGTTTTCAGTTTCAGAACAGCGGTTTTGAATTAGTTCACTCAACTCTGAGTATGTAAACTCTGAGTTACGCACGTGCCTGCCGACTCTACAAAGCCATCATCAATGGAGCTCCGATACTACGATTCACCATGGCAACGGGGAGAGCGTCATTAGATATTACTGAGTGTTTATGTAGAAAACGAGCTCATCCTGAGAAAGCGGAGCACCGTAACTGCAGCAAAGTAGGGATAGTTGGCGTGGCAGATAATTACTGCCCGATCTAATGTATATAACTGAATGAAACAGTCTATTGATCTAAAGTTAATAAATCCTTACTTTCAAATTTGCATAGTGACACTATGGTGTAATGGTTAGCAACGCTGCCTATGGTGCAGGCGAGAGCAGTTCAATTCCATAGTTCACGAAGTAGCGCAACAGTTAAATTATTATTTTTATTGGGTGTAATCCCCCCAGGCACAGAAAAAAAGTGGCTTCAGTTGAAAATTAAGCATAAGAATATTGCGCAAATACGTTGACTAAGGCATATGATTTTAATCATATTTCACATATTAAACAGTAAATATAAGCAGGTATTTCAACACAGGAATGTACTTAAACATTTCATAAATCTCACGTTCGCAAAAACACTACCTCCGCAAAGAATCTGGCTGCGGATTATATCCGCGATATGACATGTTGAAAATGTCGTAGAATATTGTTTCGATAATATCTAATGTGTTTGAAAGGAAAGGTAGTCAAAATCCTCTCCCGACGCAGAGCTGCTAGAATCACTTTTATTTCCGTATCGATTAGGTTGACGATGAAAGGACGGCACAATTTTTCAGAGTTGGTTAAGATTCGGGCTGCACGGTGGTGTAGTGGGTAGCACTCTCGCCTCACAGCAAGAGGGTCCTGGGTTCGATTCCCGGGTCGGCCCGGGTTCCTTCTGTGTGGAGTTTGCATGTTCTCCCCGTGTAAGCGTGGGTTCTCGCCGGGTCCTCTGGCTTCCTCCCACAGTCCAAAGACATGCAAGATGGGGATAGGTTAATTGGTGACTCTAAATTGCCCGTAGGTGTGAATGTGAGAGTGAATGGTTGTCTGTCTCTACATGTCGGCCCTGTGATAGACTGGCGTCCTGTCCAGGGTGTACCCTGCCTTCGCCCAATGAACGGTCCAGCCCCCCCGTGACCCTAAATACAGGATAAGTGGTAGAAAATGGATGGATGGATGGATGGTTAAGATTCCGGAAAAAGGCGGAGACATGTAGGGAGAAACTCAGGGTTTGTTGAAGCAAACCTGCTAGCGAGCAGGTTAGGTTCACGGAGCATGTTACCCGGGTAACTGACTCAGATTTATGCTGAACTGGCTTTGTGAAACCGAAAAACCAGAGTTTCCCTCATCTCAGGGTTAACTAACTCAAGGTTTTCACTGAACCTGCTTTGTGAAACGGACCCCTGGACTGCTTACCTGTGTACCGAACGTTTCTGGAAAATAATCATTTTGTCTGCGTCCTGCATTTGGGTCCTCATCAGTTCATTCCGTATCCCCCCTGTGATAGTGGAACCACCCGAGGGTGGGGGGGCTCTGTGTGTGCACGAACACAGCCCTGCGTGCTGATTGGACAGGATGATCTAGGGTCTGTCGATTTTTTGCAAAACAAAACAAACAACAACATAGTGTCGGCTTCGGTGAATATGATAAAAAAATGTTGATGACTGGGACTTTAATTACTTCAATCAAAATCAATTAACAGCCATTTAGTTTGTGATGGTTGGGTATGGCCAAAGGTTTATTTGTGCTAGTTTTGCCTTGATTTGCTCCTGCAGTACTGTGTGTGACTGCTACTCCAACATTGACTCACAGCCCAGCACTGATCCTAGGGCTTTCTAGTCATTTGTATTTCACATAATGCTGCGATACATGAGACAAATGTGCAAGAAGCACAACCTGTGTAGGTTAACATCAGTACAGTTAAAAGAACCGTAGGTCAAGGTTCAACCTAAATCCAAAGGAAGTATTCCATGGCTATTTGTTGAAATGGTGATGCTTACTTCCGCACGGCTGCAGCTATGAATAAAGCTCAACCGCAGACTCCTTTACATGTCTGAGATTTGACCAATTTTCCCTTCATCATTTGGTCTAAGTTAACATGGGAAACAGCTTTTCTGTCTGTATGGTGACATGCTATCATCTCAAGAATTGGTATCTCCCTTTACCCTTGTATGTATTTATATACATGTGTATTTGGGGAATGAGCTAGAAATCTAAAGGTTTGAGGAAGTATAGAGAGCACAAAGCTGGATAGAGGGAAGATAAGGTCTTGACAAAGCTTTGTTCGGCACAGTGAACCTCCTGAGGGCTGAATACAGAAAGACAGACAGAGACTGTGTGCGTCAGTCAGTAAAATGACTGAAGGAGCAGTCCGACAGCCTCAGGAGTGCGACAAGCATACTAAGGATTTCACAGAAGTGGGAGAAGAAAAGCAAAGGAATTTTGGGAAATGAACATCTTCACTGTCCTCCAGAACGCACACTGCTACACTGTTAGAAATTACCAGCATTTCACAATAATTAACAGTATTATTTTTTTACAGTAACTTGTTGTATTTAAGTTCCCCTGTAATATCCCAATGAATACCTGTAAAAACGACAGTATCTTTGGATTTTTACAGCATTTAACTCTAATTTTACAGTAAAATCCTGCAATCAAAAACCCCTGTTATATCACAACAAGGTCTGTAATATCACAGCAACACAGTAAAAAAATGCAAGGATTTCACATTATTCAACAGTATTATTACAGAGAAATACTGTATTGAACCCTGGGAAGTCACATGACATAACCGAACTTGGTTTGAACTGAAGGTGCGGCGGTTTCCCTCTTCTCATCCTGGCTGAATGGAAAAGGTGAGCAGCATGCATAACTCTGTTTGCAGCACTTACACCCATGTTATTTAATATGATGATAATATTTACTTTCAAATGAACGTTATCCGTATGTGTGACGGGTTTTGTCTGGTATGTGGTGCAAGAAGAACGTCACGGCCATACAGGTCATGCTCTCACTCTGGTTATCCTCTTTTAATCTGGTATAGAAAGCAGCAACACACAATGCTGTCATCAATGATGTTAACCAACTGCATTTGTTCAGGTCTGTGTATCAGAGAGCAGAGCAGAGCAGAGATCTTAAATAATAGATATAAGAATTATGGCAGACCGGAAGTCAGCTAGCGAGTAAGCTATGTGGCTAACTCGCTAGCTGTGGCTAATGGTTAGCATCAGCTCAACACAGAATATGCATAAAATCACCATTTCTGCACAGAAATATCTGTAACTTTCAGAATACATGCTTGTATAGTTCACAGTCAAAATATACATTACTGAAAATCACTCTAAAACATTAAACAGAATATATTCATTTCAACATCGCTCTGATACACCCACCTCCGGCTTAGAAGATTCTTTCTTTGCCAAGTCACGTAGGCTACGGTGCCGGAGAAGGGACACTGCAGTTGCGCGTTTAACCCACCAGGTGGCTCCAAAACACATATAAATGACAAGCACATCAATTTTGTAGAAATTCATAATAGGTTATTTCTAACTCTGTTACATATGACACAGTTCATACTACTTGTCAATAGCGGGCTATTGTTTCCACTCAGATGTCTTTTCGTTCCGGACTGTTACCGGTACTGTTGTCGTCATGTTCGCTCGTGGGGCTGGTCTGCTCTGGGTGAGCGCGTGCGGCGGTACATGGAAGTGTACCGCCGCACGAGAAATGAACCCTTTCTCGAACCAATTGGCTCAAGTGGTTCGATGCCTCATGAGGCTTCATCTCACCATCACTACAAAACAGCATACTAATGCCCCCTATTATTACTACCAGTGTGGGGTGCCTGACTGCTACAGAAAACACACGGGACTGCAAATTCATGTTTAGGCAGCAGAGGTCCTACCTGCAGGCTGCTAGGCCAATACCATCAGCTCTACCACCTGACCCATCAGCTCTACCACCTGACACATCCTTGAAATGTAAAGATTTGTATTCAAATATTTAAAATGCATCCTCTGTCATGTGCTCAATGTGATGCTTCACATAGGCCAAACCTGTGTTGAGTGACAAATACACACAAAACACATAGAATATATCAGACATTTAGGCTTTCATTTATGTGGCAACTTAATTCATCAGAATGTTACCATTACAAAAAACCCAAAAAATTCTACACTCATGTAGACAGGCTCATTATTTTGTTGCATGAATGATATTGGACTTAGCCTTCTTAAAAGTGGCAAAAACATTTTGCTGCTGGCCCTGTGCACAGCAGTACACTGCTTTGCTTCTATGCTGAAGAAGTGGAGACTCCTCTTCTCCAAACTGTGTGTGGGGTGACCAGCATCTACAGTAGGTGATGCACTGACTATATCTAGTTTATACATCCCCCATCAATAATCCAAACGATACCTTTAATAATAGTAAGTGATGAAAATCATACCTGCTTCTATGACGTTGGCTTTCTCAGTCCAAGTGGTCTTGAATTTTGGAAGAAGGATCGCTGCAGCTGTCAGTTCAGGGTCTCCCATCATCCCACCAAAGCGCTTCTGGACACCAACCTGAATGGCTCTGATTAGTGGTAGGCACAACTTGCAGGATACTTCCAGCTGGCTGAGTTTTGCTTCTAACTGGAAGATCACTGGCAGCAGCCATCCCATGTGTGTGTTTGTATCTGACTGAAGGATGTTTAATGCCTTCGTCACAGGCTTCATCACTGTGCAGTACTGGGTCAAGAAGGCGATTTCAGCCGGACTCAGCCTATATGACATAAAGCAAATATCAACAGATAAATATGTTATGATATCAAATAAATCCACTCATGTTCTATTCAGACTGTATGCTCAATGTGTGTGTATTTATGTACTATTCTCCCTCTGTGTTTTATAGAAAAATGTGTAATTGAAAATGTAATGGAGAATGTGTGAGAGAGTCATTATTTCAAACTGAATAGTGATTACATAATGTATTCCATTTCAGGAGTACTCACATTTTCACCTTCAATTTCTCACAGACATTTCTGATGGCACCCTCTCCCTTCTCGTTTATAATTTGTATGATCCTCTCCACAACCATGTATGTGGAGTTCCACCGTGTTTGATTTGGCCGTATGAACTGGAGGTTGCACTCTTCTTCCACAGTTTCTGCAGCCATATGTGACCGACCTGTTTTGTTCCACAGTCATTTCCCAAAGGCTGCACGTGATAGCCGCTTGTATGTATCATTCTGTTCTTCTGCCTTGGCAGCATCTGTTGTGGCGATTAAGTTTAACAGGTGACACGCGCACCTTTGATGAGGAGGCAGTTGGTATTCAAGACCGTTGTTTTCTTCCAGGATGTTGAATGTGTCTTGATGGGTGACTTTGGGCACTTCTTCAGAAGAGTCTGACTCGGCTTCCGTCATTTAGGGGAGGGGCCAAAAATGATGACGTCTGAAGCCTCGCTGCCCGGCTATATCACATGACTGCTTCGGGAAGTGGTTCAGAGTTTGCCGCGAGGTTCTACATTTATATAGACCCCTCAGGCTCCATTCAAAATGTGGGTTTTGAAGCAGAATTGCGGTCAGTTGAGAGTTTGGATAGTTTGGATACTAGAGTTTGGATAGCGTTTATATAATTTGGAGAGTTTAGGGAGAGAGAGAGAGATTTAGGAGATTGATGATTGTACCATTTGGGGAAAATTTACACACACAGAATACATTCAAACAATTTCTTATACACATGTGTGATCATTTATGTACAGAAATGACTTTATCATGGAGCAGCCGGTTGCGCAGTGGTTAGGGCAGCAGCTTCGTGTACAGAGGTCTAACGTCCTTGGCGCGGTGATCACGGGTTCGACTCTCGGCCCGGGATCAGTTTCCCCCAGTGTCTTCTCCCTGTTACCACACTGTCTGTATAGAATAATATAACTGCTTGAATGATCTTTATGCAATTATTTGGCCATCCATTTTTTGTAATTCATAGTCATTCCCAACAGACATAACAGACACAAAAAAATGCAATGCATCACACATTATGTGGTTCAGATACAGCTGCCTGTGATTATACACTTGGCCAGTAGGTGGTTTCATGTGCACATGAAGCTTCGAGAAATGAACCCTTTCTCGAACCAATTGGCTCAAGTGGTTCGATGCCTCATGAGGCTTCATCTCACCATCACTACAAAACAGCATACTAATGCCCCCTATTATTACTACCAGTGTGGGGTGCCTGACTGCTACAGAAAACACACGGGACTGCAAATTCATGTTTAGGCAGCAGAGGTCCTACCTGCAGGCTGCTAGGCCAATACCATCAGCTCTACCACCTGACCCATCAGCTCTACCACCTGACACATCCTTGAAATGTAAAGATTTGTATTCAAATATTTAAAACGCAAAATGAGTGATTACATTAGACTCCATTTATTACTTTGTATGATTTACTACCTCTGACAATGAACAATATTTATCCTTTAATGTTAAATCCATGCTATTGTGTGTTACTATGTTACAGCCATGTGCCACTTACACCACTGCTGTGGACATTAATACTCCAGAACGCCCCAGCACCTCCTGCTTGATCATTCAAGGTAAGGTTCAAGGTTACTTGCATCTACACTGATAAAAATAAACTGCTTGACAGGGGTGGAAAGAGTACCAAAAAAATCTACTCAAGTAAAAGTACTGTTACCTTGAGGAAATTTTACTTAGTAAAAGTAAAAGTACTGGTGTAAAAATCTACTCAAGTAAAAGTAAAAAGTCGCTCATTTAAAATGTACTCTACTGTAGAAGTTACTTAGTTACTTCTTAGGGGGGGTGTGTAATCTCTCCCCATGCTATAAAAAAGTACAAAAACATACACAAAGCTCAAACTCACTTTTTTATTAAAGAAAACATAGATCACAGATAGATCCAGATTACCGTTCCTCCTTAATTACTCAATGAACTTGCTATTTAGTTTGAGCAGGAGCTGGTTTTCAAAGTTAGTAGAGTTCATTCTAGCTCGGTTTGCAGTGAACAGCAGTCCAGCACAGCTGAAGAGGCGCTCCCAAGCAGCAAAAGCAGGCAGGCCAGTGTTGAGTTTGAGAGAGAGCTTTCTGATGAGAGCAAAAGAGTTCAGTAGGTCCATTTTGTCTGAGACACAGGCAAGGAACCCATCTAGCTCACTTGTGCTTTTTGACCTTTTGGACTTCAGTGATGAGAAGAAATCGTCCTCATCTGATGAGTGGCCGACATGCTCCATCTCATCCTCTGTCATGTGCTCAATGTGATGCTTCACATAGGCCAAACCTGTGTTGAGTGACAAATACACACAAAACACATAGAATATATCAGACATTTAGGCTTTCATTTATGTGGCAACTTAATTCATCAGAATGTTACCATTACAAAAAACCCAAAAAATTCTACACTCATGTAGACAGGCTCATTATTTTGTTGCATGAATGATATTGGACTTAGCCTTCTTAAAAGTGGCAAAAACATTTTGCTGCTGGCCCTGTGCACAGCAGTACACTGCTTTGCTTCTATGCTGAAGAAGTGGAGACTCCTCTTCTCCAAACTGTGTGTGGGGTGACCAGCATCTACAGTAGGTGATGCACTGACTATATCTAGTTTATACATCCCCCATCAATAATCCAAACGATACCTTTAATAATAGTAAGTGATGAAAATCATACCTGCTTCTATGACGTTGGCTTTCTCAGTCCAAGTGGTCTTGAATTTTGGAAGAAGGATCGCTGCAGCTGTCAGTTCAGGGTCTCCCATCATCCCACCAAAGCGCTTCTGGACACCAACCTGAATGGCTCTGATTAGTGGTAGGCACAACTTGCAGGATACTTCCAGCTGGCTGAGTTTTGCTTCTAACTGGAAGATCACTGGCAGCAGCCATCCCATGTGTGTGTTTGTATCTGACTGAAGGATGTTTAATGCCTTCGTCACAGGCTTCATCACTGTGCAGTACTGGGTCAAGAAGGCGATTTCAGCCGGACTCAGCCTATATGACATAAAGCAAATATCAACAGATAAATATGTTATGATATCAAATAAATCCACTCATGTTCTATTCAGACTGTATGCTCAATGTGTGTGTATTTATGTACTATTCTCCCTCTGTGTTTTATAGAAAAATGTGTAATTGAAAATGTAATGGAGAATGTGTGAGAGAGTCATTATTTCAAACTGAATAGTGATTACATAATGTATTCCATTTCAGGAGTACTCACATTTTCACCTTCAATTTCTCACAGACATTTCTGATGGCACCCTCTCCCTTCTCGTTTATAATTTGTATGATCCTCTCCACAACCATGTATGTGGAGTTCCACCGTGTTTGATTTGGCCGTATGAACTGGAGGTTGCACTCTTCTTCCACAGTTTCTGCAGCCATATGTGACCGACCTGTTTTGTTCCACAGTCATTTCCCAAAGGCTGCACGTGATAGCCGCTTGTATGTATCATTCTGTTCTTCTGCCTTGGCAGCATCTGTTGTGGCGATTAAGTTTAACAGGTGACACGCGCACCTTTGATGAGGAGGCAGTTGGTATTCAAGACCGTTGTTTTCTTCCAGGATGTTGAATGTGTCTTGATGGGTGACTTTGGGCACTTCTTCAGAAGAGTCTGACTCGGCTTCCGCGGACAGGCTCTGCTCCCCAAACACGCTGAATGCTTTGATAAAATTTGACCCGCTGTCTGTTGTGGTTCTTACAACTTTTCCCCTTAACCCGTACTGACAGTGAACGTCATCAAGGGCACCTGCTAGCACATCGAACGTGTGGGACCCCCTCAACCTCTGGCATGCAAGTGCAGCGGATCTTCTCTCCAAGGTTTCTTCATCTATCCAATGACAGGTGACCCCTATGAAACTTCTCTGGTGTGCTGTCCAACAATCGGTGGTAGTTGCAACATAACTGACTCCACTGAGGTGTGACACCACAGCCTTCTTCATTTGAGTGGAAGCTGCCTGTATTCTGGCCCGGAGAGTCGGGCTGGAAATTATCTTGCATTGAGGATTCATTGTTGATACAAGTTCTTTAAAAGCAGGTTGTTCAACCATAGCAAATGGATGAAGGCCTTCACAAATGAAGTTAATCAGAACCTTGTCAACTTTTGCTTGCTTTTGCTGGTTCCACCCACTGCCACAAAGTCAGATATTATTGCTTGCTTGCTTGGGGTATTTTCTGGTTCCAGGGTCCGCTTCCGTGCTGCCACGAGGTCAGTGTAGACCTTCATCTTTGATAGATGTTTCCTCTGTGAACAAAAAACAAACAAACATCATCATATAAATCATCAAAACCATGTTTTCATTAAACATACAGTTAAAATATTTTTTATATTAATAGATTTATTCATATTTTTCAAAGTGTCATGTAGAAAGAGTAGACTATATCATGGATGGGTCACTGGCAGACTTTAAGTGTGGTCCCAGATCACCTGGTTTTATCCTGAATATAAGATTACTGAATGAAAAACATTCACCAATATATCAATCAATCAATCAATCTTTATTTATATAGCATCAAATCACAACAACAGTCATATCAAGGAACTTTACACATAGAGCAGGTCTAGACCATACTCTTTAATTTCATTTTAAAGAGACCCAATATTAGAACAACACTAAAAGATTTTTTATTAGCCAAAACTTAATAACTTTTTGGTATATTTTTCGATGTGTTAATACACTCATAAGCAAGCATCATAGCAATATTAGCATAATTTTGTGTGAAATTAAGGTATGAGTCAAATTTGATTGTTTAAAATGAAGCTTACTAGCTTACTACCAAGTTAGCTAACGTTAACTAGCACTATAAAGCTGGCTGCTAACACTGACGTTATCATACCATGATTGAGTAAAGTTATGAATTGCATGGATCCATGATTAATTGCATGTATCGTTATTTAGCTTCACGTGAGGTGATCTTACCTGTACATGCTTGCGCAGGTTGGAAGCAGAGTTTTTGTAGGTGGATAGCTGCGTCACTTTCGGCATACAAAGTTTACATTGCATGATGAAATTGTTGTCATTCGCGGACTTGAACTCAAATAAGTCCTTTAAATATGGCCAGGGACTGGCCTAACGTTCTCCGTGCGTGTCTCTGTGTCCCAAATTCGACCCTTCTCCATCGATACACGTGTCTCCATCCACACTCTCGTCTCCATCTGTCTCCATCGTCTTTTAGCTAGCTCCTCTGTGGCACCAACGTCTCGACGTTTCTGACCTTCTGCCGCTGCAATTGTCCAGAGCCAATCAGATGGACAGTTACTGGCACGCAGACTCAGTGCAAGTTAATTTTTTTTTCTTTTTTACTTTGTAACGGAAGCTATTTAAAATGTAGTGAAGTAAATTATTTCCAACAATATGTACTTGAGTAAAAGTAAAATTACTGATTTTAAAATTACACAAAAAACTACTCAATTACAGTAACGAGAGTAAATGTAACTCGTTACTTTCCACCCCTGCTGCTTGATCTACTTAAAAAAATCAAGGCAACTTTTTGCATCAGATTATTATGTAGACAAAGTAAGACTAGTCTTTGTATGAACAACATACATTGCTGAATGTAAAAAATACATTTGTAAGTAAAGACAACTTAATTTATCAAGTAAAGTCAACTTAATTTATCAACTAAGGTCAACTTCACTTTTCTTGTAAAATTATGTTGACTTTACTGGCAAAATTAAGTTGACTCTACTTGCTAAATGTATTTCTTGCATTCAAATATTTACGTTGTTCCTACAAAGACTGGTCTTGCTTAATCTATATAATTATCTGATGCAAAAGGTTGCCTTGATTATTTTAAGTAGAACTAGCACAATTGTTATAAGTGAAATATTATGGCAATCCATCCATCCATCCATCCATCCATTTTCCTCCGCTTATCCGGGACCGGTCAATGTGTGTGTATTTATGTACTATTCTCCCTCTGTGTTTTATAGAAAAATGTGTAATTGAAAATGTAATGGAGAATGTGTGAGAGAGTCATTATTTCAAACTGAATAGTGATTACATAATGTATTCCATTTCAGGAGTACTCACATTTTCACCTTCAATTTCTCACAGACATTTCTGATGGCACCCTCTCCCTTCTCGTTTATAATTTGTATGATCCTCTCCACAACCATGTATGTGGAGTTCCACCGTGTTTGATTTGGCCGTATGAACTGGAGGTTGCACTCTTCTTCCACAGTTTCTGCAGCCATATGTGACCGACCTGTTTTGTTCCACAGTCATTTCCCAAAGGCTGCACGTGATAGCCGCTTGTATGTATCATTCTGTTCTTCTGCCTTGGCAGCATCTGTTGTGGCGATTAAGTTTAACAGGTGACACGCGCACCTTTGATGAGGAGGCAGTTGGTATTCAAGACCGTTGTTTTCTTCCAGGATGTTGAATGTGTCTTGATGGGTGACTTTGGGCACTTCTTCAGAAGAGTCTGACTCGGCTTCCGCGGACAGGCTCTGCTCCCCAAACACGCTGAATGCTTTGATAAAATTTGACCCGCTGTCTGTTGTGGTTCTTACAACTTTTCCCCTTAACCCGTACTGACAGTGAACGTCATCAAGGGCACCTGCTAGCACATCGAACGTGTGGGACCCCCTCAACCTCTGGCATGCAAGTGCAGCGGATCTTCTCTCCAAGGTTTCTTCATCTATCCAATGACAGGTGACCCCTATGAAACTTCTCTGGTGTGCTGTCCAACAATCGGTGGTAGTTGCAACATAACTGACTCCACTGAGGTGTGACACCACAGCCTTCTTCATTTGAGTGGAAGCTGCCTGTATTCTGGCCCGGAGAGTCGGGCTGGAAATTATCTTGCATTGAGGATTCATTGTTGATACAAGTTCTTTAAAAGCAGGTTGTTCAACCATAGCAAATGGATGAAGGCCTTCACAAATGAAGTTAATCAGAACCTTGTCAACTTTTGCTTGCTTTTGCTGGTTCCACCCACTGCCACAAAGTCAGATATTAT
The DNA here is from genome assembly GCA_029853015.1 of Chelidonichthys spinosus. Taxonomy (NCBI): domain Eukaryota; kingdom Metazoa; phylum Chordata; class Actinopteri; order Perciformes; family Triglidae; genus Chelidonichthys; species Chelidonichthys spinosus. The sequence continues at coordinate 625,881 of CM056826.1, forward strand.
TGCTTGCTTGCTTGGGGTATTTTCTGGTTCCAGGGTCCGCTTCCGTGCTGCCACGAGGTCAGTGTAGACCTTCATCTTTGATAGATGTTTCCTCTGTGAACAAAAAACAAACAAACATCATCATATAAATCATCAAAACCATGTTTTCATTAAACATACAGTTAAAATATTTTTTATATTAATAGATTTATTCATATTTTTCAAAGTGTCATGTAGAAAGAGTAGACTATATCATGGATGGGTCACTGGCAGACTTTAAGTGTGGTCCCAGATCACCTGGTTTTATCCTGAATATAAGATTACTGAATGAAAAACATTCACCAATATATCAATCAATCAATCAATCTTTATTTATATAGCATCAAATCACAACAACAGTCATATCAAGGAACTTTACACATAGAGCAGGTCTAGACCATACTCTTTAATTTCATTTTAAAGAGACCCAATATTAGAACAACACTAAAAGATTTTTTATTAGCCAAAACTTAATAACTTTTTGGTATATTTTTCGATGTGTTAATACACTCATAAGCAAGCATCATAGCAATATTAGCATAATTTTGTGTGAAATTAAGGTATGAGTCAAATTTGATTGTTTAAAATGAAGCTTACTAGCTTACTACCAAGTTAGCTAACGTTAACTAGCACTATAAAGCTGGCTGCTAACACTGACGTTATCATACCATGATTGAGTAAAGTTATGAATTGCATGGATCCATGATTAATTGCATGTATCGTTATTTAGCTTCACGTGAGGTGATCTTACCTGTACATGCTTGCGCAGGTTGGAAGCAGAGTTTTTGTAGGTGGATAGCTGCGTCACTTTCGGCATACAAAGTTTACATTGCATGATGAAATTGTTGTCATTCGCGGACTTGAACTCAAATAAGTCCTTTAAATATGGCCAGGGACTGGCCTAACGTTCTCCGTGCGTGTCTCTGTGTCCCAAATTCGACCCTTCTCCATCGATACACGTGTCTCCATCCACACTCTCGTCTCCATCTGTCTCCATCGTCTTTTAGCTAGCTCCTCTGTGGCACCAACGTCTCGACGTTTCTGACCTTCTGCCGCTGCAATTGTCCAGAGCCAATCAGATGGACAGTTACTGGCACGCAGACTCAGTGCAAGTTAATTTTTTTTTCTTTTTTACTTTGTAACGGAAGCTATTTAAAATGTAGTGAAGTAAATTATTTCCAACAATATGTACTTGAGTAAAAGTAAAATTACTGATTTTAAAATTACACAAAAAACTACTCAATTACAGTAACGAGAGTAAATGTAACTCGTTACTTTCCACCCCTGCTGCTTGATCTACTTAAAAAAATCAAGGCAACTTTTTGCATCAGATTATTATGTAGACAAAGTAAGACTAGTCTTTGTATGAACAACATACATTGCTGAATGTAAAAAATACATTTGTAAGTAAAGACAACTTAATTTATCAAGTAAAGTCAACTTAATTTATCAACTAAGGTCAACTTCACTTTTCTTGTAAAATTATGTTGACTTTACTGGCAAAATTAAGTTGACTCTACTTGCTAAATGTATTTCTTGCATTCAAATATTTACGTTGTTCCTACAAAGACTGGTCTTGCTTAATCTATATAATTATCTGATGCAAAAGGTTGCCTTGATTATTTTAAGTAGAACTAGCACAATTGTTATAAGTGAAATATTATGGCAATCCATCCATCCATCCATCCATCCATTTTCCTCCGCTTATCCGGGACCGGGTCGCGGGGGCAGCTGCCTGAGCAGGGACGCCCAGACTTCCCTCTCCCCGGACACTTCCCCCAGCTCCTCCGGGAGGACCCCAAGGCGTTCCTAGGCCAGCCGGGTGACATAGTCACTCCAGCGTGTCCTGGGTCTTCCTCGGGGTCTCCTCCCGGTGGGGCATGCCTGGAACAACTCCCGAGGGAGGCGTCCAGGGGGCATCCGATACAGATGCCCGAGCAACCTCAACTGGCTCCTCTCGATGTGGAGGAGCAGCGGCTCTACTCCGAGCTCCTCCCGTGTGACGGAGCTCCTCACCCTATCTCTAAGGGAGCGCCCCGCCACCCTGCGGAAGAAGCTCATTTCGGCCGCTTGTATCCGGGATCTTATTCTTTCGGTCATGACCCAAAGTTCATGACCATAGGTTATGGCAATCCAGTTATTACATTTTGTGATACCTTGTTTAAAAAGCCAACATTGTAGTCACTAGATAATCAAAATTCACAGGGTTCAAAGTTTAGAAATTATAAATATGTTCACCAAAAATGGTATCTGCCAAACATATTTTGAAATATTGTGTACAAGACGATATTGTACTTGTACTACCTAGTTGTGCCAGAGAAAAGATCAGTCAAGATCAAGTCACCAAAATTGACAGGATTTATTTTGAATGTGCTCATAACATTCAATTGAATAAATGCTGCCATGAAGTCAAATGTCAAGATAGGGATGGAAGGTATTATACACAGGCCAACACAACAACAAACGGGTTTTAGTATTTGTTTTAACATGTTATATGAAAATATATTATGGAAGTAAATCTGTCATCGGATATTGAAATTTAAAAAGCCATTGAATTTCTAGCACTGAATATTTATGCAGTGAAATTATGTATCTATGTTTTGCTTCTGAATTTAACGCTATTGTTCAATGTTCACAAATTCAATGTTAAAAATGTCAATGTTAAAAAAAACTTAATCAGTCAGACTGAAGCTCTGCCTCAAGCAGCAGGTGTCTGTCAGCTCCCACCAGTGGTGGCTACAGCCACAGATAGATGCAGCCACCTGGTACGATCATCAGTGGGAACCGGCGTGTGTTACTCCGTCGAATATGATACGTATGTCAGGGCTGACCTTCACCGCGTGGTGTTGGACAACGTTATCATATTCAACGGGGAAACGAACACCACATTTAATTATTTTTATGAATTGAATTGTATACATTGTATTGCGCTTCTGAATTTGTTATGTTGAAATTATTTAAATAAAGAGATAAATTCTGAGGCAAAACATTCAGAAAATTAACTTTCACTGCATAAATATTCAGTGCTAGAAATTCAATGCCTTTTTAGTTTCAAAATCTGATGACAGCTTTACTTCCATAATATAGGCGATAGTGATTTGCCTGACCAGAGCTGAATTATGTGCCATTTAAAGGGCAGCAAACTAATGGAATTCATATAAAACCACCCTTATCAAAATATGTAAACGGAATGTTGTAACCTGAGACAAACGTTTTTACTTGAACCTGATAAGCTCACTCAAACCCTGTACATTCATACATACATACATAAATACATACATACATACATACATACATACAATGTCTTTATGGCCTTTAGGCATGTAGACTGACCTTGAGGTCATGGACCTTTGAGGACATTTTTTTGTTCACATCCTCCAGCTCTAAGAAGATCTTCTGAAACACCTCAAAAGGTATATTTCAGATGTTTAGGGTAGCTTAGTTCCAAGGAATATATAAGGCCCATCAGGTAGGTACAAGCATGTGCCACATCAGCAATACCAAAAAGCACCTCTGAGTCCTCGATGGCTATTCCAGCTTGCTTGTGGAGACCGTCATCCTTGGCTTTGCAGACCACAAAGATGTTGAGGACAAATGAAGTAATGGCCTCTTGGATGGCTGTCTCATCACTGTCGTCAAAAACCTGTGAAATACACCAAAGAGAATCAAACCTGTTGTCACTGTTGCTTCTGTATGTTCCTAAAGATGGGCAGAGCACAAAAAAGTATCCAATGCAACAATCCTACAAATTTGCAAATTGATTCAATATCTAATTTGGGTGTTTTAAGCAACACAACAGAATCCTTCACTGCACTGCACTGCACTGCAAATTGAAGCAAGTCATTCCAAATAGCAACAACATAGGTGGTGGCTGTTCTTAGGAAGATTAAAACACACAAAGCCAAAGAGTGGATGGACTAGGTTGTAGGCTCCTTAAAGACTGCTGAACAGCAAGGGAAGTTTACCAAAGTTTTCCAGCTGCTCATGAACACAAACTTGAGTAGAAATTGATAATTGAGTGGAAACACACATGATACCACTAAGCCATCAGCTATCCTAAACTATCCTAACAGCCTTGTCTCATATATCACAGCTTTGAATCAGAGAAACAGTTATATTTTCTTTACCTAGTATTCCTTGATTAAGTCCTCTGTCTTTTCCCCAAGATTGAGAATGAGGCCTCTGATGACAGCAATGTTGTTGTCCTGCAAAAATATTAAATATGAAATTATGTTAACTACAGGCCTGTCCAGGGTGTACCCTGCCTTCGCCCAATGACAGCTGGGATCGGCTCCAGCCCCCCCGCGACCCTGAATACAGGATAAGCGGTAGAAAATGGATGGATGGATGGATGTTAACTACAAACGTCATAATTCTACTTGTACATAAAACTACTACACTGTTGTAAGTACATGCCTGATTTAACATGTCAAGGGTGTCATCAAGTTTCTTTCCAACGGCTCCTCACTGCCTCCTGTACAGTGTCAACAGTTTGGGCCTGTATTGGTCCAGCTTCCCCAGGAATGTGGACTGGAGTGGCTTCAGTGTGATCCTCTGAAATTCCTCCTCAATCTGAGAGATTGAGACCAAATGAGAAAATGGAGAAACATCACAAGATACAGACAAAAGAAAAACAGAGACACAGGGCAAGAGAAGCAAAACCTTAAAGTGCACATACATATGTCTGTATATGTATATATACACTCACACACACACACACACATGCATTCACATATATTTAAATAGGCATAAATACAGACTTGATCACAATGTTTTCAATAGGAATTATGCAGTCATCATATCTTAACATAAATATTTTTTTCTGATTTGTATTAAATTCCCATTCTCTATCTACAGTAAATCAAATGTTGTAGGTATGGGTCATTGATAGGAATTGATAAGTGCCAAGGTAATTCAGGGATTAAGCATGCTTGGAGCCCCCTGCAAAATTGCGAGATAAACTAGCTCCGCTAAACTAGCGCCGCTAAACTAGCGCTTCTCAACTAGCGCTTCTCAACTAGCACCGTTAAACCAGCACCTCTAAACTAGCATCGTTAAACCAGCGCCACTAAATTAGCCCCGCTAAACTAAATCCGCTAAACTAAATCCGTTAAACTAGCGCCGCTAAGCTAGCGCCTCTAAACTACCACCGTTAAACCAGCTGATATAATAAAACGATGCAAGCTAGCGCGGCAGGCTCAAATAAAGCCACAATCTAAACTAGCATAAAATGTGAGCATTATTGTTGGATATTTTGACTGTCAAGTTTTTAATTTTACAAAACAATACGACCACTGGGGGAAAAAAAACTGTAGCATCAACCAATACTCTGCAAACTTTATTCTTACCTTAAACTTCAGTCTGTGTCTCCTTGGTGCCACCTGTTCTGCCAACCTGGCTGCAGACAAAATGACGGACCACAAGCACCTTGCAGGAAATCTCCTCCCATTTCACAATTATATTGGAAAAGAGTAAATAAAACAAGATCATTGCTTGTCGTGTGGGTTTTGCCTACCTGGCGCCGATTACATGAGTTAAAGAAAAAATTTACATTGTCTTGTTGTATGAACAAATGCAAATTAAGTCCAGGACTAGATTTGTTTTTGTAGAGATAGAAGCGTACATTTTCATTGTTAATATCACATTATGTAATTGTGTAACATTTACAGCCTCTCAGAAAAAATGTTCTCAGTGTAGTATCGACATTTCTAACTCGGTATTTTGATTTGATTCTAGAAATCTACATCACCACAATAAATAATAATAATAATGATAACAAATTACATTTGTATAGCCCTTTGTGTCTGAAGCAGAGCTCAAAGTGCTCATAACACATAACACACAAGGACATGTCATGATGGGCCCACACCCTTTGTTTTTACACGGAGTAGCTGCTTTCTTCAGCAGCTATTAAGTCTTCAACCTCGAGTATCCTGCCACTGCATCGTCGACGCTTGAGTTCATTCAAAGGTATTGTATAAAGATCTCATTTAACCTTGTAATTCACATTATAGTACAGGCTTCCAACTCAATGATTGTCTTAAGGTCTAAATTGCTGACAATGGAGGTACCTGAGGCTAGCCTGGTGAGACCATCCTGATCTCGCAAACTCATCCATAAATCTATTTAAAACTGAAACTATCTTTGCTTATTAACAGGTGCTTCCTGGGCATCAACCCTGGAAGAGGCTCCAAGACCAAGGAGCGGACAACAATGAACCCTCATGCGAACGCCCTTTTGAGGAAACCTATTGACTTTGAGTGGGCATCATCGTGAGACAGGTAGTTGACTCGCAAGTTTCTGCACAATTTCTCTGCATTTTAAGATGGCTTTGGAAATTTTGACTAGGAAGTTGAATTTCTTGAATTCTTGAATTTCTTGACATTTGCTGTATGTTGAAAAATATTTATTTGTTAATAAATATGCCGTTGGGCTAACATTGACTTGACCTCAGAGTTGTTTGTTGGGGGGGAAATGGAAGCTTCATCTGCATTACTTTCACAGAAAATGACTGGCCAATTTTAGCATGACTTCCACAGTATACATAAATTCACAGTGAATTACTGTCGATTTGTGCATTTGTGCATTACTTTCACAGTAAAGGGTTGTTTTGTGCATCCTTTGTGTCTGTCTGATTGCATTATTGTGTGTACATGCTTTAGTTTGTGTTCAATGACAGATTGTTGTATTTACATTGTTGAAGCCAAGGACTTATAGATAGTCTCCAAACTCTGGTCAGACAGCCTGTCATTGTTTTTCTTCATATTATAATATTCACTATCAGTGAAACTACTCCAGAAACAATAGTTGAAAAAAATTTCCTATTGCGTTAACGGGCTATCTCATTCTTTTAATTTCCTCTTTTTAGTTAACATTTTAATGGACACTGGATATTATATTATATTATATCATATCATATCATATCATATCATATTATATTATATTATATACTACAACAGGGTTCTCAAGTTTTTGGGGACAGGGGAGAACATTTTCCAAGGAAGGACCCCTCTAAACATATGCTTCATCCATTTGTGTGGTATTTGTATTCTTTGGAATTATTTGTATGCTAAAACATTTAAACCTAAATACTGTATTTTTCAGACCTGTTTCAAAGTGATAAACAGAAACACCTTGTAGTTTGAATCATGTCAAGATGAGCAGAGATCCTTTATCAGTCCCACCGCAGAGGAATTTGAAATTGTATTTAATATTAATAACACTTACATTACTTTAAACAGAGGGGTTTTATTACAAATTGCATTTTTACTTGACGACATTTATAGCCTCCAATTTAGAGACACACAAAAAAAACAGTAAAAATAGAAATAGAAAAAATAGAAATAGAATAAGGGCAGTAAGCTATGTACAAGAATAAATTAATAAATACAGTATATACATTTACAGATAAATAGATGCTATGGGTGGGATAATACAATTGTCCGGAGGGGGAGTGCTTCCAAAAAAGGATTGGTAGCAAGACTGGCATAGTCCTCATGAATCCAGATTTAAACTCACCAGTCTACAGCTGACTTTCCCGAAATGATTCACCTTCAGATACAACAGGTTGTATAAACTGAATATTTTCCTTCATTTATTTTTTAACCAATGAGCTGAAGACCGCCCATCTTCCTGATGAACCAGAGGTCTTGTACGTCAGTGTTGGTCCAGAAGGATTGCATGCCACTGGATTTTCTGTGTGTTGACATAAAACGTTACCAAGTTGTCATGTCTCTGTTAATCCTTTCTCTCCATGCCCTTATAAATGCATAATATGAATGTATTCTAGATCAATTTAATAAAAAAAAAAAAACACACACACACACACACACACACAGCGAATGCCACATCTATGTGTAGTTGTCTGATTCCTCAGTTAAAAAAAAATCAAAAATTCAAAAAACATTTTCACTGGAGAGAATAACGGTTTTCTCCCCCTCTAACTAACGCAAAGGGAAGATTGCAACTGTATTAACACACATTCAAAGATTCATGGCCAGTAGAGAGAATGAAAATTTAAGACGCTTCAGTCTTGGATTCACTTTCAAAACCGAAAGGAACACTTGAAACATGTGAATAAACAATACTACGATGGGTTTTATTTATTTGTTTGTGTGCATCTGTGTGTGTGTGTGTGTGTGTGTGTGTGTGTAGGAGCATATACAGTAACTATGAAGCAGAGGGGTTGCTGTGTGCCTGAGAGCAATCCGGTGTTTGTGTGTGTGAGTTGAACTCCCTTTTATTTCACTCTGCTGAGGAAACAAAAGCCAGTTTGCAGAGCTCTGAGCCTTTGAGAAATCATGCTTTACCCTTATACAAACACCCCTGTGGAAATGTGCTCTTCCCCTCTCCTTTAGTCCTAGAGGTAAAATCCAAGCATCTCACACATATTTTATTATTGATATGATTAGTGTACAGACACAGACACTTCGGAGAAAGTTGACACCTGCAGAAATAGAACAGGGTGGTTGCAGGGCTTAAAATGTCTTTTTACAGGCATTAAAAAGATTGTGATTCTGTACATTTTTGAGCATGTGTTTCACCAAATCATAGTTGAAATGAAAAGCCATAGGCCGACACAACATCTCATTTTAGGATTAGGAGAGAAAAGCATAAAATATTACACAGGCATTTGAATGTACTTGAGAATCAATAGATCACGATCATGTGAATATTTTAGATATTAACAGTAGCACAACATGTACATTTGAAATCAATGCAAAAGAAAAAAATGTGTGCTGTTGGGGAATATTATTATTATTGGAATTTTGATAAATTAGATTTTTCAGTGTCAGAAGCCACACGTGTCTTGTTTTACTGTGGAATGTGAAGAAATACAGGAAGCTCACAGATTGACCTTGATAATACACCTTAATGCCACTTGCCAAGAGGTTTGTGTTTCTTGAAAATTGGAGAATATAGCCTACTTATTTTTGTTATTATTATTATTATTATTATTATTATTATTATTATTATTATTATTCTTTCAATCAAAAAAGCGGCAAACTAAAATACCGCCATCGTACTGTAGAATCGTGCTGGCAGAATTAATTGATGTAATAATTAAGTTTCAGTATAACAATTCATTTATTCACGGTATTTTTTCCGCCTCGGATATAAAAAAGATTTCCGACGGCTCCTGAAGGCCACAAGTCTGTGCAGCGAACGCAGTGAGCATTGTGATTTGAATTAACGAACCAATCAGCTGCCTCGCCAGACGGAAGCCGCTGGCTTTCCGTCAGTCTGACCCAATCAGCGCGCGGCACCGTTGTTCGCTTGCTTTTTGAATTGAGCTCGAAAAGCAGACGGACACTTAGATGGGAATACTATGAAGTAGTTAGCTGTCATCAAAATACAGCAGCAACACTTCGACATTTTGGATTATTCTCACGCATAAATGGCAACATGCGTTGATACAAGACTCGACGTTTAACGGAGAGATGTTACTGTCGATTTGTGCATTTGTGCATTACTTTCACAGTAAAGGGTTGTTTTGTGCATCCTTTGTGTCTGTCTGATTGCATTATTGTGTGTACATGCTTTAGTTTGTGTTCAATGACAGATTGTTGTATTTACATTGTTGAAGCCAAGGACTTATAGATAGTCTCCAAACTCTGGTCAGACAGCCTGTCATTGTTTTTCTTCATATTATAATATTCACTATCAGTGAAACTACTCCAGAAACAATAGTTGAAAAAAATTTCCTATTGCGTTAACGGGCTATCTCATTCTTTTAATTTCCTCTTTTTAGTTAACATTTTAATGGACACTGGATATTATATTATATTATATCATATCATATCATATCATATCATATTATATTATATTATATACTACAACAGGGTTCTCAAGTTTTTGGGGACAGGGGAGAACATTTTCCAAGGAAGGACCCCTCTAAACATATGCTTCATCCATTTGTGTGGTATTTGTATTCTTTGGAATTATTTGTATGCTAAAACATTTAAACCTAAATACTGTATTTTTCAGACCTGTTTCAAAGTGATAAACAGAAACACCTTGTAGTTTGAATCATGTCAAGATGAGCAGAGATCCTTTATCAGTCCCACCGCAGAGGAATTTGAAATTGTATTTAATATTAATAACACTTACATTACTTTAAACAGAGGGGTTTTATTACAAATTGCATTTTTACTTGACGACATTTATAGCCTCCAATTTAGAGACACACAAAAAAAACAGTAAAAATAGAAATAGAAAAAATAGAAATAGAATAAGGGCAGTAAGCTATGTACAAGAATAAATTAATAAATACAGTATATACATTTACAGATAAATAGATGCTATGGGTGGGATAATACAATTGTCCGGAGGGGGAGTGCTTCCAAAAAAGGATTGGTAGCAAGACTGGCATAGTCCTCATGAATCCAGATTTAAACTCACCAGTCTACAGCTGACTTTCCCGAAATGATTCACCTTCAGATACAACAGGTTGTGTAAACTGAATATTTTCCTTCATTTATTTTTTAACCAATGAGCTGAAGACCGCCCATCTTCCTGATGAACCAGAGGTCTTGTACGTCAGTGTTGGTCCAGAAGGATTGCATGCCACTGGATTTTCTGTGTGTTGACATAAAACGTTACCAAGTTGTCATGTCTCTGTTAATCCTTTCTCTCCATGCCCTTATAAATGCATAATATGAATGTATTCTAGATCAATTTAATAAAAAAAAAAAACACACACACACACACACACACACACACAGCGAATGCCACATCTATGTGTAGTTGTCTGATTCCTCAGTTAAAAAAAAATCAAAAATTCAAAAAACATTTTCACTGGAGAGAATAACGGTTTTCTCCCCCTCTAACTAACGCAAAGGGAAGATTGCAACTGTATTAACACACATTCAAAGATTCATGGCCAGTAGAGAGAATGAAAATTTAAGACGCTTCAGTCTTGGATTCACTTTCAAAACCGAAAGGAACACTTGAAACATGTGAATAAACAATACTACGATGGGTTTTATTTATTTGTTTGTGTGCATCTGTGTGTGTGTGTGTGTGTGTGTGTGTGTGTAGGAGCATATACAGTAACTATGAAGCAGAGGGGTTGCTGTGTGCCTGAGAGCAATCCGGTGTTTGTGTGTGTGAGTTGAACTCCCTTTTATTTCACTCTGCTGAGGAAACAAAAGCCAGTTTGCAGAGCTCTGAGCCTTTGAGAAATCATGCTTTACCCTTATACAAACACCCCTGTGGAAATGTGCTCTTCCCCTCTCCTTTAGTCCTAGAGGTAAAATCCAAGCATCTCACACATATTTTATTATTGATATGATTAGTGTACAGACACAGACACTTCGGAGAAAGTTGACACCTGCAGAAATAGAACAGGGTGGTTGCAGGGCTTAAAATGTCTTTTTACAGGCATTAAAAAGATTGTGATTCTGTACATTTTTGAGCATGTGTTTCACCAAATCATAGTTGAAATGAAAAGCCATAGGCCGACACAACATCTCATTTTAGGATTAGGAGAGAAAAGCATAAAATATTACACAGGCATTTGAATGTACTTGAGAATCAATAGATCACGATCATGTGAATATTTTAGATATTAACAGTAGCACAACATGTACATTTGAAATCAATGCAAAAGAAAAAAATGTGTGCTGTTGGGGAATATTATTATTATTGGAATTTTGATAAATTAGATTTTTCAGTGTCAGAAGCCACACGTGTCTTGTTTTACTGTGGAATGTGAAGAAATACAGGAAGCTCACAGATTGACCTTGATAATACACCTTAATGCCACTTGCCAAGAGGTTTGTGTTTCTTGAAAATTGGAGAATATAGCCTACTTATTTTTGTTATTATTATTATTATTATTATTATTATTATTATTATTATTATTATTATTATTCTTTCAATCAAAAAAGCGGCAAACTAAAATACCGCCATCGTACTGTAGAATCGTGCTGGCAGAATTAATTGATGTAATAATTAAGTTTCAGTATAACAATTCATTTATTCACGGTATTTTTTCCGCCTCGGATATAAAAAAGATTTCCGACGGCTCCTGAAGGCCACAAGTCTGTGCAGCGAACGCAGTGAGCATTGTGATTTGAATTAACGAACCAATCAGCTGCCTCGCCAGACGGAAGCCGCTGGCTTTCCGTCAGTCTGACCCAATCAGCGCGCGGCACCGTTGTTCGCTTGCTTTTTGAATTGAGCTCGAAAAGCAGACGGACACTTAGATGGGAATACTATGAAGTAGTTAGCTGTCATCAAAATACAGCAGCAACACTTCGACATTTTGGATTATTCTCACGCATAAATGGCAACATGCGTTGATACAAGACTCGACGTTTAACGGAGAGATGTTACAGAGTGTTACCGAACGAAGAGGAATTGCTTTGGATTGTTGACTTACTAGCTCGGTAGCTAGCTAAGTTAGCTTATTTAATTGAACTAGTTCGGCAGCTAACGTTAGTTTAGCGCCGCTTGCTCTCTTCTGTTGTTCCTTTATCTAAGGTACCAGCCATCGAAACAGTTGGTAAGTTTGGTTCACTTTGAGTTCATGTGTTTTTATTGTGGTGGAAAACAAACCTTAACGTTAGCCAACCTCTGGTGACGTCAAGCGAAGGGGATATTTGCTGCCGTTGTTCAAGCAGCCAACGTCAACTGGGCTAGCATTACGATAATGTTGGATACACCCTTTTAGTTAATAAACACATGGCCTAATTGTGCAAGACACGCTGTCCCTTATATTTAACATAGCACACGAAGGACAAAAGTAACGTTAATATTTTTGTTATCCACAAAACGTCTAACGTGTTGGTGAGAAATGTCCGTCAGTGCTTGTTTTACGTTTATATCACGGTACGTTTTGCCTTTTGTTTTAGCCATAACCATACATATGTGTTAATGTGTTTTTTCTCAGCACTGAAATGTTCTGTATCATACAACTCATCTGTATTTTCATGCCTAGTAACCAACCAAACCAACCTTGCCTTACTGTTATCAAAGTTATCACATCCACAGATGTCGCTTTCTCAGACTTCGGAGACACACACACACACACACACACACACACACACACACAATATATATATATATATGTGTGTGTGTGTGTGTGTGTGTGTGTTTGAAGTCATTCCAAGTTGTGTCTCTTGCCTAGTTTGACAGTTGTCACCCTTCTCCTCCTTTTCTTCCTTGTTACTGTGCGTCCTCTCTCCTGCCTGCCTCACCGTGTCCTCTGTGTCTCTCTGTTCATTCTGTGTAACTTTTGATAGTTTGGACAGTTCGGTGCCTCTGTAAGTTCCGGGCATGGCTGACAGCAGCATACTGACTTTAGGGACGGCTCGGAGTCTGTTGGTGGATACTTCGGTCTATGATTCCAGGATCGCTGAAACCACGAAGGACCATGTATTTCTGGGCATGGCATGTGAAGACGGAGAAGGTCAGTCTGCAGTCTCCTTTCTCTATATATCTCTCTCTGTGAATCCTCAATTACAGCACAGATAATACCCACTAGTGTGTGTAAAGATCAGGATTTCCCTACATGTGTGCAAGCCAAAAATGGATTTTAAACAGAAAGACAAAAAGCAGTAATAGATTAAAAAGTACAGTGGAGAAAACAGCACTATAACTGGAAAATGTAATTTGAACTACTGAACTATTCTTTGACCTACAGTGTCTTCACTCTGTGTACATGATAAACTGGCAACTAAGCTAAAACTATTCAATTCAATTTGATTTAAAGTGTGGACTACAGCAGGACTACAACATGCTCATGATTTTCAGAGTCAATACATTTCCCAACATCACCAGGAGCAAGAGCGCGACAGTGGCGAGTCTTTTAGGCAGAAATCTCGAGCAGACCAGGCCTTTGCGTTCCATCTGCATTTGGTGTTGGTGGTAGTAGTAGTATCAACAGTAGTAGTAATAGTATTAACAGTAGTAGTAGTATCAACAGTAGTAATCCATGCGATGGGCACAGCCACGCCAAGACGATCCCAAACATGTCGCCGTAGACCAAAAAGCAGTTGTTGTGCAGCCATACAGCGGCGCAGACCTAATTATCACTAACAACTAATGTGGTCAGGACATTACAATGGTCCTACTTTTAGTTTAACGTTACTTTTAGATGCAACGATATCAAGCCGACGTATACTGACGTGTGTGTGTGTGTGTATATGTATATGTGTATATATATATATATATATATATATATATATATGTATGTATGTATGTATATATATATGTGTATATATATATATATATATATATATATATATATATATATCTTCAGTTCTGTTTATATACTACATACATTATTTACTGGGATTTGTATTCCTGCTTAACTTTTGACTCATTTCTGGCTGAATGAAAAGGTCACACTTGAATATTTATTCCTGTTAATGTTGCTGTTTTATTCACAGGAAGTTGGTGGTATACAGTTACATATTCTAATAACAAGTCATTACATTTGTATCTATGTATTTATTTGCTGCAAGTCAAGCCTGATTGTGCCTTACAGATGAATGAATGACCCCAGTCTTCCACACAGGAAGACATACAGCATATAAATTAAACTGTTACTGCTCAGTATTCGTTACTGGCCCGTACCAAAAGGCCAGTACAGGTGTCTGGGTTGAAAAAGTTGGATCGGTGCATTCCTAGTTCCGAGTGAAGAGTATCTTTTTCTGCAATTCCCGTCCCTAGTTCCACTACAGCGAACATATGTCAGCTTCATACGTTGCTCGTATATTAACCCTCCTCTATCCAATTTCTATGCAACCCTTTTCTCTTCCCTCTTCATCATTGATGAATTGTCCTGCTGTAAACCCGAGCTGTCATTCAAAGGAAATGACATTCAAGGAAAAACTTGCATCACCTCCCGGAGACGAGGAGAATACTCCATGAGCTGTCGCTATCCCAATTCTTCTTTCAATTCTCCTCATTCCCCCTTTCCACCTTGTTCACGCTGCCTCTGTGTTGCTCTGTGTTCATTTCTCAGATATGCTGCCTAAAGTGGAGACGAGGGTTGTCCTTGTGGGAGCAGCGGGCAGAAATGGAGCGCTGGTCAAAGCACTGCAGGTACATCATTCCTCTATTAATCTTGAAGGACCAGTGGCTTCCATTAAGGTGGCAGGCTTCTATTAAGGTGGCAGACTTCCACCATCTGAGCTTGTCAACATCACTGCTCACTCTGTTTAAAAGGTTATCCTGATGTTTCTGGGTTAAAACTGTCAATAGATGAGAACTTTTGGCCAGTTTTCAGTGTTTCCCCAGCGATTGACTCGGCGCATCTGAAGCAGCACCAAATGTGACATCTAAATCCTCCCTGGGTGTCGATTTTAAGATGTTTTCACCTGACATTTGCAGGGCTCCAGACTAACTTTTTCCTTGGGTGCACTGGTGCGCCTAACTTTTTAATTTGGGTGCACCAGCACATATTTTAGGTGCACCCAAATTACAATATTACATTTTCAGCGTCAGTTCACATAGACATTACGTAAACAGAAGTAAAGGTGTAGAAACGTTTATTTAAATCACAGCGCACAACAACAACTTGGACAAACAAACTTAAGTGCTTGTTTTAAAGTGCCTGAAAATAAATACATAACCCAAACAAACAAAACTCAAACACAAGTGTGTGGGGTGCCCTTAGCTCAGTTGGTAGGGCGTCCCCCCCATGGGCCTCGGCCAACAGCGGACCCGGGTTCGATTCCAGCCAGTTCAACTCTGTCTACACTATCAATAAAGCATAAAAATGCCAATTAAGGGAGAAAATCTTAAAAAAAAAAAAAAAAAAAACAAGTGTGTGGCATTCCTTGGCCTGATTACTGAGCCTAAACTGGCCCATGACCCTCAGACGGCCAGCATTTGTAATGTGGCCTTCTTGCCCTCTTTCCTTGGGTCAACCAGATTGCCACACTCTCTGTTGGGTCAAAGTCCTCCAAAGTTGGACCCTCAACTATGATTCTAATCAGGTCTTCCACTGTGTCTGAATGAAGAGATGCTCTCATGTCAGACTTTATCCTCTTCTGTGAAGAGAATCCCCTCTCACACACAGCAGATGACACTGGGAGGACCAGCATAATGTGGACCAGGTGCAGGATGTTCTAAAAGAAACAAACACACATATAAACAAGCCAAATTTTTACCATAAAAGCTTTGAATTAAAAACAATATAAAAACCTCAAACTCCGAGCAGTATGGCTCTCTGGTCAACATCATCTCCCACAGGCTGGTGTAGCACTTGTCCCTAAATGTCCTAGAAATCAGCATTTTCAAGGCCACAAACTCCTCTTTGGCCAGCTCAGTGTTGACACCATTTCTGAAATTACCACAAGAAATGTGATGAAATGGCAATACATTTTTTGGTAAACAGTAATATTATTACAAATAGCATAATATTGTTGCTGTGTTCTAATCAGTCACCTTGTGAGGATGGGGGAGAAATGTTCCAAGAGGAACTGAAGATTTTCTGCACCATGGTCCACCAACGCTTCTTGACTCTCTGGCCAGGAGTCGTGATTGAATATGTTGAAGCATCTTACTGCCTTTGCAGTGGCAGATTCTGTAGGGCCCTCTCCTATGAGAAACATAAAAAAATATCCATTATATTATTCAGAATTTAGGACATTATTAGAGCTTCTTTTTGTTATTATTATTTTGAAAGAGGTTTAATGTTGATGTAACTTCACTTGCCTAAGAGGCTGATGAATCTGGCCTTCAGATGCTTCACTGTGGACCTCACTGTTGCCTCTATCGCATTTTGAAGTTTCGGGGCCCTCTTGCGCGCATCTTCAGCTTCTGCCAGATTTGCAAAGTCACCTTTGAGGGTGACTGTCTGTAACAGTATAAAAAGAAATGATGAGATTAATGATGCAGTATGTTTTACATTTAAGCAAACAAAACAGAGAAATTAGAATGTTACCTGAAACTTGTAATGTGGCATGTCCCCCTGTTCTTCCTGTTGTCCTTTCTGTTGCCGAAGTGAGTCCTGGAGCTTTGACAGTCTGCCTCCAGGCATGGGCCTTGCTGCCATGACCTCAGTGGTCACCAGAAGAGTTTGAAGCCCACACACCGCCTATTTAGATAGACATATGTAGCCATTTACATACATGACTTAGCCAAACACGGAATTAAGTTGAAAATATTATTTATTTTTATGTATCACATACTTGAGGAAGTATAATTTAATTTCTCTGGAGGAGGAGACTGAACTTTGTGAGTCCAGAAAAGACATCGGCAAGGAAGTGGCAGAATGCAACAAATGTGCCGTCCTCCATAGTTTTCTTGATCTAAACCCAGATTTACCATATTTACAAGCACAATAAATACAGAAACTCAGTTCAAAAAAATCAAATTGATAATGAAAGCACAATATCAAAAATATAAGAAATTCCTTAAACAAAACAGACCTTTCTGGCTCGCCCTGCAATATCTGCATTGGCAGAAGACCCTGCCAAGTGGTCCATATGGCAGTAGACTGCAGTGAACTGCCCATGGTCGTCCTTCCCAGGTCTGAGGAGGGTATCCAGGGCCCTGGAGACATGAGGAAGCCATCGCGTTCCTCTTACCCCACTTGGCACAAGCACATTCACCCCAAGGTCTTCTCCAAGGGCCTTGAGCTCCCTCATGGATTTGGGACTGAAGTGATATGTCTTCCAAACCATGTTCAGCATGTCATACACCTGCCCAATCATGGGATTGTCCCGCTGGACAGACAACATGGCCAGTTCCAATCTGTGAAGGCACATTATGAAATAACATAAACCCGATCTTTATGTTTCATTAGTAGGTGATGAATGCATTCAAATTATCTTCATTCTTAATATGCAAGCCTTACCTGTGAGGCATGCAATGAAAAGGGACAATGAAGTCCCCTGCTTCTTGTTGCAAAAGGGCTATGACTCCCCCTTTTATGGCCAAGGTTCACAGCAGCACCATCTGCCCCCATAGCCACAGTTTTGTCTAGCCAGTCTGCACTTGGTTCACCGAGAGCCGCAAAGGCTTTTTTTGTGGCAGCATAGACTCCTGTTAATGACAAATTTGTATTCATGTTTGTTTGCAAAGTCCTCCTTTTTTTTAAATAATTCTGAATAAGCTATTAAATCCTTATTAACTGTAATTGCAAAGTTTTAACCTTCACCTATTTTCCCAGACATATTAATGTTAACAAAACATCCAGGGAAAATTAGCTGTAGATTTAAAACAGACAACTAAATAAATAAATAAATACATAAGTAAGTAAGTAAGTAAATAAATAAATATACGATGCATTTTATGCTTATTACTTATTGCTTACTGAGGATCGTACCTTTTGCATTGGCATGCTCCACCTCCGTGTGTCCAATCAGGATGTTGACAGGTCTCCCACTGCGCAGGATGCGGCAGTACACTATCTCACACTCTTTTGTAGCGATGTCAGTGTCTCCGTCGATCATAAATGACAAGTAGGGGGAGTCCGCAATTGTTTGGGATGTTTTTTTTTTTTTTAAAGGTGTCAGCGATCACTCCGACGAACTGCGCGCAGGCAGTGTCGTTTGCGTATGTTGGGTTTACATCCAACCCGTTCTTTTTCATCAATGTGATCATTGATTTAAATTTAGTAAATGGTAACTCCTCCTTTGCGATGTTATACGCCGTGTTAAACTTAACCATCATTTCTTTCTGCTCGGTTGTTCTATTCGCGGCTGCCTGACGTTGAAAAGATGCGGGGAGAGGAGTTGCTTTGCCCGCGATACACCTGTCACGGCATAAGATATGCTTTCTGGACTTGTTGTGCCTTTTAAGTGTTTCTATCCTGAAAGTTTTGGACGAAATGGCAAAATCACTAGACCCAGCCAGGGTTTTGCTGCACACCTTGCAATAAATGCAATGCATTGCGTTATTCACCTTTTCATAGCGGAGCCATGTAAAGAGCCCGAGCCATTCTTTTCTGAACGCATAGGTTTTCTTTTTTTTCGTGTTGAGGGTATTTTGGGCCATCTCTGTGTCTGAGGACATGTCCACGGTAGGTGGTAGGCCTACATCGGAATTAGGAGCGGGGGCAGGTGTAGCTACAGAAGCCAATGCTGTGGGGTCGTCGCCGTGCAATTCATCGCCGAGGACAGGAGCAGGTGCAAGGGGCACCGCAGCATTTTTTTTTTTCACGAAAAATGAATCGATTGATCTCCGCATTGTGTAGGACAGACTATAGCTTATTTTGGCTATCCTCTTTTTTTTTTTTACAAAAAGGCTTGCTTAAAAAGAATGTGGTGAAGGTTTAGCATATACATATAAAGAAAGGGGTATAGCGGCTACACAGCGGGGTCTCCCGTCTTCACTCTTTGCGCATAGGTTCGTTAAGCATGCCTGTCTGAATTTGTACATAAAAACATGCCACAAGCTGACAAATAATAATAATAATAATAATCATTTTCATGTTGGGCAAATGGCCAAAAAAATAAATAATTTTTTTTTTAAGTAAAATATCTGGTCGCACTACCCAGATTTCTGGACGCACGTGCGTCCAAATTAGGCGCACTCTGGAGCCTTGATTTGCATGTGTGTGATGTCTGCAGTATGTGTCAGTAGGGCTGGATGATATGGACCAAAAATCATATCTCAATATTTTTTTTAGCTGAATGGCGATACTCTATATCAATACTTTTTCCCATAAAGATATAACAAAAACAAATCAGTTCCAAATCAAATAAACATGTGCCAAATGTAACACAGGCACTTTTATTAAACAGGCTGCACAATGTCAACATTTACTTGCTTTTTAAATAACAATAAATAATATTAAATTAAAATGTTCCTTAAACTTCGACCTTCTCCTATCTTGGCCATTTGATGAGTTGTCTGCAGGCTACGTTCAGCTCGAAATTGAAAACCCAGTATTTAGAGGCACTTAGAAAAAATCCAATATTTGACAGAGGGTATAAGGGTGCACACAAGGGAGCACGATGCAGCCTATGACTAGTGTGAGCGCTCCAACAGTACTCTTCCTCGGCACGCTTGGAAGAGGTGGATTTGAGTAGGTACGATTCATGCACGAGCACATGCACGAGTACGCATGTGGACATGAGGTAGGCTTTTATCGATTAGCCGTACCTTTCTTTTCCTCTCAGAGTTCTAGTCGGATCTCCCCCGATTATATTTTAAAAACTCGATATATCGCCCAGCCCTTTGTGTCAGTGTATCCTGCTGCTGTCAGGTGAAGCATTCATTTCTGCAATCCATTCACTTACTGTATTGTGACATAAGTAATAGTAACTTAAGTAACTTGTTCTCTTGTATTTTGGGTTCATGAAAGGAGCCCTGTAAAGACTGTTTCATCATGTCAAGAAATCCGAAGCTTAACAGACCTTCTGCCCCGACTTCGCTGTGATTGGGTGAATGATGATTTAACATGTTTGTTGATCAGATTATTGTTGCAGCTGGTTCTTAGGCTCCGTGGTGAGAGGTTAATGTCACGTTGCTGCAGTGGTGTCCGGCGAGGTTATATCGGAGAATTATGAGTAAGAGTATGAACTGAGTAGCCTGTGTCGGTGCATGCCTAATATTTGGTTAATTTGGGCAGTTGAAACATTTTATTTTGGTATTTCCTGGCCTGGCAGTTCCACTGAATGCCATCGGTTTCGGGTTTGTGTAAAGATTCATGAGGCTTTGATTCTCCTAGAGGTCACTACGGGACATTTAAAACAGTGATGTCAAGTTTCAAAAAATGTTCTCACTACAATGAAATGGCTGCTATGAGGGCTCATCTCATCACAGAAATGGGATTGGGTTCATTGGATCCACAAGAGTCTCGGCTCCAGTAATACCCACTTCATGCAATTTTAAGACTGTTTAGTACCAGAACTGTAGCTGCTCCATCAACACTTAAGATAAGGTCATCTAGGCATAAATACTGGAGTGACCTTGCAGTGCTGTACGCTTAGCTTTTTCACTAGGAGCACAGGTGCTCCTAAATGAAAAAATTTAGTGTCGGAAATCAATTAGCTCGATGCATCAAAACTACTTTGAAAGGTGAACTTTTGCTCATCTTGCATATTACACGACTCTTCAACAAGTGAAGTTTGCTGCATCATAAACATGAATGAGGAGTTTAATTTCTGTACCTCAGGAAAAAAAACATAATCTTAAAACAGGACCGGTATCTTACGGGAGGGGAGACAGTGAGACAGGACCGGTATCTTACGGGAGGGGAGACAGTGAGACAGGACCGGTATCTTACGGGAGGGGAGACAGTGAGACAGGACTGGTATCTTACGGGAGGGGGACGGTGAGACGGGACTGGTATCTTACGGGAGGGGGGACGGTGAGACGGGACTGGTATCTTCAGAGTCAGAGCCAATCAGTGACAAAGGCCCGCCCCACTCACCTTCTGATTGGCTCAGACCGTGGTGGTTCATCTTTGCTGTGGTGAAAAAAACATGACACTTCACACAAAAACAGAGCCACTGAATGTTAGGAGCACCAATGCGACCAAGCAACATATTTAGCAACACTTCACTGATTTTTGATCGTATGTGCGCCCAACATGGACGCACTCTGGAGCCCTGGCTTCCTCAGAAACGCTCCGTCTGATACAATGATGCTGAGCGGGAGCATAATGTGTGAGATTTAGAGTTTAGTTTAACGAAGCTTCGAGGCAGAGTTTTTGACCTAATATTTAGTAATGCAGGACAAGCTTGAGAAACACTAACCTTCATGTTGCAGAAGCTAGAAAACACTTCATTGCAAAGGTCCTTCAATTTCCATTTCTTCTAAAACATTGCTGCTGCCTTTCAACTCCAAACACAGAGCAGTGATGCGGACGAGCAAGTGAGTGAGTAGAGGAGAGTCAGTGCATTATCTGTCTTTGCTATGAGATCGTCCTTCCAGCTGATTCAGGTTTGCATCAACGTCAAGGATTCAAGGATAATTTCATGTCATTATGCAGCACAGTGAAGTGCAGTTGTAGCCTATTTATTACACAAGAGAAACATGCAAACAAACAAATGGGAGTGTGTTCCTGTTGACCCGTTTTTGAATTTCAATCAGGAGGAATTTCAACATTAGCAAAAAAAAAAAACATTTCTCTGGGCAGATAACATGGCCCATCTCCACTTTAATCAGGGAAATCAGTGTTTCAGCACCAAGCATCATTGATCATAAACATGCATTGTTTTCTCGTTGGCGTTTTCATCTTTGGAGGCTACAGTGCATCGCTTTATCAGGCTAAAGTAAATTATGTGAGAATTAGGGATGCAACACAACAGAAAACGCCCGTGTCCTGAAAAATAAATTCAACCACCACAAAGTCAGTGTAAACCGTAAACGATTCTAAATGTTATTCTTTTAGTTTGTTATTGTCATGTGTAGTGGTTATTTGCATAAAAACACACAAATGATTGAGAATTACGGGAATAAACAGGTGATAAAAATAATCATTTTTATTTTATACCGCTGTGGGAAAAAATTCCTTCAAAGAACTATAGCATTACCAGGGATCTAGTTAGCAATGTAATCATTGACACGTTGATGACGAGGCATACGTCAGACCCGCTGCACTCGGGAAGCAGAGAGATCTGGCCGGGAGATCCCAAGGGGGATCCTGCCACGAGCGGCTGTTGAATCTCCAGGGCTGACTGTGACAATGTGCAACGTGACTGTGAATGGAATCTCAATGTAGGGCTGAACGATCTATCATTATCCTGTCCCAGATATGTACATGCATGTCATTAATACCTCCTATCTCTCGGTTCTGCAGTCGGTGAGAATTTAAGAAAATACATGTCCTAATTATTGCAACATAATGGTTATCTTGCACATTTTATCACACCAACTGCATTTCTGATGAAGACACATAATCAAAGAAAGCTTTGGCTGAGACAGACAGCGAGAGAACTTTGACCAAAAGACAGAGTAGTTTCCTTCTGGTCTATTGACTTCACTTAGTGACTGCTGATATGAGCCGCCACTGGCGATTATTATGTTTGTGTAGAACTCAATAACCACACCGTGTAGCTCCGTTCGTGTAACTTTACTCACCTACCGTACAACATATATTTTACGACACTCCGTACATTAACGCTGTAAGCCTTAAAGGCACAGTAACCTGTCACTAACAGTGCATAACATAACAGAGTCCAACAGGCCCAATACTGAACGTTTTCAGACATAACAGCGATGTTAGCGAGAAAATGTTAGTTTTGTGAACAACACTGTACTTCTTTGTGTGCCTGTGATTCAATATAAACTTTGGTCTGGGCTCCTTGTGAGTCATTGTGTTTATCCCAAATGTGGCCTCGCATTTAAACTATTGCTGCCCTGGGAGTTATCGTCCCTCCCTGCAAGGCCGAGTGAGAACAGGGTTCAGTTTAGTTTTCTTCTTCAAACTGTAGTGTCCTTTTATTTATGACAATATCATGGTCCTGGTTTCACCCTTCACTGTGACCTTGTTCATGAATACACCATTCTGTAACATTCTCTCCAGTATTTTTTAACTATTTTAATCTCAGCATTTTGGATTCAAATATAAGTAGGACCTTATTTAGATGTAATGGAAAACCATCATTATAACTTGTACTTAAATCTGCACTTTTTACATACATTTTGTGTCCTCTTCTGGCCTTGGTGAACAAAATGTTTTGTTTGGTCTCTAAGGAATGATGTTTTCTGAATGGCATTGGGATCAATCAGAGCTAGGCTATGCTAACACCATAGCTGCTCCTTAAACACTATAAATAACATTGTCTGGGCTTGTTGTTTGTACCGCTGACGGTCTCTGGTTTGTGCTCATAGTTTGGTTGGGTCTCTATTTGACACGTAAGATACTATCGTGGAGCTCTGGGAGACCTCTATGAATGTGGCTGTGTTAAGCGTCAACTGGCAGTGTGGCATATTAAAATCTAATCACACACACACACACACACACACACACACACACACACACACACACACAGAGAGAGACACACAAGCACACATGCTTTTTCGGCAAATGAGCAGACGGAGACATTGAGGGTCAGGACTAGATCTCGGTGCAGAACCAAGAAAACTTTTTAAGAAAACGAGTGTACCTGATCAGGCAGCTGAAATGTGCAGCATATAATACTGGCAAGTTGTCGTGGTTATGTTGAAGTGTCGGTTATCACTGAGTGCTTGTGTCCTCTCCAGTAAACACCATAGTTTTCTGTCTTTCAGTAGCGCCATGTGAAGGTGATTTGGAGGCGTGGCGGCAGACTAAGTGCTGCAGGAATGACTTCCTTCCCAGGTCTCCTGAGCCCTGTCACTTCTGAAGGCTTCCTACTTAAATCATCTATTTCTCCCTGCCAATCTGCAGCGCAGCCACATCCAAAGGCATCTGCCGACAGCTCCATCAGAGTTCCCCCGATTGCTTGCCTGACCGCTCGCCGCCATCGCTCATGCAACCCACAGAAATGAAGCCGCCCCCCCCCCACACACCATTTTTTCATGTCCCCTTTCCTTTCTGTCCCTGTGTTTTCCTGCCTCCTTCCATCCTGAGGGCTTTGAAGTTTTATATTAATTTTTTAGAGACATTTCTTCTCCTCCCAGCCTGCCCCCTGTGACGCCTGATATTTGTTTGAAGTCACTCTTTTGACTTTGCAAGGACACGGACCCCGCCCCATCTCTTTCTCTCTCTCCTCTCTTTTGTCCTCATGTTGGGTTTATTTGTATGAATTTGTCTCCGGCTTTCACATTCTCTCTCAACCTTCTGTCCTTCCCCTCCTTTTTTTCTTTTCTACTCACCGCCTTCAAATGCCAGTGTTTGACATCCGCTTCCTGCTGGTTGGTTTTTACAGGCCATCAGAGTAATGGAGGTACCGGTGGTAAAGATAAGAGGAGGCGAGGCGGGTGCCGAGGAGAAAATGCTGATAAAATCTATAGTCAATATGGTACAGTACAGTGTCTGCCTCTCTGTGTAACTGTCTGACACTTGAGTGCTGCATGAGTCTTAATTCACACTGGGTACTCACTAAATCATTGTGCATGGCCAACTCACTGATGGGGAATTGATTTGTGAGTGAATATTTAAATATATGTGATGCAATACTTAATATCTGGATCGCTCTTTAACAGATTTGCACTCAAATATCAAAGTAAGTTTCCATGCTAAAATTAAAGTAATTGAAAATACTTTGTATTCAGTGTCATTGCGTTTGGAAATGGTCAGCTTCACGGCTGTCAAAGCTGCAAGCAGGCCAACGGAAATCTGTTGGCACACAAAAGAATTGATTAGACAGGTCTTGGACTTTAATTAAAAACAATGAAAACAAAACTTTGATTTTTGAGTGTCCCGCTGAAATGGTTCAGCATTTTGTGAAACATGTAAAGCAGCTTTTCTTCTGGGAGTGAGATGAGAAGATTGATATCAGTCCGCTAAAGTGGTGGGTTGCCAGATATTACAGTTTTAGAGGGCTGCTTGCATGCCTGAAACAAAAACATCTGTTTGTGTGCAGATCACAAGGATGCATTCTTTAAATGGCCATCAGTAGGCCACTCCTCTCTGATTGTATAGAAGTCTATGGAATAATGACCCTACTTCTCTCTTGATTTATTACCTCAGTAAACATAGTTTATAGTCTCAATCTCTAGTTTCAAATTTATGTTCACTCCTTACATACAGTCTATGGTTTCTCCTGCTACAGGTCTTCAGTTGGACATTGGTTAGTGTTCATCTGCTCATCTCACCTTTAAGGAAGAAAGCAAATAAGTAACATTCACACGGGTGTCTAAAGGAATGTGGATCTTAACAATGTTATTGTGTGTGTGCGTGTGTGTGTGTGTGTTGTGTGTGTGTGTGTGTGTGTGTGTGCGTGCGTGCGTGTGCACTTTTGTCCTGTGTCATTAGTTTTATGGGTTTTGAGTGATTTCAGCCCTCGGGCTCTGCCGGCTCCGGCCCCACGCAGCGAGACAGATTCCTCTCCGTTACTGATTCAAACACTTCTCTTCTGATTCAGATGAACTCATCTGTCTTCTGAGAGTGAAGAATAGATAGTTTCCATGCAGCACTGGGCATTGTTTCTGTGTGGAGCACAGGGAGAGGACGATGGTGTCTACTGTGTGCTGTTTTCTATACGTATCATTCCTGATGGATTGAAGAGGTCTGCAGTGGTATTAAGAGCTGACCTTGGTACATTGACAGGAAGAAAATGTTTCACAAAATAATTAAATGAAAATCTTTATTGAACTCCTTTTAAAAACTTTCTGGCACCAAACTTTCTCATTTGAATCAGTCATGTTTTGATTGCTCTTTCCTGTGATGCAGTGTACTTACTTGCTCACACTTCAGCCAGGACCTCGGCGGCCACAATGCAAATATTTAGTCTCAAAATAGTTTCAAAGGCAATGGAAGTGTGGTGATTACATATTTTTCTTATTAATAATTCATAATAATGAATAAATTAACATCCAAAGGCCTCACTAACAAGAGTAACAAACCTTCATCACGCTGGTAATTTGCTGATTCCTTCTGTACGTCTGAACGTTCCACTTGGTTTCCCAGTCCGCCATGGACCGCTTCATTACTCTTGTCTTGTGATTCCTCCTATTCAGGACATCAACACCCCGTGCATAATCACAGACAACATCCAGGAGTTCGGGGATGGGGACAACACTGATTTCGAGACAGTCTTCGTCCTCACAGACTTTGATTCTCCCGACTACAACTACCTCTACAAACGTGACAACCGCATCGTTGGGCCTCCTGTGGTGCTCTACTGTGCTGCCAAGGAGGAAGTAAGTCATTCTTTTTAATCTCTAGGGCATAAAATGTGTCACAGACAGGCGGCAACAATCAGTTCTAGAAGGTGAAGCCAAACCTGAAGTGCCTTAAACTTGCATTCACTCTGCTGGCCACCAGGGGGCGACTCCTCTTGTTGAAAAGTCTGAATGTATAGGAGTCTTTGAGAAAATGATCCTACTTCTCACTTAATGTATTATCAAGGTAAACATGAGGTTATGGTCTCAATCTCTAGTTTCAAGTTTTCAATACAGCATGATCCACCTGTCGCTCCTCCACAGTCCAAATATGGTCATTCACCATTCACTGGTTTTCAAAAATCCCAGATGGCAAAACTCAGGGCTCAAGGCCTTAAAGCTGTAGTTCAAAATGTAATGACTACGTCCACTTCTTATAAGAAGTAATTTAAAGGTATAATATTCACATTGTTGCTTGCTGTTTGTAAACGCAGCATTCAAAATCGGCCCATCCTCTCTGGCACGGCGAGAATGAGCGAGCTGGAGAGTGAATGAAGAGGGACCAGTGTAAATGAGAAGAAAGCCGTGAATCAGAAGAATATACCGTTATATTCAGATTGTCTCAAGGTGGTTATGCTCTAAAGTAAAAATAAACACATCCATGCCCAGTGCACACTTCATCCTGCTGTTTCTGCCAGTCTATACATTGTTTATCTTAATCGCATTTCTGTGACCTAAACTATCAGGCCTTTCAAAGGAATATAGTACTGTTATGTATGATTTACTCACACAACATAGACCTGGGAAGGAAGCTATTATAACAATCAAATGCAAATATCCCCTTTCTTCCTGGGATATTTAGGGCCCATTTTAATTTTTTCCAGATTTCATTGTATTTTTTCCCAAATTCACTCGCCTGCTCACCCACTCGCTCACTCGCCCACTCACCCACCCAGCCACCCAGTAAACCAGTCAGTAAGCCCGTGAGACAGTTAAGCTCGCTAACATTCTAACAGCATTCATATGTTAATATTCTCTCTGTGATTTACTTTCCGCTATCACTGAACACAAACTTAGCTGAGTCTTGGGACTCATAATATCATTGGTGTTCCAATGCTGATGACTGAGGACATCGTCATGACGACGCCCAGTAACACTGACATCATTTGATGAATCTCAGACTGAATGTCCTAAACATGACGGCAACGTAGAACATTTAAGTAAAATTTTAAGAGTGGAGAGAACTTTATGCAGTTGGATCCGTACAGTGAGGGCGGGTCAGTCGCTTTTTTACACAACACAAAAATGCTCTATATAGTGCTGTGGTATTTGCTGTGTTTTTTTTGTGTATGGTTAATCATATTATTAAAATACAAAATGTCATTAGCTTCATTAGAATGTGTTTTCTTTTCCTTTCCCGGCAGCCTCTACAGTTTTCCTGTCGTCCTCTTTACTCCACCTCGATGCTGAACTTGTCGCTGTGTTTCACAGGCTTCAGGAACAAAGACGAAATGGTGAGTATGTTATGTAATTTGTTTTTAATCCTGTGGAGACAGAGCTCAAGCTTTTCTAAACAGAAGAGCTTTTTGAGGAGGATCCTTTCCGTTTCATTGACATGGCGTTTTATGTAGCATGCAAGGTGGGAGCTTATGACTGGTAGTTTCCTGTGGTGGGCTGCAGGTCGCACTACGCCGTGGTGTCAGTAGCCTCATGGAGTCCAGCAGGAGACTGGTGTGATTAGTGTTGTCATCATAGCATCATCATTTTGACTGATGCTATGATAACCTCCGAAAAACCACTCCATGGCAAAAACCTAATCATAAAGAAAAGTAAAATATTTTGATTGTCAGTGCAGGATGTAATTAGTGTACCACAGTGTCTCCATACATTTTAATTTCCATCCAGGACTGAAGAAACTGATTTAGATCAGCTATACGTTCACAACTTGCACTGCTGTTTATAACAGAATCATTCCTCAAAGAGAGAAGAGTGATTATTAGCCATTTTGTCGAGCTGCCTCATAGCAAAATATGTATGTCTCTGGCTTTTATTGTGAAAGGTGAGAACAGAAAGAATGAAGGTGTAATGTGATGCCATTGAGGAGGTGGGAGCAATAAAGAGGTGCCATCTTTGTTCCAACGACGGCGCTCCCTACTCGGCTTACTTGGGGGACAAGTGGCAATAGAAAGGTTAACATGCCTCTTTCAAGATGTTCATCAAAGTTATGCCTTCATGTTTTTAACTCCCAAATATCTATCAATATCTGTCGTCACATGATGTTTCTGCCACTCGTCACAAATGATCGCCAATCGGGCTGCACGATTCTGGAAAAAATGTGAATCACGATTTTTTTGCTTAGAATTGAGATCACGATTCTCTTGCATGTTTTTTTTACACAAAATGTTTATTGCACTGATGAACTAACAAAACAAAAAAATGTTTGTTGCTTTGGCAGAGGCATAGTAGTAGTTCTGTCATTGGAAGATAAGTAATTTTTACAAAAGTTAAAAAAAAAATAATAATAATTCTCTGTGGACACGTACCTAATACGTGTCCACAGGGACGATTTTAAACGCGAGTGGACGTGCCGCTTCCAGTATTGCACGCTTGCTGGGCTGCCACTGAGGATGATTGACAGGCGCTCTCCTTCATACAATCACGCGCACACTTCATGGCTGCACCTGATTGGACGATCGCTTTCACAGCTGTCCTGTCTGCTCCGGAGTTCACGCAGACCAACATGGCGGCTCGTTTGGAAACTTTTTATTATTTAACTTTTTATTTTACGAAAATAGTTCAGCGAAAGGTGTTTCTGAAAACATCTTAAGCGAGAAATAAGCTATGCCGTTGCTGAATCTGTCTTTATTTTAGATCGACAACATTCAGTTTAGAAGATTTTCGCGAGCGTTCCCGAGGCGGCGAGTCGAGCCCGGCGCAATGAATGGGACGCGGGGAAACACCGCTGCCTGTGGACACGTACTTCTCTCTTTCCAAACACTCAACTGCAGGCAGCTTCCTCCACTGAATCACCGGTTGTAAAGACGCTTTACCATAGGTTGAGGGAGGAGGCAGCTGCAGTGCTGCGTTTGGGGGCGCTTAAAAAATGTGGCGCTTTGTGATGCAGCTCAAGATATAAAATGCTTCAGAATCGCTGTGTGTAGAAATGAGATCACGTGTATGTGTGAATCGAGATCGCGATTTTTTTAACGATTTTTTGCGCAGCCCTAATCGCCATTGAAGTCATGTTCTGTCTGGTTATTAGTCTGTAATGCCACTATAACACATTTCCACCAGTTCCTGCATACGTGTGTTTGGAAATCAAATGCAAATGGGTAGTGTCCGGGATGCAAGACGACTCATTAACTATGTGGGGAAACTGAGATGAATAGCAATAGATTACAAGCCAGTTGGATAGCAACATATCTGGCATATTCCACCCCTGCGTTTGTTCTCCCCCTTTGGTCTAAGCTTGTTCTCGCTGTTTGGCTTCCATGTAGAAGAACTTGGTGAATCTGGTTCATCACATGGGTGGGACCATCCGGAAAGACTTCAGCACCAAGGTGACCCATCTCATCGCCTACTCCACTCACGGAGAGAAATACAGGGTTGGTACACGCTCACTTTGTTCTTCACCCTCATCGTCCATCTTTCTACGCGCTGTTTCAGACATGGCCTGGTAATAATCCAATATTCTGTGGTTATTATTAATATTCTTAGTTTCATATTAGATCGTACCTGATGGTAGACAGAAGTGCAGAGTGAAGGGAGAGGAAGCAATCTCAAACTCCAATGGTGACATTATTCCATCTCCATTACGTTGTGTACTTAACATTTCCCTCTTAATCATGAGGGAAAGAAGAAAACAACCCTTTAAGTCCCAGTTGAATCCTTTTTGAACAGACTTCAAGTACGTGGCCTCCTCCATAGGGAAACACACGGATAGATGGACGGCTGGATTCCAGTGTTTTCTATTTTCTCTTTCTTCTCTTCCTCCTGTCAGTTATTGTCTTCACGTTTTTCACCTTGCGGTTATTGTGTTTTTTTTTCTAACACAAGTAGAGGAAATGCAGTTAGAACTTTTGGGCTGTGTGACAGGCAGTCGCTGCTGCTTTCCATTTGAAAGCATGTTGCTAACGGGGGGGGGGGAACCAATGTTTGGACCAATGGAGCCTCTCATACTTGTTTTTTTGTACAGTGCCTGAAGTAAAAACTGTTTTTAGCTGTGCAATATTGGCATTGTGACAGGATGATTAGGAGTAATGAAAACAGACTGGGGAGATTGTTGTGCCGTGAGGGGGACCGAACGTCTTCTAGTTATAAACTTGTTTTTACATGTGTTTCATGTTTTCCTCCCTTGACTGTCTTTTCATCCCCATCCTCTCAGCTGGCAGTGTGCATGGGGACGCCCATCCTCACTCCATCGTGGATTCATAAGGCCTGGGAGAGAAGAGATGAAGTGTAAGTTGAAGGAAGCCTCTACCTTTCAAAGCTACGCCCCTTAATGACAATGCAAGCGTTAACTCATGCTCAACTTGGACAAACTTGTAGTATTAAATAAATCTAAAATTTAATTTAAAAAAAATGAATCGATCTAGAATCTTAGGAGATAAGAATTGCAATGTGTACATGAATGTTGGTGGTTTTGTGGAAACACAAGAATGTAATAGGTCCATGCACGCTGGGGGTCCAGGCAGGCTGGGCGTCACAACGGGCTGGGGGTCACAGCGGGCTGGGGGTCACAGCGGGCTGGGGGTCACAGCGGGCTGGGGGTCACAGCGGGCTGGGTCTAACCCGTGAAACATGAAGACAGGATCAGATCAGCGGTTCTGGGTCTTGTCATCTGTATTGCTAATAACTGAACCTCCTCGGAGCTGGCTGCTCTCCTCCTGTTGAAGTGGGCTAGACACAATGCCGAGACAGATCCCATTAAGAAAATATATTTTGTGTGTGCATGAAAAAGGAAAGGTTGAATGTGAAGCCAGTTGCAGCAGTGATAACATGGTTTGATTGTCTGTTTGTTTCTCCCACCTCCATGTGTTCAGACACTTCCATGCAGGGGACGAGGAGTTTCGAACAGAGTTCAAAGTGCCTCCGTTCCAGGACTGCATGCTCAGCTTTTGGGGATTTTCAGATGAAGAGAAGGCCAACATGGAGGAGAGGACTCTCAAACATGGTCAGTGCTGCAGCGTGGTGTCTGGCAGCTGTTTAATGGCAGACAGACTCAGCCCTTACACTAGTGTTGTACACTTGTTCTCTGGTAGTTGGGGCCACATTTCCTCATGTTTACATATCCAAAGCTTAACGTCGTTATCGTGAAGCTGTGATTGGTTTAGTTCTGAAAAACAAACTCGAGCCCAATCACTCGGCTGATTTAATCGGCTAATATTAGCCTATCGCAGATACATTATATCGGTATCGGCGAACATGCTCTCTGATATGAGCAGACATTAAACTTACAATTATGAGAAGAATTTGACATTTGAAGTAGAATGATTTGGAAATTGTGTCATTACATAGTTTGGCCAACGGGGAAGAAATAAAATACCAAGCTGGATGATAAGCTGGATCAAATTAGAAATGAAAAAAACATTCAAATAAGCAGACAACTCGGGGCCAACTTTGTACACAGGGCTCAACGCTAAGGTTTTTTTCCACTTGTCCGGTCGGGCCAGTGGGGCTGAATTCTACTTGCCCGAAGTCAATTTTCACTGGCCCCAAATATGAATAGTTTTTTTTATTAGTGGTTATCAAATAACGACAAAGATTCAGGTAAATTGTTATATTTGTTATATTTTTACAATGTATGAATAATTCTGACATTGTTGGAACATTGGTATTTTTTTTGGGGTGGGGGTTATCCCATATTTTAATCTTGGCCACTCAAACTTTGACACAAAAATAAATAAATAAATAATCCCCTCACACCCGACGTGCTCTCTGACCTGCTGACAGCCATCGTCCTACAACACGTTCTGCATTGTAGTTGGCGGTAGCGGAGCTATGTAGCGGAGTAGCGGGAGTTTTGCGATCTCGAATTTGATTGGCCAAAACCACATTTTAAAAAAATCAAATAGTACGCCAAGCATTACAAGTAGGGGTGTAACGATACACCAAACTCACGATTGGGTTTGTATCACGATTTTTGACCCACGGTTCGATACAAATTTCGATATTATTTATTTTTTTAAATTAAACATTTGATTTATGTAAGATGCAGATTTGGCGTGGAGGGCGTGTCTATCTGATGGTCTGTTAACTGCACAGGTCCCTCACTCAACTTACTACAGAGAAATGTCCCACAAAGCAACGTTGCAGAACCAAACTAAGGTAACGTAGTAACTGTAACTGTCTTTGGCAACGGGGAAACAAATACCGCAGCTGTACGTGGAGAAGCGTCCTTCCTCCCACCCGTCCTACCGACTCCTCCTCACATTTCTGCCCGATAAACAGCGTCCGGCAAAAAAAACTTTAACTCGCCAAGTGTTTATGATGGGAGACTCCAGGGAAACCCCTTGAAAATGCACACACGTCATCATCATGACGTGTACCGGGACGTCTCTTTGCGCTGCTTTCTGTGTGAATTACACAGCGGTTCCTCTTTACTCCAGCGGTGCTTCGCTCCGTGTGAACGAACAACGGCGGAGAATTAGCGAACGACCGCTGCGGGGTTAATGTGGTGTTACTTACAGCTCATAGTGCTGATCTGGACCGGAAGTTGTGTCGCGATTCTGCCTTCTCGTGGCGCGAGACAGGTTCGTGGATCTGATTGTCGCGATTTCAGCTTCGATACGTGTATCGTTACAGCCCTAATTACAAGCATTATCCGACGAGGGCAAGGGGAGGGGCAACATCATAACTTTATCGATGATGAACGTTTTTTTTTTTTTTTTGCTTCGAGTCCTCTACTTGCCCGAACGGGCAAGCGGGTTGTCATAGTTACTTGCAATCCTTATTGTTGAGCCCTGGTACATATGTGTATGCATGGCTTTTTGCATCATGATCTTCCCGTTTGTGTGTTAGGTGGCCTCTATCTTGAGGTTGGAGACGAGAGATCTACACACATGGTGGTGGAGGAACACTCGGTAACGGAGCTGCCGTTTCCTCTCTCCAAGAAAGTCTATGTGGTCAAACAGGAGGTAAGTAGCTTTGGTGCTGCTTCTCCAGCAACAGGGTTGACACATCTATACCATTCAAACACCATGTTGACGTAACGAGATCATGGATTCACTGTAAGGCTTTGCCACAGGAAGATACAGACACAAGGGGAAAGAGGAAATAATGATTCCTCAGTTTTTTTTCTTCAAAGCAGAATGCCAAATGATCTTCTGCACAGGATTCCTTTAGAAGAACCCTCGATAGATGCAGTCTCTGCTTCCACTCTCTGTCTGTCTTTCAGAAAAGGATCAACAATAGCTTTGCTCAAAGCAGTGGATGAACAATTTGAGCCACGGTAGTTTAGGTGCTCTTATAACCCACAATCAATATGTCCTCTTTCTTTACTTTGCCAGTTTTATTGCTTTCAAAGGAAAGTCTGTGGTTCTAGTATCAGGAATCTTTTATTTTCTCTGACTTGCTGGGCCCTAACCCCAGGCTCAGTAAAAACACTCTTCTCTTTTCTGTGCTAGTGGTTCTGGGGCAGCATCCAGATGGACGCTCGGGCCGGAGAGTCCATGTACCTCTACGAGAAGGTGAGTGTATCATAGAGAATGCCCGTGTATTTATTCAAACCAGAAGCATTTACGCACAGAACAAGATCACAAAGTGTTTTAAAAGAATACAAAACAGGAAAGGTAGCACCATAAAACCGTAAACACAATCAATGAAACATACATCATAAACAACAGACAGGGCCAGGCTGACACCAAGGCTAGTTTAAATGTGTGTCTTGGATGGCCAGCCACTACTGTGTCCATGATGGACATCCTTACCTTAGTCCTATTTGTTAATCCAGATGTTTGTGTAGGAGCCATTATTTCTGTCTGTGTATTTACATCTGATTAGTGTTGTAGCCATCATCAGGTCATCACAGGTGTAGCAGACTGCTAGTCATGCATGCTTCACCAGTCATATCGCCACAAAGGTTTGCAATAAAACGACTGTTGCCTTAAAAGGAATCATGCGATAGACGAGAACATCATCCAAAAGTGAAAGCGTGTCCAAAACACGATCAACTTCCTCGCCCGGCAGAGCAGCTTACAGCTGGCCAGGAGAGCCGCCAGAGTGGGAGTTGCCCAGTTATGGAGATATGGGGCGTAGAGATGTTTGCCTCTCTGATATAATGGGTCTATATGACTGTTGGCGTGTGATGCTTTGAGCACCGCATTTGAAAAACAGCAATCAGCAGTCTGTTCCCAGAAATCATATAACTGAGACTTCATCTGTTACACAATTCCCAAGATCCATTTCAGCTAAAGCGCCAGCATTATTCAACCAGGAATCAAGATGACAAATGAACGGAAAAGACTGTCTGAAATTATCAAGGCTTCTTCCTCACCATTCAGCAGATGATTGGGTTAATTACAAAAGTCGTTTCCAGGCGATCATCTTGCACTCATGTTTCTTTTTTTTTTTCATCTTGTATTTATCATGTCCTTAAATATCTTTCTTTCTGTCTCTCTGTACTTCAGAATGACAGCCCAGCCATGAAGAAGGCGATGTCCAACATTTCCCTCATCACGCCCAACAGCAACCGCAAGCGTCGGCGTCTCAGGGACACGCTGGCTCAGCTGGCCAAGGAGACGGAGATATCGCCCTTCCCTCCGCCACGCAAACGGCCGTCAGCAGAGCACTCGCTGTCCATGGGATCTCTGCTCGACATCTCCAATACCCCCGACACATGCAAGGCCCTGGCAGGTGAGAGGATGGAACCTGCTATTTGGTGTAGGGCTGGGGATCACCACCGATTTCCCGATTCAATTAGATTCACAAGGTCCAGATAAGATTTTATCTCCAATAAAATTCGATTTAATATGGATTCGGTTAGGAATATTTCAGTTACAATACCAATATTGCTTGGATATGGAATAGATTCTCATAGAACTAATGCTGTAAATTGTTTAAGGAACCCTCTAACCTGGTGCATTATTAAAAATATTAATGTGTCAAATGACCAACAGCCTGTCAGGCTTACATTATATCTTATTTGTAACAGAAGTTCTGTAACTGCAACAGGGAATGTAGTAGGGGTGTGAATCTTTGGCTCCACTTTGATTCGATTAAGGGAACAGTAGTTTGTGATTCAATTCAAGGACTTTGGGGGACGATTCGATTCTGTAAACCACGATTCAAGCAGTAACTTGTAACCAAAATTCTATATCCATGAAATAAACATGCAATAATGCGAGCGAGACTATCTGTATTCTTCTGAAGGTGAACAAATAAATGGATCACAGAATTACTTATTTAACATATTTATTCTATAAAAAAGTAGTCCTGCATAATATATTATGCTCAATACAAAAATGTAATGCTCAGTTATTTGGAACATTTTTCAGTAGACTACATGCTGGCAGGGGAAAGTGTCTTAAACGTATTAAAACATCATAATCATAATCATCACAATCATAATTAAGAATCATGATTCATACGATTAAACGCTTTTATATCGATTATTTGTGAAGCCAAAAGGATTCATTCTATTTATTTATTTTAGCAGATCAATTTAGTTGAATCGATAGGACTGACAATCGAATCATCGATTAATTGAATGAATCGTTACACCTCTAGAATGTAGTGAAAGGACACGACACAACCTGAACAGAAAGTAAAGTCTAAAGTCAGCCGTTTGTCGATCCACTCGCCGCTATTTAAGTTTGACTTTCAGCTGTGAATCAGTTCATTTCTGAACGTTTCTGATGAGATTCTGTTTGTAGCTGCTCATCACGGATTCTTGCGGGTCGAGTAACTCTTGTTGAAAAGTTGAAACAGACAGAGAGGAGACGCGCTGGATGAAGCGGTGTCCCGTTTATTACACTATATTAAAAGATCAATCCTGGGATTTTATTCATCAATGTCGGAACATTCAAACAAAGATCGATATGAATCAG
The DNA here is from genome assembly GCA_029853015.1 of Chelidonichthys spinosus. Lineage (NCBI taxonomy): Eukaryota > Metazoa > Chordata > Actinopteri > Perciformes > Triglidae > Chelidonichthys > Chelidonichthys spinosus. The sequence continues at coordinate 662,606 of CM056826.1, forward strand.
AAAATCTATTATTATTTTTTTATACCCAGCCCCTCATCCTGGTACCTATTTATGGAAAATGCAGTAACATAGTGGATATTAATTTCTCTGTTTTTTCTTTGTGAGATAAGTGTAACAAAACCAACCCCCTTATTTCAGAAGACATAGTAGGTAGCAGCAAAGGAGACAATCTTGTGACCAGAGATAGACTCAGAAGAAGGAGAACCAGGGAAAGGAGGAATAGGACAGACAGGGAAGAGAGGAGGAAAAGGTCCAGCCTCGGTACAAGTGCTCTTCAACAACCAGAGGAGGAGGAGGAGCAGCCAGGAACTTCTGCAGGTCAGGGATTCTCTAAGAGCACGACTGTGCTGGTATTTTTAGTAGAAACCACATTAACTCAATGCTCAATGTGCAGTTGTTGAAGTGATAGTTGAACTCCCTGGTGAGGATAGTCATGCATGCTTGGATCTGAAAGAAAAGAGTAGTTACTTTAGTGGAGAATCATGCGAGTGTGTCACCTGACCTGATGGCATAAGACACCTTCTGAGGAGCACATCAGACTGCTTAAGAGAAAATAGTTCCTTTATGAAACTGCTCACGACATCATCGGCACATCGTCTCTGATAACTTGTTCACAATCATCACCATCATGTTTGTGTTGAGTTTATTTATATTGGGGTGCACCACAAACAATCTAGATGAATAGACAGCTAAGAGGAAAATATATATTTTTGATTTTGAACTGTCCCTTTCAGCTATGCGAGAGTGGATTTGTCGATAGATAAATTGGGTATCATCTGGCTATATATATATATATATATATATATATATATATATATATATATATATATATATACACTTTATAATCCATATCTAAAGCTTCTGCAGTTGCAGAAACTCAACCTGACTGCATGGCAACACCAACTCAGCAGACATTCCAGACAGTCGGTGTCCCAGAACAGCAACGCCATTCATTCACATCCCCTCTTACCGTTCCTGCATCTCTGGGTTTTCTCTTTAGCAAAACAAACATGTGGGGAGAGTTTTATTTCGACTACTTTGAGTCAACCTTAATTCATTGGACTAGTGGAGTGCCACCTGGCAGTGTGTGGTATTAACAACCTGTCTTGTTCCTCCAGAGAGCTCAAAGCCCTCCAAGAGTTCCACCCCGGTCGTACTCAAGCAGTCGGCCAGGTGGCAGGTCTCCAAGGAGCTCTACCAGACCGAGAGGAACTACGTGGACATTCTAAGCACCGTCCTGAAGGTGTGTGTGTGTGTGTGTGTGTGTGTCACTCCCTCACTGCTTGGCCAGTGTGTTGCCCCTGGCAACGGGTGGAGGCTAAGCTCCAATCATTAAAGGTGCATGTGTTTGGTTGCTCTCACAGTCTCATTAGTCGGTCCCAGCAGAGAGGCAGCTGACCAGTGAGGGAGAAAATGACCTGCCTGACCATTTCTCTATCCGTCTCCTGCCGCTTCAAAATGTTTTTTTGACTCTTTCTGATTTTTCTTTATGTTCTTTTCTGAGGCTTGATGTCCTTTTATTCACTCTGTCTCCTCTGTTGTATTCTACTGGGTTTACCTGGCCTTACACAAACCTGCCTGGATTTAACTAAATCTGGGAACACAAGGTTGGCCCCTCGGTGCTCTGGACATCTGTCTTGAATCTAAAAATCTATTTGCCACATGCTGCGTTACCTTTACTAAATTAAACAGTTGAGGTTGACTCCATAATCCAGACATAGTAATGGCTGCATGTTAGTCGGTGCTGTTCATCACTCCCAGCCAATCCTTGTTCCCTTTTCACCTCACAGTAAAGAAAATATGCTTTATAAAACCATCCTCCCCCCAACATTGTGATAAATCTGGCGCTAACTTATTTTCTCTTAGTGATAGCTAAAGGAGATAAACACACGCTCTACATAATTAGATCTTTCCACAGATGACAATCACCAGTGAACAACCTGCCTGAGTCTGGCCCCTCTTTTCAAATATCAATGGTATTATCCTGACTGAATTAAGGTTAAAAACAGAGAAAAACCTTCACATGAGGCCCACTAGAACTAACCGGGTCTACTCTGGGCATAATGAACCAACCTTAAGTGTTGCCATGTTGTTGCCATATCCTCATTTAACCACGTAACCTGAAGGATGCTTTGGCTAGGCTTACACAGTGTGTTGACCCGTTTGAGTGATTTTACGGTCTGAAAACAATGTCTTGTATGACTGATCCTATGCTGGGTATTGCTCATTTAAGATTTGTTTTGTGTGCACTTTTTTGGAACATGTATACAGCCTGTTTCCACACATTATTTCTTTTCCCAATAATCCGCAGAGAGCATACGTGTCCCCCTCCATTAAACAGCACTGCAACCAGCATCTTTTTCAGCCCTTTTCTACCCTCTGAACTTCAGAGAAGTGCTGGTGACTTCATTGTAGAAAATGGAGGAGCCTTGTGTGTCAGACTGATACTACATAGCAGACTGAAAAGCATGTTTGTGGGAGCAGATCGACCGGACGGACACTGAATGTTGCTGCTGAGTTTGAACATGTTCTCCGACGGATCGTCTAACATGCTCATTATATAAAGTAGGAAGCAGCATCCTCCAGTGCTCATGGTGGAAAAAACTCTGCCAGACAAATGGAAAGTAACCGAAGTAGATGATAAAAAGTAAAGTGGCAATGCTAGTCTATCATACAACAGAGGTTAGTGGTGATATATTGTCCAGAAATTCTCAACAAGAGACAATTATTAAAAAAGTGCTACAAGCTCTTTTTTTGGTGAAGCGTCCCCCAGCACCCAGAAAAGGCACTTTGTGGACATAGACCCTCTTTCTGTTGTTTCTGTTGTTTGTGTGCTCGTCTCATCATTGCTTTTTGATTTAAAGCTGTTTAAGATTCCTTTGGAAAAGGAGGGGCAAGTAGGTGGACCCATCCTCGCCCAAGAAGAAATGAAGACCATATTTGGCAGCATCCCAGAAATCTACGAGGTTCACACTAGAATAAAGGTAGTGTGGCGGCAACTGTTTCTATTTAAACCCAGTTTGATCCAATTATTTACATGTGGTTGTTTTTGTTGACCTGTTGTTTTCTTTGTGTGTGATGGTGCATTCATCAGAGTGACCTTGAGGATCTCCTGGCAGACTGGTCAGAGGACAAGAGCGTCGGAGACGTCATTCTCAAATATGTGAGTACAGACCGATCTCTGCTGGAGTGCAGACGCTGCTCCATGCTCCACATATTTGCATGTTTATACAAATGATTTTATGTGATTGAAGAGATTGCAAGACATGCACCGATTTGTCTGACCTGACCCGTTTCTCTATAACGAACATAATCAACAGCAACATTTTTGCAACTCTGACTGTTAAATAATATATTTCAAGATACAGGATACTTGTTTTTCCACATACATCTGTAGGACACTCTTAAGCCTCGGTTATGCTTCCGCGTAGTGATCACGCAATGGCCACGTAGTTGCTTGGAGACCGTGATGGTTCGGCTCGAAATGCAATTCAATGCCACACGGCATTGAATTGCACGGTAGAGGGCGCTATGTTTTTTGTAAAGACTGACCGACCGACCGACCGAGACTCTTATATATGACTCTTATATATTATGTATATCGTCGTTAGCCTCGTTTAGGGTTGGGCGGTATGAGCAAAATCTTATATCACGGTATGAATAATTTCATATCACGGTAACGGTATATATCACGGTATGGTTTTCCCCCTGTAAATTCAATTAATGGCTTAAAAATAACCATACTGTCGCATTTGATCATTTTCCTCTTTTATTTTAATTCTCTCACATTATTTTAAAGAAAGTATAATAATATAATAAACAATAAGCCACAAAGAATGTGCAAATGTCTGGTTAACATTTGAACTCCAGCTTTAACTTAAGCTATAGTGTGTGTGCAAATGTAAACACAGAGCTCCATCTTAATAAGAAATAAAAATAACAAATGAGAAAAAGTATGCATCGTGATGGCCTCCGTTATCTCTCTCCATCGACGTGATTTATTGTCATACGGGGTGCCATCGGCGAAAGACTCATAATACTGCTTCTCATGTTTCAACTTTAAGTGGTGGAAGAGGTTACCGGTGTTTCCACCTGCAGCAGTAGCAGTCGCGCGACACTCTTTGCAGAGTATCGTTTTTTGTTCGTTGTCGGATTTTCTATATCCGAAAAAGTTCCACACAACAGACGTAGCGCCCTTTTTCGGAACGAGTTCCTCCTCTTCGTCATGGGTGGGTCGTGCTGCCTCCGTTTCCTCGTGACGTTCACTCTCCGCCTCCGCCATGATTGTTATTACTCAGGTAAATTTGCTTCTTCTTCGTCGTGCTCATGCAACCACGCAAGCAGTCTGCAGCAATGACTGTAGTGCCCCGTGTGTCGAGGCGGTGTAATTACAGTGACTCAGAGCGATGCCGCAGACATCTGCGCTTTCTCCGGTATAAACAGTATTGCAAAATCTCTACAAGTAGACACTTTTATACTGTCCACACGGTATAATACCGTCATACCACCCAACCCTAGCCTCGTTATAGCCTATTTGTTTACCTTCCGGCTTTAAACATCCACAGTTTTTCAGTGTTTTATTTCTTTGTGCAAAAGCAACAAGGTGCAAACAATACAAGTATTAACAATTTAAATGGCGGTGTTTATGAGTGGAAACCGGAAAAGCGGTCTCCAGCCGATGTAGTTAGCGGACCAACTGGTGTTGCGTTGCCTCGACATGTGTCTAGGATTTTTGGGAGGTGCACGTCAGGCCCTTGCGGTGGACGTAAGGGGGGTCCGCAAGCACGTAAGGGGTTCGTAAGCCCCCTTGCGTTGTTTCGGCGCGGAAGCATAACTTGGGCTTTACAGTTGTTACAAGTTGTTTTAAACGGTTACAGCTTAGTTGAAGTAAAATCAGTGTAAAAACAGTCAAATCATTGATCAAACAATAAAGTGCTGATTAGTATCAGAAATGGTCCAATTTCGCGGTTTCTTATAACAAATGGAGGAGATCAAAGCCTTTGATTGGGTTCTGCATCGCTGTCACTAGGGAGGGGACGATATAGGATTTTTTTCACAAATTGGGATCAAAATGTATTTGTACTTCACGATCTTCACTAAATACAAGATGTGTTCTATCTATGACACAATAAAAGTATTTGTTTCTTAACCAAATGTAAAGAGACCACTGCTTCAGGGGTGTTTATTCCTGTCATGCTGTGTTGAATGACGTCACTCGGGTTGCCTGCTGCTTTGAGCAGGACATTGCCTTTGTTCATATGAGAGGTTTGCTGAGCATGAAAGCTGATTACAGTAATGATCCATTTGTAGAAGTCTGTCACCAGGCAGGTTGGCAGTCACACGTCCTCCAGTTCCAGAGAGACGTGTTGGTGACACTGAACTCAGAGCTGCTCCCGATGGGCAGCGCCACCATCAGTGTGTGAATGGGTGAATGAGCAGCTAATTGTAGAACAACACTATATAGATGCAGCCTGCAGTCTATTTACCATATTGTGGCATTACAAATTATTTCACGTGACTAGACTGAAAACTACTTGTGATTGAAGGTTTTCACCCTTTCATGCATTTACATCTCTGGATCTTCCTCTTGGTGCCTCTGACCCGTCTCTCTCCCCCTCCCCCTCTCCCTTTCTCTGCAGTCCAAAGAGCTGGTGAAGGCCTACCCACCCTTTGTCAACTTTTTTGAAATGAGCAAGGAGACGATCGTTTGTTGTGAGAAACAAAAGCCACGCTTCCATGCATTTCTCAAGGTATGACCTCTGCATGTGTGCTGTGTGTTTGTTTGCCTGGCCGGTGGAGGGCACGTACACATTGATTTTACATAAGAGACTTGTCAAAGGAAGCAGGAAAACAGGAAAGGCTTATTTATAGTACACTACACCAGTGTTTTCACTCATATCAATGGATCAGTACTGAAGATTTGAAAATATTGAAATGCTTATTTTCCACAGTATGGAAACACGAGTAGCAGCTAAGCCTTCTGCCCTCTCTTTGACACACACACACACACACACACACCACACACACACACTCTCTCTCTCTCTCGCTCTCTCTCTGCCATTAATCTTTTGTTTATTAGACCTCTGTCCCACTCCTCCACTGTCTCTTGTGTGTACTGACAGCTTTGCATTGTCAGATATAATGTGAATATGAACTAAAGAGATTATAAATAATAAATACAATTAGTTGAGACTGTACACATGTGTAATTGTAGTACTTATTTTTTATGGTCCCTCCAGTTCTTGTACTTCTATATTTGGAAGACAGTCAGATGTTTAGACTCGGCTACTTTAGTGTAAACAGCACATCATTCCACAACGTAGGCCTGATGTCCAACGTGCTTTGCCTCTAACTGGAAAACGAATCTCCTTGTACCACAAGGTTGGCGGCTCCATCCCCAGCTTCTGTCCAGAGGTCAATGTGTGAGACACTGAACCCCAAGTTTCTCCCTAATGCTCAGGCTGGGTTAGATCTATGTATGTATGTATGTATGTATGTATAGATCATACATGTAGGTCTTTAGTAGTCAATAGTAGGCATGGCACGATATGAACATTTCATGTTACGATTATCCTGCCCCAAATTATTCATGATATTCCCATAATCATTATAAAACTCGTAAAATGGCAACTTAAACATACTGGAGTCGCTTTACAATTTGGGAGGAAATAAAAATGGAAAACAATGTATTACTTTAGTGAAATTCCTTGTCAGTGGAAAACAATCTAGTTGTATTTGCCCATCTATTTGAGATGCCGACACCGCAGAAGCAGCAGTGCATCAGGAAAAGGTCGCTAGGCAACACTTGTCTGTCTTACAGATACTCCTAACAACTTATCTTTCTTATATATGACATGAATGGAAGTTTCACCAGATAATATGAAAGCGACATCGTCCTACAGAGTTACCACTAGAATTTAGTCGTGTCATTTTAACCAGTGAAAGCATTATTCATATTTAATAATGTATTTCTGTTTTAAAACATTGTCCTCTGTGGACATGCCTCCTTTTTATTCCGTTTAGCGCTCTGCTAAGAGGTGCTGTGCTGTAGGAAGAAGCAGCTTTGGTGGCTTGATCCTCATTTAACACTCCGACATCAAAACAAGGTCACAGTGGAGGCATCAAAGCAGCGTGGCGCTCCATAACACTTTTGCTTTTCAGCCATTCAAAACAATAGGTGCATTTCAAAGCGTGCCCTTCATAGCTCTGAGTGCTTTTGGTCCTTGGCGCTGTGACAGCAGAGCGCTGGGATGGAAAGAGGTCATTACACATAGCAAGGCATCCACTTGTTTATAATAATTCCATTTAATATGCACTCAGACGCTCTTAATAGGCATTTCCACTGCTGAGTATGTGTTGGATTCAGACACCGTCACGCTGGAGACGCTGTGCTCTTACTACTCACACTGGTTTCTATCATGACTACAATTCAAATAAGGTCGTCATGTAAGTACTGAGCAATATGAGATTTTTATGTTCAAAACACTCGTAGGTTAATCGTGGTAAAATGTCGGGTTAATCATGGATATCCTCATGAGTGACATGGAAAAGCTGTGTAGTCGTGGTCGAAGTTAAAAATAGAGCCTGATGTAAAAAATACAGCAAGTGTCATATTATAAAAGAACTCAGACAATGTTGCGCTTTGTAAAAAAGTGTTATTATTTATGCATGGAGACCTTATGACTTATGATTACCTCATTTAAGATTGTTTGCTTTTTAGTTTTTCATTTAAAAGAAACCTAATGGTAACGCAAATGTTTGTTTCTTAACAAAAAGTAAAGTGATTGCATTATATTGCCATTTTTAAGCATATTTAATTATCGGAATAATATCGAATCTAATTATTTTGGGGTCAGGATGATGGTGACATGACTTTTTCATGTAGTCATGAGCTGCAGATGGACGACAGTATCCTGAACCATATGTAGCCTCTGTCTAACCTGTGTGTTGGCACCAGGATGTCCACAGTCACTGTGGGTTGCTCTGTTAAACACGAAGCAGTGAGACGTGTCGGCCTGCTCAGCAGATGGACTTGAGTGAATGTTGCGGTTTGCATGCAGTGCAACATTTGTGTCCCCACGCCGTCACACTAACGCCTCATTGTGCAGATCAACCAGTCCAAGCCGGAGTGTGGCAGGCAGACTCTGGTGGAGCTGCTCATCAGGCCTGTGCAGAGGTTGCCCAGTGTGGCCCTTCTTCTCAACGGTAACACACACAAACACACACACGCATCCCTTTGTTCACAAAGTTAAAAAGAAATGTAATGCAGATTACATCCCCCTCCTCTCCCAACCTTGTCTACTTCTTCCCGTTGTTCCACCACTTCATCAGACATAAAGAAGCATACGTCTGACGACAACCCAGACAAGATCACGCTGGAGAAAGCAATCGAGTCTCTGAAGGAAGTCATGACGTGAGTTGCCATAACCGTCCACTTTCTTTTGTCTTGATCTCTCCGACATCAACATTTGATCATTTCCAACACCTGATGCACTCACTCTCCTGTCACGCCAAGTCATGAGTATTATGTGGGTTCACCGTGTAATATATGACTTATTGAGCCAAGATTTAGCAAGTGACTTCATTTGAAGATTTTGAATGAGTCCTTGATAGTGATAGTATATTTTCAGGGGTCAGATTCGGTGCCGCAAAGCTTTGAACGCTCGTCGAAACAACTTTTAAAATAGCTACATACTTTTAAGCAATGTATGGCATGAAGCTTACTATTCTAAAGTTTCTAGTAAAACAGTAAGTGATTGTAACACTTAAATGACTTAAATTCATGGTTCCTCCTGAGGTGATACCTGCTGCTCTACTTTAAGGCGGGTCCACACCGGACCGGCTGCCTGATTCGCGTCGGTAAATGACGTCGGGCTACTTAACATGGCCGACTCGAACAATGACATGGGCGGTTCACACCTACGGAACGGCATACGTTCCGCGCTTGCGCGAGATATAATGTCTCCAAAACAACAGGCGGCGCTAATCTGTATTGTGGGCCAAAAAACACGAAAGCCGGAAGTAGGCGGTCCTCTCTAGACCACCTTCTTCGATTCTACTGGTTATCTGGTATGTTTACATCGTCACTTCCGGGCTTCACTGATTCGCTAGTCAAGCTACTAGCCTCCACCAATCAGAATGGTAAAAGAGTGACCGACTCGAATGGCGGATTACACATTTCAATCAGCTGAAATGAACGCCGACGTGGGCCGATTCTAGCGACCACACCAAGCAGACTCATGTCACGGACGCCGACTCTGTCACAGACACCGATTTTCGGTCTGGTGTGGGCCCGCCTTAAAATGAACTCTATGTTCAGGGTTTTTCAAGGAGGCAGCCTCAGTCAGGTTTGGTCCCACCTCCAGATCTCCACCAAACTCTGATGGATGTCTTCATGTAATACATGTTGCTGCAATGTGGAGGTGCTGTAACATTGTCCACACAGTGCTGTGCCAGAGGACACGTTAACCGATCATTGACTGAAGGTTTTAAATGTTGACAGAAGAATCTGGAGGCCGTCAGAGAGCAGCAGCTGACAGTGGTGTCGGTGCTGCTGGTGTACAAGGAGCACTTCATTTAATCAACTTTTTCACCACTTTATCTAATAAGAAATGTTCAAACAGATATTTGTAGAACATTGTAAATGCAAATCATTTACATTAGGAAGTAGAGTAAATCATATAAAATGGAAAGGCTGTCTCATGAATGTTTCTTGTGGAGACAGAGCTCCCGGTACATGTCTAGCCTAAAGCAACTTGATTCACAGGCGATGGTGTCCAGCTTGTGACGATGAAGCTAACTGAGTGATGGAGCCCTTTTTCACAACTTTCCCACTCATAAAGACTCAAGGGTTTTCATGATCTGCTGCTTTAAACAATGTTACAAAACAGGTTAAATGAAATCACTAAACCTCATGACTCTGACACTTGTCTGCCTTTACAGCCTCACTGTGTATACTGGGGTTATTTTATAGCCCAACGTTAGCTTTTTACTTCTGTAGATAGTATTTACGCTTAAAAAAAAATCTCAAATCCCGTTTAAAATTGGAGTGTTATTTTTTCCCCCAGGAAAACAGTGTGATGCTAACTTCCAGGGTTGGCCTCCAAAAGAAAGAAAACAAATCAGTGATTGTCATAACAGAGATGTCGTCAAACTTCAAAAATAGTTTGCTCTCCTTCATTGGTGAAGGTGCTATCATTGGTGCTATCAGAGAAATGAGATATTTTTAAATATATTCATTTAAATTGTGTGACTAGGAACTAGTACTAGTAACCAGCACTAGTACGAGGAACTATAAAAGGTCTTAAAAACAATGAGATTAAGATTACCCAGAATTCAAGAAGTAGTCTTTGTTTTGCCCAAAACCCAAAGATGTTGAATTTACAATCAAATCAAATAAAAATCGGCAGCAAATCCTTGACGAGGTGGAATCAGCAACATTTCTACATTTTTCCTTGAAGAATAACCAAAATAAGTGATTAATTATCACAAATGTTGTTGATGATTTTGTTTTGGTGACCAACAAATTGATTTCTTGGATGATTGTTTGTCTCCTTTCCCTCCTCACTAGTCACATCAATGAGGACAAGAGGAAGACCGAAGGCCAGAAGCAGATCTTTGATGTTGTCTATGAAGTTGACGGCTGTCCTGTAAGTTGAAGGATTACTCTTCTTTGTGTTGACAAAGTGCCTTGAAATAGACTTAACGTGTACAGATCAGTCAAACCATATTTGGATATTTAAGACAATGACACTTATGTCTTCTACCAGATGTCATCAGTCATCAATGAGTCAGTAGTTTTGTTGAGGTAGGAGACATTTAAACAGTCACTATTACTTGTTTCTTATATAATATGGATGAATGAATTACTTTAAAACTCAGGCATTCAGATTTGGAAGAAAAGGTCGCACTTTTTTGTAGTGACGTAGTAAATCCATAGAATATCGGAGTATTTCCACTGCAAACATATTTTCCTGTTTTTAATGCTGCGGTATACATTATTTAATAATATAATTGAGACTGTGTCTAATGATATGTGGACTGACTTGAAACAAATGAACTGTAAAACAACCTCTGTTACTTTCTTTCTCCATTACCTCCATGTCTACTTGGCATGTGACAATATGAAAATTATACATACAATATACATCTCGTGCCATGATTCTGAGTTTTTTTTCCTTATGAAGGCTGCAGACTCCATAGCTGACTTTTCATGTCGAAGTCGTGGGTGTTCAGCGTGAACAAGAGGGGGCCGGGCACACAGCCCTGGGGTCCTCTGGTGTTCAACACTAGAGTGGAAGAAGTGGGGCTGCCAATCTGAAATATTTCCTATTTGTGAAGAAGTCTAATAACCAGTTCAGAGGGAGTTCCTAAAGCTCCGAGTGCTTAGTTTACCAATCCATTCCATGGGGGAGAGTGTATGGAATGCTGAGCTGAAATCAACAAACAACATTCTGATAGGTGTTGTTATTTTAAAGATGTTTGACTGCTAAGTGGAGGCCGGTGCAGACGGCATCCTCTGTTTGCTTCTCCAACACATCACACACACCATCCCAGCCAGGAACCCCACCAGTTTGCAGTTTGTCAAAGCCCTTCATCAGGATGTGGGCGAGTGCTGCAGGACGGTAGTGTTTTAGACAGGACGCTGCGTTTTCTTAGCCCGGGGATGCTGCTGACTGTCTTGAAGCAGGTGGGAACACTCTCCTCTGCCAGTGATATGTTGTCAGTGGTGACATCCGTTTCCTGGGTGGCTAATGTTCTAAGTGCACTGCCAGGGATGATATCAGGCCCAGCAGCTTCCCTCATATTCACTCTCATCAGACCGGTCCTGTGGAGACGGGGACCACACATTTGCTAATGATGATGTCAACGATGTCACTCTTCAAAAAGTATGTGCTTCTCCTTGGGGTTGCACCGATACTGTGCTCATGTACTGGTAAAACTACTTCACTAATCCACACACGCCCTCCAGCTGCAACAATACTTCCATGCACAAACAGGTTAAATCCATCAAAGCAGGCAGTTTCCAGCTCACCCGTCTGGGACAGTTAGCAGCCGCAGTGTTGCATGCGTTGTTCTGGACACGCATACAGCCACTTTCCCAGTAAATCTCCACTACATCAATTAGTTTAGCTGTGAGGTTGACGGCTGTGTGTGGACCCGCTGAGGAATCTTTAACCAGCTGTTTTCCTTCATGCATCTACTCTGTGTTTTTGTTTTTTTTCCATTTGTAATATGTTTTTTAACTGATAGCACGGTTCATTATTAACATCTACTGCAAACGGTTTGTATCAGGAACTTGAATGCTAAAATGTCTAAAATAGTTTGATAGAAAACATTTTTTCAAAGTCATTGTTGGAACTGCAATGTTGAGCACTCATATCAGTATTGGCAAGTACTCCAATGTTAGTACTTGTAAAAAAAGAAATCGGTCCCTAGTTTTTCTGGGTGGTGGTATCTCTGAACACGTGCCAGTCGGTGCTGTCAAACCAGTCCAGTAGAGCTGCTGGAGCTCCATCTGTCCACACGTTGAATAATCAGCTGGGAAGAAGTTGGCAGAAAGAGAAGAGAAATGTGATCTGATTGGCCAAAGTGTTCATGTAAAAAGGGTGAAGGGTCATTGTTTCCCCTGGTGGGTTAGTGTGGACATGGTGGAATTCAAACAGACCTGAGGTCGGTTTGATTTAAATCGCCTGCTACAATAAAAAAAACCATCTGGTTGTTTTGTCATGTGACTGTTGATGACCTCACACAGTTTATCTTCTGTGTTTTTCCCCATTTTCACAGTTCCATCATTGTCTCTTTTCTAACCTCGTCTCTATCTCTCTATCTTTCCTTGTAACTGTTGTGCTCTGTCTTCTCTGCAGGCCAACTTGCTGTCCTCCCATCGCAGTCTGGTTTACCGAGTAGAAACGGTCGCCCTGGGAGACCAGCCTTGTGACCGTGGACAACATGTCACACTCTTCCTCTTCAATGACTGCCTTGAGGTGAGAATGCACACTAATTTGCCTCCTTTACCACAGATCATGGCTGTAGATGGAGACCTATCATTGAGTCTTACGCTAGCAGCTCAAATGAACCACTGTCAGTGAAGGTTGAGGCTAGAATCTAACAGGTGCTGCTTTCGGTTCATTGAAGTGTAACTTGACCTTAGTAATGAGTCTTTAGCCCACCCACTGGATCATTAAAAAGAACACATCTTTTTCTGGTTTCTACTTGTATTTCAGGTTCTTACTAGAACATTTCTACATGCTTTTAATGCATTATTCCCATCAGGCTGTGCTGCAGCTCTTCTTGGCCTCTGTCTGAAACGCTCTGTTTGAGCTCCTGCCCCTCCCTCCCAAAAAGGCCAGTCTGCTCTGATTGCTCAGCCACTTAGTGTGTTTGTCAGAAATGTCCCGCCCCTTATTATAACCTGATAACAGGAGCTGTACTGCTGAGGAATATATATAAATATATATATATATATATATATATATATATATATATATATATTCTAGCAGCTGTGAAGATATCCTGCTGATATTGTATGGAAGAAAAGACAAGATTTCAATGGAGATTTTTGAAGCACTTCAGAAGCAGTGTTTCTGTTTCTGGGAGAGTAACTCCCTTTGGACATGGACTCAAGCATAACAGGTCCTCTTTCAAATAAATAAGCTGGAGTTTTTCACAGGTTGAGCAAAAACTTCTTTCAGCGCCTGTTCTCACAGCTTGTCCAAGAAAGTGACTTTAAATGCTGTTTCCCATCCAGTCAGAAGTGTGTGTCTGTGGTTAAAAGCCTGTATAGAAAGGAAATATGAAGCTTTGTCATTCTCATCCTTCCTCTCAGGCGATCAATGCCAGCAGCCAGTGGGGCATCTGGGAGCGCTGTCTATTTCTAACAATCATAACATATCATGTATTATATGCGTTGTTCCGCTGTCCTTTGTTAAGAGTGACTCAGCATGAATCTCAGCATGTTATTAAGCTCATGCTGAGACGCATGTGCTCTTGCAGTGTTGAGTACAATAGGAGGCTTTTTAGAAATTAGCAACATCGCACAAGGTGATGGATTCCTGTGCCGACAATTAGCAAAGGGACACGGCATGAACAGGGCAGCCACTCATGGAAGAGATGTGTGTGAGTGTGTCTGTCTGTCTGTCTGTCTGTCTGTTTGTGTGTCAGCCACACACATGGATTCCTGACATGTTTCCATGTCATCCTGTATGTATAATGAGTGGAATGTCAGAGTGGGTGACCTCACCCCTCCTCTCCATCTCCACCATTGATTACTCTCACATTTATATAACCATTCTCCCCCTCTATACTCACACCACCTAAATAGCAATCACCTGTGATGTAGTGTCCTATTTTATCCTCTCCACCATCAACCTCTCTCTCTCTCTCTCTCTCTCTCTCTCTCTCTCTCCCTCCCCCCCCCTCTCTCTCTCTCTTTCTTCTCTCTCAGCATCTAATTAATGTGGCATTAATGAGTTGCATCGTTTACCTCTATGAAGGCCTCATTGATTTATTGCCAAGTAACCGATAGAAGCTTCACCCACAAGCTGCAAAAATGCACCCACACTCACTTCTGAACAGCAACCAAGCACTCACAAGTTGTCTTCCTTCCCATTTACCTCCAAAATTGCCGTCTCCTTTTTGTTGCATCAGTTGGTTTGTGTGCGTCTCTGCAGATTGCGAAGAAGCGACACAAGGTGATCAATACGTTTAAGAGTCCGCTGGGACAGACGAGACCACCGCCTCCACTCAAACACATCGCGCTGATGCCACTGTCCCAGATCCGAAGAGTGCTGGACCTGCAGGACACGGAGGGTAACGGAGCCAACACATGCACACGCTGTAAACCCTTACACTACCCGTTTTATGTCTTTCTCTCTAAACGCACTCCGTTATGATACTCGGAGATGGTTAAACACCCTCTCAGATTGTCCCAGTTATGAAAGCACAATGTTGAAAAGAATGACAAGCGAAATGTGCTCAATGTATTGAAACGCATTTGGATGCTTTAAGCAGGAAAAACTAAGCTTTTTCACAGAAGGTTCAGTCAAGGATGCTTCACACTGTCTTTTAGTTCCCTTCGACTCATCAACAGTTTTTTAAATCTCAACGGTGCGTTGCTTATATGGATGTTGAAACGGATTTTGTTTGGTGTAATCGTTCCTGCTGGCCATGAAAACATCCCTTCCTAATGCTCTTTCTATGGAAGTGATGGGGGACAAAATCCACAGTCGTCCTCCTTTGCAAACAATTTATTCCACTACATTATCTGAAGCTTGTATGAGGCATGTTGCACAGCCATAATACTAAAGACTCAGTATCTTTGAAAGATCATCTGATTTGTCGAACACTGGGTTCACCATGGATGCAGAAGTGTCCCAAAGAGCCGTAGGCTGGCTGTTCAAGCCAGAAGCACATTTCTCTGCTGGCCCATGGGCAATGTCTGTCTTCATGTCGGCTCACTCTCTGTTTAGACACAAATGATGAATGCTTGGAATAAATATGTCATATTTAAACACTTTTGAAACATGGAGGTAAAATGGTGGATGTATGATGCATATACACCGCTCAGCCATAATATTATGACCACTAGGTGAAGTGAATAATGCTGACTATCACGTTACCATGGCACCTGTCAGTGGTTGGGATCTATCAGGCAGCAAGTGAACATTTTGTCCTCAAAGTTGAGTGTTAGAAGCAGGAAAAATGGGCGAGTGTAAGAGTACCGATCAACAGTGGTCCAAGGAGGGAAAACCGGTGAACCAGCGTCAGGGTCATGGGCGGCCGAGGCATTGACACACAAACATGACTCATCGTTGCAATTTGCAATGGCAATAATATTGGAACTAATAAAGTTGTATTTGATTCCCATTTCATACCCATTAATTTCCTTTAGGTCGCCTACATTTCATGCAATGATGGACATGATGAATCCCAATGAGCCGAGCCTGTTGAGGAGGGAACAATTGAGCTCCATCCAAAATCACTTGTTCTCTTATTCACTCTTCCCCATAACACAGACACTCAATACTCGTATCTGAAATATAAATTGAGGTTCCAATTTTTGCATCATAAAATGTGACATATTAATAGCAGGGCACTATGTGGAGCATGCATTTCATCAAATTCAGACAGCCAAAGTAAATGGTGCACAATAAACATCGTGCACTGATTGTGAACAGTGATTTCAGACGTTGAGGAATTAAATGTAAAATGTAAACTCCGTGCATGTCTCATTACCACAATCCAATTAGTTTCAAATTAAAGTGATACTATATGCTCAATACAAAACTCAAAGTGGTTCTCAACATGGCGATGTCTGAGCTGTCTGCTTATGGTGCAAACAGCATCGAAGACAGCGACAGTCCGGCAGAGCTGAAGGGGACCAGGGTGGTGCTAGGTTTCCACGGCGATGGATCAGCGTGATCAGCTGGAACTGGTGCCCAACGTGTGTGTGTGTGCGTGCGTGCATATGTGTACACTTTTCAAGGCCTTTAGTTTTTCCTTCTTAAAGCATCCAACATTTCAGGCTGACAGGAGGTCTGAAAGAAAGTGTTTCTTCCATAATGTGATGTTTACTTACTTTTCTGCTGTAGTTTCATGTTGACATACATAAGCTGCCTTCACACAGAGAGCAGCAGTGATTGATGTTCATGGAGTTTGGATGAAGCACTAACGTTGATTTGTCTTTCTTCCACCACGTCTGTCTGCTCTTATCTTTCCATCTGTTTCTCTTCCCTTTCGTTCCGTCCAACACCCTTCCTCCACCATCTTCATCCTTTTCTATATCAACTCCTCCTCCCTTCTTTCTGTCACTGTTCATTATCTCTGTCTGTCCTCCTCTGGTCTGTTCACTTCCTCCCCTCAGACTGTCTGAATGCGTTTGCCTTGGTGGTTCGCCCTCCGACTGAACAGGAGAACTTGTTATTCAGCTTCCAACTGGCTGGAGAGGAAACCGTTAAAAGCGTCTGGCTGCGAACTCTCTGCCGCCACGTCGCCAACACCATCTGCAGGGCTGATGCGGTGAGAAGCTGCGCACACACACACACACACAGAGAGAGAGAGTAGGTAGCTCCACAGATCAGCAGGCAGGGAGGAAAGCTGAGAGCACTGTGATCATCACCAGGAGTTTATTCTAAAAGAGCCTTTTTTCTCTCCAAAACCATTTGGTTCGGTTTTGAAACTCTTTCACAACAACCTCGTTAGGACTTTTCAGTTTGATCCCAATTACAGGTGTAATCACTGGTGGGTCGTTTGTAGTGATTATGTATATTACAGGACGTTCCAGCAGGCTATGGTCTGAACTGGAAAAAGGACAAAATAATGCAAGATGACCAGCTAATTCCTAAGCAGTCACCGAAAATGTAGCTTTTTAAAACATGTTTTATTAATTATTAACTGACAATCATTTTGAACTATTATGATTATCAGTGAAGCAGTTATAAATATGAAAGAATTGTTAAAAACAAAAAAAACAAAAAAAATGTGAATAGCTGCTCCATCATCAAGGTCATACGTCCTTAAGTGAGCGAGAGGTCATCCCCTTCACTTGAATCAGCAGGGAGGTATTCTAGCATGTTGCTCCCTCACGGCTACAATACGCCTTCATCCTCACCAGCACACACATTGATAGTTCCTTAAATAGGGAGGCGTGCTTTTCTTGGGGAGCGTTTTCAGCTGTGAAATACCAGCAGCAGGACAGTGACTTTTGGATTTTTTCCTTTTAACTTTAAAAATAAACATGTGTATGTTCATGGTAATGAAGGAGTTTGTCACCCAGTACAGTAGTGTTACCATTGATGCATATTTATAGTTTTTGTACACTAATGGTGCACAGAGAAGTACAGGATCGCAGGCTGTACTTATTTCTACAAATTCCCAGTTGTTGTTTTTTTGTTCTTTTTAAGGGATTTATTGTGATGAAGAGAAACATAATATTGCCACATTTATCCATTAATGGTTTGAGAAGATTATGGAACACCAACTTGTTATGGGCTTAGAAATTGTAATGATGATAATTCCAGAGAAAGATGTGGAGGTTAGGCTGTCCGCTGTATTTATCAGAGTAAGCAGCAGGGGGCGATGTTGGCCTCTGGTCTGCCGGGCGCCTCACA
The DNA here is from genome assembly GCA_029853015.1 of Chelidonichthys spinosus. Classification (NCBI taxonomy): domain Eukaryota; kingdom Metazoa; phylum Chordata; class Actinopteri; order Perciformes; family Triglidae; genus Chelidonichthys; species Chelidonichthys spinosus. The sequence continues at coordinate 680,716 of CM056826.1, forward strand.
GCTGCATTCTTAATGCTGTTATCACTGGGTCAGAGCGACAATGTGAATACCAACGAGATAGAGCCCTGCTTGTTAACAAGCCACTGCAGGGGGAGGGGGGGGGGGGGGGGGGGAATAAAGTGTGTGTGTCTGTCTGTGTGTGTGTGTGTGTGTGTGTGTGTGTGTGTGTCTGTCTGTGTGTGTGTGTGTGTGTGTGTCTCCTAGTATACATCCATATCTGCAGCTGTTTTAACAGCAAAGCATAATGTGTCTATTGGCATTGATTGCATGAATTGCAAGCTTTAGGTCATGATTTACGATGTCAGGTTTGAGGCTGTATTTTTTCTGTGTGGTCACCAGGAGGACCTGATCCAGTGCACGGATCCAGACTCACTACAGGTCAGCACCAAGGATATGGACAGCACCCTCAGCAAAGCCTCCAGGGCCATCAAGAAGACCTCTAAAAAGGTAAAGGCAGAAGGATCAGTTTCTCACATTTAACCTTGGTCGGGTCCTGATGAGGCGGTTTGACGGTACACCAGGGTGTTTACAAATCCTGCCGGTATGATTTTCAATACCGTCCTAAATCCAGGCGCTGCTCTTTCTGTGATGTTGTCTTGATGTGATGTGTTGCAGTGACCAGCAGACACCACCAGAGGTCATCTCAATAGGAACAGGCAGCTGCTCAGAGAGATGACTTTTTTTTAAACTTGTTGATTTAAAAATCATATAGTTTATAGTGAGGTTGTCAGTTTTGGATGAGCTTTGTTGTATCCATCCAGTTGTAAATTTTATTTATTTATTATTTTTGTTTAATGTTTTATTTTATTTCATGTCGGCTTAGCTGAAGTTGATTGATTGAAGTTGACAGGAAGCACAACTGGAATGTGTTCACTCCTCCGAAGGCCTGGATTGCTGAACACAGTGAAGTTGGTGAAACTGGCGTTTAAGCGGTTGCTGGTTCAACCTCCTCCACTGCCGTCCAGTGGGATGGAGTCACAGAGATGGCCCGAAGTCAACCCGGTGTCCTCATTCAGATACAGCTCTAGTTCAGATGGACAGGACTTTCTAAATAACTTCCTGTTGAATTACACAGAAATATGAATGAAATTACACAGAAGACTTCGGGTGCAGACTTTTCCCTTTTGATCTCATTGTGCATAAAACAATAGGCTGGCATCGAAGTCTGCCTGAGATTTTCTTAGCTCCTCTTTCCAGCTTATCCAGACAGGGCAGCTAAAGGATTTGAATATTTAACTGGATGTAAGCATGATACTGCCTGAAGGAATCTTTGGAACAAGCAGATAAAGATATGCAACATTGTCGAGCAGCGTGTTGGAAAAAATGGTTTATATGACTTTAAAGCAGACACATTTGACAAAGAATTGAGAGTAAAGGTTAAGAGATTAAAGACGGGCAGACTGCCTAACCACTTAGTCTACCAATTTCTCTTCTAGCGTTGCAAAGGTATCAGCTTCTCCCAGATTCATAGTATGGTGACTATGAAAACGGCCACAGATGTCATCAACTACTACTTACAGTACTTAACAGATAAAAGTACATCATAATAGCATATTATAGTACTACCTATGGCAAAATGTCGTCATGAGGTTCATCACTTTGTGGAAACTAAGGTAGTACGTTTAAAACCTGCCTGAAAGACTAGAAAGAAACGTCCTTTTTAAATTCATAAAACTCTATTTTTTCTTCCCGTCTCATCTTTTAGTTCTTTTCCACTGAAGCAGTCAGTACATAGTCAGGTCTTGGTATTATTATACCTCTGCTCCAGTGGCTGCCATGTGGGCATTATATTGTTCATCTATGGGCACGTACATCCCATTCAGGAGTAAACGGCATATAAACCCTCAGGGATGTAAAAAGAAAAATAATAATTGGACTCGTAAGACTATATATGTTGGCATATTCACCATGAGCCACACCATTTTATATTATTCTGTGATCAAATCATTTCTAAGGATGCAACAGATGATTTCAAAGTTTTAGCAACAGTCACACATCTCTTAAATCAGACTTCCACAACGTTTTCGTGTTTGTGTGATACACACAATCCCGATCATCGCTGAAAATGATCAGTGATCAACCCTGATACTGTATTGATGAATAAACTAGAGATTGAGACCATAAACGTATGTTTACAATGTTAAGTGAGATAATAAATCAAGAGAGAAGTTGGACCATTTTCTCATAGACTTCTATACAAGACTTCTTTTTGTTAAAATGACTGTGATGACATTTTGGACAGACTTGGATGTAAACTGCAACATGGCAGTTCTGACCAAATAGTAATGATGATGATTGCTCAAGTAATGATGAGATTTAAACTGAGCAATTAAACTCAGTTTAAATAATAACCTGATTTATGTGGCTCCCAAAACATTGCCTTGATTTGGCAAAGTAACAATTAAAATTCAGCCCATGAATCAGCTGGGTTGATATGTTGGCAGATTATATCTTATTATTGATATGTTTGTTTTCCAGTTAGTAACAAGAATGTCAGTAGGGAAATGTTTGAGGTCAATTTTGAAACAGTGTCTCCTTTACATACATTGTATTTATGATTATCATTACATGGGCCACATTCCCTTTTAATAAATCACATGTAGTCGTTTCACAAAGCCTTCCGCTAAAGGCACAGTAAGTCATTTGGAAAAGCAACAGAGACTTTGAACCAATCGCTGAACCAACAAAGTCCCGCCCCCTTCGTTCAGACCTGTTCAAAGCCCCGCCCCCTCGTTTAGACCTGTTCAAAGTCCCGCCCCCTTCGTTCAGACCTGTTCAAAGCCCCGCCCCCTCGTTTAGACCTGTTCAAAGTCCCGCCCCTTCTTTCAGACCTGTTCAAAGTCCCGCCCCCTTCGTTCAGACCTCTGTTCAAAGCCCCGCCCCCTTTGTTCAGACTGTTGTTCAAAGCCCCGCCCCCTTCGTTCAGACTATTGTTCAAAGCCCCGCCCCCTTCGTTCAGACCTCTGTTCAATGCTGCTCCCCCAGAGAACGCCAAATGAGTGCAAACAGGAAGAAAGCACTTGACAGTAGGGATGCAAATTATCCAGTAATTCATTAATCGATAGTTGTCGATTAATTGATAAGCGGCAATTCTTCTGAGAAGCTGAATTTCCCTCTGAATAGGTTCCATCTATTGTATACGTAACATGAAATGCTATAAAGAAAAATGCAAATGAAAAGATGACTAAAACACAGTGCTGAGCCTTTAAGCTGTTAGTTTATTAGAACTATTATTATTATTAATAAGTTAAGTTAAGTGGGTGACTATTCCTCAGCCTTCCTTGGTGTTTTGGTTTTGACTGAAGCCTCGTTCACATACGTCACCACTCTGAGCGACAGCTGTCAATGACTGTGAATGTGTTCTAGTGGAATGTGTCCAGGACAGGCGATGCGATGTGGGCGGGTACAGAGATAAAACAACTTTCTGCGATGCGAGTGAAGTGAGTACCAATCAGAATGTAGAATAGAGATGATTGACAGATGACGTCAACAGAGAGTTGCCGCTTGAAGTCGCCGTCGGCGGCAGTGAGTTCTTTTCGCCAGCGAGTAGAATTCAGCGAGAAAGCGAGTGACGGGCGAGTAGCGACGTATGTGAACGTGGCGATATGCGCTGTCAAACTGGCCAGCTGAGGGAGGGTCGGCGCGGGGGACGCCTTGCCATGGCGACAGGGAAAACAGAACGTTGATGAGCCAAACCAGCCGCGAGGATTTCCCCTTTTAATAAGCGCTGCTTCCCTCCTGTTTAGGCCCATCATTAGAGCCGCTAGTTAAGTCCATTTGCCTTGATAAAATAATTTTGGGCGAACATCGAGACTTTGGCGGCCGAAATTAGGCTACGGCGGTGCGCCATAGTCTCGTCGTGTGGGAAACACTGCTGCCAGTCCCACTTCTCGTTTTGTCTTGTTGTTGTGGTCAGAGCCCTGCTTCGCTTGTGTTCGCCCATGTGCGTCAGGTACGTCTGGTGTCAAGCGCGCCCTCACGTGGACTGGCGGGGAATTATGTGTTCAAAACGCAATTAATTGCAATAAATTTATTTTAATCGAGTAATTTCTTATCGACAATTAATCGATTAATTGTTTGCATCCCTAATTGACAGATGGGCAGGCCGTCCAATTATTTTCTCCGGCTTGACTTTTTTGATTGGAAGTGGTTTTTACAGTCTGGCCTCGGCCACAGATGACATTTTAACATTTTTTTAATGTCAAAGCATGTTTTGTATTGATTGCTATCAGTATGTTACGAGAATTTCAAGCATTATAATATGAAGTGTTTCTGCATAGAATCACCTACTCGACCTTTAAAGTGATGGTTCGGACAGTATGAAAACGTTTTGCTTAATTTTTTTTATAAATGTTGACATGATAATACAAGCATTTATAAATAATCAGCGAAACTGTTTCATACTCTGGCGTGAAACTCACGTCACGGAAACAGCTGGGTAAACGCCGACTGCCATTAATCACCAACGAAGTAGAAGAAGAAGCTGGGTAAACACGGAAGTGCCGTCTACACAACAGCGTAGCTTTAGCAGTAGAAGCTATCAGGCAAGTGTTCCTTTAAATAAACTCCTGGTGTACTTACAAACTTTCAAAAGCCTCGTTTTGTGAGTACAGACCCTATGTGTACTACTGCAGAAGTTTGTTAACATTCCATGCATTATTAGTGGGGTAATTTACGAGATATATATACTATGCACCATCTCGCTATTACTAAGCCATTTGGCTGATAGCGGCTATCTTGACCAATGCTGACCATCGCTAAAAATGCTTCCGAGGGGGTATTTGGCTGGAGGTCATGGTGGAAATTACCTAGGGTGCATTTTTCTCCGAACCATCACTTTAATGAAGGCGTTTCCGTTGTTTTCACCATGTCCTGCCTGGTGATGTGACGTGTTACGTTACTGTGGAAGTGAAGAGCCACAGGTTGTATGATTGGCCTCAGAGGTGATGAGCACTGAGTGCAATTGAGACAAAAAGAGTGCTATTGACAGATGCTCCACGTGAAGTGTCTGAGAATACAGTAAGCGATGCTAACTGTGGCTTTGTGTGTGTGTGCCAGGTGACGAGGGCATTTTCCTTCACCAAGACCCCGAAGCGTGTGATCCAGAGGGCATTCATGGCCAACAGTACTCCAGATGAGAAGAGCCAGATGCTGAGTCGTGAAAACCGCATCGGCAGCAGCTCCACGCTGGCAGTAAGTCTTTCAGTTTATTACACTTTGAGACAGCATGTGATGCCATTTCAGATCCAATATCTTATTTCATCAATACTCCCTTTAATGTTGTAGATACGTTTCCTGAATTTAAAATGTCCAATACAAAATGTGACCATGTTGTCCCCTTTATAGCAACAGCATAACACAATTAATACTGGTGGTTGTCTCTCTGTCCGTCTACCTGTCCATCTGTTCTTCATTCCTTTATTATTCCCTCCATCTCTGTCTCCCTTTACTGAGAACAAGGCAACAAATCTCTCCATCCATTCATGATGGCACAGCTGCATGCAGTGTCTTTGGCAGCTGTATGGCTGAATAATTGAAGAATCTAATATTGCAGAATAATTAAAAAAAAAATTACATTAGGGAGTGACAGGGCCTCTGATGGCCGGGTGGTTATAACATACAAAAAGTGTTCCTTTTTGTTTTTATATTTCTTTAGGCCATGCAACAAATGTACACACAAAGACAGAAATGAGCATGTGCAAGTTTAGAAATGGTCCATCGGTAAGCACATTATAGCTAACTAACTAATAGCAATTCCACTTTCCGTCATAACAAGCAAAGTTTGCTTTATCAAACCGTGTTTTTATCAATGATTTGTTCTCACTACATGTTTTTATTTTCGGAATACTACTTTATTTCCCCTCTATTCATATAGCTGTAGTTTCAAGCACATGGGAGCAGAGCGTTCTTATCCTTCGTGCCTTTGCTACCCCATGTAATACTAATAGAGAAGGTGAATCTCAGCAATAACTGCTGCATCCAAAGAAAAGGACATTTATTGGGGCTGCTGAGAAAACTTTGGCTAATGAGTACGAGGCTATAAAATGCATCTAGATACCTATAAACACGGTGTGTTGGGAGAGTGAGGTGGAAGCCAGCATCCCCACCAGAGGATGATCCATGTAGAGGATTACAAGTTTGGCTCCGGTTTGCTGGAGTGTAAACCAAATGTAGGAGTGATCTAATCTCAAAGAGCCGTGCTGCGGCTGTTGAAGGCATTGTTAACCCATGGTATCTGCTGTATTGAGCCTGATCCCATCTTGAGTTTCACTTTACTTTGTGATGCTTTTATCAACAGCAGTGCAACGCAAGCAGCTGCTTTCAACTCGGGCAAAGGCTGCACAGAGGCAACAAACACTGGAGGACGCTTTTAAAGGGAGAGAGGCCAAAAATATCACAGAGAGGGTTCGGCCATTTAAAGGCTACGGCATTATTTTGTTCAAAAAAGAAGAAGAAGAAGAAAAAAAACACTGCTTGGATGCAGGCGGTATTCGTCTTAATGCAGAGCTATTTAATCGCCAAGTATAATTATTGGATTCATTTTAATAACTTTAATGTGCTTGAGGTGAGCACTGTGCAGAGTCTGTGTAATCTAGGAAAGTATTAGATCAGGAGATACTCTATATTTAATGACTGATGATTCGGGACAAAACCACTTTACTGGGACATCTCTACCCAAATCCAATAGAACAGGATCCATTCGCCTACTCTGATATAGGAACATCGGGGAGTAACTAACAAATAGTCGCTCACTGATTGAAGCAGGATATTTTATTATTAACAGCGTAGTCTATTTAAAATACTTTCATACTGTGCTTAAACTTAACACCTAACATGTTCTCTTATTTCATATGATCTTCAGTCTCTTCCTCCCTCGCCTTATATACTCTTTCACATGAACAGAGTTGTTTCTCTCTCTCAAGTTTTAGCTTCTGAGGATTTCCTCCTTCCCTGAGTTCCGTTACAGGGTGTCTATTCTCTGCCTTGGTTTGTTTTTTAATGATATGTAAATCCCTGCTCCATATGTGTCTCCCCTCTGTTATGTACTCTAGATGTCTCGCTCTGCCTCCACGTTCAGTTTGAGTGATTCTGCCAAGAGCAGTGCAGCGGTGCAGCGCTCTAACTCACTGGACAATCCTCCTGTCAGGGCCAGGGTCCCTGTCTGTGTACGAACCCCCTGCAGCCCAGCCCAGAACCCGGCCCCTAGCCCCGGCCCCAACACTGCTCCCGAGTTCAGCCAAAGACTCTGCCCTAGCAGCCAGGAACCCACATCCATCCTTCATGCTCCATTGTCCCAACCAGCACAAGCTCTTTCAGGCCTCTACAATCCCCAACAGCCTGCCTCTGCGACCCTCCCCCCCTCCTCCTCAATTCCAGCTGTCCGAATCTCCAAACACTACCTTCCAAAATCTAGCCACCACGTGTCCAGACACCTACCCTCTGTAGGGTTCCAGCTAAGGTTCCCGGCTCCTCAGCCTGTTAATGCCAAAGGCGGGACCTTTTCTGAGTCATGCAGGGATCCCCAAGTCCCATTGGACCCACGCAAAGCTGGCCTGACCAGTCCTCGCAGGGAGACTCTGCTCTAAACCACCGCTAAGTCCCGGACTCTGATGTGAGCAAACTTATTATTGTGGTGTAATTTCTAGGGGTGCACCAATAATTTTTTAAATTCAAATTAATCCATACTACCTGCTGTATACTCTGTTGGTCTTTTAACATTCCCCGAGGGAACTGCTAGTCCCAAATCAACTCCTTAGAAGCTGAGACCCAACGATCTGGGTCTGCTGTACAGCTGACCTCTGACCTCCAATGATTAGATAAGTGGGCGTTAGAAATGTAATGCTTCTTCCCACATCAGATTGTACAGGGCAGAGATTTTAAGGGTTGATTTGGAAAAGCTCTGTTTTCATGAATCACCCGGGTAACTAACTGTTGGTGGCGGCGGGGATTGTTCACTGGGTGGATTTTAATAGTGGGCTTGGTACAAACGGATATAATGGAGCCAAGTTAGTGTGGAGCTGTGACATAAAAGAGGCAGATCCATCCTTATAAATGGTTGTTTGGATTCTGAAGCAAATTTCAGCAGCTTCTTAATAAATAACTCCAAGGTCTGATCTAAGTTGAAGGAAAATATCAAGTTCAAAACCAAATGTCAGGGCATGCCTTTGATTTCGGACGTTATGCTCTTTGTGTGTTTTGGCTAGTTTACACAAAAACAGCTCACTGGAATTAAAATGTCAATGTATTGGTGGGAGCCAGACGTCTCATCTGAGCTTTAACTTGTGGTGGCAGGTCACGTATTATCTGTCCTACATTCTAACGCTGTGATTGCTGAGTCGCTGGGCACACTCTGTCCCACATTCACCTCAGCAGTTTAACCCCTTCCCAGGTGCTTATCGTGCTATACCTTTCTGGAAGGTGTTCATGTTTATGACATCACACAATGGCAGTGTTGTATATCATCATTTTGACAGACTGTGGGTCACAGAGCGGTGCGGTCCTGTCTACAGTGTGGCAGCAGGGTTAGTTCAGTTTTCAAGAATTACAACTCTTTTGCTACTTGATACACAGAACTCACATGATTATCACTTCCATGGCTAATCCAGTATTTCCCATTTATAACCTACAGCTGCAGTCAGCCCACAGCGTTTCAAGAAGAATTATATATATATATATTTAGTCTTTTACACCGACAGCTGTGTGTGAGAGGATCCTGAATTTGACAAGAACTGTATTGGACTAGAATGACAGACTCCTCCTTTTAAATACACCCATGTCGCATTATAATTTAAAAAATGAGAATCCAAAAGACGATTGTGATCCACGTTGTGGAAATCAGCTAAATATTCAGCTACGACACTGAAAACATGGTAGATAACACAATGCTACGCTCTTAACACAACAGACTGACGACAACAACAGCACTTCTGTCCAATACTCACTTGAGTTTCCACAAATGTCATAATTACATTGCAGCGGCTCAATACTGGAGCAATTTCAAAAATATTTGTCCCTATTAGTCACTTAGTGAAAGACACAAAAAGATGGAGAAAAACGGGTCCAGGTTTGAAAATACTGAAGTTACGCTTCAAGCGTTTAGATGTGTGGATAAAAACTTCTGAGGTTTCTTAGTGGGGAAGGCAGCTGCTAATATATCCCGTTTCTCATTAAATTAGATGGAACTGAAACAATGTCACACTAAATATGCATGAATTCACTCAAACAAGTAAATAAATGAAAATCTATTCTCACACTAACTGTGTAGTATATACACCAGTGTTTCAGTGTATTGTATTCACTTGAAATAATTTACATTTAGGTCATTTAGCAGATGCTTTTGTCCAAAGCGACTTACAATAACTACATTTGTTGAAAGAAATAAACCACAACATATCATTGCCAATAAAGAGCTATAAAATAGAAACAAGTGTTAGGTCCTCGTCTGAGTAAAGTAGTAGCTGTTCACAAACATACCTTAAGAACAACAGTGCTATGATTAAATAGGTAAGAACATGGAGGTGCTTTTTCTTGGGGGGGGGGGGGGGGGGGAAGGAACTTAAAGATGTTAGGATCTTTTGGCTTAAGCTCAGGCCTCTATTAACACGCTCTGTTAAGACTGACTGAATGGCCAAGAACCTGCAAAATAAGTAAAACCCTGAACACCATATAGTGGTGCATAGTGCACATACTGCACTAAGACATATTGAATACATTTGCCACACTCTGCACTCTGTCACAGTATCATGTTCAGGACATAACCGTAAAATACAAATGCTTCCTTCAGTCGACTTCGATTTTTTTATTTTTTTTTAAATCAAACATTGTGACCAAACATTTAATATGAACACCTTTACTACAAGTATGCACAGAAATCATGTATGCAATGATGCACTCCTGGAATACAACGTGAAAGTGCAATTAATCGAGCCGCTTGGAACCACTGCACTGCAAAAACTACAGCTCAGCCTCAAGGGAATGTCATTAGTCATAAAGCAATATATTGGACACATTTCAATCAAATTTAGATTTGGAAGGGTTGACCTTAGGAGGAACCCCCAAGTTCTGAAAGGTGAAGTCAATGGTTACATTCTCTATTGGCCATCAGGGGGCGACTCCTCTGATCGTATAGAAGTCTAGAGAAAATGGTCCTACTTCTCTCTTGATGTATTATCTCAGTAAACATTGTAAACTTGAGTTTATGGTCTCAATCTCTAGTTTCAAGTCTTCTTCAATCCAGCATGATGTTCATTTAGTACATTATGGTCCATTTAGAGTCCAACAGACCAGAAAGCAGGGGATGATTTAGGGGCGGGGCTACCTGCTGATTGACAGTTCACTACCAATGCAGTTAACTATTAAGATGACTTTAACACTTAGCTGTAAAGTTGACCTTGAACTATGAAGCTAACTTTGTTAGCAGCTTCACACCAGAATCACCACCCACCACTTCCTTCACTGGTTGCAAAAAGTCCAAAATGGTCATGGCCAAAATGCAAACCTCGAGGTTTTAAAACTTTAGTCCACAAACCATTGGCTGTCACCATGACAACTTCTTGTATACAATCTATGCTTTAGCTAAGTTGTCGTCGTTCATCCTGAATGGACAGACACTTGCATGGCTAAAAATGTTTTCTTCAGCTGACTTTGGCAATGTTGTAAACTGATAACGGCAAGAGTCAACTAAATGTCTACCTCCCCATGTTACAGACACAAAGGGGCATTACAATTGCTTCTGTTACAGATTGATAAAGTAGGATAGATTACAAGTTCTAGAAAATGAAGTCAGCCACACTGGCCGGGGCAGAGCCACACACATTTAATATGACTGATAACCTGACATTAGATTTTAATTAGATGATGGATACCTTACATAATTCATTGCAGCATTAGAATTGCTAATGATTATTAGCACTGACAACTGGAGCCTAAACTGACCAAAATCCACCTGAGGAACACACCAGTCCACTACAATAGCATTGCATTACTTAAATGATTTAACCCAAAGTAAAGTTACTGGATTGGAAAGGGCAGCTGAATAGTATGTTTCATTGTTTAAAAAAAGGGACAGCCCCTCAATATTCTATATGTATGATGCAAAACGGCCACTCTGTCATTTTGAAAATGGAGCTGTTTGATGGTTATTATAGCCACAAAGTGAGTGAACGGGAACAGATAGCAGATCTGTGATCACTCAGGGCTCCAATAGTTTCTCCCCACACCAGATTTCACGTAATTAATATCAATAAATGGGTCACTTCACTTTAGGGTTGAGCAATACTGATATTCCACTAGTGCAATAGTGCTTCATGAAACACGACAAAATGATTGTCCAAAGCAAGTATGCTGGGATGAATGAAGTGGTAGTAGCTGCCCTCATACAGTCCCACCTCCGTTCACTGTCGGGTCATATTTAGTTGCCTTTGCAGAAGCCTGATGATTAAGGCTCAGGTAATCTTCATTCGTCTACCATGATAGCAAGCCAGACCGCGTTTTCAAGTGATGATATTTATAATTATCCTGATAATGGAAATTCCCCACCACTAACTTATTATTAGTGTTTTTAACATGATCTGCAATAAGTGGGCTGGTTGGAGTGGACTATGGATTAACTAGGACGGGACCCACTAGTTAGTAGGGGTGTAACGGTTCACCTAAACCACGATTCGGTTCGACTTCGGTTTTTGACTCACGGTTCGGTTCAAACCTTGGTTTTTAAAAACATACTGAAAAACCTTTTGGAAAACTTCCCGAAAAAATGTCTGGATTTTATTAAAGGATATATCAACAACATGAACATTAGTTATATAAACAAGTATAACACTTATCTTTAAACAAGTCCACAACAAAAACATTTTTTTTTAAAACACTTCTATTAATCTCTTAAGGAATACAAAAAATAAACATTTGTCTTAAGACCAGTCTACATTGTCTAAATAAAGTAAAAATGAAAAACTTCTTACACCAGTCTCAGGTATAACAAAAATAAATAAAAAGCACTTCTCTTAAAGTGATAGTCCGGAGTGAAATGCACCCTAAGTAATTTCCACCAAGACCTCCAGCCAAACACCCCCTCGGAAGCATTTTTAGCGATGGTCAGCAGTGGTCAAGATAGGGCGATCAGCCGAACGGCTTCGTAATAGCGCTATGGTACTTACAGTATATCTCGTAAATGTCCCCACTAATAATGCATGGAATGTTACCAAACGTCTGCAGTAGTACACATAGGGTCTGTACTCACAAAACGAGGCATTTTAAAGTTTGTAAGTACATCAGGACTTTATTTATAAAGAACACTTGCCTGATAGCTTCTACTGCTAAAGCTACCGCTGTTGTGTAGACGGCACTTCCGTGTTTACCCAGCTTCTTCTTCTTCTTCGTTGGTGATTAATGGCAGTCGGCAGTTTCGCTGATTATTTATAAATGCTTGTATTATCATGTCAACATTTATAAAAAAAAGTTTCGAGAGTTTCACGCCAGCGTATGGAAAAAGTTTCGCCAATTTTTTATAAATGCTTGTATTATCATGTCAACACTTGTCGACCTCATAATATAAGCATTTATGAAAAAAAAAACGAGGTTCGGGAAGATAGAATGAGTTTCTGAACCTAAGTCCTCTGAACCAAGGTTTTCCGTTTCGGTTCAGAACCGTTACACCCCTACTAGTTAGACAATTCATTCACATGTCAATTTTTGGTTATTAATAATAATACAGAAACATTGAGACGGATAGTTCACAGACTTCCGCCTTCTCTTCCCGTCTCTCAAACACATTGAGTCTCATTGATGAAACGTGAGAAGAACAAATTTGTGCGTAAACTGTTTGCAGACGGAAAAAGTTTCTGCATTCATCACAATGTTAGTCACTCCAAACTTTCCGTTAATCTCCAACTGCTTGTAGAGCTTGTGTGTAAATAAGGAATGCACATAGATATTGCCCGTCATTAATAAATGACACCATGAATGCGTTCATAATATGCTGTATGTATAGTATGTTCATAATATGCAGATGGCTTTAAAACAAGAATTTTATCACATTTAACACATTTAGCTATTCACATATTTAAGCTGATATATGAGTTCATTGACTCAACTTGATATCTTAGTTTGTCTAGGCTGCATGATAAAGAATAATATTAAATATAATAACTCACAAGATTTTAAACAATTTTTTTTTTTACTTCTCGGCTGAATCTTTGGACACGTCGTCAGTCACCTCCCTCCAGACCTTTGACCTGTCCCTGTCACACCACGACTAACAGAATAACTGCTCCACTTTGTAATGTATTGATCAACCACTGGGGGTGCTGTTGTAAAGTGCAAGTTCACCTTGTGTGTTCTTCCTCAGCCACCGTACCTGTCAAAGTTCTTGTTTCATGTATTATTTTAGCACCAGATTCAAGCGGAGCAGCTATGATGTTAGCATTCAGAAAACAAGCGTTTTAAAAGAAGTTGGCTTGTCGTGCAGACAGACCTAACAAAGCATGACTTCACACTTTTTACTGACCACCATCATTATGGAGTTATTTCAGCATTCTTTTCATCTGGTTATTGATATTAAATCACAGTTAAAGTTTAGTCTGGGTTCCTGCAGCTGTGGTTAACCAGCCCACGTGGTCTTGATAGATCCAATAATGGTGATTTCAGCCGTGATGGAGACCTGGTTGGGGTCTACGTGGAGGGAAGCTCCTCTGCAGCATGTCTAGCTTGAGTGACGCAAATAAACACAAAATGGTCCTGCGGTCATATTTACGTGAGTAACATGAGGTGAAAATCTGCTTCAAATGTGGTGTGAACACGGCATCAAATAAAAATGCAAATAAATGCTGCCTGAACTGTTTCAGGGAGACACTTAGTCTGTTAACTGTTCCAGATTCTGGTGCAGAGGGACGACTTTCTTATTGCATGGCAACGTCCCACTGCTTTGCTGCAGCCGTCCGAGCACCTCAGTAGAGCTGCTTAAATGCTGCTGTGACTGTTATGATCAGCACCTCTTAATTTGCTCCAATAAAAAGCTCATCTGGGTAAACTTTGGTGTTAAGAGCGGGAGCACCTCAGCATGACACCGGTAGTATGTCACTGAAGGCAGCGACAATCTGTCAATGTGTGTGTTTGAGTGTGTGTACGCTGACTGAATCGAAAATAGAGACTGTCACGCCCACTTGTAGAAATGAAGCCTTCCTTAGCATGAGAGCTTGGATGTGGTGGTTGTGTAATGAGAGTTAGACGTGTTGGTGTTGTGACCAGGACTGCCCTTGACCTGACCTTGTCCTCCACTGAAAGCAGCCGTTAATCTGCTCATTTGCTCAGTGTTTCTGAAGCTCTGTTGCACCTCACTAACATGTAACCCACGACTGGTGGGTTACGTGTGTGTGTGTGTGTGTGTGCCAGGTGGGAAGCAGCTGAAGTGTGGTTGTGTTGGCAAAGGTTGGGTGTCTTGATGTTCGGTGCCAGCGTTTGTCTTTGAAGGCAGAGAGGCGAGTAATGGCGTTTGTCTTTGTGCACTCGGTAATTAAAATCAGGCTGGAGTTCATAAACCAACCTCATCTCTCTCTCTCTCTCTCTCACACACACACACACACACACACACACACACTTATGGCCCAATGAAATCAGTTTAAATTATTCCCAAACTCAATTAAACTGTTCTGTTCATTTCTTTTAGGTGCTATAAAAAATGCATATGATGGGAAAACCCAGATTTTTATGAACCACATCGCATGTGAGTCCATGGGCACAACGTTAAATATGGATTCGTTTATTATAATTTAGCATTCTTCGAAGGACTGGCCAATGTAGACTGTGAAGGCCGGATCCTCCAGAAGATGCGGACCCTGAACTGGGACACTGTTGCTTTTAGGATGTTGTAGAAGTGAACACTTACCAAACATACATGCACTAGTGCTTTGCCTTGTGCTAACTGCTTTTTCGGGGTTATTTAAAGGAGTTTAGGTGATTCACATCATTTTCTAGTTTTTGCTTCGGTCCATATCACAGTTTTCAGCTGCACTGCTACAACACAGTGTGACGGGACAACGAACCCGAGCAGTCACACAATCTGGCACGTTTAGCCAGAAATGTTTAAAAAAAAGTTTAAATGATCTAAACCACTTGATGGGAGGTGAAAGCAGGTTGAGCACATGACTGCTGTTTACACACTAGGACCAATCACATCCAACACCTTGTGGTCGTTTCAAGAAAATCTGTGTCCTAATGCATCCATTATAAACGACTCAGCAAGCTGTAGTACATATTCCAGGCCTATATGTGGCGCTGTTACTGCTACAAAAATACACCAAAAACGGAGAAGAGAGACGGAGCATTCACATAAAGCTTGAACACTGTATACAAACAGTCCGTAATCCTTTTTAACTCAGCGTAGTGTCAGGAGCAGAATATGTTGCCATAGTAACCCAAACAGGCTGCATATCTGTTGCAGCACGGACACAAGCATGTAGGCCGCCATTGTTGTTGTTATGAGATGTCGAGGGGCGGGGCGATGACATCATCGTATGCGTATTTGCCGTCTACACGAAACACGAGGGTGGCGTTATTTACTTCTTCACCCTGGGACCTGGTTTCAAAAAAGTGTGTTTACATGACGGTCAGCCCAAACGTGCAAGACTTCTGTGTTTGACACACAAACCTTTCCGTGTGGGCGGGGTCTTAGACTTCCGTCTTCATCGTTTCAAAGTGGAAGCAGGAAGTGGGAGGGATGGTTTCTCCTCTAAAGACGTAACTAACTAACCTGAAGCTTGAGTTGAACTCTTCCCGGCCGTTCTTGTTTCTGGTCGTAGTGATGTCACAGCATTTATGATGGTGTGGGTATTTACATTGTCATGTCTCCTTCACCCACACGGTTCTTGTTCTCATTTGGCCCCTTGTTTTCTATTCCAGGGACACCATTCCCCGTCCATGGTCAACCTGCCCACCATGTTTGAGAGGAAGTACCACACATTCAGCCGTTCAACCACCCACCTCTTCTGAGACGCCGACCCGTCTTTCCCCTCATTTGCCTTTGAGTGCTGAACAGGACGACCTGACCACACAGGTGTTTCCATCTAAAGGGGAAGTTACCTCTACGTTATTTGTCCATTGTGGAGACTTTCCAGAGGAGACTGCGTTTGGAACAGTGCTCTGAAGACTTGCACAGAGATGCCCAGCTGCTGTTAGGATGCTTCCTAGCTGAAGGTTTGCTCCACAAAGGTTGAGACAATTAATGAGTTGTTCTTCAACCCGATGGCGACCATGCAACATAGTCGGTGCGTCTTCCCAAACATCCACCCTGCTTGAACTGAGACGGAGGAAGTGGATCGGTACTCCACCAGGCGCTCCGTCATCACCGGTGGAACGTTTGCTTTACCCCTAAAAAATGAAGGATGCTCTACTTTTTGTCTGCCACTGTTAATGTCTGTTGTTTTTCTACTTTGTCTCGCTGGTGAACACTGACCACAGACCTGTCTGTCCTCTGGTTTAAACTACCCTGAATGTTCACTCTGCTTTGGGGAAGTAAAATAACGTATAACTTTAGATGTTTAGCTTTTCTATTTAACAGATGTAGGTTGTTAATGTTCTAAGTTTGACTTCTTCTTACTTCTATGTTAACTGACATTTAATGTTGTTTTATTGTAGTGGGATATATTCATTTTACCTGATATAATATTAATTCTTGTAATTAACCCATGTTCAACATTGAAACTTCTGATAGCTTCCAGCTTTTATAAAGCTTCTATTTTAACATTGAAGTGATTGAGTTCAGATGAATAAACGCATTTGTGCTTGTGTTCCCTGTACAGCCGTCTTCCTTTTTACTGATGTTTTACAGTGTTACTGTTTGTGTATCTGTGTGATTGTTGTAACTGTGTACGTATTTATTCTTGAAGAATACATGTTTCCTCCTTTTTTCTCTTCCTCTTCAGGTCTGTATTTGTCATTGAGCTTCACATCATTTTTTCATCTCTATATTAAATGCACTAAAACGTGGCCCTGAAGGTTTTATTTGTCTTTTATAGAAGATTAGAAAACACTATTTTCATTGGTTCGTAGGGGATTCTCACTAATTACATATGTTTGTATATAGATAAATACTACTTCCTCTTTATGTCCTGGACCGAGGTTTCCTTCTGTGTTTGAGTGAATTCTGCATTGATAAACTGTTCAATCTGATCTTGTAAAAGCTGAATTCTGCCATGACTACCCTTATTTGCAATCTTAGATATAATTGATAATCGCCGATTAAGCTGCTTCAGTGGGACTTGAAGTGTTTGATGCGGCGAAGTCTTGGCGTTCCACTTGAGTTTGGGACCTTTGAAGGCCTGTTTGTGATTTGCATACTACTTTGAAGCGAGCTCATCATTGCTCCGCAGTACTTGTCTGTACTTCTTGCTTATTTGATGTAGGAGTTGGTTTAGAAGTTTCTGGATCCCTTTAGACGAAAAGTGCACTTTCCCAGTTTCCCTTCCACTCATGAATCAGAGCTGCTCTTTTAAATTTGCTTTTGAGCCAACAGTCAGTCGACTGTTTGAAGAAAGTAAACCCAAGTCCACAAATGCTGACAAATGGGCAGCATGGGATAACCAGCAGGTAGGTGTGTGTGTGTGTGTGTGTGTGTGTGTGTGTGTGTGTGTGTTACTTTTATATATATTATATGTATGTGTACCGTAAAACCACAATGGAATTGCCCTGCTGTGATGTTTACTAGTAGGCTATTAGGACATGCAGTACCAAGAATGGCCACAAAACCCCCACCAATATCAGGATTTCAAAAAATCACTGCACCAGAATGAGGCAAAACACCCTCCCGATTTTTTAAATACGATTTTAACAAGAATATGATCTTTTAAAAAAAAGTAAGTCAGATTTTTGGAATATGGCTCTGAAGTTGGGCAAAGATGTGATAACTTCCATTTTTGAGCCTTAATATCTGTGAAACTAATCATCTGAGAGAGGCCATATTTTGAGGAATGTTTAAGCTAACACCAGAGATAGAGGCAGAAGTGATAGAAGTCTTTTATCTGCAAAAATGGGAGCTCAGCCACTCTTCATGTTCATTTCGACAAGCCACATTTTGGGAGAAGTTTAAGTACCGACCATACTAGGTTATACTTAAGCTACACCCCTGATATTCCATGTCTGGAGGCTATTAGTAACAGGTATACACTGTAGAAATTTGAAAAAATGAAGGCCACAGGTGAGAAAGTTTTCCAGATATTGCTGTTTAAAAATGGCTTTTCAGAGCATGATGCCAAAAAACGTCTAAACTACCCTTCATTCAATGATGTTTCATGAGAAAACTGTTGACAGTAGAGACCTAATATTTTTAAGTGGGAAGATTTTCAGAAATTTGATGAAATGACACAGAATGACCCATTGGGTGAAGGTAGGGTACACCTGGACAGGTAACGAGTCTATCACAGGGCTGACATGTAGAGACAGACAGGTAACCAGTCTATCACAGGGCTGACATGTAGAGACAGACAGGTAACAAGTCTATCACAGGGCTGACATGTAGAGACAGACAGGTAACCAGTCTATCACAGGGCTGACATGTAGAGACAGACAGGTAACCAGTCTGTCAGCAGGTTTTTCATGTGACCCCACCAGTTAATAGAAAGATTCATTGCCACAGATATGATGGTTATATTAT
Source organism: Chelidonichthys spinosus (assembly GCA_029853015.1). NCBI lineage: Eukaryota > Metazoa > Chordata > Actinopteri > Perciformes > Triglidae > Chelidonichthys > Chelidonichthys spinosus. The sequence continues at coordinate 699,359 of CM056826.1, forward strand.
TATAGAGCAGCTGTGCATATAAGAGAGGGGACTATTTCAGGTCAGAAGCCCCTCCATGTGCATCGGGACTGTGTGGACCCCGTCATCTCACACAACAACCTGAGTTCATGTTACAGGAATAACATTATGGCTATCACTCTTAATGCCAGTTAGTAAGAATTCTTTACTAGAAGCATCTGTGGTGACGTGTGTATTGTAAACTGTATGTTGCATGTAAAGTAAGAATGACTAAATAATCTAATAACCTAAATAAATCCCCCAGTGGGGTAAGTTTCATATTCAAGTTGTGGACATGATTTTTTGCTATGAATGTGTTTACTTCAGCATACCTGTTGTACATATTATATTGATCTATTTGAAAAGGGGGTGTGTCCTGTCAATGCATCGATCGTTAATGATGACATAATGTGTAATCAACAGGTTGCAGCTGCAGGCTAGGTGTCATGGAAACGGTGGGGCATGCAGATGCTTCGCTACATTCATGACTAACAAACACTCATCAACACCAGCAGAGGAAGAACAAGGCCTCATGATTACCTCCACCATGTTTACCAAAGTTGATTTCTGTTTGAGATCCGAGTTGTTTTGTTTATGTTTTGTCCACATTCAGTCAACGTTACAGAATGTTCCTGAAAAAAGTTTGTTGAGGTTCGTTAAAACTCACCTCGTCAAATGCAGTTCCTGTAAGGAACTATTTTTCCAGGCGTAATAACATTCGGGCCCAACAGCTCGCTTGGCTCTGTTGTGATTGACAGCTCAGAGGGCTGAACCAAAGTTTAAAGGAGCTTAATGATTGGCTGAATGTTAGACCTCAGCTTCTGTGAATTTCGCAGATACGACTCAACACAGAATCCAAAGGTTTTTCTGAACTTTGAAACAAATAAAAGCAAAAAGGAATCATAGTTGTAATTTAAAAAGTACTACTTTTCTGAACAGAGTACTGCTCAGACCTTCACTGTGTCCTCTTGCCCTTAGCTTAGCTGTAATCACATTAGATACCCCAGAGTCGGCTCACTTCCTCACACTGAGGCAAGGTGTGTTTTCAACAGTGAGCCTTTAAATTGAGTCACATTAGTATTTATGCCACGGCAGCAAGCTGCTCCTGTTTTGTCCTCTTCACATGCAACCTCTTCAAAGCATTAGAAGATAATCTGTGTCTCCTGGATAAAGCCCTGGACGTGCAGGGCTGCCAGCTAGCGAGGTGGGTAGAGTGCCATGCAGGCCCGAGGCAAGGCGAGACTGGGGAATAGCCACAATGAAAAGCACCTCTTCACGGAGGACACTCACTCTTTTCATATCTGCCTTTGCTTTCTCTTCAAAGTGGCTCTGACTGGCTGTTTAAGGGTGAAAGGAAAAGGGAGGCAAGCTCAAAGGAGGAGTAGGGGGCTGGAGCTGGAGTGGTCGGGGGCTGCTAACTCCAAGGACACGGACCCAGACCAAGGAGAAGATGACACTTAATATACAGGATCGTCTCACTAAATACTGTCATTGAGAAAGATGTCTTCATGCAAAAAAAGCTTGGAGCATGAACATATGAAAGCTCTACATTTCCCTTCTACTAACGGATTAGACGGATGAGACAAGGCGAGGAAGAGAGAGCTGTCTGACATTGAAATCCCTCCGTGGAAAGTGGCGGTGTGGAGATTGGACCCGTCATGTCAAGGAGTTTTCATTTTGGGTGAAAGTTTCTCTTATTTGACCCCAAATCTCGGGGTTTCCAGACATTTCCTTCCAGTATGAAACACTTGCTTTTAAAGATTATTTTTGTCATGCAAGCCTTTTTATTGTTTTTTGTAGAGAGAGACAGTGTGGAAAGGGGAGATAGAGGGGGAAGACATGCGCGAAAGAGATCGCCGGGCCGGGAGTCAAACCCCTAATCTCCGCGCCGAAGCCGAGCCTCCGTACATGGGGCGGCTGGCTTATCCACTGCGCCACCGACCGCCCCAAAAGCACTTGCTTTTATGATAATTTCAAAGTCCTTTAGTTATTATAATTATAATTATTATTATTATGTGATTACCGGTATATCATGTTTCAAATTATTCAGATGGCACAACTTTTCTTTTGTAGATATAATGATCGACAGGTTGGTATTGTCATTATGTGCCATTAGCCAGTCAGGATGTTGCTTCCAGTGTCTGTTTGAACACCTAAAGGCGAGTCCACACCGGAAGAACTGCCCGACTCGCGTCGGTAAATGAAGTCGGGCTACTTAATATGGCCGACTCGAACAACGACATGGGCGGTTCACACCTACGGAATTACTTCTCCAAAACAACAGGCGGCGCTAATCTGTATTGTGGGCCAAAAAACACGACCTTTCTCTAGACCATAACACAGAGCAAGCTGTCCTCACCAGTCACTGTTGTCAGCAGAGTGAGGTTGTAGACTGTAGTTGTGATTACTCTCTGAACGGAAAAATCTAAAATGTTGGATGATGTTGATACGGAGACACCTTCTTCGATTCCACTGTTTATCACCCATTTGGAACGCCACCTGGATGATGTGTTCAGGTGCTCTGTGAGGCTGCAGTTAATCACTGCGCCAATATCAGCCTAATACCAAGGGAAGCATGCTGCCATGCTCCCAATGCAGATGGATACATAGTGATGTTAAGCAGGTTTATGTTTTAGGTTAGATTAGGACTGATTAGATGAAAAGGGTTTAAAGTCACTGTGTAACCTTTTAAGGACGAGTCCAGGGAGTCTACAAACGTCCCCGTCCATTTGTAACCAGAGCTGGGTGTTCGGCAATAAGGTATAGTTGCAATATTTGGGGTACTTTTGGCCATAGAGCATAGGCCTATTCCACAATGTTACTGTGATGAGATAGTGGTGTCTATTGCTTGGGACGTTTCCCTGTCTGAAGCAGTGCTTTCTGGAAGAATCCCCAATGATCATTCATTTCAAACTTTTTTTCTTCAGCATTTAGGATTGATATTGTCTGTTAACTACTGAAGTTTTTTTCTTCCACGTCAGTATGAGGAAAGTAACACATAAAGATGGCAAGCTATATGCTATATGTATCTATATTTACATGAGCAGTCGTTTCAATGAGCTGGAAACTGTGCCCAAAGTGCTTTTAGTTGTGAAAGAAAAGTTTAACCCGCCATTTAGTTAACTATGCAATCCCGTGTGGCAGCCCTGTGGGCCAATCACAAGCAAGTTGAGTCAGGCCACTTAGGCCTCTATTAACCCAGCATTAATAGAAATAAAAGTATTAATTTTTCCATTTTACTAATCCATTAATATAACATATAATACACATAATATGAAGTATCCCTTTGAACGAAAACTGAATTGACTTTACCTGTTACACGCACCATGGAGACATATCCTTAATTAAATAGGCTTATCCCCCACTGGTGTTTGAGTAAGAGAAAGAGAGAGAGAGAGTCATGTGACTTCCAGTGGACTATGGATGACCTTCAGAACATCAATAGGCTCTATGGAGAACAGAGCACAGCTGGATATTGACTAGCACTGATCTGACATCTATCAGGTTCTCTCTTCTCCCCTATTGCAACCAATTATTTCCTCAATTGGTCCTTTAACTACACACAGTCATTGCTCATTTGCAACAGCTGGAGGCTAGATGCACTCACAGGACATAACTTCAGAGCTGCTCAAATTATCATAAAGTTAAATGAACCATCCGTGTTGAATATAGCTAAATCTTCCATGATAGTCCTGTTGCCAAGGTGAGATTATTATGGAGAACTTTCTCTCTCCTCATTCTGCTCAAACTAGCTGGGTCCTAAAACATTGTACGTCAGCATGTCAGTCATGATGGATGAGTCTATCCGTGTATTTGAGATACATCCGTGGGGCAAACCTCTTATCCTTCCCTCAGTGTTCTCAGTATTGTGTTGTGATACACATGTACAGGTTTTAAATACATACGTGGTGTATTTTCTTAGTATTAATGGTTAAAAGAAAGGTCAATGAAACAATTTTTAAGTCTACAGGGGCATGTGATGAGCTATCTTGTTGGTAAACGCCTTTAAAATGTAATCGTAGAAAATCTGAATATTACAAGTATTCAAATTTGATGACAACTGTGTGGTTGTTTCTAATGATTTTGTTTTTAAAGGCATACAAAAACAGGAGAAACTGCTCTAAGATCAACAGAAATGTTATGTTAACAAAGTCCAAATCTATTTCCAGCATCCAGCAGCAAAAGTGAACTGCAGTAAGTGAGTTTGGTGTCTTGATTGTTTATTCAAAGTGTATTAATATTGAATTTGCTGCATGTCCAAATTGTACCAAATGTGACAACGCAGCCCACAGGGCCCCCGGCAACACACCCGTGGAGTGTCAAGTAGACATGATGAGAACAGACAGACAGAGATCCCTTGCTTTATGTTTTGATACTGGACCATAATACACAACAACATGCCATATTGGTATACATAAATAATAAGTGATGGTATTCACACTCCAGTTGGCACAAATTATGCATATTGGAGAGGTCTGAGTGTGTGCCAAGGTGACAGTTATTTATAGAATAATAGCTGACTGAATGAATTATTCCACAACTGAATCTGGCAGGAAGATAGTGAGTGTAGAAGTGGAGGCCGATGCTGATCCTCACGTTACAGAAGGAGGTTGTTTCATGTTTCTAAATACAGTCATACAAGCTCAATTGTGCTAAAAGTGATAATTAATCAAATAATTTAAGACAAAATAAATGGAATTATCCCATGAAAAAGCAACACCATATGTCATAAAAGTTAACATTAAAATGTAAATTAAAAAACCAGTATTGTGTGATAGAAAAAACAAATCTCATTCAAATGTTATGAAAAATGTATTAATTAAAATAATAATAAAGTAGCCTATGCAATAACATATCAAGGTCAAGTCAAGGTCAAGGTAAACTTTATTATCCCCCAGGGGAAATTCATGTGGTCAATTGCACGTCTCACATGCTCAGGATGGGTTGGATGCCATGAAAAAAGCCACTGTATAGTATATCATTAAAAAGCTGTATCACATTTCCTAGTAAAACATAATAAGAATCATTTGTCATAAAATGGCATAATAAGTCATGACTTATGTATGATGTGTCAATAAAATGCGTTTTTGCAAACATAAAATGCAATAAACAACTACACAACAACACAACTACTACAACAGCTATAAGAAGTAATTATAAAAATAATATAAGAAATATTTGGACTGTGACACAATGTTCATGATTTGGGCTCTGCATGCCATCATGTTGGATTTGAAATGAAACAACTGAGATGCAATTGAAGTGCAGATTTCAGGTTTAATTCAGGGGGCAAACATATCCCATGAAACGTATAAGAATCATTTCATACAAAGTCTCCTCATTTCAGGTCTCAAAAGTAATGAGATAAATCAACATTACCATAAATAAAATGTTCATTTTTCATACTTCGTTGAGAATCCTTTGCAGACAATGACTGCATGAAGTCTGGAACCCATGGACATCACCAAGCGCTGGGTTTCCTCCTTTGTGATTGCCAGGCCTTTACTGCAGCTGCCTTCAGATGTTGCTGGTTTCTGGGTCTTTCTGCCCCAGTGCCATTGGAATAATAATATTAATAATAATAACTTGGACTTATCAGGTCAGGTCAGGTCAGGTTACTTTATTGATACCCAAGGGTAAACTAGTTTTGCAGTCGAGAGTTAAACAAGCAACAGAAAACGAACAATCAAATTAGAAACAGGACATTTAAAAAGAACACATACACATAAAACAAGAGACAGTTTCGGCTCGACAGAAAGTGCTGCAGTTCATGAAATAAATATAAGAAGTAAAAAGCATGAAACTAAAAAATAATTAAAAACACCAAGAGCAAAATTTCCTCCAAGTTAAGAATGAATAAAAGCAATGAGATAAAAAAGGGGATCCATCATGCTCCCAAAAGTGACTTGTGCAGCTTTTGTGCAAACTACAGCTTGTTTACCAGTGTTACTGCAGCTGGAACAAAGCTGTTTTTATAATGCTTTGTTCTGCAGTATGGGACTGACAACGTCCGTCCAGAGGGAAGAAACTGGAATTCACTGTGCAAAGGGTGTGAACTATCATTTAAAATGGTCGTGGCTATCCACTGTAACTGTCTGGTATACAGGGAAGAAGGGTTCAGCTGTGGCTCACCTATCAGCTTACTTGACCATTTCACAATTTGATTCAATGTGTTTTTAGTAGAAAGGCTTCCAAACCATGACACCAAAGAAAAGGATAAAATGGACTCAATAAAAGCACGATAAAAAAGAATCATCATGGTTCTGTCAACATTCCAGTGAGACAGTTTTCTCAGACAGTGCAAACGCTGTTGTCCTTTTTTACACACAGTTTCACAGTTTTCTTGAAAGTTCAATTTAAAATCAATGATCGTCCCAAGATATTTGTAGGATTCCACACATTCCACTAACTGACCTCTTATGGTTGTGGTATCATATGTGTGGATTTGTTTGCTAAAATCAATTAACGTGTCCTTTGTTTTCGATATGTTAATTTGAAGATGTGACTCTTCACACCACTGCACAAAGTCATCAACTATAGGGCCCTGGCCTCTCTCATTCTTTTGGAGCAGACTAACAATAACGGAATCATCTGCATACTTAGTAATTGTCCTGTTTTGATATTTGCTCTGGCACATGTTTGTGTAAAGAATGAACAGAAGTGGAGAGAGTATGCATCCTTGTGGGGAGCCTGTGGAGCTATGAAGCTGACCAGACAGGACCCCGTTCACCCTTACTCTCTGTGTCCTATAGTTAAAAACTCCCAAATCCAGCCTACAAGATTAGAATTAAAATTGAATTGTTCTAAAAGGCGCTTGGCCAAAATGTGGGGTTGGATGGTATTAAAAGCAGATGAAAAGTCAATTAAAAGGATTCGAGCATGAGATCCACTTCCCTCCAGATGCTTAAAGAGCAGGTGGAGCAAGGTGGTTTTGGCATCCTCTACTCCCCTGTGTGGCCTGTAAGCGAACTGCATGGGGTCAAGAGCATTTTTAGTGATTTTTAAGATCTCTGACCTTACCAGTTTCTCAAAGTTTTTCATTAAAATTGAGGTCAAAGCAACCGGTCTAAAATCATTAAAAATTTTGGGGCCACTAGATTTAGGTACTGGGACCACTATAGCATCCTTCCAGACCTTTGGGACATGTTGTGTCTGCAAGGATTTATTAAAAATGTAGTGGAATATGGCTCTTTTGTACAAGATTTAATCAAGCGTCCACAGATATTATCTGGGCCTTGGCTTTTGTTGACTTTTGTTTTGTAAAAAACATTTTCAACATCTCTACATGTGATGTTAAAATGCTGATTGTTCCTAAGTTTGTGTTGAAGTTCAGTTAAGAGCATTGGCAAGCTTACAATCAGACTTAAAACCCTCTAAGGAAACATGGCTGTTATTCCCTTGACTCTGGATGCCCGCAATTGTTTTCATGCAGGACCAAGCTGAGCCAAGGTTATTTGCAGCCATCTTATCTTCAAGTTTAGACTTGTATCTCTGTTTGGCTTTTAAAATTTCAGTTTTCAACTCCTTAGTGGCCATATGTAAGTAAGAGGCGACTCCTTGCTTAAAAGCATTTTTCTTCTTCTGTATACTATATCTTCTTTTACGGACTTATTTACCCATGGTTTGTTATTTGGGTAGATTTTGACTTGTTTACAGGGAATGATCGTGTCTCTACAAAAAGTCACATATGAACAAATGACATCAGTCAATTCATCCAAGTCATCACCACAGGATTCTTTAAACACGTTCCAGTCTGTGCAATCATAACACTCCTGAAGGCACATAACAGATTCCTTGGTCCAGTCTTTTATTTCCTTGGTTTGTACCTTCTCCCTCTTCAAGACAGTTTGGTATGTGGGCAATAGATGCACGCAGTTATGGTCTGCAGAACCCAATGGGGGAAGTGGAACTGATATAGGCATCTTTCACTGAGCCATAGCAAAGGTCCAGTGTCTTATCCCGCCTGGTTGGACAGGAGACATACTGGTCAAAATTTCTCAGTGTCTTTTTCAAGGAGACATTTGGCACGTCAGGAGAAATCGACTGCAGTTTTTGCACCACATCAAAGATCACACCAGAAGCAGTGGCGGCATTTGCTTTCGGATGAATGTACACAACTGTTAAGAAGATTTGGGGGAACTCACGTGGCAGATAATAGGGACGTAGTGACACAGACAAAAGTTCAATGTCCGAGGTGCAGATACTTTCTCTCACAGTCACAGAGTTACAGTATCGTCTGTTGAGATACAAAAATACCCCACTGCCGAAGGTTTTTCCCGTTGCTTCGGCCTGCCAGTCCAGCCGGACGGGAGGCCCAAAGCCGTCAATGAGCAGGTCATGGTTCTGGTCGCGGTCGGTCAGCCAGGTCTCCGTTAGGGCCAGGACACAGCATTCCCCGTAGTCCTTCTGGAACCGGACGTTCCCCTGGAGCTCGTCCACCTTGTTTCTGAGCGACTGCACATTCCCCAGAATCATGGAAGGCAAGGGGACCCGGGTCAAGCGCTGCTTCCTTAGACGAAGACGATTCTGTCTCGGTTGGCTGCCTGCTTCGTGTCGTGGGCAAGCAGCACACATGATAAAATCCACGACAGGACAAGGGATAAAATATCCATTTCGGAATAGCAGCACTAAAAACAGTTAAAAACACTTGAGACAAGACAGAGACAGGAGACAAAGACGCCACAAACTCTCGCTGCCTGTCGCAGCGCCTTTCATAGTACTCAAGGAAGCCATGCATGCCCATGCCGTCACACTGCCTCCACCATGTTTTACGGAAGATGTGGTGTGCTTTGGATCATAAACTGTTCCAAACCATCTCCATTCTGTCTTCTTCCCATCATTCTGGTACAGGTTGATCTTAGTTTCAACTGTCCAAAGAACCACTGACCGCTACGCTGTGTTTGCCTCCATTACTAATTCGCTGATGAGTGACATCACAAGGAGAATCTCAACCCTGATCTGTGCTGTTGATGTACATACATGTGATGTGATCGCTGCATCCAACCCATCCTGAGCATGAGCAGCTCCTGGGTTCTGTCTCATTAAAGGACACTAGAACATCACAGCAACTCCTAAAGAATAAAGGTATAGAGGTGTAATGGTACCTGGAGAACATTTAGAACATCCTATCACGTTTTACCTGGTAGGTTTTGGCAGCGCACAAGTTGTTGTTAGTTGTAGCATGCTAGTAGGTTTAGCCTTGTTATTCGGGTTAATTAAGCTCAATGGACCATGAATCTGTGTTCTGACTGTAAAACTGAAGTCGGGTTCATCTGAGGATTCATTTCATACATTCTATTTACGACGGCATCACCTGAGTTGTCAATTAGTGGAAGTGAATCCTGCTCTCCAAAGCCTTCAGGCTCCTCCCACGGCAGATTCAGACTGAGCCAATGTAGTAACTAATGCTATAGAATGTTTATTGATGCATATAGGTGACCACACTCGATCATAGACAATACAGAATTAAAGCATATGGTGGATACAAGTGCTTGAGCCGCCATGGTGTACTTTCATGTGAAGATTATATTCTGTTGCAATAAGTTTCAGTTCCAATCCAATATTCAACCGGTCTTAATAGGAGTTTTATGGTGAAGGATGCTCAAAATAATGAAAGGAACCACCATCACAGTCTCAACCAACTCAGTTAAACCTCCGGGAGACCAACATGTCAATTCAGTCAACACAAGAGATTATAAATCTGTTTCAGCTGCTTTGGTGCAAATGAAATTGACAGGAGCAATGGAGGTGACAGCAGGACTACAAGGGAGGTTCTGGTGTAGAGACCACATCTGCTCTCTCCTTCTCCTTCCTGACTGGTTCTTCTCTAGTTCTGGTTCTGATGTGGAGGCCACAGCTTCCTGGGTTCCTCGTGGTGTAGTGGGTCCTTGGTTCAGAGGTACGTACCGGACTGTGAAACCCGATATAATAACTAGTTAGAATCAGCTGTACCTGGAACAGCTAATGCCCTGGATCATCAGTGATCTGCATGTGAGACTTGGAAAAGATGGGGGACTTGATTCAAGTTGTGGGCTGGACCTGGTCACCCGCCTAGAAGGGTTATACCCACAGTATGGGTAAATTAAACCTGTGTTTTATCAACATCACCCTCACCTATGTTGCTTTTGTTGTACAGTCTCTTATTAGTTCATAGAGTTTGGTGAAACCACCTTAAACTCAGCTTATTTCCATCCGACTTCCACCTGACTCCTGACGAGAGCAAACAGCCAGGGCAGAGTTGAACCGAGGTCGACCAGCAGCAGCCACGGGGGTTGGAAAGATAATCTTTTTCAATTTCCTGCAGTCCAGAATTGTAGCTTCCATCCAAAATTAAATGCATATTTAATCTGTGGGATTCTTTGCTGTCTGTATCATCAATCTCTTCTCTCAGTCTAAGACTCGAACCCCAATGCTCTTTGGGTGGTGAAGAGGATTAGAGTTTTGCACTGAACCATCATATTCTTCAAAAGCTAATTATAATGGCAAATACCAGGAAAATATACATCACAGTAAACTGTAATAACAGAACTAACTAGATTAATTAACTAGATTTTAGTTGTGTGTTATATTATTTTCAATTAAGGACAAGCAAAAAAAAAAAAAACAATGTGAAATGCTGCTGTAAACAGCTGTAATCTTCTTCATTTGTTTACTTGAATATGACTGGAGATTTTGTAGTGTCCTTGGGCAAGATACTGAACCCCGAATTACCCCAGAATGCTGAACCTGATCAGTGTATGAATGTATGTGAATGGGTGAATGTAGACATGTAGTGTAAAGCACCTTGAATGATGGAAAAAAGTGCTTTAGGAACTCAGGTCTGTTTACATTCTGATGATGGTCGAATGAAAACGACGTATATTTCAGTCCACCCGCAGTGCTACAGGAAATCCAAGCAGAGAGAGTAGCCAACAAACTCTCCACTAAGCGTGAGAAAAGGGGGAACATGAGGATTACTGCTCGCTCTTTTATCAAACTAACCTGTGTTTTACTACATCATTTTTATCCAGTTGAATCCTCAGGCCCATCTGAATCCCACAAACGCAGGTAACCCCAACACACCTGCTCACGCTAGAAGCTTGTATTGATCCTTCTTTGGGCTAAACTGAAGCTTCATTAGGGCGATGCCAACAATGACCCCTCAACACACCTGTCAATCAGAGTGGGTGGCATTTCAACAGAAAATTATGTTCAAACAGTGAAGCATAAACACAACAAAGACGTGGCTTCTAAATCAATTAATGGATTTCTCATGATAGCAGCTGTCAGGTTTCTCCCAGGACTTGGGGGGGGGATATTGTCTGTCAGGGGCTAACAAGCCCCAGTTGAATTAACATGGATGAGAACTTAATTAAGACACACTTCCCCATCAGCCTTCTTGGTCTTTTACAGTTTTATTATAGCTTCGAATGAATCTTCTGGTTGCAGTGATGAGCTGGCAAACATGACGCTTGACAGCTACTGCACCTTCACAGGAAGACGGAGGCGGAGCAGAGGACAAGGAGGCAGATGTTAGCAAATGACTTTGGATCGATGTCTCATATGAAGAGAAATGGCTGTATGACACCGGGGGCTTCTAGCTACTTATGAGCCCTTAAACAGGTGAGAAACACTATTGACGTGTAGCTAAGCTGAGTGTTTACTCTACTGAGGACATGAAAGGCAGAGAGAAGCTAAGGTTATTTACATGTTTTACCATAGTAATGATAGGGCGAGGGCATGAGTTCCCCCTTTAATTCTCATCACTTTACATTTTCTTTTACTCCATGACTGTGCTTGTGAATATATAAACGTTGTTGTTCTGGCATGTTCCTCATGATAAGCTCAGTGCTCAGGGGAGATTTCAAAACACAACACATCCCTTTCCATTCATCAATAGATCCCTCTTTTAAGTTTGCTGCAAGCAGGCCAAAATTAATTACCAACAAAATGGAGATTGTTGTTTTTTCTTCTGTTATTAGAGGTGCTGCTGACCTCCACCTTAATGCTCTGAAGGGAGCGCTGCGCGTGGCCCCTGGGCCTCAACGCAATGAATCCAATCTTAGTGGCCTCCTCCATGTCTTCAGGGAAGGTGCAAATCCTGTGGAAACGGATTAGCTGTGATTTTATGAGACCTGTGTACGAATGCTTGAGATGGTAGCTGGTTTAGATGAGGAGAGCCATTCTATCTGTGTCCTTGAACAATTCTTTGGTTGCCAGCTGTGTGTTAAGGAAGTGTGAAAGACCTGTGGCATGGACAAAGATATAGATTACTTCTACTTCACTACTTATTAGTATGGCCAATTACTTATCACACACACTGCAGAGCCTGTTCAAACAGCAACGACATGTTATGTAATGTAGGGCTGAAGGAACAAATGGACGACCCCACATAATGCTGTGACTTTAGATAGCATGCTTGCCTTTTGGCAGTAAAAGAGGTGTGACATATAATACAACAGCGTTGGCATCTAGTGTGTAGGTGGTTGTGTGTCTGTCCCATTTACACAGATACACAGGGAGCCAGTGGAGGTCCTCCGTGACCTCCACTGGCTCCCTGTTGCAGCACGCATCCAATTCAAGACGATGACACTGGCCTTCAGGGCCATCAATGAACGGCACCTTCTACCTTCAAACACTGGTCAAACCTCATGCCCGAAGCGAGCACTTCGCTCTTCTACTTCAGCTGGCGGCTGTACCACCATCGCTGAAATCAAGCAAATGTCTCAGCAAAGTCCAGACTCTTCTCTGTTCTGGCGCCTCAGTGGTGGAACGAACTCCCGACCAATGTCAGGACAGCAGAGTCATTTGCCATCTTCGAAAAAGGCTCAAGACTCACCTGTTCAGACTTCACCTTGACTCTACATAGCATGACCACTAGCACCCTCCTCGACACCCCCTCCCCCAAAAAAAAAAAAAAAAAAAAAAACTTACCTATAGCACTCTGATCTTAGCACTGTTGCTCTTGAAGTACTACTTTACTCAGATGAGGACCTAACACTTGTTCTATTTTTAGCTCTTACTTTATCGGCAATGATACGTCGTGGTTTCTTTGTTTCCTTCTTTTGACAAATGTACTTATTGTAAGTCGCTTTGGACAAAAGCGTCTGCTAAATGACCTAAATGTAAATGTAAATGTATTAATTGTGCTCTTAAAGTGCGTTCCCACCATTTTCTGCAACAATTCCAACACAATTGCATATAAAGTCAATGCAAAGCTGTGAATATATGCAAATTTATGCCATGCGACTCTTTTTATTGAAATATTTTGACTCAAATAATTTGCAGGTGACGCTTGACATGAAGCCAAACAGCCTTGAGAGAAAACATATCATAGCAGTCTGTGCTCTCCCAGAAGTCTACGACATGATCTTACACTTCATACAGTGAGTGAACAAATCTATGGAGAAACCGGAGACTGTCTGTGATATAAACAACAAGGTCACTGCCGCATTCATGCCGAAATGATGTTATTGTAAGTGTTGATAGATCAGCTACAGTGTTAGCATAGCCTAGCTGTGATCGACACCATTCAGAAAACAAGCAACTAAAGGTGATTAGCTTATTATAGTTATTTCAGCATCTCTTTTATCCATTTATTGCAATCTAAACATAAATAAACACAACTGCAATGGCTGGTTACGGCTGACGGTGCTAGACATAAAGGGTGCTTTTTGGCCAACAGAAATGTTTGGGTACACTCGAATGAGTTTTTTTGTATATTAACATTTGTGATTGAGTTCATGGAGAGCCGGTCCCCAGGTCTCCTGTCTCGACATGCAGATTGATTTAATGACGTGGTCCTTGTTCCTCATATCTTTATTTTTCATATAAAATACATTCAGACCTAAGGTCAAGTGCGGATGTGTCAGTGAAGCGAATCAATCATCCCCATGTTCCATGATCGTGTGCCATCTATTGTGGCTATCGGAAAATTCAGACCATATTTGACTGCATGTGTCAAACCCTGATGATATGACACAATATGGCGGTGTGACATGAAGCGTGAAGCCTCGTTAGATTTTGGCTTGTTGTCTTCCCCTCTGGATTATTGCCTGTTTACACTGCCTTCCTGTTGCCAACGTGGAACACTTTTCCTGAATATTGCCCACAGCTGATTTCCTTTAATCCTACCTGCCTTAACTTGTGTATCTGCATTTGGGTCCTCCTCCCTTTGACACTGTTAATGTTAAAATGCAGTTAAGGAATCAAAGTCCTTTTCAGATTTAGCTTAAATAAGGCAATAATCACATAAAATAAGACATTAAATTGATACAAAGCAGCAATAATTGGGCAAGCATGGTAACAGGAATGAGACAAATAAGCTGTGGCAGTCTCTTCTCTGCAGGGAAATAAGAACATATTACATTAGCCACAGGTGTTCTAATAAATATAGAAGCATCGTGCGAACAAATAACTTGCAATATGTCATATGGTAGAAATTCTATCACCTGGTAATTTTTGCAAACCCACAGAAAAATTAGTCTGGAGTATCTCTAAAGAATTAATCACTGCCACTCTACTGTGCTCATACCCTTCAGGTAAGCACTGCTATTGCTGATACCACTTGTTCCTGGGTTAAATGGCCGATACTTTAAAGGTATCAAGAGTCAGCCCTACCACCATAGACTGTGTATTAGAAGTGGATGTAGTCATCATGATGTCATCCATTGGTTTGTGGACACCAGTTTTGAAGCCTCAAGTTTGGCATTTTGACCGTTGCCATCTTGGAATTTTTGCAACCAGTGAAGGAAGTGACCATATTTGGACTGTGGCGGAGCAATGGGTGGATCTGATGTACACAAGCAGCAAGGCAATCATTAAAAGCTTTATCGTAGGCAGCTTGTCCTAAACATGCAGATGGCCTGCTGAGTCCTGACCTGAAGAACTGTCTCTCCTGTGTTTTGCCATTCACTTGTTCAGCGGTTGTTTAGTTTCCCCAATGTACAGATCCGTACATTCCTCACAGCGTTGGACTGCATACAGCACCGTGTCCAGCTTGTGCCTGGGTATTTTGTCCTTGAGGTGGACAAGCTTTTGCCTCAGGGTGTTGCTGGGCTTGGAACTCATGGGGATGTAGTGTTTGCTGAATATCCTCCTGAGTTTCTCACAATGTATGGGATGACTATGTTCTTGTGTTTTTTGTTTTCTTCTTTGTCTTTGTTGTGTCTCTTGTTCTCTGATGAAAGCCCAGTTAGGGTATCCATGAGTTTTTAGAGCTTCCTTGGCATGTCTTTGCTTTTTAGCTTTACCTCTGTATTTGTGGGTACATTTTGACACAGCAGCGGAAGAGCAATATCCTTGAGGCGTTCCATTGGAGACGTTGGGTAGAAAGTGTGTATTTCATTTAACCTTGTGGTTACACATCTTTTTCAAGAAGATGAGATAAAGAATGCAAAGAGGATGCTTCTCCCCGAGTTAACCAGGTGTCTATTTACATAAGCTGGCAGTGCCGGTGAATACAGCACATGCTCTACAAGCTTAGATGCTGGCTGAGTATTTATTGCAGGTTATCAGTTCTTAAGCAGCTCACTGTGTGATTTCAGTGAACAGCTTACTACAGTTAATTATGATAATAATAATACACTTCATGATTACTCCTTTTATATTACATTGGACAATATCAACATAAATATTACACAGCTATCATAATTGGATACCTGTATATGTAAAAAAAAATGAAATTATTAATTTAATTATATTGTTTTGTGAATTTGAATGTGGATATTAAGACTGTAACCAATAATATCTTTTATCATCAAGGCTGAAGGTCTAAAAACCAGGTTGTGGCTGTGACAAGATTAAGTGCCCATTAATACGTTTTACAGCGTTGTCAATAGAGGCACTAGATATCGAACTTGTCGTTATGTGGGGCTACAGGAGATAAAGATACAAATGGTTGATCTTTTTGTCTTTTTGGTGTTACTGGAAAGCATATGAAGTGTCCATGTAACCAAACAGTAGAATTACTCAGAGTCCTGATAGCAGTTTACTACCAACCCAGGATTTATTCACATATTTCTGGGGACGAAATACACCTCACCTCTTTATCGCTTACCAATTTACAATACTTCAATACACAATACTTCCTCGAAAGGAGAAAAAAAAACTCAAAATACCCAGATCCCACTGTGAGTAGTCTTTCAAATGAAGGGTTATTTAAACGAGAAATTAACAGTTATGAGAACATTCACTTTTTCTTATATCAACAATAAATGAACTTATATCCCCTTTGATAGAAAAGGAACAAAAAAAAAAACAACTTGAATACTCTGGGTTAATTGTGCTTCAGTTCAGGGAGCATTTATCCCATAAACATATAAAATAAAATAAAAAATTCACCGATCAAGTGTTTCACAAAAGAGTCTTAATTGTCCTTTCAAAATAAAATAAAAGGCTGGCCAGCAAAAAAAAAAAAGAAATTAGAGAGCTCTCTTTTGTGTAATATGTGTAAGGGGGGACTGAGATATGTCTGTGTGTTTGCCTGAAGAATGGTCAAGGGGTGACGAAGAAGTCCTCGAAGCATGAAGGCAACGTGTTCGGCTGCAGCTACCGTACATCCCTCTGAGCCCGCGATTCCCACTAAGTACGTAAACCTGGTGGCTGTCGTAAAAACTGCCGTAATGCAGTGCTTAAAGAGCAATGCACCCAAAACAGACCTGAAATGATTACAGCAAATAACTGTAGTTACCTCTGGGTTACAACCACACATTCACATATGGGGATCGCACCATCAGGCAGTCTCTCCTGGAAGTCATTCAGTGTTGAAAACAGGAAAAGTGCCACAAATGACACACAACAATGGTCAAATACAAACACATCTTTAAACCCTCTCAAAATCTTCCTCTTATTTTTATTTGTTAAATTAGGTGATGAACTAGCAGCCAGATGTTTTAATGATCACTGCTCACCTGGGAGTGTAGCTCACCTCTGAGATTCTCCAGGGGCCCGTTTCACAAAGCAGGTTCAACAAACTCTGAACCTAACCCTGAACTCTGAGTTGAACAACTCTGAGATGGGAAACTCTGAGTTTTCGGTTTCAGAACAGTGGTTTTGAATTAGTTCACTCAACTCTGAGTATGTAAACTCTGAGTTACGCGCGTGCCTGCCGACTCTACAAAGCCATCATCAATGGCGCTCCAATACTACGATTCACCATGGCAACGGGGAGAGCGTCATTAGATATTACCGAGTGTTTATGTAGAAAACGAGCTCATCCTGAGAAAGCGGAGCAACGTAACTGCAGCAAAGTAGAGATAGTTGGCGTGGCAGACAATTACTGCCCGATCTAATGTGTATAACTGAATGAAACAGTCAATTGATCTAAAGGTAATAAGTGTTCATTTTCATTTTTGGGGAGCGACACTGTGGTGTAATGGTTAGCAACGCTGCCGATGGTGCAGGCGGTAGAGGTTCGATTCCCGTAGTTCACAAAGTAGCGCAACACATAAATCATCATTTTTATTGGGTGTAATCCCCCCAGGCACAGAAAGAAAGTGGCTTCAGTTGAAAATTAAGCATAAGAATATTGCGCAAATACGTTGAATAAGGCATATGATTTTAATCATATTTCACATATTAAACAGTAAATATAAGCAGGTATTTCAACACAGGAATGTACTTAAACATTTCATAAATCTCCCGTTCGCAAAAACACTACCTCCGCAAAGAATCTGGTTGCGGATTATGTCCGCGATATGAAATGTTGAAAATGTCGGAGAATATTGTTTAGATAATATCTAATGTGATTGAAAGGAAAGGTAATCAAAATCCTCTCCCGACGCAAAACTGCTAGAATCACTTTTATTTCTGTATCGATTAGGTTGGCGATGAAAGGACGGCACATTTTTTTCAGAGTTGGTTCAGAATCCGGAAAAAGGCGGAGACATGTAGGGAGAAACTCAGGGTTTGTTGAAGCAAACCTGCTAGCGAGCAGGTTAGTTTCATGGAGCATGTTACCCGGGTAACTGACTCAGATTTATGCTGAACTGGCTTTGTGAAACCGAAAAACCAGAGTTTCCCTCATCTCAGGGTTAACTAACTCAAGGTTTTCACTAAACCTGCTTTGTGAAACGGACCCCTGATCAATGATAACATTCACAAACAAACCCAGACCACGAATCCAAAGAATTAAAGGTATTTTTAATTCAGCTGTACATTTTCTACATAATATTTTGTTGTTTATCATTATTGGTCATGATGGGCAAAATACATTTTACTGGAGTGAAGATATTTGGGAATGGACACAATGGACTCCAGTGATAAATGATGTTGATATTTGAAAATAAAAAATTGCCATTGCCATATAATGATATCACCAGATGTTTCCTTTACAGGTAGGATCTTGATCAAACCAAATTCTGTTTTTGGCGTTATGTTATTTTTTCAGCAAGACATTTAATGTATTTAAATTCTTTACATTGTTTTATTGTTACATGGAGTCTACCTATGCTGTTTTCTATCCGAGAAGTTAGCCCTTACCAGGATGGTTCAGCAAAAATAAGACTTGGGGATGAGTTTTGAATAATGCAGAAAGCAATGGAACAAGAAGGAGCAGCCACAGTGAGCTGTTAGATGAAGCTGTGTGGGAAATCCCCTCGTGCTGCGTGTAATTGGATCGCGGTTGCTGTTATTATTGACTGACATCTTTATTCTTATTGTTGGGCTGTAAGTAGATACATCAGTTGCTCTTCTGTTGCGTGTGTCTGAAAAAGTAGCTGCTCAAGATGTGTTTGCTGCAGTATTAAAGGACACTTGCAGTTACCATGGTAACCATTTGTGTCGCCAAACATTATAATGATTTCTATCCATACAGACCTTACAGCTACGTACAGAGCACTTATCTACAGTACATGATCCATGTTATCCTCCTTTGTGTTGGAGAACATTTGAATGATGGAATGCAGCTTCTCCTTTCTCCAAACAACTCAAAGTTACACCCTTGATGTCCATTCAAGAAAGCGGCTCAGTGCCGGCAGCCCTTCTCCTGTCAGAGGCACGGAGATGATGCAAGACTGCAGCATCAGAAGACGGCACCGTCAGCCTGATCAAGAGCACTGACACTTCAGACGGGGTTAAAGGAAGACGAGCGTGACACAGACCGCATGTGTGTGTGTGTGTGTGTGTGCTTTTGAGGAGCTCTGTGCTGTCAGCCCAGGAGTGATATGATCTCTGGGTCTGGTTTGTGTTTGCTTTCATGATGAGTCATTTTTTTAGCATTCAGTGCAGGGGCTGACACACACACACACACACACACGTTTCACCGTTCCACCTGAACATGTTAACAAACACAACAAATCTTCTCATTTTGCCCTCAAAACAGATCTTTCTCTTCCACACACACCGACGGGCTGACAGACTCACTCATGCTCCGGCAGAGGAGTGCTGAAAGGTCAGCGCTCTCAGGAAGCGGGACTGCTGCTGATGAAGGTGATGAGGCAGCAGATGAATTGACCTGTCATTGGCGCGGTGCTTCAGCTCCAGATGAGTTGGAACTGATCGGGCGCCGGCTTCTAATTTAGCTGATTGCCAGTTTGCTGTGAAGCACACGACACACACTATTTCCTGAGGTTCTGCTTGTTTGTTCCTTTCCACACTATGAATGTAGCCCTGAATCTAAATGTGGATATTAAGACCGATAGATCAGACCAATATTGTGCTTTATCATCGAGGCTGAAGATCTTAAACCCAGGTTGTGGCTGTGACAAGATGAAGTGCCTATTAGTTCTTTTTACAGCTTTGTCGATAGAGGGGCTAGATGTCCTGACATGGGGCTACATTCAGTGGCATGAGGTCATCAACATAACCACAAATAGTTGCGTTGAAAAAAGGGAGCTGATAAAATGTTCGCTCACCTGTGTGCAGCACAAAAGTGCTTTGAAACCTGTTAAAATACTAGATGTTTTTGTTTTTGTTTATTCCTCAAGCAGATTATAATTTAAATGACATTTTTATATTTACATTTAAACAACATTTAACAACACTTTAAACTATTCCCTCACCACAGGGCAGCG
Source organism: Chelidonichthys spinosus (assembly GCA_029853015.1). NCBI lineage: Eukaryota > Metazoa > Chordata > Actinopteri > Perciformes > Triglidae > Chelidonichthys > Chelidonichthys spinosus. The sequence goes on from CM056826.1 coordinate 719,347, forward strand.
TGGTCTGAGGCTTTGATGCTTTTGGCCAGCTCTGCAGTGGGGGAGGGGCATGCAGATGAACGGGGCCCATATGCATGTGCTGCATGTGCACATTTGTTTTTCACTGAGAGGAAATGTCTTCCTTTTTCCCATCATCAATGAGCACACAGCACAAGGCAGCGAGCCGGAAGCAGACAGGTTACTGATGCTAAGTGTTTGATCAGAGAACAGTCAAGGTGTTACACGTCTGGCTTTGCCAGCCCCGTCTCCACAGTAGAAGGTCTGGCTACAGTATATCACATCTCCCTTGGGGAAAAACACTCTGGCTGGTTTGTATTTCTTTCAACCAATCACAATGGTCGTGGGCGGTGCTAAGCTTTGGAAGCCGCTGTGGTGCGGCAGCAAAATAGTGTTGGGAGGAAACTTCAGGAGGAGCCCCGTCATTAACATATCTTATTCCCCACAAAAGAAAACTCTGCATAAAACCGTAAAACATGTATGTGGACTGTGTGACGAGACGTTTATTTAAACAAAAGAAATGATAATTTGATGGTCAGTAACTCAGCGGTGAAGCCCGTCTATACTTTAGCTCTGGAGGAGCTCACTCGACTCATTAAAACACAGAAGGTTTGCTAGCTGTCTGTAGCTCTTGCAAAAAAGTACCAGTATTAGGAAGCTGGTGTGAAGTGGAACGGATCGGTACGTTGGTCAAGACAGAGTTGCTAGCTCTGAGGTTGCTGCTGCTGTTTCCCAATAATTAACATACATAACGGGAAATATATACATACTTTTGTAAAATAATCCATGTACGCATTGCATGTATGTTTCACCACTTTCATGACTATTTCCCGCTATGCTTTTCCCTATGGTCTTAATTTAATGTGACGTGTCAGAAATTCTCATGTGACCAAAGGACGTCCACGTCTCTGCTTTCTGGGACTCTTCCGGTCTCTCTGTCTCCATAGCAACCTGCTGACGTCACTCTGTGGCTAGTTTAATGTTTTGTGACTTTGCCGTTCAGCTCCGTGTTAGAGAACAGTAAGTTGTGCAAACAGGGCCTACTGAAACACTGAACAGTTGGACATGTGCATTCAAAATTTTAGAGAAGGTCAAATTGAGTTCACCTGGAAAGGTTAAAGTGCATTTTAAGTTCATCCTGAAATTTCACCTGAAAGCCGAATATCCCTAACTTTTTGTGAGTAGTGTATTATTAATGTTGAACAGGAATTGTTGCTTGAAAGAACATATCAGGGTCGAGCAGCTTTTATCCACTGAGGTCAGAGAGAATCATCACTAGCGCTACATGGAACATCCTACACAAACCCGCCATCTTTGGAGCTACCATCAATAGCGTCTTTTTAAATTGCAGCTTGCAATGTCGTAGACCATGGGTCCGTTTCACAAAGCAGGTTTAGTGAAAACCTTGAGTTAGTTAACCCTGAGATGAGGGAAACTCTGGTTTTTCGGTTTCACAAAGCCAGTTCAGCATAAATCTGAGTCAGTTACCCGGGTAACATACTCCATGAACCTAACCTGCTCGCTAGCAGGTTTGCTTCAACAAACCCTGAGTTTCTCCCTACATGTCTCCGCCTTTTTCCGGAATCTGAACCAACTCTGAAAAATTGTGCCGTCCTTTCATCGTCAACCTAATCGATATGGAAATACAAGTGATTCTAGCAGCTTTGCGTCGGGAGAGGATTTTGATTACCTTTCCTTCCAATCACATTAGATATTATCTAAACAATATTCTCCGACATTTTCAACATTTCATATCGCGGACATAATCCGCAACCAGATTCTTTGCGGAGGTAGTTTTTTTGCGAACGTGAGATTTATGAAATGTTTAAGTACATTCCTGTGTTGAAATATCTGCTTATATTTACTGTTTAATATGTGAAATATGATTAAAATCATATGCCTTAGACAACGTATTTGCGCAATATTCTTATGCTTAATTTTCAACTGAAGCCCCTTTCTTTCTGTGCCTGGGGGGATTACACCCAATAAAAATAAAAATGTAATTGTTGCACTACTTTGAGAACTACGGGAATTGAACTGCTGTCACCTACACCATAGGCAGCTTTGTTAACCATTACACCACAGTATCAATAGACTGTTTCATTCAGTTATACACATTAGATCGGGCAGTAATTGTCTGCCACGCCAACTATCGCTACTTTGCTGCAGTTACGGTGCTCCGCTTTCTCAGGATGAGCTCGTTTTCTACATAAACACTCAGTAATATCTAATGACGCTCTCTCCGTTGCCATGGTGAATCGTAGTATCGGAGATCCATTGAGGATGGCTTTGTAGAGTCGGCAGGCACGCGCGTAACTCAGAGTTTACATACTCAGAGTTGAGTGAACTAATTCAAAACCGCTGTTCTGAAACCGAAAACTCAGAGTTTCCCATCTCAGAGTTGTTCAACTCAAAGTTCAGGGTTAGGTTCAGAGTTTGTTGAACCTGCTTTGTGAAACGGGCCCCAAGACTAACCAACTCACTGATCAGTTCTGTTTACAAATAGATCAAATTCAAAACACAAAGAAAAAAAATCCCACAAATAACAGACATTTTGCCACAATCAATCCTTCATTTTCTGGTGGAGTGACAAACAAAAGTATAACTGATTATGTTGCGGCATGAAAAGAGGCTTTTTTTTTTTTTTTTTTACATCTATGCAGGGTAAGTTATTTACACCATCATGGTCAAAGTGAGAAATGTACACAAATGTATTATATTACAATTAATTCAATGTTGATCAGAGAAATCTCAGTCAATCTCAATATCTACCTCTCCTGTGCATGTATGCAGGAGTGAGAGATAGTAGCTATGGTTAAGTGCACACTGTCTCTGTCAGTCTTCATTGCCCATCGACAACATCGGACACCTGGGGCCTGTACTACGAAGCAGGATTTGTGCTTAGCGAGGTAACTTAAGCGTTAACTCTGGGTTTTCCGTCCTACGACGCTGGTTCACTTCTTACCGGGGTAGATCGCCATGGTAACTTACGCTGTGGAGCTAACCTGCTCCGGAGCAGGTTATGTTCCTGATAAGAGATCAACGTGGAGAAAAAACCGCCGACTGACCAAATTAGCTGTCTTGGTGCGCGGATATAAAAAAAAAAAAGAAGCTTGGTGGATCGTGAGAGGTCTCGTAGGAGAACTATAGAGTGTACAGAGACCGGCAAAACCCTGTTTCTGTCCCTGACAATGTTTTTATGAGAGATACAGATTCTCATCGGAGGGAAATACTTTTCTGTGTCAGCGTACAGCCGACTTACCACTTTCAATTATGTTTTTATTAGGGCTGTCAAAGTTAACGCGTTAACGCAACATCCTCTTAACGCTGTTCATTTTTTTAACGCGCGATTAACGCTCGGTATTTAAAAAAAATAAAACGTGCATTGTATGATTTATGGCCGTCGGTGGCACCTGTAGTCTTGATCCAGAGGGAAGGTGCGTGTCCACAGGCAGCGGTGTTTCCCCGCGTCCCATTCATTGTCTATGTGAAAAGCCGTGCAATGCATTCTGGTAGCGTCGCGGCGAATGTCGAGAGACGGCATTTGCCGAAAGTCATTTGCCTAAAGTATAAGTCGAATCTACTTTATGCTAATCAGAGGCGCCGGGCTCGACTCGCCGCCTCGGGAACGCTCGCAAAAAGTTGTTGTTTAAAGGAGAGCGCCTGTCAATCATCCTCTAGTGGCAGCCCACCAAGCGTGCAATACTGGGAAGCGGCGAGTCCACATGCGTTTAAAATCGATTTGTGAACGGCAAATTCACCTTCAAAAGACTGCTGGATGGTTTAGTCGATAAGACCAAAGTCATCTGCGCGTACTGTGGGTATGAAATGAGCTACCATAGAAGTACGTCCAGTCTGAGATATCACTTGCAAGCCAATGCACTTATATCCTAACTGTACTTATCTCCTGTTACACTATCTCCTGTGACATGTTCACTTTAATTGTTTGTGATATATTCTTATAACCCTGTTTTGATCCCATGTTTTGGTAAGGGGATATTTGAAGTGTTAAATAAACATTTTCATAAATCAAGTATATTTGCCCTTATGTTGTTAAAAGTATTAAGAATATGAAAAAAATACATTAAGGTACATTTAGAAGAAGAAAAAATGTGCCAAAAAATGCGATTAATTTGCGATTAATCGCGAGTTAACTATGGACAAAATGCGATTAATCGCGATTAAAAAAATCTATCTTTTGACAGCCCTAGTTTTTATATTTATTTGATTTGCTCCCAAGTCTGTTTTACACCGCCGGGATTGCAGCTTAATGAATGAGGCTGATATTGTCATAAACCACGTTATAAGAATACATCCAAGCAACAAATTCATTATTTTAAAGTTAGGTGTTCGGCCTTTTATTGCTGAAGGACATCATAAGAGTTAAACGGACTAAAGAAAGAGCGACGACATGATTTAAAAGAGTATCACAGGCCTGATTCGAACCCAGGTCTGCTGCAGGAAGTCTCGGTACATGGGGCGTCAACACTACCACTAAGCTATCCGTGAAGTTACTGATGTCATCAAATCAGTCAGATCTAATAGTGTCCTTATGATGGGGCAGTCATATTATACTACTACTACTGTTAATGTGACTTCCGCATTCACACAGTCGGCGAGTTTTTGCCAGCTGTCCTTCCTGCATTTGGCAGATGAAACTGTTGCTTTTGCCTGTATTATATGTTTAACTTCTTCGTATTTCTGTAAGATTATGGTTCGCTCCTCGTACGTGAAATACGCCGCTCCGCTGCCGTAGACTGATCCATGTTTGTGATTGGTCAAATGCTGCAAACGCCGCCTCTTTCATGTGCACGCGCTCATAGCTGGACAGGTAAACCCTGGGTTGAGTTCACATACATGGATCAGTCTACGGCAGCGGAGCGGCGTATTTCACGTACGAGGAGCGAACCATAATCTTACAGAAATACGAAGAAGATAAACATATAATACAGGCAAAAGCAACAGTTTCATCTGCCAAATGCAGGAAGGACAGCTGGCAAAAACTCGCCGACTGTGTGGATGCGGAAGTCATATTAATAGTATTAGTAGTATAATACGACTACCCCATCATAAGGGCACTACTAGATCTGAGTGATTTAAGTACTACAGTAACTTTGCTGATAGCTTAGTGGTAGAGTTACCGACCCATGTTGCGAGGTTCTTTACAGCGGTCCCGGTTCGAATCCGCTCTGCGGTCGTCTTTTAAATCGTGTCGTCGCTCTTTCTTTAGTCCCTTTAACTCTTATGATGTCCTTCAGCAATAAAAGGCCGAACACATAACTTTAAAATAATTAATGTCTTGCTTGGATGTATTCTTATAACGTGGTTTATGACAATATCAGCCTCATTCTTTCAGCTGCAATCCCGGCGGTAGCTATAAAACGGACTTAAATCAAATAAATATAAAAACATAATTCAAAGTGGTAAGTAGGCTGTACGCTGACAAAGAAAAGTCTTTCCCTCCGATGAGAATCTGTATCTCTCATAAAAAACATCGTCAGGGACAGAAAAAGGGTTTTGCCGGTCTCTGTACATTCTATAGTTCTCCTACCAGACCCTCTCACGATCCACCGAGCTTCTTTTTTTTTATGTCGGCGCACCAAGACAGCTGATTGGTCAGTCGGCGGTGTGTTTCTCCACGTTGATCTCTAGTCAGGAACATAACCTGCTCCGGAGCAGGTTAGCTCCACAGCGTAAGTTACTATGGCGATCTAGCCCGGTAAGAAGTGAACCAGCGTCGTAGGACGGAAAACCCAGGGTTAATGCTCAACTTACCTCGCTAAGCCCAAATCCCGCTTCGTAGTACAGGCCTCTGGTTGACATAAACCTCTACCGTGTTTACCAAAATTGCTTTTTTTTTTAGATAGTTTGTTTATGTTCTCTCTATATTCAATAAATGTTACAGAATGTACCTGGAAAAGTTTATCAGGGTTCATTAAAACTCACCTCGTCGTTAAAATCCTCCTCCTAGATCCAATTTCAGTTAGAAATTAAGTTCTTGTTAGGAACTATTTTTCCAGGCGTAATAACATTGAGCCCAACGCCTCTCTTGGCTCTGTTGTGATTGACAGCTCAGAGGGTGGAACCAAAGTATAAATGAGGCTTGTGAGAGTTTCAGGCTTGTACTGATACGACTCAACAGTCTCCATAAATAGAATAGAAAAGAATAGAATAGAATTACTTTATTAATCCCAGACTGGGAAATTATTTTGTCACAGCAGCAGTGGGTCAGCAAAAAACAATCTGTACAACTATAACATAAATATCAAACAAGATATATACAGTGTAAAAATACAGTGCAAACATACAATAAACAATAATAAACTATATATATGGCTTGGGCAGGAAAGACATCCTGTATCTGTTGTTAGGACAGCGGAGCTGAAGCAGCCTGTTGGAGAAGGTGCTCTGCTGTCTGACTAGTGTGGTGGAGAGGGTGGTCAGGGTTATCCATGATGGATAGCAGTTTGTTCAGTGTCCTCCTCTCCACCACAGCCTCAGACTTCTCCCAGTACATCCTCATATTCATACTGGGAATGTTGGGAAGTTTTTCTCTGACTAGGATCCTTCCCTTTAAGATATAACTAGGCACCAGGATAAGGAGCATAGATCTTTATTATCTTAAGTTTTGATCTGATCTGAAATGTCAGAAATGAGCACAAATTAGCAATAGTCAAAAAGTTATTAATTCATGAGGTCAGAAAGGGGTCAGGTGGCTCATGGAAAATGCTGGGCCCCTGAACAATATCATTGAATAGCCCTGTCGTGTACTCTGCAGCATACAATTGACAACGTGCAGACATCCTGCGGTGATCTGCCAATACTATTTTTTTGCTCAATATAAATGTTCAGCTCACACCCCAGTTACACCTCCCAACCTGGACAACCTGCAATTTCCTGATGCTACGTGTCTGCATTTGGGTCCTCCTCCCCTTTCCATAGTCTTCCCTTTTTACCTGTTGTGACAGGCTGGATTATTCCTTATAGGCCCGGTTTCGCAGACCAGGCTTAAGGCTAGTCCCAGACTAAAATGCTGTTTGAGCTGGCTTAACTTTAAGTCACTTGCACAGATTCATGTTAAAATAGTCATAGATTAAGTCTGTTCTGGATCAAACAAAGCCAATTGCAAGAGGGTAGATTAGAGTTACTCTAGGACTAAATTGAAGTTTATATTAATCCTGCAAAGATGCAGGTTTAACTTCAACTTAGTACTGTTTGTGAAAGGGAGCACAGATGGTTTGGGAGCATTGAGTATTTGGAATATCTAAATGAAGACCAATATTCGCTACAGAGGCCAGCCAGACAAATACTTGTGGATAGGAGTAATCCATTGAATCAGTTTGATGAAATTACTTTCCGAGATTGCTTCCGTACGTACAAAGAAGATGTACTGGAGATCATTACGTTGCTTGAGCAGAGACTTTCCTCCATGTCTCAAAGAGGAAGGCCTGTACCCAGTTCTCTCCAAGTTCTGATCACTTTGAGATTCTTGGCATCTGGAACTTTTCATGGCGAGACTGGTGATTTGTGTGGTGTCAGTGAAGCAACAGTGTGTAGAATAGTTCACAATGTCTGCAATGCCATTTGTGAACTGAGAAATCTATACATTAAGTTCCCTGATGCTGCTGAGCAAGCAAACTATAAAGTACTATTCTATGAATATGGGAACTTCCTGGGAGTGATTGGCTGTATAGATGGATGTCATGTTGAAATCAAGTGTCCGTCAACTCCTGATGCTGAGGAGTACAGGAACCGTAAGAACTGGTTTTCCATCCATGTTCAGGCTGTATGCAGTCCCAATTTAGAGTTTTCAAACTCTCTTCACAACTCTTCATTGTGTGCTCAGTTTGACAGAGGGCAACATAGTGGACTACTACTTGGTGACAGTGGATATGCTCAGAGTTCCTATTTATTGGCCTTGGCCACATCCCGCAACAACTGAACAGCAAAGATACAACAGAGCTCATATTCGCACTAGAGGGATGGTCGAGCGTATGTTTGGAGTGTGGAAGAATCGATTCCAGTCTTTACGCAATACACTTCGTTTTGAGCCAAGAAGATGCTGCAAGGTGATCATTGCTACAGCTGTGCTGCACAACTACCTGTGCCCATGCCCATGGCAGGAAACAACCAAGGAGGACTTGCACTCAGAGCTGCTTTCACATTGCAGCACTTCAGTTAGAAAAAAAAGATACATTTAACCATGGAATGTATTGATTATGGCTTGTTTTTGCTTTAATAGTGTTTGTTGTGTACAACATATATAAAAGTGTGCTGAAAAATTAAATGAGAAACTTAACCAAGGTCGTTCTAAAATGTAGGTTGTGGTGACTACAATACTCAAGTGAGAACATTTTATTTTCACAATGTATTTCATTACATTCTCTCATGCACCTTTCTTTGAACAGCTCTCTCTTCTAATTTCACATCCAATTCGACCTGTAGAATTCTCATTTTCATGTCATGCTCTTCTTTCAGATATTTCATTTTCTGCTCATGAAATTCTAAAGCTATGTGACGGGATGAGCAGCCCGTCACGGCAGCAATGCGCTACCTTCATTAAAAGACTCTGTGTTTATGCTTATGTTGCTGTATTTTTCATTCCATTTGCTATTTCATATGTAGCATATAACCAAGCTACACTTTGTTTTCATTTCGCATGTATTGTTATTTTCTTAGAGATCCGAATGATTGAAATAAAGTAAAAGTAAATATTGTTTAGGCTGCTGGGGTTGATTTGACTCTGTCATTGATTAGCATTAAATCAAATTTGATTTGTCCATGAGTTTTAGACTGATTATAAGTCTTTACAGATTAATATATATAAATATACAGAGGGGTAATTTCACTGCCTCATGTAGTTGTGCTGAAGCACCCCTGTCAAACGGGCAGCTTGGTTTCTACCAATTAGGGTAATCAGTGCAGGGCCTATTTAAGGCCAGGTGTTCATGGAGACAAGAGGGCTGGTGGAAAACAGGTGACTGTCCAGGCTCGGTTCTCTGTACATGGGAACCTCAACCGCAAGCGACCAAAACGTAAGTATTTGTCGTTGTTTTTTTGACTATCATGTCATTTTTGTTTTGTTGTTTGAAATGTTACCTTTTTTTTTAATGAATTGCCATTTTGGCCTTTTTTGGGAGAAAATAAAAAGTATCCCTCTTCTCTACCGAACCTCCGTGTCCTCTGAGTGCTGTGTCAACTCTCTCACACCATAAGGTTGCATCTACCTTTAACAGGCTAACTTTTCATGCATGGACATCCTTTTTGGTCTCTGCTGGAAGGTGGTGGCAGCATCTTTTCTCTGGGATGCCATACCAGATGTGGAGGGTGCACAATGCGCTGGCTCTTCCGCCAGGGTTAGAATGATTTCCTCTGGGAAAAGAAACACTGTTGGATACAAAAACTCATATGGTCCTTAGAATGAAATAAAAATAAAGATAGACACAGACAGTGCAATAATCTGTATGTACAGGATGAGGTACTAATTTACTTTCTACGGTATATTTACCATTTGTGCCCAGTTCTTCATGTCCACTGTCCAAATGGTCATCATCTGGTATGCCATCCAGAGGTTGCTGGTCCTCTATGATCCCAGTCAACAAGTCTGCCAAGTCATCGTTCTTGTCTTTACTAGGTGGGGGTCCACCACCAGTACTAAATCTCCCTCTTCTGGCCTCTGCATTCCTTTTTTTCAAATCTAATTTGATGTTCTTCCACAGAGTCTATGAAGGCAGATATCATTCAATATAAACAATGTCACAAAACTATAGGACATCTGTGATATACAGATCATAATACACGTCTCACCTGCAGTTGCTGTACCGCTCTTGTGGTTACATTTTCATTTGCATTGAATTCACTGCAAATGGCAGCCCAAGCACTCCTCTTCCTTTGTTCAATGGCAGCACTATGGCCTTTACTTTCAATAACAGCATGATTTCCCACAATTTGTTTAAGTAGAGTTTTTTCATACTCAGTATAGTTCTTTGCGCGTGTTCTTTTTGCTTCAGCCATGTTTGGTGTCAAAATTCCCTCTAGCAAAGCTGTCCTCAATTCCATTCCAGGTTTTTATGAGCACCAATAGGCTAACAGGCTGTGCTCCCACTTAAGGCGAGTCCACACCGGACCGAAAATCGGCGTCTTTGAGAGAGTCGGCGTCCGTGACATGAGTCTGCTTGGTGTGGTCGCTCGAATCGGCCCACGTCGGCGTTCATTTCAGCCGATTCAAATGTGTAATCCGCCGTTCGAGTCGGTCACTCTTTTACCATTCTGATTGGTGGAGGCTAGCCGCTTGACTAGCGTATCAGTGAAGCCCGGAAGTGACGATGGTAAACATCTGATAACCAGTGGACTTGAAGAAGTGGTCTAGAGAGGACCACCTACTTCCAGTTTTGGTGTTTTTTGGCACACAATACAGATTAGCGCCGCCTGTTGTTTTGGAGACATTACATCTCGCGCAAGCGCGGAACGTATGCCGTCGGCTGTAGTTCTGTAGGTGTGAACCGGCCATGTCGTTGTTCGAATCGGCCATGTTAAGTAGCCCGACGTCATTTACCGTCGCGAATCGGGCAGTCGGTCCGGTGTGGACCCGCCTTTAGGCTAATGAGGCTTGACCCAGGTGTTCTTGTTTAAGCTTACTCCAGGACTCCACAGTCTGGGACTAACTAAGACAAATGTAAGCCGCGCTCATGCAAGTCACTTAAATGACCTAGCTTTACTAGTCTGACTTAGGCCTACTCTTGGCTTCATATAAGCCTCGTCTGCGAAACCGGGCCATAGTCTTCTTTGTTATCAGGCCGTTCCAATAAATCCCTTAAATCTCTCCAGCTGGTCCACAATGCTACAGCACTTGTTCTGACTAAAACTAGGAAAACTAGAATCTCGGGATGTAACCATGCGTTTTTAAAACAATATGATATAATTTTCTATGGTTCCGACTAGCGGTTACCTAGTCCTGGACTAGAGGTGACCTAGAACTGGACTACAGGTTACTTAGTCCTGGACTAGAGGTTACCTAGACCTAGACTAGATGTCACCTCTACCAGGACTAGATGTCACCTATACCAGGACTAGAGGTTACCTAGACCTGGACTAGAGGTCACCTATACCTGGACTAGTGGTTACATATTCCTGGGCTAGAGGTCACCTATACCTGGACTAGAGGTTACCTAGTCCTGGACTAGAGGTTACCTAGACCTGGATTAGAGGTCACCTAGACCTGGACTAGAGGTTACCTAGACCTGGACTAGATGTCACCTATACCAGGACTAGAGGTCACCTATACCAGGACTAGAGGTCACCTATTCCTGGACTGGAGGTCACCTATACCTGGACTAGAGGTTACCTAGTCCTGGACTAGAGGTTACCTAGACCTGGACTAGAGGTTACCTATTCCTGGACTGGAGGTCACCTATACCTGGACTAGAGGTCACCTATACCTAGACTAGAGGTTACCTAGACCTGGACCTGAGGTCACCTATACCTGGACTAGAGGTTACCTAGTCCTGGACTAGAGGTCACCTATACCTGGACTAGAGGTCACCTATACCTAGACTAGAGGTCACCTAGACCTGGACCTGAGGTCACCTAGACCTGGACCTGAGGTCACCTAGACCTGGACCTGAGGTCACCTAGTCCTGGACTAGAGGTTACCTAGTCCTGGACTAGAGGTTACCTAGTCCTGGACTAGAGGTTACCTAGTCCTGGACGAGAGGTCACCTAGTCCTGGACTAGAGGTCACCTATACCTGGACTAGAGGTCACCTATACCTGGACCTGAGGTTACCTAGACCTGGACCTGAGGTCACCTAGTCCTGGACTAGAGGTTACCTAGACCTGGATTAGAGGTCACCTATACCTGGACTAGAGGTTACCTAGCCCTGGACTAGAGATCACCCAGCCCTGGAGTGAGGTCACCTAGTCCTGGACTAGAGGTCACCTACCCCTTCATACCATTCTTTATACCTGGTTCCATCAGTCCTCCACTGCTGTAGCAGCTTGGCTCTCCTCCTCATGTTTACAAGGTGTATAGGCAGCATTGTGAGCATGTGAGCATGTGCGCGTGTGCGCGCGTGTGTGTGTGTGTGTGTGTGTGTGTGTGTGTGTGTGTGTGTGTGTGTGTGTGTGTGTGTGTGTGTGTGTGTGAGAGAGAGAGCCCTAAAATTTTATCAACACTTAAAAATCAGTGACCCTGAGACCTACAATCACACTGCCCTCAGCTGCCGAAGCCAGAGAAAAGTCCCCTCAACAAGCTGGTCCAAAGGCTCCATCCACATCACATGACCAGGCCTGGACAGCCTCAGGACCATTGAATATTGGAAAGAAACAACTCAAAAACAGAGTAAATTAAAATGATCTTTGGCCCTAGAGAATACAAATTGGCAATCCTGCGTGTTTTTTAGGGAGGCAATGCTAAGCACAGCCACCTACTGTTTGTAGACCCAAACAGTAGGTGGCTGTGCGGCTGCACCTCCTGCGTGTTTTTTCTTATTATTATTATTATTAGGGAGGCAGTGCTAAGCACAGCCACCTACTGTTTGTAGACACAAACAGTTTTTGAAGTATTGAAATCCTGCGTGTTTTTTCTTATTATTCTTCCTCTTACCCGTTTTTTGATTCGCTACTCCTACCAAACAAAAACGCCAATCCGCGTTTCAATAGGTCATATAGTTTTTGATCAATCACTGTTCAATGACCATGATCGTTTTGGGAGAAATCATGAGATTATAATGGGTGTGTATTGCGCGGAACCTTCTGGGCTAGAGTGGATGACATCATTGCTTAGTGTGAGGGCTTCTCAGATTTTTTTCCTTTCCAAACTCGAAAGTTTTGTAGACAAACTTGTCCTGTCTCTCACAATGTGCTCAAAAACTCTGTGAGATTTACAGAATTTGAACTAGCAACCTCTAAGCACGGCCAAGTCTGTTTTTTTCCTCATCCCATCCAATGTAAATCGAGAAGCAGATTTTCAAAGAAACCTGAAAGCAGCTCCATTTCTAACTCGCCCTAGCGTCCACATTTCTGACACCAGTGTCTTCAGCCGAGTCTTGTGGCGCTAACGGTGCAAAAATCTTGGCGATAGGAGTTTCGATGTGAGCTTCGCAAGCTTTTGTTCGGAGCCCCCGCAAAGCCGGAATGGAGCGATACAGAGAGAGGCTCCAACGCAGTTATACACACGCACCAAGGGCCGTTGCTATGGTGACAGCACTGTGGGGCTCTGATCTTCATAACTGACAGCAGGTGTGCTCTGATTGGTGGACAGGAAGGAGCAGTCAGTGGGAAATGTAGTTCATCTTCAACTCAGCCATACTTTCACCTAGAAACTACATTTAAACTTTAAAATGGAGTGCTTCGCACTCAACTGTTTGACAATACATAGTACCTAGTAGTTCTTAATACTTGAGTCTCAGTAGTACTTGGTAGTACTTGAGTGACAGCTGAGCTCGGTGACATGTACTGGCAAACAGTTGAGTGCGAAGTATTTGTAGTTGTATTTGCCTCTAAAACAACTCCGTCTTGTTTGAAATCTCCAAGAATGTCATCGTAATGTATATACACTCCGGCAGTAGCCCCCGTGGCCCTTTCAAAATTTCCAGCGGGGGAATTTTCTAGTTGTCATTATTAATCATTATATTTTATGGTATTGTATGCATTGTATGTCATTTTGCTTTGGCAACTCATTTCATGTCATGCCAATGAAGCCTTATGAATTGAATTGTGATAGTTGAGAGAGAGAGAGAGAGAGAGAGAGAGAGAGAGAGGAATGAAACATAAGGATGCTAATGTTTTATTGATGATGTAACCCTGGAGGGACGAGGGACCTTTTGAAAACATAACGCCCCACCTCAAGGGGATGGACAAAGAAAGACAGAAGGCGGGAGACGTTTAACCTTGATGTTGTAATGAGTCTGGAGGACGAGAGGACAGAGAAGCTGGGACCACGTCTCCTGGTTGGTAACAATACATGACCCTCCGAATAGTTTCCCTTCATGTAATAATTGACTAGACAGACTGTATGATATTCAGCCAGATACTCTCCAGCCGACTGGCTGCCATCAGACACAGAGCATTTATTTTTCAAAATGGAGACGAGGCCTTTTGTTTTGTCAGTCTGACCTGTGGGATGGTTTGTTGATCTCCATCACACAGAACATTTGCCCAAGCAAATAGATTGCTCTGACGAAGCTGAGCATGAAGACGATGCCAGACAGTATGCATACGACTGAGGGAGGGACTGAAACATTTGTAACTGGGTAGGTTGATTTTCATATTGTGAGTTAATATAGTTGAGATCTCAGTAACAAGAGGCCATTTTTATGCAAAGAGTAACCACATCTAGTTCACAGTTACACCTTTAAAGGTTTCAATCGAACTAAGAATAATGTTACAGATTTTAATTGTAATTAATGATTTTTGTTTGTATTTTATATCTCATTAGAAAAATGTAAAAAAAGAAAATGTGGCTTCATTATTTATTTTTTTTAAAGGAGTTTCCACATGTTTGAGTTCTCAACTGAAGAAATGTGTATTTAACAAACCAGAACACTATAAAAAAAATAAGGACACTTATACGTTTAATGCTGTTTAACTGGTGTGTTCACATATTTTAATTAGGGCTGTCAAAGTTAACGCAACATCCTCTTAACGCCGTTAATTTTTTTAACGCGCGATTAATGCTCTGTATTTAAAAAAAAAAAAAAAAAAAACGCGCATTGTATGATTTATGGCTGTCGGTGGCACCTGTAGTCTTGATCCAGAGGGAAGGTGCGTGCCCACAGGCAGCGGTGTTTCCCTGCGTCCCATTGTCTATGTGAAAAGCCGTGCAATGCATTCTGGTGGCGTTGCGGCGAATGTCGAGAGACGGCGCGCGAGTTGGCCGCTCCTCATTTGCCTAAAGTTGATGTCAAATCTACTTTATGCTTGTAGCAAGGAGGAGCTTGAAAGGAAGCAGGCGATGACATCACTGGTAAGGAGGAGGAAGGGAGGTTAGAAATCAGACCACCTGTGAGAGTCTGGGAGGCGGGAAAATCAAACAAAGGAGAGCCTGAAAGGAGGAAGGAGGTCTGAACACAAGAAGTGAGAACATAAGGAAAGGAGGAAAAGAGTTTAAAGTAAAAGTGAAAAAAAGACTTTAACTGAGGAAAGCTGAGGAATCTGTATGTGGACCCAGGACTCGGGAAAAGGAACTGAATCCCTGGAGCAGGCGGATTTGTCACTGCTCGGACTCAGGCGTGGCTTTCTCTCCGGGTCGGAGGACAACCGTGTACCCCTGTATCAGCAGATAAGTCCCCTTTACCCCAAACTCTCCTGGCTTCTCCGTCTGACCTGAGAAATTACTCCTGCGCTCTCTCTCCCTCTCCCTCCCCTACCTGACCCACACATACCCCATCTCCTACCTGCCCGGAACTGGATTCTCTTTTCCCCCTCGCTCCCCCACACACCTACATGCACCCTCCTATGAACTGAACTGAACTGAACTGCATTCACTCCCACACTCCCTCGCCTTCCCCAGAACGGACTGGCCCCCTGAAGACTCACATACAAACCCCTGTCCCTCACCACATACACCCCTACACTCATACACACACCCTCTTGGACTTCAGTTAAGCAGAGACTTTATTTAAGGAAACAGTCTGTATATTTACGTTTAATTTAAGTTCTGGGAATTGACTGTTTTACCTCCTGATTTATCCTGCTTGATCTGATTAATTTGATTAATTCGTTAAACTGTTTGATGATGATGATGATGATGTTGATGGCTGTCTGAGAGACAATAAGAATCTTTACTTTACCATCCTTAACCTCTTTGAGTTTGATGTGTTTGATTTTTGCTGATAAGATGATGTGACGTATGTAGCAGAGAAGCGAGCTGCTGGGTTTCTCTCCCTTAGGAAGTAATCGTTTAACATAAAAATCATGATATAAAAGTGACAGTCTGAACTTACTATTCTGCTGTCTGGCGCCCACCCTTTTATTCTACTTAGGGAGAGGCTTCTACGCTACAATCAGAGGCGCCGGGCTCGACTCGCCGCCTCGGGAACGCTCGCGAACGGTCGCAAAAATGTGTTGTTTGAAGGAGAGCGCCTGTTAATCATCCTCTAGTGGCGGCCCACCAAGCGTGCAATACTGGGAAGCGGCGCGTCCACACGCGTTTAAAATCGCCCCTGTGGACACGTACCTTGAAGGTGCGTGTCCACAGGGGCGATTGTTGAACGCCAAATTCACCTTCAAAAGACTGCCACCTTCTAGTCTGCAGTTCATTACGGATGTTGTGGGCAATGCCAAGCACTCCCTGACACTTCTTACTCAGCAAATTAATAGATTCTAGTTCAGAAATGATCACAACTAAGTTGATATCTTATAATAAAGTAAAAACTTTGATTCCTCTAACCAGTTTGTCATGCATTTCTTTATTCCAACACCACACATGATGTATTTGTTTTATCTACCCCCAAAAATACAAGTAAATACTAGTATTTTAAACTTGTGATTAATCATGATTAATCACAACCTGTTATTGTGATTAACTCGATTAAATTTTGTAATCGTTTGACAGCACTAATTTAAACATAATCTAATATTATTTGATGCAATTCAACAATGTTGAAGCTGGTTCAGCTCCTCCCAACCTCCCCCTGACAAATACATTAATAACAGAAACATATCGTCAAAATTCTGTTTTGTTACAAAAAGTGCTAGTGGCATTCTAATAATATGTATCAATTGATTTACATGCATCATCAATTTTCCCAATTTTTTCCGCACTTTGAATGACCTTGTTGTTGAAAGGTGCTATACAGATACAATTGCCTTTCCAACATTAAATCAATGTTTGGAAATGTTTACCGTTTCCATATTGTTATTTGTTGTCACCAAAGTGTATTTACCAGTAAGGGTCTCCTATTATAGAAAGAGTGGTTCTATATACAGTATGTATATAATCTGTAGTATTGCGAGGTATGAAGGCTGGTGCACAACAGTTTTTGTAGTGCAGCCTGACGTTTTGATATCCGTCTGTCAGCACAATTTTCCCAAGCTCCAGTGTTGCTACCCTCACAACACATTTAAGTCTGTCATCCTCATGAAGTTCGATCTCATCCAAGTGAGACACTGCTTCATCTTCCACTAAAGGGACTTTCAAACAGTCCACCAATTTGACAGAAAAGGGTTGATGAGGAATGTGATCTGTGGCTGTTTTTGCTGCAGGTCACAGCAGCTTTTCCTCAAAACTGAACCAGTGTGGCATAGCAATATGATGCCGGTGAAAACACTTTGATTCGTTTGTTGTGATGCAGCAGGTCGATCAGAAACGCCAAATCTGAAATCCACTGATGGTCAAGGATAGGATAGTCCTTTTGTTCCTCTTCCAACAGCTTCACCGGGTTCAGAAGCTACAGATATGTCACTCTGGATCATTCCGGTCACGGCCGCACCACAACTGGATATATGATGTACCTCATTACATTTCGAGTCAAACACCCTACAACCCACTTCTCTCCAAATCTACCTTACCTGCACAGACACAGCAGTCCTGCCACACAGCTGCCAGGCCTCAGACAAAGAGACACTGACTGCCCTCACTGTCAAGCTCTCTTAGCCTTCCTACCTGGGTGGTGCTCCAAATCTAAGTGCCAGGGCCTCACATTAAGAACAAGGGACACGATGGCATGGTGAGTAAACAGGGTGGGTCCCTACTGCCCCCCAATGTTTACTATAGGCTCTATTGTCTCTAGTCTACCCTAGGCATCACAATGGCCTCATTCGGGTGTTTGGGGATGAGCTCATAACATACAGTTTTATGTGTGATCTGCATGACCTAATCTTAAAGACATTAAGCTAAGCTGTTTCAGTTTGAGTGTATGAACACAATGATTGGTGGTGGAATTGGTTCCGATATGGGCACCAGCTAAAATGTTGGTCTCTGAGCCCATCCATATAGCATATTTATGCCCATAGCTTTGGAACGATATGTTCAGAAAAAAAGATATTGGTAGAATGTTGCAATGCAACGTTTTTAAATTCATTCTTAAAGAGTGTATTATATTTTATAAATTAGAACAACTTGTAGAGCAAATTTTTAAAATGCAATATTGCAAAAAAGTATTCCAGATTTCAACATTTGCCACACAGATATATTATGTGTGCAACAGCACAGCAAACTCTTCTTGACTAATGTGTATCGTTGTATAGCTGCGCTGATACTGGTGTTGTCTAGATGAACGTGTGATCTTCGTACAAACAGGAATCGGCCGTAATGCCTGCAGCAGCATGTTTGTGTAAATAAAAAGTGATTACAGAGAGGGGGAGGGACACTTCTACCTGAGCCATGAATATTTGATTCCCTCTATTGTTCAGGAAAAAATATTCATGAAATCAGAAGAGCTAGACTTCACTTGCCTCCTCTCTCTGATACTTTCTCACCCTCCTCCAGCTTCTCTGACCCTTTCTCACTCCCCCCCCCTCCCGCCCCGTCTCGTGGCTTTACATCTTGGCCTAGCTCCAATCTTCTCTCCAGTAATTGCCTCATCCAAAAACTTTCTGGAGAGGAGTGGAGGAGCTTTGTGCGCTCTTTTGTGTACTGACGACACTGATTGTTCGCAAATGAGCTGGCAGCATATTCATTCAGCAGGAGGTGATAAGAACGTGCTGTCAGGGGCCAGAGAACAGGAGGGGGCACGACACAGATGGAGCAGACAGAAGAGGGAAGATGTGGAGAGAAAGTAAAAATGAAGGGAGAGGGGAGGAGGAGACAAGTGTTTCAGCCAAAGAAGTGCTTACTTTCAGAAAGACTTGAAATAATCAAGGCGGCATCTCCCAGCAGCAGCAATTAAACGCCTCCATAGAACCGTCTTAGTCAGGAAAATGTCTATATGTCAGTTAACATTCTCAGGCCCCACTTTTATTTAATACCATCAGGATATAGACTTCATCATCTTGAAAACCAAGGGTTTTTTAAAAGTTTTTTTTCAAATCCATTGAAAGACACATTTGGCACTATTAGCATTTGTGCTTATTTATGCTTATTTATTTAATATTACTGCCACAGCATAATCTGTGGGGGCACAGATTATATATATATTTCTGTTAACTTTCCTTTACTTCAGCTCATTAGGATCCCAATTACAGGAAGCTGCAGCTATTCTGCCTGAGAACAACAAAACACACACAAAGTGACAATGCAGGAACAAACAGCACAAGACTATAATACACACAGAACAACCGTCAAATAGCACAGGTGAGGCTGATGGAAATAACATTTCACATGTACTTGCTGAACACACGTACTTTGTGTTTAGTGCTAATTAGCAAATTTATGCCTCAAACATCAACATGCAAGTATATCAATGTAAACAAGCAGATGGAGCATTAAGCTGGATGCACGTGCTTTTCTCATGTACAACCTTTCACAGGCACTAGCATGGCTGTTGACCCTTCAGTCATGTTTAAATGTTGTAAAAGATTCCTTAAATAAAAAATAAAAATAGAAAATGATTCAATCTTGTCCAACCTTTCACATGCCCTTGTGCCACTCCCAGTGTAATCTCTATAAACAGATTCTGTACATGAAAGATTCTGCCTGGCAACGGGACAAGATCTCAAGCCAAGCATTGACCAATCTCATTTGAGCGAGCTTTGGTTTTCAGAACTGGAAGACAACACAGCCAATTCCATGTGTTATAGTGTATCGTGCTACTGGTTCATATTCTGAATTCTCTGAGTTTCTATCAAGTTTAGACCTTAAATCAGATAAAGTTATTATTTTGGGAGATTTTAATGTACATGTGGATGTTGTAGATGACAGCCTTAGTGTAGTGCTTACTTCATTAATAGAATCGATTGGCTTCAGTCAGAGTGTACATAAACCAACTCACTGTCATAGTGACCTTGTCTTATCTTATGATGTTGAAATCAAACCATTATTTGATAACTTTTGAATTTCATAACAAGACTACGCTCGCCTCGGAAACAGCTACTACTATTGGTTTCTATCAGATAGAGCTGTAGCTAACCCAAGTAGAACCCAAGAGTCTGGTCTGCTCGAGATATTTATGCCTAAAAGTCTCTCAAGGCAGTTTTTTCTCACAGCTGTAACTCTTGCTCCCGGTGATGTTGGGCTTTTGAAAATTCAATGACTCTGAAAATGAGCATATTCTAGCCCTGCTTGATGTGGAAAGTGTCCTGAGATAACTTATTTTGTGATAAGGCACTATAAATAAAACTGAATATAATTGGAGAGCAAAAGATGCTGAATGTTCTCACAATGCGTCAAATAACTCAGCTTGGTCAGAGCTCCAAAACTTTAAACTATGACGCTCTATGTTTCCCTCTATTTTCCCTTTTCTCTGTCACTGATGATGTGTCAATATACTTTATAATGACTCACGTGACTATTGATAGTAACAATTAACGCTACTGACGACTCACATGGCAGATGTCAACATTTACTTTTAGTTTCACACGATCACGAAAGTCCTGTGTTAGTTTAAACCATCTACCTCCCTGTGTGGATTATCTCTGTCAGTTTAGCTGCAGCTGTTGGTGAGTCAAAAATTTATGCTCAAACTCTGAATTAGCGTCAGTGTCAGTCGCCATGGAGCACTGACCAAGCAACATTAATGGATTAATGGCAGTGAGAATGCGTTGCTGATTGTATTGATCAAAATTCCATCTCGGAACCCATCAGCTGTCGTCTATGGCTATGAAAATGTAGCTGTGAGATGCAGGCAGTTCGCTGGCAGTATGCTGGAAGGCAAAGCTCTCGATCTACCAGTCCATATAAATTCAGACCCTCACCTGTGGTCACTTTTGAGGTCATTTACATTTAGGTCATTTAGCAGACGCTTTTGTCCAAAGCGACTTACAATAAGTACATTTGTCAAAAGAAGGAAACAAAGAAACCACAACGTATCATTGCCGATGAAGTAAGAGCTAAAATTAGAACAAGTGTTAGGTCCTCATCTGAGTAAAGTAGTACCTCAAGAGCAACAGTGCTAAGATCAGAGTGCTATAGGTAAGGTTTTTTTTTTTTGGGGGGGGGGGGGGGGGGGGGTAATACTAAAAGAATAAAAAGACTTAGTTAAAAGCTAAATTAAAAAGGTGAGTCTTGAGTCTGCGTTTAAATGCATCAACAGACTCAGTGGCCCTGAGGCCCTCCGGCAGGCTGTTCCATAGGCGAGGGCCGTAATGATAAAATGAGGCTTCACCAAAGTTTTTGGTTCTAACATTGGGAAGAGATAAAAGACCAGTACCGGAGGACCCCAGGGTCTGCGAGGGTCGATACGGTAAAAGCAGGTCAGACAGATAAGAAGGCCTGAGGCCGTTAAGACACTTAAAAACTAGTAAAAGAACCTTAAAATCGATCCTGAAGCACGCAGGGAGCCAATGCAGCGATTCTAAAGCCGGTGTAATGTGAGCCCACCTTCTGGTCTTCGTCAGCACGCGTGCAGCCGAGTTCTGGAGCAGCTGAAGGTGTGAAATGCTCTTTTTCGGGAGACCAGAGAGCAGGGCATTACAGTAATCTACCGGCTAGAGATAAGAAGCATGCATTAGCACCTCTGTGCTGGCCAGAGAGAGAAACGGCCGAACTCAAAAAAACAATCTTTGTAGTATTTCTGATGTGTGGAATAAAATCAAGCTCAGAGTCGAAAAAGAACCCCCAGTTTTTTTACGCACTGTGAATGTTTAAAAGCATTTGGTTTTGGTAAAAGTTTCTCTCTCTTGCCTTCAGGACCAATAATTAAAACCTCTGTTTTGTCCTGGTTGAGCTGCAGGAAGTTCTCTGCCATCCATGACTTTATATCTAAAATACAGTTTAAAAGGGAATCAATAGGTCCCTTGTCATCAGGAGACACAGCAATGTAGAGCTGTGTATCATCAGCGTAGCTGTGAAAATTGATGCCATGCCTCCTGATGACGTCCCCAAGGGGGAGCATATACAAATTAAAAAGTATTGGACCTAAAATTGACCCTTGGGGCACCCCACACTTAAGTTCATGCATTCCTGAGGAACATGTATCCAAACTTACAAGAAAGTGACGACCTGTGAGGAAGGAATAAAACCAGTTAAGAACAATACCAGAGAGGCCCACCAGGAGTCTAAGGCTATTTAGCAAAATTCATTGGACACTTCAACCACGAACTGACGCTGTGGATCTGGTATGGTGAGAATGAGAGCTGATGTGAAGCACCGCTTGAGCTCCTGGAACACCGTTTCAGCTTCTTGGGACCATGGAACTGCACCTGGGTGGAAGTAAGAGCATGGAGAGGTACAGCTATTGCGCTGAAGCTTCTGATAAACCGCCTGTAAAAGTTAGCAAACCCCATGAATTGCTGAACCTTTTTGCGACTATCAGGTGTGGGCCATTATTGGGCTCAGGTGTGGGCTTATTTTAGCCGGGTCCATCTGTACTATTCCAGGGGCTACGATAAAGCCCAGGAAGGAGACAGTGTCGGCATGAAAAACACTTTTCTCAGCCTTGACGTACAGGTGGTTCCCCAATAATCTCTTGAGAACCCTGGTCACATAGTCATGATGAGTGTCAATGTCAGGGGAGTAAATCAGAATATCATCAAGATACACATAGACAAATTGGTCAAGAAAGTCTCTTAAAACCTTGTTAATCATGGCCTGCATTCCTTAATTTCTCCCGTTCTCCAATCTACCCGGGGGTCGTGGCGAAACAGCCACGGCTGTCCCAGAATCAGAGTATGTGAGGTTGAGCTGAATAGATAAAGGCGAATGTCTTCTTCATGATTCCCAATGTGTATGCAGACAGGTTCAGTGGTGTGGGTGATTAAAAAAAGTTCCTGCCCATTAAGGGATCGAGCCCTGATGGGCTTAGCCTTAAGTTCGGACCGAATGCCTAACTTCTCAGCTAAGCCCCAGTCCATCAGGCTCTCATCAGCTCCAGAGTCAATAAGTGCATCAATATTAGCATCAATTGGGTGTGTTACCTTAATTCTGGTAAGAGTATGTGAACCCGGACTTGGCGGTATGACCCGACTCACTTGACTGGGCAGGAGAGGACGAGATGACCCCTCTCTCCGCAGTAGAAGCATCTTCCTTCCTGTTGTCTCTTTCGCCTTTCCTCTGGTGTCAGTCGGGCTCAACCCAGCTGCATAGGCTCGCCCTCCGCCTCTGTGGGGGAATGGTGAGGCTGCTCCGGAGGCGGACGAAGAGCACCGACCGGCTCTGTGGCGAAGTCCCCGGTGCTCGGCCTTTGAATGTGGAAAAACTGCTTCGATGTTGTCTAAAGGCCTGATTATGCTTCCGCGTAGTGATCACGCAACGGCAACGCAATGGCGACGCAGTTGCTTGGAGACCGTGATGGTTCTGCGTTGGGTTTACGTGTGGAAATGCAATTCAATGCCACACTGACCGACCGACCGAGACTCTTGACGTATATCGTCGTTAGCCTCGTTATAGCGTATTTGTTTACTTTCCGGCTTTAAACATCCACAATTTTTCAGAACTTGGTGTTTTATTTCTTTGTGCAAAAGCGACAAGGTGCAAACAGTAAAACGAGGTAACGTGGGACTGTATGGCTTCATGCTAAAAACAGTGTGTGGCGGCAGCCGGCAAATTTGTGAGCGGGTGATTGCACGAAGGAGGAAGAGGAGAAAGAAAATTCACATTTTAATGATGGCTCTATGCGGAGCAATAGCGGCAACATCCGTACAGAGGAGTATTTGGATGCCGCGTCGGAGCCAGGAGTGGTGAAATGCTGTCAAAAACGGATCGATTCCGATACGACCCTTCAAGTTTAGCTTGGACAGAAGCGTCCCCCCAAATACTCAAAAGGTCTAAAACCTCACTGTCCCTCCACTGGCCGCCTGCTTCGCTGCTGTCATCCATGTTTGTTTTGGCTCCCGCCCGCTTTTCAATCAACTTTATTTGTCATTCATTTACAAAACAGTGCAGCGCGGGTCAGAATGACGTCAAAGTCGCATTAAATGCGACCTGGCTGTTCAGACTGCGGTCGCATTCAAAAAAATCCGATACGTATCCGATTCAGTACCACATTTAAATGTGGCCTGAATCTGATTAGAAAATGTCAGATTCAATGCGACTTGTGCTGTTCACATTGTCAAAAGTAAGTCAGATATGGGTCACATATGAGCGAAAAAATCAGATTCAGGTCACTTGTTACTGCGGTGTGAACGTAGCCTTAGACCATTTAGCTCCTGAGCCTTTTCTCTGTCGTCTGTCACCGGGTCAAAAGTTCTTTTTAACGCCGTCTGAAAGTCTGTGAGTGAGCTACAGATCGTCGAGCCCCTGCCCCATTCGGCGGAGGCCCAGGCTTTGAGAGATCATAAAGGCGATCTTGCCAAGTGTATAATCACAGGCAGCTGTATCTGAACCACATAATGGGCTCTAGTTTCGTAGACCAGCGCAGGGTGGCGCAGCCGGCGCAGTGCAAGTTTCAACCCGCGCAGCCTTGCACACCGTCAGTTTGGTGGATCGCCTGCGCCAAGATGGGTGTGGCGGCGCAGCAGGGGGAGGTGTCACAGATTCAGCTTGGCGTAGCGTAAGTTTCGTGGCAAAAAGCCACTGCGCTGAAAGCTCGCCAGCTCCGACCTGGTCTACTTTCGGCGCAAGGCGTAAATAAAGTCCATTGATTCAATGCGAATCACAGCTGGCGGATCGGAAGTTTGGCGGACCGGCGCGCAGTGCGCACACATCACCGAGACCTCACAGGCAGGTTTCCACAGTTCCAGGCACGTTTAAAAGCAATACACAATCACAGCAAACACTATTTAATGCAACTAATTTAATCAACACGTGAATTTATATCTATATAGATTGTCCCGTCACATCTGACGTCAGATCAAAGGCGGATGGCACGCGTAACGGAAACTCAGCCTCTCGGACCAAAACATCTCCCTCTCTCTCTCCTGTTTTTTATAATATCGCACTTAATATTCTTATGATACGCACGCACACCGCGTGATGCGCGTGGTGGGAGCGGCGGTGCTGCTTCTGTCATCGGGTTGTCAAGTGACGGAACTTGCACTGAACCTCCCCTAACGCATTAAAGGTGAGGAGAGGAGCTCATTTGATTGGTGAAGATCTGAATCGGCTGTATTAATCCCAGTCCACGCCTCGTCTCCTCCCCGTCTCCCACTCACGCCTTCTCCTCCTCCCTCTTTCCCACTTGCGCCGGTGGGCGAGACCGGAGGTGTGCCTGCGCGAGCCTGCGCGGTGCACGAAACTTGCAAAGTCCAGGCGGACACACCCCGTCGGCGTGGCGCAGGTGCGCTGAAAGCTGACTGCGCCTGGTCTACGAAACTAGGGCCCAATGTGTGATGCATTGCATTTTTGTGTCTGTTATGTCTGTTGGGAATGACTATGAATTACAAAAAATGGATGACCAAATAATTACTTAAAGATCATTCAAGCTTTTATATTATTCTATACAGACAGTGTGGTAACAGAGAGAAAACATTGGGGGAAACTGATCCCGGGCCTGGAGTCGAACCCGGGATCGCTGCGTCGAGGACGTTGAGCTTCCTTACATTAGGCGGCTGCCCTAACCACTGCGCCACCGGCCACTCCATGATGAAATCATTTCTGTATATAAATGATCACATATGTGTATAATAAATTGTTTGAATGTATTCTGTCTGTGTAAATTTTCCGCAAATGGTAAAATCATCACTCTCCGAAATCTCTCTCTCCCTAAACTCTCCAAACTATCTCCAAATTATATAAACGCTATCCATACTCTAGTATCCAAACTATCCAAACTCTCAACTGACCGCAACTCTGCTTCAAAACCCACATTTTGAATGGAGCCTGAGGGTTCTAGCTGTAAAACCTCGCGGCAAACTCTGAACCACTTCCCGAAGCAGTCACGTGGTACAGCCGGGCAGCGAGGCTTCAGACGTCATCATTTTTGTCCCCTGCCCTAAATGAAGCAAGCCTCGATACGCGCTTCGCGGAAACGCCCTCTCCATTACTCGACACGCGCTTCGAAGCCTCTGTCCATCTCGTAACATCACTACAAGCTTCCGGCTTTGCTACAGTGCAGACGCTTTTCCTCTTTGCTCTCACCCCTGCCTGCGATTTTCTGCTATTTTTTGCTATCTGCTTCTCCTCAATAAGAAAAAAAGAGCAACAGCTCCTGGATATTTACAAAACCAGTGGGATTATATTTTCTTTGAGATAAAACGGGCATTTTTCAATATTTTTACGACTTCCTCAACGCTACGCGAGGAGGCCTACCAAACAAGATAAGCCTGAGCCTGCTAAAGGTAATTAGCAGAAGATGCCTCCCTTCTCTACGGAAGATTACCATAAACTCCTACAGAAGATTTTACTGCTGGAAACAAAAATGAATCGGTTAGAAGTAAATGTAGAAGTGAATGGACTTTGTGGGAACAACACCACTCTAGCACTGACTCAAAACAGTGGACAGGAGCATGCTAGAACACAGCTAACTAGCTATAATGAAGCTATGAAGAAACGGGAGGATCCTGTACACGGTCATAAATCTACCAGCAATAATCCTCCCTGGAACACACTTGGTGCGAAGCCAAAGAGAAGACCATCTCCCTGTGACATGGGAGAACGGATATCTGGCAGGACCCAGCGCCCCAATATCTGTGATCTGACCGGCTGGCCTGCGTTACCATCTCCATCCAGGCACAGCGTCTCCTCAACCCCACTGCCTCGTAGGACACAGCAGCGGACAGCTGGGGAGAGGAGAGCTACCAAGAAACCTCCCCAGCAAACAACTGTTCAACTAAAGAACAGGTTTGCTCCACTGCTGCAGGACCATGGATCCCCCTCTGACTGCCTGGATAACCCACCACCACCACGCAGTAGGGTAAGACCTGCTAACTTAAAGCCACAGAGAAAGCTAACGACAGGGCCTGAAAATCTGATTGTGGGTGACTTTTCTGTAAAAGATATGAAAAGCAGTAATAACATCAAAGTACTCTGCTTTCCGAAGGATACGGTGTCTGATTTGGAAAAAATAATCCTGGAAATTGTGGCTGCACACCCAACTGTGAAAAATTTCATTCTGCACATTGGATTTAATGACATTGAAAAACAACGATCAACAGAGTTGAGAGAGGACTTCAACAAACTCTTTGAAACAGTTAGCTCTGTGAATGCTGAGGTTTTCATCAGTGGCCCTCTGCCCCCGACCGGGAGAGGAGCGGAGACATTCAGTAGACTGTTTTGGCTCAACAAATGGCTCTCAACTGCATCTCTTGCCCGCCCAATGCATTTTATTGACAATGTCCGCTTTTTCTGGGACCGCAGGCATCTTTTTAAGACAAACGGACTTTGCCTAAATAAGCTGGGGGCAAAGCTATTCATCACCAACATGTCTTACTGCCTGCGTCATCCATCTGTCGCCAAGGACAAGAGAGGAACCAACAAAGAGGGAAGACGAAACACAGATTATCAGAAACGTCGAAGAGGGACTGAATGTGGATCCCTCCCCCACCCCCACCCCCCCCAATCTCCATCCAGGTCTTCATCATTCTCCCTCCCTCCAATAAACCTTTCTCTCCCCTCCTCCTCCTTGGAGTTCCAAGAGCTACCCCCACCTACCCCCCGCCCTTCTCAGATTATCAACAACGTCGAAGGAGGACTGAATGTGGATCCCTCCCCCACCCCTCCCAAATCCCAATCCAGGTCTTCGTCATTCTCCCTCCCTCCAATAAACCTTTCTCTCCCCTCCTCCCCCTTATAATTCCAGGAGCTACCCCCACCTACCCCCTGCCCTACTCAGACCCCCCCTCCCAAGGCTGCAACTAAGTCACCAAAACTCAAGACCCCCTCTTCCAAAGCTGCAACGAAGTCACCAAAATCCAAGATCCCCTCTTCCAAAGCTGCAACTAAGTCACCAAAACTCAAGACCCCCTCTTCCAAAGCTGCAACGAAATCACCAAAATCCAAGACCCCCTCTCTCAAAGCTGCAATTAAGTCACTAAAATCCAAGACCTCCAAGACTCTTCCCTTATGGCCACCTCTTCCCTTTTGGCCACCCCCTCCCCACCCTGACAGCAGCCCTGAATATTACTGAGACAGAAAAGGGTTCAGCAGTAGACCGCATTATCAGCTGGACCCAAGGTCGCCTACATCAAAACATGGCACCTTCTGCATTCCTGTTGTGACTACTAAGAGAGTAAACATTGGGAAACTTGAACACACAGCTAACCTAAACAATCTCATTCCTGTTCTCTCAAAATCAAAGTCAACCTCAAAGCCTGTCAATAACACCATCAGGATGGGTCTGCTAAATGTAAGGTCTCTTAATAACAAAACCTTATTCAGTCAATGATTTTATTACTACTTTAAACTTGATTTTATGTTTTTAACTGAAACATGGCTAGAACAAAATAACAGTGCAAGCATTCTGATCGAGACAGCACCCCCCAACTATAATTTTATTGATGTTTGTAGATCTGGGAAAAGAGGTGGAGGGGTTGATGCTATATTTAAAAATACATTTCAGGGGAAACAGATGTCCCTTGGTGTTTTTCCATCATTCGAATATCTTTGTGCTGTGTTGAAATGCTCTCCCAGAGTTCTCCTGTTAATTATTTACAGGCCACCTAAATATTCGTCAAATTTTTTCGATGATTTTACTGAATTATTGTCTAGCATCTCCACTGATTTTGACTGCCTAGTTATAACTGGTGACTTTAATTTTCATATTGATGATTTGAATGACAAGGGTGCAAAAGAACTTTTTAATATTCTAGACACATTTGACCTTTCTCAACATGTGAAAGAGGCTACTCATTGTAAGGGACACACCCTGGACCTGATTATCACAAAAGGTCTCAATGTTTCTGATGTTTTTGTGACTGATCCTTCATTGTCTGATCACGTCTGTGTTTTCTTTAATATTTCTTTCATTCCTGACACACAAACAGAATCAAATAAGGTCAAAAAGCGGTACATCAATGAACATGCCAATGTACTCTTTAAAAATGCCATTTCCTCGTTACCACCTCTAAACCCATGTCATGCTGATGATCTTGTAAACATCTTTAATTCCAAAATTCTGAATGTCATAGATGTCATTGCACCTGCTACGGTTAAAACAATTTCTGGTAAGCAAAAGGCACCCTGGAGAAAAGCTGCTGTTGTGACAGCCCAGAGAAGAGAGTGCAGGAAGGCTGAACGAATCTGGCGGAGTACTAAACTTCATATTCACCATGACATCTATAAAGAGAGCCTCCGGGCCTACAATTTAGTCTTAAAAAGTGCGAGAGAAACATACTTCTCCAATATCATAAACAACAACACTAATAAGGCGAAAACCCTATTTGCAACTGTTGACAAACTGACCAACCCCCCAACACAAATACCAGCTAAACTCCATTCCACGCAGAAATGCAATGAGTTTGCATTCTTTTATACTAATAAAATTGAAGGCATCAGACGCGCCATCAATATCTCAAACAAAAAAGTTGGATCACCACCCTGTTCAGGCAAAAGTAACACAGCAATGATGGCAAGCTTTAATGCCATAGACTCTAAAACTCTAGTGGAAACGGTGACAAATCTAAAATCATCCACCTGCTGCCTTGATGCTTTACCTACCAACTTTTTTAAGAATGTTTTTGACTGCCTATCAATAGACGTATTGCAAATAGTTAATAACTCCATTCAATCAGGCAATTTCCCAAAGGCCTTCAAAACTGCAGTCATTAAACCTCTTCTAAAAAAGCGGAGCCTAGATGCCTCTATTATCAACAACTACAGACCAATTTCAAATCTACCCTTCATAAGTAAAATAATTGAGAAAGTTGTCCTCCAACAACTAAATCACTTCCTGGCTTCAACTGGCTGCCACAACAACTTCCAGTCAGGATTTCGACCTTTTCATAGCACCGAGACGGCCCTTATTAAAGTTGTAAATGACATCCGTCTTAACACAGACTCTGGCAAAACTTCAATATTAATGCTACTAGACCTCATTGCTGCATTTGACACTGTCGACCACTCAATACTCTTGGACAGGTTGGAAAACTGGGTGGGGCTCTCAGGCACAGTCTTAAACTGGTTCAAGTCATATCTACAAGATAGGAACTATTTTGTTTCCATTGGCGACTTTGTATCAGAACCTACCAATGTAACGTGTGGAGTCCCCCAAGGTTCAATCTTGGGGCCGACTTTATTCAACATCTACATGCTCCCACTAGGACAAATCATGCAAAATAATAACATTGACCACCATTGCTATGCCGATGACACCCAAATCTATGTAGCACTATCACCAAACGACTATCGCCCCATAGATCTTCTGTGCCAGTGCATTGAGCAAGTCAAAGACTGGATGTGCCAAAACTTCCTACAACTAAATGAGGACAAAACTGAGATAATTGTTTTTGGTGCTAAAAAAGAAAGGTTTAAAGTAATTCAACACCTTCACTCTCTGTCCCTGAAAACCTCACACAAAGCCAGAAATCTTGGGGTTATTATGGATTCTGATTTACATTTCGACAGTCACGTTAAATCTGTAATGAAATCAGCCTACTATCACCTCAAAAATGTAGCAAGACTTAGAGGGCTCATGTCAGCTCAAGACTTAGAAAAACTTGTACATGCCTTTATTACTAGTAGGCTAGACTACTGTAATGGTCTCCTTGCAGGTCTTCCGAAAAAAAACTGTCAGGCAGCTACAGCTTGTTCAGAACGCTGCTGCTAGAGTTCTTACAAAGACCAAAAAATGTGAGCACATTACACCAATTCTTAAATCCTTACATTGGCTCCCTGTATGTCAGAGGATTGATTTCAAAATCCTCCTGCTCACATATAAATCACTACATGGTCTAGGACCGAAGTATATCACTGATATGCTCCCACTACATAAGCCCTCTAGACCACTAAGATCTTCTGAGACCAATCTGTTACTGATTCCCATCACGGGAGAGCATCATTTAGTCACTATGCAACAAATGGCTGGAATAAACTTCCTGAAGATGTAAGACTTGCCCCAACTCTGACCACTTTTAAAACTAGACTGAAAACTTTTATGTTCACCATAGCTTTCTGCTAAATCTTTTAATGTCTGCACTGTTTTTAATTATTGCAAATATGTTTTTATTCTATTTTCTCTCTGTAATGCATTTTTAAAATTTATTATTTTCTTTTAATTCTTCTATTTTTTTTCTTCTCACTTTGTTTTATGATGTGAAGCACTTTGAGTCTGCCTTGTGTATGAAATGTGCTATACAAATAAAGTTGCCTTGCCTTGCCTTGCCTACAACAAATACAGAGGGAAGAATGTGTGTGTGTTTGTTTTACCAGAGGGCTATTCCACCAAACTCGCTAATTAAGGCAGCGCTTACCTAGTTAAGCCTGGTTAGAACTAACACCAACTTCCACTTGCGGCTAAACCCATTCCATTAACGCATTTCAGCCGCGCTATGTTGAGGCTAATTCAAGCCAGGTTAACGTTGTCGTGTGTTACGCCGTTCACAGGATATGAAGTCAGACCAGAACCGTGATCATCGAGAAAATGGCAGAAAAGACCAACTGTGGAACTATGTGGAACTTCTTTATTCGGCCTGAACTCTTCCTTTCTCTCTTTTTTATAGATAGGCCTAGTAAATGCATCTACATTGACCAACTCATTTATCTCAACAATTCAATGAACACATTCAATGAACCTATTAATGAACTCACCTGAAAGGAATTTATGTGGCTGAAAATTGCATGCAGCAATGCCTTTGTCATTGGGATCTATAACATGCTATTAATAATAACATTTTTATGCCTATCATGTTTTTGCAAGTTATATTTGGGTTCTGGGAAATTGTATGACATATGTAACATAGTTAAGGTAAAATGTTAAGGTCAAATTCTCTGATCTAAAGACAATTATACAAGCAAAAAAAACAAACAAACAAAAAAACACACATGAGATGTCCTCGCCGGGATGTGAACCTGGGATACCCACGTTCGGGGGCAGGAGCATCACCACTCACCCAACTGGGGGCTTTAAATAACAATATGGCCAGTTGGTGTTAAACAAACTAAACTATATTTTTTAATTGCAAGCATGTATTCTTAGACGCTTGATGAAAATATAGTCTGTTTGTACTTCATATATGTGATTTTGGTAATTTTTGGTCTTTCACGTGACGAAATCACGAGGACTAGGCTTGGCGGAACCTTCTGCTGGTACAGTTGTTTCCGACAGACGGACTTCTCTGAAACCCCTGCTAAATTAAGCCTGATGGTTAGCCTGCCCCGGAGCAGGCTAGTTTGGTCCGATAAATTCCCATGGTTACTTAGCGGAGAGTGCCTCAAGTCACGTTGATGGAACGCAACTCTCGCTAAAGGTAGCGAGTCTTATCGAAATTAGCCCAGCTTTGCGCTTAGCGAGTTTGATGGAATACCCCTCTGGTGCTGCCCATTAGTGACAACATCTTTGTCACACACCTCCATCATACCAGTGCCAAAACACTCCACCAAAAAATAAGAATTTTTCAATCCTTTTCCTTTCCAATCATGAAAAGTTTTAAATTAATTTGACATATGTGTTGTGGACTTGTGTGTCAACTTTATATTACTATTACATATAATTATGCATGTGCAAACTGTGCAGTTATTATTATTATTATTATTATTATTGTAATGTAATGCATTTTCATGAAAGGAACAAATAAAAAAACGAAATGTATGAATGAATGAACAATCCGGCGATGAGTGAGTGGAGAGCCCGGGGTTCATATGCTGAGCTTGATGATAGATGAGAGTCAGGTGTGTCAGGTAGTGATTGAAGGAGGAGGCAACACAGGGAATGACAGACAGGAAGGTTCCTAACTGAAGAAATTACCCAGAAGTAAACAAGTGGCCGCCATGATAAGAGCCGTTCGAATTCTCCAAATGCAAAGGAATAGAGCTCCAATGATCACGCTGACCCACAATTCTTTGCGAGAGCAACATTTAAAATGCCGCACACCTCGGCCGTTCATGAAAACAAATGATATGTGCATTTGCAAATTAACAATTACTTTCATGCAGACATATAGTAATTGGAATTGTGTTGATAAATGTGTGTGGACAGTGATAATAATTGAATGGTATTTTTTATCTATTTCAATCATGTTACAAACTTGACAAAAACTAAACTAAAACCACAAATGGAATGTAAATACAGCAAACAGTCAAACAGGAAGGAGGAGCTGCTGGAACTGAAGCCGATCAGTGAACAAGCTGCTTATAAAACCAACATGGGGAGAAGTGGACGATGTGCTTTTTGTAGTCCATTATTGTAGTTTCTCCACCGGAGACACACGTCAATCACCGGTGTGGATTATCAGCTGTCAATCATCAGCAGTCATTATAATGACGTAGCTTAGTGAAAGCAGGCACACCTCCCGTCACTCCCATCCACGCAAGTGGGAAAGAGGGAGGAGAAGAAGGCATGAGTGGGAGACGAGGAGGAGACGAGGCGTGGACTGGGATTAATACAGCTGATTCAGATCTTCACCAATCAAATGACCTCCTCTCCTCCCCTTTAATACGTTAGGGGAGGTTCAGTGCAAGTTCCGTCACTTGACAACCCGATGACAGAAGCAGCACCGCCGCTCCCACCACGCGCATCACGCGGTGTGCGTGCGTATCATAATAATAACAATGCAGATATTATAAAAAACAGGAGAGAGAGAGGAGAGGGAGATGTTTTGGTCCGAGAGGCTGAGTTTCCGTTACGCGTGCCGTCCGCCTTTGATCTGACGTCAGATGTGACAGGACAATCTATATAGATGTAAATGCATGTGTTGATTCAATTAGTTGCATTAAATAGTGTTTGTTGTGATTGTTTATTGCATTTAAATTGCCTGAAACTGCGGAAACCTGACTGTGAGGTCTCGGTGACGTGTGCGCGCTGCGCGCCGTCAGCCAAACTTCCACTCCGCCAGCTGTGATTGGCCTTGAATGAATGGACTTTATTTACGCCTTGCGCCTTGCGCCGAGAGTAGACCAGGTTGGAGCTGGCGAGCTTTCAGCGCAGTCTCGGCGAGGCTTTTTGCCACGAAACTTCCGCTACGCCAAGCTGAATCTGTGACGCCTCCCCCTGCTGCACTGCCACACCCATCTTGGCGCAGGCGATCCACCAAACTGCCAAACTGACCGTGCGCAAGGCTGCGCGGGCGAAACTTGCATTACGCCGGCTCAGCCACCCTGCGCTGCGCCACGAAACTAGGGCCCTTCATGTTGAATTATGATGAAATAAAACAAAATTAAACACACATAATTTTTAATTGCATTAGAACCTCTAGGTCAGTACAGATGACTCTGATAGCTCTCCCTTTTCTTTCATTATTCTCAGCAGATATGTGACCAGCCACGGCAAAACCAGGAACAAGTCGGCCTTGGAGCATTTATTAGTTATTCACAGAGTCTAGAATGGTAGTTTCTAAGCTTTCCAATGATGTCTAACACATGAAAATCTGATAATATTTGGCGAAGTTGTGGCCATTTGAATATATGCTTCTCTGAAAACCGTTCACTGAGAGAACTGGCCTGAAAGATCAAATCTCACCTACCCTCACCTCACCTGGCCAGAAAGGAAACACAATGGTGCTCATTTGCATCTCATTCAGATAAGCCCTCCCCCTCTACAGATGTCACTCAGTGATATCTGCTATCTGTTAGCCTGCAGACACTGTCTAAGTAGCTAGTGCTAATGATTTAGCAACTAGCCTACTGTCCTCACGTAGGCTAGTTACTAAGCTATTAGCATCACAGTCAATTCACGCAATGCCAACCGGCCCCTTTGCACCTTATTGTTGAATCAGATGCCCACATTACGAGCCAAAAACCTCCCATTACAGCTTAATTTCGATGTGCATATACTTTTAAAATGACTGTATGTCCGTTTGCTCTCTTTCAGCAGCTAAAGTATTCATCCATATGCTGTACATAAACTCTTGAGAAAGTTTGTCGCTACATGAATGTCTTCCAAGGAGAGAGTTCTCCTTTCTTCTTCCGTAGCATTTTCAGTCAAAGTTACGGATTTCCTCCATTTCGCTGTCTTTATCCCGTAAGATAGCGTCTAATGTCTTCCGCTCCAGCTCCTCCGCTGCGAGGGACACGGGCGCTGAATAAGTAGCCATGTGTTTCACTTCTAACGTGCAGCTGATTTGCCGAAAAAATAACAACAGCGCGTGAATGGCCAACGGTATGAACTGCATCGCCGTACAAGGCCCTGCAGGGACACAGACAACTGCAGATTTTTTCCAAAACTACAAATACAAAATGTATACTTTTACGGCAACCAATACTGTTATCTGAAACATGGAGTGGCTTCTTCATGATCTCAACTTGCATATTCTGCAAAAAAACGAAAATCCCTAATTTTGATGTGACCGGCACTAGAATTACTTGTGTATGACAACGCCACTCTCTTTAAAGGGGAGAGACCCTGGACTACACGCAGTGTGACTAATTTACAGCAACCACTCCCCACTCAGGTTAATACCTATTAGGGCAAGGACAAGCAGAGGCTCTTGAAGTTGTACAAAAATAAAGTTTATTTTAACAATATCCCCTCAACAATAAAATCAATACTTTTGTATTTGATAAGGCTGATACCTAGAGTTGGACACACACATAACCAGGTGAATACTGTTATGTATTTAAAGGTTCGAAGGCACTGCACACTTCAAAGACACTGCACACTTAAAGGTTCAAAGGCACTGCACACTTAAACAGCTCAAAACACTGTATACTTAAAGGTTCGAAGGCACTGCACACTTCCAGAGCAAACATTAAATTCTACGACACCATGGAAAGGTGGATGGTCACAACTATCAAGGTAAGCGCAACAAAACAAAAATGGAGACACTAATTATAAGGATTTCTGGGAGGAGAGAACAGTGGCTGCCCTGCCGACGTGTGTCGCCAGTTCAGCCTACAAGACCGAATAAATACATTACAAGAAATCCAACAGTATTATTAAAACTGACCCAGATGATACCCATGCCCAGTCTCTCGTACCTGCTTTGAGCTAAGCTGTAGCGCATCCAGGTAATACAGTAGATTGACTGGGACAGCTAATGCTGCTTGTCATAAAGTGCTGATGATTAATATCTACAAATACAACAGGAAATACAAAGTTAAATAAACCACCGAATGTACAGCAGCAGACGGGTGGCAACATCATATTAGGTGGACATTATTAGTAGCTCCCACCTTAAACTGCTACGAGGTAAGGCCTACAGGTACGAGGTACAATGCAGTTTAACCCTCATGGCACCAACCGACACACTAAGAATGCAAGGAGAGGTAAATAATCTAAACTCAACATTAAACACAAGCATATAGACCCAGAAAAGTGTTTGTACCTCTTTTCTTCTCAGACCTGCGACGCCGGCAACAGGAGCATGGACGAGGGTGAGCTACGAGAACAAACGTGGACTTGCAAAGTCCCGCGAGATCCTAGTCTCATGTACTGTGAGGCTGCTGTTGCTAGGTTCCCCACCTGGTGACCTGGGTCCTAGCATCCCATATGTTACATTGAAAAAAAAGCTTATTTCATCTTTTATGTGATTTCGTCCCATCCGACTTGTTGCTGGTTTTGCCGTGGCGGGTCACATATTCAACTGCCAGGAACGAGGTCTTCCAACTGGTAGCATTCGGGCGCAGCAACTGGAGGGATTGAGCATCTTCAACAGTTGTCGCTGCAAGGGTGGATACTCCACATTTGTTCCAAAGTGGATGTTGCTTTCAAGGCATCAACCATAGCTATGAGGTTGGTAAGTGATGAGCACAGCTCTGGTGCTATTCAAACTAGAAATCTCAAACATCATCTTCATTCAAAAGTGACACAACAAACACCACTTCAGCATTCCCCTCTTGATCCTCTCCTGGTTGAGATGCATAAGTGAAGTTGGAGCCATTGTCTGCACAATGTTCCCCCATATTTCAAACTCAGAGTGGATGTCATTCATGGTGCTTGACAACACATCAAATGTGTGCGAAACACTCAGTTATTTACAGGCTAGGGCTGCTGAGTGTCTTTTGAGACAGTGGAGGTCAATCCAATGGCCAATGAAGCTCCACCTTCTGACACACCAGCAGTCGGTAGTGGTGGCAATATGGATTGACTCACCTCAGTCACCACCTTCTTCATTCTTCCCTTGTAGGCATCATTCATCATATAGCGTAGGGTCAACTGTGACATAATTATTGCATTCGGCTGCAGTTCCTTCACAAAATCTTGAAATGGTTGTTGCTAAGGAGGCCAGGTAGGAGTGTGACTAAGTGTGCGGGGCTGCTCGGGACCCCACACCGGAACAGGTATTGCATCAGCTGAGCCCCGACATCTGTACATGCTTGCTGTCGGCTGGGACCCTTGACACAGGAACAGGATTGATATCGGCCGGGACCCCTGACACCAGAACAGGTTCGGCGTCAGCCAGGACCCCTGACACTGGAACAGGCTTGGGTTGACCTGGCCAAGCCTTATCCTAGGAGCTGAAGGCAGGCCAGCCAACTGGAAGTTACAAGGCCCTCCCTGGGCCAGATGAGTTCCCAGTAACGGGTTAAGGGCTGTCGCAGGCTGGAGTGCAGATTGGAAATTGTCCGAATGGGAAAATGGTTGGGGGTCAGGGGTAGCCAGGAAGTCCTTGGTCCAATTTGGCAATGAGCTCATGAGCCACGGCCTGGAGGTAATCTCCCTCCGTGCCTGAATCAGAGCTGACTCCCTGTCCTCCTGACTCTGAGCATGCCATCTTGGAGGCACAGGAGTTTCTAGGAAAATCCTTTAGTTCCTCTATAAAAGAAAAAAATATCTGCTGGGTCCATACAGGTTCGTTCATTCTGTCACTATTTCACAAGAAAAACTCAGGACTGAAGAGCAGACATGAACAAAACATTGTAGGAACTAAGGTATTATTAAATAACAACAGAAACTACAGACAATAAGAGACGAACAAGCAAACGCCCTTTTTAAGCGGACCATTCCGCTGTAATGGCGGAGAGGGGAGTCAAAATATGCCGCGTGTTGTTTGCAGTGGAACGCTGCAATGGTGTGTGGGTTTAGATAGCGGCGTGTCGCCCTGGTAAAACGTCTTCACTTTGTCATGTCTTTTCCGCCTTGGGTGCTCAGAGCATTTGGATAGAACGCCGTATCGCCTCGTTTCGCCGCTGATGCAACTCTGTGTCTACCTCCATTGCCATCTCAGAGGTGTAATATTCTGTTTCGCCTTTCCCCGTCAGTGAGCGTTTGGACTGATGACAGGGTGGAATAACGGTGGAATACTCCCACAACGAAAAGGCAGTCTAAAAGGGGCTAATGAAACAGGAAAAAGACAAAATAGAAGGGCTGATTGGGCAATGAGAGACAGGTGGGTCAACACGAGGCAGGCATACGGGAGAACACAAGGCAACAGGTAAGGCTGACAAGACTTCTCACATACACATGTAAAATAGCCTCATTTATATAGCACTTTTGTCCAAAGCACTGTACAGTAATGACTGACATTCACCCATTCATACACACATTCACACACTGACACACAGCTCGTCAGGAGCAATTGGGGTGAGGTGTCTTGCTCAGGACACCAGGCACTCAGCTAGGAGGAGCCGGGGATCGAACCAGCAATCTTGCGGTTACCAGCCAACCCGCTCTACCTCCTGAGCTAAACCTCCCCATGTGAAACACGGAATGAGAGGTAAACTAAAGGAACTACAAAATAAACAGGAAATCAACAATACCAAGCAAAACATTTCCAACTCGTGTGACAATAAAAGCACTTTGACTTTAATCAACAACGTAAGCCTACATACTACATGATAACTAACGAACGTTGACTACCTCAATGTGGGAGTTTTTGAATGCCGATATTAAAGTGACTTTCATAGGCATAAAAGAAACTTCATCCAGTAGAAAAAATCTTATGCTCCAACGTACAAAAGCATTTCTTGCAAAATATGGCCACAGGTGTGTAACATTATCTTCATCACCACCACAACAGAGGAAAATTCTCCTTAAGACTTAACAATGTATTTGTAATATAGTACAACACTGAAGGGGGTACGAGACAGGGTTTCCCTCTTTGACCACTTTTATTTGCTGTTGTACTTGAACCATTCACGTTAGCCCTGAAAAGGAGCTCCATTATTAGGAGGATTCATCATGATGTGATGGGGCCCCTGCCTCTCTCCCTCATGGGCAGAACCAATAGGAAGATGAATCAAGATCAATGTACTCCCTAAATTTCCATATTTATTCCAGTGTCTTCCTTTTTTTTACGAAATAAAAATCTTTCTTTTCTAATTTGAATACTCAGATATGATCCTTTATATGGAATAACAACCCAGGATAAATTAAAACATTGCAGAGGCCTCGTACAGCAGATGATATGGCTCTACCGAATTTCTTGTACTATCACTGGGCAGCCAATATAAGAGCTTTGCTGTATTGGTTGAGGAATGATATCACTGGCCCCGAATTGACAGATTTTGAGAGAGCATCCATTAAATCTACTTCCCCTTTAGTTGTATTGTATTCCAAATGACCATTTAAACAGCCTATCTCAACCTTTACCTCTAATCCAGTTGTTATCCGTTCAGTTAAAACCTGGAGCCAGTTTAGACGTGCATTAAATGTCACTGACCTTTCCAAGGCTTCACCAGTGACAGAAATTCATGTTTGTCTGCCCCATCAGTAGTGGATAAAGCTTTTGATATCTGATCAAGAAATGGAATCATCGCACTGATCTGATCTTTACTTTGAGCAGTTATCACAGAAATGTAATATCCATTAGTAACATTTGTAAAGATTTTTACAGAACAGAGATTTATTTTGTGGCCTCAACTGATATGTTCTTTGAAAATATGTGTGCTTTTGTTTGTAATTTAATTGAAAAACTGAATTATGTTATCAACTGTATGAACTGGGATAAGATAAATGGTAAAATGGTAAATCGATCTGTATTCATATGGCACCATTTTAATCTTCTGGGCCCAGTATTTCAAATGTGATCCGACTGGATTATCCTGGTCGGATTGGATTAAATCGTGACCTGATCTGAAAACTGGGTATTTCAACACAGATCCAGAGAATCCCGATCCTGAAGATCAGGATTCAGCTTTGGTAATCCAATCCTCCCTTGAATCCAGATAAAGGGCTGGA
Source organism: Chelidonichthys spinosus (assembly GCA_029853015.1). Taxonomy (NCBI): domain Eukaryota; kingdom Metazoa; phylum Chordata; class Actinopteri; order Perciformes; family Triglidae; genus Chelidonichthys; species Chelidonichthys spinosus. The sequence continues at coordinate 759,464 of CM056826.1, forward strand.
TTTGGGTATTTCAAAATGTAAGGCAGAGATCTGGATCAGCTTGATACCAAAATTTCAGGATCATTTGGATCCCACCTCAGAGGTGGATTTGACTTGGATTGACAATGTCTCAGCTCTGCTTCTCCTAGATATTGTTACTCAAGATGTTCATTACACTTAATCTAAATTGTCAGTGCATTACTTGAAACAAATTGGAGTAATTTAAGAACATTTAAGGTGTAGCAAAAGTGTTTGGCTATGTTTGTGTACAAACTGATTATTTTACTTAACCAAATCAGATGCTATTTTGCTTTAAATTACCACAATTATGTTTAGTGAGAGCCTTCAACATAAAAGGAGACAAATTAGGATGTAAATTTTTTTTAGCTAATTGTGTCACTGATCAAGCAATAATGCATGAAAATAATGCAACTACAATTTCAAACACTTTCCAGCACTTTATTCAAAATCCAACAACTTATCACTGCAATTGAAGCATTTCCAAGGATTTCCAGCACTCATCCAGACCCTGTCCTTAATAGCTGAGTGGGCTCTGAAAGTAAAAGAAAGGGAAGGAGTATGATATATATCTTTGTCTTCATTGGGAATCCACAATAGTCACAGAAATTGTGTGCATGATGATAACAGCATGATTTCCCCAGCATTACTGTAGCATTCTGACACTTCTGAATGAACTGCATAGTTCATACACAACACACATACACAGTGTGTGGTCTGTACACATGTAGCCTATTTTAAGTCTGCTGTGTTGCCAATGACGTAACGCTAAAAAACTCTGAACAGGTTGATGCTAGTTTAAACAGTTATGGTATAATATATGTCAGATTAATTACCTTGTAAATCAAACCATGGACCGCAAAATTCCTAAACAAAGCCAGCGACCGCTAGCCCACTAGCTGCTTAACACGCAAGTAAATGGAGCCGAGTTAGCTACCGTTAGCACGGCCGCGGCTCAATTAGAGATCGCTACAGCCTGGTTTTCAGTACGTGACAATTCATATAGTAAGCTAGCATGATATGTTGGTTGGCGTTCATATGGTCCAACATTAGACAACGGTAAACTTACATTTTTGACGTGAAAGTCGTGCTCCCAGCTGCTCCTTCCGTGAAGTAGTCCGCCATGTTTCAGATCCGGAAGCGGAGATTTGAGACTTGGGGCCCTAGTTTCGTGGCGCAGCGCAGGGCGGCGCAGGGTGGCGGAGCACGAAACTTGCAAAGTCCAGGCGGACACACACCGTCGGCGCGGCGCTGAAAGCTGACTGCGCCTGGTCTACGAAACTAGGGCCCTTGGTAATCCGTATCCAGCCAGGTCGGGATCACGGTGATCCACCCGGCCAGTGTTTTGAAATACTCAGATAAAGTCAGCAGGATCACCTTGATCCATGACTGAGAAAAGGAGGATTTCATTATCCGGATTATTCTGATCCGGATTACAAGTTTTGAAATACTGGGCCCTGGGGTCCGTTTCACAAAGCAGGTTTAGTGAAAACCTTGAGTTAGTTAACCCTGAGATGAGGGAAACTCTGGTTTTTCAGTTTCACAAAGCCAGTTCAGCATAAATCTGAGTCAGTTACCCGGGTAACATACTCCGTGAACCTAAACTGCTCGCTAGCAGGTTTGCTTCAACAAACCGTGAGTTTCTCCATACATGTCTCCACCTTTTTCCGGAATCTGAACCAACTCTGAAAAATTGTGCCGTCCTTTCATCGTCAACCTAATCGATATGGAAATAAAAGTGATTCTAGCAGCTTTGCGTCGGGAGAGAATTTTGATCACATTAGATATTATCTAATAGGTTAATTGATTACTCTAAATTGTCCGTAGGTGTGAATGTGAGTGTGAATGGTTGTCTGTCTCTACATGTCAGCCCTGTGATAGACTGGCGTCCTGTCCAGGGTGTACCCTGCCTTCGCCCAATGACAGCTGGGATCGGCTCCAGCCCCCCCGTGACCCTGAATACAGGATAAGCGGTTGAAAATGGATGGATGGATGGATGGATGGATAGATATTATCTAAACAATATTCTCCGACATTTTCAACATTTCATATCGCGGACATAATCTGCAACCAGATTCTTTGCGGAACTAGCGTTTTTGCAAACGGGAGATTTATGAAATGTTTAAGTACATTTCTGTGTTGAAATACCTGCTTATATTTACTGTTTAATATGTGAAATATGATTAAAATCATATGCCTTAGTCAACGTATTTGCGCAATATTCTTATGCTTAATTTTCAACTGAAGCCACTTTCTTTCTGTGCCTGGGGGATTAATGAAAATGATAATTTATTCATTGCACTACTTTGTAAACTACGGGAGTTGAACCCCTGTCGCCTGCACTGTAGGCAGCGTTGCTAACCGTTACACAACAGTGTTGCTCTGCAAGGCCGAAAATAAAGACTTATTACCTTTAGATCACAAGACTGTAGATTCAGTAGATTCAGTTCTACATATTAGATCGGGCAGTAATTGTCTGCCACGCCAACTACGCCCATCTCAGAGTTGGTCAACTCAGAGTTCAGGGTTAAGTTTGAGAGTTTGTTGAACCTGCTTTGTGAAACGGCCCCTGAGCACTCAAAGCCCTTTACACTACATGTCAACATTCACACATTCATACACTGATTACAGAGTGCGATGCACGTTGGCACCTGCACATCAGCATTTAACAAAGACATTCATATGCAGATGGGACAGCCTTGGGGAGAAAATTGGGGTTCTATTCTATTCAGTGTTAATTATCAGACGCACAGTAAAGAAACATGTACAATTAAATTATTAATTTGCTGTCCAAAGAATGCCAATCAATGTAAAATCTAAGTATAAAATATAGAAATAAAACAAAACAAAGCAATTTAAAAAGGCAGCATGTGACAAATAAATAAAACAATAAAACTGCAAATGTAAATGTAAACAGTGCAATTATGCATGTGCAAACTGCAGTTATATAATGTAGTCCATGATTGTTTAGGAGTCTGATGGCAGTCTGAGTTCTTCAATCTGGTGGTCCGGCATTTGACAATTGTGTACCTCTGGCCTGAGGGCAGAAGTGTGAACAGTCCGTGCTGGGGGTGTGTGGACTCTCTCGGCTGGTACCACCATCGCTGAAATCAAACAAATGTCGCTCAGCAAAGTCCAGACTCTTCTCCGTTCTGGCGCCTCAGTGGTGGAACGAACTCCCGACCAATGTCAGGACAGCAGAGTCATTTGCCATCTTCCGAAAAAGGCTCAAGACTCACCTGTTCAGACTTCACCTTGACTCTACATAGCATGACCCACTAGCACCCTCCCTCGACACCCCCCCCCCCCCAAAAAAAAAAAAAAAACCTTACCTATAGCACTCTGATCTTAGCACTGTTGCTCTTGAAGTACTACTTTACTCAGATGAGGACCTAACACTTGTTCTATTTTTAGCTCTTACTGCATCGGCAATGATACGTCATGGTTTCTTTGTTTCCTTCTTTTGACAAATGTACTTATTGTAAGTCGCTTTGGACAAAAGCGTCTGCTAAATGACCTAAATGTAAATGTAAATGTAAATGTCTCTGTCACATCGCTCCAGCTAAGTGTTCCCTCTTATGTTGTTAGTTTCTGTCCTGTGCTTTATGTATTTGATTTTGGTACTTACCTTGTTGTCTCTGCCCTAGGTCCGTCACTTCCCGTTCCTGTGTCCTTCCCTCCTGTGTGATTACCTGCCCCGCCCTGATATGTTTCACCTGTGTCTCGTTGTCCCTCCTCCCCTGTGTGCTTAAATAGTTTGTTCCCCTCACCTTCGGTGCCAGTTCGTTTAGCCTCATCTATCATTCCAGCGTTATTCCTTGTGTCCTAGTTTTTCTCTCAGGTTACTGGATTTTTGTCCGATCTCTTCGACCCTGCCTCCGTCTTACCCCTCGGATTTGTTTGCTCTTCTGGATGTTTCTGTAAAATAAACCTGTTGTCTGTGTCCTGCATTTGGGTCCTCATCTGTTCGCTCCGTAACAGTCTCTGATGCTGGGGGTGGGCGTGGTCTCTGATGATGGAGGCGGCTCTGCTGTGGACTCTGCGGTGGTAGAGGACAGTGGAGTCCTGGTGATCTTTTCTGCAGGTGCCGAACAAACTGCCAGCATCACTACTGCGGTCTACAGCAGTAGTGCTGCAGTACCACACGGCGATGCAGCCGGTCAGGACACTCTCAACAATACAGCTGTAGAAGTTGTATAAGTTGTGGAAGTTGCGCTGCAACGAGGATCCATGCCAAACTTCCTCAGCCTCCTCAAAGTACAGCTGCTTTTGGGCCCTCTTAACCAGCTGTTTAGTGTTATGTATCCAGGTGAGGTCTTCACTGATGTGGATGCCCAGCTATTTAAAGCTGCTCAGCCTCTCCACTTCAAGCTCCCGGATGTATAGTGGCTGATGAGGTGACCACTTTCTTCTCCTTGGTCTTGTCCGTGATTTCCCTTTACTGGGCCCTCCGAAAAGGCTTACCAGGAAGCACACAATGTTAGGACTCGTGTTTTTATTTTATTTTCAAATTAAGGTACCACAGGGTATAAACCTGAAATAAAACAAACAAATGACAATATATTATTCAAACATACCATCATTCAAATAATATGATATAATGATGATGTAAATAATACAATCAAAAGAAGCCAGCTACACCATCAAATGCAGCAAATCTGGCTCAAACAACAGTGACTACATCACCCAGAATGCATAGCGCTAGTGGAGCATGCGCACCGCGACTCTCTGCCGCCACTGGTTGTTATGGACGCTGTCACAGGATACAGAACCCATGCCACCACGTGCCTCATCCAAACAAATCACAAACGTATACAAACGCAGCATAACTTCACCATGGATAACCAAACCACCGCCTCACCACCGCCACGAGAAACCAGCAGAGTGCTCCAAACAATCAGCGCAATGCAAATGACCAACAACGATAAACGCTACACAGCATCCGGGTTCGCCGAGCACCCGCACCTCGGCTAACTAACGCCGACACAGTGAGGTAAACGCTCAGTATATATACATATAAGTCTTAACAATTTTACTAGGCAGTTACATACCAACGGGCTGTGTGCTCCTGATGATGGTCGGGGTGAGATGGTTCCCAGGTGCCATAAATAAAGTTTCTAATGGAGCTGCGCATGCGCACGTAACGTAATATACGAGCATTAAAGAAATCACTTGTTCCGTTTAATTTATGATTTAAATAATCATTTTCCCTGAGTGAGTTTAAAGTCTCAACAATGAGGTTGTTGTCCTCTCATCGTGACACCAGGCTGGCCACCTCCCTAATGTAGAGAGCTTTGTCCCCGCCAGTGATGTATCCGATCACTGCGGTGTCATCCGGAAACTTTAGGATGATGTTATATCCTTGTGGGAGGCGACACAGTCATGGGTGAACAGGATGTAGAGTATGGGGCTTAGGACACATCCCTGTGGAGTGCCAATGTTAGTGATAAATCCTGGTTGAAATCCTATTCCCAATCCTTACAGTGTTTTGCCAAGGACACTTCTGCATGCAGACTGGCGTAACCAGAGACCACGGATCTTCCAATTAGAGAGTCAGTAAGATGGACCTACATAGACAGCATTACACACACAGGAACATGCAGCAGTGCTCCTCCTCAATTTAATAGGTTATCTTGTATTTGCTTGTATAAAGGATGTAAATGCACATGAATTTATATAGTGCTTTACTAGCTACTCAAGGAACTGTCACTTTACCACCCTTGTGCTCCGCTCCGCTCACATGCTCTGTATGGATCCAATGTAGGTTTACTTATATATATATATATATATATATTGGCTACTTTAGATCTTACTTTATTGTATTTTATTTTGAATCTTACTTAATATTTATTTCTATTTACATTTTCATCTTTATCGCTTGTTTTCCATCTCTTCTTTGCACGGAGCATTGGAACGAAAACAATTTCCCCATGGGGATCAATAAAGTATTCTGAATCTGAATCTGAGTAGTTTTGTGGCTTAGCCAACCTAAGCACTTGGCTAAGTGTAGGAAAGGATTGTGGTTTGGGTTAAAAGAAGTATGCTACAGTTTTACATTAGTCAGTTATGTCCTCAAATTGACAGCTTTGGTCCATCTGTTGTCAGAGCACCAGGTTAGACTGTTATTTATAGTGACATGTAGTCTAGTTGCATAATACTATTTTGGCCAGTCTCCGAGATATACTGTAGATGTCAATACAGGTGCCTTCTATATTCAAACATGACAATAATACCCTCCTCACTGCAAACCAATGCCTAAATCAGCAGTGTTAGGCTGTAGGTATTCCTGAATGTGTGTGTGTGTGTGTGTGTGTGTGTGTGTGTGTGTGTGTGTGTGTGTGTGTGTGTGTGATCGTATGCTTCTCTCAGACAGAGTCAAAGGTGTATCTCAGTGGCAGCAGTAATCCCTGGTGAGTTACTGCAACTGCCAGCAGGTGAATCACACTGAGAGATAGACGCTGCCTCCTCTCTTTTAAACCTGTACGCAGAGAGCGACAGTACGAGTCAGACAGAAACACACGATGCATCCCCACTGCAGGAAAAGATGTGAAATCTGATGATATCTAATAGTTTGGCATTGATGTGTCTAGGATCACAGAGGTATGTAGAAGAAAGTCATAGATAAACACATTCAGCAACAGTGAAAGGCCAGTTTTAAATAAATCAGCTCCATCCCTTGCTTCAGGCAGCAGCTATAGGGCTCAAATGATCCAATATACATACTTACATACGTAAGTGTTTAATCATTATTATATCTAAGTCATTTGATGAAACACGTGACTAAATTAATTAATTGTCAAGGTGAACTGACACACCCTGGAGTACACAGCATCGCTGCTGAAAGGTGAGAAGTTTAACCACTGGATGTTAGCACAAACAACAGTTTCAACTGCTCTTGGAATTGATTGCTGTTTTGGGAGGTGAAACTTAATTTCAGTGCAGCTGCCATATCTGTTATAATTGCATATTTTTTTAGTGTGGCACTAAGATAACACAAAAAAATAACACTTCTGCAGTAAATACCTGCCAGCCTTTACCTCATACACAAATGAGTTTTCACAACTTATGGAAGGATGTAGGCATTCTTTCAACATTGGGAGCATCAAACTATTCATTTCAATTCTGCATCAATGCGGGGCAGAAATATCTTTTTGATGGGAAGGAAAACCAAAAATGCAGGCATCAGGTGAGAATTCAGAATACAAAAATATAGTGGAATATAGTGTGATATGGCTCTCAGGCATTTATTCTCCTGTCGGTCAACTTTTCTCATTCTTTGTTATTCCTGCTGAGTCATCACACCTGGGTATGATTTACTTTTCCCTTCTCTTTTATGTCTTTTGTTCGGCACCTCTTTAAATGTGCATGTTGCACCTATTCACCTCAATAATATATTATCCATCCATCAACTTCTGCTTTGGCCAGGTTACAAGGGCAGCAAGCATAGCACAGTATTCCAGACATCCCTTTCCCCAGCAAAATTTGACAGCTCTTCCAGGGGGATCCCAAGGGATACTCAGGCCAGGCAACATAAGACAAGACATCTGGAAAAGTGCTATATAAAACCGATGTATTATTAGGGCCTGAGCATTGACAACATCGGGCCACGAAGGTCGCTAACCACCACGGTCAAATGTGGTTGTTTTAAATGTTCTATACAAATGGCTTGACTTTCTGAGGATAATGTCATATGAATTGTATGTGCATGTCTACATATATTCTATGAATACCACATAGACTCGCACATTGTCCTTTCATTGACACTCTGCTCTTCCTTCCTCATTTCCTTGTCATCTAGTCTTTGAAATGACAGTATACAATTTCTGCTCACAGAGCAGAATGACATTGCTTTTCAAAAAGTCAAGTGCATGACTCGTTAATGGGCTGAATTGTTCTCCTCCCCCCACCCCCAAATGTCTCCTATTCATCTTACAAAGTCAGTGTTTTAATTTTCAACTGCGCTGGTTCAAGGTGTAGTTGAAGCCAATTTTCCTGTCATCATTGGCCTTTCAGAGTGAGCTGGCTTTTAGCTGTAATTAGCACAGACAATCAAAATGATGTGAAAGAATGAAATGAAAATTGGACATATCCATTTGGAAGGGACTGATATAAATCTATATTTGCTTGCTCTTTAGTTAGGTTCTATAGGATAACCAATGTAAGGTGGGGGTGTCATGAACAAGGTTCAAAGTTATTTCAATTTCAATTGAATTTTATTTATAACAGAAGTTATCTCCGGGCACTTTACACATTGAGCAGGACTAGAACACGCTCATGATTTTCAGTCAATACATGAATTAATTAATTTGCACAACAGAATGCCAGTTCTATTTCCTATAAGCTCGTAAGAGCTGTCACCATTGGCTTTATCCTGACACGCATGCACAGTTGTGAAGATTTTTCTCCTTCTCATTTACCCAACTTATTCAAGCCTTCAGGATCATCAGAATGATGGTGGACCTTAGTGTCATTGCGATGCTGGCAGAATAACCTGCATCTGCTTACCTCTTATAAGGAGATGTTTATCAGCAGGAGCTGCCGGATCCATCCATTAACCATCCATCCATACATCGTCTACCGCTTATCCTGTATTCATGGGGAGCTGGAGCCGATGCCAGTTGACATTGGTTGGGTGAAGGCAGGGTACACCCAAGTCGATCCCTTAACCAACGCAGCTTTTTCTGGCGGTCCCAAAACTGGAGCAAAGCCTGGCATCCATCCTGCTCTCGATACAACAGAACATCTGGCTCCACATGTCACAGCTTCCACCCCAGATCGGATCTAACGGATGATCCCACATTCCACGTGGTGCATGGGTTCACCTACAGCCGTGGCCCAGCAAGCTCCTCTTGGTCCAGCCTGGTGGCCCCACACAGCTGCTCCACAAATAAAAGTGTTGTGAGAGTGATGTGGTGCAGAGAATGCATGTTTATACCAGCTGAGCAATGAAAACACGACGGCTCGTTTATAACAACGGTCATTTTTCAGTCCCTGATGCAGACTCATGCTCCTCACATATATCATAGCCTTGCTGCTGCACACACGAGCCACAATGCAGCAGGCCCGGCTCAGTCACTCCCTCACATCTTCACAGGGAACAAATCCTCTTTTAAATTGTGCATTACTGAATAATCAAGCATCTCCCATTGTTCAGAGCGAGTTGGTGGAGTCAGTGCGAGTTGGTGGAGTTTGTGCATCTCCAAGTGAAGCATTTCTTGAAGGGAGATGAAACATGACGTGTCTATGTCTGCTGGATGTATAAACAGGTTTAACTCAGATATTGTTATGGTAACAACAGGGACCGAACCCAAACGCAAGACACAGAACTCAGTAAAGCAGTTTTACGATGAATATTTATTTGTGACATGGTGAATACATGTGCAGGGGGGAGGGGTGCTGACGAATCCGGGAATCCCATGTGGTTTGGTGAAGGTGGCAAGAGAATAGGCTCGTTCGAGATGAACTGCGCCTCGCCTGGAAAGTAGACGAGAGCAGGCGGAGCAGCAGGAGGCGGAGCCTAAAAACTGCGGACAGTTTCCATTGGTCTTCTAAGATTTGACAGAAAATAATAGAAAAAGTTACATCCTGTCAAACGGGATCCGTAGGCTATCTGTAGTTTGCGACCACATTCATATTTATATCTGTGGAAATCAGAATCAGAATACTTTAGTAACCCCTCTGGAAAATGTACAGCTGCAGTTGCTCAGGAAAGTCAGGAAAGAAATAGTCAAATACAAATATCTGGGGCTGCAGCTGGACGACGGATTGGACTGGACAGCAAACATGGACTCTGTCCGCAGGAAAGGACAGAGCCGTCTGTACTTCCTGAGAAGGCTGGGGTCCTTCAACATCTGTAAAAAACTGCTGCGGATGTTCTACCAGTCTGTGGTGGCCAGCGTCCTCTTTTATGCTGTGGTTTGCTGGGGAGGAAGCAGCAAGAAGAGGGACGCTGCCCGACTGGACGGACTGGTGAGGAGAGCTTACGCACCATGAATCCGAACCTCTGCTCCGGCCGCAGAAAACCCTTGGACACGTTGCGGGGGATTCCATCCTGGCACCATCAGTCTCCGTTTGTTCGGTCCTGGTTCTCAGCTCCAGCGGGGGCTATCTCGGTCTCCACAGACGCTCGTTCACGTTCTGCCCTTTGAGCATCCCTCTCGCACAATTCTTCCTCTGTATATTCAGGCTCGTACAGGTACGGTTGGGTTTGGGTGGAAAAAAACTCCTCATCAGAGTCTTCAAAAGTTTCAGTATATTCTCCAAAAGTGGCCATTTCTGTGAGATTGAAGAAACTAGCACTGCAGGCTACTCTGTGTCTGTAGCAGTGACAGCAGGTAAACAAGCTATTATAGAACCAGTAACTTATAAGTGCTAGGTGATATCAGTCCACCGCTGCCATAGCCTACTAGGAAGTATGACATGCTGCTGCTGCTGCTGGGACATCCTTAAATCCTTAAAAATGCAAGGTTGGTTTTATTTCAAACATTCTATCAACACATATGTACATCGATAGTCTTCCGTTACAATTGATTTGCCTCCGGTGCACTGTGGAATATGAGTGTTTTTAATGCCATGCTAACTAGAACGATTGACATGCGCTAGCCATAGCATAGGCGAACTCGGCAACTAGAAGAACCGAATGAAATTTCTTGAAAACATATTTATTTTATGAGGTTATGATAAAAAAAATAGCTCTGAACGAACAACAGATGAGCAGATGCGCTTGTCGACCGTTGCGGAGAATTACCGTCTGGTCTGAACAGGGGGGCAGGGGGGGTCCATTTGTATGTGTGTGTGTGTGTGTGTGTGTGTGTGGTGGTGGTGGTGGTGGTGGGGGGGGGGCTGGAGGTGAAGTTCGCCCAGGGCGTCATGAAACCTAGGACAGCCACTGACACCAGCTGAGTTGGAAAATAGGTCTTATGTCCAAAATTCCGAACTATCCCTTTAATTGCACAACATGAGACTAACAGCCCACGATAGCGTTAAATATTAGACTCACACAGGAAATTTGCATTTTCTACTTGTGCTGTTTGTTGTAAAAACTAAGAGCCAATCAGCTCTTAGATGAGGCGAGAGCAAGGCGTTTCCCATTATGCCCCAGGGCTTGCAGTCAGTTGAGAGCAACTGCGGCGCCTGGCTCTAAAAACTGCAGCCACCGAGGCTACTTAGTGTGTTTGTCAGTTACCCGCCCTTTACCATAACTGGATAACAGGAGTTGTACTGCTGAGGAATAGTGATTCTTCTTCATTTTCACAGCAGAAAGCATTGCCTTCTTAACTTAGCAACTCAATCATCAGCAGCTCCGTTTCAGGGCATGACAAACATGGCTGGTCAGATATAAAGCAAATGTGTTCACTTTAGGGAAGACCAGACAAGGCTTCATGATTCTTTCACACTCGGATGTTGATTTGATTAATAAACAGAGAATGAATTAAAACTGCAGCAGTATCGTGACGGGCCCTAGCTCATATGCGGTCGTGGACTGCCTGTGGTAACAGGGCAGTGTCATGGACGCTGCCCGTGCTGCGGCCGCCTCTTGAGATGCAAGTAGAGACACAAACGATTGACAACGAAATGCATCACCTGAAACTACATTTCAGTAACAGAGCTCACACACGTGTCCATGCCTTCCTGACATCTCTCCTCCTCCCCCTGTGTCCTCCTTGCAGGCTGAAATTAAAGGAATTAGTGAAAAAATTCACAAAATCAATGCCATTTCCTGTCGCCAGTAGGTGGCGCTCTGACTGAGTGAATATCAAAGTGCAGACATGTTCAGGAAGGAAGTCTTATCAAGAATGGAAAGTTTGGAGCAGATCAGAGAAGAAACACTGGAGTTATAATAGTTTTTTTTTTTTAACATATGTTTATTGTGCATTTTATAAATTTACAAAAGGTGAACAACATAAAACAAGAGTGCACATACATGAAAATAAAATGTGTATACTAAACCAAAAAAAAAAAAAAAAAGAATATAGATGCAACTTCAGTTCAGCTCATCATTCCAGCCATCTACTTCAATATCATTTTTCTCAAGGAAATTACAGAAAACCTTCCAAATTTTCCAAAACTTGCCAAGCTTATTTTTTGCAGTGTAGCTTATCTTTTCTAAAGCCTAGTAAAAAGACATCCCTGTTAACCATTGCAAATTAGTAAAAGGTTTATCTCTTTTCCATGAACAGGCTATACATCTTTTAGCTTCCAGAAAACAGATATTGATTAAGAATTTTTCATTTTTGGAGGTCACAAAGTTGTCCGGGTAAATATTCAATAAATATAACTTTGGTTTAAGAGGTACTTCTTTTTCAATGATTCGACTTTTTCCAAAAAGAGTATCAGAGGACATTCCCACATGCAATGGAATAAAGAACCCTTTTTGTTGCTTACATTTAATACGTAAGTATCTGGGATATTTGCATTAAAAAGGTGCAACTTATTTGGGGTTATATACTGTCTGCTTATCCATTTGTATTGTAGTAATTTAGAGTTTGTGTTCACAGTTTGAGTTTGAGCTGTTAAACAAGCTCTGGCCCAAGCTCTGTTAGATTTTCTTGCAGATCGGATCTCCATGATTGTAGTATGTTTTGTGATGACTCTTTGGATTTACTTACAAACAAGTTATAAAGAAAGGACACCTGTCCCTTGGAGTCTGAAAATCTCATTGAAAAGAGAAGACAGTGGAGGAAATTTCAAACTATTACACTGCTTGGCCAGTATAAAACTTCTCAATTGAAAATATTTAAAGAGGTGTTTTGAGGGTATTCCATACGTGGCCTTAAGTTCTTCGAAAGACATAAAAGTATGCTTGTCTTTAAAGAGGTCAGCTACTTTAGCTACACCATGAGATGCCCAAATTTTAAACCCGCTGTCTGCTCTTCCAGGCTAAAACTCATCATTACCAAAGATAGGGGAAAACTGTGATAACTGTGATAGTCTCTCCCAAATATTCCAAAGCCCTGTGCCAAATCATTACTGTATTTTTAAGGAAGGGGTTTTTGGTCTGTTTGATTAATTTGTTTTTGTTGGCTGAATATATACATAAATTAAAAGGAATATTAATTGAGTGAGATTCTATTGTAAGCCAAGCTAGGGGATGGTCCTTCACAAAATAAAATATTCCTGCTCTGATTTGAGCTACCCAGTAATACCACATAAGATTTGGTAGCTGTAATCCACCTCTATCATATGTAAGATATAACAATGTAAGCCTAAGCCCATCTGTTGTTCCAAATGAAGAAGGAGAAGAGCTTTTCAAGTGAGCGGAAAAAAGAAATTGGTGGAGCAAGTGGAATAGATTGGAAAAGATACAAATATTTGGGTAAAATTGACATTTTCAAAACATTAATGCACCCGATCATAGACATAGGTAATCTTGTCCACCTACTTATGAGCTCTGTAACTCTATCTGTTAGGGGATTGTAGTTCATTTGGATAATTTTGTCAATAGTAGGAGTAATCTTCACACCCAGATACACAAAGCCTTTCATTGAGACCAGAAAAGGAGTATGAATTGGAGGGTTGAGTCTCTCATTTTCATTCATAAATAATATTACTGATTTGGTGCTATTTATTTTGTAACCTGCAAAGATCCCAAAAGCATTTATGAGAGGAAGTAAAGTAGGTAGAGTCTGTTTCAAGTTAGAACAAAACAGAATTACATCATCTGCAAATAAAGCTATGCAATGTTCGATATCTCCTATCTTTATTCCATTCATAATGGTGTTTTTTCGAATCACCATAGCTAGTGGCTCAATAGCAAGGGTAAACAACAGGGGCGACAGGGGGCAACCCTGTCTTGTCCCTCGGTGCAGTTCAAAAGGTGTTGAAAATAACCCATTGGTTAAAACTACAGCCTGTGGAGCAGCATAAAGGAGTCGAATCCAGCCCAGAAATTTCCCCCCTATACCAAACCTTTGCAAGGTCTCGAATAAATACAGCCACTCCACCCTGTCAGCATCCAATGACATGTGGCAGTGTCCATACAGCCGGATTTGTTAAACACTATATTAAGTACTCTACGGATATTGTGAAAGCCCTGCCTTCCCTGCACAAAGCCATTCTGGTCAGGGTGAACTGGTGTCTTCCCTGGCTTCAACAATAAAGTGATTACTGCTATGTTTAGAGAAGGGATCCACTTTCTAAAGACTCACGATACATCTCGTGCAGAGGTGGTATTAGTTTAGTTCTAAAGGTTTTATATACCTCGATGGGGATCCCATCCGGTCCAGGGGTTTTCCCCCCCTTCATGCTATCTACAGCCGAATACAATCCTTCAGCCACTAGGTCTAACTCTAACGCTGCCTGAGAGTCTTCCTTTAGGGGGACAAAGTCTAGTAAGTCAAGAAATTACTTTTGTTTTTGAGATGCTGAGGTCGAATAATCCGACCGGTATAAATTTTCGTAGAAGCTTGAAAAAGTCTTTATGGTCACTTATCTGTTTGTACTGTATTTATTGCTCTTTCAGTTTCCATCTGTATATACGCCAAGCTAGGAGCTTACTAGCTTTCTCACCCTGTTCGTAATAGGACTGCTTCAGTTTCATCAAGTTTTTAGTTGCCTTATTTGTAGATAAAACATTATATTTATCTCTTAGCTCATTAAGTTCTACAAATAAGAGTTGAGAGGGATTTGCAAAGTAGTTTGTTTCAGTGCCCTTTATCTTTTTTTCCAGTTGTTCCATCTCCAATCTAAATTGCTTGTGTTTAAAGCTTGTAAAACTTATCATTTGGCCCCTCAAGAAGTTATAATAGTTTTGATGTTTATGGCGAAGGCTGTCTGAGGTGCATGTGACGTTTGGAGCAGATCAGACAATGAATAAAGTCATTAGCAGGTGTGGAAAGAATACTGACTGTTGATCTGGTGTTAAACAGTGACAGAGGTCACATCTCCTCCATGCCTTCCTGATATCTCTCTGAGTCCCCGTGTTTCTCTCTCCCCTCCCCCACTATTTACAGTCACAGAGCTGATATGCAGGTGGCTAAAAACATTTTTTTACCCACTTCATGATGACTTTAGGTGGTGGGTCCAAGAGGTTTTTTTGTACATCTCCACATGGGCTATCTAGAAAAAAATATTTAATGTGTGTACGCCCAACCTGGAGGGGGGGCTGTTGCTCAGAAAAAGGGCATTAATTCAGTGACATTTCATGTTGCCATTAGGTGGCACTCTGTGAGTCAAAATTGCAGTGCAGTTGTGTTCAGGACGTGACTCTTAACAAGCATGAATATTTTGGAGCAGATCGGAGAAGAAACACCGAAGTTATAACACCTTTAATGCCTTTGGCGAAGGTTCAAAATAGTAGCACAGTCATGGGGTTGCCCTGGCCACAGCCTTAAAACTTTTGGAGCATCTTTGAGTAACTTTTTGTCCTTAAGGCCTTTCCAACCACATATCCAAAATTTACATGTATGTTCTTTGCTATGGCAACATAGGTTTCGAGTTTCGTAATTTTTGGGCCAAAGGTTATAGAGTTATGCTAATTGCGTTTTGGTGGCCCAACCCTCTAATGTTCATTGGCCGATATCTTCTGATTGAAAGCATATTTTCAAAACCTTTTGGACAGTAACCCCAGCTCGGTCTAATGAGTAAGCACACCAAATTTCGTCCAACTTGGACGGTGTCCGAGGAATGAGAAACGTCGGGTTTTTCATAAAATCCAAGATGGCGGAAAATTTCGGTAGGCAGACTTTGGTACTCCAAGAGGATTTTTTGTAGAGGGCACTTGTCTGCACATATGTGCAAAACGTCATGTCAATCGGAGTTACGGTGCGGCGGGGCTGGCGAATAGACATGCTAGGTGGCGCCAGCGAGCAATTTTTTCGTGACCGAATGCGAAACCGGCAAAATGTCAAATTTTTTGCCAGGCCGCATAGACACACCAGTTTTAGTTAGTTTTTTAGTTAGTTTTATTTAATGCTGAGGCCCCCAAAAGGGACGTCAAACTCGTAAAAGAATAATAAACACTACAATAGCAATAGGGCTTCGCAGCCCGACGTTGTCGGCGCTCGGGCCCTAACTACCCACAACTGGACAACAAGGAGAGGAGTCACAGGCCGCAGAAAATACCTAAAGTCAAGACCACGTTTGAAGCAAAGCTAAGAAAATTATCATTATGCTTCAAAATATAGTCTAGATATGTTATTATCACAGTAACAGGATAGGTATGACATACCCCTTTTCCACCAACGCAAACCTAGTTCAAGAACTGGGCCGGTGCCCGTGCTGGTTCGCAGTTGGTTTAACTTGCGAACCTTCTGAGAACCTGTTTGCATTTCCACCGGCTCGAGAGCCCAGAGAGCCACGTCATTACGTCACTGTATACGTCTGAGGTTTCCCCGCAGCGCTAATTTCAAGCATAGCAGACATGTCTCTTCAGAAAAAGTGTTTATTTTGGCAAATAATACAATAACAATAAAATACACAAAATACTAAAATCACAATTTTTTTTCTAAAGTGTAAAACAGTGTGTGGTCAATAGATCAAAGTGTTTGATGTTTAGTCATCTGCAGGTTGGACCTCCGTTCAATATCGCCGATGTCCGACAGCTCTACAAACACAAACCAGAGAACAGTGGTTTAATCACAAACGTGTCCACGACGCCGTAAACACAGATGTTAAGTCACATTGGTAGTTGATAACGTTTAGTGAGCCAACGGCAGTCAGAAAGTGCCATGCTAACGCTGTTGTTAGCAATATCACGCTAGCTGGCTAGCTAGCCGGTCGGCTTACATTACCCGAGGAAGCATAGCCACTAGTTGCTGCTGTTACACACGTAATCACTAGCTTGGTAAACTAAACAGAAATGTGCCGTTGGTTTGCAGCGAGGTGAAACAATTAAAAAATGAAACTTACCAGGAACAGTAATGTTAGTAAAACTCTGCAGCGGCGTATTTTCCCCTGTTGCCTCGAGCGTTAACCCCGCCCCCAGCCCCTAACGTAAGCAAGACCTTCTTCCGGGGCCGGTTCCAGCCCAGCAAGGAGTTGGGGCCGCTCGGGAACCAGTTTTCCTGGCCGAGAGCCTGCTCTTTGTCTGTGGAAACAGGAATAACTGGTTTGCGATTGGGCACCGGCTCCGAACCGCTCTCAAAATGCCTCAGTGGAAAAGGGCCAACAGTCTATTTAAATCCTATTGTTCTGCGACCCAGAAATACGAAGTTAAGAAAATGTGTTTCGCCCACTGATACGTAGATCTCTACTGCCCTCAAGTGGCCAGAGGTAAAATGATCATCTCTCAGTCATCTCGATATATCATAAAGGAAACAAATAGATATAGAGTCAAGCATACATATCGATATACAAAGTTGTGTGTATCAACCAATTTATGTGTACGGTGTTATGTTGAAACAAACTTCCTTTCAACTCTTATCAAGAGTGGTTCACTCAAACTGGTTATACAAAGAAATGTTGATGATTAATGTTACATTTATTTTGACATATCATTTTGTTGTTATTTGCTATGTGATTGAAGGAACGGGTTTTGACCATAATGACGAGATTATGTGTTTGAGTGTATGGTATTAATAGGATTGCAATTATAAAAGTTTAATCATATAGCCTTCAGACCGTAACCCGAGTTGGCCGTCCTGGGCACGCCCCTTTCAGTCAGCATAAAGCTACGTGTTTACAGTCGTACGCCACTTTTCCTTCTACTTTACGTTACGTTTTTTCTCTTTCTCCACTTTTGTTGCATTACTCACTTTTATTTTCATTTATTTTCTTTTATTTTGAAGTTAAAAGCTTATTTTTGTTCTAAACTTTAATCCTCCTTTTTATTAGCTAGTTTCATTCGCCATTAGATTCTCCATTTTTTGCATTTTTAGTCTTTTACGCAAGAATATTTTTGTTAAACTCTAAACCAACCGATGCCTGCAAGATTGAGCATATTGACAGATGCTATTTAACTAGTTGGTGACAGTGAACCAACTGAGACGGCTTTTCAGCTACTATCAGCTAATATTCAATATAGCCCCAAACCCATCCATGGTCCTGAATTTCAGCTGTCTAAAAGTTGCTCAAATGAGCTCTGCTGAGAACAGGCTGTTTCTGTGTCTGCACCTTTAAATGCTAATGAGCTCCGTCTGTCATCACCTACTTGGAGATGTCGCTTACGCTAGCGGTAGCATGCACCAATTTTTACAGTGGATGTATCGCTATGGCTCACCTATGTGGCTCAGGTGAAGTTGCTGGGTCCCGTATGGTTGGTGCAGATCCTTTTACGTGGGTCAGTGTCGAGGCAAAGCCAGCTTTGTACTGACCCTCGTTACTGAAGTGATTAGCACACACAAACGAGCTAACACGAACTGTAGCCAGCACATTGTCATCAAAAATGAAACGCAACCACAGTCTCTTCTGTTCTTCTGTAGCTGGGACAGAATATAAGCAGGTATGTTGATTTGGACAACCAACAACAGAGCAATCTGTGTGTCTAGCTGTGAGCAACAACATTGTGAAACACGGCTATCTCACTGCTGTCTCACCGCAGGACACACCAAACTTCAGCGGATGCAAATTACTCTGAACAGCCTGTAGGAGCGCCGTTGTACCAGTGGGGGGGGCTGCAGAGACCATGCAGGAGTCGCTTGTTTTTCATAATATGGGACCTTTAAGAGAAAACACTCACCTTTATTGCCAAACGTAGATGTGTTGGTAACCACTTTCCCAGTTATATTTCTTGTGCTGCATTTGTGCTTTTATTACATCTCTGTTATGCTTTTATTCACTTTGTTTAATCTTTAGTTAGTCAATAATTACCCTCATATTATAACCGCTGTTGTTAATATTGGATATTGGAGTAATTTAAGTGAACTCTAGAAAGTTCTTTCCGACTAACAGATGGTGTCACATTCTTATGAGAGCAGGTATTAAAATATTATATGAATCTATATTGATATATATGTTTTAATATCATCCTTACAGTCCTACAATTTCAATTGAGGAGCTAGAATCCATTACCCTTACAATTGATGCAAACAATGTCAAATAAAAGAACCATGTTATTGGTATTATATGGCCCTGTATCAGGACAGTTTGTTCAGTGCCTGACAAAGATCTATGACCAAACATCTTCAGCTTCTTTAATCTATTTTGTGCTGACAACAGTTCACCATCTTTATTACTATTTTTCATTCTCTCGCACACAAGGGTTTAAGAGCATCTGAGTGGTTTGGTTACTTCACTTCCCTGGTTTGTGCTGTCTTTGTCTAGGATCATATAGGATGTTTTACTCTCCCCCTGCTCATATTGCTCTCACTGTATGCAGACTATCAATCAATCAATCAATCAATCAAACTTTATTTGTAGAGCCCTTTTCGTACATGTTAATGTAACTCAAAGTGCTTTACAGAAATTAAAAGCAGCAGCAGCAACAGTTAAAACAACAGCCCCCCTCCATCCCACCCCACCACGCAAACACGCACACACAGGCACGCACACACACACACACACACACACACGTGACACACAAGTGAGTAATAATAAATAACTAAATAGTGATAAATGAAACAGGGCATTAACAACAGGTATTGCAGAACTGAGGAACTGAGGACACGCTATCATCGATGTATTTCACTGAGGAGACACTAGAGGCAGTAAAATAAATAAAATAAAGATAAAATAATAAAACTCTAAAACTAACTAAGAAGAAAAAAAAAGGTTTAAAAGTCGGATAATAAATAATCATAAATAAAGTAAAACAAGATAAAACAAGATTGTTAAAATAAATAAATGAATAGAAAGTGAATAGATAAAGAATAAAACCAGGTTTAAGCAGGATAAAAAAACAATAAATAAATAGAATTCAGCTAAAAGCCAGCCTAAAAAGGTAGGTCTTAAGGTTGCTCTTAAAAGTATCAACATTCTCCAGTGCCCTCAGGTGCTCTTGTAGGCTGTTCCACAAATGTGGACCGCGGTATTGAAGGACGGCCTCGCCGTGAGTTTTTGTTCTCACTTTTGGGATGGTTAAAAGGCCGTGACCAGAGGACCAGAGGGCCCTGGATGGTTCATACGATAAAAGCAAATCTGATAAATAAGTTGGGCCAAGGCCATTAAAAGCTTTAAAAACTAATAAAAGGATCTTAAAATCAATCCTGAAGCAGACAGGTAGCCAGTGCAGAGACTTTAAAATTGGTGTGAAGTGTGCTCTCTCTCTGGTCTTAGTTAACACTCTTGCTGCAGAGTTTTGGAGAAATTGTAACTGAGCTAAGTTCTTTTTTGGGAGACCAGAAAGTAGAGCGTTGCAATAATCAATGCGGAGGGTGATAAAAGCATGCATTAGTGTCTCTGTACTGGCTTGGGAGAGGAACGGTCTCACTCTGGCAATGTTTTTTAGATGATAAAAAGCTGTCTTAGTTATGTTTCTGATGTGTGGGTTAAAACTGAGGTCTGAATCGAAAATGACACAGAGGTTTTTTACTTGGTTAGCTGGTTTTAATGCCAGGGCGTTCGATTTTGTATTAATCATCTGTCTTTGAGCTTCAGAACCAATAAATAAGACCTCGGTTTTGTCCTGGTTGAGCTGAAGAAAATGTTTTGCCATCCAGGACTTGAGATCTAAAATACAGTTAAAAAGGGCATCGATTGGCCCTGGGTCATCAGGAGACACGGCGATATACAGCTGTGTGTCATCAGCATAACTGTGGAAGTTGATGCCGTGCTTCCTGATGACGTTCCCAAGTGGCAGCATGTATAGGTTAAAAAGTGTTGGACCTAAAATTGAGCCTTGCGGGACACCACAGGTAATTTTGTAGCTCTTAGATGAGTATCCCTCCATACTCACGAAAAATGTTCTGTGAGTGAGATAAGATTTAAACCAGTTAAAAACAGTACCAGAGAGTCCACTGTATCAAAGGCTGCACTTAAATCAAGAAGTACTAAAATAGATGGTTTTGTCCTGTCCAAATTTAACCTGAGGTCGTTAACAATTTTTACTAGTGCAGTCTCAGTGCTATGGTTTGTCCTAAAACCTGATTGGTACATTTAATAGATTTCATGGGTTATCATAAAATCATTTAACTGATTAAAAACAAGTTTCTCTAAAATTTTGCTTAAAAATAGTAGATTGGATACTGGTCTGCAATTATTTAGTATGGAGGGATCTAAATTGTTTCTCTTCAGAAGGGGTTTGACTGTGGCAGTCTTAAGTGCTGTAGGAAAAACACCCATCTGAAGAGAGTAATTTACAATGTTAAGTAACTCATCCTTAAAAGAGCTATAAAATGTTTGAATAAAGGAAGTGGGAATGGGATATAAAATGCAGGTTGCTGGTTTTATTTGGGAAGACACTTTGCCAAGCATCTCAGCATCAACCAGGACAAACTTCTCTAGTGTTTCCTCATGTAAAAACAAAGGTTCTGTAGTGATACAATTGAGATTCTGGTGTTTGGATAAAAGTGATCTAATGTCATCTATTCTACTTCTGAAGTGATCTGCAAAATCTTCACATTTAGAAATGGACGACTCACTGCTAGACTTCATAAAAACAGGGTTAATAAGATGGTCAATTGTTGTGAATAGGATTTTGGGGTTGTTCCGGTTGTCAGCTGTCAGTTTTGAAAAATGTGGTTGTCTTGCATCTTTAATTGCTTTATTATAAATGTTCAAATGCTCACGGGAAATTTGGTAGTTCACAGTTAATTTGTCTTTTTTCCACCTTCTTTCTGCTCTTCTACAGTTTCTTTTTAGCTGTCTAGTTTTTTCATTATGCCAGGGAGGAGTTGGTTTGGTAGTGATCTTTTTCAAAGTGAGTGATCTCATTTTACTGTTAAAACCATCTACTATAAAATCACATGAGGCGGGTAAAATGTCTGCAGGAGCATCATGTAAAAGATGAATAACATTTGCAGTCACTTCATTAGTGAGATAGCGTTTCCTGACAGTTCGCTCTAGCATATCCTGTTGTATAAAATCACAGACATTAAAAAAGACACAGAAATGATCAGACAGACCTACATCAATCACTGAGGAGATGTTGACAGACAGGCCGTGGGTAATTAAAAGATCACAAGTGTGTCCTCTGTTATGGTAGGCTGGGTAATGTGTTGAGTAAAATTTGTAAAATTGAGTAAGTTTAAAAATTCCAAGGTAAAAGTGCCTGATTGATTGTCCATGTGTATATTAAAATCACCTGAGATAATGACCCTCTCGTAGTTTGTGTGAATGATTGTGAGAAGTTCTGAAAAATCTGAAATAAAAGAAGTGCAACGTTTTGGTGGTCTGTAAACTGTTAAACAGTGTATGGGAGGGTTGCTGAAAACAAAAGAGTGATATTCAAAAGATATGTATTGTCCAAATGTAATGTCCTTAAAACCAAGTGATGCTGAATGGATGGCTGCCGTGCCGCCACCTTTTCTGTCTATTCTATTCGGAAATGAAAAATTGTAATTCGGTGGTGAGGCTTCAATGAGTGTTATTGGTCCATCAGTGTTCAGCCATGTTTCTGTTAAAAACATGCAGTCAATATTATTATCTAAAATCAGGTCATTAATTTAAAATGTCTTATTTAAAAGAAATCTTACATTTAAAAGTGCCTTATTCAGGGTCAGGGGTGAATTGGCAGACAATTGTGTGTGTGTGTGTGTGTGTGTGTGTGTGTGTGTGTGTGTGTGTGTGTGTGTATGTGGTGTAAGATTAATAAAATTCACCCCATGAGTTGGTTTACTGTGGTGGTGGTGTTTCACTTAAACTCTGTTAGTCATGTGGACAGGAACAGGAAAAGCTGTATTTTGATCTTTCCATAAGGGGGAGCTAGTGGTATCAGGTGGGACATGGTTTAGGTGTTGTTGACAGGAAGGGCAGGTGAGGGAGGGGACGAAGAAGAAAAAGTAAACAGTCATTCACGTGCATCGGATTGTACAGCATACTGTAGATTAGCCGCAAGCATGCGGCTACCCAACGTGTTGGAATGGAGTCCATCACTCCTGAAGAAGGTTGAACAAAAACAGGTTAAAATTGTCAATAAAACCAATGTTGAGGGCACTGCAGGGAGACTGGAGCCAGCTGTGGAGACTGAGTAATCTGCTAAAACGCCCTGCTTCATGGGCCACTGTGGGGATCGGTCCAGAAATAAAAACAGACTTACCACAGGAACTTAAAAAGCATAAAAGATCCTTAAAATCCTTTTTGGTCAGTTCTGACTGCTGACGAGCCAAGTCGTTAGCTCCTACGTGAACTATCACCCGGCTGATAGAGGAGGGGAGTGAGAGCAACAGTCCCGGGAGCTTCTCCAGGATATCGCGTACGGTGGCTCCAGGGAAACAGCGAGTGACAGCATTGAAGAAGCGAATATACCTGATGATGGAGTCCCCGGTTATCAGTATGGTCGGGGAGAAGAGGGGACGAAGACGGGGAGATGACGGCTGTGGACTCCCATGGCCTGGTAGAGCGCGACCTGCTTGCACGCTGGTGGTCTCCGGCTGGAGGTGGGCAACTTGGGCAGGTGGGGGACCGGGGGGCTTGAACCCGGAAGGAGGATCCACTCTAGGCTCAGGGAAAGGAAGACATCCAGACCGCCTGATTCCAGCGTCCTTTAACAGTTTACGGGGAGAAGACGCTGTTGCTTCGGTCAACGACCGTTTATCCAGCCTCACGGCAGAGTGGCAGGCTGCCTGAACACTGTTTTCCCGTAGAGGTGCATTGACAGTGCCGGACAGGTGTCGTTCTTGGCGATGGGCCCAGACGAGGGCGAGTCAGAGCAGCCGGGGCTGTATGACTATAGAACTATATGAACTGTGTTGTGCCACTTGATGTTAAAAGTGCTCCCAAGATGAATTGGATGTGAATTAGTTTACCTACCGTAACCTGCACCCGGCTCTATCGCCTCACCCAGCGATGGAAACGGAGGCCTTGCATCAGCCGTTTAATCCACTCATTAATTATACATGAAGCTTGCCGAATTATAATAATTGTTTACCAATTGGAAACCACCTTGGGCACAATTAATCTTTTTAAGATGCCAATACAGTAGCAATGCCAACACAGTCTCGTCACTACGTCTCACCACTCAATAAAGTGCCACTAATTAATTTAGCGGTGAAATGAATGCATGCCCATATTGCTGATCCCCACATTGCATACAACTGCCATCCCACAAGAGTGTGTGTGTGTGTGTGTGTGTGTGGAGAGAGGAAATGTGAAGAGGTATTAAGCATGGAGAAGAGGGGGCCCTGTGTTAATGTAAAGGCCCTTCAACCCTCCCACTTACAACACAGCCGTTTTATATCTATTGATAGTAGTATTTTGTCTCTTGAAGATGCATTACGTGTATTTGACCCTGGATACACTTTTAGAATTGAGGGATGTAACAAATTGGAGCTCAGCTCATAAGTTGTGTGTCCACACTACTCACTTAAACACAACATGCCTGATCGGATACCGATTGGATATAAGAAGCTCCTAGAAAACAGTGAATGAACAGTGAGTTACTGCCTTTAAAATATGTCATGGCAGATTCATGTGGTCCGCCACACTATACGTTTTTCACGGCAACTACCGAGAGGAAGACCAAGAAAATGAATTTTACCGACACAGAAATCATGTGGTCCCTGAACACTCTGTCACTCCTGATTCCTTAATTTGTCCTTGCAGTCACAGCAATCAGCCTGATTTCTTTCAAAAAGATTGAGACAATCAGTAGTATCCCCCAACCTAGAATATCATTTGAAAATTGGAAGTTTTATAGACGTATTCATTATTTAATTTTACCCACCTTGACAATGACAGCAGGCTGCATGGTGGCGTAGTGGGTAACACGGTCGCCTCACAGCTAGATGGTCCTGGGTTTGATTCCCGGTTTGGGCTTCTCCCACAGTCCAAAGACATGCAGGATGGGGATAGGTTAATTGGTGACTCTAAATTGGATGTAGGTGTGAATGGTTGTCTGTCTATATGTCAGCCCTGCGATAGACTGGCGTCCTGTCCATTTTATGGAGGAGCTTAATATTAAGTCCTCTATATCATCCTCTATGGAGTAACGTTATCACTCCCTATCTAATAAACTTGTCATGACCCGGCTCAAGGCAATGACATAAACGTCCGTGAGGCAGAGCAAGGTCCAATCAAATAATTATTCAAATAAGGCAACATAACAGAACCCATAAGGAATGAGGTGTGGATGTCAGTGGCATCAGTGGTGTACCTGTGGATGGAATGAGCATGTGTGGTGTGAGGTGTTGTAAGGTGTAATACAATAAGAGAAAGCAAGCAAAAGCCCAAAACGCCCGGATGCTGGCGAAGGAGGAGGTGAAAAGGACGAGAGAGCGTCCACGCGGCCACTGGCAGCTTTTAACCCCGGCAGACACAGGCCCAGGTGCTCCCGATTAGCAAGAAGAAGGACAACAGGTTATGATGTCATCAACACACTACAGAGTCAGAGGGCAGCAGGGGGAGGACAGGAAGAAAGATAGGAGCAGACCCAGGCCGTCACAAACTTTAAAGTAATAAATAAATGAATACTCAAAGTCATGTTCATCCCAAAGTTTTAAAATAAAAAAGTATCCATTTGTTCACCTGCCATTGATTTGCTTATCAGAGCTTCCGGTCAACTTTTTATATCTAGAGTTCCAAGTTATTTCCCCATGAAATCTTGGATTTAACTCTTGGTTCTGTTCTAGGATCATTCCCTCCACACCGGCCTGCTCAGCTCATCCTGAGCCGATGCTCCTGGTTTTCAGCCACCAAATCCCAAACCACACACCCTGCAAATCCCTCCTGGACTCCTCACCACCCTGACTCGCCTACAGGCTCATTCCCCTCCATCTTTTCCCACATCCACTGCTTACATTTATGCAATATATTGTGGATCTATTCACCACCATTTCAGTGTTCTGCATCTGGATTTTCCCTAAAACCCAAACATTTGATGTCCAGGATTTCTACAAATGATGATGATAATTTCATCAGTTGCTCTGCATTTCACAGCTGACCATGAGTGTCAGAAGCATACAGTCCAAACCCTCTGCAATTTTTTGGTTTGTGATTTGATTTGATTTCTCTCTTACAATTAAAATGTGCTTTTGGAATAGCTTTGGTTCACTGGCACAATTAACTCTGCTGGTTAGAATGTTTATGGTGAGGAGGATGTACTAATACCATGTTCTATGAAGTCAAATGAAATGGTTGAGAAGCATTGTTATATAAATATATTATCCATCCATCCATCCATCCATCGTGTACTGCTTATCCTGTATTCAGGGTTGCAGGGGGGCTGGAGCTGATCCCAGCTGTCATTGGGCGAAGGCAGGGTACACCCTGGACAGGACACCAGTCTATCACAGGGCCATATACAGTGTTGGGAACGTTACTTTAAAAAAGTAATTAGTTATAGTTACTCACTACTTGTTCCAAAAAGTAACTGAGTTAGTTACTGAATTACTTTATAATAAAGGGAACTAGTTACCAGGGAAAGTAACTATTTGCATTATTGTAAAAAAAAGAATTTGGATTTTTCTGAGAAGTTACTGAAAAAATAACGCTGTTACCTAACAACGTTCTTTTAAACTGTGTTATTCCAAACACTGGCCATATATAATATATTAATATAATAAAATAATTCCTCTCACATTTAATTTCTATGATTCAGACACAGATAGATAGCCACTGAGAGGAAGACAGCGGCATGCGTCAATGCCATCATGTGATGCCGAGTGATGGCCGTGCCTCGTCCCTGGGGATCTGCTGCGTTGATGATTCTGCTGTTGTGAGTGAGTGATGTAAGCACATGCAGAGGTTACCTCCCACTTCACTCACACATTCTCACCCTGGACATGCATCAGTCGCTCCAAATACTAAAACTCTCTCTCTCTCTCTCTCTCTCACACACACACACACACACACACACACACAACCTCAACGCAACCTCCAGTTCTGAAAAGTGAAGCCAATCCTGGAGTGCCTTAAACTATCTGTGTCTGCTGGCCACCAGGGGGTGACTCCTCTCTGATTCAAAACCAGGAAGATCACAGTATATTTTAAGCTAGTTCTCTCCTGTTACAGTCCCAGTGCTGTGGTTGTGTTTTTTTTTGCTGTTTTCTTTGTCCCATTCTGGTGACACCCTCATCCTCCCCCTCCTCCCAGTCAGTGTGTGAAGTGCCACACCTGAGGCTAGTTGCCAATTAGGCAACTGGCATAAGTTGCCAGTGACATGCAGAAGTCGTCATGCTAACGTTTTGTTAGCACCTTGACGAAACAGTGTTTACCGTTATCCTTTGTGTTTTTCCCCTCCTTTACACCCATTTTATTTAATTTAACTATGTTACTCCCTTCATTCCCTAGCCATATGGGGATGTAACATTTCTGGTCACTGGTTCTACGCTGATGGGCCGGGCATACAGAACACCACACATCTCCCATTATGTCATAGTGGGGAAAACACATATTTACTCATATAGATATAAACTATGCATTAAATGTCCTGACCGTACATTAATGTGGCAGTGGCACTGCCACACTACCAATGCAGTTTGGTGCAGTTTGCTGCTGTTTTGTTCATCAGATCCACCCGTCGCTCCTCAGCATCCAAATATGGTCACTTCCATTTACTGGAAACATAAATTCCAATATGAAAATCCAATATGACAAATTTGAGTTGATATCCTGCATTCAGTGTCACTTGTTTTCATATAAATTCAGCCTAGTGGTGTATAGATTGAGGGTTAACTTATTGTGGGTTGTATTTATTATTCAGTACTCTTGGAGTAAGTGCTTTGCCTCATTAATAAAAAGTAATCATCAATGTTTTACAATGCATTTCCCTTCAATTATCTTGAATACTGAACAGCTAAATGACTTCAAAATTCACATGGTCATAGTCAGGGTCGATCTAATCAGGACTACATCATACAGTTTAACAACACTTTTTTGTATGAGGACATTATGATGTGCGTTGAATATACACTATTTTGCCAAAAGTATTCGCTCACCTGCTTTGACTCACATATGAACTTAAGTGACATCCGATTCTTAATCCACAGGGTTTAATATGACGTTGGTCCACCCTTTGCAGCTATAACAGCTTCAACTCTTCTGGGAAGGCTTTCCAAAAAGTGTAGGAGTGTGTTTATGGGACTTTTGACCATTCTTCCAGAAGCGCATTTGTGAAGTCACACACTGATGTTGGACAGGAAGGCCTGGCTCTCAGTCTCCACTCTAATTCATCCCAAAGGTGTTCTATCGGGTTGAAGTCAGGACTCGACTGGCCTGCACTGGTTGTGCAGGCCAGTCAAGTTCATCCACACCAAACACTCTCATCCATGTCTTTATGGACCTTGCTTTGTGCACAGTCATGTTGGAACAGGAAGGGGCCATCCCCAAACTGTTCCACAAAGTTGGGAGCATGGAATTGTACAACATATCTTGGTATGATGAGTTCCTTTCACTGGAACTTAGGGGCCAAGCCCAGGGGCCTCATTTATAAAGCTTGCGTACGCACAAAACGGGGCTGGAGCCGATCCCAGAGGCCTGTACTACGAAGTGGGATTTGGGCTTAGCAAGGTAAGTTGAGCGTTAACCCTGGGTTTTCCGTCCTACGACGCTGGTTCACTTCTTACCGGGGTAAATCGCCATGGTAACTTACGCTGTGGAGCTAACCTTTTCCGGAGCAGGTTATGTTCCTGATAAGAGATCAACGTGGAGAAACACACCGCCGACTGACCAATCAGCTGTCTTGGTGCGCCGACATAAAAAAAAAGAAGCTCGGTGGATCGTGAGAGGGTCTGGTAGGAGAACTATAGAGTGTACGGAGTCCAGCAAAACCCTTTTGTCTGTGTCTGACGATGTTTTATATGAGAGATACAGATTCTCATTGGAGGGAAAGACTTTTCTGTGTCAGCGTACAGCCTACTTACCACTTTGAATTATGTTTTTATATTTATTTGATTTGCTCCCAAGTCCGTTTTACACCGCCGGGATTGCAGCTGAAAGAATGAGGCTGATATTGTCACAAACCACGTTATAAGAATACATCCAAGCAACAAATTCATTATTTTAAAGTTATATGTTTGGCCTTTTATTGCTGAAGGACATCGTAAGAGTTAAAGGGACTAAAGAAAGAGTGACGACATGATTTAAAAGATGGACGCAGGACGGATTAGAACCGGGGCGGCTGTAAGGAGCCTCGTAACACGGGTGGGTAACTCTACCACTAAGCTATCAGCGAAGTTACCATTGGAGTCAAATCAGTCAGATCTAGTAGTGCCCTTATCATGGGGCAGTCATATTATAGTACTACTAATACTATTAATACGACTTCCGCATCCACACAGTCGGCGAGTTTTTGCCAGCTGTCCTTCCTGCATTTGGCAGATGACACTGTTGCCTTTTGCCTGTATTATATGTTTAACTTTTTCGTATTTCTGTAAGATTATGGTTCGCTCCTTGTACGTGAAATACGCCACTCCACTGCCATAGACTGATCCATGTTTGTGATTGGTCAAATGCTGCAAACGCTGCCTCTTTCATGTGTACGCGCTCATAGCTGGACAGGTAAACCCTGGGTTGAGTTAACGAGTTGATAACCAGCTTTGTGTGACCGCTTATCTCCGATCTCCTTTGTTAGGGTAACTCAAGCTGGATCTCTGAAAGAAACCCTGGGTATGTTGAACTCGCTTCGTAGTACGGCCCCCAGCTGTCATTGGGCGAAGGCAGGGTACACCCTGGACAGGACGGCAGTCCATCGCAGGGCCAACACGTAGAGACAAACAACCATTCATGCTCAAATTCACGCCTATGGGCAATTTAGAGTCATCAATGAACTTAACCCCATCCTGCATGTCTTTGGACTGTGGGAGGAAGCCGGAGAACCCGGAGAGAACTCTCGCTCACATGGGGACATTGTTAATTTTGGCGGCTATTTTAGATTTAGTCTTAGTCTTTAGACGAAAATGCTTATTAGTTTAAGTCACACTTTAGTCATTGTTTACCTTCATAGTTTTAGTCTAGTTTTAGTCGACGAAAAGTAAAAACAGTCAAATCATTACTTTTAGTCATTACTGCCGCCCCCATGCGTCTGCTTTAAGCTGCCGGTCCATAACTTGGCCTATGTTGAATCTGTTGTCTCATTTTTTCCTATGGGCTTTTCCTAACAGTACAATTCCATTCCATCAAGCTGCTAGCTGCTTCTGTCTATGAAATATGGATATTATTTTGGGTAGTGTCCATGGGCGGTTTTGTTGCCAGGAATGGTCCTTTCCACTCCCTGCCCTAAATATGTGTGTATATAGTGTACTTCTTCTGTGCCATTTATGTATTTAACTTTCTCTATCACTACAATAACTCTTTGACCGTCATTTGCTCTGCTGTGAACTCCTCCGTGTCTCCCGTTTGGGCAAACAACTCACGGCCAAGCGTAAATCAGGCTTTCCGATTGGCTGTAAAAGCCGCTACGGGAGCCAATACGAGTGTCCGATGCACAAACGTAACTCTATACGTCACTAGCAAGATGCGCCACGGAGACGGGGAGACATCTAGTCACATCTTTACAACTTTACACATTCGTTTTGTTGTCAGAAATAAATTGCTCACATGGACAAGCAGGGTACCGTTGTTTAGCCCCGTTTCTCTAGTTTAAGAGGAAAAAAAACGCATGTTTTTTTTTTAATGTCTGTAGAACACACCATTAACATTTTAGTCCCGTCCCGTCTCGTTCACGAAAACGAAGCAGACATCTCGTCATAGTTTTTATCATCAAGGATCTATTTTTAGCTCGTCATCGTCTGTCTTAGTCATAGAAAAAATGCTTTTGACGAACATATTTACGTCATAGTTTTCGTTGCACGGGGAGAACATGCAAACTCCACACAGAAGGACCCTCTCGCTGTAAGGCAACAGTGCTACCCACTACACCACCGTGCAGCCTACTGTAAATCATAGTAATCAAAATCCAAAACAGGCAGATTTTCAGGGTTGATCACAGCTGGGGAGAAAATTGAGAAAATTATGTGCCACCTCCTTAGTTTTCAGTGACACGTCACCACATTTGCAACATATACATCCAAGTTTTATTAGTTCAAATGTATAAAAAACGGAAGCGCAGTAAATAGGCCAAAATCACCATATTATAAACTCAGCTCAATATGCAGTTAATGACAACTCACAGATGCAGGTTGTCATAGTAACAGCATTTCTGGCTCAAATGTTTTTTGAGGAGCTTAGCAGTCTGACCAACAAAACAGAAATCAGACTGAACATACTTGGCTAAAGGCTTAATTGAGAGGTTTTGGCTGCTTGTGCTTGACGAATATCCATAATTGTCCGGAAGCATATTCAGTGTGAGTTCCCAACATATGTATGTGATCTGGCTCTCTCATTACTGGAACACCCTGTCAGTGGAGTTAGACCTGAACAATCTAAAAATTATAAATAAAGTCAACATATTAGTGTATTTCATTGTTTTCAATTTTTTTTTTAAATCTGCAGAACACCTGAAATAAAATAAGATAATTGATTTAAATTTAAAAGCGCAACAGAGATCAGTATAGAGTTTTTTTTTTATTGCGCAGCCTAACTAAACTCAATTTGACATTCATGTGTAAATCTATTATAGTAGGTTTGCTTTCCCCCCCTATGTTGGTTGTCATTGCCTCCCATAATACGGAGTCTATTAAGGCAAGGCAAGTTTATTTGTATAGCACATTTCATACACAAGGCAAAGTGCTTTACATCATAACATGTCATACAATAAAGTGAAAAATAGAATTAAAAGAAAATAAAAGGCACAATTCAAATGCATTACAGAAAGACAAGGAGAATAAAAACATGTTTGCAATAATTAAAAAAGGTGCAGACATTAAAAGATTTAGCAGAAAGCTATGGTGAACATAAAAGTTTTCAGTCTAGTTTTAAAAGTGGTCACAGTAGGACCTTCATTAACTTCATTGATTTCTAAATACAATATATTATTTAATTAAGTATATTAGCCATTCAGAATAGCAAAGACAGTTTCTACATATTAGTTTCAGGCAAAACTGAAATAAACTGAAATCATTGTTTGCAATATAAATGCACAATTATGAGTTTGTGTGCATGATTGTTCCTATCTCTTTGCTGTAAATGTCCAAATACAACCAGAATTGGTTTTTAAATTGGTTTTAGACAGACTTAGCGGTCTTAAGGACAATATGCTGTATAAAGACAGAATGGGTCTATAGGGAAAAAATATGAAGAGGATTCATCATGAGTTTCAATTACAGCAAGTTTAAAACTTATTGGATGACAAAACTATAGTCAGAACATATTGTTTTAGACCTATGATCAGTTCTACTTGTGTTCTCAATGGGCAGTGATATTATTGACCTTTTGATTTACAGATTCACACATTGTGTAAAATCGTATTTTTTGTAATGGCTATTTACAGTTTGATTTCAGTATTGGTCACTGTGCATTCTACCCCATCAGCATTTTCAATAACATGATGTCATCCATGGTGTTAATAGGAGTTGAAGAATCCCCCAACTGGCTCGGGCACAGTTCATGGTCAATTAATAGGAAAGAAAGTAATGACCTGAGGCCGGCAAGACAAGGGGCCCTAGTTTCGTGGCGCAGCGCAGGGCTGCGCAGGGTGGCGGAGCCGGCGTAAATCAAGTTTTGACCCACGCAGCCTTGCGCACGGTCAGTTTGGCAGTTTGGTGGATCGCCTGCGCCAAGATGGGTGTGGCAGCGCAGCAGGGGGAGGCGTCACAGATTCAGCTTGGCGTAGCGGAAGTTTCGTGGCAAAAAGCCTCGCCGAGACTGCGCTGACAGCCCGCCAGCTCCAACCTGGTCTACTCTTTGCGTAAGGCGCAAATAAAGTCTATTCATTCAAGGTGAATCACAGCTGGCGGAGTGGAAGTTTGGCTGACCGGCGCACAGTGCGTACACGTCACCGAGACCTCACAGGCAGGTTTCCACAGTTCCAGGCACATTTAAATGCAATACATAATCACACCAAACACTATTTAATGCAACTAATTGAATCAACACGTGAATTTATATCTATATAGATTGTCCCGTCACATCTGACGTCAGATCAAAGGCGGATGGCACGTGTAACGGAAACTCAGCCTCTCGGACCAAAACATCTCCCTCTCTCTCTCCTGTTTTTTATATCGGCATTGTTATTATTATGATACGCACTCACAGCGTGTGATGCGTATGGTGGGAGCGGCGGCACTGCTTCTGTCATCGGGTTGTCAAGTGACGGAACTTGCACTGAACCTTCCCTAATGCATTAAAGGTGAGGAGAGGAGCTCATTTGATTGGTGAAGATCTGAATCGGCTGTGTTAATCCCAGTCCACACCTCGTCTCCTCCTCGTCTCCCACTCACGCCTTCTTCTCCTCCCTCTTTCCCACTTGCGCGGGTGGGCGAGATGGGAGGTGTGCCTGCGCGAGCCTGCGCGGTGCACGAAACTTGCAAAGTCCAGGCGGACACACCCCGTCGGCGTGGCGCAGGTGCACTGCGCGCTGACTACGCCTAGTCTACGAAACTAGGGCCCAAGGACCCAAACGCACAACTCAGAAAAAGTTTATAAACAATAATATTTATTCAAGATAACAAAATGAGAAGCAGAAGCTACAAAAGTACAGGGATAATATAAGGCGCCTCCAAGTGGGAGGGGGAAAAAATAACAGAAAAACTCTGGCCTAGAAAAGGAAACAAACGAACACTGGCACTACTGGCAAAAAAGGTACAAATAACTAAGAAACTCAGGCCTATCGGCAGGGGAAAAGTCATAAATCACTAATCCTAAATACACAAGCAAAGGGGGACCTACATCTAAACTAATAACAAAGGAAGCTAAGGGGGAAACCAAAACTAAGTCCTAAACTATTTACAAAAAGGAAAAACTCAAAATCAAGAGAGCTATGCTGAATAAACAAAGAGGAAGCAGTGATGTGACTTCCGAAACGGGCGTGTCGGCGCTTCTCTGAAGTCCCGGATCGAAACGTTTCGAAATGTTGTGCCGAAAAGCGGTTGTAAACGCCCATGTCACGTGACTGCAGTTCAGTGATTGAAGGAACGCCTCTGTTTCGAAACGGCTATTCCAAGACGGGCAGATCATTTGAAATACTGGCAAGAGAGAGAGACGTGCTGTCTTCCCTAATTTGTACCAACTGACTAAGACATTTTGCAAGTGTCCCTGCAACAAGTGTACCCTGTGAAAGGATTTTTTCAAAA
Organism: Chelidonichthys spinosus; assembly: GCA_029853015.1. NCBI lineage: Eukaryota > Metazoa > Chordata > Actinopteri > Perciformes > Triglidae > Chelidonichthys > Chelidonichthys spinosus. The sequence goes on from CM056826.1 coordinate 793,600, forward strand.
GCAAGGGAAGTGTTATCCAAAAAAAAAAGAAACAGACTCAGCTCAAAAAGAGCTGAACAAATATTATTTCTCAATAAAAATCTTTGATTATTTTATTGCATATAACAATGTGTCATTTATTTATTTTTAATAATGTTTCTTTAATTCAACCTGTATTCTACTTAAATTAAGGAAACCTAAGACCGACTCATTCCATAGTGGCACATAATTAGGAGTTTTCTTTGGCCAGACATGTAGTTCACAAAAGTGGCCACTAGATGCCACTGTAGAGTTAGGTTTCATATTCATTTCAAGGCTTCAACACATACTGAAACATCGCTTCGAACTGTTTCGAAGCTTCCCATTGCCCATCACTAAGAGGAAGGAACGAATAAAGGCTGACCTAACAAAGTATCAGAACAAGCAAAAGGATCTATCCACAAATTAACAAAGAAACAAACCGTCAGCAGGAGTCGTGACCACGGTTTCAGGGGAACAAGAAGGCTGGTTGAAATGACAAGCGACATAATGAACTGGCACAGGACAAGGGGAGATGCTGACAATATATACACAAGGTAATAGGAAACAGGTGACACAATTAGGAAGAGGACGGGACATCACAGACGGCGGGAAACAGGAGGGCAGGAAGTAAATGTACCTGAAACAAGAGGGAACAAGGTTACTTCAAAATAAAACACGGAAATGACGAGACAACACAGAAGACGGGACGAAAAATGGTGAACTTAACAGACAGATGCGGATCATGACAGAAAGGGGAAGTCCTTGATCTTTAAACCAAGACAAGTCATTGAATTACAGACTCAGACCAAAATGCCATTTATTTATTTCGACCTCCAGGCCTTTGAAAAAGATCCCTCGTCACTGTGCCTTCATCTTGCCGAAGTCTCTCTCAATGATGGCCGGGGCTCTTGCATGATATTGGTTAAATCGTGCCTCCACTCTGCCCCTCACACATTCCCTGTACGCTGTTATGACGGTGATTGGTGCCATCAAATATGGGTATCTTCCATCCCCCACGAGGAAGGAGCCAGGTGGTGGGTAACAGCCCCTGACAAATATTGGACTATTTCTCAGCACCCTGCTGTCGTGGACTGACCCAGGGTAGCCTACAAATATTCCAGATACTTGACAGTGCTGTCACAGACTGTCTGTAGCTAAACAGAGTGGAAAAATGTCTTGTTGCAGTAGTCCTACTTGTCTGGACCAGGGGGAGCCTCAAGATAAGATGAGATAATCCTTTATTAGTCCCACATTGGGGAGATATAAAGGGTTACAGTAGTAACAGAGGATAGTGCAAATAACAAATAATAAAGCATTGCAAAATAAAAAATACAATAAAAAATACAAGAATAATGGACTACAGTGGTCGCGTTAACCGAATATTTTCCGTCATTGACAGATTGCAATTCACACCCCTGACCACTTGGTGGCGAAGAGCATATTTCAGTAATTGGCTCTTGTAGAAGAAGAAAAGTCGAAAAGAAGAAAAATGTCACAGCAGTTGAGTGTCAAGGGGCATTCACAAAGGATGCGATAGGCAACTCTACATTGAAAATCAATGTAAATTGCACAATGACAAGCGATTCAGGCGGCGGCGGCGCGAATGGAGCGGCTGGCGCGTCTATCGTGTCCGGTGTGAACGCCGCATGAGACTGTGCGTTTAGGCCACAGGTGAACTGTTCATATTTCACTATTCATTGTTCATATGTAGCTACTGGGGCCACACAGTCAGATGTTTTTGTTACTGCGGAGAAAAGTTACATATTCTTCTGCTTGATGTGTGTATCCACGGTGTGGATTGTTTGTTCAGCTTGTTTGGACTGAATATTCATTAAAAATGAATTAAAATTAAATGCAATTGAATATGTCATTATTATCATTTAAAAAATTAAAGTGACCGGTAAAAATAGATTATGACAGGATTTTTATGATCCTGTCAGTCAAAATGACAGACAACGAAAAAGTCTAGCGCAACCTCTGGGACTATGTACAACAGTCTTGTCTTGTCTTGTGAAGGGGGTCAGATGTTGTCCAACATGGATGATAACTTCGCTATCACCCTCCTGTCACCAACCACATCCACTGGATCGAGCGAGCACCCAGGGACAGAGCTGGCTTTCTTAATCAGTTTATTCAGTCTCCTGTCAGCAGCCGTGATGCTGCTGCTCAAGCACACCACACAAAAAAGATGGCTGATACCACCACAGAGTCACAAAAGGTCCTCAGGCGTGGCCCCTGTACTTCAAAGGACCTTCAGTAGATAGTCTGCTCTGGCCTTTTTTGTAGAGGGGTTTGATCATCCCTCTACAGTCCAGTTTATTGTTTATGTGAAGGCCCAGGTACCTGTACGAGTCCACAGACTCAATGTCGACCCCCTGGATATTCACCGGTGTGAGTGGAGGATGTTTACACATGCAGAAGTCCACCACTAGCTCCTTAGTCTTCCCCACGTTGATCTGGAGGTGGTTCCTCTGGCACTAGTCCACAAAGTCCCGGTTAAGTCCCGTGTATGTGAAGTCTGCAGTGTAGATGGTGAAAAGGAAGGGAGCCAGGATGGTTCCCTGCGGGGCCCCCATTCTGCAGACCGCCGTGTTGGACTGGCAGTCCTTACTCCTCACATACTGTGGATGGTTGGTGAGGTAGTGTAGGCCCCAGGCAGTGAGCTGAAGGTCCACTCCAGCATGCTCCAGGTTGTCCCTCAGCAATGTGGGCTGGATGGTGTTGAAAGCAGTGGAGAAATCATAGAAGATGATCCTCACAGTGCTTCCAGCTGTTTCCAGGTGGGAGAGGGCTCTATGGAGGAGGTAGATTAGAGTGTCGTCCACTCCAATACCAGACCAGTAGGCAAACTGCAGTTGGTCCATCGACAAGCTCACCATCTGTGGCTCCCATACAGTGACTGAAGGCTGAGCTGTTGGTGAGTTGTTGGAAGCCATGTCCTACCTCAGCACACTGTGCCTGTGTTAGGAAGTGGATGACATGACCAAGGACAGGCAGGATCGAATCACACATGGACTATGTTGAACACTGTGGTCTTTGGCACATCAAATACCCATGATACAGCAGTGTGTGACAGTCCATGTGCCAGTCAATAGACCACAAACAGGGCTTCCAGATACTGACCTCAGCCATGGGTCTTCTCCCTCCTGAGAAGAGGGAGAAGACTTTCCTTGCCTTTCCTTTCCCCATCCATTTTAAACCTAATGATGCATGGCCATTGTATAAGGCAAAGCAATGCTTATATTCTATAGGAACCAATTATATATGCAGGAACCATTGTTATGTTTTGATCTTTTGTTCAGTTTGTGCATTTCCTATAATCTATGTTCAAATCCCATACCAGCAGCCTAGTACCTTTTGAAAATATAAAGCCACAAGTCTCCAGAGTCCTCCTCCTTTGGATGGTTCTTTGATTTTGCCATAAGGAGAGGAATACAGCAGCAGCAACTCCATGGCATGGTACTCTGATAGTCCCAAACTGCTCTATAGTTCTTGAAGATGCAATTAAATATAATTGATTAAATTCTTTTGATTTCATTGAAGGTAGGCTCGCCGGTATACTACTCTGGGTATGGGTTGTTGGGCTATCATTGAGTGCAGCTGGGTCCTTGATTGACTGCATGATAGTACTATCTTTGGGGACAACATGTTTTTGTTCACATTACACATCAATCAGTCACAACAACTGCAAAGCACCATCAGGTCAACATTTCGAGGCTTGTACTGAGTTGCATGGCTATTATATGCATAGGTTAACACCACATGGTCAGCATATTAACTGAATCAAATGCATTTGTCTTTCAAAAAGAGAGATAGGCTTGAGACGTTTTTAATCAGATGTTTAAAACTTGTGAATAATAAACTTCTGAATAATATGTAGCCTATAGTTGTACATTTATAGGCTACATATAGGCTTGGGCCAGTTTAAATATTTTCAAACCGGTCTGATACTAAGCCAAAGACCAGACCGAACCGGTTATGCCGACCTTTCCCCACTAGACATTGCACTTGCCATAGCAGACCCTCCCAAGTGATACATTAATTTTTTTACACAGAACATTGCACAGTAATCATGGAAAGGAGAGTCAAATACATGCCGCGATTGTACTGTTTAGAAATGTTTTGCAATACGCCTCAACAGTGTCTCTTTTTACAAAACATCCCGGCTTCATGGAAACAGAGAGACGGATAAGGCCCTGCAGGCCGTGTGACGTTTTAAATGAGTGTTGGAATTCCGATTAGCCCATGGTTTCAAAACAACTGTGAAAGATGAACTTTTGCTCGTCTTGCATGTTTACACAACTCTTCAACCACAAGCGAAGTTGCTGTGCATCACATACGTGTTGCTGCATACAACGTTGACCAAGTACGAGCAACTAGTGGCTTTTTATCTTCTTTTGATCAACATCCTCAGCTCGTTCAATGCTCCGGTGGTACGTCGCCTAGTAACACGTCGTCAACACTGATGTAAACAAACTCAAGGCGCGCGCATCTCCTCCTCCCACCTCAACTCAAATGTGATATCTGTTATGCCAGCCTTGGCTCGCTCGGCAGTGGGGCGGCTGCACTTTGCGCACCAACCGACTCGGATGGTCGTCGATCCGTTTATAAATAATCGCAATATTATTTTAATCACTTGTCATTATTGCTGCCATTACTAATGAAAGACGCATTTTATTTAGTGCCGTGACGCCGGCGGCACAGGTCGCTGATGAACCGGTTTGTGCATAAATGGATCCGGGTTAGCCCGTACACTGAACCGAACCAGTGAAACCGGATATGGGCCCAACCCTAGCTCCACATGTATCCTGTGAGGACTAGGACATTAATAATTAGTCAATTAATAACATGTCAATCAGTGAACACTGATGAAAACAAAGATGAAACATAGGCTATACCTTGTTATCCAGTGTTATAGGCTAAAAAGAGATGATTATGCTCGGATAGTTCTTGTGCTTCTTGACCAGGTCTAAAGATAATAAAGGAACAATATGTATGAAAACAAATTACAATCATTTACATATCACAAATAAAATAAAGTAAAACAATTTGGCTACCTTGTCTATTCTTGGTTTAATTTATTTAATCTTTTGCTATTGATTGCATTATGTTGTATTGAAGGCTTCATATAATCTGTTGTAACGTGAATAGTAACAATAACAATAAGAATAATTAATTTCATTATAAACAAAACATGATTACAGGTGCTACCCTTCCTATCAGCAGGTCTTGCATTATTTTTCAGTCCACAAACTTAACTCTGAATTTCAGCATGCCCACAAGAAAGATCACTTCACTAGTACAGCTTTGATGCAGATGACTGATCAGTGGCTGAGGGAGAGACAGGAAAATTATTGTGGTTGCTACGCTACTTTATTTTAGTGCTGTGTTTGATTTAATAGACCACAAGATGCTTGTCATGAAACATGAAACGGACGCCAGGTTCATGTCTTGATATATTCAATGAACAGTTAGCTGCTATGTTTAGCAATTTAAATTATAAAAAAGTGCAAGTAATCTGTGGTGGTTTTAATATAAATTTGTTAAACCCAAACAGACACCAAAAAACAACAGACTTTATTAACACGATGTATAGCAACTGTCTTTTCCCTGTAATATTAAAACCAAGTAGAATAACCATTGATACAGCCACACTGATAGATAATATATTCACAAATCAAATGGACTATGAAATAGTAAGTGGCCTTCTGATAAATCACATTAGTGATCATCTTCCTATTTTTGCGTTTTTTCGAAATTACTTTGGAATAAAATGAAACAAGGGCTGCACGGTGGTGTAGTGGGTAGCACTCTCGCCTCACAGCAAGAGGGGCCTGGGTTCGATTCCCAGGTCGGCCCGGGTTCCTTCTGTGTGGAGTTTGCATGTTCTCCCCGTGTAAGCGTGGGTTCTCTCCGGGTTCTCCGGCTTCCTCCCACAGTCCAAAGACATGCAAGATGGGGATAAGTTAATTGTGTGACTCTAAATTGCCCATATGTGTGAGTGTGAGCGTGAATGGTTGTCTGTCTCTACATGTCGGCCCTGTGATAGACTGGCAACCTGTCCAGGGTGTACCCTGCCTTCACCCAATGACAGCTGGGATCGGCTCCAGCCCCCCCACGACCCTGAATACAGGATAAACGGTAGAAAATGGATGGATGGATGGATAAAGAGAAACAAAAGGCCTACATACATGAAATGATAACACATAAAACACCAAGAGCCATTGCTGCTCTCAAGGTGGACCTAGAGGGACAACCCTGGAATGAAGTCATGCCAGCGAAGAACAAAATTGTGCATATGATAATTTTGGGCCCTAGTTTCGTAGACCAGGCGCAGTCAGCACTCAGCACACCTGCGCCACGCCGACGGGGTGTGTCCGCCTGGACTTTGCAAGTTTCGTGCACCGCGCAGGCTCGCGCAGGCACACCTCCCGTCTCGCCGACCCACACAAAAAAAAGGGAGGAGAAGAAGGCGTGAGTGGGAGACGAGGAGGAGACGAGGCGTGGACTGGGATTAATACAGCCGATTCAGATCTTCACCAATCAAATGAGCTCCTCTCCTCTCCTTTAATGCGTTAGGGGAGGTTCAGTGCAAGTTCCGTCACTTGACAACCTGATGACAGAAGCAGTGCCGCCGCTCCCACCACGTGCATCACGTGCTGTGCGTGCGTATCATAATAATAACAATGCCGATATTATAAAAAACAGGAGAGAGAGAGGGAGATGTTTTGGTCCGAGAGGCTGAGTTTCCGTTACGCGTCCAATCCACCTTTGATCTGATGTCAGATGTGACGGGACAATCTATATAGATATAAATTCACCTGTTGATTCAATTAGTTGCATTAAATAGTGTTTGTTGTGATTATTTATTGCATTTAAATGTGCCTCGAAGTGTGGAAACCTGCCTGTGAGGTCTCTGCGATGTGTGCGCACTGCACGCCGTCAGCCAAACTTCCACTCTGCCAGCTGTGATTCGCCTTGAATGAATGGACTTTATTTGCGCCTTGCACCGAGAGTAGACCAGGGGCCTGTACTACGAAGTGAGTTCAACAAACCCAGGGTATCTTTCAGAGATCCAGCTTAAGTAACCCTAACAAAGGCAATCGGAGATAAGCGGTCACACGAAGCTGGTTATCAACTCGTTAACTCAACCCAGGGTTTACCTGTCCAGCTATGAGCGTGTGCACATGAAAGGGGCGGCATTTGTAGCATTTGACCAATCACATACATGGATCAGTCTACGGCAGCGGAGCGGCGTATTTCACGTACGAGGAGCGAACCATGATCTTACAGAAATACGAAGAAGTTAAACATATAATACAGGCAAAAGCAACAGTTTCATCTGCCAAATGCAGGAACGACAGCTGGCAAAAACTCACCGATTGTGTGAATGCGGAAGTCGTATTAATAGTATTAGTAGTAGTATAATACGACTGGCCCATCATAAGGACACTACTAAATCTGACTGATTAAATGATAACCTTAATCTCGCTGATAGCTTAGTGGTAGTGTTACCGCCCCATGTTACGAAGCTCCTTGCAGCGGCCCCGGTTCGAATTCGCCCTTCGGCCGTCTTTTAAATCATGTCGTCGCTCTGTCTCGTCCCTTTAACTCTTACAATGTCCTTCCACAATAAAAAGCCAAACATATAACTTTAAAATGATGAATGTGTTGCTTGGATGTATTCTTATAACGTGGTTTATGACAATATCAGCCTCATTCTTTCAGCTGCAATCCCGGCGGTGTAAAACGGACTTGGGAGCAAATCAAATAAATATAAAAACTTAATTCAAAGTGGTAAGTAGGCTGTACGCTGACAAAGAAAAGTCTTTCCCTCAATGAGAATCTGTATCTCTCATAAAAAACATCGTCGGGGACAAAAAAAGGGTTTTGCCGGTCTCTGTACACTATAGTTCTCCTACGAGACCCTCTCACGATCCACCAAGCTTCTTTTTTTTTTTTATATCCGCGCATCAAGACAGCTGATTGGTCAGTAGGTGGTGTGTTTCTCCACGTTGATCTCTTATCAGGAAGAGATCCTGCTTTTATATCCGCGCACCTGCTCCGGAGCCGGTTAGCTCCAAAACGTAAGTCACCATGGCGATCTACCCCGGTAAGAAGTGAACCAGCATCGTAGGACGGAAAACCCAGAGTTATCCCTTAAGTTACCTCGCTAAGCACAAATCCTGCTTCGTAGTACAGGCCCAAGGTTGGAGCTGGTGGGCTTTCAGCGCAGTCTCGGCGAGGCTTTTTGCCACGAAACTTCCGCTACGCCAAGCTGAATCTGTGACGCCTCCCCATCTTGGCGCAGGCGATCCACCAAACTGCCAAACTGACCGTGCGCAAGGCTGCGCGGGTCGAAACTTGCATTACGCCGGCTCCGCCACCCTCCGCCGCCCTGCGCCGCCCTGCGCCGCGCCATGAAACTAGGGCCAATTATGTCAACTTTAATTTTGTTGTATAAGAAACATTGTCCCCTCACAAAATTTAACAGAAAACACAATGATAATATTAAGCCATGGATCACAAAGGGGATAGAGGATGCATGTAAAAAGAAAAATATGTTGTACAAGAAATGTATAAAATTGAGAACAAAAGATGCTGAAATATAGTACAAGTCATATAAAAATAAACTAGTAAATATTATCAGAACAAATGAGAAGGAGTATTATCAAACATTATTGGAGCAGAACAGGAGTAACACACAAGCAATAATGAAATAGATAAGTATATTAATGAAAATTCCTTCTCCATGTTTATTAGTGCTACAAATGATAGACAGATACTTGATAGTGTTAAAAAAAAATTAAAAATAAAACATCCTCTGATTGTTGTGATATTGATATGGTACTAGTCAAAAGTATCATTGAATATATAGTGCAGCCATTTACCTACATTTGTAACCTATCCGTTCAAACTGGTATCTACAGCAAAAGTTATTCCTATTTATAAAAGTGCAGAGAGAAATCAATTCACCAACTATAGATCAATATCACTACTTCCGCAGCTCTCAAAAAATGTTGAAAAATGATCTGTTAATAGACTTGATAATTTCATTGAGAAAAATAATCTTTTGAGTGATAGCCAGTATGGCTTCAGATCAAAAAGGGCTACTTTGATGGCAGTGATGGAACTTGTGGAAGGGATATCAACTGCAATATATGATAAGCAATATACAGTTGGTGTCTTCATAGATTTAAAAAAGGCATTTGATACTATTGATCATTGCATATTAATGAATAAATTAGAGAGATATGGCATTAGGGGAATTGCTTATAAGTGGATGAAGAGTTACCTGGAGGACAGATACCAGTATGTGCAATTAAATATGTAAAATCAAAACACCTGAAGGTTACCTGTGGGGTTCCTCAAGGGTCCGTTTTAGGCCCTAAATTATTCTTGTCATATGTCAATGATATTTGCAATGTCTCCAAATTACTAAAATGTGTTTTATTTGCTGACGACACCACTCTCTACTGCTCTGGTAAAAATCTAGAACAGCTTCTGACTACAGTTGAAAATGAATTAAATAAACTGAAAGACTGGTTTGATTTGAGTTATCACTGAATCTAAATAAAACAAAGTTTATAATCTTTGGCACCAAACAAATAAAAACTCAGGTTAAAATCACAAATAAAAAAAAATTGTATTGAAATAGAAAGCGTGTATGAAAACAAATTTCTTGGTGTCATAATCGATGATAAACTCTGTTGGAAGCCACATATAAATAATGTGATAACTAAAATGTCAAAAATCATTGCAATATTTTATAAAACAAAAAATATCCTTAACCAGAAGTCATTATATATATATATATATATATATATATATATATATATATATATATATATATATTTAAATTACAACGAATGCTTTTTTTAATTCAGTTAAACTCCCTTAAATTTTATGATTTAGTGGCACAAATCATGTTTAAAGTGCATAATAATATGCTTTGTCATAGTACTCAGAGGCTGTTTGAAATCAGAGAGAGTCGTTATGAACTGAGGGTATTAGGTGTTTTTAAAAAAACCTCAAATAAGAACAAATATTAAACAGCGATGTATTTCTGTCAGAGGTGTTAACCTTTGGAATAACTGTGATGATGAAATAAGAATATGTAGTTCGATTTCCTCTTTCAAAAATATGTTTAAAACCAAAGTACTAAAAGAATATATAAATTTGTTGTGAAAATAAATGCTTGTTTGATCTAAATCCTTATGGTATAAGTAATAATAATAATAATAATGATAACTTTATTTGTATAGCACCTTTAAAAACAGCCGTTAACAAATTGCTTTGACATGGCTAAAATCACAACACACACAGAAATACAGTCAGAAACATCATTGTATAAATGAACAGAGGACATAAGAGGAAGTTATTGTTAGTTTGATTAAAAGGGTGCTTGCAAAGAAAGAAAAACAATGGGACAAAGGGATAAAAAGATTATAAAAAACGATAAAAAGACGGCATCACAGGAAGGCAAGTCTGTAAAAATGAGTTTTAAGAAGTGATTTAAAAGATGACACCGATTCAGCGAGCCTTATCTCCGCGGGCAGGTTGTTCCAAAGCCGAGGCGCTCTGACGGAGAAGGCACGGTCACCTCTGGTCTTGAGCCTCGGCCTTGGAACCGTTAGAAGAGACCCACCCGCGAATCTAAGGCTGCGAACAGGCTCGTATGGGGTCAGCATGTCTGCGATGTATTCTGGGGCTAGACCTTGACGAGCCTTAAAAGTGATCAGTAAAATCTTAAAATCAATTCTAAAACGTACAGGGAGCCAGTGGAGTGAGGCTAAAATTGGAGTGATGTGATGCCGTCTGTTAAAACCAATGAGAAGCCTGGCTGCTGAGTTTTGAACCAGCTGGAGGCGGGCGAGTGATTTGTTATTGATGCCAGTTAGGAGGGAGTTACAGTAATCTAGACGGGAAAATATGAGGGCGTGGACTACTTTTTCTAGATCAGACTGTGATAGAATATTTTTGATTTTGGAGAAGGTTCTGATGTGGAGGAAGCAGGACTGAACAACTTTGTTGATGTGAGGGATGAAGGTGAAGTCTGAGTCGAGGAGGATACCTAGGTTTCTGGCAGTGGGCTTGATGTTACCGGTTAACGGACCAAGACTGATGGGACTGGAGATGGAGTTTGGCGGGTTAAACAGTATTATTTCTGATTTGGAGTTATTGAGTTGGAGAAAGTTATGGGCCATCCAGCGGTTCACATCTTTTAGACAGTCTAAAACAGCAGCCAGGCTTCTCGGATCGTTGGGTCTCAGCGGGAGGTATATCTGTGTGTCGTCAGCATAGCAATGGAAGGAAACATTGTGCCGCTGGATGATTTGGCCGAGTGGGAGCATATAAACAGAAAATAAAATTGGACCTAAAATAGAACCTTGCGGTACACCATAGGCTATTTGGGTTGTAGAGGATGAGTGGTTGCCTATGGCGACCGCACAGGTTCTGTTAAAAAGGTAAGAACAAAACCGACCAAGTGCAGTGTCCCTGATACCAACCCAGGATTTAAGACGGTCAATTAAAAAGTTGTGATCTATGGTGTTAAAAGCAGCACTTAGATCTAAAAGGATTAAAATAGCGCTCTCTCCTCTGTCTGTAGTTAAAAGCAGGTCGTTGGTTACTTTGAGGAGGGCGGTTTCGGTGCTGTGTAAAACTCTAAAACCAGATTGAAATTTCTCAAATAAATTATTTTGTGCCATAAAAGATAAAAGCTGGGAGGAAACTACTTTTTCTAAAACTTTAGATAAAAAGGGAAGTTTAGAAATTGGTCTAAAATTATTAAAATCAGTGGGGTCTAGGTTGGCTTTCTTTAAAAGAGGTTGGACCGCAGCATGCTTAAAAGCAGAGGGAAAAACACCGTGGGTTAAAGAACTATTTACACTGGATAACATACTGGGTCCAACTGTGGTAAAACCTCTTTAAGAAATTTAGTAGGAATAAAATCAAGGCTGCACGTGGTTGGTTTCATGTGTGATAAAATATCTGATAAGAAAGAAAGTGAAACAGGTTGAAATTCGCTAAAATGTTTAAAAATGTCTCTGCTAGTGGATAAAATGCTGTCAGGGGGAGTGATCTGTTGCCTAATAAAATCAACCTTGTCTTTAAAAAACTGTAAAAACTCCTCGCAGGTTTCTTGAGTTGCGTCATTAAAATAAGAGGGAGAGGGGGAGGTGACTAAATCTAAAACCTTAAATAAAACTCTGGGGTTAGAACGGTTCTCTAAAATCAGGTTGGAAAAGTAGGAATTCTTTGCTTCTTTTACTGTATTTTGATATTTTTTTCAATGAGTCTATCCAAATGTCCTTAAAAACATGAGTGCCTGACTTTTTCCAAATTCTTTCATTTTTTCTACAATCTCTTTTCAGTTGGTGTGTAAAATCGTTGTGCCAGGGCTGTGGATTAGAATTCTTCTTTTTTATTTTAAAAGGGGCAACTTAATCCAGAACAGATTGACATGTTTGGTTAAAATTGGAGACCAGCTCATCAGTGTTAAAATTATGGTTAAGAGCACTAAAAGAAGCAGAGGTGAAAAGTTCAGAAAACTTAAAAGCAGACAGAGAGGTAAAAACTCGGCGGCGGACAGCTGTTTCCTGATCTACATGTAAAACAGATAAAACCACATTAAATAAAATTGCTTTATGATCGGACACACAGATATCCTCAGATCTTAGGTTCTTGGGGCTGAGACCACTGTATAAAACCAAGTCTAGTGTATGACCTTTACAGTGGGTGGGTACATTCACAGCTTGAGTGAGATTAAAAGAATCTAAAACGTCTAAAAAATCTGTGATAAAACTTTGGGTGGGACAGCAGACATGGATGTTAAAATCACCTAAGATAAGGACCCTGTCATATTTACACATAAAATTAGATAAAAACTCTGAAAACTCTTGAATAAAAACACTGTTTGGTGTCGGGGGTCTGTAAATTATTAAAATTAAAACTGGAGTATTTGATTTTAACATGAAACCAAGGTGTTCAAATGAAGTAAAAGCATCATAAAAGACAGGGGTGCAATTAAAAATATTTCTAAAAATGACAACCCCCTCCGCCCCGCCCCGTTAGCCGGGGCTGATGGAAATGCTTATAATTTGGGGGGGTTGCTTCAGTCAATGAGCTGCAGTCTTGAGTGTGCCAGGTTTCTGTGATGATAAAAAAGTCCAACAAATTGAAAGTAATAAAATCATGAAATAAAAAGGACTTATTGTTCAAGGAACGGACATTTAAAAGACAGAAGTTGACTGGAGAAGATGGGCAGTTGCTGGCAGAAGACCGGGGGGTTTTCAGGGGGATCCGAATGAGATTTTTATTGTGACCATGGTGGGAAATGGCGGTGGCCTGAGATGTGTAGTGTTGATGGGGGTGTCTGTGGCTGATGATGGTGGGTATGGGAAGGAACACTGATGAAACTGTTGGTGTGGCCGGCAGAGGGCACTAGCGGGGGAAAACGCAGACTGGGAGGGTGGAGGTGACGATGGCTGGCAGAGGGCGCTGGCTGGGGAAAACGCAGACTGGGAGGGTGGAGGTGACGATGGCCGGTAGAGGGCGCTGGCGGCGGAAAACGCAGACTGGGAGGGTGGAGGTGACGATGGATGTTCCGGGGAGAAGGGGGTGTGTGAGGTAGACAGTCATGCACGTGAGTTTGTTTGAACAGCGTAGTGGATGTTTGCTGTTAGCATGCTGCTACCCATCCTGTTTGGGTGAATGCCGTCAGGTTTAAAAAGGGAGGACCGGTCCCAGAATAGATTAAAATTATCAATAAAACCAAAGTTAAGAGCTGTGCAGGTGGACTGGAGCCAGGTGTGGAGGATTCTGCTAAAACGACCAACGCCGCGGCCGAGCAAGGGAATGGGACCAGAGATAAAAACGGACTTATCACAGGAGCTTAAAAGACTAAAAAGATTGTTAAAATCTTTAATAGTTAGCTCGGACTGCTGGCGAGCGGTGTCACACATCCCAACGTGGACGATTATACGTCCTACGGAGGACGGGAGTGAGCTCAGCAGTCCCGGAAGTTTGCGGAGAATCACCGGGACTGTGGCTTCAGGGAAGCAGTGTGTGGCGGCGTTGTAGAAGCGTGTGTTCCGGATTATGGAGTCTCCGATGATGATGGTGGTTGGAGAGAATAGTGGACGGGGGGGTGACTGCTGCTGCGGCTGCTGCCTGAGACTGCTGTGTCGGACAGGTGAGTGCCGGTGTATGCCAGCGCTGTCAGCACCTCGGACCACAACCTCAGACCAGGTGGGCGATCTGTTGGGAGTGGAGCAGGAGGACAGCCGAGGGCAGGTGGAGGGGTCCCACCACCTGCATGCAGTGGTTTGCTGCATGCAGGGAGGCAATCTGCTGCGACTGATCAACCTTCTGATGTCCTCCTTCAGGTCAGATATTTTTTTATTTGCATGTTGGAGACGAATGTCAGCATCAGAAGGCATGGTGCGGATAGCACAACGGTGGCGTGGTGACAGCGTAGCGGCGTGGTGACAGCGTACTTCGCGTACTTCCGGATCAGTATGAATGCAAGTCAGACCATGTAGTCTAAAAGTTGTCTTGTTGAATTTCTTTTCTCATTCATTTTGGTAAAAAGGGTAGACATAATAAGCATGAGCTTCAGCCTACACCTTTTCGATTAGCACTCCTCATTGTATTATGTATATGTGTATATTAAGTAAATTCCATCTGTTGAGAAGGGGGGGGGGGGGGGGAGATGAAATGCTAATCGAATAAACTGAACTGAACTGCTGCATATCGTTCCAATCTTTAAACACCCTGTCTCTGTCATAATTATGCATTATCAATTACTTTCAAGGTATCAGTTTGGCAAATATTGAAACATCAATTCATGTGACATCATACAAAACTTTGCTTAAGCATACTACATTTACTTGTTATACTTCAAAATGTACAAATGTGATGCCTTCATTAAAAAAATGATGATGTGAAACTCTATGTAGGAACAAGTAGGGTGCATGTGTGCCTGACTATAAGTGGTGCCATGCCACTACATCTGAACGTAAAGCAACAACAAATCATTATATCTAAATTCAACACAGGCTTTTACATACACCTACACATTTTGACTCAATGCGTCACTGAGATGTTTCATCAAAGCCTGGCAGGGAGAAAGACCTGCCAGCCAACGGACAGATGGAGAGAAAAACGTGGCATGTTCATTTTGATGTGCCACATAAGAGTGATGCCGCCGAGGACAGAGAGATGAAGAGGGTGGTGAGTGAACAAAATGGGAAGATTGGTTTAGTAGCAGTGTGTTCCCTCATCATAGGAGAAAAGTGAGCTGGGAGAAATGACAGGTGAGAAAAGGAGTGAGGACAGGTTGAGAGCCATTTCCAGTTGGGAAAAAAAAGACATCTGCTACTTATGCTGACTTGAATTGACAGTTCTATGCAGCACATAAAGAACATGTCATCGTGATGGTATCGTGAGTAATCAAGAGTAATAAAAACCTATTTCACAATGCTTGTAGCGACATAGATGTATGAACTCTGCCATCACTTACAAAAAGATTAAATTAAAATTTACAACAGCATCTTCAGTGCCTCCTGCTCTTTGACTATCAGCTTTCAATGCCATACCTGCCTGCTCACATTTGAATGAAATATACATTAACTTCCAGAGAAAAAGAGAAGAGGCAATATCATACATTTATTCAAAAGTATAGTAGGTGATTTGAAAAATGTGAAAAAAACACTGAGATTTTTGATTTTGAACGCATCGGCGTACTGGAAAGATCAATGCTTGCTGGGAGCTCTACTGCCTGGAGCACGGCATCCAGCTGGACAGTCAGATGCCCAGTAACAAGACCATTGGAGTAGGAGATAACTCCTTCTTCAGCGAGGCTGGAGCTGGCAAACATGTTGTTAGAGCAGTCTTTGTGGACTTGGAGCCCATAGTCATAGGTAACATTTGTATTCATCAATGGGGAAACTACCATTGAAACTGCAGTGCCTTAGCTGGCTCAAATCAATGCCTCATTAGAGGCAGTTTCTTATAATATATATTGAGGCTATGCCAACTTAAGATGTGGATGTGTTTGTGCCAAATATTTGTGGTTTCAGTTCTGCTGTTATAACTATAGTCCCAAAATGGATAATAACTTGTAGATTGTAGGAGTGAAGCAGAGAATCGGTGTAAGTCAGTGTTCTTGTTTCTCTTCAGATGTGTACTGGAACCTACTGCCAGCTCTTCTACCCTGATCGGTTCATCACCAGAAAGGCCAGAGGTCATTACTCAATCGGCAGGTTAATCATTGATCAGTGCATGACGGGACATGCAAACTGGATTACAAGGAGGTGGGCATCGTGGAGGAGGATGAAGACGAGGAATACTAGGTCACTGAACATCTATAGCTTGCACCATTAAGTTCCAGTTCCCAGAAGGAGCAATATTGGACTTGATCTTAGTTTGATTCAATGTAGGAACAACAGCTTCATGATTCTTTTACACTCGGATGTTAATTTGATTAATAAACAGAGGATGAACTAATCACCACTGGACAACACTTGTCTCCAAAGCGACTTACAATAAGTACATTTGTTGAAAGAAAAAACACAAAATATTATTGCCGATAAAATAAGAGCGAAAAAATAGAAACAAGTGTTAGGTCCTCGTCTGAGTAAATTAGTATCTGTTCAGCAAGTATACCTTAAGTACAACAGTGCTATGATCAAAGTGCTATAGGTAAGAACATAGAAGTGCATTTTTTAAGGGGGGGGGGGGGGGGGAATTGAGATGCGTAGCACACATTTTAATAGAAATTAGAATATTAGAATATGTAGCTTTTCTTACACAACAAAATATAAAATATGTGAGAATAAATGTGGCTCACTTTTTAAATCAACAAATGAAAATCCATAGTGGCATACAAAGTCGACAGTAGAACAAACTCAATATTCAGACAAGGACTGCCATGTGATATGGGCAAAGGCTCAAGAGCAACTTCTAAATATATGTGAGACAAATTTATATGCATTTAGTTTTCAGTGAATATTTTGTCTCATATTTTAAAAAGACAGTATTTCCCTCTGAAATGCTGTGGAGCTAAAGCAGTAAGTAACTTTTAACAGAATAACTTTTAAGTAGTAGTTAGTTACTATTTTACATAATACTTTTCACCTCATTTTTTGTTTTACATCAGAGAAAGTTTAAATTGTCAATGTAAACGGAATATCTACCTGAAGCTAAAATAGAAAATCCAAGAGAAATTGGTATCCTGTTGGGACATTCTGAGAGTGTGGTGACAAAATGATTTTCATTTGCATTAATGACAAAGGCATATAAACATCATAAATGTAACTGCAGAATATGGGAAGCTGGGTTTAATACACAGGAAGCTGGTTTGAATAGTAGTGAAGCAATGAATCTGTTTTACAGTATATAGCATGAATAAAGCAACAAGTTGTAGTTAAGTTTATATCTATATTATTAGTAGTAATTTAATCCATTGATCGCCTTATAAAATATTCTAAAATAACTGCTTGTTTTGTGGGTTGTGTTTGTAATAAATGAAAATATCATTGTGTATGTCCCCCCAGGAGCTCACACCCCCTCTGCTTGTAAAACTGTATGACAATACAAAAACTGCAGTCCATCTCCCCTGATGCCCCGGCTTTTGTACTGGGTGACTTCAACCATGTCTCCCTCAAGAAGTCAGTCCCCAACATTCAACAATATGAAACCTGTCCAACTAGACAGATTAAGACTCTTGATCTATGCTATGGGTTAGTGAAGGAGGCATACAAATTACTCCTGTTACCTCCCCTGGGCCACGGAGAACACAACTGTGTGTACCTTATGCCCACATACAGGAAAATGTCTCTACTAAGGACATTAAAAACTGGACAGAAGAGTCTGTCTCAAGAAGCTAAAGAAGAATCTGACTGTGCCCAAGCAGAGTCCGGTTCGACCAGTGTGAGTGCTCCACTTCCTCGGCACGGTGGGAAGCGATGGGTACAATGCTGAAATGGTGCAGTTGCTCATGCAAGAGCAGAAGCACGGGTACGCATCGATTCCTCTCATCTGGCTTCAATGGCGTTCCATACTAGTCAATGTGCATATGTATATAGGATGTTTATCACACACCTGGAATCACAAAATATAACGAATATGCCTATTTGTTTTTGTTTTTTTTTACAAATCAGCACTGCTGACATACTGTATGATCTCACATAACACTGTGTTCCTGAGAGTTTTGCTTTTGGACCCAAAAAAGCAAAACTCTGAGGTTTACAAAAGTTCACAGCCACCTTTATGTGAAGGATATGTGTGTTGATGGGGGAGGACATGTGAGCCAACAGGGAGAGCTGAGCTGTCGGTTGGGCAGCAGACTGGCGAGGTGAGACAAGCGCATAACGGACCGAGTCACAGGAAAATACAAAGTATTAAAGAGTTCAGGCAAACACAAGATTTAACTGACTGAAACTCGCTGTAGCGTTAGAACCACATTGGCAAAGACTTAAGTGTAGAGCCGGAGAATAAATACTGCAGGAGTGTGATAAGTGGATGTGTCACAGGTGTGTAGGTGGACTGGCAGCAGGAGCGAGATGAAGCGCCACGCCCAGGGGTTGTGTGTAGCCAAAATATGCTCAGCCTGTTGTGTGTGAATTTCAGTGTCAGATCCAAAGACAGTATATAAGAAGTGGACGTTGTCATGGTAATGTCACCCATTGGTTTGTGGACTATGGTTTTAAAGCCTGGAGTTCGTCAACTTGGCTGTCGCCATCTTGGAATCGTTAGTCATCTTGGCCGTCGGCAACCACTGAACAGAAATGATGACAGATGAACGCAAGAAGTACAGCAGCAATCTTACTGGATCTGGACCCATCTGCTTTCTGGTGTAAAACTGCTTAAGAAGTAAGCTTCATAACACAATCGAAGAGTCATTCATGAACAGCGAGAAGACAAGACAATTGAGAGCAAATAATTTATGCAACAAAACAAAAGAATGGAGGATTTAATCATATGTGGACTGGACACCACACACAGAACCTAGACCAGGACAATTGTTTGCCGTAGACAAAGACGGGGAGGATTTCACATTCTAGCAGCCCGACCAGCTAAGATCACCCTGACCAGCTAAGACCAGCCCAACCAGTTAAGACCAGCTTGACCAGCTAAAACCAGCTCGACCAGCCTTACCAGCTAAGACCAGCCGGACCAGTTAAGACCAGCTTGACCAGCTAACACCAGCTGACCAAAACCTAGCTAAAACCATCAAACCAGCTAAAACCAGCTTAACCAGCCTAAGCTGGTCTAAGATGTTTTTTTTTTAGTAGGGAGGTAAGTCATAAAGTGTGTTTAAATTAAACCAAGAGTCAGGACAAATATAAAGAATAGATGTGTATCGGTCTATGATTTGTGGAATGGAATATGACAAGGAATTAAGAATATGAAGTTCACTTTGCAAATTAAAATGTTTTAAACATTTATTAAACTGAATTATTACTGTGTATGAATGATTTTGGAACACATAGTTTCTATTGTGTCTTGTTTTGTGCAGCCTAAACCTGCCTTAGCTTTGGTAAATGAGTTGCTTATATTGTGTTATTAAGTATGCATTATGCTAAGTAAAAACGGTTGGTACTATCTATAGTAGCTATAGGTGCAGCCGACGCCTTTTTCAGTCAATATTTGTTTGTTTAGTGTTTTGTCTTGGAATTTCCATTTATATTAATATTTTATTGCTTTTTATTTTGTATTCCTTGTATTGCATTGGAAAATAGATCATATTTTGTACAAAGAAACAAAAAGATACACATGTCAAACCAGGATGAACAGTAGCAACTAATCCTGGAACTAATCCCAGGGAGTGCACACATATGGCTGCCTCAACTACACCCCGAGATCCATCACTGATTCACTGATGTAGATCCCAGATGGAGGCGTATGAGGAGGTCAGGCTCCTCCGTAAAAAGAAGTACTGTGGCTAAATTAACCAGACAATGTTATGTTGTTACTGTAGCACTTTAACCTGACACACAAATACTATATGAAACAACTTTGAGTGTAGTGCAGTGGCTGAGGAGGCGAACGCTCACTGTATAACAGCGCCCCCAGTGGTTTATCAATACATTACACCCAGAATCACAGAGAGGGAGCAAGGGAGGTTTAAAGTCCGGTAATCAGACCAGACGGTCTTAAATTAATTAACCTTTACTGAACAACATGAACACAATTATAACTGTTATCATGACGACCACATAGAATTTAATCAAATGGGTGAATATCTGCTGATTGAATGTAAAATCACAGTGTTTAAATAATGACAGCAGGCTTATTCCTGGATGGTAACATGTAACGACCAGTGGGATAACTGTAATGAACACGTTTGTTTCCCAACGAAGTGACAGAGATACAGGATCAGATTCATTCTTTCTTTGCAAATGGAAATCACCCTCTCCTCCAAAACCAACTGGATTCAAAGATTCTCTACTGTCTGGGACCCAGTTCTGACTTATATAGTCAGGGCTGGGAGTTGGGGAGTGGTGTTAGGCTTGGTAAGCTTGAGAAATTATCAAGAATATGTAGGATTGTAAAAGTGTTTCCAACTCTTTTACAATCAAAGTAGCCAACAGCTCCAGCTCAGACAGGGCCTAAAGCTAGTTAGAAAGTCACCAAGTCAGCAACACTGACAGTGTGTGCTCCAAAGCCATGCCCCCTGCAGACTACCATGATGTGCTAGAGTGAACAGGCACAGTGCACACAGGTAGGCAGGCAAACAGGCAGGCAGACAGGCAGGTAGGCTGTTCAATCTTTCACCCTGATGTCAATGAAATGTTACTACTGTTTATTTTTTTATTTTATATATTGATTGGTTTATCAATATATTTTCTTCCCTTCTGACTTTACCGTTTTGTTGTATTATCAACATCATTGTCTCATGAAAAGCCTAAAAATAATGTAATTATTAAAAAGATAAGAGATTGAAGAAAGATCTTAGTAAAAAAAGTAGAAAATAATTTTTGCTTTCTATTTGTATTAAGTTTAATGGGTAATTGAAGTGGAAGTATATCAATCAAATTCTGTACTTTAGAACAAAATTGAGGTACTTGTACTTTACTTGAATAGGCAGTAACTCTACTCCATTACATGTATTTATCTGACAGCTTTAGTTACTTTTGAGATTCAGATTAACAATACAGAATATAATCAATAAAGATGACATTATTAAAATTACTACATCTTTATTAGTCCACAGGGGGAAATTCCAAAGCTACCCAGCAGTATGTAAAGAAATACTTAAACATATTTAAGTGATGAGACATGAATGCATTAATAATTATATTCCAATATCAGTCTACATGTTTATCCTGTTGTGTTTGTCGATATGTGTATTAAATGTCGGTGTGCTGCCCATAAACTGTACAGTGAAATGGAAAAGAATTTCCCCTCGGGGACAATAAAGTCTAAAGTCTACTCTAAAATAGACCATTCTGCATAATGAGTACCTTTATTTTTGGTACTTTAAGTATATTTTTAATGCTAATACTTGTATACTTTCTAAGATAGAGTATTATAACTGATATGACTACTTTTACTTTAAGTCAAAAGAGAGAAAAGTTAAAGGAGAAATCCGGTCATTTTTTACCCCATTTTCGTTGTCCTCAGGGTCATCCCGACTTATTAGAAGCAAAAAACCGAGATCTGTACCTGCCTGGCAGCCTTCCAGACTCTCTCCAATGCTAACCCATTGGGGCACGTTGTATCTGCTTTCCTGGGCCACAGAAAACAATTCCAAGACCTATGCAACACAGGTTGGGTCCATACGAGACACCACGGCGCTCGTTTAGCACAAATAGTGTGGCAAAACGATATAAATATGTGTGTTTTTGCATGGAGTTACTCATCCTCAAATCACCCTGTAAACATTAGCAGTAGATAGCCGAGAGCCTGTCGTCCCTCCCAGTCACCGCAGAAACGAAAACGTTTTCCACTTAGTTTTGATTTTGTATCCATAAAGAAACGAACGAGCAGTGCAGTCGCCCTGTCCGTACTAAATCCATGAAGCTGTTACATCCATGTCTGACTATGTTACAACATAGCAACGATAGCTTCAGCTAGTAACGTGCCGGGCGCTCGTCCGTCCCAGTCACCGCAGAAACGAAAACATTTTCCTCGTAGTTTTGATTTTGTATCCATAAAGAAACGACTGAGCAGTGCAGTCGTCATGTCTGTAATAAATCTATGAAGCTATTATGTCCATATGTATGACTATGTTACAACATAGCAACGACTGCTTACAGCTAAACAGTAGCCGGGAGCCAAAACAATGCAAGTCTTGCGCAAGTTCCCATCTGCCGTCCTCACTCTGGAGCTGTTTTCAAGCCAATACAGTGACAAATCTTGGACAGTCGCGCGAGGGTCACTTTGATCTCACTCTGTTGATGAGAGACTGCAGTCTGCACATGCGACACGCGACTCGCGACTCCCACTGTCAACACAACTAGCCTACTGAGACTGCGCAAGATTTGTTGCCGTTGTAGCAGGTTCAACTGTCACAAAGGCTAAGCAATCTTACTATGTAGGCTAGCGCTAGTTACACTGTCATATGGACATGACGGCACTGCTCGATGGAAAGAAGTTTGTCACTGTGGCTTGAAAACAGCTCCAGAGTGAGGACGTCGGGAGACGGGAACTTGCGCGAGACTTTTGGCTCTTGGCTACTGTTTAGCTGTAAGCAGTCGTTGCTATGTTGTAACATAGTCAGACATATGGACGTTACAGCTTCATGGATTAAGTACAGACATGACGACTGCACTGCTCGGTCGTTTCTTTATGGATACAAAATCAAAACTACGAGGAAAATGTTTTCGTTTCTGTGGTGAGTGGGAGGGACGAGCGCCCGGCACGTTACTAGCTGAAGCTATCGTTGCTATGTTGTAACATAGTCATACATATGGACTTAACAGCTTCATGGATTACGGACATGACGACTGCTCAGCTCAGTCGTTTCTTTATGGATACAAAATCGAAACTACGTGGAAAACATTTTCATTTCTGCGGTGACTGGGAGGGACGACAGGATGCTCCGCTATCTACTGCTAATGTCTACGGGGTGATTTGAGGTGAGTAACTCCATGCAAAAACACACATATTTATATCGTTTTGCCACACTATTTGAGCTAAACGAGCGCCGTGGTGTCTCGTACGGACCCAACCTGTGTTGCATAGGTCTTGGAATTGTTTTCTGTGGCCCAGGAAAGCAGATACAACGTGCCCCAATGGGTTAGCATTGGAGAGAGTCTGGAAGGCTGCCAGGCAGGTACAGATCTCGGACTAGGCAACGCCAATTTTTGTCGGGTTTTTTGCTTCTAATAAGTCGGGATGACCCTGAGGACAACGGAAATGGGGTCAAAAATGACCGGATTTCTCCTTTAAGAAGTCAGCTCTGACGCTCCTTCTCTTTGTGTGCAGCTCTGCACTGCTCAACACTGTGGAGTATAAATTAATACATAAACACATGACACTGACCAAATGTGGCGAGGGAGCAAGGGGGAAAAAAAAAAAAACTAAAGGATCTGACCAAAACCAACAAGAGAACGAGCCAACAACGCCACCCTGGGAGTTTCACCCAGGGAATTGATTTAAAGTGCAAGGCACACAGGTAAGTTCACTCATAAAAGGCATGAGACGTGGTTTGAATGTTATATAAAACATAGTTTTATAAATAATCTTTTTATTAAAAGATCTTTTTATCATTCACACTAAACAAAAGAAAAGCAAAGCAAATAAGGGGCTGGAGCCGAGTGAGTGGACAGTGACTAGTGCAAGGGGGGTTCCACCAAAATAATGAAATCTACCAAAAATCACCCGGCACAGCAGACGAGACAAGTGGGGACACCACCACCAGGACACCAGCACGCCACCACCGGTCTCCAACAACTGAAAAGAGAATGTTACGTATTTCCATACGTGTGTGTATGAATGGGTGCAGTGGTGTCCGTGGGATGGGTATGGTGTGTCTTTTGTTGTTGTTCTGTTTCTGTTTCCATCCAGTCACCAAGGAAGATACTCCAGCCCAGTTGCAGTGCCGGCCTGCTAATTGATGTCAATCATCCAAATCGTCACCACTGCCACACCACCTGTTTCCACCTGTGCAATTACATGCCCCACCCCAAACACACTCTATATAAGTCCTCTGTTGCCACACACTCTGGCTTCTCCTCCATTTCTGGTGAGCTCACTGCCTGTTAGTTTAGTTTGTGCTTTGTTAGATTAGCTTACATATATTTTTATGTAAGTCCCTGGCCTAGGGGTAGCCAGACAGAGGCCTCTATACATTTACACGTAGGGAGATTCCTCTGTCTAGTAAAACCAGTCAGGTGGGTGTTGTCTGTATGTATTTTGTCTGGTCAGGTCCCTGGCCCTCTTGCAGTGTAGGTAGTCAGGGCTTGGTGTTTGTCGTTTAATTACCTGCATTAGTTTTAGTTAGATAGTTTGTCTTACTTTCTAGTTTGTTTTGTTAAGTTTTTGACAACATCCATTTTTCCCCTAGGTCATGTGACTTTATTTGTTTTTGTTGGCAGTGCTGTTTGTAATTATTCACAATAATATAAGTTGCAACTTAATTGTCTAACCCGTGTTTGGTCTTCATTTACTTACACTTCATCCACTCGAGATTATTATTATTTTGGTTACCTGGGGTTTTGGTTTATGTTATTTCTACTTCTTAGCACATTTATTGGACACATATTTTTATGTGTCTGGAGGGGTTGTAACAGAGAAATAAACACTTCGGTGGGCAAATCAAACAAATTAAACTAAATTATTTCAAATTAACAAAACTATAGTTGCTAAACAAATAAACTTAACACAAACGATAACAATGGCCCACAATTAACTCAAATAATCAAAACACACTTTACAACACTCATTCACATATCAGGGGGGAAGGCCCTGGTTAAAATACACGCTGTGTGAGCGCCCCTGGTAAAGTTACTCTGTAATGCCCTACGAGAACCAAGCAGCGGTGGACACAAAATGCCAGCAGGGCAAAGCACGTGGAGCCACCAGCAGCAACAGTAGCAGCAGTGGCGAGGCAAAACAGCATGGCAAAGCAGCGTGGCAAAGCAGCGTGGAGACAAATCATCGGCAGACAAAGCACCGACAAAGCAGTAGCGACCCCAATAGGCTGATTGCAGTTAGTCCTAATCATGAGAAAATACCGTACACAGAGGGAGAGAGGACTCCGGCCGCAGTCAGCGTTCACCTGAGACCGTATTAGCGTTAGCCGTCAGACAGCATCTACTACGTTGCCAAAAGAGAGGACACTTACCAAGCCAGAAATACACCACCGCACATATGGGGAACCCGGAGCAGCGCCAAGCAGTCGCCCTATGAGACAATACAAATGCCATGAGCACACGGAGAAATGAGCGACCAACGTGGTGAAGCAGCGTTGCGCACATACCTGTCGGACCAGACAAGTTGGACCCAAAAGTGACGCACCAGTGACGGGGGCGCAAAAGAAAGAGGCGGTGGAGGACGGCAGTTTATATACCAGCCCACCTCATTACGGCCACCAGTGGCGCTAAACAAGCAGTGAGCCAGAAAGACATAGTTGGCACATATATTGCTGCTACACAAAGGAAAGAAAATGTCTGTGATGACTCTTAAATTGCTCATTCTTTACATTCTGACGCAATGCTACATATCTGTTGCTTAGGTAAGATACTATCGCCATTAGCTGCAGCATCACGCTACAGAGAGGAGCAAAACATGACTTGGCAAAGCTCCACACAGATGTGACCCAGGTCAGTCTGAACAATGATATGAGTCTCCTTGGTCGTCATACATATTCATAGCCGTGTGAGTATACATGTTGTCATGGACTGCGTTAAATTTCTGTCATGTCATCCACCAGAGCAAAGCATGCACATGAGCATAAATATGCATCAATATATAAATAGTCAATAGTGTCTTCAAATATCATGGACTTGGTGACTCCCAACCCCCCCAAACTACAAACATTTCCAAAGCTTGATATTGACTTACCTATTGACCCTTCTACAACAATGATGTACATAAGTGTGCATACGCAGTTTGGCAACAGAAAAAATAACATGAATCACTACAGACTATAATGATTCTGTAGCAAGAAATATCTTACTATCTGCTGAATTATGGCTTCGCATTTTAGTCAAATGAGTGCGATAAAACATGCTCATGAGCAAATTATATTATTTCACACGTGCAAATTTAACTTCCACTTACACAACATATAGCCTAAGTCCATGTGCACAAGTTCAATCACTGCGAGTAAAACCTGTCATCTGCGAGAAACAAGACATAAGGAGAGGAAGGCTTGGCGTCCACCTGAGGACACATGCGCTCTCCCAAGCTCATTGTCACGACTGTGGGTTTTTGTAGTGTTGGTTTCCTCTTTTATTTTGTAGTCCTTCTATCTTGTGTTGTCACGTGCTTTACTTCCTGTCTTGCTTATCCCTCCTTTTTTGTCCCCAGCTGTGTCTAATTGTCTCGTCAGCCTTGCCTCTCATTCTCCCCAATCCCCATAGCCTGCCCTTGTGTTTCCACACCTGTCTGTTGTCGACCTAATCAGCCCTGGGGTCCGTTTCACAAAGCAGGTTTAGTGAAAACCTTGAGTTAGTTAACCCTGAGATAAGGGAAACTCTGTTTTTTCGGTTTCACAAAGCCAGTTCAGCATAAATCTGACTCAGTTACCCGGGTAACATACTCCAGGAACCTAACCTGCTCGCTAGCAAGTTTTCTTCAAAAAACCCTGAGTTTCTCCTACATGTCTCCACCTTTTTCCGGAATCTGAACCAACTCTGAAAAATTGTGCCGTCCTTTCATCGTCAACCTAATCGATATGGAAATAAAAGTGATTCTAGCAGCTTTGCGTCGGGAGAGGATTTTGATTACCTTTCCTTTCAATCACATTAGATATTATCTAAACAATATTCTCCGACATTTTCAACATTTCATATCGCGGACATAATCTGCAACCAGATTTGTTGCAGAACTAGCGTTTTTGCGAACGGGAGATTCATGAAATGTTTAAGTACATTCCTGTGTTGAAATACCTGCTTATATTTACTGTTTAATATGTGAAATATGATTAAAATCATATGCCTTAGTCAACGTATTTGCGCAATATTCTTATGCTTAATTTTCAACTGAAGCCACTTTCTTTCTGTGCCTGGGGGGATAACACCCAATGAAAATGATAATTTATTCATTGCGCTACTTTGTGAACTACAAATTGAACCGCTGTCGCCTGCATCATAGGCAGCGTTGCTAACCATTACACCACAGTGTCGCTCTGCAAAGCTGAAAATGAACACTTATTACCTTTCCACAGGGAGAAATGAGCGACCAACGTGGTGAAGCAGCGTTGCACACATACCTGTGTATAACTGAATGAAACAATAGACTGTTTCATTCAGTTATACACATTAAGTCGGGCCATAAATGTCTGCCACGCCAACTATCGCTACTTTGCTGCAGTTACGTTGCTCCGCTTTCTCAGGATGAGCTCGTCTTCTACATAAACACTCGGTAATATCTAATAACGCTCTGCCGGTTGCCATGGTGAATCGTTGCATCCTTTGTGAGGAAGGTCTGAATCCTGCGGATATTGTAGAGGGCAAATCTGCAGGATCGGGCCACAGCAGTGATGTTGGGGGTGCAGGATAGTTGGTCATCGAGGATTACAGCCAGGTTCCTCGCAGTTGAGGAAGGTAATACTGTGATGCCCTCAACAGTGACCGACAGGTCCATGCGAGGGCAGTCTTTCCCTGGGATGAAGAGGAGTTTCGGTTTTATTCAGGTTAAGCTTGAGGTGATGTGCAGTAGTCCAGACAGAGATGTCAGCCAGACAGTCCGAGATGCGAGTTGCAATGTGAGCGTCAGAGGACGGGGGAAAAGAGAGGAACAGCTGGGTGTCATCTGCGTAGCAATGGTAGGAGAATCCATGCGATGTGATAACAGAACCTAGTGATCTGGTGTATAGTGAGAACAGAAGCGGTCCTAATACTGAGCCTTGAGGAACACCCGTGTCCAGAGAGCAGGGTTTGGACATAGAGCCATTCCATGTGACCTGAAAGTTGCGGTTTGTCAGGTATGATGTAAACCAGGTGAGAGCAGAGTCGGTTATGCCAAGTTCAGCCAGAGTGGAGAGGAGGATTTGGTGGTTGACTGTGTCGAATGCAGCAGATAGGTCAAGGAGAATGAGAACGGAGGAGTTGGATGAGGTTTTGGCGTCTCGCAGGGACTCGGTCACCGTGAGGAGGGCCGTCTCAGTGGAGTGGGCAGTCCTGAATCCTGATTGATTAGGGTCTAGGAGGTTCTTCCGCGAGAGATAGGATGACAGTTGGTTGTAGGCGGCACGTTCCAAGGTTTTCGAGAGGAATGAAAGAAGAGATACAGGTCTGTAGCTTTGGATGTCAGTAGCGTCTAGGGTGGGTTTTTTAAGGAGAGGCTTCACGATAGCGGTCTTAAAATCCGCTGGAATGACACCTGAGGTGAGGGAGGAGTTGATCAGGGTGGTGAGGAATGGCAAGATGTCGTGTGAGATGTCCTGGAGAAGAGAGGAGGGAATCGGGTCAAGGGAGCAGGTGGTGGCACGGTTAGATGTAACAAGTGCGTGAACGTCTTCAGAGGTGACGGGGCTAAAGCTGGTAAGACCATCCGAGTTGAGAGTTGGGGGAGATGTCTTCTGGGAGGGAATAGGTGTGAATGAGGAGCTGATGTCATTTACTTTCTTGGTAAAGTAAGTTGCAAAGTCATTGCAGTAAGGGAAGAAGGGGGGGGGGGGTAGGGGGGTGAGGAGGGAAGAGAACATGGAGAAGAGTTTCCTGGGGTTGGAGGCAGAAGAGTTGATCTTTGCCAGGTAGAAGGCAGATTTAACTGCCGAAACAGTTGAGGTGAAGTCAGAGAGGAGGTGGTGATAGTGAGAAAGGTCCTCGTACTGGCCCGATTTCTTCCATTTTCTCTCTGATGCTCGCAACAATGATCTGTTGGTTCGCAGAGGTTCAGATATCCAGGGAGGGGAGGGAGATGATCGTGCTGGTCGTGAGATTGGGGGACAGAGAGTGTCCAAAGAAGAGGAGAGTGAGGACATCAGGATAGAGGAGGCTTCCTCAGTAGGCATTAAGGAGAACTGTTCCGAGGATGGAAGCGAGGAGATAACAGTTGAGGAGAGAGCGGAGGGAGTGAGGGATTTCAGGTTGCGGAGGCTGGTGACCATTCCAGGCGTAGAGGGGAGGGATGAGGTGGGCTTCATGGGGAGGGAGAAAGTCACAAAGTGGTGGTCGGACACGGTGAGCGGGGTAGCAGAGAGTGCCGGGATGCTACAGGATCTTGTGAAGACAGGGTCAAGTTGGTTCCTGGCCCGGTGAGTTGGTGGAGACGGGGAGAGTGTGAGGTCAAATGCGGAAAAGAAGTCAATGAATTCAGATGAATGCAGCTTTCCCGGGTGGATGTTGAAGTCACAGAGGACGACGAGTGGTGTGCCATCATCAGGGGAGCAGCTCAGGAGGGCATCCATCTCATCCAAAAAGTCACCAAGAGGACCGGGTGGGCGATAGATCACTATGATGTTGAGTTTGAAAGGAAGGGTGACAGAGACGGCGTGGAATTCAAGCGTAGATCGGGGTAGGTGGTCCAGAGGAAGGACCAGGTAGGACCATGTGGGTGAGATGAGGAGCCCAGTTCCTCCGCCTCGCCCTGTTCGTCTTGGGGAGTGTGAAAACGAGTAGGCAGTTGAAAGGGCAGCTGGAGTGGCAGTGTTTTGTGGGGTGATCCAGGTCTCCGTAAGGGCCAGGAAGTGGAGAGTCTGCAGGGCGGCATACGCTGAAATGGTGTCCGCCTTCTTGACTGCAGACTGTACCGGTGGAGAATGGTGGGTAGCAGAGATTGGATGGGTTACAGCCTCGAGTGAAGGGACTTCGGTAAAATCTTCTCCAGTGTGGGGGGGGGGGGGGGTTGAGATGTTATACCTACCTCAATGGGCTTCCTCTCTGGACTCCCACAGATAGACTCCCTAGTCTTTGTTCAGATGTCTTCGTTCTGATGGCCTGACGCTGCAGCTGACGCTGTAGTGACAGCCTTTTAAGTGCTCAATTTACCGCAAGTACTGACTGTGGCCCCTCCCTCCCTCTAATCAAGTCTATTCACTATAGGTGAGCTGGCTGAAACAAGCTAAGCTGATTACTCACTTAGCACAGACAGCTTCACAAGAATTTGAACAACAAGCTATCAATACTAGACTAAATGTTACCACTAGCTTTACTCACACAATGCCTAAACCCAAATCTACAATTAGTTTCTGACTTACCAACAAGAGACAAAACAGCTTCCTTCCTTTCTCCAGACAAAATGTGGTTTGTTCAATCAACTCTGAGTATGTAAACTCTGAGTTACGTGCGTGCCTGCCGACTCCAAAGCCATCATCAGTGGAGCTCCGATATTACAATTCACCATGGCAACCGTGAGAAAATTATTACATATTACGTTTTATGTCGAAAACGAGCTAATCCTTAGAAATGCGTACAACTGGATGAAACAATCAATTGCGATAATGCTTTATTTTCAAGTTTGCAGCATGATCCTGTGGTGTAATAGTAAGCAATGCTGCCTACGGTGCAGGTGACAGGTTTCAACACCAGTGTTTCATGAAGTAGCAGAAAGTAGAAATAATCATTTTAATATTGGTGTAATCCGACAGGCACAAAAAGAACGTGGCTGCAATTGAAAATGAAACATATAAATATTGTGCAAATGCGTAGACTATGGCATATGATTTTAATCATGTAATACATATTAAACAGAGTAAATATAAGCAGCTATTTCAACACAGAAATGTCCTTAAACATTGCAAACTGAGTCAAAACCTGAACTCTAGGTTGACCAACTCTTGAGCTGTCAAACTCTGATGAGTTTTCGGTTTCAGAACAGCAGTTATGAAACTGCAGGTTAATTTGTGACTCTAAATTGTCCATAGGTGTGAATGTGAGCATGAATGGTTGTTTGTTGTTTGACGGCACATTTTTTCAGAGTTGGTTCAGATTCCGGAAAAAGGCGGAGACATGTGCGGAGAAACTCACGGTTTGTTGAAGCAAACCTGCCAGCGAGTAGGTTAGGTTCATGGAGTATGTTGCCCGGGTAACTGACACAGATTTATGCTGAACTGGCTTTGTGAAACCGAAAAACCAGAGATTCCCTCATCTCAGGGTTAACTAAATCAAGCGTAGCGTTAGTTCCGGCAGGCCACGACGTCAAGCTCTAACAGCTTAGCTGTCAGTACAGATCAGCTGATGGCTCAGCTGACTCTGCGTGTCCGCTCCCTATTGGCAAATTGCATTCAGAGCGGGATATTTAAACTGCTCCTGCCCGACCCTCCGTCCTGCTTCCTCTGATGGCACTTCGCAAAAGCTCCCGCATGAAGAAAGATTCGCTCGTGTTCGTACTCACCCTGTGGCTCCTGATGTCGTCGCCCCTTGTCCACGAGGATGAAGATCCGTGGCAAACCGACGGTTTCACGTTAAGGCGAGTCCACACCGGACCTAAAATCGGCGTCTTTGACAGAGTCGGCGTCCGTGACATGAGTCTGCTTGGTGTGGTCGCTCGAATTGGCCCACGTCGGCGTTCATTTCAGCCGATTCAAATGTGTAATCCGCCATGCGAGTAGGTGACTCTTTTACCATTCTGATTGGTGGAGGCTAGCAGCTTGACTAGCGAATCAGTGAAGCCCGGAAGTGACGATGTAAACATACCAGATAACCAGTAGAATCGAAGAAGGTGGTCTAGAGAGGACCGCCTACTTCCGGTTTTCGTGTTTTTTGGCGCACAATACAGATTAGCGCGCCTGTTGTTTTGGAGACATTACATCTCGCGCAAGCGCGGAACGTATGGCGTCGGCTGTAGTTCCGTAGGTGTGAACCGCCCAAGTCGTTGTTCGAGTCTGCCATTTTCAGTATCCCGACCAGTCGGTGCGGTGTGGACCCGCCTTTAGAGCCGCATCAGCCATCGAAGACGAGAGGGCTCTTTCTTCCCTCCGTCGAAGCTCTCGATTAGCAGGAAAAGGTAACGGCCAAAACACACCATCAATTGAAGACTGGCCAATTCCTAAACTGTTGGAGTTGCTGTTCAGCAACGACGTTACCGCTCCGGTCGGAGCGTCCCACCGGGAACTGTTTGCGCTGTTCCTGAATCTTGCTGGGTTTCCACCAGTCGATCGGCGTCCTGCCTCCGCTCCTCCCGTCGCTGCTGCTCCTGTCTCCGCTTCTCCTGTCTCCGCTCCTCGGAAAGCGCCGGCAAAACGAAAAAACTGCTCCCAGAACTCAGCAGTCGCTCCGACTCCAGCTGCTGCACCGTCGGCCAAAAGAGCCAGAGCCCCGACCTCAGCAGTCGCCTCCTCAGCTCCAGCAAACGACGCTATCTTGGCAGTGCTGTCGTCCATTCAGTCGTCCCTTTCCAGCATGAATTCAAGGATCCACACCCTAGAAGCCGCCGCCGTTCCATCCTCCAGCTCCGCGTTCCAGACCACCGTGTTTACATCCCGGGAACCTGCTGCCTCTTCCTCGACGCTGGCCAGTGACGTCACTCCGGCGTCCGCCGACGGCATCTCTATCCCGCGCAGGATTCTGGGTAGTGCAGTCCCAACCTCCACCGGTGTGCCTTACTATCCTCCTGCTGCTGCTGCTGCTATCTCCCACAATTTGAGAAGCCAGATCCTCGCAGGTAACAATGTCAATTTAGTGAAAATCCTGCTGTGCTTGGCTGTTAGTGATAAGCGTGTGGTAGATTGCGGTGATGTGTCTGTGATATTGAAGGATAGTGACCCTAGACTTTCAAAAACTCTGACTCTAGCAGAATTTACCGTTGCTTTTGGTGTGTTCCGAGATGTAATCTGTGAAGTCTATCCATCTCGTCGAGCAGAATTGGACACCTATCTGGCCATCATCGCAGATCTCGCCATGACATACGGTGGAACTCTGTTTTATGAATATCATAAGTCATTCTCTGCCAAGGCTGCCATGTTCATTCAGAGGTTTAACCAAAGACTGGACTGGTCTGTAGTCGACTTAGCTTTAATCAGCAGGCATTGCACTGGCCGCCAAGCTCTTTCCTGCTCCATTTGCGGCTCTTTCTCACACTCTTCCAATATGTGTCCCAAATCTGTGGCTGTAGTCCATCCGCTGGCAGGTCAAAAAACCGATGAGTCTAAGGTGACACCCTCTTGTACTCCGATGTGCCATAATTTCAATGAGAATGTGTGCAGATTTGTAAATTGTAAATATGTCATGCTTGCAGCTTTTGCGGGGACGGTCATCCAAAGTCTGTGTGCCCCAGACGAACCCGCCTTGTGAGGAAGGGAAAGTAAAAATAAAAACCTTCAACCCCAATCAACGTGGCTGAGCTGGGGAAGGCTTTAAAGAAGCATCCAAACCGCTGCTTTGTGAATTATCCGTTAACTGGTTCAGGATTTATGGCTGGTTTATTGTGGTTGCCTAAAATGTCCCATTCATGTAGTAATCTGCAGTCTGCTTTGAAAGAGCCTGAAATTGTTGACACGCTGTCAGAAAAAGAAGTCAGGAAAGGTTTCATGATTGGACCTCTGGATAAATCCCCTTTCCCCGTATCACGCATCAACCCCATAGGCGTCGCTACCCGGAAATATTCTGGGAAAAAGCGTCTTATCATAGATTTATCAGCTCCTCATCACGATTTAGTTCAAAGTGTGAACAGTCTTATTCCACTCCAGCCTCTCCTTCTCTGCTGCAATTCTTCCAATATGTATTCCCATTGTATGTGCTTCTCTGGTTCACTGTTTCGAGTCCCGGAAAAATGCAGCCGTCCTCCATCAAAGGCCTCCTCGCAGGTGTCCAGTTTCACCTTGTCACGCCGGTGAGGTAATGTCTTGTCTTGGGTTTCTGTCTTGTCATTTCCTGTCTTATTTTGAAAATAACTCCCTTCTCGTTTCAGGTCACTTGCCCTTCCTCATGTGTTCCCTGGTCTTATGTCATCCCTGATCCCTGATTGTTGTCACCTGTTGCTCGTTATCCCTCTGTGTATTTAAGTCTGCGTCTCCCCTTGTCTTGTGCCAGTTCGTTATTCGTCTTCTGTCATGTCACGATCCACGTCACGTTCCATGCCACCAGAGTAAGGTAGTTTTTATGCCAGTTTATGTTTCAAGTCTTGTTTTCCTCCATGTGGAGTGGGTTTTTGTTTATAGTGTTAGTTTAGGTTTTGAATAGTCTTGTTTTCCTGGATCTTTTGTTAGTCGTTTTTGCCCTTGTGGTTTTTCGGTTGATACTTTGTTCCGGCTTTAGTTTTTGGTTTGTATTTAGTTAATTATTGAAATAAAGCCTTTTTAAAACTGCTTGCCCTGCATCTGAGTCCTCCCTCCACGCCTAAGCCTGACAGAACGAACTGGCCAGTAAGGACTCAGCAGAGCAGCAGCATTTAAAAACCATGGACTCAGCAGCCTTTTTTTTATGTGGTTCCACATACGAGCTCCGGGAGGCTACCTATAGGCTCCAGTGTCTCCAGGCCGAGCACCGGCATGCCGAAGGAGAGGAGGAGAGGCAGTCGGCCCTGGCGAGGGCCAGGGAGCTGGTTTCTGCCAGCCCGTGGCTCAGGGGCTCATTGCCTGCCTGGGTCAGGGGCTTCCTCCTAACCCCTGATCATCCAGTCCAGGCCTCAGCCACAGCCAAGCATCCCGTCCAAGCCTCAGCCACAGCCAAGCATCCAGTCCAGGCCTCAGCCAAGCATCTAGTCCAGGCCTCAGCCAAGCATCCAGTCCAGGCCTCAGCCAAGCATCCAGTCCAGGCCTCAGCCACAGCCAAGCATCCAGTCCAGGCCTCAGCCATAGCAAAGCATCCCGTCCAGGCCACAGCCAAGCATCCAGTCCAGGCCACAGCCAAGCATCCAGTCCAGGCCACAGCCAAGCATCCAGTCCAGGCCTCAGCCACAGCCAAGCATCCAGTCCAGGCCTCAGCCACAGCCAAGCATCCAGTCCAGGCCTCAGCCACAGCCAAGCATCCAGTCCAGGCCTCAGCCACAGCCAAGCATCCAGTCCAGGCCTCAGCCACAGCCAAGCATCCAGTCCAGGCCTCAGCCACAGCCAAGCATCCAGTCCAGGCCTCAGCCACAGCCAAGCATCCAGCCCAGGCCTCAGCCACAGCCAAGCATCCAGCCCAGGCCTCAGCCACAGCCAAGCATCCAGCCCAGGCCTCAGCCACAGCCAAGCATCCAGCCCAGGCCTCAGCCACAGCCAAGCTTCCAGCCCAGGCCTCAGCCACAGCCAAGCATCCAGTCCAGGCCTCAGCCAAGCATCCAGTCCAGGCCACAGCCACGCCTCCAGTCCAGGCCACAGCCAAGCCTCCAGTTCAGGCCACAGCCAAGCCTCCAGTCCAGGCCACAGCCAAGCCTCCAGTCCAGGCCACAGCCAAGCCTCCAGTCCAGGCCACAGCCAAGCCTCCAGTCCAGGCCACAGCCAAGCCTCCAGTCCAGGCCACAGCCAAGCCTCCAGTCCAGGCCACAGCCAAGCCTCCAGTCCAGGCCACAGCCAAGCCTCCAGTCCAGGCCACAGCCAAGCCTCCAGTCCAGGCCACAGCCAAGCCTCCAGTCCAGGCCACAGCCAAGCCTCCAGTCCAGGCCACAGCCAAGCCTCCAGTCCAGGCCTCAGCCAAGCCTCCAGTCCAGGCCACAGCCAAGCCTCCAGTCCAGGCCACAGCCAAGCCTCCAGTCCAGGCCACAGCCAAGCCTCCAGTCCAGGCCACAGCCAAGCCTCCAGTCCAGGCCTTAGCCACAGCCAAGCTACCAGCCGAGGCCTTAGCCACAGCCAAGCATCCAGCCCACGCCTCGGTCTCTGGCCTCCAGTCGGCGGTCCGGTCGACACCTGCCAGTGGCCTCCAGTCGGCGGTCCGGTCGACACCTGCCAGTGGCCTCCAGTCGGCGGTCCGGTCGACACTCTCCAGGGGTCTCAAGTCGGCGGTCCGGTCGACACTCTCCAGGGGTCTCAAGTCGGCGGTCCGGTCGACACTCTCCAGGGGTCTCAAGTCGGCGGTCCGGTCGACACTCTCCAGGGGTCTCAAGTCGGCGTTCCGGTCGACACTCTCCAGTGGTCCTCAGTCGGCGGCCCGGTCGACACCGGCCATTGGTCTTCAGTCGGCGGCCCGGGCGACACCAGTCCGGGTGGAGGATCGTCTGGCACCAGCCCGGACAGAGGACCGTCCCACGCCTGCTCCACGCAGCCCTCGGGAGGTCCGCTCGTCACCCGTTCCTGTCCAGACGGGGGACCGTCCTACGCCTGCTCCGTGCAGCCCTTGGGAGGTCCGCTCGTCACCCGTTCCTGTCCAGACGGGGGACCGTCCGACGCCTGCTCCGCGCAGCCTCCGGGAGGTCCGCTCGTCACCCGTTCCTGTCCAGACGGGGGACCGTCCTACGCCTGCTCCGGGGAGCCTCCGGGAGGTCCGCTCGTCACCCGTTCCTGTCCAGACGGGGGACCGTCCTACGCATGCTCCACGCAGCCTCCGGGAGGTCCGCTCGTCACCCGTTCCTGTCCAGACGGGGGACCGTCCGACGCCTGCTCCGCGCAGCCTCCGGGAGGTCCGCTCGTCACCCGTTCCTGTCCAGACGGGGGGCCGTCCGACCCCTGCTCCGCGCAGCCTCCGGGAGGTCCGCTCGTCACCCGTTCCTGTCCAGACGGGGGACCGTCCGATGCCTGCTCCGCGCAGCCTCCGGGAGGTCCGCTCGTCACCCGTTCCTGTCCAGACGGGGGACCGTCCTACGCCTGCTCCGCGCAGCCTTCGGGAGGTCCGCTCGTCACCCGTTCCTGTCCAGACGGGGGGCCGTCCGACGCCTGCTCCGCACAGCCTCCGGGAGGTCCGCTCGTCACTCGTTCCTGTCCAGACGGGGGGCCGACCTACGCCTGCTCCGCGCAGCCTTCGGGAGGTCTGCTCGTCACCCGTTCCTGTCCAGACGGGGGACCGTCCGACGCCTGCTCCGCGCAGCCTCCGGGAGGTCCGCTCGTCACTCGTTCCTGTCCAGACGGGGGGCCGACCTACGCCTGCTCCGCGCAGCCTTCGGGAGGTCCGCTCGTCACCCGTTCCTGTCCAGACGGGGGACCGTCCGACGCCTGCTCCGCGCAGCCTCCGGGAGGTCCGCTCGTCACTCGTTCCTGTCCAGACGGGGGGCCGACCTACGCCTGCTCCACGCAGCCTCCGGGAGGTCCGCTCGTCACCCTTTCCTGTCCAGACGGGGGGTCGTCCTACTCCTGCTCCACGTCGCCTTCCTGAGCGGCCCCGTCGGCTAGGTCGCCCTCATGCCCGGCCTCCTGAGCGGCCCCGCCCGCTAGGTCGCCCTCATGCCCGGCCTCCTGAGCGGCCCCGCCCGCTAGGTCGCCCTCATGCCCGGCCTCCTGAGCGGCCCCGCCCGCTAGGTCGCCCTCATGCCCGGCCTCCTGAGCGGCCCCGCCCGCTAGGTCGCCCTCATGCCCGGCCTCCTGAGCGGCCCCGCCCGCTAGGTCGCCCTCATGCCCGGCCTCCTGAGCGGCCCCGCCCGCTAGGTCGCCCTCATGCCCGGCCTCCTGAGCGGCCCCGCCCGCTGGGTCGCCCTCATGCCCGGCCTCCTGAGCGGCCCCGCCCGCTAGGTCGCCCTCATGCCCGGCCTCCTGAGCGGCCCCGCCCGCTGGGTCGCCCTCATGCCCGGCCTCCTGAGCCCCTCCACCTGGCCCCCTCCACCCACCCTACGTATCATGGACCATGGGGACATCTGGGATCTGTCCCTTAAGGGGGGGGGTACTGTCACGCCGGTGAGGTAATGTCTTGTCTTGGGTTTCTGTCTTGTCATTTCCTGTCTTATTTTGAAAATAACTCCCTTCTCGTTTCAGGTCACTTGCCCTTCCTCATGTGTTCCCTGGTCTTATGTCATCCCTGATCCCTGATTGTTGTCACCTGTTGCTCGTTATCCCTCTGTGTATTTAAGTCTGCGTCTCCCCTTGTCTTGTGCCAGTTCGTTATTCGTCTTCTGTCATGTCACGATCCACGTCACGTTCCATGCCACCAGAGTAAGGTAGTTTTTATGCCAGTTTATGTTTCAAGTCTTGTTTTCCTCCATGTGGAGTGGGTTTTTGTTTATAGTGTTAGTTTAGGTTTTGAATAGTCTTGTTTTCCTGGATCTTTTGTTAGTCGTTTTTGCCCTTGTGGTTTTTCGGTTGATACTTTGTTCCGGCTTTAGTTTTTGGTTTGTATTTAGTTAATTATTGAAATAAAGCCTTTTTAAAACTGCTTGCCCTGCATCTGAGTCCTCCCTCCACGCCTAAGCCTGACACACCTGCGTTGCCTGGACCCATCCACCGACAGCTTACTAGAGAATCCATCCATTAAGCTTCTGCTAAACGGCTTTAAAAGAGAGAAACCTCAAGGCAATGACATTCGTCTTCCTTTCACTCCTCCACTTCTGCATAAATTAATCTCTCACTAAGGAACGGGTGCTTTGATCCATATACAGACTCACTATTAGAAACTGTCTTCCTCACAGCCTTTTATGGGTTCTTAAGGTGCGGAGAATTCACTACACGCTCACGATCTTTCGATCCTTCTCCAAATCTCACCATAGGCGATGTATCAGCCCACAGTCATTACTTTTGTGTCCTCTTAAAACATTCCAAAACTGATAGAGAGAGAAGGGGAACATCAGTCATCATATCTCAAACTAACTCCGATTTTTGTCCTTTGTCTCCCATGGTCCACTATCTGAGAGGCCGCGCCAAAGCCAGCCCACAGGAGCCGCTGTTCATCAAGGAGAGAGGGGAACCCCTGCCACAAGCCTGGTTCACCTCTCGCCTCCGCCTCCTTTGCCAACTTTACGGTCTCCCTCCGGAACGCTACACGCCCCATTCGTTCCACATAGGAGCAGCAACAACAGCAGCATTGGTCGCTCCTGTGTCCACCCTTAAAGCTATGGGCAGATGGTCTTCTTCTGCTTTCAAACGCTACGTGCCCGGCAACAGAGCTACTCTAGATGCTCAAATAGCCATGAGCCTCTCACTGTAAATATTGACGTAATAAATATTCATAGGCATTATTGGTTACATCTATATTATTATTATATATTTTCTTATACTATAGTGATTATTAAAAGGTAGTGTGCGGTTTATTCCCCATTAATACTTATAGGGAAAATATCTCCATCCTAGATAGCTTCCTGGCATCTCCTGTAGCGGGTTCCAGGATTGGCGGTATGGTCGTTTTGGGGATTTTTATTTATTTATCTATCTATTTGTTTATTTATTTATTTATTTATTTATTCATTCATTCATTTATTTATTTTCGCTGTGCGCCCCCTGCTTATGCCGTTCATGATGGCTTATGATGGGCGGGAAGGTGCTCTTCCTGCCTCAGGCTTTCCACGCAAGCGCGTGATAGAGCAGGGAGTCCCAGAACAGTACCATACCGCCAAATAAAACTGTGCAAGAAATAAAGATTATTTTTGACAAAGTGGTCCTGACTGAACTCATGGTTTTCACTAAACCTGTTTTCTGAAACGAGCCCCTGGTGTTTTTCTGGATTAGTGTTTTATGAGTTCTGTTTATCTGGTGGATTATCTTGTTCCTTTTTATGTACAGTGAATTTGCCGTTCTCCTTGAGTTTTGACTGTTTTTTGTTAGCTTATTATTTAGATATATATTTTTTTTTTTACTTTCATCTGCATTTGGGTCCATACCTCCTTTATTCTTAGTATAACCGTGACATAATTGTGTTCCCTAGGTATGATATGTGCTCTGGTCTTTTGACTAAAATCTGACGCCATACTGAATGGATTGGCACAAAATTCTTTACATAAAGTCATGGTCCCAAATAATGACCTCTAATTATCTTGGTGACCTTTCTTCCAGCGTAACCAGTATGTTGGCATGAAATGCCTCAACAAGTATTAGATGGATTGCAATGAAATTTGGTGGACACATTCATAGTTGCTGCTAGAATACTTTAATAAATTTGATGATCCCCTGATGTATCCATCACCAACATCAAGTCAACATATGTATTTGTTCAATAATTTAGTTTCTGAATGAATAGCTACAGAACTGTGAGAATGACTTTCCCATCAGATTAATGAAACATTGTTGGTGTCTACATGATTTATTTATTTGTTTATTTCGGGCATGTCCGTTAAATCATCATCACACATCTTTGTTCACATAGTAAAAATACACATGGCCGAAAGGGAAAGTGGGAGAAGCCAAGGCTTATCTAGTCCCACCCCCATTACCCACCGGAAAAAATCGTCATCATAATCTTTTGTTATCATTGCATTTTTCACTTGACATAACTTTCCCTTTTTCTCGTGACATTTGACGTAACATGTTACAGCAGTAGGTGGAACAGAGAGTTGGAGTCCAGTGCATACAGATTACGTGTGTGCACACGTGTCCATATTTGTTCATCACAACTGAGCAGCAGTCTCACCATGTAACAAAGTCTGAAGGGGGTCCAATTGACAGAGAAAAGAAAAAAAAAGTCCAGTGTAGCTACTAGTTGTTGAGATGGTGTGGGAGCCCCCTTTTTTTTTTTTTATTAATCATCACTGTCCTCTGCAGCTTTCGCTGCCCTTGACTTAGCCATTTCCTCCCGGTTATTGGCAACTTAAGCTCGCTTCCGTGCCGTGGAATCGCGAACTGCAGAGATGTCGGAGCGCATCCCGACCACAGTAGACTGAGTGATGGCGTTGTCCGCCCTCACACTGGTCAGCTCAGTGGCGATCTTTCTCATTTTCCGATATAGCGTGAAGATTCCACATCCCAAGGCGATCATTCCAGTTGTCGTGAACACGTACACGTCCTCGACGTCTTCCACATCCAGAGTGGCAAGGCAGATGACTCTCCACTTTCCCCAATCATCCATGATGTAGCCGGACATGAAGGTCCCATCCGGACACGCAGGTTCACCAGAACCCGCACGCCGTGTTGAGAACACTCTGTTGATAGCATTCAGTGACCAGTTCAGCAACTCCATCGTGAATTGTAGGAGTAACAGTTGCGCTTGTATTCATACCTAATTTATCTACACATTGTTGATACTCCCTACCACGTACAGGGATGATGCCCCTCCTCTCCAGCCCGGACAATGCAAATAAACACAAATGAGTGCACAAATAAATACAACTGATCCTGTGACAGACTTGACAAGTCACGTGCAAGTTTGGTGTCAACGCCCCTTTACAGCACGACAGTGGAGAGAAAAAGTAGTAGTACTAACAGTAGTAGTAAGTAGTAATAGTATTAACAGTAGTAGTATGAACTGTAGTAGTCCATGGTAGCAGGCACAGCCACATTGAGATGGATCTATCTCCACCATGTCACTGTGGACCAGAGAGCAGAGGTTCCTTTCATGCCAATACATTTTCCATTTGACATATTATAGGGGTGTGAATCTTTGGCTTAGAAAGCGATTCGATTAACGATACAGTAGTTGGCGATTTGATTCAAGAACAATTTTTTTGTTGTTGTAATGATTTGATTCGATTCTGTAAACCAAGATTCGATTCAGTAACTTGTAACCAAAAATCCATGTCCATGAAATAAACATGCAATAATGTGAGTGAGACTATCTGTATTCTTCTGAAAGGTGAAAAATAACATATTTCTTCTAGAAAAAAGTAGTCCTGCATAATATTTTATGCTGAATACAGAAATGTAATTCGACATTGCTCAGTTATTTTGAACATTACTCAATAGACTACATGCTGGCAGGGGAGAGTGTGTCTTAAACATATTAAAACATTAATCATATGTAAGAATCACGATTCATCCGATTAAATGCATTTATATCGATTATTGGTGAAGCCAAAACGATTCATTCTATTTATTTATTTTAGCAGATCGATTTAGTAGAATCTATAGGACTGTCAATCGATTCATCGATTAATCGAATGAATCGTTACACCTCTAACATATTAGGTGTCTAATGCAGCACTAAGATCTAGCAGGACAAGTACAGAAACCAGATTTTTTTAAGAGGCAATTAGAAGGGCATTTGCAATTTTCTCTGTGCTATGATGTACTCTAAATCCTGACTGGAAGTCCTCAAGTAGATCTAATATATGTCTAGTGTGAAACCCCTGGATCTTCAAGGATCAACTCTTCCGCCTCCAAATCCAGGAAACTCTTCTCTAGCTCCTCATTCACTCCTATTACCTCCCAGAAAACATCTCCCCAACTCTCACCTCTGAAGACGTTGACACACTTGTTACGTCTATCCATGTCACCACCTGCTCCCTTGACCCGATTCCCTCCTCACACAACATCTTGCCATTCCTCACCAACCTGATCAACAGCTACAGTAAGCCACACCTCTAAAAACCCACCCTAGACACTGCTGACATCCAAAACTTCAGACCTGTATCTCTTCCTTTTATTCCTCTCTAAAACAACCAACTGTCATCCTATCTCTCACAGAACAACCTCACAGTGGAGTGAGCAGTCCTGAATCCTAATCAATTAGGATTCAGGACTGCTCACTCCACTGAGATGGCCCTCCTCACAGTGACTGCGCGACGCCAGAGCCTCATCCCACTCCGT
This sequence comes from Chelidonichthys spinosus, assembly GCA_029853015.1. Lineage (NCBI taxonomy): Eukaryota > Metazoa > Chordata > Actinopteri > Perciformes > Triglidae > Chelidonichthys > Chelidonichthys spinosus. Next base: position 836,174 of record CM056826.1, read on the forward strand.
TCTCATTCTCCTTGACCTATCTGATGCGTTTGACACAGTCAACCACCAAATCCTCTCCACCCTGGCTGAACTTGGCATCACTGACTGCTCTAACCTGGTTCACATCATACCTGACAAATCGCACCTTTCAGGCCACATGGAATGTCTCTATGTCCAAACCCTATTCTCTGGAAATGGGTGTCCCTCAAGGCTCAGAACTAGGACCACTTCTGTTGTCACTATACACCAAATTACTACGCTCTGTAATCACATCACATGGATTCTACTACCATTGTTATGCAGACGACACCCAGCTGTTCCTCTCTTTTCCCCAAACCTCTGACACCCACATTGCATCTCAGAATGTCTGGCAGACATCTCCGTCTGGACAACTGTGCATCACCTCAAGCTTAACCTGCATAAACCAAACTCCTCTTCATCCCAGGGAAAGACTGCCCTCGCATGGACCTGTTGGTCACTGTCGAGGACATAACAGTATTGCCTTCGTCAACTGCGAGGAACCGGGGTGTAATCCTTGATGACCAACTTTCCTGCACCCCCAACATCACTGCTGTGGCCCGATCCTGCAGATTTGCCCTTGTAGAAGAAAATGCGTTACCTTACAGTTCTTATTTTTATCTCATACTAATATTCCTTTATCTTGTACTCATCAAATGTCCTGCTGTTCCTATTTGATTGTGGTTAACTTTTGTTATTTTGATAAGAAGACCTCTTCCTCCTTGTTCTCTGTAAACTCTGTATAAAACTCTCTGACTAGCCCCACTCTTGTCAGAAAGAATTTTATGGCAACGCTGTGACTTAATTTTTCCACTGTCAGTGATTAAACCTCATCTGAACAGCCACAGAATTGGACCTGAAGAGTTTTTCTCCACTGGCTCCCTGTTGCAGCCAGCATCCAATTCAAGACGATGGCACTGGCCTTCAAGGTCATCAATGGAACAGTACCCATCTACCTACAAACACTGCTGAAAACACATACAGTGCCTTGAAAAAGTATTCATACCCCTTGAACTTTTTCACATTTTGTCACTCTACAACCACAAACTTAAATGTATTTTATTGAGATTGTATGTGATAGACCAACACAAAGTAACACATAATTGTGAAGTGGAACGAAAATGATACATGGTTTACAAAAATTTAAGCAAATAAAAATCTGAAAAGTGTGGTGTGCATTTGTATTCAGCCCCCCTGGGTCAATACTTTGTAGAGCCACCTTTCGCTGCAATTATAGCTGCAAGTCTTTTGGGGTATGTCTCTACCAGCTTTGCACATCTAGAGACTGAAATTTTTGCCCATTCTTCTTTGCAAAATAGCTAAAGCTCAGCCAGATTGGATGGAGAGCGTCTGTGAACAGAAACTTTCAAGTCTTGCCACAGATGCCCAATGGGATTTAGGTCTGGACTTTGACTGGGCCATTCTAACACATGAATATACTTTGTTTTAAACCATTCCATTGTAGCTCTGGCTGTATGTTTAGGGTCATTGTCTTGCTGGAAGGTGAATCTCCTTCCCAGTCTCAAGTCTTTTGCAGCCTCCAACAGGTTTTCTTCCAGGATTGCCCTGTATTTAGCTCCATCCATCCTCCCATCAACTCTGACCAGTTTCCCTGGCCCTGCTGAAGAAAAGCATCCCCACAGCATGAGGCTGCCACCACCATGTTTCACAGTGGGGATGGTGTGTTCAGGGTGATGAGCAGTGTTACTTTTCCGCCACACATAGCGCTTTGCATTCAGGCCAAAAAGTTCAACTTTGGTCTCATCTGACCAGAGCACCTTCTTCCACATGTTTGCTTTGTCCCCAACATGGCTTGTGGCAAATTACAAACGGGACTTCTTATGTCTGATTTTCAACAATGGCTTTCTTCTTGCTACTTCCATAAAGGCCAGATTCTTGGAGTACACGACTTATAGTTGTCCTGTGGACAGATTCTCCCACCTGAGCTGTGGATTTCTGCAACTCCTCCAGAGTGACCATGGGCCTCTTGGCAGCTTCTCTCACCAGTGCTCTCCTCGCTCGGTCTGTCAGTTTAGGTGGACGGCCATGTCTTGGTAGGTTAGCAGTTGTGGCATACTTCTTCCATTTTTGGATGATGGCTTGAACAGTGCTCCTTCAGATGTTCAAAGCTTTGGACATTTTTTTATAACCTAACCCTGCATTAAACTTCTCCAGAACTTTTTCCCTGACCTGTCTGGTGAGTTCCTTGGTCTTCATGATGCTCTTTGTTGACTAGTGTTCTCTAACAAAGCACTGAGGCCTTCACAGAACAGTTGTATTTATACTGATACTAAATTACACACAGGTGGACTCTATTAACTAATTAGGTGACTTCTGAAGGCAACTGATTGCACTGCATTTTATTTAGGGGTATCAGAGTAGAGGGGGCTGAATACAAATGCACACCACACTTTTCAGATTTTTATTTGCTTAAATTTTTGTAAACCATGTATCATTTTCGTCCCACTTCACAATTATGTGTTACTTTGTGTTGGTCTATCACATAAAATCTCAATAAAATACATTTAAGTTTGTGGTTGTAGAGTGACAAAACGTGAAAAAGTTCAAGGGGTATGAATACTTTTTCAAGGAACTGTACCCTAACGCGAACACTTCGCTCCTCCACTTCAGCTGGTCGGCTGGTACCACCATCGGTGAAATCAAACAAATGTCGCTCAGCAAAGTCCAAACTCTTCTCTGTTCTGGTCCTCAGTGGTGGAACGAACTCCCGACCAATGTCAGGACAGCAGAGTCAATTGCCATTTTCCACAAAAGACTCAAGACTCACCTTAACTCTGTATAGCATGACTCACTTCCACCCCCCCCCCCCCAAAAAAAATGCACTTCTATGTTCTTCCTTAAAGCACTTTGATCATAGCACTGTTGTTCTTAGGTATCCTTGCTGAACAGCTACTACCTTACTCAGATGAGGACCTAACACTTGTTTTCTAGTTTATTTTATTTTTTATTTCACTCTTACTTGATATGTTGTGGTTTCTTTCTTTTGACAAATGTACTTATTGTAAGTTGCTTTGGACAAAAGTGTCTGTTAAATGCCCTAAATGTAAATGTAAATGGATCAAGAGTTGGCTTTTTAAGAAGAGGTTTAATTACAGCTACTTTAAAGGACTGTAGCACATTGCCTGTGAATAGAGAAACATTGATGATATCTAAAGGATGTGCTAATATACTGTTACATATTCATTTAAAAGATTTCAAGGATCAGCAAAGAACACGTTTTTTAAACATTTATCTACTGTATGCTGTAGCAGATCAAAACGTGCAATTGAATATCTGTTGGACCTTTTAAGACGCACTAAGTATATTCCTTGTTGTGCTGTATAAGGTTTGCTTGCTGTGTAAATTAGACCTGAACAGCACTGAGCTCTTCCACTACAGGGTGTAAACTAGCAGAGCGTAATACAGTTTGGACAGGAGGCACCAGGTTATGAATTGGCTATTTGTGGGCCAAAATAAATCCCCAATTTCTCTCTCTCATACCCTTGTTCTTTCACTCAGTTATTTTCCCCTCTGCCTTTAGCCTCCCCCATCTCTTGCTCAGCTTTAACCCCTCACTGCCTTCCCCCCATTCCTTTCACTCACTTACTCCATCCGTCAGGGATGTAATTACCTGCCTGCATTGGGTTCATACCTCCCTCCTTCATTTCATTTGTGTTGGAGTGTAGCACTCATTTGAAAATTAATAAGTGAGGGAGAGGTGAACTTACTGGGCTTTGAGACAAACACACTCACAAATGTAATGAGTTACACCTGTCATATCGGTCGGCTGGTGTCATTATGATCACACAGACCAATCATGGGGGTTGTGGTGGAGGGATTAGCGACCTGCATACATATTTCACACCTCTGCCTCCTTGGTGCACAGCTCAGACTGTGGATCCACTTGAACAAACATTGTGGGTGGCTTGGGAGGTGGTGAATTAAAATGAACACACCTTGACAGCTTCTGCCCAGCACATAAATTCTCACTTTCAATAAATGTTTAATCTTAATGTACAGTTACACAGCTGTTCCACTGAGAACGTTTACTATATTTATTCATTATTAAATTTATTTGACAGGGACAGTTCAACGCTTCTCCACTGTACTGGAGTCAGCTATAAAACGGACAATAACATCTATGTTAAGAAAATTAATGTAGCATAAAATGTAGCATAAAAGGCACAAATTACAAAACACTATATGATCACATGAGCAACAATACAACAACAACGACATTAATGCAGGACTACAAAAACCAGAAGTGTACACAATATTAAGACATGTTAGGTGCAGGCAGCAACCACTGGTGAACCTGAAGCTTAAGTACCTTAAACATGCATTCTCACTACTGATCATCAAGGGGGGACTCCTCTTGTTGCAAAAATAAGTCTGATTGTCTGAAGTCTATTAGGAAATGACCCTACTTCATCTCTTGATTTATTATCTCCGTAAACATTCTAAACATAAGTTCCTGGTCTCAATCTCTAGTTTCAAGTCTTCTTCTTCTCCAGCATGATGTTCCATTTAGAGTCCAACAGACCAGAAAGCAGGAGATGCTTTAGGGGCGGGGCTTGTGATTGACAGGTCTTCGTCACCACGGCCTCACTGCCATCACTATCCACTGCAATTAGCTATACGATAAGATTAATTAAACACTAAGCTGTAAAGTTGACCTTAAAATTATGAACCTAACGTTGTTAGCAGCATCACACCAGAATCCAGATGCATCCAGATCCAGTAAGGGTGCTGCTCTGCCACTTGTGTTCATCAGATCCAAGATATAGGCTATAAATATGGTCACTCCCTTCACTGGTTGCCAAAATTTCAAGATTGGACGGCCATAGTCCATGATGGCGAAAATGCTGAACTTCCAAACCTGAGTTATCACAATGTCTACGTCTACTTCTTAAATTGAGTCTATGGTCTGGTGCATTCATGCAAGATGGTATATAGTTGGTTGATTTTAGCCATGATTTCATCCTGAATTTAAAATCAGTATGACTGCAGCACTCTTTTATATAACTTGTCACTGGGCTCCAAAAGTCAGTTTCTCTAATAGAGAAGGCTGACTTGCCAAACTCAGTAGATCTGTGCTGTATCACACAGTCCCCTTTGTTGATTGTCCAGTTGTCCTCCCATTATCTTAACTCTTTTAATGGGGGAGGAGCCAGATCATTCATCACTTTATAAATGGATAGTTAATCAGGCAGCCCTTTTCCCAAAGGTTAGGTGGACAAAAAGTCCATTTGAAGGATTGTCTTCCTGAGCTAATAGAAGTCTACAGCCATGCCAGCTGCTCTGTGAGGTTGTGCTAATCTGCTCATAGTGGCTACTCTTGATCAGCACTCAGCATTTGTTTATTGTTGTCGTTCATTTAAACCGCTATGCGCATAGAGCGTGAGGGAGGGAGAGAGAGAGCGCGTGAAGGAGAGAGAGCGCGTGAAGGAGAGAGAGCGCGTGAAGGAGAGAGAGAGAGAGAGCGCAAGAGAGAGAGCGAGCGAGCGAGAGGCCAAGGTCTGCGGTCTTGGCCATTAGTTCATTTACTTATTTTTGTGTCGGTAATATGTTGTTAAATCTGTTTAAACATAAATAAATTACCTATACAAGTAGTTGTCTCATTGTATTAATTTGTCCTGTTATTGATGTGCCTAATGCGCAACCAGAAATTAGAATATGTTCGAATATATGCGTTTTTTTTAAAGGGAATATTCAAACGTCATTTTTGAGCCATTTTGACAGCCCTACAGACCACCAATATAAAAGTGACTGCTCACAGCCAACCTGTAGCTGCAAGCAAACTCCATTATAACTCTTTGTATTGTGCATTTTGAGTCCATGAAAGTTTTATGTAAAATTATCTGCATGGCGTCATCCCATTGTAAGTGATGCAGGAATGAAAATGTGGAGCCAGCGGGAGAATACAGTTGTGAAGATGGCCACACAACACGGAAGCAAACCAGGAAGCTAGAAAAGCAGCAGTGGTGCCATGTGAGGGTCTCGTCAAGTATGTTGAAGTTAGTCATGTTCATGTTCAGTGTTTTGTGTTCAAGCACTTCCTGTTTTATTTTTGTACTCACCTTTTCCCTCTCGTTTCAGACCCAGACTTCCTCCCTTTGTGATATTTTCCCGCCTTGGTAATTGTCTGCCCTGCCCCTGATTGGCTTCACCTGTGTTCACTCCCCTCATGTATAAATAGTCCTCGTCTCCCTTTGTCCTTGGATGTGTTCGCCCAGTTTAGGTGTACTCCTGTTCTGTACCAGTATCTGGTGTAGGTCGTTATATTTGATCCTCTTTGTGAGCGCCTTTTGTTTGTTTATTTTGCAACCTCTTTTGAGAGCGTTTTTTTGTTGTTCCATGAAAGAAAAGGAAATAAATACTTTTTTGTTGAACGCTGAGAACGGAGTCGTGCATTTGAGTCCCTCAGTCTGTCTCAGGTCGTGACAGAACGAACTGACCAAAATATGGACTCAGCTGACTCGAAGAGATTCCAAACCGCCCTCTCTGCACAGGGCACCAAGATATCGCAGCATGAGGTACAGCTGAGCACAATCGGTCATGGGGTGAAGCCTCTGTCACCTCCCAGATCAACCACCTGGCGGAGCAACTACACCAAGTCCTCACTCACCTGGGGACGCCACCTCCAGCAACACCACCTGCGGAGAACCTTGTAGCCGCACCGCTCATTAGCCAGGCGGCTCCCATGTCTCTGCATTTGGCCTCCCCAGAGAAGTTTTCGGGGGACTCAGGGGACTGTAGAACTTTCTTAGTTCAGTGCGATCTGCACTTTCAAGCACAACCCAGCCGCTTTTGTGTCGGACCGAGCTAAAGTTGCATTTATGGTGTCTCATTTAACTGGCAGAGCTGCTGCTTGGGCTACAGCAGAATGGTCCAGAGACTCTCACATCTGCCAGTCACTCAGTGTTTCAAGATACCAAGATACCATGAGCAAAATATCACACCTCACCTGCTAGAGAAGCCTCTCAGGCTCTTATGCAGATCAAGCAGCGCCATCGCCAAGTAGTCAATTATGCAATTGCGTTCCGCACAGTAGCCGCAGATAGCGGGTGGAACACACCAGCTCTAATAGACGCTTTTATGAATGGACTCTCAGAGCCCATAAAAGATCTTTTGGCTCCCTTGGAGTTACCTCAGGATTAAGAAGCCATCATAGCCATGTCAATTTGTGTGGATAACAGACTCAGAGAGAGAGGAAGAGAACAACAACGGACTGCAGTTCCTCCGGGTATCCAACCTTCAAGGACCTCTTCCTTCCCCACAACGACGGGTTCCGAGAGACCAGCATCATCACAAGAATCCGAGGAGCCGATGCAGCTGGGGAGGACCAAGATCTCATCAAAGGAGAGACAGCGTCGTCTACAGGAGGGCTGTTGCTTCTACTGTGGACAGCTGGGCCATCAACTCGCCACCTGCCCGGAAAAGATCAAGCTCACCAGCCAGGAGGAGGGTGCTGGTGAGCAGGGTTGCTTCTGCCTTTCCTCCTCGATCCTTGACTCGGGTAAAACTCTCCATAAAGGACCAGACTGTAACTCAGGGGGTGTTAATCGACTCCGGGGCAGACGAGAGCCTCATAGACTGGAATCTAGCCCAACAGAACCAGGTAAAGACAATTCCTCTGTCGAACCCTGTTAATGCAAGTGCCTTAGATGGTCGTCTATTGTTCAGAGTCACTCATTGTACTGAACCCATACAGGTGATGATAGGAGACAACCACACAGAGTTTATGCAGTTTTACTTATTCAACTCAGCGCAGCATCCACTGATTTTGGGTTTCCCATGGCTTAAAAAGCATAATCCACACATTGATTGGCGCTCTGGCAAAATTAAGGGGTGGGGAGAGGGCTGTGAACACTCATGTAAAGGGACTTGTGGGACCAGGAATAACACTTCAGAGGTGCTGAGGACTGAACTAAGCATCGACAATGACTCGGACTATCCGGACTTATCTAAAGTACTGGCATGTTATCACGACTTAAAAGAAGCTTTTAACAAGACAAAAGCCATGTCACTGCCCCCTCATCGACCTTTCGACTGCGCCATTGACTTGCTACCTGGTGCGCCCTTCCCCAAGGGGCGTCTTTACTCCATTTCAGGGCCGGAGAGAGCGGTATGGACGAATACATCACCTCCTCGCTCAAAGCTGGAATAATTCGTCCGTCCTCCTCTCCCGCTGGTGCAGGCTTCTTCTTTGTAAGTAAGAAGGATGGTTCTCTAAGACCATGTATTGACTATAGCCCCCTTAATGCCATAACAGTCAAGAATCATTACCCTCTCCCACTGATCACATCTGCCTTTGAACTGCTCCAAACAGCCAAGGTATTCACCAAACTAGATCTCCGGAACGCCTATCATCTCATCAGAATCCGAGGAGATGAATGGAAGACTGGTTTTAACACCCCTAGTGGACATTATGAGTATCTGGTCATGCCTTTCGGTCGATGCAATGCCACAGCAGTATTTCAGACATTTGTTAATGACACTTTGCTAGAGTTTTTGAATGTGTTTGTCTACCTCGAGGACATTCAGATTTTTTCCCCAGACGAGGATACTCATGAAATTCACGTTTGTCAAGTTCTGCAGAGGCTGTTGGAAAATCAACTTTACATCAAGGCGGAGAAGTGTGAGTTTCATGCAGCCACTGTCAGCTTTCTGGGCTACATTGTCACAGCCAACAAAATACAGATGGACCCAACTAAGGTCAGTGCAGTGGCCAATTGGCCAACTCTGGACAGCTGCATGCTCTCACCTCCTCTAAGGTACCTTTTCGATGGACCCCGAGGCCGAGACAGCCTCAAAGAAAGGTTCACCACCGCACCTGTATGTAGCCCAGGCTTCATTAGCTGTAGGAAAAATTAAAAGAAAAAGAGTCTGTTTATTTAGTCTGAATGAGTGTATGAGAGGGATAGCTAGCATCTAATGGGTTAACTGAACCACGCAGCGCAGAGAGAGCGGCGCGTCATGACGTCACGGGCCAATCGCGTTGCAGCAGGCCCGGACTGGCCATCGGGAGAACCGGGAGGTTTCCCGAAGCGCCGGCCTATGATTGGCCTGCTGGCCTGCGTCTCTCTCTCTCTCTCTCTCTCTTTTTTTTTTTAAGTCTGCCGGTCAGCCGGCGCCGCGGCTATCTGACTTTTTTTTTTCTAAGTCAGAGATGCAGGCCTGGCCAATCAGAGGCCACTCAGGCCAGTAGCATGTGAGGAGGACAAGACGATTGGTTTGTTTTGATTAACACCCGCCCCAACAGTCCGTATCAACCACACAGACAGCGTGCGGAGGAAGGGGTGTGTGTGACACTGATGCTGCAGTCGCAGTGTGTAGCGAGCGCCGAGCAGAGAGGGAGAGTCGAGGCTTCGACTAGTACTGTAAACCATGGACCCCAACCCCCCCGGTAAAAAAAAAAGAAAAGGCGGTGCCGAGAGGGAGAGAGAGAAAAAAAGAAAGGCGCTGGAGGAGGATGCGGCCAAATGCCGTAAACTGACAAATTTATTCAGGCCCCCGCCCAGCCAAGATACCTCTGCAAGTAAGTTATGTAAAAAACAACAACAACAACAACACAAAAAAAAAACACTGGTTCTTGAGGTCCAGGGACCTGGGTCCTTGAGGCTGTACACTTTTACACAGTAGGCTATAGGTCATGATATTAAACGAACCACTTTTTTATTTACTGTTATCATTCCATTATTATGTATATGAATACAAGGGCACATTTAGTGAGACATAGGCTACACTATCTTACTGTATGAACTATAGTGTATGGAAAAACACTGTAAGCATATGTTTGCTATTCAAAGGTGGTGATGGTGATGACACAAGTCCTGCTGGTACTTCAGGAGAAGCCAGTGCAGAGCAGTTGGCAGAAGGTACAGAATAATTTCTAGAGCAACAACATGCAAGTTGCAGACATAACACCAACAGGCACTGCCATTTGACATAAATGGCTCTCATTTGTAATACGGTAATAGCTGCCATTCTATTAAGCACTAGTGGTGTTGAATTTTGCTGTCTGTTGCTGACTTGCTGTTATGTATCCCAGCCCTATATTAGAATATGAGTCAATATTATGTGATTGCTTATTAGGAACTATACTCTCGGACTGTATTATACATTGCGTCTATCAGAGTGTGCATGTTCTGTGAACATGTATTCAAAGGCTGTCCCCTCATAGCTGATTAATTGTTTGATTTGGACTTTGTTGTCTTTGTTTATTAGGTTATATTGTAGGCTACACATAAAAATTATGCCAAAGAGGCAGTTGACATTCCACATGATATGATGTTTAAGTAACCTTGGCACTGCATTAAAACTTTATTCTCTTCTAGTAAGTGTGTTAGTGGATTTTGCTGAGGATTGTTGTGTTACTGTATTTTACGAGCCCGGCCCCAAACACAAAAGTTACTGTATATTCCTAACTTAGTTTGTACATGGGTCCCATATTTGAACTTCTATTTGGAATGCATGTAGGTGTGGGCGTGAACGTGCGCGTGTGGGCAAGGCCAGGGTGGCCTGGTTACATGACTGACTCCTGGCCTGAAAAAGTCTCCCAGTCCGGCCCTGCGTTGCAGTTACAAACAGCACTCAAGGAGATAGGAGATCAGGAGGAGAAGTTTGCACTGTCCGGCTGCATGAGGAACGCTTAAAAAAAAGTTATCTGAAAGTGGTTAAAAAAGAGTGAAATGGTCAGAATCCACCGCGAGTTGAACCCACGGAGTTCACGGTTGATGATACAAGCTCGGCGGTGAGTTATTGTGCAATTTGACGGAGTTAGCGTTGAGTAAAAGTGGTGTTAGCCGCCATGCTGATTTAGCTGCTAAACCGCTAATGTAATGTTACCTGTGTGTGTTAGCCGCCAGTGTTAATTTAGCTGCTAAATGCTAATGCGATACCATGTGCGTTAGCCACTAGGGTAGCAGGCTATGTGAATTGCATTGAACTCGGCCGACAACAGAGCTAATGGACGAGCTAACGACTAATATGGGGGGTTAATTCAGACAAAATGCTGAGCTATCGTGTGAATGTGAGTGAATGCGTGTGTGGTTCGTGAACACGGTGTATCGGCAGTACCGTGTGTGTGCCGCGTGTGTAGCCGTGTGTGTGCACATCGGGTGTGCAGCGTGTGTGTACGTGCGCCAGGTGTGTGTGCATTGTGTGCGTGTGAGGAAAAAGAGGGATGAATTCATTTTATTTCTTTATTTCATCCAAAGGATTGATGTTAAAAAGGTTTAATTTGAGTTATTTGAGAAATTTCATGTGATTTACACTGGATTTACACTGGTAAAAATAGACCTGTAAGAAAAAGTAGTAGTGATAGTAATATATTTTATTATTATAAATAACTATTTTTGTTTATTTAAATTCATACATAGGTCATATTTATGTTATTTATTTTAACTCAGAATTAATGACCTATATTAATTTAATTTAACTGAAATGAATGAATGCGACCTGTTCTATAGGTCAGGGTTTTGAGAGGATGAGACTGGTGACACTTGATGTTGGAAGAGAGGACATCAGCGACACCAGCAGTCAAAGATAGAGAGAGGATATCAGCACTGGATAGCCACCAGGCGACTTCCAGATACCTGTTGGATCAACGGATCCAGAAGAACCAGATGGCGAGCCGGAACGGAGGAACGCAGGAACGCAGGACTACTGAACCTACCTCCCAAACCTGCGGTGTGGTAGGACAGTGAGATAAACAAAGATTAAAGGGCCCCAATGAAACAGAAAAAACACTGAGCTCATAGCAAATGAACGAAAAGACAATACAGACTGAACAAAAATTTTTTTTTATTTTCTTTTATTTTGCGCGCAGTTTGTTATTTTTCACATTGTATTAAAAATTGTTGTCATATTGTTCCTATTGTTGATGACAATACATTTTGAAAACTAAACCTTGTGTGAGTGTGTTCAATGTTGGTATTCCATCCTGGGCTCCATGAGCGTTGCCTTAGACTTCTGATAACTAGTCCAAACTGTGAACTGAAACTGAAACCAAACATTAGCACATCTAACTTCATTAGGCAAACAGGGGTTACAGTGTAAAGTGGCGAGCCAGCCAGGAGCCCAGGGAAGGTGACATCAATATTGCTTCATTGAAACATGGATTTTATCCAGGGATCGAGTGTCAAAATACCCAACGCAGTCATTGTTGATGGTATAACCGGATTAGCTCAGGATGAAGAAGTGATTGACTTCCTTAAGAAGTATGGTGCCATTCAGCGCACTCTTTTGTATGATGATGAGTTTCACAAAAACCTGATCGTCGAGTACTTCAGTGGCTCAGCTGTAGAAGCTTTGCAGCCGCTCTTGCCATACAGATACACACTAAAGGGCGATCCCTATGTCGCGTATAATGTTGAGGCTTTAAGTAGTGTTTACACTTCCAAGCTAGGTAGCAATGCTTACCTGACAGAACTAAAAGAGCTAGCAAAGCTAAGTGGCAAGGACTACGAAACAGTCTTAAGAGAAATGATGATGCAGATCGGTAGTGATGTTGGAAGCATGCAACCTGCAGATGAGCCGTCGCCTTTAGCGCTCAGTGAGACCCCTGTGGAATCCCCACAGCCCACCGGTCCTTTTCCAGGTCCACCTCAGAATGTCAGTGGCGAAAACGGTGCTACGTCAGCACCAGTTCATGATGAGAGACGCGTTCCATCCCTTTCTGCGAGTGATGTTAACCCCTTCAGAGGTTCAGAAAGTCGTGGTTGCACACATAGTGAGAAGGGAGGACACAAGTTCTTTCTCGTCCTTCCCTGTCCGACTTCGCTCGTTTTCCGGGAAAACCCAGGCCAGGCCAAATAGTGAAGTAGACTATGACACTTGGCGCTCGCACATTTAACTCCTCTTGAACGATCCCAGCATGTCTCCTCTTCAAGTGTCTCGAAGGATCCTGGAGAGTTTGCTTTCACCTGCAGCAGAAATTGTAAAATGTCTGTGCTCCTATTCACTGCCTTCAGCTTATTTGCAACTTCTAGATTCTGCTTTTGGCGCAGTAGAGGATGGCGAAGAGCTGTTTGCTCAATTCATGAGTACTCTCCAGGATCCTGGCGAAAAGCCAACAGCTTACCTGCAACGGTTGCAGCTCGCGCTTAACCAGGCCATTAAGAGGGGGGGGTTGCACCGGGGGAAGTAGGGAAACACCTCCTTAAACAGTTTTGTAGAGGGTGCTGGGATGCTGCTCTGCTCTCTAGTTTACAACTTGAGCAAAAGAAAAGTTTTCCACCTTCGTTTTCAGAGCTTCTGCTAATCCTTCGTACTGAGGAAGACAGACAGGCAGTCAAGGCTAGTTGCATGAGAAAGCATGTGGGATCCACAAAGCAGAGAGTTCAGCTCCAGTCACAAAGCAGCTTAGTTTTGAGTCAACAGAGACCCAGCCCAGTGCCATTGATGAACTTGGTAGCTAGTCTCCAGAGTCAGCTAACCAACTTAGCGTCCCAGAAAAAGCCCAGGAAGTTAAGTGATAGGGGTGCTACAGGAAAAACACAAGACAGAGTGTTAGCATCACACAGTACACAACCAGACATTTCAAAGCATCCAAGAAAGAACTACAAAAACAAACCCAGACCTTGGTATTGCTTTGATTGCGGGGAAGACGGACACATATCGACATTTTGCACCAATGACTCAACCCCGATTTTAGTGACTGAAAAGAGAAGACAGTTAGAGGATAGACAGCGTGCATGGGAACGACAGAACCACCCTTACTTACCTTTAAACTAGACTCAGTCCCTGTCGTGGGGCAGACGGGCTGCAGAGAAGCAACCACGCTCCTCAAAGAACCGCAAGGTTCAAAAGTGTACAATTTCAGAACACTCTAAAAGAAGCCACTTTTTCAAGCTTCCTTCTGGGTTGGTCGGTACCAGAAGTACAGCTGAAGTGACCATCAACAGTAAGAAAGTTAACTGTCTCCTTGATACGGGTTCACAGGTTACCACCGTTCCCCATTCGTTTTATGAACAGCACTTACCTGAACAAGACATCAAACCCTTGCACGATCTCCTTGAGGTAGAGGGAGCAAACGGACAAGCCGTACCTTACCTAGTTACATTGAAATGACTGTCGTCTTTCCACAGACTTAACTTGATGTTCCGATCGAGGTACCTACCCTTGCTTTGGTTGTGCCTGATATCAAGGCCACCTCAGAGTCTCTTGTGCTTATTGGTACCAACACCATGGATGTCTTGTATGACACATTCTCCGAAGGTGAGCCAACCAACTATCAGCCAGCCCACTACGGCTATCAAGCTGTGATCAAGGTCCTTGAACTCAGACGCAGACAGGCTTGTGATAGCAATGGCATGGTGAAGCTACAAGGGAGAAACCCTGAGGTTGTTCCGGCTGGAAAGACCGTTGTCATCGAGGGTATTGCTGGAGTTAACGACTTCCAGAATGAGAAGACTGTTATTGTTGAGCATTCATCTTCATCTCCTTTGCCTGATGGCTTAATAGTGAAGTCTTGCTTGGTTGATCTTCCCAACCAGCGACCCTTTAAGCTACCAGTCGTTGTTAGTAATGTATCTGAACATGATGTTGTCATCTCTGCAAGGTGTAAACTTGCAGACATCAGTACTTACCAGAGTGTCTTGTCCGAACAGCAGCAATCAAGTCAAACAGCCGATGCTGAGTCATCTCAGACGTCGAACTTGCACTTCAACTTTGGCGATTCACCAACCCCACCTGATTGGAGAGAGCGCTTCGTCCAGAAGCTCCATAGCATGCCGGAAGTGTTTGCGCAACACGACTTGGATTTTGGGCGAACAGATAAAGTGTCACATCATATCAAGCTTTCAGATGAGACTCCTTTCAAGCTGCGGCCTCGGCCAATTCATCCGGCTGATGTTGAAGCCGTTCGCAAGCACATTCAAGAACTCTTGCACACTGGTGTAATAAGGGAGTCTGAGTCACCTTTTTCGTCCCCAATTGTAGTGGTCAGAAAAAAGAACGGTACAGTCAGACTCTGCTGAATCTGCAGACGATAAAGGACGCATACGCGCTTCTCAAGCTTGAAGACACTTTCTCTGCACTTTCAGGTTCTCAGTGGTTTTCGGTCCTTGATCTGAAGTCTGGTTATTACCAGATTGAAGTCGAAGAGAAAGACAAATCCAAGACGTATATTTTGACCACTGCGTAACTCGATGCAACGAGTTATAGATGGCTTGCAACATTGTCTACCTTTTCATTCAAATTGTGTACAGACCGGGCAAACTAAACTCAGACACCGACGGACTGTCGCGCAGACCCCATGATGAACTGTCGGACGATTCCAAGTCGCAGAAGGAGAGGGAGCGTATCTGTCAGTTCACTCGCGACCATCTCTCTGACCCAGACAATATAGACGCTGTCGACCAAGCTGTTGTTCAAGCCATTTGTGAGAGGCAGTTTGTCTACAGTGACAACCTTGATTTTCATGGTGGTGCTACTTTGGTTGAAACTCTTACCACCTCCACAAGAGCTGTACCTGACAGCTATGGGAAAGAGGATCAGCTTGGAGGATTGCCGTTCATCCCTCACTTAACTGAGGTCGAGTTAGCAAGCAAACAAAGGGCAGATCAATGTTTGAGGCATGTCATTCACCAACTTGAGTGCGGGGAGAAGCCACCCCCCACACTACGGGGCGAACTCCCAGAACTTCCACTCTTGTTGAGAGAGCTACAGCGCCTTGAGCTCCTCAATAATGTTCTTTACCGAAGACGTCAAGTTGACGCTCAGAGTTCTTATCAGCTGGTCTTGCCAGCTGAGCTCCGTGACATGGTCTTGATGAGCTTACATGATCACATGGGACACATGGGTGCTGATCGTACCCTAGATCTTGCCAGGACGAGGTTCTTTTGGACTAAGATGGCTTTAGATGTTGAAAACAAGGTGAAAACTTGCGGCAGATGTGTACGCCGAAAGGCATTGCCAGAGAAAGCGGCACCGTTAGTCAATATCAACACTTCGAGACCTCTTGAGTTTCTTTGCATGGATTTCCTTTCGTTGGAACCCGACAGCAGTGGAACGAAGGACATCCTTGTCATCACAGATCACTTTACGAAGTTTGCGGTTGCCATTCCAACGGCCAACTAGAAAGCCCGAACCGTGGCGAAGTGTCTGTGGGACAATTTCATTGTACATTATGGGTTCCCAGAAAGACTTCATAGTGATCAGGGACGCAATTTCGAGTCTCACATGATAAAGGAACTTTGTCAAGTAGCCGGCATACATAAGGTGAGGACAACGCCGTACCACCCTCGTGGTAACCCTGTCGAGCGATTCAATTGCACCTTATTGAACCTGCTTGGTACCTTGGAGAATCAAGAGAAGTCACGGTGGCGTGAGTTTGTCAATCCCTTAGTCCACGCGTACAACTGTACAAGGAACGAGGTAACTGGGTTCACGCCATACGAACTCATGTTCGGCCGCCAGCCTCGCTTACCGGTCGATCTCGCTTTTGGTTTGCCTGTGCAGGGTGGTCAGCACATGTCGCGTTCTCAGTATGTTCAGACTCTTAAGTCTCGTCTTCAGGAAAGCTACAAGATGGCTACAACAAATGCTGCTAAAACAGCAAGCCAAAACAAGATATGACAGGTGTGTAACAGCATCAGGCTTGGATATTGGAGACCGAGTTCTCATCAGAAATGTCCGCTTACGCGGAAAGCACAAAATTTCTGATAAATGGGAAGCAACGGTCCATGTTGTGGTAAGTAGAGCTGGAACACTCCCAGTGTACACAGTCAAACCCGAGAACCGGGAGGGTCCTTTGAGAACATTACATCGGGACTTACTACTTCCGTGTGGATACTTACCGACGGAGGACAGCCATCCTGTCCCACAGTCCAGGAAGCGTAGGCCGTCCACTCGTGCAAATCCTTCCATAGATGAAACAACCCCCTCGGACGAGGAGGAAGATGAGATCATCCCAATCTATTGGTTCAGGGATTCTTCAAGTGCTCAGGTCCCAACTTTTCAGAGCACAGCTCAGTTGGATCCAGGGATTTCCCTTGAGCAAGAAACACAAATTCAGATACTTCCACTTGATCATCTTGTCGAGAGTTCTCCAAATGTTCAACGTGTTGACTTACCGGAAAGTGACAAAGAACTATTTAAGCTTGACTGTACTACAGACGTCCCCCTGGTACTTGACCAGCCCGACAGTGAGCAAAGTGACATTGAACATTCAACTACTGACATAGCCGCAGCGGCTGAACCAATGGACTTGACTGAAAATGACATTCATGACACACGTACCTGTCACAAACTTCCAGATGTTCCAGATGACACTGGTGACAATGAGACAGTAGGTACATGTACATGTCAAACACATGAGCAAGAACAGGTTAGTTCTGTCAGACGTTCAACACGGACTAAGGACCAACCTAACAGACTCACATACACAGAAATAGGTAGTCCATTGTTAGCTATGATGCAGTCATTCCTTCGTGGCTTATCCACAGTGGTTGATACTGCCTTGAACGATAATCCTGTAGGTTCCTCTTCTTTAACTTCCCAGGTAGTAGCTACTCAGCCTTTGCCATGTCCGGGGACGTACATGAGCTCAGGGGGGGAGAGTGTAGCCCAGGCTTCATAAGCTGTAGGAAAAATTAAAAGAAAAAGAGTAAAAGTCAGTTTATTTAGTCTGAATGAGTGTATGAGAGGGATAGCTAGCATCTAATGGGTTAACTGAACCAGGCAGAGCAGAGAGAGCGGTGCGTCATGACGTCACGGGCCAATCGTGTAGCAGTTACGCACAGCACTCGAAGAGATAGGAGATCGGGAGGAGAAGTTTGCACTGTCCGGCTGCATGAGGAACGCTTAAAAAAAAGTTATCTGAAAGTAGTTAAAACAGAGTGAAATGGTCAGAATCCATCGCGAGTTGAACCCACGGAGTTCACGGTTGATGATACAAGCTCGGCGGTGAGTTATTGTGCAATTTGACGGAGTTAGCGTTGAGTAAAAGTGGCGTTAGCCGCCATGCTGATTTAGCTGCTAAACCGCTAATGTAATGTTACCTGTGTGTGTTAGCTGCCAGTGTTATTTTAGCTGCTAAATGCTAATTCGATACCATGTGCGTTAGCCACTAGGGTAGCAGGCTATGTGAATTGCATTGAACTTGGCCGACAACAGAGCTAATGGACGAGCTAACGACTAATATGGGGGGTTAATTCAGACAAAATGCTGAGCTATCGTGTGAATGTGAGTGAATGCGTGTGTGGTTCGTGAACACGGTGTATCGGCAGTACCGTGTGTGTGCCGCGTGTGTAGCCGTGTGTGTGCACATCGGGTGTGCAGCGTGTGTGTACGTGCGCCAGGTGTGTGTGCATTGTGTGCGTGTGAGGAAAAAAAGAGGGAGGAATTCATTTTATTTCTTTATTTCTTTATTTCATCTAAAGGATTGATGTTAAAAAGGTTTAATTTGAGTTATTTGAGAAATTTCATGTGATTTACACTGGATTCACACTGGTAAAAATAGACCTGTAAGAAAAAGTGATGATAGTAATATATTTTATTATTATAAATAAATAAATATTTTTGTTTATTTAAATTCATACATAGTTCATATTTATGTTATTTATTTTAACTCAGAATTAATGACCTATATTAATTTAATTTAACTGAAATGAATGAATGCGACCTGTTCTATAGGTCAGGGTTTTGAGAGGATGAGACTGGTGACACTTGATGTTGTAAGAGAGGACATCAGCGACACCAGCAGTCAACGATAGAGAGAGGATGTCAGCACTGGATAGCCACCAGGCGACTTCCAGATACCTGTTGGATCAACGGATCCAGAAGAACCAGATGGCGAGCCGGAACGCAGGATTACTGAACCTACCTCCCAAACCTGCGGTGTGGTAGGACAGTGAGATACACAAAGATTAAAGGGCCCCAATGAAACAGAAAAAACACTGAGCTCATAGCAAAAGAACGAAAAGACAATACAGACTGAACACAACACTATTTTTTTATTTTCTATTATTTTGCTGTATTGATGACAATACATTTTGAAAACTAAACCTTGTGTGAGTGTGTTCAATGTTGGTGTTCCATCCTGGGCTCCATGAGCGTTACCTTAGACTTCTGATAACTAGTCCAAACTGTGAACTGAAACTGAAACCAAACATTAGCACATGTAACTTCATTACGCAAACAGGGGTTACATTGCTCACCGTTCCTGACCCCCAACGACAGTTTGTGGTGGAGGTGGACGCTTCCAACGAGGGCATTGGGGCGGTGTTGTCCCAGAAGTCTGCTCAAGACAACAGGATGCATCTCTGCGCTTATCTGTCACGTAAGTTGACTCCGGCAGAACGGAACTATGATGTGGGTAACAAGGAACTATAAGCTGTCAAAGCAGCGCTGGAAGAATGGAGGCACTGGTTAGAGGGGGCAGACCAACCTTTTTTAGTCTGGACAGACCACAAGAACCTGGAGTACATCAGAAAAGCTAAACGAATAAATTCACGCCAGGCCAGATGGACCCTGTCCTTTAGCAGGTTCAACTTCACACTGTCTTTTCGACCAGGTTCACAAAATGCCAAACCAGATGCTGTGTCTCGCCTTTATGACCCTGAACCTGTTGCCAAAGAACCCGAAACTATCCTTCCACTGAACTGTGTGGTTGGAGCGGTGTCATGGCAGATAGTATCTGATGTGAAGCAGGCGAATGTCGTGAGCCCAGCACCTAGTGGGTGTCCAAGTAACCGTTTGTTTGTGTCCAGTGTCATTACGCTCTAAGGTAATCCACTGGGCTCACACGTCCATGCTCACGTGTCATCCAGGTGCCATGGTCCCACATCTCCATGGACTTTGTGACCGGATTACTACCGTCTAAAGGTAACACCACCATCCTGACCGTGGTCGACCGATGCCTTGTTCGGTGCCTTGTCTCCCAAGACCAAGCCACCTGGTGTGACCACCTCACCTGGGTGGAATACGCCCACAACACCCTCCCCTCATCCGCCACAGGCCTCTCACCCTTCCAGTGTGCCAACGGCTACCAGCCTCCCCTGTTCCCTGAGAATGTGAAGGAGATTACGGTTCCCTCAGCTCATGCCATGGTCAGACGCTGTCGGATTTGGGCTGGTGCTCGGCGGGTACTCCTGCGGAGTTCAGCTCGGATGAAAGTGGCAGCAGACCGACACAGACGACCGGCCCCTCTCTACAGGCCAGGCCAGTGGGTGTGGCTGGCAACCAAAGACTTACCTCTTCAGGTGCACTCCAAGAAGCTGGCTCCCAGGTTGTGGGGCCATTTCCAATATCAAAAGTCATTAATCCCGTTTCTGTGCGTCTGCGTCTACCCGGGTCACTAAAGGTACACCCCACGTTTCATGTCGGCAAGATCAAGCCCATCAAGGAAAGCCCTCTGGTGCCCGCCGGGGGCATGGTGTACACGGTCAAGAAGCTTCTGGCAGTCCGCAACCGGAGCCGTGGGAAACAGTTCTTGGTGGATTGGGAGGGTTACGGTCCAGAAGAGCGTTCCTGGATCCCGTCACGTTTCATTGTCGACAAAGACTTGATTGCTGACTTTGAAGCCTGTCACCCAGAGGCTCCTGGGCCGTCAGGAGTCAGCTGTAGAGGGGGGGGGGGGGGTACTGTTATGTCTCGTCAAGTATGTTGAAGTCATGTTCATGTTCAGTGTTTTGTGTTCAAGCACTTCCTGTTTTATTTTTGTACTCACCTTTTCCCTCTCGTTTCAGACCCAGACTTCCTCCCTTTGTGTTATTTTCTCGCCTTGGTAATTGTCTCCCTGATTGGCTTCACCTGTGTTCACTCCCCATGTATAAATAGTCCTCGTCTCCCTTTGTCCTTGTCAGTTCATCTTGTTCATGTCATGGATGTGTTCGCCCAGTTTAGGTGTACTCCTGTTCAGTATCTGGTGTAGGACGTTATATTTGATCCTCTTTGTTTGTTTATTTTGCAACCTCTTTTGAGAGCGTTTTTTTTTGTTCCATGAAATTAAAGGAAATAAATACTTTTTTGTTGAACACCGAGAACGGAGTCGTGCATTTGAGTCCCTCAGTCTGTCTCAGGTCGTGACAGAGGGAAGCTGAGCTCTCAGCTGCAATTAAAGCTGAGAGTGAGATTACTACTATGAATTGGACTTCTGCTACTGCTAACCTTCACATCTGGGAAATTAAAATTAAAGAAATCCACGCAGATTTAGAGAAATTGTCCAACTGGTGAACTCTATTTCCCCCTCCCACACTAGATATAAATGGTTGCATTGTAAAGTGCATCGCCTACACAAACCAAATTACCATCTCTGCAGATTTTTTTTTTATATTTCTCTGAAGGATACATTATGTTGAGTGGTTGTTATCCACATACTGTAGCTGACCTTTTGGAAACTTCCTTTATGCAAAACCGCCAATGCACCCAAAAACCATGTGTCTTATTGTACCCTTATTTCACTGCCTTTAATGTGATAACACAATGGGTCCTAGTTTTGTAGACCAGGCGCACTTTGCAAGTTTCGTGCACCGCGCAGGCTCACCTCCCGTCACTCCCACCCACGCAAGTGGGAAAGAGGAAGGAGAAGAAGGCGTGAGTGGGAGACGAGGAGGAGACGAGGCGTGGACTGGGATTAACACAGCCGATTCAGATCTTCACCAATCAAATGAGCTCCTCTCCTCACCTTTAATGCGTTAGGGGAGGTTCAGTGCAAGTTCCGTCACTTGACAACCCGATGACAGAAGCAGCAGCGCCGCTCCCACCACGCGCATCACACACTGTGCGCGCGTATCATAATAATAACAATGCCGATATTATAAAAAACAGGAGAGAGAGAGGGAGATGTTTTGGTCCGAGAGGCTGAGTTTCCGTTACGCGTGCCATCCGCCTTTGATCTGACGTCAGATGTGACGGGCCAATCTATATAGATATAAATTCATGTGTTGATTCAATTAGTTGCATTAAATAGTGTTTGTTGTGATTATTTATTGCATTTAAATGGTCGTGGAACTGTGAAACCTGCCTGTGAGGTCTTGGTGACGTGTGCGCACTGTGCGCCGTCAGCCAAACTTCCACTCCGCCAGCTGTGATTCGCCTTGAATGAATGGACTTTATTTGCGCCTTGCACCTTGCGCCGAGAGTAGACCAGGTTGGAGCTGGCGAGCTTTCAGCACAGTCTTGGCGAGGCTTTTTGCCACGAAACTTCCGCTACGCCAAGCTGAATCTGTGATGCCTCCCCCTGCTGCGCCGCCACACCCATGTTGGCGCAGGCGATCCAACAAACTGCCAAACTGACCGTGCGCCAGGCTGCGCGGGTCGAAACTTGCATTGCGCCGGCTCCGCCACCCTGCGCAGCCCTGCGCCACGAAACTAAGGCCCAATGTGTCAAAATGACTCCCCTAAATATGTCACAGCACATGTAGTAATGGGAAATTATTTTAGGTAATTAATGACTACCAGTAACAAAGAGGCGATACATACAAGAAATGCCTTTGGCTGTCAATCAACAATAAAAGGCTGAAGACCTCACTGGAAAATCCTGGATGAGGTTGACATTCCACCCGTTCAGCCAGTGTAGTGCTTTCGACAGCATGGTGGGACCATTGGTCAGGTTTGCCCCGGTCCTCCTCTTGTGTCAATTGCCAAAATTAGCATCCCAACTAATGAAAGATGCACCTTGATAACCTATCTAGCACAAAGGCCATCTGTTGGTCAGGTTAGTAAATGGCCTCATTTATATAGCACTTTTGTCCAAAACGCTTTACAGGAAAGACTGACATTCACCTGCATACACACATTCACACACTGACAGCGGAGTCAACCATGCAGGGCGACAGCCAGCTCGTCAGGAGCAATTGGGGTGAGGTGTCTTGCTCAGGAACATCAGGCACTAGGCTAGGAGGAGCCGGGGATCGAACCAGCAATCTTGCGGTTACCAGCCAACCTGCTCTACCTCCTGAGCTAAACCTCCCCAGTTAGTGATGCTAACAGTCCCTGTCCCCACAATCTTGTCCAAATATGTCACTGTTGTATTGTTGTATTCTATGCAGTCATATTGTTAGTTTTTTTTTTTGTAAACACGGCATTCAAACTTCACCCCTACTCCTCAGCTCAGCGAGTGAGCAAGCGAGGGAGAGAGAGGGCAGTGGTGGTCAAGCAAGCTAGAGAGTACTAGAGAGGGATGGGCATTAGTGAGACCAAAGTCATGAATCAGAAGAATAAAGCATTATTATTTTTTATTCTGTCATGCCAGTTACATTCTGAAGCACAAATGCAAATATGCACACCTCCTCGCAAACCTGAGGGAAGGTGCCTTTTTTATGCAGCCCAATACATGCATCATCCTGCTGTGGCCTGTCTTCTCACTCTTTGTCTCCGGCCTGTGAGGTGTGTGAGTACGCCAAGTGGCATGAAAGAGGTGTTTGGTCTGGGAATGAGAAAAGGCTGCACACCCTTTTATTGGCTAAAGGTTACACCCGCAAGGTGGGGTCAAATGCTCTTTGCTGAAGCCCAGAAAAGTTCAGAACACAGCAAAATAATAAGAGAGAAAATACAAGTCGAGGGTAGCGCCTCTGTAGATGGAGAATCCACCGCACACTTGTTGTGGGTCATAAGTGATGATTGTGAGGGATTCATTTTCCATCAGCCTATGTATTGTTTTGGAGGTCATTCTTGAATTGTATAGCTTAAACTGATGGTTTCATTTACAGTCTTTGAAAGCTTTGTCATTTGTAACAGGGACGCTACCCTATTTAAATTTAGGTATTAACAATTAGCGAGACGCACAATTATCGTTGGCTAAGTTCAGAAGACCCAGGTTGACTCATGGAGTGGAGAAGAGGACACTGAAGGCAGCTTTAGGTTTAGCACACCATATTTTTTATAGATTGGGAAACATAGACAGTAATATTAGCAATGATAGACAAAATAGAAATACAAATGGCCATTCGTAAGAATTACTATATACAGTTCATTTCATCAATTGTCATTTGAATGACGTTCAGCGCGCAGTCCACAATTGCCCAAAGGGGAGAGTTCAACTTCGCCGGTAAGGCCAAAGGACACGCTCAGTGCAACGGCCCAATGTTTGATTGTCCAGTGGGAAGGGGAAAAAGTCCGTGTTGGGGGTGAGTGTGTGTAAGGTGTGTATGGGCCGTGCGTGTGTGGCAAAGGCAAGAGTTAGGGAGAGGAGCGGCTGCACAATGGAGCCTCCTACCAGCCCGACAGTGAGCAGTGGAGGTTCAGTAGGTTCCTTCCTGGCGCAGTCTTCAGGCTTTGCGCCCAGGCTAGGCTCTAGCTCGCCATCAAACCTGGCCACAATAATTTCAATATCACAACCCGCAAGCATCCAGGACAAAGGTGCATAGCGGTACCAGTGACTACCTAGACTGCATGGAAATACACTGGAAAAAGAATAACTATAAAGTAGCGTTTCATGTGGCAGGACATATTCAAAGGACTTGGCATATAAACACTATTAAACCGCACCAACCAATACACAGGTAGCGGCTAAGGTAAGCTACATGGATTGTATTAACTCACTCACCAATTCCAACAGTTAAATCAACATACGGCTCGGCATTCAGACGCTCAGCGGCTCCGGTAGTCGGCTCCTACATTTCGACAGTGATTGCATAAGTTTCGGCGTGTTTAATGTTACATTGATTGAGCGTTAATACGACGTACCTGCAGCAAACATTTCCCCAGTGTGCTCCTCTCACTACCGCCGCGGCAAGCCGCACTGGGCTATGTTACCGGTATTACCGGATGCGCTCTGTCAGTGACGGCGTAACGGCGCGACATGATGACGTACGGCCTCACGTCATATTTTATGTTTTAAAAAGACAAGGGAATATTAATAAGGGTTTTTCACCCGGGTTACACCCTCCCCCCTTTAGACCATGCAACCCCCGATGCATGCTACACGTTGTACACTCGAGATTGCAGGTCAGTTGCTGCAGCGGTACGAAGTGCTCCACTATAAGCATCAACAAAACCATGGAATAGCGTCTGTACGACCGAAATAAGCGGATTACCTAATGCCCCATACTGAAGGCGATTAGGAGGTTGACGCTGCCGATTAGAACGTCTGGCGACAGGTATCGACTCAACGACTGGATCAGGTAAGTTCGGGGCTTCAATCGATATCGGAGGTGGACTGAGCAATTGCTCAATTCGGCTGGGCGTCTCTGCTCGGTCAGGAAGCACTGGTTCTTCAACAGGTAGATCTTCAGGAACACAGGTAAGTGGTATCCCTTCAGTTCCAGGGAAGGTTTCACCAGGCTCAAGCTCCTCTTCTTCTGCAGGTAGAGGAGCTTTGGACTCAGCAGAGGACTCCCCATCAGCGGGTAGCACAGTTTCCGGAACAGAGACCACAGGCTTCTCCAAGGACACAGGTGAACCAACAGCCCTGGGTAAAGGCTGAGAACTGACCCCAGAAGAAGGTTCAACAGGTAAACTTTGGAACTGGAATGTAACTGGCTGAATCTGGACCTCATGCACAGTCCATTCATCTTCCTCCTCAACCAGGTCTTCAGTGCGATCAACACTGGCTGGTTTCTGACTCCGGGTTCGAGGACGACGCGGGGGTGTAACTGGCGCTGCATTTGAATCACTACATGCTGTTAGGAAAGGACAGGGAAGAAGTAAATCTCGGTGAAGCGTGCGAATCGGTCCATCTGCCCTGTCCTCAGGCCGCACTGTGTACACAGGCAGGTCTCCAGCACAACGACATACACATCCCGCTCCCATTTGTCCTCAAGTTTATGCTTGCCACGAAGTCTGACATTTCGCACCAAGACTCGATCACCTTCCTCCAGACTCGACGGGGTGACTCGCTGATCAAAGCGGGCTTTATTTCGTTCACCAGATTTTACAGCATTCTTTGAAGCTAGTTGGAAGCTTTCTTCAAGCCTGGACCGCAGGTTCTCAACGTACTGAGAATGAGAAGTAGCTTGATGCTCCCGCACAGGCAAGCCGAAAGCGAAGTCCACTGGAAGACGCGGTGAACGACCGAACATCAGCTCGTATGGTGTAAAGCCGGTGACGTCATTCCGAGTACAGTTGTAAGCATGTACTAATGGTTTCACATAGTCTTTCCATCTAGCCTTCTGCTTGCGCTCCAGCGTCCCAAGCATGCTGAGCAGGGTCCGGTTAAATCGCTCAACTGGGTTCCCCCGAGGGTGGTAAGGGGTCGTTCGGGTTTTTACAATCCCAGCGAGTTGGCAAAGCTCCTTAATCAACTTCGACTCGAAGTCAGGCCCCTGGTCCGTGTGGAGTCGTTCTGGAATCCCGTAGCACACTATGAAGTTCTCCCATAGACATTTTGCCACTGTCTTCGCCTTTTGGTTTGCTGTGGGAATGGCTATTGCAAACTTTGTAAAATGATCAGTGAAGACGAGAATGTCTTTTGTATTGCTTTGATCTGGTTCAAGTGACAGGTAGTCCATGCAGAGTAACTCCAAGGGACGAGTAGTCCTGATGTTAACAAGTGGAGCTGATCTTTCTGGGAGTGCCTTGCGTCTCACACAACGGTTACAGGTCTTGATCGTGGTTTCAATATCAGCTGCCATGCGAGGCCAAAAGAACCGGGAGCGTACAAGGTCCAAGGTCCGCTCGATGCCCATGTGCCCCATGTCATCATGCAAGCTTGTAACCACTATAGACCTCAGCTCCTCCGGTAACACCAGCTGGAACAAGACTTGCTCTCCGTCTTGCCTCCTTCGGTACAAAATGTCCTCTTGCAGCTCAAGGCGGTTCAGCTCCCTCAGCAACAGCACCAGATCTGGCAGTTCTTGCCTTGCTGTGGGGGGAACCTTCTCCCCAGTCTCCATCTGGTGGATCACCTCTCTTATGACTGGGTCAGCACGTTGCTTTTCCTTGAGTGCCAGATGTGACAGGGAGGGAACAACTGGTAAGCCATGGAGGTCCTCGCTGGCATAACAGTCCGGAACGGCTTTAGCTGACAGGCTCAGGGACTCGACCAGGGCGATGGGACTCCATGCCGAACTGCCGGGCTGACCCATGACAAGGCAGCGGTGACAAACGGCAGAGACAACGTCGGTGTCAAGTTCTTCCAATTCACCTGACTTAATGACATGCTCTGCAGTAAACTTGTGGATCAGGTCCCAATCCTCCTGTTCTATCATGTCAGCAGGGTGGCTGTGAGGCCGGCGGGAAAGAGCGTCGGCGTCGAGGTTCTGCTTCCCAGCCCGATATTGCAGCTTAAAAGTGTAGGTGGACAGGGCTGCAAGCCATCTGTGACTGGCGGCATCCAACTTTGCTGTCGTTAACAAGTAAGTGAGCGGGTTGTTATCAGTCAGCACCACAAAGCTGGCTCCGTACAGATAGTCATGAAATTTTTCACACACACTCCACTTCAGCGCAAGAAATTCTAACTTATGGGCCTGATACCTCGACTCACTCACTGACAGACCACGGCTAGCATAGGCGATTACTCTCAGCTGACCCTCCTGCTCCTGGTATAAAGCTGCCCCGAGTCCGGTGGTGCTTGCGTCGGTATGCAAAATATACTGCAGCTTTGGGTCAGCGAAGCCAAGAACTGGGGAACTGGTCAACTTCTCAATGAGCGTTTCAAATGCACTCTGGCAGGTGGGGGACCATCGCTCCCCAAAGGGCTTCTTCGGATCCTGGATCCCTGCTGGACTTGACTTTTTTGAGGCTTTGGAGGTAGGTCCATAACCCCGCGTCAAGTCATTGAGAGGTTTTGCAATGGCAGAGTACCCTTTAATGAACCTCCGGTAGTATCCAGCAAATCCTAGGAACGACTTGAGCTCCTTCAGGGTTCTTGGAATTGGCCAAGACTTTAGAGCGAGGATCTTATCCGGATCAGTCTCGACTCCCTTCTCCGAAACAATGTGTCCCAGGTATTTAACAGACGTCTGGAAGTATTTACATTTCTCGGGAGAAAGCTTCAGACCGTATTCTCTCAAGCGATGTAATACCCGCAGCAACCGCCGCTCATGTTCCTCCAGTGTGTCTGACAAAACAATAAGATCATCGAGGAAAACCAGAACTTCTTTCAAGTGGAGATCTCCCATACTCTTCTCCATTAACCGCTGAAATGTAGATGGAGCGTTTGTTACCCCTTGTGGCATTCGGTTGAATTCCCAAAATCCAATGGGTGTCACAAAAGCCGTTTTAGCTTTATCTTCTTCATTCATTCCAATCTGATAATACCCAGATTTTAAGTCAAGAACACTGAACCATTTGGACCCAGACAAAGCGGACAGAGACTCCTCCAGGTTTGGCAGGGGATAGGCGTCCTTAACCGTCTGTAGATTCAGTTTCCTGTAATCAATACACAACCGTATGTCACCATTCTTCTTACGGACCACGACAATCGGTGATGAAAATGACGACTCCGATTCACGAATGACACCAGCCTCCAGAAGGTCCCTTAGATGTTGTCGAACTGCTTCGATGTCTTGAGGGTGGATGGGCCTGGCTCTGTGCTTGAATGGAGTTTCGTCATGCAACTTTATGTGATGTTTTACCTTGTCGGTGCATCCAAAATCCATGTCACTGAGTGCAAAAACATCAGGTATCTTATTGAGCTTCTCAGTGATTCTCCTCTTCCACTCTGGCGGAATAGATGATTCTCCGAAATCCAACTTCAGAGTAGGGGGAGGTTCTGATGGTGAACTGCTCATTGACACAGTATGTGATAAGATCTGGGGTGAAACTGCAAGCTCAGCGATGGTGGAGAGAGGTGGAATGGTCACATCCTGGTCTGACTCATTGCTGAGGATGACTGGGATCTTCTTATGAAACTGGCTTGGGAGCATAACCAAGGAGTTCTTGACACACAGCCCACCTGGCAGTGGTGAGGCTGGATGCTCCACAAGCGCCCACTGACCAGGAGACCGAATACTGGTGTGGATGGAGCCATCTATCAGGGTGGTGTGGCCAGCAGGGATGCAGATAGGAGACTTGCTGGCTAACCTCACCACTCCATCGCTGCCCACCTGTTGTTGCTGGTGTCGGGTCTGCAGCAGTTTAAGCACTGCTTTGTAGCCATGAGCAGTCGGCTGGAAGTTGGCGTATTCACTCCCCATGCACTGGTTGTAGAGTGGCTCCAGGGTGTTCATTCCAATTAACACTGGGGACTGATGGGCTCTGACGTCGGGAACGACAAGTGCCAGCGTAGAAACATCCAAATCAACTCCCAGGAACTCACTGGGGAATGTAACCACCATCTCCACATATCCAAGATAAGGAACTGCTTGTCCTGCAGCTCCTTCCACTTGCAGTAGATCACACAGGGATTTCACCGGTTGGTCTGCAAAATGCTGGTTATAGAATGTCACAGGGATCGTAGTAACTTGCGACCCCGTATCCAATAGACAATCAAATTCTTCACCAGCGATTTTGATGTTGGCTGTGCAGCGGGATCCGACCAAGCCTTTGGGCAATCTAGCTGGAACAACGGCGGTGGCCTTGGTTACTTCATGACATTCAACATGGTTTCTTTGATTGGGACATTGTGGGTCCACAACAGTTCCAGTTCGCCCCACAACTGGAACTGACTTTAGTTTAAAAGACGTCTTGAAGGAAAGTCTGATTTCTGCCATCTTTGCTGCTTATCACTGAGCTGCTTCTTCTTTGCGGCAACAAGTGCAGAGTTCGGGGGATTATCACAATGGGTCTTTATATGGCCGTCTTCACCACACCGATAGCAGTAGCCGGCCTTGGGAACAGAAGACGGGTTCTTTGATGACTTGCCCGCCCTCTGCCCCTCACCCCACTTGTGGCCTGATGTGGGCTTAAAAGCAGCAGCTTGACTGGAGCTTGAGCTTGGCTGGGCAACAGTGAGAGTGGCAAGCTGCTTCTGTATATCAGCCAGTTGTTGAGCGAGTTGCTGCGTGATGTTGGTGAGTGCAGCAATCTCTCCTCTCTCTGCACTGTCGGGGTATGCATACTGCACGTGGACTGCAGCTCTGGGTCGTGATGATCCGAGATGTTGCTTCATACGGATAGCTTTTGCAGCTTCACGATCTTCCTCAGTTCGCAGAAGTAGCAGGAATTCAGCAAACGATGGGGGATTATATTTACGTTGCTTCAGTTGGAGTTCGTTAATCAGAGAGTTGTCCCAACAGCCACGGCAGAACTGAGTCAGTATGTGTCGACCAAAGTCTTTGTTTAACACTCCCCCTCGTTTCATAGCCTGATTTAGCACCACCTGCAGCCGTTGAAGATAATGGGATGGCTTCTCTCCACCATCCTGGAATGTGTCCATAAATTTGGCATATAACTCATCGCCATCCTGTACCGTCCCATATGCTGATTCAAGTGTCTGTAGGTACACTGCTGCTGGAGTGTCGGGTCTCAAGTACTTAACCATATCAGCAGCAGGTGGTAACAGGCTGTCAAAGATTTTACGTGAGCGTTGTAAGTCGGACACTGCAGGATCTTGTAACAGCAACTCGACTCCGGAACGCCATGTGTCATAGTCTGACTCGGTTTGAGGTCTGGGTGATCTTCCAGAGAAGGCTCTAAGACGCTGTGTGGGATACATAATGCTGTCGTCATTCTTGACAATATGCTCAACCACATAGCGTTGAACTTCAGGTGGGTTAAGGTTGGCGTGTGACATGGCTGGCAACGAAGGTCTTGGGGCGTGTTGGGCTTGGGGGTCTGACTGGGCCTTTGGCCGTGGTTCAGTGCCTTGGTCTGAAGCAGCAGGACCCACTGGAGGACCAAAGGTGGCAACAGAGAGCAGTGGTGAATTTTGCAGACTGACTGTGACACCGGGTGGTGGCTTTCCATCCTCCTCCGAAGGAAACTCAACATCAGTGGCAGTGGGGTTGAGCTGGGAGACTGACTGACCGAGCAGAGACATCACCCCATTAAGGACAACCGCAAAATCTTGGCCGGTCAACTTTGCGACTTTTTGTAATTCGGAGAGGTAGTTCTTAGTTTGCAACTTCCCTACCTCATCCGCGCAGACTGTAGATAGGTCAAAGATCTTATAAGTAACCTCCCCGCCGTTACACTCATATACATATGGTAAGGTTGGACGCAACTCAGCTAATGCAGCGCCCGAATTATATTCCACCACGATCGAATGGTGAAAAGCGGAATCGGGTTCATCAATACGTCCGATATTTGAAACGGAACCATACTGCTGTAAAAAATCGATTACCTCATCATCTGTCTCAGTTTTTGTCGCTTCCGTTATCAAAACTGAATTTGGAATCTTAATGCCACGTTTCTCGAATATGTCCATTGCCACACAAATATATGAATACCAAAAAAAATATTCAGGTCTTTCTCCACTCCTGGCTAGCTCGCCACTTTATGTAACAGGGACGCTACCCTATTTAAATTTAGGTATTAACAATTAGCGAGACGCACAATTATCGTTGGCTAAGTTCAGAAGACCCAGGTTGACTCATGGAGTGGAGAAGAGGACACTGAAGGCAGCTTTAGGTTTAGCACACCATATTTTTTATAGATTGGGAAACATAGACAGTAATATTAGCAATGATAGACAAAATAGAAATACAAATGGCCATTCGTAAGAATTACTATATACAGTTCATTTCATCAATTGTCATTTGAATGACGTTCAGCGCGCAGTCCACAATTGCCCAAAGGGGAGAGTTCAACTTCGCCGGTAAGGCCAAAGGACACGCTCAGTGCAACGGCCCAATGTTTGATTGTCCAGTGGGAAGGGGAAAAAGTCCGTGTTGGGGGTGAGTGTGTGTAAGGTGTGTATGGGCCGTGCGTGTGTGGCAAAGGCAAGAGTTAGGGAGAGGAGCGGCTGCACAATGGAGCCTCCTACCAGCCCGACAGTGAGCAGTGGAGGTTCAGTAGGTTCCTTCCTGGCGCAGTCTTCAGGCTTTGCGCCCAGGCTAGGCTCTAGCTCGCCATCAAACCTGGCCACAATAATTTCAATATCACAACCCGCAAGCATCCAGGACAAAGGTGCATAGCGGTACCAGTGACTACCTAGACTGCATGGAAATACACTGGAAAAAGAATAACTATAAAGTAGCGTTTCATGTGGCAGGACATATTCAAAGGACTTGGCATATAAACACTATTAAACCGCACCAACCAATACACAGGTAGCGGCTAAGGTAAGCTACATGGATTGTATTAACTCACTCACCAATTCCAACAGTTAAATCAACATACGGCTCGGCATTCAGACGCTCAGCGGCTCCGGTAGTCGGCTCCTACATTTCGACAGTGATTGCATAAGTTTCGGCGTGTTTAATGTTACATTGATTGAGCGTTAATACGACGTACCTGCAGCAAACATTTCCCCAGTGTGCTCCTCTCACTACCGCCGCGGCAAGCCGCACTGGGCTATGTTACCGGTATTACCGGATGCGCTCTGTCAGTGACGGCGTAACGGCGCGACATGATGACGTACGGCCTCACGTCATATTTTATGTTTTAAAAAGACAAGGGAATATTAATAAGGGTTTTTCACCCGGGTTACACATTGGCAACTGTCACATTGGCAACTTGTCTTCAAAAAGTTTTTGAAGACAAGTTGCCTCTCCAGGAGGCTTCTTCAATTCTTTTAGTTACTGTATTACAGATTTTACACTGTAAAGTCAAACAATTGTGTTCTGGCTTGACGTACTTGTGCCCATGTGCTTTAGAATGAATCTAATCATATGAGTGGTTCTTGCATGAGTCCACAGACTGAATATAGGAAGTGGACGTAGTCTTGGAGATTGGTTTGTGGACTACGGTTGTGAAGTCTTGAGTTTGGCATTTTGGCTGTCACCATTTTGCAACCAGTGAATGGAAGTGACCATATTTGTAATGACAGGTGGATATGATAAACACAAGCAGCAGAGCGGCAACCTAACTGAATCTGGATCCATCTGGATTCTGGTGTGAAGTTGTTAGTGAAGTTTGCTTCATAATTCAAGGTCAAATTTAAGTGTTAAAGTCATCTTGGTAGCTAACTGCATTGGTAGCAACCTGTCTATCACCAGGTAGCCCTGCCTCTAAAGCATCTCCTGCTTTCTGTTTGTCTCTAAATGGACCATAATTGACTAAATGATCATCATTGCTGCCTGCGTGACTCCCAATGTCAATCTTACACTCAGTATAGAATTAAAAGTAAAAGTATAAAAACGTTATACACTTTTTAAAATTGTGCTATATCTTATGATTATATAGCTATGACATGGATCCTCAAATTCTTACAGGGGAGAACATTTTTCAAGGACTCCTGCCTTCTTTCCTTCAAAGCTAAACACTGCTTGGGTATCACTCAGTCAAGAGCTGAGGCCTTACTTGGCCCACTTGCCGGATTTGGGAATGCAAGTTGTAAATGGTTTGTTTTTTGTCTGTTTTAATTATGTTCATTGTTATTTATGTGCTTCAAACTACAAAGTGAGTAAAATTAAAAAATTATTGTTATGATCCACATGGATCAAAAATGTATGGCTCGTGATGTGATACGATCAGAAGCATCTCCAAAGGGTGTTGACAGACGCCATAGTCACATCAGGTAGGAACCTGCTTTGATGTGCTCCATGCAACACCCTGTTGCTCCATCAAAAATAGACTAGACGCATATTGTTAGCCGTGCAGAGCGGGGAACAACTTATAGGAAGCTTCTGAAATGCACTACGTTGTGACTGGTGGAATCACAACATTGTCGAGAGCGGCCGGAACATGCTGCAGCCATGTCCGCTGAAAGCATTCACGAATGGTTTTCATCACTCCAGTACAGTTCAATCGACTTGGAGAATCAATAACGTTGAAGCTGTTCTGAAAACCCATGATGGAGCAACACCTTATTAGCACACATCATGTTTTTCCTTTCATTTGTCACCCATCTATATGTAAATTGGATGGATGGCCACCAATTATCCATAAAACTTTAATGTGGAGCCTTCAAATACAAATTGGCAAAAATGGAAAACAAAACAACACATTTGATCACAAAGGAAAGTCTGCAGCTGGTAGACAATCAGATTAAACATATAATAAGGGAATTCAGTAGCACAATTGTACGTACAACAAAAACAATGTATTAACCGAGATTGCAAAGGAAGATCCATGCCTGCTTTTTTCCTAATTTGAATCCCTGAGGAGTGAAAACTGTGCTGTAACATCCAATTTAAATAACTATTTATATACTTTTTAGATTTTTGTGTACATTTCTATCTTACATGAATGATTATCCACTCTGGCAGTACTTGTTTAAGTTATGCACCAATATACATATAGAAAGCAAATTGCTTGTTTGTGAAAACCTAATTGGCAATACAACCTGTTTTAGTTTGAGCTTATAATGAGAGGAAAGTGAGTAAGGCAGGAAACAAGGGAGGCAAGGACTAAAGAGAAAGACAGGATGGAAGGGAAAGATGAAGGTGAAGAGGAGAATAAAGCGAGAGTCGGGGTGGTGTGGGGGCCAGTGTCTGGAAATAGACCCAACAGAGACGAAAAATAAAACAGCAGCAGCACTACTGCAGCAGAGCGGCACAGTCTGCAAATTCCCTCATAGATATTTTATGGAGCGGAAAACATTCAATGCACCCGCACTGGTTCTGGTCAGAAGTGAGATGGAAAAAGGGCAGAAGAGAAGAGAGAAGGAGAAGGGAAAAGACGTTGAAGCGGGCTGCAGTTATTTTTATGGAATGGAATTTCAATGAGGGCCAGCAAACAATCCTAAAGAATATATATTACTGCTGTTGCATCATTAAAACTTCAAGGAGGGAGTTTTTGGGGTGAAGTGAAGCTTAGTACCCAACAAAATGCATTCAAACCAGGAGCCGTCAAATGACCATGATTTTTGTTTTCATAAATTAGTGTTATTGATCATTTATAAAGAAAGTGAGCTGCTGGAAAACGTGAGGCTTTCCACATGAACCACTGCAAGAGAATGTCCTCACCAGAAAAAAGCCATCAGTTGTTCAAATGCCTAAAAGCCCCGATGTTGACATTTATCCGAGAAAGACCTCTAGCAGCAGAGTAAATGATGACTCTTGTTGGTGAGGAAGAACGGTGTACATCAAGGAGCAGTGTTGGGAGTAACGCGATACAAAAGTAATGCATTACGTTTTGATGTAACGCGGTAATGTAAGGCATTACAAAAAAAAACTGGTAATATTTTACTCGGTACAAATCTTAGTAACGCGCGTTACAATGCCTTTTAAACCCGAAATCAATTGACTCTACATTCGCGATCGCGAGATGGGCATACGCTCCACTTTTGGAAACTTTGTGAAACCCGGTCCGTGTGACTCTACACTATGTTAATTAAGCGCTGTTGTTAGCAGGCTCCATGAGCTGGACACCGACTCACGGAGCGGGTCAGAGCACAGCCGACCCGGTACACCGAGGATCAACAGCTGAGGGGCGGCGGCGAAAAGGCGGAGGCTCCGATTCTGCCCGTCGGTTTTGAACCGCTTTTATGTCTGCGTCATAACGCTTTTGGTGCGAGTTTAAAACAGTAGGTTTATTTCAAAACGCGAGCGTCAGACGCTGTCAAGAGCGTTAATGAACAGTGTTTTAGAGCTCCCCCTAAATGTCTCAGGTAGGCTTTCAGGTAAATCTGGAATGAAAAATGGCACTGTTATTTCATCCCCGAATCCCATTCATGAATACAATATCTAATATCAGTTAACGAGTCGTTTTCCGTTTCTCGTTTTCCGTTTTTTAAACGAATAACGGGATACGAGTCATTTTCCGTTTTTCGTTCTTTTATTTTGAAGCGAAAAACATCACATCCTGCTGTGTAATGAGCTGCATTGAACACAAGAAGATCTATTGAGAACAAAAAAATCCATATTTCCTTTTATTTTGGCGAAAAGTAATGCAAAAGTAATGTAAAAGTAGTGTAATGCCTTACAATTCAAAATGACAGTAACAAGTAATAAATAATGCATTACGCTTTTGAAGTAACTTGCCCAACACTGTCAAGGAGTGTCTCCCACATGGCACTGTGCGCTTCTCCTTAATGGAAGTGAGAAAATTAACTGAATGTATAGTTGCCAAACCAACCATGTAGTTCTCAGCCCTCAAGTCTCTTTCTCTTGTAAAACTGAAACACACTTTTGGAAAATGTTTTATAGAAGGCATAAATGTTGGCATAAAAAAGCATTGAATTTTGCCGGAGTCCTAAAAGCAGCGAGGGTGGATGAAGTGTGAAGATGTTATTGGCACCACAAAGCGCAAGAAAGAGGAGGTTGAAAGTCAAAACATGCCCACAAGCTATTAACTAGATAGGGGCAACTTCCACGGTGTAAAAGTTGAACCAAATGGTGCTGGTGAAAAATATTTGACTGAATTCTTTAGGTTAGATATGAACATATGAATGGTCGGAATTTTCAGTCACCGCATGATAAATAAACAAATAATCAATTAGCCTTTACTGCATCAATGCAGAATAGAATTATTTCTCCCACCTCTACCATATATATGTTTCTAATCTTATGTTTCCTTATTTAACCAAACCACAATATTTCCCTCCTTCAAATGAAGTAATTTGTAACAAAGTGTGTTTCAAAGTAGGCTACTGGTGAACCATAAAACCCCAGAAAATGCTCTTTGGAAGCTAATTTTGTGATGAACAACCAGGAAGGGTAGCAGGGAGGCAACACAGGAGAACTGAATGGACTGCAAATGGAGCGCAATGATCAAACAAGATAACTCTTTGTCTTTCTCAGTGCTGCTCAACAGTCAGTAATATAGATGCTCCTGTAGTGTACGACTGCGGAGTATTTTATTTGCAGCATTTGAATGTCCAGTAGAGATCAAGTTCATCCGTCAGCACACATCACTCATGTGTTTTTACATAACACACTTCCTGCTCAAAGAAGAGCAGCATAGAATCCCATCGGACAAATACAACAACAACAAACAGAACACAGTTTGCCAACTAAATGCTGAGAAACACACACACACACACACAAAGGACACATGTCGTTACAAAAGCATGAATCACTTAAATGTTAAACAGGCGTACAAAAAATGCGAAAAAAAAAACATTTTGTTGCACGTAAGGGACATTTTGTTGCATGTAAATTCGAATAACTGCGGAGGTCTTAATCTGTCATGCAAATGTGTCATGTCCACTATTTGTAAGTAAAAATTCAACTGGGCCCTCATTTATAAAACTGTGCGTAGGATCCTTACTTAAAGTGTACGTACGCCAAAAACGTACACTTTTTTGTGATCTGAAGGTAAATGACATCTTTCCGCTCCTAACATGTATTTAATGTATTGCTAGATTATTTGAGGAAGTTTGATTTTGATGTGACTTTGACGGGGATTGTGTCCGTAAAGGAGGGAGATCAGACGCGACTGAGACCAGAGGGATAAGGGTGAACAGATTTTAAACTTTTATTGTATTTAAAACAAATCGTTAAATAGTTTCTGTCCTACCAGAGTCTGCAGTGTGTGGCGTAGAGGAGGGTGACGGTGAGGAGGGTGATGTGAGGAGGGTGACGGGCCCTCGGCACAGCGTCCGGGTCCGGCGCAAAGCAGCAGCGCACCCCGGAGGCATGGCACATCAAGCGGTCGGGTGCTCACTGATGCCGTCCTGCAACTTCAGTGAGACACAATCACCGCCATCAACAACGTTGCAGATGAGCTACGGCAAACGCGCACTGTAATTAATAAAATAATACGTTTACAATGAACATTGATTGTTGTCTTCCTTATATTACAAACGCATAACATCCTCACGGATTCTTGCGCCCTGTTGATACCCCTCCAGTCGGGCAGGGGGCCGTGGCTCGGGGTCATCGATAAATTTGCGCTCTCCACGCTCCACGACTGAGCGCGCACGAGCATGCCACTCATTATAGCGCATTTCCTCTGCGCTCTTGTGGTTCAAAAACGAGGATGAGTGTAACAATTATACGATGGCTTAATGGCTGTATGTATGTGAGTTGATGATATATGCACATAAATAAGGAGAATATTAAGTTATTCCCGCTGTGTTCTGCAGGGATCTAATGGAAGGTATTTATTGTATACTGTATTACATGCATTTGGGCCGTCTCCTCCTCCTGCGGTGACAGCGCTGATTCAATATTTCAAAATTATTTTGATTTAAGATACAAGTCAGATTTTAAAAGAAGGTGTTAATATGAAAAAAACTATCACTCATTAAAAGCGTCAAAAACATTGCTGGAGTTCATCATGATAACGCAGATCTAACGTATGATATGGAGTGTAATTAAATGTGTGCGAGTCATCAAAAATATATAGTTCTTCTCATGTTTACTGCTGATTCCCTTCCAGTCTCCAGAATGTGCGTACCGGTACGCACACTTTCCAGTCAAGTTTGGTTTTTATAGATCACAACATTTGCGTGGAAAGTGGCGTACGCACGTTTCCAGCCCCGTTTTGTGCGTACGCAAGCTTTATAAATGAGGCCCCTGGACCTTTCCCTGCTTTATTTAGCCAAACACAGAGGTCATGTGATAACATTCATCTCTCGCAATTAAAAAGTTGATTATTTTTTGTGCACATTTGGGTGCACATTAAGGAGGTCTTTGTCAGTATAATACAAATATAAACAAATATCATATAGTATTGATATTTTGCAACAGATGTGGAAGTTACGTAGAGCCTTCATATCTGAGAATAATGTCAGTAATATTCAAGTAAAATGCAGACTTCAATCCACAGAATATTATTGTCATTGTAATTATTATTATTACTCTTATTATTCTCATATTATTCTTATTAATTATTAAGACAACCATCACAACCATTATGTAGTTGTTATCTCTTTTCAACATCATTCTGTAATTTAGTCAGGGTTGAAAAAAAAGGACCCAAATACAAAAAGGAGGCAAGCAGGAGAAAATAAACAAAACGTGACTTGAAAAATGGACTATCAGGAACACAACTGAAAACGAAAACGGAATGCAATA
The DNA here is from genome assembly GCA_029853015.1 of Chelidonichthys spinosus. Lineage (NCBI taxonomy): Eukaryota > Metazoa > Chordata > Actinopteri > Perciformes > Triglidae > Chelidonichthys > Chelidonichthys spinosus. Next base: position 875,008 of record CM056826.1, read on the forward strand.
AGGAACATGGACACGGGACCAAAGCAGACTGGGGAGACACATGAGGCAGGCAGGAGTAATGCAGCAAAACTGGACACAGACAGACAGGGACACAAATGAGAAACTATCACACAGCCACATCAGGGCAGGCTCAAAGCTGATTGGAGGAAAAGGAGCAGGGTTGATGCGACCCCAACAACACAGGTGACAGAAAAAGGACGGAAAAAAGACAGGAAGTCAAGCAAACACAGCACACAAGAGTAGTTCCAAAATAAAACAGTAAATGACAACTTCACCATCTTTACCCCTGCAATCTAAAAACCTAATATGATTATTTATAAATTAGTCGTTAAAAGAATTGAATGAATAAATGAATAATGAATAATTGAATAAAAGAGCTCTGCCTGAGCCTCTTTTCCACACAGCTTACCTCCATTATGACATACAGGACATATCCAATCTTTCATACTGCATTTAGTTGTCCTGAACATCCAGCTATTCAAACATGGACAGCATGCTGAGACAACTGTTGGTGTTTTGTCTGCTATTTACAATAACACTTAAATTATATATCATAAAAAGATTATGATGCAAATTGTTTAGCCATTTTAAAAATAAGCTCCCAGTGAAGGTCGTATGTGTCTTTTTAATCAACTTCTCTGCTCCGTTGTTGGACTTTTTTCTCTTCCCTGACATTTAGAGTTATTTTAATGTATCACTTTTCTTAACAATCGGATCAGGTAGAAAAAGGCCCATCCATCCATCCATCGTATGCAGCTTATCCTGTATTCAGGGTCGTGGGGGGGCTGGAGCCGATCCCAGCTGATGGCGAAGGCAGGTTAACCTGGATAGGTAACAAGTCTATCACAGGGCGGTACAAAAGTAATCCATCCATCCATTCTCTACCGCTTATCCTGTATTCAGGGTCGCGGGGGGGCTGGAGCCGACCCCAGCTATCATTGGGCGAAGGCAGGGTACACCTTGGACAGGACGCCAGTCTATCGCAGGGCTGACATGTAGAGACAAACAACCATTCACGCTCACATTCGCACCTACGGGCAATTTAGAGTAGGTACAAAAGTAATGTAATTTAAAATTAAAATTAAAATAAAAAGATTTATGTATGTCTAGTCAAATAAATCCAGCCAATTGGCATCTGTCTGGTATTTGACTTTTCAATTGAGGAGAAAGTGATAAGGTCCAATTAAGGCCTAATTCAGTGAGGTAATGTGAGCAAATGGCAGGCTAATCAAGTCATTAGGATGATTCGATACAACATAAACAGTGGTTACACACGAGCAGGCAGGAGGACAACACCGTCTATAAGCAGTCTTTCCACAGTGTGTGTGTGTCAGGCAGTGGCTGATGGTGTGATTAATACAGGCCATCAGTAACTGCAGTGGTTTTGCTTCAGCGAGCTTCAGAGAGAGTCGGCTGGCACCGCGCGATTTCCCCGTCCTCCCAAACACACACACACACACACATACAACACAGGGACACATCTATCCCATTCATCTGAGTTGCAGGAGAGCAGGGAGCCTTTCTTCTTTGCTCTCAACCTGCACCCTCTTCCTCTCCACTAACACTGCCTCAGTCAGCTCCACCTCCATTTTTCTCTCCGCCTCTGTCTGCTCTCTTCCTAAATCACTTGACAGTACTAAATAGCCAGGTGTGGATTGGACGTGTGAGTGAGAGTTGAGATCAGGAATGTGTGAGACACTAAGGCCCCGTACACACGAAGCAAAACAAACTTTTTTTCTCCGTTTTGCCTTGACGTCATTTCAAGAAAATCTGCGTCCTGACGAATCCACTGAAAACGACTCAGCGTGCTGTAGTACATATTCCAGGCCTATATGTGGCGCTGTTTCTGCTACAAAAATGCAGAAGAAGAGACGGAGCGTGACCGGATGTTTGCCGTTGCTGTGGCAACACGTGAGAGCTATGGCTAAATATCCACCCGATCAATAAACACCCATAAGATGACAATTTGGCCCGTATAAATAAAACCAACAATAAGCACCAACAGCCGTCACGCTAAGGACTTTGACGAGGCGTCGTCACACGTTGGGATGGATTAATTAGACAAATAAATGCCTACATTCATGGGAAGTTAGCTAGCGGTTGTTTGTTAGCATTGTAATAAAGTAGCATATCTGCAACTTTTTTTCCAGAATATCGCCCCCCTCTCTCGGCTCCGTTTTTTTGTCATACAGTTGCCCTGATACGCCGACGTACAGACGAGCAGAATATCTGCTACAAGCACGTAGGCCACTGTTATTGTTGTTGTTAGGAGAAGTCGAGGAGCGGGGCGATGATGTTAGCGTATTCGTTTTCGCCGTCTACACGAAAAGGATCACGAAACGGAGGGGTGCCGGATTCGTCTGGACGGAAGGGCGAAACACACAAGACTTCTGCGTTTACGCACTGAAAACGTTTTCGTGTGGACAGGCCGTAAATGTGGGTGAGCATGCTGGTTCCACTAGATTCAAAAGTCGCCAATACAGGGACTGTATTCCACAGTGTTTGTGCCTGGGTTGTCTGGGAGGGGAGGTATTTGGGCCCAGTAGTGCCTTTTGCTGCTTTTTGCTGTGAATGGTCTTTGTATGGACTCCTAGGAGGAAGAGGAGATGAAGAACAAGTGACTGACATTCATTTATAGGAGGCAGGAGGTCACACAGAGCTGTTCATGTTCTAGTAGGAACCTGAAATACAAAAAGGAACAGAAAAGAAGAATAGGTCCTGTTGAAATAGTTGAAATTCTATTTACTGGTGGCAACAACAAATGTGGATACAGGTCCCAGAATACTGAAGAGAAAAAAAAACCCAAACCACCATCGTTTCAGGCAAAAAAAAAAAAAAAAAATTGGTTAGCTTTTCATCTAACAGCTGATGCAGCATCTCCTGACTGTTCCATTACTCCACGACACATTTCCAACTGATCCGCTCTCAAGAAAATTACCAAGATGATTATTGTCTTGTACTGTCGCTGTATTTTTGATAGCAGTCAGTGTCAAACTGACTTAAAAACAATTGCTGAGACTACGGTCATGATAAGTTGGAAATGTTCAGTTTGCATCAACAGCATTTTTTTATAGCAATGTCACCATGACACCCAGTTCATAACACTACAAAATAAATATTTCAATTCTTTCATCAGTGGGCCATTGGCTCAATCACCATTGTGTTATTACCTGCAGGATATCAAAGCCAATGCTGAAGAGCCTTAAAATTTCTTTCTCTCCTCTGGCCATCAGGGGGCAACTTCTCTGGTTGCAAAAAGAAGTCTGGTTGTAAAGAGGTCCATGAGGAAATGACTGTAATGAAGGGCACTTTTACCAGGGGAAACTTATCCTGTGCTTCAATATGCCAAGTTCACACTGACTGTCGCAGGCCTTACTAAAAGGGATTTGCTTTCCCCTCCTCTCAATTAGTACATCTTGAGTATAGATCATTTCATTCAGCATGCTCAGGATCAAGCCTCACTAACACAAGCCAGCCAGGTCAAATCGAACAGGTCTTCACCCACGTAATGCTGCTGCACAATTCTCCTAATAATTTATATAATTCTCAAGTTAAAAAAAGGACCCAGTTGACACATGATGGGGAAACCAGTCAGAAATAGGATTGTGTGGAATATTCACCCAAAAAGAAATAAGGACAAGGCTGTCACATCAACAGCAGAATATGGACTGAGTCCAGCATTTTTCTCCAAAAGCAGCTCAACTGATTTTTCTTACCCCTTTAGTTGATGTTTTTTTTTTTTTATTCACAATTACCAGAAGAGCTGCACTATTGCAACTGAGTTTTTCCACCTTCCATTTTTGTATCTACTGTGAAACAAACAAAACAGTTGAGGTTTCTTGCTACCATGCATATCATGGCATTTGTCAGATTGGGTTGTAGCAGGAAACAATCAGTGGCCACTTTGCCTTAAACTTAAAACATTTCTTGTGCTATCTATTTTGGGGTATTATTTATCTCATAGAAGCACCAGATAAGAGTAGTTGAAGGTTAAATACACAATCAAAGTCACACAAAGCTCTTTTATTTTGTTGAAAATGTAGTCCTAAATTGCCATTTAATTCAAAACAAGTCCAGCCCAGCATCCCTTGCAGCATATTATTATCAGACTGAATTGCCATTTTGATTAGTTGATTGATTATTCAGTTTGACTTGTGTTCATGTCATCCGATTCCGTTTGAGAAACGGAGTCATCTAGCCCTTCCATTTACATAAGAGAGGGTTACATATAGGTGGTATATTCATCCCATCCATGGTATTGTCCTGTCAACACAGAAATGGTGCACTGGAAGAAAAAAAAACAGATAATGTCCTGGCAGAAAATTCCCAGTACCTTGTCCGTCAAATATACAGATGATTCCTTCGGCCATAACGGATCATTCTATAGATTTACAGGATGATCTCTGTACCGTTCACAGACACTTCCATCAAAAAATAGATAACACTACATTTCACATACAATAAATGACACTATGAAACTCACGTTAAGAGTCTGTAATAAGCCTGCAAAATACTCCTGGCATATCAACATCAATGATACACAGGTTAACAAAATCTGAACAACTCTTTCAAACTCAAACTGTACTGAGCTAATGTTAACTCCTAATACGTAATTTCATTAACCGTTTTTACCACAGATTCGTGAGGGTTTATCCTAATCCAAAAAACACATTTTTCATGGGTGATGGCCGCTGCAACGTTCGTGCTCGTGGAGGCTCTTGCTCCCACAAATCAATGCACAAATAAAAATACGGCTAAATACCCTGTGAAAAATCAATACAGAAAATTCCTTTATATTAAAACAGTACTTAAGCCCATCATTTTATGGACTTTTCTTAGATTGAGGTAGGATATGGTTAGGAAATGTCTTTTCACAACAATTAAAAACCATAATTCAGTCAGGACCACTTTGTCAAAAAGAATCTTTATTTATTTGCACAAGTTTCATTTGGCGGTATGGTACTGTTCTGGGACTCCCTGCTCTTCCACGCGCTTGCGTGGAAAGCCTGAGGCAGGAAGAGCACCTTCCTGCCCTTCATGAGCCCTCATGAACGGCATAAGCAGGGAGCGTAGCAGCAAGAAAAACCCAGACAGAGCAGAGCAACCAACGAGAACAATGGTAAGGTACATAACAGATGACAGGAGGAGCTGGGGTGGAGGTGGGTTGAAAACGCCGGCAGAGGAAGCAATGAGGGAGGTCAGGCTAGAGCGGTTTAAATAGCGCGCTCTGAATGCAATTTCCCAATAGGAAGCGAGCACGGGGAGTCAGCTGAGCCGTCAGCTGATCTCCTCGGTTTTGACAGCTGCGCTGTTGCTGATTTAGAGCTTGACGTCGTGGCCTGCCAGAACTAACGCTACGCTTGATTTCAGTCAGGACCACTTTGTCAAAAAGAATCTTTATTTATTTGCACAAGTTTCATTTGGCGGTATGGTACTGTTCTGGGACTCCCTGCTCTTCCACGCGCTTGCGTGGAAAGCCTGAGGCAGGAAGAGCACCTTCCTGCCCTTCATGAGCCCTCATGAACGGCATAAGCAGGGAGCGTAGCAGCAAGAAAAAACCCCCAAAACGACCACACCGACAATTTCCCTGACCCTCTTGCTACAAGAGATGTCAGGGGGCTATCTGAGTTCAAATAAATGTAGCCTATTTAGGTAGGAGATTAGCAGATCCGTTGCCCCTCAGCTTGATGAATAAAGAGGAGACAGACGTATCCTATCTGCTCTTCCACACGCTTGCGTGGAAAGCCTGAGGCAGGAAGAGCACCTTCCTGCCCTTCATGAGCCATCATGAACGGCATAAGCAGGGAGCGTAGCAGCAAAGAAAACGTATCCTATCTGCTCTTCCACACGCTTGCGTGGAAAGCCTGAGGCAGGAAGAGCCCCTTCCTGCCATTCATGAGCCATCATGAACGGCATATGAGTTATCATGAACGGCATAATATATTAATAATAATAATAGTAATAATAATAATAGTAATAATAATAGTAATAATAATAATAATAATGATAATACATATATTTGTTGCCGCCTTTCAAACACCCCATGCCACCTTACATGATAAATTCGATTCAATTTTATATTGTCAAACAACAGAGGTCATCTCCGGACACTTAATATTGAGCAGGACTAGAATACGCTCAAAATTTCAGGAGTCACCACAAATTTCTAAGTCCCAACATCACCCAGGGGCAAGCTTTACAGCGACGGTGGCGAGAAAAAACTGCCTTAGTAGGCTTTTAGGCAGAAATCTCGTGCAGCCCAGGCCCTTGGGTTCCAACTGCATTTGGTGTTGGTAGTATAGTAGTAGTAGCATTACCAGTAGTGGTGGCATTAACGGAAGCATGTACGAGTAGTAGTCCATGGCAGCAGGCACAGCCACGCCGGGAGTGCAGCAGCAAAGAAAAGGCCCCCAAAACGACCACACCGGCAATTCCCTGACCCTCTTGCTACAAGAGATGTCAGGAGGCTGAGTTAAAAATAAATGTAGCCTATTTAAATAGGAGATAGGCCGATCAGTTACCCTTCGGCTTGATGAATAATAATATTTTGATTATACTTATGTATTTCCAATATTCGGCTCATGGCTTGAGCATCTAGGATGGCACAGATAACGTTCATGAGCAGGTGAGGACCATCTGCCCATGGCTTTTAGGTTGGGCACATTGCTGCTGTGGTTGCTGCTCCAGAGCGGAACGAATGAGCCATGCAGCGTTGTGGAGGGAGGCCGCAGAATTGGCAGAGGAGGCAAGAGGTGAACCAGGCTCGTGACAGGGGTTCTCCTCCCTCCGTGATGGACAGCGGCTCCTGTGGGCTGGCTGGAGCACGGCTCCCAGATGGCGGGCCATGGAAGACAATTGACAAAATCGGAGTTAGTTTGGGAAATAGGAACAGATATTATGACACTTGTACCATGTAAAGTGCACTGTAAACAGATATTTTAAAATGCAATATGAAAAGTAGTAGCTGCCTGAAACCCGATGGACGAAGGCTTAATGAACCGGCGCTGCTCCGTGTTGCTCTGTGTACTCATCACTAGCTGCCAGCGTGCTCTACGTGATGACATAACCAGCATAGCAACAGAATTGAAGCGACTAGATCGCTGTCACTGTATAGCTGTGTAGGATGTTAATAAAAAATTAAATGGCTGGATCGGCCTCGTTCAACCGATATAGTCAATATCGTAGCTGATATCTGATCCGAGTAACTCTATTAAAACCCATAGGCTGATCCTAACAGTGAGCCTCTGAACCAAAGCACCCGTTCCATGGTGGGTGATTAATTTGTGAAAAGGTGGAGTAGGGTGAAGGGAGACGAATTTCTTGCCTTGGGTTCCTCTCTTGAAGCCGTTTAGCAGGAGCTTAATGGATGGATTCTCTAGCAAGCTGTTGGATCTGGCGGATGGATCCAAGTGGCACAGGTGGAACTGGACACCTGCGAGAAGGCCTTTGATGGAGGACGGCTGCGTTTGCGGGACTCAAACAGTGAACCAAAAGCACATGCGGCCTGGAATGTGAGCTGCTAGATGATGAAGATCCCCAGCAAGGATGCCCAAATTGGCGTCTTATAAATCTGTTAATTAATGGTATGGGGAGCGCCCTTTGTTGATAAAGTAACAGCTGCTTAATTTTTTATTTTTATTTTTTTTTCCCAGCTTACTATTATTTAACGGATGTTTTATTAGCTCTTTAGTCGTTCGTCTGGGACTCACTGATTTTGGATGCCTGTCCACGCAATAGCTGCAAGCATGAATATAGTTACAGTTGCATACGTTTTTATGGATTTGGAACATTGGAGTCCAAAAGATGTCACCTTATCCTCATCGGCTTTTGGGCCTGCCGGCGGATGGACTAGGCTATAGCCACGGGTTTGGGACACAGCTTGCATGGTGTGAGAAAGAACTGCGAATGGCGCAAGAAAGCTTAGCGGCCAGTGCCTGCTGATTAGAGCCAGGTCGACCACAGACCAGTCCAATCTTTGGTTAACCTCTGAATGACATGGCAGCCCTGGCAGAGAATTTGTGGTATTCATAGAACAGAGTTCCCCCGTGTGACATGGCAAGATCGGCAATGATGGAAAGATCCAGGTCGGCTGGACGGGATGGATAGACTTCGCAGATTACATCTCTGTATATGCCATAGCAACGGAGAATCCTGCTAGTGTCAGAGTCTTTCCAGGTCTAGATCATTACGCTATCTTTTAACATCACGGACACATCACCACAATCTACCACACGCTTATCATTAGGCTTGTTCAGGATGGTCTTGGCTTGACTTGACTTATTACGCCGACGAGAGCTGCAGGTGTCCGAGGGGGCGGGCTCCAAGAGACTGCAGCCGAACGCCGTCGAGTCTGGCAGCACAGTCAACGTGGCTCAAGCGATAGGCTATGTGCAGCGGTACTCAATAGGCGGCCCCCGGGTCGCATCCGGCCCGCTGGCCACCTATGGTGGCCCCGGAACTATAATTTTCCAGTAGGTGTTTTGGTTGGGTCAACACATGTATCAGGACTTGTCTCCATGCCAACGATACACAGACAGCCTGTTATTGGTTCGCGCTGTGAGCATTTTTTAGTTTCACTTTCATTTTTTAAGTGGTTCGCGTATTGCCACTTTGCCAGTAGGAGCATAGATAGATAGCATAGACGGGAAAAAGATTACATGAAAATTGCGTGTTCCAAGTTCTCTGCCTAAAGAAAGGTGGGCAGTGAAAATCGCCAATTTAAAGAAAAATGGACTGAAGAGTTTGCATTCATTCTTCCTCCAACCAGCGCAAGACCCATGTGCTTAATATGCCATGACTGTGATGAAGATTCCAATTAGAAGCGGTATTATGAGACAAAAGCATACAAATTTTGAAGAAACATATCCTCAAAATTCAGAGGTAAGAACAACAAAAATATATTTATATATATATATATTTTTTTTTTTCCCCCATATATTTGTATTTTCATCCTAGTTTGTATTAACCGGAACTCACATAATATAAATAGACCTGCTCACAACACAAAGCAGAGAACTCCAGATCAAGCCATGGGATCAGCGACCGAAGTAAGGCAAAGCATTTCACCGCAGGTGGCCGCCGAGTGCGGACCTGAACACACGTCATGGAACCTTCAACCAAAGAGACCCACTCCGCTGTGGCGGAGGTGTGGGCAAGCTGGCCGCAGCCGGCCGCAGCCGTCGCAGACCGCGCTGTTTAGCACTGCCGGAAGCGACTCTTGAACACTGATACTGCGATGATTTAGGTCACATGATATGGTCGCGACCCTGTGACGTATTTGTAGTCGGCTGCTAAGCAAAAACAAATACTAGCCATCATGCATCACTTCAACCCACATACAATGCGTTTAGTACATCGGGTCGAAATCACCCGCTGAATCAGAGCGCAGCAGGACTTGACTAGATTGACGTCATTACCTGCGACTGCGGGGATCTGGTTTCTCAGGTTGCCAGAGATGGCAGCAGCGGGAGGGTAGAATGGGACGCCGGTGGAGGTTAGGACTGCACTTCCCAGAGTTCTGCGCGGGATAGAGACGCCGTGTCAGAGTGACGTCTTCGGCCCGCGTCGAGGAGGAAGCGGCAGGTTCCCGGGATGTAAAACACGGCGGCCTGGAGAGAAGAGCTGGAAGGTGAGCGGTAGCGGCCTCTAAGCTTTGGATCCTGGAACTCATGCTGGAAATGGATGACTGGGTGGAAGACAGCGCTGCCATGATGGCGTTGTTTCCCGGAGCCGCAGAGGCGACTGCTGAAGTCGGGGCTCGAGTTCTTTTGGCCAGCGGGGCAGCAGCTGGAGCGAATGCTGAGTTCAGGGAGCTGTGTTTGCGTTTGCTGAAGCTTTCCGAGGAGCGGAGACAGGAGTCCTGGTGTGACGGTCCGACCGGAGCGGTAACATCGTTGGCAAACAGAAACTCCAGCAGGCTTTGGAATCGGTCAGTCGTCGAGCAATGGGACGTCTGTGGCTTTACCTTTGCCTGCCGGGCGAGAGCTTCGACAGAGAGATGGAGCGTATAATGTCCGATGAGGTGAAGAAAAGAGAGCACGACGGGAGCATGACAAAGAAAGAGCTCGTACGAGAGTGAATATCGGACCGGCACACTTGTTGGCGAGAGCTGAAGGAGGCTACAAAATGCAAGACTTGGCTTTGTTGCTGCTGGACTTGTAAATAATACTGGTAATCTTTTTTTTTCCAACAGTGTGCATCTGTGTACAATACATTGTCGATTATTTTATTGGCTCCTGTTAGCAAAGGCATTAGCTACTCTACCTTGTCACTGGACATCGTTCAAATCGTTCATCGTTTCCAGAGCCTGTTCTGCATGCAAACAAATAACGTGCGTGCGACGGTAGGCTAAATTATTTACAACGGCAGTAATGGACAATTCCCTTCCGACCTGTAGGGGGGCCGAAGAGGAAAAGTTCTTAAGTGATGCTTTAATGAAACTCTATCCACTGGGAGTGCAGGGAGTACCACCTCACCCTTCACTAGATCAGAGGAAAATCTGAAATCGGTGTAATGGTACCTCTACCATCTTTGATCCCATTCCTCTAATGAACAGTGTGATCCCCATTAACAACTTTGAGGAGAAACGCAGAGCAGATCTAAAAATAAATGACTCGAGGCCCCTGTATCCCGTAGAACGAGCACCGTCAATTCACTATCCAAGAGAGACACAAAGCCACTTGGGGCAAACAGAGAAAAACCTGAGTTTAGTTGCAGGAGGGCCAAGGGAAAGTTGACCCTAAGGTGGACCCTAGAGCTACTTGTGGTGGTGACCCGGCTACGGGAGGACCATTATTTTGTCCTTTGGCCAGAAGGTAAAGAAGCACTAACAGGAACAGAGCATCCCAATAACCTCAGACCATCCCCTTTAATTTGTTACAGCACATCAGGGAGCCAGCAGAGAAACTAGAGCCAACACAGCAAAGCAGCAAAACCAGTTGGTGACTTCCTAGGTTGATCCTAAGCTCTACCCAGCAGCCGGCAGCATATAGACCCAGCTCAGACTGAACCACCTGACCCTCCAGAAGGACCAGCAGTCCCTAATGGTGAGCCCGAGCAACCAAATATACATCGCTCTCAGAGAGCTAACTTTGGGTTGCCTCTGGCTAGGTACCATACAGAGTAATTGGTCAGGATGACCATTGTTAACGAGGGGTGCAAATGAGTGGGACATTCCTTTTTAGCAAAATTTCTATTCACTTGATCCCTAATCCAGATTGATTGAGTTATGATGCAAAGAAGGAGTGCAATTTTGTGGAGTTTGCTGAAGAGGCTGTGGAGGTGTTGGTGAATTTGCCAAATCAGCAGGGGCACAATAACTTCAATGACTAACTTCCTTCCATGCATCTCCCTCTATGCTCCACCTTCAATTCTCCTGTTTCCTCCTACAGAAGCAAATGTTAAAAACCTCTGATGCTTTTCAAAATCTCCTGAAGCATTACACATTGACACAGCAGCTCAGTGCTTTCCAAAATGCAACTGTGGTTTGTTGTTGCTGAACTCCACCTGGAAATTACTGTATTTATTGACCCAAATGTGCAATTATCCCTACACCTGATTAATTTAAAACTGTACAGTGCTATTATATTTCACCTTTTTACTATGCATTTATTTAATCAGCTTTTACTAGTACATATCTTATCTCCTTCTTTATTTCTATACTTTCATCATTCATAAAGTCAAGTGTGTGTGTACGAGGGTACATCTCGGAGATGTCCAGCGAATCTCGTACAATGTGCAAAGGCATTCTATTCTATCTGCTACATATGCACAAGCATTGTACAGAAATTTACCACTGGCCAGAATATCTGTGATGTATACTGACAGCTTTACCTGTTTGCTAGCAGATTTGGCACAGTCTGTGCTAGCATATGCTGTGGAGGTACCTCAATGACCTACTTTGTTGCCAATTACAAGACTTTAGATGAATCTTTCTGAATGAAAGATGATGTGATTTGGGGTGTTTGTCTTCACTGAGTGTCCAAATCCTTGTGCTTCTGTCTAGCAGAATGACACATGAGTGCATGCCTCCGCTCAAAATGGACAAAGGTTTACTCTGCTTTAAAATTAGGCACGTTAGACAAGTTGTCAGAGAGTGCTGGCCTGTTGCGGCCCAGAAGGACACACCAGGGTGTTACATTCACATTTTATTAGATATGTATTATTCTTCTGTTCAGTTAAATTTTTTTCAAGGTGGTGTCCCTCCAAAAGAAATTTCATGTAACTATTTTCTTTCAACCATAATTAATTTGTGAAACTGGAAACTAGAAAGAAACACAACCATTATATTATATATTTTTTTTTTGCACACACAGACAAACAAAAAATGTTTTCCCTCTGTACTCCAATTGCCTTTCCAACTCCCCTTAATTACACACAATCACACACGGAGTCACACACACTTTTGCAGCTAATTAAAAATCCATTTGCTTGGTGTTAATTTTCATATCCTGGTGAGCTATGCTCAATGAGTGGCATGCTGTCGCTGAGCAAAGTGCTCTGCCATCCAGACAGGATTTAACAAAGCTGACTCACTGAGAGGCAGGCTCACGTGCACACACTGCTCTGCTGATACTTTATTTTTGCATGTACTGATTTAAAATATTTCTGTTAGATCCCTCCACTGGGCGGCCAAAGGTCACGGCCAGTGGCAGAGCAGTTGCCCTCAAGCTAGTGGGGATTCAGTGTCTTGAGTGGAACTTATAAATTCAACAACATGGCCCAATTGCATCAGTTGGCACTCAAGAAAAGCATGCAGGCCATACCTGAAACCCTGTTGACCTCTGCTATTTAGACCGTGGTCCTTTTCTCATATTTACTGTGAACTGACTTTGTTTAGGTTGACAAATACACTATATTGCCAAAAGTATTGGCTCGCCTGCCTTGAATGGCATATGAATTTAAGTGACATCCCATTCTTAATCCATAGGGATTAATATGACGTTGGTCCACCCTTTGCAGCTATAACAGCTTCAACTCTTCTGGGAATGCTTTCCACAAGGTTTAGGAGTGTGTTTATCGTTTTCTTTTTCCAGAAGATGTTGGATGAGAAGTTCTGGCTCTCAGTCTCCACTCTATTTCATCCCAAACGTGTTCTATCGGGTTGAGGTCAGGACTCTGTGCAGGCCAGTCAAGTTCATCCACACCAAACTCTCTCATCCATGTCTTTATGGACCTTGCTTTATGCAGTGGTGCAAAGTCATGTTGGAACAGGAAGAGGACATCCCCAAACTGTTCCACAAAGTTGGGAGCATGGAATTGTCCAACATCTCTTGGTATGGTGAAGCATTCAGAGTTCCTTTCACTGGAACTAAGGGGCCAAGCCCAGCTCCTGAAAAACACCCCCACACCATAATCCCCCTCCACCAAACTTTAAACGTGGCACAATGCAGTCAGACAAGTACCATTTGACAGATTACCAGATGGAGAAGTGTGATTCGTCACTCCAGAGAACGTGTCTCCACTGCTCTAGAGTCCAGTGGCAGCGTGCTTTACAACACTGCATCCGACGCTTTGCATTGCACTTGCTGATGTATGGCTTGGATGCAGCTGATCGCCATAGAAACCCATTCCATGAAGCACTCTATGCACTGTTCTTGCACTAATCTAAAGGCAACATGAAGTTTGGAGGTCTGTAGCAATTGACTCTCCAGAAAGTTGGCGACCTCCGATCCGCTGATCCCGCTCCGTCATTTTACGTGGCCTACCACTTCTTGGCTGAGTTGCTGTCGTTCCCGATCGCTTCCACTTTGTTATAATCCCACTGACAGCTGACTGTGGAATATTTAGGAGTGAGGACATTTCACTACTGGACTTGTTGCACAGGTGGCATCCTATAACAGTACCACGCTGGAATTCACTGAGCTCCTGAGAGCGACCCATTCTTTCACACGTTTGTAGAAACAGTCTGCATGCCTAGGTGCTTGCTTTTATACACCTGTGGCCATGGAAGTGATTGGCACACCTGATTACAATAAATTGGATGGGTGAGTGACTACTACAATACTGCAATTAAGTGTAAATGCAGAGAGGAACTAAAAAAATCTGCACGGATAAGGGTTACCATTCATTGTGAGTCGTCACATAATGCATGTCCAAAATGTCATCAATTTAGATGACAACCTTGATCTACATGATAAGAGCTATAAATGAACAGCACAGCCTCGTAACGAAAAGACAACTCAGGCGCCCTACTTTGTCATCCTGAGATGGGAACTAAGCTTTCCTGTTTTTCCAGTCACAGTTAAACTTTACTTGGGGCCTTTTCATTCAAGATCGATGCGGTTTATTGTGAATTAGAATTATTGAAACTCCTGCAGAAGGGGTTTCCTGTTAATTTTCAACATATTACAATATCACTGCAACTCTTTGGGAAAGATAAATCCTTTTTTGAATCCATTTTGAGTGATTTTCCGAGACAGTGTCATGGTAGTGTAGAAGAAAATGTGTTACCTTAGAATTCTTATTTTAATCTCATACTAATATTACTTTCTCTTGTACTCATCAAATGTCCTGCTGCCCCTATTTGATTGTGGTTGACTTGTTAGTCTTGATGAAAAGACCCTTTGATCTTTCCCCCTTCCTGAACTGTCTCCGAAACATCTTTGTCTCAAATCATTGATCAAGAACCGATGAGTGGCCCCTGTTTTGACATTGTCTAGCTGTCCCGAGAACAGTCACACCTTGTAGACATCCACAGATGTCTCTTCCTCTGTAGAGAGACATGTGTTGATTCAATGCAAATCCACTCATGACGCCTTCCCTTTTGTTCTCCAGATAGTTCTGTATAAATCTCTTTTGGCTAGGCCATTCAACAGAATGGATCGTCATGGATACATGAATTTCTTTTCTCCACTGAGCAGTGATTAAACCTCATCTGAACCAGCCACAGAATTTGACCTGAAGAGTTTTTCTTCCACAGCAGCTTTGGAACTACCTATCAAAACAAATTGATTTCCATGAATATGCTATTTTTCAGACACCACTTACAGAAAATCCATACTTGCTCATGTTATCAGTCTAAGCAGAATAGGTCTTTTTTTTTCTTAGCCCTGAGTTTTTTTTCTGGCGGTTTTACAAAGCATGATGTTCTCATTTTATTTTACAGAATGGGAAAAGCATATTTTAGCAGAGGTAATGTACTCGATTGTCTTTGCAATAAGTATAAGATTACCTTGGCACTGCTATAAGTATTAGGCTACTGTAGGTTTATTTTTGCACACTCCAAGTGGTAGAGATTACAATACATTTGCAAAGTGGAAGCAGCTGGTTCCAGTAATATTTTTCACCAATGTAAATTCTCATTTTAAAGTTTTCTTTCTAATCGTATTCTCAAAGTTTCTCAACGTAACAAATAATGTCCTTAATAATTTAAAGACACTATATAAGTTTATGTCATGGCCATTATTTATAATAATGCCAATTTTGTTATTCAAAAGTATTTTTTGTCCCCATCAGTTTTGAATTGCGTAATAGTGAAATGATTTAAGCTGCTGAATGATTTTTCTGGTTTCTACAAAGTGTTAGTTTTAGCTTCCACCGGGATGAGAATAAAATGCCTCTACATTCACTGTCCATTGTACAGAGAAATTTGTTGCAGCTCCTGAAAAAGTCCACATTTACACTCACAGGCCACTTTATTAGGTACACCTTGCTAGTACCGGGTTGGACCCCCTTTTGCCTTCAGAACTGCCTTAATCCTTTGTGGCATAGATTCAACAAGGTACTGGAAACATTCCTCAGAGAGTTTGGTCCATATTGACATGATAGCATCACGCAGTTGCTGCAGATTTGTCAGCTGCATATTCATGATGCGAATCTCCCGTGCCACCACATCCCAAAGGTGCTCTATTGGATTGAGATCTGGTGACTGTGGAGACCATTTGAGTACAGTGAACTCATTGTCAAGTTCAAGAAACCAGTCTGAGATGATTCGCGCTTTATGACATGGCGTGTTATTCTGCTAGAAGTAGCCATCAAAGATGGGTACACTGTGGTCATAAAGGGATGGACATGGTCAGCAACAATACTTAGGTAGGCTGTGGCGTTGACACGATGCTCAATTGGTACTAATGGGCCCAAAGTGTGCCAAGAAAATATCCCCCACACCCTTACACCACCACCACCAGCCTGAACTGTTGATACAAGGCAGGATGGATCCATGCTTTCATGTTGTTGACGCCAAATTCTGACCCTACCATCCGAATGTCGCAGTAGAAATCGAGACTAATCAGACCAGGCAACGTTTTTCCAATCTTTTATTGTCCAATTTTGGTGAGCCTGTGCGTATTGTACTCAGACCAGCCCGTCTGGCACCAACAACCATGCCACGTTCAAAGTCACTTAAATCACTTTTCTTCCCCATTCTGATGCTCGGTTTGAACTGCAGCAGATCGTCTTGACCATGTCTACATGTCTAAATGCATTGAGTTGCTGCCATGTGATTGGCTGATTATAAATTTGCGTTAACAAGCAGTTGGAAAGGTGTACCTAATATAGTGGCCGGTGAGTTGTATACGCACGCTCACACACCATTCACACATAAAGGCACCTGCCATACAGATACATATAAGTAATAAACAGGGGGGAAATAACTCATACAGTACTGGAGACCATCACCAATGGGGTTACACCACAGAGACATAAACAAAAGTTCTGGCAAAGTTCTGTGGTAGTTCCTGTTACAGTATTGTCTCCACAAAAGGGACCTCTGGTTCCGAAAAGCAAAGCCAAGGCTGAAGGGTCTAGAACTTGCATTCTCACTGCTGGCCATCAGGGAGGGACTCCTTAGAAGGTAATTGCATGCTACCAATGCAATTAGTGATTAAGATGTCTTTTAACACTTAGGGCCCTAGTTTCGTAGACCAGGCGCAGTCAGCTTTCAGCGCACCTGCACCGCGCCGACTGGGTGTGTCCGCCTGGACTTTGCAAGTTTCGTGCACCGCGCAGGCTCGCGCAGGCACACCTCCCGTCTCGCCCACCGGCGCAAGTGGGAAAGAGGGAGGAGAAGAAGGCGTGAGTGGGAGACGAGGAGGAGACGAGGCGTGGACTGGGATTAATACAGCCGATTCAGATCTTCACCAATCAAATGAGCTCCTCTCCTCACCTTTAATGTGTTAGGGGAGGTTCAGTGCAAGATCCGTCACTTGACAACCCGATGACAGAAGCAGAGCCGCCGCTCCCACCACGCGCATCACGCGCTGTGCGCGCGTATCATAATAATAACAATGTCCATATTATAAGAAACAGGAGAGAGAGAGGGAGATGTTTTGGTCCGAGAGGCTGAGTTTCCGTTACGCGTGCCATCCGCCTTTGATCTGACGTCAGATGTGACGGGACAATCTATATAGATATAAATTCACGTGTTGATTCAATTAGTTGCATTAAATAGTGTTTGTTGTGATTATTTATTGCATTTAAATGTGCCTGGAACTGTGGAAACCTGCCTGTGAGGTCTCGGTGACGTGTGCGCACTGCGCGCTGGTCCGCCAAACTTCCGATCCGCCAGCTGTGATTCGC
Organism: Chelidonichthys spinosus; assembly: GCA_029853015.1. NCBI lineage: Eukaryota > Metazoa > Chordata > Actinopteri > Perciformes > Triglidae > Chelidonichthys > Chelidonichthys spinosus. Next base: position 892,525 of record CM056826.1, read on the forward strand.
ATTGAATCAATGGACTTTATTTACGCCTTGCGCTGAAAGTAGACCAGGTCGGAGCTGGCGAGCTTTCAGCGCAGTCTCGGCGAGGCTTTTTGCCACAAACTTCCGCTACGCCAAGCTGAATCTGTGACGCCTCCCCCTGCTGCGCCGCCACACCCATGTTGGCGCAGGCGATCCACCAAACTGCCTAACTGACGGTGCGCAAGGCTGCGCGGGTCGAAACTTGCACTGCGCCGGCTGTGCCACCCTGCGCCGGCTGTGCCACCCTGCGCCGCCCTGCGCTGGTCTACGAAACTAGGGCCCTTAGTGTTAAGTTGACCTTGAATTATGAAGCTAACCAGAATCCAGATGGATCCAGATACAGAAAGGTTGGTGCTCTGGGTGCCACTCTGCCGCTTGTGTTCATCAGGTCCACCCAGCGCTCCTCCACAGTCCAACATAGAGTGCCTTCGTGTGAGCATTTTTATCAGCTGCTGTGATTCCTGCCTGTATAAACGAGCATAAACTAAAGCCGTGTTTAGCAGGTCAGTCTTATGATGGAGGATTACACAAACAGAAAAACAATATTGATCACCTTGGGGGGAATTGGGTTACATTACGTTTTTCAGATTACATTTTTCTTTGATTAAAGCATGATCTGAGTAAAATGATTGACAGATTTATTACACTGAAACACAAATTTAGATTTTGAAATGCTTTTTTGTGAGGACTGGATCATTATTTATTAATCTAGTTAAAAGAGTCAATGTGATTTCCTTTGATTTTCACTTCAAGAGAATATTCTTATACATTAACTCAACCATTGATGGTTCACTCTTTAACCACTAAAACCGTCAATCATGTATAATATATAAAAGAATATATAAGATTTATGCAAACCCCATGGTGTGATGAATCACTTCCACACATACACTACTCAAAGCAAAGAGGGAAACATTATTTCAGTTAAAGATTAAATAGGGAATTCCTCACAGTAATTTGCATGCATCTTTGTGAACAAAACTGTAAATTAACTTCTAGATGACTGGGCTTGCCATGCTCTGCCCTCCCTACTTGGTGCTATTAACTGATAATTGTCAAAGAGCCCCAACATGACTTGGCTAGCGGGAAACAAGATTTTGGCTATTAGATGGAAGCCTCTGCACACTTTCTCTCCTTGCACCAGTGGCGTGTGTCATTAATTTACATCCTAGCCATGAAGCTACCCACTGCTAGGATGAATAAGGCCGCCTAGGAGGTGCTAGAGGCCTGGACGGCATTTGAAGTGGTGAAGAGCCCAATTGCATAAAAATGAACTAGCTGCACTATCCAAGGAGCCACAGAGAAAAGGATTGGGTAGGAAATGGTTTGTATTGGTGGGGGTGGGGAATGGCTCAAAGGAGATGGATAAGAAGTAGAAGCAGAGGATAGAAAAGAAATGAAGAACTTTGAGCTTTCAACTATATGTGTGTTTGGTATGCTGTCAAGATCAGGACATGGGCCTTAAATGTGAATTTGAATTTCTATCCATCCATCCATTTTCTACCGCTAATCCTGTATTTAGGGTCACGGGGGGCTGAATTTGAATTTGAATCTGAAATTCTAATTTTTCTGATTAAAAAAACTAGTATCTGTTGGGAAATTGGTGGTTGGTCCGAGTGTTTGATCTTGAGCAAAAATATCGTAGTGGAATACAATGTAATGTATTGGAATACAATGTAAATATTCTTTGGAAGCTTGAAGGATCAATATTGGCAGAAAATCTGTCAGCGTAAAAGGAGGATTACCACAAAGGTGTCAGGCTAGGGCAGAAAGAGGACTCAGGTGCAGAGGTAGGACAGTTCAGGCAGCCCTGGACAGGCGACCTGTCCAGGGTGTACCCTGCCTTTGCCCAATGACAGCTGGGATCGGCTCCAGGCCCCCCACGACCCTGAATACAGGATAAGCAGTACACGATGGATGGATAATAATTTTGTGGGTGGGTTAGGGGTTGGGGTGGACATGTCTGGTTCTGAGGTACAAATCGTATAATATCTGTCTTAGAGGAAAATGGCATTGATTTAAAAATTTTCCTCATCCACACAAAGTTGGAAGAACGTCTCCATATCCTCCTGGTGCTAAAAGGTGATGACAAAATCCACCTTTGCGTTATCCGATTGTCCTTCTAGGACGTCCTCAAGTGCCTTTATCCAATTGGCAGGATCCATTTGGAGAACTGCAGGCTCCATCACCTGCCCACAGAGTAAATGCTGGTGTCTGTTGATCCAGCTCATTGCTCCGTGAATGTCGTTGAGGATTGCGTGCTGAATCAGAAATAAATCAAACATGCTGTCATAACTGCAGTTAAATCACAGCCACTTCATACTGTATTTGTAATTTTTTAAGAGGAGAATTGTCATGACTAATATTAAAAAAAATTAAATTTGCATTTTATTTTACAATTACAACGAATAGGTGAAGTTCAGTGTTCAGAATAAGTAATTTTTTCATTATTATTTGCACTCTTTACTGACTGAGAGGTTCTTGGAAGCGTCGCCATCCAGTCTTCCAATACATTGGTCCAGGGTAACGTCACAGTCCTTAATGGATACACAAAAGCATGAGTGATTGTGTAGGTTTTAATGGTGTTTAACATGTTTGTGTGCAATAAACTTCTAGTACTGCCTTTGTGCCTCACTGAGTGTTACGACCCCGGCTCGAGGGAAGCAACATGTACTACTCAAACAAAAGGTTAGATGTAAGAAAAAGTTTATTGTAACAAATGTAACAAAGAGGAAACAAAAATGGTGACTGGAGACAATGCTGCTGGTCCTGGCTGCAGGGAGAGAGTGTGGGTGGGGCCACACAGGGCTTTTAAGTCCAGCAGCAGGTGCCAGGTAATGAGCCGAGGAGGAGGAGAGGAGGAACCCCAGGTACACTGGAAAACAGGTCAAAACAGGTCTTGGACATAACACTGAGGCATGGCCCTTAATGGGGTTGTCCACTTGATATTTAGAGGATGCACTGTACTTGCAAAACGGACATGACAGGTCACTGCTTTTTGTGGACTTGGGGAGGTCATCCCCACGTATCACTGTAATGTGTCTCTATACATCTCTATACAAAATTACATGATTACAAAGTCACAAAATACCAACATTAATTTTTTTCTTGTGCTTTGATTAGTCTCATTAACTTACAGTGCATATATCACCGAATGCACTCTGATATTAGTATGACGTTAGTTTAAATATATCATTAGCTCATGTGCAGCTAATTCACGTAACCTATCCCATAACGATACGCCTAAAATTACATGAACAAAATAATAACAGTCACACCTCGATTATTTATCATACCAAAGCGGCAGTCAGAAGCGTGGAAGGAGACTGGAGGAATACACAAGCCTCTCTTTCCAGAGCCGGTAACAGGAGCGGCTGAAAGGTGCGGGAGCATTGGAAGGGGGAGAGGCCTGTGGCAGAGCTGGTCAAGGTGTTGTGGGTGGAATACGCCCACAGGAGTCGTTCAGACCAGGACGACAGGTGCTGCAACGTCCTGCAGCAAAGAGCTGTCTCCATCCCGTTTTTTCCACTCTGGCTGGCTGTTGGACTGGGGGTGATATCCCGGGCATAAGCTGATGGTGGCTCCCAGAAGCGAGCAGAACTCCCTCCAAAAGATGAAGACGAACTGGGGACCCCGGTCAGAGACTACGTCAACCGGGATGCCGTGGAGTCGGACGACTCTTTGGAAGATGGAAGCTTGGATAACGGCACGAAGAGGGCCATCTTGCTGAAGCGGTCCACCACGATCACTATGGTGGTGTTGCCGCTGGACAGTGGCAGACCGGTGACAAAGTCCATGGAGATGTGGGACCAAGGGTGATGAGGGACCGGCAGTGGATGCAGGCGACCTCCAGAAGTCTGGAGCGAGGGTTTGTGTTGGTTGTAGCCTGCAATCAGGCCTGCAGGTAGGACAGGCGGTGACAAAGTCCCTGGTTGGCCCCTCCCAGGGAGGACATCCCAGGGTGGCAGGTCGACATGAGCGTCTGAGAGAGTGGGTGGAGTCATTCAACCAAGGCTCAGAAAGTGCTTTAGTGCGTCTGGATCTAAGAGGAGCAACAGAATCCAATATACTTTTACATGTGGAGTTAAAACTGCTAAGACACTCCTCAGCGCTAAAATCACAGTTTTCATCTGAGATCATACATTTGTTAAAAATAACTGAGAACTGGGATGCAGTTGAAGGGTTAAATGTACGTGAGCGGCGTACAGGAGCACACACCTTAGGCCTCAAACAGGGTATTGAAACAGTAAATAAAACAGGCAAATGGTCCGAAATACCCGACGCACAGATCTCGTTTACACAAACTGATAGACCAAATGATAAAACCAGATCCAAAGTGTGTCCCTTTTCATGTGTTGGTTCAGTCACAGACTGAACAAGATTAAAAGAATCAATGAGATATAAGAAATCCATGACCAGAGGGTTTGATTCACAGCACACATGGACATTAAAATCACCAGAAATTAAGAGATGGTCATATTTCACCATAACCTTTGACAGAAGGTCAGCAAAGTCGTGTATAAAGTCCTTATTGAATTTCGGAGGACAATACACAACCGCAAACAACACGGGAGTGTACAGATTCAATTCAAATACCTGCAGCTCAAAGCTGGAGTAAGTGTCTAAATTAATCTGTCTACACTGAAAGCTGGATTTGTAAACAGAGGCCAGACCTCCACCTTTACCGGAGGTACGAGGGGAGCTGAAGAAAGCTCCCCTCTAATCTGCGTTTTGTCGGCTTTCCCGAAGGCAGCGAAGCTGGGGACACAATCACATTCCTGGAGAAATCGCTGCCTGAAATGTTGAATATTACTACTCCGTCACGGGGCTGGTTTGTTGAACGCGCCCACAGACTTGGTCCCCAGACCGCGGCTGCCCGGAGCAACGTTAATGGTCGGACTTTGATTGCAAGGTTTGTGTGATCGGGGGACAGAGACCGCATCCTACGTGCATCCCAAGAGAAAGGCGAAATTCGGTGGGAAGGAAAACGAGTCATGATTTTCCCGGACTTCTCCAGGGGAACCGTAACCAAACGCGATGCCTTCAGGGAGTGCAAAAAGATGCTTCACCAACGCGGGGTGAAGTTTGCTCTACAGTACCCAGCCACGCTCAGAATCGACACCAGAGAGGGACCGCGCCGCTTTGTGAACCCGACGACAGCCATGGATTTCATCAGGAACGAGCTACACTCATCATCCGGAGCCGCTGACTGATCACTCATTTCTGTACGGACGCCTTTTTTTTCTTTTCCAACGCGAAGAAAGGACAACTTTTGTTAAAGGGATATGATCAAACTTTTTCTTTTCTTTACTTTCTCTTCTCCTGCCCACACACCTTACGCTCATAGGCTGATTAGCTGACAACAAGGTAAAAATTCAGTCACACGTTAAAGGTGCCGCAGTTTTCATAAAGACACTGCTGATGGGCTTGGTTGGTCAGAGTTACTTTACCGACAGATCACGGACCTGAAGGGTTTTAAGATGCGCCATGTTCAGAGTTTTGCGCAGTTTTTATTTTGTAGTGTAAGAGTTATGTTAATACAGTTTTGTTCTTACAGAGCTCACCCAAGGAATATCACAGTCCTGGTACCAGTGACATATTTGTCATACTACTATGTCTACGGCTAATAGTAGCTTGCGCCTAGCCACATGGAATGTGAACGGTCTGGGGAACCCCAAAAAGAGGAATAAGATACTTCACAGTCTGAAATCAGTCAGATATGATATTGTGTTTCTACAGGAGTGCCATTTGTCTCTGAAAGATGCAAATAAATTGTGTAAAGGATGGGTGGGGAAGGTCTTTTGTAGTGCTGGCACTAGTCAAAGTAGAGGTGTCATAACGATAGTAAATAAACATTTACAATTTAAATGCTTAAAAGAAATTAAGGACATAGAGGGGAGGATACTTATTATCCTGGCTGATATACAAGGGAGAACACTGATATTAGCAAACACCAACGCCCCTAATAATGATGCTCCTGGATTCTTTACCAATCTGGAATGTAAATTGATGGATATGGGCAGCTACCCAATCATATGGGCAGGGGACATGAACATGGTAATGGACGCAGTCCTTGACAGGAGTAGCCCCAGTAAAGCTAAGCCACCTAAGTCGCTTAGTGTAGTTAAGAAATTGTGCTCTGCCCTGGGTCTTGTGGATGTATGGCAGCTGTTTAACCCTGCAGGAAGGGATTACACATTTTTCTCAGCAATGCACAGCGTGTTCACAAGGATTGATTATTTCTTTGTTTCTAAAGAAATGCTTCCATTTACATTATCGTGAACTATAGGGAGCATATTAGTAACCGACCATGCTATGGTGTCACTTAATTTGGTTCCTGCTCACAATGTAAAAAAATCTACTAGATGGAGATTCAACTCTTCTCTCCTGCAAAAGGATGCCTTCAAAGCAATGTTATAAACTCAAATTGACCTTTTTATTTAAACAAATGTTCCCTCCTCCCCGTCAGCAGGCACAACCTGGGAAGCCTTCAAAGCATTCATAAGGGGCCATGTAATTCAGTTTTCATCCCATAAGAGACAGAATATGAGAGCAATGGGCGATCTGGAGAAAAAAGTGGAAGAGGCTGAGCAACAATTGAAGCAGAACTTTTCCCCACAGAAATTGAGAGAGCTCACAAAATTGAAATATGAGTATAATCTCATACTTTCACAAAAGGTGGAATTTGGACTCTTTAGAGTCAGGCAAACATATTTTGAATCTGGGGATAAGGCAGGGAGGCTACTAGCACGTTATATTAAGCAACAAGAGTCCATGGCCACAATAACCGCTGTTCAGTCAGAGGGAGGAGCTCTCCTGACAAAGTCAGCTGATATAAATTAAACCTTTAAAAAATTCTACATGAAACTGTATACATCATCAGCTTCCGATACACAAGATGAAATTATCAAATTCTTGGAGGGCCTGGATCTGCCTACGCTGAATCCTGATCAGCGAGATGGTCTGGATGCCCCAATTACAGCCAGTGAAATATTGGAGGTCATTAGGACTTTAAAAGTAGGCAAAGCACCAGGACCTGATGGTCTCACCGCTGAATTTTTCAAATGTTTTCCGGAGGAGGTCACTCCAATATTGCTGCAAATGTATAATGAAGCCTTTAGCCTGGGAACACTGCCCCCTACCTTGTGTCAGGCCCTGATAACCCTTATACTGAAAAAAGGCAAGGAACCTACTGACTGTAAAAGCTATCGGCCGATCTCTCTGATATCAGAGAGATCGGAATGGAATCTCCCGTCACTTCGGCTCCGGTAGACATTAGTTTTAACACGGTTTCTCGTTTAAAAAATTCGAATCACTTGTGCCCAGCTTTTATTGTATTTATTTTTTAAAAACACGGACTAAAGCTTTTAAGCATCGGGCCTGTGGCTGCCTCTGTTTTTACCAAAGAAGTGAACACGGAAGTCGTGACGACCGCCAAGCAAGGCGCCATTTTTAAAAAGAAAACAAACAAAAAAACAAACAACAACAACAACAACTTTTTTACATATCTGCAACGATATAGTGAAGTGGACTGCCCGCCCAGGAGTGAGGAAGATCTCCTTGGACATTTCGGCACCAGGGCCGAAACAAAACTCACCTGCCTGTGGTGGTATTGTGCTCCGGGGTGACGGATCCCCGGCACAGGCTGGCAGGTATGATGGCGGTGTGCGAGTCCTGTCTTCCGACCCTCTCAAAGCTGAGAGAGAGAGCGTCTCTGGCCTGAAGGCTGACCTCAGGGAGAGGGAAAAAATCCTCTTGGATCTCTCCACCATTGCCACGACCCAGTCAAAGCTCGTCGCCCATCTGAGGGCATCCGGCGCTGGTGACCGGAGCATGACGGCCGCGGACAACACCACCCTGCCGTGGACTGGCTCAATCACCACCGGAGCTCCGGCACCAGCACTCTCGGAGTCCCGTTGGCACCAGCAGGGAGCCAAGCCGAAGTCATCGGCACCCTCCACCTCCTGCCTTCGCCCCGCGGAGTGGCAGTGCTCCATCAGGGAGGATGGAACGATGGCCCCGGCGCTGGTGAGTTCAACACCACTCAAGCCGAGCGAGCCCTGGTCAGTGGTGAACAGGGGCGCTAGGGCTCGCTCATCTCCACCTCCTCCGCCTCCGGATCTACCGCTGGATAACAGGTATGACATCCTAAGTCTGCAGGATTTCCCTCCTGTGGGTGCGTCCAGCTCGCCCCCGGGTTCTGTCCATCCAGCTGGTCGTGGCTCTCATCAGCCCAGGAGCCGGGGTCCGCTCGCCCAGCCTGACCCCTCCTCTCCGTCTCGGTCAGGAGCAACAGCGGGCCGACGCCACCAACCTCAGGGCCCATCCCGCCAGCGGCGCACCTCCAGGCAGGCCGGGGATCAGCGCACTCCCTCCGTGCTGGTTGTCGGGACCTCGATGGTAAGGCACGTGAGGGTGCGCGGCGGCCGGACCTTCTGCCACCCTGGAGCCCGCGTCAAGGAGGTTGAGTCCTCCGCCCTGCAGCTGTGTGCACAGCACAGCTCGGCCTCCACGCTGGTCCTGGAGGCCGGTATCAACGACCTCAAAAACCGCCAGTCGGAGGTCCTCAAGCAGGACTTCAGGTCCATGGTGGACCACCTGCTGGACACAGGGAAGCGGCTGATTGTTTCCGGCCCGCTTCCCCCGCCGCGTTTTGGTGACGTCATCACCAGTCGCCTACGACAGCTACACCTATGGCTGAAAGGATACTGCCTGGGGAAGGGTATTCCATTTGTGGACAATTTTATTTCTTTTTTAAACAGACCCCACCTTTTTAAACGGGACGGCCTGCATCCAAACCAGGAGGGGTCAAGGCTTTTAGCACTCAACATTGACCTCACTGTCCAGTCCTGCCCCACAACCACCTCCTGACTCACTACACCCACACACAGGCCCTCTGCATCTCACTCACACTCATCTTCACCCGTCCCTATCATACACGCCCCTCCCTCAGTGACCCCAGTGGCACAGGACGGTATTCACACAATCACAACCATAATCTCACACAGACAGTTGAAACCCAGGACTGTTTTTAGACCAAAATGTGTTTTTAACATTCCACTGAAAAAATGTGATGAGCGCACGTTCAGCACAGACGTTAAAATGGCTGTGCTGAACGTGCGCTCTCTTTTAAACAAGTCTTTTATCATAAATGATATAATTTTAGACAATAACCTTGACAGCATTCTCCTTACAGAGACATGGCTTGGCACTGATGCACCTGTTGTTCTCACTGAGGCTTCCCCACCAAATTTTAACTTTTTATTCTCAACTAGGGGGTGCAGAAGAGGGGGAGGTACTGCTTCAATCACAAATAACACCTTGAATATTAACGAAGTATTTTTTAACAGTTACTCATCATTTGAGTACCATGCCTTCGTTTTTAGCAGCCCACCGATTCTATGTATGACAGTCTACCGACCACCCCAGTATTCCACTTCTTTTATTAGTGAAGTTTCAGAACTTTTATCAATTATTCATACCACTTTTAACAGAATTTTGATAACCGGTGATTTTAATCTACACGTCGACATCTCCTCAGACTCAATGTCTAGAGAATTTTTAAACCTTTTAAACTGCCTTGATTTTAAGCAACATGTGACGCAGCCGACCCACAGCAGAGGGCGCACCTTGGACCTGGTTATATCTTATGGCCTGTCCATTGGTGCGCCCTCTGTTGTGGACCTGGCTGTATCTGACCACTTTTGTGTGTTTTTTACAATCACCAGTTTTAATCAACGGGAGGCCCCTGTGAGAACAGTGAGGAAACGCTACCTAACTTCTGAAGTGGCTGAAAATTTTATCCAGATTTTACAGAGCACTCCTGCCGAAATTTTACCAGCACCCTGCGATTTTATCACTGACAATTTTAATAATAAGATAAAGTCGATACTGGACTCAGTTGCTCCAGTTTTTATAAAATCAATTAAAACAAGACCTACAACCCCGTGGAGAACTGAAGAAACTAAACAACTGAAAAGAGATTGCAGGAGTGCAGAAAGGAGGTGGAGAAAAACAAAATTAACAGTCCATTATGAAATTTTACGCCAACACCTCAAAAATTACAATAACACAGTCAAACAAGCCAGAATCTCCCATTTCCAAAAATTAATCAATGACAATAAAAATAACCCCAAATTCTTATTCTCCACCATCGATCTTTTAACAAACACAAATTTTAAAAAATCCTCCAGGACACCAGATAACGCCCTTTGTGAGGACTTTGCAGACCACTTCAGAAGAAAAATCAATGACATCAGAGCCAGTCTTTTATCCCAACAGCTTTTAACACCTGGATCATTGCTTTTACCTGAGGAAACACTGGAGAGTTTTAACCTGGTTGATGCGAGGACACTTGGTCGAGTTTTCTCCCAGGTAAAGCCCACAACCTGCCTTTTAGATCCAATTCCCACACCGTTTTTTAAAACACTCTATGGATTCTTCGAGGAACAGCTGCTGTATTTGGTGAATTGCTCTCTTCAGACGGGTGTCTTCCCCACCTCCTTTAAAACGGCGGTGGTGAAGCCCCTTCTGAAGAAGAGTGATTTAGACCCCAATGTCTTAAATAACTACCGGCCTGTATCCAACTTACCATTTTTAAGTAAAATTTTAGAAAAACTTGTTTTTAATCAAGTAAATGATTTTTTAAACTCAAACCATATTTTAGAGACTCATCAGTCTGGTTTTAGGAGGAACCACAGTACAGAGACAGCACTTTTAAAGATTTTAAATGACATCAGGTGTAATTTAGATAATCATAAACTCACAGTCCTGGTACTACTGGATCTAACCGCCGCCTTCGATACAGTAGACCATGACATTTTATTAAATAGACTGAGGAACCTGGTCGGCCTCTCTGGTACTGTTCTTAACTGGTTCACGTCCTACCTTACTGATCGAAGTTTCTTTGTAAGTATGGATACATGCTCCTCAGGAACCCATAAGATAAAGTGTGGGGTTCCCCAAGGGTCCAACTCTTTTTAACCTTTACATGCTACCCCTTGGGGACGTCATCAGGAGGCACGGCATCAGCTTTCATAGTTATGCTGATGATACGCAACTGTACATCGCCGTGTCTCCTGATGACACAGGGCCAATTGATGCCCTTTTTAACTGTATTTTAGACATCAAGTCATGGATGGCAGCAAAATTCCTACAGCTCAACCGGGACAAAACAGAGGTTTTAGTCATTGGTCCTGAAGGCCAGAGAGAGAAACTTTTACCAAAGTTACAGGATTTTAAACCCGCAAAATCTGTAAAAAATCTGGGCGTGATTTTTGACTCTGAGCTTACTTTTATTCCACATATCAAAAACATAACAAAGATAGGTTTTTACCATCTTAAGAATATAGCCAGAGTCCGCCCGTTTCTCTCTCAGGCCAGTACGGAGGTGCTGATGCATGCTTTTATCTCATGTCGTTTAGATTATTGTAATGCCCTGCTCTCTGGTCTTCCCAAAAAGAACATGTACAATTTACAACTACTACAGAACTCAGCCGCACGCGTGCTGACGAGGACCAGAGGGCGGGAGCACATTACACCAGTTTTAGAATCGCTGCATTGGCTCCCTGTGCGTTTCAGGATCGATTTTAAGGTTCTTTTACTAGTTTTTAAATGTCTTAATGGCCTTGGGCCTTCTTATTTATCTGCAACACTTTTACCCTATCAACCCTCACGGACCCTGAGGTCCTCCGGTGCTGGCCTTTTAACCATACCACTAGTCAGAACTAAAACACACGGGGAGGCGGCGTTCAGTTTCTATGGCCCCCGATTGTGGAACAGCCTGCCGGAGAACCTCAGGGCCGCAGAGAATGTTGATGTTTTCAAAAAGAGGCTCAAGACCCACCTTTTTAATCAGGCTTTTATCTGACCTGTTTCATTCTTTCTACTTCCTTTTATGCTTCTTACATTTTTTTATTATGATTCTATTTTATATTATTTATTTTAGTTTATCCTGTTTTACTGTTTTATATATTATAATTATTTATTTATTTTTATTGTTTTATTTATTGGGTCTATTCTATACATTTTGATGCATTTTACTGTTTTTATTCCCTCAGTTTTTAACTTCTACCTTTTTATCTTATTTTACTGTTTTGCCCCTCGGTTTTCCAGTGTTTCCTCCTGGGGGCCTACCGCACCGGGAGCTGTCTCTGGTCCACCGTTGGGGGTGCTGTCCCGTGGACGGCCCTGGACCGGGTGGCTGGACAGCTCTACACCTTGGTGTGGAGCCTCCTGTCTGCCTGGGCTGGGGTGGTCCCTGTGGTGGCGCCCCCTGCAGTCATGGACCATGATTCCTCTCGGTGTGCGTCGGCCCCCAAAGGTAGTTTTTTCCTCACCTCAGATCTTGGTGCCCAGCCATGTCTCCTCAGTGACAGATAGTGTATGTGTGTGGGTGTGTGTGTGTTTGTGTGTGTGTATGTCGGTGCATTTGGCTATGTGTGTGCGTGAGTGTGTATGTCTCTGTGTATCTCTGTGTATATTTGTGGGGGTGGGAGGTTTGGGTTTCATAGTGTTTCTTTGTTGTTCATATTTTGTTTTGGTTTTGGTTTTGTTTTGCTCTTATTTTCTGTAGGGCACTTTGTGTTACTGCAAAGTATGAAAGGTGCCATATAAATAAAGTTTGATTTGATTTGATTTGATTGATCACTCGATGTCAAAATACTTTCTAAAATCCTTGCAAATCGCCTTAATAGAGTCATTTCCACCCTAATACATCCTGACCAAGTAGGATTTATTTGCAATAGATTCGCCTCTGACAATATTCGGCGTTTGATAAATGTAATGTGGACAGTCAGAAACAATAACTCACCAATAGCAGCTGTTTCCCTTGACGCAGAAAAAGCTTTCGATTGTGTGGAATGGCACTATCTTTTTCAGATGCTGGAGACTTTGGGCTTTGGACAGACATTTCTGAAGTGGGTGAAACTATTATACAATGCACCTCAGGCTGCTGTTCAAACTAATGGGGTGGCCTCCTCTTATTTCAGACTCGGCCGTGGGACCCAGCAGGGTTCACCGCTTTCCCCTCTATTATTCTGCCTAGCAATAGAACCCCTAGCTGCGGCAATTCGTAAGGACCCTGATATTCCTGGTATTACGATTGGAGGCTATACACATAAACTTTTGCTTTATGCTGATGACACTCTAGTCTTCATCACAAACCCAGACAAATCTGTTCCCGCTCTACTCCGAATTATAAAGTCATTCTCAAGCTTTTCTGGCTATCGGGTGAATTGGACAAAGTCGGAGGCCCTCCCATTGACTTCATATTGCCCTAAATCGTTATTTCAAGCCGGCTCTTTCCAGTGGCCTCTCAAGGGAATTAAATATTTAGGAATACTTATTCCTAGACAACTTAGTGATATAGTGAAATGTAATTTGGACCCGCTTCTAGAAAAAATCAACACAGATAGGTGGTCTCCGCTTTATCTCTCTCTATGGGGCAAGGTTAATATTATCAAGATGAACTGCGCTCCCAAAATAAATTATATTCTTCAGTCTCTTCCCCTGGATATCCCTACCAAGTACTTTAAACAATTTGATGTACTTTGTAAAAAGTTTTTTTGGAATGGCAAAAAGCCTAGAATGAATCTGAGAAAACTACAAAAACCGATAGCAAAAGGTGGTTTGGGTCCCCAAAATATGCTGTTTTATTACTATGCCTTTAGCTTAAGACACCTGGCATATTGGGCACTTCCCCCAGAAAGAGCTCCTCCATGGTACTCAATAGAACAGTCAATCTGCACATCGTTTCCCCCATTGTTGTTCTTGACTGCCAGAATGCCACCAAATGCTCGATCTCATCCCATCATAACACATTTACAGGAAATCTGGAGGAAGGTAGCCCGTATTATTAAAATAAACCCGTATTTAACTATGTCTTCTGGGATTTGGGACAATCCTAAACCCCTAATTGGCAAATCTTCAGTAATTCCCAACAGATATAACAGACACAAAAATGCAATGCATCATACATTATGTGGTTCAGATAGTTAATTATTTGGTTATCCATTTTTTGTAATTCATAGTCATACCCAACAGACATAACAGAAACAAAAATTAAATGCATCATACATTATGTGGTTCAGATACAGCTGCCTGTGATTATACACTTGGCCAGTAGGTGGTTTCGAGTGCACATGAAGCTTCGAGAAATTAACACTTTCTCGAACCAATTGGCTCAAGTGGTTCGATGCCTCATGAGGCTTCATCTCACCATCAGAAGAGACTGGCAGAGTCGATACCGGGTAGTGATGTTACGAGATGCGCCGAGGCTTCGAAGCGTGTGTCGAGTAATGTAGGGGGCGTTTCCGTGAAGCGCGTATCGAGGCTTGCTTCATTTAGGTGAGGGGCCAAAAATGATGACGTCCGAAGCCTCGCTGCCCGGCTGTACCACGTGACTGCTTCGGGAAGTGGTTCAGAGTTTGCCACGAGGCAACAACACCAGCTACGGCAACAACAGCAACAAGTGTTAATGCACAGACGCAGCACGTTACGCGTGCACAACTTGTTGTCTATTAATCCACCTCGGAGCAGAACCAGACGGGCAACCAGGAGACAGTATTGAGACACACACACACACACACACACACACATCCTCTTTTACAAATGAATCACTGTTTTAACAGTAGTCACCAAAGCATATAGCAAGCATGCTAAACTTTAATTAAGAACGTATACCTGGAGCAAATCCCTGCGATTATTTGGAGCCCCGGCAGCTGGCTGACTTTTGCTTGTGTCGTCTAGAGACGATGGCGACCCTGGAGCTGTAGAACTTTCAGATTCGGGAAGCGATTCGTCTTGGAGATTCACGCTCTCAAAACCGCCGTCCATGGCGCTTGTTGCTGGCGACCCAGCCCAGATCTCGCTGCACAGGTCAAAAAACTCATAAACAACACGTCCTTGCCCACTCCTCTTGCCTGTGTCTACCGCCGCCCTGTATTTCGACCGAATTGCCTTCAGTTTGGCAGTGAGCTGAGCTCTAGTTATGGTGCTGGGGTCGTGGGGAAATCGGTTTCTGTCTCGCTCCGGATACTGCGCCACGAATTGCTGCATGATGTCCGCGTATTTTGTCAGGCAAGATTCCCAGTCAACATTTTCTTGCAGTCTCCTCATTTTGTAGTCGAGGGTGACCTGGAGAAGAAGCTCTGCCTCTTCATTTGTCCACACAAATGTTGTCTTTCTTCCAGTACCAGAAGCGGCGTTAGAATTTGCCGCCATTGTTGCTATTTACATCGGGAAGCTTGGACAGGAAGGAAGTCGCCCTTGTATGCGCATGCGCATTCTCTGTTTTGGTGCTCGGTGGCAATTTCACAGTGTCACCTTCAGGCCGGCCGTATATACTACAGCATTTTGCATGGTTTGTGCGTTATCATGTAAATGCACTGAGCCCATGTACAATACAACGTGTAAATGCGATACATGTTTTGGTGCCGACGCCAAAACAAAACAGGGCTGTATTCGTGTGACCAGGGCCTGAGAGAGGGGATCATGACAGTCCGTTGCTCTATTTTGTTTTCCCTTTCTGATAGCCCCCCCTCAGTGTAGATTCTCAGCTGAGACTTTATTGTGGCCTGATATTTACAAAGAAGCTGTGCCACATGTGAATGTTGATTTAGAATTTGAATTTTATAAAGGAAGCTTCAAACTCCTTGGTCCAACCCTAGTTACAGAATGCTTCTTTAGAACACTCAGGTCAGCCACAAGGTCAGACGAGAAATGCTGGTCCTGAAAAGTGAAGTCAATGTTGAAGGTCAATCGCGACTGTTGCCATATTTATGGTCTGATTGACAGTAAATTCATCAAATTTAATGTTCCATGCCATCTGCATTCAATACTTTGTCATATGGAAGTTACTACTTATGATTAAGGCACCCACACACCTGAGACAAGCACAGTAAATGTAAAATATGTAAAAATGTAAAGTAGCCAATACTACTGTAGTAAATAACTATGACAGATATTTGTAGGTCCCTGACCTACTTTAGTGTTTAAACTTCCAGACCAGTCTGCATTCACAAATTATTTTGAAAGTCATGTCAACTTGTGGTCTGCTCGAGATTTCTGCCTTAAAGTCTGTTAACCCTCATGTTGTTTGTTTCATGTTAAACAATTTTGTGTTCCTGGTCAAAAATGACCATTCCATTTAAAGTCATCATAAAAACTGTAATAATACATATATTATCACTACTTGTTGTGTTCGTCTGTTCGCACAGGCTCGCGCAGGCACACCTCCCGTCACTCCCACCCGCGCAAGTGGGAAAGAGGGAGGAGAACGAGGCGTGGACTGGGATTAATACAGCCGATTCAGATCTTCACCAATCAAATGAGCTCCTCTCCTCACCTTTAATGCGTTAGGGGAGGTTCAGTGCAAGTTCCGTCACTTGACAACCCGATGACAGAAGCAGCAGCGCCGCTCCCACCACGCGCATCACGTGCTGTGCGCGCGTATCATAATAATAACAACAATGCCGATATTATAAAAAACAGGAGAGAGAGAGGGAGATGTTTTGGTCCGAGAGGCTGAGTTTCCGTTACGTGTGCCATCCGCCTTTGATCTGACGTCAGATGTGACGGGACAATCTATAGATATAAATTTACGTGTTGATTAAATTAGTTGCATTAAAAAGTGTTTGTTGTGATTATGTTTTGCATTTAAATGTGCCTGGAACTGTGGAAACCTGCCTGTGAGGTCTCGGTGACGTCAGCCAAACTTCCACTCTGCCAGCTGTGATTCGCCTTGAATGAATGGACTTTATTTACGCCTTGCGCCGAGAGTAGACCAGGTTGGAGCTGGCGGGCTTTCAGCGCAGTCTCGGCAAGGCTTTTTGCCACAAAACTTCCGCTACGCCAAGCTGAATCTGTGACGCCTCCCCTTGCTGCGCCGCCACACCCATCTTGGCGCAGGCGATCCACCAAACTGCCGAACTGACTGTGCGCAAGGCTACGCAGGTCGAAACTTGCATTACGCGGCTCCGCCACCCTGCGCAGCCCTGCGCTGCGCCACGAAACTAGGGCCCCAAGAGTGTACAAAAGTTGAATAAAATACACAAAATTGTATGTAACAGAATACTATTTATTTTGTGTGTTGAAATCCTTTTTGTGGACAAAGTCATGGAAACTAAGGTCAGTCTGATCAAATTAAGTACATTTTTCAGAGATACATAGATAGATAGATAGATAGATAGATAGATAGATAGATAGATAGATAGATAGACAGATACTTTATTGATCCCGTAGGAAATTCAAGCATCCAGTAGCAATAACATACATAGAACATACATATTAGAATCTATACAAAAGCTATGTAAAATAGAAAGTGACTAGAAATAAAATCTTTTACACAACTTTAAACTATATTACAACTATAAAGTGACCAAGTGTCCATTGTCTATTATGCCTCCTCCTTCCATCACTGAGAGCTGTTGTATAGTCTGATGGCCAGGGCGACGAAAGAGTTCTTAAGTCTGTTGGTGGAGCAGGATTGGAACAGCAGTCTACCACTGAACACACTCCTCTGCCTGATGAAGGTGTTGTGCAGAGGGTGGTGGGTGTTGTCCAGTATGGACAGCAGTTTGTCCAGGGTCCTTCTCTCTGCCACTGTCACCAGAGAATGGTGATGGTGTTGAAGGTGCTGGAAAAATCAAAGAACATGATTCTCACAGCACCGCTCTCCTTGTCCAGATGAGAGTAAGCCCTGTGTAGCAGATAGAGGATGGCATCCTCCACGCCCACCTTCTCCTGGTATCCGAACTGCAGTGGATCCTGTGCATGGTGGACCTGGGGTCTGTGGAGATGGAGCAGCAGCTGTTCAAAAGTCTTCATGATGTGGGATGTTAATGCCACTGGTCTGAAGTCACCCAGCTCCCTGGGATGTTTTGTTTTTGGAACCGGGATGAGACATGAGGTCTTCCAGAGCACGGGGACCCTCCCCAGCTGAAGGCTCAGGTTGAAGACATGCTGAAGCGGCTCCCCCAGTTCAGCAGAACAGGCCTTGAGCATCCTTGGACACACTTTGTCCGGGCCCGCTGCTTTCCTTGGGCGCAGCCTCCTCAGCTATCTGCTCACCTGGTCACTGGCTTTCATTTAGGCAGGTTAGAAATAAATGTACAGCTGCAATAAGAAAGGCCAAATCTGACCACTATTTAAATGTGATTCCCAAAGCCTATTCAAATC
The DNA here is from genome assembly GCA_029853015.1 of Chelidonichthys spinosus. Taxonomy (NCBI): domain Eukaryota; kingdom Metazoa; phylum Chordata; class Actinopteri; order Perciformes; family Triglidae; genus Chelidonichthys; species Chelidonichthys spinosus. Next base: position 910,720 of record CM056826.1, read on the forward strand.
CAGCAAAATTCTGGAAGGCTGTAAATTCTGTCGTAAATCATCACCTTTACTCTCTACTATCACTACACCAGATGGATGCTCACTTTCACATCATGAAGAAATATGCGATGCTTTCAATAAACACTTTGTATCTGCTGGTAACCTATTTGACCATACTTATAGAGGACCCCCTCTGCCTGCCATTGATTCTGACATCAACATGTTACCAAAGCCTTGTTTCACTCTACAGCTGTTCTCTCCTGGTGAAGTGGCCATGGCATTACAGGCTATAGACACTAAGAAATCAGTTGGCCAGGACAAACTCGATCAACACTTCTTAAAATTAGCTGCTCCACTCATAGGGAATTGTATAACATAAATTTTTCACCTCTCTATTTTATCTGGTACGGTTCCTAAAATTTGGAAAACTGCTTTAGTAACTCCATTGCATAAAGGTGGTGGAACATCTGACATTAATAATTATAGGCCTATTTCAAAGCTATCCGGTCTGGCAAAAATACTGGAATTATTGGTAAATAATCAACTTCAAAAATTTCTCTCTGTGCACTCTGTCCTAAGCATTCACCAATCTGGCTTCCGAGCAAAACATAGCACCATTACCGCTGCAACGCTTGTTTTAAATGATATCATCTTGGCTTTAGACAAGAAGAAACATGGTGCAGCTCTTTTTATTGACCTCTCAAAGGCCTTAGATACAGTTGATCATGAAGTGCTCTTAACCAAACTTCTCCATATCGGTTTTGATAAAATAGCTTTTAAATGGTTCCATAGTTACCTCACAGACAGACAGCAATGCATGACTATCGGAAATATTAAGTCAGACTTTATTCATATTAGGAAAAGTGTACCTCAAGGATCAATCCTTGGACCTGCTCTATTGTCCTTGTACATTACTGACATTGTAACTGCTGTCACTGGCTGTAACATTCATCTCTATGCGGATGACACTATTTTGTATTATATTTCTGACTCTGTAACCTCTGCAATTTAATCTCTTCAGCACTGTTTTAATGACTTACAAGTTGCTCTCAATAAACTTGTTCTTAATGCAGGTAAAACCAAATTTATGCTTTTCACCAAATCAAAAAATATCTTCCAATAATCAAATTATCTCCAATAATAATGTTACAACTATTGAAAGAGTCTCTGAGTACAAATATCTTGGAATTTGGATCGATGACAAACTTACTTTCAAACATCATGTGTCAAATCTGGTGACAAAACTAAGACAAAAAATAGGTTTCTTTTACAGAAACAAATCATCCTTTCCTCTTCATTGACACCTTTAGTTGGTATGTGCATGTGGATAACTTGTGTTCTCGTCTACAACAGAGATTGTACTTTCTACGCAGACTAAGAGTATATGGGGTAGACAAAAATATCATGTTTTTATTCTACCAGGCAGTGCTTGAGAGCTTAATCAGATATGGGATGTCATCATGGTATGGCAACCTCTCCATAAAACTAAAGACTAAGCTTGCTCGCCTAGTAAACACGGCCATGAAGGTCATTGGGAAAAGCGACAATCAGACTCTGCAGTCCATGTATGAGCAAACGGTTTTTAGACAAGCCCTGAGGATAGTGAATGACCCCTCCCACATCCTTCACTCAGAGTTTGACCTCCTACCCTCAGGTAGACGATACAGAGTCCCTCGCTGTAAACTCAACCGTTTTAAGAATTCTTTTATCCCAACTTCTATCAAATTTCTTAACGAGTCTGTGCAATAACTCTTATAGTGCTCTTACCATGGTGAATTTATGAGGTGTATGTATGTGCTATGTTGTGGGATGAGTGCAATATGTGTTATGTTATGGGATGTGTGCAATATGTGTTATGTCATGGGATGCGTGCAATGTGTGTTATGTTATGGAATATATGCTATGTTATGGGATATGTGCAATGCTGTTGGATTAATATGGTTGAGGTGTATTGTTCTTTTGTTGTTTGTTTTTGTCATTGTGGCCATTAAGGCATTTATGGCGCAGCTACAGTGTCCAAGACAAATTTCCCTGAACAGGACAATAAAGTTTATCGTATCGTATCGTATCGTATTGCAGGAAGAAACTTATTGAGGCAACTTTTATGTCAGTTTTAGATTATGGAGACATTTTATACATGCATGCATCAGGTGCAACTCTACACCCACTTGACACTGTATATCATTCAGCCCTGAGATTTATTACAGGTGACAACTACAACACTCATCACTGTGACCTATATTCAAGAGTTGAATGGCCCTCGCTTTCTGACAGGCGTGATAGACATTGGATTTTATTTGTTTTTAAAGCTCTCACTGGTCTCTTACCATCCTATATCAATTCTTTAGTGTCTTTCAATGCAAGTCTCCATCATACACACTCAAAGGACTGGATCACACTACAGGTTCCCTCTGTCCACACCAAATTGGGAAAATCTTGCTTTTCTTACTGTGCACCTGCAACCTGGAACACTCTGCAAAACCACCTGAAACTTACCACACTCTTATCATTGGGACAATTTAAATCCATAACTGCGTCTTATTTTACTTCTAACTGCTCCTGTTTTTAACTAGATTTCTCTGTCTTCATTATTCTGTGTCAGTTTACTCTTCTGATATTTCAGATTTGCTTATGTATTTTTCAAATGTTTTGTGTTTTGTCTTGTCCAAAAATGTTTTGTGTTTTTACCTCGGCTATATTGCAAATGAGATTGCTCCTCAATATATTCCCGAGTTTAAATAAAGGTTATAACCTGATCCTTGGTGATTGTGAAGGGGAAGGGGAGGGGGGTTGAACTGTCCGTGGTGGTGGTGGGGAGGGGGGTTGAACTGTCTGTGGTGGTGGTGGGGTGGGGTAGAGGGTTGTCTCTGTCACCATCCTTAAATGCCCTCTTCTTCCTGTTAAGGATGTCCTTGACATCACTGGTGATCCAGGGCTTGTTGTTAGGGAAGCAGCATACAGTCCTAATGGGAACCACAAGATCCATACAGAAGTTCAGGTAGTCAGTAGTGCAGTGGGTAACCCCCTCGATGTCCTCACCATGTGCGTCCTGCAGGACGTTCCAGTCAGTAGATTCAAAGCAGTCCCTCAGAGCCTCCACTGCCTCAGGAGACCATTTCCTGAAGGCAGTGTTCCTGGTTGTGGACTGTCTCTGGATCTTTGGCTTGTAGTGTGTTTTGAGCAGGACCAGGTTATGGTCAGACTCTCCCAGTGGGGGCAGAGGAGTGGCAGTGTAAGCTTCCTTCACGTTGGCATTTACATTTACATTTACATTTAGGTCATTTAGCAGACGCTTTTGTCCAAAGCGACTTACAATAAGTACATTTGTCAAAAGAAGGAAACAAAGAAACCACGACGTATCATTGCCGATGCAGTAAGAGCTAAAAATAGAACAAGTGTTAGGTCCTCATCTGAGTAAAGTAGTACTTCAGGAGCAACAGTGCTAGATCAGAGTGCTATAGGTAAGGTTTTTTTTTTTTTTTTTTTTTTTAGGGGGGGGGGGGGGTGTCGAGGGAGGGTGCTAGTGGGTCATGCTATGTAGAGTCAAGGTGAAGTCTGAACAGGTGAGTCTTGAGCCTTTTTCGGAAGATGGCAAATGACTCTGCTGTCCTGACATTGGTCGGGAGTTCGTTCCACCACTGAGGCGCCAGAACAGAGAAGAGTCTGGACTTTGCTGAGCGACATTTGTTTGATTTCAGCGATGGTGGTACCAGCCGGCCAGCTGAAGTAGAGGAGCGAAGTGCTCGCTTCGGGGCATGAGGTTTGACCAGTGTTTGGATGTAGAGGGGTGCCGTTCCATTGATGGCCCTGAAGGCCAGTGTCATCGTCTTGAATTGGATGCGTGCTGCAACAGGGAGCCAGTGGAGGTCACGGAGGAGGGGGGTCACGTGGGAGAATTTGGGTAGATTGAAGATAAGGCGTGCTGCGGCATTCTGGATACGCTGTAATGGTTTAATCGCAGAGGCCGGGAGTCCGGCCAGGAGAGAGTTGCAGTAGTCAAGGCGGGAGATGACCAGTGCTTGGACCAAGAGCTGCGTTGCATCCTTTGTGAGGAAGGTCCGAATCATGAGGATATTGTAGAGGGCGAATCTGCAGGATCGGGCCACAGCAGTGATGTTGGGGGTGCAGGATAGTTGGTCATCGAGGATTACACCCAGGTTCCTCGCAGTTGACGACGGCAATACTGTGATGCCCTCGACAGTGACCGACAGATCCATGCGAGGGCAGTCTTTCCCTGGGATGAAGAGGAGTTCGGTTTTGTTCAGGTTAAGCTTGAGGTGATGTGCAGTTGTCCAGACAGAGATGTCAGCCAGACAGTCCGAGATGCGAGTTGCAATGTGAGCGTCAGAGGACGGGGGAAAAGAGAGGAACAGCTGGGTGTCATCTGCGTAGCAATGGTAGGAGAATCCATGCGATGTGATAACAGAACCTAGTGATCTGGTGTATAGTGAGAACAGGAGCGGTCCTAATACTGAGCCTTGAGGGACGCCCGTGTCCAGAGAGCAGGGTTTGGACATAGAGCCATTCCATGTGACCTGGAAGGTGCGGTTTGTCAGGTATGATGTAAACCAGGTGAGAGCAGAGTCAGTTATGCCAAGTTCAGCCAGAGTGGAGAGGAGGATTTGGTGGTTGACTGTGTCGAATGCAGCAGATAGGTCGAGGAGAATGAGAACGGAGGAGTGGGACGAGGCTCTGGCGTCTCGCAGGGACTCGGTCACTGTGAGGAGGGCCGTCTCAGTGGAGTGAGCAGTCCTGAATCCTGATTGATTAGGGTCTAGGAGGTTGTTCCGCGAGAGATAGGATGACAGTTGGTTGTAGGCGGCACGTTCCAAGGTTTTAGAGAGGAATGAAAGAAGAGATACAGGTCTGTAGCTTTGGATGTCAGTAGCGTCTAGGGTGGGTTTTTTAAGGAGAGGCTTCACGATAGCGGTCTTAAAATCCGCTGGAATGACACCTGAGGTGAGGGAGGAGTTGATCAGGGTGGTGAGGAATGGCAAGATGTCGTGTGAGATGTCCTGGAGAAGAGAGGAGGGAATCAGGTCAAGGGAGCAGGTGGTGGCGCGGTTAGATGTAACAAGTGCGTGGATGTCTTCAGAGGTGAGGGGGCTAAAGCTGGTAAGACCATCCGAGTTGAGAGTTGGGGGAGATGTCATAAAGGAGGTCTAACGTCCTGGTGGGGTAGCTTACAAACTGGTGAAAGTCTGGTAGTGTGGAGTCCAGTGTGACGTGGTTAAAATCCCCAGAGATGGCGATGAAGGCGTCTGGTTGCTGTTTGCAGTCCCGCTATGGTGGAGTGAAACACAAACAATGGCGTGGGAAAAGTTAACACAGCAAGTGTGGTTCAACCTACCCTAACCCTAACCCAAAAAACACACTTTAAACCCTAAAAACGACACAACAATACGGAGCTACTGGATCAGCGTCCTGCTTGCGCTGGCGTGCCAATTAAATCGGTGCGATCAACTGATTTAAAAGATAAAACTTTTAAATCGGTCAGATTTGACCGGAACACATAAGGGTTAAGGCCGTTTATCTCGCCACTTTCATGCTGTAACGTGTGATGTTGGGACTGCAAATGTATTGACTCTGAAAATCATGTGTAAATTGTCCTGAGATAACTTATGTTGTGATATGACACAATAATTACAATTTAATTAAAATTTAATTGACTGGGATTTTGAAGAACAGTTTTGGCCACAGGAACAGCATTCAGTATGAGGCTTACTGATGTATTTTCATGCTTGGCTTGAATTGCTGTTGTCTTAATGGTGTCTGGCAACATGCACCACTGTGCACACATCTTGTCAAAGCCAAGTATAGGGATGTTATTGATGATGGGAGAGTCACCTCTTTCCCAGACGCAGCTGTGAGCACCAGCTTGTCCACCATGTTCACCACTATCTCTTTCTAATCAAAACAACAAGTCAGTTCAGTATTCAGTAGTTCACTATCAGTTCAGTCAGTTCACTATTCAGCAAGTCCATTACCTCAAAGTAGTGTTTCCTCCAATACTCTGATGGGCTCTCAAATATGTGCTCAGTATTCATCCTCAAGCCTTTTGGGAAATTCTGTTGCCTGGGCAACTGGGGGCTCTGTGAAATCCTTGGAGGCATCAGTCTCTGACTAGAAATAGTTGTCAAGTGCATCATCTCACCTCTGCTGCTGATAGAAGCTCACAGCTGTTTAGTTGGAGAGGCAAGGCACCAAGCAAAATAGACAATAGATTCTGTAAGTGTGGCTACAATGTTCCCTGCTTTCGACCAAAGTAAGCATGGGATTCTTCCAAAACTTGCATCACAGTAACGAGTAGTGGTCAATGACTGACTCTAAAGTACAAGTTCTCACCGCCCATCAGAGAGTCTGCAGGTTTTGTTTTTTGGGCTCACTATGGTTTTTAGTGACTGGAATTCATGGTTTAATTTGGTGGATTGCTTAATCAGATGTTTCACAATTGCACAATGTCCAATGGACCTCCAATACATCCAGGCCCGGCAGCATGGACGGGCATTGGCGGGCCGTGCCCGCTCACAGAGTCAGCTGTGCCCGCCCTGGGCTGGAAGCTGTTTAAATTATTTGGGTTTTGTTCTTTACCTCGGAGTGGCCACCGCTCTACTATTCCTATCTCGGTTTGTCGATCAAACAATTCAACCAATCCATCCAACGAACCAAGGCAACTAGCTGGCCAATTACAGGTGTTGGGGGGCAGGTCACTGAGTTAACAACAAGTTATTTAGCTGTGGTGTTCAGCATGGATGTCCATATTTTTCCCCAAAAAATATGCGGACATGAAGTGACGACGCGAACGGGAGCGAGCAGGAAGCAGCGATATTCACTTCTTCTGGAAACCTCAGCACCGAAGTCAACCGTAACACTGGAGTAAACATTCATGCTAGGAGAGGTAGCTCCCGAGCTGCTATAGCTACCTCTCCTAGTATTCAGTGTTCAGGTTGACATCGGTGCTTCTGTTTCCAGTAGAAGTGAAGCTGTATGGTGCTTTCTGCATGCCACAACCCTTGTTGCCGATCTTCTTGAATAAATGCTCGAGTTGCATAAATGGACACAGCACTACACTATTTTGTTTGTTTTTTAGATTTTGGGATGAACGGCCCCTTTTGGAAAATGACTTCTCCGCACTATAGGAGTGGTCACAGAGCCATTGTTCGGCCTGAACCAAATAAAATGTTGGTTGAAAAACTTTGCCCCCCTGAAAAAATGTAATGCCGCCCCCTAAATTTTTTTCTGCAGCCTGGTCTGAATACATCCAGCAGGTCAAAAGACTTTACCCACTGCAGGCTCATTGGGATGTTTTTTATTCCGAGTCTATGGCCTACCCCAGTATATGGTATCAGACCGGGCCTGCAGTCCACCTAAAGATTCTGGCGAGCCTTCTGCAAGCTGATCTGGGTCACGGTCAGCCTGTCCTCTGGGTTCCATCCTCAGTCAAAGGGCCAGACAGAGAGGCTCAACCAGGACCTGGAGACAACGCTGTGGTGCCTCGTCGCCTCCAACCCTGCCTTCTGGTCTTCTCACCTCCTTTGGGTGGAGTATGCACAGAACACCCTGCACTCCTCATCGACAGGCTTCGCTCCATTCGAGAGCCAATTTGGCTACCAGCCACCACTGTTCCCAGACCATGAAGACAACGTTTGGGTTCCGTCAGCCCAGCAGTTTGTTCAGCAATGTCGCCAGGTGTGGAGAAGAGCATGAAGCAACCTCCAGCAGATGTCTCAAAAGCATCAGACACAGGCCTATCGCAGGCGCAGACCTGGGCCTACATTTCGCCCAGGCCAGAGAGTGTGGCTCTCCGCCCAGGCCAGAGAGTGTGGCTCTCCGCCCAGGACTTGCCCCTGCGGGTTGAGTCCTGCAAACAGGCTCTGCATTTTGTGGGTCCTTTTCAGGTAGTTCGGAGGGTCAACCCAGTGACATATTGCGCCCTAGTTTCGTAGACCAGGCGTAGTCAGGGCGCAGCGGACCTGCGCCACGCCAAAGGGGTGTGTCCGCCTGGACTTTGCAAGTTTCAGGCGCAGGCACATCTCCGGTCACTCCTCCTGTCACTCCTACCCCCGCAAGTGGGAAAGAGGGAGGAGAAGAAGGCGTGTGTGGGAGACGAGGAGGAGACGGGGAGTGGAGTGGGATTAATACAGCTGATTCAGATCTTCACCAATCAAATGAGCTCCTCTCCTCACCTTTAATGTGCCAAGGCGAGGTTCAGTGCAAGTTTTGTCACTTGACAACCCAATGACAGAAGCAGTGCCGCCACTCCCACCACACGCATCACACGCTGTGTGTGCGTATAGTCATAATAATTATAATGCCGATATTATATCACTATAGAAATTGTAGGCACATTTTAGGCATGTCTATCACAAAACAGGGCCAGGGCGCACAGCAGTAGACATAATGGTGGCGAGAACCTGATGCCTGCACGAGCCGGCCGGGCCATTCATCATCATCATCACCGTCTTCATCATCTGCACTCCACAGCTACACCGGATTCCCCGTCCAACACCAGAACGGCGAGACACAGGGACCTTGCGCCCCGTTCAGACCAGCTGCAGCTCCAACTCCGGTTCCAGCTCTTGGCAAAGTTGCGCGTTTCTCCATGGACACGGACAACAGACCAGGCACGAGCGAATATTTTTTCAGGCATAGATGCATTTTATTAGCAGTGGATAGATTGATAGATAGATAGAATAACAGGATAGATAGAAAAACAGGAGAGAGAGAGGGAGATGTTTTGGTCCGAGAGGTTTAAGTTTCAGCTGTGTTAATTCAGTCAGGCTGAGTTTCCGTTACGCGTGCCATCCGCCATTGATTTGATTTGATTTGATTTTCATTTGTCTCAAACAAGCACATCAAAAGACAAACAATCTATGTAGACAAGAAACAAAACAACAATGATACTGTGCAAGTTTGAGAAGGGGCTGGAAGAAGCAAAGCTTATCAAGTTCAGCCCCCCCTTACATTGTGATTCATATCATTCATATCTGTAGTTCCATACAATTCAGAAGATTAAAAACATATTGCTTTAATATGAAATAAGATCATGATTATAAATAAAAATAGTAAAATTAGCAGTCCAGTTCTTTATAACTGTCCAAGAGTGTATGTTTGTACTTACTTTTAAATTGTTTTAAGTTATTGCACATTTTTATATCCTCATCTAGTCTATTCCACATTTTAACACCACAAAAATAGATGCTAAAACTTTTCAGGGTAGAATGGATGGTAGATTGTTTAAAGTTACAGTTCCCTCTTAAATCATATATACTTTCTCTGACCATAAACATTTTCTGGATGTTTATTGGTAGCAGCCTATTCCAGGCTTTAAACAAAATCTGACCTGTTTTGAATTTGACCAGGTCCTCAAATCTTAAAATACCCGATTTTAAAAACAACGGATTTGTATGATCAAGGTACCCAGCATGATGAACCATCCTTATGACTCTTTTTTGTAAAATGCAAATCTTTTGTAAAGTGCTTTTATATGTGTTTCCCCATACCTCAACACAGTAAGATAAGTACGGATCAATGAGTGCATAGTACAGCATTTGAAGTGACTTCTGATCTAAAACATGTCTAGTTTTACCCAGAATTCCAATACTTCTGGATATTTTGGAGCACAAATATTTCACGTGAGATTTCCAGCAGAGCTTGTGATCTATTAAGACACCAAGGAACTTACTTTCGTAGACTCTTTCAATTTCCACATTTTCAATTTTCAAACATACCTCTTGCTTAATTGGACGATTTCCGAAAATCATGAATTTTGTTTTGTTTAGGTTTAATGATAATTTGTTTTCATCAAACCACCACTTTAATTTTAGCAATTCACTTTTGACCATCAATAATAGCTGCTGCAAATCTCCCCCTGAGCAGAAAATATTTGTGTCATCTGCAAAAACCACCATTTTAAAATATTCGACACTTTCCATACATCATTAATATACAATATAAATAGTTTGGGCCCCAAGACTGACCCCTGCGGGACACCATAGGTAGTGTTCAAGCACATTGACTTAAGTTTTTTTTACATGCATTTTTAAGCCCCTTGGTCATCCATGGGTTTTCTGCATACCTGTTCTTGACTCTATACTGTTTAAGAGGGCAATGCTTATCATATAGATCTGTGAATGTATCTAACAGTGATTCATATGCCTTATCTACTGTTGTTTCTTTGTACACATTGATCCAGTTCCAATTCATTAGCTCATTTTTTAGAGCAGCTATAGATTCTTCAGTCCTCATTCTCTTATATTTAGTTTCCGTTAATTCCCTCTTTTTTCTATAATTACATTCATAAATAAGAAAGACAGGTAAGTGGTCACTAATGTCGTTCATTAGTATCCCGCTTATCACTTTACTTTCCATATTATTTGTAAAAATATTATCAATTAGGGAGGCACAATGAGATGTAATTCTGGTTGGTTTGGTTATTGTTGGAAACAGACTCATACCACACATTATTTCTATAAAATCATCTGTTGCTTTATTCTTGTTTGGATTCAGCAAATCAATGTTATAATCCCCACAAATATAAGTATGCTTTTGTTTTGTTGAGCTGAACAATCTTTCCATGATTGTGATGATTACATTTTTCATTTTTACAAATTCTATTTCAATAGTAATACTTTCCATTGTATCATCAATAGATACTGACAAGTCATCAAGAACCTTGTAAGAGAGACCTTCTTCAACAAACAGAGCCACACCACCACCATGTCCATTTGTTCTAGTGGTGCAATGAAACCCATATCCCTTAATAAAAAAATCAGGGTCCCTCTCTGCGTTTATCCATGTTTCTGAAACCGCGATGATGTTGAAGGGTTTTTTAAACTGATTTAAGTAGTCCTTTATACTTTGAAAATTTGCATAAAGACTTCTACTGATTTTTTATTGCATTGATCTGACGTCAGATGTGACGGCACAATCTTTATAGATATTAATTCACGTGTTGATTAAATTAGTTGCATTAAATAGTGTTTGTTGTGATTTTTTATTGCATTGAAATGTGCCTGACCCTGTGGAAACCTGCCTGTGAGGTCTGGGTGACGTGTGCGCAATCGGCGCAGTCTCCATACCCATCTTGGCGCAGGCGATCCACCAAACTGCCAAACTGACCGTGCGCAAGGCTGCGCTGGTCGAAACTTGCATTGCGCCGGCTCCACCACCCTACGCCACCCTGTCCCGCGCCACGGAACTAGGGCCCATAGTCTTCGGTTTCCCCCCTCCATGAGGGTAAACCCTACCTTTCACGTGCCCCTGTTGAGGCAATATATCTCCTGCCCCCTAGCCCCTGCTCCAAAACCCCCTCCACCACCTGAATCATTGGGGGTGGGCTGGCCTACACAGTTAGCCATTTATTGGGTTTTTGCAGAGTCCAAAGTGGAATACAGTACCTTGTCAGACTCTGCTTTTGGTGTCTTGCACTGCCTGTTTAGATCAGTCAGTAGAGCATAGACCTGAGACAGGAGAGACTATGGTTCGCATCCCGCTCATGACAAATATGAACTAGAATCATAGACTGTGTATGAGAAGTGGATACAGCTCTTGTGATGAGGAGTAACATCAGTTACAGAGAATGCAAGGTTAAGGCAGTTCTGCGTTTGCTTCACTTCTTAGAACCAGAGGTTGGCGTCTGAGTAGACTAGCTTTTAAATCTAGAATGTCAAATACAAAGGTTGGCAAAGTACATCCGATGATATTTGGTGGGACATCTGCTTTATGACGATTTATGTCTGAATGTGGTATAAATTGTAACCAATTAAATAGGAGTCAGCTAATGTTCTCCACTACAGTGTATCTCGACTAACCACTCCGCTCCACTTCCACAGCTCCACACCAACTCAGCCAAAAACTTACACACAAACCAAGTTGCTGTTATTATTTTTCACTGACATTATTACTGTTTCACACAGTTCCTCTCCATCCTTAGTTCTAGACAACACACACACTCACTCACTATCTATCTGTCTCTCCCTCTCTCCCTGCCTCTCTCTCTCAACCCCCCCCCCCACACACACACACACACTCACTATCTATCTCTATCTCTCCCTCCCCCTCTCTCTCCCACTCTCTCAACCCCCCCCCCCCCCACACACACACACTCACTATCTATCTCTCCCTCCCCCTCTCTCTCCCTCCCCCTCTCTCAACCCCCCCCCCCCCCCCACACACACACACACACACACACGCACACACACACTACTATTACTCATAACAGCACAAACATAGGACAGGAAGAGGGCCAGCCTCTGCCTTTTGATTCCTCTCTCTTTCTCGTAGTTCATACATATTCAAGTCCAGGCTCTGCTTATTGCTGTGCATAATTCAGAACTTTATTAAAACAAGATAGCCTAGTTCTCTCTGTTGCTACAGCACTGCTAAAAGTGTTCCTTGATGATGCTACACCGGAGGCCATCCTGGCACACAAACACACGCACACACACACACACACACACACACACACACACACTGTGGAAAGGCTGTTTGTAGACGGTGTTGTCCTCCTGCCTCCTTGTGTCTAACCACTCTTTATGTTGTATCAAATCATGACTAAATAATAATAAACTCACTTTCCCTTAAAGATGGGGTATGTAATCCTGTTCAGAAGCACTTTTTGTATACTGGGTGAAATGGTCCATCTGATTTCAGAGGGATCAGTACATTATGTCATCAGGAAAAGGAACAGAATCAAACAGAGCTCTGTGGCCCCTCGCACCAAAGGGCGCGGATTGCTCGGAGTAAAAAAACAATCAGATTCCTTCATGTATAGTTCTGCACCCGCCCTCCCCGCCTAAGCGCCAGTGCACAGCCTTCACGTCTCGCTGATGCCGGAAGAATCAGCTTGGACAGACTCACTGACGGGAGGAGGGGGGGGGACTTAGAGGAGGTGCTATTTTCAAATCTTGTTTTTATTATATATTATTATATTATATGTGACAGTGGATGAGGAATATTTCTCTTACTATCAGACTTATTTTTGACAACAGAAGATTCACCCCCTGATGCCCAATTGAGAGAATGCAAGTTTATGGCACATCAGATTTGGCTTCACTTCTCAGAACCAAGGTTGTCGCCTGGTTTCACCACACTAGTTCAACTGCACTTAATTCTAATAGAACTGATAGAAATATAGAAACGGGTTGCCTTCTCTCTTTTCAATAGACTCAGTTCCCCAACAATAACAGTTTAGTATCTGCTAAGTTTTTGATTTGATAGCTTATCTGCTGGCTGTGTTGTTTAGTGTTCTATGGCTACGTGGGATTTTATTGTTGTTCTGTCTGGGATGTTGTCATGGATCAGATGAGCAGCAGCTCCATCAAGGAGTGTGAACTGGTTGCTGTTTGGATGTAGAACAATAGATAAGATCGTTCTGCAGTACATGAAATACTACAGCATTTTGTGTGTTCATTTGTATAGATTGGTGCACATAGATAGATACGTGTATTGAGATGTCAGCAGAAACTTGAAGATCTTGTATAAATTGATTGTTTAATATTCTGTGTGATTTGAATGGAGCTGATGGATTGTTAGCTAGCTACCATTATCTTGCTTATTCCACCATGTTCCATCCATCCATCCATTGTCTACCGCTTATCCAGTATTCAGGGTCGCGGGGGGGCTGGAGCCGATCCCAGCTGTCATTGGGCGAAGGCAGGGTACACCCTGGACAGGACGCCAGTCTATCGCAGGGCCGACATGTAGAGACAAACAACCATTCACGCTTTCCACCATGTTCTCATGCTAAAATTACATTCATGTGACAACCTCTCTGACCAAAGTCTCCCAATGGTGGGGAGTAAGCAGGCGGCAACCACCGGTTCTGAAAGTGAAGCCCAAGCTGAAGTGCCTAATACTTGCATTCTCTCTTCTGACCATCAGGGGGCGACTCATCTGATTGTAAAAATAAGTATGATTGTATAGAAGTCTATGAGAAAATGGTCCTACTTCTCTCTTGATGTATTATCTCAGTAAACATTGTAAACAGGAGTTTATGGTCTCAATATCTAGTTTCAAGTCTTCTTCAATCCAGCATGATGTTCATTTAGTACTTTATGGTCCATTTAGATTCCAAGAGACCAGAAAGCAGGGGATGCTTTAGGGGCGGGGTTTATCTGCTGATTGACAGGTCACTACCATGCTACCAATGCAGTTAGCTGCTAAGATGATTTTAACACTTAGCTGTAAATTTGACCTTTGTTAGCAGCTTCACACCAGAATCCGCTCTGCTGCTAGTGTTCATTAGATCCACCTGTTGCTCCTCCTCAAGTCCAAATTTGGTCACTTCCTTCACTGTTGGTAAGAATCCAAAAAGGGGACGGCTAAAATACCAAACTCGAAGGTTTCAAAACTGTACTCCACAAACCAATGTCACGATGACTACGTTCACGCTGAATACATTGACTTCTTCTATGGGAGTGAGGTGGAGGGACCACGAGGTGTAAGTCTTCTCTCATTTGTGATCTGTTAAGCGGTAAACTCATCAAATTCAGTGTACCATGCCACATCGCAATTTTCCGATGTAGCTGTAGCTGTCATATTTGTCAACTCGTTGAGGCTTTAATCATATGGAGGTGGGTGTGGATAATCTCTGAGCCCCTTACCCATATGTTTTTGCATTTTGAAAACTGAGCAATGAGGAACTTAGGCTCAGCCCTAGGGCTGAAGTTTCCCCTTAAAATTCGCCTTCCATACAAATACATAGTCCTTGGTCAGAGATTGCGGAGTTCCTGCTGCTATACATTCTGAACAGCTTTTAAAAGACTGCTGATAAGATATTCTACAGATGGCAGAGGCCTCTGATACATTTTTCATAATGTAATTCTTCTATTATAGTTTAACAAAAGATCCATCCATCCATCCGTCCATTTTCTTCCGCTTATCCGGGACCGGGTCATGGGGGCAGCTGCCTGAGCAGGGACGCCCAGACTTCCCTCTCCCCAGACACTTCCCCCAGCTCCTCCGGGAGGACCCCAAGGCGTTCCCAGGCCAGCCGGCTGACAACAAAAGATCTTGAGTCGATAAATGTATTAAAAACATATCAAGCTTCCTCTGATCGGTTGCCGAGGTAAAGTTTTGAACAACAAAACTAACCCCACAACCTGTTACGAACTAATGAATTAGTGAGCCCAGACATTTGACAGAGAATAATGGTATTTTTCTCTTTAAATCTCTTTAAATATTTCTGTGCCGCATTCATAGCCTAAGAAATTGATTGACATGCAAGGACAACAAAAAAAATGAAAATGACTAAAATGAAACGTACATGCACATACATATTTTCTGTTCATCCAAACAGATTGGTGACGGACGGGCTGATGATTTACAGCCTGACTGGTTTTGGGGATTCTAAATATATACTAGATTATTATTCACATATCTTTATTGCAGGATAACCCCTTGAGATGCAGCATCTCGTTTTCAAGGGGTCCTCAAAAAAACAAAACAAATAGAAGCCAACAACACTGGACAAGTAAAATACAGAAACAATAATGAACACAATGACACAAAACACAGTCAAAGAAAAACACACGATGGCTCTCATATTAACCCCAAACCACGCCATCACATTACATCAAAGAGACATTTTTATATAAACGCAACACTTTTGTTTTTGCTCCCATTTTTCATGAGATGGACTTAAAGATCTAAAATTCATTCCAGATACACAATATTACCATTTCTCTCAAACATTGTTCACAAATCAGTCTAAATGTGTGATAGTGAGCACTTCTGCTTTGCTGAGGTAATCCATCCCACCTCACAGGTGTGCCACATCAAGATGCTGATCTGACATCATGATTAGTGCACAGGTGTACCTTATACTGCCCACAATAAAAGGCCACCCTGAAATGTGCATTTTTTTGCTTTATTTTTGCTTTATTTATTATTTATTGGGGGTCTGGGAACCAGTCAGTATCTGGTGTGACCACCATTTGCCTCATGCATTGCAACACATCTTCTTCGCATAGAGTTTATCAGATTGTCAATTGTGGCCTGTGGAATGTTGGTCCACTCCTCTTCAGTGGCTGTGCGAAGTTGCTGGATATTAGTGGGAACTGGTACACGCTGTCGTATATGCCAGTCAAGCACATCCCAAACATGCTCAATGGGTGACATGTCCGGTGAGTATGCTGGTCATGCAAGAACTGGGACATTTTCAGCTTCCAAGAATTGTGTACAGATCCTTGCAACATGGGGCCGTGCATTATCTTGCTGAAACATGAAGTGATGTTCATCTCATGAAAAATGGGAGCAAAAACAAAAGTGTTGCGTTTATATTTTTGTTGAGTGTAGATAAATGTGTTCTTTAATGTTCTGTCTTCTTTTATGAACATCCATAAATACTAGGCAGCCACATAAACATTTCAGTTACTCCCTCCCTCTACACAGCCTGTACAGCTGCTCACAGCGTGCTCCCTGTTGGGTGCTGATCTGTGGCAGGTAGAGAGCAGTGGAGAGCTAAGCCTGGCAGCAGTGCAGCAGGGTGCTGTGCTCTCTGTGGTAGACCAATTTAACCAGCAGGCTGCCATATTGAAACCGCTCAATCAGACCTGAGCCCACAAACACACCTGACTGGAGGAAGTATACAATGCACACACACACACACACACACACACACACACACACACACACACACACACACACACACACACAGGTTAGATGTGTTGCAAGTGCATGGATGTAGAGAATGTGAGTAGAGCTACAAGCAGTAGTGATACAAGCGTGCAAAGAACAGGGCACATGTATGACTGGATGAACCAGGGGAAGGCAGCCTGAGGAACATTAACACATGTGCCCTCTCATTATGATGGCAGCCTTCTTGACCGCTAGGGATGATGACAGGATTTTATTGCTGATAGCAATAAAAGAAAACACTCACAATAAGTGGATCGGGGTGAATTTCCACCATCGTGATAATCCTAAATATTGTGACTTGACAAAGCTGTCTAGCTCCCTTTCATGGTAGACAAGTGAAAAATAATGCCTGTTTTACAAGAATACATTTTAAAAAACATATGTATCCTTTATTAATGCAGGGAGATCTTAAAATCTATGATCATATGCTCTCATATAATTACAACATCCTGATGCACGTTGCCTGTATGGATGAAATCAAATTATATATCTGTTAGAAATTTAGGGCTGCACGGTGGTGTAGTGGGTAGCACTCTCGCCTCACAGCAAGAGGGTCCTGGGTTCGATTCCCGGGTCGGCCCGGGTTCCTTCTGTGTGGAGTTTGCATGTTCTCCCCGTGTAAGCGTGGATGTAGAGAATGTGAGTAGAGCTTCCTCCCACAGTCCAAAGACATGCAAGATGGGGATAGGTTCATTGAAGACTCTAAATTGCCCGTAGGTGTGAATGTGAGCGTGAATGGTTGTCTGTCTCTACATGTCAGCCCTGCGATAGACTGGCGTCCTGTCCAGAGTGTACCCTGCCTTCGCCCAATGACATCTGGGATCGGCTCCAGCCCCGCCGCGACCCTAAATACAGGATAAGCGGTAGAAAATGGATGGATGGATGGATGTTAGAAATTTAAATTTGGATGCGTCATTGAACTGAATGATAACCTTGATGTTGATGCTGCATGCTGATTAACAAGAACATTTTAAAATGGCACACATCCCATATCAAAAATGTTACTGACCCCGGGATTGACACAACACACTGAGATGCAAAACATAAAAATAAAATTACGTTTCTTCTACTCTGCTTTTCCTTTTGGATTTTTTTTGTAAGAATAGAATAGTAATATTTCTTATTTTCATTATATCATCCTTATGTACGACGGAGTATTAGGGCCAGACTAATCTTACTAATTTTTAATTAAGAGAATAAAGTCGTAACATTACGAGAAAAAAGTCATATTACGAGAAAAAAGTCATAATATTAGGTCTACGAGAATAAAGTCGTAACATTACGAGAAAAAAGTCAGAATATTATGAGAATAAAGTCGTAATATTACGAGAATAAAGTCGTAATAAGGAAATACTTAATCTTCTTGCACATCAGCATCAAATTATCATCAGTATCAGGACTTTGAAGCGATTGTGCAAACGTGTCTGTTTCGAAGAAAGAACCACACGGACTTGGAAGAAATTGCTTCTTTTGTGGAAGAGGAGCTGTCTGGTAGTGGTCAACTGCAACTGAGCTGCTATTTGGTTGAGCTGGGGCCCGTTTCACAAAGCAGGTTCAACAAACTCTGAACCTAACCCTGAACTCTGAGTTGAACAACTCTGAGATGGGCAACTCTGAGTTTTCGGTTTCAGAACAGCGGTTTTGAATTAGTTCAGTCAACTCTGAGTATGTAAACTCTGAGTTACGCGCGTGCCTGCCGACTCTACAAAGCCATCATCAATGGAGCTCCGATACTACGATTCACCATGGCAACGGGGAGAGCGTCATTAGATATTACCGAGTGTTTATGTAGAAAACGAGCTCATCCTGAGAAAGCGGAGCACCGTAACTGCAGCAAAGTAGCGATAGTTGGCGTGGCAGGCAATTACTGCCCGATCTAATGTGTATAACTGAATGAAACAGTCAATTGATCTAAAGTTAATAAGTCCTTACTTTCCAACTTGCATAGCGACACTATGGTCTAATGGTTAGCAACGCTGCCTATGGTGCAGGTGACAGTGGTTCAATTCCCTTAGTTCACAAAGTAGCGCAGCAAATAAATTATTATTTTTATTGGGTGTAATCCCCCCAGGCACAGAAAGAAAGTGGCTTCAGTTGAAAATTAAGCATAAGAATATTGCGCAAATACGTTGACTAAGGCATATGATTTTAATAATATTTCACATATTAAACAGTAAATATAAGCAGGTATTTAAACACAGGAATGTACTTAAACATTTCATAAATCTGTTATCCGGGTTACTGACTCAGATTTATGCTGAACTGGCTTTGTGAAACCGAAAAATCAGAGTTTCCCTCATCTCAGCGTTAACTAACTCAAGGTTTTCACTAAACCTGCTTTGTGAAACGGACCCCTGGTCACGTCAGATCTTGATTACGACTTTGACTTTATTCTCGTAATATTATGACTTTTATTCTCGTAATATTACAACTTTATTCTCGTAATATTATGACTTTTTTCTCGTAATGTTACGACTTTATTCTCGTAGACCTAATATTATGACTTTATTCTCGTAATATTATGACTTTATTCTCGTAATTAAATTATTATTTTTTTTTCTCTTAGTCTGGCCCTAATACTCCGTCGTACTTATGAACAATTAAAAAATGAATAAAGTTAAATTATTATGGTGCTCCAGTGCAACTTTCATTTGACTTAATTTGATTCTTTCAACTTTACTTTTTAATTTCTGTGTGCACACGACCCTACACTCTCGCTCACCTTTTATGCTAATTAGGCACAAGCCTTTTTATTGAGGAGGACAGTGG
This sequence comes from Chelidonichthys spinosus, assembly GCA_029853015.1. Taxonomy (NCBI): domain Eukaryota; kingdom Metazoa; phylum Chordata; class Actinopteri; order Perciformes; family Triglidae; genus Chelidonichthys; species Chelidonichthys spinosus. The sequence continues at coordinate 930,109 of CM056826.1, forward strand.
CATTAATCACTAAAGGAACGCAGGTTTTATCAATTCTGCAGTTTTTGTGAACATTACAAGATTTGAATGTCTCCTCCAATGAAACATATTGTCCTATTTATCACAGACTACTTTGTATCAAAGTTTTGCGAGGACATTTGTTTTGAAATAATTTCAGTTTTTTAAATTGTTGCACAAAATAACATTTGCTATGTTCCCATTATTAGTAATGACAGCAAACAGGCGTTGGTTTGGGTCTGGATCATATTTTTATCGTGTAGTCATTTCAGAGTTCAAACTAAACAAGATGAAGCCTTTAGCGTCTGTGCTGCTCAAATGTGGAACAAGTTACCAGCAGAATACTGACTACTTTCCAATCCAAGCTTAAGACCTACCTGTTTAGCTTTAATATTAATTACTTTTCAAATACATGTGTTATTTTGTTGTATTGTTTTAATCTAAGTGATTTTTATTGTTTTATTCCAGTCACATTTGGTTGCTTGCTTTTAATGTTTTTGTTTAGTTTTTTGTTATTTTATCCCTTGCTTCATGTGTAATCTGTGAAGCACGTTTGCTGTCCTTTGGGTATGATATACATAAATGTGCCCTGCTTTGCTTTTCAGCTGGGAAAGGTAGATCACTTTGGCATCAAAAGGTAAAAATCACCTTTGAGCATCCTGTATGTCAAGTGGTCAGAGAGAAAACTACTCCTGCACATCCTCCTGATTCTGTTATCAGGCTTTGGAAAAGAACCTGTGCTTGACTTTGGCCAATCACAGGTTATTTCAGGGACAGGGCGTTCCTATTGACTGTTCTACTCCAATAGAATGGCCACTACATAATGGCAGCGAGATCACAATCACAATTGGGATGATGCTTGAAATAAATGACTTGAGTGAACCCGGCACACAACACACGCCCTGATAGTTGAATGAAAGGTTTATTGCAAAACCTGCTTGTCTAAATGGAGAGACTGGCAAGGCAGAGGGATACGTGGTCCTGGGCTGATCCAGTGGCTGAGTAGACGGGAATGGTGGAATTGACGGCTGAGAGTGAGTCAGCAAAGTAGAGTAGAAATCCAGGACAGCTGACAGGCGGGCTGAGATCTGAGCACAGGGAGACAGATGATTAACTCAGATACAAAACTAGAGAACTCTCACAAAATTACTTTGGCCTAAGGATGTAGCTACCGCTGTAGCAGATGGAGTGAGAAGACTGGGACGAAAGCCAGGGTTGAGGTACTGCAGCAGTTGAATAGGTAAAAGGATGTACTAGAGGAGAGGCAGGGACATGACACTTGTACTCGTTGTGGTTACTGGATGAAGCATGTGCATATGTACCAGACAGCAACCTCCTGTTCTGAAGTGAAAGGGCAACCTTCATCACCAACTTACTCACATACTTCGTCATCCACAGAGCGAGTTAATAAAAAATAATGAAAATGTGAACGTATGAACGTGGGATAATTTGACAGTTACACGCTGGATCAACATCTGGGCATCTCTCTGACAAACTCTCTTTAGTCTATTGTGCCTGATGTAGTATTTAACACTGTAATAGTTCATGTCTTGCATGAATAAAGGAAGTGTGAACCCTTTTTAAATATCCCAAGTTCTATTCCTTACGTCCACACTAAGGTCCTATATGGAGCAGTGTCTGAGGATATAGATAGATGGACTAGTGCAGACAATGAGGAGGTGCAGTCAGCATTCAGCGCACCTGGGCACCTGTGCCACGCCGACGGGGTGTGTCCGCCTGCACTTTGCAAGTTTCGTGCACCGCGCAGGCTCGCGCAGGCACACCTCCCGTCACTCCCACCCGCGCAAGTGGGAAAGAGGGAGGAGAAGAAGGCGTGAGTGGGAGACGAGGAGGAGACGAGGCGTGGACTGGGATTAATACAGCCGATTCAGATCTTCACCAATCAAATGAGCTCCTCTCCTCTCCTTTAATGCGTTAGGGGAGGTTCAGTGCAAGTTCCGTCACTTGACAACCCGATGACAGAAGCAGCGCCGCCGCTCCAACCATGTGCACCACGCGCTGTGCGCGTGTATCACAATACTAACAATGCCGATATTATAAAAAAACAGGAGAGATAGAGGGAGATGTTTTGGTCCGAGAGGCTGAGTTTCCGTTACGCGTGCCATCCGCCTTTGATCTGACGTCAGATGTGACGGGACAATCTATATAGATATAAATTCACGTGTTGATTCAATTAGTTGCATTAAATAGTGTGTGTTGTGAGTATTTATTGCATTTAAATGTGCCTGGAACTGTGGAAACCTGCCTGTGAGGTCTCGGTGATGTGTGCGCACTGCGCGCCGTCAGCCAAACTTCCACTCCGCCAGCTGTGATTCGCATTGGATGAATTGACTTTATTTACGCCTTGCGCCTTGAGGCTTTTTGCGACAAAACTTCCGCTACGCCGAGCTGAATCTGTGACGCCTCCCCCTGCTGCGCCGCCACACCCATCTTGGCGCAGGCGATCCACCAAACTGCCAAACTGACCGTGCGCAAGGCTGCGCGGGTCGAAACTTGCATTGCGCCGGCTCCGCCACCCTGCGCCACCCTGCGCCGCCCTGCACCGCGCCACGAAACTAGGGCCCTAAGCCACGATGGAGCATCCGCACCTGGATCTTCACGGAGGCAATGGAGAATAGGTCTAATGTCCCAGTTGTACAGTTAAAAGTTTGGTAAAGCCATATCATCTAGTTCTTTCAGACATGTTCTTTCGTTCTTGCGCACGATCAGTTTGGCAGTCTGGTGGATCGCCCGCGCCAAGATGGGTGTGGCGGCGTAGCCAGGGGAGGCGTCACATTGGTGAAGATCTGAATCGGCTGTATTAATCCCAGTCCACGCGTCGTCTCCTCCTCATCTCCCACTCACGCCTTCTTCTCCTCCCTCTTTCCCACTTGCGCGAGCCTGCGCGTTGCACGAAACTTGTCCAGGCAGACACACCCCGTCGGCGTGGCGCAGGTGCGCTGAATGCTGACTGCGCTTGGTCTACGAAAATAGGGCCCTGTATAATCTACTCAAGTGTGGGCATTTATTTTTCCAAATGAAGCTGGATATTATAGCATCTAAAAATGGTTTAAAACTATTTAAACTTGGACACACTAACATCTACATTCTACAATGAGATTGGACGGTAGGATTCACATTAGTTTGGATCCTTATTCATTTTCAGAATATGAGATATAGAGATTGCCTGACCCAAATGATTCATTATACATTATACAGGGATCAGATGAGGAGAGAACTTCCCAAAAAGCTCAGATGGGAACCCAATCCAGCCCAGGGCTCTTCCCATTCTGAAGTGTTTTAATTGCAGCATTGATTCTTCAGTTCTTCTCTACACTTATAGTCCACATTTTTAAAGAAACTGTCAGATTTGGGATGAGAATCATTCACAGATATATAAAGCGATCTATAATAGTTTCTGAACATATTGTCAATGTCTTGCTTATCACATCTCTCAGGTGTGTGAGTATTTGTGATACATTGTGAGGCAGCTGCCTGTCTAAGCTGGTGAGCAAGAATTGTACTGGCTTTATCACTTTATTTTTCTCAAGCAATAGCTCCTTCAGTAGCTCAGGACAGGGGGAATTTCCATTGTTTAGCTAGTTGTGAAAACAAGCTCAACAATGTATGTACATTTTTTCTTTTTCTTTTTCCTTTTACAGCCTCAGTCTAGGCTCGTTTTCAGATGAGTTAGAGGTATTCACATAAACTGCTGCTGCCAACTTGATGAGTCTGTTACTATCGTCTGTAGCAGTTTTCAGATGTTCTAAAAACAAAGTTTTGACAAACAAACACAGGGAGCGTTGTTAATGTGCTGACTCTGTGAGCATGTGGTGACAAATTGGCACAGCTGATACCAGATAGAAATGGATGTAAATGCTCACTACTAGCTTCACAAATCCATAGAGGTGTCGTTGGAGTGCTGCCTGTACACGACACATCTCCCTACATCTATTCTTAGCAGAGAGGGAGATAGTATTATATGCAAATAAGCATATAATGTCAACTGGCAGCTTCTCGCAAGTTTGTAAGCAGCCAAAGCGAGTCGCATTGGAGGAGAGTTGGCAGTACCTGGGTGGTGAGTGGTGCAGAGCAGACATGGTGGCAGCTGCTTCACATTACAAAGCCAAAGGAAAAAAGCTGTTTCTTTGTTCATGACAGCAACGGTTTCCTTGGGTGGGAAGTGATGAATCCATTCCATACCATTTGACGGCAATTTCTGAGGAAGAGGCCAACAGAGCTGGCTCCTTTTTAAAGGCCTCCATAATTACTGCAAACACACACACGCGCGCACACACACACACACACATGTTGTAGAACGAAGCACCAGCAGCACCAGCAGCACCAGCCAGCGTGTCGGTGAAGCAGCTGGTTGACACCACCTCATAATGTCTGATAAATGTACTGGCAAGATGAATGAATAGAGACTTACCTGCCTCATCAATTTCTGCTGCGAGTTTCTTTGACATTAAATTTGGTAAATTGAACAGAAACGCTTTGAGCTCTTAGTTCTGTACGCTATGACTTATGAGGCTCATCTACAAATTCAATAAGAGCAACATGGGGCAATTTATACTTTGGATTAAGCAGTACTTCAATTTCACATTCAATACACATTCCTCACTAATTACTACAGTACATTCAGCATTTCAAACCCATATTTACACAGTATGAAGTAAATAAAAAACATCAGCTGCAGCCCAAATCCGACATACACACTTTAACCGCGTCCATCTGTCCTGTCCTGCTGTGAGACGGCTCCTACTGTTACTGTATTTGCTGATTATGTCTTTCATGGCTTTTCACTGGACTTCTTAAAAGGTTGCCAACTAGGCTGAACAAAAGGCTCATAGCTTTGTTAAAAGTCCTATATAAAATGCACATTTAAATGGCTTATAAACATACATGCGTGTCCCTAGTGTCTTTGCAGTATCAGAAAAGACCACCCTCTCTTTTTTTCTCCTATTCCACGAAAATAATCTGTTTAACAATAAGTGGATCCAAATTGGGTTGTCATTAATACCGTTATGATTCACAGATTAAGTAATTAGTTTCATATTGCTTTTCAACACAGTCTCATCAGGTAAACGACACAAACAAACTGAATTTACAAGCGTTTGGTAGGTCACAACAAGTTAGACTGAAATTGGAACTCATTACAGCACATGACGACAGTAACCTACAACCACACTGCCTGTGAAAACCTCACAGACCTTCATCCACTGTGTCAAACCAGGGATCACCAATATGTCTGGCATCACATAACAAAAATCTATAAAAGACAGCTGTGACAGGTATTTGAAAATGTCTCATCTTGCATTACTGGAAGATTTAGTAAACGATGTGCTCCGCAGTGCTTTTTCAGAGAGCACTGATCAGTTTGGTGAGAGAACAGAGATGCTTCTGGGTAGAAACCGCTTCCCCAAACAGATATTGCTAGATTTTTGTCGTGATTTGGGACCGATGTTGGAGCAAGAGACAAAAGCCATTCACATCCACCCTGGGTTTCTGTTCCAGTCTGGGTTTCTGGCCACCGGCATGTTCCAGCGTGCTGATCGATCTCAAATGCCTGAGATAGAAATTTCCTTGGCCCCCTGAAATACATCCAGTTCCTTTATAGGAATCCACAACAAGTCGAGATCCAACGGGGATTTCACACTGGATTTCCAAATATAGTAGGAGCAATAGCCTGCACACACATCGCAATAAAACCACCGTCACACAACGAATGTAATAATGTGAACAGAAAGGGAGTTCATTCCATCAATGTACTAATAATATAATAAGACACCTGCACCAAGTGAACTGAGCAACAGCACCTCCATTTCTGTTGCAGAAAAGTTTCTTTTATTTGCTCTCCGTTATGCCGGTGAGGCGAAAAAGGAATTTTCAAGTGGTTCTTAAACAGATGTTTTGTTACCATATATGGTTAATTGAGGGCGTTTCTGAATTCAAATGACTCCAAATGGGCATGAGCATGTTGGGTTTGAACATGATATTTATCAACGCTGGTGTGCATATGACCGGCGTGTGCATGTTTGATAAATACCAACTTATTTGTACTTTATTTGAACCTTTTCGAAGCACTGTTGATAAATGAGGGCCCAGGACTAATGAAGCCACAGATTTGAGCCTGTGCACTACATAAAGTGAAGTACGATTTGATGATATTATGGGGTAAATATTATTTGATATTGTCCATCCATCCACCCATCGTCTACCGCTTATCCTGTATTCAGGGTCCCAGGGGGGCTGGAGCCGATCACAGCTGACATTGGGCGAAGGCAGGGTATGATATTGTTTAACTCAACAAAATATTGCATGAAAATGTATTCATACAGTAGATAGCTAGCTGATAAGTGAGATGCTAAATGTAAGCTATAGCTAGCACCATTTCATTGAAGTTTAAGAGGCTATCTTGATCATGATGCTAGCTACTGCAAATGTCATGCAGCTTTTTCCACCTCCTGCAAGATGTTTTTCTGTACATCAATTGCAAAGTAGACTATTTTGAAGACCATTCCAGTTGTTTGGCTAGGCTAACGATTTATACATCTGTTCATGCCATTGCATTAGTATTTTACAAGCTGTTGTTTTCTTATTCTACAGAAAAATGCCTCGTGCGCCTCACGATGTGTGGAGGAATTTCACATGTTCAAGGAAAGTCTTTGTATTTGTGTAAATATTGTGAAAAGACATACGTGAAGAATGCCACAAAAATGCAGCAGCATATTGCAAAGTGCAAAAAAAATCCTCAAGGCACAAAACATGCAGCAGACAAGAGTTCCACTCCAGGAGTCAGATACCATCTCAGTGTCATCAGCTCCTGGTCCCTCTGGCATCAGAGCAGTCTTTCATTTGATGGATGAACGTATAGAGAAATGCAGATGAGTCTTTCGCTTGTGCAGTCTGTGCAACTGGTTCACCCCTGATGCTGCCATCCAATGTGTACTGGAAGAGATTTTTGAATGTTCTCCAGCCAGTTTACATATTGCACTTTAATTTTGTTAATCTTTGAATACACAAAATGCAAACATAAACCTGAGAAAATATAAAAATGAGTTAAAGTCGAACATGCAGAATAAGTAGAATTAAATGGTTTGTCACACACTATGTGGATGAGTTGATGTACTCTTTATGGACCTGCACCATGCACGGATGAGCTATTAAAGATCTCCATCCAAGAGGACCTTTGTGCCCAGTCTGAGCAGCCGGACAAGGAGGAGGTCATTGGCAGGTATGTATCCCAGTTCAATCAAGCGGCGTCTGAATTCTACAGAGTTGCCTTGGACGTCTGGAAACTGCCACACAGAAAAGAATGACCAGCAGCAGCTCACAAAGCTCCTGTAGACTAGATACCTGTGACGACTGTAAGAACTGGACAAGATATTTGTATTTATTTGCCATGAAAACATTCATCTAAGCTGTTGCTCAGAAAATTATTATATGGGTTTAATGAATCTGGGCTTTTATCCCATTACACACATTGTGACAAAACAGTACAACCCTGCATAGTGCAATTATTGATTGAGGATGACAAGAAAGGCTTTACAGGATCTGTAAAATGTGTAATGTTATACATATACACACATTCCCCTCATCTAAGCAGCACCATCATCAGCTCTGTCTCTGTTCAATGAATTCCATCGGGAGAACACATGAATGGGACCAACCTGGACGGCACTGAGAGAACAAAAGTGTGTGGGTGGTGTGAGCGTGCCAACCGAACAATGCAAAAACAATCAATAAAACAAACAACCCCTGAAACCCCAGTTCTTGTAATTTCCCCAACGTTTTAACTTAATACATCCAATATGCACAGTTCCTTAAGGAATAATCCACAAATAATGAGAACAGGTTTGAAGCAGGTGAGGTGTGTTGAGAAGACCCAGAAGAAAGGGTCAGATCCACATTGCTTCAGCAATAAAGCCAGTCTGAGGGAAAAGTAATCCAATAAAAACAAAGATTCTCCTCCTGGATCTGAAGGCAATAACCCACTGAACGCTAGCATCTCACCTGTGGATGCACGTTCTTAGGTAAGAACAAATCCTACGCACATTTGAAAGCACATTTGAGTGCCAACATGTTTGTGCAAAATAATTGTAATATTCACATTATTGTTTTCTTCTATTCAGCTGTAATACTGTAGGATTTAAATTGCAATCATATTTTTATCATTTTGAATGATTATTTTCATCATATTACAAAGCATGGTGGCCTTTTAAAATAAATCAAAACACTCCACTGTGGAGCTGCTGGAGACTCATGGCTCATATATGTATCTTTGAGTCATTCATTCATTCTAGACCAGCTGTGCTCGATTCCCATAATGACTTATTGAATTGGGAGATGGAGGATCTAAATGGCCCCCTGGTTGATGACATCATCACCAACCGCCAGACTCACCCAGAGGTGTCGTCCAATCAGCGGTATGTTTGAATAAAATATAAGAATATAGGCTGATTGAATGTAAAATAATGATCACAGTGTTTAAATAATTCATTAATTTATTTATTTGTTTATTTCGGGCATGTCCGTTAATTCATCATCACACATCTTTGTTCACATAGTAAAATACACATGGCCGAAAGGGAAAGCGGGAGAAGCCAAGGCTTATCTAGTCCCGCCCCCATTACCCACAGGATAAAATCGTCATCATAATCTTTTCTTATCATTGCATTTTCCACTTGACATAACTTTTCCTTTTTCTTGTGACATTTGACGTAACATGTTACAGCAGTAGGTGGTTCAGAGAGCTGAAGTCCAGTGCATACAGATTACGTGTGCGTCTGCACACGTGTCCGTATTAGTTCATCACAAGTGAGCAGCAGTCTCATCATGTAACAAAGTCTGAAGGGGGTCCAATCGCCTCATGTCCAAGTCAGAGTATAGTGGCGCTTCAACATCAGTAGAAGTTAAATGACAGCAGGCTACTTCCTGGATGGTAATGTAAGGTGGTGGAATGAACACGTTGGTTTCCCAATGAAGTGACTGAGATTCAGGATCAGATCCATAGATCCTGGCTGTTAGCCTGGTCTGGAGCAGGCTAGCTCCACAGGATCAATCTCCATGGTAACATATGAGATCCCATACATATGAGACATACTTGCAACCGCATCAAACATAACTTCAGCCAGGATGAAGGGAAATCCTGGCATAATCCTTTATCTAGGTTTTAAGCATTAGCCCCCAGAAATCATATTCTATCATTTGTTCTTTTTATGCCTCATAAAGCAAGCTGTAATGGCTTGTTTTGATCAGTGCTATACAAATAACCTTTATTATTCTTATTATTATTATTATCTACCACACAAGATGTTTGTTAACAGCACACACACACACGCACACGCACACACACACACACACACACACACACACACACACACAGACACACACACACACACACACACACACAGACACATGATCAGTATTGCATTGGCTTCTTTTTTTAGAATACTCATAATATATGCAATTATAAAAAGGGGAAGATTATACATTATTAAATGGGGGTATAATGGTGCAGGTTTTCGTGTCGACATTTTTCACAGGACGAACAATTCAGGATAGAACATTCATATAAGTAAGCAACTTGTATGGTTCTGTACATAACATTCTGTCAGTTTGCTTGGGTGGCAGCCTTTTGTTGGGCACACTGCATTAATTTCTATTCAGTAAAACCCCGTCTCAGGTTTGGTACACAGTTTTCTTTAGTTTGTCCACCAACTTTCTCTGGGTCATAACGCACCGTATGTTTGTGTCAGTATGTGGTCTGGTAGGACACTTTGTCCAATTTGCTACATGACTTCCTAGCCAGCGTTCTCCAGGTCTTTCGTGAGTCACATTTACAATTTTCATGGTTTTGGTGACAACTGACAACTTGACAACTTTTGAGATTAAATTCCTTGATGACAAGCTGTCATCGCTGCTGATGAAGGAGTCCCACCCCCTGCAGGTCACTATCACTGCACTAGTCAGCTCCTTCGGTGATAGACTGATACACCCCAAGTGTGTGAAAGAGAGGTATCGCAGGTCCTTCCTTCCTACTGCTGTCAGACTCTACAATAAGCACTGCTCCCAATAGACCTCATTCTGCACTCTATACTTTATTGTAAATTGTATATAAAAACAAAATTCACTGCTGGTAATTTTTGTACAATATCATGTTTATGCTCCCAATAGACCTCATTCTGCACTCTATACTTTATTGTAAATTGTAAATAAAAACAAAAATTCACTGCTGGTAATTTTTTGTTCAATATCATGTTCATATGTATATAACAAGTCTACTCTATTTCTATTCTATTTTTTACATTTTTTATAATTTATATTGTTAATTTTTGCTATTATTTGTTATTATTACTATTGTGTTCTTTGTAACATACTGTCCTTTGGCTGCTGTGGCAAACAAATTTCCCTGTTGAGGGACAATAAAGGAATTCTGATTCTGATTCTGATTTTAATGTACTTTTCTGTTCCAGGAGAAAATATGCTCCCCATCCATCCACCCATCGTCTACCGCTTATCCTGTATTCAGGGTCGTGGGGGGGCTGGAGTCGATCCCAGCTATCATTGGGTGAAGGCAGGGTTCACCCTGGACAGGTAACCAGTCTATCACAGGGCTGACATGTAGAGACAAACAACCATTCACACTCACATTCACACCTACAGGCAATTTAGAGTCATCAATGAACCTATCCCCATCCTGCATGTCTTTGGACTGTGGGAGGAAGCCGGAGAACCCGGAGAGAACCCACGCTTTACGGGGAGAACATGGGACCCTCTCGCTGTGAGGCAACAGCGCTACCCACTATACCACCATCCAAACTATAACTCCCTAAAAACATAATTTGCTGCTTAGTTGTATGGTAATGCAATTATGTAGAAAACAGCATTGAACATGTCATATGAGAATGATCCAGGCATTCACATTGTAGACCCCTTGGCCACGACGTAGCACATTATCTAGTTTGGCTATAATTTGCATGAACCTCCATGACATAATCACATCTAGTATCCCGGGCATTTCCAAAGTCACAGCTACTGGAGCATAATGAGAGGAACAATAGAACAGGACCCCATGTACAGGAGCACACTTATGAGATGAATAATGAACTGGCAAAGGTGGGAATGCAAGTTGGAAGAATGAATCAAATGGAAGGTTATAATGAAGCAGCAGATGGAGTGAATGCTGTTCTAAATGATCAGAGAAGATTCATCCATGATCAGTGATAATGATGCATATACATATGATGTGTAATAATGATGATGATCATTGATTGATTGTACTGTCTTAGAATGTGAGGCAGTGTGTATTGGGACTTGACTGTTCTGCAAAAATAAGGCTGTGAGCACTCTGCTCATATTTCCAAACAACACTGCTCGTTCTTCTTTATCACTTTCACTCTCCTAAGCCTCTAATATATTCTCTTTAAGCTTTCTGATTCTTTTTTAAAATCCCTGGCACAGTAACAGCTTTGCGGTGCGATGGCCTCTGTACCTGTGTGTTGGAGTCAAGGCTCAATCATTTCCTTGCAACTGAGCAGTTTTATCAGCTAGAAAGAAAGATGGTCATTCAGCTCCTGGGATACCAATGAGGGATGGGACGATGTAGGTGTAGGATTTCAGCGAAGATTGGATAAAACACTCACAATAAGTTGATTGTGGTGAATTTCCATTATCAGGATGATCATAATAGTGAAAAATAGTGCCTGATTTAAAAAAAATACAGGATACAAAATACCCTTTTTAAAATGTAAGTGTCCTTTATTTATGCAGGGAGACCTGATGATTCATGATCATTTTATTGAAAAAAAATGTGATTGTTTTTCACTGAAAAGGATGTTCACTAAAATAGATGTCTTGTCTGTCAAAGATTTACAGAGGAAAATAGGGTATGGACCCAAATGCAGGTTGAAGAAAAGAAAAGGTTTATTTAGACTGGGCAGGAAGTAAATCACAATATAACTAAACAGAAGGAATACAAAATTAAACAGGAAACCAACACCACGAAAGACAGAAATTACAAAACAGTGGAAAGCAAAGTACAAAACAATGATCATTACATTATCTGTCACGCAATAAAGTCAAAGCCAATTTAAGAATTTTAAGCATATTTTGATGTCATGGACATAATTTCTTTTGGCCAGGGTAATCTTGACATGAAATGTTAATTTACTCCTTGTACTGCCAACTCCTTGAACTTGTGAAGAAAACTGTTTTTGTCACATGCCTAAATGAAGAATCAAACAGAGAAAAGTCTTTCAACATTTCAAATGGGGGCAGCTGTTAACAACAGTAAAACTATATCCAAACATCAGTTTAACAACAGTATAATCCAAGTGTCATTAATCCTGTCTTATGCTCACTACTTCCTAAACACATGCATCTTCATTAAAACCGTACTACCGTAAATCCTCTAATACTGGCCTGTATTCTATTACCGGCCGGTCTCTTACATTGGCCTATCTCGCTGATGCCGGAGGTAAATAACAGCCGGTCTCTAATGGAGGACGGGGCAAGTGTCCACAGGCAGCGTTATTTCCACGCTTCCCATTCATTGTCAGCCGTGCAATGCCTTCGCATCGCGGAGATTTTGGCTGAAGCTATATTAGAGGATTTACGGTATGTAAGAAGCCTTGTAATGCAATCGCCTCACGGGGAGTGTCGAGAGACGGTGCGCCGCCACCTCCTGCAAGCTCTCGAAAATCTTTTAAACTGACCGTTGTCGAATTAAAATAAAGACAGATTCAGCAACTGCATAGCTTATTTCTCGCATAAAATGTTTTCAGAAACACATTTCGGGGATCTATTGTCGTAAAATAAGAGAAAGTTTCCAAACGAGCCGCCATGTTGGTCGGTTTGAAATCCTGGAGCAGACAGGACAGCTGTGAAAGCGATCGTCCAATCGGGTGCAGCCATGAAGTGTGCGCGTGATTGTATGAAGGAGAGCGCCTGTCAATCATCCTCCTAGTGGCAGCCCACAAAGCGTGAAATACTGGCAAGCGGTAAACGTTGTTTACCGTAATATGGCAGCTGCGGAGCACCTAGTATTTTATAGGTTCAAATAGACACAAAATCTTGTTTTCATTCATTCTACTGGTAGTCTGTTTTGCTCAAATAGAAATAGGGGCCTGTCTCTAATTCTGGCCTCCTTCCAATAAAGGTCAAGGCTGCAATGCGCTTGAGTAAATAAAGGCCGTAGCCTATATTAGAGGATTTACAGTATTCATGAAACAGTAAAAACAAACTTCTATTTTAGCAGGAATTTGGTGTTCGAGCAACACAACTTCTTAGTGTAAGTAAAAGATTGTGTTGACTTTTAGATTCACACAAGATGTGAACAGAGTTCTCCTTGAAGAAAGTCCTGTGTTTGTTTGACCAATCTACCATAATTGGACTAGCATGTACTTGTACTACATCAGTTGCTCTGAGCATCTAACGTCTTTGCATTGAAGGTGGCTGAAAGTTTGGTGGATATACTAAAGGGTGCCTGCGTTGGTATTAGTTAGACCACTGACCACCAAGTATCACAGGTATTTGACAAGTTGGCAGGGAGAATCTGTTGACCTACCATGTTACTTACGAGTTTTCACAGCTTCCTTAGGTTGTTGGTTGGGACTCACCAGCCTTCATTGTACTTCTTGTGTCTTTTTTCATAAACAAAATCACCATCATCACTTGAGTACCACTGCTGGTTACAGCTACTTGAATACCTGGATAACACTCAGTTAATCTCCATTTTTAACATGTAACATAACAGTATTTGTGTATTTAAAAACAGTCTAAACTTAGGAAACTTGTTTTTCTTTTTGTATCTTTCATGCCAGTTATTTGAGACATTGTTATGTAGCGATTTGATTTAGTAATAATTTTGTTGATCAGAATGTAGTATTCATTCATTTTTATGACTATTTCTTACCTAATTGAATTTAAACTTATGGCTCAGTAGCTGACTTCTAATTGAGCAAAAATGTGTCCATGTACATTGTATTTATTTTTTTATATGTGGACATAATTGACACTCCAGTTGCAAATCTGATTAGCTCTGTAAGGAGTAGTACATTTTTGCCTTTGTAAACAACTGCATGCTACAGTATATGTTAACGAATGATGACTTATAATACTACTGACACAATTAAAACTGCCATAGCAAGAAGCCATTGCACTACAAAGCCCTGACATACATTCACACAAATCTTAGCCTGGCTATTATCCTGATTGTCTGGCACATACAATAGCAAGAGTCTTTTGCACACTCACTTGCTTTCTTTGCCTTTTTGGACAGACAGCCCTATTTAGACCGCCGCAAGTCGCTCTGACCCATTAAACTACTTTCCATCTAAAGAAGGGGGTTAGGAGGTGTTATTGCTTACCCGATGTCTCTGAAGTGGGTGGGGTTGTGGGGTGGTGCACTCGGTCTGCAGGATGCTTGAAAATGTAGCTATGTCAATGTTTGTGCAGCAAGACAAAGATGCAAATTGTTCTGCATTTTATTTCACTTTTTATAGTCATAGTAGTCATTCACTAAAAGGAAGATGATTACAACTAGATGTCATTTCCAGAATTTATTTCTGTCATCATGAAAGTAATTGCTTAGATCTGAGAGTCATCATCTCTACTATAGACTCCAATAGTGTAAGAAACATGTCTGTTAATTTAAATAATTATTTCTTGGATTGGAAGTGTTCAGGGAATATTGTGAAAATAGTTTCTTAGGTGTTCACTAGGCAGAAACCTCCAGTTCTGAAAAGAAAATCTCCTCTGGTTTCATAGATGTCTATGAGAAAATGGCCCTACTTCTCTCTTGATTTATTATGTCAGTAAACATTGTAAACATGAGTTTATGGTCTAAATCTCTAGTTTCAAGTCTTCTTCAGTCCAGCATGATGTTCATGTCGTACATTATGGTCCATTTAGAGTGAAATAGACAATAAGTAGGGAATGGGCTACCTCAGTTGCTACTAGGACCTTTTCCAAACCATCTCCTCCACCCTCTACTGACCCACTTCTACTCCATTCACATGGAGGGTCCGCCACTTTAAGTGCCACTTTAAGTGCCATTCCAAACCGGTTAGTGCGGAGTGGGTTATAAAACCCTCGAACAGCAAGCCTGTAGCCATGCTGACTTATTGAGCGTGTACAACGTTGATATAGTTCCGGGTGACAATCCATACAGACATTTAATATTGTCATGCAGATGTTAACAACCCAAAGGTTACATTGCATTTAGGATCATATCTACCCAGATGTGGGAATTAACAAATACTCTGTTCCTGTTTTAAGTACAATTTTCAAGTATCTGTACTTTACTTGAGTAATAACTTTTGACTTTTACTCCCAACATTTTAAAACACACATCTGTTCTTTCTACTCCTCTCATTTTCACAACAGGCTCATTCATATAGTTTTAATGCATTTGAGGGCAATTATCTATTTATTTATTTGATCTTATGACAAAAAGTAAGTTCGTCTATCTAGGGATACTTTTACTTTAAATTTTGAGCACATTTCAGAGTCTGTACTTCTTACCTTTAACTTGAATATAGAATGTCTGTACTTCTGAGACCTGTGTAGAAAACAGTAGTTGTTTTTAATGTGATTGTGTTATATATGGGGACTGTTGCTGCTCTAAACAGATGCATTATTTCCCCCCTCCACCTTAAGAGTGGGAGTGGGGGAAGGCCCAGAATCTCTTCCTTGCAAAAGATGGTGAAGGCCAAAAATGCTGAACATGAGTCCACAGGTAAGTAGTAGAAAAACAGCATTCACGTTACAAAGTTATTGACCAGGAATGTGTTGTATTTGATTGGCCAACACAATGCAATTTAATCCAGCGAAATTGGGCCAGGTTAAACTCTTTCACTCAATGTACTATGAGGAAGTTTCAAGTGTACACACACCACATTGTATCCACCTGCTCTTATCAAAGATACAAGACTCAGTTGCTGGTCAACCGTTGCCTCATTAGTTTGCTTGTTAGGTTAGGTTCAGATTCACCAGTCCAACAATGAAGGATGAAAAAGACTGAACTGTCCATTTAAGTTGGCACAAATCAGAAGTCCTATAAATCTATGAGTCTATCCCTACACCTCAGCAGTGGTCTCTCCCTATAGAGCTCTCCATCTTACGTATTCCTGGTACAACAGTAGCAAACAACCGACTGGTGTTCTGGGACAAGGCCTATCTGGAGGCGGGGGAGAATGAAACCTGAGTATGAGAAGTCTGGGTCTGAATATATTTCAAGAGTCAAACATATTGGTTTGCCAAAGGGAATGCTGCCCTGCTGATTGTGCTGTAGCCACTACATTAACATTTAATGTGAACAGTGAACTTTACAGCTCCCAGTGTGATGCTGACTGTTATTTATGGCCCAGACTGGGACAGGCTTGCTTCTCTTCATTCTACAGTATTTGTGCCTTTTTTTGTCAAGTTAAATATAAGGCATATAAACAATTTTAAGGCTTTGTCAAGCTGCCACATGAGTTATTTTTTTGTACATTTTCCTGGACCGACTCGTTGTTGTAGCACATAGTCGTGACAAAATCTCATTTTACCATGAGAGGTCCTCCTAAAATCATAGGCAAGCTATTCACAAAGCTGCTAAGAGCAACTTTTGGTTGGTTTTATTTAGTAGACGTACTTACTATGATCTACAGTGGATGGTTGCCTGGTGACCTGTCTCTACAACCAGCCCAGTCTCATGAAATAGTCACAAAATGTTTCATCTACATTGACGCCACAATTGCTGACAAAGCAAGAAATGGGTCCAACAACAGACTTTCAACCACAAAACCAGTGTTTGACATAGACTGTCTTAAAGAGTTGATGTCAAACTAGGTGTTCGTGGTGGTTTTCCTAAACCTAAGTAAGTGGTTTTGTTGGAATGCCATTTAAGCCAATATTAAATAGATCAACAAATCAAAGTAAGTCAATAGATATATAAATAAATGTAAATATTTATAAGTATTTATTTGATCAGACTTTTAATTCATTATGACATTTATTTACTTCATGGGACTTTTATTTTACGAAGCCAAATTTATTTTACAGCTCTTTTATATTTCCATCTCTTATATTCAAGTGAATGGGCTGTGGTTATCTCATAGATTAAGGCCAAAGTAAAACACAAAATAAACATTATGAAATAAAACTGAAATATTCATTATTCATTTATACTTACATTTATTTATGTAGTTATTACCTGTATTTATTTCCAGGATTTGTCACCTAAACCTAACTGTACAGTTATTTTAAGTCCAACATGCTGTTTTCCCTAAACCGAATAAATGCTTTTGTTGCCTCAAGCTAATTTTCATTCTGTCGTGTTATGTCATCCCGACTGAGAGAATTTGTCAGGTTTATCAAGCCTAACCACAAGGTTTTGATCTAGTCCTGGTTTTAACTGGTCTTGTTTGAGGAGAGGAGTTGTTTAAAAGTCAAAATCAAATAAAACATGAATCAAAAACGAGACATCTCAACGGGTAATTCCTAATAAGAAAGAAGAATTTTCATGTATAGGCCGTGTGATACACTTGTCTTTTCAAAACAACTTTTGTCCTCCGATCATCCCAGGATGCATTTACTGTCAAGTCTGTTTGCTCTGAGATCGGAACTGGCTCGCAGTCGGATCCAATCAGCCAGACCACATGCTGAGGCAGCCTGGCGCGCTTGAGTTTGGATCTGGGTGAGGTGTGGACAGCATGTGGACACAAACGGAACAAGTTGGTCTCCCTCATCTTCTCCCCACATGGAGTGTCATCTCCTGAGGAGAGCAAAGGGAGGAGAGGAGGAAACCGGATCATGACCTATTTTTGATGCTTCAAAATAGAAGCTTTAAAATAATAAAATAACAGGGGACTTTTATTGTGAGTGATGTATATAATAAAATTGGAGCTTTATTAGCCGTTATTCTTCACTGATACAAATTCACAGGAAGAGTAAATGGCAAATATATCTAAGCATTTATGGGAAATGAAATGTTCATCACCCAATTACTGGAGCTTTGCTGGCAGCTAATCCTTGAATAAAACAAGTCTAGTAATACTGCATGGAGTAAGAGTAAGCAGCAAAAATAAGTATGAATTGACCACAAAATATATCTGATTGGGCAGATCCCATTGAAGTGTGGACAAGTACTGTAAATGTGAACACAGTTGATCTGCTGCATCATATCACTCATTGTCAAGACAAGTGTGACCACAGCCTTAGTGTCATTGTTTGGACAATAGACGTGATAACCAGAAATAAACTGTTGTACATTTGAGACTCTGCTCCAGCAGGGACTGGGAGTCTCCAGAGTAGCCACCGGAATAAACTGATAACAAGAGAAATCCAATCGTGATCAATGGCACCTCGGGAGAAAGTTCATGTTAAGGTCTGGGGGTCAGTGCAATAGTGTAAAGTGGAGGAAGAAGAAGAATGGGGGAGAGGAAGAGTGAAAATATCATCTTGGCCTGTTACAGAAAAAAGGTTGAAAGGAGAAAGAGGTAGAGATGGATTGAAGATGTACTGGAAAGGACAATGAGGAGGAAGGAGTCCGGGGTTTTCAGTTGGGGATTTATCATCTATGGTGGCGAGGGCCATCTCTTCCACAATAAATTCATTACAATTCTCACGTTAAAGTTTGAGTTTCCTGAGGTAGAGTTGCCATTTCCAAGGACTCTGCTGATGCATTCAGTGTGGCATATCCTGCACCTAGTGTGTCCCATAGAATTGATCTAGTGATAAATGGCTGTCCTGGGGTCCGTTTCACAAAGCAGGTTTAGTGAAAACCTTGAGTTAGTTAACCCTGAGATGAGGGAAACTCTGGTTTTTCGGTTTCACAAAGCCAGTTCAGCATAAATCTGAGTCAGTTACCCGGGTAACATGCTCCGTGAAACTAACCTGCTCGCTAGCAGGTTTGCTTCAACAAACCCTGAGTTTCTCCCTACATGTCTCCGCCTTTTTCCGGAATCTGAACCAACTCTGAAAAAATGTGCCGTCCTTTCATCGTCAACCTAATCGATATGGAAATAAAAGTGATTCTAGCAGCTTTGCGTCGGTAGAGGATTTTGATTACCTTTCCTTTCAATCACATTAGATATTATCTAAACAATATTCTCCGATATTTTCAACATTTCATATCGCGGACATAATCCGCAACCAGATTCTTTGCGGAGGTAGTGTTTTTGCGAACGGGAGATTTATGAAATGTTTAAATACATTCCTGTGTTGAAATACCTGCTTATGTTTACTGTTTAATATGTGAAATATGATTAAAATCATATGCCTTAGTCAACGTATTTGCGCAATATTCTTATGCTTAATTTTCAACTGAAGCCACTTTCTTTCTCTGCCTGGGGGGATTACACCCAATAAAAATAATAATTTATGTGTTGTGCTACTTTGTGAACTTCGGGAATTGAACTGCTGTCGCCTGCACCATAGGCAGCGTTGCTAACCATTACACAACAGCGTCGCGATGCATGCCTGAAAATAAAGACTTATTACCTTTAGATCAATTGACTGTTTCATTCAGTTATACACATTAGATCGGGCAGTAATTATCTGCCACGCCAACTATCTCTACTTTGCTGCAGTTACGGTGCTCCGCTTTCTCAGGATGAGCTCGTTTTCTACATAAACACTCGGTAATATCTAATGACGCTCTCCCCGTTGCCATGGTGAATCGTAGTATCGGAGCTCCATTGATGATGGCTTTGTAGAGTCGGCAGGCACGCACGTAACTCAGAGTTTACATACTCAGAGTTGAGTGAACTAATTCAAAACCACTGTTCTGAAACGAAAACTCAGAGTTGCCCATCTCAGAGTTGTTCAACTCAGAGTTCAGGGTTAGGTTCAGAGTTTGTTGAACCTGCTTTGTGAAACGGGCCCCTGGAGAGGTTTTGCCACCTGTAATTGTACAGTTCAGTTTGGTATGCTGTGTATGTGTGCTGTTGTTGTATGTGACTTTACAAGTACCGTGTCTGTTGGACTTGACTGATCTCTTCCGTTTCTGGTTTTTAACCCTTGTGTTCAGACCAAATGCAAAGCACATTTTCACATGGTATGATTGCGTACAAAGTCATTGCAAAGATTATGTTATTTTGAGTGTTGAAGTAGCATCTACAATGTTAGCATAGCCTAGCTCTGATCGACCCAAACTAAATTCCAGAAACAAGCAGTTTGCTTGTCATCTTGCAGACAGACCTAAAAAACATGACTTCTACTCTTTATAAATCAAAACAAAATTAAATGCAATTAAATCACAGCTAAATACTTTATTCTGGGTTCCTCCAGCTGTGGTAAACCAGTCCATGTATGTCTTGCTAGATCCAGTGAATCCAGCTTGGTGAAATCCACCGAGTACCTCTGGTGTATGATGTGTCATGATGTCATGAACCCAGACAGGATGGCGTTTGGTTTCCTGGTGGATCTGGGACTTCAAAGCAGCAACACCCCCCCATCCCCCCTCCCCCAACTTGAGTGATGCGACTAATCAGAAATGACCATCTTGCCTGTGTGATTCACTCCGTGTTTGGTATCACTTGCTTTCACTTTCCCCTTCTCTGTTCATTCCCATTACCTTTTTGTCCTGTCCACCGTTCTCTTTTTCAAGTAACCTGGAAACATGGTCACATGAATCACCTCATTTATAAAGCTTTCCACGCAAATGTTGTGATCTATAAAAAACAAACTTGACGGGAAAGTGTGCGTACCCGTAAGCAAACTCTGAGGCATGCATACCGGTACGCACATTCTGGAGACTGGAAGGGAATCAGCAGTAAACGTGAAGAACTATATATTTTTGATGACTCGCACACATTTAATTACACTCCATATCATACGTTAGATCTGCGTTATCATGATGAACTCCAGCAATGTTTTTGACGCTTTTAATGAGTGATAGTTTTTTTCATGTTAACACCTTCTTTTAAAATCTGACTTGTATCTTAAATCAAAATAATTTTGAAATATTGAATCAGCGCTGTCACAGCAGGAGGAGGAGACGGCCCAAATGCATGTAATACAGTATACAATAAATACCTTCCATTAGATCACTGCAGAACACAGCGGGAATAACTAAATATTCTCCTTATTTATGTGCATATATCATCAACACACATACATACAGCCATTAAGCCATCGTATAATTGTTACACTTATCCTCGTTTTTAAACCACCAGAGCGCAGAGGAAATGCACTATAATGAGTGGCAGGCTCGTGCGCGCTCAGTCGTGGAGCGTGGAGAGCGCAACTTTACCGAACTTCAGGAGGCAGCCTCACCATCCGACAAAGGTGGTAGAATCCCAAGCATGATGAGCCTCGGCCCCCTGCCCGACTGGAGGGGTATCCTCAGGGCGCAAGAATCCGTGAGGATGTCATGCGTTTGTAGGAAGACAACGATCAATGTTCATTGTAAACGTATTATTTTATTAATCACAGTGCGCGTTTGCCGTAGCTCATCTGCAACGTTGTTGATGGCGGTGATTGTGTCTCGCTGAAGTTGCAGGACGGCATCAGTGAGCACCCGACCGCTTGATGTGCCATGTGTCCGGGGTGCGCTGCTGCTTTGCGCCGGACCCGGACGCTGTGCCGAGGGCCCGTTACCGTCACCCTCCTCACGTCACCCTCCTCACCGTCACCCTCCTCTACGCCACACGCTGCAGACTCTGGAAGGACAAAAACTATTTAACGTTTTGTTTTATAAACAACAAATGTTTAAAATCTGTTCACCCTTATCCCTCTGCTCTCAGTCGCGTCTGTCTCCCTCCTTTTCAGACACAATCCCCGTCAAAGTCACATCAAAATCAAACCTCCTCAAATACTCTAGCAATACATTAAATCCATGTTAGGAGCGCAAAGATGTCATTTACCTTCAGATCACCGTCCGCTCCGTCCCACTGACGCCGTTGACAGCAGCAGCAATGTGTTGCCCCTCGCACTGCGTCTTTTTATTCGTGATCCCGCTGCTGTGACCACTAAATTAAATTATTGTCCGGGCCTCCACCTCCCCAACAAGTGTCTTCGTTTCTGAAAAGTTACGTTTCTTCGCTTTTTTTCTGACCTGTCGCCGTGATTCACCACACGGAAACGATTGCATGGCGGCTCATTAACATAGTAAAATGTGGGCGTGTACAGGGCGGGATTCAGGTACGCACACTTGTAGGTGATCCTGTGATTTATAAAGGGAACATTGCGTACAGCTTGCGTGCGCACAGTTTTATAAATCAGATTTTTTTTTGGCGCACGCAAACTTTGGCTTTTTGGCGTACGTACACTTTTAGTAAGGATCCTATGCACAGTTTTATAAATGAGGGCCCTGGAGAAGACCAGAGTATTACTCAAAGCAATCATGTTGTCATTTACCATCCTCCATTATTAAAGTTTGTGATTTATAAAGCCAGTTGCTTAATAGCCCATCAATATAAAAACAAAATTTAACTATAAATGAAATACAGAGGTTCAATCTGCGAACACTTAGGTTTCATTTTGAGGTTTTGTGCAGTGGTAGGAGGCTAGTTTACACAGGTTCTGTGCAATTTACAAAGTACTTTCAGACTTTATGAGACCATACTGTCATCTATAAGCCTCCTCTCCATTCTGTCCACTTGTAGTTTGAGATGTATGAAGCCTTGGTCTTCCCTTTTCTTCTCAGACCTTTCCTTCCCACAGCTGTCCTTTCTCCTGAGCTCAACCCCTCCCTTGTATACTGATTGAGTGACCTGCTGGCAAAGTGAGTGTCTGCGGGTCTCTGACTCACCAGGAGACTGGCTGACTGAGTCACTGGTCATCTATATGTGTCAAAATTGTAGAGGACAACATGAGTGAGTGTTTGACAGAGAGTCGACATCCATTCTAGCAGCTCTCCTTTGAGGTGTTTTGAGCTAAATGCTAACATCAGCATGCTAACTCACAGTTACAATGCTAAGATGCTCATGTTTAACAGGTATGATGTTTGCCACCTTAGTTTACTATATTAAAGTACATTGGGATTGTGCAACTTTGTCTACATTGTGATTTATTCATCAAGGAGATTCAATGAAAGGAGGAGATGTTTTCAATTCTATATGCCATGATTTATTGGGAGAAACCAAGTAATTCTATGTCAAATCAGACATTCAGCATCCATAACGCCCAGATTAAATGATCCTTAGGTTCATAGTGATGATTTCCAACAACTACAACGATTCTGCTGTGTGACAGCCGATTCAGGCTCCTTAGATCTAACCGTTGAATATTAAACAATTAAGGGGTCCACCCCTACAATATTATTCATGCTATTTCAGTCTGGACCAAAGTGGTGGATCGACCAACCAACACAACAATATCACCAGGCAGGGTGCTGATTCATGCAGGCTTCTTCTGGAGAAGCCTTTCTCCGTGGATTTAATCTTGTACAGTGCAGCAGAGGGCAGAAGCGAGAGGACAACAAACCCCAATCCTGTATTTGTATTCATATCAGTCAAAAATGTGCTCATAACATTTTAAAAGTGATGAGAATGCTGTGAAATAGAGGCCCTTTTTCACCTCTTGACTAACCTAATAAAACCTGTTCAATTGAATTCTAGGGCAGATGGTTTGTGGGGGTGATGTGATCCAACCTTGATCTGACCAAACTTCAAGTTTGAGCTAAACGGGTCCTGTAGTCAGGGACGGTTAAGGAGTGAAATCAACAGTTGCCAGATAATAAATAGAGGTCTGACCTGGACTAGAAGTGTGTTGCCTTCATCCTGTATTTATTTTCTAAAAAAAAGGAATGGTAAAATGCAACATATTTAGAGAAAACCAACTTAGATTCAGAGTAGAATATGGAGTTGGTGTATGCCTTTAGATTTTTAAATTGCTCTATGGATATTTACCCATAAACGCTGTCACTGTGTTGATTCCAGCAGTGCATCCAAAACTGACTGATATGACTGAGAAGGGGCAAAGCAACAAGTAAAATGCAGCACTCAGGTAAGGTGTGCCACATCAACCTCTTTCGACTAAGCAGGTGACAGGGAACTTTTCTTCCTGCTTTTTCCCCTCTTCCTCCTCCTTTTAAGCCCTTTTCCTTCCTTCCTCTCTGTATTGGGGACGTGGAAGGGGGAGATGGCTTCGGCTCCAGGGACAACATGAAGGCTCTCCTCAATTCTTCCACCTGGAACGGTGCCCTCTCTTTGTGCTCATGACTGTTTTAAGGATTTGTGGCCCTTTGTGAGTGGAAGTGTGTGTTTTCACCATCCAATCTTGGCTATTTGCATTTGCTTGATGTGAGATAAGTGCAAAGAGAGGTTTTAGTGGTTTTAGTACACAGCACATCAAGAGACTTCTGTTTTCCACTCTGGTCTCACCCCTCTTCTCCATCCGAAGTGACTTGCAATTTGCAGTGTGTATGTGGGCTCTTTAATTTAAACAATACCAATGAAATATCTTTACCTATCCTACTAGCAACAGCATCAGCACCAGGGCTGTAGTGGTAAAATCAGAGGTGGGTAAACTCTGAATTCAGATGGTCCACGATGCAGTAAGGCATCGGAATATATTTTGTACCATAACGCACCGGTGTCATCAGTGTCAAAATTGTTGGTAATGGTTATGATATTCCTCATACAGAAAACAAAAAGGTCAGAGCAGGGTCTGTTTAGAAAAACAAAACAAACTAAATAAACAACACCTCTCTGGGAACCACTAATGTAATTACATTACAGAAACATGCTGAACTTTAGGCTTTCCTCCTCTCTTTGTTCCTCTTCTCTCTGTTTCTCTACATCCGTCACTTCATTCTCTTTTCCTCCTCTCTCCTTTTCTCCACTGTCTGGTGGGCCACTTTCTTTATGTCCTCATACTATCCTCCTCTCTTTCACCTCCCTCTCTCTGACCTCCTGACCCTCCTCTCTCATCACTGCCTGTGTCATCCCTGCCTGTCTCACCCCTGCCTGTAAAATACATGAACAATGAGTTGTATTGGAGAATTCTGCCCTGGGTACAGCTGTTAGGCAGCCTGTCACTTTATTTAGTCTACTGGCTGATCTCCCCATCTTTAAAAGATCTACAGAAGCATCACGAATGTGTAATCGACTGCTGCAGTCCAGCTCCACGTTCACACACGTTTCTGTTAGAGAAACATCTTAAGAAGGGGAGGGGGGGAAACTTCCTGCCAGAGTGCTTGTTCTTTATTTTCCGAAGTGATGACATGCACTAACATCATCCACACCTGCTCGTTGGGTCTTTATACCTGAGATTGCATTGGAAGAGAAAAATAAGCTTTGTTCCGCTCTGTACAGGAACGCATTCAACATAACTCGCTAGCGAAGAGCTGTGTACAATAGTGGTGACGTCATCAACGCTTATCGAGCCACTGATCAATAGACAATCTGCCGCTTCCTTATAGCTGCCACAGCCAGTGATTGGTCACAGACACAAGACGTAAACATATGGCATGTAAACATAAACATGGATAAACTAATTAACAGGGGTCCGTTTCACAAAGCAGGTTTAGTGAAAACCTTGAGTTAGTTAACCCTGAGATGAGGGAAACTCTGATTTTTCGGTTTCACGAAGCCAGTTCAGCATAAATCTGAGTCAGTTACCCGGGTAACATGCTCCGTGAAACTAACCTGCTCGCTAGCAGGTTTGCTT
Organism: Chelidonichthys spinosus; assembly: GCA_029853015.1. Classification (NCBI taxonomy): domain Eukaryota; kingdom Metazoa; phylum Chordata; class Actinopteri; order Perciformes; family Triglidae; genus Chelidonichthys; species Chelidonichthys spinosus. The sequence goes on from CM056826.1 coordinate 955,708, forward strand.
CAACAAACCCTGAGTTTCTCCCTACATGTCTCCGCCTTTTTCCGGAATCTCAACCAACTCTGAAAAATTGTGCCGTCCTTGCATCGTCAACCTAATCGATACGGAAATAAAAGTGATTCTAGCAGCTTTGCATCGGGAGAGGATTTTGATTACGTTTCCTTTCAATCACATTAGATATTATCTAAACAATATTCTCCGACATTTTCAACATGTCATATCGCGGACATAATCCGCAACCAGATTCTTTGCGGAGGTAGTGTTTTTGCGAACGGGAGATTTATGAAATGTTTAAGTACATTCCTGTGTTGAAATACCTGCTTATATTTACTGTTTAATATGTGAAATTTGATTAAAATCATATGCCTTAGTCAACGTATTTGCGCAATATTCTTCTGCTTAATTTGTAACTGAAGCCACTTTCTTTCTGTGCCTGGGGGGATTATACCCAATAAAAATAATAATTTATGTGTTGCGCTATGTTGTGATTTACAGGGATTGAACCGCTGTCGCCAGCACTGTGGGCGGCTTTGCTAACCGTTACACCATAGTATCGCTGTGCAACTCAGAAAATAAACAGTTTTTACCTTTAGATCAATAGACTGTTTCATTCAGTTATACACATTATATCGGGCAGTAAATGTCTGCCATGCCAACTATCGCTACTTTGCTGCAGTTACGGTGCTCCGCTTTCTCAGGATGAGCTCGTTTTCTACATAAACACTCGGTAATATCTAATGACGCTCTCCCCTTTGCCATGGTGAATCGTAGTATCGGAGCTCCATTGATGATGGCTTTGTAGAGTCGGCAGGCACGCGCGTAACTCAGAGTTTACATACTCAGAGTTGAGTGAACTAATTCAAAACCGCTGTTCTGAAACCGAAAACTCAGAGTTTCCCATCTCAGAGTTGTTCAACTCAAAGTTCAGGGTTAGGTTCAGAGTTTGTTGAACCTGCTTTGTGAAACGGGCCCCAGGTGCGTTAATCCTATTTCCAAAATTCCAGAGGTGCGTAAACAACGTTTATGTGCGTTTAGCCTCCACTAGAGCCCTGATCAGCACCACAAATACTGCTGTTTTCGGGCCTCAGCCTCAGCCCTCTTGCACTTAAAACCACACTCTTTTTGCTTTTCATCTTCTTGTAAAGACGAGGCATATTTTTTCAACAAAACTGTTAGTATTTTCCTGAAGTTTTCTCTCTGCCCCAGTACATTGCCAGACTGAAGATTTATTTCCTGATGCGTTTGCACTCAAGGCAAAAGGGAAACACACAGACACACCCACTTATTCATTCTAGATGGCAGGTGTGTCTGTGCAGTAGTGCACACACTGCAACTTAGATCCACAATAACCTAACAAAAATAAAGCAAACAGTATTGATGTGTTGATTCACAAAATGATACAAACTTTTTTCAAATGACATAATTTGAAACTAGGCAGCAACCAGGCAGCAACCTCCAGTTCTGTAAAGTGAAGCCAACCCTGAAGTGCTTTAAACTTGTATTCTTTCTACTGGGGTGAGTCCTCTGGCTGCAAAAATAAGTCTGATTGTATAGAAGTTTATGACAAAATTATTCTTCTCACTTGTTTTATTATCTCAGTAAAGATGGGTTTATAGTCTCAATCTCTAGTTCTAAGTCTTCTTCAATCCACCTAAATTATGTTAATTTAAACTTTGGTCCATTAAGAGTCAATCAGACCAGAAAGCAGGGGATGCTTTAGGGGCGGGGCTATCTTGTCACTACTTTCAATAATTTATAATGGGTTTCGGTAAAGAACTGTTCAGAATACCACAAGACCAAATCTGGAATACTAAGGGCCCTAGTTTCGTAGACCAGGCGCAGTGAGCTTTCAGCGCACCTGCGCCACGCCGACGGGGTGTGTCCGCCTGGACTTTGGTTCCGAAAAGCAAAGCCAAGGCTGAAGGGTCTAGAACTTGCATTCTCACTGCTGGCCATCAGGGAGGGACTCCTTAGAAGGTAATTGCATGCTACCAATGCAATTAGTGATTAAGATGTCTTTTAACACTTAGGGCCCTAGTTTCGTAGACCAGGCGCAGTCAGCTTTCAGCGCACCTGCGCCGCGCCGACTGGGTGTGTCCGCCTGGACTTTGCAAGTTTCGTGCACCGCGCAGGCTCGCGCAGGCACACCTCCCGTCTCGCCCACCGGCGCAAGTGGGAAAGAGGGAGGAGAAGAAGGCGTGAGTGGGAGACGAGGAGGAGACGAGGCGTGGACTGGGATTAATACAGCCGATTCAGATCTTCACCAATCAAATGAGCTCCTCTCCTCACCTTTAATGTGTTAGGGGAGGTTCAGTGCAAGATCCGTCACTTGACAACCCGATGACAGAAGCAGAGCCGCTGCTCCCACCACGCGCATCACGCGCTGTGCGCGCGTATCATAATAATAACAATGTCCATATTATAAGAAACAGGAGAGAGAGAGGGAGATGTTTTGGTCCGAGAGGCTGAGTTTCCGTTACGCGTGCCATCCGCCTTTGATCTGACGTCAGATGTGACGGGACAATCTATATAGATATACATTCACGTGTTGATTCAATTAGTTGCATTAAATAGTGTGTGTTGTGATTATTTATTGCATTTAAATTGCCTGGAACTGTGGAAACCTGCCTGTGAGGTCTCGGTGACGTGTGCGCACTGCGCGCCGTCAGCCAAACTTCCACTCTGCCAGCTGTGATTCGCATTGAATGAATGGACTTTATTTACGCCTTGCGCTGAAAGTAGACCAGGTTGGAGCTGGCGAGCTTTCAGCGCAGTCGGCGAGGCTTTTTGCAACGAAACTTCCGCTACGCCAAGCTGAATCCGTGACGCCTCCCCCTGCTGCGCCGCCACACCCATCTATGGTCCATTAAGAGTCAATCAGACCAGAAAGCAGGGGATGCTTTAGGGGCGGGGCTATCTTGTCACTACTTTCAATAATTTATAATGGGTTTCGGTAAAGAACTGTTCAGAATACCACAAGACCAAATCTGGAATACTAAGGGCCCTAGTTTCGTAGACCAGGCGCAGTGAGCTTTCAGCGCACCTGCGCCACGCCGACGGGGTGTGTCCGCCTGGACTTTGCAAGTTTCGTGCACCGCGCAGGCTCGCGCAGGCACACCTCCCGTTTTGCCCACCGGCGCAAGTGGGAAAGAGGGAGGAGAAGAAGGCGTGTGTGGGAGACGAGGAGGAGACGAGGCGTGGACTGGGATTAATACAGCCGATTCAGATCTTCACCAATCAAATGAGCTCCTCTCCTCACCTTTAATGCGTTAGGGGAGGTTCAGTGCAAGATCCGTCACTTGACAACCCGATGACAGAAGCAGCGCCGTCGCTCTCACCATGCGCATCACGCGCTGTGCGCGCGTATCATAATAATAACAATGCCGATATTATAAAAAACAGGAGAGAGAGAGGGAGATGTTTTGGTCCGAGAGGCTGAGTTTCCGTTACGCGTGCCATCCGCCTTTGATCTGACGTCAGATCAAAGGCGGGACAATCTATATAGATATACATTCACGTGTTGATTCAATTAGTTGCATTAAATAGTGTGTGTTGTGATTATTTATTGCATTTAAATTGCCTGGAACTGTGGAAACCTGCCTGTGAGGTCTCGGTGACGTGTGCGCACTGCGCGCCGTCAGCCAAACTTCCACTCTGCCAGCTGTGATTCGCATTGAATGAATGGACTTTATTTACGCCTTGCGCTGAAAGTAGACCAGGTTGGAGCTGGCGAGCTTTCAGCGCAGTCGGCGAGGCTTTTTGCAACGAAACTTCCGCTACGCCAAGCTGAATCCGTGACGCCTCCCCCTGCTGCGCCGCCACACCCATCTATGGTCCATTAAGAGTCAATCAGACCAGAAAGCAGGGGATGCTTTAGGGGCGGGGCTATCTTGTCACTACTTTCAATAATTTATAATGGGTTTCGGTAAAGAACTGTTCAGAATACCACAAGACCAAATCTGGAATACTAAGGGCCCTAGTTTCGTAGACCAGGCGCAGTGAGCTTTCAGCGCACCTGCGCCACGCCGACGGGGTGTGTCCGCCTGGACTTTGCAAGTTTCGTGCACCGCGCAGGCTCGCGCAGGCACACCTCCCGTTTCGCCCACCGGCGCAAGTGGGAAAGAGGGAGGAGAAGAAGGCGTGTGTGGGAGACGAGGAGGAGACGAGGCGTGGACTGGGATTAATACAGCCGATTCAGATCTTCACCAATCAAATGAGCTCCTCTCCTCTCCTTTAATGCGTTAGGGGAGGTTCAGTGCAAGATCCGTCACTTGACAACCCGATGACAGAAGCAGCGCCGCCGCTCCCACCACGCGCATCACGCGCTGTGCGTGCGTATCATAATAATAACAATGCCGATATAAAAAACAGGAGAGAGAGAGGGAGATGTTTTGGTCCGAGAGGCTGAGTTTCCGTTACGTGTGACATCCGCCTTTGATCTGACGTCAGATGTGACGGGACAATCTATATAGATATACATTCACGTGTTGATTCAATTAGTTGCATTAAATAGTGTTTGTTGTGATTATTTATTGCATTTAAATTGCCTGGAACTGTGGAAACCTGCCTGTGAGGTCTCGGTGACGTGTGCGCACTGCGCGCCGTCAACCAAACTTCCACTCCGCCAGCTGTGATTCGCATTGAATGAATGGACTTTATTTACGCCTTGCGCTGAAAGTAGACCAGGTTGGAGCTGGCGAGCTTTCAGCGCAGTCGGCGAGGCTTTTTGCAACGAAACTTCCGCTACGCCAAGCTGAATCCGTGACGCCTCCCCCTGCTGCGCCGCCACACCCATCTTGGTGCAGGCGATCCACGAAACTGCCAAACTGACGGTGCGCAAGGCTGCGCGGGTCGAAACTTGCATTGCGCCGGCTCCGCCACCCTGCGCTGCGCCACGAAACTAGGGCCCTAAGTCTCAATTCAAATTCAAGTCTCCCTCTATTGCTATGCAGATAATACACAGCTCTACTTATCAATAAAACCTTCTGATGGCAGTAAATTAGCATCTCTGCACAGCTGCCTATATGACACACAGCTGCAAATCCCCAAACTTTTAAAAATGCAACTCTGACAAGATGTTCTCATCATTGGCCCTAAACATATCTCAAAACAAACAATACAGCCACTTCTTGGCTCTCTCAGAGTATGATCCAAGATGCACTGTTTTCTCCAATATATAGGCTACTATTGCTTGTGTTCTGATTTTTCTTTAAAAAAAATGTTTTTAGCATTATTCACTTGTTATACTCGTATTAGTCTTAGTATTGACTTAGTATGACTATTTAATTATTTATACATCTTACTTTTCTTCCCTTTTTCATCACTGTGTTCTCTGTTTTACTACCTGTGTGGTGGATTTTTCTGTTAAGCACTTTGAGCTGTATTTAACATTATGATAGGTGCTATATATAGTAGATAAAGTGTATTATTGTTATTATTATTATTATTATTATTATTATTATTATTAGATATATCTTGAACTTGGAGCAACATATAAACGGCGTTCTCAAACTGAGGGACATCTCCAAAATAAAATAATTTCTGTCCTTCAGCAAATCTGAGGACATTCAATGCTTAATTCATGCTCCTGTATCCTCTGTCATGCCTTGTTCGCCTACACAAGCTTTGAGCTTTGGAGCAACTCCAACTGGTCCAACCTTTTGGCAGCTTTGGCAGACTATTGACCAAAACAAAGCGATTTTCACACATGAAGCCAATATTGGCTTCATTGCATTGGCTTATATTCTCTTTCAGAATCCATTTGAACATGCTTTTAATCATAAGGCTATCAGCCCTCCACTGAGTATCAGATCAGCTGACTCCGCTACTTTAAATCTTGCCATAAACATTTATTTTATAGAAGAATTGTTGTTCCATCATGTGTGCTCCTGAAGCATTTTCTCTGAGTGTCGAATAATGATGCGGATGGGTTCACATTGTAGTTCCTTGTGCGTTGGCATCAGCCGCGAGGGACGTGTCAAAGCGTTGTTATTTCACACCCTCGGAATGAGTTGCAGTGTTATGAACCAATATTAATAATATTTATTTAAGTGCCTCTTGTAAAATGGTGTGTAAGATCCACACTCAATGTTGGCATTCGTAGACATTAGGAAAAGTATGAATGCCATAAACCGATATATAAACCTCATGTACGCCTTTCAATGCACAATTTCTTTTTATAAATCCCAAATCAACTTCAGGATTGGCCTCATATCTCAGTACACTTTCCACATTGAGCAGGACTAGAACACTCTCATGACTTTCAGAGTTAATGAATTTAGGAGTGCCAACATCACCAGCAGCAAGAGTTACAGCGCCACATAGTGGAAAGAAGCAGGGACAGACCAGGCTCTTGGGTTCCATCTGTGTTTGGTGTTGGTAGTAGTATTAGAAGTAGTAGTAATAAGCAGTAGTGGTTATATTAAGAGTAGTAATTTTCACGGTTTCAGCAGGGTAAATTGGTGTAGGACCCAAATGCAGGCATAGACAAAAAGGTGAATGAAAAAAAGTTTATTTTAACAATAAAACAAAGTCCAAACAAGATAGACCACAAGGGCAAATAATGGCATTAAAAAAGGGATAAAAAGGCATAATTCAAACAAAACTTAAAACTGGGCACATGGCAGGCAAAAACCAACAAGGACATGGGAAAGCTGGAAGGCTGAACCACGAGTAACATACACTATATTGCCAAAAGTATTCACTCACCTGCCTTGACTCACATATGAACTTAAGTGACATCCATTCTTAATCCATAGGGTTTAATATGACGTCGGTCCACCCTTTGCAGCTATAACAGTTTCAACTCTTCTGGAAAGGCTTTCCACAAGGTTTAGGAGTGGGTTTATGGGACTTTTTGACCATTCTTCCAGAAGTGTATTTGTGAGGTCACACACTGTTGTTGGACGGGAAGGCCTGGCTCTCAAGTCTCCACTCTAATTCATCCCAAAGGTGTTCTATCGGGTTGAGGTCAGTGCAGGCCAGTCAAGTTCATGCACACCAAACCCTCTCATCCATGTCTTTATGGACCTTGCTTTGTGCACTGGTGCACAGTCATATTAGAACCGGAAGGGGCCATCCCCAAACTGTTCCACAAAATTGGGAGCATGGAATTGTCTAACATATCTTGGTATGCTGAAGCATTCAGAGTTCCTTTCACTGGAACTAAGGGGCCAAGCCCAGCTCCTGAAAAACAACCCCACACCATAATCCCCCCTCCACCAAACTTTACACCTGGCACAATGCAGTCAGACAAGTACCGTTGTCCTGGCAACCACCAAACCCAGACTCAAAAAACCCATTGCATGAAGCTCTCTACACTGTTCTTGAGCTAATCCGAAGGCCACATGAAGTTTGGAGGTCTGTAGTGATTGACTCTGCAGAAAGTTGGCGACCTCTGTGCACTATGTACCTCAGCATCCGCTGACCCCGCTCCGTCATTTTACGTGGCCTACAACTTTTTGGCTGAGTTGCTGTCGTTCCCAATCACTTCCACTTTGTTATAATCCCACTGACAGTTGACTGTGGAACATTTAGGAGCGAGGGATTTTCACGACTGGACTTGTTGCACAGGTGGCATAAGTTATAGGCATTAAATTTTATTCACAGAAATGTGAAAATATATTAAAACAATTAGCATAGAGGTACTCAAAAGTGGCCACTGTATTTAGCACAACAATTTGAGCAATAACAGTTAAAATGCTTCTCAGTTTAACACACAACAGCTCACTTGATCTAGTAACCAATACAAGATCCTTAAACACGTTAAATGGGTCAAAACATGTCTCCTTAACACATGTAAAAAGCCATTCAACCATACTCTATCTAATTGCGGAGGCTTCTGAAATGTTTCTGTGTCTTGGATTTAATGGGCGGGTCTGCAATCACTTTGGCATTACATGTCACGCCACGATGAGGGGTGTCTTGTCTGGGTTTGTTGTCTTGTCATTTCCTGTTTTATTTTGAAATTAACTGCCCTCTCGTTCCAGGTCACTTGCCCTTCCCCTCGTGTTTCCTGTCTGACGTCTTCCCGATCCCTGATTGTTGTCACCTGTTCCCCATTTCCCTCATGTGTTAAATAGTCTGTGTCCTCCCGTGTCCGGCGTCCGAGTATTACGTTCCGTTTGCTAGTTATCAAAGAAAAAGGTTGAAGGTGTCTCGTTTTTTTTTCTTTGATAACTAGCAAACCTGGCCTTTCTACGTCTCAAGTTATCAAACAGAGATAAATGTCCCCCCTTCCTCCAAGTAAAGCCAGTATACTCCATGATATTCAATGTTACCGGCTATACACCAATGACGTGCCAGAATATATCGTTTTCAACACTATTCTTCATTTTATGCAGCCATGTAGCCTGCCTGCGGATCACCGGGTCTGAAGAGCCCATTCACTACTTCATTGGCCACAATTAACGTTTCATTAGTTTAACTTACCTGAAGGCGTAGGTGTGTCGGTGAGTTCATCGCCAAGCATTTCTTGAAGCCCCTTGCCACAATACCCACAAAAGTTAGGCCTTTCGACAAGGTTTTCAGGCACCTTTCTGCCACAGTGAGGGCAATACATCTCAACTCTTCATCTGATGCTAAATGAAAGCCGTTCGAGCCGTAAACTACCTGGTGTGGTGTAAAGCAGCCCTTCCCACCTGTTAAAAAGACGGACATTCTTTGGTCCAATCAGCATTGGTCCATGTCGTTGAAGGTACCTTCCTTTTCCGGTAGAAGTTAATGTGATTGTGTTTTTGTTAATGTCGTTGTGTTTTTTGTTAATGTGATTGTGTTTTTGTTAATGTCATTGTGATTTTGTTTTTGTGATTGTGTTTTTGTTAATGTTGTTGTGATTTTGTTTTTGTGATTGTGTTTTTGTTAATGTCGTTGTGATTTTGTTTTTGTGATTGTGTTTTTGTTAATGTCGTTGTGATTTTGTTTTTGTGATTGTGATTTTGTTTTTGTGATTGTGTTTTTGTTAATGTTGTTGTGATTTTGTTTTTGTGATTGTGTTTTTGTTAATGTTGTTGTGATTTTGTTTTTGTGATTGTGTTTTTGTTAATGTTGTTGTGATTTTGTTTTTGTGATTGTGTTTTGTTAATGTGATTGTGTTTTTGTTAACGTTGTTGTGATTTTGTTTTTGTGATTGTGTTTTTGTTAATGTTGTTGTGATTTTGTTTTTGTGATTGTGTTTTTGTTAATGTGATTGTGTTTTTGTTAATGTTGTTGTGATTTTGTTTTTGTGATTGTGTTTTTGTTAATGTTGTTGTGATTTTGTTAATGTTGTTGGGATTTTGTTAATGTGATTGTGTTTTTGTTAATGTAATTGTGTTTTTGTTAATGTTGTTGTGTTTTTCTATTTGCGGTTGTCGTTTGCCCTTCAGGGCCACCGTATATATATCCCCCTATTATATACATAGCAATGGTGTTTTTTTTTTTTTCCCATTGCAGGCATTTTTCTTACAGTTCACGGTTACATTTGTAACACTGTTTTTACGTTGTTTTTACTTATGTCTCACATGCTGCCTTTGAACTACTTTGTTTTATACTATTTATCTATTTTGTTATGCTTAGATGTTACATTGTTGGCATTCTGTGGACTGCAAAAGAAGAGTTTCATTTTACAGGGAACATGTTTCCTTTCTGTATATATGACAATACATTTTTGAATCTTGAATCTATTTGTGGACATACTAACATTTTTGAATGAAGGTGAAAGTTGTTTTTCAGTCACAGGCAGGTCAGACTTAAAAGCCAGTGTCAGCTATTGATGTGAAGATGTTTACGATGTGTGAAGATGTGTACCCTTTGCTGCTCCATTTTTAAGGTTCAGTCAAGTATGTGGTCGGGACACAAACACATACTTTCACCTTGCCCCCCTGTGGGTTCATTATAAACATCTCATGCAGGTTGCTAAAGAGCCCTGATTGACAGGCCAGTGAAGAACCCAGCCAGCAAGTCCAATAATCATTTGTGCACACACTCATCCGCTGAGCGCCCATCTGTCCTACTCAACTGCCAATAGAGTTTGAGCTATGTGCTGATATGGCGCTCAATGCCTCCCAGCAAACAATACAGCCAGTCAGCATTCGACACAGTCTTGATGACAGAGAGAGAGAGAGAGAAAACAACATGTCAGGCAAACCTCAATCAAGACAGATGCTTGTAACAGCTAATCATTTGGTAACTGTTTACCAAAAGATTACAATCCATCAACATTTTTAAACTGCTCATCTAAGTGGCTGGAGTCAAACCAGCAATAGTGGTTGCTCCCATGGACCTACTGAGCTAGTGGGAGATCAGGTTTAGATCAGGTTGGAATATGTACTGCACCGATAGCCTGACTGATAGAGAGAGAGAGAGAGAGAGAGAGAGAGAGAGACCCACCTTCTTAGATATCCGTCAGGCTGGGTGCTTGTAGATTCTTGGCTTCCTGCCTGTCAAAAGTGCTGCATGTGTGTTAGAAATGAATGCCATTGTACGTGTGTGTGTGTGTGTGTGTGTGAACATGCATGTATGTTCTGTGTGGAGATGGAGGCGTGGGTGGGATAGCATGTATGTCTACATCATGACTGGAGGAGGCAGCTGAGACATGGTTCTCCCTTGACACAGTGACACATTAAAAGTAACATTCTGTCACTCTTTGTGAATGTAAAACTCGTCTCCACTGCAGGGAGCTGCACATGCATAATTGGTGTGTGTGTGTGTGTGTGTGTGTGTGTGAGTGTGCATGCATGCTTTCTAACATCCTGTATAACATTTGGTTAATTATTTGTATTAACAGGTAGTACATATGTTGTACAATGACAGGAAATGAAACCTTGTGAGTGACTGATGGGAAACTCCTCCATGGCCGAGTGAACACTACCAATCAGACCGACAATATGGCTGTTTAAATGACTGCAGCTCTCCGAGGTCAGCCATTGTTTGCCCCCCCATGGCCTGTTTACTGGCTGGGCGTGTCCCCCTTCACACAAGGCCAACAGCCATGTGTGATGTGGAGGTGGGCTGGATGATTGGTGTCAGGGTTAGGGGTGGAACAAAACAGATAGGAAGAGAGAGAGAGCTATACACGTTTGTTCAGCAGTCCCCTTACAATTCACATCAGGCCTGCTGAGACGGACGGACTGACGGACTTTTCTCATCCCAATCTGGGAAATTATTTTGTTACAGCAGCCGGTAATGCAAAACAACAATAAAAACCCAGTGAATCTACATATCAACACTAGGGGTCCGTTTCACAAAGCAGGTTTAGTGAAAACCTTGAGTTAGTTAACCCTGAGATGAGGGAAACTCTGGTTTTTCGGTTTCACAAAGCCAGTTCAGCATAAATCTGAGTCAGTTACCCAGGTAACATGCTCCGTGAAACTAACCTGCTCGCTAGCAGGTTTGCTTCAACAAACCCTGAGTTTCTCCCTACATGTCTCCGCCTTTTTCCGGAATCTGAACCAACTCTGAAAAAAATGTGCCGTCCTTTCATCGCCAACCTAATCGATACGGAAATAAAAGTGATTCTAGCAGCTTTGCGTCGGGAGAGGATTTTGATTACCTTTCCTTTCAATCACATTAGATATTATCTAAACAATATTCTCTGACATTTTCAACATTTCATATCGCGGACATAATCCGCAACCAGATTCTTTGCGGAGGTAGTGTTTTTGCGAACGGGAGATTTATGAAATGTTTAAGTACATTCCTGTGTTGAAATACCTGCTTATATTTACTGTTTAATATGTGAAATATTATTAAAATCATATGCCTTAGTCAACGTATTTGCGCAATATTCTTATGCTTAATTTCCAACTGAAGCCACTTTCTTTCTGTGCCTGGGGGGGATTACACCCAATAAAAATCATGATTCATTTGTTGCGCTACTTTGTGAACTACGGGAACTGAACCGGTGCCGCCTGCACCATAGGCAGCGTTGCTGACCATTACACCACAGCGTCACTGTCAATGCCTGAAAATAAAGACTTATTACCTTTAGATCAATAGACTGTTTCATTCAGTTATATACATTAGATCGGTCAGTAATTGTCTGCCACGCCAACTATCGCTACTTTGCTGCAGTTACGGTGCGCCGCTTTCTCAGGATGAGCTCGTTTTCTACATAAACACTCAGTAATATCAAATGACGCTCTCCCCGTTGCCATGGTGAATCGTAATATCGGAGCTCCATTGATGATGGCTTTGTAGAATCGGCAGGCACGCGCGTAACTCAGAGTTTACATACTCAGAGTTGAGTAAACTAATTCAAAACCACTGTTGTGAAAATGAAAACTCAGAGTTGCCCATCTCAGAGTTGTTCAACTCAGAGTTCAGGGTTAGGTTCAGAGTTTGTTGAACCTGCTTTGTGAAACGGGCCCTAGATCTATAATACTATATAAACAACATATTAGAATACATTTAACTATACCCAACTACAACAGCTACAGAACAAAACATGAACAGATAACATATTATATGCACTGCCTTGAAATAAATATTTGCCCCCTTCCTGATTTCTTAGTTTTTTGCACAGCTGTCACACTAAGGGTGCACTCACACCAGGGCCACTCAATCCATACCGTGGCACGATTGAAACTGAGAGTCCAGTGATGATTTGATCTGGGGTCTAAGGTGGACCAGGACCAGGCTCACCAGCTCCTCCATCACATTAGATGTGATGAAAACTGGTCAATAGTCATTGATGCCAGATGAAAAAAGACTACTGTACCTTCCATAAGCTGTGCATGTGTTAAACTTCAACAGGCTCTTCTACTTCAATGCTGTCTCTACAGCTGACCAATGAATGTATTTTGGCCCAAATGCACTGCTGGCCTCCGACCTCTTGTCATCACTCAGGTGGACAGCTGCTTCTGCTGGGGTTCGGTTCCGATAGCTGCTACAGTTTTGCACTTGGTGCTTGGTGCTTGAAGCTTGGTTGCTTAAGCTTGGTGTTTAAACACCAAGCTTCATTGATGTAAACACAGAGTCCAACATCCTCTTGTCCCACCAGAGTCCAGTCCTCTGCCCTGTGGTACACCCAACAAGTTCAGCTTGATCCCGGATGAATCCACGATGGATCCACATCTGTAAAGACGTGGGACCAACAGTCAATGACCTCTCTTTGCTGGGTTAATCTTTAGTCTTCCTTGATCTATCCGTGATCCAACATCAGGCAGTCAGGAGCATGCTGGGTAGTGGAGTAGCCTAAGGTCCTAGCTTAGCTTCTATCTCAGCTCTCCTCCTGGGGCAGTCGATTACGCTTTGGGTGGTGTTTGTTTTGGCAGGTCTGGCTGGTTCACCTACCATGGAATTGATCGTCTTCTTACAGTATTTTATGATTGCTAAGACACTTTTTTTCCAATTCTTTTAACAAGTTCCCTAAACTCTTAACACAGTTAGCGCAACATCTGTCTGTATAAGCCAAACAATTAACACGTCTTGTTGCTTGAACACAAATTAACACAAGTATAGAATGCTTGAACTTCATTAACACACAAGCTCAACCAAGACCAAAACAATGGATTTTTACTGGCACATTTACAAATGCTTTCACACAGTATGTCAGAACAGAGAACATCATGTTATATACTGTTGTAGTTGTGTTTTACGTTTGCACGTTCTGCTTTTTGCACTTCTATTTAGATGCTAAAGGCATTTTGTATTGTACCCTGCACAATGACAATAAAGCTGAATCTAATCTAATCCAAACAATTTATAGGCTAATGTCAAAGTCAACAGCTGTTCATATTGTAGATTGAAACACAAATATATTGCATGTTTTCCATTGCTACTGAGAAACAGCTGATTGAACTTATGCAAATAGATCAATCACAGAGAATCCCATCGGAAACAGAAACCTCACATATGCTATAATAATATCATGTCAATAGATCATAAGAACATCAGGTGAAGGGAAGTGTATTCAGCGCTCACTTTCTCTCTCTCTCTCTCTCTCTCTCTCCCTCCCTCTCTGGGTAAACAAAAACCACGTGGTACAACTCGTCACTTCTGTGATCATCAGTGTTGAGGTTCTTTCAATCACATGACTGATATTCAGTAAAAGAGAACCTCTCTGGGTTGAAAGAGTGGTTCTCTCTCTCCCCGTGTTGCCCTTTAAGGAACAATAAAGGGCAACACGGGGTGCCGGATAGCTCGGTGGTGGTAGAGTTGGTGCCCCATTTACCGAAGCTAAAAAGTCCTCACTGCAGCGACCCCGGCGGCCCGTTGTACATGTCATCCTCATCTCTCTCCCCCTTTCACTCTCATGCTGTGCTCTCAAAATAAAAGACACAAAGACCTAGCATGGCTGGCGAAAGCAGTAAGGCCTTAAAGACAGGGGGCACTGCTGGTGGAGAAGAGGTTTCTTCAGAAATGGCAACTGAACTCTATGAAGCTATTTTTGTGGCCAAGCAGGAGCGCCACAAAAACTTGTTTCTGAACTACAGAAACCTGAATAATTTCCCTCTAGAACTGCTGACAGATGAAGGCCTGCAGATTCTGGAGAGGTTGTACATAAAGACAAAGTTTCTGTAATTCCATCTGATGTTAGTGTTTTCATGACATTGTGTTATTTACATTTACATTTAGGTCATTTAGCAGACGCTTTTGTCCAAAGCGACTTACAATAAGTACATTTGTCAAAAGAAGGAAAAAAAGAAACCACAACGTATCATTGCCGATAAAGTAAGAGCTAAAATAGAACAAGTGTTAGGTCCTCATCTGAGTAAAGTAGTACATCTAGAGCAACAGTGCTATGATCAGAGTGCTATAGGTAAGGTTTTTTTTTTTTTTTTTTTTTGGGGGGGGGGGTTAGTGGGTCATGCTATGTAGAGTCGAGGTGAAGTCTGAACAGGTGAGTCTTGAGCCTTTTTCGGAAGATGGCAAATGACTCTGCTGTCCTGACATTGGTCGGGAGTTCGTTCCACCACTGTGGCGCCAGAACAGAGAAGAGTCTGGACTTTGCTGAGCGACATTTGTTTGATTTCAGCGATGGTGGTACCAGCCGGCCAGCTGAAGTAGAGGAGCGAAGTGCTCGCTTCGGGGCATGAGGTTTGACCAGTGTTTGAAGGTAGACAGGTGTCCGTTCCATTGATGGCCCTGAAGGCCAGTGTCATCGTCTTGAATTGGATGCGTGCTGCAACAGGGATCCAGTGGAGGTCATGGGAGAATTTGGGTAGATTGAAGATAAGGCGTGCTGCAGCGTTCTGGATACGCTGCAATGGTTTAAGCGCAGAGGCTGGGAGTCCGGCCAGGAGAGAGTTGCAGTAGTCAAGGCGGGAGATGACCAGTGCTTGGACCAGGAGTTGCGTTGCATCCTTTGTGAGGAAGGTCAGAATCCTGCGGATATTGTAGAGGGCAAATCTGCAGGATCGGGCCACAGCAGTGATGTTGGGGGTGCAGGATAGTTGGTCATCGAGGATTACACCCAGGTTCCTCGCAGTTGACGACGGCAATACTGTGATGGCCTCGACAGTGGCCGACTGGTCCATGCGAGGGCAGTCTTTCCCTGGGATGAAGAGGAGTTCGGTTTTATTCAGGTTAAGCTTCAGGTGACCTGCAGTTGTCCAGACAGAGATGTCAGCCAGACAGTCCGAGATGCGAGTTGCAATGTGAGTGTCAGAGGACGGGGGAAAAGAGCAACAGCTGGGTGTCATCTGCGTAGCAATGGTTATGATTGACTATATGTTATGTTATGATTGACTAAATGTTCCTGCTGGAAAAGTGCATGTGTTAGTGTTTGGTAGACATAGTGTGTTATTGTATTTTGAAAATTAATGTTGGAGTTTAGTTTACAATGTGTGATTTTTGAGCAAGAGTTTAGGAAAATTGTTGAAAGTATTGAAAAAATTGTTGAGAGTGATCATAAAAAAACTGTAGTTCCGTGAGCAGGTGGATTAAAATTGTGGACTGTGGACTTGAAACAGAATTTGTGAAACGAGGCCAGTTTATAAAAGGTCTTAATTGTAGTTGATTCCTAACTTTTGTAGCATCATTCCTCTGCATCATTCAATCACATTGTACACATTACTACTACTGCTAATATTACTGCTACTGCTAATATTACTCCTACTGTTAATATTCCTGCTACTGCTAATATTACTCCTACTGTTAATATTACTACCAACACCAAATGCAGATGATTCACACACAATCATACTGATGGCAGAGGCTGCCATACAAGGATCTAATGTTACACATTCACACACACTGTGTGTCTGTGTGTGTGCAGCAGCATTATTCAGTGATTATTCAATCCAGTAGGAATTGTGAATATTGCAAAATAGGGAAATATTGAGACAGAGAGAGCTACACATGTGGTTGATAGACATATCCAAGTCAATAATAATGTATTACACTGCACAGGGACTGTATAGATTACCATCAGTTAATAGACTTGGCCCACTGGACAATATACAGTAGAGTATCATGGGAGTCCAAAGTGAGGACATGGGAGTCCAATAATCACCTCATCTCATGGGAGATGGGGACTTGTTCACCCCCGATAACTCAATCAATACACAGTGCATTACTTTTGGACAGGAACCTCTTAGGAAAGCTTTCCTCTTGGAAAAAATGACCACAAAACAGATAATCAACAAATCTTACACAACATGTAACCAATAAGGACTCCCAGCTGTAGTTTTCAGCTGGTGTTGATAGCTACACTACTATGATTTCACATTTTTAAAAGGTAATGTCCATATTTATAATATTTAGAAACTTTGGACAGTGCACAATTATAAGAGTGATTTAAATGATATCCTTTGTATTTAATTGGACTAAAAAAGTGGGCAGGCTAAATATGTGCTGCTCTCATAGGTTTCAGATGGCTGGATGGAGCTTGAAATTGGTTGGTACTAGGTTACATAAGTACAGAAATAAAAGATTATTTGATTTTGATATGAAAATACGAAGAAATATGGCGGGCAGTTGGCGGGGTGGTTAGAGCGTATGCCATGTACGAACGTACATACGTAGCAGACCCCGGTTTGAATCCCGGCCGGAGGTCCTTTCCTGCATGTCACACCCCCTCTCTCTCCTATGTTTCCTATCTGTCCACTGCTAATAAAGGCGTCTATGCCTAAAAAAAACTTACGAAGAAATAGTTTTGTAGTTTTTTGCATGTCTTAAGTTAAGTAGGTTAACAAACAGATTCACATTAGTAAACTGGGGCCAGGACCAACTGATCTTCACTTCAGTGACAGTTTGTTTGAATTTACCAATTAAAAAGATGCATTTTAGTGATTTTTTAGTGACTATGGGCCCTAGTTTCGTAGACTAGGCGCAGTCAGCTCTCAGCGCACCTGCGCACCTGTGTGCACACTGCACTCCGTCAGCCAAACTTCCACTCCGCCAGCTGTGATCCGCCTTGAATGAATGGACTTTATTTGCGCCTTGCACCGAGAGTAGACCAGGTTGGAGTTGGCGGGCTTTCATCGCAGTCTCGACGAGACTTTTTGCCACGAAACTTCCGCTACGCCAAGCTGAATCTGTGACGCCTCCCCCTGCTGCGCCGCCACACCCATCTTGGCGCAGGCGATCCACCAAACTGCCAAACTGACCGTGCGCAAGGCTGCGCGGGTCGAAACTTGCATTACGCCAGCTCCGCCACCCTGCGCCGCCCTGCGCTGCGCCACGAAACTAGGGCCCAAAGAAGTTAACTTAATGCATGACTCATCACCAGGTGGCAACCTCCAGTTATGAAAATTGAAGCCAATTCTGAAGTGACTTTAATTTCTTATTCTCTAACTTAAGCATTCTCTCTACTGGCCATTAGGGGGAGACTCCTCTGGTTGACAAAATAAATCAAATTGTAGGGAAAATTACCCTACTTCTCCCTTGATCAAGTCATCATGATATCATGTTCCATTGTGTGTATGTACATGCATGGGTATATGTATCTCCTAAACTGCAGCTAGAAAGGTGTCAGAACACAGATTGGTCAGGGAGCAATGGAAGAAGGTGGCCTGAAATGAACATCATGCTGGATTAAAGACTTGAGCTAGTGATTGAGATAATAAATCAGGTGAGAAGTTGGCTAATTTTATCATAGACTTCCATACAAGCAAAAGTTATTTTTATAAACAGAGACTCCTCTGGCCCCCTGATGGCCAGCACTTCATGTCACTGTGAAATACATCACAGTATAGAACTAAATACACTAACTTCCTTTGCATTGGGACTTAAACTGACAACATGTATGTAAATTACACAATAAAAGTGCTCAGTTTAACCCAAACCCTGATCTTTCCCTCAGGTAACAGGTCGGCGATATCACCCTGTCACCACAAGGTAGCCCCGTCCCTAAAGCATTCCCTGCTTTCTGGTCTGTTGGACGCTAAATGGACCATAATGTGCTAAATGAACATCATGCTGTATTGAAGAAGACTTGAAACTAAAGATTGAGACCATAAATGCATGTTTACAATGTTTACAGAGATAATGAATCAAGAGAGAAGTATGCTTGTTTTCTCATAGATTAATATGCAATTTACAAAAGATTGTTTTTTGCAACCAGAGGAGTCGCCCCCTGATGGCCAGTAAAGAGAACACTTAAGGCACTAACATTCTCAGAACTGGAGGGTGCCACCTGGCTTAAACACAGACATATCAAATCGAATCAAATCAAATCAAACTTTATTTATATGGCACTTTTCATACTTTAAAAGTAGCACAAAGTGCCTCACAGAAAATAAAAGCAAACAAAACAAAAACAAAACAAAATATGAACAACAAAGAACACCATGAACCCAAGCCTCCCACCCCCACAAATATACACAGAGACATATACACTCACGCACACACATAGCCATATGCACAGACATACACACCCACACACTCAAACATACACATTCCCATGCACACCCACACACATACACTAGCTGTTGCTGAGGAGACATGGCTGGGCACCGAGATCTGAGGTGAGGAAGAAGCTACCTTTGGGGACCGTGCACACCGAGAGGAATCATATGAGTATGAATGAACATATGAATGAACATATGAATTAATTACAAAGAGAAAGCAGATAATTAAACCATTTACTTGTGAGCATTACATGATGATCAAATTATTCAACATTATGGCACTATTGGGATCGTACAGAGGGGGAAATGATCATATCTGTAAGGAAAGACAAAAATATATTTCTTATCTGTTGCAGAAAACACAACCCACTTTTCTCTGAGTGAAAGAATAATATATATCATTCTAAACAGGATCACTAGGACATGAACTTGCACAGCCCACTTACACTGGTAGAACCTCTGGCTACTCTACAGGTGTGACTTTCTCATAGAAGCTGACTGCCAAAAGACTTGCGGCCTCTGTGCCTTTCATGCAGAGACAGAGTGGCCACCAGCAGCTGAAATGTTGAATCATTGAATCTGACGGTGGCGACAAATACCTGTGCTGCTCATTAGACCAGCAGCCATGCTCCCTCTGCTTTCCACTCCTGCCTGTGTGAAGGTCATTTTTGTCATATATACACATGCTGGATTTAACGGCATACTCACTTTTGAAACATTTAGGTCTCATTCATTTGCAGTGAATGTAATGTTTGTACCTGAATAGGAGAGAACACACTTCAGCTTAGGAAACACTTGTCATTGCCCCTGCGGTTGCTACGCCAACTATTGAAATTATCTTTGAAGCAAAGCACTCTTTTGTTGAATTTTTTTTTTATCCTTTGGAGGCCCAGTGAGTACACACTCAGCCCTCAGAGCTGTCATCAGTGTGTCCTTTCCACGGTAAACAAGGAGGAGAAATAAGCCAACGTCGTTAAGAGGTCCCCAGTGGACAAGGTGCCTCACGGCTGATGCAAACAACTCTAATTTTCTACCTCTCCAAATTGGTTTGGACGTTTGAGGCTGAGGTAAGCATCCGATTCTCATTATGGAGAATGGATATGGCCCAATTTCAACTGCCGTGCAATCAATTAGAGTGCCATCAGCCTATCAGTGTGGCTCAGCCTCACCTAAAAATAGCCTCGCTTTTGTGGGGAGAAGGGGGGAGCCAGGTATCTGTGAGGTGTTCTTGCTGAAACATGAACATAACACAAACCAGTGACAATGCATCTGCAGACATGGATGACCACACACACACACACACACACAAACACACACACACACAGATGGGAAGGGATGCAAATAGGGCAAGGATGCCAATAATGCAGATTGACCACTTAATCCCGACTGGTCCGGCTGTCACCCAGCAACAGAGGTGGCCAGAGATCAATACACCTATTACCTGATATAAGAAGAGAGTGTGAGAGGGTGGTGGGGTAGAGACAGAAAGATACGCCCAAGGCCGACATGCTGTATGTCATATCAAGATAATAACCCTGCTGGCCTTCTGACAGCTGTACGGATAGAGAATAAGATGAGTGATCGAGAAGAGGGGAATAAGGTGGGGAAACACTGTTGTAAGAAGCCAGACTAACAGGCAGTAAGACAGGCTGCGGTAAAGACAGAGAATGTCTCGGAGGAGGTCAGAGTGGCTGTTCGGTCAAAAAAAAAAACAGACTTTCACCCAGGACACTGCTGTTCGTGTCCTGTGTGAAACCAAGCCTAGAATGACTTACCTTACCTTACCTAACTTATTACCATACCTATGTTTGATCACTTACAAACTTCACTAAGGACAGACACATAACAAACATACTTATTGTAGATCACAAGAACACTTTTTAAAACCCAAACCAAGAGTTCTTCCTCAACCTAATTAAGTAAACCAACAAACAAAGTAAACCTATCCTTGGGAGTTTATTTTGAGAAGACACTACGCATGTAACGGGCACCATCCAAGACACATTTGCATTGACTGTGTATCTAATAGGGCCACGCTAAAAATTTGATTCACGCTTGGTGTGAACACATCTTCAGTGGTTAGCTAACTGCATTAGCCTTTTTACTTCAGAATTCCCTCTTTGTGCTTCCTCTGACAACATGTCTTGCAAAGTAGTGTTGGGGACCTAACCGTTAGGACTACACAATGCGGCCTACAAAAGCCTACACATGCGGCCAGGACAAAGGAACAAAGGAGATTAAAAACTACACCGCCATTTTTAGTTTCACTTCTCACCCAGGTGAGTAATGTGACGTCACAACGGCTACCCCAGGTGGTCCCTGGGGAGCTTTATAAACCGAAGCCGCCTAGAGAACGCTCTCTTCTGCTCTTACGCTCTTACACTGGCGCTGCTTCCAGCGCTTCCATCGCAACACCACGTTGCCATGGGAGGCGACCCCTCCACCAACAGGAGGTGGACATGGCCCCGCAGAGCACCGCTGCAACAAGAGGAACCACGCCGGTTCCTGCCGTCCAGCTACCAGACGCTGTCCGAACTAAGCTGACTTAATCGCCAAGCCGCGATTATATCGCCGTCCGTGGAAGAAAGAAACACGGACTGTTTTCTTTATTCGAGTTTGACCAACGAGAGGAAACCCGCTCCGCTCTCGCCTGGACTAAGCCGACTCGCCACGTCTCCCGCTGGTGCCGGCCCGAACTACCGTCGCAAACGCCAGGACGGACTCGCAACCTACGCAACGACACCAGTAAGAGGCTATCAGTCTGGGCAGAGACATAAGTGATAGTGTAGGACATGCTTGTAATTCTTGTTAATGTGTTTTACGTTCTGATCGCGGACCGCCGAGTCCGTTCGTTCATGTGCTGCTGTATTTGAATACTGATCGTGGACCCACGCAGCTGGGTTGATTTCTGTAACACGATTAAACGCCAGTTCATTCACGCGAGCCCGTGTGATAGCGGCACGCTTTCTGTCCCTCAGAAATATTGCACGCGCATTCTTCCTCTCTCTTTGTTTGTGTCCCGCAAACGCACACACATCCTCCGCCAGCTGTTCCCAGCTGCGGACATTAAGGACATAGCTCCACCTCTCTCTCTCTCGCTACTCCATCTAACGACAGTGGCTCCGCCCCTGAACGCCGTGAGGAATAGCTCCATCTGGTGGTCGCGCCCGACCATATCTCTCTCTCTCTTTCTCTCTACACGCGCACGCACACACACACACACACACACACACACACACACTCCACGTGTGTCTTCTGTAGCTTAGTTTTGTGTGTTAGGTAGTTAGGTAATAAGGCTTTGTTAATTGCAGTGTTATTGATTGTGATCATTATTACTGATTTTAATAAAACTTATCATATTATAACTAGTGGTCTCTTGTGCTTGTTGTGTATATGTCACTGGATAACAGCAGGTTGTGAAGGCTAGTGCTTGAATTTCACGCCTTTTTAATTGTTAGATTCTTTTTATGCTTCTATGCCAATGATCACGATCCTTGGCATTTGAGTATAAAACCTTTATATTGAGACTGAATACAGTTTTAGGTTATCTTTTCCCTGATCCCAGGGTGGTGCCCCATTTATTCATGATTATATCATGATAGTATATTAAATATAATTATTAATATTGATAATCATATCGACATTAATAATTAACTGTTGATAACCAAATCTGCTCCTGCTACAACCCCAAAAGTAGCAATTACTTGTAGTCATTTGTCGGGGCCTACAGGCAACTGCAGGGATGCCCATACCCACATCATTTGGATTTCCAGGACCGAAGAAGTCTCAATTTTGCTTCAGATGACTTCCAAATGGATTTTTCACAGAATCATTTGATTTAATTTATTCTGTCTCACTTCATTTATTCCCGTTTTTCATTCCATGGTACCGTTTACTCTCACCTTTGTTTCTATGGAATTATGAACCCAAGCTCCCTCATCTCTCCACTGGCTGCCCCCGTTTAGTTTCCTGCCTCAGATAACCTGACCCTGTCACCTGTCTACCTAGATGTTCCTCGTTTTGCAGTCAGCTTGAGCATTCTGTATAAAGTATGCATGTAATGTTACTCTACATGTACGTCTCCACAGTCACTCTCCCCAGAGTGGCAAACAGTCTGCATCTGCCACTGATGCAGTCATGTGAAAGAAAAGCATAAAAAAACACTGCTAAAATGGGAAGGAGCTGCTGTGTAATCGACTACATAAGCAGATTCAGAAAGAATTGTTTTTACAGACTGCTGAGGGGTAAAGACAAGGAAGGTAATGTCATTTCACAGGCAGAGTAGTCACACACTTCTGAATGAAACTTTCAATAAAAAAAAAATCAATCAGGCAAACAAATCTGACTTCTGGCTTTATTACAGTTACTTCCCCTGTATTGATCTGTAGCATGTAGTATGCTAGTCTTGCCTTTAATTTTGGGACTTGGGAAATGTATTTTTATTTTTTCATTTAAATTCTTTTAAATTTCTCTCTCAAGTCCTTCATCCTGTTGCAGTCATAAGAAGTGTGTATGTACTGGATGTAGCAGAGAAATACAAGGAAGATACATTGCAAGGTTTATCCAAGTGAGGCTCTATAACACGTTGAAGAACACTGGGCCGGCCCTGGCAATGTTGGTGCCCTATGCGAGATTATTGATACCAGTTAGCCTATTATGCAATTAAACTGGCTTCTGCAGACGCAAATTCTATCGATCAGCTGATAACTTCTGCTGATTGTCATTATCAAAACTAACAAACTAACTGGCTAATTCTGAACTTAAATCATGTGCACATTCGCATTAATTCTTAACTCTGTATTGTTCTTCTCTTTCCTTCCTGCCTTGTGTGCCTGATAATTTCAATCTTTTTTGACAAAGTTTGCTGCAACTCAAAGCTTACTTGCATCATGTAATGACAGTGTTCATGTTGTCTCGTGACCGACAGTTCAGGGGGCCATGTCTATTTTTGTAATTAAAAGTCTGTTTTTGCTGATAATGTTTTTAGTGTAACAAAGCATGAGCATGTTCCGCTGCAATGGAAAAGAAAAGAAACGCTATTCTATTGTCGCCACAAGAGGACGCTCTTTTGCTGAAAAAAAAAAACCTCTCTCTCTGTGCCCCCCCTGGCATTGTGCGCCTGAGGACACCACTTATTCTGCCTTTGCCATGGTTGCCCCTGAATCCCCATTTTTTCAGTAATTCAAACAGGTTTGGTGTGGTGGTGCTCATTTACAGTTGTATTCCCAGTTTGAGATACAGTTAACTAATCTGGGACATGCATTTTCTTGCATAGGTCATGCACAGCCAAAACCTACACTGAAGTTTAAACTGGATGGAAGAAGAAGAAGAAGTTGGTCATAGTCAATCCCCATGTGTCCACACTTCTGAAGAATCTAATGGACTTTCAGTGGAATTTTGTATAGATCGGTGAGTGAGTCATCGTCGCAGTCACTGTATTGGCCCATTGTTTTTTACAGTTATGTATGTGTTCTCGTTCCATTGACTAAATATGTTATATTGCACTTAAAAAACGTGGATATTTATATTGTTGAACGCTGCAGAAAAACGTGTGTGCAGCTACAGTAAACAAGCAGGGATTATACTGTATGTTCACTTGTCCCAGGACATGCTGTCGTATAATATACGTTCTGTTTTGCCTTTTGATGCCATTGTCTATGGAACAGTCAGCAAAATCTTGGTTTTTCTTAGAGATCTTGGATCTCAGTTATTCTTTGAGGACTCAGAGCCTTCTGTTTGTTTTTTATTATTTATTTTTATTCTATATTTTATTATTATGTTAAGTTTTAGCACAACTCAGAGTTTCAATGCAAGCACTTTAAATGACTTAACTGAAAATCAGTGTTCCATTGCAGATAGTTTTGTATGTAATATGTATTTAGGACCTTGAGAGCCACAAGCCGATTCAGCTCTATTGTACAAAGTATCTCTTGCCTCCAAAACTAAACAAACCTGTTACGCTGAAACAGTTGAATTAATTTTATTCAATTGTTAACCAGTTAGGTATTGCAGTTGGTGATCATTTTAAAATAAAGGTTATATAACTGATATTTTCTAAGTCTCTTCTTGTACACATATATGGGATTATAGTGAAATGCAATTAATGAAAAAAATAATAATATTGCCACTACCTAGAACTAGTATACTGTGAATTCATACAGCACTATACTGTTTTAGTCTACTATAAAAATCAAGGAAATAAAGGATTGTACTGTAATTCAGTATGTGGTTTTATCACAGTGACATACTGTGAAGTAGTCCTCGCTGGAGACATCCTTTTAAAGCCTGTGGCATCAGCTCCCGACCAATCACCACCTGCACAGAGAAAGAGAGAAAACACTACGGAGCAGCACCTCCCTCTGGCAGGGAGGGTTAACACACTCACACACACAGACACACACACACACACACACTTACATAATGTCCCATGGACATAACATTAACCTCCACCACACTCATGGGGTCCGTAAACTAGCAATAACAGACTGCTACCACAGCTCCGGCACAGACTGAAAATTATGTCAACAAGACAGATCGGTCACTGTCAAACATGAGCTGAATGAATCAACCTTAATGGAATCTTGATATCAGGCTTAAATACAACAGAATTTCTCATATTTGTTAGATATATTAGTGTTGCACTCGACCAACTCACTGGGTCTCACCTGCTATTAGGGTATTTCACTACACATATAATGAAATATCATCCAGGCACACTGAAGTTAAATACACTGTTCCTCAAGGTTTTGTGCTTGGACCAATTATTTTCAACTTATGGTTCCTTTGTTATGCAGATGATACTCAATTATATCTATCAACCAAGCCTGAAGAAACCAATCAGCTAGTTAAAGGGGCCCTATTATGCTATTTTTCAAAAATTTAATATAAGTTATTGATGTCTCCAAACCTGGTCTTTGAATTCCTCAACTGGAAAAAACAATCGGAACATGTATTTTGGAGTGGATCACACTCCTCATTTTCAGCTTTTTTACCCCACTTTTTCAAACGGGTGATTCTGTCGGGTGTAGCTGTATGCTAATGAGATGGACCCCAACCCGCTCCTACTGAGGAAGTGGTTGTGTCTCTCCGCCCCGTGCTGTCCGTGTCCAGCATGGTTATGGTTCTATGCTACAAACTAACAGTGGTCCAGCCATACCGCTTCGAACCGGACTCCGACCCAGAACCAGGACCAGCTCCTGTAGAAGTTCTACGCCGCGGATGCAGCAGGACGTTTCTGAATGGTTAGTTAACATGTCTGTGTAACGTGTTGAACGGTAACTCGATGTGTGTTAGCGTAGCTAGCGTTAGTCACAATAACGCTAATGCTGCGTTCTTCGCTCTATAAGTAACGTATCTGTGAGCTATTTTGGCCACAATTAATATCGTTAGTAGTGCCGTGTTGTTGACAGTTCACAGTTGCATGTTTTTGCATGAAAACAGCGTCCTGTATGCGGGTAGTTTGTTTACATCACATTAACGGGATTAAAAACTTCATCCTCTACACATAAAGATATACAAGGAACAGGATTTGGTCAGTATCATGTCGTCCTCCAGAATTATGTGCTGAATTGTGAATTATAGGCTGTGTGCTGTGTTTTATAAACGTGATTGTGCTTCATCTCAACATTACGTGCCAAACTTACTGTTACAAAATTCAAACATGAAGTTTACACCTCAGTTTGTCAGCAAAGTCCGTCAGGTTACCATATTAACAAGATTTGTTGTTGAAATGCTCAAAGTCTGTACTATATTCATCTAGGTGACCATGTGGGAATTGTGCAACTGCCTTCAGACACCGAACACGTCTGCTGCATGGAGACACCACAGGTAATGTTACTGTTTGTTAAACCAAGTTGTCTGTTGAGATTATTATTCACATAACATGACGATTATCATGATTCACACTAGGTAAGAAGACGGATGCAGCAGCTGGAGGAGGAAGAGGCTTGCATGGTGGGACATCCTGGTTGGAACCGTCTGTCTGAATGTTCTCTCTCCAGAACGCATGAAATATAGCTGGTTATGGTGCTTTACATGTAAGAGGAATACAGCAGTCTGTTGTTTGTTTATCAATTGTGTTTTATAAAAAATAAATCCCTCTATGCAACATATTATGCAGTCTTCCTGACCATTACTTCAGTAATATTAACCATAACACATTTTACAATTACTGTAAAGACTTTATTGTCAAATTAATCAGCAGTTCAAATTCACAGTTATTTCTACAAAAACTGTTTGTGGCCAACTCTGCAGGGTCATATCAAGCTCTTCTGAAGTCAAGGAAGAGCTGCCCTCCAAAGTATCCTCCTCCTCTACCGGGTCCAGGCGAGCTCTCTTTGATGGTCTCCTTATTGGAGTGGTTGTGAAACAGGTCTGGAACCATGACTGTGCCAACACCAAAGCCCTTGCAGGACACAGTAGCTGTAACAGAGTTGTATGGAGGAATGAAACCCATGATATCACATAATAGAAATACACATCTGCACAACTACTAGTAGTTGCTGTTAAACCTGATCTCAAGTAGGCTACATGTCAGGCTACACACCTTTACTTGGGTAAGGAGCCTGTAGTCTTCCTAGACACGTAAGTGCCAACAGTAGCTGTGGTGGGTCGCTGATGTGAGCTGCTGCTCTGTAAGCAGACAGACAGTCAGACAGACAGTCAGAGTTTACAACTACATCTGAAATGTGGAACACGTTACCAGGCCTGGCCCTAACCAATCTGGCGCCCTAGGCAGGATTTTAGGTGGCGCCCCCCTTGCATCGGCAGTGTAGTGTATATACTCACAAGAAACCGAATAGCTTTGTCTTTGACCTTTTTTTTTTACTTTAAGAAAGCAAATTCACAATCAGAATAGTTAACAAGAGAAAAAATTTGGAATAAATAAATGAATACAAAAAATAAAAATTGAATATTTGAAATACAATCATTTTTACATACATTCATAAATAGCCTTAAGTATAGGATCTAACTAAACACAAAATAAAACGTGTCAACAAGTTACATAAAATAAATAAAAAATACAATATAAATAAGGCAACAGGAGGACCACTTGATGCTGCTGCATCACTGCTGGGTTGTGCTGCTGAGGTGGAGGCAGCAGTGGTAGATGTGGTAGATGGCCCAGGGGTGGGATTTAGAAACTTCAACAGTGCATCTGAAGAGAGGAGTATGTGACACCATTGGGTATTACAGTCTAATAATAAAAGCATATGATTCCAGGAATAAAATGAAATGATATAATATAAATGAAAAAACAAAGAGGTATGATGTTAACTGATATGCAAATTAGATTGGGCAAATGTTAGCTGTGTAAAAATGTAAACAAATGTATACACCTGCTTAAAAGATTTAATACATAATGTTGCGTAATGTTGTAACAAATATTATTTCTATTAAATAGGCTTTTTTTTTTTTTTTTTTACCATTTGTGGCACTGGCGTGGCGCCCCCCAATGGACGGCGCCCTTAGCATTTGCCTATGCCACGGGCCGGCCCTGCACGTTACTATTTCACTATAATTGATGTGGTGACGCACCAATAGCTCGTAAAATCCCTTCGTTAGCGGTGCAAAAACAAACGTTTGGTGACGTCGTCTTTGCAGTGGCGTGTATAAACAAACACAGATCAGCTGCTCTTGCTGCCGCATTCAAGCTCCACTGATGTCTAGCGTTATTTTACAGGTTTGGGCCCCCGCAGTACTAAGTATCATTAATTCTCAATATCAATACAATGCAAGCTTTTAACGCAACACGCCAATGCTAACTTTAGCACAACACGCCAATGCTAACACACCAATGCTAAGAAAGCAACGGTAAACTGTAACACGGCATATTACATAATTAGTAACTTACCGCTTCTGTGTCTGTGGTTCGCTCTCGGACTGTAAGTAGTGATCCAAACTTTAGCCCCAGGTTAGAGGCATATCCTGAGCTGTAGCGACCCATGTTGTCAAAGCTCCTGTCGGTGAAGTGCGTCTCACACACGCACAATTCCATCGTAGATGCTCCGACGATGCCAGTAAATATTAGCAATTGGACTGCCAACTCGCTTTCCGTTGATTTTGGCATTTTGGTTCACTGGTTTGTATGTACAGCACACTGACAGCAACAGGTATATGGGGATTATGTGGGCGGGACCACACAGGTGGAGCGATTCTAATGAGCCGAGATGACCCATATAAGGCACAGGAAAATTCTGCAAACCGTTCGTTTATCGGGAGGATTTGTTTCAAACTAAGAAAGTGAAACAGGGAGATGGTGGTCTTTTCTGATACTGTGGGGACTTATTGACACCCCAGGGACCCATTTTAGTTTGGAAAAACATGGAAAAGTCAATTTTTCATAATAGGGCCCCTTTAAACTCCAGGCATGTATTGATATATAAAAACCTGGATGACCTGCAATTTCCTAACTCATATTAAACGAACTACGAGGACAACTTTTTTTGTACCTTTTTACTTTTTTAACTTTTTTTGTAATAAAATTCTTTTACTAGAATTACACATCTAGCTGCAACTATATACAAACCTGAGTGCCTTGGTAATTGCACTACAAATTATAAATTCCTTGGGTGAAATTCCCAAGGTGGCGTTGTTTGGAAATGTAAAGTTGGTGATAAGATTATCTC
Organism: Chelidonichthys spinosus; assembly: GCA_029853015.1. Classification (NCBI taxonomy): domain Eukaryota; kingdom Metazoa; phylum Chordata; class Actinopteri; order Perciformes; family Triglidae; genus Chelidonichthys; species Chelidonichthys spinosus. The sequence continues at coordinate 985,106 of CM056826.1, forward strand.
TCTCCAATCTGTAACTATTGATATCCTCACCATGCTCACACGGCCGCCACACATGTATGTGTTACCTCAAGGCTGGACTATTGTAATTCCTTATCAGGCTGTTCCAATAAATCCCTTAAATCTCTCCAGCTGATCCAGAATGCTGCAGCGCGTATTCTGACTAAAACTAGAAGAAGGGATCACATTTCTCCTGTATTGGCATCTCTGCACTGGCTCCCAGTAAAATCCAGAGTATTTCAACTCCTTCTCCTCACTTACAAGGCTCTTAATGGTCAGGCACCATCATATCTTAAAGAGCTCATTAAACCCTACTGTCCTACTAGAGCACTACGCTCTTTGAATAAAGGCTTACTTGTTCCTTAAGCCTCCAAAATTAGAACAGGTGCCAGAGCTTTCAGTCATCAAGCTCATCTTCTTTGGAACCATCTTCCAGTTCTGGTTCGGGAGGCAGACACGGTTCCCACATTTAAGACGAGGTTAAAAACATTCCTTATACACTTATTGTTAGGGCTGGCTCAGGTTTGCCTTAAACCAGCTCTTAAAATCGGCATCTCTACTGCTACTAACTGGACTCCTCCCAGGTTTACTCCCAGGAGTCTGGCTGTGCTTTCCTGTCCAGCAGAGTCCTCTGAGGTCTTGACTCACGCTGACTGCTAACTGGCTTGATGTTGGAAACTGCACCAATTAGTCTTTTTTTTTTTGTACCAGAATGATGAGTGTGAAGCCAGACATTTCATACTATGCAAGACTAGTAAAAAAAGATCTAAACATCAGTTGAAATGCGTATAGGTCCAGATGTTTTTTTTTTTCACCTCATATCTGAAGAAGAAAGAATTGAACTCTTCCTGTGAGTACTAAGAGCCATTTATCATGCCATGTCTTTAAAACATATCCAAATGCAATGGGTGAGGGATTAAATGCCGGTGGACAGGAAATTACCTCACTCCAGTGTGCCGTCCATCTCAGTGCACTTCATGATTCAAATCAGAGAATGTTTCAAGTCCTGGACAGGTTGCTACCACACTACCAATGCAGTTTGCTATTAAGATAACATTAACACTTAGCTGTAAAGTTGACCTTGAATTATAAAGCTAACTTTATTAGCAGTAGAGAAGCCCAGGCATAGGAGGGAGGATGTGGCTGAGCTTGCACCCACTAGACCTAAGGCAGAGCCCCAGAAGACAACAGTATGTGAACTCACTGTCAATAAACAGGGTTGGAAGGGGTTGTGACATTGCCTGCAGGGTGGTGGGTGAGAACAATTGAGCCATTCATATGCGTATCCAAAGTAATAGGAATTGGCTGACCCAAACAGCTTCTCATGCCAAAGGAACATTAAAGGAATAGCTCAACATTTTCGGAAATCTGCTTTTTGATGTAAAAGCTGAGCTCCTGAATTAAAAAAGAATGACATTATTAAAAAATTTGACCTAACAAAGTAATTATTTAAAGAACAAAGTCCTCAGTCTACCAATACCACAGAACTCTATTGCAAATTCAGGCCGACCTACCAGAGTGTATTTCAGGTACACACATAGGCTGCAATACAAATGTGGACAAGGGCTGTGACTGATGTTAGAAGCTGACAAATTGATCTCCTACAGATTTATGCCAACCTGGATGAGTGTCTCACCCTGTCCTGCAGATAAATGGGGGCATCTACATGGTCTGTGTCTTTAGAAGGGACGGCCCAAAAAGGCTTGATGGAGCCTGTTGTTTATGATACCCTCAAATACCCCTCCGTTTTCTTGCAGTGTACGGCTGGCTTTGTCACGTGTGTATACAGTCAAATGTTTACAGCCTTTCCTTGGTTTTCATTTACTTTGGTGCAGTCGCTTGCTTTGTCAATAAGTGGCATTTCATCTGTTTACTCGGAGGGATTCCTATGGTCGATGGCTCCCCTCTCTCTTTCACGCTCTTGGTTCTATCCACTATTCGCCAACCTAATGATTTGCCACCTCTGCTAGTAAAAGGTTCTTTGTGACAATGTCAGGGTCGGTTGTGATTTAATCTGAGCAGTCCACCTCTGTATCTCTGTTCTGTTGTGATAGTTGTGATAGATACCATGTGATAGTTAGTTACCCCCTGCGATAGACTGGCGTCCTGTCCAGGGTGTACCCTGCCTTCGCCCACTGACAGCTGGGATCGGCTCCAGCCCCCCCGTGACCCTGAATACAGGATAAGCGGTAGAAAATGGATGGATGGATAGTTAGTTAACAACTCCTCCATACTTTACTAGAGTACTTACATACTAGTACTACATTCACTGATATCTGTATAGCTAGCTAATGCAGGCAAGTACATGCTGCACTAATTAATTAGCCAATTATGTATTAAATACCACCTAACTATTTTAAAATGGGCAGGAACCTCTGTTCTCTCTTGATGTATTATCTCACTAAACAGTGTAAATATGAGTTTATGGTCTCAATCTCTAGTTTCAAGTCTTCTTCAATCCGGCATGATGTTCATTTTGTACATTATGGTCCATTTAGAGTCCAACAGACCAGAAAGCAGGGGATGATTTATGGGGCGGGGCTACCTGCTGATTGACAGGTCGCTACCACTCTGTGTTAATTTCGTTAACGAAAACTATGGCGAAATATGTTCGTCAAAAGCATTTTTTCTATGACTAAGGCGAGACGATGACGAGTTAAAAATAGATCCTTGATGATAAAAAATATGACAAGATGTCTGCTTCGTTTTCGTTAACGAGACGGGACGGGACTAAAATGTTAATGGTGTGTTCTACGGACATTCAAAAAAAACATGCATTTTTTTCCCTCTTAAACTAGAGAAACGGGGCTAAACAACGGTACCCTGCTTCCCCATGTGAGCGATTTATTTCTGACAACAAAACGAATACGTAAAGTTGTTAAGATGTGACTAGATGTCTCCTCATCTCCGTGGAGCATTTCTCTGTTTTGTTATGTATATCGATCATCATTTTCATCCACCATCTTGCTAGTGACGTATAGAGTTACGTTGCTCGTATCGGCTCCCTTAACGGCTTTTACAGCCAATCGGAAAGCCTGATTTACGCTTGGCCGTGTAGGTATTTGTCCACAGGGGCGATTTTAAACGCGAGTGGACGCGCCGCTTCCCAGTATTGCACGCTTAGTGGGCTGCCACTAGAGGATGATTGACAGGTGCTCTCCTTCATACAGCCACACGCACAGTTCATGGCAGGCCAACATGGCGGCTCGTTTGGAAACTTTCTCTTATTTTACGAAAATAGTTCACCGAAAGGTGTTTCTGAAAACATTTTAAGAGAGAAATAAGCTATGCAGTTGCTGAATCTGTCTTTATTTTGGATCGACAACATTCAGTTTAGAAGATTTTTGTGAGCGTTTGCGAGGCGGCGAGTCGAGCCCGGCGCCTTTGATTAGCATAAAGTAGATTCAACTTCAACTTCATGCAAATGAGGAGCGGCCATCATTCGCCGCGAGTCTACCAGAATGCATTGCACGGCTTTTCACATAGACAATTAATGGGACGCGGGGAAACACCGCTGCCTGTGGACACATAGCTTGAGTCGTGTTTGCCCAAATGGGAGACACGGAGGAGTTCACACAGCAGAGCAAATGACGGTCAAAGAGTTATTGTAGTGATAGAGAAATTTAAATACATAAATGGCACAGAAGAAGTACATTATATACAGTGTTGGGAGTAATGCGTTACAAAAGTAATGCCTTACTGTAATGCATTACTTTTTTTTGCTGTAACGCGGTAATGTAAGGCATTACAAAAACAAAATTGGTAATATTTTACTCGGTACAATTCTCAGTAACGCGCGTTACAATGCATTTTAAACCCGAAATCAATTGGTGTGTTGTTTTTATACAAATTCGCCAAAAGTGTGAAAGCCGGTCCGTGCAACGCTACATGTTAATTATTCGCTGTTCTTAGCAGGCTCCATGAGCTGGACACCGACTCACGGAGCGGCTCCCCGTCAGTCAGAGCCCAGCTGTCACACCAAGGATCAACAGCTGAGGGGCAAAGGCCAAGGCTCTGATTCTCCCCTGAACCGCTTTTATGTCTGCGTCATAACGCTTTTGGTGCGTGTTTAAAACATTAGGTTTTCTTCAAAACGCAAGCGTCAGACGCTGTCAGAGCGTTTATGAACAGGTTTTTAGAGCTCCCCTAAATGTCTCAAAGTAGGCTTTCAGGTAATTTCGCGGCATAACACAGTGCCTTCCGGGTCATTAAAAAAGACGAACGGCAAATCTGGAATGAAAAATGTCAGTGTTATTTCATCCCCGAATCCCATTCATGTACACAATATCCAATATAAGGAGTCGTTTTCCATTTCTCGTTTTCCGTTTTTACGAATAACGGGATACAAGTCATTTTCCGTTTTTCGTTCTTTTATTTTGAAGCGAAAAACATCCTGCTGTGTAATGAGCTGCATTGAACACAAGAAGATCTATTGAGAACACAGAATTTTTTTTATTTTCTGAAAAGTAATGCAAAAGTATTGTAAAAGTAATGTAATGCCTTACAATTCAAAGACAGTAATATTGTAATGTAACTAATTACTCGAAATGACAGTAACAAGTAATAAATAATGCATTACACTTTTGAAGTAACTTGCCCAACACTGACTATATACACACATATTTAGGGCAGGGAGTGGAAAGGACCATTCCTGGCAACAAAACCACCCATGGCCACTACCCAAAATAATATCCATATTTCATAGACACAAGCAGCTAGAAGCTTGATGGAATGGAATTGTCCTGTTGTAATAACTCGCCACATGCAGCCCATAGGAAAAGAATGAGACAACATATTCAACATAGGCCAAGTTATGGACTGGCAGCTTAAAGCAGACGCATGGGGGCGGCAGTGCTTAAATATGACTAAAAAGTAATGACTAAAAGTTGACTAAAAGTTTTTTTTTTTTATATATATATTTTTATTAGAATTTTGTATCAAACAAGATACAGAAAACAAACACAGAAAAAAGAGTAAAAACAACAAGCAAAATAAAACACATACAAAAACAAAAACAAAAAACAAAAAAAGCAGGGCATATTTAAAAACAATAATTAAGTACACTGCTGCATCACTGACACTAGAATCTTAGCACAAGTACTAAACAGGGATGGTAAAGGTGGATGGCACTCTATGGACTCCCTTGCTGGTCAAGATCAGTGTTATATTTATCAAGGTGAGCCAGAAATGGCTGCCATATATCCGAAAATGTATTAAGATTGTCCATCATGCCATATCGAACCTTCTCCATATGCAAAATACCAATGAGCTCACTTAACCAGGTCTTAAACTGAGGTACAGTATCTGACTTCCAGAGTTTTAAAATCATTTTCTTTGCAATTACCATTCCATACATAATTGTGCTTTGCACAGAAACTCTATGTTTAAGTAGAGAAGGAGAAACCCCAAATAGTGCAATCAATGGGTCAGGTTCAAACACACAGCTGTACATGTCAGAAAACCACTTAAATATGTTACACCAAAAATTATACAGTTTCGGACATGTCCAAAAGAGGTGAGTCAGAGAGCCCTCTGCAGATTTACATCGGTCGCATAAAGAGGAAATGGAGGTAAAGATTCTGTGCAGTTTGGTCTTTGAGTAATGAAGCCTGTGTATCACCTTAAATTGGATTAATTGGTGCCTGGTGTTAATAGAGCAAGATCGGGTCCTACCAAGGCCCTCCTTCCAAACGTCATCTCCAATCTGCATTCCCAAGTTGACTTAAAGTTGACTAAAAGTTGACTAAAATGTTTTTACTTTTCGTTGACTAAAACTAGACTAAAACTATGAAGGTAAACAATGACTAAAATGTGACTAAAACTAATAAGCATTTTCGTCTAAAGACTAAGACTAAAGGCGAAAATCGGCGTCTTTGACAGAGTCGGCGTCCGTGACATGAGTCTGCTTGGTGTGGTCGCTCGAATTGGCCCACGTCGGCGTTCATTTCAGCCAATTCAAATGTGTAATCCGCCATTCGAGTCGGTCACTCTTTTACCATTCTGATTGGTGGAGGCTAGCAGCTTGACTAGCGAATCAGTGAAGCCCGGAAGTGACGATGGTAAACATACCAGATAACCAGTGGAACTGAAATAATAACTTTTTCAGAAACATGGTTACATAATGGAATTAGTGACAATGATATTCATATTGATAATTTCGTATTATATAGAGTAGATAGGCCTACAAGAGCTGGAGGTGTGGCTTGCTACGTGTCAACTCGCTTTATATCTGAACTTGTCATCCCTGAAGTAACCTCATCTCTCTTTGAAAGCCTCTTCATTAGGCTAAAACTTCATGTGAATAAACATTTAATTATTGGCACTATCTATCGACCTCCTCCTGTTCATCCTGACTCAACTAAGTCCCTAATCTCCACTCTCACCTCTATTGAACACCCATGCGAATTAGTGCTTCTTGGTGACTTCAATGAAAACTGGCTCGATCGTTCCTCTTCTAACGACAAAAACTTGCTTAAAAGTATAAACCTTACCCAACTAATCGAAGAATCTACCAGAGTTCAGGGCAATTCTACATCACTATTAGACTGGATTCTTGTTACCCATCCTGACCGAATCTTAACATCCGGTGTTCTGCCAGATTGCTTCAGTGACCATTCTGCTATCTTCTGTGTGTGGAAGATTAAACGTCCCCATCTCCCTCATAAACATATTTGTATCAGACAATATAGGAAATTAAACTATGATAACTATATTAATGACCTGATTGCAATTAACTGGGATAGGTAACTTATTCCAACTGTTGAGGATGCCTGGAATTATTTTTATACTGAGGTCACAAGAGTTATCGATACACATGCCCCCTGGAGGAAAATAAAAGTCAAGGGAAAACATTTACCGTGGATTAGTGCTGATTTGATAAATCTTTTCAATGAGCGGGATAAAGTCTGGAAAACTGCCAGGGAAACAAAGGACTCTGCTGATTAGGAAAAATATAGGTCCTTAAGGAATCAATGTACGACAAAAATACGTAATGCTAAATCAAGTTATTTCAAAAAACATCTTTCAGAAGACATGCATAATCCAAAAAAGTTTTGGAAAATTTAAATTTAAATAATGTTCTTAATAAATCAAATCAAAACATCAGCACTCAGATTCAGGTCAACAATGACATCATTCAGGACCCTGCTGTTATATCCAATGTATTCAACCAGCACTTCTCCACTGTATGTAGCACTACTGTATTTGACCCATCTATTAAATGTGACATTCCAGCTAACTCTACATGGTGGTACACGTAATTACCGCCCCATCTCAATTATTAACTCAGTGGCTAAAATCCTCGAGAAACTAGTGTTCAACCAGCTATCACATTATGTCGCAACTTTTAATATACTGTCTCCATACCAATCTGGGTTCAGACCTAATCACTCCACAACTACAGCTCTGTTAAAACTCACCAGTGATGTATTCACTGCTTCTGAGGATGGTAACTCACCGGAGCCATCTTTCTTGATTTAACCAAGGCCTTTGATGTTGTCGATCACTACCTACTGCTTGATTAACTTTACTCTATTGGTCTCTCTAAAAACCATCTACTGTGGTTTAATTCATATCTTCATAATAGATGCCAATGTGTTACCTTTAATGGAAGTCAATTCAACCTCTTAACTGTTGAGAAAGGGGTCCCGCAAGGTTCGTCTTTGGGACCACTCCTTTTCTCTATTTTTATAAATGATCTCCCTAATATCTGTTAGAGTTAGGGTTGTGACTGTCGAACACAATTATATGCCGATGACACAGTGCTCCCCAAGACGAACAGGGCGAGGAGGAGGAACTGGGCTCCTCATCTCACCCACATGGTCCTACCAGGTCCTTCCTCTCGACCACCTACCCCGATCTACGCTTGAATTTCACGCCGTCTCTGTCACCCTTCCTTTCAAACTCAACATCATAGTGATCTATCGCCCACCCGGTCCTCTTGGTGACTTTTTGGATGAGATGGATGCCCTCCTGAGCTGCTCCCCTGATGATGGCACACCACTCGTCATCCTCTGTGACTTCAACATCCACCCGGGAAAGCTGCATTCATCTGAATGCATTGACTTCTTCTCCGCATTTGACCTTACACTCTCCCCCTCTCCACCAACTCACCGGGCCGGGAACCAACTTGACCTTGTCTTCACAAGATCCTGTGGCATCTCGGCACTCTCTGTTACCCCGCTCACCATGTCCGACCACCACTTTGTGACTTTCTCCATCCCCATGAAGCCCACCTCATCCCTCCACTCTACGCCTCGAATGGTCACCAGCCGCCGCAACCTGAAATCCCTCACTCCCTCCGCTCTCTCCTCAACTGTTATCTCCTCGCTCCCATCCTCGGAACAGTTCTCCTTAATGCCTACTGAGGAAGCCTCCTCTATCCTGATGTCCTCACTCTCCTCTTCTTTGGACACTCTCTGTCCCCCAATCTCACGACCGGCGCGATCATCTCCCTCCCCTCCCTGGCTGTCTGAACCTCTGCGAACCAACAGATCATTGTTGCGAGCGTCAGAGAGAAAATGGAAGAAATCGGGACAGCACAAGGACCTTGCTCACTACCACCTCCTCCTCTCTGACTTCACCTCAACTGTTTCGGCAGCTAAATCTGCCTTCTACCTGGCTAAGATCAACTCTTCTGCCTCCAACCCCAGGAAACTCTTCTCTGTGTTCTCTTCCCTCCTCACCCCTCCTGCCTCTACCCCCCCTTCCTCCCTTACTGCCGATGACTTTGCAACTTACTTTACCAAGAAAGTAAATGACATCAGCTCCTCATTCACGCCTATTCCCTCCCAGAAGACATCTCCCCCAACTCTCAACTCGGATGGTCTTACCAGCTTTAGCCCCCTCACCTCTGAGGACGTTCACACACTTGTTACATCTAACCGTGCCACCACCTGCTCCCTTGACCCGATTACCTCTTCTCTTCTCCAGGACATCTCACACTACATCTTGCCATTCCTCACCACCCTGATCAACTCCTCCCTCACCTCAGGTGTCATTCCAGTGGATTTTAAGACCGCTATCGTGAAGCCTCTCCTTGAAAAACCCACCCTAGATGCTACTGACGTCCAAAGCTACAGAGCTGTATCTCTTCTTTCATTCCTCTCTAAAACCTTGGAACGTGCCGCCTACAACCAACTGTCATCCTATCTCTCGCGGAACAACCTCCTAGACCCTAATCAATCAGGATTCAGGACTGCTCACTCCACTGAGACAGCCCTCCTCACAGTGACTGAGTCCCTGCGAGATGCCAAAACATCATCCAACTCCTCCGTTCTCATTCTCCTTGACCTATCTGCTGCATTCGACAAAGTCAACCACCAAATTCTCCTCTCCACTCTGGCTGAACTTGGCATATCCGACTCTGCTCTCATCTGGTTTACATCATACCTGACAAACCGCACCTTTCAGGTCACATGGAATGGCTCTATGTCCAAACCCTGCTCTCTGGACACGGGTGTCCCTCAAGGCTCAGTATTAGGACCGCTTCTGTTCTCACTATACACCAGATCACTAGGTGCTGTTATCACATCGCATGGATTCTCCTACCATTGCTACGCAGATGACACCCAGCTGTTCCCTCTTTTCCCCGGTCCTCTGACGCTCACATTGCAACTCGCATCTCAGACTGTCTGGCTGACATCTCTGTCTGGACAACTGCACATCACCTCAAGCTTAACCTGAACAAAACAGAACTCCTCTTCATCCCAGAGAAAGACTGCCCTTGCATGGTCGGTCACTGTCGAAGGCATCACAGTATTACCTTCCTCAACTGCGAGGAACCTGGGTGTAATCCTTGATGACCAACTATCCTGCACCCCCAACATCACTGCTATGACCCGATCCTGCAGATTCGCCCTCTACAATATCCACAGGATTCGGACCTTCCTCACAAAGGATGCAACGCAGCTCTTGGTCCAAGCACTGGTCATCTCCCGCCTTGACTACTGCAACTCTCTCCTGGCCGGACTCCCGGCCTCTGCGATTAAACCATTGCAGCGTATCCAGAACGCTGCAGCACGCCTTATCTTCAATCTACCCAAATTCTCCCACGTGACCCCCCTCCTCCGTGACCTCCACTGGCTCCCTGTTGCAGCACGCATCCAATTCAAGACGATGACACTGGCCTTCAGGGCCATCAATGGAACGGCACCTGTCTACCTTCAAACACTGGTCAAACCTCATGCCCCGAAGCGAGCACTTCGCTCCTCTACTTCAGCTGGCCGGCTGGTACCACCATCGCTGAAATCAAACAAATGTTGCTCAGCAAAGTCCAGACTCTTCTCTGTTCTGGCGCCTCAGTGGTGGAGTCATTTGCCATCTTCTGAAAAAGGCTCAAGACTCACCTGTTCAGACTTCACCTTAGCTGCGTTTCAATAACGGTTTGAGTCGCCCTCGCTCACTTGCCCTAAGCACTTGCCCTCGGGGGAATCCCCGCCGCCATCTTAAGGGCTGTTCCAATTCCCTGAACAGCTGAAGTGAACTCCGTGAGATCGACCCTTGAGGGCTGAGTGATCGAGTGAACAACGATAGTCACTTCAGAGCTGTATATCACCCACAATGCATTGCAGTGGTGCACGAAAAATATGTCCATGAGGTGGCGATAATGAACCTCAAACACCATTGTCTGCTGTCTATTCACCACCAAGGAAGAAGAAGAAAGAAGAAAGTAGAAAATGAATTAAATTTAATTCATTTTCTTAAATTATGCAATGAGACTGTCTGTTGCAGAGTTATGGCAGAGTTTACAAGTGTACCGTTTACAAGTGTAAGTTTATAAGCCGACGTATTGCCATCAAGCGTAGAATACGTCTTCGTCTCAATGAAATGAGTCTCCACATATTTTGTGTAATCTGGAATAGGCAGTATAGCGCTACTCCAACAACGTGTGGTTGATCCATGATTATCTGGGCTGTTAGTGAACGAGGGCAGGTGTGTTCTATTTACCCCTTTCGCTCCCCCTCCGCCCTCTTTCCCTCCGCCCTCCAAGGGGCCTCCGTGTGACGTCATAGCAAGGGCTGAGGGCGAGTGAGCGAGGGCGACACGCATCCAATTCAAGACGATGACACTGGCCTTCAGGGCCATCAATGGAACGGCACCTGTCTACCTTCAAACACTGGTCAAACCTCATGCCCCGAAGCGAGCACTTCGCTCCTCTACTTCAGCTGGCCGGCTGGTACCACCATCGCTGAAATCAAACAAATGTCGCTCAGCAAAGTCCAGACTCTTCTCTGTTCTGGCGCCACAGTGGTGGAACGAACTCCCGACCAATGTCAGGACAGCAGAGTCATTTGCCATCTTCCGAAAAAGGCTCAAGACTCACCTGTTCAGACTTCACCTCGACTCTACATAGCATGACCCACTAACCCCCCCCCCAAAAAAAAAAAAAAAAACTTACCTATAGCACTCTGATCTTAGCACTGTTGCACTCTTGAAGTACTACTTTACTCAGATGAGGACCTAACACTTGTTCTATTTTTAGCTCTTACTGCATCGGCAATGATACGTCGTGGTTTCTTTGTTTCCTTCTTTTGACAAATGTACTTATTGTAAGTCGCTTTGGACAAAAGCGTCTGCTAAATGACCTAAATGTAAATGTAAATAAACTAGGGCTGTCAAAGTTAACGCGTTAACGCAACATCCTCTCAACGCCGTTAATTTTTTTAACGCACGATTAACGCTCGGTATTAAAAAAAAAAAAAAACACGCATTGTATGATTTCTGGCCGTCGGTGGCACCTGTAGTCTTGATCCAGAGGGAAGGTGCGTGTCCTCAGGCAGCGGTGTTTTCCCGCGTCCCATTGTCTATGTGAAAAGCCGTGCAATGCATTCTGGTAGCGTCGCGGCGAATGTCGAGAGACGGCGCGCGAGTTGGCCGCTCCTCATTTGCCTAAAGTATAAGTCCAATCTACTTTATGCTAATCAGAGGCGCCGGGCTCGACTCGCCGCCTCGGGAACGCTCGCGAACGCTCGCAAAAATCTGTTGTTTGAAGGAGAGCGCCTGTCAATCATCCTCTAGTGGCAGCCCACCAAGCGTGCAATACTGGGAAGCGGCGCGTCCACACGCGTTTAAAATCGCCCCTGTGGACACGTACCTTGAAGGTGCGTGTCCACAGGGGCGATTTGTGAAAGGCAAATTCACCTTCAAAAGACTGCCGGATGGTTCAGTCGATAAGACCAAAGTCATCTGCACGTACTGTGGGTATGAAATGAGCTACCATAGAAGTACGTCCAGTCTGAGATATCACTTGCAAGCCAATGCACTTATATCCTAACTGTACTTATCTCCTGTTCCACTATCTCCTGTGACATGTTCACTTTAATTGTTTGTGATATATTCTTATAACCCTGTTTTGATCCCATGTTTTGGTAAGGGGATATTTGAAGTGTTAAATAAACATTTTCATTAATCAAGTATATTTGCCCTTATGTTGTTAAAAGTATTAAGAATACAAAAAAAATACATTAAGGTACATTTAGAAGGAAAAAAAATGTGCCAAAAAATGCGATTAATTTGCAATTAATCGCGAGTTAACTATGGACAAAATGCGATTAATCGCAATTAAAAAAATTAATCTTTTGACTGCCCTAAAATAAACACATGCTATGCTTTACGTTCTGATACATTAATTGATCAGACAAATGCCATGGATAGACCAAAACGGTTCCAGTTTCAGAGCTGAAAGTTGCAAGGCAAGGCAAGGCAATTTTATTTGTTTTTTGTATTTAAAGTGCTTTAGGTAAAATATTAAAAGCATTGGAGAAAAACACATATGAAAAATAATTATAAAAAAATAAAACAAGCAATTGAATTTAAATAAAATCTTAAATATCTCAAAATAAAGATGACAAATAAAAAGAAGAATAGCAAAGGAATAGAAATTACAGTGCAGTATAAGCAGTTAATGAATTGTATAGTTTACTGCAGCTTTCTGGAAGTTTGTTCCAGATATGTGGTGCATTAAAACAAAGTTATGGCCTCAGCAGACTCACTGATGTAGACTGGCCCATACTACAGGTTGTAGGATTCTTGCCAGACACTGGAAAATAAAATAGACCATCCCAATTAATGAATGATTTGGGGGTTAAATAGCTATGGACATATGTTTTTTAACCGACAGGACGAGAACATATTCGGCCCTGACATGAATCTGATACTGAATGGCTGACTCATGCAACAAAACTGCCATCTGAATTATGTTTCGGGGGAAGGACATTTTGTGACAGATTACATTTTCTTTTGACGTATCACAAATAGGTTTGAAACAAGTCTGTGGAAGTCTTCATAGGGAGGAGGTTGGGTGGTTTACTGGTCTAAAAACACATGGCTTTTATCTAGAAGAGAGTGAACCAAGTACTTTTGTTATGTTTCTGTTTTGTTTCAATTTCTTAGTCATATAAACCCAACCCAGTTTTATTATCTAGACCTAACTATGTATTTTTTTTATTTTTTGTTTTGTTATCTTCAATTTGTAGGAACAGCTTCATGATTCTTTCACAATCTGATTTTAATTTTATAAAGAAAGAAAGGATGAGCTGTCCACAACTGGACAACATGGAGAGGAGTCACAGACCAGAGTCTCCTCACTCCACGTTAAATAACTTCAGCTTTCAACTTTCAACTTTACTTTATTTAAAGAGCACTTTTCATACATAAACATGTAACACAAAGTGCTTTACACACATCAAAAAGCAAAAACAATTACAAATAAAGCCCCTCCCTCCCACTACCGACAATAGGGAGACATGGCATGACACTGATGATTGAGGAAACGCTATCTTTGGGGCCATCCACACTGGGAGGAGTCGCAGGCTGTGCCACAGGGGGCACCAGTACCCAGGCCCCCCGACACCGACAGACAACAGTCAGCCGAGCCGAAGGGACCCCGGGACAGCGCCCCCAGCAGCAGCCCAGACACAGCTCCCAGTGTGGAAGACCCCTCTGAGGAAACACTGGAGTTAATGCTAAAAACTAAAAGCACAAGATGGGATTAAAAAACATTAAAAAATAAGTAAATGGAGTGACCAGCTTAAAAGAATAAAAATATATAAGATAATAAAATAAAACAATACCAATGATAAGTAAAACAACTAAAATGATTTAAGATCAATATAATCTAAAAACAAGATAGAAGCAAAAAAATAAAATAAGATAAAATCACATAAGAACGTTAAGAACAATTTAAAATACTGGTTAAAAGCCTGATTAAAAAGGTGTGTCTTTAACCTTCCTTTAAAAATATCAACTGTCTCTGCGGTCCTGAGGCTCTCTGGCAGGCTGTTCCACAGGTGGGGGCCATAGTAGCTAAATGCCGCCTCACCATGGGTTTTAGTTCTCAGTTTTGGTATGGATAAAAGGCCGGTGCCTGAGGACCCCAGGGTCTGCGAGGGTTGATATGGTAAAAGCAGGTCAGCTAAATAAGAGGGTGCAAGGCCGTTAAGACATTTAAAAACTAGTAAAAGCATCATCAAATCAATCCTGAAGCGTACGGGGAGCCAATGCAGGGGCGCTAAAACTGGTGTAATGTGCTCCCGCCCTCAGGTCCTCGTCAGCACGCGTGCGGCTGAGTTCTGTAATAGTTGGAGATTTAAAATACTCTTTTTGGGAAGACCAGAGAGCAGGGCATTACAATAATCTAAACAACAGGAGATAAAAGCATGCATCAGCACCTCCGTACTGGCCTGAGAGAGAAACGGGCGGACTCTGGCTATGTTGTTAAGATGATAAAAACCTATTTTCGTCATATTTTTGATATGTGGAATAAAATTCAGCTCAGAGTCAAAAATCACACCCAGATTTTTTACTGACTGTGCTGGTTTAAGATCTTGTAGTTGTGGTAAAAGTTTCTCTCTGGCCTTCAGGACCTATAACTAAAACCTCAGTCTTGTCCTGGTTGAGCTGTAGGAAATTCTCTGCCATCCATGACTTGATGTCTAAAATACAGTTAAAAAGGGCGTCAGTTGGCCCTGTGTCATCAGGAGACACGGCGATATACAGTTGCATATCGTCAGCATAACTATGGAAGCTGAGGCCGTGCCTCCTGATGATATCCCCAAGGGGCAGCATGTAAAGATTAAAAAGAAGTGGACCTAAAATTGACCCTTGGGGAACCCCACATCCAATTTCATGGGTTCCTGAGGAACATGTATCCATACTTACATAAAAACATCGGTCTGTGAGATAAGAACTAAACCAATTAAGAACAGTACCAGAGATGCCCACCAGGTGTCTGAGCCTATTTAATAAAATGTGATGATCTCAGGCAAGGACAACAGTTCAGTGTTAAGAGTTAAAACTTGATTGGATAAAAGGCAGGATCTGATGTCCTTGATTTTGATTCTGAAGTGGTCTGCAAAGATCATCTGTAGGTGTCTTAAAAACTTTATTAGAATTAGTGCCTGTTGAAATATCAAAAGTGGAGAAGAGGAACCGGGGGTTGTTTTTATTGATGGTGATGAGTTGTGAGAAATGTGAAATTTGTGCCTTTTTGACTGTATTATTGTAGGTTTTGAGTTGTTGACGTAAAATCTCGTAATGAATTGTCAGTTTACTTTTCGTCCATCTTCTCTCGGTACTCCTGCATTTTCTTTTCAGTTCATTGATTTGAATGTTTTTTCTCCACGGGGGTATAGGTTTTCTTTTTATTGTTTTAGTTAAAAGTGGAGCTACTGAGTCCAAAGTTGACTTCAGTCTGCTGTTAAAATTATCAACGATAAAATCACAAGGTGCAGGTAGAATTTCAGCAGTGCTCACTGATGTGCTCTGTAAAATCTCCATAAAATTTGCAGCCACTTCAGAAGTAAGGTAGCGCCTCCTCACCGCTCTCACCGGGGCCTCCTCTTGGTTAAAACTGGTGATGTTAAAAAATACATGATAGTGGTCAGACACAGCCAGGTTGACAACAGAGGACACACCGATGGACAGGCCATGGGTTATGACCAGGTCCAGGGTGTGTCCTCTGTTGTGAGTTGGCTGAGCGACGTGTTGCTTAAAATCAAGACAACTTAAAAGATTTAAAAACTCACCAGTTATTAAAATCCTGCTAAAAGAAGTGTGGATAATTGATAAAAGTTCAGAAAATTCACTGATAAAAGAGCTAGAGTTATAAGTGGTCTATAAACAGTAAGGCAAAGAATTGGAGGATTGCTAAAAGTAAAGGCATGGTGCTCAAATAATGAGTAACTGTTAAAAAACACTCCATTTGAGGTCAATGAGTTATCTATAATCGATGCCGTGCCTCCTCCTCTTCTACCCTCTAGTAGAAAATAAAAAATTTAAATTTGGTGGCGAAGCCTCGGTAAGAACAGCAGGTGCGTCAGTGCCAAGCCATGTCTCAGTTAAAAGAAGACAGTCTAACTTGTTATCTAAAATCACATCATTCATTAAAAAAGTTCTATTTAAAAGAGAGCGAACATTAAAAAGTGCCAAGTTTATGGTGACAGGTGGTTTGTTGACTGGAGTGGTGGATTGTTCTGTGAGTGGTCTGAGATTATGAAAGTTCACAGAGTGGGTGCGGTAGTGTCTGATGTGGTGGTGGTGTGTAATAATTACGGGAATGGGTGAAGTGTTGGTATGAGGTCCAAGTCCGGTGTTGTATGTATAGTGGTCAGAGGTGGAACTGAAATCATAGGAGCATGGACCTGGGGGACATCAATTTGTGGCGGACAAAGCAGCTGGTGTGGGTTTCGGGTGATTGGCATGCTGAACCCCGTCTCGCCCAGAACACCTCAAAGTTGTTCACGAAGCCTACCTGATGTGAGCTGCAGGCAGAGGAGAGCCAGGTGTTGAGGCTGAGCAGCCTGCTAAAGCTGCCGATCCCTCTGCCGCAGGTGGGGGTGGGGCCGGAGATAAAAACAGTCACCTGGGACTGTGAGATGGAGTTAAAAAGATGGATAAAATCTTGTTTTAAAAGTTCGGACTGTTGCCTGGCGATGTCATTTGTACCTGTGTGGATGATAATCCTTCTTGCCTGCGGATGCGTGCTCAGGATGTCAGGTATTTTCCCGGTTATGTCCGCAACGGTGGCTCCGGGAAACGCCATGGTGAACGCCCCCCTCATGCGGACGTGCCTCACAATCGAGTCCCCGATGACCAGGGTTGTGGGAGCGACCGCTCGGTCTTCAGGGGGGCAAGCCAGCTCAGCCACCCCGCCACCCACCCCGGGTGTGATCCCTCGCCAGGTGGGGGGAACGGGAACGGGATGAGTGCCAGCGCACTGCATCCTTGATGAGCCGCCTGCGCTGGGATGAGCAGCAGGACGGGGGAGGCGGACAGCCCCGAGTTGGACACCCACCTGCTGGAGGGCAGCTAGCTATGAGTGGAGGGAAGGCTGTGGTGTCTGTCAGCGGGGAAACAACACAGGCACCAGCAGAGCGGCTTTTGGGACCTCCAGAAGACAGCGGGGGTGATGTAAGACCGACCTGGTGGTGCAGGGCGGCTGCCTTGCCTCCCCCCGATGGCGAGGGACCCGCGGGCCTGGGTGGCGGTGCGCCACCGGGGAGTGGAGCTGTGGACACCGCGCCGGTCGGAGGGGCTGAGCCCGGACCCTGATCATCGTCCGGGGTGCCAGCAAGCTGCGACAGGCCCTCATAGCGATTTGAGAGTGGGATTGGAGGCGAAACAGCTCCAGGTGGGGTCCTCTTTCAGCCATGAGAAACCTGAGCCCATGATCGCTGGAGGTGGGGAGTGGAGCAGAAGGATGGCCGCGGACAGGTGGGATCAGGAGGGTACCGTGTCCTGGAGGGCCACTGACATCGATGAAATCCGGACACTCTGCTCGTGAGCTACTGTCAGAGACTGCTGTAGTAGGGCGTCCTTGCTCCTCAGCTCCTCGGAAAGTCGGCAAACATCATCCGTCAGGTCAGCAATCTTTTTGTGAGCTTTCTTTAGTTTTTGATGATCAGCCGGGGACGTGGAGGTAGCCATTTAGCTTAGCCTTTTAGCCTTGTTTGGCTAGGTAGCTTGTACGTCGCCGGCTGTCGCCGGCTTAGTGTCCAGTAAAAGCAAATAAAATAGCCACTGATCGCCTTAAAAACACACAGTATAGTAGCTGTGAGTATAAAAAGACTAAAAGCAACTAAAATCTGCTAAGATACTGGAATAAAAGCCCCTTAAAAACAATTAAAACAATTAAAAGGGAGCTATACGCAGGAGACACCAGCGGGTCCACTCTCAGGCTAAGAAACATCGGCCTTGGCAAATTGCCTGGAAAAGTTTTTAGCATCATTCTTTTAACACTCATGTCCAGATCACTGGACTGACCCGAAAGGAATGTGAAAGGCCTCTTTACAGCCTCAAAATCTTCCTGAATAGGAGATTCATGAACTCCTAAAACTGAAGGGACATCCACACGTACCCAAACAATCTTTTTTCGTTGTTTTGCCTTGGCGTCATTTCAAGAAAATCTGCGACTCCAGGCCTATATGTGGCGCTGTTTCTGCTACAAAAATACACCAAAAATGGAGGAGAAGAGACAGAGCATGGGGAAGTAAACACGTTGCTTGACCAGATGTTTGCGGTTGCTATGGCAACAAGTGTAAGCTACGGCTACTATCCAACCGACCACCCAATCACATCCATAAAAAGACAATTTGACCCGTATAAATAAATGTGACATTTGTGGGAAGTTAGCTAGCATAAATGCCGGTTGTTTGTTAACATCATAAAAAAGTAGCAAATCTGCAACCTTTTTTCTGTGAATATTGCCCCCTCTCTCTGCTCCGTTTTTGTATTTATCATACACTGTAAACCCGGATAAGTAGAATCTACTTAAAAAAATCAAGGTAACTCGTTGCCTTAAAATGTTTAAGTAATGAAGCATGAGTTGAATAAGTGAAGTGGACTATGTTCAATGTACTTGAGCCCATAATGGAATGGAATATAACATTTAAGTTGAATGTACTAATAACCAAGTTACCGTAACTGCAGATACTTTGTTTAAACAATCATTCCCACCCATTTATTTAACTCAGCTTGTTAAGTAAGCATTACTCCATTACCATTTCAACTTAATTGTATATTCTAACTGACCAAACTTAACTTTTTTGGTTCCTGAAACTCAAAATATGTCTTTCAATCAATAGAGCTGTGTAAAATTCACACATACAACTGCAACATTACACTGATCCAATTTTTTTTATTGAACATGTCTTTTTTTCAGTAACATAAGAAACCAAGGCATGGCCTAATAGGCTTCTAGTGTGTAGATTCCTCAGTGATGGCATGAAAAGAAAAAAAAGTCTGCCTCACAAACTGGTACTATGCCAAGCTCTCTTCCTCTTTACCTCCAATCATTACAATCATTACAATATTGTACTCCGCCTCTTCAAATTTGGTTGACAAACTGGCAAGATAAAACTCCACCCTGCTGAACACTGGCATCTTAACATTTACACTTCAACACTTAACATTTACTCTTCAAATTTGGTTGACAAACTGGCAAGATAAAACTCAACCCTGCTGAACACTGGCATCTTAACATTTAAACTTAAACACTTAACATTTACTCTTCAAATTTGGTTGACAAACTGGCAAGATAAAACTCAACCCTGCTGAACACAGTCATCTCAATATTTACAAATAACAAATGTGTCCATGGAAAAAAAAAATGAGAATGAGAATCTACCCCTCTCCTCCATCTTGGCAATTGTGAACTCATCATTAAGAAAAAAATGTTTCCCTGGATAAAATAAAAAAGCATGTGTGTGACAGAATAAGGGTGAAAAATAAAACAGACAGTAGATACCCATCTAAAGCCCACACTCTCCCCTCCTCCCTCTACCCCCCCTCCTCACGACCCCCCATGATTTCTCTATCCCCCATGTAACATTGTTTTAGTCTGTCTTAATCTCTCCCTACCCTCCTCTCTCTCTCTCTCTCTCTCTCTCTCTCTCTCTCTCTCTCTCTCTCTTCACTTTACTTTTACTGCCAATTAATTTAAAAAAAACCTCACATTTGACAACTTGGGAAGAGGAGATTCTGGATCTTACATTGCAAGCTGATTCTTGAGATTCTTGTTTGGAGTTTAGGTTTCAGATCTGTCTTACCCAAGTTCAGAAGTACCTGTTGAAAAAAATCAAAAGTGTTCTTCATGTACTTTGGGTAGTTGAGATGCAGTGCATAGGTAAGTCCGAAGACAATGTACATGGCCTGGGGCAGGGTCTCAACATCCATCACAATTTTTCCCTCCAAGATGATTCCCACTGAGGATGCATTGTGGTGAAGGTACTGCGTGAGTGGAGTGATGTTTTCCTGTTCATGGCAGAGGAATTCCACTGGCACATCATTGTAGGAACCTTCCTCATCATCAATGTCCTGAAAAAAGGAACAGGGCATGATCATGTCAACATGTGCATGAACATAGTGCTACAAACGGCCTCTATAGGTACACAGCCCTTCAAACAACAATTAGGGGTAGAGAACAGGGGAGGTGGAGAGCGGGGAAGGGAGGTAGTGAACAGGGGGAGCTGGAGGGGTGAGAGGAATGGAGGTAGTGAACAGGGGGAGCTGGGGGGGGGGGGTGAGAGGACGGGAGGTAGCGAACAGGGGAGCTAGAAAGGGCAGGAGGAGAGAGGGGAAGGGAGGTAGAGGGAGAAGAGGGGCGGTAGTAAATGGTGGGAGCTGGGGGGGGGGGGGAGGAGAGGAGATAGAGAAAAATCAAAGTTGCTTACAAAACAGGCCTTGAAGAAGGTGGATGGATCATCACCAAGAATGACAGGAAGCCCCCTAAGGACAAGGCATATGACTTCTGTCACATCCGAAGCCTGGTGGATTGAGGGAGCAGAGAGGACATCACACACTTTAAATAGGGTCCATATGTTACCCTGAACACTATGTGCACACACATAATCAATAATACACAGCACAGCCTTTTACGTACTGGACCCTACCTGTTATCTCACACACAGTGTTCAACTAACCTTTGTTTGTCGCATCAGGTCAGCCAAGACCTGCCCTGTGAGGCCCCTCTTTGCCCTGAAGATTTCCATGAGCCTGGGACTGTGATGGTCAAGGGCCTCGTAGAACTCCTGTCTCAGGCTCTTACCAACCACCCTGCTGAACTCCAGACACACCTGAAACATGAAAAAACAAAACATGTTCATGTTCAAATGAGTTGACACTATGTGATCTTTTTTGTGAACAACTCAGACTGCAATATTACTCTTTAATACAATTTTGATGAGTACTATGGAGCCCCTCTGGTGACAGCAGAGGGGCTTACTGCATATGAGACAAATTTATAGGTCTACCTGGTGTTCAGTAAAGAGAGCCGGCCAACGTTGACATATCTGGGTGATGGCAGGCTTGTCCTTCACAACTTCATTCCTTCGAAGAGCGAATGTCAGATCCATCTTCTGCTTAATGAGGGTTCCATTTGGGGTTTTCTTTTTCATTTCGTCCACCATGAGCTGTCGAGCATCTTCAAGGCTGGAGTCATTCTGTCCATCTGGATAATCTGGTAGGTAATTGACTTCTCCTCTCTCTGGCTTCTTGATTCTCTTGTTAGGTGGGTCTTGTTGTGGAAAAATGAATCTGCCCAATAAAGATCAACAACCAGGATCAGCTTTTTCTCCGAGGTTTATTCCACTAAGTATTCTCATCTGCAGAAGAAAGTACTGTTCACCCCTGCCTTCTGATGCAAAGGTTCAGAATCAGCAGGAACGACCCTGAGTCTAACAACAATCTCCCTTTTAAGGAGGAGGAACCATGGACAAAGGACGGATCATGTCCTATCTTACAAAGACAAGTTGTCCAGGCAAGGTCAAGATTTACAGAACACAGGCGTCATAGGCCTGAAATTATCTTATGTCAATGTGGCACTCATGTTCATATCATAGACAAACAGGCATTCATTTTCGTCATAGCATAACAGTCGGAAAGGAGATGCGGATCGACGTCTGACCAGACAAATATTCTGATAATAAATTACAGACATCCAAAATTCCCATTACAGTCTCCACAAAGAGAGTGCTTTCCATGTTTACCGCCATTGACGGTGACATCACGATGACCCCGCTGATGCATTTTTGTTCTGTAATTCCCCATCTTGAATTTCAAGCTGTTTTTCCAACCGCTCCATCCGGACACTGATCCTTGTTCTTTGAGACATAGGTGTGCTCACACCAATGCTGAGGCAACAGCTTCAAATTCTGCATTTTTTGGGTATGCTTTCAAGGCATATATGGTCTCAGCCAGCCTTTCTAGGATGTCGTGTTTAAGCTCCTTTGACGGAATGAGTGGTGTTCCATCCCTGAGATAGAGCAGGTTTGCTTGACGCAGTCTATATTCTACATCGACAGAGAATTTCAGTATATACATATCAAATACCTCTGGCCACTGGCGTTGTCTTTCCTGAGAGGATTTGGAGAGGATGTCCGTGTCTGCCTGGCTGGGTGTGTCACTTAGTTTTTCACTTGATGTTGACCGTGGGACGGGCAACTCCACAAGAGAAAGCACTGGAATGATTTTAAGGGTAGGTCGGTCAGGCAGCTCTGACATCTCTGTCAGATTGCACAGTTCGTTGTCGAAGTTGGAATCTTTAAACTGTAAGCTGAAGTTATAGTTTATTTGAAGAACATCTTTAAGGGAGCTAATCAAAAGGTCAACTGTATCAGGCTTTGTCGGCAGTTCCACCCTCCATATATCTGCTTCAGTGAAGATAACTCTCACAAGCGTTCTCTGTTGCACCGCCAACTGGCGAGAAAGAGAGAGATTGTTCAGCACAGAATATAACGTTTGAGAGTCACCATTAGTTTCCCACCTATTCTGTATGCTGAAAGAGGGAAAACATCGTTAAAGGAAAAAACCACCGCATTTCCATACTGATCTATGTTCTGCCCTGATCTTAGACGAGGTGATACATACCTCCCTCTCCTCTGTGCGTGCACTCAATGGCTCTTGCGCGCACTCCACGCAGCGCTAATTTGCTAGCATGTAGCTTGGCCCAGTATATTCCTTAGGATCCAAAGGGGGGTGAAGTTAGAAGCGACCAAGCACTTCCACGTTGTTTAAATTTAAATATGGTTACGTGAGTAGTTACACGACCCAAGTTTGGTTACACAAAATGAAACATGCCAATTGTTCTAAGCAGATAACAAGGATAACTATATAATGTATGGCGGAATAACAACTGGAAGCACTTCAACGTTGGTGCAGTAATATCATCACTCCCCTCCCCCTCTTACTTCCGTCAATAGAACCTACGTGACCTGCACGCCGTCGCCTGCACTACCTGTAGTAGTTTGTGCACAGTTGAGTTGAGTACGCGGAGTCCACGCGGTCATAAAACTTGAGCTTTGCGCCGACGTGTCCGGCGACGTCCGCTTTAGGTACACTTCGAGTCCGCCGCGGACGTCCTTGGAGTCCGCTCCGTGTACATACGCGGTCTGTCTGCCGCGGATGTCTTTGGAGTCCGCTCCGTGTACATACGCGGTCTGTCCGCAGTGGACACACGGAGCGGACTCAAAGGACGTCCGCAGCGGACTCGAAGTGTACCTAAACCGGACGGTTGCCGGACACGGCACAAGGCTCAATTTTTATGACCGGGCGGACTCCGTGTACTCGTACTCGGTGTCACACAATAGAATCTGCTTTAGCAAGGCAGCTGGGATCTGCGCCAACTTACCGGGACGTTCGCTGGTCCATGGTCTGTAGTTGAGCTAAGGATAGGTCGCTGCTTCAGGTTCCTGGCTCAGCTCAACTTGGATTAGCTGTCTGGGAGCAACATACAATGATGTAAAGAAATGACACATGTTTAAGGAGTTTAAGTATCTTGGGGTCTTGTTCACGAGTGAGGGAAGGATGGAGCGTGAGTATGACAGGCGGATCGGTGCAGCGGCTGCAGTAATGCGGTCGTTGTATCGGTCCATCATGGTAAAGAGAGAGCTGAGCCGAAAGGCGAAGCTCTCAATTTACCGGTCAATCTACGTTCCTACCCTCACCTATGGTCATGAACTTCGGTCGTGACCGAAAAAATAAGATCCCGGATACAAGTGGCCGAATGAGCTTCCATTGCAGGATGGCAGGGCGCTCCCTTAGAGATAGGGTGAGGAGCTCCGTCACCCAGGAGGAGCTCAGAATAGAGGCGCTGCTCCTCCACATGGTGAGGAGCCAGTTGAGGTGGCTCGGGCATCTGTACATGCCCCACCGGGAGGAGACCCCGAGGAAGACCCAGGACACGCTGGAGAGACTATGTCACCCGGCTGGCCTGGGAACACCTTGGGGTCCTCCCGGAGGAGCTAGGGGAAGTGTCCGGGGAGAGGGAAGTCTGGGCGTCCCTGCTCAGGCAGCTGCCCCCGCGACCTGGTCCCGGTCCCGGATAAGCAGAAGAAAATGGATGGATGGATGATCTGGAAGGTGGTAGATGATTGGAGAAGATTGCCAGGGGCTGCACCAATCAGATCACTGGCTGGAACCAGGAAGTAGGCAGGTCTTACGCCAGCCAATCCTTGGCAAGGGACCGCACATCCTGCTTAACATGATACAGCTGCACAACACAGATACACATACCCAGATAACGAAGGTGGCCATAACAACTTGAAAATAAAACTTAATCTGGATAAAATCTGGAAATAATGAAACAGATTTCATAGGGCCCTAAGTTCCTGTTTTACAAATTGTTCTTATTACACTGTGTAATAAGAACAATTATTAAATTAAATTTACAGACACACACACACACACACACACACACACACACACTGCTACCACCTTCAATCAAGTACTCCAGCTAATAAAAGTTATAAGGTTAGTAATAGGACAAGAGATGAGGATAATTACTATTAAACAAAATTCATTTTTTTTTATGTTATGTTTATATGGCTTTTGGTAATGTTATGTCCTTCAAGGAAATAAATAACAAATATGTAAAGAATTGGAACTTAAGAAAGTCTCACATAGCTACATTTGCAGGCTTACCAAAACATTAAACTTGAAATGTTAATTAATGTTAAACTAGGAAGTTGAAGTGGTGGTAATTTTATACCAGACAATTGTTACCCAAGAAGTATTCTGCAACACTTGTTATGAATATTTAGTGATGCTCAGTGAATGCTAGACATACTATGGGACACATTTGATGTAATACATAAGTTGTCATATTAAAAATTTGAAGTAAATGAGTTATCGTAGTGTATCAGCTCTTTGTTACAATGCCATGTTCACACCAAATGTGAAGGAATTTCCACTTTACTTGCATGAGTTTGACCATTTTGGTTTATCCGCATCACTTGTATTTGTAGTGCCAGAGAGGAGAGGGGGCATACCTGCATGTAGATGCCAACAATGTTTTATCAAACATGGCTGCTTTGTTCATGTTGTGAGGTTTCAGATATGCTGGGAAACTGGTAGCCTCTATTGACCTGCTCCTGTTCTTTTGCTGCCATGGCTATTGCCTCAGTACTGTTCTTCAGACAACCCTATTCTTGCCATTATTATCTCCTCTATCGAGTCTCGCTATGAGCCACTTCTACTGTCGCTGGTGCAGTGGAGCAGCGCTGGGTTGCCCAGCTTTCCTCTTTTAACTATGAAGGAAATACTAGGTAAACGTAATGTCAATGTAGATGCACTGTCCAGATTCCCAGCTGCCTCCAGATGTGCTGAGACTCCAAAAGAGGACTAAGATACAGGAGCAACGGTAACCACAGCAGCCAATGAGCTTACCCCTGGAGGAGAGGATGAGTGGGCTGGCGGTGACTGGGAGGAGACCCAAGCCAGTGACCCTGACATACAAGTGGTATGTGGAGAGTCCACAACAGGGCCTGAGCGACAGGTCTTGGCCCACAGTACACAGAAACTCATGTTAAGAACCGAATACTGTGCCGTAGAGTGATTGACCAGCATGCACAAATTGTGCGTTTCCAGCTTGTGTGTCCTAGTTCCAGGTGTTAGGAGGTCTGGAAGAAGTTCCATGAGGCTGCTGCCCATGCAGGTGTGGACAGGACCCTATACCAGATTCAACTGGTATGATACGGAGGGAGAGGTACATCAGATTCATCAGGGTTGTGTCGCCTGCAGCCTGCAAAGAAAGAGGGTAGAGCCCAGGGCCCCACTAAATCCCACTGCTGTCTCCTACCCCCAAGAAGTAGTTGCTTTAGATTTCGTCCTTAGGCCGTCCCGCAGACACTTATCAAAACATCCTTGTTGCCACTGATTTGTTTATTTGGTTCCCTTGGGCCATTCCCACACATGACCAAACAGCTCAAACTACATGCAAAGCCCAGTCGACCCATGTAATACAGGCTTTTGGCCGGTCTGGTTTTGAGAGAGAGCGGCTTCATTAGTTGGCACTAATGAAGCCACTCTGCAATACCAATGGTTTAGCTAAAAGTCTCACAACACCCTACCATCGTGCTGGCAATGGTAGCACTGAAATTTTTAATCAAACCGTGAACATGCTCCGTTCCGCAGAGACAGATAAACAGAACTGTTGGCCAGAATACATCTGAGATGGTACATGCTTATACCACCATTCACAGTGCATTCACCCTCCTCATATTTGGGAGGACAACGGCTCAGGATGGAGGCAGAGCTGGTGTAAGCGAAAAAAATCGTCAGCAGAAAGGAGACGGCAGGTTTTAAGTAGTGGGGGACTTTAACCATTGTTCAGTTGGGACGTTTAACATTCTTTAGCTTGGACATTTTTTGACTGATCTGGATTAATTTAAGCGAATACTTGTTTTTAATCAATTAATCCACAGTGTGCTTTTACCTCCAGTGTTTTAGCATTGAACTCAATTTGAATACAGTTTTTAACTGAGTGTACTGCCATCCTGCCTTCGCCCAATGACAGCTGGGATCAGCTCCAGCCCCCCCGCAACCCTGAATACGGGATAAGCTGTAGTGTATTGTGGGACTGCAAAATAAAATATTGTACAAATCATCAAGTCTTCAGCTCTTTTGTTCCCTTCAGTGTTGCTCTCCATCCGTTCACAAAACCCCTTTCCCCCTTACATACCCCCGAATTTTGGTGAAGGCACGTAACACCCTGGACAGGTTGCCAGACCATCACAGGGCTGAAATGTAGAGCTAGCCATTCACACTCAAATATTTACACCTACAGAACATTTTGAATCATCATTTAACCTATTCCCACCCTGCATGTCATTGGACTGCAGGAGGAAGCCTGACAGACAGACTTCAAAATGTCTTTATTTTCTGTCATAATGCAGATGTGCTATCAATTAAACCAACAATTCTGGGAAAGGCTGCTATATCCTGGCTGTGAAAGCACTATTATTGTTTGTGTGATCACTCTGCTGATGGAAGGTTGCGACAGAAGTAATCAGTTACACTGTTGCATTTTTCCAGTTGACAAATATCTGAGTGTTGTGATCCTTTTCATCTCTGGTGTAGGTGTGTTATTGCTTCGTGTGGGAAATGTGAGCACATCTCTAATGAGATCGACCACAAACATTATCCCTAAATCATCTGGGGCCCATTTCACAAAGCAGGTTCAACAAACTTTGAACCTAACCCTGAACTCTGAGTTGACCAACTCTGAGATGGGCAACTCTGAGTTTTCAGTTTCAGAACAGCGGTTTTGAATTAGTTCAGTCAACTCTGAGGTACGCGCGTGCATGCCGACTCTACAAAGCCATCATCAATGGCGCTCCGATACTACGATTAACCATGGCAACGGGGAGAGCGTCATTAGATATTACTGAGTGTTTATGTAGAAAACGAGCCATCCTGAGAAAGCGGAGCAACGTAACTGCAGCAAAGTAGCGATAGTTTGCGTGGCAGACAATTACTGCCCGATCTAATGTGTATAACTGAATGAAACAGTCTATTGATCTAAAAGGTAATAAGTCTTTATTTTCACACTAGCACAGCGACATTGTAGTGTAATGGTTAGCAACACCGCCCACGGTGCAGGCAAAAGGGGTTCAACTCCCGTAGTTCACAAAGTAGGGCACTGAATGAATTATCACTTTCATTGGGTGTAATCCCCCCTTGCCCAGAAAGAAAGTTGCATCAGTTGAAAATTAAGCATAAGAATATTGTGCAAATACGTTGACTAAGGCATATGATTTTAATCATATTTCACATATTAAACAGTAAATATAAGCAGATATTTCAACACAGAAATGTGCTTAAACATTTCATAAATCTCCCGTTCGCAAAGAATCTGGTTGCGGATTATGTCCGCGATATGAAATGTTGAATATTGTTCAGATAATGTCTTATGTGATTGGAAGGAAAGGTATCAAAATTGTCTCCCAACGCAAAGCTGTTAGAATCACTTTTATTTCCATATCAATTAGGTTGGAAAGGATGGCACATTTTTTTCAGAGTTGGTTCAGATTCCGGAAAAAGGCTGAGACATGTAGGGAGAAACTCACGGTTTGTTGAAGCAAACCTGCTAGCGAGCAGGTTAGGTTCACGGCGCATGTTACCCGGGTAACTGACTCAGATTTATGCTGAACTGGCTTTGTGAAACCGAAAAACCAGAGTTTCCCTCATCTCAGGGTTAACTAACTCAAGGTTTTCGCTAAACCTGCTTTGTGAAACGGACCCCAGGTCTGTAATCTTTCATTAGCTGACTGTCATTCAACATTTGGAGAATATTTCTCTTACCTGTATCTCTTTTTACCATTTTCTCCTCTGCTTAAGAAACTCACAAGCTTCTGAAAAGTCCTCCTCCCTAATTCCAACCATTTTTCACCTGTGGAGCTCTTTTCAGTGCTAAGATGCTTTATTCATAACTTTTATCTTCATTAAGATCTTGTCTTAGCTGCAAGCAAATCTTTCTTAGAATTTAGTAATTAGGAGCAGCTCTTTGTACTCTTTAACTTTATGAATACAGGCCCTGGTGTGCACCGTGCTTCCATTTAGAGTTCAACTATGATGAATGGATGCCAAGTGAATTTGCATCGTAAATGATTTGAACCATCTCAACAATCCTCGGGCCCGTTTCACAAAGCAGGTTCAACAAACTCTGTACCTAACCCTGAACTCTGAGTTGAACAACTCTGAGATGGGCAACTCTGAGTTTTCAGTTTCAGAACAGTGGTTTTGAATTAGTTCAGTCCACTCTGAGTATGTAAACTCTGAGTTACGCGCGTGCCTGCCGACTCTACAAAGCCATCATCAATGGAGCTCCGATACTACGATTCACCATAGCAACGGGGAGAGCGTCATTAGATATTACTGAGTGTTTATGTAGAAAACGAGCTCATCCTGAGAAAGCGGAGCACCGTAACTGCAGCAAAGTAGCGATAGTTGGCGTGGCAGGCAATTACTGCCCGATCTAATGTGTATAACTGAATGAAACAGTCTATTGATCTAAAGGTAATAAGTCTTTATTTTCAGACTTGCATAGCGGCACTGTGGTGTAATGGTTAGCAACGCTGCCTATGGTGCAGGCGACAGCCGTTCAATTCCTGTAGTTCACAAAGTAGTGCAACAAATAAATTATTATTTTTATTGGGTGTAATCCCCCCAGGCACAGAAAGAAAGGGGCTTCAGTTGAAAATTAAGCATAAGAATATTGCGCAAATACGTTGACTAAGGCATATAATCATATTTCACATATTAAACAGTAAATATAAGCAGGTTTTTCAACACAGGAATGTACTTAAACATTTCATAAATCTCCCGTTCGCAAAAACACTACCTCCGCAAAGAATCTGGTTGCGGATTATGTCCGCGATATGAAATGTTGAAAATGTCGGAGAATATTGTTTAGATAATATCTAATGTGATTGAAAGGAAAGGTAATCAAAATCCTCTCCCGACGCAAAGCTGCTAGAATCACTTTTATTTCCATATCGATTAGGTTGACGATGAAAGGACGGCACAATTTTTCAGAGTTGGTTCAGATTCCGGAAAAAGGCAAAGACATGTAGGGAGAAACTCAAGGTTTGTTGAAGCAAACCTGCTAGCGAGCAGGTTAGGTTGACGGAGATTTATGCTGAACTGGCTTTGTGAAACCGAAAAACCAGAGTTTCCCTCATCTCAGGGTTAACTAACTCAAGGTTTTCGCTAAACCTGCTTTGTGAAACGGACCCCTCATCTTTCAATGTAGCAGAGAAGCAGATGCCAAAAATGGAGGAAGTTATCATCCTCTTATAATTGTGCAGTGTCATCCAGTTTTAGATAACTCAGTTCTGTTCTACAGTAAATAGGTCGACAAAGGAGATGAAGCATTCACAGTCAATCATAAGATGGATGGATAAAATTAGTTTCCTGGAATTATTTATGTTAACTTTATTGTCTGGTCAACGAGTATTAACCAGAGAACCATGTTGTAATGGTGCTTTCAGTGGGTGGGACAGCCCTGAAAAAGTTGTAGCCCTGGAGCCCATGGATATTCAGCCTCAGTATCTACAAATATTTCTCTCTCACACCCAGTGTTTGCAGAAACTTTAAAGCTCATTGAGAAATAAAATCAGTGCAAGTGCCAATAAGCCAATCTGGCTTATGTTATGTAAAGTCATACTACAATGAGCTGTACCTTACTGTTGAACCATAAAATGAAATCAGAGGATGGTAGTTTGAATTCATGTGTATTTCTTTTGTCATTTCAAATTTGTTTAGGTTTTCCAGCAGAAGAGCTGTTAGATAATGAGGCCACACTGGGATAGCCTCATCTCCAGTCCAGGCATGGGTGGTATTGTTTGGCAGTGTTGTCGTGACTGTGTGGGAAGTGTTTTCCTCAGGTCAGACCAGAGCCCGGCAGAAGTTTGCTCAGGGCCCCAGGGAGGGAGGCCAGGGTCGGTACAGCTAGAAGCTGACTAAACACTGTCTCTCTTCCATCTGCTCAGGACTAATGAGGCAGTGATAAAATAATGCAGACATGTACGAGAGGGAATATATTGAGGGTGAAGAGTTTAGAGGATGAGTAAAAAGCAACTGATCCGTTTTTGACTGTGTATCAACAATACTTTCTCCTTAGCTTTCGATTGGTGCTAGAGGGTAAGGAAGGAAAGAAAATAACATTCAATATTGTTTGGAAAAAAGATATTTCCTGTGGTGCAGATTCAGTCAGTATTGGATTCCTGCAGAGCAGCGAACACATGGAAAATTATGGAAATGTAGGCCAGCAATAATAGTGTTCCTTCATTAAGAAGCCTCGCCTCTGAGCTATCGTAATAAACCTGCAACAAAAGTTATACTCTTGTCTATCAACCAAATACTAACTGCATGCATGACGCCGTCTGAGGTGCTGAAGTTTAAATGCTCTGCTCAAGGGCACAGTGGCAGTTGACAGTAATTAGCAACTGCTTTGCAGCTCACTATTCGCACATTTCAAACTGCTTCAAGTTGTCTGCCACTCAGTTCAGGCACACACACTCATCATGCGATCATTCCTTCATTTATATTTCTTGCCTACTACTCCTGTTCTCATTTACATTAGCTATGTGATACCACAAACAATTTAAACATACTAATACCCACACATTTTTATTTTTCTTTGCATCTACTTTAAGCCCTTTTAGAGAATCTTATTATGGTGTGTATATTGCAGGAAAAAAAATCAACATGCCAAAAATAAGCCACCTATCAATTAATTCATAAATCAATAATCATTTGCATTAGGAGCGTTTTTTGCAGCGCAACACGAGTCAACCTGCTTCATTGCCTAGTAACAATGCGAGTACTGCTGCTGAGAGCGCGGGCATATTCTGGGATGTTTAAGGTTTGTTAGCTAACCAACTATGGCGCCGCCAAAGAAAAGAAAAATGATTGCGGGTGACAGACAACTTAATATAAAGACAATTTTCTGCCAGACTCCGGAGCCATGGAAAATAGATGAAGGGAGAGTAACAGAGGCAACTCGAGGACCGTTACTGCCCTTGACACCGGTCCAACTGCCGACCCTAGTCCGACGGTTGACGCCGGTCTGACTGCCGACCCCTGTCCGATGGGTGACCGCGGGCCTGGACCGACTGGCAGTGTTGTGCCTGAACGCATTCATTGAACGATAGTTCATGAACTCATTCATATTTTGGGTACGTACTGTATTTCTGCTTGATGAACGTTACTGTGAACACATTCATTCTGGTGTCTGGCAGCACGCTCTCTCAGATTAACTTTGTTCAATAGGGTACCAGATTTGTATCGAGCCTTCCAGGCAAAAACCAGGCTGAAAAAAAACCGTAAACAGGCCTTAATATGTAGCGAAAAAAAACACCCAATCTAGCAACATCAACCACCAGTGTTGCACCACCGCATACGTCATCAAAACAAAAAACAGCATGGCTGTGACAGCAACGTGTAGGGGGCAAAGTACCAAGGAGCCGTTGTATTCTCGTTTAAACAAGTTTTATGACAGGGTCGGTGAGGATGGGAACAATCTTAGATTTCTGTGCAAACTTAAAAAAAAGAACTATTAACTAGTTCATTTCTGGAACTGTGAACTTAGTTCAAAATTTTTAATTATGAACGATGAACTGAATTAGTTCATTTTAAAATTTGTGAACTGAACTTTGAATTAGTTCAGGTAGAGTGTGAACTTTCCAAACACTGCTGACTGGTAATGTTGAGCAAAAAACAAACAAACAAAAAAACACAGAACATCTGCCTGGGATCTTGAATGACTTAATAACCATAACTACAGCCCTTGGTTGTACAACACTCCCCATGGTAAGTTTACAATTTGTTGCTTATATTTTTGTTCTGATTGAGGAGCCTTCTTACGGAGCCCCCTGGTGACATTGGATAAAAAAAAAATAACGCGTGGCCACGAGATAGTTAATGCGTGGCCACGGTGAATTATCTCGTGGCCACGCATTACTATCTTGTGGCCACGAGATAATTCACCATCAGTAGCGGAATGGTTATCCATATGGAGCTGCCTGTCAGTGATGCATATTCATGAATAAAGGCAATAATATTCTGCTTTTGTATTCAAGAGTAGCTTTGTTATTATTGTCATGGCAACTGTAATGTCAATAATAATGCTATGACAGGCTGGAGGAGCTTCCGTCTAAGTGAAGCCGGACATGCCGGCTACTCTCCGAGTTAGGCTAGTTAGGCTAGTAATTCGCCAGGTACAGTATAGTTCACACGCCTCTGCGACCCACTGTGTATGTAAACTTGATTAGTCCCAATTACTAGCATCCCTTCCCCGACATCAGCATATTCCTTGCGTTTAAGTCCATGCATTTTGAGCAGCCGAATTAAGTGTCTCTTGCTAAGAATTACTCCATGCCTAACCGCAAGTGAGTGGGCTATGTCATTAATTCATTCCTATATTAAAATAAAATGAAATTAACTCAAACTTGTCCATGTTAACAATCAACTATGGAGCTAGAACAGTCTCATAATTCACAAATGCACACAGAAATTCACAAATGCACACAGAAATTCACAAATGCACAAAAAAGATTCACAAATGCACACAGAAATTCACAAATGCACACAGAAATTCACAAATGCACAAAAAAGATTTACAAATGCACACAGAAATTCACAAATGCACAAAAAAGATTTACAAATGTATTTGGGGATTTGTATATACATGTGACTCAAAACACAAATACATTTTCAATGCACACACAAATCCAAAAAAAAATCACAAATACATGAATGTTAAAGTATTTGCAATCTTCATCAAATACGCATTTGGGGCTTGTTACATTCATATATGAACTGTTGGACCTGTATTTACAAAGTGCTTTTCATTTGTAAACCTCCCTGCATTTGTGTGTGAAACTTTTGAGACTCCCCTGACGTGACTCTGATCCACAAATGCGTTTTTTCTAAGGGGAGGTTGTCTGTAGCCAATCAGATGTCTCCCTCCTTTACAGCCAATCACGTGAGTGTCTCCCCTCCTCCTGCATTCAGCTGTATTTTTTGTTTGGTTGTTTATCGGCTGTGTTTACCATTTCGGGTGCTACCGTATGCTGGTTAGTTAGATAAATTAGTCCTCAAACACATCATACAGTTTGACATGTTAGAGTTAGCATTACAGAAGCAAGTTAGGTTTAAGTGTCAGGAGTCATTCACGCAGCGGCGTCATCGGCCGTAGCTTACGGCTCCGCTAACGTTCATCTTTCCTCTGTCCTGTGTACTGCGAAGCCAGTTTAGTGGGTTAGCGAGGTATGTTGAGTCTGTACTACAAGTCAAGTCAGTCAGGCTGTACTACAAAGGTGGCTCTCTTTTAGATCACCACGGTAACTACCGTGGCACTAATGCTAACTCTAACATGTCAAACTGTATGATTTATGTATCATTTATCTAACTAACCAGCATACGGTAGCACCCGAAATGGTAAACACAGCCGATAAACAACCAAACAAAAAATACAGCTGAATGCAGGAGGAGGGGAGACACTCACGTGATTGGCTGTAAAGGAGGGAGACATCTGATTGGCTACAGACAACCTCCCCTTAGAAAAAACGCATTTGTGGATCAGAGTCACGTCAGGGGAGTCTCAAAAGTTTCACACACAAATGCAGGGAGGTTTACAAATGAAAAGCACTTTGTAAATACAGGTCCAACAGTTCATATATGAATGTAACAAGCCCCAAATGCGTATTTGATGAAGATTGCAAATACTTTAACATTCATGTATTTGTGATTTTTTTTTTAGATTTGTGTGTGCATTGAAAATGTATTTGTGTTTTGAGTCACATGTATATACAAATCCCCAAATACATTTGTAAATCTTTTTTGTGCATTTGTGAATTTCTGTGTGCATTTGTAAATCTTTTTTGTGCATTTGTGAATTTCTGTGTGCATTTGTGAATTTCTGTGTGCATTTGTGAATCTTTTTTGTGCATTTGTGAATTTCTGTGTGCATTTGTGAATCTTTTTTGTGCATTTGTGAATTTTTGTGTGCATTTGTGAATTTCTGTGTGCATTTGTGAATTATGAGACTGTTCTAGCTCCATAATCAACAGTCTCTGCATGGAAATGACTGCAATAATTAACTCGTGGCTACGAGATAATAACGCATGGCCACGCATTAATTATCTCGTGGCAACGACATAACGCGTGGCCACGAGATAGTAATGCGTGGCCATGCGTTATTATTTTTTTTTATCCTCTCTCTCTCTCTCTCTCTTCTCTCTCTCTCTTTTTTTGTAAGCAATAATGATGAAAATAACAGACAATAGGCTAGTTTCCCCATGCATTGTCAAATGTATGTAACTCTGTTATAATAAAATTAATAAAAAAAACTTTATATATATATATATATATATATATATATATGTATATATATATAATGCAAAAGTAATGTAAAAGTAGTGTAATGCCTTACAATTCAAAGACAGCAATATTGTAATGTAACTAATTACTTTGAAATGACAGTAACAAGTAATAAATAATGCATTACGCTTTTGAAGTAACTTGCCCAGCACTGATCATAGCACACAGACCGCTGTGGTGAAAATGATAAATGACGTCCTAATTGCTTCTGACAAAGGACTGGTTTCTGTACTTGTCCTGCTAGATCTCAGTGCTGCGTTAGACATCATTAACCTTGAGATTCCAATATGTAGACTGGAAAACTTAATTGGCATCAAAGGAACCATATTAAGCTGATTTAAGTCCTATATATACGCTATAAACTTACATTGTTATACAGATGATAATCAATTATATCTATCGATCAAGCCTGAAGAAACAATCAGCTAATCAAATTCCTGGAATGTATTGATGATATAAAAACCTGGATGACCTGCAATTTCTGATAAAACGGAAGTTATTGTACTTCGGCCTAAAATCCTCTGAAGCTTGTTATCTAAAGATAAAGCTACTATTGATGCCATCGCCTCAAATACTACAGTAAGAAACCTTGTAACCTAGATATCTTTGATCAGGATCTGTCCTTTAACTCACATATTAAACAAACTTCAAAGACAGCCTACTTTCACCTGCGTAACATTACTAAAATCAGGCCAATGCTGTCTCAAAAAGATGCAGATTTCATATTCTTCTTGTATATCCACATTTAGGACTTTCCAATTATGACTAATACTCTGTTAAATACAATGCTCTTTAGAACGAACAGCACTCAGTGAATGTCGAGCAGCTGGAGCCGCTGCTCCTGAGCATCACTCAAACATGACCGGTTTCATCATCCGAGCCAGAGCTGTAACATCTATCAGGAAAAACTTTAAATTAACTTGAAAGATTTCTACATAAGATAATGGGGAGATGAACATACATCTTACAACAAATTGCTCTGCTGTTGGAGAAATCCAACCAACAAAGCATCTGCAAATACTTCCTCTGTGTGATATTGTGTGACACGTAGAACACAACAGAATGGAATCAGGTGCATCCTTTGTCTCTTCAGACAGATTCTTCTTCTCTGTGTAAAGTATGACTGTGTGACAGTGACAAACACGCTCTGGTAAACCCATTGTGCACCAAACAGCCGACAGACACAGATACACTAAAGCCTTAGCCCTATACCTTAGTAGAATCGCCTAAAATAACATACCCAGAATGAGACGGGAAAAGCACCTCAACCAGAAGGCAGGGTAAGGCATCTTAATTTGTATAGGAAAGTGCTTCACAGAACAATAAAATAGTAAAGTAAAGGTTCCCATTATTAAAAAATCAAAAGGAAAATAAAGGAAGATGAGAACAGTATGAATACATCCAAATAGCAAGAATGCCAGTCTCATTTGAAAGGTAAGAAGCTAAGGAATATGAAAACTAATTTTACTACTTCACCTGACTTCCGGTCATGCACTCCGGTCATAATTGTTACTAGAGGTCACGCCAAAAAGTATATGATAATATGGATTGTTATAAAGGCCCTGTGATAGACTGGCGTCCTGTCCAGGGTGTACCCTGCCTTCGCCCAATGATAGCTGGGATCAGCTCCAGCCCCCCCGCGACCCTGAATACAGGATAAGCGGTAGAAAATGGATGGATGGATGGATTGTTATAAGCTTCTTTTTTTAGTGACAACAGTTTGGATGAAACATCATCAACTGTTACACAAGCACAATGTTTTGGTCAACTGGGGGACCTTAAAGAAGGTAAGCAGACGAGCTCAACGACATACGTGATATTGTATGATATATAAAGCTCTTAACCAGAGGCCTGTTGCACTAAATTAAAATCCATGAATCCAGGATAAATGACTAAACTGGGTTCAACATATCCCAGCAACAACAGTCTGGCTTAATTGATTGCACAAAGGCCAAACTAGGATTAGCATCTGCAACTAAATCAAGCCAGGTGCAATTTAGCCTGGGAAGTGTGCACATTCCTTTAATGTTGGCCATAAAAGTATTCAAAAGGTACTTGTATACTGAAGGCATCACATATACAGACACTCTCATTGTAAGCCTGGCTATGAGGCAAAACGTTTCTCCTATGTAGACACATTTACATGTTATATATTGAATGTGTCCGGCCACCCCTGGCACATTACACCTGCTCTAGTTTGGGCCATAAGCCACATCCTCTTGGGTGTACTCATATTTTGCAGCCATATGTTCTCGTCAAGCATGAACCATAAAACAGTAGATAACGCACAACAATTCTCAGCACCGGGTTAAAGGAGGAAAGGGAGCAGTGAGCAGAGGACAGCGGCCAGTAAATTGTGATGTTGCTTTTGTTTCACGTAGCTTGAGGTGCATGGACAAAAACTCCACAAAAAATAACAATAAATCAAAAGTAATAGTTTTATAGAGGTTTAGGGGAGTGTGTATGTGTGTATTCATGCTTATAAGATTGTACCTGCAGGGCAGTGTAGAGGGAGCTAACAGCCGCTGTGTATGTCTTCACACTGCAATGCAAGTTCACGCAGCAATACAAATAGCCCTTTGTCAATTGGAGGCAGAAAGTTCAGATTAGGTCCATGCCTATGATCACTTGATTAATGGTCCCGGCTCCCCTGCGAGAGAGGGGAGGGAGGCCAGGACAAAGGAGGAGCAGAAGGAGGAAAAGGAGGGCAAGGAGTTGCTGAAGGCGGGTCGCAATTTAATTTCAAAGGCCATATTGTACTCCACATTCAGAAGCCTTCTCAGGGAGATCCACCAACACATTTTCACTCAGTTTGTCAAATGTTTGGTCAGTGGCACAAGGCTTCAGACTATGGTGCTCTAGGTAATGAGGTAATGACACTGTATGTGAATGTGGCAGGGAAGGCCAATCACTTTCTACTCATTGCGTGCATGGTATCTAGGAATACTGTGCTACTGTATTGCTATGGGGAGAGTGATGGCACTAGCATTGGTATGACACACTTTTTCAACCTTTTGTGACCAATAAGTTAAGTAGACTTACCCATGAGTTACCCCACCATAATGGTGTTGCCAATGCAGTACTTCCTGAAATATACACCTGCAAGAAAACCCACAATCTTTCCCTTTCCGCTTCTGATCGTTATCCCTGTCTGCTGCACTGCTGTGAGCGCTTTGTAAAGCGGTGTTACAGTGTAACACTTGCTAGCACCGGTAATCAAGTTTTTACAAAATGACCTTGTAGATGGCTGTCCTGTCCCATGGGTCTCACCTGCTGTGCTTCCACTGGAGGTTGGAGTCTTGCAGACAGCCATGTTACCCTCTTGTGTTTGACTAAATGTCTGCTTATTAGAATCCCTGTGACACATGGCACATTTTTGCCTGCTTTGTCCCTGCAGAGCAGACTGCCTGCTGCTTTTTGTAGCCTAAAATATACTCACTTAAACTGTACTTGTAAGTACTTATTATATTTCCTTTTATTTTGCAACAGATTATTTGGTTTATTTTATTGTCACCCGTTGGTGTTTTATTTTGAAACACAGGGCCCTAGTTTCGTGGCGCAGCGCAGGGTGGCGGAGCCGGCGTAATGCAAGTTTCGACCCGCGCAGCCTTGCAAAGAAAAATTGAAAATGAAACCTATTAAAATTTTTTTTTAATAGGTTTCATTTTAATGCATCAATTTGGTGAATTTTGAGAACCAAAATATGACATATCAATTACTGACCAATTTCTTACAAACTGCTGGTACTAATACAAAATGTTGACATACTAAATGGGGTTGAGGAGTTGAAGCATTCAAGAAAAGATGAAAACAAAAATGACTAAAACACAGTGCTGAGCCTTCCAGGGTTCCCCAATTAGTTTTCACTGAGGGCCTAATTATGCCCAGGTTGCCAAGTCGTCGTAGTAGTAGTAGTCATAGCCTGTGTTGAGGGACAGATAAAAATGTACGCTTGAAAGAAAATAAGTCCAATATCAACTATTTATTTATTTGAATGCCCCTGGAGAATATTTTGATCAACAACAAAAAACAACAGCACTGCAGCAAGTGGTGCACAAGAGTAAAAAATATTGTATAACAGTGGAGTTAATGATTTTTCTTTGCAGCGTCTTGCTTTTGTCTTGCAATTTGCAGACGGTCCCTGTGCACTCGCCCGGCTGCTGGCTGCACATAGAGATCAATCTTCTCCGTTCAGCTCGGAGGACGGCTTATTTTTGTAAAGAATCTGGGTTTTGGTCCTTGTAGCTCGTAGTCTATGATATTACGGTGGGACAGAGGCATCATTTGTGTTTGAAAACGTTTCACTTCAGATTTATTGATCCCGGATCTGTGAATATATTTCCAACTTTACAGAACTCTTTATTTCACCTTATGGCAGGTTATTGCATAGTGTCACTGGGTCCGCACGGGCCGGACACTTTGCTCTTGCGGGCCGGATTTGGCCCGCGGGCCACTAATTGGGGATGGCTGCTTTATACTATTAGTTTATTATGACTATTATTATTATTAATATAAGTGGGTGACTATTCCTCAGCCTTCCTTGGTGTTTTGGTTTTGACATACGCGCACGCACTGTCAAACTCGCGCAGCTAAGGGGGGTCGGCGTGGTGGACGCCTTGCCATGGCGACGGGGGAAAACAGAACGTTGATGAACCAAACCAGCCACGAGGATTTCCCCTTATAATAAGCGCTGCTGCCCTCCTGTTTAGGCCTATCATTAGAGCCACTAGATAAGTCCATTCAATGTGTGGGAAACACTGAGGTATCATGACTAATACCATTAATAACACTAGTACCATTAGTAAAAAAAAAAAAAAAAAGGCTCGGCCCAAAATCGCCATTGGCCCTTCGGGCAAATGCCCGATGGCCAGTCCAGCCCTGGTCCCATCACATCTGACGTCAGATCAAAGGCGGATGGCACGCGTAACGGAAACCCAGCCTCTCGGACCAAAACATCTCCCTCTCTCTCTCCTGTTTTTTATAATATCGGCATTGTTATTATTGTGATACGCATGCACAGCGCGTGATGCGCGTGGTGGGAGCGGCGGCAGCATCGGGTTGTCAAGTGACGGATCTTACACTGAACCTCCCCTAACGCATTAAAGGTGAGGAGAGGAGCTCATTTGATTGGTGAAGATCTGAATAGGCTGTATTAATCCCAGTCCACGCCTCGTCTTCTCCTCGTCTCCCACGTACGCCTTATTCTCCTCCTTCTTTCCCACTTGCGCCAGTGGGCGAGACAGGAGGTGTGCCTGCGCGAGCCCGTGCGGTGCACGAAACTTGCAAGGTCCAGGCGGACACACCCCGTCGGCGTGGCGCAGGTGCGCTGAGTGCTGACTGCGCCTGGTCTACGAAACTAGGGCCCAGAATGTTTTAATATGATCTTGATGTGGATGGAGCCAGGAATTTCAATGTGTGTGGAGCTTTTATTGTAAGGTGGGCCCAACTGTTAGTTTAGCCTTAAGAGGGTAGATTTTCTTTTTCTTTGCATTTAATTTTAGCCCTTTCAGAGAATATTGTTATGGTGTGTATAATGCAGGAATTTGATCTGTGTTTCCCCTGTAAGTGCTGGTTTTACTTAACCTGCTGTTAGTGGGAACCCCTGTTTTATTAGGTCCGTGCACATAACATTGTGGAACACCCAATCTTACTTCAGTTTGCATGGAGGGATTATCTTTAACATGCACAAACTGAGATCTATTGGATGAATAGGACTTAAACCAGCTTAATGAGGTTCCTTTGATGCCAAATCATTTTTCCAGTCTACATATTAGGTAGTCTGGTTTTCACCATACTAAGGTCAATCTTTTAAGATTGAACATTAGTCTGGGGAAGCTGCGCTTTGTTTCTACTGCTCAAGAGGCGGGATCAATGGGCATCGTTCAAATGACTCCTTACGCATTTGGATAGTCCTACAACCAATCAGAGCAGGCCAATAGCGTGCCAGGAGAGAATGGCCGTTTCTGATTGGAGCCAAAGATTCTGGCAATGTAACAGCGAAAGTAAGCCTGAGGGTGTCCAGCCTAAACTGCCGAGCGAAATCCAAATTTCCCGGAAGTTCAGGCAGGGTTCACCCAGCCTACATATTAGGATCTCATGATTAATGGTGTCAAATGCAGCACTAAGATCTATCATAACAAGTACAGAAACCAGTCCTTTGTCAGAAGCAATTAGAAGGTCATTTGTAATTTTCACCAGAGCTGTCTCTGTACTATGACCTTTTACTGTGGTCATGCTGAAGTGTCAATACCATGCGCGCCCGTGGGGGGGCACTATATTTTTTAATAAAAAATATAATATGGTTTTTAACTACTACAGTGGAAACCGCTAGTGATCACGTTGGTCCAGAGTACATTTGATCACTATATGCGGTTGATTACTAAAACCGAATTGTTATTACAGTATTTCACTTATTTTTTTTATGGAGAACATCATCTTAATGCCAGTTGTATAGTTTTTCAATGAGAAAAATGTAACGAAGCGGTCGTCAGCGCGATCCTCTCGTCAGCTCCAAACTCACCCGTCTGCACCTCAATCACAGACCACAGCTGGTTTTCCGCACAGCATTTACAGTAACTCACGTGACACGTCTCAGATCAGTATGCGCTGCTGCCGGTGTGTTTTAAAACGAACTAGGCTAGTAGCGCCGCAGATCTCTCATTCCCCACCTTGTTTGACTGAGAGTGTTTCAAGATGGTTTTCATGAATGAACAGGCAATATGTCGCTGTCAGACCGGATCGTGTGACGGGAGGGGGGTCGGCTAGCTAGCCATTCATGTTTCTCATACGTGCTAGCTTGAAAGTGACGGACGAAATTCTTTGCAGTCTTTGTGATATTTACTTCAGGAGTAGCCGTCCACTTGAAATTATAGCTTTCTTTTCCTCAAAAGGTCTCCGCGAAAACGGCACTGAATGCAAAGCCTGAATATAATTAATATTTTCAATCATTTTGACCAGGCTACACAATGAATGAACCACTGACAGTTTCCCGCTGAACAATTCAAACAAGTCATTTTTGCGCATGCGCGTTGGCAGATAAGCTGCTTCACTGACAGCTTTTTTGCCATTCAAAATGCTCATCTACAGTAAACACAGCCTTTAGCAGTAACTGTACTAGTCGGTGTCACAGTGCGCATGCGCGAAACAAGCTGTCAGCTTTCCAGCTTTTCGCAAGCAAAACGGGACAGATTAGGCACGGATTTATGACCAAAACAGTAAAACTAAGGTATTGTATAATTGAACACATACTGCCAGATTAATATTTTCAATTATTTTTATTGAAGGGCTTGGGCATGCACTGCATTTATAGCTTATTATGACCGCTCGCCCATGCTGTAAATCCTGACTGGAAGTCCTCAAGTAGACTCTTGTTATTGAGAAAGTCACACAGCTGATGGACGACTACTTTCTCAAGGATCTTAGAGAGAAAAGGAAGAGTTGATATTGGTCTGTAGTTTGAAACCCCTGGATCTAGAGTAGGCTTCTTAAGAAGAGGTTTGATTACAGCTACTTTAAATGACTTTGGCACATA
Source organism: Chelidonichthys spinosus (assembly GCA_029853015.1). Classification (NCBI taxonomy): domain Eukaryota; kingdom Metazoa; phylum Chordata; class Actinopteri; order Perciformes; family Triglidae; genus Chelidonichthys; species Chelidonichthys spinosus. The sequence continues at coordinate 1,027,791 of CM056826.1, forward strand.
GCCTGTTAATAAAGACACATTGATCATATCTAATGAGGACGTGCTGACTAAGGATAAGACTTCTTTGAGTAGCCAAGTTGGTCTCAGGTCTAGGAGACATGTTGAAGGTTTAGATGAGGAGATTGACGTTAGTTGGTTAAGGTTGATTGGAGAAAAGCAGTCTAAATACATAGGTCTCATGCTATTTCTAAGATTCCTGAGTTTGAGGGTAACGTGGTTCCAATTGAGGTCAAGACGTGAGTAATTTTGTCTCTGATAGCTAAAATTGTATAATTAAAAAAGTTCCTAAAGTCGTTACTACTAAGATCTCTAGGAATGCATGGCTCAGTAAAGCTGTGACTCTTTGTCAGCCTGGCTACAGTACTGAATAAATCTGGGGTAGTTTTTATTTTCCTCTATTAAAGATAAGTTGTAGGCTGCTTTGGTGTTACACAGAGCCTTCTTTTACATTTTAAGAATGTCTTGCTAGACTAGTCGGGATTCTTCCCGTTTGGTGGAGCACCAGATTGTTTCAAGATTACGCAATTTTTGTTTTAATTTACGAATTTGGGAGTCATACCATGGAGCTAACAGAGTCGAGTCATTCTCAGTAAGCTTCCAGATTCATCTGTAAGAGAATAGATCTGGGAAGGAATAAAATTAACATAGAAGTCCTCCGTTTTATTCTGACATGGCACTGAATTAAAAATTGGCGGAATCACTTCCTTAAATGTAGCTACAGCGACCAAGCAGCAGGGGAGCGTTCACCTGCATCCACCCGTCCGACTAGCCCGCAAGAGGATGATATTCCTGCCACCACTTCAACACACGTCGTTGCAACGCCCCAGCCATCTTTCAACATCTCAGGGACCGGGAGATGCATCCTCACGCTGCATATGCTGCCGCCTATCTGGATGATGTCATCATCTACAGCGACAGCTGGGCGGAGGATATGTGGCGGTTGGCCGCAATGCTCGGGTCACTGAGGCAGGAGGGGCTCACCGTTGGTTGGACAGAGGAAAATAAAAAGAAGAGTGCATCAGATCACACATGACATTTACATGTACTTTTAGGGCATTTAGCTGCCGCTTTTGTCCAAAGTGACTTACAATAAGCGACAAAAAAAAAAGCGTCAAACAAAAGTACAAAGATGGAAAACAGTACATTCTATCAGTTGGCAAAAAGCATCTCTGAGTTTGACAGAAGCATCAGACTTTTTCAGGGGATTTATTTCATGATTCCATATTTATTTCACAGCTGTTTTTATTTCCATCTGGTATATCTCCCCTCCTGGGTCCTGCCTGTTTTACGTTTAGCCACTCCTGCTGGGCAGCAGCGATATGTTCAGAATATTGATACTGAACATATCAATCTTCCTCAAAAACATCTGATCTTGCAATACTGTTTCCACTGAAAATGATGACAGCCTTGTCAAGGAGAAAGAAATATTATGGTCATGGTTTAATTCAGAAAAAGTTTGCAATGACTTTGGGCCTGTGTCCATAGCACATTTTTCTGAGTGCAAGCTTCTTTTTTCAATTGCTCTCAATGAGGAGAGTGTATCTAGTCACCTAAAGTGCTGCACCCAGCATCTTTTTTCTGAAAGCTCTGCCTTTTTTGTGAGCTGCTCCAAGTGTTTCAAGTCAAACGTGAACTTTTCTATCTTCGTTATGATAGTATCTGTCTTACAGACATGGCCAAAACAAGCTTCTCCTCCATTTTCAACATTGACATCAGCCCTTTTCTGTAAAACCCATTCGTTGGAGTAGATTGGCCGAGTGGACACTGAATGTTGCTGTTGAGTGTTGCACTTTTATCAGCGTGCATGTTACTTCTGACAGATCGTCTGTCAGAATGAGCGTTGACAAGCTCATCACCAAAAGTATGAAGTAATCATCCTTTAGTGCTCATGGGGAAAACAAAACAATGTCAAACAAATAGATAGTACCCCAAATATACAATAAAAAGGGGTTGTGCTAGTCATCATACAGCAGTGGTGATATTTTGTCAAAATACTGTCAGAGAAACATTCTAATCAGGGAAATTCAGGCTGGAAATAGGCTGAAAATCAAGAGAGATGTAGTCAAGAATATGCTTTTTGAATAAAGGCTTGATTATAGTTGTTTTGATAACATCTAGAAATATGCCTGTCACCAGGGAACAGTTTACAATATGAAATACCTCACAGATAAAACTATCCAAAACAGCCTTTAGAAAGTAGTGGGAAGTGTATCCAGGGAGCAGTTGGACTTCAAGACTTCAATTGCATAACAATTTTATGTAGCTCTTCTCCACTAATTTTCCACCAAAAAAAGAGATTGTTTTGATTGTCAACAGTATTTGCAATACTAGCTCAGATATGTCCAAGCTTATTTTAAAGTCTGATTAAAAGGCATGGCATGGCTTTTATCAGTGGCTACTCTTCAACAAAAAAAATACAAAGAATGTATAGGCAATTAATTGTGTTTATCCACCTTTTTTTTACAGGTAAACCTTCAACCATGAAATAAATCTGATAACTGTGTGATCAGTCAGGTCAAGTTGAAGTGCTGAAATGTGTATGCAGACACAGCTGAGTTCCGGCGCATTAGATCACTAAAGTCTCATTGAAAAGACGAATGTAATCACAGCACAGTACATTCCGACAATACAATACAAAGTATTGTCGGATGTGCTAAAGCTAGTGTATATATTCTAGGTGGATAGACCTTCCTTAGGTTAATGGCAGAAGTCCAACTTCATATTTGATTATATTTATGTCTCTGTCACTCCGTTATTTAATGTGTGAACTCAGGTGTGCTCCACTAATCTTTAATGGCCTAACAGTCTCTGTAATAGCAACAGAGTGGAGATGGCCAGGTGGATGGCAGCAGCTGCCTGTTTATATGGGACGCAGCATAATGAGGCCCAGGCAGGCAAGCAGAGAATTTCTACACCTCGACAACAGCTTGGCGACAGATGTTGAGCGAGCTCTCTAAGGGTAGTCTCGGCCCACAGGAGTGGGAGGATGAAAGGATGTACGTATGATTGAGACTGAGATAGGACATGGTAAAAAAAAAAAGAAGCCAGACTGTTGTCATTTGATGGGCGGTTGGGACAGGTGAAGGTGATGGAAGAGAGGTGGGATTGATGGCACCTTGTTTAAAGGGAGGCAAGGATGGAGACTGGCTGTATGCAAGTTGTCAAGTTACATTATCTTTTACATTTAAAACATGCTGGTTTAAGCTGCTTCACACGTGTAATCGGGGTCATTCGGTTGAGACCAAGGAACAAAATGATACATTGTCTATTTTGATTTCTCATCTGTTACCTGGTCATACTGACAGGGAACTCGGTGGGACAGTTTTGGCAAATGTCATCCTGCATCATCAGGACCCATGTGGGGAAATCAATGGCTGTGACTGACAGAAGAATTACGCAGCACTTCAGCTTCTGATGTGTATATTTATGAAGAAATAACTGGTTCTAATCAGCCAATCATTATTAGTATTATAAGACTGCAAATGGCCCCTATGTTATGAATAATGAGTGACAGGTTGAGCCAGTAATCATTCTGGGTTTATTGCTGTGGGATCGCTGTCACACACCTTCTAATGGACCTAATTAACTGACAAAGGACACATTCAGATATAAGCTCAGCAGTTTGAACAGCTTTTGACCTATTAATCAGAAAATATACCCAGACTGATGTGCAGAAATGTTGATTTGCATAAATGGTGATACACATGGCCGTATACAGATCGGTTTTAAGTTTGCTTCCTGAACAGATTTGACCATCAGCAGATTAATTTATTAATAGTTGTCACGGTCCAAACTTATTAAAAGTGTCTTGTAAAGAGTCCTACCTTGTGTATGGTTGACAATGGTTAAGTATCACCATACACTGAAAAAAGAAAATTGTTGGACTTAAAAGCAATAAAAAAATCATAATCTGATTGCTTCAAATCAAACATCAAAAAGAAAGGTACCAGCATCACTAGTTCCCCCAAACAGGCTGATAGATCGATAGATAGATTTACTATGATAGCACTGATAGTGCCTGCTATCAGTATGACATACAGACCTGCAGTTCTTTCTGTTATTCATTTTCTTGTAACATTCTGGCAAAAACTAAGTATTGAGCAAGCATCCTTCTGGTGGTGCACAGACACATCTCCTCATATAGATTTTCCAGGTGTTGAGGCCTGCTGAAACCCAGAGTTTAATACCTCCCCCTCATATCACTTTGATACACAGCAATAGCAATGAGACAATAAAAACACAGTCCATCCTTCTTGTAAGTAGGTTCACATCATTTTATAACCTTGCCACAATTTCTAAATTCTGCTTTTGTAAAATAGCCCCCTGGTATTGATCATACTGCAGTTAAACAAATAAAAACAATGATTTATATTTTTACAGGTAACATCAACATTATATCCTTAAATATGTTTTATAAGCCTTGTCAATATTATTTACATATTATACAATTTCCCAGTTTTGTGCTAGTAGGTCCTTCCTAAGTGTATTTATAGTTTCGTCTGTCCTTATATATGTTCTTTTTTTTTTTTGTATGGCTGATTTCTCTTGTAGTTGTTGTCATTAACTGTAAAAACTGGTAGATGATCACTGATGTCGTTGATTAATAGTCCACTCACAGTATTATTTTCAATATTATTGCTGAATATGTTGTCTATTAAAGTGGCCCAATGGGTTGTGATTCTGCTGGGTCTAGTGATTTTTGGATATAGGCTCATGCTGTACATAGTGCTGATAAATTCGTAGGCAATTTTATGCATATTTGGATTTAGAAGATCAATCTTTAAATCACCACAGATGAAAATAACGTTTTGGTTGGTCTTTGAAAATATTGCCTTGCTCCAGTCTTTGAATATTTCAATTCTAGCACCTGGTGCACTATATATACAGCTGATTATTACATTTTTGTTTTTTTCTTTACAGATTTCAGTTATTATGCATTCTAATAAGTTGTCAACCACAGTTGACATACTTTTTACCACCCTATAATTCAAGTTTTTGTCCACATTTACAGCCACTCCAGTCGTATTCTTTCTGTTTAAAAAGTTAAATTCATACCCATCCAACTCAAATCCATTCCTTTATTAGCGTTGATCCACATTTCTGATATGGCAATATATTAAATGATTTTCTATTTTGCTTTAAACTGAAGTCAAATCCTGCTTCAAAACAGCCTTGTATGGTCTCAGGAAAAGCAGTATTTTTAGATTACCTTAGTGCACTCAATTTGCTGATTATTAATGGAAATTGTGATAGACATGTCACAATATTTTTCTGGTTCATATATGTCTAAAAAAAATAAGCAGATTGGTCACTTTAATCTCAACGTATATTTCAAGCCTCTACCTGTATCATACTACTATTCACTTCAACCAATTGCTTCATGAACAAAAAGAGAGAGAACAAACTCCTGGTCCTCAGTTTTCCTATGCTGCATAAAGTTATTCTTCCATAACACATCACTCATAGTGTGTCTTTACTGAAGTTGGCCATACAGATTTTGGACAATAGGGTGTTGCTCAAAGCTGCATGAAGATTTTTTTTTTTGAGAACTTCAAAAATGAACCGAAGGGGTTTTGGTAAACTAGTTTAAGTGCACATATCAAATCTAGTAGCTGGGCCCAAGCTGAGGCAACTGAAGTCAGGTGATTCAACACTTCCACGCCCTCAATGCCTTCAGTTGGCTCCTGCTGTCCTTCCCCCTACTTTCGACTGCCATGGTGCTCCAGGTCCTCCTCAGCAGTGCTTGAATTGGAATAAAAAAGGTGCCAGTACTCTAAATAAGCAACTGCACAGCACACGCGCTTGTGGCTCTCGTGGATACTATAGTGGTGACGATCCGAACAAAAAAAAAACGTATTTAGTCACCGAGAGGCTGAACGGGGGAAAGTTGCTCGACGCGCTGGCTGTCAATCATGCACTGAAATCCGTATGTACGAGTTTCGTATTTTATTGTTCCTGGTTTCCAATGGTACATGATACAGAAAATAACAGTTAAACTAGTGCAATGGTTCAATAGCCAAAGTGTGCAATAGCGGTCAGCAAAAAGTAGGCTTCCTCCTGACACCCCCTCTCCTTCCATTCATACAAACAAACAAACAAACAACGCCGGTGAACCGCTGATAACCCTTACTTCCTACAACACCGCACCACGTGAACATAAATTACCGTAAATGACTAACCAAAGGTTTTACAATAACTATATGCCTCTTACAGATACCATGTGTTTTTGCCTGGTTTACCTAGATAAACCCTATACTAGTTGCTTAGATAAACCATATACTAGTTGATCATTTTCACACACATTTCTCTGTAAAAAAAATAATAAATAAAAAAAACTTCAATCCATACCGAGAGAGAGAGAGAGAGAGAGAGAGAGAGAGAGAGAGTGTCTTGGAATAAAGATATCACAACTTAGATTCTCACTCTTGAATTCCTCTGTCTAGTCCTCTCCATCCAGAGAGGGTGATCGGTTTTATAATGATAATTAATAATTGATAATTTTCACACACACATTTCTCTGTAAAAAAAACTTAAATCCGTATCTCCAAATTTATTTTGTTCATATTTTTGTACAGGAAAATATTGTTTGTCTAAATGGATACAATGTACAGTGAGATGGCAACTATGTGTGGTTTTATTGTAGCTACTTGCTTTCTGCTTGCTTGTTTGCTCTGTCTCTCAACTTGTTTGCCCTAGTCCGAGAGAGAGAGAGAGAGAGAGAGAGAGAGAGAGATTTTTTGATTTTTGAAACCAACTTTTATTATGGCAGGTCTTCTAAATTTAGTTTTCCAAAAGACAAAAAAAAAAGTTAGTTAAAAAAACCACAACTACACAAATAATTAATAAAAGAATCACAACAGCTAATTGGCATAAAACATTTTTCCTGCTTCTATGGAGCACAGAGTGTTCTGCCAGCACCAGAGGTCTTTAAAAGAGTCCAGGTCGCCTGCTGTTCTGTAGAAGTTAAAATCAATTAGGAGTCTGGATTTAATAAGACCTGTACAGACGGGGACCGGCTCGATATGGAGGTCTTCTTCCACCTTCCTCTTTCGGCTTATGTACACTGCCATCTTGGCATGGCCTAAAACAAAGTTTAAAACGCTGGCTTTTGTGTTTTTGTTGCCGAGTGTATCTAAAACCACAAATAAAAACCTGTAAAAACTCTCTTTAAAACTGATAAAAACAGTTTGTAAAAAGAGAAACAGTGCTGACAGACGATGACACTCAAAAGCAGTGAAAAATGTTTTCCCTCTCGTCACAAAATGGGCATTTGTCATCTATTGTCTTGTTTAAAACTGAAAGGAAAGAGTTGACTGCTAAAATCCCATGCAGGACCCTCCACTGCAGGTCCCCGTGTCTTTTGCACTGAGGGCTGGATTCCGGGGCAAGACACAGGTAGCCCCTCCAGGGAGTGTCTGCCCGCTCATTTAGTTTTTTCCGGTTCAGTGTTTTCACCATTAGTTTGTAAAGAGCCTTACCAGGGGCCCCCTCCAGGGGACTAGGTATCCTGGCTCTAACAGGGGACCAGAGCAGTCTTTAAAATCCACAGCCAGAAAAATGGCAGGAAAGGGGGGGTCGGGGGAGATGGATCCTTCTGAGAAGTCTGTTAAAAGCCGGATGTTGTGCCTGGTCAGCTGCTGCTTCCAGTAATCCAGGATCTTTACCGTAGTTCTGGTAGATGTTATTCCCAGTCTTTCTGCCAGCTCAGCAGGGTTGTCCAATTGGGGTCCGACCAACTCCACCACTTGGCCAAGTGTGGAGATCCCCGCAGTCTGCAGCAGCCTGAACAGGGTGGCCGCTGCCCAACTGGGATGGTTGATCCGGGTCCCGTACAGGATGGGCTCTTGCAGCAGCCAGTGCAGGGAGTGCCCCTGCTGTTTCCGCTCCCTGTTTAAAATGCTCCAAACAATAAAAACACTTTTGTAAAAACTAGGAAGAGAGGGTGCCATTACCGTGTTGTTTTTCATTAAGAACAAATTAAAATCAAGACCCAGGCTGTTAAAATGTTTCAGGATGCACTGCGATAGCGGTCTCCACAGAGTGTCCTTTGGCCCAGTCAGCATCCTTTGGAGGAACTGGAGGCGGAAGGCGGTGCCCCTGCTAGCCAGATGGATAAGGCCCTGCCCCCCCTCCTCCCTGGGAGGGAACAGGACACTCTGTGGTATCCAGTGCATCCTGTCCCAAAAGAAATCCATTAAAACCCGTTGTACCTCTGTTAGGAGAGAAACTGGAGGATCGACACAGGCCAGCCGGTGCCACAGGGTGGATAATAATAATAATAATAATAATAATACATTTATTTTGTATAGCGCTTTTCAAGGGAACTCAAAGACGCTTTACATATACGGTTAAAAATCAATACATTTAAAACAAGTTCTATTAGACACAGGGAGGCTACAAGTGAGTGCATTAAAACAAGCAGGTTATTCTTAAGTAGATAAGTTAAAAAGATGTACTGTGAAGTTATAAAACGGTTAAAAACAGGTAATATATAGTTGAAGCGGTTGAAGAGCAGGCACATTTAAGAACAAGTTAGTGATGCAGTACATATGAAGTAGTGGATTAAGGGGGGTTGAAGGCAATTCTGAAGAGGTGGGTTTTGATGAATGATTTGAAGGTGGTCTGGTCGGTGCAGGCTCAGATGTGTGGGGGTAGTGAGTTCCAGAGGGAGGGGGCAGCAATTGAGAAGGCTCTGTCGCCCCAGGTACGGTGCTTGGTCCTGACAGGTGGGGAGAGGAGGTTTGTGTCGGAGGAGCAAAGGTTACGGGGGGGAGAGTGGTGGTGGAGCAGGTCGGTGCGGTAGGAAGGGGCCTGGTTGTGGAGGGCTTTGTGGGTGAGGAGCAGTAATTTGTATTCAATGCGTTGGGGAACAGGGAGCCAGTGGAGATTTTGCAGAACAGGGGTGATGTGGTCACGGGAGCGGGTGTGGGTGAGGAGGCGGGCAGCAGAGTTTTGTATGTATTGCAGTTTGTCGAGGATTTTGGCAGGTGAACCATAGAGAATACTATTGCAGTAGTCTATTCTGGATGTGATGAATGCATGAATCAAAGTTTCGGCAGCAGAGAAGGTGAGTGATGGGCGGAGACGGGCAATGTTCTTGAGGTGAAAAAAGGCAGTCCTGGTGGTGTGATTGATGTGTTGTTGAAATGTGAGGTTGCTGTCGAAAATGACTCCAAGGTTGCGCATGTGTAGGGACGGGGACAGAGTGGAGTTGTCGACGGAGAGAGTGAAGTTGTGGGTGTTTTTGATGAGGGATTTGGGGCCGATGATCATCATGTCAGTTTTGTCACAGTTGAGTTGAACAGGTTTTTAATTCAGTGAGGCAGGTAGTCAGAGTGGAGCAGGTGGCTGTGGTGATGGATTTGGTGGAGATGTAGATCTGGACGTTGTCAGCGTAGCAGTGGAAGTGGAGACCATGTTTGCGAATGATGTTGCCAAGGGGGAGGATGTAGAGGATGAAGAGAAGAGGACCAAGCACCGAACCTTGGGGGACGCCTTGGGACAGGGGAACAGTGGAGGAAGTGCAGTTGTTAATGCTGATGAATTGCTGTCTGTTGGTGAGGTAGGAGCGGAGCCAGGAGAGTGCAGTGCCAGTGATGTTGTAAAAGTTTTCCAGACGGGAGAGGAGAATGGAGTGGTTGATGGTGTTGAAGGCTGCAGTGAGGTCAAGCATGATGAGGATGGTGAGGTGGCCGGAGTCAGAGGAGAGGAGGAGGTCGTTGGTGACTTTTAGGAGGGCTGTTTCGGTGCTGTGTTGTGGGCGGAATCCAGATTGAAATGGTTCATACAGGTGATTAGAGGAGAGGTGGGCTTTGAGTTGAGCAGCGACGACACGTTCCAGAATTTTTGACAGAAAGGGAAGATTGGAGATGGGCCGGAAGTTGGACATGGTGTCGGGGCTGAGACCTGGTTTCTTGAGGATAGGGGTGACAGCAGCAAGTTTGAGTGGAGTGGGGACAGAGCCAGAGATGAGGGAGGAATATACGATTTTGACGAGGAGTGGGGTGACGGATGGAAGACTGGTTTTGATGAGAGCTGATGGGATGGGATCTAGGGTGCAGGTGGAGGTTTTCATGCCGTTGGTGAGTTGAGGTAGGTCCATGGGAGACAGCAGGGAGAACTGTGACAGGCACTGAGAGAGTGAAGGGGTGGGATCCAGTGATGGGGTTGAGGGAGCCGGGGAGGTGGTCAGGTTGCTGTAGATGTTGTTGATTTTATTTTGGAAAAATGACAGAAAGGAGTTGTTTCCACTGTGAAAGCTGTAGAGATGTTATCGGGGGGGTTGAGAAGTTTGTTGATTGTGGAAAAAAGAGTCTTGGGGTTGTTGGAGCCGGAGTGTATGAGGTGTGAGTGGTAAGTGGACCCGGCTGTGTTGAGAGCAGTTTTGTATATATGGAGAAAGTCTGTGTAAGCGTGGAGGTGAACTGTTAGGCCGGTTTTATTGTAGAGTCTTTCCATTTGTCGTTTGCAGGATTTCATTTGATGGAGTTCAGGGGTGTACCAGGGAGCTGAGTGGGTGAAGGTGACTGTTTTGGTTTTAGTGGGAGCCAGTAGATTGAGACAGGAGGTAAGAGTGTTGTTGTAGTAGTCCACAAGGTTGTTGGGATCGTCAGACAGGGTGGGAGGAGAGATGGATAATGCACCGGTGAGAGAGGCTGAGAGGGCTGAGGGGTTGATGGACTTGATATTTCTGAATGAGATTTTGCGTTTATCTTTTGGGATAGGGATGGGGATGTTGAGGTGGATGATGATGGCGAGATGGTCGGAGATGTGGAGATTGATGCTGGAGAGATGGTTTAGTGTGAGTCCAGTGGAGCAGACCAGATCGAGGATGTGACCATGGGAGTGGGTGGGGAAGTTGATATGCTGTGCGAAGTTGAAGCAGTGTAACAGTTCCAGGAATTCAGTGGCAGGTTTGCAGTTGGCTTCGTTGATGTGAAGATTAAAATCTCCGAGGAGGAGGACAGAGGGTGAGATGGCGCAGAGCTGGGTGAGAAGATCCGTGAAGTCTGAGAGAAAGGTGGGATTTGGTTTGGGAGGGCGGTAAATGATGGCAATGACAAGTGGAGTAGGACCAGGGAGCAAGATGTTCGAAGGATGGGGCGGCTGAGGTGGAGATGGTGGTGATTTTGATGTCCTTTCTGTGGATGGCAGCAATACCGCCTCCCTGTCCTTCAAGGCGGGGTTTGTCCGTGTAGGTGAATCCTGTGGGTTTGATCTGGTTTGATCTGGAGATTCACGTGTGGTTTGTTGTGATGACGTTGTGAGGGAATACTGATGGAGGCTCTGTGGGTGATTATGGTTTGTATGGGTTGGATTTCTGGAGAGAGGGTTAGTGACAGGTGTGGCCTGCAGGGGGAGCCAGCGGGGGGAATAGTGCTGTGGGTTGGTGGAGCTGTCAGCGGATGTTCCGGGGAGGGGGCGTGTTGGGTAGACAGTCATGCAGGTGAGTGTGATTGGACCTGAACGGTGTGCTGTATGTTAGCAGTTAGCAGGTGACTGCCGAGCAAGTTGGGGTGAATGCCGTCCGGTTGGAAGAGGGAAGGACGGTCCCAGAACAGATTAAAATTGTCAATAAAACCAAAGTTGAAAGCTGTGGAGGTGAGCTGGAGCCAGGTGTGAAGACTGAGGATTCTGCTAAAATGTCCTAACCCCTTTCCCAGTGAAGGGATTGGACCGGAGATAAAAATTAAAAAATTAAAAAGAACGTTAAAATCCATTTTGGTCAGTTCTGACTGCTGGCGGGGGGGGCCGGACGGCCGGGCGAGGACGCCGTGCCACGCCATTTGCCCCGGGTTTGGGAGAGGAGCTCCGTGGTTCAGGGCGAGGAAGACCTCCGGTGCGTCTGAGTACGGCCTCATGAAGGATCCTGTGGCGGGAGGCGGTGGTAGTCCGGGATGGAGAGCGCTGAGCTGGTCCCTCAGTGGAGCAGCGGGTCCCCCCACCACTACTAGCCACCGGTGCCTGGTGAGCAACGGTGACTGCAGGCGCCGATCTCGGAGATGGATCCGGATCGGGGCGAGCTAGAACCGGAGGATCGGCAGCTGGTGGAGCAGGAGTGTCGGCCGACGGAGCCGCATGGTGGTTCGACAGGCGAGGCGGCGAGGCAGTCCCGTCTGAGTTCTTCCTTCGTCCTCGGACCACCACTTCCGACCACGAGGACAAGCGGTTTGGAGTTGAGCAGGTGGACGGGTCCCAAACAGCGGTGTCGTGGATGGCTGCGCTCAGGAAGGCAAGTCGCTGGGCCTGGTCAGCGGCTAGATCCATGAAACTGGACAACATTGTCTCTTTGCTGCAAAGTTCATCGGAGAGCCTTTTGATGTCATTCTTCAGGTCAGTGATTTTTTTATTTGCTGTTGTGAGATCATCTCCTTGACTGGGCATAGTTTGTGGGGCCTGGGCCGGGTGGCGGCTGGCTGCCGGTAGGGCCTGGTGGTGGCTCGCTTCCGGTAGGGCCTGGTGGTGGCTGGCTGCCGGTAGAGCTGGGGCCAGGTGGAGGCTGGCTGCCGGTGGGGCCAGGTGGAGGCTGGCTGCCGGTTTGGGCCTGGGCCGGGTGGAGGCTGGCTGCCGGTGGTGCCACTAAACTCCGTGCTATCTGTGGTGCGGAGCTAGCGGCTGTGGTGCGGGGCTGCAGGTGGGGCCAGGTGGAGGCTGGCTGCCGGTGGGGCAGGTGTAGGCTGGCTGCCGGTTTGGGCCTGGGCCGGGTGGAGGCTGGCTGCCGGTGGTGTCGCTAAACTCCGTGCTAGCTGTGGTGCGGAGCTAGCGGCTGTGGTGCGGAGCTAGCGGCTGATGAGACCAGGTTGTTCAGGATCAGGGTTGTTCAGGATCAGGGTGCGACCTCTGTAGGACATTTTAGGCAAAATCCATTTTCCATCTACAGAGGCATCAACCACATTTTCCCAGTTTTTACCTTTATTGGTCTCATCCCCATAAAGACCCCTAGGTACTTGAGCCCTTCCTTCTTCCAGACCAGGCCACCAGGCAGCCTAAGCCGATCCCCAGCTGCTCTCCGACCATCAGAGCCTCACTCTTCCCCCAGTTCACCTTTGCAGAGGAGATAAAACCAAAATCTTTTACAGTTTGTGTTAAAACGTCTATGTCACTTTGTGTTCTTACCATCACAATGAGGTCATCTGCATAGACAGATAGTTTAAAAGGCCTATCACACTGGGGGAAGTACACACCATTTAATTTTCCTCTTAATTTGTGAAGCAGAGGCTCGATGGCCAGTACAACATACCAGAGAGAGAGCAGCCCTGCCTCACCCCCCTCTGGACGTCGAAAGGAGCACTCAGCCCGCCATTTACTTTAAGGATACTCGCAATGTCACTATAGAGGGCCCGGATCATGGCTATAAAGCCTGGGTTGAACCCAAAAGCAGACAGAGTCTGCCATAAGTACTGGTGTTCAACCCGGTCAAAAGCCTTTTCCTGGTCTATGGAAATAAGCCCAGTCTCTATACCCAATGAACTGGAGAGGTACCAAAACATCTTGAATCAAAGTGACATTGTCACTGATGAGCCTGCGGGGCACACAGTAGGTCTGGTCAGGGTGGATGATGGACACCATCACCTCTCTCAGTCTCAGGGCCAGAGCTTTGGACAGGATTTTATAATCCGTGCACAGCAGGGAGACCGGCCTCCAGTTCTTCAGGTCTTGTAGGTCTCCCTTCTTCGGCAGCAGGGTGATGACGGCCCTCCTACAGCTCAGAGGGAGTCTTCCATCCTGATGACCTCGAGCAGGTCTGGTCTTATAATGGACCAGAAGGACTTATAGAATTTGGCAGGAAGGCCGTCTATCCCTGGAGCTCTGCCACTCTCCAAGCTGTTTACTGCAGAGAGCAGCTCCTGTGGGGTCAACCCTGCTGCCAGCTGCGAGTTGGCCTCTGTGCTGACCTGAGGGAGACTACTGAGGAAACTGCTGTGCACATCTGGATTATCTGACCATTCACTCTTAGAGGTTTCTGTAGAAACCGGCAGCAAACTTCCTGATCCCAGACGAGTCTGAGACTTCAGAGCCGCTACCCGTTCGTAAAGAGTGAATGATCTTCCTTTGTCCATTTTTCTGCTCCAACCCGAAGAAGAACTGGGAGGGGGCGTCCATCTGCGATATATTCAGGAACCTCGACCTGACCAGCGCCCCCTTTGCTGAAAAACCCAGCAGGTTGGCGATGGCCGACTGTTTGGACTTGAGGGAGTTTAAATGCCCTCGATCTCCTGCAGAAGCTGCTAGAGACTGTAGTTCTTCTACCTGACTCTCCAGATCCTTCATAGACCGGGTTAAGTCCCTCGTGACATTGCTAGAACTGCATGCAGAGCTGCTTGGTTTGGGTCTTTCCGAAGTCCCACCACTGCTGAATGTTGGCAAAGGCAGGTCTGCTCTCCCTGTGTGAAAACCAAAAACACTTAAAAGCAGTTCTAAAAGCCTGGTCTTTTAAAAGAGCCGTGTTAAAATGCCAATAGGCGCATTTTTTATAAAAACAGAGCAGAAGACGAGACAATGGTCAGTGAAACCCACAGGCTGAATAAAACACCCCTTAAACATATTTAAATGGTGTTTAAAACAATAAATGCGGTCCAGTCTGGCCAGAGATAAAAGGTTCCCCCTTGTGTGGCTCCAGGTGTACTGCCAGTGGTCCCTGTTAAAAACCCTCCACAGGTCAGACAGCTCATGGGTTTCTATTAGCTGTCTGATCCTGTGGGATGAAGCAGCATGTGGCTCAGGATGGTTCCTGTCCAGGTTTGGATCAACTGTGCAGTTAAAATCCCCCCCTAAAAACAGAAAATCATTCCCTCCACAGTCTCTAACAGTATCACTTAAAATGTTTAAAAATGCCACCCTATCCACCCCACTGGTGGGCGCGTAGACATTTAAAAACACAAGCTTTATTTTCTCATATTGTGCCTGAACTTTCAATAAAACACCTGGGATTATTTCCTCAGTGATAAAGAAAATGGGTAAAAAGTTTTTGGTGAATAAAATCCCCACCCCTCCGCTCAGACTGGATTTGTGGCTTAAAACGACCTCCCCATTAAAAGCCCTCCTCCAGTCACTTTCATTGTCTGCTGTGCTGTGGGTCTCCTGCACCATCATCACGTCTATCCTCTTCAACTCCATCAACTTATAAAGAGATGCTCTTTTAAAATCAGCCCTGGCTCCGTTCAATTTTAAAATGTGATGTTAAAATCACACATTGATGGAGAGAAGCTTAAAAAGGGGATGACAGTGAAAAAACATGTCAGTAAATAAAAACACAGGATGTTGTTCTTCATTACTGATTTGTGCTTTTATCTTAGAAACAAGTTTTCTGAGCCGGAAGACCTCCCGGTCCGAGAGCCCGTCTTTGGACTGGCCAGACTTCCTGGTGAGAGGGCGAGCCGACTGAATGAACAGCTTCAGGTTGGAAAAGTGCTCCTCTACAACAGGATACAACAGGAAGTCTGGCTCCTTTTGTAATCCCTAAAAACGTAAAATTTTTTCCATAGAGTACGGAGTCTGCTGCTCCTCCCGAGTCAGGCAGAAATCACTCTCCGACTCGGCTGTTCTTTTCGATGCTGACTCGAGGCTCCCTGATTCAGATGTTTTTCTTTTTTCTGAAACTTTTAACAGATCATCATCAGACATGTCATCATCCATCAGATCCACACACGTTGAAACATGTTCATTTACGTTTGTGTCAACAGTTTAATTTTCGTCATTATTTTGCAACGGTGCATTTTTTTTCGGCCACGACCACCGGTACCGACACCGCGGGGGCCGCGGGACCCGGCACAGCCACCACCACGGGGACTGCTGCGGGCCGGCCGGGACGGCCGCCGGCATCGGCCGCCGGCATCGGGCACCACCACGGGGACCGCCGCAGCACCACCGCAACGGAAGCAACGGTACGCAGATGGGTAAAAATCAGAAGTCCCAGTACTGCGTACTGGTGAGTACCGGCCCAATTCAAGCAGCATTTGAGCACTAGCCCGATTCCCTCCTATCCGAGATAGGAGGGAATCCCCCGCAACGCATCCGAGGGTTTGCGGTTCTCTGGACGGAGTTTGGGTTCGCAGTGCGTAATTGTGGGTTGTGTTTGAGTGAGCTCCGAGGGCTTTTCAGACAGCCTTGGGGGCTTAAGGGCCGACAAATCGGTGGTGTTCAGGTGTGTATTTACCGTCTGGATTCCGAGCAGCGTGTCTTAGAGTTTTGAGTAAGTAAAATTCCGCTGCTGCTGAGAAACTAGTCCCTCAAAAAATGGATGATTCATGCAATGCGAGGTTAGTTTTGTGTCAAATATTATTCTATCAACACAGATATGTACATCGACAGTCTAGTGCAGCGGTACTCAATAGGCGGCCCCCGGGGCACATCTGGCCCGCCGGCCACCTATTTGTGGCCCCGGAACTATTATTTTTTCAGTATGTGTTTTGGTTGGGTCAACACATGTATCAGGACTTGTCTCCATGCCAACGATACACAGACAGCCTGTTATTGGTTCGCGCTGTGAGCATTTTTTAGTTTCACTTTCATTTTTTAAGCGGTTCGCATATTGCCACTTTGCCAGTAGGAGCATAGATAGATAGCATAGACGGGAAAAAGATTACATGAAAATTGCGTGTTCCAAGTTCTCTGCCTAAAGAAAGGTGGGCAGTGAAAATCGCCAATTTAAAGAAAAATGGACTGAAAAGTTTGCATTCATTCTTCCTCCGACCAGCACAAGACCCATGTGCTTAATATGCCATGTCTGTGATGAAGATTCCAATTTGAAGCGGTGATTATGAGACAAAGCATACACATTTTGAAGAAACATATCCTCAAAATTCAGAGATAAGAACAACAAAGATTTTTTTTCTTTTTTTTTCTCCATATATTTGTATTTTCATCCTAGTTTGTATTAACTGGACCTCACATAATATAAATAGACCGAAATAAGTCAAAGCATTTCACCACAGGTGGCCGCTGAGTGCGGACATGAACACACGTTATGGAACTTTTAACCAAAGAGACCCATTCCGCTGTAGCGGAGGTGTGGGCAAGCCGGCTGCAGCCGTCGCAGACCGCGCTGTTTAGCGCTGCTAGAAGCGGCTCTTGAAAACTGATACCGCTATGATTTAGGTCACGTGATATGGTCGCGACCCTGTGACGTATTTGTAGTCGGCTGCTAAGCAAAACAAATTTTAGCCATCATGCATCGCTTCAACCCACATACAATGCGTTAGGTACATCGGGTCGAAATCACCCGCTGAAATCAGAGCGCAGCAGGATTTGACTAGATTGACGTCATTACCTGCAACTGCGGGGATCTGGCTTCTCAGGTTGCCAGAGATGGCAGCAGCGGGAGGGTAGAATGGGACGCCGGTGGAGGTTGGGACTGCACTTCCCAGAGTTCTGCGCGGGATAGAGACGCCGTGTCGGAGTGACGTCTTCGGCCCGCGTCGAGGAGGAAGCGGCCGGTTCCCGGGATGTAAAACACGGCGGCCTGGAGAGAAGAGCTGGAAGGTGAGCTGTAGCGGCCTCTAAGCTTTGGATCCTGGAACTCATGCTGGAAATGGATAACTGGGTGGAAGACAGCGCTGCCATGATGGCGTCGTTTCCCGGAGCTGCAGAGGCGACTGCTGAAGTCGGGGCTCGAGCTCTTTTGGCCAGCGGGGCAGCAGCTGGAGCGAATGCTGAGTTCAGAGAGCTGTGTTTGCGTTTGCTGAAGCTTTCCGAGGAGCGGAGACAGGAGTCCTGGTGTGACGGTCCGACCGGAGCGGTAACATCGTTGGCAAACAGAAACTCCAGCGGCTTTGGAATCGGCCAGTCATCGAGCAATGGGACGTCTGTGGCGTTACCTTGCCTGCGGGCGAGAGCTTCGACGGAGAGATGGAGCCCTCTCATCGTCGTAGATTTTGTAATTTTTAAATCTATTTTTATGTTCTTGACTGCAGTACTTTGCTTTATTGTGTATTCTTCGTAATTATAGTGTGCACTGAACACCAAGGCAAATTCCTTGTATGTGAAAACATACTTGGCAATTCTGATTCTGATTCTAAAGGTGGTCCTTAAGGCAGATTATGACCTCAGACTACAGGTACCTTGGCCAGAGATAGAAGCTGAAAAGGAAATAAAGTTACGGCAGTTAAAAGTAGAAGCCATGAGAATTTCTTCTGGACAGATATTACCAAGTACAACTGACATCCTCACCTTCACATAGCAAAATGTCACACTGGCAAATGAGCAAACATTCATTGATTGTGGAGTTATTAATCACAGATTGATATTGCCAAATTTAAGGAAACTGTATTCTTTTCTTTAAAAGGCTGCTGTCTGTGGTTATTGCTGTGTGAACATGGTGATAACAGCTGGTTGTGAGGGTCAGAGTTCGGACTCTGTCCTTTACGTCCCATGAGTGTAAAGTGGTTTATAAATACCGGCATTCTGAGTGACTCGATTAACAGATTGGTTATTGATCCCTGATCCCAGGGTTGTGCCCCAGCATTATCGATGGATATTAGTTTTACTATTTATATTGATAATTTGATGGATATAATTGTCTCTGATCACTAACAAGGGAACCCGCTCCTTCGTACATTTCTTAATTTTGATTCATCAACTACATGATTAGACACCATTTGATTGAAAAAATGCTCTACATATGCTGTCTGTATGTTAAGTGTGATGACAAATAGGTAAGCAGATAAGCTTAGTTGGAGATGGGTTTTTGGCATTTTGCATGCACTTTTTGTCATGTAAGTGTGGCTGGAAAGTGGAAAAAATAGTGAGGATCACTGTCCTAAAGCATACCATGCTTTATATGTATTTGACTCTGAATTAACCACCATTTACTAAATGCACATGGTGTTGTATTGAAAACTTGAAACTAGAGATTGAGACCATAAACTAAATGTTTACAATGGGCCTCTTTCACCAATTTATTCCTGTTTTTTCTTAATTGTGTTGTTTAGAAAGGTCAGAAGAAAAGTCCACGTCAGATTCATGACATGAATTCATGCCACAGAAATGTGGGCACTGTGTGTGAGCCATGTGAACACAGAAATCGCAGACAGAACATGAGAAGAAAAGCTTCAGCAAAAGTAAAGAATGGTGAAATGGAAATCTAAAGAAGGTGGGTGACCAGACTCCAAACGCAAGAATAACTTGAGTAATTCTGAGGTAGCCGAATGCTGCAGGAAGTGAACAGCAAAGCAGCCGTTAGATTCTGTCGCATCAGTAGTGGATATAAAATAACACTAAGACAAGATGCATGGGATGCTGTTACTCCTTCAGTGAATGCTGTATCCAGAGAAGGGTGCAAAACAGATGAGTCAAAAAGAAACAGTTTGATGTCAAATCTTAGGGGGAAAAATTGCCTAAAGCACCGTTCACATATATCGCTACTCGCCCAACGCACCTCGCTTTCTCCCTGAATTGTACACGCTGGCAAAAAAAAATGAACTGCCGCCAGTACAATGTTGTTGTTGTTGCTGCTATTAGCTCAGAAATTTGTGTGGAAACACCTTTCCACACCTGTCTGTCGTTGAACCTAATCAGCCCTGTGTATTTAGTCTGTGCGTTTCTGTTCTGCCTTTGCTTGGTCGTCTTGTGTGATCCCGGATGTGTGTCCACCACCTGATCTATCCTGCCTGTGTCTGCTGGTCATTGTCTTCACTTTGGATTATTGTTTGTAAGTTTTTGTCTATGCTTTGGATTATCTTGTTCTTTGTTTTTTCAGTGTTTTTGCCCGTGCGGCCTCCCTTTTTGGACTTTGCCTTTTGTAAGCTTATTATTTAAATAAACTTTTTTTTAATAAACCTTTTGCATTTGGGTCCATACCTCCTTCCTTCATAGTACACCACATGACAGAACGACCAAGCCAAACATGGACCCAGCAGATATTTTTGCTTAAGAGAGTGATCGCCTTGACGCAATCTATCCAACTCCATCTCCAACGCTTCCGGAGAGAGTATAGGCATGCTGTAAGCAAGGAGGATAGGGCTTCAGCCCTGAGGGAGGCATGAAGGGACGTTTGCTCGAAGCCATGGGTGTGGTGCTCATTGCCCGCCTGGGCCAAGGACTTCCTGGCTACTCCTAATCCCCAGCCTACCCTAGTCAAGCAACCACCTAGCTCCAGCCATGACCCATTCCTGGGAACTCGCCTAGCACAGGGAGGGCCGAGGAGCATCCAGTTGGCTAGCCGCTACTTGGCTAGCCTACAGCCCTCTCGCAGGAGAAGGCAAAGCTCGGGGAAGCAAGACTTCCCAAAACGGCCCAATGACACCCAGCCTGTTTTGGTGTCGGGGGTCCTGGCTGACACCAAGCCTGTTCTGGTGTCCAAGCCCATTCCTGTCCCAATGGAGGTCCATCCGTCACCAGTCCCGACGGTGTTCCGTCCGTCACCAGTCCCGATGGAGGACCGTCTGTCACCAGTCCCAGCGGAGGCCCGTCCGTTACCAGTCCAGGCGGAGGCCTGTCCGTCACTAGTCCAGGCGGAGTCGCTGCACCGCAGGAGCCTGACCCGTCTCCTGTCCCTCCATCGGCGGTGCCTCAGCAGTCTGCAGCCCAAGCCTCACCGGAGTCTCGGCAGCCTGCAGTCCCAGCCACAACGGAGTCTCAGCAGCCTGCAGTACCTGCCCGACCTGTCAAGCGGCCCACCTGGCTTGGTCTCCCTCCTGCCCAGCCTCCCTAGCAGTCCCATCCACCTAGTCGCCCTCCTGCCCGGCCTCCAGAGCCCCTGCTCCAGGTCCCTTCCATCCACCCTGCTTTTCCTGAGCCCTGGTTTATTTAGTCTGTGTGTTTCTGTTCTGTTTTTGCTTGGTCGTCTTGTGTTATCCCGGATGTGTGTCCACCACCTGATCTATCCTGCCTATGTCTCCTGGTCTTTGTCTTCGCTTTGGATTATTGTTTGTAAGTTTTTCCCCTTGTTTACCTGCATTTGGGTCCTAACTTGAGTGAGCAGGTTTTGATATATAATGAGCGCGCATGTGCGAGTGTTGAGATGTGAATGATGCCTCGATAAAGAGTCAACAGCACATCTTGGTCTCTGGTCAATTTCTTATATAACTACTAAAGTACAAGACATGGTGTCAGAAGTGACCGTCCTCACCTCTGACATTCAATAGTCGCTATATCTTTAGACACCTCCGAAGCTCGCTGTCTAAAGATATAGCGACTATTGATGGGATTGCAATCGCCTCAAATGCTACTGTAAGAAACCTTGGAGTTATATTTGGTCAGGACCTGTCCTTTTACTCGCATATTAAACAAACCACAAGGACAGCCTACTTTCACCTGCGTAACATTACTAAAATTAGGCCAATGCTGTCTCAAAAAGATGCAGAAAAACTCATCCATGCATTTGTTACCTCAAGGCTGGACTATTGTAATTCTTTATTATCAGGCTGTCATAATAAATCTCTTTAATCTCTCCAGCTGGTCCAGAATGCTGCAGCTCGTGTTCTGTCTAAAACCAGAAGAAGGGATCACATTTCTCCTGTATTAGCTTCTCTGCACTGGCTCCCAGTAAAATCCAGAATCTAATTTAAAATCCTTCTCCTCACTTACAGGGCTCTTAATGGACAGGCACCATCATATCTTAAAGAGCTCATTAAACCCTACTGTCCTCCTAGAGCACTACACTCTCAGAATAAAGGGTTACTTGTAGTTCCTAAAGTCTCCAAAATTAGAACAGGGGCCAGAGCTTTCAGCCATCAAGCGCCTCTTCTGTGGAACCGTCCTCCGGTTCTGGTTCGTGAGGCAGACACTGTTCCCACATTTAAGAGTAGGCTTAAAACCTCTCTCTTTGACACCACTTATAGCTAGGGCTGGCTCAGGTTTGCCCTGAGTCAGCTCTTGGTTAAGCTGATATAGGCCTAGACTGCTGGGGGATTATAGTGACACACTGAGCCTCTCTCTCTCTCGCGCTCTCTGTGTGTATGTTCCCCCGGAGTCCCTGTGCTCTCTTGCCTAGCAGGTCTCCCTGGACCGTGGTGGAACCTGAACCAGACTGTACCGATGTTGTGCTCTTCTTTGCCTCTTACTGCCAGTATTTTTAATTAAAGTAACTGACTAAAATCGGTATTTCTACTGTCACTAACTTGACTGCTCCCGGGATCACTCCCGGGAGTCTGGCTATGCTCTCTGGTCCAGCAGAGTCCACTGAGGTCCTGACCGATGCAGACTGCTTACTGGCCTGACGCTGGAAACACCACATTGTAGCTCCACCTGCCCGCTGTGTGACTGCTCAACTACTCCTGCTTTTTGTTCTACGGCGACGTGGTCGGGATGGATCCATCTCGGCGTGGCTGTCCCCTGCTGCCATGGACTACTACAGTTGATACTATTGCTTCTGTTAACACCACCACTACTGTTAATGCTACTACTACCATACTACCAACACCAAATGCAGTTGGAACCCAAGGGCCCAGGCTGCACGAGATTTCTGCCTAAAAGCCTATTACGGCAGCTTTTTCTCGCCACTGTCGCTGTAACGCTTGCCCTTGGGTGTTGTTGGGACTTTGAAATTGTGTTGACTCTTGAAATTTTGAGCGTATTCTAGTCCTGCTCAATATGTTAAGTGTCCTGAGATGGCTTCTGTTGTGATTTGACACTATAAATAAAACTGAATTGAATTGAATTGCAACTACCCGATGCAAGTGACCGGGATATTCGTTGCAGTCTGCCGATGGGAAGATAACTTTTGAAATCACTGACTCGAGTGAGCTAGCAGAGCTAAGGTGAAGCTAAGTTGATGCAACGTCAGTCAATGATACAGAGGTGAGCTTTCGGAAGGTAAAGCAGGATGGATTCTCTATTTTCGATTAGTCCACCGGAAGCATTTGAGTTCGGAGGCGTCGGTAGTTGGCCAAATCGGAGCAGACGTTTTGAAAGATTCCACATAGCGGCAGGACTTGATACAAAAAGTCAGGAGTATCAAGTGAACTCGCAAGTGTAAGACCCAGACAAACCGACAAGAGTGTCATCAGACGCCTCTTCGTATGGGTTTGGAGGGGTCCTGTCGCAACTTCAAGACTCAGGAGATTGGAGGTCAGTGGCTTAAATATCCCACAGTATGACGGAGACACAGCACAGATATGCCCAAATTGAAAAGGAGTCACTTGCAGACACCTTGGCCTGCGAAAGATTTCAGACTTACCTCCTGGGTCTGCACTTTGTGATACGAACAGATCACAAACTGTTAATTAGTCTCCTCAGCTCAAGGCCGCTTGATGACTTCCCACCTCATATCATGCGATTTAGGCTACGATTTATGCATTTTTCCTACATGATCATACATGTACCAGGAAAAAATATAGTAGCAGCCAACGCTTTATCAAGGACGCCACAACAGTCTACGGCAACAGAGTTAGACCTTGTGCTTCAGAATAACATGAACGCTCATATCCAGGAGGTCATTTAGCAACTCCCAGCCTCACCTGAGAAGTTGCTACAAATAAGGAGAGCTCAGGAGGAAGACCCCGTGTAAGCAGCTGTCCTCCCAGATCCACACAGGGTGGGAAAGAAACAGTTCTGCACCACAGTTAAAAACCTTCTGGCAATACAGAAATGACCTGCTGATGGTGGATGGCGATCAAACGAAAATGCCAGTGTGTTTTGTTCCTGAAGGTGCTATTGACAACATTGATAACATCCAGCTACTAGATGTCGCACCCGCGCTCCCCCCTTCCATTGCATTCATGTCACAACACAGCTGTTGCTCCAAGCGTATGCACCCCCAATGGGTTGCCAGTGTTGGTGTTAGCTAAAAGCTAGCTGTAACGATATCCTACCGGTCCAGAAGAAAAGTAGCCACCTCAGCGTTTTCAGTCCTTGAAACTCCTTCAGCTGACTCTGACGATCAAACACTGAACCAGCGTTCACTCTGGTCTCGCTCCTCCTTCTGTCACTTAGCACTTGGGACCATCAAACTCAGCCATTTTTCCGTTTTTTCCACACTAACTGGCAACCCCAAAGACACGTGCTACCAACGCTGTTATGCTATTGGCTCACAAGCCCTGCTAGAAACTGCAGCCACACGTCAGACATCTACACAGAGGTCAACAAAACATTCCTACTGGCCGACAATTTTTTTTAAAAATATTAATTCCCAATCAAAAATGTTTTTTCATGAGAAGTGATACTTTTGATTCTGTACCTTTCTAAAAGCTCTGTGAATTAATTATTTTTTAAATTATTCATCACATAAAAATGTTACCAATATGACCTTTAACATTACTATCAACCACACAAGATATGTTTGACAGACTAAACTTTTATTATGATCTAGCAGGGCCGCCCCTGCCTACACGCAGATCACGCACAGTGCGTAGGGCCCCGCGATCCAATAGGGGCCCCGTTTTGCACAAAGGACGCGCATATGCACAGCCGTGGGGCGCGCTACCAGATAAGCTGTCAGCGCGAGGCTGGAGAAGAGAGAGAAGACGCCTTTTTTTTTTGTAATCTGACACCACACGCGCCGTCACTGCAATGATTGACAGCAATCGATCTGACCAATCACTGGTCAGATGCACATACGCTGCAGGCACTTGTCAAGCAGCTGCAGGTGAAGACGTGATGGCTTTGAAAACAACCTACGAGTCAGGCACGAACAAGAGGGGAAAAAAGCAAAACAAGAGGAAACTCGTGCTTTTCTCGAAGGTTTGTTGAAGTTAGTGCTTAGCCGTAATAACGGCGCCGTTAACGCCGGTATTACGCTGTTTATAGTGTTAACGGACATTAACGGCGCCGTTAATTAACGACGCCGTTGATGTCCGTTAACGCTGTTAAAATGCTAACAGCACTAGTAAAAATGTAAAACCCTGTGGCATAAGCAAGAACTAAACCTCCATGCTCAACATGCTTGTTTTGCAGTGCCTGAAAGACTCAAAGGTCTGACTGTAAGTTTTTTGTAGACACAAGTTGAAGTTACTGTTAACTTTTAGTTGTTCTTTGTGACTCAGATTTATTTATTTTATTCAGTGTGACATTATTTTTCCTGCCTGTTAATTTACTTTGAAGTTACGTTTACATTTTACTCACTCTTTGTGAGTCAGCTTTATTTATTTATTTAATGGGCTTTATATGCACAGCTCCACTACTTCCTGAAATAAGCCAGCTTGTTTATTTCCTGTCTTACATTATTGGACAAACTGATTAATCCAGGTGTGCCTGACCATTGTTGTGAGGTCAGACACACCTGGATTAATCA
This sequence comes from Chelidonichthys spinosus, assembly GCA_029853015.1. NCBI lineage: Eukaryota > Metazoa > Chordata > Actinopteri > Perciformes > Triglidae > Chelidonichthys > Chelidonichthys spinosus. The sequence continues at coordinate 1,052,959 of CM056826.1, forward strand.
ATTTGTTCTTACTAATAAAGGTTGTCAAGTTCAATGGCATTTCATTATACTGTCGTTTTGTACCTAATATACATTTGGGATTTGGTAGGGTCGGATGGCGGTGGGGGCGGGGGGGGCCCGAAGAAATGTTTTCGCTTAGGGCCATTTTGGTCAGGGGCAGCCCTGTGATCTAGCAATATATATAAGACTCACATAGGAAATTAGCATTTTCTACTTAAAGGTCATATTGATAACATTTTTATGTAAACAAATAATTTAAACGGTCATACTCTGGTGAAATCAAATGTCCACAAGGATGTGTATACTCAGCTTGGATAAGTGTTAAAAATGTGTGCAAAAATGGTTCTATGAGGAATGATGTTTGGAAATGGTGTCATAATTGTCACCCAGATTGAATTCATGTGGTCGTCTTCTGATTGAATGAATGCTGATCCCCAGCAGAAACGAGAACACCACATGATGACAGATGTCACACCACAGTTTAACAGGAACAATACATACAACATTGCCACAAATTATTTGGAAAATGTGATGAATATAAGACGTCTAGCTTCAAGTCTTTTTCCCTGGTCAGACTTTTGAATACAATGAAAAAATACCATGAATAGAGTTAAACCATTTAGACACAAAACGCTTTAAAACAATTTGTTTTTGTGTTAACATGTGTTGATAATGAGATGTGAGCATTAAAGTTAAGCCAAAGTTTAACATTAAAATTTTCACTTCTGTGTAATAATTGAATTGTGTTCCTATCACTGAGAGGGATGATTGTCCAAATGCTGCTCTGCATTATAGTTGTGCTTGGTTGAGCCCCTTGTCATTTTTCCTACTGGTGTACGTCTTTTTAATTAACTGAAACACTGCTTCTGGGGCCATCATTTAACAGAAGTGCATACTTTGTGGAAATCCTACTTAGATACATGTTATAAAAAGTTATATTTCATGTATCTAGAATGGAATTAACAAAACAGTACAGGCTTGTAAATCACAACATAAAGACGGACACAACACAAGGTTAACTGCAACAGAATGCAACATGACTGAAAATATGAAGGAACGCAAAGAGGCATTTCTTGTGGCAGAGAGCTGAGAGTGAGACTGAGCAGAATAAGAGCCAGCTATATAGCCTGCTGGAGGACTTTGCTCTTCTTGTTCCTCCTTCACAAAAGGAGCAGATACCGGTCCTGCTGCTGGGTTGATGTCTGTGGAAGAAACTCTTCAGGTCCAATTCTGTGGCTGGTTCAAATGAGGTTTAATCACTGACAGTGGAGAACAGAAATTCACAGTGTATCTATGAAGATCCAGTCTGTGGAATGGCCTGGCTGAGTTGGATTTATACAGAACAGTTGAGAGAACAAAAGGGAAGGCGTCATGAGTGGATTTGCATTGAATCAGCACATGTCTCTCTGCAGAGGAAGAGACATCTGTTGATATCTACAAGGTGTGACCGTTCTCGGGAGAGCTTGACGATGTCACTACAGGGGTCACTCATCGGGCCGTGATCAAGGTATGAGAGATGAAGGTGTTTCGGAGACGGTCCAGGAAGGGGGACAGATCAAAGGGTCTTCTCATCAACATGACAAGGGTTACATACACTGGGCCTCATTTATCAAACGAACGTACGACCGAAAACCGTGTGTACGACCATTTCCACGCAAACTTCGGCATTTATCAATTTGGACGTAAGCGGAAGCTGCGATCAGATCTCACGTCAGGTCTGAGCTTGTGTACGCAAATTCGAGTCTGTGGATTTGCGGTGCAGCACAGCAAAATCTGGCGTAAAATAATGAACAAACCTCAGCTGTCATTAAGCATAAGCAGTCACATATTTAGAACAGATCAAAACGGATTATTAAAACGAAAACGTTTCTTTTAAAGCCCATGTTTTTACTGATACCACTTTCAAAACATTAAACAATAGGATAAATAGCCTAAGATGACAACTAATTATTACACATTAAAATGTGAAAGAATCATAAATACAAGCAGAAACGTGTGTTTGCAAATTAACTAATGGCAACAATGTGTAATTGTTTTTGTTTTTGTCCGATGGGTGTGACAGAACTGGAACAAAAATGAAAGCACCTGTTGAGATAATCATCGTTCCACTGTGGTTGGTCAGATGTTTATTCATTCCCCTATTTAAACAGATGCTTTGACAGTTATCAAGTCTTGATGATGGCAGACTTGCTTATTTTGGAGGAACAATACGCGCGTGTCAGACGTGAGCGCGTTTTCAGGGACCGCAGGGATCTCTGTGTCACCGCCACCACTTATGCCACAGATCGACTCCGACCCAATTAAGCAGGAAATTTTTTCCTCCGTCCCCGTCAAGATCAGGCTGGAGTCTGTTTGGCCTCCTCCAGTCTGCCTGATGCTGCGTTTAAACGCAGCAACGCGTTTCTTGGTGGCCAGCTTCATATCCGACCATTTTTTCTTGACCTAAATGTAAAGAATTGTTTTGATCAGTTAGCAGACATAAGCTTTTAGGCTGCGGATGAAAAGATTCATTTAAGTCGTTAGGCATGGGTTAAGTTATTGAGAATTATATTCAAACCTCAGCTGGAGTCCGTTCCTCTGCGGCAACGCTGTTGACTGCCTTATCTTTTTCTAGACAGCGTTTTTGTGAGCCCCTTTTATGCCACCCTTCAGGCTGCCAAAAAGCACTGTCTTGTTGTGTTCCACCTCCGATGTCAGGATGCCGATCTCCGTGTCAGAAAAGTTTCTTTTCTTACCCATGTTTCGTCTCTCCATGTTTGACCTCAGTGGGCGAGGCCTCCGAAACAGGAATATTTATGGGCGTAACATGTTAATGATGATCGAATTCAGCCGCCGCATTTATCAAGGCCCGCTCATTCGTACGCTGAGATTGGTCAGATACGAACGTTTCATAAATCGCACGTGTGTCCTGTCGTAAGACCAAATCTGCGCTCAGATCTGCGCGCGTTTTCACGCAAGATTGATAAATGAGGCCCAATGAGTGCAGCTCAGCAAGACATGTGATGTTCCCGAGAGAAACATTAAAACAAAACAAATAAGAAAAATTAAGGTAACACATTTTCTTCTACAATTCCCCATTTTGTCCTATAGGACAACAGTAAATACACAAGAAAATGTAATCAAGTGAAGTAAGAAAATTACAATACATCAATTCTACACAATTCATCGAAAACATCAGGAAATAATTCTTTAGGTACGTTGTGAGTAGTTCGTTGAATCATCATTTTAGTAGTCACCTTAGCTGTAATAATTTTACACATTGCTCTGATACAGGAAAAAATAACAACAAAAAATATAAAACAGATTAAACCAACAAAAACATATTGAACTATATTTGTACCCCAATGACCAATGAGTGTTTCTAACCATTCAAAAGGGCTACTAATATCGCTGGTGTGCACTTCATCAGCAATGTGTTTAACATGTGCAATGACATCAAAAAGGCTAGCATTATAATCTGACACATAAGTACAACATTCAACACCAATCACTTCACAAGTACCACCCTGGGATGCTAGATAGATAGTCTAAAGCTGCTCTATTCTATAAGGCAACTAGACGGGTTGCAGCCAGCTCTTTTGATAAGGGAGACAAACCTAGGGAAGTGGTATTAGCTAAATCCTCTATACGTTTGGAAAGATCTCTTATCTGATTCAGGGAAGACAATACACCATAACTGGGAATAAGCATGCCGAATAGACGGCTCGAATATGTCTGTGAGCGGGTGATTAACACATCTCGTTTTGTAGGCAATTTATCCACAACTCGCATTGCTGGGACTACGTAGCCCAGGCCACACACTCCACAACCCTTAGGAAGATATTCATATGCTTTTTGTCCACATATCCAGTACATTCCCTTTCCCAGCTGGACAGAACAAAAAGAAGCCGCTGTGGCTAACCTAGAAAAGTTAATGTCAAGTGTCTAACAAGCTGTAGGTGAAGGGCTGTAGTCCGAAGTCCATATTCTGGGAGAACTTCTTGGTATTGGATAAAACAGCGAGTCACAGTTGGAATGTCCCATGTCATGACCAACTCCGTTAGCTTTAATGCACCACTTTAATGGTCGTGGGATTACTCTAAGAGGGATGGCAGCAGGGACATCAGTGCATGCCTGACACTTGCTTGTGGATGTTTTGCAAGGTAAAGGTCTCAGTTCAGGTGTAACTGGGCACAGTTCATGGGTGTAAGATGTGTGTGTATTTAGGTGAAGTAAATGTCACGTGTCACAGTCAGAAATGGGCAGAGCCATCAGGGGGAGGCCTTCATTTGTGCTATGTGGGATGAATCCACATACGTAACAATTGGTAGAATTTGAGCTGTGATAAGCTACCATCCTAGTCAGGTTTAGTTTAGTTTAGTTTAGTTTATTAGTTTATTATGTCGAAGACAATCCCAGTTAATCAACTGTATCAATAACAGTAAAAAGGGCAGCTTTAGCCAACATGGCTAATATCCTGCTGCAGTCCCCGGCCAGATGACAATAGGCACCCTAAAAAGCAAAACAAAAAACAAAAACAATATATTACAGCACATTGATTAAAGGAGAGCGTTAGGACAGCTAGGAGACAGGATAAATCAATGAAGATAGGAGAGAACAGTGAAACATCAGTACAATCATGCAGAGACAGCACATAATCGAGACATACAGAAGCAGCACATAAAACATAAAACATAATCACACAGCAGCAACATAATCACACATCAGCACATAAAGCATAATCACACATCAGCACATACAATCACATTCAGGAGTGCGGACAGACATCACGTACTGTATAGACAGGCGGCATCCATGATCATGACGCAAAATAACACAGCCATATGTTAGTGTGTGCAGGTGTAATTGTCGGCAAGCCATGTTTTTAACTTGGCTGTAAAAGTGGAGTATGTATGTGTATCTTTAATATGGGTGGGAAGTGAGTTCCAATTATGTATTGCTTTAACAGAGAATGATAACTGACCAAATGTACTTTTCTTGAGTGGGACTGATAAGTCACCACGTGTGGTGCTTCTAGTGATCTGAACAGTGCTGCGTTGGTTTATGAGTGAGTTCAGTGGAGGGGGAGCTAAACCATGCAGGATTTTAAAGACCAGACAGATGTTCCTGTATTTTATGACATCTTCCCAACTCAGAAGCTTGTATTTGTGTAGGATGGTACAGTGATGTGAGCTGTTCAGTTTCTGGTCCAAGACTTTAAGGGTCTGCTTATACAAGATTTCCAATGGCTTCAATGCTGAGCCATTGGTTTGTCCCCAGCTTGTGAGGCAGTATGTTAGATGCGACATGACCATGGCATTCACATATAATTTGGCAGCATTAAAAGTCATTGTGTTTCTTATATATTTAAAGTTTGCTAAACTGAACCTAACTCTTTGACTTACTTTTTTTATGTGCTTTTTGAACGTTAAATTGGAGTCAATAACAATTCCCAAATATTTGACCTCTGACACAATATCAATATTATGACCTGAGATTGTTATATTTGGCAGAATGTTACATTGCCTTTTAGTAAAAAACATTCCTACAGTTTTTTTTAGATTAAGTTGGAGGCAGGAGCAGTTTAGCCATTTAGAGATCTGCTCTAGCGCTGAAGTGAGTTTAGCAGCTGCCAACTGTTTAGTCCTGGCATGCACATACATTACAGTGTCATCTGCATATAACTGGGTTTCCACATCAGGACAGACAGATGGCAGGTCATTAATATATAAAGAAAACAGTAGTGGACCAAGGATTGACCCTTGTGGTACTCCAGTATACAACTCAAGAGCTGGAGAAAGTTGGTTGTTAACAGCGACATGTTGACATCTACCAGTCAGGTAAGATTCAAACCAGCTACGTGCTAATGGAGAAAAGTTGAAAGAGGATAGTTTGGCCAGGAGGACCTTATGGTTGACTGTGTCGAAGGCTTTGCGCAGGTCTAAGAACACTGCACCAACAACACCTCCTTTGTCGACCATAGCTCTGACCTTTTCTAAGAAAAGGCAGTTGGCTGTTTCAGTGGAGTAGTTGGCCCTAAAGCCAAACTGCATAGGATTAAGATTAAATTGACTGGTGTTCAAGAAGCTGCTCTGATACCCACTTTTCAGCAACCTTGGATACTACAGGTAAAATGCTAATTGGGCGATAGTTACTGATGTTCTGGGGGTCATCTGATTTAAAAATAGGAGATACAATTGCAGTCTTCCATGCACTTGGAAATGCTCCCTGCAATATTGATAGATTTATGATTTGTGAGATAGGAAAGGCTAGATGGTCTTTTAGAGATTTGAGCATTGCTGAATCCATCCTATATATATCCTTGGCCATTGAAGTTTTAAAAGAATTAATTATTGCCTTAGTTTTTAGTTCAGAAATAGGTTGAATAAAAAAAGAGGATTTACTATTATCAATTTTAATGATGGTTTCTGTTACTAAAGGAAATGTTTGTGCAATCTCAGTCACAGAGTCAATAAAATATGTATTAAAAGCTGAGGCAATTTTTGCTGGATCTTGTATTAGCTTGTCATTTATTTTCAGCTCTATCTGTCTATCTTAGGCCTGTGGTTAATTCCCATTAAATTCTTAATTTGTTCCCAAATCAGTTTAGTATTACCTTTTGCCTCATTAATAATTGTTATAAAAAAGTTGGCTTTGGCATTTCTAATGGCTTTCGTAACTTTGTTGCGTAACGAAGTCAACCTGTGCCTATCAATGATTAATTTCGTTTTCAGAGCTCTTTTCAGCGACAGGTCTCTTTCTTTCATCAAATTAAATATATCATTATTGAGCCAGGGAAGTGTATTGTTCTTATTTTCCCCCCTGTTTTTGACTTTTCGAGTGAACTCCTTGATTAAATTGTCTTACTTGGTTGCAAACAATCTGCAGTCTGCTTCCACATTGTTCCTGTTTAGTATGTCTACCCAATTGGTCTGTTGCACTGCTCTTTCAAAATTTACAAATTCTCTCTTTGGGATTCTAAGTTGTTCCATAGGTTTGTAAGAATGATGGAAACGCTTCTTTGTAAGTTTTCTGGACATTAATATTAAATTATGATCAGATAGACCAGTGATGAAATTAAGTGTTTTGACAACTCTCTCGGGCTTGTTGCTGAATATTAAGTCTATCTGTGTCTGGGAAGACGTAGTTATTCTTGTTGGTCCTTCTAAGATTTGCATAAAATCTAAACCATCCATTATCTGTTTAAGGGCTTTTCTATTTGTCTTGTCAAGCCAGTTACAGTTCAGATCCCCAAGTAGTATTACTTCTTTTTTAAAATCACATGCTTGAAGCAGTTTTTTAAATGTGGTATAGAAATCATTATTAGAAGAAGGTGGACGATATATGACAATAAGCATGAAAGACATTTCAGGAGAGAGCATTACATTCAGTCCTAGACATTCTAAGTCATGATTAAAAGGCCAGCATATTTGTTGACATTTAAAATGATCTCTGATATAAATCATGACTCCACCCCCTCTGCCATTAGATCGATCTTGTCTAAAGATTTTATAGCCTGGCACATGCAATGCAGCTGATGGAGAATTGCTGTGTAACCATGTCTCTGACAGGCATAAGAAATCTAAATTAGAGTTTTCAAGAAGATGGTGGACTTGATCAGCTTTAGGGGTGAGGCTACGAATATTAATATGTCCTCCAAAAACACCTTTGGGTTTATGTTGCTGATCCCAGATCACCAAAGAATGATTAACAGTTTTGAAGAAGTTTAGTTTGCGGTGTTTTTTTAAAACAGGATTAATACTGTTTTTGTGCGCGTGGTTTTTCCTACTGACGCGGTGACTTCGAACGCAACGCCCGACCTGCAGTTCTGCTGGGAGAGGGAGTCACTCGGGTTTCCGTGTTGCGGAAATGCAAACACGTTTCCCATGGCTACCGCGGCTTCCCCTTCGCCTTGTGCGCCCACAGATAGACGATCCCTGGCTCCAACACCTCCGTCGCCCACGCCAATAGCCCCGAGCGCCCCAGGCCTCCGCTCCCCCGCTCCAACAGATCCGCCTCCCGGCCGGCGCACCTCCTCGAACCCGTCCTCGGTCCCCGGACAACAGACATGGGGCAGCAGATTAGGTTGATGTGTGAGTTCAATCACCGTGCTTTCACTGTGATAATCACCTACCTGAGAGACAGGGACTTTGCTTATCCCGTCTTTGTTGAGGATTCTGGTAGGGCCTGGGCACTGGTGTATATCTCCAGATAGCAGCAGGTAAAGTGTAATGATGATAAGATTGTTATTTTGCTGTTTACTTCGGATTACACTGTTGCGCTTGTGTTGGTGTTGGCCGGCAGTGGAAACAAATGCTTGCATCAGAGTGCATTTGCCGTAGCCAAAGTGCTTAATAGTGCCTCCATGAGCAGTAGGGTCACTAGTAGCTTCCTTTGCATTTAAAAAAGGACCTGTGTCTAGAAAGTTTAAAATTAATCCAAATGTTAAAAGCGCTAGGAGAGCTCCTGTTGCACCTGACCTGCCGGCTGCCGCCATCTTGTGTCCTGGTTGAAATAGGTGTTTGTGGAAATCTCCACACACGACCAAATGATAGTTCCACGACCATTTAAGTGGTGCATTAAAGCTAACGGAGTTGGTCATGACATGGGACATTCAAACTGTGACTCGCTGTTTTATCCAATACCAAGAAGTTCTCCCAGAATATGGACTTCGGACTACAGCCCTTCACCTACAGCTTGTTCGACACTTGACATTAACTTTTCTAGGTTAGCCACAGCGGCTTCTTTTTGATCTGTCCCAGCTGGAAAAGGGATGTACTGGATATGTGGACAAAAAGCATATGAATATCTTCCTAAGGGTTGGAGCTGAGTGTGTGGCCTGTGATGAAATAATTAAAGTTGCCTTCACCGTTCCCATGCAAATTAAATGAAACAGATTAATACAACATTGCAACACCAACACAGTTTCACCTAACCTAAACTAAGCCGGCATGTAGCTAAATAAATGTCCAAGGAAACTGTTATGATAACCCACTCACGACTATAAAGTCAGAGCAATGGTGCAGGCCTGTAGTATCACTTGTGATCGTGGAGACCGGAACCAAAATGTCTGCTTCGCGCCAATGCGCAACAAAGAAAACTCACTGCTAGCTGGTCGTTGTCCTCATCTCCGCTGTAGCAGCGCCGTCCTGGCAATGCGGGCAGCACGGGGTCCGCCGAGCAGGCTACCCGCTAGCTAAATCTCCCGATACTCTGGGCTAGCTCACGCCGAATTAGCCGTCCTCTCGCCGGTGAAACTCGAGCTGAGTCCTTCACCGCCGAAGCACCAACACTCCCAAATACAAAGTCACCCCTAGATACTCCTCTAACACACTGGCCATGTGTTCTAGCGCATCTAAGAGTAACGTGCCTTAAAACTCGGCGTTCTACCGAACTTTTTAGCCGCAGTGTCCAGCACTTCACTCTCGCGTCTTTTTCTTCCTCCTCCCCGTCTCGTTCTTCCGCTCGTCTCCTTCACGTCCGGCTTCCTGCAACAGGTCGAACTCTCACCCCGACTTCTGATTGGTTCTCACCCAATCCACACACATTACGTGAATTTAAACTAACATGTTTAGAAAACACGTCTAACAGTAAATAAAACAAAATAAAAATACCAAATGGAAATAGTGAAATACCCAAAATTCCCATAGGGCTACAGTTTGATTTACAAGGTAATTAATCTGACGTACATTATACCATAACTGTTTAAACTAACATCAACCTGTTCAGAGTTTATTAGCGTTACGTCATTGGCAACACAGCAGACTGAAAATAGGCTACATGTGTACAGACCAGACTGCTTCAGTGCTTTGGAAACCTAACATTACACTGTGTATGTGTGTTGTATGAATTATGCAGTTCATTCAGAAGTGTCAGAATGCTACAGTAATGCTGGGAAAATCATGCTGTTGTCATCATGCACACAATTTCTGTGACTATTGTGGAATCCCAATGAAGACAAAGATATTAATCATACTCCTTCCCTTTCTTCTATTTCAGAGCCCACTCAGCTATTAAGGACAGGGTCTGTATGAGTGCTGGAAATCCTTGGAAATGCTTCAATTGCAGTGATAAATTGTTGGATTTTGAATAAAGTGCTGAAAAGTGTTTGAAATTGTAGTTGCATTATTTTCATGTATTATAGCTTGATCAGTGACACAATTAGATACATTTTTTCCATCCTTATTTGTCTCCCTTTATGTAGAAGGCTCTCACTAAACATAATTGTGGTAATTTAAAGCAAACTAGCATCTGATTCGGTTAAGTAAAATAATCAGTTTGTACACAAACATAGCCAAACACTTTTGCTACACCTTAAATGTTCTTAAATTACTCCAATTTGTTTCAAGTAATACACTGACAATTTAGATTAAGTGTAATGAACATCTTGAGTAACAATATCTAGGAGAAGCGGAGCTGAGACATTGTCAATCCAGGTCAAATCCACCTCTGAGGTGGGATCCAAATGATCCTGAAATTTTGGTATCAAGCTGATCCAGATCTCTGCCTTACGTTTTGCAATACCCAAATCCAGATCTTCAGGATCGGGATTCTCTGGATCTGTGTTGAAATACCCAGTTTTCAGATCAGATCACGATTTAATCCAATCTGACCAGGGTAATCCAATCGGATCACTTTTGAAATACTGGGCGCAGGTATCACCTGCCTCATGCTATTTGTAGTGTCAAGGACACTAGCAGAACACCAAATTTCAAACTACTAAGGATAAGCAGAGAGCAATTGCCTGTGGCCACCACATGCAAAACCATTCCCTCCTTTCACACTCCCCCTCTGTCGCAGCAGTCAACGTGTCATCACCATCACCACCACCAGAACTATGTGATGAAGAACATTCTGTGTCAGTATACTTTAAACCATGTGGCAAACTCTCTGGCGTATTAAGTACTTTAAATTGCAAGGGGTTCCATTGTGGCAGGAGGCTCAAGGAGGTAGATGACAGTATCAGTGATTATCCAGAGAAAATAAAAAGGTAACAAGGAATACAACCAAAAATATATGCCTTAGGGCACATCCTTTTGTGAAAGTTGCACAGCTATTTTCAGATCTCTTCAGAAATGTTCAATCAAGGATGAGTCCTGGTTGTTCCAAACTTCTTCCATTTATGAATGATGGAGGCCACTGTGCTCACTGGGACCTTCAATGCTGCAGAAATATTTCTGTACTCTTCCCCAAGTCTGTGCCTCGATACAATCCTGTCTCAGAGGTCTACAGATAATTCCTTGGCTTCAACTCCATGGCTTGGTTTCTGCTGTCACATGCACTGTCAACTGAGGGACCTTGTGTGCGCCTTTCCAAATCATGTCCAATCAACTGAATTTACCACACATGGACTCAAATCAAGTGGTAGAAACATCGCAAGGATAATCAGTGGAAACAGGATGCACCAGAGCTCAATTTTGAGTGTCATGGCAAAGGCTGTAAATACTTGTGATTTTTTCTTTTTCTATTTTAATAAATTTGCAAAGATTTCAAGATTTCTTTGTGGAAAAACCTTTCAGATGCACTCCACAAAGGGAATTTTAGAGGTCCCATATTATGAAAAACAGGTTTTCTCTGGTCGTTGATTTTAGAAAACATGCTTCCCCTAACGATGTCACAACAATAAAAACACAACCGGTGCAATATGTGGATTCATACAAATACCTTGGAACAATAATTGATTCTAAACTGAATTTTGAAGAAAACTGTATTGCTGTGTGTAAAAAGGGACACCAGCGTCTTCACTGTCTGAGGAAACTGTTCTTTTTCCAGGTGGATAAAACCATAATGACCTTGTTTTATCGTGCTTTTATCGAATCTATTGTATCCTTTTCTTTGGTTTCATGGTTTGGAAGTCTCTCTATTAAGAACAGGAACTCACTCAATCAGGTGGTGAAATGGTCCAGTAAGTTAACTGGTGAATCTCAGCCGAACCCGGCCTCCCTGTACACTAGACAGGTACAGCGGATAACCGAGTCTATTTTAAATCACCGTTTGCACCCTTTGCACAAAGAGTTTCAGCTACTCCCTTCTGGAAAAAGGTTTTTAGTTCCAAGGTTTAAAACCAAGCGTTTTAAAAACAGCTTTGTTCCAGCTGCAATCACGCTGAAGAACAAGCTGTAGAAACTGCTATATTTGCACAACATTAATTTTGTATGTGTTATTTATTTATTTGTTGATTTTTTAGATCAATTTATCAGGGTTTTATTATATTTTAATTATGTTGGTCAGTTTTTAAGTGTCCAAATTTGGATTAGCACTGGAGCACTTTAATTGTTTCATCCACTGTACGTAACTGTCCCATTTTTTTTTTTTTGTGTGTGTGTGCATGTGTTGTCCTAACTGTGTGACGGAAGCCCACTTTTAAACTGCAACACAAGTTTACCTACGGGTACGAATAAAGTAACCTGAACCTGAACCTGAACCTGAACCACACCTATAAACTGGTCCTCCGTGAGCCTGTCAACTCCCAGAATGAAGAAAACAGGATTCAGCTCCTGTTGTTACGTAACAAAATGAGTCATTTGCATAGGTCGAACGTGACGCATGATGATAGGAGATATGAAGTTCGGTGTGTCCTGCAGTGCGACAGCAGTGAGATAGCGGTGTTTCACAATGGTTGCATTTCATTTTTAATGACAACGTGGCGGCTCGGTTCGTGTTAGCTTGTATGTGTGTGCTAACCACGTCGCATCGGACTGTTTCAGTAACGAGGGTCAGTACAAAGCTGACTTTGCCTCGACACTGACCCTCATTAAAGGATCTGTTCCAACCATACGGGACCCAGCAACTTCACCTGGTGTGCCATAGCGATTAGGAATGAAAATTATCGAGTAATTCATTAATCAATAGTTGTTTCATCTTATCGAGCGATGATCGATTACTTGATAAGCAGCAATTCTTCTGAGAAGCTGAATTTCCCTCTGAATAGATTCCATCTACTGCATACGTAACATCAAATGCTATCTTCCTTATGATATAAAGAAAAATGCAAATTATATTTTGAATAATTTCATTTTAATGCATCAATTTGGGGAATTTTGAGAACCAAAATATGACATATCGTTTCCTGACCAATTTCTTACACACTGCTGGTTCTGATTCAAATGTTGACATACTAAATGGGGTTGAGGAGTTTAAGCATTCAAGAAAAGATGAAAACAAAAATGACTAAAACACAGTGCTGAGCCTTTAAACTATTAGTTTATTATAACTATTATTATTGATATAAGTGGGTGACTATTCCTCAGCCTTCCTTGGTGTTTTGGTTTTGACTAAAACCCTGTTCACATACGTCACCACTCGCCCATCTCTGAGCGACAGCTGTCAATGGATGTGAACGTGTTCTAACGGAATGTGGTCAGGACAGGCGATGCGATGTAGACGGGGACGGAGATAAAATCATTTTAACTTTCTGCGATGCGAGTGAAGTGAGTACCAGTCAGAATGTCGAATAGAGATGATTGACAGTTGATGTCAACAGATAGTTCCACAGAGATTTACGGCTTGAAACTCTCCATCGGCGGTAGTGAGGTTTTTTTTTGCCAGCGAGTAGAATTCAGCGAGAAAGCGAGTGACGGGCGAGAAGCGACGTATGTGAACGGGGCTATACGTGCCGTGAAACTCGCCAGCTGAGGGGGGGTCGGCGCGGGGGACGCCTTGCCATGGCGACGGGGGAAAACAGAACGTTGATGAACCAAACCAGCCGCGAGGATTTCCCCTTATATGAAACGCTGCTTCCCTCCTGTTTAGACTTATTATTAGAGCCGCTAGTTAAGTCCATTTGCCTTGATGAAATAATTTTGGGGGAACATCTAGACGATGGCGGCCGAAGTAAGACTACGGCGGTGCGCCATAGTCTCGCCGTGTGGGAAACACTGCTGTCCCGCTTCTCGTTTGTCTCGTTGTTGTTGTCAGAGCCCTGCTTCGCTTGTGTTCGCGCATGTGCGTCAAGTACGTCTGGCGTCAAGCGCGCCCTCATGTGGACTGGCGAGGAATTACGGGTTCAAAACGCAATTAATTACAATTAATTTATTTTAATCGAGTAATTTCTTATCGACAATTAATCAGTAATCGATTAATTGTTTGCATCCCTAAACGCGATACATCCACTGTAAACATTGGCGCATGGTGTTGCTAGCATAAGCGGCATCCTCTCCGTGGCTCTCCAAGTAGGCGATGACAGACGGAGCTCATTAGCATTTAAAAGTGCATATGTCATATAATGAAAATGATAAGTGTGAGCAGCGTGGTTGAAGGTTAACTTTATTTTCACCACACCCATGGGCCTCTACGAGTTCCAGAGGATGACCTTTGGCCTCTGTAATGTGCCTGCAACGTTCCAACGCCTGATGCAGCGGTGCCTCGGTGGGCAGTTCAACAAGTCTCTCCTGATCTACTTGGACGACGTTGTGGTGTATTCCCAAGATTTTGCCACCCATATTGAACATCTGGAACAGGATTTTGAAAAGCTGGCGGCTCATGGCTTGAAGTTGCGGCCCCATAAATGCAGCCTGTTCCAGAGGAAAGTCACTTACCTTGGCCATGGCATTTCCGGAGAGGGAATATCTACAGATCCTGAAAAGACAGCTGTTGTTAAGAACTGGGTTCTTAACAACCATTAAGCAGATACAATAATTTCTTGGGTTTGTGGGGCACTACCGCCGGTTCATTAAAGGGTTCTCCAAAATAGCAGCACCGCTGAATGCTCTCCTAGTAGGTTCTGCTAGCATTAGCAAAGGAAACACTGCCATCAACTGGACCCCAGACTGTCAAGTGGCATTTGACGCTCTGAAAACGGCTCTGGTGAGTGCCCCTATCTTGGCTTATGCAGATTTCTCAAAACCATTTAACCTTTACACTGATGCTAGCCTAGGAGGTTTGGGGACTGTGTTGGCACAGGTACAGGATGGTAGGGAAAGAGTTGTGGCCTATGCAAGCAGGAGCCTAAACCCCACTGAGAGGAACAACCAAAACTACAGCTCCTTCAAAGTTTGGAGTTTTTGGCCCTAAAGTGGGCCGTGACTGAAAAGTTTAAGGACTATTTGTGGGGCAATAAGTTCCTGGCCTTTACAGACAGTAACCCACTGGTCCACTTAAACACACCACATCTGGGGGCCACAGAACAGCGCTGGGCAGCACAACTGGCAAATTTTGATTTTGAACTCAAGTACCGCCCTGGTGCTTCCAACCGTAATGCTGATGTTTTGTCCAGGTTACCACAGGAGATGAGGCCTGACCAGCAGGCCCAAGTGGAGACAGCAGTGGTGGAGTTGGAGGACAGCACTGAAACGGAAGACTGTTGGGAGTTTTGGCAGGAAGGAGACCAGTCGGTGGCCCAAGTGAAGGAGTGGGTGAGAGGAAATTTCTTCCCAGGAGTAGAGGAAAGAATATTGGCCAGCCTGCAGCAAAGCATCTCTTACGGGAGTGGAGCCGACTACAGATCCAGGAAGATGCGGAAGGCCCAAGAGCGTCACACTGGGCTGAGCCATTCTCAAATTGTGGTTCCTGCATACAAGACCCACGAGCTTTGGGTAAAGTATCACAATGCCTCAGGTCACATGGGCATAGCCAAGATTGAAGCGTTGCTGTGAAAAACATTTTGGTGGCCAGGGATGAGTGTTGACTTACAGGAATGGGCATCCAAATGTGCAACTTGTACTCAACACAAAAGAGGACCAGAGGTAAGGGCGCCTTTGGTTCCTATTTTAACGTCATATCCCTTGGAAACTGTTTCAATGGAATATCTGTCCCTTGGGAAGCATGGTGACATGTATCCTTATCTGTTGGTAATAACTGACCTTTTCTCAAAG
This sequence comes from Chelidonichthys spinosus, assembly GCA_029853015.1. NCBI lineage: Eukaryota > Metazoa > Chordata > Actinopteri > Perciformes > Triglidae > Chelidonichthys > Chelidonichthys spinosus. The sequence goes on from CM056826.1 coordinate 1,068,750, forward strand.
TATGGATGGGCTGTTCCAACAAAAGATCAGACGGCAGACACTACAGTACGTGCCCTCTGGCGCCACCTTATCCAGCCGTGGGGATGCCCAGAAAGAATCCTCTCGGACCAAGGGGCGGCTTTAGAGGCAAGTCCGAACAACACCCTACAGGCCCCAAGGAAATGGTGCCTGCGATAGGAACACTGAGTCTAGAGGATCACACACTTCGTCATGTTTGGTCGACATGCCCGTCTGCCAGTCGACACAGCTGTGGGAGCACCAGCAATGACCCAAATAAAAGACTTGGAGGGGCTGGGTCCACCAACACAACCAGACCCTACAGAGAGTCTACAGACAGGTGGCAGCAAAAACCAGAGAAGACAGAATGCGGGACAAGGAAAAGTATAATCGGAAAGCAAAACACCTCCCCTTGCTGCCCAGAGAGCGAGTACTCTTACGCAACTTCCGCCGTAGAGAACATGGCAAGCTGGCACCTCACTGGCAGCCCCAACCCTACGTGGTACTTGATCAACTACGCACAAATGTGCCAGTCTTCCAGATAAGGCCTGAAGGAAAAAAGGTCCCACCAGGACAATCCATCGGAACCACCTATGACCCTGCCTTTTCAACGCCCCTGGAGAACCACAATGCATCCCAGAGACTGAATCGGTGAACCCCATTATTCCAAATTGTGTACATGCTAGACCCTGCTTGTTCCCTCTGACCTTTGTGCCCACAGTATCTGCCCCTCCTGCAGGTTCTGTGCAGGATGACCTAGAGACGGAGCCAAGAGACGGATCACCCCTGCGTAGGTCTCGGAGAGGAAATAGGGGTAGGGCTCCAGACAGGTATGGACATTAAGACGGTGTCGGGACGACAACTGTTAAAGGGGGGAGGAGTGTCATATAATGAAAATGATTAGTGTGAGCAGTGTGGTTGAAGGTTAACTTTATTTTCTGCATTTATTATTGGTTGCTGTGATTTCATTGTTTGCTGTGATTTCATTTGTTGCTGTGGACTATTGTTTTGGACTTTTTATATTGTTTACCTCTCCATGAACTACATGAACACGGACATCATGGAACTAATTGACACACCTGTTGAACCCTGTTACAATCAGCATCTGATTGGCCATTGAACAGATTATCCTATAAAAAGAGACTAGATCTGACTAGGAGAGGGTCTCTCTGCTCGGAACGAACATGCCGCACGCTGTCGGGACTGGATTGCCCCCTCTTTCCCCCGGTGTTTCTGCTGGCTGGATCTCCTGTGTCCTGGTAAAGTCGTCTCCCGGAATTGCAGTATCAACGCTCGCAACACTCAACAAAAGAGAAGTACTGGGTCCAGAGGACAGAGTGATGAGGACGTATTTGTTGATGGGCCTGCATAACATTTTCCTAAAGGAAAGTTGTCACGCTAAATAGTTAGTGTGTTTTAAATCCCCCGCGCTGCAAAGGCACACACTGATTCTCCCTCCTGTCTGTCTTTGGTAGGGGCGAAGCGGCCCCTCGGAATCCCCGGCGCTGGCCTTCCGGGTTGGAGCAAGCGCTATTCCGGCGAAGCGGCCCCACGGAATCTTCGGCGCTGGACTTTCAGACTGGAGCAGAGGCTAGGGGAGAGTGGGGTAATTTGTGCCAAGGGGCAAGTAGTGCCACCCCTGTTATCTAGAAAACCATAGATGAAGTTGGCCATGTGACCACATTTTTTTAAAGAGGCATCCATTTCACTCATCCTGCGAAGAAGGGAGACACATGGCTTGAAAGGTAAGCACATTTAAGTTCAAAAAACAATGTTTTGCCCTCCAAAGTAAAATCTCTATGATCAAGGTTTTTTGATTGCTGTGTTTGAACAATTACAGACAACTTTGCAAACAGTTCACACATGTTTTAGTGCTTTAGTAAGCTACACCATGAGTCTATACAGTTAGCATGATGCTAGCTCAAAACAGCTGGGGGATGCAGTTTTTTCAAAATGGTGGGCTTGGGGTGATTTGTGCCAAAGGGCCTGGGTTAAGTTGTGCCAGTGGCACAACTTACCCCAATTTATCATTATTTAGTATATATTAGTTCATTGTATTTTATTGTTATTGTACATTGTATTCTTACATTTGATCACTAAAACTATGTGACATTCTTGTTATAGACCAAAATCCATCATGCCACGCACATACAAACGGAAGACAGACAGGGTTTCAACTCCTCTTGAGGAGTTGGAAAGAGCAGTGAAAGAGGTTCAACAGGGAAAGACCATACGTCAGGTTGGAAAGGAGATGCAGATCTGCAGGATGACGATAAAAAGATACATGGATAAGAAAACAACTGGAGAAGTAACAAAGCCAGGCTATGAAAGAACAGCAGCTGCCAAACGAGTCTTCAGTGAGAACATGGAGAAAGAGCTCGCGGACCATATTAAGAAACTAGCAGCAATGTTTCATGGCTTGGGTGTCATGAAATGCCGTGAACTGGCTTTTGAGTTTGCACAAAGAAATAACATTGACATGCCTGCCAGCTGGACCAGAGACAAAAAAGCAGGTTAGATCAAGTATAGGCTATTGGATAGTTATTTGGAGTGGATAGCTTCAACTTAGCCTAAATTAATGTAAATAAACGTTTAACCTTTTCTAGGACCTGATTGGTTCAGCACCTTTAAAGCACGCTACCATTTGGCATGCCGTGTCCCTGAAGCAACCTCTCTTGGAAGAGCTACTGCCTTTAATAGGCACAATGTGGGGGAGTTCTTTGATAACCTCTCTAAAGTGATGGACAGGTAACTAAATAATCATCTGGCTTTGACATGCTGATATGATGACATGTACACGGCCCTTGCTCTCTCCACACTACACCACACCACACACACACACACACACACACACACATACATCCATACATAGCCTGGCAGCCTGGGAAGGAGAGAGGACACATCATCTCGAGAGGGTCTTCTGTCCTCAGCAGCAGAGATGACTTTTACACACACACTCCTACATCCAAGTATGTTAAAACTGCTTTAAAATTCTCTGATCCTCAGCACTACTTTTTATCTCATTTTAGGTACAGCTTCCCTCCACACATGATATACAACATGGATGAAACTGGTGTGACGACAGTGCAGACACCCAAGCAGGTTGTCACAGAGAAAGGGAAGAAACAAGTGGGTTCAGTAACATCTGCTGAAAGAGGAGAGCTCGTCACTGTGGCCTGTGCAGTAAACGCCACTGGAAATGCAGTCCCACCCATGTTCATTTTCCCACGTGTCCGCTTCAAGGACAGCCTCATGAATGGATCACCAGCAGGTTCCATCGGTCATTGTACAAAGTCTGGATGGATGAATGAAGACGCCTTCCTAATATTCCTGAAGCACTTCATCCGCCACACCAACTGCTCCACCGATCACCCAGTCCTGCTCATTCTGGACAACCATGAGTCTCACATCTCACTCAAGTCAGTGACAATTGCTAAAGAGAATGGGGTCATTATGCTCACCCTGCCACCTCACACGTCACACCGCTTGCAACCATTAGACAAAACTGTCTATGGACCACTCAAAACCTACTATAACCGAGCAATGGATGGGTGGATGCGATCACATCCTGGGCGAACCATATCGATCTACGAGGTCCCGGAACTTGTGAAGCAAGCGTTCCTCTCTGCAATGTCACCAACAAACATAACCTCAGGTTTCAGAGCAACGGGCATATACCCTTTCAACAGGGACATCTTCCCGGAAGAAGACTATGCACCATCAATGGTGACAGACAGGGCAAATCCAGAAGATGAACCCAGTGCCACTGCTGAGCTGCCTGGACCATCACATGAGCCAACACATGTCACAGGTAGGCTATTTTTTAGAAAGTCTGGTAGGCCAATAGTGGAGGTGCGCATAGTGGCTCAGGGTTACCCTCCATCTGACCATGGAATTTTGTTGTTCCCTATCTTCAATGACAATGAATTTCCTTTCCTTTCCTTGAAGCAGGTCCAGATTCAGGAGAGCCACCTGCCACTCTGCCAAATCCCGAGCACTCATCAAGTGACGAATCTGGTTCTTCTGCTCACTTGGGTTATGTGTCTCCAGAGATCATTCATCCCTTGCCAAAAGCCACAGAAAGAAAGAACAGAACTGTAAGAAAGAAAGTGAAAACAAGAATTGTGACCGACACACCTGTGAAGATGGAGTTGGAGAAGGCTCACAAAGAAAAAGAAGCTAAAAAGGCTGAACAGGAAAAGAAAAAGAATGAAAGAGAGAAGAAAAGGGCTCTGAAAGCTGCAAATCAAACCAAAACCAAGAAGAAAATGGCTGTGTACAATAGCTCAGAAGAAAGCTCTACCACCGATGATGAGGCAGAAGATGGCCGAGAAAAGACACACAGCAGAGAAAAGGAACGGGCCGAAAAGAAGAAAAGGAGTGGAAATACGAAGGGGGCTCTGAAAGGGTCAAAACCAACCAAACCCAAAAGGAAAGTGCTGTCCAGTAGCTCAGAAGAGAGTGACTTTCCGATTCCACTTAACGATGCCACTGAATATGAGAGTTCAGATGTCCAGAGTGATGATGATGATGGTGACAAGGATCTGTCTGCTGGTGACTTTGTCATTGTGAAGTTTGCAGGCAAAAAATCAAAATCCTATAACTATGTTGGGTTGGTGGAGGATATTGAAGGTGATGAGATCAGTGCAAGGTTTCTGAAGCAAAGTTCTAATAGGTCTGTTGATGGAAAGCCCATCTTCTCATTTAGAGAGAATGATGAAGGAGTCATCCCTAGAGGTGATGTGCTCACGAAACTACCCACACCACAAAAACTTGGTGGTACAGCCAGAAGGGAGCATAAATTCACATTCCCCTGCAGCATTGATACATGGGATGTTCAGTAGTAGGCCCAATCTGTGAAGAGATTCAGAAGCAGATGATGTGCAGATGATTAGGTGCTCATTTTGGAATTTGTATTTTGTTCTGAGCATGTGTTCATGTGGCGCCAGGCCTTGTTTAAGCAAATTGGCCTTTGATGTCGTAAACTATCTTTTCAATAAACCACCCACACCACAGAACTTGGTGGTACAGTCAGAAGGGAGCAGAAGTTCATATTTTCCTGCAGCAGTTGACAAGTAGTGTTAAGTTGTTGGCCTAATAGGCTGGATCTGTGACGAGTAAGAGTCAACTTGGTGTTCATGTGACTGTATAGGCCTTGTTATAGAAAAGTGGCCTTTGATGTTGTTAAAACTTTAAATAAACGTTTAAATAAGTAATTTTGTATTGGATCTGTCTTGCTTTTATATAGCATTATTGTTTGCGAGATTGTTTTACTTCAATTATCAGTGTCACAGTTTACCCCAGTGTATTCTCTCTAATGGCACAACTTACCCCGCTCTGGGGGCAAGTTGTGCCACAAAACCACTTTTTTTTCTAAAGCTATATTTCTCAAACAGTTTTTTTAAGATCCAAAGTGATTGTTCCCAGGGATGCACAACAATCTAAATTATGTATACATATTTTAGTTGGAGGCATTACAGTATTTCCCTTGCTTTGAAGGCACTTTAAGTAAATATTGTCACTACTTACCCCACTCTCCCCTACTCGTAAGCCCCAGAGCGCATTCCCGTTGGAGGCGCAAAAAAGAGACTGGTATGTTCCCCCTGTTATAGAGCATTGGACAACCGAAAAGACTTTGATTTTTATATAATTCTGTCATTTTTAAAGGAGTAAATGTCTTGATGAGCTGGTTTTTAGAAGTAATAAAATATATATTTTTTATAAGAATTCATGTGTCATTCTGCCTGTGTTGGTGTGGCTGGGAATTTACAAACCTAAAGAACTTTATTGAAATTAACAGACTATTGCGCTGTTACACATACACAGAACCAGCCTGTTCTCAGCAGAGCTCATTTGAGCAACTTTTAGACCAGGGGTCTCAGACCTGACATCAAAGCTTGGTGTTAGTGCGGCCCACACATTTTTTCTTCAATTTATCTGCGTGAGTAGTTGCCCTGTGTGTGTTTGTATTTTTTTAACACTTGTGGGCTACCATAGCTCAGGCAATATCATATATAGTATATCATAGGAGGAAGTAAGAGAAGCCTATGTTCTGAAGAACTGTTCATGTTCTGAATTGTTATCAGGAATTGATTGAGAAAATTGGATTGGATCCTTTAGGAGGACCATTTGACCAGAATCAGACAGTGATTAATCAGACATTGAGGAAATGTACAAAGCCACATTGTTTCTGTGGGAATACTTTAAAACAGCTGAGAAATTCAAACTCACAGTTTATGTCAAAAGCACCCATACACTTGGAGGACATTTTCTATTATATGAAAACATTTTCTTTGTTTGTAAGCGAATAAAGGAAAGTACTTTTTTAAATTACACAATTTAGTTATGAAGTCAGTGTTACCAGATGGGGCTGGATTCTATCCCACTGGGCTACTTGGGCTGCTTTTTTTTTAAAATTTGGCAGGTTTTTGAGACCTTGTGAGAACAATATTACTAAACAAGACATAATTGAATGGTCTAAAGAAGACAGAAAACTAATTAAACTTCTGTTTTGTCCATTCGCTGACACTCTTGACTACTTTCATTTGAGAAATATCTGTGCTGCTTTTTACATAAACATCACACTTTGTAATAGCCGCCCCTCCTTTGTGTAGTATTGTACCATCTAGTCCACCCTTAACAGACACTACTACACTAAACAACTGTCAGTAACCCTAGTATCTATCAGTCACACCCCATTAACAGTTGCAATCTGGACACATTATCCAGAAAGTAAATTATTCCAGCTTGCCTTTGCATCTTCACCTGGTATTTTTATTGTGTTCTCCTTATTATCATGGAGATCAGAGCTCCATCCTTGAGGTTCCACTACACTGTTGACTATAAAAACAACTAGTCAACAATGTGCACCATTGAAGACTATTTGTTCATCTGTGGTTCTGTGTTGGGGAACAGCTATACTGCCCAATCCCTGAGTTTTTTTGCTCCATCCAAATTCTCAAAATTTGTTATATTGTAGTAAGCATTAATTATGATCAACATTTAGACTCCAGAGGCTGCATTAGAGCCGGGCTTACTGCCGAAGTGGTGATGACGTCACGCACTGTTGCGTCAGCCTGGAAACACTGCTGTGTAAGTGGAGGGGGGCTGCAAATGGGACTCTGAAATAGCCGTCATCAACACTCACACACACAGAGGGATGAGGAGAGGAGATGCTGAACATGGACAGAAAAAACATCTCTCTTGTACTCACCATGACACATTTTGCTATAAAAACCATGTTGGGGGCCTTTGAGTGTGTAACAGGAAATGTGCTGCTCTCTTCATGAGTCATAACCATGGCGTCCCTTTGACCGGAGGAGCACTGACAGCATGCTGCAGGTTGAGTCACCTACCACCTGAATTTTGCACTTTCCTTTACAGGGATTAAATGATTTCCACCATAATTTGGTGTATAACAATGCACCACAATGCAGGGCATAACTATATATATATATATATATATATATATATATATATATATATATATATATTCAATATATATATTGAAGCTCTGCAGAGCTTCCGCCGAAAGGAAGCGGGCTCTGCTCTGCGCACCTATTCGCGGCGCTTTCGCGCCGATGTGAACCAGGTGTAATCGGTCCGCACTGATCCAGTGAGAAACGTTCCGTGGTGTGATTAAAATGTGTCAATTCTTTTCACGCTTTAATGTTTGTGTAATTAATTAATCTTAATTAACGCGTTAAAGTACCGACCCTAATATATATATATATATTATATATATATATATATATATATATATATATTGGGCCCTAGTTTCGTAGACCAGGCGCAGTCAGCTTTCAGCGCACCTGCGCCGCGCCGACGGGGCGTGTCCGCCTGGACTTTGGAAGTTTCGTGCACCGCGCAGGCTCGCGCAGGCACACCTCCCGTCTCGCCCACCGGCGCAAGTGGGAAAGAGGGAGGAGAAGAAGGCGTGAGTGGGAGACGAGGAGGAGACGAGGCGTGGACTGGGATTAATACAGCCGATTCAGATCTTCACCAATCAAATGAGCTCCTCTCCTCACCTTTAATGCGTTAGGGGAGGTTCAGTGCAAGTTCCGTCACTTGACAACCCGATGACAGAAGCAGCGCCGCTGCTCTCACCACGCGCATCACGTGCTGTGCGCGCGTATCATAATAATAACAATGTCCATATTATAAGAAACAGGAGATAGAGAGGGAGATGTTTTGGTCCGAGAGGCTGAGTTTCCGTTACGCGTGCCATCCGCCTTTGATCTGACTTCAGATGTGACGGGACAATCTATATAGATATAAATTCACGTGTTGATTCAATTAGTTGCAATAAATAGTGTTTGTTGTGAGTATTTATTGCATTTAAACTTGCCTGGAACTGTGGAAACCTGCCTGTGAGGTCTCGGTGACGTGTACGCACTGCGCGCCGGTCCGCCAAACTTCCGATCCGCCAGCTGTGATTCGCATTGAATCAATGGACTTTATTTACGCCTTGCGCCGAAAGTAGACCAGGTCGGAGCTGGCGAGCTTTCAGCGCAGTCTTGGCGAGGCTTTTTGCCACGAAACTTCCGCTACGCCAAGCTGAATCTGTGACGCCTCCCCCTGCTGCGCCGCCACACCCATCTTGGCGCAGGCGATCCACCAAACTGACGGTGCGCAAGGCTGCGCGGGTCGAAACTTGCACTGCGCCGGCTGCGCCACCCTGCGCCGCCCTGCGCTGGTCTACGAAACTAGGGCCCATTGAATCAAACTACCGATTTTCATCCCTTCTAGACAATCCCTTCTAAAAAACTGATGTTATATAAATAAATCAATACAAATGTTAACGTAAAAGAATTTCACTCTTTAAAGAAAATATTGATTTGTGTGAAGTCACTCAAATTATTAAAACTGTAAAGATTAAAAGTGTCTACCTTGTGTGTTGGTGTGTAATGTTCGTGTTTTTTCCTCTCAGTGTATTCTGAGTGACAGTGTGTGTGTTGTCGTCAGGACGATGTTTAAAGTGTTTCGCTGCACAGAGCCGATTTTGAGACGTGTGTGAAGAGTTGTGTTGTTTGGAGTGAGTTTAGCAGCTGATGTGAACTGTTTAGTTCAGGTGACTGGTGATACATTTTTAACATTGACACGCCATCACAGACACAGACAAAAGTGTTGTTTATGTATCTTTCACTTTTATGGTTTTATTGTATTATTATTGAACTTGATCATTTTATTGCCTTTTATGTAGTTTTTTTTCAACTCAGAGGTTTGTTGACCATTTAAAACATACATTCACAAACAGACATAATACAAAGAAATTCAATAGCAAGGCATAAACAAAGCAACAGAATGGACATACAAACAACAGGAGTATGGGGAAAGAGAGGGGGGAAATGCATACAAGGCGACAACCGGAACCCGAACATTCAACTGCTTCTTTTCACATCGGTCGGTTGATTGACACATATATAATGTGAACTATTTTTGATAAGCGACCAATCAAAATTAATTTCTCAAGCAGTAATAGACACATGCTTTTTTCAGCCTCTCTATGATGGAAATCTCCCTTCTTGAGCAGATAAAGCCGTGGACTTTGAGAAACTGGGACGGACCTAACTTATCCTTACTTGCAGCCCCATTATACAAACCCACTCTAATGCCTAAAGCTGTGAACAGTGTCACAATAGTCCTCCAGGACGGTATCAACGTATTTCAACAGGTTCAACAGTTCCATGTATTCCTGCAGCTCCAAGCCTCGAGAAACAGGCTGATTTACGCTCCTAGTGGCGTCCAGAGCCGGTCAATGGTGGCTCCAACAACACCATCTGGTTTACAGCCTGGCAGGAATGCTCTGGGACATACAGGTGGTTCGACAACAGGAGAGTCCCAAAGTAGGTGGACAATTGACACCGTGCCACTTGACAAGGTTGCCTTCCGAAGAAGTTGGTCTCTCTCTGAGCATGAGGCAATCATAGCTCCTTATTTACATTTCCTACAACAGACAATAATTGTGCATATGTCAAAAATAGGATTCTGTCAATATATATATATATCCCTCACCTTCGTCCACACAGAGAAACACAGGTTGAGATGGAAACCGTCTCTTCTTTCCTATATATATACACTCAACAAAAATATAAACGCAACACTTTTGTTTTTGCTCCCATTTTTCATGAGATGGACTTAAAGATCTAAAATTCATTCCAGATACACAATATTACCATTTCTCTCAAACATTGTTCACAAATCTGTCTAAATGTGTGATAGTGAGCACTTCTGCTTTGCTGAGATAATCCATCCCACCTCACAGGTGTGCCACATCAAGATGCTGATCTGACATCATGATTAGTGCACAGGTGTACCTTATACTGCCCACAATAAAAGGCCACTCTGAAATGTGCATTTTTTTTGCTTTATTGGGGGTCTGGGGACTCAGAACCAGTCAGTATCTGGTGTGACCACCATTTGCCTCATGCAGTGCAACACATCTTCTTCACATAGAGTTTATCAGATTGTCAATTGTGGCCTGTGGAATGTTGGTCCACTCCTCTTCAATGGCTGTTTGAAGTTGCTGGATATTAGTGGGAACTGGTACACGCTGTCGTATACGTCGGTCAAGCACATCCCAAACATGCTCAATGGGTGACATGTGCGGTGAGTATGCTGGCCATGCAAGAACTGGGACATTTTCAGCTTCCAAGAATTGTGTACAGATCCTTGCAACATGGGGCCGTGCATTATCTTGCCGAAACATGAGGTGATGTTCATGGATGTATGGCACAACAATGGGCCTCAGGATCTCATCACGGTATCTCTGTGCATTCAAAATGCCATCAATAAAATGCACCTGGGTTCTTCATCCATAACAGATGCCTGCCCATACCATAACCCCACCACCACCATGGGCCACTCGATCCACAACATTGACATCAGCAAAGCTCTCACCCACACGACGCCACACACGCTGTCTGCCATCTGCCCTGAACAATGTAAACCGAGATTCATCCGTGAAGAGAACACCTCTCCAACGTGCCAGACGCCATCGAATGTGAGCATTTGCCCACTGAAGTCTGTTACGGCGACGAGCTGGAGTCAGGTCAAGACCCCGATGAGGACGACGAGCATGCAGTTGAGCTTCCCTGAGACGGTTTCTGACAGTTTGTGCAGAAATTGTTTGGTTATGCAAACCAATTGTTTCAGCAGCTGTCTGAGTGGCTGGTCTCAGACGATCTTGGAGGTGAACCTGCTGGATGTGGAGGTCCTGGGCTGGTGTGGTTACACGTGGTCTGCGGTTGTGAGGCCGGTTGGATGTACTGCCATATTCTCTGAAACGCCTTTGGAGACGGCTAATGGTGGAGAAATGAACATTCAATGCACGAGCAACAGATCTGGTTGACATTCCTGCTGTCAGCATGCCAATTGCACGCTCCCTCAATGCTTGTGGCATCTGTGGCTTTTTGCTGTGAGACAAAAATGCACATTTCAGGGTGGCCTTTTATTGTGGGCAGTCTAAGGCACACCTGTGCACTAATCATGATGTCAGATCAGCATCTTGATGTGGCACACCTGTGAGGTGGGATGGATTATCTCAGCAAAGCAGAAGTGCTCACTATCACACATTTAGACAGATTTGTGAACAATGTTTGAGAGAAATGGTAATATTGTGTATCTGGAATGAATTTTAGATCTTTAAGTCCATCTCATGAAAAATGGGAGCAAAAACAAAAGTGTTGCGTTTATATTTTTGTTGAATATGTATAGTGTATGTGGGGATTCCTACGTTATAGAAGCTAGTTTTTGAAGGCATCTTGTTGTTTATTCAACACAATTGTCCATGTTGTAAAACAAACAGCTAAGTGCAAGTCGATTTGATTGCATTGACTCAAACGTTCTCATTTGTAATGTCATAAGACACGGAAAATATATTTGGATGAAAGCAGCTTATGATCGAGGGAATGGGAGTGGGAAAGAGTGCATGGATGAGTGTGTCTGGGTGTGTGCGAGTGTGACTGAGTGAAAGCTGTATTTAGCAGCACAAACCATAGGAAGCCTGGCTGCGATCATACCAAGCAGGAACAGAGAGATGATGGAGAGGGTGAGACAGTGTGGAGGCGGGAGGGAGAAAGCAGATGACGAGGAGTCAAAGATGTTGAAACATCACAATGGAGAAAATGACAGGAATAGAGAGAGAGGGGTAGTGGCAGGGCAGTGGATGATGGTAGTAGGCGGAAACACTTGCATAGCTCTTTGTCAGAGCTTTGCCATTGTTTTGGCTGTTGCATATTTATAGATGTTTATACTTGTTTGCCTCTCGTCGTGAGTCAGAGGGTAGGTGGGCAGCGTTGACCTTTGTACTGTGTGTGTGTCTGCTGGTCTTCCTGTCCTTGTGAGAACCAATTTACTTTCCAGACCTTCTTCGAGGGGTGGCATAGGTTTCAGACTTCAGTATTAAGTTGAAATTTTCTGTAACTCTTGGTAACCAAAAATCACTTGACCTACATCTAACATGGTTGCCTGACCCAAGCCATACATGTAATCAAAGGGCTACTTCAAAAAGATCTACATGCTGTTGCCTAAACCTAACAAACTTAGGTGTTGTTGTCTAATGTTGTTGTTGTTGTTTTTTTTTGGCTAAACCTAACATTGGTTTTGTTGTCTATGCATGACTGTTTATTTAAGACCGACCATTTTCTCAAACAAAAGTGGTAATTAGTAATTCAGTAATTAGTAATTCAGTGTTCTGCCATAGTACCAGATTTGATTATGAACATCATTTTCTCATCTCATCCGTGGAATTATTGGACATTCTGGTTATGCCCTCACCTTCGTCCACACAGAGAAACACAGGTCGAGATGGAAACCGTCTCCCTTTTTTCCTTTACACACTTAGCGGCATATATTTCTCCCCAACATGCGATCACTGAGCAAAAACTGGAAGAACTTCAGCTGGTGGGAAAAAACAGAGATCCAAACATCCTGTTTTCAGTGAAAGAGACATGTGGTGTTCTATCTAACATGGTCAACAGTTGCAGCTCATGAAGGTGATGAAGCTACTTTAAAATCCCAGACTACACAGACTTGATACACACTGTGCCTTCCAGTAGCCATACTTCAGTGTGAATTCAATATTTTATATATATATATATATATATATATATATACACATACATGTCCAACTGCTCGTTAACGCAAATTTCTTATCAGCCAATCACATGGCAGCAACTCAATGCATTTAGGCATGTAGACATGGTCAAGACGATCTGCTACAGTTCAAACCGAGCATTAGAATGGGGAAGAAAGGTGATTTAAGTGACTTTGAACGTGGCATGGTTGTTGGTGCCAGACGGGCTGGTCTGAGTATTTCAGAAACTGCTGATCTACCGGGATTTTCATGCACAACCATCTCTAGGGTTTACAGAGAATGGTCCGAAAAAGAGAAAATATCCAGTGAGCGGCAGTTCTGTGGGTGCAAATGCCTTGTTGATGCCAGAGGTCAGAGGAGAATGGCCAGACTGGTTCAAGCTGATAGAAAGGCAACAGTAACTCAAATAACCACTCGTTACAACCGAGGTATGCAGAAGAGCATCTCTGAACGCACAACACGTGGAACCTTGAGGCAGATGGGCTACAGCAGCAGAAGACCACACCGGGTGCCACTCCTGTCAGCTAAGAACAGGAAACTGAGGCTACAATTCACACAGGCTCACCAAAATTGGACAATAGAAGATTGGAAAAACGTTGCCTGGTCTGATGAGTCTGGATTTCTGCTGTGACATTCGGATGGTAGGGTCAGAATTTGGCGTCAACAACATGAATGCATGGATCCATCCTGCCTTGTATCTACGGTTCAGGCTGGTGGTGGTGGTGTAATGGTGTGGGGGATATTTTCTTGGCACACTTTGGGCCCATTAGTACCAATTGAGCATCGTGTCAACGCCACAGCCTACCTGAGTATTGTTGCTGACCATGTCCATCCCTTTATGACCACAGTGTACCCATCTTCTGATGGCTACTTCCAGCAGGATAACGCGCCATGGCATTAAGCGTGAATCATCTCAGACTGGTTTCTTGAACATGACAATGAGTTCACTGTACTTAAATGGTCTCCACAGTCACCAGATCTCAATCCAATAGAGCACCTTTGGGATGTGGTGGAACGTGAGATTCGCATCATGGATGTGCAGCCGACAAATCTGCAGCAACTGCATGATGCGGAACACCTAAACACCACATGCTAGTTCTCTATGAATAACATATTCCAGTTGGAAATCTTTATTCATTACAAACAGCAATGCGTTGACAACAAAACAACATAAGGATGATTAATGATAGGTCTCGATTCAGAATCATTCTCGATTTTATCTAGAATGAGTCTCGATTTAAATAAGTTCATAATCGGAATTTTAACATTTAAATTTAAAATTAGTTTGCCTGCTGCAACAGAAAACTCTCCTCTCTGGCTGCGGCTGCACAGCCATGATGCTTCTCTGCTGAGTAGCAAACTCAAATTTGAGACTCTTAAAAAAAAAAACAGCTCTTTGAAAAAATTAAGAGACCACTGCAAAATGAACACTTTATTACTATTTGTATGTGTTCAAGTAAAATTAACGTGTGTGCTTTATTCTATAAACTACTGACAACAATTCTTCCAAAATCCAAATAAAAATATTGACATTTACAAAATTTATTTTCAGAAAATGAGAAATGGCCAAAATAACAAAAAGATCCTGCGTTTTCAGACCTCCGATAATGCAAAGAAAACAAGTTCATAATTACTTTTAAACAACACAATACTAACGTGAAGAGTTCATAAATCAATATTTGGTGGAATATCCCTGATGTTTAATCCCAGCTTTTATACATCTTGGCATCTCTCCACCAGTCTCTTACATTGCTCTCGTGTACTTTATGTTCATCTTTGCATCTCATTTATATTTTTTTCTGGCTTTGCACAACTTCAGTCCAGCCTCCTACCCACTTTGGTTCAGGTGATCACCTAATCACTACTTCATTAAGATGAATGAGGTGTGCCTGTGTTGGAATTCAACAGAGATTGGAATTCATTTTGCCATACTTGTAGAGATGCTGATATTTTCCCAGAGCCATATATGAAACAGTTTCACCAGTGTCACCAGCATTACTATTTATTTTATTTTGCTTTGATTTTAGGTTTAGTATATATTCCGTTAATATTGAACACATTTCCAAGATAACATGTTGCATAACATTACAAACATGATGCTTATGTTTGAGTGGAGATCATGGTCACTAGGGCCCAGAGTTCATTTTCATCCCAGGCCTGACAGGCAGATCAATCCAGGCATTAGGATTATGTAAATCATGGCACCTTGGAAACATCTCATTATGGTCTGACTTTCTATAGTTAGCTCCACCCGGCTCATCCTTTTAGCTGCAGCTCTGGAAATATAGTTTTAATTAAGGGACGTGCTGTCACTTCATATTGTACAAAATGTCAAATACAGATAGAGATTATAAAGACATAAATAAAGAAACATTTTTTGGTCTTTGTACTTATTTTTAAATGAACAATGTTGTTATCGGAGCTTCTGCTTGCGTTTTCAATGTAGCCGGGCTGACCATGCATGCTTTTTCTGCATGTTCATACATGTGAGTGATCCCACTGACTCGCTCATAGCCGCAGCACTGCACTGCTCTCATAGGGCGGCTACAACTGCTAATGGTTTCCCAACCGGCAGCGTCGTCGTGGAAACGTAGCACCCACCCAAGGGTAAACACTGTTAGTTCTGAAAGCACACATCATAATTGACTCACTGGGTTCTGAAAGTAACTGTTGACTTAATTTACACGTCCACAAAGAGTGGGTGTTTTTTCTGTCAAAATGAGAGGAATCTCGACTAAAACTCAGCCGGCAGCCGGTAAACCGCTGCAGCTGCACTGACACATTCATTCCCTTCAGCTTCCATGTAATTACACTTGAACTAAACCTGTTTGCATTTGCATTTTTAGTAACCAAACAGTGTTTAAGCCCCAGTTTAGGGGCTACAGTGCTTAGTTAGAAATCCTGCAGCAGTCAACTTAGTGATGAGCTGCCTCTCGGTTGATGCATCCTGTGTGTGACTGGTCACACTTGTCTTTTCCATGCAACTCTTCAGCCAATCACAGCAGGCCACATTTGTTGTCATGTATGCATGTTCCAAGATCGATTCTTCTGATTAAGATCAGCCAGACCGCATTCCATGGTGGTCTGAATCTGGGTCAGTGGGATCTCAGTGGGGTGTGGATAATGGACACAGGGGGAGCAAAAGGAGGAGGAGTGGAAGGCTGAGACTAGACAGCAATATCCTGTGCTGAAAAGCCAATTTATGCCATGAACTTGCAATCTCTTTACTGGCCACCAGGGGACAACTCTTCTGGTTGAAAAAAGAAGTCTGATTCCATGAAAGTCGGCGAAAATGACCCCGCGTCTCACTTGATTTATTATGTTAGTACACATTTTAAATGTGAGTTTATCGATCTCTAGTTTAAAATCTGAATGGGAATGGAAGGTAAGGAAGGTCATTAAACTATTCATTTAAGTTCTGAAAATCTGTTTAAATCCCAGGTTGTAAGGCAAGAAATAAGAAAAACGCCAACATGGACAATGGGCCCAACTTTTTCACTCTCTTCTCTCCAACAGCCAGTTGATACACACACCACTGCAATGCTCACATACTCACAATGCCTCCTCTCACTACCAGTGCTTGTCATCACTTGTCTCATTGTTATGCTCATTTTCTGGCTATAATAATTTGCATGCAATTGTTGTCATGTTATAGCCCATTAATTACCTAGACAGTCTAGGGAGGCACACAACAGTTTCATAATTAAAGGTCATATTGATAACATTTTTATTTAAATGAATAATTAAAAAAAGTAATAATACAGAGCTTTTAGAAAGGTGCAGAATCAAAGTAGCCTATCACTTCTCGTGAAATTTTTGAATGTTTTGTTTACCGCTGTGTAGATGTGTGACGTGGGGCTGCGACTTCTAGCAAGGCTTGTGAGCCAATAGAATAACAGCATTGGTATCACGTGCAAAGTCAGGGGTCAAGAGTCTTTGGGGTTGCCAGTAAGTGGGGAAAAAAGGGTAAAATGGCTGAGTTTGACGGTAAGATAGCGGCATTTTGGTACCAGTCCCAAGTGCTAAGTGACAAAAGGAGGAGCGAGACCAGAGAGACAGACTCAGTCACGCTGAAGTAACACTTTTTCTGTGGTGTGACAAACATATGTTTGCTTTACCTGGACTTTTGCTGTGATCTGAAAAGGTTGAGGTTTAAAAGTTTTAGATTACAGCACAGTTCACTTTGGTATCAGATATTCATTAAACCTGTGTGTGTGTGTGTGTGTGTGTGTCTGCATGTATGTGTATTCAAAAGTCTAGAGGCTAAAGTTTTAGATAACAGCTAAGTATGGTGCTGTACTTTGGGTGCCAAAGAAAAATGAGGAGGAAGAGGAGATTGTTAATAACATAAAATGAATTTCCAAAAAAGGGAGTGTGATATTAATTAAACGCATCAGCCCATAACTGATTAACAACACAAACAAACTGGCTCAGCAGTCCCACCTTCCCTGACATTTTACAAAGACACGGCAAACTGTGGCGCCAGATATAAGTCAAAAGTCGCAAGTGCGATAAAACATGCTCACGAGGACATTATATCATTTTGCAGGCGCAAATTTTACGCCTGCTTGCATGATGTAAGTCTTTGAGCAGAAATTTAAGCTGCTCGTTGTCTAGTGACCATTTGGGGCCGAAGCCAAGTGATGCACTGGCCCTCTTATGATTGGTCAACATGGTCACAGCCACATGGACATCCTTGTACCTTGATTGGCAGCTTTCAACAGGCAGACAGTTTCACCGGCTTAAAGGCAGTAGACTTACTGCAGTAGACTTATACTTCACATCAGTTATGCTGACAAGAGGGCTTTATCTATCTACCTAGCAATGTATTTACTCTGAAATTGGGTTTTCACACGCAAATAATGTAGGTTACGCTAACAAATTAATGTGAGCTATGCTTGCCTCATCATTCAGCTTATCAAACTTAGCATTAGCAGTGTTGTTGCTGTTGGCAGTAGAGTTTGTCAATTTTACTACTTTAAAGGAAGCAAGCAAACAACCTGCACAACTAACAAACCATCTACATTGGAAGGCTAATTTAGCATGTGAGCTAAGTAATTGGCTGAATAAGGGAAGCATAGTTAATTAGTTAATGTTACCTAATGTTATTTACATGCTCAAACCAAATGTCAGAGACCCAATGTTCATAAGACAACGAACAGCTGACTGTTCTACCTGCGGCCATTGAATTAGTGCACGAGGGCTTAAATTGTGCGAGAGGGAGTGGGCGTTAAATTGTATCAAGCTCACAACATCTGACGCCGTAGAAATCACAGGAACTGGACTTTTATCAATTTAGAAGTCTATTAAAAATCCTAAAATTACAGTTTCATATCATACTTATTGCTCACTAACATGATGTGAGAAGCTGCAATAGGGCAGACACTTTCAAAAAATACTTGGCAGGTGATTGGATGAACCATCTTGCTGAAACCATTTGGAGAGCAGCAAAAATATATTTTCCGTGGAGAAAACCTGACGGTGTGGTTCTTTGCTCTTGCAGAATTGTCATGTGACACTCACCTCAAACGCAAAACTTGCAGCCTGGCATGATGAATTTTCATGTGATCTTGTGAACCTTCAATTCTCTTGTGATATCATGAGAATACAGTTGCTATTGCCAGGGGCGTAGCCATCATTTCAGAAGTGAGGGGGACAAATTATTCTGAGGTCTATTGAGTGATTTATCATCCTCTCGCATTCAATTGCACCTCTCCTTAGTGGCTAAAGAACCACATAACTACAAACAGCACAGCACCAGGGGACCGACTTTAGTTCTTTAGAATTATATACTATCAAAATCTAAAATCCAAAGCTGAGTTGACACAGAATGACTCTCTAACATCTACAGGGTAAGTAGCCAGATAATAAATGTGCGAAGCAACATTTTTAAATAGAATTAAGAATAGTAGTGGTGACATAGCTGTGGAAATTAATCGCAAAGTCACTTTTATGCTATCTATATTTTTTCTCAGCTAGTTATATTCTCTTCTCACCTGTGACCCTGCATGATCATCCTTGCTGGCCTCTAGTCCACTTTCTCCTCCCTGACGCTGCTCTTTCTATTATATAAAGATTAAAAAAATATGTGCAAAACAATAGTGAGCACAAGTTCTGTGCAGAAATTAAGGAGGAGTGGGTTTAATTTTAGGTGGTAGAGTAGCCAAAAATTGTAGTCAAGAGTGTTGTTACTTTAGAATGATATTGCTCAAGTAAAAGTAAAACGTATTTTGCAGTAAAACAACTCTCAAGAGTACAATGTATCCAAAAAGTTACTCAAGTAAATGTAAAGGAGTAACTGTAACTAGTTACTACTGGCGCACCTAGCAAGCGATTCAACATAACTAACAGTTAACAATTGTTAACTAGCTTAACTAGATAGGCCTATATTGACATGTATTAATTAGACATCATTGAGCTAAACATTATCTACATGCAACAGAAATACTCTGGTACTGGTACTGGTTCAGCAAATACTGGTTTGCTGGACATGGTGAACAAGATCTGAATCAATGTCTGTGTGATTGAAATCACAACACTACAGCGGTGTTTGCCGCCTGGCTCTGCCTGCGCATGGTGCGTTCGAAGGCGGCTCGGAAAGACGCGTTTCCACGTGTTAAAATGAATTGAAGGGTTGTAATGGCTGTAAAAAGTGCGGGGGACAGAGGGCACAGATACGGGAAGTGCGGGGGACATTTACATTTACATTTACATTTAGGTCATTTAGCAGACGCTTTTTTCCAAAGCGACTTACAATAAGTACATTTGTCAAAAGAAGGAAACAAAGAAACCACGACGTATCATTGCCGATGCAGTAAGAGCTAAAAATAGAACAAGTGTTAGGTCCTCATCTTGAGTAAAGTAGTTCTTCAAGAGCAACAGTGCTAAGATAAGAGTGCTATAGGTAAGGTTTTTTTTTTTTTGGGGGGGGGGGGGGGACGTCGAGGGAGGGTGTTAGTGGGTCATGCTATGTAGAGTCGAGGTGAAGTCTGAACAGGTGAGTCTTGAGCCTTTTTCGGAAGATGGCAAATGACTCTGCTGTCCTGACATTGGTCGGGAGTTCGTTCCACCACTGAGGCGCCAGAACAGAGAAGAGTCTGGACTTTGCTGAGCGACATTTGTTTGATTTCAGCGATGGTGGTACCAGCCGGCCAGCTGAAGTAGAGGAGCGAAGTGCTCGCTTCGGGGCATGAGGTTTGACCAGTGTTTGAAGGTAGACAGGTGCCGTTCCATTGATGGCCCTGAAGGCCAGTGTCATCATCTTGAATTGGATGCGTGCTGCAACAGGGAGCCAGTGGAGGTCACGGAGGAGGGGGGTCACGTGGGAGAATTTGGGTAGATTGAAAATAAGGCGTGCTGCAGCATTCTGGATACGCTGTAATGGTTTAATCGCAGAGGCCGGGAGTCCGGCCAGGAGAGAGTTGCAGTAGTCAAGGCGGGAGATGACCAGTGCTTGGACCAAGAGCTGCGTTGCATCCTTTGTGAGAAAGGTCCGAATCCTGCGGATATTGTAGAGGGCGAATCTGCAGGATCGGGCCACAGCAGTGATGTTGGGGGTGCAGGATAGTTGGTCATCGAGGATTACACCCAGGTTCCTCGCAGTTGAGGAAGGTAATACTGTGATGCCCTCGACAGTGACCGACAGGTCCATGCGAGGGCAGTCTTTCCCTGGGATATAGAGGAGTTCTGTTTTGTTCAGGTTAAGCTTGAGGTGATGTGCAGTTGTCCAGACAGAGATGTCAGCCAGACAGTCCGAGATGCGAATTGCAATGTGAGCGTCAGAGGACGGGGGAAAAGAGAGGAACAGCTGGGTGTCATCTGCGTAGCAATGGTAGGAGAATCCATGCGATGTGATAACAGAACCTAGTGATCTGGTGTTTAGTGAGAACAGAAGCGGTCCTAATACTAAGCCTTGAGGGACACCCGTGTCCAATGAGCAGGGTTTGGACATAGAGCCATTCCATGTGACCTGAAAGGTGCGGTTTGTCAGGTATGATGTAAACCAGGTGAGAGCAGAGTCGGATATGCCAAGTTCAGCCGGACTGGAGAGGAGGATTTGGTGGTTGACTGTGTCGAATGCAGCAAATAGGTCAAGGAGAATGAGAACGGAGGAGTTGGATGATGTTTTGGCGTCTCGCAGGGACTCGGTCACTGTGAGGAGGGCCATCTCAGTGGAGTGAGCAGTCCTGAATCCTAATTGATTAGGGTCTAGGAGGTTGTTCCGCGAGAGATAGGATGACAGTTGGTTGTAGGCGGCACGTTCCAAGGTTTTAGAGAGGAATGAAAGAAGAGATACAGGTCTGTAGCTTTGGATGTCAGTAGCATCTAGGGTGGGTTTTTTAAGGAGAGGCTTCACGATAGCGGTCTTAAAATCCGCTGGAATGACACCTGAGGTGAGGGAGGAGTTGATCAGGGTGGTGAGGAATGGCAAGATGTCGTGTGAGATGTCCTGGAGAAGAGAGGAGGGAACCGGGTCAAGGGAGCAGGTGGTGTTACGGTTAGATGTAACAAGTGCGTGAACGTCCTCAGAGGTGAGGGGGCTAAAGCTGGTAAGACCATCCATGTTGAGAGTTGGGGGAGATGTCTTCTGGGAGGGAATAGGCGTGAATGAGGAGCTGATGTCATTTACTTTCTTGGTAAAGTAAGTTGCAAAGTCATCGGCAATAAGGGAGGAAGGGGGGGGGGGGTAGGAGGGGGTGAGGAGGGAAGAGAATATGGAGAAGAGTTTCCTGGGGTTGGAGGCAGAAGAGTTGATCTTAGCCAGATCAGGCAGATTTGGCTGCCGAAACAGTTGAGGTGAAGTCAGAGAGGAGGAGGTGGTTGTGAGCAAGGTCTTCGTGCTGTCCCGATTTCTTCCATTTTCTCTCTGACGCTCGCAACAATGATCTGTTGGTTCGCAGAGGTTCAGACAGCCAGGGAGGGGAGGGAGATAATCGCGTCGGTCATGAGATTGGGGGACAGAGAGTGTCCAAAGAAGAGGAGAGTGAGGACATCAGGATAGAGGAGGCTTCCTCAGTAGGCATTAAGGAGAACTGTTCCGAGGATGGGAGCGAGGAGATAACAGTTGAGGAGAGAGCGGAGGGAGTGAGGGATTTCAGGTTGCGGCGGCTAGTGACCATTCGAGGCGTAGAGGGGAGGGATGAGGTGGGCTTCATGGGGATGGAGAAAGTCACAAAGTGGTGGTCGGACACGGTGAGCGGGGTAACAGAGAGTGCCGAGATGCCACAGGATCTTGTGAAGACAAGGTCAAGTTGGTTCCCGGCCCGGTGAGTTGGGGGAGAGGGGGAGAGTGTAAGGTCAAATGCGGAAAAGAAGTCAATGAATTCAGATGAATGCAGCTTTCCCGGGTGGATGTTGAAGTCACCGAGGACGACGAGTGGTGTGCCATCATCAGGGGAGCAGCTCAGGAGGGCATCCATCTCATCCAAAAAGTCACCAAGAGGAGCGGGTGGGCGATAGATCACTATAATGTTGAGTTTGAAAGGAAGGGTGACAGAGACGGCGTGAAATTCAAGCTTAGATCGGGGTAGGTGGTCCAGAGGAAGGACCTGGTAGGACCATGTGGGTGAGATGAGGAGCCCAGTTCCTCCTCCTCGCCCTGTTCGTCTTGGGGAGTGTGAAAACGAGTAGGCAGTTGAAAGGGCAGCTGGAGTGGCAGTGTTTTCTGGGGTGATCCAGGTCTCTGTGAGGGCCAGGAAGTGGAGAGTCTGCAGGGAAGCATAGGCTGAGATGGTGTCCGCCTTCTTGACTGCAGACTGGCAGTTCCACAGCCCCCCTAGTACCTCAAGTTCCTTACCAGTGGAGAGTGGTGGGTAGCAGATTGGATGGGTTACAGCCTCGAGTGAAGGGACTTCGGTAAAATCTTCTCCAGTGCAATGTCGTGACGCTGCGAGGGGGGGGGGGGGGGGGTTGAGATGTTATACCTACCTCAATGGGCTTCCTCGATGGACTCCCACAGATAGACTCCCTGTACATGTCATGTCCCCGCCTACCCCGCGTCCGCTACGCCCATGGCTATTGCAGATAAATAACTCACCTGAAAAAAAGAAAGAACATTATTTTAAACTGTTATAGAACTTTTGCCTTGAAATGTAGGCTGGTGACCGAACAAATAGTGATTAAACCACTGGTGAACTGTCTGAGGTGACTGTGATGTGGTCACCTTATAGCAGCCTCAGGGAGTCCTCCTATGTTTATCAGTAAGAGCCCTTTCAAATTGTCACATTGTCCTTTGAAACATAAAAAAAAAAAATTAAATATACAATAGCTGCTGAGAAAATCATTTAAAGTTACATGGCAGATAGACCAAAAATGAATTCATTATAAAATTAATTTGTACTTTTTTGGATAGTTATGGGACAATATAGCATTTTAGTGTGGGTTGCGATAGAAAGAAATCACACAATATGTTGATCATCGTGAATTTCCATCCATCCATCCATCCATCCATCGTCTACTGCTTATCCTGTATTCAGGGTCGCAGGGGGGCTGGAGCTGATCCCAGTTGCCATGGGGCGAAGGCACCCTGGACAGGTCGCCAGTCCATCGCAGTGATCAGAAAGACAATATTTATTATATTATTTTTTCATGATATTTATACAATATTTTGTATTTGTCCTTTTAGGATCTTCACTAAAAAATCTTCTTGACCAAACATAAAGTGATCCAGTTTGTTATGTTATTATGTAACAACAATTATGTATATGTAATCACATATAAATTATGTTATTATGTTATATTTTATGTTCTACTATGTTTCCATTTTAAGAGATTTTAGCCTATTATGGAGTTTATCAATGATTCACACAAATATTCATACTGATACTACACTGGTAGCAGAGGCTGCCATGCAATGTACATTCACACACCGATGGCCCAGCCATCAAGTTGGGGTTCAGTGCCTTGCCCAAGGACACTTAGACGTTTGGACTGGAGGAGCTTGGGATCAAAGTGATTGGAGGATGACTCGCTCTACCTCAAAGCCACAGTCGCCCCAATAAAATAAAAATTTACATCACACTGCGAACAAAACGACGGGGTGTGTCCGCCTGGACTTTGCAAGTTTCGTGCATCGCGCAGGCTCGCGCAGGCACACCTCCCGTCTCGCCTACCTGCGCAAGTTGGAAAGAGGGATGAGAAGAAGGCGTGAGTGGGAGACGAGGAGGAGACGAGGCGTGGACTGGGATTAATACAGCCGATTCAGATCTTCACCAATCAAATGAGCTCCTCTCCTCACCTTTAATGCGTTAGGGGAGGTTCAGTGCAAGTTGCCGATATTATAAAAAACAGGAGAGAGAGAGGGAGATGTTTTGGTCCGAGAGGCTGAGTTTCCGTTACGCGTGCCATCCACCTTTGATCTGACGTCAGATGTGACGGGACAATCTATATAGATATAAATTCACGTGTTGATTCAATTAGTTGCATTAAATAGTGTTTGTTGTGATTATTTATTGCATTTAAATGTGCCTGGAACTGTGGAAACCTGCCTGTGAGGTCTCAGTGACGTGTGCGCACTGCGCGCAGTCAGCCAAACTTCCACTTCGCCAGCTGTGATTCGCATTGAATGAATGGACTTTATTTACGCCTTGCGTCTGCGCCGAAAGTAGACCAGGTTGGAGCTGGCGAGCTTTCAGCGCAGTCTCGGCGAGGCTTTTTGCCACGAAACTTCCGCTACGCCAAGCTGAATCTGTGCCGCCTCCCCCTGCTGCACCGCCACACCCATCTTGGCGCAGGCGATCCACCAAACTGCCAAACTGACCGTGCGCAAGGCTGCGCTGGTCAAAACTTGCATTACACTGGCTCCGCCACCCTGCGCCGCCCTGCGCTGCGCCACGAAACTAGGGCCCAGAGTGTTAATCCAAAAGCCAGGAACCAACCTCATCATAACCAGTGCCAACACTTAATCCAATCCATATGGCATCAGATTTATCTGCAGGTAAATCAGGGATAAGTATCTGCTGGCTAGATTAATAGAGTGCAGAGAAAGTAAAAAAAAATAAAAAAAATTGGGGGATGAGGAAATGTTTTAGGGCCACACTCCAGAGACCCAGAGCAGTGATATGTGTGTAAATGTGTGCGTGAAGATGAGAGAGAATCTCTGGAAATATTTTAGAGCCACACTTGGAACCGTCAGTATATCCCGCTCCCAAATGACGCTGTTAGACTTCAAATTAAACGAGAGGTGGGTGACGTCTGGGTGTCATAAAATCCCCTGAATATATTGCGTGTGATACATCACACTTTGCCCCACTGTGTGATGCCGGCACACGTTGCAATGGCTGCTTTATCAATTTAAAGTGCGATCCTCTGTTGGCTCAATTGTTTGGATGCATGTGGGCGGCAATCAGTGAGTTGTTGGATCAATAAAACAGTTTGTGACACACAAAGGCTACTTGAGTATGTGCTTGTGGCTGTTAGATAGAGAGGGAAACAGAGACTGTTGGGTCTCAGAGGGCTACGCCACTGCGGCAATGTCAGGGTTATGGATAGCCACGGCTGGAACGTGTGTGTGTGTGTGTGTGTGTGTGTGTGTGGAGGCAGACTCCCCAGAGAGACTGTAATTATCAGGAAGGTAAATCACCATACCAGGCCTGCCACGTGTCTTCCCCGTGCTGGGGACAAGATTGTGTTTTTTTGACCACTCAGAGCCGTCGTAGAGCCCACAAACATCCAAACAGTTTGAAGACTATCGGCTAAAGATGTGGAGATGAAGGACAGATTGTGGCAAGCGATCTCCGAGCAGCTTGGGATTGGGAGACTTACTGCAGCCACTGATTAGGGTCAGGTGGATGGTGGAGATGTGTGGTCCCAGTAGTGCTGCAAACTGGTCCTGAACTCCACCTTTTCCAGCAGTGATGACCATTTTGTGATCATCTCATGATTGAAAGAAGAAAAAGAATGAAGCTGCGCAACTATCCTGCTAACTGCTGGATGACTCCTTTATTTTCATGATCGGGATTGGGTCCATGTGGACTTCAGGAGGTCAATGGTCCAGCACTACTGGGACCGCACATCAGAAAGAAGACCACCAATCTCCAAGATCCAACTGCTACACAGCTCTTTTTATTTATCTCAGAAGTGAGAGGGTCACAGAATCTCTCTCACTGCTGAATGACTATGTATTTTTATTTTGTGAATTTTCGAATATATATACGGGCTAACACCCCCATTCAAAAGCATAAAGTTTGTCTCCTGTGATCTGGTACAGCCAATTAACAAACTGTTACATGAAAAAAGGACTGCATTGTTTTTTATTAGGTCTATCAATCCAGCCCACACCTCTCCATACAGTTATTGAATTAGTTTGTCTGGTGCCATGCTTATTTGAAACCCAACGTTGTCTGATTGCAGAGTAGTTTGTGTGTGAATTATAGAGCAAATTATGGCTTTGCAATACCAGACAAGGCGGTCAATTTAATGGAAAATTGAATAGTGTTGTTCTCTTCTGCTGGAGGAGCTGCTACAATTAAAAAGTATTGGATAAATGTTTTGTTGTGTTTAACATAATTAAATGATGTCCTCTTCACTTGCAGACAAGTTATTGAAAATCTTTTCGATTTAAATCCTTGTTTCATTGAGTAACTTTTAGACACACTATTTTTCAGGACAAATTCAAACGCGGCTATTGTTTAAATCTCATTTCTACAAGACAGAGTACCAGGAGCACTGTGGTAATCTGGAGGATCGAAAGGAATGCCGATAGGCCGCAAACATTTGTTTCCGATCCAGAGAGTGTTCCGTTCTTGTATCACACAGTTGTCGTAGGCCGGAGGTTGGGTTAGTGGATGAGAACAAGTTCTTGTTCTGCACTCAACATTTAGGTTTGGACTTCTAAAACACTTGGATTTAAGGGGACAATTCACCCCAAAATCAAAAATCCATATATTTCCTCTTGGACTATATTATTGCATGTAGCGTTTTATTGGAGAGAAAATAGACCTCTCTACGGCTGACCTCTCAGCAAATCAAACAATCTGAATCGATAAATGGCGCTACAACGAAGGCAAAATACTGTGTAATTTTGTGAAGTGTAACTTCAAATATTGAAAAAGTTACTTTAACCAAGTGCTTGGCGTATCTGAAACATAACCAGGAAACATGAACATGGAGGCTTTAGTTGCTAGGAGTGGATCAGGTCAAACATGTTGACAGTGAACAGTATGCAGATGCTCAGTATGAACATTTTGTGTTTTCAGGGTTGTAGGTAGTGAGAATTCAGTATTAAACGTTCCTTGTTATCTAGATAGGAAAACATAGTTAAATACATATTTGCAATTAAAAACTAATTAGAATGTAACTTTCGGGAAAGAGTGTCGTCCAGGTGTGTCACTACTACCTCTGTAGCACTCAGACTCTTCTAACACAGACTATAAGAGACGGATTATTTTGCTCAATCACAGCTCTTATCAAAATCCAAACATTTTGAGGATTTTATACAGTGCATTTTGGATGTCGAGTAAGTTGTTATTCAAATGACTGAATATTTCATTTCAAGTCCTTAGTTCCATTTGAGTCTTCATTTGAGTTTTCATGAAGAAAATAAAAATAAAATGCGCATGCATTTCATCACAAGGCTAAGCTTGACCTCAACCTCAGAAGTAGCCTAGGTATATTACAATGTCATTTAATAAGCCCATTATCCCTAGTCAATGTCAAGGCATGTCATAAATGGACGCCGGTGACGGTTGTGAACGGTGGCAAAACTATGGCAGCGATACAACGCATCCTGAACCAAAGACGCCGCCGTCCTCGGAGCTGTTTAGTTGGAATACATAATTTCATAAGGATCAACCTCAATCCCATATATATTGACCGACGCGTCTATATTGCTTAAGTTTCGACGGCAACAAATACGCATGTAATTAAGGATGTAATTGGCTCAAACTCCTCCGCTGTTTCTATATTTATTATATCTTTTTTTAAATCAGTATAGGCTATGGTAGTATGTTCGACCATGGTTAAATAAATGATTAGGCCTAGAAGGATTTCTAGCAATGTTTTATTCTCAAACACTGCAATAGCTTACATTTTATAATATAGTGCTGACATGCACCTCCGCATGAAATGGAAAATCGAAGTCTGAGCAATCGATTTCAGCACTTTCTTTATGGACAGCGCTGTGTACGTACGACGTAAGGAGTGTTTCTTAAGAAGACTCCTAAGAGACCGTTCGGGAACCACGACTATAGAGGTAAACAACTTTGGTAAGTCATGTAATGGGAATTTTGGATGTCTGTAATTTATTATCAGAATATTTGTCAGGTCAGACGTCGATCCGCATCTCCTTTCTGACTGTTATGCTATGACGAAAATTAATGCCTGTTTGTCTATGATATGAACATGAGTGCCACATTGACATAAGATAATTTCAGGACTATGACGCCTGTGTTCTGTAAATCTTGACCTTGCCTGTACATCTTGTCTTTGTAAGATAGGACATGATCCGTCCTTTGGTTCCTCCTCCTTAAAAGGGAGATTGCTGTTGGACTCAGGGTCGTTCCTGCTGATTCTGAACCTTTGCATCAGAAGGCAGGGGTGAACAGTACTTTCTTCTGCAGATGAGAATACTTAGTGGAATAAACCTCGGAGAAAAAGCTGATCCTGGTTGTTGATCTTTATTGGGCAGATTCATTTTTCCACAACAGTCATAACGTAGGAGTCTTCGTAGCGTGCTAAGAGTGGACGTTATCGGGAAACCCGGCCCAGACCAAGACAATATGATGGGGATGCTGGTAAGTGGAGGTGCAGGCAGAGGCCAGAGTCAGGATGGGCAAGACTGGAAGGCAGGTGGGGAACAGGGTGTCAGAGACAGGTTCAGATAGCGAGAGCAAAATTAGCTTATATCTAGAATTCAGACTGAAGGTGAACCACTGACTTGAACAGAGGCTGTGCAGACCGGAGTATTTGAGGTGGTCTTGTTATGGTTTAGCGGGGTAAAAGAGGGATTAGAACCCAAACGCAGGCTGACACAAAAAAAAAAAAGGTAATCTGAACAAAGGGTACATACCTTTTATTTAACAAAATGTATGTAAAGGCTGGAGCACGAGTAACATTTAAACATCAACTAGGGTTACAAAGGAGCAGGAACACCAGGATAATGATGAACCGACAAAGAAACGGGAAACACACAGACCATATACACAGGGATTGATTAACACAACGAGGGACAGATGATTGGGAAGGAGACAATCACACACACCTGGGACACAGAAACAAGGAGGGGAACAGAACAGGAAGTAAAACCAGAAAACACAAGACAGGTAAGCTGTGTCCCAATTCAGGGTCTGCAGCCTTCGGAGGACCCAGCCTTCGCGGTCTACGGAGGCAACACCTTCGGAGACTCCTCCGAAGGCTGGGTCAACCGTCGGTAAATGGGACGGTCTAACCTACGGAGCATTTCCTGATTGCCTCGCGACGTCATCACTTCTGCCGGCCAAGCCCGGGAAAAACACCGGTCAAAACAAAAATACGACAGACGAACATGATGGAAAGCGGCTTGTTTATCTCCGGCTGGGAGAGAGCCGTGGGGAGGTAACGTTAAAGCCGTTATTTTAACCCATATTAATGTTCATACATAGTTAGCGTAGTACGTGGTAATTAATATACCCGTTAATAAATGATACCGCTAAGTGACAAGCCATATTAAGTATAGATTGACATGGATAATGTCATTTAACCATAAGACTTAATACAGGGTTCGTACAGGTGCTTAAAATGTAAAATCTTTGAAAATGCTGTAATTCTAATGCGGTTTTTCAAGGTCTGAAAAGTGCTTGAATTTAAGTCTAAATCCTTGGCTTATAAAGTGATTGAATTGAATAGTAAAATGTGTACGAGCCCTGTAAATAACCCCGACTTAATTCAATATATTATTCTTGCCTCTCTTTTAAACATTTTAGTGACATGGCATCCGTCGATTGCATCAGCCCTGTAAACCCCGATGATGGACGATGTGGTGGACAGTGGAGACATGCATCCTTCACCCCCCACCTTCCAGATGATGTCCCACTCAGAGCCAGAAGAGTCCAGGGTCCTTAGCATCCCATCCAGTCCAGCAGCACCACCAGGGACTCCTGCTCAGTTGATACTGTATATATGTTCTCTGTAAATAGTTATTTCTGCTCATCTTTTGTAAATAGTTCTACATGTTAAGAACACCCACTTGTCAATAGTTATTGTAACTTTGTAAATATTTGTTAATTACACAAAAAATAAATGATTTTCTTGTCACTGAAAAGCAGTTCAAAAGATGACTTTAGTTGTAAATAAAAAATGGAACAGATAATGTTACAAGGTTATAAGATTTTAATTTAACTATATACAATATTTGGAAAAGAAAATGGAACAATACAATATTTTTAATTAACAATTTAAATTACAAATCAACACAGAACTCTCCAATAAACTAAAAAGTCTCTCCATCCGCTCTCTTTCTCCTTTCCTCGCTCTCCCTCTGTAACTTCATGTCCTCCCTGATCAAATCCAGCAAGTCATCTGTTTTCCCCTTTCTTGCTGCTGTCAGTGGCCCTGTGTTCTTGGCCTCAACAGGTGGTCGTTCTCATCCCGGACCCGGAGTTTGATAAAATCCTCAGTCTGCTCCTTGCTCTCTACAACAAAACGACATGTAAAGCACATTTCCTGTTATGTCAACATGCAAAATGATTGTACGATATAATAACGATATTAACAGTAATAATGATCCTAAGATTAGCTCTGTATTCAATCCAAACGTTAAGACTTTTACAGCCTAGAAATACTCACAAACCATCGTTAACGTTATATATTCAGCTGCGAGAGGAGCGAACTGTAGCCTACACGACTTACAACGAGAACAAATTAACTTAACAGCTCCACGGTTACAATAAGTTATCATCGGAGCTTGTAACATTTAAAAGTGAAGGGTTTTAGGCTTACGTTACGTTTAAAGGCTAACGTTAACTGAGCTCCTCGTATCAATAGCCTTAAGCTACATCACGTAGCTGGCCCTACATTCCGGTGGCTACACGTATTAGCATTATCAACTTCACGCATTTTAACACTCAAATGTGATTTAAGGCCCCTTGAACGTCCGACGTTAAGCAAAAACCCGTTACTTACCGGCTGCCGGTGCCGGTGCTGCTACCGTCTTTCGCCGCCATTGTTGGTTGAACAGCGGCGCGCAAAGCATCTTGGGATATGGGAGGCCGCGAAGGATAGTAGCGGTGCATCCTCCGAATACGGGGGAAAGGAGGACACATTTGTCGGCCGCATTTGGAGGAGCCTTCGAATTTAGACGGATTGGGACAGCCTTCACGCAGCTCTGTGACGTAAGCGGCCAGGCTGCAGACCCTGAATTGGGACACAGCTAAAAAAATAAAACAGGAAACCAACTCTTAACACGAGACAGAAGTACAAAACCCAGTGGAAAGCAAAAATCAAGATCATGCCAGATCTTGATTGGTAGTGATAAGGCAGGACTGGTTAGTCTGCCGCGCACCTGCAGTCACTAGTACACACAAAAACAGAGGGTGCATCCCGTGTCTATTAGAACTCATCACACTGCAGATGACAAGTGATGCAACGTGAATGAGGCGAGTTGAAATATTTCAACACAAATCATTTGTGTGATGCAAATGTTTTTTTTTTTTTTTTTTTTTTTTTACAAATTGTCATCATTATCTAGTTTTTGCTTCGTCTTGTATTATTTTATTGCAATTAATTCACAACATGATTGTTTATTTTGTAAAATAAATGTAGTAAGATTAACAGATTACATCTTTCAATGAAAACCTTACGTATGGGGCTCCATTATGTTCTGGGATATTAAAACTGCACAGCAAATGTAAAGCACAAAATGATTTGCTTTCTGTTTTCAGAGTGTAGGAGACTAATGTAAGGAAACTATGGACAATATTAAAATATTTATGTCAGTGTGTATTCATATACAATTTTAATACCTGCTCTCATAAAAAGGGGCACCATCTGTTTGTTGGACAGAACTTCATAGAATCCTATGTAATGACTTTAATCACCACTTAATTAACGATTAATCAATATAATTTTATAAATCAAACTCACTTCCGTAGATCATAAGCTCTTAAAATAGGAATCTTTGTATTCTGCTCAGAAGAAATATCAACAGATAACAACTTTATGCTTTAGGGGTATATATTGATTAATGTAGGATTAAACAACGGGAATAAAAGCGTAGAAGTGCAATTAACCTGAACACACAACCATACTGTCAGGCGTGGACTAGGAAACAGGAGGTGAGGACCCAAATGCAAATGTAAAAAAAAAAAAAGGATTAATTTCAATAATAAACTAAACACAAAACAAAAACTAAGACAAAAATAAAAAGTATCAAACCAGGAAGACCACAAGTTCAGGTCAAGGACACGACCGTCAAAAGAAAAACTCACGAAAGAAAACCAGAACACAAAGGGACACGGGAGGCAGGACGCAGGTACAAAGAAAAATCCAGGGACATGACGTGGTGCAGCATGCAGGGGGTAACAGACGACAGCGACAATGAACCATCAATGAGACAGGGGAAACACAGACTATATACACAGGGAGGCAGGGAGCTGACGAGGAACAGGTGAAACACATTAGGGCAGGCCAGGTAATCAACACGAGAGGGTGGGGGAGTCAAGACAGCGGAAACAACAAGGACCAGGAAGTACGAGACAGGAAATCACACCGAGGGCAAAATTACAAAATAAAACAGGAAATCAAAACCAAGAAAACACAGATCATAACAAAAACACAGATCATGACACATACAAGAAGTATAAATGAAAGAAACTGATTAACCATGAAGATAGGGAGTTTAGTGATAATGATAAGTGTGTGTTTCTCCTGAGAACTTTCTTAGTAATAAAGCACAACGCCTCAACGGATATAAAATATTAAAGAACGCTATCAATTCGTTTCACCATTCGCTTCAACTCTGGTCACCAAACTGAATGCAGACTGGTTCTGTTTTAGGTTCTGCAGCGTGGTCTCAGCTTTTCCTCGGAAACCCAAGCAGTCACTCTTAACCTTCAGCTGACAGCCTTTATTTATTGATTGATTGATTTGTATGTGCTTTCTTTTTGGAAAACTCTCAATTAGGACAGAAATTAAAGTATTACGAGGCCTGCTGGATCCATCAGTTTGTACGTGTTAGTTCCAGCTGTTTACAGTCATCCCTTTGCTGTTAAAATAATCAGGAACATGTCATTGAATACTTAATCAAAACCTTAAGCATTTGTTGTTCGCTCCCTGATTGTAAACTAAATACGTATGTTGTTGGATCACTGTAACATTGGAAATCCGCATTTTATCGAACAAATAACTCATTTCTGGGAATGTTTATAGCAGGCAGCAAGTGAAACCAAGGCTGAATTGCCTTAAACTTCATTCTCTCTTCCGGCCACCAGGGGGTGACTCCTCGGATTGCTAAAAGAAGTCTGATTGTATAAAAGTCTATGAGGAAATGGTCCTACTTCTCTCTTGATGTATTATCTCAGTAAACATTGTAAACTTGAGTTTATGGTCTCAATCTCTAGTTTCAAGTCTTCTTCAATCCAGCATGATGTTCATTTAGTACATTATGGTCCATTTAGATTCCAAGAGACCAGAAAGCAGGGGATGCTTTAGGGGTTCTGGCTACCTTGTACATGTTACATGTAAATACAATTTTTTTTGGTGCAGTTTTCCTTCCATGTTTGTCCACCTTTTTTTACTGCTACAGCTGGTAAGCCTGTGTTTAACGACACATTATGAATGTGGGTAATTCCCTCAGAAAGTAGGCATAACGGGGTAAACATGTCTCTCAGCCCTCAAGCACTCAGTTATTTGCCAGTGGGACAGAACTGAACGGTCACAGACTAGTCCATGAGTGTGAGTGTAGAGATGGGGTTGGATCTTAAATTGCATCCATGTTTCCTCTTGCATGTGTTCCTTGCGTCTTCGTCCCTCCCACTGGGGAAGCATGGAGACACAAGGAAAGCAAGCGAGGAGAGGAAACCAGACGTCCTTCCCTCTGAAGAGCCACAAAGCAACGGCTGTTTCTAGTCACAGCTGGATCAGCTGTCAGTCGGATCAACAGCTGGAGAGACTTTTGATGCTGTTTAAACACATGTTCACTGTATTAATATTAATAAAGACAGAGACAGTTATTATCAGTGGCAGAGCAGCAGGGTTTTCTCTCTGTCGTCGGTTACCTGTTTAACAAACACCTGCACATGAAGGAAAATGTGCATTCTTTTTTTCTCCTGTCAGAATGCATTTATACTTTTTATTAGGAATTGTTATTTATTGATATTCTGATTGTATATTCAAAATGTAGTGACCCGGGGCAGTCGGTGGCGCAGTGGATAAGGCAGCCGCCCCATGTACGGAGGTTCGGCCTCGGCGCGGAGATTAGGGGCTCGACTCCCGGCCTGGCGATCCCTTTCGCACATGTCTTCCCCCTCTATCTCCCCTTTCTACACTGTCTCTCTCTACAAAAACAATCAAAAGTCTTGCATGGCACTCTAGCCAAAAAAATAATCTTTAAAAAAAAAAAAATGTAGTGACCCAGAATATTATTATAGTGTCTATTAAATACGGAAAGTCAATGTCGATTGACATTTAAGTGATGTAACTCATCATAACCATTGCTCAGGAATTCTCAGCCTGATGTCACTGAATAAAATGAATATAAATTATATAAAACATGTTTGTTGCTGATAGACAGACTTCTCTGTCTGACCTTAATTACCATAATGAAAGTAAATGGGGGAAAGCAGATCATCTAGATTTTTTTTTTCGAATTTATAAAGAAAGTTATTTGTTGTTCAGACCTACAATTGAGTCAAATATTTTATTAGACCAGAGAACGAATGAAATGTAAAACTTGGGGTTGATGCACTTAAATTTAATCTGCATTCCAGTATGAAACTCCACTGATGTTGAGATGTATCAGATCAGTCCGATAAACTGCAGCGTCCAATCAATAACTGGCATCCAATGAGGGGGTGTGTCGGACGTTCAAAGTCAGTGAAGGCTGCTCTCCTGCATCCTGCTCACGTCTCCTCAGAGATCACTCCTCGCTCCTCAGAGCAGAAATAAGAGCTTTGAGCTTTGAAAAATACCCCCCAGATACCGATAATGATGGATGGATCAATTGGTTTCATAACGATAGGGTCAAATAATGCAACAACATATGAGAATGTAATCACAATGCGTTTTTACATAGATTCCGCCGTAATCCCTGAAAGGAGAGTCAAAAATATGCCATGATCGTAGCGTTTATGAACAACTTTGGTTTGCTGTTTTTAAAACATAATCAAGCCCCAGGTTAAGTTGCATAAATTTGTGCATATGTGGAATATATGATCAAAATTGTAACCCTATAAACACAAATTAGCAAAAAGATCAAGTCATGAGTGCAGAAAAGAGTTGAGTGGGTCATGAAAATAAGAGTTGAGTGGGTCATGGAAATATTGGGCCCCCTTAGCTTTCTGAAAATGTGGCACCTTGAACAATATAGTTGAATAGACCTGATGCATTGTTTGAGCTGGTCCTGGATGTAGGATGGGCCTGAGCCATAGCTGCACGGCAGGTGAGTACCGCTGTCTTAATGTGGATTTGAGCAGCCACTGGTAGCCAGTGCAGGGTGCTGAGGAGCAGGGTGAGGTGAGAGGACTTGGGCAGGTTAGGTCAAGACCAGCTGAGCTATTACATTCTGCATGAGCTGCAGAGGTCAGGTGGCACATACAGGCACACCAGCCCGGAGGTTGTTGCAGTAGTAAAGGCTTGGTTATGCTTCCGCGTAGTGATCACGCAATGGCCACGCAGTTGCTTGGAGACCGTGATGGTTCTGCGTTGGGTTTACGTGTCGAAATGCAATTCAATGCCACACCGGTAAAGGGCACTATGTTTTTTTGTAAAGACTGACCGACCGACCGAGACTCTTGTGACGTATATCGTCGTTAGCCTCGTTATAGCGTATTTGTTTACCTTCCGGCTTTAAATCCACAATTTTTCAGTGTTTTATTTCTTTGTGCAAAAGCAACAAGGTGCAAACAATAAAAGTATTAAAAGTTTAAATGGCGGTGTTTATGAGTAGAAACCGGAAAAGCGGTCTCCAGCGGATGTAGTTAGCGGACCAATCACAGCCAATGCCGTTGCGTTGGTGCTGCATCGCCTCGACGCGTGTCTAGGATTTTTGGGAGGTGCACGTCAGGCCCTTGCGGTGGACGTAAGCCATTACGCAAGGACGTAATGGGTCCGCAAGCCCCCTTGCGTTGCGTCTACGCGGAAGCATAACTTGGGCTTAAGAGCCTAGACCAGAACCTGCACCCCCTCGTGGGTGAGAAACTGACATATCCTTTGACGTTGATGATGAATCTGCAAGAATTTTGTATAACCTCATGTCTTAAAGTTCTCTTTGTTCAGGTTACAGCTTTATGTGTTGAACTGTTGATTACTTTAGTATCCCCATGGCTGACCTAAATGTTATCAGAGGCCTGGTAGTCATGATGTCTTGTTCTACATGAAGGTTAACTGTCAGTGACACGTTATCTCCTGTGCCTTTAAAAGACTCAAGTCACAACAGTGATTTGAGCACTTCCTCTGTAGCATCCTCACATGTTGTTGCATTGTAACTGCTCCTCTTGTACAAGATTAAAGTCAGACGTCGACTTTACTTATGTCTCCGATCTCCTCCTTGGGTGAATTTATTCGTTTACGGGAAAATTCTTTTAACAGCAGGAGTGGGCTGTCCACAGCGAAGGGCATCCGGCATCACACCCACGTTCCTTGTAGTCCGAGCTGGGGAGACCACGGAGTCCTTAACTGAGCCCATGCTTATTATTTTATTTGAAGTTCTGTATTACCCGAGTCATTATTTAGGTGCGTGTGTATAGTTGATAAGGGAATATTATAATTAGATACAATCTGGCTACAATTTAGGAGTGTAAAAGAAGTAAAAACTCAGGCCACCGGGGTGTGGAGGGAGGACAGAGGGGAGACAGGAGTGAGGTAGTAATAAAGAACATTTAACGAGAGTTACAAAGCCCCCCCCCCCCCCCCTTCTCTAATTAGTCCAATAATTTTTTATAAATTATAAACTTTGATTGAATTGTTTCAAAGATCTGACTGGAACTTAGCCCACTGTGTTTAGTGCTTATTACGGGTGCTCCTGAATATAAATTTGGATTCTGTATTAATATCTTTTATCTTGACCAAACTATAAGGATTCATTGGAATTATCAAAATCTATGTGGAACATTAATGTCTGTACTGAATGTGAATGTTAATGAATGTTAACCCATGACTTTGAAGCTGTAGTCTACGATTTTTCACTTGAGCCAAACTTTAGCCAATACTAGCCATCCGGTCCGCATGGCTACTATTGGCTTAATGTTCCGATCCAATCCTCGCTCACTCTCACGCTCACACACTTGTTGCCCTGAGCAGTTCAGGTATCGAACAGGGCTCTCACATGATTTTGGCTGAGGCTGCAGCGTCAGCGGGAGGGGGAAGGGGGGGGGGGGGATTGTGATGAGTGATCGCCGAGCAGTTTGGGATCGGGGACGTACTGCAGGTCGGGTGAGAGAGAAATCCGACCGGCACCCGCTGCATTTACACCGATAATGTATCATCATTCGTGGCCATAATAAACACTATTACTGCTTTGTACATGTTGTGGAAGTCCCGGACACACCGGGAAACTAAACGGCGTCCTGCCTGAGTTCATAGCTGAGGGAATGTGCCCATTCATTGTCTATGTAAGAAACCGTGTAATGCCGGCACGGAGCGGCGAGTTTCCAGAGACGGCGC
This sequence comes from Chelidonichthys spinosus, assembly GCA_029853015.1. NCBI lineage: Eukaryota > Metazoa > Chordata > Actinopteri > Perciformes > Triglidae > Chelidonichthys > Chelidonichthys spinosus. Next base: position 1,106,635 of record CM056826.1, read on the forward strand.
CGCCCGCAAACTCTCGATAATCTTTCAAACTGAGCGTTGTTGATCTAAAATAAAGACAGATTCAGCAACTGCATAGCTTATTTCTTACCTAAAATGTTTTCAGAAACACATTTCGGTGAACTATTGTACTGTATAAGAATGTTCAGCTCAGCATTCGATGCCTATGAAACGTGGCAACCTGGGTTTGAGTACCTCCCTCTGCAGCTGGTTATTAGCCTTCCTCACAAATCTCCAGACCTCCACTCTAATGTTGAACCCACCGGGGCTTTCTAAGGAAACTTAAGAAGGATGGGCACAGCCCAGGACAGAAGGGCTGTACAACGGGTGATTAAAATTATTGGCACACATCAAGCGAGCATCAGTTATATCAGTGCCTGTGAAGAGCCCAAAGGATAATAAAAGACAATAACCTCCCTGCAACAGCCTGTTCAACAAGCATCTGTTATGTTTGTTCTTTGTTTGTCTTATGTACCACAAAGACTACAAATACACTGTTGGACAATGACAACACAGCTGAACCGTGAAAGTCTGGATTCATTTTCTGGGTTCTATTAACGTCCGTACACAATGTCATCCACAAGCTGACATCCACAGTGTGGCCAAAAAGCTATAAACGCAGCAGACACTGTGAATATGTAAGATTCTACAATCAAATCTGGATTGATTAATTGTTCTGCCGAAAGTATAGCCTGCTATCATTGTTAGCCTGATGGCTTTATTGATCTGTGTCCCCTAATGGCTGTTATCTGCTCTCCTCAAATGTTTATCATAGTGTCAGATCACTCTGGTCTTAAAGTTCCATAAATCTGAGCTTTATTAACTTCATATCCTATCCCCTGTAATGTTTCCTTATCTTTTCCAAAGTGTAAATCACACCGTCACTGGATTTTGAAAAACGTTCTTGTAATGTTTCCTCCTTCGAGCACAAATCTGATTCCATCTCTGTTAACACACTATTGATCAGATTAGGTGCCGGTTGAGGAGCTGAGAGTGATCCTCTGCTATTAAGGAGTGTCTATGCTTTCAGGCGGTGGCCTGGCAGAGCTGCAAATGTGAGACCATTCTTCTTCTCTGAGATGTTTTCTCCCACTTCTATCTGCCGCATTTCCTGGAAGAAAAAGCTAAATGCATTTAAGAAAATCAACTCTGCACTTCGGAAAGTCTGCCTCCATGTGCTCTAAAGCAGAGCGATACATTGTACCTGTTGGAGGTTTTCAAATCCGGGACACCAAAACCATTTCAGTATCTTGTTTAGGAAAAAAAGTCTGTATGTGTGTGTCTGCGCGTGTGTGTGTGCTACAGTGCTTTTATTAAAGCAGCCTGACAGTTCGAGTGAGATGCATGGACTGTCTGAACTGAAAGTGAGAACAAAACGTCCAAAGTAATATGATGAGAAGCGTTCATGCTTGTATCTTTGTATATGTGTATTTTTTCATGTGAAACGGCATGTTTCACACACATCATCTCACAGGCCAGAAATAGTCTGAATGAAAAGTGAAGAAGACCTATATATTCACATCTAACCTGCTGAATATGAATGAATTACCTGCTACTGCTGCAGGCTGCTGGCCCTTATCCTCTTCCGTAGAGGGGGACTTTAATAACGCATGATCATTTTCTGCATTGTTGTTGCTTTGAGCAACATCTTTCGGTAAGATTCATTCAACACACAGGGCTGGGTGCTCTTTGAAGATTTGCCGATACCACAACAATAGTTGTTTCAATACTTTGAGTAAATAATACTTAAAGCCTACTTAGTAGATCAACCATGTTTCTATTAATGGCTACAGCTCATTTCTCTAATATATATACAATTGTTTATTATGTAATATTCTGTTTTCTTCAAATGACAGTTGATAATGTAAACAGTCTGTCATCGTGAATGCCAAGAGTTAATAGTTCATTATGGCATTATGGCTGGATTCAAAATCACACCGAAGATAAGTACAAATTGAAATCACAGGCTGATCCAGCTTGCAGAATTTCATCACAGAAACTCATCATGTGACTCTGTAGTGTGTTTGGCCCCCGCCTGCCTGTATAAACCTGTATGGTGTCCTGGGTAATTTCCTTCCAGACCTGGATCAGGGCGTCTGTGAGCTCCTGGACAGTCTGTGGAGGTAGGCTACTTGGTGGGTCGGATGCACCAATACATGACGTCCAATAGGTGCTCAATCCCAGGACTCACTGCACCAGGAGAAACCCAGGACCCACTGCACCAGGAGGAACCCAGGGCCCACTGCACCAGGAGGAACCCAGGACCCACTGCACCAGGAGGAACCCAGGACCCACTGCACCAGGAGGAACCCAGGGCCCACTGCACCAGGAGGAACCCAGGGCCCACTGCACCAGGAGGAACCCAGGACCCACTGCACCAGGAGGAACCCAGGACCCACTGCACCAGGAGGAACCCAGGACCCACTGCACCAGGAGGAACCCGGGACCCACTGCACCAGGAAAAACTGTGACAGTTTGGTCAGAATCATGCACACCAGAATCCTGCTGGTGTGCAGAGACTGGTCCTGGTGCTGGGTTGATGCCCTTCTGTAGACTTGTCCAGTTCTCCTCATGTAACGGACGGCCTCCTGCTGTCTCCTCCAGGCTCTTGAGACTCTGCTGGGAGGCACAGCACACCTTCTTGTGACCTTGTGTATGGATGTGGATCCTGGAGGAGCTGGACTACCTGTGAACCTGGTTGAGCTGCAGGTACTGCCTCGTGGTACAAGTAGTAACAAGGACACTAGCAGAAACCAGAACTGGAGAGGAACCAGTCAGGATGGAGAATGAGAGCAGCTGTCTGTGGCCTCCACAGCCAAACCTCCCTTTCTGCGTCTTGTCCTGCTGTTGCCTCCACCTGTTGTCATTTACATTTACACGTTATGCTGTGATTGTTCCCTTAACATGTTTAGAATCAAAAATATATTTAAATACCAATAAATAACTTGGATATACAAGGTATTTATGTTGCCAGACCTTCCTGTCATAACAAGTGTGCTTCTTCTTGAGTGACGCAAGTGAGAGAAGCAGAGGTGACAAGTAACGAAGTACAAATACTTTGTTACTGTACTTAAGTAGATTTTTCAGGTATCCGTACTTTACTTGAGTATTTATTTTTCTGATGACTTTTTACTTTTACTCCCTACATTTATACACAAAAATATGTACTTTCTACTCCTTACATCGTAAAAACAGACTCGTTATTTTTTTGAAAAAAACCTCCACAGATGACAACAATACGTAAAAGCATACGTAAAAGACATGAAGAAACTTGTGAGGGAAAGAGGGAGAAGAAGAGGGGGGGACAGGTTACCCCGGGAAGAAGTCGAATGAGTGAGGGGACGGTAGAGATGGTAAAGAACTTGCACTGTAGCAGCGACATGGAGGAAGGAAGTGAAGCGGGGTCTGCGAGTATTGCCGACGGCAACACTTCAGAAGATTCAGAGAAGCAAGACATTCTGTCTGAGCTTTTTTCGTTTAACAAAATTATCAAAAGATGTATTGTGTTTCATTAACAGCAAAAAATAATTTTTACTTTTTACTTTTACTTTAAAGTACATTTCAGAGCCTGTACTTTCTTACTTTCACTTGAGAAAAGGAGTTGAATCAGTACTTCTACCTTTACCAAAGTATTTTTTTACACATGTATCTGTACTTCTACTTAAGTACAGAATATGAGTACTTTTGCCACCTCTGGAGAGAAGTGAGGACACTGGACGATGCACGCGGTTATTTTCTGTGTGCACCTGTTTTGTGCATGAAAAAGAACATTTCTCCACACATATAAGTGAAAGAGGCCAATTGAAACTAAGCATTAGGACTGTATGTTTCAGCTGCATCCCACTGACACTGGCTGAATCAGAAAGGAGGAAAGAAGTCCATCCTACTTGACACTTTTAAATTCAGCTTTTTGATGGAGCTGTAATTTTATAAAAATTGCCCACATGGTCCAGGATATACTACAAAATAGATCCTGTTGGATATAAGGTAGTATTGGCAGATGTAATGCCATCCTTGTCACTGAGTACCAATTGGACCACTGACTAAAAAATCTGAATCTGTCAATTTTCATTTCAGTCTGATTTGTTGACATGAAAGTAAAGGAAAATACCACCACACACAAAAAATGTGGGCAATGAATTTATATATAAATGTTAAGTATGAATTTGTTTTGTATGTCAGCTGCTCGACAGCGGTATCAATGCCAATTTGTTGAACTCTGGCATTGTTGCAAGGAGCCTCTCCTTCATGACTTCCAGGTTCAGCATGTCTATTTCGCTACATATGAAAGTGAAACTTAAGTGTGTGAATGTGAAAAGAAATTTATGTGAACCAAATAATGTCCTCGACACTAACAACCTGCAAGCTGTTGCTCTAGACATGTGAGATGTACAAGGTGGCACTGGGACTTCTGACCGGGCTACTTGGTGAAGTGCTGGAGCGGAGCTTAAGGCAGCAGCAATGTTGAAGTAACAATCATTAGAGGAATATCTTTCCTGAGGATTTATTAAAGATGAATTAGACTAACATGCATCCTTGCGTCTGTTTGATGGTCCTGGAAATGGAACCCATAATGTTGCATTACTGCAGACGGACCATGCACAGCCCCTTGATTATTGTACTGTTGCTTCTGTGGCCATATTCCAATCAGCAATGTTTTCCATCAGCTGCACAGGGCACCAACAGCTGCTGTGACATCACTAAAAAGGGTGTGGTCAACATGGACATTCAATTCAATTGGATTTAAAGTGTCATATCACAACAGAAGTTAACTCAGGACACTTTACTTATTGAACAGAACTAGAACACACATGGTTTTCAGAGTTTATATATTTTCAAAGTCCCAACTAACCCTAACCCAGCCTTATTAGGCTTTTAGGCAAAAATCTCGAGCAGACCAGGTTCCTGGGTTCCATCTGCATTTGGTGTTGGTAGCATTATTGTAGTAGTAGTAATAGTAGTAGTAGTATGACATGAGGTCAGTTTTGGAGTACTGAACGGTACAGGCCCTTGGTCGCAAGGATTGATGTGGCCTCCCCACCTGTTTACATCTATTGCTGGAAGGTCAATGAAACGCTACAAAACAAGTACAAAGACAAGAAAATGACGACTAATTTATGCAAAAACAAACACAGATGCACAAAATGGATACAAAGAGAGTAAAAAAACTGCAAGGAGATAAGAAAGACCTGAAAATACCTTCAAAAAGGCTGCAATGGGATGCAAAATGACTGCCCCGTGTCCATTTTGTTCAACCCAAGAATGAAATCCATTTATTAACATGATAATGTGATTTATCAAACAATGTGAACCTTCAACATATGGCAGCTGGAATGATGAAGTGATGAGCCAGCTGTGAAGGACCAGTCCAAGGAAACGTGTACAACTTTAAAATGCACTACTCAGCTGGTCAAGACCCCCTGGAGTAGTGATTTAAAGGCTGCACCAACTGGCAACCCTGGCATCCCCCCCCCTCCCCCACAATCACACACACACACACACTCTGGTCCTGCCCTGGTTGGCAATCCGCTCACGGAGGCCGCCGAGACATGAAGGCAGGGAGGAATGCTCAGACTTTAAGGAGAGGACCGGTGGGGGGTTCCAGCTCGACCCCTCCCCTGAACTCTCTGGAGTTGGACGAGAGAGCAACGTTTCTGGGCTTGTTTGACGGAGAGTTACCGGCTGTCGAAGAGAAATACTGTATTTCAGAGGTGCTTTCTGTGTTCCTCTGTGTGTAGCCCCCCCCTTCCCCCCCGGGGGTGGTGGGGGGTGTTTCCGTTCTTCTTCACCACTGTATGGACACCGGAGGAAAGCCCCGCCGCAGCAGGTCGGCGGGCTGCTCTCCGGTCGCCCGTGTTTCCTGTCGCGTGTGCGTGTCTGAGCGTCCGTTCTGTCTGCATCAACACCTGTGTGACTCGACTCTCCCTGTCAGTTTGCAGCAGATCACAAGTCTCTCTGTTCCTCCATGTCATCTGCGAACACACGCCCACGCGTCTGCACGAGCGCACACATAAGGAACCGAGAGCAGGCAGTCACCCCGTTTAACCGCCGCGAGCCCGGCACTGCGGAGCTGGCCATGGTGCTGAACACGAACACCGCCGTTTCTCTCTCCAGCATGCATCTAGACGTGTGTGTGTGTGTGTGTGTGTGTGTGTGTTGCCTGTTAATGAATGATTTAAGTTGCAGTGTCCCGCGCAGCCTCAGTCGGGCTTCATTGTAACCTATGAAGAAATGCATTAAATAATTGAATGCCCGTTGAGAAACCAGTGTCAGACTGCAGATCATACGATATTAAAGACCAATGCCAGGTTTTGCAATTGGGATATTAAAAAGATAATAATGATATTGTAAACACCAAAATATGCAGCTTCAGTTTCTTTCAGCTAAAATCATCCCAAGAAAACAGTTCAGTTGAAAGAGTTCAGTTGATCTTTAATCCAAGGTTTCTAGGATTCATGGGGAAGCAACTTTGAACATACCCAGGTGGTCCAAGCACGCTGGACAGGGCAACACACATAAAAAATAAAACATGACAGTGTAGAGGATTTTAGAAAATAATCATTCAGTTTGGTTCAAGTAGCCCATTCTCACTCCCAGTATTCCCAATACATAGCGTAATAGTTGTTATGTAGCTATGGGAGGGTGAAGGAGGCTACCGCTCTGCAGCACAATGGTGGCATCAAACCCAGCAGAATTTTTTTTCATTTTTTCTTGTGTCAACCTGGGGTGATATGAAAATGTCCTATCATGATTATCCTGGCCAAAATAATTGTGATTCACAATATTATCCTGATAATAAGGAATAGGCATCAAACTCTTAAAGTGGCCAAACATACTGGTATCACTTGATTTTAATTTTGTGAAGAAACACATTTTTGATTGCATTACAGATGAAACACATTTTTAAATATATCATTACAATTAAACTGATAGATCTATAACATATGTTTGCTGCTGCCCCCAATCACAGCAGGATATTGCTTCGTGACCAACCTCATCCAATCCGACAAAACAGCCGAACTGTCCCTTTACCGTATTCTACAATTCATCACTGCTCTTCTACCAATTATTTTCATGAGCATCATAAGCATATACGCTGCCCGACAGTGAGAGGTGGGAGCTTGTGATATGAAAGTCGCCAATTCCAGCTTTGCTGCAGTGGGACGTCTCAGCTGTGAGTGGGAAACGTGTGATATTGTCAAGATAACACACTCGTTGAAGAAACCAAAGCAGCAACACGGTCCTTTTTTTACACCGTATATGACCATGAGTCATCGTTGGATCACCGCGCACTGCAGCAAACGCTCTTTAAATCTCAGCCTCGTGACCTTTTCTTGCTCTGTTGGTTGCGTAACGCTACCACTAATACACTTTTTTGATGCTTTTAACCTTGAGATATGTTCTTACATCAAAACAACTGGATGTAGCAGGAGATCCAAGTCTGAATCTCAGGGTGACTTTAACATCCAGGAAGTTAATTTATAAAAAGCAACAATAAATAGTCCTCAGGATAGAAAGTGAAAGTAGAGTTGATGTATGTTTATATTGGTGCATTGCTTCATGATAACTGAAGGTCATAGTTCACTGCAGCAGAGATGAAGACAACACACTCTCGCCCCCTCTGTTCCTCTCTCAGCCACCAGTCACACTGTGAGTCGATGTGAACGGAGAGTGAGCACACGGCTGACACACAGACCGCCTGCTGAGCTGAATCAATTCAATTTGTCTCAGCTATTTGAAGTCTGTGGACTTCTTCCTTCTCTGTGTCATGCAGCTCAGCGCTCTCCTGTACGCGTGCTGTCTCTGCGTGTCGACATGTGGGTGTTTGTCTCTAATCAGTGACGACACGGTTTGGTTCTATCAGGCAGGAGAATAGCTGTAGTATGTATTTCATTAAAATAACAATTTGGAAAATATACTTTACATTCTCAGATTGAGAAGAGATGATAGTTATCAATCTTTGTGTGTGTGTGTGTGTGTGTGTGTGTGTGTGTGTGTGTGGAGTCAGGACATAATAAACCTAGCTTGGGGGCTCCAGGTAGAACAAGTTGTCCTCCAATACGAAGATCAGTGGTTCGATCCCCAACTCCTCCAGTCCACAAGTGTCCTTGGGCAAGATACTGAACCCCAAATTTCCCCTGAAGTCGTAACCATTGCTGTATGAACGTGTTCTTTAAAGCTCATTTGAAATATTATTCATTGTTTTTTACGACATATATTTTTGGGGCATATGAGGTTTTCCATGTTTCCGTAGTTAGAAAGAGTTTGAGTGCAGGCAGCAGCCACCATAATTACCCAAACAGAGGGGGCTTGATTACTGGAGAGGCTGTGTGTTTGGCTTCCACACAGCAGTGTAGAACACACACACACACACATCCATACACACACACACACACACAAAGTCAACATGCTACTTTATCCATTTTAGTAAACACTTGACAAACAGGCGATCCCCCAGTCTGCCACTGCTATTATACAGCTCCACTAGTTAGCATCATTGATGGGCTCTTGTGAAACACGTCACAGTCGAATGAACTGAGCTGAACTTCTCAGCTACAGTCACAGACACTTCAAATTGTGCACACATAGTTCTTAAACATTTTTATGGGCCATAAAATGACTTCAGAATAATGAATATGTTTAGACATTTACTAAGAGGACATTTGTTTTTCTCTGAAATACACATTCACCCGTTTAGTTATAGTTAAAGGAAGAAAGATGAGATGACAAAGATATGACACACACACACACACACACACACTCCTTTCTTGATAGTTAAGGTTTGTGTGCCACCAATTTGCACTTCACATTGTAATCAATTTGCACCTGCAATCTGCATGCAGAGTCTTTATTCAGGCAGCAGCTCATTATGCAATGAGTGAGTGCCTCAGCTTTCATTGGGCCTTAAGCAGCATTTCATCTGGGGCCCTCCCCATCTCCGAAACGTTGATAATACTGTTGTCATTGTTGGATCATTTGCACAGCTCCTGTAAATCTAACACACAAAGGATTCATTATATCAGTTGGAACTGGCATGTTTTTACCCTTCTCTGGTTTATTAAAATAGCAAACTCACTAGAGATGTAGAAACCCCAACGATGATGAGGAAGAAGAGGGAGAACCATCATGGAATGACAAGCCTGGCATGTACCAGACAGATAGAAGGGGGAGGAGCCCAGGTGCAGGCCAGGGTCTACCAGCAGGGTGTAAGAAGCAGACAGAGCATTATGGGTTGGTAGTCCCGAGGTAAAAATAGAAGACACCAAGCTAAGACCCTGTGGGACTTCCAGATCCAGACTGATAAACTGGTGATGGCTTACAAACACTGTGTTGGTGGACAACAATGGAGTACAGCAGTAGTGAGAGATGAGCTCTCCCAACCAACAGCAACTCTAGAAGAAGGAACACAAGAAGCTTGCAATACAAAGAAACAGGAGCTTGTGCTTCCATCAGTAATGGAAGCCCTGGGGGCTGTAACCCCCAAACTGGGAGAGTATCTCCAGCAGAGTCCTGGAACAACATCCAAGATCTCTGTCTGAGAACAGCTAAGGTACTACACAGAACATTCACAGGAAAATGAATAACATACACATAGAACATGCATTATACAAGACATTTATAATTTTTAACATTTGCAACAGAAAGCAGCATACTGTTTGTTTCAGCAAATCCTATATACATGAAAAGCAGCAGAATCTACTGTTCACTATTTCTTTCTCCTCTCCAAGTCAGTTATCGCAGCTTTCCTTAAGAGTAAGTTTCACGCAATGATCCTATTTTCCTTTCTTCTCCAAGGCAGAAAATGTTCGGCACCTAACTGCCCCTCTCATTCTGTGTCAAGCCTCATAAATCTGACTGAATGCAAAATCAAACACATGTATCTCCTCCAGTCATTTGTGTGACTTAATGCATATGTCTGAAGGCTCAAGGCAGATGTGACTGCAAACAGAAGCTCAGGAAGTGTTTGAAACCAGGTGCAAAGAGATCCTCTTCTTCATCTGTGAGGCAAAGTCATGCAATTTGAATATGATTTCTCAAAATCTCATACCAGGTCTGAAGCACATCTCAATACATCAATGCACAGAGCATGCACTTTTCAGTCCTTAGGTTTACTGCTGTTGGCCTCTACAGAATAACATCGAGAAAGTGAACCTCTACATTATTAATAGCATTTGTAGGTACAATACTTTGGAATCATTAAGCTTTAGTAAGCTACCATATTGACAAATGTGATTATCAAACCTCAATGTGTTATCATAATCCTATCAGCATAATGTATCACATGCATTATAATGAGTTTGCTATGAGATTATTGGTAGGATACAATTCCCCCAGTCCATTTTATAGGTGGTGGCAAGATCATTGATAAGATGTAAGACGACTGACTTATAGGGCCCTAGTTTCGTAGACCAGCGCAGGGCGGCGCAGGGTGGCGGAGCCGGCGTAATGCAAGTTTTGACCCGCGCAGCCTTGAGCATGGTCAGTTTGGCAGTTTGGTGGATCGCCTGCGCCAAGATGGGTGTGGCGGCGCAGCAGGGGGAGGCATCACAGATTCAGCTTGGCGTAGCGGAAGTTTCATGGCAAAAAGCCTCGCCGAGACTGCGCTGAAAGCTCGCCAGCTCCGACCTGGTCTACTTTCGGCGCAAGGCGCAAATAAAATCCATTCATTCAATGCAAATCACAGCTGGCGCAGTGGAAGTTTGGCTGACGGCGCGCAGTGCGCACACGTCACCGAGACCTCACAGGCAGGTTTCCACAGTTCCAGGCACATTTAAATGCAATAAACAATCACAACAAACACTATTTAATGCAACTAATTGAATCAACACGTGAATTTATATTTATATAGATTGTCCCGTCACATCAGACGTCAGATCAAAGGCGGATGGCACGCGTAACGGAAACTCAGCCTCTCGGACCAAAACGTCTCCCTCTCTCTCTCCTGTTTTTTATAATATCGGCATTGTTATTATTATGATACGCGCGCACAGCGCGTGATGCGCGTGGTGGGAGCGGCGGTGCTGCTTCTGTCATCGGGTTGTCAAGTGACGGAACTTGCACTGAACCTCCCCTAACGCATTAAAGGTGAGGAGAGGAGCTCATTTGATTGGTGAAGATCTGAATCGGCTGTATTAATCCCAGTCCACGCCTCGTCTCCTCCTCGTCTCCCACTCACGCCTCATCTCCTCCTCGTCTCCCACTCACGCCTTCTTCTCCTCCCTCTTTCCCACTTGTGCGGGTGGGAGTGACGGGAGGAGCCTGCGCGTGCGCGAGCCTGCGCGAGCCTGCGCGAGCCTGCGCGAGCCTGCGCGAGCCTGCGCGAGCCTGCGCGAGCCTGCGCGAGCCTGCGCGAGCCTGCGCGACCCCGGTGCACGAAACTCTGCAAAGTCCAGGCGGACACACCCCATCGGCGTGGCGCAGGTGCGCTGAGAGCTGACTGCGCCTGGTCTACGAAACTAGGGCCCATAGTCTGCAGCTTTGATATATTCCTGATTTGATTTTCCAAGAATGTTGCATGTTAATGTAATGATGACTGTTTGAGTGTCTGTAGGTCTGAGCTTTATGATGTACTAAGACAGAAAACAAGCCAGTAATAATGGTGACTGTTGGCCTGGGTATGATTAAAAGTTGGTTGTTCATTATTAAACAATCAGATCAGAAGTTTGTGCACACCCCTACCTCACATGAAGGCACAGCATGGATTTATATAAACGCCCACTCCATCCATTCTGTGATAATCCCCTTCAGTGCCCCTCCAGTGCACAGTAGACTAATGATGAAATAAACCCAGAGCTTAGTGTCACACAGACCTGAACTAAGATGACCTATCAGATGATACAGGGCAGGTACACGTCCGGTGGCATGCATCCAACATCCACATACGTGTAAACACTGACCTGGAATCCCGAACGGTTTGCTCCCTTTTCTCATCCACATTACTAGGATTTATGAACTTTGCATTTTCAATGCCACTCGCTTAAATAAAGCAGATTATAAAGATGCCTTGTTGAGGGTTGTGTATGTGTGTGAATTGCATAGCATCTGCGTCTTCAATAAGCATTCAGTAGAAGCTGTTGAGTGTTTTAACAATTCTATCGACAAAACAGCATTAGAGGTGTAATAGTGTGCACAAGTACATGAAAAGAGTGGAAATCAGGAACATAAATTCTAAATAACAAAGCTGTAAAGTTTACACTGAAACTGACGGTCTTTATCACAGCTGGATAGATAACAGCTATTTAGTAAATGCCTCTTCAGAGAAGTGCCACTAAAACCTTCAAAGGATATTCTAAACAGAGCAAGAACATGTTAAAGCATTGTTGAAATTTAAAGGACCATACCAGTCTAATTCTGACTTCTGTCCATCAGCAGAGATTCCTCCTCCTTCCAGAGTCTTCCACACAAAAACACTGAAACGAAGAGGCTGTGCCATCAGTGTATGAATGTGTGTGAACGGCTAAATAGATTGAATGCAGTGCAAAGCGCCTTCAATTACGTTATTTATTGTTTGGGGGCAAGGTTTTATCAAGTGTCGGTTTTTCCTGTTTTGTAGTGAAAGATAAAAGTTGTATGTCTCTACTTACCTGTAACTTATGCAATAGTATTTCGTCATAAAACACAGAATGTGACATCTTTTAGGACTCTGCAGAATAAATAGGCAACAACTATATGCAAATATATTTATAAATATATATATTGGAATTCATCATCAATGTTGCACACAACTAACAAAATTTGTATTCCTAGCATCATGAAGGAGCATTATATAAACCCATCATAGGTGTCAGGCTTGGGCAGAAAGAGGACTCAGGTGCAGAGGTAGAGCAGTTCAGGCAGATCTTTATTCACACTTCCTTGACAGAGTGAGAACAAAACAGCCTATGAAACACTCTGGCTAAAAACTGAGAACCGTGAAAGCACTAACAAACACGAGAATCCTTACTGGAAAAAGATAACAAAAAAAATCACTCCCAAGGGAGGCAAAGAAAAAGGCTGAGACTACGCTACTCTGTGGATTGACTATGGAACTAACAAAATGAAAATCACTCCAACGGAGGAAAAACACAAGGCTATAAAACGTAAACTGCGCTACACTAGAGCTAAAAGGTACAAAGCAAAGACACTCCAACGGAGATAAGTACAAGGCTACAAAAACTAGCCTCTCTACGGCTGACCAGAAAACTACAAACAAAAAACACTTTTACAGAGGAAAGTGAGAAATCAAGATCATACAAACGCATGGGATTCTTGACGTGGACTGTGGACCAACAACCAGGCTGAAGATACATGGTTGGACGAATCTGAACCAACTCTGAAAAAATGTGCCGTCCTTTCATCGTCAACCTAATCGATACGGAAATAAAAGTGATTCTAGCAGCTTTGCGTTCGGGAGAGGATTTTGATTACCTTTCCTTTCAATCACATTAGATATTATCTAAACAATATTCTCCGACATTTTCAACATTTCATATCGCGGACATAATCCGCAACCAGATTCTTTGCGGAGGTAGTGTTTTTGCGAACGTGAGATTTATGAAATGTTTAAATACATTCCTGTGTTGAAATACCTGCTTATATTTACTGTTTAATATGTGAAATATGATTAAAATCATATGCCTTAGTCAACGTATTCGCACAATATTCTTATGCTTAATTTTCAACTGAAGCCACTTTCTTTCTGTGCCTGGGGGGGATTACACCCAATAAAAATAATAATTTATTAGTTGCGCTACTTCGTGAACTACGTAAATTGAACCGCAGTCACCTGCACCATAGGCAGCATTGCTAACCATTACACCATAGTGTCGCTCTGTAAACCTGAAAATGAACACATATTACCTTTAGATCAATTGACTGTTTCATTCAGTTATACACATTAGATCGGGCAGTAAATGTCTGCCATGCCAACTATCGCTACTTTGCTGCAGTTACGTTGCTCCGCTTTCTCAGGATGAGCTCGTTTTCTACATAAACACTCGGTAATATCTAATGAAGCTCTCCCGGTTGCCATGGTGAATCGTAGTATCGGAGAACCATTGATGATGGCTTTGTAGAGTCGGCAGGCACGCGCGTAACTCAGGTTAGGTTTGTTGAACCTGCTTTGTGAAACAGGCCCCTGGAATGAGAGGGGAGTTACTTTTCAAAATAAAACAGGATTCACAAGACAAAAAACCAAGACAAGACAAACCTCACCGAGGCGTGACACTAGGAGTGTCTGTGTAACAATTTTGATCTGAAAATGAGCCATAGCTTTCTAATAACTATAGTGAATGGAATGAGCATAAAATTAAAGTCCCCAAGTACAATACCTCAAATGCACCCAAATACTGTACTTATAGCAGCTATAATTGATATGTTTTACAACAATAAATCAAATGACAATGTGAAAACAGTCAAAGTAAAAGGATGAACAGAGAAGTAACCGCTCTGCAGCTCCCCTCAGCGTCACTGAGCATCATAGTGAGTTTCAGCTCATTGTTGAGTCCATTGATGTTTACTGTTTTGGTTCACATATTTTTAGTCGCACCCAGGCAGCCGCTAGAAAGGAAAAAGACCAAAAACTTCACTAGGCTTCAATAGCTGCAGCAAACGGCAGCCTTGTCTCCTGGAATATACTTCCTCACACAATGAAACTGCATTGTGAATTACTTTTTGAGGAAAATATGTTTTGTTTTGGATTACATTTGCTCTTCACGTACAACACCGTCGTTTCAAATCAGTCTATGGAAGTCTGTGATGGGAGGAGCTTGGGATGGTGGACGGGTCACAAAACACAAGGCTTCCCCTCCGAGGACACTGAACCATGATGTTATTTTACCCTGTTCCTAAAACTAACAGTGTGTTTTGTTTTGTTTGTTAACCACGTTTTAAACTTTTGCGACTGATTGGTCCAGAAAAAAACTACATTTAAACAACATTTTACACTTAAATGTGTGCAGTTTAGTTGTATGGGAGCTTGATGAATTAGGAAATAAGGATGCAGAAAGACACAGTTGGAGACAAGCTGGTGAACAGAGTGGATTATTAAGCTGCTGAGGAGTCAGACGTTTCCTTCAGAAGTTGGTACCTGCTGGATTTGTGAATAATTAACTGCTTGCTAGAAAGTTCTCCATATTTAAATTGCGATACATCAATATTGTTTTCACAACTTCCCCACAGTGACTGAAAGCATCAGTAACCGTCACATCCATTTGACCCATCTTTAGCATTAAGAGCAGTGTTGTGCTGTAAAGCACCCTGGGAGCAACTTGAGGACAGTTTTCTGGCTCAAAGACACTTTGACAGTAGTACCCACCAACATAAAGGAGGGCCATCTCTGGCTGTACTTAATGACAATATGCATACTGTTAGCAGTGGCAGAAGCAAAACACAGCAATTTTAGTTTGGTCATGATGTGTTGTCTGGAAGTGTTGGCAGACTTTTAAATCTGCAGCTCTCAGAAAATGTTGCACCTATTTCTTTGGTGAATTTTCCCTTCAATTAATGAGCAACCCACTGTGGGTATTTCAGCGCATGTTGTTGATAACAACTTGACTTATTGATGGTCCAACTCAAGACAACCTTTTCAAATAAAGGTTATCAATCAAATTAGCCCTCTGATTTTGATTCAGTGGCTGTAGTTATTCATTGTGGTGTGTGTGTGCGTGTGTGTGTGGTCGTACATGACAACATTATTTGTTCACTTTGGCAAGGATGTGAAAAATGAGCAGTGCATCTGTATATGTGTACAGAAGGTTGCATGTGTGTGCGTGTGTGTTGTAATAGGTGTGGATGGTATGCTGCATTCAAGTTAAGAAAATAAGGTGTGAGTTTTTGTTTGTGTGTAAGTGTGCGTATAATAAGGGATTTGTTACACTTTAATCACCAGTGACCAGTGGAGTGAAAAGGAAAAGGCTCTCAACATTGATCACTGCCAAGGATTCCCCCTGGAATCAAGAATCAAGCGTGTGTGGTTGTGTGTGTGTGCGCGTGCGCAGGGTGAGGAGATAAAGCCAATGTTAATTATCAGAGAAAGCATTTAGCAAATGTGTGTGTAGGTGGGTGGG
The DNA here is from genome assembly GCA_029853015.1 of Chelidonichthys spinosus. Classification (NCBI taxonomy): domain Eukaryota; kingdom Metazoa; phylum Chordata; class Actinopteri; order Perciformes; family Triglidae; genus Chelidonichthys; species Chelidonichthys spinosus. The sequence goes on from CM056826.1 coordinate 1,122,678, forward strand.
TGTTATTGCAGCCAATGAAGCTGAGAGTTGGGTGCACATTTGTATTCAAAAGCTGTGCTGTTGGTTGCTGAGCCTTCTTTCCTCTTTCACACACACACACACACACACACACACACACACACACACACACACACACACACACACTGAATGCTCACTGCTGGACACTACTCTGTAATCATGGCTGACCTCTCCACTATTACACAAAGATCTTGCAGTAGATGGTGGCAGCAATCAGCACATCTGGTTGCTTATTTAAATTAGAGCACGAGCGTCCTTCTGTCAGCCTCCCGTCAGCCCTTTCCTCCCTCAGCAGTAGGTGCAGTGTGTGGGAAGCTCAAGTGTTGATCCGTAATGAAGTCTGTGTCTGAAACGCTTTGAAAGTGAAATATAGTGTTTGCATCAGCAGTTAACATAGCTCTGATACTGTAAGAGAGTGATGATGTAACAGGGAAATAAACATACAGTACACTAAAAGGAGAAAACAAACAGACTATGAATGATTTAATAAATGAGAATGTATATGTATAGGAATGGAAACAGAATTGTGAAAGAAAGATGGATTTATGAGAGAAGTTAAAGGAATGTAACATACCCTTTACACACACATACACACACACACATACACACACACACACATACACACACACACACACACACACACACATATATATATATATATATACACACACACATACACACTATATCCGACTGGAACATCTCCAGAGTTGTTTGCCCAAAGGTTTTCAGGTTCGTCTCACCAACCCATGATAACCATAGACTGTATAAGTGGACATAGTCATCATGACCTATCATGATCACCTACTACGGTTTTTAAGCCTTGAGTTTGACAATATGTCTGCTGCTGTCTTAGATTTTTAACAACCAGTGAAGGAAGTGACCATATTTGGACTGTGGAGGAGCAACAGGTGGATCTGATGGACATAGGCCACAGAGCAGCAACCTTACTGGATCTGGATCATCTGGATTCTGGTGTGAAGCTGCTAACAAAGTTAGCTTAGCTTCAAGGACGACTTTACAGGTAAGTGTTAAAGTCATCTTAGTAGCTAACTGCATTGGTAGAGTGGTAGTGACCTGTCAATCAGAAGGTAGCCCCGCCCCTAAAGCATCCCCTTCTTTCTGGTCTGTTGGACTCTAAATGGACCATAATGTACTAAATGAACATCATGCTGGATTGAAGAAGACTTGAAACTAGAGATTGAGACCATAAACTCATGTTTACAATGTTTACTGAGATAATACATCAAGAGAGAAGTAGGACCATTTTCTCATAGACTTCTATACAACCAGAGAGGAGTCACCTCCTGGTGGAGAGAATTCAAGAGACACTTCAGTAGTGGCTTAATTTTTCAGAACTGGAAGTTGCTGCCTGGTGACAACCACCTCTCTCCCCTTCAAACAAGTATGTGAAGCGAGACCAAGCTCATGTCCTTTAAGGAGGTGATGAGTCTTCTCAGCTCTCAGTAGCTTCTAACCGAATGTCCGGTGAAGATTAGTTTCTCTCCAATGTTTGTGTTTTAAGACTTTATATCACTGTTTTGCATTCAGCTGTGCAGGAGTCATTTTAAGATGCTTCCAATGAAAACGTTTCCAGATATTGCTGCTTCATAATAAAAGCTTTCAAATGACAAAATAATGGGGGGCTTTTGTTGCAAAGAATATAGGGAATAAAACATGTTCATCACAGAATTAGCAGAGTTTTGTTAGAGTTTAATAATACTGCAGGGAGACAGGGGGACTTTTATTGCACAGAATATAGAAAATTAAATTTGTATCCACCGTTTTACAGCTGCTCTTTTGACCGCTACTCACAGCGATAGTTACACACACCTTCAAGTGGGTAGCACTGTTGTAATAGAAGCAAATCCCTGCGGTGCTGACACAGAAACGCAGAGTCAAACCGAGTCAACGCATGCATGGAAAACGGGGCTCAAGTCATCCACTCTTGACAGCTGATTCTAACATGAGTTGCACATTGTAAATCAAGAAAATAAAGTGGAGACAGTTTGGGATGAGGGAAATGTCTGTGTCTGACACCCAGGAACTCTTCATATTATGGATACTTAAGTATTCAATCTTTTATATATATAAAAAAAGACATTATGAATGAAAACAATCACTTAAATAAATTATGTAATATACACGAACCAAATACTACAAACCTCAAATGAAACGCATTATGAGAAATACAAGAGTTATTGCATGCCATTTCTATTTCCTGCTATACATTGTTCTCTCAGGTCACATATTATTCCCTATTGTAACTTTCAACATTTCTAAGTAAATGTGTTAGCAGTCATTGGGCTTGCTAGGTAATGTAAAATGCACAAATGGGAGTATCTGTTTCGGAGTAATTCATTTATTATTGAATTGTTTGTGGTTCTCAAGTAGATTTGTGGCGTTTAGTTTGTGATCCTCTCAGGTTAAGCAGTGTGCCTCCTCACCAGGCTGCTATGTCTGTGAGACAACACTTCACCCACAGAGTGATGTTCCTTTTTCAGACTGTTTGTTGTGATGTTTTGAGAGGTCTGAAGAAGTAAAACTATCAACTATTTCACCGCCAAGCAGCAACGATTAGAAGAGTACCAGCGAATACAAACATCATATCTGTTTAACCTTTATTTGTGACACCTCAGATTTATTTTGCAAACTCTCCAAAGTGCATCAATCATTTGAAACCTTACTGCTGAGACTTCTTCTTCTTGTGCCATTGTGTTGAAATAGAATTAACAGTTAACATTTGAATAAACCTGGGTGTTGGGAAGAGGGCACTATTCTTCAAAATCAAACGCTTTTGAAGTGTGTGGTAGCAGCAGATGATAAGATGAAATCTAATGATAAAATCATTCCCAACATGTTTATCTACACCAGGGAAGAGGTCTTAGCCCTCTCTCTCTTTGTGTATCATATTTATACAAACTCACCACAGCATATTCCATTGATATTTAATTGGCATAGATGCTCAAAGTATTGTTTAAATTAGTATTAAATGGGAGCGGCCGGTGGCGCAGTGGTTAGGGCAGCCGCCCCATGTACAGAGGCTCAATGTCCTCGACGCGGTTGATGCATTTCCCGCATGTCATCTCCCTCTCTCTCCGTTTCCACACTGTCTGAAAAATGAATAAAAAAGGCTTCAATGGAGCTCTAGCCAAAAAATAATCTTAAAAAAAAAAAAAAAATAGTATTAAATAGTCATCAGCAGTTCAACTTGTTTTTAACTTATATCAACGTACTGTATGTCAACCAGGGTAGCTTGGCATGTTTTGCCACAGTCTGGAAGATTTAATGAAGTTACCTCAATGTATTGTCTCCAGGACACTCCGTTTCTCACTACACCGTTTTTGTCAGAAAAAAGGGAAGTCTAAAATGAGACAATTAGTGTGTCATATGTGTGCTTTTACTTAATGCCTTAGGCCAGGAACAAAGTTTGTGTGTGTGTGTGTGTATCAAACACAATGGATCAAAGGAGAGGTAGAGTCAGCTGGTAGCCAAAAATAAGACTGACTTTATTTAAAAGGTGACAGGAAAGGCGCAGGTGTTAAGTATCCCTGAGGTTCTGCTGGGTCAGAGTGCCCGAGGGCTCTAACAAAGGTCTGCTCTGCTGAGAGGGAGTAGAAATGAGGGGGAGGGCAGAATTTGTTCCCCTGGGGCTGGGGCTGGTGAGACCAAACCTGTCTATCGAGTTCTAGATTAATACTTGTACTTACTTGTAAAATGAGGTGAATAGAGCACCATGCCACCAAACCAACACAGGACTTTCACCCAGGAAAAGCATGGGTTGTAGTCGACCTCAGTGCTCTAACTGGAGTATGGAGATGCAATAGTTCTGCTAGATAAGGTGGTCCCAGTCCATTTTAAACCTTAAAAACAAGCAACAGAATATTAAAAGCAATCCTGAAATGAACAGGAAGCCAGTGAAGGGAGGTCATACTGGTGATGTGATGATCTCGTTATCTTTTCTCAGTAAGAAGACCAGCAGCTGCATTTTGTACTTATTGCAGTCGATGAAGAGAGGACCGTTCTACAACCACGTACTAAGATTGCAGTAGTGTAACTGAGAGATAATACAATAATCCTGTTTGACAACTGGACTAATTTGTTTATCGTATTTGAAGGTGGTTGGATGTAAATTCAGCAAATCCATTAGCGTGACACCACAACTGTATCCATCAGTGTGTGAGCGCAACAAAATGAACTACAGTTCTCTAGCTTTGAACAATATAGTCAGTTTTCTAGTTATTCACACACACTCTCTGACGCACATGCACACACACACGCACACAGGCCAGGTTATAGGACAGAGCAGCAGTAATATAGTAGATGCTCGTAGCTGTCCACCGGCTGTAGATCTCTTTAGCTGTCAGGGTCATAGTCAAGGGCAAACACGAGGAACACACTCTCACACTTCCTCAGCAGAACAGTACTTGTAGACTAAATTCTGTGTTCCTGTTTTTTTTTTTTTTTTAAATAAGTAAAATAATTTTTATCTCCACATCTTCCATGCCCTCTCCTCCTTTTTGTCTTTTTCTCTCAGTAATGAGTTTAGCCTCAGTCTTTTGGGGTTAATACTATTAGTAAGTACAGAGTGGGAAACTGTAATTATTCTAAACAGGACTCCATATCAACTCTTTAGCCAATGGGTTGGTACTATCGCTATTTGCCTGAAAGCCCCCTTCTCCTTGGCAAATAGTCAGAACTAATATTCCACTACTCCCACATGTACAACTGTAGCTCATTATACACCGTTGTTATGGCCACCAAGTCAAAATGCCACAAAGGCCAAGAACATAAGACAAAACCAGGTTCAAATGCAAAAATGATTTATTTTTCCTGAACAAAAAGAACTAAACCTGAACCAAAACAACAAACAAGGGTCAGATGGGCTGGTGGAAATAAAGAGAACGGATGCTCTGACCAACCACTCAATGGGCCGTCGGACCAGAGACTCTGAACTGCCTAAGTGTAGAAATAAAACCAGGAAAACAGTAACGTCATTCCCATCCTTCCCAAGCAAAATAAGATTACATGGAATGAAAAGTACATAAAGAAACGAATGTAATGAATCCAAAGAAATCAAGAAAACATACCTTTGCCTGGAGAGTGCTGCTGTTTAGAAGAGAACTGGGAAGTATCCAGTTGTTTCTCCCACAGCTGAATTTCAGCCCTTTTGCTTTCCTCAAGCCGTTTCATTTCAAGAACATGCATGAGCTCTTTCTCTTTTTAGGCCAGTCTCTGTGACTCAAGCTCCATCTCCTTCAATTTAATGACCACCTCCATGTTCTGAACTGGCTGTATAGGAGATTTAGGACTCTCAGGACGCGAGGCAACCTTTGTCAACCAACTCTTTGTCAACCAAAGTTGTTTATTGATAGAAATGCCATAGTTATCTGCAAGCAATACTAAATTGTCCTTAGTATAGAGATGAAACATCTCTATGCTAGGAGCCTCAACAAACTCTTCCACCTTGAGTTCCATTTTCAAGGAAAATCACTTACCCATAAATTATGACAAACAGTAGGAGTAAACATTAAACACATAGCAAACAAAATGGAGTACCAAACCAAAAAACACTTTGCTGCCCACAAATGCTACCAAAATAGTCAAAGCAACAGGTTACTAGAACCACAAAATAGCAAACATTGATTCACTGCACCAATAAGCTACCACTGCCACAAGACATACACAAAACATCGAGGGTTTACTCAAAAAAGTTTGGACGAGCCCCCATAATCATAGATTCCATAATGTAGATTAATTATACATTCTATAATGTTTCTATCTCTCTTGCTGTGAGTGCCATAGTGTAGTATAACTGCTGCAGTTCATTGGGTTTCAATGTCAGTTCATCACTGTTAGGGTCGAATACTCGGAATGGATACCCTAGATACCCCATGTGTGGCCTATGGAGTACATGATAGAGATGGGAACAACTGTGTCATGTTTTTGCCACTAAACATGTAACCTAAACAGGACTCATGGTTTATGTTGCTGGGCCATGTTCTGTTAACTGACCTTATATATAGTCATGTTAAGCCTTTATGTGGATGCAAAACATGCACATAATTCATACACAGGAAAGAAGAATGTGTAGTTTCTAGATTCATTGTTTTACCAATACATCACTTTATAATCTAACATATGTTAAAGAATAACAAACAAACAGTCAAACAGTGTTTTATGATAACCAATATGCAGTTCTCTGTATACAATCAAACTTCAGTGATTATTAGAAATCCTAATTATTGGCTATGGTGTGGTATATTAAATTGGCTCTGGTTATTAAAAATGTAATGAGGAGTAACATTCTGGCTTATTAACTAAAGTAAAGGCAGAGGAATGATGAAGCTTTCCATGATTGTAAGAAGCTAAAAACCAAAGCAGACAATCACATATCTTACACTCAATTCTATCAAGAGATAAAACATTCTTTTAGTCAGCAACTCTGTCCTCTTACTCCACACCATTCCTCACATCTCTCTCCTCTCTCCCTTTTCTACTTTTGGGCTGGCGAGACAAGGTTTGCAACATTAATGGAAGCTTGACAACATAGACACGGGAGAGACAGAGAGAGAGAGGAGGGAGGGAGAGAGAGGGAGAGGGAGAGAGAGAGAGAGGGAGTGAGAGAGACAGGGGGAGGGAGAGAGGTTGGGGTGAGAGAAGCTCTTTCTGCTGCTTCAAAAACCCTCTCTGCTGCAGCTGGAGAGCTGATAAATGTTGCATGGAGATTGCTGGACAGATCCTTCTCCTAATCTCTCTGGTCAATACAACAACTCTCCATGGGTTGATTGAAAGGCCTCCATTTCTGTACTCCTCCTTCTCCACCCCAAAACATAGAGCATAGCTAAGCAGTAATTGACCACCGCCATGACTCCCAACCCCAATCAGATGACAGGGATTTGAAATGCTTTTGTAAGAACTCTTATTAATATTGTTGATGGTCTCATTCATGCTTTATAGGTGGATGGTAGAGATTGAAAACATACTCCCACATGAATGCAGAATCTGTAGACAAAGATTTTGGAATCAGAAGAGTTCTGGGTTTCCATTTGTAGTTAGAGTAGTATTGATCATTGCATTTTTGCTTTATTTGACAGTGTTAGAGAGAGAGAGACAGGGAAGACAAGTGAGAGAGAATGGATTACATGCAGCAAAGGGGCCTGGGTTGGACTCGAACCCTGGCTGCTGCAGTAAAGAGCCATAACATTCTACACTACCTAGTAAGCTTCTAAGGCACCACCGATGGGTCACGTTCGAGCAGGCTTTGGTTGCAAGCAGGCAAACAATCCGTGTCTAGAGCAGACCTGTCAATCACCAAGAAAAGGATCCAGGTCTCTGATCCTCCAGCACAGAGCCCGACATTGGTTTCATTTCATTAAGGTCAACAGATAGACACAGACAGGAACTAACCAAAACACATGAGGGATGAGAGATCGTCCATCACAGTCACAACAAAAGCTGTGTGGTGCAGTCAGCTGCCACACGTGAATCTCAGGCACTCTTTTTTCTCCTCCTTCCATCTTGATAATATTTGCTCTATTTCTCAATTAGGCTACGTCACACTCAGTGTGCTAAGTGAGGATATCTGCTATTACACATAATTAAATGCAGACCAACACACATATTTACACCCTTTCATCGGAACATTGCCATTGTATTCCTGGACATGGGGGTCGGGAGCTTGCATAATTGTATCAGCTTAATTTGTCATAATAGGGACAATATCAAAAGAACATAATTCAGTGTACTAAAATTGCTTTTTAAAGTTGCCAAAATGGGAAAAAATATATGATGACTGAAAGCCTTTCAATGAGGAAGAGTAGTGCCCAATAAACAGTATGAACAGTAACAGTATGAATTAATTGGTCTAGTGTTTCTATCACCGCCAGCTGTCTTTGTAGGGGGGGGGGGGGGGATTGTCCAATCTGACAACACTCCTTGGGTGTAATACAATGTTCTGCCCTAGATCCAGTTTTCGGTGTGCAGTGTCAACCAATCAGGAGCCCCAGGCAAATCTGGACATATTACCTGAGACTGTCTTAGAACATCTTTGATATTCCACTCATACCACTGTCGGGCAGAGAAAAGTACACCCTTCCTTAGGCACACAGACAAAGGCCGCAGGCAGCACTTTTTCATTAGTCATAGCAGGTTTCTGTAATAACGTGATTTATGTGAGATTAACATCTGAAATGTACACAGCACACAATAACAGAAACAAATTTTAAGAAAATTTGTATTTCACAATTGGAATTGCAGGAAGGGTGGCACCCAGCGGACTTAATGGACTACATGCCACTGCTTGCTATTTGCGCATGAACAGATGTCATTTCTGCTTTCTGTCATTGCTCTGGTTCTATGAGGGTGTTTTTAAACTAAATGTTTTATTTTGTACTTCTCTGGGCCCGGTTTCCCGATAATGTCCACTCTTAGCGCGCTACGAAGACTCCTACGTTATGACTTACCAAAGTTGTTTACCTCTGTAGTTGTGGTTCCCGAACGGTCTCTTAGGAGTCTTCTTAAGAAACACTCCTTACGTCGTACGTACACAGTGCTGTCCATAAAGAAATTGCTGAAATCGATTGCTCAGAGTTTGATTTTCCATTTCATGCGCAGGTGCATGACAGCACTGTATTATAAAATGTAGGCTATTGCAGTGTTTGAGTATAAAACATTGCTAGAAATCCTTCTAGGCCTAAACATGGTCCAACATACTACCATGTACTGATTTTAAAAAAGATATAATAAATATAGAAGCAGCAGAGGTGATTGAGCCAATTACATCCTTAATTACATGCATATTTGTTGCCGTTGTAGTCTAAATTTATGCAATATAGCCGCGTCGGTCAATATATCCATGGGATTGAAGTTGATCCTTATGAAATTATGTATTCCAACGGCTCCGAGGACGGCGGCGTCTTTGGTTCAGCACGAGGATACGTTGTATCGCTGCCACAGTTTTGCCACCGTTCACAACCGTCACCGGCGTCCATTTATGACATTTTTTAATTGTTTGACGATGTGCCAATTTCCCAAATTGCTTGCAGGTTTGTGCATTCCTTGACTTTGACATTGTAATATACCTAGGCTACTTTTGAGGTTGAGGTAAAGCTTAGCCTTGTGATGAAATGCATGCGTATTTTATTTTTATTTTCTTCATGAATGACTTAAAACCACTGGTGAAACTGGCAATGTGCAGCGGGGATTTCTGGTACAGTGGCGGGGACTAGCGTCAGGAGCTGAAACATCACTACGGTAGAGCTAAGAAGGCTCTAAGAGCGCTCCAGATCACTCTTACCAACGTGTGACGTACGAAAGAGATTCGTAGCAAAGAACGTTTCGGGAAACACGCAAAATGTTAAGTAGGAACTCTAAGTAGGGGTTACGAATGATGTAGCGTTAAGAATGCTTTAAGAAGGCTTCGGGAAACCGGGCCCTGGCCATTTGTAGTTGAGAACAGCTTCTCTTTACGTTTAGTTGCAGAGGCTCCCTGTTCTCAGTAGGCTGACACACTTGCCACCCGTGTCATCAGTGTTCAACCCTGTATGCTATGAATCCCACACAACAAAACTATTTTCAGGGAAACGTATACATAACATTTTTTCCAATTTACCTTAATAAAGTGCAAACATATAAACACCCTGCACTTTTAAGTGCCACACATGTCCTGAGAAAACGTATTAAGTTTTAGCTTTGTTGCTGGCTTTGTCATCAAATCAGCAATCATTTCATCATTAGGGCAGTATACCAGGATTACTTTACCAGCATTTACAGTTTCCCTTATGAAGTGATATTTATAGCATATACTTCTGCCTGTTTACTGGGTTTTTGGGTAGTGCTATAGTACCTTGGTTGTCTTTGTTCACTTTGGTCTGTGCAAATTGGTAACTATCTATACCTGCTTTCTAGTCTTCCATGAGATTAAAGAGCTCCCTCCAGTTAGACGTAGTACATCAGGATACTGTGCTAGTCTGTCTGTGGTGTCTGATGCCCAGTCTGCATCACTGTTCACTCTTAAGCCTACTCTCTCTGTTTTGTTACGCTGGAAGCATAACTCCTGTTCTGCTGTACCTTTAAGGTACCTGAACACATGTTTTACTGTGTTCCAGTGTTCTGCAGTTGGTTCAGCAAAGTACTGACCACAAAGCTTCTATCTGGTCTCGTACATGTGGCTAAGTAAATTAAACTTCTCACTGACTCCCTGTACTACCTTGGTTCTTTCATTTTTTTCAGCATCTTCTGAGTATTCAAGTTTTGGTTCACATGCAGTGTCTCTGGCCATGCAATCCAACATTTCAAACCTCTCCTGTATTTTTCCTGACATACAGTATCTCTTCTGTGTCATTTTAACTTGCCCTTCTGTTTGTTTAAAATCTATCCCTAAGAAATGTTTCAGTTTTGCCACTTTCATTTTGAGTGAGTATACCCTTTACTCCTTTCAGTGCCTCCTCGTCACTAGCTGCTATGATTAGGTTGTCAACACATATTATCAAGATGACCTTTTCATTCTCATTCTCTCTTGTAATGACATCAGCGTGATTCTGTACAAACCCATTTTCACTTCACAACATGAATGTAACATAGCATTCCAGTTTCTGCCTGATTTAAGACCGTAGAGAGATTTCTTTCATCTGCATACTAGCTTTTCATCTGTTTTTTAATCTCTCACGTAACATTCAGGTTGCTCTTTATAGATTTCACAATCAATTGGGGCATGTAAATATGTCTTAACGTCCATCTGGAGTAGGACCAGGTTCTCTTGTGCTGCTTTCTGCATGATCACTCGTACACTTGTCATGTCAGCTGTAGGTGAAAAGGTGTCTTTGTAGTCAGTTCCTGCTTTCTGACTGTAGCCTTTCACTACAAATCTAGCTTTATACTTGTCTGACCCATCAATATCGGTCTTGAGTGCGTAGACCTACTTACCCCCCACTGCCTGTTTACCTGTGGGCAACTGGGTGAGGTTGAAGGTCTTGTTCTCTTCCGTTATGGCGTCCTAGTAAGATTCAGGAATATCACATACTGCTCTTAAAGCAGAGTCCACACATGTCTGCTGTCTGTCTTCTGGGGAATATCATCAGAGAACATGAGATTCATTCATTCAAATTCATAGCTATGCCAATTACATACAACTGTACATTTCTATATCACCCAATGACATCTGCCCTCTTGATTAACTGGTTCAATGCGTTGATCACATCAACTTTTGGATGTCACATAACTCTTTGTAATTGAACAAAGAGATTACATATTTATATACATAAGACATGTTTTAATTATCGGAGCAAAGGCCCAGAGAGATATACTGTGCAATAACTTAAAATCCTTGGCACAATATGCCAAGCCCCAAGCAAAAAAATCTTGGTGTACTGCTAGACCCTGATTTGAATTTTGAATCTAACATCAGAAATCTCACTAAAACAACCTTTTATCGCCTTAGAAATATTGTTAAAGTGCAGACATTTCTCTCCCAGGCAGACACTCAGGGCCCTAGTTTTGTGGCGCAGCGCAGGGCGGTGCAGGGTGGCGGAGCCGGCGCAATGCATGTTTCAACCCGCGCAGCCTTGCGCACGGTCAGTTTGGCAGTTTGGTGAATCACCTGCGCCAAGATGGGTGTGGCGGCGCAGCAGGGGGAGGCGTCAAAGATTCAGCTTGGCGTAGCGGAAGTTTTGTGGCAAAAAGCCTCGCCGAGAGTGAGAGAGTGAATTTATATCTATATAGATTGTCCCGTCACATCTGACGTCAGATCAAAGGTGGATGGCACGCGTAACGGAAACTCAGCCTCTCGGACCAAAACATCTCCCTCTCTCTCTCCTGTTTTTTATAATATCGGCATTGTTATTATTATGATACGCACGGACAGCGCGTGATGCGCGTGGTGGGAGCGGCGGCGCTGCTTCTGTCATCGGGTTGTCAAGTGACGGAACTTGCACTGAACCTCCCCTAACGCATTAAAGGTGAGGAGAGGAGCTCATTTGATTGGTGAAGATCTGAATCGGCTGTATTAATCCCAGTCCACGCCTCGTCTCCTCCTCGTCTCCCACTCACGCCTTCATCTCCTCCCTCTTTCCCACTTGCGCGGGTGGGAGTGACGGGAGGTGTGCCTGCGCGAGCCTGTGCGGTGCACGAAACTTGCAAAGTCCAGGCGGACACACCCCGTCGGCGCGTCACAGGTGCACTGAGAGCTGACTGCGCCTGGTCTACGAAACTAGGGCCCTAAGAGACTCATGCATGCTTTTATCACCAGCAGGCTTGATTACTGCAATGCTCTTCTTTTTGGTCTTCCAAAAAATGTATAAGCAAACTAAAGATCATTCAAAATGCAGCAGCACCTGAACTGACCAAGAACAGATGGAGAGCACATACCTACCAGTCCTAAAGTCCCTTCACTGGCTGCCTGTTAGTTTTAGAGTTGATTTTAAGATAATTTTATTGGTGTTCAAATCTCTCAATGGACTAGCGCCTGAATACCTGTCAGACAAGCTCCCCCGAAATCACTCAGGTCCTCTGACACAGGACTCCAAATTGCGGAGGAGGCATTTAGTGTATTTAGTGGTTCTCACCTCTGGAAGAGCTGAAGGCATCTCAATCTATCAACACCTTTAAAAAGAAGCTTAAAACTTACCTTTTCAATTTAGCATTCTCTTAATTTGTTTATTTGTATATATATAGGGTCCCCCCAGGATTTTTCCACTCAAATTTAAGACTTTTTAAGACCTTTTTAAGACCACGTCCAATGAAATTTAGGACCAACCTCGCACCTATTCTGGCATACATTTATGAAATAATGCAAAAGAAATCTGTCAGAATAATACAGGGACAAATAACAATTACTTCTTTTAATAAAGAATAAAGTGTGTGCGTGTGCACGCGTGTTTGCAAATGTATTACAAATGGAGCATACAGCCCTATAAAACTCTGCTGCAAAAGAACAATGTCTTAACATATTAGACACACATACATCCCACACCACGTGTGTGTGTGAGTGAGTGAACATCTATGTGTGCATGTACTGTATTACAATGGAGCTGGAACAGTGTCAACACTGTCTCGATGCTCCCACATGTGAAAGTAGCCGCGATCTCTGAGTCGGGGAACATCACTTTGAAGAGCTTGCTTATATTTTCATTTGACATATAGGAGTGGTGGTCCGATATCGTCTTTAGTATCCACGTCACCTCTGCCTTAAGAGTTGGCGTCAAGCCACAAAAAGCTTGTATGTTACCTGGCTGTGTGGGCTCGGTGCTGCTGGCAGCCGAGGTAACTGTTGAGGTTGGTGTCGGGTTTGCGGCGCAGAACTGGGATATAGGTGCCTGCTTCTGTGTAGCTGCTAAGCCTGCTAAATGTTTAGCACTCTTCATGTGCGACTCCAAGGCCAAATGACCCATTGTGCCGAGCTTGAATTTTTTTCGGCACAGACGGCACTGAGCCTCCCACTCACAGCCTGAACCCAGTCATATTTTGAGTAATTGAGGCACATTGGATTAAATCTGCACTTGCCCATCCCAAAGCTGCTACGCGAGCGACGACATCAGTGGGTCAGCGGCTAACTGTGCACGCTCTAGTGCAGGGGTACTCAAATACAAATCCTCAAGGGCCACAAAGATGTTTTTCAATGACTGAAAGGTCCATTTATTGAGGTCGGTCAGGCCACATGTGATATACTGTATTTAGTGCATTTCTTTTTGTTGTTCTTACCTCTGAATTTTGAGGATATGTTTTTTCAAAATTTGTTTGCTTTGTCTCATAATGCCGTTTCAAATTGGAAATCTTCATCACAGATAGTCTCCTGGCATATTAAGCACATGGGTCTTGTGCTGGTTGGAGGAAGAATGAATGCAAACTTTTCAGTCCATCCTTCTTTAAATTGGCGATTTTAACTGTCCACCTTTCTTTAGGCAGAGAACTTGGAACACGCCACTGTGTCATGGAATCTTCTTTCCCGTGCGCAATCTATGCTCCTACTCTGGCAAAGTGGCAATATGCGAACGGCTTCAAAAACGGAAGTGAAACTTAAAAATGCTCGCAGCGCGACCCAATAACAGGCTGTCTGTTGGCATTGAGACAAGTCCCGATACACGTGTGGACCCAACCAAAACACATACTGAAGAAATAATAGTTCCGGGGCCACAAATAGGTGGCCGGCGGGCCGGATGCGGCCCGGGGGCCACCTGAGTACCGCTGCTCTAGCGTAATGTGGCGTTCTAGTAAACTTGGAAATCAGGATTTTCCGACCACCTAGTTGAAACAGTGCATTAATGCCACCTCATGTCGGAGATCGATAGAAAAAATCATTTTACAACGCAAGGTTCCATGGTTTGTTTTTTTGTTAGTGTTTTTTACATAGTATACAGTTATGTTGTTGAGCTGTACTATCATGCAGATAAGAAAGGGAAAATTAAAACCTTTGAGAATGAAATTTAAGACTTGTAAACAAAACTTAAGACTTTTTCAAGGCCTTAATTTAAGGTTATCAAATTTAAGACTTTTTCAAGTTTTATGACCCCGCGGGTACCCTGTATGTATGTATATATATATATATATATATATATATATATATATATATATATATATATTAGGGCTGTCAAAAGATAGATTTTTTTAATCGCGATTAATCACATTTTGTCCATAGTTAGCTCGCGATTAATCGCAAATTAATCGCATTTTTTGGCACATTTTTCTTTTCTTCTAAATGTACCTTAATGTATTTTTTCATATTCTTAATACTTTTAACAACATAAGGGCAAATATACTTGATTTATGAAAATGTTTATTTAACACTTCAAATATCCCCTTACCAAAACATGGGACCAAAACAGGGTTATAAGAATATATCACAAACAATTAAAGTGAACATGTCACAGGAGATAGTGTAACAGGAGATAAGTACAGTTAGGATATAAGTGCATTGGCTTGCAAGTGATATCTCAGACTGGACGTATTTCTATGGTAGCTCATTTCTTCTTCTTCTTCTGCCTCAAGGTGCGTGTCCACAGGGGCGATTTTAAACGCGAGTGGACGCGCCGCTTCCCAGTATTGCACGCTTGGTGGGCTGCCACTAGAGGATGATTGACAGGCGCTCTCCTTCAAACAACAGATTTTTGCGAGCGCGCGCGAGCGTTCCCGAGGCGGCGAGTCGAGCCCGGCGCCTCTCGACATTCGCCGCGACGCTACCAGAATGCATTGCACAGCTTTTCACATAGATAATGAACAGGACGCGGGTAAACACCGCTGCCTATGGACACGCACCTTCCCTCTGGATCAAGACTACAGGTGCCACCGACGGCCATAAATCATACAATGCCCGTTTTTTTTTTTTTTTTTTAATACCGAGCGTTAATTGCGCGTTAAAAAAATTAACGGCGTTAAGAGGATGTTGCGTTAACTTTGACAGCCCTAATATACAGCTCATACTGTCATATCATTCAATGATTCAAGGATAATTTATTGTCACATGGTTGCACAACAAAATGCTGACAATGCAACAAATCCATTTACTATAAAAGAAAAAGAATCACAAATCACAAAACAAAACAAAAAACGTAGTGCATTTCTGACGTGTATTTTTTAAAATTTGCATCAGGAGTGATGTAATCAGCAGCAACAAAAACAATTCTCTTGGCAGATAATATTACCGGCATCTTAGCTATAAAAACATTCATGGAAACATCGTCCATCAACTTTCATTATATTTGAGCACTAAGCATCATTAATGTAGTCCACCTCCTCTCATCCCACCAAAGTCCTGCACTCTGTCCTGGATGAATCCATGACAGGGCCAGGTCTCCGTAATGATAGAGTCACCACATTTGGTCCAACTGGTCTGGCTAGGTAATCTCCTGGTTTATCGTCCACTGCACTTACTGCTTCCCTCTCCGATGTTGATGTGTATTCCATCTCACTAATAAACATGAAAGACAACAAATTATGACAACAAATGTATCAAAGTCCATTGGGGCTACCTTCCACAACGTCTGCAAGGGGTAAAAGTTGAGAGGCACATACTGACTATGGTTAAGGGAAGTCTCTCCGGAGACCATTGGCCATGTCTTTGAGCCAGTCCCAATACATCTTGACAATGCACCAATACACAACTTGGCTCTAACCCTCTGTTTCGCTCGTCCTCATAGTAGTGTGTCCTGATTATATATCACAGAAAACACCTGTCAAACATTTATTCTGGTGTTCTCCTCCACACCCACCCTCCCTTGGTTCTCAGTAAATGAGCTTGTTGATAATTTCAATGTGAAAATCACAAATATTATTGATGGCACTTGCGCCCACTAAGCTGAAAGTGGTCCCTGGGAAAAAAAGGTCTTTATGGAGAAATGCCACATTGGTAAGAACAGAAAAGTTCACTATGATATCTATAAAGAAAACTTAGAATCTAAAACTTGGTATGACAGGACACATTTTTTGCTAAAAAAGGCTCAAAAGTGATGATGACATGGCATTATCTTAGTTTCATGTTTTCTTTAAACTAAGCATAATGTTACGAACAAATTGCAGATGACTCTGGCTAGTTAGCTAACATTATAGGACTGTTTCAAGGCCGATTTGTGTCTGACGGTCCCAAATTTGATATATTATTTATATGTTGTATCCCATCCCATTTATAGCATGTGAGGCCAGTTATGTTGCTGCGCTTCCCCTGGCAGGGTAGGAGCTTGGCTTGCTAGCCTACAAAGCGGCGCTATTCAGTCAGAAAGTGGCTTGCGCTGTTCAAGTGACCACCATCAATGATACATAATGATGTAACAGGGTTTTGAAAGGTTGTTCCATTTCAAAAGATTTCAGCAACAGTGCCGTCATAAAACAAGGAAAACAAGTGGTAAGGGTCAAATTAAGTATTCATTGTCTGTAAATAATGGACAAATTTGCTGTGGTATGACCTATATGTTTTGCAGACAACAATTTTGAAGCTTCAGGTTTTGCATTATGGCCATCAATATGTTGTTCTTTTGGAGCTCATTACAAGGGAGGGCTGAATGGGACATTATTAGGACCAACATCATGAACTGAAAACACACTGTGAAAAGGTTGTGCACGTGAAAACAGTCACCTCCCAGACCAGACAATGCTGTGATAGCGACCTGTCAATCGCAGGGTAAGTACACTCCTGCACCGAATGTTTTGTGGCCTATTTGACTCCAAATGGACAATAATTGACTAAATTAATAACATGCTGTACTGCCGAACACTCTACTTGTGACACCATTAACTCACTGTGTATGGTAACTTACTGTTTGTCTCACTCTTTGAGATAATATATCAAGTGAGAAGTAGGGTCGTTTTCTCATAGACTTCCATACAATCTCACATCTTTTTGACATACATTGAATTGGAAATTGAGCATTTGGCCAGATGGTGAGGGAACAGCAAAGCCAATTTCAACCCAATCTGGTGATTAATCATGATATATGTTGATCAGAGACAGACGAATCGATAGACAGAGGTGATCAAGTGACCTCGGCAAAGTTAGTGGTCTCCGATTCATTCCATGGCCACATTAAATGCGGCACAAACTGCACATAGAGAAGATGGACTGGGGAAGAAAAGTGGATTATATGACTTACTCTCTTTTTGTCTCTTAAAGTATTTTGTGTGTCTTTTAAACTCAGTATGTCCCCTTCTATCTCTGCTTGCTTTACAAGGCAGAATTACCACTTCCAGGGTGTGAGAGCAATAAAGAGGCGAGTGAATGTAAATGCAACCAGGATAATGGGGGTGTGATGGGCAGTGCTGAACATTTTACTGCCAGTTAGTACCTGTTACATGTTGCTTTTATTCATTTATCCCCCTACTTTATAGGGAGGGACACTTAAATAGGAATACTGCTTGATTTAAAACTACCTTGCATAATGGTCTTTCCAAATGTCCAAATTTGAGAGTGTGAACAACACTCTCCCCAAGGACTCTGACTAAAGAACCAGATTGAAATATGCTTCTTCTGCAGAATGTAAAATGTGGAGCTTCTTGTTGGGGGAAAACTGTTTTTTTAGTCCACCTAATGTATGTGAGTTGTAACTGTATATTGGAATGAGCTACTACATTACACTAGACTTTATAAAAAAGAATTGTCGCTGTGCTGTTTCCAGCTTTGAATTTGACTTGACACAGCCATCACTCAAACATCAAAGTCCAATATGAAGAGTTTTGTTCATGTTCATGGTTACGCAGAATAAAGAGACATATGTGACAGAAGGGCTTGGTGTTTTGGTTTGCTACATACAAGAGTATATTAAGTAAAAAAGAACATCAATTTTTTATTGTTGTGTCAAATATGTTAACCGGGTGCCATTTCTCTTGCCGTGTGTCTCTAGGAATCTAGGGTGGTGCGTTGGTGCTGGAGCACATTGAGGATACACATCAGGATACACTCTCTTCCTGCATGGAAGTCTATGAGAAAATGACCCTAAGTCTCCCTGGATGTATTATCACAGTAAACATAGTAAAAATGAGTTTATGGTTTCAAGTTTTTCAAGGATATGGATATAGGTAGGATATGCTTCATGTTGTCACAAAATACAGTAAAATATATAAATATGTGCATTGAAAGTACTGTAAGAAATCCACTGAGATGGTATAATTGTTTTAATCAAAATGCAATACAATTAGTGTAGCAATTAGCAATACTATTAGTGTATGCACTAGAAGAAGTCAAATTGCCAGACAGATTGCAGTATCAGGTCTTGCCAAACTCTGCAGGCAGCAAGAATAATATCCGCAAGCAAACACGAGTGTCTTCTTATACACTGGTACAAGAACAAAAAGTCCCTGCACAGTATCTTCAGTATTCTGTATTCAGTTTGCAGTGCTGAACAATCTCAACAGCCATAACCTGCACTGTTTTAAACATGATCAACCGTGTCAGACTTCAGTGGGTTAATAAGAAGTTACAATTAATGCTGTCATTTCAAAAGGTCACAGTTTGATAATACTATATGAAAGATCCAAGTAGGTGGGAGAAGGGGAGAACTTTGATCCATTTAGAATGTGAGGTAGGGAGTCTAATTTATGATATTTTTTTCTGATCAATAGCCAATCTTGTTAACCAATCATTAATTATCAGCAAGATTAGTGCCTTGTATGCAGTGCTGCTGCCCCACAAGCTGCCCCACATGCTGCCCAGATGCAACCATATCTTACACCCACATGCGGCCACTTTTACCAGTAAGTCTCCATCGCATCAACTGTTGAACTGCTAGGGTGTCAGCTGTGTATCTCTCTGACAAGGTTTCCACCAGCGTATTGCAATGTTAGCGTGAACTTGTAAATGTGTGAACATTTTATTTATCAATGAATAAATGCCAACACTGCTCAAGACTTTAATCCAAGTTCCAGTCTTACTTGCTACCTACTGATTACTGATTAGCCCCAAAATAAGTGACCATAATGACTCTGGCTCACTTAAGGCAGACTAACTTTTAAGGTGGACCAGTTATTGAGTGACAAACTCTTCTGCTTTTATATCGGTTATCGCATGAAGTTACCAAGCAGATAAATTGTGAATTAATCACACGTAGTAACTTTCCTGCTGCTTAGTTCATAAATGATAGAGATCGGTGCAAGAAATGCATCTGAAATACATTTTCATATGGTAAATTATGCAGCTCACTTTTATTGAAGTTCAAAATATGACTGTATGTTGTCATTTTGTTGTTTTGCCATTAGTTTTCACCCTGCCTGGTAACAGTTGGTATGTCTTGAACTTGCCAAGCAGAACTAACAGACATATTTATTTAATAATTAATAATTCTCTGCTCAGGTAGCTGATATCTGAAAATCATCAGCATATTCTAGTCCTGCGATGTGTAAACTGTCCTGAGATAACTTTTGTTGTGATATGACATTATAATTATTTAATTGAATTAAATATCCAACATAGTAAATAGTTTTGGCCGCTGAATACATACAAATTATACATTTATAACTAAGCAGATTTTAAACTGTTTTTGAACCTCCCTTTGTACTTACAAGCCTATAAATGTAATATTACAGCCATACATTGGCCTGTGTATTCAGGCCGTCAGGTAGTTGAGAACATGATTGCTCCCTGGTAGAAACCTCTATGCAAAGGTATGCTACCTTTTGATGGCTAGTTCCATAGCTCTAGTTGATCCGCTTCGTTGCTACTGTTTTGCCTGTTTTTGTGCATGTGATAGTCTACCTCTAACTCCTTTGCCTGCCTCTGTCACAAGTAAAGCTGAATTAATGGTTCTCTTGAAGGGTTCCTGCCGTCATGGCAATGGTTAAATGCATCCAACCTAGGAACTCCTTTACTCAGTTCTGAATTTAATCCACTGACTATCAAAGCACCTCTGCAAAAGTTGGATTATGGTTCTATTATGAGGGCATGTGGTATTATATAGCCAAACCTTTTGATTCAGGTTTTTGGTAGGGAACAATGATCAAATGAACGTCCAGAAAATCCAACTTCTAGGTGATTAGCCTAGCTTAGCAAGTATTAGTGGTATTAATCCTCCGATTTTACCCCAGTGTCAAACAACTCCTACAAAAAGTTTCATGCAAAAAAAATCACATTACACATCCAGTAGATATGGAGTAACATTAACACTCATTTTGAGTAATTGAAATGTTTACTCTCCCTTTGGCTCTGTTTTGGTCTTTACCAACTCCTGAGAAAAATATCATCTGAAGGTTGGAATTTCTTTTCTAGCTGGCCTTGAACTTTGACTTTCTGCTGCTTGGCGTTGGGCAAGTGAAAGACTGAACAAAATAATAAAGTGCTGTACTACCAACCTGTTCTAACTCCTAACTCGCTCAGTGGCCCTTGGTGTCTGAGACTTACACACTGAGGCACCATTTAACGTCTGTATGACATCCAGCTCTCAACTAACTTCAATGTAAACCCATCCGCATCATTGTCAAATGGTCCGAGCAACTGATGTCTAATAAAGAGCGAGAAAGTCTGCATAGGAGGTCATAGGATAAGGTCAGGATGGATGGTCAGTGTTGGGCAAGTTACTTCAAAAGCATAATGCATTATTTATTACTTGTTACTGTAATTTCAAAGTAATTAGTTACATTACAATATTACTGTCTTTGAATTGTAAGGCATTACACTACTTTTACATTTCTTTTGCATTACTTTTGGCCAAAATAAAAGGAAATATTATTTTAATAATTTTTTGTTCTCAATAGATCTTCTTGTGTTCAATGCAGCTCATTACACAGCAGGATGCGATGTTTTTCGCTTCAAAATAAAAGAACGAAAAACGGAAAACGACTCGTTAACTGATATTAGTTATTGTGTTCATGAATGGGATTCGGGGATGAAATAACAGTGCCATTTTTCATTCCAGATTTGCCTGACCCGGAAGGCGCTGTGTTATGCTGCGAAATTACCTGAAAGCCTACCTGAGACATTTAGAGGAGCTCTAAATAAACGCTCTGACAGTGTCTGACGCTCGCGTTTTAAAGTAAACCTACTGTTTTAAACTCGCACCTAAAGCGTTATCATGTGGACATAAAAGTGGTTCAAAACCGACGGGGAGAATCGGAGCCTCCGCCGCCCCTCAGCTGTTGATCCTCGGTGTGCCGGGGTCGGCGGCGCCGCTGTGTGAGTCGGTGTCCAGCTCATGGAGCCTGCTAACAACAGCAATGAATTAACATAGTGTAGAGTTACACAGACCGGCTTTCACACTTTTCCAAAAGTGGAGCGTATGCCCATCCCGCGATCACGAATGTAGAGTCAATTGATTTTGGGTTTAAAATGCATTGTAACGCGCGTTACTGAGATTTGTATCGAGTAAAATTTTGTAATGCCTTACATTACCGCGTTACAGCAAAACGTAATGCATTACAGTAATGCATTACTTTTGTAACGCGTTACTCCCAACACTGTGGATGGTTTAGTCAAACAAACAGACTCAGTCAGCGATGACTTATTTTACTTACTTTTGCTATAAAACTTGCATAAACATACTTTTGAATTTTAACCCAAACCACAAAATTTTTCCTTAACCAGGTAGTTTTGTTTCCTCAACCTAACCAGGTAAACCTGAAACGAAAGTAAAGCAACATTGGTAGTTTATTTTAAAAAAGACACTATGCATGCAGTGGAATCTGCTGTCCCTGCCATGTCCAAAACTGAAGCTTGAGGGGCACCTACAGCTTAAAAAAGAAGCTAAGGTCATGTGAGAATTATGTGGTCGTCTCAAGGCTGGATTACCAAGGCTAACAGGAAACATGTTTTCATTCTTGGTTGCCATGTGATGCCAAAATACATGCACAAACTGCACATAGATAGGTTGTGCACTACATTCAGCATATCGCTTCCCAAAGCAAAGGGCAGTGTAACAGAACAACAATTTCTCTCCCAAATAGCATCTTTGTTCTCACTTATCAGTAACTTTGTCCCCAATACCGCAAAGTAATGCCAGTTTGACTATCTTATAAAGGCATTAGTACGCTGCGCACTCTTTGCCCACTGGCTTCTGCTGACACCTGCTGTAGCTGCTCTGTTGGGCTGAGGACCCACAGTCTTCTTATTCTTGTTGATATTACCCTGGAGCCCTGCCAAAACTCACCTCCTAGACCGTATGGGTGTTAATGTGAGTGTGTAAACTAGAGACGAGGGATCGTGACAGAAACGGCGACAGAATGGCACGGAATGATGGGCATATTTTCAGAACAAAATCACCAGCCATTCTGTATCCTGTTTACCTGTACCTGAAACACTGAAATCACTGTGGCACTCTGGGTCTACAAATTCAAAAGTGGATCAAATGTGTGCCAGAATTGTGAGGTTGCTGTAGACCCCAGGACACGGGAGGATTTATCAAGTAAATCATATTAGTTTTCACTGAACTGTGGCATCTCAGTTGTAAACTGCACAAAGTCGATAAGACAAAGCAATTAACTCACGGACTGTAAAAAACATATTCTCTGCTGTCTAACATTACAAGTGATATGTATGAAGGGTTTCAGGCAAATCTATCTATCTGTATCTGTTCGTGTTTGTTTTGGCAGAAAAGAGAAATTACGTGGGCTGCTTCATTTCCTGCCAGTATTGAAAGTTACTTTCCATTTATATCCTATGTGAAAGTGAGTTATTTTAACAAACATACAAACATACTTATTTCAAGCCAAACATGATGTTTGACTAAACCAAAGTAGTTTCCCCCCCTAAAATTAACCAAGTCATTTTTTGCCCTTGTTCCTAACATAGAACAAAAAGACTCCAACACACTGGGCCTCATTTATCAATTTTGCGTGAAAACGGGCGCAAATCTGAGCGCAGATTTGGTCTTACGACAGGACACACGTGCGATTTATGAAACGTTCGTATCTGACCAATCTCAGCGTACGAATGAGCGGGCGTTGATAAATGCGGCGGCTGAATTCGATCGTCATTAACATGTTACGCCCATAAATATTCCTGTTTCGGAGGCCTCGCCCACTGAGGTCAAACATGGAGAGACAAACATGGGTAAGAAAAGAAACTTTTCTGACACGGAGATCGGCATCCTGACATCGGAGGTGGAACACAACAAGACAGTGCTTTTTGGCAGACTGAAGGGTGGCATAAAAGAGGCTCACAAAAACGCAGTCTGGAAAAAGATAACGGAGGCAGTCAACAGCGTTGCCGCAGAGGAACGGACTCCAGCTGAGGTTTGAATATAATTCTCAATAACTTAACCCATGCCTAACGACTTAAATGAATCTTTTCATCCGCAGCCTAAAAGCTTATGTCTGCTAACTGATCAAAACAATTATTTACATTTAGGTCAAGAAAAAATGGTCGGATATGAAGCTGGCCACCAAGAAACACTTTGCTGCGTTTAAACGCAGCATCAGGCAGACTGGAGGAGGCCAAACAGACTCCAGCCTGATCTTGACGGGGACGGAGGAAAAAATTGCCTCCTTAATTGGGTCGGAGTCAATCTGTGGCATAAGTGGTGGAGGTGACACAGAGATCCCTGCGGTCCCTGAAAACGCACTCACGTCTGACACGCGCGTATTGTTCCTCCAAAATAAGCAAGTCTGCCATCATCAAGACTTGATAACTGTCAAAGCATCTGTTTAAATAGGGGGAATGAATAAACATCTGACCAACCACAGTGGAACGATGATTATCTCAACAGGTGCTTTCATTTTTGTTCCAGTTCTGTCACACCCATCGGACAAAAACAAAAACAATTACACATTTTTGCCTTTAGTTAATTTGCAAACACACATTTCTGCTTGTATTTATGATTCTTTCACATTTTAATGTGTAATAATTAGTTGTCATCTTAGGCTATTTATCCTATTGTTTAATTTTTTGAAAGTGGTATCAGTAAAAACATGGGCTTTAAAAGAAATGTTTTCGTTTTAATAATCCGTTTTGATCTGTTCTAAATATGTGACTGCTTATGCTTAATGACAGCTGAGGTTTGTTCATTATTTTACGCCAGATTTTGCTGTGCTGCACCGCAAATCCACAGACTTGAATTTGCGTACACGAGCTCAGACCTGACGTGAGATCTGATCGCAGCTTCCGCTTACGTCCAAATTGATAAATGCCGAAGTTTGCGTGGAAATGGTTGTACGCACGGTTTTCGGTCGTACGTTCGTTTGATAAATGAGGCCCACTGTGTTCTTCACTTTCATTAAGATATATTTAGTAAAAGGTTCATTAGGTGACTTTTCTTTTCAAAAGTCTCCTGTTTAAATATACAACATTAACCATGTGTTAAAACTGCAACTGTGATCACATTTTATTTCCCTCAAAACATAATTGTAGAATGCAGTTCTTTTAAGTGTAAACCAACTTTCATTGTAACATGCAGCCTGTGTACTGGCTGTGCTTTCTGATTCAGCATGTGCACAGTTGTTTGTATAACTGGAATGTAGTGCTAGGCTTGCTGGAAGTGCAGATCTTTCCTAATGAAACAAGAGTGAAGAAAGTTTAGCCGCATTGAGTGGTGGATGTATCTGCTTGTCTTACAGTGCATCTCTGCTATGTTTGTCTTTCACGTTTTTGCTGACATTGAAACTTTGTCTCAATGTTTCTCAACCTTGGGGTGTGATAGACATTAACACTATTATGTGTGCTTTTTTGTGTGATGATTCTTCTTAAAACATTATTTATCCATTCATACATGAAAGTCTTGATATAAGTGTAGACTATAAATACTTCACATCTACTATAGTCCATAATCCACTGGAAGCATCTCCCGGCGATCTTTTTATTCTCGTGGTGAATGGGGTTGAAAAATTATCTCTGACAAAAAGTGGATGTTGGTGATTCTACACTCTAGAATTCACTATTCAGTGCCTATAAATCAGCTGCAGCAGCTCCTTTATGGATGCCTCATCATGCATACAGGATGTCTTAACCATATGTTACAGCAGGGACTGTACGCTCCCTCATAAATCAAGTCACATTTAGCATGCCAGTATGTGTGATACTGACACCTGTGTGGTGTGTGTTCTATGTGTTTGGTCTCATAACGCTGTCATGTATCAAGCAGATGTGATGATCAGAAGACGAGCGCTATTAAACAGCATGTGTTAGGCCATGCCTGACAGATGTCTCTTTAGAAAAATGTGATTTCGATTTTAGATGCACATGCTGTGGTGTAGTGGTTAGTGCTGAATCTCCACAGCAAGAGGGCTACGGATTTGAATCTGCTGGGCGGCCAGTTGCAAATAATGGATAGATGGAGTAACCAAAATTCTATTCAACCCAGTCTGATAGTAATGTAGCAATCAGCAACACAGGTCCTTCAGCCACGGCTCCAGTGTTTCCAGCTGCATTTTTTTGCAGTGCGAACGAATGATACTTCCAATTGAAATACATTAGTTTGAAAGTATTGCTGAGTGACATTAAAAAGATGGACAATTTCTGTCCATGTATGTGAGTGAGTGGAAATCAGTAAGACTGTGTTGTGATATTTTCCTTCTGCAAGATCAATATGCAACTATTAAACTAATTTCTCTTCATCTGAATAATTTAAATTGGTAAAACATTTCCCACATTGTATCTATTGACAAATGGATTCGACCACCTGCAGGCTACAATCTTAAGGAAGCTTCAGGGAAAGTATTGCTGATACGAGTTGTTAAATAATAACAACACTAGTGACATTAATAGTACAAATGATAACAATACCAATACTAGTTATAGCAACGACGTTAGTACATTTCAGGGCTCGCCAACTTAGATTTTTTGCAACCAGTGAATAGAGGTGACCATATTTGGAGTGCGGAGCAGAGAGGGGTGCATCGGACAAACCCAAGCAGTAAAGCAGCACTAAGGGCGTTTTCACACCTTTGAGCGAACGCGTCAATTCTGGCAGGAAATCACACAGAGAAACACGAGACAATCCGGTCAATTTTCAAAATAAAAGCAATTTTCATAATAAAATACTGCAATTGACAAATGGGATCATATTTGTATATCTAAACTCGCACTGGGAAACAGGAAGAGACAATACATTTAATAAATGTGAAGAGTAGATAAAAAATATGTGTATCTCAACGGTTCTCTCTCTCTCTCTCTCTCTCTCTCTCTGAACTTCTTGGTTACAGAAACATGGCGTATTAATTTTATTATTTACTCCATAATGAAAAAAATAGCTCTGAACAACAGCTGAGCAGAAGCGCTTGTGGACCGTCGTGGAGAAATACGCGTCTGGTGTGAACAGAGGGGCAGTGGACCGCGCACGATTTTCGTCGACGTTAATCCTCCTGAACTGTGATATGCTCATCAGAACAGCAGCTGGCTACGGGAGGTGGTTTAGTCCAAAACAGGCTCAATTCGCCCGCAGTTGGGTCGGATCGAGGTTGGATCATGTTCTCACCACAACCGAACCGCACCAGAGTTTGTTTGGAACCCCTTCCAGGAGGTCTCGGCCCGGTTGTTTTGATCCGCACCCGAGTGCGATTGATGTGTTCACACCTTCCCAAACGAACTGCACCAAGGAGGCCAGCACCCTTACTGGATCTGGATCCATCTGGATTCTGGTGTGAAGCTGCTAACAAAGTTAGCTTCATAATTCAACTTTACAGCTAAGGGCCCTAGTTTCGTGGCGCAGGGCGACGCAATGCAAGTTTCGACCCACGCAGCCTTGCGCACAGTCAGTTTGGCAGTTTGGTGGATTGCCTGCGCCAAGATGGGTGTGGCGGCGCAGCAGGGGGAGGCGTCACAGATTCAGCTTGGCGTAGCGGAAGTTTCGTGGCAAAAAGCCTCACCGAGACTGCGCTGAAAGCTCGCCAGCTCCAACCTGGTCTACTTTCGGCACAAGGCGTAAATAAAGTCCATTCATTCATGCGAATCACAGCTGGCGGAGTGGAAGTTTGGCTGACCGGCGTGCAGTGTGCACACGTCACCGAGACCTCACAGGCAGGTTTGCACAGTTCCAGGCACATTTAAATGCAATAAATACTCTCAACAAACACTATTTAATGCAACTAATTGAATCAACACGTGAATTTATATCTATATAGATTGTCCCGTCACATCTGACGTCAGATCAAAGGCGGACGGCACGCGTAACGGAAACTCAGCCTCTCGGACCAAAACATCTCCCTCTCTCTCTCCTGTTTTTTATAATATCGGCATTGTTATTATCATGATACGCGCGCACAGCGCATGATGCGCGTGGTGGGAGCGGCGGCGCTGCTTCTGTCATCGGGTTGTCAAGTGACGGATCTTGCACTGAACCTCCCCTAACGCATTAAAGGAGAGGAGAGGAGCTCATTTGATTGGTGAAGATCTGAATCGGCTGTGTTAATCCCAGTCCACGCCTCGTCTCCTCCTCGTCTCCCACTCACGCCTTCTTCTCCTCCATCTTTCCCACTTGCGCCGGTGGGAGTGACGGGAGGTGTGCCTGCGCGAGCCTGCGCAGGTGCGCTGAGAGCTGACTGCGCCTGGTCTACGAAACTAGGGCCCTAAGTGTTAAAATCATCTTAGTAGTTAACTGCATTGGTAACATGGTAGCGAACTGTCAATCAGCAGGTAGCCCCGCCCTTAAAGCATCCCCTGCTTTCTGGTCTGTTGGACTCTAAATGGACCATAATGGACTAAATGAACATCATGCTGGATTAAAGAAGACTTGAAACTAGAGCTTGAGACCATAAACTAACGTTGACAATGTTTACTGAGATAATACATCAAGAGAGAAGTAGGACCATTTTCTCATAGACTTACAAGTAATCAGACCTTTTTTGCAACCAGAGGAGTCGGCCCCTCAGCTTTACAATTTACAATCATCCTTAAACGTATTCATCTTATTTATAGGTTCAGGTAGTGTTTAAAGGCCTCATTCTCATTATCTCCTTATCATTATTATTAGCATAATCATCAACATCATTATAGTATTTTTAGTCATAAGTTGTAAAACTGATGACCTATTGGATGTGATTTCAGCATATTTGAATTCAGACATCATTTTTGTATAATATGAATAATGAAGGGGCACATTTAAAGTAAATTTTCTCTTAATACCAAAACTAATTATATTTGACAGAATCCAAACCATCCAGCCAACCAATGCAAAAGAACTTACTCACATCCAAATCAAATAATAGTTGCATGCATATCAGCGGGTCACAGTATCAAGACAATGGCAGGAGGGCTTTTCTTTGTTGTATAATTCAGTGATCCTGTCTGTGAATAAAGGGTGCCCTTTGATGTGACTGCATATCCGATAGCAACAGGTTGTCAAGACAGGCCAGTGATTGGATATTAGTCCTCGGGGTCTGACTTTTCCTGGGTTCAAGGACCCCCTATTGTGGAACTCCTGAATTTTAAATGGGATGATGTATGCTTTATGTAACCATGAAAAATCAAGTCCAGAGGTGCTCTGTGAATTTCACCATGCCGTATTCACTGTGTGCAGCAAGGCACACGTCAGCTGGTTTACCAGAGCTGGATGAACCCAACATGAATGATTTTTCAGTCTTTAAATTGCAATAAGCATATTAAAAGGATGCTGAAAGAACTACATAATGCGGATTTGTAAAAAGGCTGAAGGCATGCTTTATTAGGGCCTCAAACAACTTTTAAAATGCTTGTTTTCTGAGTGGAGTTTGGAATTGTGGCTGCTAGGCTATGCTAACATTGTAGCTGCTCCATCAACACTCAGTCACCATCATGGACAGGAGGACAGAGCCGGCTGAAGATGGGCAAAGTCTGACGTGGCTGGAGATGGAGGACGAGGGACAGACTGACGAAAGGCTTGTGGGAGAGTCAGAAACCTGAGGGAATTTATTAGAAGAGTGACTGTTCTCTGCGACAAGATAATCTTGTCATAATCTCATTTAGCGCTGTGGTGTCTATTCCATCAGGAGAACGACATCCATCTTAGTGTCCCCTCGCAGGTAACTCGCTGTGATTCACAGAGAGAGAGAAACGATTCTAAAGAGGAACTCCTCAAAGTGTCTGTTTTTTTCCGACTTGATATCGAACATGTTTGCTCTTGTAACTCATCCTTTCCTTCGCAGCTCTTTGAGGTGTGGGTGTGCGGTAATGAGATTACTGGCTTGGTGTTGTGTCATCAAGCTGCAATAACACCTCTAGTACAGTCTGGCTGCTGCAGGCTTCTGGAGTGTTCTTGACAAAGAGGGGTGTGTTAGAGGGTGATAGCAGCAACGGTTTTACATTGTTTGACCACAAATGATAAAAGGGGGATACGAGGGGTAAGGTGTATACAAGAGGTGCTAATGGATAGATAGAGATGGATGGATTTATTTACACAGCATTCGTATGGACATTTCACATCAGTCAAGTGAATTTTCTTGCATGCTGCTGTGTTGGAGTTCAATCTGAATTTCTACAAACAAGGGCAGGCTATGGTGGAATGAGAGACGAGGCTCACGAGACAATGAGACACAGCTGGGAGACAAAAAAGGATGTAAGGCGTCACATAACAGCCACAGCAGCAGCAATGTCCATGTCACCCATTTTCCTCAACACTGATAGTCCCAAACTACTCTTTTATAGGACAGAACTTGAAGATGCAATTCATTCCATTCGTTTGATTTAATTGGAGACAGGCATGTCAGTTTATGTACTACTCAATACTAAGCCCAACCCATACTACTCAGCTGGGTGTGGGTTGGGCTATTATTGAGTACAGCTGACCCCTTGATTAACTGCATGATAGTAGGTTATCTGTGGGGAATCAACTTTTTGGGTCACATTACACATCCATAGCCTTATAGCCATAATGATTTCAAAGCACTATCAGGTCTACTTTTCAAGGTTTGTACTGAGTTGCATGCAGTTCTTATTCTATTATATGTATCTAATACCACATAGTGACAAGGCCTGACTCAGGATCTGAACCCAGAAGCACGACTCGGTACAAAGTAGTCAAAAAATAGAAATTTATTAAATAAAGACAATATAGTAATACACTGGCTGGAAAGTGAACAGAAAAACTCAGGCACTAAGGCAGGCTTGTCTAAGGAAAGGAACTGAAAATCACTGAGCTAGAAAACTGACAGAAAAACAAAAGGAGAAAACAAACTGAAAATCACTCTGGGAAAAAGACAGAGGAACTAAGGCTAGAAAGTAACAACTTAGGAGAAGCAAAGTAGCAAAACAAACCCTCAGCTCAGGAACCGACAGGACAAGGACTAGAACGCGAGTAGGCACGGGTGAACACATGACAAACTGGCAAAGGACAAGGGGAAGACGCTGACAATATAGATACAGGGTAATGGGAAACAGGTGGAAACAATCAGGGCGGGGTTGGACAATCACAGACGCAGGAACAAGAGGGCAGGAAGCAAAAACACCTGAAACGGAAGGGAGACAATATTACTACAAAATAAAACAGAAAATGACCGGACAACATGAGACGGGACCAAAATGAATAACTTAACAGGAAAACAGACAGGACATTACAGTACCCCTCCCTTTAAGGGACGGCTCCAGACGGCCCAGGCAGAGTCCCATGAGTCTTATTGAAATCCTCCACCATAGACTTATCCACGAAGAAGGAAGTGGGGATCCAGGCCCTTTCCTCCGGGCCATAACCGACCCAGTCCACCAGGTACTGACGCCCCCTACCCCTCCTGCGGGACCCCAGGATCTTTCTGACCTTGTAGCTGGGTCCCCCTTCATCGATTATGGGGGGCGGAGGAGGCTTGGACGGCGGAACCAAAGGACTCTCTTTAACAGGTTTGATGAGGCTGACGTGGAAGGTGGGGTGAACCCGTAGGGATCGTGGAAGGCGGAGCCGTACAGCAGCCGGGTTGACCACCTTGGAGATGGGGAAGGGACCCACGAAACGCGGAGCTAGCTTTCTGGAGGGGACCCGCAGGGATAGATTCTTGGTGGAGAGCCAGACCCTTTGACCAGGTGCGTAGACCGGGGCCGGTCTACGATGACGATCAGCCGCCTTCTTCATGCGAGCCTGGCTCCTCAGCAGGATCTGCCGAGTGGCGTCCCAAACCCGACGACATCTACGGATGAGGGCGTGAGCAGACGGAACCACAACCTCCTTTTCATTGGCCGGGAAGCACGGAGGCTGGTAACCATACACGCAATGGAAGGGGGAGATACCTGTGGACGACGAGGGCAAGACGTTATAGGAAAACTCCACCCACGTGAGGAGTTTACTCCATGAGGAGGGATTCTGGGTCACCAGACAGCGTAGGCAGGTCTCCAAGACCTGGTTGAGTCGCTCCGTCTGGCCGTTGGACTCCGGGTGATAACCGGAGGACAGGCTGACCGTGGCCCCGATCAACCTGCAGAACTCCTTCCAAAACTAGGCCACGAATTGGGGCCCACGGTCAGAAACAATGTCTGTGGGGAATCCATGGATCTTGAAGACGTAACGAGACATGGTTTCAGCAGTTTCCTTAGCAGACGGTAACTTAGGCAATGGAATGAAGTGAGTCATTTTTGAGAATCTGTCCACCACGGTTAAAACCGTGGTGTTACCTTCCGAGCGGGGCAGTCCCGTGACAAAGTCCAGAGAAATGTTGGCCCAAGGACGACTAGGAACAGGCAATGGTTGGAGGAGTCCAGCGCGGGCCTTGGAGGAAGACTTGGAACGGGCACAGACAGGGCAGGACTCCACGTATTCCCTGACGTCTCGGGTCATGCCGGGCCACCAGAATCTCTGTTGGATAAAGAATAGAGTACGCCTGGCACCAGGATGGCAGGTAAGTAGTGAGGTATGAGCCCAGTGAATCACCTGCGATCTTTTAATGATGGGAACGAAAAGGCGATTTTCAGGGCAACCAGCAGGAGGCGGACTCATACCGTTGGCACTCTACCTCATTTTCTATTTGCCAGGTCACTGCTCCAACCACACAGTCAAGTGGAAGGATAGACTCAGGATCCTTGGCAGCAGGTTCCGGATCGAAGAGCCGGGAGAGGGCATCCGGCTTGACGTTCTTAGACCCGGGCCTGTAGGACAGAATGAAGTCAAATCTGTTAAAAAACAGGGACCAGCGAGCTTGACGGGAGTTTAACCTTTTGGCATTGCGGATGTACTGAAGGTTTTTATGATCCGTCCAGACAACGAAGGGCTGCTGGGCCCCCTCCAGCCAGTGGCGCCATTCTTCCAGCGCCACCTTGACTGCCAACAGCTCCCTGTTGCCCACGCCATAATTTTGCTCGGCTGAGGACAGTTTCTTAGAGAGGAAGGCACAAGGATGAACCCTACCATCAGTAGCTGATCTCTGGGATAGGACCGCTCCTATCCCGACATTGGAGGCATCCACCTCGACCACAAACTGACGAGAAGGGTCGGCTGAGTGAGGATGGGAGCGGAGATAAAAGCGGTCTTAAGGCGCTGAAACGCCTCCTCTGCCTCACCGGACCACCTGAAGGGAGTCTGTGGGGAGGTTAGTGTATGCAGGGGTGCAGCAACGGCACTGAAGTTCCTGATAAACCGTCGGTAGAAGTTAGCAAAGCCCATAAAATTGTTGAACCTTCTTCCGGTTTACAGGAACTGGCCAATCTGCAACTGCTTTTACTTTAGCCGGATCCATATGTATCTGTCCAGGGGCTATGATGAAGCCCAGGAATGACAGACTCGGCATGGAATTCACATTTTTCTGCTTTAACAAACAGTTCGTGTTTGAGTAGTCTGGACAGTACCTGGTGGACATGAGAGCGGTGGGTCTCCAGATCCGGGGAGAAAATCAGGATATCATCCAGGTAAACGTAAACAAATCTGTCCAGGAAGTCCCTGAGGACGTCATTGACCAAGTTCTGAAAGACAGCTGGGGAATTAGTTAGTCCAAACGGCATCACCAAATACTCGTAGTGTCCCGAGGGAGTGTTGAAACCCGTCTTCCATTCATCCCCCTCCCGAATCCGAACCAGGTGATAAGCATTCCTGAGATCCAGTTTAGTAAATATCCTGGCGTGTTGTAGCTGTTCGAAGGCCGAGGACATGAGTGGCAGAGGATAGCGGTTTTTAACTGTGATCTCATTCAGAGGGGCATAGTCAATACAAGGTCTCAGGGAACCATCCTTCTTACCCACAAAGAAGAAGCCTGCGCCGACCGGTGAGGAGGAAGGACGGATGAGCCCCGCCTTTAGTGAGGTGTCGATGTACTCCTCCATGGCAGCCTTCTCGGGACCAGAGATGGAGTACAGGCGGCCCCGAGGTAGCGTGGCTCCTGGGCGAAGGCGCAGTCATACGGGCGGTGGGGGGAAAGACAGGAGGCCTTGGCTTTGCTGAAAACCTCCTTAAGGTCCTGGTAACAGGGTGGAACATTGGTTGTATCTGGGTTGGCGGGATCATCTGAAAGACAAGACTTATCATTACAGTGATCAGAGACTCTTCCCACGGTCATATTATCCTCCTTGGGCAGACAGGACTCTGCACACCCCTCTCCCCAATCCAGAACCTGGCCCGTGGACCAGTCCACATGTGGGTTGTGGCGACAAAGCCAGGGAAAACCCAACACCAGTTGGTGGTGGGGGGAGGAGAACACATTAAAGATTAATGACTCGGAGTGTTCATTGATCTGGATCTTAACGGGCTCAGTCTTGTGTGTGATCCTGAAAATAAACTTTCCGTTGAGGGCCTTAGCCTCCAGTGGGCTAGGAAGAGCCTCAAGTTTTAATTCCAGTTCAGTAGCCAGATCAGAGTCAATAAAGCTTTCATCCGCTCCAGAGTCAATGAGCGCTTTAACCGTAGTAGTTTGGCTAGGAGAACTACAGGTCACATTGGTCAGGATCCGGGACAATTTCGGTGGCAAGATATAAGGAAAATCAGTATCCCACCTTTTCTCGGAGCTGGCGACCGCCTTAGCTGGGCATTTGAATCGAAGGTGACCCCTTTCCCCGCAGTAGAAGCATAGACCCTCTTGCCGGCGTCGCTGGCGCTCCTCTAAGGAGAGCTTGGTCCGGCCGAGCTGCATAGGTTCCTCCGGCGGGGTGGAACGAGCCGTGCCCGGTCGTGCAGCGGTATCCGCAGGGTTACTTCTGGTGGGGAGGTCCTCCGAGCGGCCGTGGACGGCGTCGAACCTCTTTTGACGTTGTCGGTCCCGTAGCTGTGTATCCAGGCGAATGGCCAGAGCGATTAGGGGGTCCAACTCCGTGGGAAGATCCAGTGGCGCTAGCTGATCCTTCAGAGGCTCAGATAGTCCTTGGTAGAATATGGCGGTTAGTGCAGCAGAATTCCAGCCGCTGTCTGCGGCTACGGTACGGAAGTCAATGGCGTAGTCAGCTACGGTGCAATTTCCTTGCACTAACCTGGACAGGGACCTGGCGGCTTCTTTCCCGGGAACAGAGTGGTCGAAGGTGTTTCTCAGAGCCTCGATGAATGCTTCCGGGCTCCGGCAGGCTGGGGAGTTACGTGTCCACTCCGATGTGGCCCAAGTCGCCGCTCGACCGGTGAGATGAGACGCGATGAAAGCCACCCGGGAGCGTGGAGTAGGAAAAGCCGAGGGAGTGGTCTCGAAGTGCAGCTCGCACTGCATCAGGAAGGGCCGGCACTGGGCTGAATCTCCGGCGAATCTTTCTGGCGCCGCCAGTGTCAGGGAAGCCACTGGTCCGCTCTTATCCGCCGTAGGGAGGGGGGTGGTCGCTGTGTGAGAGTCGGAGCTAAGCTGGGTTAGCACCTCCTGCATCTGTAGAGCCAGTTGGTTCACCTGGGAGGCTACAGAGGCCTTGAAATCCGCTTGCTGCGTGGCTAACCCGGAAACTCCCTGCATAATGGCGGACAGGCGTTCCTCCTGACTACTAATACGCGAGCTGTGCGTATTCAGAAGTTCCGTGAGCTGCCCGGAGTCGGCTGGGTTCATGCTGGCCAGTTTGTACTGACAAGGCCTGACTCAGGATCTGAACCCAGAAGCACGACTCGGTACAAAGTAGTCAAAAAATAGAAATTTATTAAATAAAGACAATATAGTAATACACTGGCTGGAAAGTGAACAGAAAAACTCAGGCACTAAGGCAGGCTAGTCTAAGGAAAGGAACTGAAAATCACTGAGCTAGAAAACTGACGGAAAAACAAAAGGAGAAAACAAACTGAAAATCACTCTGGGAAAAAGACAGAGGAACTAAGGCTAGAAAGTAACAACTTAGGAGAAGCAAAGTAGCAAAACAAACCCTCAGCTCAGGAACCGACAGGACAAAGACAAGGACTAGAACGCGAGTAGGCACGGGTGAACACATGACAAACTGGCAAAGGACAAGGGGAAGACGCTGACAATATAGACACAGGGTAATGGGAAACAGGTGGAAACAATCAGGGCGGGGTTGGACAATCACAGACGCAGGAACAAGAGGGCAGGAAGCAAAAACACCTGAAACGGAAGGGAGACAATATTACTACAAAATAAAACAGGAAATGACCGGACAACATGAGACGGGACCAAAATGAATAACTTAACAGGAAAACAGACAGGACATTACACATAGTCAGCATATTAACCCAATCATATCTGTCTGAGAGAGAGAAGCTTGAGAGATGTTTATAACATTTTTGGAACTTTGAAGTAATATGTAGCCTATAGTTGATTTTGGGCCATACATGCATTACATTCATCTCACACATATTTGAATGGGATTCATGTGCATAAACACCAACTCTCGGAAACATTGTGCTTCAGTTTTGTAACTGGTTGTCTTACTTCCTTTTTAATTAGCCTATTTCAATTCCAACCTTGCTAATTAGAGCTATTTCCACAACAAAACACAGAGTATGGGTCTTGATGTATGCAATGTATTAAGGCACACTGGTGATCACATGCACTCCTTTCACACTGTGAGAACTGTGACATCACTTATAACACATGGATCAGTGAACAGGGATGAAAACAAGAAGATGCTGTGAAGATTTGCTTCACAATTAGTCATATAATTTGAGATTAAAACAGTTTCATTCAAGAGCTATCATCTGTTGTAATTGCTCATCTTGCACATTACAGTGGCTGTGCATTTTAAATTAGTATCATGTATATTAAAATGAAATAATATTTGTAAATTGTGCTTTTTTAAATTTAATGGGGGATAAGACTCAATGTAAAATTTTTAAGACCTACTGAAGAAAAGGCAGATGCAAGTCAGTCAGACAGACACATCTATGAAAGGGAAGAAGACAATTACATGATATATCCAAAAACCCTCTGAGCAAACCATTAAGACTCATTTTATTTTAAACTAGAAACACATTTCCATCAGGTCAGATAATTCCACTTGTTCCAAGTGTAATTTGAAATCAAGAAACTGATACAAAATATTCTTAGCCACAGTTTTTCCTCCTCTTCTCCCTCTGTTCTCCTCTGTAGAAGAACTCCAGTGTGGGAGGAGAAGATGATGGAGACCTAGTTTTAAAAATTGTCCAACGTGTGTCCGCATGCAGTCCACACCTCACTGAGATTCCAGCTTAATGTGAGCCAGGCCACTTCGGCATGTGGACTCGCTCAAAGCATCCAATCTCTCAGATTCAAACACAAGTTACAAGTGTAACCATGGTCTGTGTGAGTTAATACACTTTATGCAAATGTCTGTGAAGATTCTCAGCCATCCAGGTCATGGTAAACTTTAAAGCTTTATAATAGGCAGATGGACATTCATTTTGAAGACATTTCTCCTCTCATCAAAGAAATGTTCTTCCGGTTTAACTGACTAGTGGCTAGTTTAAGTATTTAACCTCTTGTAGGGTCATTATTACTGGGAGACTCCTGGACCTAGTCCTAAAGTGAAACTCACCTGAGAGTCGTTGAGTTGTTGATAGTTGTGGATCTGTACGTATGTGGCTGATTGGTTTATGTTTTAAACCATCTCCTCTTGAGAGATAGTTGTTCCAGATTGGGCAAAAATGGCTTCTTTATCTCCTCTCAAACCAGCCGTCTTGCTTGGACAGAATGTGAAGATAAGTGTCCTCAAAAGGTGTGTTCCTTGTCCTAAAAATGCAGATGGACTGCTGAGTCTGGACCTGACTCCCCAATGTACAGATCTGTACATTCCTTACTCCGTTGGACTGCATACAGCGCCGTGTCCAGCTTGTGCCTGGGTATTTTGTCCTTGAGGTGGACAAGCTTTTGCCTCATAGTGTTGCTGGGTAAATTTCAATGTTGTGGCTTCTGTTCTTGAATGGACACTGTACAATCTAAAAAGGCCAGACTATTACCGCTAACATCCTCCCGCGTGAACTCATTATCCACTGCATTGATGTGGTCCGTGATTGCTTTGACCTCCTTTGTTTTGAAGAGCCTGGTCTGCTGCAGATTTCTGCCAAAATCTATTAAGGCAGTTCTTTATCACCACTGTTGCGCTGTAATGCTTGCTCCTGGGTGATGTTGGGACTCTGAAATTCATTGACTTTG
Organism: Chelidonichthys spinosus; assembly: GCA_029853015.1. Lineage (NCBI taxonomy): Eukaryota > Metazoa > Chordata > Actinopteri > Perciformes > Triglidae > Chelidonichthys > Chelidonichthys spinosus. Next base: position 1,160,454 of record CM056826.1, read on the forward strand.
AAAACCATCAATCAATCATCATGTGTAAAGTGTCCTGAGTTAGTTTTTGTTCTGATATGACACTATTAATACAATTGAATTGAAATTGTGAAATAATTTAATATATAATACAAATTATTATTAATAATAGCAATAAATAGGGGTTAATTCCTTGTGTATTTTGGGAATGTCATGAATGTGTGGGATACAGTTTCAATCCACACATGTATTGACAATCGCCACATTTCCCAGATTGGTTAAGAAGCTCTTAAGTGCTAAGATATTCTTAGGAGCGCTCTTAAGAATGCTGTGAAAGAAGGATGTGTTTCCCAGAGTCGCTCTTAGCTTAAGAAGATCTTTCACTAAGAAGGAAATGTAAGATCGAGCTGACTCACTCTTAACAGCCTTCTTACCAAATGCTCAGTGATCAAGCCGCATCAGGGAAATTTATATCCTCCACTTATCCAAATAATAAAACAATGCTCAATGTTGAAATGCACTCATAGCTGCGGACCACTGGCGCAAGAAACATAGGTTAATAGTAGAGAAGACATTTTTTATTGAATTACATGTTTAGGTTTTCCACACACATCTGTATGAGTTTATAGTACTACACATAAAAAACAAAGTAAAAAAAAGCCAAAGTCCTGTTGGGGTAGTAGCAGGAGCAGATTTGGTTATCAACAGCTAATTATTAATGTCAATACGATTATCGATATTAATAATTATATTTAATATATTATTATGATATAATCATGAATATACGGGGCACCACCCTGGGATCAGGGAAAAGATAACCTAGAACTGTATTCAGTCTCAATATAAAGGTTTTATACTCACATGCTAATCATCGTGATCATTGGCATAGAAGCATAAAAACAATCTAACAATTAAAAAGGCGTGAAATTCGAGCACTAGCCTTCACAACCTGCTGTTATCCAGTGACATATACACAACAAGCACAAGAGACCGCTAGTTATAATATGATAAGTTTTATTAAAATCAGTAATAATGATCACAATCAATAACACTGCAATTAACAAAGCCTTATTACCTAACTACCTAACACACAAAACTAAGCTAAACAGAGAAAGAGACACACGTGGAGTGTGTGTGTGTGTGTACGTGTGTGTGCGTATGCGTGTGTGTGCGTGTGTACGTGTGTGTAGAGAGAGAGAGAGAGAGATGGCTGGGAGCGACCACCAGGTGGAGCTATTTCTCACAGCGTTCAGGAGCGGAGCCACTGACGTCGGATAGAATAGCGAGAGAGAGAGAGAGAGAGAGAGAGAAAGAGAGAGAGATGGCCGGGTACAGCCACCAGATGGAGCTATTTCCTTCGCATCTGGAGACGGAAACAGCTGGGGTAGGATACGTGTGGAGGCAGTGTATGTGTGTGCACATGTGTGTTAGCCGGAACAAAGAGAGAGAGAATGCGCGCGTAATGCACAAATGATCAGTAAGCTATTACCATCACACGGGAGCTCGTGAATGAACTGCCGTTCGTTCGGCGGAACCCCGGTCCTTTAACTGATGGTAGATCACTTACTGAGCTTGTGAATGTGTCCGAGGTTGGACACACATTGTTACCGAGATGAATCCCAGTGGCGTGGGTGCACAATCAGCATTCAAATACAACAACACAGAAAGCAACGGACTCGGCGGTCCGTGATCAAAACTTAAAACACATTAACAAGAATTACAAGTATATCCTACACTATCAAGACAGATAGTCTCTTACTTTGTCGATGTGCAAAGTCTGTCTTGTGCAGCGGCGGTGCATCTTGACGCGCCGGCTGCGGCGGGCTGTGGTTTGCAAATCCTTGGCGGCAGTTATCCTTCCCGTTGATCAACTCGAGTGAAGAAAACAGTTCGTATTTCTTCCTTCCGCGGGCAACAATAGAATCGCATGGCTTGGCGATTTAGTCAGCTGACTTCAGACAGGCACAGAGGTTATCCTTCCTGCTGGTCGCTGAAATAAAAGGAAGCGTTCGTGTCCCTCTTCTGCAGGCAAACAAAGAATTGCGCGGTTGCGGCGAACTTCTCGAGATCCGAAATAATAAAAGAAAAGGCGAGTCACGGAAAAAGGAGGGAAAACAGTCTGTCTCTCGTTCCAGCGAGTTTGGGGAAAAGACTGTGGCCCAAGACAAAGGAAGCGCTGCAGACGTTAAAAGTTTGCCTCCTGTTGCAGCGGTGTGCTGCGGTGAAGGAGCTCACCCCCTGTTGCAACGTCGTGTTGTGATGGAAGATAAAGTTCTTAAGGCGGCGCCGGGTTTTATACCTCATGGCTGTCTCTCAGGGACCCACTGGGGTACCTGTGGTTGTCAGCCAATAGGGCACCAGTTGTGCGACGTTGCACTTCGCACCTCGGTGAGAAGTGAAACCAAAATGGCGGTTGTAGTTTTTTATCCCCTTTGTCCCTTTGTTCTGACCGCATGTGAAGGCTTTTGGTCTCCGTGTAGGCCACATTGTGTAGTCCTGATGGTGAGGTCCCTACAGTCCGCACGTGTGAGAAACCATGGCTGCAATACAACACAGTGTCGCTGCGAACCAACAGCGTCACCGTGCGCCAAGCCAGACGGTTTACATAAATGCATACGTCAGACTGGGCTGTCCAGGCAAAGTACTGGCTGCCCCGTGCGGACATCCAACAGCTGATCACTCTGGTGCAGGGGTGCCCAAGTCCGGTCCTGGAGAGCCCCTGTCCTGCATGTTTTAGGTTTCTCCCTGCTGTAACACACCTGATTCGAACGATTTTCAAACCTGTGACAGGCTTCAGTTGCTTCATAACGAGCACATCATTAGAATCAGGTGTGTAAGAGCCGGGAGAAACCTAAAACATTAAAGACAGTAGCTCTCCAGGACCGGACTTGGGCACCCCTGCTCTGGTGTCTCCACATATCCTGAGCAACCTGCTGCAATTTTGCCCTCAGCCCGGAGGTGCAGCTCCTGGTTGTGCTGCCTTTTTACGCAGTGGGAAGCTCAGCAAGGCATCGGTGTCACGGAGTGTCACGGAGTGTCACGGAGTGTGGCAGCTGTGACACTGATTCTCCTGCGCCAAGCCTGGACCCACATAAAGATGTCCACCACACGGGAGGACCCTCCCCCGGGTGATCGGTTTGGTGGAGGTGGGTGATCGATTTGCCGGGCATCGATTGATTCAGTTTCAGCACCATTGCGGGGTAAATGCTGGGTTCCAGCAGCTGGGTTATATATTCGTAGGGTTTGACCCAGGAATGGGTAAACAAATAATCCAGCCCAATGGGTTGGAGATATGACCTGAAATTGAGCTCCTCTCTTTCCTCTACCTTGTCTTTAGAATGGTCCCACGATATAAGGTCGTCCCCCATGTCCAGTGACCCCCACTTGATCTTTTTGGTTTCAGAGTCGAATGGTTTTGTTTATCTGTCATTTTGATAGAATCAGTGGAAATCAAGTTTTTATTTCTGCAGTCACCTTTTTGAACCTGCTAGTTGACCCCTATTTGTGTTACTGTGCAGTATTTTGCGACCCCTGTCTGTCAGGCTGTTATGTCTGAAAGTTGGTTATGTCAACATCTATTATTGTTTGTTAGAATGTATTAATTTCTCTACTCTTCACAGAACCAACTATAACTGGAGAGTGAACCATCCAATTGACCGAGTGGCTAAAACAACATCTAGCCACCATGCCAGGTTAGCCAATTCCTGCTGGAGACCACGATTCACAGGGCACACTATATCTCAGCAAATGATACCAAGACAATCCAAGACATAATCCTGGAGCTGCTACGTTAAGTGAACAGGCATGCCTAGCTGGGATCCCACAAAATAAGATTGACTCAATGGGCCCTCGTTTCGTAGACCAGCGCAGGGCGGCGCAGTGCAAGTTTCGACCTGCGCAGTTTGGCAGTTTGGTGGATCGCCTGCGCCAAGATGGGTGTGTCGGCGCAGCAGGGGGAGGCGTCACAGATTCAGCTTGGCGTAGCGGAAGTTTCGTGGCAAAAACCCTCGCCGAGACTGCGCTGAAAGCTCGCCAGCTCCGACCTGGTCTACTTTCAGCGCAAGGCGCAAGGCGTAAATAAAGTCCATTCATTCAATGCGAATCACAGCTGGCGGATTGGAAGTTTGGCGGACCGGCGCGCAGTGCGCACACGTCACCGAGACCTCACAGGCAGGTTGCCACAGTTCCAGGCACATTTCAATGCAATAAATAATCACAACAAACACTATTTAATGCAACTAATTTAATCAACACATGAATTTATATATATATATAGATTGTCCTGTCACATCTGACGTCAGATCAAAGGCGGATGGCACGCGTAACGGAAACTCAGCCTCTCGGACCAAAACATCTCCCTCTCTCTCTCTCTCCTGTTTTTTATAATATCGGCATTGTTATTATTATGATATGTGCGCACAGCGCGTGATGCGCGTGGTGGGAGCGGCGGCGCTGCTCTTGTCATCGGGTTGTCAAGTGACGGATCTTGCACTGAACCTCCCCAAATGCATTAAAGGAGAGGAGAGGAGCTCATTTGATTGGTGAAGATCTGAATCGGCTGTATTGATCCCAGTCCACGCCTCGTCTCCTCCTCGTCTCCCACTCACGCCTTCTTCTCCTCCCTCTTTCCCACTTGCGCCGGTGGGCGAGACCGGAGGTGTGCCTGCGCGGTGCACGAAACTTGCAAAGTCCAGGCGGACACACCCCGTCGGCGCGGCGCAGGTGCGCTGAAAGCTGACTGCGCCTGGTCTACGAAACTAGGGCCCAATGGCTTGTTTGTGTCTTACACCTTATTTTGCATCTTTGCCTTTTCTGTACCGATTTCTCAGGATGCATGAATATTAAATCCAGATTCTTCTCTGCAAAGATAATTTGCTTGGCCAGGAAGGAGAAGACGGCTGACCTTTTTGCTAACATAGATTTGCTCTCAGCAGGTATTCACATTTTAAAAATGGATTATTTATATCCCTGGAGCTGTAGAGCAACTCTGGGATTTAAACAGTCTCATTTGCTGAATGCCCTAAATGTAATTTGTGTTCAGAAATAGATGTCAAGTTGCGCAACAATGCACAAATAAATGCAGACTGAGTTTATCTGTGCCTCTAATCTAGTGTTGGATTTTGTCTCCAAGTGTAGAGGTCTTGTATCGTGCCTCCACCCTGGCGAAGGAAGCACTCGCTGCCTCTCAAAGTGGCATGAAGAGACGGTTTGACAAGAAGGTGGTCGCACGACAGTTTAATCTTGGTGATGAGGTTTTAGTTCTGTTGCCCATGTCTGGTGCTGCTCTCCATGCACACTTCGGTGGTCCTAATGTGTTTAAGTCAGGTGTCACCCATGGACTATATAATTTGTACGCCTGAGCGTAGACACAAAACATGGTTATGTCATGTGAACATGCTTCAGCCTTTCCTTTCCAGAGACGTCACTCAGGGGAAAGGGAAAACGGCTCCAGCAAAGAGGTGAGAGGAAGGTGAGGCCGAATATCTGTTGATTAATGGTAAAAAAGCCAAGCCGAGCAGCAGCCCTGGGAACTCCCCCTGGTTACTTGCTCTTTTTTTTTTACCACTTTGTTTATTGGTTTTTCACAATATAGCAAAACATCATTTTACAAATGTAACAATTATTTTTTTTATCCCCAAAAACAAAAAGACAAACATAAATCAATAATCAATAATTATTATAATAACAATAAAACAAACAATGATAACAACCATGACAAAAAAAAAAAAAAGTGTGTGCACAGATTGGAGTTATTGGGATCCATAGCAAAATAAAAGTGAAAAAAAAAATGAAAATAAAATATAATGTTGTACATCCTTACAGTTGGTCAAGCAGGTATGTAATGAATGGCTGCCAAACATTGCTAAAATTGTCCTTTGAACCCTTTAAAGCAAATCTTAACTTTTCAAGGTTCAGAAATTGTAGTGTGTCCCTAATCCAGTGTTTAAAGGAGGGTGGAGTAGCCTGCTTCCAATTAAGTAGAATTAATCTTCTGGCTATAAGAGTGACAATGGCAATACAGTTTGATTGTGCTCTAAAAAGATTATCACCCTCACATTGAATACCAAAAACGGCCGTAAGAGGGTTTGGAGCTATTGGTCTCTTAAGTATCTTGGATAGAGCGTCAAAAATAGAGGACCAGTAACTAACAAGTTTCGGGCAAAGCCAGAACATATGAGCTAGTGTTGCAGGGGAATTTTTACATCTGTTGCATGAACTATCACTTGATGGATACATTTTTGAGATTCTGGCTTTAGAGAGATGGAGTCTGTGTGCCACTTTAAACTGGATCAAGCCATGTCTGGCACATATAGATGAAGAATGTATTCTTAAAAAAACATTCGACCACTCATCATCTGTAAATTGTACATTCAGATCAGCCTGCCACGCCTCTGTCAATGCATCCAGAGACTCTGATTGCACAGAAAAAAGTTTTGTATATATAACAGATATTGTGCCCCTGAGCTCTGGGTCTGCTGGGAAGAGACTATCCATAGGTTGAGGTTCGGGGATTGTAGGGAACATTCCTGTATTGTTACGTGCCCAGTCCCTAACCTGTAAATAACTAAAGAAATGAACATTCCGTAGATTAAATTTAGTTTTGAGCTGTTCGAATGAAGCAAAAACACCTGTTATGTACATATCTTTAAATGAGATAATACCCTTCTTTTGCCAGGCCGAGAAATAGTCATTATGAAATGAAGGGGCAAATCGATGATTAGACGCAATTGGGGCCCAGAGCGAGCCAGCCTGCCAACCAAAGTGTCGTCGCACTTGAGCCCATATGCGTAAAGACTGATGAACTAAGATGAACAAAATTAAGCTTAAAAAGGTCAGAAAAGCCACGCGTAACAACCACCCCCAGGTAGGTGAAGGTGTCAGATGTCACCTTAAAAGGGCAGGAATTAAAGGATATGGACTTAGCGGCAGAGTTGACAGGAAAAAGTTCACTTTTTGAAACATTAATCTTATGCCCAGAAATGCTGCTGAATTGGCCTAATAACTTCATAATATAGGGCAAGGTGTTCTGTGGATCAGTTATATATAATAACAGATCATCAGCATATCATGACGTTTTATGTTCCTTACCCCCTCTTACAATACCACGAATCTCAGGAGAGGAGCGTATTGCCATTGCAAGGGGCTCAATAGCTATAGCAAATAAAAGTGGGGAAATTGGGCATCCTTGCCTTGTCCCGCGTTGTAATGGAAAAGATTGGGAATTGGTGTTATTAGTGCGCACTGATGAAGTTGGAGAGTTATATAGCAATTTTACCCAAGAAATGAATTTTGGACCAAAACCAAATTTGTCTAGACACCAAAATAGGTAACCCCATTCCACTCTATCGAACGCCTTTTCAGCGTCTAAAGAGATAACTGCCTCGGGCAAGTGTTGACCGTCTGCGGAATGTATGATGTTTAAAAGTCTACCAATATTAAAAAAAGAGAGACGTTTTTTAATAAAACCAGTTTGGTCAGGTGAAATAATCGAAGGGAGAATGATCTCTAGACGGTGAGCCAAGGCCTTAGCCAACAATTTATAATCCACATTCAGGAGCGAAATAGGGCGAAATGACCCACAATTGTGGGGATCCTTATTCTTTTTCAGTAAAACCGAAATAGAGGCCTGACAAAGGGTTGGTGGAAGGTGGCCTTCGACAAAGGACTCCTCAAAAACTGACAGCAAGATTGGCAATAATTTATCTCCAAATTTTTTCAAAAATTCTAACGTAAATCCGTCAGGGCCTGGAGCTTTTGCATTCTGCATACTGTAAAGGGCCGTCCTAATTTCCTCCTTAGACATAGGTTTTTCCAATTGCTCCATTAATAATACATTAACTTGAGGTGGATTTAAGTTCTGAAAAAAGAGTTCAAGTTTAGAAGGGTCATATATCATCTCAGAAGTATAAAGAGATAAATAAAACCTCTTAAATTATTATTATCATTAATTTCCTGCTCATCATTCGAAATTTGACCATCATGCTTTCGGATGTTTGTAATGAGAGTAGAGGTCATTGACTGTCTAACCTGTTGAGCCAGGAACTTGCACGCCTTATCAGAATGTTCATATAACCTCGATCGAGACTGGAGGAGGAGCTGTTCTGTATGGTGGGTAGTTATTAGGTCAAATTTTGTCTGCAGAGTCAATCTGTCCTTTAAAAAATCACGCGTGGGAGCAATTGAGTTCTTATAATCCAATTGTTTAATTTGGTCGGAAAGGTCTTTAAGACGCAGTTTTCTCGACCTGGCTTCCCAGGAGGTGTAAGAGATAATCTCCCCTCTTAAAACAGCCTTTAGGGCTTCCCAGAGGGTGGATTTACCAACATCTGACGTATCATTTATGGACAGGAAAATATCGATTTGCGTATTAATATGTTTAACAAATGATTCATCCCCAAGCAAAACATTACTAAAACGCCAAGGACGCCGAGCAGATTTCTTTGGAAAAGATATTTGTAAAACCACGGGCCCATGGTCAGAGATGACAATGCCCTCATATCTACCGAGGGCATTAGCCGGTTATCAATTAAAAAGTAATCAATGCGGGAGTAGGAGTTATGTACTGGGGAAAAAAATGAATAATGCTTAGAATTGGGATACAAGGAGCGCCAGGGTTCAGACATATTATACATTTGTAGAAAACCATTAATTGTCTTAGCTGATTTTGTTATATTGTAGTTGGTGTTTGAGGAGCGATCCAGTATTGGGTCTAATACGCAGTGGAAATCACCCCCTAAAATAAGCCTGTGTGTATTTAAACAAGGTAATGAGGACAATATTTTTTTCATGAACTGCACGTCATCCCAATTTGGGGCATAAACGTTAGCCAAGATTAAAGGTACATTATACAGGGTACCTGTGACCACGACAGATCTTCCCAGATGGTCTGCAGTAACCTTCTGCATGATGAAAGGAGTATTATTGTTAATAAGAATAGCAGCACCCCTAGATTTACCCTCAAAAATGGAATGATATAATTGTCCCACCCATCCTTTGCGCAGTCTGTTATGGTCAGAGGTTCTAAGATGAGTTTCTTGGAGAAAAGCAATATTAACATCCAGACTTCTTAAATGGGACAATACCCTGTTACGCTTATTAATATGATTTAGGCCTTTGGTGTTCCAACTAATGCAATTTACTGTAATATTGTCAGCCATTATTTATTTGCCGCAAGCAATCAACCATGCTCATCAGAGGTTAGTAGGGTATTGAAGGATGTTACAGCATTTTGAAAATGACACTGCCACACACACATTCAAGCTAAAAGAGTAAAGAAGTGTACAAACATAGAACACATAGATCCCCCCCACCCACACCCTCCCAGCCCAAAAAACAAATTACCCCTCCCCAAACGAGAGGTAAAAGACCCTGGGTACACTTGGTAATTTTCCATTTTGCTGCCATAGGCAGTTAGCAACCATAGAAACACTGCTCCTTTCACATACGTGTTTGTAGTCACAACTTAGAAAATAAAATATAATACCCACCACTGACAATGTTCAAATGCAATAAAAGAGAGAAGCGGCCATAACAGGGAAAAACAAAAATAAAAATCTTAGCAAGCTAAGTAAGCGAATAAACCGGTACGTTTTTCTGGCCCTTCTGAAACGTGGGTATAGTTCTTTATCGGCAACATGTTCAAATTGAGTAAGGAAAACAGGAAAACAATAACATGCTGATACCTTACTTTGGTGAAGATGTGCGCCAGCCAAACTGGTAGGTAGATGCCGACTGCCCTCTACTGGTGATAACAAATAATAGTCTCTCCATTCACGGTCCATAATAAAGTCTCCATTCTTCCTTCCATCTCCATAAGAAAATAAATAAACCGGGAGGGAAAAACTAAAAGTATGAACATTAGGTATTATAGTCCAGTATGAGGGATCAGCACACAGCGCAGGGAACCGCAGCGTCTATCTTCGTTTGTTTACGTCCCAAAGAAGGACGAATGCGTTTGGCAAGGAAGGTTTCCACATCCGCGGGTGCCTTAAAGGAATGTGAAACTCCGTCGTGGACAAGACGTAGCTCCGCTGGATGGTAGAGACCGTATGTGATGCCCGCCTCTCTGAGTTTGGCTTTGACTGGGGTAAACGCCGCTCTGCGGCGGCTAAGCTCGGCGCTCATGTCTGGGAATATATGCACCCTTGCCCCTCTGAATTTGAGCTCACCCTTGTTACCTGGATACTTGGAGAATCTTTTCCTTATCCGTGTAGTAGTGCAGCCGAACTATCATAGGTCTGGGACGGTCGCCGGGTTTGGGTTTAGCAGCCAGGGATCTATGAGCGCGGTCCAGCACCAAAGGATCAGTTATCTCGTCGCCCAGAACGCAGGCAAAAAACAAAGCCATGAATGCCGTGGGCTTTCCATTTTCAACACCCTCGGGTATTCCAATAATCCTCAGATTTTGACGGCGGCTTCTGTTCTCCAAGTCATCATTCCGGTCTTTCAGTTTCCCCACCTCTTGTTTGAGATCCAATATGGTTTTATCCAGCCCTGCAATGCTAGAATCATGTCGGTTGAGCGCGCCCTCGATATCCCGTATAGTGGTGGCTGTCTCGGTCTGGGCTGAGCGCAGAGATGACATCTCGGCTCGGAATTCCGTTTTTAGAGAGGCGATATCAGCTTTGGTGTCCTGCCGAAGGGCTGCTATGTCTTCTTTAATTTCAGCGTGGAGACTAGCCATCTCCTTCTTGATTATATCCCCCAGTTGTTGACGAGAAATGCCCATCTCTGCTTTTATCAGCTCCAGAATAGCGCTCTCCGTTGGCTGCTCTGCTGGTGGGTTTGGTGGGGTTGATGGTTGGGTGGCAGCCGCGGTAGCGCTAGCATTAGCATCGGCCATGAGCGTTTGTCTGAGTGCAGGGCTAGCTACACTTTGAACTGCGGTTTTGGATGTTTTTTTCTGACTTTTAGTCTTTAGTAGTTGGATGATGTGGTGGTATATTCTTACTCGTGGGAGGAGCATGTGTCCACCTTAACTGAGGTAATCTGGCGATTGGCTATGGCATCACTCACGTTGAACCTTGCGAGGTGTGAGTTCACTAAGGCCACAGTCACCTATCTGGGGAAGCAAGTAGTCCATGGTCAGGTCCATCCGGTGGTCCAGGCAGTTGCATCATATCCTGTCCCATCTACCAGACGTGAACTCAACGGACGGTTTCTTGGCGTGATTGGATATTATCAATGTTTCTGTTGGAATTTCTCTGTTGTAGTGACCCCACTTACCAAATTGTACAGCACTGCTGCCCCTTTTGGGTGGAGTGAGGAGTGTCAAAATGCTTTCGAAGCAGCTAACTCTCTGCTCTGTAGTGCCCCTGTTCTGGCAGCCCCAGACTTCTCCCAGCCATTCAAGCTGGAGGTTGATGCCAGTGCATCAGGGGCAGGTGTTGTGCTGCTGCAGGATGGGGTAAGTGGCATAAGTCATCAAGTCTGAGCACCTAAGCTACTACCGTTTTGTTTGCACCTTGACTAAACAGTGTTTTTGCTGGTTTGAATAAAGCAGTTTTGAGTTACCATTACCCCTTGTGTTTTTCCCTTCCTTTACAGCTAGTTTATTTAGTTTAACTATGTTACTCCCTTCATCCTCTAGCCATACAGGGACGTAACAACACTGTAAACAAACCCAGATAAAAACAAACTAGGACTAGGTGGAATTCATGACACTCAGCAAACAGAAGTGCATACTTCCATCCATCCATCCATCCATTGTCTACCGCTTATCCTGTATTCAGGGTCACGGGGGGGCTGGAGCCAATCCCAGCTGTCATTGGGCGAAGGCAGGGTACACCCTGGACAGGACGCCAGTCTATCGCAGGGCCGACATGTAGAGACAAACAACCATTCACGCTCACATTCACACCTACGGGCAATTTAGAGTCACCAATTAACCTATCCCCATCCTGCATGTCTTTGGACTGTGGGAGGAAGCCGGAGGACCCGGAGAGAACCCACACTTACACGGGGAGAACATGCAAACTCCACACAGAAGGAACCCGGGCCTACCCGGGAATCGAACCCAGGACCCTCTTGCTGTGAGGCGAGAGTGCTACCCACTACACCACCGTGCAAGTGCATACCTTTTCTTTTTTTTTTAATTTTCCATTTTTTTGGGGCCAGTTAGGCATACACAGTAATGTGCTTATTGGATCATGAAGCACAACCCATAAAATACAGTATATGCCATTTGCCGTTTTCAGGTTCAATAATAATGAGGTTCTGTATCACTTTATGAAGTTTTCTTGCATTATTGTAAACATCTGTTGTCATCCCTCTGATAATGTTGCCACTTGATACTTGAATTGATGTGTGTGTGTGTGTGTGTGTGTGTGTGTGTGTGTGTGTGTGGTGCGTGCGTGTGTTTGTGGTGCTTGCGTGTGTGTGTTTGTGTCTGTGTGTGTGCCCACATGTGTCCCAATTAGTGCCTGGCATATTTAGTCTGTGTTATTCGGTTTCACTTTGTTCCTGCTGTATTCACATATCAAAAAACAACCTTTTGATTTAATTACAATTTAAGGATTGTTAATTCTGTCATTTAAGATGATACGCAAATCATTTTAAAAATGCTCATGTCTAGCTTTTTCAGTGTTAACTTTTAGAAATGACAATGTTTGGATCACACGAGTCAGAAACTACTTAGCAGCAACCACTGTAATCTAATTCTACGAAAAGAATAGACTAGCATAGATTTGTCATAATATTACTGTGCAAAACACCAGGTTTGAACAAAAGAGATGCACAAAAATAGTAATTTGAATGTTGTTTGGCCGTTGCTATCTTGTAATTTTTGGAAGCAGTGAACAGAAGTGACCATATTTGGACTGTGGAGGAGTGACGGCTGGATGTGACAAACACAAGCCTCTTTACAGCATCTGGATCCATCTGGCTTCTGGTGGGAAGTCGTTAAATTTATCTTCATAATCCAAGATACAATTTAGAGCTAAGTGTTGCAGTCGTAGTAGCTAATTGTATTGTTACCCTGGTAGCAACAGTAAAGAAGCTGCGGCAGTCAATCACAAGATAGCTAAACCCTAAAGCATACCCTGCTGTGGAGATGGACGTGGTGCAGCATCTGGCTGCAGGAGAGAAAGGTGGGTGGAGGGGGCTCACGGGAGGAGCGCAGCTGCAGGTGATCTGGGTGATGAGGAAGCACATATAGGCTTGACGGGAGGAGGCCGATCGAGAGACCAAAACGAGGAGAGCTGGGACTGGAGTGGCCCGAGTGTTGTCACAGCTGTGTCGCTGGTATCTCTACGAACCCAGGGTGGCAACAATCTTTGTCACACCTGCTTTATTGACTATTCGATTCTAAATGGGACCATCATTTTTAAATTAACTTCAGAAGCTTATCAGTGGTACGGTGTGTTGAATCAGAAAGGAGTTTAGAGAGTTTAGTAAGGAGTTTAAAAACAATAAAGCAAAGTACTGCAGTCAAGAACATTTTTAATTAATTAAATTAAAAACCTTACCATAAATGAAAAAATACACTATATGCAAATGCACCGTAATATAATATTTACAATTTTACAATTAGTGCAGTAAGTTGTGCAAAATGATTGTGCAAAAATGTTTTTCACAGTAACATTTGTGCAAGAACAACGTGACTTCAATCTCTCTCTGCATATGCGTGGGAGCCTACATGTAAGGTCCCACAGACTAAAAGCAGGCCAGCGGTTCTTATGTGTACCATGAAAAAGAATTCTGCCCACTTATTGTCAGGTAACCAGAAATACAGCTTCAAGTGAATGCAAACGCTGATTGCTGGATGTTTTCAGCTTGTTCTGTTGCCCGCAAGTGTAACTGAATGCAACTTTAAGTTAACGGAGCTTAGTTTGAATCATTTGTAAGGGGAGTTTTGAAAGTTTATTGGCATAATGGTTCATACCAATTTCAATTCTGTATGTATATGACCAGAGGTGGGTATTAACGCGTTACATTCTGTTACTGTCAGAACTGGACTTGAAGGAGGACTCAGGCGCAGAGTGAGGACAGTAGATCCAAGCTTTTATTTACAGGTTTGCACGATTTCCAATAAACGAGTGACAACACAATGGCTATGAAAATTACTTGGTTCCTAACTTTAGGAAAAGGGGAGAGAGAGGGAAGGGAAAAGGGAAAGGTGAGCGGGGATAGGGAAGGTGGCGGACGTACAAACACGACAAAGGAAAACGCTCCGAAGGGGAGGATACAAAATAAAAGGCTAACTAAATGTCTACTCTAGCGAGGACTAATCTATGAACTTTAACAAGCGGAAAACGCTCCAAAAGGGAGGATACGGGACTACAAGATAATCTACTCTGACACTATGGCTAACGCAAGAACGGAAAAAACTCTCCTATAGGGAGGACACGAGACCACTACAGGAATATCAAATATCACAAATAGGAAGAACACGAGAACAGAAAACGCTCCAACAAGGGAGGAAAATAACGAAACACTATAAGGCTAAAAAACAGAAAACGCTCCCAAAAGAGGAGGACAAAACTACTACGAGAATCTATGAACTAGGAACTTAAAACTTTACCAAACACAAAATCACTCATCTAGAGGAATACCTGAAACACTGAAACATACAAGACTTGGTCGCGATCAAAGGCTGTGGTCATGGGCTAGATGCAGACGTGGGACGAAATACTATGGCAACGAGACAGGGGAAGACACATGCTGTATCCGAAACCACATACTACCGTACTGCCTACTACATACTGCGTTAGTATATACTGTATACTGCGTACTGAATGTGGGATTCAGTATGCTACTTCAGCAGACTGTTATTATGTCACTTTATTACATTTTAATATTTTTTCATGCGAGAAAGTAACCGTTTAGATCCCCAATGTGCGGTTAGTTTACCCAAATGACGGCTGTTTAGTAATTTGCCTCAATGTTTTTTGGAGAAGTGAAGCTCCGGAAGGAGCGGGTCGTCTCAGAGGCAGCAGCCCGTCTCCAGAGGTGTTCCGCCGGCCAACATGCGTCGTCGTCCCGGGGGAGACAGCAAGCCAGGTATCTTAACCGCTGTTTGTAGTGGACAGTATACAGTATAGTCTCGGGAGCTCTGCATGTACAGAAATCACCAAATATTAATAAAAAAAAGTTTGAATTAACAGAGTACTTTTTTCATTTCATATGTACAACAGCCTGGATTTCTATTGTACCGTTCATCACAATAATCAAGTAGCCTATGCACTGTACTTATGTAAACAAATATAAACGCCGTACTGCTCCGGCGTTTTTTTTTTGTTTGTTTTTTTCGTCCCAGCTCCGGAGTTTGTATTCCCCTGGAAACGCTCGCTTGCTCCGTCATTACTCGATTTATCCAGGCTCCAGCGCATTGCATTGTGGGAAACAGTAGGCAGAGTAGACTGGTCGGATGCATACTGGAAATATTCTCTGAATCAGTACGACATCCGGGAACTTTTCGCATACTGCAGATTTTGCTTTTGTTTGCATACTGCATACTGCATACTACATTTTGGCCAAATCAGTACGTACTAGCAGTATAGTATGCGGTTTCGGATACAGCCATAGACATCAGGGAGGGGAGCACAGGTGACAACAATCAGGGATTAGGGATGACGTCAGACCGAAGACACATGAGGAAGGGCAAGTGACCTGAAACGAGAGGAGAGTTACTTATCAAAAAAAAAAAACATAAAACTCACAAGACAGAAAACCCAAGACAGGACACCCTTCACCGCTGTGTGACATTTACTCCGTTACATTTACTTAAGTAACTTTTTTGGATAAATTGTACTTGGAAGAGTAGTTTTAATGCAACCTACTTTTTACTTTTACCTGAGTATATTTGTGATTTTATTTATTTTTTTTTTTTGCCATTTTAAAAATGATCTGGGGAAGGACGCTTTGCTTTAATTTGTTATTTTGTAAAGATTGAATGAATTTTTGTTTTAGTTAGAGGGATATTTTTTGGCAATATCTGAATTTGCACATTGATATTATCATTATTATTATTAAAATAAATAAAATAAATAAAATAAATAAAATATTATTAAAGTAAATCAGAAGTTACTCAGCAGTTACTCAGTACTTGAGTAGTTTTTTCACCAAATACTTTCTTACTCTTACTCAAGTAACTATTTAGATGACTACGTTTTACTTGAGTGAAATTATTCCAAAGGAACAATACTCTTTCTTGAGTACAGGTTACTCTACTGTCTGTACATAGTAGTCAAATGTTTATGTTTACCTTTATTCAGTTTGTTATCGTTCCTTTAGTTGTCTGTCTTTTTCTGTGTGTGCATATTGAGAGCGACAAAAAGCTGCAGTCCAAATCCTTGTATCGGTCACACTTACTGGGCCAATAAAGCTGATTCTGATTCTGAATAGGCAGCGTTTAACTTCCACACAAACTGAGAGGGAGAGCAAAAATGTCCTCGTATTTCACTCATTTTCGGTCTCTTTGGTATCTGACAACCACATATTTACATTTAGGTCTTGACGTCCTCTGTTGCACACGTTTTTGCGTCTAAAATACATAGTGCGTGCCGTGTGTATGTGAAAGTGTCAATTACTGTCAGCAGGTGCTAACAGATGAGTGACGGGCACTCTGCCACTCGGACCATTTAGCTGCTACCTTGAGAAGCCCCGGCATACATTCATCAGCCACCGCATGAGTGACACACACACACACACTTCACACTGCTCTATTTACTCCCCCGCCCACCAACACACACAAATTGTGTTCTATCTGTGTGTCAGAAAGGAGTGTGTCAGTCAGGAGTGTGTTTAAGGCGCGATGTTTATCGGGCCAGTGTGTAGTATCTAGAGGGATCTATCAGCAGAAATGGAATATAATATTCATAACTGTGTTTTTATTTGTATACTCCACTGAATCTAAGAATCTGTGTGTCTTCATTAGCTTAGAATGAGCCATTCCTCTCAGGATCCTGCTGTCCCCAGTGCTAAAACCACCTGCCAGAGACTCGGACACAGTTTTTACAGCATTGACCTATCCAATAACAACACCTGATTTGTCACCCAACCATAAATGGTCCTCATTTATATAGCGCTTTTATCCAAAGCGCTTTACAGTAATGACTGACATTCACCCATTCACGCACACATTCACATACCGACGGCAGAGTCAACCACGCAGGGCAACAGCCAGCTTGTCAGGAGCAATTAGGGTGAGGTGTCTTGCTCAGGGACACCAGGCACTCAGCTAGGAGGAGCCAGGGACCATAACCTTTTATATAAGTGGACGTAGTCATCGGGATGTCAACCATTGGTTTGTGGAGTTTGATTTTGAAGCCTCAAGTTCACCAAGTTGGCCTTAGTCATCTGGGATTATTTCCATTGAACAGAAGTGATCAAATTTGAACTGCACCATGTTTTGGAGAGATGGGTGGATCTGCCAGGCCGAAGCGTGACAGTGGTGCCCCTAGAGGCAAGGCAACCATATTGCATCTGGATCCATGTGGATTCTGGTGTGAAGCTGTTAACAAAGTTAGCTTCATAATTCAAGGTCAAAGTCTATACATCAGCGCTGCCCGGTAGAACCAATTTAATAGAGAGGTTCAGGTGGATTTGGAAAAGGGACTGATATTAAATGTTTAAGAAATAGTTACATGTTACATTTAACAGCATTTGTTGGAGTGGTTGGTTGAGTGTTAAAGGTCTTGTATATTCTTTTGCAATTTACAGGTAGGAGCAGTCATTCATAATGCAAAAATCAACTGAAATTTCAAGAGAACAGAATGTTCATATAATAAACAATTTTAAATAATATAGTAGATCTAAGTGAGCAGTAGTAATTTATAGAAACTGTTGGTCTACTTATTAGGGAAGGAGGAATTATCACTAAAAAATATTGTTGTATTGATATCAAGATCTTGTTAGGCCAGTTAGCAGCTAAACATGTTCGCTGCTAAACATGTTAGCCGCTAACTGGCTTAAATGTGCTAAAGGAGAGTGACCATTGGATCTGTATTCTTCTGACTGTGTGTGCTCTCCCAACAGACAGAAATAAATACATACTGCAGGTTTTGAAAGAATTATAAATTTAAAAGGTGTTGGGACCTCACTAGTAGGACTACACAATGCGGCCTACAAAAGCCTACACATGCGGTCAGAACAAAGGGGATTAAAAACTACACCGCCATTTTAGTTTCACTTCTCACCTAGGTGCGAAGTGCAACGTCACACAACTGGTGCCCTATTGGCTGACAACCACAGGTACCACAGGGGGTCCCCGGCACCAGCCGTGAGCTTTGTAAACCGAAGCCGCCTTAAGAACACGCTCTTCTTGTCCTGCTTCCAGCTCTCTCCACCAACAGGAGGTGGTCCTGCCACAGGAGACCGACTTATAACGTCTGCAGCGTTTCCTTTGTCCTAGGCCACAGTCATCTCGCTACAGACGAGCTACAGACTGTTTTTCCATGTTTTCCTTATCCTGAGAAATCACCAAACCGCGCGACTATCTCTGTGTTCGCCTGCAACAAGAGGAACAAAACCGGTTCCTGCCTTCCAGCTACCAGACGCTGTCTGAAGTAAGCTGACTAAATCGCCAAGCTGCAATTATACTGCCGCCCGCGGAAGAAAGAAACACAAACTGTTTTCTTTATTCGAGTTTGATCAACGAGAGGAAACACGCTCCGCTCTCGTCTCGACTAAGCCGACTCATCACGTCCCCCGCTGATGCCGGGGCCCACGAACTACCGCCGCAAACGCCGTCATCGCCAGGACGAACTCACAACCTACGCAACGACACCAGTAAGAGGCTATCAGTCTGGGCAGAGACATAAGTTTGATAGTGTAGGATATGCTTGTAATTCTTGTTAACGTGTTTTAAGTTTTGATCACGGACCGTCGAGTCCATTGCTTTCCGTGTTGTATTTGAATGCTGATTGTGTACCCACGCAGCTGGGTTGGTTTCTGTAACGGTGTTTTTGACTAAACCTCCGCCATATTCGCGAGCCCAGTAAGCGTCTACTATCAGTTAAGAGACCGGTCCCGCTGAATGAACGCCAGTTCATTCACGAGCCCCGTGTGATAGGAACACGCCTCCTGAGCCTCAGAATATTGCACGCGCATTCTCCCCCTCTCTTTGTTTGTGTCCCGCTAACACACACACGCACACATACACATACATCGCCCCCCACACGTGTCCTATGCCAGCTGTTTCCAGCGGACGCTAAGGACATAGCTCCATCTCTCGCTCGCTCTCTCTCTCTCTCGTGATCCTATCGGACATCAGTGGCTCCGCCCCCGAACGCTGTGAGGACATAGCTCCATCTGGTGGTCGCGCCCGGCCATATCTCTCTCTCTCTTGCTCTCTCTCTCTACACACAGGCACACACGCGCACACACACACACACACACACACACACTCCACGTGTGTCTCTCCTTCTGTTTAGCTTAGTTTTGTGTGTTAGGTAGTTAGGTAATAAGGCTTTGTTAATTGCAGTGTTATTGATTGTGATCATTATTACTGATTTTAATAAAACTTATCATATTATAACTAGCGGTCTCTTGTGCTTGTTGTGTATATGTCACTGGATAACAGCAGGTTGTGAAGGCTAGTGCTCAAATTTCACGCCTTTTTAATTGTTAGATTGTTTTTATGCTCCTATGCCAATGATCACGATGATTGGCATGTGAGTTTAAAACCTTTATATTGAGACTGAATACAGTTTTAGGTTATCTTTTCCCTGATCCCAGGGTGGTGCCCCGTTTATTCATGATTATATCATGATGATATATTAAATATAATTATTAATACTGATAATCATATTGACGTTAATAATTAACTGTTGATAACCAAATCTGCTCCTGCTACAACCCCAACAAAGGGGACACCACCTAAACAAAGAATTGAATGTTATTTCCATGGCCTTGGAAAGTTCAACCAATATTTGTGAACATGAGCTACTCTTTCTCTCTCTCTCTCTCTCTCTCTCTCTCTCTCTCTCTCTCTCTCTCTCTGGCTCTAAACCAGGAATGCCAGGGTGAAATAGGACAGGGGGCCAGATTTTTTTCAAGTGAGACCTCAGGGGGCCGGATTACACTTTCGGACTGAAAAGGCCAAACATTGACTCACCACATGGATAGGTAGGCTATTTGAAATTATTCATGAAGGCCTACACATCAAAAAGAAATTGCATTGGCACCAAAATAGCCTCACAATGAGGCCTAAATTACATACATTACAAAGGAGGATGATTGACAGGTGCTCTCCTTCATACAATCATGTGCAAACTACATGGCTGCACCTGATTGGACGATCGCTTTCACCACTGTCCTGTCTGCTCCCGGATTTCAAACCGACCAACATGGCGGCTCGTTTGAAAACGTTCTCTTATTTTATGACAATAGTTCACCGAAACGTGTTTCTGAAAACATTTTAAGCGGGAAATAAGCTATGCAGTTGCTCTATCTGTCTTTATTTTAGATCGACAACATTCAGTTTATAAGATTTGCGAGAGCTTGCGGGAGGCAGCGGCACACCGTCTCTCCACACTCGCCGTGAGTCGAATGCATTGCAGGGCATACCGTAAATCCTTTAATATAGAACTCAGCCAAAATCTTGCCGACGCGAACCTGACTGAATGAATGGGAAGGGTGGAAATAACGCTGCCTGTCGACACTTGCCCCGGCCAATGTGACTGGCCGGTAATAGAATACAGGCCAGTATTAGAGGATTTATAAACATATTGGCTGTTACTCACTGTTGGCTAGTCAGAACACATGGAGCAATGCCCTGGGATGACAATTGGTAGAATTTGGTGAAAGTAGGAGACATAGGCCCGGTTTCGCAGATGAGGCTTAAGCCTAGTCCCAGACTAAAATGCTGTTTGAGCTGGCTTAACTTTAAGTCACTTGCACAGATTCATGTTAAAATAGTCATAGATTAAGTCTGTTCTGGATCAAACAAAGCCAATTGCAAGAGGGTAGATTAGAGTTACTCTAGGACTAAATTGAAGTTTATATTAATCCTGCAAAGATGCAGGTTTAACTTCAACTTAGTACTGTTTGTGAAAGGGAGCACAGATGGTTTGGGAGCATTGAGTATTTGGAATATCTAAATGAAGACCAATATTCGCTACAGAGGCCAGCCAGACAAAAACTTGTGGATAGGAGTAATCCATTGAATCAGTTTGATGAAATTACTTTCCGAGATTGCTTCCGTATGTACAAAGAAGATGTACTGGAGATCATTACATTGCTTGAGCAGAGACTTTCCTCCATGTCTCAAAGAGGAAGGCCTGTACCCAGTTCTCTCCAAGTTCTGATCACTTTGAGATTCTTGGCATCTGGAACTTTTCATGGCGAGACTGGTGATTTGTGTGGTGTCAGTGAAGCAACAGTGAGTAGAATAGTTCACAATGTCTGCAATGCCATTTGTGAACTGAGAAATCTATACATTAAGTTCCCTGATGCTGCTGAGCAAGCAAACTATAAAGTACTATTCTATGAATATGGGAACTTCCTGGGAGTGATTGGCTGTATAGATGGATGTCATGTTGAAATCAAGTGTCCGTCAACTCCTGATGCTGAGGAGTACAGGAACCGTAAGAACTGGTTTTCCATCCATGTTCAGGCTGTATGCAGTCCCAATTTAGAGTTTTCAAACTCTCTTCACAACTCTTCATTGTGTGCTCAGTTTGACAGAGGGCAACATAGTGGACTACTACTTGGTGACAGTGGATATGCTCAGAGTTCCTATTTATTGGCCTTGGCCACATCCCGCAACAACTGAACAGCAAAGATACAACAGAGCTCATATTCGCACTAGAGGGATGGTCGAGCGTATGTTTGGAGTGTGGAAGAATCGATTCCAGTCTTTACGCAATACACTTCGTTTTGAGCCAAGAAGATGCTGCAAGGTGATCATTTCTACAGCTGTGCTGCACAACTACCTGTGCCCATGCCCATGGCAGGAAACAACCAAGGAGGACTTGCACTCAGAGCTGCTTTCACATTGCAGCACTTCAGTTAGAAAAAAAGATACATTTAACCATGGAATGTATTGATTATGGCTTGTTTTTGCTTTAATAGTGTTTGTTGTGTACAACATATATAAAAGTGTGCTGAAAAATTAAATGAGAAACTTAACCAAGGCCGTTCTAAAATGTAGGTTGTGGTGACTACAATACTCAAGTGAGAACAATTTTATTTTCACAATGTATTTCATTACATTCTCTCATGCACCTTTCTTTTGAACAGCTCTCTCTTCTAATTTCGTATCCAGTTCGACCTGTAGAATTCTCATTTTCATGTCATGCTCTTCTTTCAGATATTTCATTTTCTGCTCATGAAATTCTAAAGCTAACTTTTCATGCATGGACATCCTTTTTGGTCTCTGCTGGAAGGTGGTGGCAGCATCTTTTCTCTGGGATGCCATACCAGATGTGGAGGGTGCACAGTCACTTTACACTGGCTCTTCCGCCAGGGTTAGAATGATTTCCTCTGGGAAAAGAAACACTGTTGGATACAAAAACTCACATGGTCCTTAGAATGAAATAAAAATAAAGGTAGACACAGACAGTGCAATAATCTGTATGTACAGAATGAGGTACTAATTTACTTTCTGTGGTATATTTACCATTTGTGCCCAGTTCTTCATGCCCACTGTCCAAATGGTCATCATCTGGTATGCCATCAAGATGTTGCTGGTCCTCTATGATCCCAGTCAACAAGTCAGCCAAGTCATCGTTCTTGTCTTTACTAGGTGGGGGTCCACCACCAGTACTAAATTTCTCTCTTCTGGCCTCTGCATTCCTTTTTTTCAAATCTAATTTGATGTTTTTCCACAGAGTCTATGAGTAAATGGCAGCATGTTCATTTACAATTCCATGTAACACAGTAGTTTTTCTTGGAATCAAGTATCTGGGTATTGAAAATAATGCTTAAGCATAATCCTAATCCTTAAGCATGTATCATGTGTAAAGATGTTATTATGTCATACAGAGTAACATAATTTAGCTACACTGCTCAACATGTTCACAGATGTAATGTTCATCACCTCGTTCATCATCGTTATACTTTTGTACCATGACGTCACAAATCAGAAATTTTTAATCAGAAACTTACAAAGCTCTATGGTAATAGTTATTAACAGAAACTGATGATGATAAAAAGCCAATTTCACAAAACCAAGGTGATAATATTACAGCAATGATAATTATAATTGCTCTACTAAAGGTTGTGTGAATGTGGGTGAACAGTGAATAATGTAATTCTGCAAATGCTTCTGGGCAATACCTTGTTGGTGTCATTTTCGTTTTTTTTCCCCATTCAGACTGGATTAGTTTCACGGGGCGTATTGTTTTTACAACTATACTTTATCTGTAATCCTGATGTCAATCGAGCCTTGTGGTCTTGTGTTCACTTCTCAACCCAAAATCAACCGTATCTGTTGTAACAGTCATAGATCTATGATGTAGCACATGTTCACTGGTGTGTTGTTTTGGCCCCCAATAAGTATGCCTTAATTACAACCAGGATGCAGGTTAAGCATGCATGCTACCTGCTACAAATGACCACCTTTTTTAAAATCATTGTTCTGATAGCTTTTCATGAAGGTCAAAACTGTCCCATTAAAAGTCCTTCAGTGGCTCAACCTCTTCAAAGCATTCAAGTAGGCTTTTGGTTTGAAACTTCTGCAGGAAGTAATGCTTTTTACTGAACGATAGAGCTAAAAGTGAAATTTTCTTTTCTCTGAGCAAATGAAAACAATGCTAATAATATATAAAAAAACAACAACAACACTCCAAAAACTCCTTGGTTTTCTTGTGGCATTGATGGAAGTAGTGCTGTGGAAATTCTGTTACCGGTCCCAGAGAGTGCTGGCCAGCAAAACCTTCTCGGGCCTCTCTTTCACCTCAAGTAGTTCCCCTCGAGGCTGATTCCTCTCACCTCTGCTCTTCATCCTCTCCACCCAAGACTGCAGGTCCACCCAGCGAGTGTCATCTGGCAAAGTTAGCTGAAGACACAGTCCTTCTGTCCCTGCTCTCAGGCCCCGCACCAGAATCACAGCTCATTGGACTCCCTGTTAGAGCTCGCCACCAGGTGTGAGCAGCAAACACTGGGGACATTGTGTAGGATTGTACAGGACCCTTCACACATCCTGTTCCCGGCTCCCCTCAGGACTCCGACTCTGCAGACTCCACTGTCAAAGCTGCAGGACTCAGAGGAGAAGGGCAAACTTTGTTCCCAACATTGTTCTGCTCCTCCACACCTAACCATCTCTGCACCCTCCACCACCCTGCTCGTTGAGCCCATGACACCTCTCCCATCTATTCTCTCCCCCTGTCTGTCAGAGACTCATTGAAATTACTATTAGTACTTCTGCTACCACACTACTAACATGCACCTCATCAAGATGCTGCTGCTCACTGTTTATTTGCACTGAAGAAGTTGCAATAATTATATTTCTTTCATATTATCAGTACAGTTTCTGTTGCTCTCCATGTTTTGTGTCGCCACCTATTCTTGTACATTTATACTTGTACATTGTATTCTTGTTGAGCTACTCTGTGCTCCTTAATTCCCCCTGTGGAAGTTTTTTTAATTGAATTATACGTTTTGTTTTTACCCGGCCTTTGTTAGCAGCCTTCATTTGGTGCCTGTCTACTATTAAGGTATTTGACCTATCCCTCATTTACTTTTATTAGAAAAAAACTTTCTGTAACTTGAATGAAAACATAACTGCTGAGTAAAATCTAAGTGACTGACATGTCACGATCTGGGTTTTATTTTGTAGTTTTTGTCCCCCGTCTGTCTTGACTCCCCCACCCTCTCGTGTTGATTACCCTACCTGCCCTAATATATTTCACCTGTCCCTCGTCAGCTCCCTGCCTCCCTGTGAATATATTCTGTGTGTCTCTCTGTCGGATCATTGAAAATGCTGGTTTGGGTGTCCAGCTTCCCTTTGTGTTTTTTGGGGTTTGTAAGTTTGTTTTTGAATGCCGTTTTTTTCCCTTGTGGTCTCCCTTTGTTGATACTTTGTTTTATTAGTTAAATAAAAATGTTTGCATTTGCCATTTTTTGTCCTTTTGCCTGTATTTGGGTCCATCCCTCTATACCCCTTTTACACAACTACATTTACATTTACATTTACATTTAGGTCATTTAGCAGACACTTTTGTCCAAAGCGACTTACAATAAGTACATTTGTCAAAAGAAGGAAACAAAGAAACCACGACGTATCATTGCCGATGCAGTAAGAGCTAAAAATAGAACAAGTGTTAGGTCCTCATCTGAGTAAAGTAGTACTTCAAGAGCAACAGTGCTAAGATCAGAGTGCTATAGGTAAGGTTTTTTTTTTTTTTTTTTTTGGGGGGGGGGGGGCTGTCGAGGGAGGGTGCTAGTGGGTCATGCTATGTAGAGTCAAGGTGAAGTCTGAACAGGTGAGTCTTGAGCCTTTTTCGGAAGATGGCAAATGACTCTGCTGTCCTGACATTGGTCGGGAGTTCGTTCCACCACTGAGGCGCCAGAACGGAGAAGAGTCTGGACTTTGCTGAGCGACATTTGCTTGATTTCAGCGATGGTGGTACCAGCCGGCCAGCTGAAGTAGAGGAGCAAAGTGCTCGCTTCGGGGCATGAGGTTTGACCAGTGTTTGAAGGTAGACAGGTGCCGTTCCATTGATGGCCCTGAAGGCCAGTGTCATCGTCTTGAATTGGATGCGTGCTGCAACAGGGAGCCAGTGGAGGTCACGGAGGAGGGGGGTCACGTGGGAGAATTTGGGTAGATTGAAGATGAGGCGTGCTGCGGCATTCTGGATACGCTGTAATGGTTTGATCGCAGAGGCCGGGAGTCCGGCCAGGAGAGAGTTGCAGTAGTCAAGGCGGGAGATGACCAGTGCTTGGACCAAGAGCTGCGTTGCATCCTTTGTGAGGAAGGTCCGAATCCTGCGGATATTGTAGAGGGCGAATCTGCAGGATCGGGCCACAGCAGTGATGTTGGGGGTGCAGGATAGTTGGTCATCGAGGATTACACCCAGGATTACAACTACAAACCGTAACAGAACGATCCAACCAGTAAAATGGACCCAGCAGGGTTTTTTTGTTTTTGCTTTAAACAAGAACTCAATGTGGTTACTTACAACATCCAGTGCCTCCAAGCCAAGCACAAATAATGAAGAAGGAGGCTAATAATGGATTGGATTTGTATGGCGCCATACCGTGGCTCAGGGGCTCCCTGCCTGCCTGGGTTACGGACTTTGTTTCCGCCCCTGATCCTCGGCCATCCTTTCCCTCGGAGCCTTCCCTTTGCCCCCCCCCCCCCCCCCATTCCTGGAGGAGGTTCGTCTGTCACCAGTCCCGATGGGTGTCTGCATCAATGGCCGCGTTCAGACTGCAGGCAAATCCGATTCAAATCTCATATCCGATTTTTAGGGCTGACTGTCCCCACTGTTTTAGCAAGTGTCCAAATCGCATTTGGCTCTGTTCAGACTGGGCCACATCAAGTGACCCATCTGACTGGTTGCTGTAGCAACGACGTCAGAGCGGAGGCGTGTATTTTGTGACGTCACGTAATAGCGACGAGAAAAACAACAAACAAGATGGAGGCAGCTCACATGAGTATATTGTCCTTATCGCTGTCCAGTAGGGGTGCAGAACCGGTAACGTAGCTCCACAACTTGAAACAGGCGGGTGGTTTGGCGCATTGGGTCAGGTCTGGCGTCGCGTAGAGTCACCTCACGGACAGTCAAATCCGATCTGAGTGTTTGGAGCTGTTCAGACTGAGACGCATCTGTCCAAATGCGATCTGAAACTACCTCCCGGAGGTGGTTTCGATCCGTTTTGCAAAAATCGAATTTCATGTGACTTGGGACTGTTCAGACTTCAAAAGAGTCATCCGGTTCCAATCTGGATGGGCTAAAAATCTGATTTCTGCTGGCAGTCTGAACGCGGCCAATCGGGCCTCCGCCGCGGTTCCTGCATTGGCAGACCCTCAGCTGGTTCCATCTCCTGCATCAGCAGAGACTCTGCCGTCCTCAGTTCCTGCATCGGCGGAGCCTCAGCTGTCTCCAGCGTCTGCATCAGCGGAACCTCTGCCCGGCCCGTGGTCCCGTCCGCTGGACAGCCTCCTGCCTGGCCTCCTGAGGGTTAATTTATTTTTGAATGCCATTTTTACCCCCCTTATGGTCTACTTTGTTTTATTTATTTATTTTTTTCATTTTTGCATTTACTTTTTTTTTTGTCCTTTTGCCTGCATTTGGGTCCAACCCTCTTTACCCCTTTTCCACAACTACAAACCGTAACACAGCAGGTAACCGGCATCCCTACCAAAGGTCTAAGTGGAGTCCTTTCAAAGATAAATCACGCTATGCATTATGCATAAATCATCTCTTACATTTTTTTGTCAATTATTCAATCTGAATAACTTTTATATCCAAGTGAAACTATGCCAGTATAACATGAATATTTCAACTGTGAGGTAATAGTGAGGGAATCTCAATGGTGGAAAGCTAGGATCAGGATCCAACTCATTTACCCACCAAATTCACAGCCTTCAGGGGGTAAGTTGGAGCCAAGTATCTTGCTGAAGGACACTACGGTATATAATCCACTGGGATTCCAACCACCGATCTTCCGATTGGAGAATGACTTGGTCTTCCTCTGAGGCACTGCCCCCCAAATAATACAATAACACTTTGGCAGATGTGATATAAGAATGTTCTTATTGGTCCAAGAGTCTTCATCAGTCATAACCAGGAAAAATATCTTAATGACCATGGCTTGGGAACAGTGATGTAGAGGTTAGCACTCTCATGTCAAAGCAAGAAGGGCCCGGGTGTGAATCCGGGTTGGTGCAGTCTTCTGTGTGGAGTTTGCATGTCCCTGTGTTAGCTTGGGTTTTCTCATCCTCTAGGCATGTGTTGATAACATAAAATCCTGGATGACCTGCAATTTCTTGATGTTAAACTCGGAAAACGGAAGTTATTGTACTTGGGCCTAAACTCCTCTGAAGCATGCTGTCTAAAGATATAGCACTTATTGATGGGATTGCCATCGCCTCAAGTACTACCATAAGAAACCTTGCAGTTATCTTTGATCAGGACCTGTCCTTTGACTCGCTTATTAAACAGACTACAAGGACAGCCTATCTTCACCTGTGTAACATTACTAAAATTAGCCCAATTGCTGTCTCAAAAAGTAAAGACAAACTAGTCCATGCATTTGTTACCTCAAGGCTGGACTATTGTAATTCTTTATTATCAGGCTGCTCTAATAAATCTCTCCAGCTGGTCCAGAATGCTGCAGCTCGTGTTCTGACTAAAACCAGAAGAAGGGATCACATTTCTCCTGTATTAGCTTCTCTGCACTGGCTCCCAGTAAAATCCAGAATAGAATTTAAAATCCTTCTCCTCACTTACAAGGCTCTTAATGGTCAGGCACCATCTTATCTTAAAGAGCTCATTAAACCCTACTGTCCTCCTAGAGCCCTACGCTCTCAAAATAAAGGGTTACTTGTAGTTCCTAAAGTCTCCAAAATTAGAACAGGGGCCAGAGCTTTCAGCCATCAGGCTCCTCTTCTGTGGAACCGTCTTCCGGTTCGTGAGGCAGACACTGTTCCCACATTTAAGAGTAGGCTTAAAACCTTTCTCTTTGACACCGCTTATAGCTAGGTAGGTTAGTTAGTTAAGCTGCTATAGGCCTAGACTACCAGGGGATTTATTTATTGTGAAACACTGAGCCTCTCTCCCTCTCTTGATCTCTCTCTGTGTATGTTCCCCCGGAATCCCTATGCTTTCTGGCCTAGCAGGTCTCCCTGGACTGTAGTGGAACCTGATCTGGACTGCACCGATGATGCGGTCTTGTTTGACTCTTATCGCCAGTATTTTTAAGGTGGCTGGCTATTGATTAAAGTAATTGACTAAAATCGACATCTCTACTGTTACTAACTTTAGCTATGCTTTCTGGTCCAGCAGAGTCCACTGAGGTCCTGACCGATGCAGACTGCTAACTGGTCTGACGCTGGAAACACCACATTGTAGCTCCACCTGCCCGCTGTGTGACTGCTCAACTACTCCTGCTTTTTGGTCTACGGCGACGTGGTTGGGATGGATCCATCTCGGCGTGGCTGTGCCTGCTGCCATGGACTACTACTGTTGATACTATTGCTTCTGTTAATACCACCACTACTGTTAATGCTACCACTACTATACTACCAACACCAAATGCAGTTGGAACCCAAGGGCCTGGGCTGCACGAGTTTTCTGCCTAAAAGCCCATTAAGGCAGTTTTTTTTCACCACTGTCGCTGTAACGCTTGCCCCTGGGTGATGTTGGGACTTTGAAATTGTATTGACTGGAAATCTTGAGCATATCCTAGTCTGCTCACTGTGTTAAGTGTCCTGAGATGACTTCTGTTGTGATATAACACTATAAATAAAATTTAATTGAAAATCCTTCAGGGTTGCTGAGCTGTAGGACATCTGTCCGTCTGACTGACAGACGGATGGATATTTTATGTCTCAGCACCCCTGTAGGATGTCTTGCCCTGCAGCACGTTTGACTGGCTTGTTACCAGTATCGCCGACTACATTTAGACAACTTTTGACACTCTCCTGAATCAGTGGAAAAGAGTTGGCTATAGTGGTTGTTACACATGTTTTATGATACATGGAGCTGGAGAAAAAGAGTTAGGATGGTCTTTTCTCATACTTTGAGGGTCTATTGTCTCATTTATATTGAAAATCCATGAGGAAGTGCATTTTGCTTAATATGTCACTTTTCAGAGTCCCCTTTTTCTTCTTGCATAATTGGGGGGGAAATGTCTATACTTATCTTAAATGGGTTCAAAACTTTGGCAGATCTATTTGATATAAGACTATTTGTATTGTTCCAATGGCCTTCATCATTCAAAACCAAGAAAATTTCTGAATTTCAATGCAGCACTTTTTCACAGTAACAGTTACAAAAGGACTTTACAAATGTGTGAGAGCCAAAACAGCAGAGAGCAAAAGCAATGAAAACAAGGTATAAAAGATGAAAGTAAAATATTAGAAGCATAAAGAAAATGAGAACCTGTATAGGTCAAGCATAAATAATAGCCGGCCTTCACATAAAAACAAGTTGATAAAAAATAAACTTGAAGAGGCAATTTAAAAGATGATACAGAGTTTGCAGGCTAAGCTTCTCAGCCGGGTTGATTCAAAGGCAAAACACTCTGTTGGGTTCATCAATCATTCAATAGAGTAATGATTTAACTATGTAAGGATTACATAATCTACTACTCACAAAACAAAGTAATCAAGTTACTGATTGCACTGACCTCTCCAACTGCGATCTGTATTTGAGCAATGAGGACTGATGACATTCCTTGTCACATATGAAAATCCATCTTGTCAGGCTTCAATTAAAGCATCTGTGTCCGATGTTATCAGTGTCCTGTGAGGAGCTACTGGCAGCTATGTTGCTTTTCACATAAAGTCAGCCCTGCCCCGGACTCCATTTAAAACAATTGCCATTATATTGTAAGCAAACATTCAGCTATCACTTCTATATCTGACATTTTCTTTTTAATAAGTGCTGAGCAGTGGATCTAATTCATGCCTATTTCACATCGAGTGGTTTAGGTGGATTTAGAAAAGGGATTGAGAATAAATATTTGGGAAACCAACTGATACATATTTGAAGAAATTGTAAAGTGTTAAATTTAACAGAATATTGCAGGGTGGTAGATTGAGTGTTTTGTTCATTTCTTATACAATATATTTTTTTGCAATTAAATCATAAGACCAATGATCAACAGTAATTTCAGTGCTTATATCATAAACAAACCACCACTGTCCTCTGCTGCCATCTTAGGCTGTCCTCTGTGAGACTTCTCAGACTGGTTACCTGTCTGTCTCTACTTGTCAGCCCTGTGATAGACTGATTACCTGTCTGTCTCTACATGTCGGCCCTTTGATAGACTGGTTACCTGTCTGTCTCTACATGTCAGCCCTGTGACTGACTACCTGTCCAGGTGAACTCTGCCTTCGCCCAATGTCAGCTGGGATCGGCTCCAGTGACCCTGAATACAGGATAAGCGGTAGACGACGGATGGTTTTCATAAAGTTTTGAAAAAAAATATTGTTCTGGTATCAATGTCAAAGTCCAGCTTGAAGTTCTGAGATGAACATGTTTTTAATGGAGATGGGAGTTCTTGCACATTTGTAGTAAGAGGTAATATGAATGTGTTATGGGTTGCTAAGATCACTGTCGCCTCACAGCAAGAGGGACAGATACTTTGCCACATTTAAAGTCTGCAATGTCTAACTGCTTCATTTTAGCCTTCCCTTATCGGCGGAGTCTGAATACATATTGGCTGTTATCTCAGACTCTTACTCGCTGTTATCTGTCTGGCCATTCAGAAAACACGGAGCAATGCCCTGGGACGACAACTGGTAGAATTTTGTGAAAGTAGGAGACATTGTGTCTCATAGTGAACAGGCTTCATTCTTAGAAACTTCTTAAATTAAGATGGTCTTATGTCCCAAATTAAGGTGTAAATGGCAGCATGTACCATTCCATGTCACTTGGTAGTTTCTCTTGGAATCAAGCAGTGGAGGCTGATTAATAGAGGGTGCTTTGGAGCGCCTCCCCCTCTGTCCCACATGAAGATGAATCAATAGCCCTTCATTGAATAAAACGTTTTTAAAAATAATTTTTACATATATTTTTAACAAGCAAGGCGAATAGTATAGCCTATAAACAGTGACTTTATACTATGCAAGTCTACGTTGTCTACAGTTAGCGTAGTTGTAGTTGATGATATCATCCAGAGGTGCTTGGTGGATTTCATCAAGCTGGATTCACTGGATGCACGTCTGCTGATTTACCACGGCTGGAGAAACCCAGAATGAACTATTTAGCTGTAATTTAATATCAATAACCAGATGAAAAAGGATGCTGAATATAACTTCTTACTGATGGTGAACAGTAAAAGGTCTGTCTGCAAGACCACGATGTAACCCATGTTAAAATATGACATGAATAAGAATAAATATTTGAATAAAAGCTGCATAAATAAGTTTGAAAGTTAAAAGTGATTTATTTAATGTCAATTAATCATCAGAGTTAATTAAAAATGTTAATACAGTAATCATTTAGGGCCCTAGTTTCGTGGCGATTTCAGGGCGGCGCAGCCGGCGCAATGCAAGTTTCGACCCGCGCAGCCTTGCGCACCGTCAGTTTGGCAGTTTGGTGGATCGCCTGTGCCAAGATGGGTGTGGTGGCGCAGCAGGGGGAGGCGTCACGGATTCAGCTTGGCGTAGCGGAAGTTTCATGGCAAAAAGCCTCGCCGAGACTGCGCTGAAAGCTCGCCAGCTCCAACCTGGTCTACTTTCGGCGCAAGGCGTAAATAAAGTCCATTCATTCAAGGCGAATCACAGCTGGCGGATCGGAAGTTTGGCTGACGGCGCGCAGTGCACACACGTCACAGAGACCTCACAGGCAGGTTTAAATGCAATAAATAATCACAACAAACACTATTTAATGCAACTAATTGAATTAACACGGGAATTTATATCTATATAGATTGTCCCGTCACATCTGACGTCAGATCAAAGGCGGATGGCACGCGTAACGGAAACTCAGCCTCTCGGACCAAAACATCTCCCTCTCTCTCTCCTGTTTTTTATAATATCAGCATTGTTATTATTATGATACGCGCGCACAGCGCGTGATGCACGTGGTGGGAGCGGCGGCGCTGCTTCTGTCATTGGGTTGTCAAGTGACGGATCTTGCACTGAACCTCCCCTAACGCATTAAAGGTGAGGAGAGGAGCTCATTTGATTGGTGAAGATCTGAATCGGCTGTATTAATCCCAGTCCACGCCTCGTCTCCTCCTCGTCTCCCACTCACGCCTTCTTCTCCTCCCTCTTTCCCACTTGCGCCGGTGGGCGAGACGGGAGGTGTGCCTGCGCGGTGCACGAAACTTTCAAAGTCCAGGCGGACACACCCCGTCGGCGCGGCGCAGGTGCGCTGAAAGCTGACTGCGCCTGGGGTGCAGTCGAATAGTCAAAAAATATGCCCAACCCGTACCGGTTCTGACGGAGGTCCGTCCGTCACCAGTCCAGTCGTAGGTCCGTCTGTCACCAGTCCAGTCGGAGGTCCATCCGTCACCAGTCCAGTCGGAGGGATGTCCGACGCCTGCTCCACGCAGCATTCAGGGGGTCCGCACATCACCCGTACCTGTCCCGACAGGGGACCGTCCTACGCCTGCTCCACGTCGCCTTCCTGAGCAGCCCCGTTGGCTTGGTCGCCCTTATGCCTGGCCTCCTGAGCGGCCCCGCCCGCTAGGTCGCCCTCATGCCC
This sequence comes from Chelidonichthys spinosus, assembly GCA_029853015.1. Classification (NCBI taxonomy): domain Eukaryota; kingdom Metazoa; phylum Chordata; class Actinopteri; order Perciformes; family Triglidae; genus Chelidonichthys; species Chelidonichthys spinosus. The sequence continues at coordinate 1,193,681 of CM056826.1, forward strand.
GGCCTCCTGAGCGGCCTCCTGAGCGGCCCCGCCTGCTAGGTCGCCCTCATGCCCGGCCTCCTGAGCGGCCCCGCCCGCTAGGTCGCCCTAAAATGGTAAATGGCCTCATTTATATAGCGCTTTTGTCCAAAGCGCTTTACAACAATGACTGACATTCACCCATTCATTCACACATTCACACACTGTGTGACGGCGGAGTCAACCACGCAGGGAAACAACCAGCTCATCAGGAGCAATTAGGGTGAGGTGTTTTGCTCAGGGACACCAGGCACTCAGCTAGGAGGAGCCGGGGATCGAACCGGGGAACACCCCTCTAGTTTCAGGTCACTTGCCCTTCCTCATGTGTTCCCTGGGGTCCGTTTCACAAAGCAGGTTTAGTGAAAACCTTGAGTTAGTTAACCCTGAGATGAGGGAAACTCTGGTTTTTCGGTTTCACAAAGCCAGTTCAGCATAAATCTGGGTCAGTTACCCGGGTAACATGCTCCGTGAAACTAACCTGCTCGCTAGCAGGTTTGCTTCAACAAACCCTGAGTTTCTCCCTACATGTCTCCGCCTTTTTCCGGAATCTGAACCAACTCTGAAAAAATGTGCCGTCCTTTCATCGTCAACCTAATCGATATGGAAATAAAAGTGATTCTAGCAGCTTTGCGTCGGGAGAGGATTTTCATTACCTTTCCTTTCAATCACATTAGATATTATCTAAACAATATTCTCCGACATTTTCAACATTTCATATCGCGGACATAATCCGCAACCAGATTCATTGCGGAGGTAGTGTTTTTGCGAACGGGAGATTTATGAAATATTTAAATACATTTCTGTGTTGAAATACCTGCTTATATTTACTGTTTAATATGTTTCTTAAAATCATATGCCTTAGTCAACGTATTTGCGCAATATTCTTATGCTTAATTTTCAACTGAAGCCACTTTCTTTCTGTGCCTGGGGGGGAATTATACCCAATTAAAATAATAATTTATGTGTTGCGCTACTTTGTGATTTACGGGGATCGAACCGCTGTCGCAAGCACTGTGGGCGGCGTTGCTAACCATTACACCACCGTGACGCTATACAACTCTGAAAATAAACACTTTTTACCTTTAGATCAATAGACTGTTTCATTCAGTTATACACATTATATCGGGCAGTAAATGTCTGCCACGCCAACTATCGCTACTTTGCTGCAGTTACGTTGCTCCGCTTTCTCAGGATGAGCTCGTTTTCTACATAAACACTCGGTAATATCTAATGACGCTCTCCCCGTTGCCATGGTGAATCGTAGTATCGGAGCTCCATTGATGATGGCTTTGTAGAGTCGGCAGGCACGCGCGTAACTCAGAGTTTACATACTCAGAGTTGAGTGAACTAATTCAAAACCACTGTTCTGAAACTGAAAACTCAGAGTTGCCCATCTCAGAGTTGTTCAACTCAGAGTTCAGGGTTAGGTTCAGAGTTTCTTGAACCTCCTTTGTGAAACGGACCCCTGGTCTGATGTCATCCCTGATCCCTGATTGTTGTCACCTGGTGCCCATTATCCCTCTGTGTATTTAAGTCTGCGTCTGTAAATGTAATGTCCCTTGTCTTGTGCCAGTTCGTCCTTCGTCACGTCAAGATTCTCCAGGATTTATTGCCTTGTCAAGTTAAGTAAAGTTGGTGTTTTTGCATTCTTTGTTTGTTTTGTTTATAGTTTAATTTTGTAGCCTTGTTTTTTTCCCTCCCGGTGGAGCGATCTTTGTTTTTTTACTTTTTGATTTTGAATAAAAGCCTGTTTAACTGCCTCTGCCCTGCACCTGAGTCCTCCCTCCTTGCCGAAACCTGACACAGCGTCACTTGAATTTCACATTTGAAATTTCAGCTCTCGAATAGTTTCCACTTTCCATTGACTTTGTATGCAATAGCTTCACACGGAAACATTGCTTAACATTTGGTTTGACAGAATAACGAGCCGTCCAGCTGCTGCGATGCACAAAACAGGTTCTATACGGCACGTTGGTCAGTGTCAACTGTATATAAATGTATGAATACATTTTACTTACTATACCAGCTGCAGCGGATGGCCAAAACAGGCAACTGAGTCGCAGTTCACCCTTTTGTCTATATGAGAGGCTTTGCTAGACAATACTTTCCCTTCCTTTAAAAAGAGAGATGATGGGCTCTTGTCACGCAGCAGAATCTGTGCCCAGATCCTTTATCCTTTTTAAGAAGCAACATGAGTGATAAGTAACTACAGTAAGATCCTGACACAGACAGACCATAATAGTTCTAAAGCATTTTTACCAAAAATGTGAGTGAACATTTCTACATTAAAAAATATTTAAATATAAAATATATATTTATCAAACTTTCATTATGCATTCTACAAAGCCATAGACAATAACAAACACACACACACACACACAGGCCTACAGCTAATCTAAGAGAGTACATTGTGGGGAGCACATGATGTAGCCTCATCTTTCTCACATCATAATCTTACTTCCTTTGCAGTGTGTGCGTGTGTGTTTGTGTGTGTGTGTGTGTGTGTGTTTGTGAGAGAGAGAGCATGTGTGCTTCATTGGATCCGGCAGTGGCACCAGAATAATGAAGTTCCATCTTTTAAAAGACCTTTTAATTGTTTTTGTGTGCGTGTCATAGTCCCCTCCAGCAAAATATGGATTCTTTTTCAGCCCTCGTCATATGTCGGAGGAAGAATTCAGGTTTACAGATAATATAATAGTCTCCTGCTCTGGCATCGGTAAAGAGCACCAACCTGTTTGTCCTTGGCTCTGACTTATCTCTTCTGCTTTTGTTGCATCTCACTTCAATATTTTTCACCCACGGCGAAACCACTTTCAGGCATATTAAACAATGACCCTGAAACTTCCTTGGGAGTCAAAGTAAACAGGCTTTGACCACTCTCTCACTTGATCCACACGAACAACAGCGGGGAAACAATGGAGGACATGGCAGATAAATGAAAGGCAAAACTAGTTTGAAAATCAAATGAGAAGTAGGGTCATTTTCTCAGACTTCCAATTCAATTGTATTTATAATGTCATATCACAACAGAAGTTTTCTCAGGACACTTTCCACATTGAGCAGGACTAGAACACACCCATGATTTTCAGAGTCAACATCACCAGGAGCAGAGTCACAGCAACAGTGGTGAGAAAATCTGCCATAGCAGATTATTAGGCAGACATATTGAGCAGACCGACTCTTTGGTTCCATCTGCATTTGGTGTTGGTAGTAGTAACAGTGTTATTCTTGCCATCCATGATGATAACTACAAAAATAAATACTAAAAAAAAAACAAGAAATAAAACAACAATACATGAATAAGAATGTTTATTAAGGCTAAATGAGACCTGCAATAAAGGCAAGGCAATACATTCTGTAATAATCAATAATTCAACACACTGATCTTAAATTCAATTTCAAACCAGTATAAGGATCATATACTCTGTATAAGTGAGCCAATACAGTCGAGCCCTATATGTAACCCCCCCCCCCCCCCCCCCACCACACCACACACACACACACACAAGGTGTTCTAAGCAATTCAGGTGGCACAGCTTCAGAGAATCTTCCTGAGCAGCAAGAAACAAAAAAAAGACTTCAATCAGCGATATCAAACGGTGGCTGGCACCGACGGTTAACGGCTGATTTTCTGAGATTAGAGGAAACATCCCATCCTGTTGAGCCGTGGCCAAACAGAGTATGAGAATAATTAGAGGCTTTGATGGTTGCCCCTTTCTTCAGAATAGTAACGACCAAGGAAGTTGGTCGAATGCTTTATCTCCGTCTCCTCCTCCTTTGCTCTCTCTGGCTCAGTGAGTTGCAGTTCCTCTACATCTACAGTCAATGCTTCGGGGAACTTCCCTGGCTTTGTTCTTTTTCACTCCTTTTCTATTTTTTTCCCTTCCTCATTTACTCTAATCCCCTCGCATGCTTTCCTGTTCCACTGGTCTAAAATATCTTCAAGATGCAGAAGAATTCCAACCTCCTGTATCTATTTGTCTTTTTGCTTCCTTCCTTTCTTCCTCACCATTCCTTTCTCCTTGTCCCAGCTCCCTCCCTTCCTCCTGACAACAAGTCTATGATCCCCACGACTTCTCCAAATCACAATGAGTCTGTCATGTCAGGGCAACCCAGAGTTAGAGCCCCGTCCCTTGGGTAAAATGTTGAGAGTGGACATGTCAGGCCAGGACAGTCCCTGCATACTAACTATGTGGTATCTGCGTGACACTGCTGCCAGTGTTTCCAACCATTTGTCAAGTCTCACTTTCCTACCACATACTGCTGCTTCTAAGTGCTTTATAGTGGTCGGCTCACCTTTTCAGTGTCCAGGAAGCTAAACTAAACCAGATCAGACGCGTAAGGAGTTATGCAAGATGATGTTTCTTGATACCATATGTTAAAATAATAATAATTTTATAAAAGTAATTTAAATAGCACATTTTATACCCAAAGGCCACCCAGATTACACATAAAACATCCGTCCATTCATTATCGATCACCACTTAGCCTGTTGGGGGGGGGGTGATCAATCATTAGAGTCATCAATGAACCTGCATGTCTTTGAACTGTGGGAGGAAGCCAGAGCACCCACGCTGACACAAGGAGAACATACAAACTCCACAGAGAAGGAACCTGAACACGGATTCAAACTCAGACCCCTCTTATTGTAAGACGACACTACTACACCACCAAATCCCACAACAAACATATGATGAAAACATTTTTGAAAAAGCAAGCGAATGAAAGCAAACAGAATAAAAACGGTCTTTAGCTTGGACTGGAAAGTAATCCGTATTCTTGCTGTTCTGGTAATTTGTTCCACATTGGAGCAGCACAAGCGCTAGAGGAGGCTTCATTGTGTTGAATTTGAACTCTGGGACCAGCCAGGAATCCAGAATCAGAGAAGAGAGGTCTGCAAGATTCATACTGGTATCCAGTACGTAAACCATTGAGTGATTTATGGACAAGCAATATAAGTGTAGCGCCCTGCTATAAATGTTTACAAATATTCAGTATATTTTTCAATATTGTCTGTTAAATTAGTTCTATGGTCAAATAACCTTGAAGTAATACAGAGAAATTAATAAGTGCACTTTATTTGGGGAAGGTACTAAAATGTCCCATGTTTTTCATGGTCTGTGAATGTCTCATGACGTTTCTTTTGTTTATTTGAGTAACCAGATATCATCTGTTATTAGCCAATCCGTGCCTGTCAGAGATGGGTGTCAACTACCTACTGGACTCGGAAGGGGGTGGGACTAAAAAAAGAGAGAGACGAGGTTGGGCTAGTAAACGGGGAGACGAGAAAAAAAAACAGTGACAACACCATGGAAAAGTAGTAGTAAGCTATTTGAAACCGTTTAAAGTTACTGTTGTTACTAAAACCTTAAACCGGAAGGTCTGTTTGTGTGTTACCGGTACCAAATGTGGAAGTAAGCCAAGTTCAGAGCTTTTTCAGCCGGGAATTGTACTGAGTGTCCGAGATGCCATTATCGTTGTGTTTCAAGCTAGAGTTAGCCTCGTCTCTGCTAGCTGGAAGGAGACCGCGTGTGTGTGAGGGAGAAATATTTTGCGCCGAGTTTCCTGAGTGAGTATGAGCACTATTTGAACTGGTAATAATGTAAATGTATGAGAATGAATAGTGAGTTTATTAGTGTTTTGAATTTATGCTCAGTGTATTGCCGACCTACATGCCTGCCTGCCTGCCGGTTTGCCTGCCGCTGATCGCTGCTGCTCTAGAGGGTGCTTAGGATCCCCAATGTCGCCAGAGAGACTGCTGCTGCACGAGGACGTGTCAGCAGGACTAGTTTCTTCATCTCCTTTCACCTTACTCCTCTGAGCCGAGGGTTTGAGGGAACTGTGGTTATCCGTGAGTACTGAGAAACACTTTCACAAGGATACATGAGCTCCAACTCGAAATGCGCGCCAACGATATGGTACCATAACCGACTTACAAAACCCTGGGTATTTATTTCTTTTTTTATTTTATTTTCTGAACTCAAAGGTCACCAGGTCAAAGGTAAAGGGTGATGTGTTGTTTTATTTCTGTGTAATAAACACTTCTTCCTGTTGCAATGTGTATTCGCAGTCACAAATGTTTATTTGAATGTGGTATTATTAGGGCTATAGTGTGTTGAAGGTACATGCATGGGAGTATTAAAGTTCACAATAACAATGTAGCTATTAAATAAGCTAACCAGGCCTCTCTGCACCCTAGGCAGAGTCATACATTCTAGTTTAAGTAAACACATAAAAGGTTGATATTTTCGTGGACTCCAATTCAGCTCCCATGCTCTAGGTGTCATCAGATATAAGGGGTTTTACCATGACAATGCTGTAATAAAATAGAGTTGGTTGGGAGGGCTACATGAGTCAAAGGCAGAGTAGGTTATTTGGAAAGACACAGATTTGAATGCATCGCTGAACCGTAAATGGCTGCGCTTTTCATTCAAAGCCGCTCCCCCAGAAAACCCCAGCAAGTCCAAAGCCATGCAGGAAGGGGGATAGGTTAATCACCCGTAGGTGTGAATGTAGCCCCGACAACTCCGCCGTAATGGCAGAAAGGCGAGTCAAAATATGCCGGAGTGTTTAGATAGAACTTTGTTGTCTGCGTTTAAATAGTACCCCGACGTTGCGGAACAAGTGAGACGTTGTCTATGGACTCTCCGGCCGCGTGACATATTTAATGAGTGTCGGAAATCTGATTAGCTCGATGCATCAAAATAACTACGAATGGTGAACTTTTGCTCGTCTCTCATTTACATGACTCTTCAACAAGTGAAGTTGCTGCATCATATACATGTCGATACGTATAACGGCGGCCTCATACAAGCAACTCCCGGCGTTTGGATCTACGCTTTGAGCTCATTAAATTCACAGGCGGCGTGTCGCCTTGGTAACACGTCTTCACTACGTAACGTCTTTTCTGTCTCGGCTGCTTGGAGGATTTAGATAAAATGACGTATTGACTCATCTTGCATCTGATGCGGCTCTGGGACGACCTCCGTTGGCGCCTCAGAGGCGTAATATTTTGTTACCCCGTTCCTGCAATGAAAAGGCAGTCTAATAGGGGTTTGTGTCTCTATGCGTCAGCCCTGTGATAGTCTGGTGACCGGTCCAGGATGAAACCCTGCAGGATAAACGGTTGATAATGGATGTTTGGACTGTCCAAGTTATTTGTTTAATATATTGTTCCAGGAAGTCTATTGAGCTACATTAACTATAGCTTTAGAGCTACATACCATTTATACATAAAAGACAAGTGGCCGCTAAAAGTCAAATATAATTCCTTGTCTTCATTGAGCTCTTGATAGCCTTTACAGTCACCAGATCTCAACCATACATACTCACATACTGTTCATGCATCAGAGTTCCACAGACATGTTGCGCTGTCTGCTGTGGAGAAGTGAAGCTGTTTTGTTTGCCTGTGATACTTAGACAAGTTATGTTCATTTTTACTTTAAATCAGTCCCCCATGAAGATAACCATGTATAGACATTTCCATTGATTGATTGTTCATTTGCATTGTGATATCAAATTTGCAACCATCTCTATGTACATACTGTAACTCAGTAGAATGGGCCAAGATATTACAACCAAGCACTCCTGGGAGTCATGTCCATATTGGGAGATTCCACCAATTAGATGTCCAATACCTACTTGCAGAATGGAGTGGGCTCTTTGTGTAGAGAGGCAGGAAGTAACGGTGTGAGCTAAGAATTTGAACAGGGCTTAATGCCAAGAAGGAGTGAGCAACTTGTTTGATTCCTGGCTGGCCACATGTCATCCCCCTATTCTCTTTCCCCATATACCCCAACTCTCACCTCTATCGCTGTCAAATACGGCAAAAAAAATGCCCCCAAAAATATGTGCATCACTGGAAATAAAAAATATTTAAAAGAGCAAATTATGTGAAAGCAATTACAATGCAGTTAGATATGTAACCACATGAATAGTGAAGGCCTTACAGTGGACTTTAATCAAGTTTCTGTCAGCACACTGTCAGTGTAAACTGCCTTCATATCATCACTTATTGAAGGGTTGATGTACTTTACTAAGACATGCATAGTCAGGGGGATCAAATAGAGGGCCCCACCGAGTCTTTTGCCTCTTCTAACCTCTAGCTGCTGTTTAGCAAACTGTGTGTTGGTGTATTAAATCATATAGCGATAATGGGTCAGTGGTAAGTAAATACCAGATCTACCACATTGTGGGTCATTAATGCGACATATACAATATTAAAAATAAAGTCACTTTCTCCGCTGATGCATTTGCAAACAGCTCTGTGCAGCAGGATTACATTACCTTTGACAAACACCAACTACAATATACATTTTGGTGGAGAAAGCACTCACAAGAGCTCTAGGCAACTATTAATGTTTGTTATCAAAGCATGTACATTAGATGTGCGTTATGCAAACCATTTGAGATTTAACACTGCTCACTGAGTGTCATAAGTTAACAGAATGACAGCCACAACGACACAAGAGTGCTGCAAATGGTTCACTCTGCTCGTCGTTCTCTTTTGCCGATGCAACCTGCAACGGTGAGCTTCACTCAGAGCATCGTAAAATGAAAAGAATGTATTTGTGCTCACGCACTACTCACTTCTGTCATACTGCCTACATTCACAATGAGCTTGCAAGGAGTATGGTAAAAGGAAATCAATAAAGGAGATGTGATATGTTGTCAGATTCCTTACTTTTTCTTCCGATATGTAATACCACTTGCCAAATAAAACACTTGTGTGCTAATGCTTTATAATACATCTTGGCTTGACCCTGGGGCCCTCCAGATCGGAAACTTAAATGTCCTTTTTGTGATGGTTTAGTTCCATCATGATAATAGATGATTTCCACTATGGTGCCCCAACATCATTTGGTGTAGTGCTTAAGGAAAATTGAATTCTAGACCTCCTTGAAGTCTGAAAAATAGAATTTCTTAACGAGATTTTGAGTTTGTACAATGTAAAGAATTATTCCCACGTTTGCAACAAGATAAAGGAAACAAGAATTTCCATGATAAATTTGGCTGCAGAAATTGTAACAAATCATCATAACATCCTTGAGGGACCAGTATTTCATTCAACTAACATGGAGAACATGGTAACAATTTTTATTTGTGCTTCACCAACGCAAACAGAGACAGGAAGTGCTCATTTTGCTCATGAAGCACAGCATCCCTGGCTTCCTCCTTCTCTGCCTGCTCCTTCATGAAGGCCAACATCCCCCCCCCCCCCCCCCCATCTCCCTCTTTGCCCTTTTCATGGGAGGCTGGGCAGTGGTGGCAGTGGTGGATGGCTGGGACTCCTCCTCACTCTCAGCCATTTCAGATGGCCGAGAGTGACCCAGTGGTCGAGGTGAGGCTTCAGCAGCAGCCTGGCCATGGTCAGGCATTGAGCATGAGGCGAAAAGGGTGGGAGGTTGAATGGACGACTTTTCCCCAAGCACCTCATGCATGGCATCAAACCATGGCAAGTGTTGCCTCACCTGGTCAGTGCCTGTGTCGGTTGGGGGATTCTTCAACTCTTATTACCATGGATGACAAATGTTCTTGAAAATAAAAAGGCAGGTGGCGCAGAATACAGTGACCATTCTGAAAAACAGTTTGTGTCAGGCTAGGGCAGATAAATAGGACTCAGATGCAGATTGGCAATGGTAATGACAGGCTTTATTTCCTGGACAGTATCTCAGAAGACAGAGTGCCAAAACAACAGGCTGTGGAACTCTAAATGTCCAAAGGACACTACAACAAGGACAGATCACAACAAGAACCAAAAAACACTCCCGCAGGAGGAAACAGGGAAACCTACTCTGATCTAGAAAAACTTTGTTCTATGAAATCTTATCAAACAAAAAAAAAATCACTCGAGGAAAAGCGTACAGGCTATTAAATTAACTACTCTATGCTGAAAATCTACAAACAAAAAACACTCCAACGGAGGAAAAGCAAACGCTGTGAAATTAAACTGATTAGAGCAAACAAAAGACTGACTCAAAAGTTAAGGAAACATGAACTGTAAACATTTCTCTGTACAAATCATTTTTGGTAGAGTTGAAAGGAACTTTGATCCAACACATACAATGCAAACCTATCAAGCTAGCCCAAACAAGTTTGGTAACTTAGTAAGCATTTTGTCCTTGGTGATGCGGGCAGATTAATGAGCAAACATATTTTCGTCTGACTGCATGAGTGCAGTAGTTAAGTCCATTACAATGATGTTGATTTTTAGCATTTTTGGTAACTTCTCTGTCCTTCGGCGTAGAACGACGGGAAGTTCACCAGTATGCTTATAATTCTTCAATGATTATTATGGATGGTTAAACTAATGAACACATATCTCATCCTTTTCTTGGATTGGTCAAAATGTGAACATGATTTCCTGCAGAGTTCATGTGACCTCTCTCTGCATGCCAGCAGACCAGGTCGTTAGTTTATGACTCCCAGAGGGGAGGAAGGGGTCTTCAACATGACTTAGGAGCAAATGGAGAGGAAGAGATAAGGTGTTATCCTTTATACTTCAATCGAGGCTCTCTGTCAAACAAAGGTGTTAATCAGTTTCCAGATGTGTTTAGGTGCCTCAAACTCTGGTGACTCTGAAGGTCTGGTCCTCCTCGTTCGGGGGTGCGAGGAGAACTTTTAGATGCTCTGATTAAAGGGTTCGTAAATCCTCTAACCGAGCCATAAAGTGGCCTCACATTTCCTCCAAGTGGTCCAGTGAACTGAAGGAGAATGTTTACTTATTTGTAAACTTTGGTGGGGACCTTCGTCTGCATATCCATTCAGGGTGAATAATTCACCTTCAGTTCATTGAGAGGTCATATCCGAGAATCGTGGGGCTGTGGCCCCTACAGAAGTGTTAGGGAACTGAACGGACTAGTGATGGTGAGATGAAGCCTCATGAGGCATCGAACCACTTGAGCCAATTGGTTCGAGAAAGGGTTCATTTTTCGAAGCTTCATGTGCACATGAAACCACCTACTGGCCAAGTGTATAACCACAATACAATAACAATAATTTCTGTACATAAATGATCACATATGTGCATACTAAATTTTTTTTGTACTCGCTGTATGTGTAAATTGTCCCCAAATGGTACAATCATCACTCTCCTAAATCTCTCTCTCTCTCCCTAAACTCTCCAAACTATCTACAAACTATATAAACGCTATCCAAACTCTAGTATCCAAACTCGCCAAACTATCCAAACTCTCAACTCTGCTTCAAAACCCACATTTTTAATGGAGCCTCTATATAGCTGTAAAACCCAGCGGCAAAATCTGAACCACTTCCCGAAGCAGTCATGTGGTATAGCCGGGCAGCGAGGCTTCGGACGTCATCATTTTTGGCCCCTCCCCTAAATGAAGCAAGCCTCGCTACGGCTTCGGGGAAACGCCCCCTCCATTACTCGACACACGCTTCAAAGCCTCGGCACATCTCGTAACATCACTTGAACGGACCGAGAACAGAATCCAGGCAGCTTACGACCAGTCGGGAAAGTGGGCAACAGCTGAGTAGACGACCGACACAGCAGGAGCCACAATCGAGGCGGCCAGAGAGGCGGAGCTTGGTCCGCGCTGCAGGAGGGAGTGAGACACGCCACGTGGGAACGTGGAGGGGTGATTGTGCGCATCGCCCCTCCTCCAGTTAAGTCTCACCATTATTCCTACTAATGATATACCTGTGAAGAGCAAATGGCTCTGAGGATCCATACAGAAAGATTGAAGCAACTGTATACTAAAGAGGGGAGAGCCTTGTGTTTCCTTTTGGCCTTTGTTTATTTGGTTTAGTGCATGGATATTGAGTTGTTTTTGATTGAAGTGGTTAATTTATTTTGGCTCAAACCTTTTAGTTTACCTAATTAATTTCTATACACCCTTCTGTGTGAACTCCTGGGGCAGTGTGGCACAGTGGTAACTTTTTTTTTCGTCCTCTATACTCTCTAGTGGAGGACACCACGACAGTGACGGACCAGAGACCCATCTGCTGCAGTCAGGAGTTAGGACTGCTTTTAACTGGACTGGACGCTGCATGGACCCTTGCAATCCGGGGACATTTTAATTTGTAGTATTTGTTTTAGAGACTTGGACTTTTACTTGTGTTTTAAATAAATTATTTTAAAGCCACAGGTTGTGCCATGTTTCTTGTAACAGTGGATATTTTAATTGCTGGTATTTTAAGAACTTCACACTATTGTGTGACAGCTACATGATGGAAATATTGTCTTAACGCTGGGAATAGGCTCACATGTACGACGGAGTATTAGGGCCAGACTAAGAGAAAAAAAAATTGAATTACGAGAATAAAGTCGTAACATTATGAGAAAAAAAGTCATAATATTAGGTCTACGAGAATAAAGTCGTAACATTACGAGATAAAAGTCGTAACATCACGAGAAAAAAGTCGTAATATTACGAGAATAAAGTCGGAACATTACGAGAATAAAAGTCATAACATTATGAGAATAAAGTCGTAACATTACGAGAAAAAAAGTCGTAATATTACGAGAATAAAGTCGGAACATTACGAGAATAAAAGTCATAATATTACGAGAATAAAGTCGTAATAAGGAAATACTTAGTCTTCTGGCACATCAGCATCAAATTATCATCAGTATCAGGACTTTGAAGCGATTGTGCAAACAAGTCTGTTTCGAAGAAAGAACCACACGGACTTGGAAGAAATTGCTTCTTTTGTGGAAGAGGAGCTGTCTGGTAGTGGTCAACTGCAACTGAGCTGCTGTTTGGTTGAGCTGGTCACGTCAGATCTTGATAACGGCTTTGACTTTATTCTGGTAATATTATGACTTTTTTCTCTTAATATTACGACTTTTTTCTCAAAATGTTACAACTTTGTTCTCGTAGACCTAATATTACAACTTTATTCTCGTAATATTATGACTTTATTCTCGTAATATTATGACTTTATTCTCGTAATTTAAAGAAATATTTTTTTTTTTCTTTTAGTCTGGCCCTAATACTCCGTCGTACACATGAGGTGACTGAAAAAGTGAAAAAAATCCAGTGAGTGCTCCATTGCTACACTTTAAGTGACTGCTCCACAGCCTACTTGTAGCAAAGTTTGATTTTATTGAGGAATTCAGCCAGCCGTCTTCTCTGTGGGGAAAACAATCCTTCCTGAGCATGAACATTGAGTGTGCACGGAGAGGAGGGGCTGTTCACAGACAGGTCTGAGAGAGAGCGAGACAGAGTAAACGCGGAGGGAGGGGCTGAGCAGCTGCTACGCAGCTCTACAATTACATATGATTGTACCCATTTTAAATAGTTAGAAAAAATAAAATATGTGGCGGTCATGTTGATATTCTGGCGGGCTGCCACAAATAAATCAATGTATGGGAAACACTGGTGCGTGTGTGTGTGTGTGAGAGAGAGAAAGAGAATGACAGGGAGAAAGAGAAGCTATGTGGAGATAACGGAACGTAATTTATATTTCAAAATCGTGTTTTAAAAAAAAACCTAGAATCAATTAGTGGTGCTCGGTGTTGATTCTGTTGGTCTATGTGTGAGAAACACTGGTTTAGTCAGTAGTCACTTTAGTTTGTAAACGGTATTAACTCACTGAATTAGCTCCTTATTTTGGAATTTTCTTCTTCTGCAGTATTGCTTTTCAGCCATGTTTGCTTTCACTCATACTTGTTGAATGTTGATGAGCTACGTGAGTTGCGCTGCATGACGCATGTGACCGTACGTCCACAGCATAACGGTGTGACGTTATTACGTCAACCAATCAGAATATCACAATATGATTTTTGTTTTATCATGTAAAAAAAATCCCGGCATTATCGTAAACGATATATTGCCGACCCCTTGGTTACACCTATTCTTAAATGTCCAAACGATAGTGCAACCATATAAAAAAGCCAGTGTAATGCAAGTTTCGACCAGCGCAACCTTGCCAACGGTCAGTTTGGCAGTTTGGTGGATCGCCAGCTCCAACCTAGTCTACTCTGGAAGTTTGGCTGACCGACGCGCAGTGCACACACGCCACCAAGACCTCACAGGCAGGTTTCCACAGTTCCAGGCACATTTAAATGCAATAAATAATCACAACAAACACTATTTAATGCAACTAATTGAATCAACATGTGAATTTATATCTATATAGATTGTCCCGTCACATCTGACGTCAGATCAAAGGCGGATTGCAGGCGTAACGGAAACTCAGCCTGACTGAATTAACACAGCTGAAACTGGACCTCTCGGACCAAAACATCTCCCTCTCTCTCTCCTGTTTTTCATATCTATCCACTGCTAATAAAATGCATTGGACAGGGAATCCGGTGCAGCTGTGGAGCGCAGATGATGATGATGATGATGATGATGAATGGCCGGTGCCTGCACGAGCCACTGGGTTCTCGCCACTATTATGTCTACTGCTGTGCACCCTGACCCTGCTTTGTGATAGACATGCCTAAAATGTGCCTACAATTTCTATAGTGATATAATATCGGCATTATATCTATTATGACTATACGCACGCACAGCGCGTGATTTTCAAGAAACCCTTTCCTACCAAAATGCCATAGACTTAAAACATGGCAATACTTTCTCCAAAAGTCACTACATCACAAACATTCATTCTGTTGGTGATGTGTGATCTTTCTGTGTAAATTATTTGTAAAAATGTAAAACCCTTTCCTGTCCCGGCTTGCACTGTCTATTTTTTCAAATCTGGGCTGAGACAAACTGGCTCACGCACTGAGAATAGCACCAGCCAATTTCATTCGCTGCCAAAGGAAGTTTGAGAAAAAGAAAAGCCTCGGAACAAGCTGGTTACCGAGTGAATAAAGGAACTGACCGACATTTGGCAGTCACTTTGTTGGTTTCAGTCTGTGTTTTCAGAAAATTAACACAGTTCAAAATAGGTTCAGAAGGTCAGGCACCGCAGCTTAAATAGGAGATAGTGCTCATGCTTTTTTTGTGACTTTGGAGTAAAGCATGTAAAATAAGTTGAATCATTCTCTGGGCTAAGAGGCACATCAGGAGTCTGGAGCTCCAGGGGAAGCTTACTGAAGCAGCTGCACTGCTCTCGTATTCTACCTTTTAATGATCACTAACCGGGTCAGGATGTTGTCATTCATCACAGATTTATTTTGAAGCCTCAGCTGCAGAATACTGCCTCTCCGCCAAGATTTGGGCAACATTTTTTCTCCTCAATCTGTGTATTATAGTACAGAAGCTTAGCTGGAAATTGCACAAAAGGAGTTTTGGCAGATGTACTATATGTATTTGTCTGCATGTAGAACATTGTCTTTCATCACAAAGAAATGCACACCAGCCAATTGTCCCTGTTTTAAGGATGAGACGCATTTATAGCTCACAAACAGGCAGTATTGTTTCTCCCAGCTAAGCTCCTCATTCACACATCATCGTCTCTACTTGATGAGAAGACAATTAACAAATGAGCTGCAATGATGCCATAATAGGATTTCAGAATAAGGTCTGTCTTGTATTTGCAGCCATTGAATGCACACCATGACACTTAGAGTTTGTAGATTGCTGCACTTTGTCTTTTTATATATATATATATATATATATATATATATATATATATATATATATATATATATATATATACACCCTATATTGCCAAAAGTATTCGCTCACCTGCCTTGACTCACATATGAACTTAAGTGACATCCCATTCTTAATCCACAGGGTCTAATATGACGTCAGTTCACCCTTTGCAGCTATAACAGCTTCAACTCTTCTGGAAGGCTTTCCACAAGGTTTAGGAGTGTGTTTATGGGACTTTTTGACCATTCTTCCAGAAGTGTATTTGTGAGGTCACACACTGATGTAGGAGGGAAGGCCTGGCTCTCAGTCTCTGCTCTAATTCATCCCATGTTTGGGGAAGTAAGATATTCAAATATGTGTCAAAAAGAAAAAAGGGCACAGGCACTCAGGTGAGTTTGAAAAAGTTAAAACCCCTCTATTTCAGTGGGTTTTGTTTGCACATTGAGTTGCATTATTTTTTGCATGGTATCCATTTTGAATTCCATGGTTTATGCTAGATTGTGATTTTCATCTTGTTAAAGGTCAATTAGTCTGTCTATTGACTCTGTGATTATTTCAGAAGTAGAACTTCTTCAGGTCCCTGATGGTGCTACTAGAGTGCTCCAGCGAGGTCCTCCCGCAGGCCTGGAGGAGCACTGCACAGATCTAAGTTTTCACAGCTGAACTTGATTTTACTATAATTACTGGGTTGTGTCTCTTGTCTGCATACACCCTGAGGATGGCGCAAGCCGACACACGTTGGTGTTTAAAAAAAAAAATACTAAAATAACCCACTAAAATAAAGGGTTTTTAACTTTTTCAAACTCACCTGAGTGCCTGTACTTTTTTTCTTTTCCTGCATTTTTTCAGGGGTAGCTTATACACTGCAATTATTGAAATAGCTGTTGTACCATTTGACATCATGATAGAGAAGTGATACATTTTGCCTAATATGAAAATACAGGAATTACAATGAAAGAACAGACATTTCTACTTTTTATTTATTCATTTAGGCTTTATGTATGGTGGAGACAAGATGAATGACCTTATTAATGATTGTTTAGCAAAAGGGATGTTCACTAAAATGATGGATATATTTCTTTCCTAACATAATGTAAGGTATAGGGATTGATGATAATCGCGAACATATCGTTAATTGCAATCATTTTGGCAGAATAAACGTGACTTGAAATTTTCATATTGTCCCATGCCTGACAGCGACAGGATATGCTTTATAAACCATTCAGACACATTCTACATGGCTGGAAACCATAAACTGTGTATAAGAAGCGGACATACTCCAATTGGTTCGTGCACTACAGTTCTGAGGCCTTGAGTTAGGCATTGTGGCCGTCGCCATCTTGGATTTTTGCTACAATTGCAGAGAAGTGACCACATATGGATTGTGTAGGAGCAGTCCAAATCAACATCAGGCCAAGCCCAGCCCCCCTCTGTCCCCCTGGCTGCCCCCTCCCTCCGACTCTTTAACCTGAATCACACACACTGCATCTTCAAAATCATAATCTAGATGTGAACACAAACTTTTACATTATTAATTAATTATTAGTATGTGTCCTGACAATTTTTAGTCTCATATATGCTGTTTTTGAATTGATAATAAACATGATTGATGGATTAATTGAATAAATGACACAAAGTCATCTGACTTCATCCTTTGCTCCTGTCAGAATTACTCTGCCTATTACAGGCTGGCGTCGTCTACTTGTACATGTGTCTGTGGTCAACCATGCAAACAACAGCCTTCTGAGCTCCTAGACGTAGCAGGCCCCTTCTCCCTTCTAACCCATATCCATGCGACTGATTTCCATTGATAATGCCCATTCAATCAGCCGATGACATTTTAAATGGGGAAAATTCCATATTAGTTGATTTCTGTTCATCAGTGAAAAGGGAATTAGAGTAATAAGAATCACATTTGTAGTAAAAAATATGCAACATTATAGGTGAATATACAACAATAGCATTAATACTAGTGATTTGACATCTGAAATATTATGAATTATTTATCATTATATAATACGTTTTGATAGACGTTATCTGATTACTCCCTCCGAATTGACAATTCTTTTCCTTGTTACCTTGTATCTTGATATTGTTTCTTTCTTTGTAAACATGTTTTAATAAGATACCCTCAATGCATGTTTGCTAAAAATATCCATTCTTCCTGAATATGGTTACGAGTCCTTTGAGAGTCTTCAATTCCAAAATGAAGAAGCAGCGTTGCGCCTGTGACTCATAAACATCATATTTATTTATCATTCATTACATTGTGAAAATGTTACAAGTTTACTTACTTCCCTGGGAACAATAACTTTTAACACAGTTTATTATATTTTGCATTACAGCCCCACAATGGACAGTTCTCACTTCACTACAAAAGAGAGAATTACTCAATCAGAACCTGTACTGAGCAGGGAAGACAAACGGTATTGATGAAACGGCATCTTATTTGCATCAAGTGTTGGGATTTGTCTACCCAGACAGTCAAGTAACCTGTTTCTCAGTCATATTACTTCAATCTCTGCAGTTACTCAAATGTCTATTATAATTCATTCCCTAACTCCTGGCTCCTAGATGATATTTTTCAGGTATGAAGATAATTATTGATTGACAGATTTCTGATAAATGTCTGTATTTGTTCAAACAGAGCTGTGTTTATTGGGACGAGTACAGCCTGGCTGATTATTCCAGTAGGAGCTGTGATGTGCATATTAATCCAGAGGAATATTCACTTTTCCAATCCTGCATTCTTCACTGCTAATGTATTCCTCGCTGTAAATACCTTGAGGAGTAGCAACGCTGCCTCTGATAAATAATGCACCACTGATAAATGAAGCAGTGTGGGCTTTTGTGTGTGTGTGTGTGTGTGTGTGTGTGTGTGTGTGTGTGTGTGCGCGCATGTGAACCCTCATTAGAGAGAGCATGTGATGCAGTCATTTCACTTTGTCCGACGGAGTTTGTGTGTGTTTTGTTTTGTTGTCATTGTGCTGCTATGATAAAACACAGCATGTTTACTGCTGTACCAATGGCTCTGTCACAACCGGCCTTGTAAGGTTCTCTCCCCTGACAGAACAGCTAGAGAAATTACACACAAGCATACACACTCACACATATAACCCCCCCTCCCCTTATATACAGTTTGTGGTCACACTTGCGGTGTGACCACAAACTGTATAAGTACTGTATATAACTGTATATAAGAAGTGGACGTGGTCGTGGTGAAGTCATCCTTTGGTTTGTGGACTACAGTTCTGAAGCCTGGAGTTTTGCAACCAGTGAAGGAAGTGACCATATATGGACTTGCATCTCTCTATCATAAACTCATGTTTACAATGTTTCCACTCAAAAAAACAATGGCTGAAGCATCCCAAGCAGATGCCAGAATATCTTGATTGACAACTCCAACCAATGTTGCAAGAAATAAACTGTTCCTATTGGTCGGAAACTTTGTGTGGAGGTGGGTGTGGTGCAGCATCTGGCTGAAGGAGAGAGTGTGTGGAGGTGGCACACTTTGTCTAAAACTGTTACATTTCAGAAATTGAAAAAAAGTCTTCTCAAATATGGTCAGATACTTGCATGTGTCATTATATTAATATATATATATATATATATATATATAGATTACCTCCAGCTCTGCTGTGAGCAACACTTCATTCAAGAAGGAGGCGTGGTGGAGATATGAGGTTTTGTTGACAGTTTTTGGATCCAATGAGTTCCAAATGTATTCGCAAGCTCTTCATTGGTACCATGTTCTCTAAAACCCAGGCAGAGGTGAAGGGTGATCAATCACATTGATTTATGAAAAAAAAATATGGAAATAAAAAAAATGTGGAGATACAAGGTTTCTGCTCTCCAGGGGAGGTTATTAATGTTGATTAAAGCAGACTAAACGGCCACTGGCACCATCACTGAGTAGTTTCTCTCCAGAACTTTCAGATGTTAATTGTTTGCAGTGAATAATTGTTATAAGAATTTTGTATCACCTGATGTCTTAAAGTTTTCTTTGTTCAGGTTACAGCTTTATGTGTTGAACTGTTTATTACTTTAGTATCCCCATTGCTGACCTAAATGTTATCAGAGGCCTGGTAGTCATGATGTCTTGTTCTGCATGAAGATTAAGGGCCCTAGTTTCGTGGCGCAGCACAGGGCGGCGTAGCGGCGTAATGCAAGTTTCGACCCGCGCAGGCTTGCACACGGTCAGTTTGGCAGTTTGGTGGATCGCCTGCGCCAAGATGGGTGTGGCGGCGCAGCAGGGGGAAGCGTCACAGATTCAGCTTGGCGTAGCGGAAGTTTCATGGCAAAAAGCCTCGCCGAGACTGCGCTGAAAGCCCGCCAGCTCCAACCTGATCTACTTTTGGCGCAAGGCGCAAATAAAGTCCATTCATTCAAGGCGAATCACAGCTGGCGGAGTGGAAGTTTGGTTGACGGCGCGCAGTGCGCACACGTCACAGAGACCTCACAGGCAGGTTTCCACAGTTCCAGGCACATTTAAATGCAATAAATAATCACAACAAACACTATTTAATGCAACTTATTGAATTAACACGGGAATTTATATCTATATAGATTGTCCCGTCACATCTGACGTCAGATCAAAGGCCATCCGCACGCGTAACGGAAACTCAGCCTCTCGGACCAAAACATCTCCCTCTCTCTCTCCTGTTTTTTGTAATATCGGCATTGTTATTCTTATGATACGCGCGCACAGTGCGTAATGTGCTTGGTGGGAGCGGCGGCGCTGCTTCTGTCATCGGGTTGTCAAGTGACGGATCTTGCACTGAACCTCCCCTAACGCATTAAAGGAGAGGAGCTCATTTGATTGGTGAAGATCTGAATCGGCTGTATTAATCCCAGTCCACGCCTCGTCTCCTCCTCGTCTCCCACTCACGCCTTCTTCTCCTCCCTCTTTCCCACTTGCACCGGTGGGCGAGACGGGAGGTGTGCCTGCGCGAGCCTGCGCGGTGCACGAAACTTGCAAAGTCCAGGCGGACACACCCCGTCGGCGTGGCGCAGGTGCGCTGAATGCTGACTGCGCCTGGTCTACAAAACTAGGGCCCTAACTGTCAGTGATGCGTTATCTCCTGTGCCTTTAAAAGACTCAAGTCACAACAGTGATTTGAGCACTTCCTCTGTAGCATCCTCACACGTTGTTGCATTGTAACTGCTCCTCTTGTACAAGATTAAAGTCAGACGTCGACTTTACTTCTGTCTCTGATCTCCTCCTTGGGTGAATTTATTCATTTACGGGCAAATTCTTTTAACAATAATATTTCACATACTGATATATTCGACTCACCATTCATGTGCATGATTGCATCTTAGGATTGAGTGTAGAATTACATTGCAGAACCAAAGAGCAAATTGAATATGAAGTAGTCCTCATGTACACCATTAAAAGCAATATATCAGTGCTCACTTTTCCAGTGGATGTTGACCTTGGCTAGGTTGTTCCTTGTCACCAATTCTGTTTGAGAGTTTCATGATCAGCATCTCCTGTTACAGCTGGCGGTGGAGAGAATTGCATTTCTGTTCTTTGTAGATGATGTAGTTTCGTTGGCTTCATCAGATTGAGACTTTCTGCACACCGAGGCTGTTTGCAGCCGAGTGTGAAGCAGTCAGAATGGGAGTCAGTCCCTCTAATGTTGTGTTCTTACAAAATGCGAAATATCTTGCCCACCTCCATTGTATACAAAGTCAATATGAATATGCAAATAGACGTATATTGGGGCTGGGTACCACTAATGAGGTGAATACGCAAAATTTTCGAGGATGAGATTCTCCTCCTGTCATCCCGATGTTGCTGTATCAGACATGAAGGACAAAAATATTGTATGGGGGTGGATGGACATTGATGGTGGGAGAAATAATCGATTCTATGATGCATCGCAAAACTTTGTTGAACAATTCTACATCGATGCAGAATGTCTATAATCCATTATTTTATACTTTTTTGGGGGCAATCTTTCCACATTTTATATAAGTCATGTTGCACATCAACTGTATCATACAAATAGGAATTGGTTTGAAATATTTGAAGGAAAGATTCTCATTATATTTATATCCAAAACAGTGATGCATCGTGATGCATCGAGAATCGTTTAATAATCAAATCATGACCCTCTGAATCTTAATAAAATCTAATTGTGGGGTGACTGACGATTCCCACCACTATGATAGCACCCATAAATCAAGCGTAGCGTTAGTTCTGGCAGGCCATGACGTCAAGCTCTAAATCAGCAACAGCGCAGCTGTCAAAACCGAGGAGATCAGCTGACGGCTCAGCTGACTCCCCGTGCTCGCTTCCTATTGGGAATTTGCATTCAGAGCGCGTTATTTAAACTGCTCTAGCCTGACCTCCCTCATTGCTTCCTCTGCCGGCGTTTTCAAGACGAGCTCCCATCCGAAGAGAATTCGCTATTCACGTTCGTACTCAACCTGCTGCTCCTGATGTCGTCGCTCTCCGTCAATGATGAAGACCCGCGGCTATACGACGGTACGGAGCCTCAGCAAAACCCCGAAACAGAGGAACCCGATGAATCTACAGACGATGAGAGGGCTCCATCTCTCCATCGAAGCTCTCGCCCGGCAGGCAAGGTAACGCCACAGACGTCCCATTGCTCGACGACTGGCCGATTCTAAAGCCGCTGGAGTTTCTGTTTGCCAACGATGTTACCGATCCGGTCAGAGTGTCACACCATGTGTTAGCTTTATTTTAAATTTCGCTGGGTCTCAACCTCCACCCGCCGATCAGCTCCTGTCTCCGCTCCTCGGAAAGCTTCAGCAAACGCAAACACAGCTCCCTGAACTCCGCATTCACTCCAGACTCCAGCTGCTGCCCCGCCGGCCAAAAGAGCTAGAGCCCCGACTTCAGCAGTCGCCTCTGCAGCTCCGGGAAACGACGCCATCATGGCAGCGCTGTCTTCCACCCGGTCATCCATTTCCAGCATGAATTCCAGGATCCAAAGCTCAGAGGCCGCTACCGCTTCACCTTCCAGCTCTTCTCTCCAGGCTGCCGTGTTTACATCCCGGGAACCTGCCGCTTCCTCCTCAACGCGGGCCGAAGACGTCACTCCGACACGGCGTCTCTATCCCGCGCAGAACTCTGGGAAGTGCAGTCCCAACCTCCACCGGCGTCCCATGCTACCCTCCCGCTGCTGCTATCTCTGGCAACCTGAGAAGCCAGATCCCCGCAGTCGCAGGTAACGATGTCAATCTAGTCAAATCCTGCTGCGCTCTGATTTCAGCGGGTGATTTCAACCCGATGTACCTAACGCATGGTATGTGGGTTTGAAGCGATGCATGATGGCTAGAATTTGTTTTTGCTTAGCAGCCGACTACAAATACGTCACAGGATCGCGACCATATCACGTGACCTAAATCATCGCGGTAACGGTAGGCTTGTTTCGAATCAAGCATGCGCATGCATTAGCCTCGCAAAACCAGGCATTCTGGGAAAAAAACGTCACAAATGCTGGTGATAACTTCCCTTTGCGACATGTCACATGACTTTAAAAACTCGCGGTATCTCCAGGGTACCTCCCTTCGCATGCTTTTCTGTGCAGATGGTCTGAAATAAGTGCGGACATTACTCACTCCCCTCAACGTTGCCCTAGTTGGTTAGAATTATCACGTGGTGTTTCCTACGTGAGAAAATTCCTCAGCCTCCGTCAACAACGGGACTTCAAATGCCTCGGCTCGAGTTCGTCAGCGACGAAGAAAGCCAGCATCACTGGGCAGAACATATTCTTTGTCCAAAGTCCGTGAAGTTTCCCCTGGAGCGACAGTTTTTGTTATGTATACAATTATTAATAAAGGTTAAATTAAAAAAAAAAGTCCGTGAAGTGCACCTGTGTCCGACTTGGACATGGTGGGAACTCGACGTGTTTATGACGAGTTCCGGCGGATCCTCTCAAGTCTCGTTCATGCATCAGCGCAAATGCATGCGATCCGAAACGCACCCAGTTTTCAAGAGCCGCTTCTCGCAACGCTAAACAGCGCGGTCTGCGACTGCAGCCGGCTTGCCCACACCTCCGCGACAGCGGAATGGTTCTCTTTGGTTAAAAGTTCAATGACGTGTATTCAGGTCCGCACTCGGCGGCCACCTGTGGTGAAATGCTTTGCCTTATTTTGGTCGCTAATCTCATGGCTTGATCTAAAGTTCTGTGCATTCTGTTGAGAGTAGGCCTATTTATATGATGTGAGGTCCGGTTAGTTCAAACATAGGACGATAATACAAATATAATATATCTGAAGGGGAAAAAAAAAAAAACCACACAACAACACACGTCGCCTTGCGTGTGCGTGTACGTGTGTGTACGTGTGTATATATATATATATATATATGTGTATATATAGCCTATATAGCAGGGGTACTCAAATACAAATCCTCAAGGGCCACAAAGATGTTTTTCCATGACTCAAAGGTCCATTTATTGAGGTCGGTCAGGCCACATGTGATATACTGTATTTAGTGCATTTTTTTTTGTTGTTCTTACCTCTGAATTTTGAGGATATGTTTCTTCAAAATTTGTATGCTTGTCTCATAGTGCCGCTTCAAATTGGAAATCTTCATCACAGATAGTCTCCTGGCATATTAAGCACATGGGTCTTGTGCTGGTTGGAGGAAGAATGAATGCAAACTTTTCAGTCCATTCTTCTTTAAATTGGCGATTTTCACTGTCCACCTTTCTTTAGGCAGAGAACTTGGAACATGCCATTTTCATGTAATCCTTTTTCCCGTCTATGCTATCTATCTATGCTCCTACTGGGAAAGTGGAAATATGCGAACCGCTTCAAAAAATGAAAGTGAAACTTAAAAAATGCTCGCACAGGCTGTCTGTGTATCGTTGGCATGGAGACAAGTCCCGATACACGTGTTGACCCAACCAAAACACATACTGAAAAATAATAGTTCCGGGGCCACAAATAGGTGGCCGGCGGGCCGAATGCGGCCCGGGGGCCGCCTATTGAGTACCGCCGCACATAGCCTATCGCTTGAGTCACGTTGACTCTGCTGTCAGACTCGACGGCGTTCGCCTACAGTCTCTTTAGAGCCCGCCCCCTCAGACACCTGCAGCTCTCGTCGGCTGTGATAAGTCAAGTCAAGCCAAGACCATCCTGAACAAGCCTAATGATAAGCGCGTGGTAGATTGTGGTGATGTGTCCGTGACGTTAAAAGATAGCCTAATGATCCTAGACCTGGAAAGACTCTGACACTAGCAGGATTCTCCGCGTTATGGCGTGTACAGAGATGTAATCTGCGAAGTCTATCCATCCCGTCCAGCCGAACTGGATCTTTCCATCGTTGCCGATCTTGCCATGTCACACGGGGGAACTCTGTTCTATGAATACCACAAATCATTCTCTGCCAGGGCTGCCATGTTCATCCAGATGTTAACCAAAGACTGGACTGGTCTGTGGTCGACCTGGCTCTAATCAGCAGGCACTGCACTAGCCGCTAAGCTCTTTCTTGCACCATTCGCAGTTCTTTCTCACACCATGCAAGCTGTGTCCCAAACCCGTGGCTATAGCCTAGTCCATCCGCCGGCAGGCCCAAAAGCCGATGAGGATAAAGTGACATCTTTTGGACTCCAATGTTCCACAGATCCATAAAAACGCATGCATTTTGTCAACTGTAACTATATTCATGCTTGCAGCTATTGCGGGGACGGGCATCCAAAATCACTGAGTCCCAGACGAACGACGAAAGAGATAATAAAACATCCGTTAAATAATTGTAAGCTGGGGAAAAAAAAAAAAAAAGGAAGCAGCCGTTACTTTATCAACAAAGGGTGCTCCCCATACCATTAATTAACAGATTCATGGGATCTTCATCATCTAGCACGGGGGTCACTAACAGGCGGACCGCGGTCCGGATCCGGACCCAGACGCCGTCCTATACGGACCCGTCAATAAATTATTCAAGTATTTTAAATTTTGACGGGGCGCTTCTATTTTGACCGGCGCAGCGTTTCTAGACTTTACGGTACTGGTTTAGCGAATCAGGAAATCCACTGACCAATTGCATTCGAGTTAAGCCATTCCACGTGATGCTACTCAGCCAATCAAATCTGTGCATTCCCGGCGCTGCCTGCCTGGCTCACAGACAGTGAGAGATCATGCGAGAGATGATAGAGAAAGAAGTCAGATAAGAGTGAGTAATACAGCGGGAGAAGAGTGAGAAAGACAGCGGGAGAAGAGTGAGAAAGACAGCGGGAGAAGGCAGATAAGACAGCGGGAGAAGAGTGAGAAAGACAGCGGGAGAAGAGTGAGAAAGACAGCGGGAGAAGGCAGATAAGACAGCGGGAGAAGAGTGGGTAATACAGCGGGAGAATAGTGAGAAAGTAGCCCTGTACACATTGACCATGTTTGGCTCCACATACAGCTGCGAGGCAGCTTTCTCTGCAATGAACATTATTAAAAGTAAATATCGATCCAGGCTCACCAATGAGCACCTGCACATGTGCATGAGAATGGCCCTGACATCATTCCAGCCTAGATTTAAACTCCTGGCAGGAAAAGCTAGAGCTCAGTTCTCTCACTGAACAACAGAAAGTGGGGGAGTTGGATAAAAGAGGGAAAGAAAGAGAAGCTAAAACTGTTCAATTGTTAAAATATGTTGAGATATCTGCTTTTGAAATTGGTTGAGACTGTTAAAACATTCACAAAGAAAAAGGGGAAACTCAAGCTGCTGCTATACTTTATTTAATTTTTCAAAAATGAAGTATATATTTTATCTTTATTTTAAGATTATTATTATATTTATTTTCACCATTTTGAATTTAAATGCAGCCCTTCTTTTCCTTGAAAAGATTAGTTTCAGTTGAGTCAGTTGAACCTCCTTAAATAATACATATCTTCATTATCTGTTATATTATCTGTATAAAAGTGACAATAAATATTGTCGAAATGTTTTTGAATTGTTCTTCCTATATTGATCTGACAGTCAGTTGTTGATTACATGCAGACGTTGATACAACTACTAGGCTACTTCAATACATATCACACTGAATCATAACGCAAGTTAGACATTATGATGTTCCGGACCTTTGCTTGAGGACATTTTCTCTAACTGGACCTATTTGAATTTTAGTTGAATACCCCTGATCTAGCAGCTCACATTCCAGGCCGCATGTTCTTTTGGTTCACTGTTTGAGTCCCGCAAATGCAGCCGTCCTCCACCAAAGGCCTCCTCGCAGGTGTCCAGTTCCACCTGCGCCGCTCGGATCCATCCGCCAACAGCTTGCAAGAGAATCCATCCATTAAGCTCCTGCTAAACGGCTTCAAGAGAGGAACCCAAGGCAAGAAATTCGTCTCCCTTTCACCCCACTCCACCTTTCCACAAATAAATCACCCACCATGGAACGGGTGCTTTGGTTCATAGGCTCACTGTTAGGAACAGCCTTATGGGTTTTAATAGAGTTACTTGGATCAGATATCAGCTACGATATCGACTAATTAACTGGATATCGGTTGAATGAGGCCGATCCAGCATTCCGATCCAGCCATTTCATTTTTATTAACATCCTACACAGCTATACAGTGACAGCGATCTAGTCGCTCAATTCTGTTTGCTATGCTGGTTATGTCATCACGCAGAGCACGCCGGCAGCTAGTGATGAGTACACAGAGCAACACGGAGCAGCGCCGGTTCATTAAGCCTTTGTCCGTCGGGTTTCAGGCAGCTACTACTTTTCATATTACATTTTAAAATATCTGTTTACAGTGCACTTTACATGGTACAAGTGTTATTTATTTCTTTTTGCTGCTAATGTACACTTTATTAGTTAATAAATAATATTAAGTATATTTATATCTGTGGCAATGCCACATGATCGAAACTGGATTGGTGCATCTCTCGTCTCTAGGTGTGGAGAATTCACCACACGCTCACGATCTTCAACCCCTCCCAAGACCTCACCATAGGCCATGTAACTCTCCACAGTCATTACCTTTGTGTTCCTGAAACATTCCAAAATGATAGAGACAGAAGCGGAATATCTGTTCCTATTTCCCAAACTAACTCTGATTTTTGTCCATTGTCTTCCATGGCCCGCCATCTGGGAGCCGTGCTCCAGCCAGCCCACAGGAGCCGCTGTCCATCACGGAGGGAGGAGAACCCCTGTCACAAGCCTGGTTCACCTCTCGCCTCCTCTGCCAATTCTGCGGCCTCCCTCCACAATGCTGCATGGCTCATTCGTTCCGCTCCGGAGCAGCAACCACAGCAGCAATGTGCCCAACCTAAAAGCCATGGGCAGATGGTCCTCACCTGCTCATGAACGTTATCTGTGCCATCCTAGATGCTCAAGCCATGAGCCGAATATTTGAAATTCATAAGTATAATCAAAATATTATTATCCACCAAGCCGAAGGGTAACTGATCGGCCTATCTCCTATTTAAATAGGCTACATTTATTTTTAACTCAGCCTCCTGACATCTCTTGTAGCAAGAGGGTCAGGGAATTGCCGTCGTAGTCGTTTTGGGGGGCTTTTCTTTGCTGCTGCGCTCCCGGCTTGGCTGTGCCTGCTGCCATGGACTACTACTCGTACATGCTTCTGTTAATGCCACCACTACTGGTAATGCTACT
This sequence comes from Chelidonichthys spinosus, assembly GCA_029853015.1. Taxonomy (NCBI): domain Eukaryota; kingdom Metazoa; phylum Chordata; class Actinopteri; order Perciformes; family Triglidae; genus Chelidonichthys; species Chelidonichthys spinosus. Next base: position 1,221,804 of record CM056826.1, read on the forward strand.
ACTACTATACTACCAACACCAAATGCAGTTGGAACCCAAGGGCCTGGGCTGCACGAGATTTCTGCCTAAAAGCCTACTAAGGCAGTTTTTTCTCGCCACCGTCGCTGTAAAGCTTGCCCCTGGGTGATGTTGGGACTTAGAAAATTGTGGTGACTCTTGAAATTTTGAGCGTATTCTAGTCCTGCTCAATATTAAGTGTCCGGAGATGACCTCTGTTGTTTGACAATATAAAATTGAATCGAATTTATCATGTAAGGTGACATGGGGTGTTTGAAAGGCGGCAACAAATATATGTATTATTATCATATTATTATTATTATTATTATTATTACTATTATTATTGTTACTATTATTATTATTATTACTATTATTATTATTATTAATAATATATTATGCCGTTCATGATAACTCATGAAGGGCAGGAAGGTGCTCTTCCTGCCTCAGGCTTTCCACGCAAGCGTGTGGAAGAGCAGATAGGATACGTTTTCTTTGCTGCTACGCTCCCTGCTTATGCCGTTCATGATGGCTCATGAAGGGCAGGAGGGTGCTCTTCCTGCCTCAGGCTTTCCACGCAAGCGTGTGGAAGAGCAGATAGGATACGTCTGTCTCCTCTTTATTCATCAAGCTGAGGGGCAACGGATCTGCTAATCTCCTACCTAAATAGGCTACATTTATTTGAACTAGGATAGCCCCCTGACATCTCTTGTAGCAAGAGGGTCAGGGAAATTGCCGGTGTGGTCGTTTTGGGGGGTTTTCTTGCTGCTACACTCCCTGCTTATGCCGTTCATGAGGGCTCATGAAGGGCAACCCACCTCCATCCCAGCTCCTCCTGTCATCTGTTATGTACCTTACCATTGTTCTTGTTGGTCTGCTCTGTCTGGGGTTTTCTTGCTGCCACGCCTCCTGCTTATGCCGTTCATGAGGGCTCATGAAGGGCAACCCACCTCCATCCCAGCTCCTCCTGTCATCTGTTATGTACCTTACCATTGTTCTTGTTGGTCTGCTCTGTCTGGGGTTTTCTTGCTGCCACGCTCCCTGCTTATGCCGTTCATGAGGGCTCATGAAGGGCAGGAAGGTGCTCTTCCTGCCTCAGGCTTTCCATGCAAGTGTGTGGAAGAGCAGGGAGTCCCAGAACAGTACCATACCGCCAAATGAAACTTGTGCAAATAAATAAAGATTCTTTTTGACAAAGTGGTCCTGACTGAACTGTATGTAAATAAAACATAGACGGTTAAAAAAAATAACGTGGCTGGCATATTTCTGCCTAGAAGATGTTATCTTAAGTGTTGATGGAGCAGCTACAGTACAAGCAGAGCCTACTTCCAAACGATTATAACTCTATTAATTAGTTAATAGAGTTTATAGATACTACCTACCTACCTACCTCAGACTTTTTACTAATCGTCATCATTGTTCAGTTATTTAAGGATCCTTTTTATCCATTAATTGCCATTAAATCACAACTAATCACATTATTTTTGGTTTATAGTAAACCAGTCAATGTGTCTTGCTAGATCCAGTGAATCCAGCTGCGTGTAATTCACTGAGCACTTCTGGATTATGTCATGAACCCAGACCGTTTGGTTTATTGGTGAATCTGGGACTTCCAAACATGTACAAAGCAGCAATCCTGGTGATTTCAGCCATGATGAATGAAACATTGATGTGTCTACGTGGAGGTATGACCCCCTCCTCAATCCTCGCATCTATTACGAGTGATGCAAATAAACACAAAACACTCAAATTCACTTTGCACTTGCTGTGGACATAGCAGAGTTGAGCCAACTTTTGGGTTGAGTTAAAACTTGCAATTTATATAATAGATGAATAATATAAGCAGCTGAAATAAGCTTTCTTCGCATGTTCTCTCTGCTCAGTCTTGAAGACCTTGAGGAGTTTAGAGTACAGCTGCTTCTGGTTAAATAAGGCCAGCTGAGGCATATTGGTCTGAATAGAATCACTCTGGTTTGAGGTTTTCCAACTGGTAAGAGGCCCTGGGATATTTTGTCTGGCCTGGGAACATCTGGGGGTTCCCAAGGAAGAGTTGGAAATCATGCAGGGGACAGGGACATAAATATTGGTCACAAATACACAATAAATGACCTTCCTGATTCCTCAATTAATGTTTTTAACTCTTGCTCTTTTGCTATTATGTCTTTGTCATGTGTGTTAACAATGTCAAAGGAAGTTGGAACGCTCTTCATTTTGAACTGGTTCAATTTTATCCCAGCTGACACAAACTGGAGGGTACAGTGAGATAGAGGGCCCTAGTTTCGTAGACCAGCCGCAGTCAGCTCTCAGCGCACCTGCGCCACGCCGACGGGGTGTGTCTGCCTGGACTTTGCAAGTTTTGCGCAGGCTCGCGCACGCACACCTCCCGTCACTCCCATCCGCGTAAGTGGGAAAGAGGGAGGAGAAGAAGGCGTGAGTGGGAGACGAGGAGGAGACGAGGCGTGGACTGGGATTAACACAGCCGATTCAGATCTTCACCAATCAAATGAGCTCCTCTCCTCTCCTTTAATGCGTTAGGGGAGGTTCAGTGCAAGTTCCGTCACTTGACAACCCGATGACAGAAACAGCGCAGCCGCTCCGACCACGCGCATCACGCGCTATGCGTGCGTATGAAAATAATAACAATACAGATATTATAAAAAACAGGAGAGAGAGAGGGAGATGTTTTGGTCCGAGAGGCTGAGTTTCTGTTACACGAGCCATGATCTGATGTCAGATGTGACGGGACAATCTATATAGATATAAATTCACGTGTTGATTCAATTAGTTGCATTAAATAGTGTTTGTTGTGATTATTTATTGCATTTAAATGTGCCTGGAACTGTGGAAACCTGCCTGTGAGGTCTCGGTGACGTGTGCGCACTGCGCGCCATCAGCCAAACTTCCACTCCGCCAGCTGTAATTTGCCTTGAATGAATGGACTTTATTTGCGCCTTGCGCCGAGAGTAGACCAGGTTGGAGCTGGCGAGCTTTTGGCGCAGTCTCGGCGAGGCTTTTTGCCACGAAACTTCCGCTGCACCAAGCTGAATCTGTGACGCCTCCTCCTGCTGTGCCGCCACACCCATCTTGGCCCAGGCGATCCACCAAACTGCCAAACTGACCGTGCGCAAGGCTGCGTGGGTCGAAACTTGCATTACGCTGGCTCCGCCGCCCTGCGCTGCGCCACGAAACTAGGGCCCAGAGAGCAAGATGGGAGGCCAGAGGCAGCCAGAGCCCTCACAAATACTTCCAGAATAATCAACATGCTGAGTAAATCAGAGAGGCCATGCTGGCAGACATCTCTGTGTCTGAGACATCACTGCAGCCTGATTTAAGATTCACCATTTCCAACACATTAGCTGGTGCCATCTGGAACGGCAAACTTGTGCCATGCTGCCATTCAAACAGCCCTAATTTGTGTTGAAAGAAGGTATCTCAGGTTTCCGAAATAACATTTGGGATGTTTTCAAACCTTTTTCTTTTTCTTTTTTTAATTACACCTTGAACTGAATTTAACAAAGCTGTGAAAGTGGTTTATGAGTGAGCGCAGCTGATTAAATGTATTTAAATAAAGGAAACAAAAACAAAACCATTTGCATGTTTCATCAAATGTAGATGGAAAATGACAACAGTTGTTTCTGCAATGCTACGAGCATTCTGGCTCATTTATGTGTTGTATTGTCAGACCCTTAACCTGAGTTAAGGGTCTGACAATACAACACATTAAAAGGGGCTTATAATGGAGATCCGTTCAGTCTCCGTTACGTGTTTAAGAGCTTCCTTATGGGCGAAGCATATGTGCACAGTATATTTACACAGTAAAACACAGTAATGTATTAGCACAAGAATAATTGTATGATTAATATAAAGATGACACAAGCTATTGTTACGTTTACAACCTTTATTGGAGGGTCTGTGTTTTTTTTTGAATTGGCCACCTGTGGAAAAGATAATTACATGATGTGATTAGCAGAGCCCAGAGCGGCTCAGTCAAGTGTCATAACTTACATTATGAATCATGTCAATTTTAAGGTTGGAAGAGTTACAAACATGATGTCATACACTAAACACTTACCTGTGCTCTCCTGTCTCCAACACCCAGGGTGCGCAAGTAAAAGAGTCCCCAGGGAAACAAGCGCCTCTTTATCGTTAAGGGTTCCATCAGATGGGATTGTGTGGGGGGTGGTACGCTTTGTCAGGTTTATGTTAGATTTGCGATGGTATCATGACCCTCTGAATCTTAATTGAATCCAATTGTGAGATGACTGACGATTCACTACGATTGGTGTGTTAACTGTAAATGGGTTAACTGATGTATTGAAAATATTTAGTAGTTATGTATATTGGGGTTTTGTTGTATGTGTGAGGTAATATTAAAGCAACCCTGTTTTTGGTAGGTCCCACAGGTGGGTACTATGAAAGGCTGCGCTGTGTCCCAGTGAGTGGTGGTAGTGGTAGCGCTGGGCATGCTATCTGGTCCTGGGAATGCTGGTTGAGCTGGTCACCATGAACCTTGAACATAACTGTAAATAAACGCCCACCAATTGGGTTTGCTTCACATTGTCCCTCTGCCTCCTCACTTTTGGTCTTGGCCACTCACAAGGTCCAACAGGGATTAACTTTTTCATGGTTTAAGCCTAAATTGTGTCCCTGGTGTGTCTATAGTCCCCCACAGTATCAGAAAAGACCAGCATCTCTTTTTCTCCTTCTCCATTTAAAATACATTCTCTGAACACACCAATGGATTCAGACAGGGATCTCAGCTGACATCATTTGAGATCCCCGTCTGGATCCGCATGTATATGGTTTCTCTTGTGGAAGACTTGACCCCCGGACAAGGAGGAGGTTATCAACAGTTATGTGTTGCAGTTCAATCCAGTGAGAATCTGATCACCATGTAGTTGCCTTTTATCACTAATGACACCATAATCGATGCTGATATCACAACAGCAATGCTAAACATAGATCCAACAGGCAGTTTTACAATCAGGCTAAATTCATACTAATATATTTTAATTTTAGAACACATGTTGTTATGCATATACCTATTGTGCACACTACTACCCCTAAAAAGGAGTGGTTTGAATAAGATGTCTTAGTTTGAGTTATAGGGGTTTAAGTCCGGAGACGAGGAGAAACAGAGACTGTTGGGGATGATGACACATATGCCCCTTTTCACTTCTTGATTGGGTCCTATCAATCACGCAACACTTTTCTGGAAGCAAACGTCAACGGTAATTACCGTGGGAGGTACGGTCATTTTAGTACCATTTTAGAAATCATCTCCTTTCATAATAACAACCATGAAGTCACATGCTGTCAACCGCTTATCGTGTTAAGGGATGCGGGGGAGCGACAGGTACAGACAGGTAACCAGTCTATCACAGGGCCGACATGTAGAGACAGACAGGTAACCAGTCTACCACTTCTAGCTGTCTTAATTAATGTTTAGCAGACTAACATAGGGTCCCACTGGTCATATGTTAAAAATACTGCAAGATGTGCAGGCAAAAATAGTAGAAACAACATTTTTTCAAAAGAAGTCAAGGGGGGGGGGGGGGGGGGGGGGGGGGCATGTTTCTGGTGTGACGCTGTTAACAAAGTTAGCTTCCATAATTGCAGGTAATTTTAGAGCCAAGTGTGAAAGTAATCTTTCTTCGTAGCTCATTGCATTGGTAGTGTGGTCGCAACACTAGCGGAGCCATTGTAGCGACCTGTTAATCAAAAGGAACCCACACCCTCAAGCAAACTCCGTTTTATCGCTTTCTCTAAATAGAAAACCATGCACTATTGACATCATGTTGTTTTGAAGAAGACTTGAAACGAGTGATTGAGACCGAAACCTCACTCTACAATGTTTATTGAGATAATAAATCAAGTTTGAGTAATTGTCTCATTGACTTTCATGCAGGAGGTAGAGGCTATGGTTTGTCCATAGAGGTATAATTTAATAATCTCTCATAATGTGGCCTGCAAAACTTCTTGAGAGGTGTTTGTCCTGAGGATTTTTTTTAATTTGGACTGAAATATACATCACAAATGTGTTGTCCAATAAGATGTAAATTGAGTAAGAAATTATGTTGCGGGTAAAGGTTTGGTGCACCTGAGAGAAAAAGGAGTAACCGTTGGTGTGGAGAGATATAAATCTCCAAATATCTGAAAGGCCACTTCAATTCCTGAAGAAATTCACAACTCCAGCTGACCTAGAGAGGTTTAGAGGTTTGTTTTATTACCCATCCAAGGTGACATCTATGGATACATTGACTAAATCACATGACAACAACAATAACATATCTCCCATTCAGGTTGCTAATTTAGTCTTTAAAAAGAAAAGAATTGCCTTAATTACCGATATACTGGTTACCTGTTTGTCTCTACATGTCAGCCCTGTGATAGACTGGTTACCTGTCTGCCTCTACATGTCTGCCCTGTGATAGACTGGTTACCTGTCTGTCTCTACATGTCTGCCCTGTGATAGACTGGTTACCTGTCTGTCTCTACATGTCAGCCCTGTGATAGACTGCTTACCTGTCTGTCTCTACATGTCAGCCCTGTGATAGACTGGTTACATGTCTGCCTCTACATGTCAGCCCTGTGATAGACTGGTGACCTGTCCAGGGTGTACCCTGCCTTCACCCAATGTCAGCTGGGATTGGCTCCAGTCCCCCCGCGACCCTGAATACAGGATAAGCGCTATTAATTAATACATCCCTTTGAGGAAAAATGCAAGCAAACTAGCAAATTAAATGGGATGAAATGGAAATAAATCTCTGCTTACATTTTCTACAGGAGCCAGATTTAGAGTGTGTTGTGGTCTACCATGTTTCCCATCCCTCATTGGGGAAGGGAACAGTAGTTTGTAAGTGCAAGTATGCTAGTTGCTAGTTGCAAGTATGTTAAATAAATATTGTGAGTTGCACAATTAATGGCTTCAATGTCTATCTGCACACTGGAAAAAAGGAAATAGCAGGTTTTTGAATTTACAGAAACATTTAGTTAGCATATGCACAACAATTCATTTATATTCCATTTTTGAATCAAGTAGACTTCAGTTGTTTATAGAAAATGGTGATGTACTAGTTTATCTAATGTTGACTGCAATTGATTTCATTGACAATTTAAATCAATGTAATTGTTTTTGGTTACCACCGGAAATGTAATATTTAGTAGTACTTGAACGTTGCTTCACTTTTCACAAAGTGAAGCAACGTTTGTCAGGCTGGACCTTCAGCCTGACAAACTTTAAATCTGTAAAGTTGATAGAATGATTGTAGAATGTTTTAGTTGCCTCGAAAGAAGCTGTAGTGTTGCATCAGACCATACAAGACAGAACACTGATGTCTGTATTTACCTTCCTTTGTCTGTTTTGTACAGGACTTGGATGGAGATGCCTTCAACAAGGCCATTGTGTCAGGCCGAGACTCAATACAGGACTCAATTGCTGAGGTGTCAGTGAGCAGTTTTTATTGAGTCTTAGACAAGGCTCTCGAGAGAGTGATTTCAAAACAATGGTGCTATGAAAATTACTCTAAGAGAGTCTATCGGGAGGGAAAAAACTTGGCTAAAACAAAAATCACTCCTAGGGAGGAAAACTGGCTATCTAAATCAAAATCACTCTTAAAGAGGAAACTCGAAGTACAAAACTATCAAAATCAAAATCACTCACAAGGAGGAAACTCGAAGTACAAAACTATCAAAATCAAAATCACTCACAAGGAGGAAACTCGAAATACAAAAACTATCAAAATCAAAATCACTCACAAGGAGGAAATCAAAAAGGGCTTCAAAACATTAACCATAAACACTATGAACAGAAAATCACTCACAAAGGAGGCTGACTAAATACAGAACTAAAGACTATGAAAATTTAACAGAAAATCACTCTCACGAGGAAACAACAAGAACTCACGAATACGCTGTGGCTTTGACTATGGTTTGGCTTCTGTGGTCGGACATGGAACGAGACACTTTGGCACAAGACAAAGGGGAACGCAGACTTTTAAACACATGAGGGAAATGGGACACAGGTGGACACAATCAGGAATCAGGGGAGACGGGCAGGTGACACAAGAGGAAGGGCAAGTGATCTGAAACGAGAGGAGAGTTAGATTTTCAAAATAAAACAGGAAATGACCAGACAATAACCCAAGACGAGACAACCTCACCGCGGTGTGACAGTACCCCCCCCCCTAAGGGCCGACTCCTGACGGCCCAGGAAGTTCAGGATGGGCCCTCACGAAGTCGTCAATGAGGGACCGATGCAGTATGAACCGGGAGGGGACCCATTGTCGCTCCTCCGGTCCGTACCCCTCCCAGTCCACCAGGTACTGCTTGCCCCGACCCCGGTTGCGCACAGCCAGTAGCCTCTTGACCTTGTAGACGGGACCCCCGTCTACCACTTCCGGGGGAGGAGGGGGCGGGGGGGTCGGGACCATGGGGCTCTCCTTGACCGGTTTGACCTGACTGACGTGGAAGGTGGGATGGACACGGAGAGAGCGGGGCAGACGAAGGCGAACCGCCGCGGGTCCGATGATCTTGGTGATGGGGAAAGGTCCCACGAAGCGCGGCGCCAGCTTCCGGGAGAGGGCTTTGAGGTGGAGGTTCTTGGCTGAGAGCCACACCCTCTGGCCCGGCTGGTATGCAGGAGCGGGTCGTCGTTTCCGGTCCGCGGCCCTCTTGACCCGGTCTCCCTGGCGGATGAGGAGCTGCCGGGCGGCCGCCCAGATACGTCGGCAACGGCGGATCATGGCATGGGCGGAGGGCACCGACACCTCCGGTTCCTGGTCTGCGAAGACAGGTGGGTCGTAACCATATACACATTTGAAAGGTGAGAAACCTGTGGCTGAGGTGGGGAGGGAGTTGTGGGCATATTCGACCCAGACCAAGTGCCGGCTCCAGGTCGAGGGGTTTTGGGACACCAGACATCTGAGACCAGTTTCCAGCTGTTGGTTGAGCCGTTCGGTCTGGCCGTTGGCCTCCGGGTGATAGCCTGACGTGAGACTAGCCGTGGCCCCGATGAGCCGACAAAACTCCTTCCAGAAACATGATATGAACTGGGGCCCCCGGTCAGAAACGATGTCCCTAGGAAAACCGTGGACTCTGAAGACATGGTTAATCATAATTTCAGCTGTCTCTTTGGCTGAAGGTAATTTGGGCAAGGCTATGAATCTTGTCATTTTAGAAAATCTGTCCACCACCGTAAGAACCGTGGTGTTACCTTGGGAGACCGGGAGCCCCGTGACAAAGTCCAGGGAGATGTCGGCCCATGGTCTGGAGGGGATGGGGAGCGGTTGTAGGAGTCCCATCCGTGGCCCGGAGGACGTTTTATTCCTGGCGCAGACCGAACAAGCCTCGACGTACTCCTGGACCTCTTTTTCCATGGACCGCCACCAGAACCTCCGAGAGATGGCGAACATAGTCCGCCGAACCCCCGGATGACAGGAAAGCAGCGAGGTGTGAGCCCAGTGGATCACCTGTGGGCGCAGCTCAGCCGGGACAAACAATCGATTTTCGGGGCACCCACTAGGTGGCGGACTCTCACCGTTTGCCTGCTTAACCTCCTTTTCTATCTGCCAAATTACCGCTCCAACCACACAGGTTCGTGGAAGGATTGGCTCTGGTTCTTTGGCAACAGGCTCGGGGTCGTAGAGACGTGACAGGGCGTCGGGTTTGACGTTCTGGGACCCCGGCCTGTAAGAGAGGGAGAAAGAGAAGCGGTTAAAAAAAAGCCCCCACCTTGCCTGGCGAGAATTTAGTCTCTTGGCTTTACGTATATATTCCAAGTTTTTATGGTCAGTCCAGACGATAAAAGGGTGCTCAGCTCCCTCAAGCCAGTGCCTCCACTCCTCCAGGGCCAGCTTGACTGCCAACAGCTCCCGGTTGCCGACGTCATAGTTCCGCTCCGCTCGGGACAAGCGCCGCGACAGGAAGGCGCAGGGATGCATCTTCCCGTCCTGTGCAGACCGCTGGGACAGGACCGCTCCAATCCCCTCGTTGGAGGCGTCCACCTCGACCACAAACTGCCGCTGGGGATCAGGCATCGTAAGGATGGGAGCCGTGGTGAAGCGGGTCTCGAGGTGCTGGAAGGCTGCCTCCGCCTCCGGGGACCAGAGGAAGCGCACCTTCGTAGAGGTGAGTGCGTGGAGCGGAGCTGCTATTGCGCTGAAGCTTCTGATAAACCGCCTATAAAAGTTAGCAAAACCGAGGAATTGCTGGACCTTTTTGCGGCTATCAGGCGTGGGCCACTCGGCCACAGCGCTCACTTTAGCCGGATCCATCTGCACCTTTCCAGGGGCTACGATGAAGCCCAGGAAGGAGATGGTGTCGGCATGAAACTCACTTTTTTCTGCTTTAACATAGAGCTTGTTTTCTAGCAGACGTTGGAGAACCTGGGATACATGATTTTTGTGAGTTTCTAGATCTGGTGAGTAAATGAGAATGTCATCCAAGTAAACATAGACAAATCGGTCTAAAAAGTCACGGAGCACATCATTGATCATGGCCTGGAACACGGCTGGGGCATTAGTGAGTCCGAAAGGCATGACCAAGTACTCATAGTGGCCGCTAGGAGTGTTAAACCCTGTTTTCCATTCATCCCCCTCTCTGATCCTGATTAAATGGTAAGCATTGCGTAAATCTAGTTTTGTAAATACCTTGGCTTGTTGCAGTTGGTCGAAGACTGATGTCATGAGAGGCAGGGGGTAACGGTTTTTAATAGTGATAGCGTTTAGGGGGCTGTAATCGATACAGGGCCTAAGAGAGCCGTCCTTTTTCCCCACAAAGAAAAATCCGGCCCCCGCTGCTGACGAGGAAGGACGAATAAGCCCCGCCCTCAGTGATGAGTCGATGTACTCCTTCATGGCTGCCCTCTCCGGCCCGGAGATGGAGTACAGCCGGCCTTTGGGAATGGGGGAGCCCGAAATCAGGTCTATGGCGCAGTCATAAGGCCGGTGTGGGGGAAGTGACATGGCCTTAGTTTTACTAAACGCCTCACGGAGGTGGAGGTAGCAGGGGGGCACGGAGCTCAGGTCGGAGGTCTCAGAGTCTGTGGCAGAAGTGACAGAAAAGTGATTAATAGACGTTATGTTGTTTCCCTGGACCGAAACAGGTCTACAGTGATCCACACAATCTTCCCCCCATCCCATGATTGTTCCTGTTTTCCAGTTTATGTGGGGGTTGTGTTGACATAACCAGGGGTTTCCAAGGACTAGAGTCTGAGAGGGGGATTTACATAAATATAAGTTCAGGAATTCCCTATGTTCTTGGATCTGTAGTTCCAGTGGTTCTGTAGTGTGCGTGATCATAAACAGTTCCTTGCCGTTGAGGGCTCTGGCCCTGATGGGGCTGACCAGGGGCTCCGATTTTAACCCCAATGTCTCCGCCAAACCCCAGTCAATTAAGCTCTCGTCAGCTCCAGAATCTATGAGTGCTTTAATGTCAATAGTGGTGGCATGGTGCGTTACCTTAACAGGTGTCAGGCCGCGCGGAGCGGGGTCTGTGGCTGGGGGTTGACTCACCTCCCGGGGTCTTTTGGCCGGACAGGCGGCGACGAGGTGGTCAGTCTGGCCGCAGTAAAAACAGCTGCCCTCCTGTTGGCGTCGTCGTCGCTCCTCCGGGGTCAGCCGCGTCCTTCCCAGCTGCATGGGCTCCTCCTCCCTAGCGATGGGGAAGGGAAGGCGGTGCTCAGGCGGAGAATAACGGGGAACCTGCCTGCCCGGGGCAGGGGAACGTGGATACCTCTCCGTCGTCGGGCCGCTGCTCCGCGATTGCCGGAGCTCACGGACCCGGTTGTCGGTCCGGATGGCGAGGGAGATCAGCGAGTCCAGGTCTGCCGGCAGATCCACTGGCAGCAACAGCTCCTGGATGTGAGGCGCCAGCCCCTTCAGGAACACGTCGTATAGGGCGGCGTTATTCCACCCACTCTCCGCCGCCAAGGTGCGAAAGCGGATGGCGTAATCGCACACCGAATCCCTGCCCTGTGTCAGTCTGCTCAGCTCCCTGGCCTTTTCTCTGTCTGTAGACACTGGGTCAAATGTTCTCGTGAGAGCCGTTTTAAAGTCTGTGAAGGATGAGCAAAGCGGAGAGTCACGAGCCCACTCAGCGGTGGCCCAAGCTCTGGCTCTCCCCGTCAGGTGGGAGATCATGAATGCTATTCTTGATCGATCTGTGCTGAATGCATGTGGGAGCTGTTCAAAGTGTATCGAACAGTCGATAAGAAAAGCCCTACATTGTCCTGGTTCCCCAGAGAAACGCTCCGGGGAGGCCAACTTGATGCCCATCCCGGTCATGGGAGCACCTTGGGTCGGAGCCGCTGCAGCGGCTGGAGACTCCGACGCCGCGGGCGGCCGGGCTGTCTGCCGCAGATGATCCGCCAACTCCCTCACCTGGGATGAAAGCTGACCCAGCTGAGCCACCATCACCGTCTGAAAATCCTCCTGACGGGAGATGCGGGCTTCCTGAGCCTGTAGCGTAGCCGCCCACTGGCCAGCCTCTGCTGAGTCCATTCTGGCCAAAGTGTACTGTCAGGCCGAGACTCAATACAGGACTCAATTGCTGAGGTGTCAGTGAGCAGTTTTTATTGAGTCTTAGACAAGGCTCTCGAGAGAGTGATTTCAAAACAATGGTGCTATGAAAATTACTCTAAGAGAGTCTATCGGGAGGGAAAAAACTTGGCTAAAACAAAAATCACTCCTAGGGAGGAAAACTGGCTATCTAAATCAAAATCACTCTTAAAGAGGAAACTCGAAGTACAAAACTATCAAAATCAAAATCACTCACAAGGAGGAAACTCGAAGTACAAAACTATCAAAATCAAAATCACTCACAAGGAGGAAACTCGAAATACAAAAACTATCAAAATCAAAATCACTCACAAGGAGGAAATCAAAAAGGGCTTCAAAACATTAACCATAAACACTATGAACAGAAAATCACTCACAAAGGAGGCTGACTAAATACAGAACTAAAGACTATGAAAATTTAACAGAAAATCACTCTCACGAGGAAACAACAAGAACTCACGAATACGCTGTGGCTTTGACTATGGTTTGGCTTCTGTGGTCGGACATGGAACGAGACACTTTGGCACAAGACAAAGGGGAACGCAGACTTTTAAACACATGAGGGAAATGGGACACAGGTGGACACAATCAGGAATCAGGGGAGACGGGCAGGTGACACAAGAGGAAGGGCAAGTGATCTGAAACGAGAGGAGAGTTAGATTTTCAAAATAAAACAGGAAATGACCAGACAATAACCCAAGACGAGACAACCTCACCGCGGTGTGACACATTGCAAACAACACTGTTGTATTCATGTTCTTAAAGAACATGCTTCAAGTGATGAACAAGAGGACAAAGAAATTGTCCTTGAAGGCATCAACATATTGTATCATGTAGCATGAGCTGTAGCTCTGCTGTTCAGATTGGTGTTTCTCCTGACCTCCACAACACCTTTGATATATTCCAAAAGATTTTCATGGAACTGGATGAGATAAACATCCTAACAGAGCACTCACTCTAAAAAACCTGATAAAAAGTTATATGATTATATGATTTCAGTGAAAGGAACGGACGGAGACTGCACTGCCAGCAATAAACCAAAAGACATTTTTTGGTATTGCTATACCATTTGGACTGCTTTTCAATTTTCTCTTGACTTCATTATTATTTATAGAACAATCTGCTCTTCACCCCTTTATACTCCAGTCGATAAAGACAATACCCAAATCATGCCATGCATTCAGGGGAATATAATGTTTGATTGGTACGTTTTGTTTATTCCTCAAGGAAATGGGTTTATTGAGGGTTGACTTTTTCCCCTTAGTACTGTGAAAATGGTGTATGCTGGTTTAAAGAACTAGCTTTACTTCACCTTATTTCACTTTGTGCCAAGTTATTTTACTACAGGTGAAATTGTGTTATTCTTTACATTGCATTTAGGAATGTACCATTTCTGATAACAGTTCACAGTATTTTGTATTTGCAACTGAAGACCTGGCGTCCACATGCATGGACATCACATTTTGGGTTGTCTATACCATATTACTTACTGCTACTGAGCAGAGGCCCGATGTTCACATTACAGAAACTACATCATGTCCAAAGATGATGCGTAGTGTTTATGCTTATCAGGTCTTCGGAGGTTAAATAAATGTTTATCTGAAAATGTTTTTACAGCCAAATTACGCAATTGTCTTGTTTTAGAGGTTATTCAGATAGAAATTAGTACAATAGTACGACTTGCATTCACCTAACCCTGGTGCAGAAGGAGGAGATAGACTCGCAGCTGTTGATTGACAAATAATCAGCCTCCAGTATTATAGTACTTTCAGGAATTCAAGATTTCAAAATTCCTACGCTTTATTTTTAAATCAAGTGAACTTCTTAGAGAACTGGTCTTGTGCTGACAATTGCGCCTCTCGGGAATTTGCACGGCAAATAGTATCTGACATCATAATGCTTTCTAGGGCAATGCAGGTTAAAATCTTCTTTATGTCCATAAATGATGACAAATGCTTTGAAATTTGTGGTCCATGAACATTTAGGGTCATCAATGTTTTATTAAACTCAGCAGCATAAGATTGATTGAAAAGTTGCCAGGTTTCCTTTATAAATCTTAAAATATTTCAGAAATATCTGATTTCAGTAAGACCAGCACACTTCACACAAGAAGTGTGGACGTGTTAATGTATTCATCAGGTTAGTTTTGAAAGACTTTCTTGATCACACTAACTGCTCTTATGTGAAAATAAATAAACTGTACTGTAGAAAACATAGCTGGGATCGGCTCTGAATAGGATAAGCCGTAGACAATGGATGGATGGATTGATGTAGAAAATCATTTCATTTATTTATTTTTCGGTTTCTGTGTATATTTACTTGTTTTAACATAACCTCCACATTTATTTGACAATTAAGGATTGTAGTTCTGCATTTATTTATTTATTCATCATCTAATTTGTTTACAAAGTCACTAATGTATTTATTCATTATGATAGCAGGTTTAGTTCGCCATACTAAGGAGCACAAGAGCCTGGCTGGAAATGTGAATGATTAGAAGTACATTACATTCCGCTAACATAGAGCTAACCAGTTTTGTAGTGGCTATGATAGAACTGACAGTAAATGTAAATTAAGTCATATTATTCAATTAAAAACTACATTTAATGATTAATTACTTGATAGCCATTGCACTGCCTTATTGAGCAACTGCAGCTACATCATTGCCATGCCCCACTATTATTAACATCTATTGATAATTTCAATATATAAATAATTACCCCTCCCCGCCAATAACCTGGTCATCACCTGCATTAAGTTGTCACAAGATATCCTCTTGTCTCGCGCTCTCATATTGAGGTGATTTCAAGTGCTTCTCAAGTATTTTTCTATGTATTTATCTTGTATTTCATCCATTATGTTGAGGCCGAAGCACATCAAAGTGCATTATGGGTGGAGAAACAATCTGTACATGATACAAGTGCTCAGATTTCACCCAGAAAAAGTCTGTATTCCCGCATGTCAGACACAATCAGATCAGCTGACAGCAGTGGGGAGGAGAGAGTGGAGAGGGAGGGAGATAAAGAGGAAAACACTCTTTCTTTACCCTTCTTACAGCATTAACCAGGACTGGAACATGTACTAGAATATTTTACTCAAGTAAAAGACTAAAGTATTAAGTCACAGTAAAATTACAGATTTTTGTTAAATAAATTACCTAGTACAGTAATGATGGCTGGTCTGGTGAATGCAGAGAAGAGTTGCTGATCATGCCAACATCATACAGTTTATTGAAGAGAAGGTGTAAGCTCAAATGACTTTGTGAGAACTTCACCATGTCAGGAAAAACACTTGACTGAGTTTTTTCAGGACCAAATTTGCACAGAAAAATCAACAGCCTTGAGCTGCTAAAGCGTGATACTCTTTTGGCCAGACAGCTACCTCCTGTTCTAAAAAGGGAAGAACATGCTGACGTTAAATGTGTATTCTCTCTACTGGCCATCAGGGGGCCTCTGGTTGCAAAAAGAAGTTGAATTGCATGGAAACATTGCCAGAGGCTGCGCAATGAGTAAAACTGCCATAGAGGAAGCATCGTTGTGTTCATTGACATCTAAAAAAAAAATGTTTATGTGGTTAAACTTAGATCCCATATTATACTGTTTTTCATCAATTTCACACAGCTGTCAGAGGTCCAACAACACTGGATTCACCTTACACCTTTAAATGCTAATGAGCTCTGTCTGTCATCGCCTACTTGGAGAGTGTTGGAGACGATGCCGTTTACGCTAGCAGTAGCATGTGCCAATGTGTACTTGGATGTATCGCTATGGCTGGCCTATGCGGCTCAGGTGAAGTTGCTGGTCCCGTATGGTTGGGACAGATCCTTTTATGAGGGTCAGTGTCAAGGCAAAGCCAGCTTTGTACTGACCCTCGTTACTGAAGCAGTCCGACGTGAAGTGGTTAGCACACACACGCTAACACGGACTGTAGCGCAAGAGACCTGACCCGGCCCGTCATGCACGGCGCTCTGTTGGACATGCAGCCCCGGGTTCCGTCCAACCGGAGGCAGCAGTGAAGACGCACCAGAGCCTTTGCGACAGAGGGAGGATTGTCTCCAGCTTCACCCGCACCGGGATTTAGCTGTGCTTTCCGCTGTGTTGCGAAACGCCCCCTCAGGGATATCTTCTATCATCACGCAGAGGAGTTCGGCCGATGCAAAAGACTCCCTTTGTTACGTAACAACAGGAACTGAATCTGAACAGCCTGTAGGAGCGCTGTTTTCACCAGTGGGGGGGGGGGGGGGGGGCAGTAGAGACCATGCAGGAGTCGCTTGTTTTCCTCATTCTTGGAGTTTATGGAGGACCAGTTTATATGTTTGAAGACCAGAGAAAACCTGTTTTTCATAATATGGGACCTTTAAGTGGGGTGACAAGTAAGCAGATATGCTTAGTTGGAGATGGCTTTTGGTATATTGCCTTTGAGGTGGCTTATGTGGACTTTGTCTTGTAGGTGCGGCTCTCCTGGAACATATAGTGAGGATCACTGCTCTATGACAACCCCACCGACAACGAGGCATCGCGCTGAGAGCTTACCCTTCTGGCCTTAGCTAGAAATAACTAATCAATCACGGATCAGTTTTCTCAAAGAGACTTACTTAACAGATCACGGATCTGACATCTGTTAATGTATACATGTTCTTAATTTTCTCAAACCATTATTACAGTTTTTTTCAATCGCTAACAAGTGCTTACCCATACTTCAGATACTTTTTCTAAACTCTTAACACAGACTCACACCTACAAAACACAATTGGCCAAATAGATCATTTTCTTCTCAAAAACACATTTTGTTAAATATATACTAACTCTTCATTTCAAAATAGAACACAACTTTCTCTGCACACACTACCACTAACAAAACACTGGAAATCTGACTTAGAATGAAATTATTCTGTCAAAGACAAACACTTGTTTTCACTTCACAAGGTACATGTAGTCAATCAAAGTACACCAGGTTTCAAAATACTGGCTATTGTTGACATTGCAAAAACTGCATAGACTTTTATGTTTCAGTTTTACAGGTATTTGCAACCAAAACATGCAATCCACCGTTTTTACACTACATTTCTTGGTTGGGAACTGTATATCTACATGTAATGTTCATGTAGTGGCTCAAGTTCCCTTAATGTGTTCGGTAAGTATTTCTTAGAGTTTTTCTCAGTTGCTAAAACACTAAACCCTATTGTCTGAACCAAATGCTCCGTTGCCTGAACCCACTGATTGAATCAGTCACTCTTTTGGCAAAACCATAAGCACAGGTGTAAAGCACAAGTGTCACTGGTTGAACACAACAACTCAAAATTGATCACACTTGTGGCTAACGATGTGAGGGAACATATATTCAGAGAGCACTGGTTTGTGAGGCACTACAATGGATAGAAATCTGAGAGGAGGAGTTCGTGTGAGAGGTGGTCGAGGTGGTCGAGGAGGTCGAGGTGGTCAGCGAAGACAAAGAACAGTAATATCTGATGAAATTAGAGCTACTGCGATTGACCATGTTCTTGTCCATGGTATGAGCATGAGGGAGGCCGGACAAAGGGTGAATGTAGCTTGAAAATTGGGTTTTGTGTTCACAGTTTAGAGAAAAGGAAAGCAGCTTTCGAGAAATGTGTCTTAGCAATCGAGAACATTTAACCACTCGAAATACACTACGCGTGTTTGTATTTGAACGACGGTAGAAAACAGTGTGTTCGCCGTCTTTTACTGAATGTTTACCAAAAAGGTACAATACACACAGTTTTTCCCTCTCTCTGGCTGCGCAAGCTCCTACGTCACAGCTCTGTATGCACTCCATTATAAATCAAAACAATATTAGCACATCGAAACATATGCACAACTAAAATGCAAAACTATAAAATACACTTAGTAATTATAAAAGGGAAATTACTGAATATAAATCTAAATAATATAATATCCAGATCTTGTACCAAATTACAGAAAATAGAAAATGGCACTAACAGTTCACATTCAAAAGCATTTTTTCCCTTTACTGTGTACTACAGGAGGTAAAAAATACTGTTTACAGTATGATAGAACAGAAAAAAGTTTTACAGTATTGCTTACAACAACATATCCATGAAACTCACAAGAGCATTCTGAACAAAACAAAAAAAAGCCCAAATAAAAAGTTTGTCTTTTTCTGTTTCCAAAAACATCACTCCTCAAAGTCCTCCTTTTACTGTATAAGTGTCAATGTAATAGAAAAAAATAACTCCTGCCACTGAGTCTTAGCCACACTGGAATCAGCTGTGGTTGGCACAATTTAGCTAACATAAATCAGCTGTGTATCAATTATTCAAATGTTTATTATCAGCTGAGAAATATTGTTTTTTAACTGATATCATTGCAGAAGTAGAGGTTTTTATACCTTATCTAAGGTTTGGCATATTGTTTTTGTTATTGTGGGATGTTGTGTGTTAACATTTGGAAATAATACAAAAACAATCCATAATTTTGTTGGGAGGTATAGCTTGTCTGTTAAGATGTAAGCATTGTGGAAATGTGTTCACTGACTGCATATTGTGTGAAAATGACATGAAATGTGTGAATGGTATGGCCACAAAAGACCGATGCTGTGCTAATTGTGTTTAGAGTTTTGAAAATGTGACAACTGGTTGGACAAACGCTTGTTAGCGACTGAAAAAAACTGTAACATGTTAAACATTTTAAAACGTTTTTAAACTCTAAAAAAGGACAAACATTTTTAACGTTTCCCACAAGTTTTTAAACAGATCATTTTAAATGTACCTTTTATTTTACCTATTAATTAATTAAGAGTCATTTATAATCGCTTTGATCTTTGATTCAACAATATTTTTTAAATTGTAATGTATAAATTGTTTAAATCAAACGATCACAGTTGCGACATTGGCGTCGCTACCACGCTACCAATACACTTATTGACATTGAACTATGAAGCTAACTTTATTAGCAGCTTCACACCAGAATCCAGATGGATCCAGATTCAATAAGGGTGCTATATATATATATATATATAGCATTGTAGAATTCCAAGATTATGTCACCGATCATATTTTACACCTATTTATAATAATAATAATAATAATAATATATTAACAATATATGCTGTCAAAATGACCAAATCAATTTCTTCATATTTTATATCAAAATCCAATATTTGTTCTTTGAGTAAACACAATTTGTCATGTGTAATAATATGGCATCCATCAATTAATCTGCATCTTTTAACATACACAGTGCCGTAAAGTAGCAGATTTGCATCATCTCCATTCTTACAGCAATCCTCAGAGAGCTTCTCGTTAGTTTAGTTAGCAAACACTAGCAGTGCCGTGGAGATGAAGCAGAATGGACAGAATGGACACCTAAAAAGTTAGACTCATTATTGACTTTCATGCTGGAGGCCAAATCTGGCATGTGATGCAGACCATTTCCTAATTAACAATGGAAATACAATGACTCACAATGTAATAATAAAATGCCAGAATGCATTTAAAGTCATCAAATAGACCATAAGAGATAGTTTTAAAACAAATCTAGTACTGTCCCATGGAGCCCCTAAAAGTACTTGGCCCCACATTTACTGTTCCAATGCCTCCTGTCATTTTGCAAAATTGTTGTTGCAACATGTTATCTGAACCTGGAAGTGTGAGGCTGATGTTTCCTAGTTGAATAGCATTAACTGCTGTGTTTTACAGATTTCAACACTAAGCTTTGTTCCCTCAGTGTAGGAGACTTACAAAGAGTGTACATAACAGTTGATGATTTCACAGTGGAACGTCTGTGTGTCAATTCAATTCACTTTTATTTATAGTGTCATATTACAATAGAAGTCATCTCTGGACACTTGAGCGGGACTACAATACACTCATGATTGTCAGAGTTACAGTTTTTCTCGATTGTTTGCACACATTTTCTCAACGCATACCTCATACTCTCAGAAATCTACACACAAATCAAAAAACACACACACAATTCCCCTCAATTCTCCTGCAAAATGAAACTTTACATTCAAAACAATTTTATTTCTTCTCAAAATGGTATTTTGTTTTCAAATGACACACACAAACCATCATATGAATAGACATTTATAAGAACCAGTTGAACACTGATGTGCTCAATGTAAAACACGATGAACACTTCTTCTCCATTTACCATAATGACTTAGGCCTTTTTTTTTGGTTCAGTGTTACACTCACTACAGACTGTACATACATAAATGTGTTGTAAAATATTTTAGAATACTGTTTTTATATATTTTATTTTTCCCACAATAATACTGTAATGTACACAGTGTTCATCCCAACCAACACAACGTTGCATATACAGTGGTCTACATACAAAACCAGAAGAATTTACTGTACAGTAAAAAAAAAAAAAAAAAAAAACAACAACAACTATCCCGCATCCTCTCTTCTGTTTCGGTCTGGCCAAAGCACCTCATCCACATCACAGGCAATGCAAGTGCTGGCCAAGCAGCGGGGGAAATATCGCCTAGCATGGCAAATCCATGCTAGGCTCCTCCTCGTACTCTCACTTCTCTGGCTCTGCCTCTGTTGCCAATGTTGGCATCCATTGCTCCAAAACAGAAGAGCTCACCTGTTGCACTTTTATGTTACAGTTTTTCTCAAATGCTAAAACACATTTCACAAAAGTTTCCTCTATGTTCCCCAATGTCTAAACACAACACCCTTTTCTAAAGCTACATAAACACAACCACACCTTCTCACTTCAAAACTCAAACTTTCACACCAAAAGAGCAGCTCGAAGCTTTCAAAAATGTAAACACTATACACATCATTACACACTAAAGCAAAACAATTGAAAACACAATGCTCAATTTGTGAGAAGGTTCTTTGTTTCATAACTGCCAATGCATATTTTTAAAAACTTTACAGTAACGGATCTTCTTAGATCTCTGTAGAGGATTAGGCATTTAGATTTGTAAGTTTCATATGAAGAGTATAAATCTATAGAAAATACTGCATGTACACTACTGTAACACAACTCAATGCAAAAACAGAATCTATTGCCCACAACAGTACTCTTGAAAACATGTTCAGGATGTGAAGTTTTTTTATTTAGTTTATTCACACCACACACACACCACAATCACTGTGCAGCATCATGTCGATGTGCTGCATCAGGCCACATCACCCTCATCCACATCGCAGGCTATATTCTGTCTTGCCAGGCACCGCGGGAAAAACGCCCTGGAATGGCGCATCCATCCTTGGAAGGCTTCCACTGGGATGTCACCAAAGGCCAGCTCCATTGCCCTTAGGAGGTTCTCTCTGGTGTATGGTTGTCGGTCATAAACCTTCCATCTCCACGATGAGAAGAACTCCTCTATAGGTTTCAGGAAAGGGGAGTAGGGTGGCAGACAGACGTTTAAAAACTGGTCACTGTTGGTGGTGAACCACTCTCTGATTTGGTTCGTTCTGTGGAAGCGGACATTGTCCCAAATGATCACATAAATGGGATGTGCAGGCCCAGGATGGTGTTTGTTAGGGGTCCAGGAGGATGTTTCTTAGTTCCTCTAGGAAGGTGAGGAGACGTTGGGTGTTGTAAGACCCAAGGACAGCATGCCAGTGGACAAGCCCCTCTGAACCCATGGCCGCACAAAGAGTAATATTAACCCCCCGTTGGCCAGGAACCTCAGTGATTGCTCTTTGGCCAATGATGTTACGGCCTCTTTGCCTTCGTTTCTGCAGGTTGAAGCCAGCCTCATCCAGGAAGAGGTACTCATGACGTCTGGCCATCGCGTCCAACTGTAATATCCTCTGTGAAAATGTGAAAGTGCACAGGTGTTCAGAAGTCAATCAGGTAGCACAGTATTGTCCAGAAGTAATGTAGGCCACTGAGCAACACAGTATGTCCACTAACTGTACTGTGAACATGGATGTATACTTACTTGCACATACTCGTAACGTAGGTCTTTGTGTCGCGCAGAGTTGCGCTCAAAGGGAACCCTATAGACCTGTTTCATCCGCATCTTTTGGCGCCGGAGAACTCTGTCTATTGTGGCCAAGCTAACATCATCAATGCCCTCAAAGTTGACATTATCGGCAATGACTTTGTCTCTGATCTCCCGGAGTCTGATGAGGTTGTTCTCACGAACCATATCCACAATGAGGGTTTCTTGTGCCGCTGTAAATATGGCAACCCTCCCACCTCTATGCGGCATTCTTTCAACTCTAAACAAAAAAACATGTGTTGTCAATTGACATGTTTTACAATAACAACTGATTTGAAACCAATAGACTACTTTCACAGGCTTGTAAAACTGTATTGTGACAAAGAAAGCAATAGAGTACAATACCTGTTGTGTTGTCTGAATGCCCTGATAATGGTGGCCACGGTGAACCTACTCAGGTTTGGATGGACTCTTAGTCCTGCTTCAGCCATTGTCATGCCATGGACAATGACATGGTCAATGACTGTTGCTCGCATCTCGTTCGTAATGATGGTGCGAGGTCGTCTTGCTCTTCGTCCTGGACCTTCTCCTCTCCCTCCTGGACATAAATGTGCATAAATGTAAATGTACTACAGATACCCTCTCCACCTTCAAGAAAACTCTTAAGAGATTTTCTCCAAGCCTAAATGCTGCACTTGACTTAGCACTTGACTTAGCTTAGTTTCCCTCACATTGTGCTGTTGTTTGAATGTTTTATCCTCGATTGTAAGTCGCTTTGGATAAAAGCGTCAGCCAAATGCATAAATGTAAATGTAAATGTACCTTCTCCTCTCCCTTGTTGGCCTGCTCCTCTCCCTTGTTGGCCTGCTCCTCTTCCTCGTTGGCCTGCTCCTCTTCCTCCTGGAACTTCTCCTCTCCCTCCTGGACCTTCTCCTCTCCCTTGTTGGCCTCCTCCTCTTCCTCGTTGGCCTGCTCCTCTTCTTCCACGGCCAGCTCCTCTCCCTCCTCTCACTCGAATTCCTCTTCCCCTGACTCTGCCTTCATCCATTGTATTTGTTTGGAATCTTCAGCAAACTGTGCACTCTGAACTTGCTTTTATACATGTGGTCACAGCATTAGCAACAAGTGTCTTCAATTTTGAGTCGTTGTGTGTAATGAGTGACGCCAGGTGTGTTAATTGTGTTCAAATATTGCTGACTGTGGCAGCCATTTTGCATCACATGAGCTTTCATTTGAGAATATGAGCAGAGTTCTTTTGCAACTTGTGTTTTAGCAAGGAAAAATGTGTTTAAATTTATGAGAACGGAGGATTGTGTTTTGTGAATTGTGTCTTCATGTAAAATGTGTTTATGATGTTGGCAAATGATTGCTAGATTTAGTAAATGTGTTTAGACAACTGGTCATTTGGTTTAGAGGATTGGCTTTTGTGTTTTAGCATTTGAGAAAAACTGTAATGCTCTGATTACAAATTGTAAAACTGTGTTGCAGGTGTTTTCCCATGTGATGAGTCAGTGTGCATAGTAGGGAAATTAACTTTAGAATTTTGAATGGTAGCGTGTTCCTAGTGAAAACAAGAGATTTTCTTCATGAAAATTGTGCCAAATGCAGAGAATTGTGCTTGCAGTTTAGCAGAGTTAGTTCAGGGGGTTGGTGCATGAGTTACATGTTGTGGTCATTGTGTCATAAGTACCTGTATTTGTGTGTAAACAATTGAGAAAAACTGTGTAGGGGCCACAGCTCCACGATTCTCGGATGTGACTTCTCAACGAACGAAAGATTCGTGTTTCATTTGTTTGACCTATCATTCTGTGTGAGAACTATATGCAATGTGCCAACTTTCACCATAACTGCGAGATGGTGTTCAAACGTTCTAGTCATAGGATTGCATTTCGTTTTGTTTAACAGTTTAAATCACAAAGATTTCGGACTGTAACTCAAACGGGTCCCTCCTGGACACGCCCCCTCGGTCAGCATAAGAGCTGCGTGTTACAGATCGCCGCTTCTTGTCTCCGGGCTCCCCTCCCGGCTCTGGCCTCCCCGCTCGTGCCACCAGGCGCTGGTCACCCGGCCTTCGCCTTTGCTCTTACCCTCTTCAAGTTTCGTACTTTTCTTAGTTCCCAATTTTTACTCCTTTTATTAGAATAGTTCGTTCGAAGTTAGATTCTTCAGTTTTGCATTTTTAGCTTCTTTTTCCGCAAGCCTTTTTGATCAAGGCTAACTCAACCAGCGGCCGCAAAGATTTGTCATATTGACAAATCTTTGCGGCCGCTGGTTATACCTAAGCCACCCAAGGCCGAATTCAAGGAGAAGTCAGCTGTTTATCTAAGACGGATTACAGCAAAGACAGACGCCCGCTACGCAACTACCACAGATCGGCGCTAACGGTTCCCTCGGGCCACTGCAAGGAAGATCCCTTCCGATCTACGTCACCGACGGAAGAGCGACAGCTTGGAGTTTCAGTAAGCCGAGAAGAAGCATCCCAAAGTAAGACCGAATCCGCATTCAACAGTAATGACCGAGTTGCAGGGTGAAACGAAGTATAGCGTCTGTTAATATCTAATATCTGTGAGGTCATTTATCCCATTATTCACCTTTCCCTCTTACTAATTGGAGTCCAAATTCTTAGGAAGAACACACTCGCCTTTATCGCCAAACGTGCTAGATGAGCTGTTAATCACATTTCAGTTATATTTCTGGCGTTGTATTGGTGTTTTGTTTATTACATCTGTTATTGTTTTATTCACTTTTGTTTAATCCCTAGTTAATCAATAAATTCCCCTAAAGCATAAAGTCGTTGTCCGTGGATATTTCTTCTGTGCAGAATACAAAGATCCCTATTTCAAGAACTTATGATCTAAGGAATGAGACTGATTTATAAAATGATAGTGATTGATTGTTAATTAATTAATAAGTGGTCATTAACGTGAATTCTATAAAGTTCTGTCTGACCAACAGATGGTGCCCCTTTTACGAGAGCAGGTATTAAAATTGTAGATTAATACACATTGATATACATATTTTAATATCGTCCTTAGTTTCCTTACATACACAGTTTTCGTTGGTACCATTAGGTATTAACCTTGTTGTCCTACAACTGTAATACATTTTCAAAGTACAAACATCTCCCAGGGGCAAGCTTTACTGCTACAGTGGTGAGAATTGTCACTGCCACTGACGTTTAAATGGTTTGGACTGCTAAACATCACTTTGTTTCTTCATCCATACTGATGTTTTGTTATAATAATCAAATTAACCACTACAGAATCTCAATGATCAAACTGCAGGGTTACAAAAGGTGATGCTTCAGTTAAAATGGCGTAAAGTGTTCTGGCCATGACTGCGGTGATGGGCCACATAAAACTACATATTCAAAAGATGGTGAATATTAAGATTTCATTTTTTTCTGCAAATTATAGACCTAACTGCAGTACTTGGACAAACAGTTGAGAAAACACAATGTTTCAGTGTACCCAGGGTTAGGCTGAGAATGAGGTTCTCGGCAAAGAACTCTTCATCCATTTCTTGGAACTGATTAAGAGATTGTGTTTTGTTATATAAAAAGAAAATGACTGAAAGCTGGCGAGGTGTAAAAGCTGTTAAGGAAAGGAATTGAAATTAGCCTTCAATATTCTGGTTGCACAGAAATGACAGTTACCCTGGTCTTGCAAGGACAACAATGTTTTTTGTAGCTGAAGATGGAATGTGGGAGATGAAGAAGAAGGAGCAGTAAAAAGGAATAGGAGGCGGTGTGCAGAATTCAGAGAGCACATCCCCTATCTAGTTGACCTTGCTAGAAAATGACAGAAACAAACTGTTCCTGATTCTCGCCTCTGCTCTCCTTCCCACTCCTCCTCCTCCCACAAGATTCTCTCCCTCCTCCTATTTCCCCTCCTTCTCTCTACAACACTATCATCAAGTGCTTAAATGGAGGAGTCTCGGTTTTAACAGAGACAGTGATTCTCACTTGATCTTTTTGTTCGACTCTTTAGTCAGTTTCTCTGTCATTTTCCCTTCCCTTACCCTTGCTGCATCTCCTCCTCCCATCATCCATATCTCCTCCCCCTCCTCTTTCTCGGCTTCCTGTCACATATGATAATAAGCCTGGACTGCTGTTGTAGAGATGGGACGACCGACTCAGTCTCACAAACCGGTCGGACCGGGTGGTCTCTCTTTTAAGAACCGGTCGTTTGACTCTCCGGTTCAGCAGATATAAAACAAATCTGATGACATTTGATTTGACTGCATTAAATTGTCATATTCATCACTAAAGAAAAACAAAAAACAAACGAAATAGAAATATCCACCACTACATTAACAAATTACACTGCATTAAAACCTGGATTAAAACCATCTCTTCAGAGGCCAGTAGAGGCACTAGTGGAATAGGAGACTCATGTTAAACACCATAGAACAAGACAGACTTCCTGCTGCCGAGCCCTTAAGCATTTGCAGCCACGAAAGTCGGCGAAAGGAAAATTATATATTTGAATAAAAACCGACTCATTTGCTGCCGACTCTGAATTCCATGACTCAGTGAATTAACTCGGTTCAAAGATCTGACTCTTCGGTCAGACTGTCATCTCTATGCTGTTGCCTTAAGACACTTTTTGACCTTGCATTGTGGGTTAAATGCAAATTGGCATGCAAATGTACTGGCCAGCAAAATACATTTGCAAGCTTGCACATGGAGAACCTATTTCCTTTTTTTTTTTCTTTTTTTTTTTAGTTTTGCTTATACCAGATTCTACCTTATCGTAATGTTAAGCTGCATGAGACACTAGCTGTGTTCCAATTCAGGAGCCGCATCCTTCAGAGGCTGCATTAAAAGACCACATGTGTCACAGCGGCTGTGATTAGGCTGTCCCCTCTCAAAGACTCTTTCAAATGCAGCCCATAATTGCAGCCTCATTTTCCCGGATTCAGACGATCCAACTGATGGATCTTTCATGGCACAGTCTATCCCAGGAGTCATTGCACGGCGGTGACGATTGGATTTTAATTAAGATGGCAACAAGTGGATCAGCAGCGGCAGATGCGGCATAAATACACTTTCTCAGCCTGAAATTTATCATGAAGCATCTCCTCCATCAGAATATAAGGTAAAAGACGTTAGTTACCTCTTCTATGCTCTTTTCTGTCAACCAAAACTGGTTGCCAGGCGACGGGAGCGGCAAAGGTGACTCTTAACACAAAATCTTCCGTAGACCAGACAGTCTCATTTGGAGACCACTTGGTTCGGCCTTCACAGTCTTCACAGGACAGATGTAGACCGAAAAGCCCACATACTAGGAAAGATGTGGCTGCTTAATTTGAACTCAGCTAATGTCATCAGTCAATAAATGAATTATGAATAAATACAGTATTTTGATTTACATTGAGCTGTAACAAAACAAATCAGTTTAAACACTCTTTATGTTCAGTCATTTTTCAGGGGCTTAAACCCAGAATGTTTTGAGTGTAGCCCCTAATATAATGTCATTGTTATGAAGCAGAAAAAAAACTGAAGGAAAGGTAAAAAGTTAAGCTATGGAGGATGATCCACATGCTCTAACTCTGCATCAAATAATGCATCTTGTTCAGAGCTCCAAAGCTTCAAACTACAACGCTCTACATACTTCTCTAGTGTCAGGTATGCATAGTGTCTTTTCACTGCAGCCACATTCTTTTTGTGCCTATGGGATTAAACCTAAATCAAAAAGAATTGAATCAGAATGAATTACTTTTAAATGTGACCAACAGGAATTGAACCCTGGTTGCTTGCTTATCAGGCTTTTTATATCGGCAGACATGCACGTACCTCAGAGTTTACATAATCAGAGTTGATTGAAGGGATTCTGAACAGCTGTTCTGGAAATGAAAACTCAGAGTTGCCCATCTCAGCATTGGTAAACTCAGAGTTCAGGGTTAGGTTGAGAGTTCGGGGTTAGGTTGAGAGTTCGGGGTTAGGTAGAGAGTTCAAGGATAGGTTAAGAGTTCAGGGTTAGGTTGAGAGTTCAGGGTTATGTTGAGAGTTCAGGGTTAGGTTGAGAGAGAGTTTGTTAAACCTGCTTTTTGGAATACAGTCAAGGATACTGCTGCTCATGACTTGTGCGTCAACATTGTCATTTTACCTAGGTGTTTTTGTAATTTTCAATTTTAAAAATATAAAATTGTGTATATATTTACATTAATCCTAAAACACATTCTATTTCCAAATTAAACCAAGTAGTTTTGTTGCAAAAGTAACCGAAAAACTGTAAACCTAAGATAGAAGATTATCTAAAAGAGGCTGTATACATCTCGTCTCAGACACGTCCAAATCGGACGGTATTGAGGGCATCACAGAACGAAGCATAGGGCTGCTGACCAACCTGCAGACTTCCACAATTTGGCAGTGAGAATGCATTGCTCCAGCAAGGCCAGAGTCGGGGAAATGTATATAAATCAAGCGCTGTATGGTAAGAAGCATACAAACATCTAAAAAGAGTTTGCAGGAAACTCGTTGTGAAATAGGATAAAACACTGGTCCTATCGGATGCTCAATTGAAAATGCTTACAGAGTTGTTGACCCTGCAAATGAAATATATGACGTAATACATGAAACCATACAAGCAGATTACAACATGCAGAGATGGGCTGTGATGGTGTAGCATTACCCATTGGGAACAAGGGTTGCTGTTTTTCTATTTGACGATAAAAATTGTTCTAACTCACTCTTCAACTGCAAAGGTCGAAACCCCAAATATTCTCCTCTCTAATCAGCTGCAGTCATCTCTGTGGGAAAACCACCTCAATGGTGTTCCACTTTACAGGCACTGTGTCAAACAGGGCCTATGCTAGATAAACAGATGTGATTGGCCCGATAGATCTCAGGTTGCTGGAGATCCGTTGAAAGCGTACACATCTTCCAGAGATAATAAAGTCTGAGCTGGCAGATTCTTTTGTATATGATGAGGACCAGACAAAGAAGTGGCTCAGTCTTTGGTGTTTCATTGTCATTCTTTTCATACAATCAAAGCAATAACTTGGCCTCTATTATCACCTCCAGTCATTGACAAAAAAAAGGCAGTTTTGATTTGAAACACATTCACCTCTCTTTATCATGAATGGTGGCAATTATGAAAAAGAACACCCCATTTGTGATTTCTTTGAATCACAAACATGATGGTTTCTACTTCTACTTGGGCTATGATTGCAGGATTTGGCCAGACCGGAAGATCCATTCCATTTTATTAGATCAAGAAAAGAACCGTGCTGAGTCTCTTTTGCTTTAGACCCT
Organism: Chelidonichthys spinosus; assembly: GCA_029853015.1. Classification (NCBI taxonomy): domain Eukaryota; kingdom Metazoa; phylum Chordata; class Actinopteri; order Perciformes; family Triglidae; genus Chelidonichthys; species Chelidonichthys spinosus. The sequence continues at coordinate 1,251,507 of CM056826.1, forward strand.
AATTAGAACATTATGGAAATGAAGGAGCTGCTATTAAGAGGGCTATGTAACATACCTGGGTTTGGTGTCTGTTCGTCTTTGAATATCTGGGTGTCCTATGGCAGGAATAATGGTGAGCTTAATTGCGGCAGACAAACTCGGACCATGAGAGATAATGATTTCATCACTCTCTTTCAACGCTTTGATGGCTGATATGTAATTGAATTGTAATTACACTCAGTTTCAGAACAGCTGTATAACGTAATGATTTTCATTTACATCTTGTCAGCGAATCACTACAGCTGACACCAAAACTGTAGATACATTCCATTTTGAACCAACAAATGACCTATTGCCTGATCGCAACTGCCTAAATCAGGATTAGATGATGACAACCAGACAACCCTCCCCCAACAACCCTGATTTGGACATATGTGATGTGATAGGTCGGCTTTCAGCATTAGTAACACCAGTTGTGTCCAATTTATTTTGTTTTCATATTATATAGTGTGCTGTTTGTTGCTGTTCAAAATATGCCACTCTACTCCCAGTAGACCAGTGAAAAAAAATGGAGGATAGTAGGATATATTGCTACCTTCTTGTTCAAAGTAAACTTGCATATAACTTACCTCCTGCATGAAGCAAATTGGGACCAGATCACTTGTGCTGTTCTAAATGTCCAGTGTCTGTAAAAGCACATGAACTGAATGGGCTCAAGATTGAATCCTCTTCTAAAGGGCAAGTCTATTTACCCAAGACAGTCCCACTCACCACCAAAACCCCAAATTGTCAAAAACTGGGCTACAAAGTGTAGTGGGACTGTTGCCTCACAGGGAGTGGGTCCTGGGTTCGATTCCTGGTTCGGGTTTGGGATTTGCATGTTCTCCTCATGTGAGTGTGGGTTCTCTCCAGGTTCTCCAGCTTCCACCCACAGTCCAAACACATACAGGATAGGGATAGGTTTCCAAATAGGTAACAAGATAGGTGACTCCAAATGTCCCGTAGGTGTGAATGTGAGTGTAAATGGTTGTCTGTCTGTACATGTCTCCCTGTGATAGACTGGTTACCTGTCTGTCTCTACATGTCAGCCCTGTGACAGACTGGTTACCTGTCTGTCTCTACATGTCCTCCCTGTGATAGACTGGTAACCTGTCTGTCTCTACATGTCAGCCCTGTGATAGACTGGTTACCTGTCTGTCTCTACATGTCTCCCTGTGATAGACTGGTTACCTGTCTGTCTCTACATGTCTCCCTGTGATAGACTGGTTACCTGTCTGTCTCTACATGTCAGCCCTGTGACAGACTGGTTACCTGTCTGTCTCTACATGTCCTCCCTGTGATAGACTGGTTACCTGTCTGTCTCTACATGTCTCCCTGTGATAGACTGGTTACCTGTCTGTCTCTACATGTCTCCCTGTGATAGACTGGTTACCTGTCTGTCTCTACATGTCAGCCCTGTTATGGACTGGTTACCTGTCTGTCTCTACACGTCTCCCTGTGATGGACTGATTACCTGTCTGTCTCTACATGTCAGCCCTGTGATAGACTGGTTACCTGTCTGTCTCTACATGTCTCCCTGTGATAGACTGGTTACCTGTCTGTCTCTACATGTCTCCCTGTGATAGACTGGTTACCTGTCTGTCTCTACATGTCAGCCCTGTTATGGACTGGTTACCTGTCTGTCTCTACACGTCTCCCTGTGATGGACTGATTACCTGTCTGTCTCTACATGTCAGCCCTGTGATAGACTGGTTACCTGTCTGTCTCTACATGTCGGCCCTGTGATAGACTGGTTACCTGTCTGTCTCTACATGTCGGCCCTGTGATAGACTGGTTACCTGTCTGTCTCTACATGTCAGCCCTGTGATAGACTGGTTACCTGTCTGTCTCTACATGTCTCCCTGTGATAGACTGGTTACCTGTCTGTCTCTACATGTCAGCCCTGTGATAGACTGGTTACCTGTCTGTCTCTACATGTCAGCCCTGTGATAGACTGGTTACCTGTCTGTCTCTACATGTCAGCCCTGTGATAGACTGGTTACCTGTCTGTCTCTACATGTCTCCCTGTGATAGACTGGTTACCTGTCTGTCTCTACACGTCAGCCCTGTGATAGACTGGTTACCTGTCTGTCTCTACATGTCGGCCCTGTGATAGACTGGTTACCTGTCTGTCTCTACATGTCGGCCCTGTGATAGACTAGTTACTTGTCTGTCTCTACGTGTCAGCCCTGTGTTAGACTAGTTACCTGTCTGTCTCTACATTTCAGCCCCGTGATAGACAGGTTACCTGTCCAGGGTGTACCCTGCCTTCACCCAATGTCAGCTGGGATAGGCTGGTCGATTTACACAACATTCTTGATTATGTTTTGGCAACATTAACTTATGTTTAGGAAAAGATCTTGGTTTGGGTTAAATGTAAAAAGTGGTTGTTACAGGATTCAGATTGTATATGATTGAATGCCTCCCAAAGGCTTTTAACGCCACAAACAGTGCTGACAGCTGAGCGGGAACCAGAGGTTGGGTGCTATACTTCTGTGATGACGCAATTGGTAAGCACAGTTAAACAACATAATGTGAGTGTTGAATCATGATGCTAACCAGGCGTGTGTTTGTATTTCTTCGTAGGCTCAAGTGTGTGGTTGTGAGATCGTCTCGAAATCCTTTTAACAGTTCAGTAAGGATCCATCCATCCATCCATTTTCTTCCGCTTATCCGGGACCGGGTCGCGGGGGCAGCTGCCTGAGCAGGGACGCCCAGACTTCCCTCTCCTCGGACACTTCCCCTAGCTCCTCCGGGAGGACCCCAAGGCGTTCCCAGGCCAGCCGGGTTACATAGTCACTCCAGCGTGTCCTGGGTCTTCCTCGGGGTCTCCTCCCGGTGGGGCATGCCTGGAACACCTCCCGAGGGAGGCGTCCAGGGGGCATCCAATGCAGATGCCCGAGCCACCTCAACTGTAAGGATGTATTATGAAATTGTTTTATTTACAATTGGTTTTATTTTATGTTTCCACAGTCATTCTTTTGCTATTACTTTGTTTAAAAAAAACATCAACAGAAATAGCAGATCTATAATCACACAACTGTGATGCTTTGCTTGTTAATAACTAACTTGCTCATCTTTTAACATTTTCATTTTTAATATCATTAATATTTTTGTTAGAGTTGGAAACTTTTGTATCTGTATATTCACTTTTTTAAATTTAATTTAATATGTGTTATTTTAAATGTGTATGAACATTACTAATCATCTTTTTGCACATGTTGTGTAAAAATGTTGGACTACAAAGAGTGCTACAGAGAGTCAGCATTTCACCATCAGATCATGGGTGAGTTTTGTGAATTGTGTACTAATTAGAATTTTTTAAAAACTAGAGATTTTCGCCCTGAATTATTCACAATGTTTAGATTGTTTGCCGCAGAGCAGACTTAATCAAATAACTGACGTGCTGTCAAATGGTTGGCATAATCATCTTCCCTCCCCATTCAAAATTTTACACACATTTTAACAAAGCTGACATGTAGAAATTCCATAAATGAAAAGGTAATTCTAAAGCACTCCGCTAAACAGAAAGTATGCTAACAGATAGCGTGCTTACTACCTTGTACTCAATATACTTACCCTTGAACATATGTCGATCTCCTGTGCTTTATACTACTTGCAACATGACAAATTCGCGATGAGGAACTTACTCATGTTACTTCTTCACTACGGATTTATCACATTTTTTTTCAATATGACCGCTGCAACGCCTTTCCCGGATTTTTTTCTGCCTGCGCCTAGGGAGCCGGCCATTCCATTCAAGGTTTGGGAACAAATATTCAACAACTACTGCTTGGTCATCGACGTGGAAGGACAAAAATGGACTGAAGCAAGACAACGTGCCCTTTTGCTTCACTGTTTAGGAACAGAGGGACAAAGAATTTTCTACACATTGGTGGAGACTGGTGCTACATTAGCAACTGCGCTAACTGCCCTGCATGGCTACTTCACGCCAAAGGTAAACGTGGTCGTGGAACGACACTCGTTTAGAAAACGAGCACAGCTATCTGTGACTGCTTTGCGAAGGCTAGCTGCTACTTGTGAATTCGCTAACTGTGATGACATGATACGTGACCAGCTAGTGGAACATGTTGCAAATCCACGTATTAGAGAAAGACTGTTGCTAAAAGAACAGTTAACACTGGAGCAGGCTACTACTATTGCTAGTCAGATGGAGTCGACTGGAGAACAAGCAAAGTGCATGACGACGAGCGTTAAAAGCAGCTTGCCTGTGCATGCAGTTCAAGTTCAATGAATAGGGAAAAGTATTTGGCCATACGGAAATGCACGTCCTGCGGTCAAAGTGATATGTAAAACCTGCAACAAGAAGGGACATTTTGCACGCGTGTGTAGGTCTGCTGCACAGACTCATAGCGTGCGTCAGGTGGAAATACCTGAATACACTCTTCTATTGCTACAGCAGCCAGAGTCACCAGCAAAGCTTCACTGCACCGTGGAGATTCGTGCTGGGACATTGCAAAGCACGGTTAAACTTACAGTGGATACGGGAGCCTCAGTATCAGTTTTGCCAAAGTGCATAATGGAGGAATACTTCAAGGGAGTGCCCCTACAGCCGCCTGCAGCCCGTCTTGTGACATACTCCCAAACTCCAATCAAAGTGCTGGGATGCATGCCTGCTACAGTGGTGAGGAACAGTGAGTACTGTAAAGTGAACTTTTATGTAACAGAGACTGGAACGCCACTGATGGGCATGGATTTGATAACTGCACTTAAGCTGCGTATTGAAGGTGGCAAAGTGCTTTCTGCCTCACCTGCCTGCAACATTCCTGCCTCCAGCCCAGTCATGCAGCTTTCCAAAGCCGAAGCGCAAGCTCCAACAGTGGGTTGTGTAAAAGGTTTCATGCATAAAGTCAAGGTCTCTGAATCTGCCATACCTGTTCGCCAAAAGCTACGACGTATGCCCTTTGCTGTCAGATCTGCAGTGTCTGATGAATTGAACAGATTGCTCTCTGCTGGGGTGATTGAGCGGATTGATGCATCACCCTGGGTTTCACCCATCATCGTGAAACAGAAGAAAACAGGTGGCATAAGAATGTGTCGACATCAGAGAACCAATATAAAGCCATAATGGTGGACAGTCATCCTCTACCACATATGGAGAAACTGCTATCTACCCTTGCCGGCTCAATCATGTTTTCCACAATTGACCTTGAGAGTGCCTATCATCAACTTCTTCTGCATCCAGATAGTAGGGACTTGACGGCATTTATAACCCATGAAGGCCTTTTCCGATTCTGCCGTGTGCCTTATAGTTTAGCTTCAGCCCCATCAGCTTTCCAGAAGATGTCTGTCATCCTGCAAGGTGTTCCAAACGTCAACAATTACCTGGATGACATCATATGCTTCGGACACACCCAAGCGCTGCATAACACTGCACTTCACGAAGTGTTACAGCGGCTTACCAATGCAGGTCTGCGTCTCAATGACAAAAAGTGCCAGTTCAGGCAGTCCAGTCTGAGCTTTCTGGGTCACTTAGTGACTGCACAAGGAATCGAGCCGGATACAGAACATGTTCAAGCGATTGCACAAGCGCCTCCACCACACGATGGATGCTTTCATGGTACAACAGATTCATACCCAATTATGCAACCGTGGTTGAGCCACTGCGTGCCATCCTGCGCAGTGACTCAGACTTCAAATGGACTGATGCGGCTGACAAGTGTTTCAGGGAGTTGAAACAGCTGTTGGTGGACAGCCCAGCATTAGCCTTGTATGATCCTGCCCTGCCCAGCATCGTCTCTATAGATGCCTCTGACTATGGCGTAGGCGCTGTCTTCACGCAGATTCATCCTGACAACATTGAACGCACAGTCGCATTTGCTTCAAGAACATTAACACAAGCCGGAAGAAAATATGCAACAGTTGAAAAAGAGGCATTTGGGCAGTCGAGAAGTGGAGAACATACCTGTGGGGGCACAGATTCACTCTGCGTACGGATCACCAGGCCCTCCCTTCTCTTCTATCAACTAAAGGTGCTGATAGAGCTGGAATGCGCATCGTAAGATGGTCAGCCCGACTGCTGTGCTTCAACTATGATGTAGTGTACCGTGCTGGCACACAAAACCAAACGCCGGACTGCTTGTATCGATTCCCATTGCCTACTGATCCGGCATACGAATCAGAGACTGAGCCCGAGTTGGTTGCATTGCTCTCCACAGCACAATCTGCAATTACACCGTCTGAGTTCGAATCTGCCTCGGCATCGTGCACAGAGCTCTCTGCTCTGCGCATACAGATTAGAAAAAGATGGCCTGCTTCTCAAAAATCAGTGACTACTGAACTGCAACCGTACTTCAAAATGCGCAACAAACTGAGTGTATACGGAGACTTAGTGTTCTGCGGGTCTCGCTTAGTGGTGCCTATTACCTTAAGGAAAACACTAGTTGTGCTGGCACATGAGAACCACCAGGGCATAGTACGAACCAAACAACGCCTGCGCGAGTTGCATTGGTTCCCAGGAATGGACACCCTCGCTCAGTCTTACATCTCAGCTTGCACGCTATGCCAAAGCCTGGATCGCACGGCAAAGACTTTCGCTCCACCACTATAGCCAGTACCGTTGCCTGCAGCACCATGGACCAAGCTTCGTCTAGACATATTAGGACTGTTCGAGACAGCTCCATGGAACTGTAGGTATGCCATTTTTCTTACTGACTACTATTCCAAATGGCGGGAAGTGGCCTTTACAGCATCAATTACCAGCGAGGTCATGATTGGCTTCCTCACTAATATTTTCAGTCGTTATGACAACCTTGAATGTGTAGTGACAGACAATGGGCCTCAATTGATTTCCACTGCACTTTCCACATTTCTTAAAGATCGTAACATACAATAAATCAAGGTGTCTGTGTATCATCCAGCATCTAATGGAGCTGTGGAAAGATTTAATCAAGTCTTGAAGAGCTGTGTGCAAGCTGCCATCGTACACGCTGCACCATGGAAAGAAACAATGACTGCTTTCCTACAGACTCACCGTGCAACCCCACATTCAATGGCGAATGTGTCACCATTCGAACTGATGTTTGGTTGCAAGATGAGAACCAAACTTGCTGTTATGCCATTGCCAAACTGCGAACACAGTGATGCTGAGGTACGCCAGCGGGTTTCCAACCACCAGACTCAGATAAAGACATACTGTGACAAGAAGAGGGGAGTGCGAGCACCTGCTCTCAAAGTAGGTGACAAAGTAAGAGTGAAGAAGCAGACTCATGTGCACAAAGGACATCCTAGATTCACAAAGCCAGTAGAAATCCAAAAGCAAGTGGGTCCCTGCACATACGGACTTTCTGATGGGAAACTGTGGCATTCCTCTCACCTCACTCGTGTACCGGATGCAGCCATGATACCTGCAGACCAGCGCACTCAAGCAATTGATGCAGCAGTAATGCCTACAGAGCAGCCACTGGCTGTAACATGGTTAAACTGGTTAAAAGACTATGATACATGAGATGCAAGAAAAAAGGACTCTGCCATATCCTTTTAAGTCATGTTCTGAGCTTAAAAATTCTTGTTTAATGTGTTTGATAAATACAGTAATTATTATTGTTGCATTTCACTAGTATGATCTGATACTAGCCATGTTATTATTTCTTATTTCTATCACTTGGTTTAAAGGTCTTATGCTTACAGCTTAACATGAGGATAATTGAATTACTTCAGAGGTTCTTACAGAGAGAGGTAATTGTTTTACGTTGTGGGGGGATGTTGTGTTCACTACTTGATTACACCACTAGGTGTCACTCTACAGTTTGATATTGTGTTGTAGTACTAGAAGGGAAATAGAAGAAGATGCGTGTCGATCGTCAAGGAAGCTAGACCTACGTTATTGTGCTGCGTGCTTACTACCTTGTACTCAATATACTTACCCTTGAACATATGTCGGTCTCCTGTGCTTTATACTACTTGCAAAATAACAATATGTAATGAAAATTGCTTACATGTAGCTTAGCTGCAGTCTAAGTGCTAAGTGACAGTAACGTCTAGACATCATTAGTATGATTTGTATCCTTGGGGAGGCTGAACTCATTCTTGTAGTATTTGTGTTTTGTAGTCAGCAGATGGTCCAGACCTCACTGGCACTCCAGTGGCTCTCCTGACAGTCGTCACGGATGACACTACGGATGCGGCCCTCTTCAGCCCTGAGAGCATCTCTATTGTCGTGGAGGATGAAATACTTGTGAGTGGTCCCACAAATCTGGCTGAGTCATTTCTACTACTCTTTGGGTACGTCTATGCACTCGACCTACAGTACCCGAAGAATCTCGAGCTGACATTCACATTTATCCAAAAAGTCGTGATGTCTTGAGGACAACACACAACTGAAAGGGCATCTACTGACACTGAAGAATGATTTGTTCATTCAATGATTGAATCACTCAGAATGGACTATTTGTTGAGCTGAGTATTTGAGTTGATCTGAAGTCCCCCCCCCCCTTTTACAAATGTAATAATTTGCCTCTTCTACCTCAAATTGAATACATTGATTGCTAATACCTACCTTGATGCACTACCTTGATGTTGCCAGTTGAAGTATGGCACAGTAGAAACCAGTACTTTATATGAATGTTTTATTTAAAAAAGTGAGTTGCCGCTTTCAAGGTACAGTAAGTGCCAAAACGTTTTTAAACAGTGTTAAATGGCTCCACATTCTAATGGATGGATGGATTATACTTAGGATTCATGATCAAATTCTATAAGATTATGTGAGTTTTCTCATCATAACGTTTACTGAATAATGTGAAGATGGAGAGCCAACATACTGAATCTACCCTCTGTAGCAATGACCACTATCAGAATATGGAACTATTAACACTTAATGTACTTTGAAACACATTTTGTTTTGCTGGAGTCATTTCCTTTTGCTTTAATTTATGACAAGCATTTTGTTTTGACTGAGCTCAACAGTAATCTGTGATAGCGAGCTGTCAATCACAAGGTAGCCCAAAATGGAACTTGTCTAGGTGATTTCAAGATGAATCAATGCAGAACGCATGGAACGCAGACTGGTTAAAAGACTATGATACATGAGACGCAAGAAAAAAGGACTCTGCCATATCCTTTTAAGTCATGTTCTGAGCTTTAAAATTCTTGTTTAATGTGTTTGATAAATACAGTAATTATTATTGTTGCATTTCACGAGTACGATCTGATACTAGCCATGTTATTATTTCTCATTTCTATCACTTGGTTTAAAGGTCTTAACATGAGGATAATTGAATTACTTCAGAGGTTCTTACAGAGAGAGGTAATTGTTTTACGTTGTGGGGGGATGTTGTGTTCACTACTTGATTACACCACTAGGTGTCACTCTACGTTTGATATTGTGTTTAGTACTAGAAGGGAAATAGAAGAAGATGCGTGTGATCGTCAAGGAAGCTAGACCTACGTTATTGTGCTGCGTGCTTACTACCTTTACTCAATATACTTACCCTTGAACATATGTCGGTCTCCTGTGCTTTATACTACTTGCAAAATAACAATATGTAATGAAAATTGTTACATGTAGCTTAGCTGCAGTCTAAGTGCTAAGTGAAGTAACGTCTAGACATCATTAGTATGATTTGTATCCTTGGGGAGGCTGAACTCATTCTTGTAGTTTTGTGTTTTGTAGTCAGCAGATGGTCCAGACCTCACTGGCACTCCAGTGGCTCTCCTGACAGTCGTCACGGATGACACTAGGATGCGGCCCTCTTCAGCCCTGAGAGCATCTCTATTGTTGTGGAGGATGAAATACTTGTGAGTGGTCCCACAAATCTGGCTGAGTCATTTCTCCTACTCTTTGGGTACGTCTATGCACTCGACCTACAGTACCCGAAGAATCTCGAGCTTACATTCACATTTATCCAAAAAGTCGTGATGTCTTGAGGACAACACACAACTGAAAGGGCTCTACTGACACTGAAGAATGATTTGTTCATTCAATGATTGAATCACTCAGAATGGACTATTTGTTGAGCTGAGTATTTGATTGATCTGAAGTTTCCCCCCCCCCCTCTTTACAAATGTAATAATTTGCCTCTTCTACCTCAAATTGAATACATTGATTGCTAATACTTACCTTGATGCACTACCTTGATGTTGCCAGTTGAAGTATGGCACAGTAGAAACCAGTACTTTATATGAATGTTTTATTTAAAAAAGTGAGTTGCCGCTTTCAAGGTACAGTAAGTGCCAAAACGTTTTTAAACAGTGTTAAATGGCTCCACATTCTAATGGATGGATGGATTATACTTAGGATTCATGATCAAATTCTATAAGATTATGTGAGTTTTCTCATCATAACGTTTACTGAATAATGTGAGATGGAGAGCCAACATACTGAATCTACCCTCTGTAGCAATGACCACTATCAGAATATGGAACTATTAACACTTAATGTACTTTGAAACACATTTTGTTTTGCTGGAGTCATTTCCTTTTGCTTTAATTTATGACAAGCATTTTGTTTTGACTGAGCTCAACAGTAATCTGTGATAGCGAGCTGTCAATCACAAGGTAGCCCAAAATGGAACTTGTCTAGGTGATTTCAAGATGAATCAATGCAGAACGCATGGAACGCAGACTGGTTAAAAGACTATGATACATGAGACGCAAGAAAAAAGGACTCTGCCATATCCTTTTAAGTCATGTTCTGAGCTTTAAAATTCTTGTTTAATGTGTTTGATAAATACAGTAATTATTATTGTTGCATTTCACGAGTACGATCTGATACTAGCCATGTTATTATTTCTCATTTCTATCACTTGGTTTAAAGGTCTTAACATGAGGATAATTGAATTACTTCAGAGGTTCTTACAGAGAGAGGTAATTGTTTTACGTTGTGGGGGGATGTTGTGTTCACTACTTGATTACACCACTAGGTGTCACTCTACAGTTTGATATTGTGTTGTAGTACTAGAAGGGAAATAGAAGAAGATGCGTGTCGATCGTCAAGGAAGCTAGACCTACGTTATTGTGCTGCGTGCTTACTACCTTGTACTCAATATACTTACCCTTGAACATATGTCGGTCTCCTGTGCTTTATACTACTTGCAAAATAACAATATGTAATGAAAATTGCTTACATGTAGCTTAGCTGCAGTCTAAGTGCTAAGTGACAGTAACGTCTAGACATCATTAGTATGATTTGTATCCTTGGGGAGGCTGAACTCATTCTTGTAGTATTTGTGTTTTGTAGTCAGCAGATGGTCCAGACCTCACTGGCACTCCAGTGGCTCTCCTGACAGTCGTCACGGATGACACTATGGATGCGGCCCTCTTCAGCCCTGAGAGCATCTCTATTGTTGTGGAGGATGAAATACTTGTGAGTGGTCCCACAAATCTGGCTGAGTCATTTCTCCTACTCTTTGGGTACGTCTATGCACTCGACCTACAGTACCCGAAGAATCTCGAGCTTACATTCACATTTATCCAAAAAGTCGTGATGTCTTGAGGACAACACACAACTGAAAGGGCATCTACTGACACTGAAGAATGATTTGTTCATTCAATGATTGAATCACTCAGAATGGACTATTTGTTGAGCTGAGTATTTGAGTTGATCTGAAGTTTCCCACCCCCCCCTCTTTACAAATGTAATAATTTGCCTCTTCTACCTCAAATTGAATACATTGATTGCTAATACTTACCTTGATGCACTACCTTGATGTTGCCAGTTGAAGTATGGCACAGTAGAAACCAGTACTTTATATGAATGTTTTATTTAAAAAAGTGAGTTGCCGCTTTCAAGGTACAGTAAGTGCCAAAACGTTTTTAAACAGTGTTAAATGGCTCCACATTCTAATGGATGGATGGATTATACTTAGGATTCATGATCAAATTCTATAAGATTATGTGAGTTTTCTCATCATAACGTTTACTGAATAATGTGAGATGGAGAGCCAACATACTGAATCTACCCTCTGTAGCAATGACCACTATCAGAATATGGAACTATTAACACTTAATGTACTTTGAAACACATTTTGTTTTGCTGGAGTCATTTCCTTTTGCTTTAATTTATGACAAGCATTTTGTTTTGACTGAGCTCAACAGTAATCTGTGATAGCGAGCTGTCAATCACAAGGTAGCCCAAAATGGAACTTGTCTAGGTGATTTCAAGATGAATCAATGCAGAACGCATGGAACGCAGACTGGTTAAAAGACTATGATACATGAGACGCAAGAAAAAAGGACTCTGCCATATCCTTTTAAGTCATGTTCTGAGCTTTAAAATTCTTGTTTAATGTGTTTGATAAATACAGTAATTATTATTGTTGCATTTCACGAGTACGATCTGATACTAGCCATGTTATTATTTCTCATTTCTATCACTTGGTTTAAAGGTCTTAACATGAGGATAATTGAATTACTTCAGAGGTTCTTACAGAGAGAGGTAATTGTTTTACGTTGTGGGGGGATGTTGTGTTCACTACTTGATTACACCACTAGGTGTCACTCTACAGTTTGATATTGTGTTGTAGTACTAGAAGGGAAATAGAAGAAGATGCGTGTCGATCGTCAAGGAAGCTAGACCTACGTTATTGTGCTGCGTGCTTACTACCTTGTACTCAATATACTTACCCTTGAACATATGTCGGTCTCCTGTGCTTTATACTACTTGCAAAATAACAATATGTAATGAAAATTGCTTACATGTAGCTTAGCTGCAGTCTAAGTGCTAAGTGACAGTAACGTCTAGACATCATTAGTATGATTTGTATCCTTGGGGAGGCTGAACTCATTCTTGTAGTATTTGTGTTTTGTAGTCAGCAGATGGTCCAGACCTCACTGGCACTCCAGTGGCTCTCCTGACAGTCGTCACGGATGACACTACGGATGCGGCCCTCTTCAGCCCTGAGAGCATCTCTATTGTCGTGGAGGATGAAATACTTGTGAGTGGTCCCACAAATCTGGCTGAGTCATTTCTCCTACTCTTTGGGTACGTCTATGCACTCGACCTACAGTACCCGAAGAATCTCGAGCTTACATTCACATTTATCCAAAAAGTCGTGATGTCTTGAGGACAACACACAACTGAAAGGGCATCTACTGACACTGAAGAATGATTTGTTCATTCAATGATTGAATCACTCAGAATGGACTATTTGTTGAGCTGAGTATTTGAGTTGATCTGAAGTTTCCCACCCCCCCCCTCTTTACAAATGTAATAATTTGCCTCTTCTACCTCAAATTGAATACATTGATTGCTAATACTTACCTTGATGCACTACCTTGATGTTGCCAGTTGAAGTATGGCACAGTAGAAACCAGTACTTTATATGAATGTTTTATTTAAAAAAGTGAGTTGCCGCTTTCAAGGTACAGTAAGTGCCAAAACGTTTTTAAACAGTGTTAAATGGCTCCACATTCTAATGGATGGATGGATTATACTTAGGATTCATGATCAAATTCAATAAGATTATGTGAGTTTTCTCATCATAACGTTTACTGAATAATGTGAGATGGAGAGCCAAAATACTGAATCTACCCTCTGTAGCAATGACCACTATCAGAATATGGAACTATTAACACTTAATGTACTTTAAAACACATTTTGTTTTGCTGGAGTAATTTCCTTTTGTTTTAATTTATGACAAGCACTTTGTTTTGACTGAGCTCTTTTGATTCGTACCTTTTAAAAAGCACATATATCTTTGAAGAAATAGAGTTGTTAAATTGTGGTGTCACTTTCATGTTTTCTTATTATTAACTGATTATAATTGTGTAGTGGGCCGACATCAGTATTTCAGTTTATAATTAATTTGGAGTGCATGTCCCCCAGATTTTGAGTTGAAGAATATTGAAAATTTTGAGTGTATATCCCACATTGTCAGGACTCAGAAAAAGGAGAGGACTCAGATGCAGATGGGAACGGGTTGACGGGCTTTAATTCTGCAATTTCTTGGCCCCACGCAGAATGAGTGTACAAAAGAAGGACGAAGACTACAAAAACAAAAGGCCAACCAGAACACAATGAAAACAAAACTTTGATACATACTCTACAAAATTACGAAAAGTCACTCAAGAGGAGGATCAAGGGGAAAGACTACAAAACGTATCTACCCTTAACTACTCTTGAAGAAAACTAACTATGAAAAATACAACAAAAATTCGCTCACATGGTAGATCAAGAAAAAAGGCTACAAATTTAACTTCACTTTCTGAATTATAAAGAGTATAAACAAAAGGCGTTCCACGGGGAGGAAAAACAACAAATTATCTAGACTTCAAACTTAAACACACTGACCAAAAAAAAACTTTACCAAAACAAACTCACTCTTCTTCAGAGGAACAAAGAATTCAAGAATAACCACGTGCACATGGCTCATGAACAAGACTATGGAATGGCGCTGGAGGTTTGACAGGACGAAATACTCTGGTAACAAGACAAGGGAAGACACAGACTATATACACATCAGGGAAGGGAGCACAGGTGAGAACAATCAGAGATTAGGGATGACATCAGACCGGAGACACATGAGGAAGGGCAAGTGACCTGAAACGAGGGGAGAGTTACTTCTCAAAATAAAACATGAAATTTCACAAGACAAAAAACCCAAGACAGGACTGCCTTCACCGCGGTGTGACACATTATATGAGTTGAACATTTTTAGTGAATTACTCCCTAATTATATATTGAGGAATATCAATATTTATAAGATAACATTGAGATAATTTAAGGCAACTGCAAATGTCAATTATATTATGTAAACTTAAAACACTTAAAAACATCACTAAAATATTTTTGTGTAATCTGTAACAAAATAATAATTTTTGAGTTGTGTGAATTTATTAGGGTTTACAGTGAACTGCATTGGTAGAGTGGTAGCAACAGTAATCTGTGATAGCGAGCTGTCAATCACAAGGTAGCCCAAAATGGAACTTGTCTAGGTGATTTCAAGATGAATCAATGCAGAACGCATGGAATAACAAACATAATTACTCTGGTTCTTCTGCTTCGATCTTGATCTCAGATGGTGCAACGCTAAATTGAAGTACTTTTAAGTTGTCTGGGTGAAACATTAGCAAATGAATATGAGCCTGGAATGGACTTCGACTTGTCTCTGACAAACAGTTACTCTCTCAGAAGTGTTGGACGGAGCTTCTGTCTGTCAAGCCTGTCAAGTGTTTTAAACAGGGTGTGCAAAATCTAAACTTTTAACCTTTCCAAGCGGGGCATTCAGTTGATAAGGTAGAAGAGGGATGTCATTCTTTTTCTCTAGCATGTATCAATCTCCTTCCTTTTTTTGTTGTGTGTTGGACACGGTGCTGAAATATTTTGTCATACCTTGAACCATAAAGAGTATATTTTGGCCTTTTCCCACAATTTCTCCATCCATTCCATTCATCCCCTTCTGCTTATTCTTTCTACTCAGAAATTCTTCTTTTTCATCTTTGTGTCATGTTCCTGCTCCTTTTTCCTTCACTCTCACACTCTTTTCCCTCAACTCTCCTCTCCTGACGATATAGATTCATTACAGTTTGATGATATCAGATGATTGCTCTCTCCCAGCTGGAACAATAGGTTTGTACCCTCGCTTCCAATTCCCCCGGGCCCTGACCGACTCAGCTGTATGACGGCTGCTTCCCCTATCCCTGCTTCTTTTATGAACATCCTTTCCCCCATCTGTCATTACACATTTAATTATTTTTCTCTTCTTTATTCTGGTGATGTGCAAATTATGAAACCAATAATTGTGCTTGAGAATAAAAAAAAGGAAAAAAAAAAAAAACGATAATCTACAAATTTTTTTTTTTTTTTTTTTGGCACAAAAACAAGCCTTTTCTGTAGAGAAGAGACGGGACATTTTACTGGTAATTTATCAAAAAGTGTAATAGTTTTTCAAATTTTCTGGTTACTTCATTCTTTTCTTATTCCAGTCATTATTTTCCACCTCTTGAATTTCCTTTCTTTTCTGCTGACCTACTTTTCTGATGCTCCCCCTCTATTTGCATCAAAGCCCTTGATGTAGCAGTAACAGAAAAGTCATGACTGGAACAAAACTCCGATCTCTTTATTGGTATTGTGTGCTTTACCACCTGAAGGTAATAGACTAAGAGGTCTGGGTTTGTGCATTTTTCTTTCATGTGTTATTGCTTTACACCTCAACTCGAGTCATCACACACGGGATGCTACTTTTATTTAATGCAATAAATTAATAATAATACATTTTATTTGAGATCTGCCCTGAGTACCTCAAGTCTCTGGATGTTGTGGGGCTGTCTTGGTTGACACGTCTCTGCAACATCGCGTGGCAGTCGGGGACAGTGCCTCTGGACTGGCAGACCGGGGTGGTGGTCCCTCTATTCAAAAAGGGGGACCGGAGGGTGTGTTCCAACTATCGGGGGATCACACTTCTCAGCCTCCCCGGGAAAGTCTATTCCAGGGTACTGGAGAGGAGAATTCAGCCGATAGTCGAACCTCGGATTCAGGAGGAACAATGCGGTTTTCGTCCTGGCCGTGGAACACTGGACCAGCTCTATACCCTCCTCAGGGTGCTCGAGGGTTCATGGGAGTTTGCCCAACCAGTCCAGTGGAGAAGGCATTCGACCGTGTCCCTCGTGGCATTCTGTGGGAGGTACTTCGGGAGTACGGGGTCGGGGGCCCTCTGCTAAGGGCTGTTCGGTCCCTGTATGACCGGAGCAGGAGCTTGGTTCGCATTGCCGGCAGTAAGTCAGACCTGTTCCAGGTGCATGTTGGACTCCGGCAGGGCTGCCCTTTGTCACCGGTCCTGTTCATTATTTTTATGGACAGGATTTCTAGGCTCAGCCGTGGGCCGGAGGGGATCTGGTTCGGGAGCCACTGGATTTCATCCCTGCTTTTTGCAGACGATGTGGTCTTGTTGGCTCCTTCGAGCCAGGACCTCCATTATGTCCTGTGCAGCCGAGTGTGAAGCAGCCGGGATGAGGATTAGCACCTCCAAATCTGAGACCATGGTTCTCGACCGGAAAAAAGGTGGCTTGCTCCCTCCAGGTCGGGTTGGAGTTCCTGCCTCAAGTGGAGGAGTTTAATTATCTTGGGGTCTTGTTCATGAGTGAGGGAAGGATGGAACGTGAGATTGACAGGCGGATCGGTGCAGCGGCTGCAGTAATGCGGTCGCTTGTATCGGTCCGTCGTGGTAAAGAGAGAGCTGAGCCGAAAGGCGAAGCTCTCGGTTTACCGGTCAATCTACGTTCCTACCCTCACCTATGGTCATGAACTTTGGGTCATGACCGAAAGAATAAGATCCCGGATACAAGCGGCCGAAATGAGCTTCCTCCGCAGGGTGGCGGGGCGCTCCCTTAGAGATAGGGTGAGGAGCTCCGTCACACAGGGAGGAGCTCGGAGTAGAGCCGCTGCTCCTCCACATCGAGAGGAGCCAGTTGAGGTGGCTCGGGCATCTGTATCGGATGCCCCCTGGACGCCTCCGTCGGGAGGTGTTCCAGGCATGCCCCACCGGGAGGAGACCCCGAGGAAGACCCAGGACACGCTGGAGTGACTATGTCACCCGGCTGGCCTGGGAACGCCTTGGGGTCCTCCCGGAGGAGCTGGGGGAAGTGTCCGGGGAGAGGGAAGTCTGGGCGTCCCTGCTCAGGCAGCTACCCCCACGACCCGGTCCCGGATAAGCGGAAGAAAATGGATGGATGGATGGACATTTTATTGATATATTCATTTTTCATTTGGTACAAATTGCAAAGTGCTTCTGAATAAAAGCAGGAGCATGAATTATAACAAGCATTAAAACTGTTAGTTAAAAGTTTTAGGCCTTTTTTAAAGGCATCAACTGGCTGGAGGCCTCAGTAACTTTCCTCCACGTATCACTGTTCTCATTCACGGCAAAAAGCAAAAGTAATGTGAACACGGGATGAGATTGCTGCGAGATATAAGCAGTGCTTTAGGAGAATTTAGAGCTGGTGAATAAATCAGCCATGGGATTCGGGAACCATCGTAATGACAACAATGTGGACATTAGTTTGGTTTTCTTTGATTTCAGTTCTAGAACATGAATAGATGAAAAGAATGAGAATTAAACTAGAAAAGAGAGATTTCTGAAGGAAATGTGGTGTGACTGCTGGATGCTGAAGGGCTGATGCGACGCTGAATTGCTGCCTTAAATGCTTCAGAAAGTGAATTTGTAGAAAATGTTGAAAAAGTGGGAATGGTTTTAATTAGTGGGATATGGATTAAATAGTATTAATATTGATTAATATGAATAGTGTATTTAAGATGCGTATGTCTAAGGTTGCTTCCAGCATTCACATCAAATTATTTGGAGCTTTGCATTTAGTTGTTGTTACTGTGCATCAATCCTGTTGATCCCTCCCATGTGCAGTTAGTTACTTTCTGTGATCTCATATATATATATATATATATATATATATATATATATATATATATATATATATACACACACACATCACACACACACACACACACACATTTATACATAGATCTGCATTTATAGGTCATGTGTCATGGTGAATAATTACATTATATGATTACAGCTGCAAAGCCAGCTGCTCCAAACAAATAGAGTTCAACATTTCACCTCTCACCTTTCATTGCTGAGTCCATTGAAACTAAATCCACCGTCATTAGTTATCGTAAGCTTGGGTCTGAAAAATGAAGCCAATACAGAAGTGCCAAAAACAGCAGTTTGGTTACCACGGTGCATTGTGATAAACTCAAAAAAAGAGTTCAGTTCTGGATCCGTTCCAAAGCTGACCCCCATACTGTCTGAATGGATTTCTCCCAGCATGCAAAGTTGCAGTTAATTGCACTGTGATGAATGTATAACACTTTGTTTATTAGCTGAATTTGGTTGTTGCTTGCCACGACACCATCACCTCTCTCTCTCTCTCTCTCTCTCTCTCTCCACTAAGCTCTCCCCTCCGTTGTGTCAAGCTGACGCCGCTGACACACTAAACACAGCGGTGTTCAACAGATAGACGGCTGCTCGGTGGTTGTTCAGGGACAACTTGAGGGACAGCGACGCAGCCAGCAACATTCATGAATAGACGAACCATACAGCTTCAGCAAATTCCTTTGAAGTGTTTTTATTTTTTTTTATTTTGTTTCATCAGAAAACACTTTGCTTTATAGTTATATCACAAAATGTGTCCGCTTGATAACTAGGCCTTTTCCAAAATTTGAGAATATGGGCAAACACACACACACACACACATTCTCTCTCTCTCTCTCTCTCTCTCTCTCTCTCTCACACACACACACACACACACAGACTCGTACATACCCATTACAAGGCACCTGCATAACTAATTAGTACTGACAGCTCATTCACTTCCTCTCTTACAGAAACGCTCACATACTCACACACACACTGCAGCATCAATTACAAATGGAAGTGTTTTCATTTCCATTAATTTAGCTGTGGATTAAAGTTGACCTATTTTTGCCAATGGAGCGTGCGTTGGACAGGGGAATGGGGGAATGAGGACAAACCAGACTAATGGTTATCATACCTGCAGGGCCTCTCTGACAACACACTCACTCCTTCTTTTTAGTTTCTAAAGTCACACAAATAATCTCTGTGTAAAAAAGGTTTTGTTATTCTCTGATGCTGATTAATATAATATAATATTGCCTGAAGCAAATTATTGAAATGTGTTAGAGTGTTCTCTGTTCGAGTCACTTTGGCTTTGCTTTTATATTTTTCAGTATTCTTAAGTCATATTTTTACCCAGCACATGCAGGTTTCTATGTGTCTGCCTGCACCAGTTTAGATTTTTGGTGACTCACTCTAAAGTCGACTGTGTCAGTGTCAGAGAAAGGCAGTATTTAGAGGATCAAGGCACACTTTCTCATTTTGGTGTTGAGGATTACAGGGATTTATATTTCCCCACCTGCCTTGACCAGCACCTTAGTCTAGCATCCTAGAATAGAGTGTTTTTGACTGAGAGGTTATTTAGTTATGAAGTGTTTTTGAAAATGAATTCCTCATTGTCATCCTGGGTAAAAGTCTGCCTTAGTTGCTCTATGTTACGGCCCTTGTTGTTGTGTGCTGCTATGTGTGTTGTTGTCCCCTTGTGTGTGTAGTTTCCCTCTCCTAGATTTTCGCTTTGGAAAGGGGGATCCCCCCCCCCCCCCCCCTCCTTCTCTGTCATCAGGTCCGGAGGCGTCACTCCCGGCTGTGGAGACACCCATAAAAGAGGCCTGGAGCTGCGCGGTGGCTGTGTTCCGGCAACCAACCACCAACGGGTTTTGTGATAGCTACTGTACGTGCTTAGTGTTAATTTCGCAAGCAAATTGTTTGGTTGGGTTCTGGGCAGGTACATTTAGTTCCGTTTTGTTTAACACACCACTTTCAACTGCCACACTGAGTTGTCCTTTGTATTTTCAGTTACAGCGTCAGTGTAGTGAGTATCTTTTGTTTAATATCGTACCGGCTTATGCCAGCTAGTTAGCTGTGATTTTACGTTACTTCTGCAGCCTTTCTGTTTTATTCCTTTGTTGTTTTTTCGCGCCACCCGTAGCCCAGCCTTTGTTTGCCTCGTGTATTTCGTTTGGCTCTGTTTAACAATTTTGGGTTCATCCTCGTAATAAAGGACAACTTTACGCCCACAACAACCGCTTATGTTCTTCCCTTTTGCCTCTAGACGATGGGACGTAACACTCTATCATTTATCTTTAAAAATGGGCTACAGTGTCATGGGGACCGTCACTAAAAAACAACTACAAAGTGAAACACACCAGAAACCAGTTGTCTTACATTATTAGAAAAGCCTGTGGAGAGCTTACAGGCAACCATTAGCTCATGATTGACCTCCTCTACATATATCTTAGCTGGTGTAACCCATCAAACTAATGGGTAAACTAAACTGAAATTCCAGAAATGTCATTTAAATTGTGTCTAAAGTTCCCCTGCAGACATGTGTTAAAAAGTGTGTAAAAATACTTTACTTCGATTCATATTTTGATGAACATGGTTATCGCAGTTAAAATAAAGTGTCTGGAAATGCATCTGTACTTGTTCCACCAACACTGCTGCACTATTGATTGGACCGTGTGCAACACAATGGCGGCACAGAGCTGTGGCGTCTGGTGTAGCTTCTCTGTTAGTTATTGCCATAGGCTACATGTTTGACTATACTGCATGCACAATGAGTAGTTAACATCTTTTATTTGTGTGTGATATTTGTTAACTTGTATCTGGCAGTTAGTTGTTGTGAAACATGCAATCATATCTAATGTGATTTTTTTCTTTTGGTATGTAAGTATGGAAGGAAGCTCCAAGTTCATGGGAGTGAAAGGTAGTGACCTGCCTGCAACTTTTTCAGTAAGCTTACCAAAGGTGTAACAATGTGTTTTTAAAACGTTACGATACGTATCATTTTCTATGGTTCCGATGTGATTCAAGGACCATATTTGGCTTTCTAGAAAGATACGATACATTACGATTCAATGAATTGAAATCGATACATACACAAGTGAACAATGATTAATGGCAAATAAATTCACCTTTTATTTGAAAATAATTACTCTTTTTTTTAGATTAAAAAGGAGAACAGAACACCACGCATCTGTCCTGGTACCTGTTGTGTTTCTGGTACTGTTTTAACGATCCTGAACGACGACGCTCTAACAGTAAAAGCAGCGTTCCCAGCCTGTCTCTGGCCGTACTCTTTGCAGTAAATATAGTATGTTGGCCTGCCCGCTGGCGAACTGGAGACCGAATCAAACCACTGGTTCTTAAAACTAGTTAATCCCTGGTTAAAACTAATTAATCCCTGCTTAATATCCATACAATCGATTATTACGTTGCAAATTTATATGTATATATATTATATCGATATTTACCGCAGTTAAGGACAACTTGCCGAGCAACTATCAATGTAGTTGGATCGGAGGAATAAAATTCGATAGATCGATATAGTAGATGAATCGTTACAACCCTAAAGCTTACCCTAACCAGTTTGTAGCCTACGTTCCTCTCATTTTCTCGCCAGATTAGCTCTTGGCACATACAGAAAGCAGACGCTGAACCCATCGCTGAAGACCATGAGCCGTCTGCTCACAATAAGAGTATGTAACAAAAACACAGTCCAACTGAGGGAGACCACAAGGGCAAAAACAGTAATCAACAAAAGGAGCACAATACTTTCGAAACGGTGGGAAAAAAAACACAGGAAACACTCAGGCAGGAGAGGAAAGACAGATCGGGTGGTGGGTCGACATCAACAGACAAATGTGCAATGAAACAAAGGGAACACAGACTAAATACACAATGACTGGATAGGAGGATGAGAGACAGGTGTGGAAACACAAGGGCGGGCTGAGGTGATCAGGGAGAACGAGAGGCAAGGGTGACGAGACAATGAGACACAGCTGGGAGACAGAAAAAAGCACGAGACAACACAAGACAGAAGGGGTGCAGTCGAATAGTCTTTTTTGCTTAGGAAGGTTCCTAACTGAAGGAGTGACCCGGAAGTAAACAAGTGGCCGCCATGATAAGAGCCGTTCGGATTCTCTAAATGCAAAGGAAAGGAGCTCCAATGCTTCCTTTCAGAGCTCCTTTAGCATAGGATGCAACGGACCTTCCTATGCGATAGGAAAGGAGATTCTTTGTGAGAGCAACATTTAAAGTGCCGCACACCTCGGCCGTTCATATAAACAAACAATATGTGCATTTGCATATTTAACATTAACTTTCATGCAGACATATAGTAATTGGAATAGTGTTGATAAATGTGTGTGGACAGTGATAATAATCTAATGTTTTTTTTTTATTTTTATTTATTTCAATCATGTTACAAACTTGACAAAAACGAAACTAAAACCACAAATATAACGTAAATAAAAGCAACCGGTCAAACAGGAGCTGCTGGACCTGTAGCCGGTCAGTGAACCAGCTGTTTGTAAAACCAACATGTGGAGAAGTGGACGACGCATTTTTTGTAGTCCATTATTGTAGTTTCTCCAGCGCAGACGCACGTCAATCGCCGGCGCCGATCATCAGCTGTCAATCATCAGCGGCCGCGTTATAATGACGTAGCTTAGTGAAAGTCCGGTTGGATTCTCTGACCACCGCGGTCGACTATTCCTAAGTCCTTTTGAGTTCTCCTATCGCCTTTCCTTAACCCCGTGACGTTTTCCCCAGAGGTCAAGGAATAGGAGATAGGAATAGGAGTTAGGACCTTATTTTTTGACTATTCGACTGCACCCAAGGACTACAAAATAACACAGGAAACCAACACCACAAGGGACCGAAACTACAAAACAGGAGAATGCAAACTACAAAATCCAAGATCATGACTTTCTGTTTATCATGTTGGTTAATTTTTTGTACGTTTTCAGATCCAACACATTGCACATTTAGCGAAAGTACTAAATAAAGTACAGATTTTGCAAGGAGATGAGGAGTTGTTTTGTTCGTTTTTTTACGATGTTGGTGTTGATAGCAAACGGCCTTTATCTTGCTTATGTAAAGGGTTCATTTGCAAGAAGATATCTCCGTTTTTCATTTCTTTTCCTAAATCATGTTTGTACTCAAGGGATTATCAGTCAAACTGTTGATTTATTCATTTTATGCATAGCTTTTATCTGTTCTGCAAACGTATTTACTACTTACTTATTGACATTGCTAGAGCATTTCTAAACGTGAAATAACTTTAGAGGCAAGAGTAATTATCACACCAAACACTTCACTTTGTCTTTTTCTTTTTGCAAGTGAAATGAGTTCATACTGAAATTTGTGATCTGTATAGATTTCACTATCACTTCAGAGGAATGTAAAAGCTGTCTTGGTTTTTTTACTTCAAGGTTTGGGAAGCTGTGTACAGAATGTTAACATACACCCACACAGGAAGTTTTCAAACTCTCTTGTAGACCCACTTTTTTTCAAAAGAAACTTCCTCTCGATCCCAAATAGACTGTACATGCGACTAAAATAACTAAATGTATGCACTCTTTATTGTCCACCCTGTTGTATGAGTCTGCCCTTTCAATGACATGAGCAGGTGAATCCCATCGGAAGTATAAGTCGTTGCAAATAAATGCAAATAAAGTGAAGGCTGCATTGTAAAGGAGGGATTTCAAATCTGAAGATAGCTGAGACATGAAAGTGCAATTTAGCATCAGAAAGGTGCTCTTGGTGTTTTGTACATTTGAAAGTATAATGCAACAACATTGTACTCACCCTGCATTGTATTGGAACATTATAAATATGACAGTTTGAAAGTGCTGACCTAAATAGCACAACAGTTGTCTGGCAGGAATGGTAAGGAGGATCTTATTCACCTGCCTCTTGGTTAAGCCTCCTGTATTTCACCAAAACTGGAGGCACCAAACTGGGATTTACTTTGGGCTTCAGTCATTTCAGGATCATAAAAGTCTTTGTGACTTGGCCAATAAAATAATAAAGACTATTATGAATAACAGAGTCCACAGCATTGTATTTTTGATAAAATAATCCATCTGTTTTGTGTTTAAAATATACATTAAATACTTTCCAAATGATGGAATGGACAACCAGTATCCGTCCCTTACCCAGCTTTCAATGAAATAAGAATGAATGATGAATAAACAGTTGAAATTGTTAGTTAGACATACTATGATGGTGATTGTTGCTTTGCAAGCTACCAATTACTTTACACTGGAAGACCTTGACTGAGACCCTGCTTACACGTTGGAAACATGCATATATTGTCATGTGGTTTGGCCTTTCATTTCCACAAAAACAGGTTTTATCACGGAAAACGATCATTTCTGAAAACTCCGGCCAATGTGCAGATTTGTGAAAACACCTTTGTTCATAAGCCGAACCGAGGCAGTCCCGGATCATGCCGTAAATAGCGCTAAGTGGCGTGCTTCAAGGGGTCAGGTGACCACGGACTGAACTAACATTATTTTTTGTATTGAAAATGGTCAAATTAGAGACTTCCAGTGTAAATAATGGCGCAGCCATATGGAGGGTTGTTAGTGCCATAAAATCGAGTGTAAGTGAATTGGTTTGTGTGTTTTGGGGCTCATTTTTTCAAGTGTATGTTTCTAAAC
This sequence comes from Chelidonichthys spinosus, assembly GCA_029853015.1. Taxonomy (NCBI): domain Eukaryota; kingdom Metazoa; phylum Chordata; class Actinopteri; order Perciformes; family Triglidae; genus Chelidonichthys; species Chelidonichthys spinosus. The sequence goes on from CM056826.1 coordinate 1,276,519, forward strand.
CCCTATGCTGGGTTAATTGGTTTGCCCAGGGGAGGGGCCAAGGGGGTATATAAAGGGAGCTCAGCTCACTTGAAGAGAGATTTTTGGTTGAGAGACGTGGGTCCCAGTTGCTGCCGTGATTTTTGTAAATATTGTAAATATTATAAATATTCCTGCTGCTTTTTTTTCTTGCCAACTGAGGGTATTTTTCTTTGGTTTGGTGTAAATAAAATTCACCGCACTAAAGTTCGCCGACTGAGCCATCATCTTTCCATTGCAAAATAACGAACCCCGACATGGAGTTTTAGGTTCCCAAACGTCACAGTATGCGATGCTAAATACTCAGCATCATGTACGCATCCTTTTAAAAGGAACAGGAAGTCACTCATGTCATTTGTTGATGTTGTTGAATCTGAGGATTCTGATTGGCCTGCATGGCTTTATCCTTCTTGTTACACTGCCGCCTGGCATGGTTATGATACCGCTCGTTGGCTTATTTATGTGGGTTCATGTAAAAGAAAACGTTTTGAAATTGATCTGGTGTGTATGACGTTATTATTGAAAACAGGGAAGGGGGGGGGGGTGATATTTGTTTCTGTAAATACCAGGTGAATTACAGTAAAGCTACTCGGGAGAAATCTAATTTTACTTTTTTTTTTTTACTTAATTATTTTAAGAAACTTTGGTTAACAAAACTTGGTAAAAAAAACCCACAACATTCCTTTCGTTTTCTGGCCCCCTTTCTTTCCCCAGTTTCAATGGTTAACTACACAGAACAATGGCAAAAAAGTAATTTACTGTCACTACTGGAGCTGTGTCTCTTTGGTGTCGGTTGGGCCGTGTTTGTGTAGGCTGACATGGAGACGGGGTGCAGCAGTAGGAATTTCTCCTCAACAGTGTTCAGCCATTGTCTCAAAGTAGGATGATCCACTTTGCACCATGGTGATGATTTCTTGGTCGTTGAACATTTTCCCTTGTCAGATCACCTATTACCACAAATTATTTGGTAATTAATATCCCATACATGAAGATGTACTTTATGTTTTGGGGCAGTGCAGCATGATTTCCCAGCAAAATTCCCTCCACATCCTGGAGCTGGTGGTAGATTACTGTATTTTACATGTATTACACCAGTCTTCTTTGCATGATTGTATTTGGTGTTATTTTACTCAAATATAATGTGGTGATTCATCTCCTCATCTCCATCCGTTGACAGCACTGATACCACTCCACCTGTTATTTTTGTATGCAAGTGTCACATTCATTGTGTTCGGTTTGTGAGAGGAATCTTCAAGAAACAATAAAAACTTATTGTTTCTTGAAGTAATCTCTGCAGATATGAAAATATATTGTGGTTCTCCCAGACAGCAACCTCCAGTTTCACTAAAAAGTGAAGCCAAAACTAAATTGCCTTCAACTTGTATGGTTTCTACTGGCCATCAGGGGGCATAATTATGACTTCCGGTAGTTTCGATTACAGCATGATGGTCATTTTAGAAAAATGATGGTCCCATTTCTAGTAGAACTAGACCACAGAGCAGGAGATGTTTTGGGTCCTGGCTACCTTGTGATTGACAGGTCGCTACCATGGCATTTTTACTGCAGCCTCACTCCGTCGCGTCCGTCCGTAGCAATGCAGTAACATTCTAAAATGACTTTAACACTTAGCTGTAATGTTGACTTTCAATTATGAAGCTAACTTTGTTAGCAGTGTTGAAGAAAACTCTTCAGGTCCAATTCAGTGGCTGGTTCAAATGAGGTTTAATCACTGACAGTGGAGAAAAGACAATGTCGCGGTTGCCACACAGCCCAATCTGCCATGATGTGAGGCAAGAGACAACTTATACAGAACCAAAGGGGCAGGTCCAAGAAGTGGATTTACATAGATTCAATACGCGTCTCACCGAGGGGAAGAGACTTCCTGAGACAACACAAAGGTGTGACTTCCCTCGGAACAGCTGGGTTCTTTCTACATAGTGTCACAACAGGGGCCATTCATGAAGGCCTTGATCAAGTATGTGAGGTGAAGGTGTTTCGGGGACGGTCCAGGAAGGGGGACAGACCAGAGGGTCTTTTCATCAACATGACAAGGCTTACATACAATGAATGCAGCTCAGCAGGACATCCGATGCCCAGAGAGAAAGGAACATTATACCAAAACCAAATAAGAATTCTAAGGTAACACAATTTCTTCTACAGCAGCTTCACACCAGAATCCAGATGGGTGATGTGATGATGACTATGTCCACTTCTTATATACAGTCTGTGGTTTGGACATGTCAGCTTCCACACGTTTGGGTTTAGGCAACAAAACCACTGATAATTGATGTTAACTTGGCTGACTAACCACTCCCATGAGCAACGAGTGACAATGAGACAGATTAGAGACTCATGTGACTGTCTTGCTCTTTATCCTACGTAGGTTGTTCTGAGCATCTAAGCCTGCGCATCGGTAACAGATGCTGAGGGGCGCTGACCAGCCAAAGGTATTTGACGAGTTGGGAGTGAGACCAGGTTGATAGTAAATGTGAAAGTAGGATGATCCACTTTGCACCATGGTGATGATTTCTTGGTCGTTGAACATTTTCCCTTGTCAGATCACCTATTACCACAAATTATTTGGTAATTAATATCCCATACATGAAGATGTACTTTATGTTTTGGGGCAGTGCAGCATGATTTCCCAGCAAAATTCCCTCCACATCCTGGAGCTGGTGGTAGATTACTGTATTTTACATGTATTACACCAGTCTTCTTTGCATGATTGTATTTGGTGTTATTTTACTCAAATATAATGTGGTGATTCATCTCCTCATCTCCATCCGTTGACAGCACTGATACCACTCCACCTGTTATTTTTGTATGCAAGTGTCACATTCATTGTGTTCGGTTTGTGAGAGGAATCTTCAAGAAACAATAAAAACTTATTGTTTCTTGAAGTAATCTCTGCAGATATGAAAATATATTGTGGTTCTCCCAGACAGCAACCTCCAGTTTCACTAAAAAGTGAAGCCAAAACTAAATTGCCTTCAACTTGTATGGTTTCTACTGGCCATCAGGGGGCATAATTATGACTTCCGGTAGTTTCGATTACAGCATGATGGTCATTTTAGAAAAATGATGGTCCCATTTCTAGTAGAACTAGACCACAGAGCAGGAGATGTTTTGGGTCCTGGCTACCTTGTGATTGACAGGTCGCTACCATGGCATTTTTACTGCAGCCTCACTCCGTCGCGTCCGTCCGTAGCAATGCAGTAACATTCTAAAATGACTTTAACACTTAGCTGTAATGTTGACCTTCAATTATGAAGCTAACTTTGTTAGCAGTGTTGAAGAAAACTCTTCAGGTCCAATTCAGTGGCTGGTTCAAATGAGGTTTAATCACTGACAGTGGAGAAAAGACAATGTCGCGGTTGCCACACAGCCCAATCTGCCATGATGTGAGGCAAGAGACAACTTATACAGAACCAAAGGGGCAGGTCTAAACAGTGGATTTACATAGATTCAATACGCGTCTCACCGAGGGGAAGAGACTTCCTGAGACAACACAAAGGTGTGACTTCCCTCGGAACAGCTGGGTTCTTTCTACATAGTGTCACAACAGGGGCCATTCATGAAGGCCTTGATCAAGTATGTGAGGTGAAGGTGTTTCGGGGACGGTCCAGGAAGGGGGACAGACCAGAGGGTCTTTTCATCAACATGACAAGGCTTACATACAATGAATGCAGCTCAGCAGGACATCCGATGCCCAGAGAGAAAGGAACATTATACCAAAACCAAATAAGAATTCTAAGGTAACACAATTTCTTCTACAGCAGCTTCACACCAGAATCCAGATGGGTGATGTGATGATGACTATGTCCACTTCTTATATACAGTCTGTGGTTTGGACATGTCAGCTTCCACACGTTTGGGTTTAGGCAACAAAACCACTGATAATTGATGTTAACTTGGCTGACTAACCACTCCCATGAGCAACGAGTGACAATGAGACAGATTAGAGACTCATGTGACTGTCTTGCTCTTTATCCTACGTAGGTTGTTCTGAGCATCTAAGCCTGCGCATCGGTAACAGATGCTGAGGGGCGCTGACCAGCCATAGGTATTTGACGAGTTGGGAGTGAGACCAGGTTGATAGTAAATGTGATGACTGGGCTTCTCAATGTGCATGATGACTATGTCCACTGTTTATATCCAGTCTATGGGTTCTCCAAATCAAACCAATATAATTTCTAAGGTAATATTAGTCAAACATTCAAAACCATGCTGGTACCAAATTTCACCTGAGTCATTGTCATCATACATACTGACACAGCCAGCAAACATATTTCTCATTTGCAAATAAAGTAACTCTGTATTCACAGGTTCATATTTCAACACACCCACTCTCAATCAATTTATTTGATTAGATTATTTTTTGTTGTTGTAAATAGTGGCCCAGTCTTCCCATGTGGATAATCCGTGCTTGCTATTCGTAGGTATCTCATGTTTAGGAGATAAGGAGTGTGTGTGCATGTGTGTGTGTGTGTGTGTGTGTGTGTTTGTGTGTTTTTGCGGGGGATTGTCCAAAAATAGTTTCTGTGCAGATTCCCAGTCTCATATCTTAGTTTGCTTCACACATGGCACTTACAATTTAATCCAATCCCTGCAAGTAAATATAGACTGCATATGTACTGGTTGTACAGAGACTGTATACAAGACAAGATAGGTTGCATGTACAGACTTGTATGTGCATCTCTATGAATAGAGAGGATAATTCTGTATACAGAGAGAGAGAGAGAGAGAGAGAGAGAGAGAGAGAGAGAGAGAGAGAGAGAGAGAGAGAGAGTGTGTTTAGTTGGCAACAGCGGCCGGTCCCCCAACTCTCTATGTCTCCACTAACATCTGGCCCCTCACAGACTTAGCCTTGAGACAAACACACACCCACATTGAGACTCATCCACTAAGACACACACACACACACACACACATGCAGTCTGGCTTTAGTGCTGCAAGACAATACATTTTTCCAGTCGGTGTCCCCAGCTCCTCAAGCGATTGATTGATCAATTGTCGTGAATAATCGTTTATTCCTACTGGGACTGACAAATAACTGCTATTATCACATTGGTAAAATATCACTCCTAGCCCAGAGCTGATTGGTTCTTATCGGGCAGACATATCAATTACACTCAATGCTTCTGCTGCGAGTGGTAAACATCATACTAAAGCCTCCTGGACTGAATGTCAGAGTGGCTGAACGCAAGTATGAATGTTTCCATCTAACACCATCGACAACCTGCCCTTCCATTTGCCTCAGCAACAATGGTTGGAGCAATGGAGAGTCTGCTTCAGAATTTTAAAAGGAATGGGGCTGTACAGAGGGAAGAATGATCCAAGCTGAGGACCAAATCCTGGAGACTGTGTCAGTCTCATTTTATTGTTCTTTTATTGTTCACAATCACTTTTTCATTTTTTTTTCAAAATGTTTTTATTCAAAAGCATATATGATGAAGGGGCTGCACGGTGGTGTAGTGGGTAGCACTGTCCCCTCACAGCGAGAGGGTCCTGGATTTGATTCCTGGGTTGGGCCCGGGTTCCTTCTATGTGGAGTTTGCATGTTTTCCCCGTGTAAGCGTGGGTTCTCTCCGGGTTCTCCGGCTTCCTCCCACAGTCCAAAGACATGCAGGATGGGGATAGGTTCATTGATGACACTAAATTGCCCGTAGGTGTGAATGTGAGCGTGAATGGTTGTTTGTCTCTACATGTTCTTTGCCCAATGACAGCTGGGATCGGCTAAAACCCCCCCTGCGACCCTGAATACAGGATAAGCGGTAGAAAATGGATGGATGTATGGATGGATGGTATATGATGAAGCAGCAAAATCAGGAAATGTTGTTTCAAAGCTAAATAGCAAAATTAAGAAGAGTGCTGAATTAACATCAATCTTTAAGAAGTGAATGCAAATTATATAAATACTAGTTTCTGTAGGGTTGTTTTGTAAGGAAGGTTTAATCATCTTGTGTCATAATAATAAGTAATTATTATGATAAATATAATTTACCTAGCACATATATAGCAGCAATTACAAAGTGTTTTACAAGGCAGACAATTAAGCCATACGATTAATTATGGGTTAGTAGTCTACAAACTACAGGTAGCCTACAGATGGATCGAACAGGATGTTACTATTTCTGTGGCTTTCTGTAAATTCTTTGAAGGCAGCTGGAAACCTGTCACCCCGCCTGCGGATGCTGACTCATCTCGTGCACTTTCGATGTGAGAAGCAGCTCATCTCAACAAGCATATTCACAGTTAACATGGATTGATGTACGTATGCAGAAAACTTGAGGACACATCCAGTGGATAACAGTTTGAATGGTTCACTCGGGCTTTCAAGACCACACTTGAGCTGTATATTGGTTCTCCTCCCTCTCATCCTGGGAAAGTCAACAATGCTTTTGCTCCCGTTGGTCCGGCGGGTGTGGCTGGGTCATCGGCTGTGGACGGTGATCATCTCAAGGTCGGCTGTCGTCATTGTGTAGTAAAAAACACGGAGAGAACAATAAATTAAGATAAAGGTGAGCCAAATTTATGGGAGCAACCGGCCGCAGCATATACATGCACAGCTGTTGCCACTGTGGTGGCACAGTGGCACTCAGGCCAAACCAAAGAAGAAACATCTGTAATGCACTAGAGTGGATAGTCTGTGCGGAGCAGTGCTACAAATGAAGAGCAGCACATACATCTTCTAAGCAGCTATCTAGGCAAGGCAAGGCAAGGCAGCTTTATTTGTATAGCACATTTCATACACAAGGCAGACTCAAAGCGCTTCACATCATACAACAAAGTGAAGAACAATTTTTTAGAAGAATTAAAAGAAAATAAAGGCACATTTTAAAATGCATTACAGAAAGAAAGGAGAATAAAAACATATTTGCAATAATTAAAAACAGTGGGACTAGGAGAGTTTTTGTTTTGGGGATACTTTTTTATACTAGTCCCAGTAAGATTATTACTCATGTAACGTTTATGAATCGCATAGCCAGGTGATTCCTAGAGGAGTCATCAACTTTTCTCATTCTTCTTCTTTCGTCTTTAAATTGTAGATACATCATAAACACGCTTTGAGCATAGGACTGATACTTCTATGTATTGAACAAAGGTGTGTTATGGTGCACTACACCTTACCGATGTAAGTTAATGCAAGGTTGTGAGATAGACTTTAAATATTCCCTAAAATTGAGGAAAACATTATGAGAATCTCATCTCACAATGCATGTTAAAGGCAGCAAGCAAAAGGAGACACATACAGACAACCAGGCAGGCAGTGATTGTCATAGTAACGTGGTAATGCATATGCAGTGGTGATACATATGCAAGCAACAGTAGCTAGCCCAAATAGAAGTAGCAGGGAATCCACAGGTGAACAGGGGAAAGGTGCAGGCACAGGTTCCGATCTGGCTTCAGGTTTCAAAGAAAGGAGCAAGGCAACATTGCTGATTCTGCCAGTTATTGGTGGGAGGATGTTGTATAAAAACTAACTTTCAGTGGACTGAGAAGCAAGATAACAGGTGGATATGGGACACGTGGGACAGACTGAGGGTGTCTTGTGGACCAGTGGAGGACAGCAAGGACTGCAAGGCTTCATAGAGATGAGGCTGGAAGAGAGCTTGTGTTTCAGACTTTATTGTGCTGTTAATGAATTATTAGTATTCTAATGTTTTGCCTAGTAAATAGAGGAAATATGATCAGCTGGATCCTAAGTTGTCATCTTTATTTTGTCTCAAACCACAACTTTTTTAATGCTGGAATTTGTTTGTTTATAATATGTTTTTTGGGAAATATTTTCTCCCACTGACCTACTTTCCTGCCAAGAGAGATTTCACTATAAACCATTAAAGTGTTGGCCGTGGCAGTTTGAGGGCATTGGACAAGGTTTTACATAGCGTTTTTTTCAATCTAATTTTTTTTCTTCCTTTTTGACCAGACTGACTGTGGAGAGGCAGTACATTACTCTGGGAGAGATTTTGGATAGACTCCTTTTTCCAGCAGACTCTTTAATTTCCATGCCAATGGGAGAGCCAGTGATTTGCCTAGTGGCTATCATCATGGAGAGGCATATGGAAGTAATGGCACAGCATGACGACATAAGAGCCTGACAGTGATCAGATGAGGCTGAGAGAGGAAGGAAGGGAAAGGAATCACAAAGTAAGTGAGCATAAAGAAGTTGCTGATAATGAAATGAAAAGGCTTTCTTCTCATAGGCCAGGTTTACAAATACACTAATTTATCGATTTCATCGTCTCTTATCATTACATTATTACGTGTGTATCTTCTTAGTCCATGTTGTCATCATTATAATAATAATAAAGCATGTTGTTGATCCTTTTGAATTAGGTACATTTTATAATTGAAATCCCCTCGGGTGAAAAGCGATGTCTCTGGGTTCGATTGGAAGTTAAAAACCGAAAGGGTGAAGCTGTAAGGCAAGACCACTGACAATGTTGGTCGTGTTAAGTTAAATACACGACCCCTAAATACATTGCTGGTGATACTGACCAGTGATTTATACAAACTTCAAGGCACACTTAACCAGCATGGCTACCACAGCATTCTGCAGCGACATGCCATCCGATCTGGTTTTCCCTTCATGGGACCATCATTTGTTTTCAACAGGACAATGACCCCAAACACACCTCCAGAGGGGTATTCCACCAAACTCGCTAATTAAAGCGGCGCTTACCTAGTTAAGCCTGGTTAGAACTAACACCAACTTCCACTTGCGGCTAAACCCGTTCCATTAACGCATTTCAGCCGCGCCTTGTTGAGGCTTATTCAAGCGAGGCTAACGTTGTCGTGTGTTACGCACGTTCACGGGATATGAAGCCAGACCAGAACCAGGAATGTCGAATCATCGAGAAAATGGCAGAAAAGACCAGAGCAAAAATGATTGATGGAACTGTATGAGGAGTATAAACCCATCATAACCAAAAAAGGGAATACTGTAGTGATAAATAAAAATCGGGAGGCTGCTTGGGCAAGAATTACCGAGCGATTAAATACGGAAGTACCGTTAAGAGTAACATGTTCTAATATAACACTGACTACGACTTCTCTAACGTGAGGATAGTGTAGAGGTAACGCGCCGGCTTTACACGCGGCAGGCGACGGTTCAACTCCTGACTCTACTCATTTCATTTTCTTTCTTTGGCCGGAAGTCTCTCTTTCTCCCTCTTTTTTTATAGATAGGCCTAGTAAATGCATCTACATTGACCAACTCATTTATCTCAACAATTCAATGAACACATTCAATGAACCTATTAATGAACTCACCTGAAAGGAATTTATGTGGCTGAAAATTGCATGCAGCAATGCCTTTGTCATTGGGATCTATAACATGCTATTAATAATAACATCTTTATATCTATCATGTTTTTGCAAGTTATATTTGGGTTCTGGAGAAATTGTATGACATATTTATCATAGTTAAAGTAAACTTTTGGTCTAATTCTCTGATCTGAAGACAATTATACAGAAAAAAAAAAACACACACACACATGAGATGTATTCGCCGGGACGTGAACCTGCGATGCCCACATTAAAGGGCAGGTACGTCACCACTCACCCAACTTGGGACTTTTGATAATTGAATGGCCAGTAGGTCTTAAACAAAATAAACAATTTATTCATATTTTTTTGATTGCAAGCATGTATTCTTAGACGCTTGATGAAAATATAGTCTGTTTGTACTTCATATATGTAATTCTGGTAATTTTTGGTCTTTCACGTGACGAAATCACGAGGACTAGGCTTGGGGGGAACCTTCTGCTGGTACAGTTGTTTCCGACAGACGGACTTCTCTGAAACCCCCGCTAAAGTAAGCCTGATGGTTAGCCTGTCCCGGGGCAGGCTAGTTTGGTCGGATAAATTCCCATGGTTACTTAGCGGAGAGTCCCTCAAGTCACGTTGATGGAACGCAACTCTCGCTAAAGGTAGCGAGGCTTATCGAAATTAGCCCGGCTTTGCGCTTAGCAAGTTTGATGGAATACCCCTCAGGCTATGAAGAGTTTTGGAGAGCTGTGTAAGATGACCTGGGGTCCGTTTCACAAAGCAGGTTTAGTGAAAACCTTGAGTTAGTTAACCCTGAGATGAGGGAAACTCTGGTTTTTCGGTTTCACAGAGCCAGTTCAGCATAAATCTGGGTCAGTTACCCGGGTAACATACTCCATGAAACTAACCTGCTCGCTAGCAGGTTTGCTTCAACAAACCCTGAGTTTCTCGCTACATGTCTCCGCCTTTTTCCGGAATCTCAACCAACTCTGAAAAATTGTGCCGTCCTTTCATCGTCAACCTAATCGATACGGAAATAAAAGTGATTCTAGCAGCTTTGCGTCGGGAGAGGATTTTGATTACCTTTCCTTTCAATCACATTAGATATTATCTAAACAATATTCTCCGACATTTTCAACATTTCATATCGCGGACATAATCCGCAACCAGATTCTTTGCGGAGGTAGTGTTTTTGCGAACGGGAGATTTATGAAATGTTAAAGTACATTCCTGTGTTGAAATACCTGCTTATAGTTACTGTTTAATGTGTGAAATATGATTAAAATCATATGCCTTAGTCAACGTATTTGCGCAATATTCTTATGCTTAATTTTCAACTAAAGCCACTTTCTTTCTGTGCCTGGGGGGATTACACCCAATAAAAATAATTATCTATCTGTTGCGCTACTTTGTGATTTACGGGGATTGAACCGCTGTCGCCTGCACTGTGGGCGGCGTTGCTAATCATTACACCACAGTGACGCTGTGCAAATTTGAAAATAAACACTTTTTAACTTTAGATCAACAGACTGTTTCATGCAGTTATACACATTAGATCGGGCAGTAATTGTCTGCCACGCCAACTATCGCTACTTTGCTGCAGTTACGGTGCTCCGCTTTCTCAGGATGAGCTCGTTTTCTACATAAACACTCGGTAATATCTAATGACGCTCTCCCCGTTGCCATGGTGAATCGTTGTATCGGAGCTCCATTGATGATGGCTTTGTAGAGTCGGCCGGCACGCGCGTAACTCAGAGTTTACATACTCAGAGTTGAGTGAACTAATTCAAAACCGCTGTTCTGAAACCGAAAACTCAGAGTTTCCCATCTCAGAGTTGGTCAACTCAGAGTTCAGGGTTAGGTTCAGAGTTTGTTGAACCTGATTTGTGAAACGGGCCCCTGGTCTATACGGGTCTGGGATGGGTTGGGCCGCAGAGTGAAGGCAAAGCAGCCTCAACACATCTAGGAACTCCTTAAAGATGGTGATGATGTTAGATGATGATGTTAGAAAACCATTCCAGGTGACAACATTATTGATCTGATGAGAGAATGTCAAGAGTGGTCATCAAAGCAAAATGTTACTACTAACACTTTTTTTGTTTACTACATAATTCCATTAATGTTCCTTCATAGTTATGATGCCATCAATATAAATCTACATTGTAGAAAATAAAGAAAGATAGACATGAGAAAAATAATGTGTTTTTAAAGATTAAAGCATGTAGACAAGTTCTCACAGAATACAAAAATACATGTATGGACCTGAAAGTAAACATATGTCCGCTTTATGTTAAGTATAAGTACATCAAAACGGTACTGTTCTTACTTCCACTATATTTATGTGCAGTCAGACATTGAACAAAACTGATGAATCAAAATTTAAAAAAATCTGCCAAATTTGTGCATGCTCTCATAATCCGCATTCATTCGCAAATAAATACAAGCTGTTCTCTGTGTCAATGTCAGCCAAAAGTTGAGGGGTTACAGAAATACCCACTGTGAACACAGCAGGCCAATCTGTGTCCACAGATGATGAAATATCAGCAAGGCCACCCTCAGTCCTCACTGCTGGAATAACAATCACAACAACAGCAAGCAGGGAGAGAGAAAAAAACAGATGCAATGAGATGATGAAAGAGGCGGAGAGAATGGGAAGACATGCCATTATCGCTGGGAGACGTGTCATTTCTCTATGTTGAAGGTCACACCAGGACTTCTAGACACTGACAAATAAAAGTACATGGAATCACCTGGGCTAATGCCCCCCTACAGTTGCCTGCGGTGTAATCTGGCGCCAGTTAATTAAAGTCCAGCATGTTAAAGGAGTTATACACAGAGACACAATAACACCACAAAAAAGTGAATCCCCTTTGTTAGAAGGGTGATGGGTTGAAGAAGTGGAACAAGATACTGAAATAGCAACAGATATTTAGGTTTTTGAAAATATATATGCAGAAATTGATCTGTTGACTGTATTGTTTATGAGTTTTGATTTTACCATGGGTCAAAATGTTGTATTTCTCGATGCTGCAAGTATGCTTTCAGTTGTGGCAACCTTGCGATTAAGAGGTCGCTACTACAGCTTCGCTACCAAGTCGTTGCTACCATTGTTACCACAATGTCCACTTGTTATATCCAGTCTATGGTTTGGGCAGCGTGTCAGTTTCCACTTGTTACAAGTATCTTTAAAAATAACAACTTCCGTCTTGACAGGACATTTGGGTTTAGGCAACAAACCCACTTAGTTAGCTGGTTGATGTTAACGTGGCTGTCTAACGACTTACGTGACTAGCGAGTGGTTACTGACCACTCTACTCAACTAAAGGTTGAGTTACCTCTCTTTCTGGAACAGAAAACTCAGAGTATCCCTCTTCTCAGGGTTAACAAACCCAGAGTTTCAGGAAAATCTGCTTTCTGGAAAGGGCCCCTGAGGTCTCCTGGATGAAAGTCCTGTATTTGTTGCCTCATCCAGCTCCCTCACCACTCATTCTGTGTGGACTGTCTCGTTCTTTATTGTACGTAGGTTGTTCTGAGCGTCTATGTCTGACGGTGGTGGGTTAACATTGGAGTTAGCTGAGAGCGCATCGTTAACAGACAGCGAGGGGCGCTGACCAACCATTTGATGAGTTGGGAGTGAGACCAGGTTGATAGTAATCTTGTGATGACAATCGCTCTCAATGGGCTTCTTCTACTTATATAATTGATTATGGCATTCAAATCATTCTTCTGTGAAAGTGTTAACTTCAATATGTTATGCTGTGTTACGATTATCTCTGATGTGGGTTTCTGAACACATATTTGCAGTTTATCTTCCTTCTACAACCATATAGGGGAACATTGGTATATTGTTTTAAGGACAAACTGCCACCCTATCTATGGTCTCTACTGACTCCTAAAATGTTGTTGCATCCTCATATTGGTGTGAGCTGCAGACATTTTAAAATAGATTATTGTATAATGCTGAAAGACACTGCTAACTTGTTGATGTAATATGCTGGTTTGGTTGGTCTGTTACTTTCGAGCACCCACACATTTTCCTTAGTTTGAACTGTTAGCACTGACCATGTTGAGAGCCGTTGAGAAGCAATCGAAATGCTTCCATATATTCTACCTATCACTTTTTGCTGTTTTGTTATTAAGTCTGTATTTTTGTTTGTTTATGTGTCTTGACTGAGACCCCCCTGGGGGAAGAGGTCTCAATGGGACTATCCTGCATAAATAAAGTTGAAATTAAGAACAATGCCTTTCGACAGCAGCTAGAGCAATTTCAAGGCTAATTCTTCAAAGCCACAGTCATCAATTGTAGATTTGTGTTCTGCCTCCAAAATGAGAACATTACATTTGCAATATAACTTTCTTCACCAGCCAGCCAGTAACTTTGTCTGTTTGGTGTTGTAAAGTGGGTTCATCAGAGCTGTTACTGGGAACAGTAATAATAATAACTTCATTTCTATAGCACTTTTTAAAACAAAGCGCTTCACAGAGCATAATAAAAAAATAAATTAAAAATTGAAAAAAAACAGCAAAACAATACAACAGCAATATAACTGGAACAGGAACAAGCACACTGTTGGAGGCAGGAAAAGCCTGTCTGTATAGATGAGATTTAATACCAGATTTAAACCATTTTAATGACTGAGTAGAGTGAAATGTATCACAAATGTGCCATAAAGCAATAACAAAAATAGAAAGAGCACAATGTGTAAGTCTCAATTACAGTACAAAAAGCATAGAGCCAGGTGGACAATTAGACAGGCAGTCCAGATGGTGTACAGTATGGTGAAAGGTACTTGAACACACAAAGGAGATGGTGTCTCTGGTTAAGAGGTCAACACAATAGTCACAACTCCAGATATCAACTTAATGTTCACAGTTCTCCTATTTATTTATTAGGGCCGGGACTCGCTTAAAAATTAATTTAATTAATTAGAGGCTTTGTAATTAATTAATCAAAATTAATCGCATTTTAATCGCATATAAATATTTGACCTTTTCACATGGATTTTTAGTTTATCATTGAAAAATCAAAACTTCTGAAAACTATAACACTTTGTCTTTTTAAGTAAAACACAATACTTTCAAGTACATTCAGAACATTGGAAACCCTGACTATTGGAAAACATCTCTCTGTTGGCGAGGGTTAACCGTCTGACGCTAGCTACCACAAAACCATGCTCTCATCGACGCTTCCATCCGTTCGTTTTTTATAACAAAATTTCCCATCCACTGTGATTTGTTGTTGTTTGAAGTCATGAACGCTAGTTGGTGCTCCAGTATAATCAGTCCGCCTGAAACTCATCCAGTGAGAAATGTTCCCCGGTGCAAAAATAAGTGCGATTAAAATGCTTACATTTTTTTAACGCGTTAATGTTTGTGTAATTAATTAATCTTAATTAACGCGTGAAAGTCCCGGCCCTAGTATTTGCCCTCACTTACGTTGCGAGATCCAAAACAAACAGAGCCAGCTAGCCCCTCCCTCCCGTGTTTTGAAAATGATCATGGACGCGCATTTTCATGAACGTGCCACACACCCCTTGTCTGTGATTGGTTGGAACACTGTTTATTTGGTTTTGAGGTGTTGGTGGTACCATTTGTTTTTGTGTGCGATCTCGGAGCCTAGGCTGCCTAGAGAGACGCGTTTTTTGACGGCCTGCTTATGGGGCGGGCAGCTAGCGGATCGTGAGGTTAAAAACAGATAAATGTGATCATTTATGTTTCGGCCCTTTTAAGAGGGACAGTGCATATTTATGGACATCAGTATAAATACACAATGTAAATATGCTACACAATGGCTAGTTTTCATCTATTGTCCCTAGGCAGATAACATAGAAAACCTTAAAACAAAGTAACATAAATACAACACCCTCATATTTAATTTGAGGGATGGACACACAATAAAAACAACAGACAAGACCACATGCATCAGGACATGACTGTATTTTAGCACAGCATCATTTCAGTTGGGAAGAGTTCTTCAGATTTTGTCAACCTTTGTGTACCGCAGAGTTACCTATGGGGTCAGTTCAGTCTCATTAATAATGAATGCACAGAGAAGGATTCACAAATGTATTTTGTGATTTATATATAAATGACTATAAATGACTGAACTTGAATTTACAAGACGCTTTTCATTTGTGAACTTGTTTGCATTTGTTCGTGAACTGGTCTGTATTTATTTGTGGATTTTTGAGACTCTCCTGACGTGGCTGGATTCACAAACGCATTTTTTCCAACAAGGAACTCTCTGTAGCCAATCAGATGCCTCCCTCGTTTTTGTCACGCCACGGTGAGGGGTGTCTTGTCTGGGTTTGTTGTCTTGTCATTTCCTGTTTTATTTTGAAATTAACTGTCCTCTCGTTCCAGGTCACTTGCCCTTCCCCACGTGTTTCCTGTCTGACGTCTTCCCCGATCCCTGATTGTTGTCACCTGTTCCCCATTTCCCTCATGTGTTAAATAGTCTGTGTCCTCCCGTGTCCGATGTCCGAGTATTACGTTCCATCCGTGTACCCCGACTCTTCGCCAAGAAACCATGTATTGTATCCCCACGTCCATGTTCCTTGTTTTCTCGTCTTCCTCGTCAAGAGTGATTTTTGGTTGTAGTGTTTTTGGACTAGTTTAGCTCGCTCTTTTGTTTATAGCCTTGTGCCGACCTCCGTTGGAGTGTCTTTTGTTTTGCCCCGTTTTCTCCTCTCCTTTGGAGTGACTTTTGTTTTCGCTAGCGTAGCCCCGTATGGTTCATAGCCTCGCCTGATTCCTCCTTAAGAGTGGATGTTTGTTTTTTTGTAAAAGTTGATAGCATTCCCATTTAGCGCAGCGTAGTCTCCGGTCCTTTCATTTCCTCCGTAGGAGTGATTATCATTTCCCGTATTTTCCCCGTTCCCATTTATGCCCGTAGTGCCCTCATAGCCTCCATAGGAGTGATTATTATTTTCTGTGTTTTCCCGTTCATGTTATGTCCATAGTGCCCTCATTGCCTCCTTAGGAGTGATTTTCATTTCCCGTACTTCCCCCGTTTATGTGGATGCCCGTAGAGCCCTCACCGCCTCCGTTGGAGTGATTATTATTTCTCGCGTTTTCCCGTTTTAGTTTAAGCCCTTAGTTTTCCCCTCCCCTAGCCTCCGTCCGGAGTGATTCCTGTTTCCCTGTTCCCGTTAGGGGAACATTAGGGCCCTGTATTTCCACGACTGTCCTATGTATTGGTCCAGTGTTTATAGCCTGTTATTTGCATCACTCTGTCGTTGAAGTAGGCTACTGAAAATAAAGAGCTTGTTTTTTCGTCTCACTCTGCATCTGAGTCCTCCTCCTTGTCCTGGCCTGACAGTTTTCAGCCAATCACATGACTGCATTCCCACGCGGGGTACCTCTGCGCATTTCGCATTTTATTGAGAGACAGAGCAGCACTAGAGTGAAAGTGGGGAGAGAGAGATGAGGATGACTTGACTTTGAACCCGGGGCCGCTGCAGGTACATGGGGCAGCAGCTCCACCACTGAGCTATTTGGAGCCCTGCAAGCTTGCATGTCTTACTGCAGCAGTAGGTTTGAATCCAAGGATTCGTACGTGTGCGGCAACACTTGCTGATCCTTTTTTTTAAGACTGCACCTGACTGATGGAAACTGTCAGTGTATCAGTAAATGAGCTAAACTACCACCATGCCAATGAGAAATGTGGTTGAGCTAACACTGCCCAACACTTCCTGTCGGTCTTGTGACCGGAAGTCGAAGCGCAGCCGAATGCGGACGTTTTGCTCTCAGTAAAGACCTGAACATGGACTGCAAAAACCCAGGAACGTGTTTCAGCTTTTCAGACTGAATATGCTCTCAAAGATGTAGATGTGACATAGCTGGTTTCCAGATGACGTCCCAGGTGGACGTGAGCATAACGCCGCCGTCGCAGGTGCAATGTGTGGGGACGGAGCTGTGTGTGACATCGCAGGTGTGTGGAGGTGTGTGCTGCCAAAAGGTGTTTTGCGTGACTTGTCGAGTTTGGCAAAACGCTGGAAATGTGTGCGGCGACCAGGTGGTGTGTGTGTGTGGAAACTGAAAACGTACATGTGGGTGTGAAGACATCGGAGGTGTTTGTGGCATCACAGGTGTGTGTGAGACATTGTGCTCGTTTTAAATGTGACTTTACCACTGTGTGTGTATTGCGGTTGTACGAAGCAGATATTTGTGGCATTATGGTGTGTGAGTAAAGATGATGTTGTATCATGTATATGATGTGTATGAGCATGTGGATACAGCATATATATATATATATATATATATATATATATATCAGTAATTTGGGTAAGTGCCTGAGATGTGGGTTACATCAGGACTGTGTGTGTGTGTGTGTGTTCCAGGTGGGAGGCATTGCAGGTGTGTTTGCGTTCTTCATCAGACTTCATCTCTCACCACAAACGTTTTGATTGCTCCGTTGATTCTTTCATGCCGTTGCTTTGTGCGCATTTACACACAGTTTGATTCATGTGTTGAGGCAGAGGTGAGATCAATCAGAACCAAAGGCTTTAGGAAACAGTCAACTGGGGGCGGCAGGAAGGCATCTCATGTAGTAGGTAGAGAACACTGTGTGCTTGTCTCGTCTGCATACACGTTGGATTGTTGCTACAGTAACTTTTAGAGTCTCCCACAATATTGTTCATGAATAACAGCCTGAAATGTATCTGTGTTTTTCTGTAAACAGGTCAAATGACAATCATCTGCTCAAACTGCACTGCTCAGCGATGACGGACAGACCGTTTGTTGTGTGTAGAGGTCGTGTGTGGCTGAGGCATGCTTTCTTAGTTCAGGTCTTATACTGTTTGCACCAAACAGGAAGTGAATTTTCCCTGCAGCGATTGCATACAAAGTCAATGAAAAGACGCTAATAAACATGAATTAGCGCTGGGCAGAGTGAATGGTACCGCATGTCTACCCGGAGTTAAGCCTCCATGCTTCATGTTTGATGTTAACACACCTTTAACCTGCTTCCTTTTGTGGTTGGAAAGAGAGAGAGCTCATTTGGAAAAAAAAACAAACTTGCTGATTCTTGCGTCATTGTTCATATTATATTTGGGGCTCTACTGCTGTGTTTTTATATGAGTGCTCTGATTAATGTGCTAATGCTTTGATTTTGAAACAGTCACTTCCTCTTCGCCTGCTGGTCTGGGTGTTTGATTAAAAAGGGTTTCTGTAACTATTCAGTATTGATAAAAGCTGTGTCAATGCATATGTCTCCTACTCCCTCTGTCTTCCTTGCAATTTTGAATACCATACACCTGGTTATATATTTATAAATAAAGCTTTATTTTATTTTTAGTTACTCTGTAAATATTTTAAAGTTAATTTAAAAATGATATGGGTCACAGATTAGGTGATGAAGTACACCTATGTGCCACTTTTTCTTTAAGTCTTCTTCGGCTACTTTCAAAGCAAAGTACTGCAGTAAAAGCGATATTACATTATTGTACCTGCTCCAAAAGAAATGTTGCTGCATCTTGTTAAATCCAAAAACGGAAACATATTATTTTACGTGGGGCCAGCAAGGTGCAGAGAGTTGGTAGTGAGGGGATATTTTATTTATAAGGGGCAATTGTTCCAGTGGGGCGCTCTGGCTCAACCCCTGTATTTGTTTGTGCAGGGAGCCATCCTGCTCCGATTTTAAAAAAGGACTAATGGACATGTTATACTTCAGTGTTAAACAAACTATTTCTGGTGACCCACTTTTTAAAAATGGCAAACCATTGTGACCAAAATCACAAAATCCTCGTCTATAAATCATGAAAAGTGTAATTTTTACTGCCATTTCCACATCATCTTTTATCATCTTGAATAGGTAAATTAGCCATTTTGAAGAGAAGCACATTTAATAAATCACAACTTGATTGTAAGCATGTTAATAAAAATATATACACAATGTTAATTCATTCTAAATGAGCACAAATAACTACATGTAGGTGACGTCAACAGGCTATCTCATTCTTTTCATCTTCTCTCATCAGATACAGAAAAGAATGCATGATAGCTTTTTATTTGAGATCCAACAGTAGCTACAATTGTCAGAACAATATGACACGCTCACGTGGCTGATACGATCTCCTGCGAGCCACCAGTCTTTGGGACTGGTCTATAATGTCCACATTGTCTAGATTCTGGCCATTGTCAGGGGATGCACTCATCATGAAAGATACAAAGAAAACAATAGTTGAAATCGAATGTTATCATCGTTAAATTGCAACCTTGGCCTATGAGCTACATTGAGCGGATTAGAGCTGTATTGAGCTGTATCAAACTTAACTAATGCTTTTTATCACATCACAGACTGTATCATGATAGATACTGAATTATGTTGAGAGGGAAAGATGCACACCAAGCTGAAATACCCATGAATCAAGCAAACAATCCCCCAAAACATGCTTTTCTTCAATCCTCAATATGTATACAATACAACAATGATGCTGAAATGACCCCCCAAGAAACATGTCGGAACAACTCAAACATTTCCGTACTATTCAGCTGGAAAGGCTGGCTCAGTTCTTCCTACTCCTGATGAATGCTAATGGAGATTGAGTGACAAAATGTATTTTTTTTATCAAATAAGACCAATGCAGATATGAATGGGAGAAGATATTGGACTCTGCTGGGAGAAAAATGCTGGACATCCCTAAATCAATCCAGCTTTTGTTTGAACAGCTGACGATGAGATGGAATAGGTGCATTGCAATTCAATTTACCAAGTGAAACATGCTTTAAGGATTCAAAGAGTATGTTTTGCGACCATGCAACAAAGGGATGCACACAGAAATGCAGTAGTAGCCCAACACAGAGACAAATGGGACAGACAAAACAAAAACAGTAGTGCATTCCTGTGAAATTTGCATCAGAAGGAATTCTCTGTGCAGATAATGTTCTGACGTTTGAGCATCAAGCATCATCAGAATGAATCCATGAATCCTGTTGCTGGGTTAGTCTGAAGTCTTATTTTCTGGGACCAGACAACAGACAGTCGGGAGCATGTTGGGGAGTGGAGTAGCTGGGTTAGCTTAGCAGCAGGTATGGCTGGGTGATCGGCAGCAGGCGGTGATCATCTCAAGGTCTGCTGCTCTTAAACCAACGCACACGTCCTTTTCTGATGATAGTCCATCCATCCATAGTCTACCACTTATCCTGTATTCAGAGTCGCGGGGGCCGGAGCCGATCCCAGCTGTCATTGGGTGAAGGCAGGGTTCACCCTGGACAGGTAACCAGTCTATCACAGGGCTGACATGTAGAGACAGACAGGTAACCAGTCTATCACAGGGAGACATGTAGAGACAGACAGGTAACCAGTCTATCACAGGGAGACATGTAGAGACAGACAGGTAACCAGTCTATCACAGGGAGACATGTAGAGACAGACAGGTAACCAGTCTATCACAGGGAGACATGTAGAGACAGACAGGTAACCAGTCTATCACAGGGCTGACATGTAGAGACAGACAGGTAACCAGTCTATCACAGGGCTGACATGTAGAAACAGACAGGTAACCAGTCTATCACAGGGCTGACATGTAGAGACAGACAGGTAACCAGTCTATCACAGGGCTGACATGTAGAGACAGACAGGTAACCAGTCTATCACAGGGAGACATGTAGAGACAGACATGTAACCAGTCTATCACAGGGCTGACATGTAGAGACAGACAGGTAACTGTCTATCACAGGGCTGACATGTAGAGACAGACAGGTAACCAGTCTATCACAGGGCTGACATGTAGAAACAGACAGGTAACCAGTCTATCACAGGGCTGACATGTAGAGACAGACAGGTAACCAGTCTATCACAGGGCTGACATGTAGAGACAGACAGGTAACCAGTCTATCACAGGGAGACATGTAGAGACAGACAGGTAACCAGTCTATCACAGGGCTGACATGTAGAGACAGACAGGTAACCAGTCTATCACAGGGCTGACATGTAGAGACAGACAGGTAACCAGTCTATCACAGGGCTGACATGTAGAGACAGACAGGTAACCAGTCTATCACAGGGCTGACATGTAGAGACAGACAGGTAACCAGTCTATCACAGGGCTGACATGTAGAGACAGACAGGTAACCGGTCTATCACAGGGCTGACATGTAGAGACAGACAGGTAACCAGTCTATCACAGGGCTGACATGTAGAGACAGACAGGTAACCGGTCTATCACAGGGAGACATGTAGAGACAGACAGGTAACCAGTCTATCACAGGACTGACATGTAGAGACAGACAGGTAACCAGACTATCACAGGGCTGACATGTAGAGACAGACAGGTAACCAGTCTATCACAGGGCTGACATGTAGAGACAGACAGGTAACCAGTCTATCACAGGGCTGACATGTAGAGACAGACAGGTAACCAGTCTATCACAGGGCTGACATGTAGAGACAGACAGGTAACCAGTCTATCACAGGGCTGACATGTAGAGACAGACAGGTAACCAGTCTATCACAGGGCTGACATGTAGAGACAGACAGGTAACCAGTCTATCACAGGGCTGACATGTAGAGACAGACAGGTAACCAACAGGGCTGACATGTAGAGACAGACAGGTAACCAGTCTATCACAGGGCTGACATGTAGAGACAGACAGGTAACCAGTCTATCACAGGGCTGACATGTAGAGACAGACAGGTAACCAGTCTATCACAGGGCTGACATGTAGAGACAGACAGGTAACCAGTCTATCACAGGGCTGACATGTAGAGACAGACAGGTAACCACTCTATCACAGGGCTGACATGTAGAGACAGACAGGTAACCAGTCTATCACAGGGCTGACATGTAGAGACAGACAGGTAACCAGTCTATCACAGGGCTGACATGTAGAGACAGACAGGTAACCAGTCTATCACAGGGCTGACATGTAGAGACAGACAGGTAACCAGTCTATCACAGGGCTGACATGTAGAGACAGACAGGTAACCAACAGGGCTGACATGTAGAGACAGACAGGTAACCAGTCTATCACAGGGCTGACATGTAGAGACAGACAGGTAACCAGACTATCACAGGGCTGACATGTAGAGACAGACAGGTAACCAGTCTATCACAGGGCTGACATGTAGAGACAGACAGGTAACCAGTCTATCACAGGGCTGACATGTAGAGACAGACAGGTAACCAGTCTATCACAGGGCTGACATGTAGAGACAGACAGGTAACCAACAGGGCTGACATGTAGAGACAGACAGGTAACCAGTCTATCACAGGGCTGACATGTAGAGACAGACAGGTAACCAACAGGGCTGACATGTAGAGACAGACAGGTAACCAGTCTATCACAGGGCTGACATGTAGAGACAGACAGGTAACCAGACTATCACAGGGCTGACATGTAGAGACAGACAGGTAACCAGTCTTCACAGGGCTGACATGTAGAGACAGACAGGTAACCAGTCTATCACAGGGCTGACATGTAGAGACAGACAGGTAACCATCTATCACAGGGCTGACATGTAGAGACAGACAGGTAACCAGTCTATCACAGGGCTGACATGTAGAGACAGACAGGTAACCAGCTATCACAGGGCTGACATGTAGAGACAGACAGGTAACCAGTCTTCACAGGGCTGACATGTAGAGACAGACAGGTAACCAGTCTATCACAGGGCTGACATGTAGAGACAGACAGGTAACCAGTCTATCACAGGGCTGACATGTAGAGACAGACAGGTAACCAGTCTATCACAGGGCTGACATGTAGAGACAGACAGGTAACCAGTCTATCACAGGGCTGACATGTAGAGACAGACAGGTAACCAACAGGGCTGACATGTAGAGACAGACAGGTAACCAGTCTATCACAGGGCTGACATGTAGAGACAGACAGGTAACCAGTCTATCACAGGGCTGACATGTAGAGACAGACAGGTAACCACTCTATACAGGGCTGACATGTAGAGACAGACAGGTAACCAGTCTATCACAGGGCTGACATGTAGAGACAGACAGGTAACCAGTCTATCACAGGGCTGACATGTAGAGACAGACAGGTAACCAGTCTATCACAGGGCTGACATGTAGAGACAGACAGGTAACCAGTCTATCACAGGGCCCACATGTAGAGACAGACAGGTAACCAACAGGGCTGACATGTAGAGACAGACAGGTAACCAGTCTATCACAGGGAGACATGTAGAGACAGACAGGTAACCAGTCTATCACAGGAAAACATGCGACATTCATAGGACCTACCGAGATATACATGTTCAGCCATTGCAGAAAAAGTCTAGTCATTACCTTTTTTGTCCAGCTGTGTTGTCCTTGGGATGAGCTGTTATTACCTTATGTAGAGTTTCTGGTAATTGCTGAATATGTTTGTTTTGGATAGAAATTTGAATTATGCCTTTGACAGTGAAAATGATGTCTAATGATGATGAAACCACACTTGAAAATGAGAGCATATTGGCCTGTCAGGGGACATTTGAACAATGCCTATCAGTCAAAAACATGTAGGACCAATCATTGTTGTTGACTCTTTTATGGAAAAAAACAAATGCATTCAATCATATAGATTTGTTTCGGTTAATTTGATCCACATGAAAGCATATCACTGAATTTTCCTATTCTTTTGGAAAATGTGCTACTCTACTCCCAACCAATATTTGCAATGAGGACACAGTTCCTGCACTGCTTAGTTTGTGATAATCAGGTTTAGAATTGCACATCGGTATTTGCTGTATAGGAATATTACAACCTTAACAGACATTTTTCTGTGACTGCTGCGTATCCACTCATGTTTCAACATCCCATTTCAGCTTAACGTCCTGCCTGAGCCTAATGTTATTAACACTAGTGTGAACAATAATGGTGTGAGCGCTAGTGCAGAGGACAGTGAGAGCAGGAATGAACTCAAGAGGATTTGGGATTCTAGCCATCAGTAGGTTAAGCCGCGGGGCAAATCACAAATCAAATTTTTGAATCTAAATATATCCTCGCAGGAGGAGACATTAGGAGCTGTTTTCTGGACACCACTTTGGGCAGGTTTGAGAAACATCCTTAGCGTTGACTGCTTTCTGACATGCCAATCTGATGGATAAAAGACAATTCCCAGAAACACACACACACACACACACTGTTATACCAGATGGCAACGTCTGGTTCTAAAAGGTGAAGCCAAATGTAGAGTGCCTTAAACTTGCATTTTCCCATCTGGCCATCAGGGGGCGACTCCTAACTGACGTAAAGAAGTCTATGAGAAAATGAGCCTACTTCTCTCGTGATTTATTACTTCAGAAAATGTTGTAAAGTTGAGTTTATGGTCTCAATCTGTGGTTTCAGGTCTTCTTCAATCCAGAAGACATTCCAAGATGGCGAGGGCCAACAAGCTGAACCCAGGGCTTCAAAACCGTCCACAGAAAAGTCCACAGACCAATGGGTGACGTCACCATGACGACGTCCACTTCTTATATTCACTCTATGGTTTGACCCAAGTATCTTATGAGGCTTTTGTTTTGTGCCGCTTTCGTAGTCACTTTAAACCAAATCATGACAAAGCAGTATTGTGACGTTTTATATTGTTTTCATTAATCACGTTTCAAACTGTTTTACACTATGACTGTTCCATCCCTGGAAACCTGGAACAGAGTGCAGTTTATTTAATGGGAATGTCATTTTGTTGGAGACAGGGTTGGAAGGCCCTCATCTGGCTAACTCCACTGTTGTCCTGGTGAGGGTGTATTGACACATACAGTATATCTATCATATATTTGTCAGCTCTGACATGTTGCATTGTGATCCAGTTACAGTCATGATTTAAACACACACACATGATCTCAAGCATGATAATGATATACTGTATTACAAAGCAATTATTCAGACTCAAACATGTGCTGTGTTGAGAGTTTAACATTCAAGGTCAGATATCAGAGGTCTTCCAAAAGTTTCCCAGTAGCTTTGGATGGGGCAAACATCCTCAGCCTTTGTGTAGTTGTAAAAAGTTTTGTGACATCCAGAAGTTCTTATCAGCGAGACAGAGGTTGAGAGACGCCAGGCCACCGGGGTCGTTCCGCTCCACCGGTAGATACAGCTGTGTATGGTCTGCATATCAATGAAATGATGTTATAGAGCCCAGGTGAGGTATACACTGGAAGTAATGAACCAGGGGCACATCATAGGTGACATGGTGGAGGAATTTCCTGATATCATTGAACTAACCCTCTGGAGATGAAGTGTGTGTGTGTGTGTGTGTGTGTGTGTGTGTGTGTGTGTGGTGGGGGGGCAATTATCTTCATCATTAAGACTTGAATGAATGCAGCCCTCTAATTGACCTAAAATATTATTCAAATGAAACGTTGAACTATGAGTAGACTGATTTTCACTCCTTAAAGACAAACTGTGACAACTTCATGGTTGCAAGTCGACATTTCTGAAGCTAAGTCTGATGGGAAGAGCTGCCTCACTGTCCTGCTGTTTCTATCTAAAGTCTCTTCAGATACCTCGAGTGGTGGAAAAGACGGAAAGGCGGAAAAAATAAATGCAGGTCATTGGGTTAGGTTTAAAGGTCATATTGATACCATTTTTACGTAAACAAATAAAAAAAATGAATCAAAGGCGCAGAATCAAAACCATCACTGCTCATGAAACAATGAGAGCAAGCGGTAAGCGGGCGGCATTTCGGTATGTGTGTGTGTGTGTGTGTGTGTGTGTGTGTGTACATACCTACATGTAAGTGATTAATAATTAGTTAAGCTATTTGTTGTTTTTATTATAAGATTATTTTGGGGCTGTTGGTCTTTTTTAGATGCAGCTGAAGATAGACAGGAAACACAGAGAGAGAGAGAGAGAGAGAGAGAGAGAGAGAGAGAGAGAGAGAGAGAGAGAGAGAGCCTCGGTTGGGATTCAAACCCAGAGCTGCTTTTTTCCTGTTTGTGATAATAAAGTGAATCTCTCTGTGTTTGCGGATGCTCTTTGTACGTCAGCAATATCATCTTTATGAAATGGTATTTATAGAAATATATCAAATATGAAACTTTAGACCTCACCACATGCATACTACATCCATTGATTGATTGAATTTCATGTATTTATTGATAATGAAATGGACCCTTGATTTACTTCACATCCTTCTGTTTCTCTATATTGTTGATTATTAGGTTTCTGTCCATTCTATTTCTGTGTTCATTATTGCTGTTCAGTTGATTCTGTCTCCTGGAAGAGGCAATCCTCCTCTTGTCCTAGTCCTCATGTCCTCTTCTAAGCAGAGAGGATTCCACATGTTGCAAAGTGCTTTGAAGTAGTCATCCTCGTCATAATTCATTTGAATCCAGTTGTTGTGTTTTTATTGCAGCAGGACTCAGATATGCATCCCTATAATCTATATATTTGTTATCATGGCCTGACCGTTGTCATTTGTCATGTGTCGTTCATCATGTGTCCCCTGGAAGGCACAGATTAAAAAAGTCCCACTTCCCCATGTATCTTTAAGAGCAGGCTGGGGGGGGTGAGCCCGTGTGGAGGTGGAGTTCCCTTCAGCACCGCTAGGCGCGTCTCTGCTCCATGGAAGCTGCCGAGAGAGACTGGGGGCTGGAGGCAGGAGGGGGGAGGGGGAGAGGAGAGAGCAGGGAGAGAGAGGACGGTGTTTTATCAGCCAAGTGCAGCCGGAATCGTGAGGAGCGGACGATGGGGGGGAAATATCCCACTCTTGTCTCTTTTTCTCCAACATCACCGTCATTAACATGTAGACCGGTGCGTGTCAAAAGACCCGGAGCCAAACGGTCTTTCATATCTAGGAGAATCCAATTCTAATTATAGTTTTGCATTAAAACATTTGGATTAACAGCGGACTTCTGTTTTTGGACTAAAGGGCTTTCCTTCATTATTTACCGCGACTGTGTAAATGTTGGACCGCGTTTGACCCGAGTTTCTTCCTCTGGAGTGAAAAGTGCGCCAGCCTCATTTCCCTGCTTTCTCTCCAACCGCTTGAGCGTCGGTATTTTTGTGGGGGTTACGTGGCTTTTGGATGGAGTGCACCTGATCCTAACGGGACGTAACGCACAGAGGAATATTGTCTGAGGTGGGAATAAAAGCACCGGATGGGATCCTGCCTGAACGGTAAATAACACATCCACACTTTCATTCCGCCAGCTCCGGCACGCATTCACACTTTGCCGGTCACACCGGGCAGCTGTGATGCAAAGGGCTCCTTCTCTTAGTTGAGGATTGACTCGGAAGGCGGCGGCGGCGGCGGCGGCGGCGGCGGACAAGTTGAAGTGGATGTTGAGGTAATGAATGGCGTGTTGTCCACATGACGTTGTCTTTAGTGGAAGCGGTTCGTGGTGAGGAAGTGAGAAGCCAGCAGCAGCAGCAGCAGCAGCAGCTCCGTGCCTCTGTCTGCCACTTTGGGCTCTCACTCCTGCTCCAGAGCGCATGGACGCGCAGAGATGCGCATCCTCACCCGGCCAGATGCGCCAAATACCCGGGTGAGAAGAGAACGCTGTGGCTGACATGGAAGCGTCCCCCTCCCGCCGTAGGAAAGCTGTTACTAGGATCGTTTAACTCTCTGCTCAGGATGATCTTCTATTAATGACAGAGAGAGAAAATCGTTTTTATTCAATCTTCATCGGAACGAAACATGGGAATTATTAAGTGTTGCGTATTGATATTGGATTTAGAATCATTAAAATACTCGCGCTGCAGTTAATCAAATTAACGCAAACCTCCTCAGGCTGATTGCTGGGGGTCAGGATGGAGGGGGGCGGGGGTCGGCGTGCACGGGCGCGCGTGCGTTATGGTGAATGGAGTCTCTCTATCCTCCGATCCAGGAGGAGGAGGAGGAAAGTTGCGTCCGTCGGCCGCTGCGGGGGCACATCACCATATAAAACTGGATGAATGCGGTATTTGTGTGTGTGCGCGCGCGCGCGTGTGTGCGCGTTCAAATGACTTGTAGCACATACACAAAGACCCCCAAAAAAGAAGTAGAAAGAGCCTTTGGATGCAGCGATGTGGCGGTTTGGTCTCCTCTCACACCTCAGAGACAGACAGGCAGCGGGCTGTGATGGTGAGAAGTAGCTCAGTTGCAGAGATGTTAGTCATGGCTCCAGCTTCCTGGGCTTTACAAACACATTCACCCTGCAGATGATCCTAATCAAGCCTGAGTGTCCGTGCATATTCGTGTTCCACAGAGGCTTCTGTTTGGCAGCTCCAAATATTAATGTGATCTCATGTGTTCACATTTCTCAGAATGCTGAGAATTCTACATGTGATCCGCTGTGACCTTTAATGAAGTTCCTAGATCCCCCCGCCTCCCTCTCATTCCTTGCTGCATTAGAATGTTCTCATCACATGGCACTGGGTGTTTTTCTGTGAAAGGGGGGCATGCAGACTGGCTCCTGTGGTTCACACCACTCCGGTCCCAGGGGCTCTGATCTACATAGCTCAGCCCTGAAGTAAAACATCTACCCACCGCTCATCATCTTCTTTGCTCTCCTGGCTACCCAGCCTCCTCCCCCCTCTCCTCATCTACCATTTCTGTACATAGGAGGTAGCAAAATCGTGAATTATAGATTCCTTGTTGACCTGTGAGCCTGGGCAGTTGTTTTGGAGTAAAGCTCAAAAGGTAGAAGAAATACAACAAGCCACAGTCACACTGAGGGCTTTATTTATGGCAGTATGTCCTACAAGTGTGTCCCAGATCAGGGGTTGCTGAGGACGCGGCCTACGAAGGTGGAGCCTGCACCTCCCCAAACGTCACAGTCTGCAGAAGATTCATTATGACTTAACACCCAGAGCACCGGGCTCTAAACTAACGGTGCATCGGGGCGTTCATAAACGTGTCAAGCAAGAAATGTCAGTTTACCATGAGGAGTTTGCCCTTGAGATGCTGTCGATGTGATGAGTTGGTTTGCTCTGCCACCGTTTTCTCTTTTACTTCTATGTTTCATTTCATAAGAGGGACTGCAAATCCACAGAACAGTAAATCTATGCATGTGTAATTGCATTTCTATAGCACAATGTGTTCCCATCGACATGACCACGCCACAATTACAGACTTGACAAATAGTGAGAGATAGAAATATGATAAAAAAGACCTGCATGCAACAGATCTTTGGGCCTGCAGGCTGTTGCAGGCTGTTTTTATCCTCAACCTTCCATCCTTGAAATGTGGACTTGGACAGAGCAGCAACTAAGTGCACATTATCTCTTTGAAAAGGTACCTTTTATTGTAATTTAGTTTATTTTATTTCAAGACGGGGACAATGCACAATAATACATTCATTTTGCACAACTGAAATTATGCATTATGCCAGGTTGCAGCAAATGTTCCACCTGTAGTCCCTCGGGCAAAAGATTAATAAAAGAACAAACATAGAAAACCCCCCAAAAAACGACAGATAAATAGAAACAGGGAAGCAGAGACAACAGGACGTGATATAGAGGATAAAGCAAGTATATACATTATATAGAAACCTTATTATTAGGAGGAACATTTCAGTGATTATGTAACAGTCTGAATTGAATGCCGATGACCTACATAAGTAAAGCAGACCATCGGCGAGAAGATGAACCGTTTCTATAACAGGGCTGAGTACCATGATGGCACCGGCGAATGATGTCGGTCCTACCTGGCTCCAGAAACGGGGCCGGGCGTCTTTACGGGAGTTGTGCCTTTGCCTTCGAGAAAAGCAGAGAAAACAAGACGAACATTCACCTGCAAGCAAAACGTTTCAACATGGGATCCAACATACGGACGGTGTTTCCTCTATATTCATGTGCTGCAGCCAAAATCATGAATATGATCTGCCTTCACGTTGAATGGTGTGATGGAGATTCCACACACACACACACACACACACACACTACACAGAGGACAGACAGGTGAAGTGAAGGTTCCTCTGACAGATTTGGTGCTTTTATCTGAACTAGACCAGAGAATATTCAGTAAAAAGAGATCCTGGTTGTTCTGTGTGAAGTTTCCAGGAGGTGATGTAATGTGGCCCCGGTGTGTTTCATGTGGAGCGAGCACTGCACCAGACTCCATTTAAAAAACAACAGCCTTTTATATGCTGGATTGCTTGTCGGCAAACAGTCATCAAGCAGCTTTAAATGCGATGTCTTTTCTTTATTCTCTGTGTGGTGGATCTAATTTATGCCGACATGAAGAGTGCTTCATGTGGATTTAGAAAAGGGACTGATCATAAATAGCTGGAAAATCGGGTGATACATATTGAAATAAACTGTGAAGTGTTTTATATTTGAGAACAGAGTTCGGTGGAGTGGTAGGTGGCTGAATGAGTGTTTAATGAGTTTATTTTGATGTGGCCAACATGTTGGTTAATAATGAACTAATACCTCTTTTCATCTACAATGACTGTTTACTGTCACTTTAAGAAAACAGAATGTTTACATAATAAACAATTGTATATATAGTAGAAAAATGAGCTGTAGCCATTTTAAACATGGTCGGTTTATTAATTAGGCAAAATCTAATATCTATCAGTTATCATTATCAATACTTCTTTTGAAACGATACCAAGCTGCATGATATGAAGTTATTCTTAATGGCGGTCCTATTGCCTGCTAAGATTTTGTCAGCTGCAGGCTGGTCAACCTGCAGTTGGAGAGCTCCTCAGGCCGGGAGCAGAGCTTCTCCTCAGGCCGGGAGCGGAGCTTCTCCTCAGGCCGGGAGCAGAGCCTCTCCTCAGGCCGGGAGCAGAGCTTCTCCTCAGGCCGGGAGCAGAGCTTCTCCTCAGGCCGGGAGCAGAGCTTCTCCTCAGGCCGGGAGCAGAGCTTCTCCTCAGGCCGGGAGCAGAGAATCTCCTCCGGCCGGGAGCAGAGCTTCTCCTCAGGCCGGGAGCAGAGCCTCTCCTCAGGCCGGGAGCAGAGCTTCTCCTCAGGCCGGGAGCAGAGCCTCTCCTCAGGCCGGGAGCAGAGCTTCTCCTCACTGTTCCGCCAGTCCCTGCTGGGAGCCAACACAGCATTACGGCCTGGGCCTCCTGCTGGGAGCCAACACAGCACTACGGCCTGGGCCTCCTGCTGGGAGCCAACATCACCCAGCAGGAGGCCCAGGCCATCCTGCTGGGACCGCTGGAGGGAAGGGAGACACGGGAGAACCAGGACTGCACGGGGCAGACTGTCAGTACTGCAGTAAAATGAGAGGTCTTCTGAAGGGACTCTGGTGCCAGGAAACACAAACATTTTTACCCACAGGGATCACTAAAAATCAAGAATTGACAAAAATAAAGAAATAAATACATTAGTTTGAAACATTTAACACCAACATTTAATTAACATATTTTTTTATAACCAAATAGTTTAAGTTGATCACTCAGTTGTTTTTGTCATATGAGTCTTCAGGCAGACCACTTTGTACTTTGGTATGATGACTCGTCACAAAGGACGAGTACTGTTTCTACCACACTGTAAAGGTTGCTGGCTCGATCCCGAAAGTGTTAACTGAAGGGAGTGTGGTATTGAATAAATGGTGTGGAAACACTGCTGAATATACCATATTTTGTGAAGATCTAATTCCACTGGAGTCATGGCAACAAGGAAACAATTACAATATTTTAAATATGCATCTGTGTTTACTGAGACAGCAGAAAATAAATGAGGTATTGACAGGGGGCACAAGTGGTTTCACCCAGCTAATCTATACTTTGTTGGGGAGGAAGTGGCTGAGTTCGCCACTTAGTTAACTCTCGTGTGTTGTTGAAAATAACTTTTACTCTTTGCTTCTGCCCAGGATGAGAAATAGATTGCTATGTTAAGATTCCATATGTATTGTAAATGATGTTGCCCCCAAAAGTAATATCTAGTTTGTTAATTTGTGAAAGTGTATCTTGTGATTTGCGGTATGAACATCCTAGCTCTTGCTGTCTATAGCCACAGATCTAAATGACATTTAGCTTTAGAATAAAGCGAGTCCCGGTGTCTCAGAGCAAGAGGAGTGCAGGGAGTGGACCAGACAGGTTCGGCTCATCCATCCATGTAAATCACAACCTCATCCTGGCGTTATTCATCTATTTGCATTCGGATGCTTTGCAGGAGCTGATGAACAATATGAAAAAAAAGCAAGCAGAAACCCTCCCTTATATGAAACAAACAAACACAGCTTCCTGTTTAGATAGTCACGGTAAAAACGATGCTTGAGCATTTTTTGGCAGCACCTGAGCTGCAGTTGGTGCCCATAACCGCTCTGCTCGCGCTGTTTCTTCTAATTATCACAATGTGCTAATTGCATAGAATGAAATAAAGCAACGTGCATGCTTGTAATTTAAAAATGAAATGTCTTTTTTTTTATTTTTGGAAAGAAAACAGGCGGCGTAAAAATGCACCAGAACAAAATGCAAGTCGTTCGAGGTGATCATGTTGACAGACGTAACGGGGGGAGTCACGATTCCACCGACGGGCACATCCAAATAAAGACTGGAGATGGAGGACAGGGGAGGGAGCTGTTCCTGCTCAAATAAAACAGACCACAGGGCGCACGGATACCTGCATGCTATCTGTGACGACAGACGGAGGGGAGAAGGAACACAGCCGTGAAGGTAGAAGACTAGCTTCTACTGTTTCAGCATAGTCTGTTTTCTGTGAATGGTCCGGAGGACTTTGTCACAGTATAACAGTGTGTGTGTGGGCCTACACTCCTCAGCCACTCTGTGCTCGCTGGTGCAGATTGGTAACCAGCAGATAAAGCTGAGCAACGGTTAGTCTTATCTGGGACAGGAGTGGGGGAAAACGAGGAGGAAGATGTGGAGAATGTTTGGGACAGAATGTCCTGAGAGCGTTCGGGCTTTGCCTCAACATTTCTCCCTCTTCTACTTCTTCTACTGGTGTGACGATGCGGAACGCTAGCGCTAGACGATGATATCAGCTGGAGGTACGGTGCCGAGGTTTGGTGTCACGGTGCATGAATGCTCTTTCTGAGTGAAATCAGCGTTGGCCGAGTGAAGAATTGCTATTTCATCTTTGCAGGTTTGAGTCAAGTTTCAGTGTTAGAATGTTGAAAACCAACTGACATTTTTCTTTTGGGCCTTTACACGCTTTTGATGAATTTGCATATTCTTTAATGTATTTTTTAGAATTGTAGTTGTTATCAGAACTTTTACACAGAACGCAAATATTACTTGGCAGAGCGACGTACTTGTTTTTCCGGAACAGGGCCGATTGTTCAGGCTTCTGCTGCTTATCAAGCTAACATGCTGTGCTGAACATTAAGACTTTATTACTCCTTTCAACCTTGACAAAGGCAATGCAGACCTCTACTCCGTCTTACCATTCATAAGAAAAGCCAGAGAAATAATATTCACTGGCGAGTATTTAGCATGTTTGTGTTGTTTATGTTTCTAAAATGTAATGTCAAGTGATTGCATGGTTTTAGTCCCTTTACGAATGTAAAGCATGTGTTGGTGATTATTCAGATACTATCCTGATCAGAACTGTAACAGAGAAAGTGTTGGTTATGAGTCTCTTGAGGCTACTCACTGGTGTAGTGATGCTCAGCGAAGAGATGGTGTGAGATGGCTGACTAGAGCATCCTTCTACTTCAGCCATCTTCTGTCTCACTGTGCTGAAGCAGGGAATATATTCATATGAAACCATTCTTCAAAACAGTCATTCCAGTGTCATAGTTAAGTGCCAGTGTGCAGTCAAGAGGTTGACTATACAGTGTTTGTAGAATATGCAGTACATCTCACTGTCATGGAGGGCTCCTGAGCAGGTGGCAACCTCAAATTCAATTGAATTATATTGATAGGGTCATATCAGCAAAAGTTATCTCAGGACTTTTTCCACATCAAGCAGGACTAGAACACACACATCCGAGTCCCAGTATCACCAGGAGCAAAACGCTACACAGTGGAGAGAAAACAACTTCCTTAACAGATGTTAGGCAGAAATCTGGTGCGGAATTAACATTGAACTATTAACAGTAGAATTAGCATAGTAATATTAACAGTATAGTCCATCATGGCAGGCACAGCCGCATTTGAAGACAAAACTGAAGTGCCTTAAACTTGCATTCTCTCTATTGGCCATCAGGGGGCGACTCCTCTGGTTGTAAACAGAAGTCTGATTTCATGGAAGTCTATGAGAAAATGGTCCTACTTCTCTCTTGATGTATTATCTCAGTAAACATTGTAAACATGGGTTTATGGTCTCAATCTCTAGTTTCAAGTCTTCTTTATGAATACATTGAATTATGGTCCATTTAGAGTCAAATAGACCATAAAGCTGATGCTTAAGGGTGGGGCTACCTTGTGCTGCATCGCTACCATCCTACTAATGCAGTTAGCTACTAAGATGACTTTAACACTTAGTTGTAAAGTTGAGCTTGAATTATGAAGCTAACTTTGTCAGCAGCTTCACACCAGAATCCAGATGGATCCTGATCCAGTAAGGTTGCTGCTCTGCTGCTTGTGTTCATCAGATCCACCCATCGCTCCTCCATAGTCCAAATTCTCGTGGCTTCAAAACCGTTGTCCACAAACCAACGGGTGATGTCAGCATGACGACGTACACTGTCGTGTGTTAAAGATTGTTCACCTAAACATTAGTTCACCTTAACACACCTGCTGTGTATTTTCTGGACTTTTCTTTCCAGCTCTCTTATCCAGCAACCAGACATTAAGTTGCCTGAACTGAACTCCCACAGCCAGACTGGAGTTCCCAATGTATGAAAAATGTTTCATTGGACATAATGTGGCATTTTCACAGTTCACTCATCCAACAATGTGCTGCACTTTAATGGCGTCTCTCCTGGCTTCAGTGAAGACGATCAAACAAGCACGTCTTGCATGGGTTTTCGTCTGTGGCGTAGAGATGGCTGCCGGGTGTACAGGCCGTGTTCTGCGCGGGGCTGGAGGAGTTTGTGTGTTGAAGGTCATGTCAAGGTGACATTCAGCATTTAGAAAACAAAGGAAGCGGCGATGCAAGAGGATGGAGTTTTGTTTAGCTGTGTTTATGATGACCTTATTGTCACCAAATGCATCTGTTGTTGCTGTGGTGTGAGAGCGTTTGGGTGTCATGAGATGACTGAGGACAGTACAGTGCCGGGGAAACGCTAAGAGTCCCTGGCTGCGGTTACATGAGTGGCTTTTCTTCCCTTCTGCAAATTCAAGGATTTAAGGATCATTTGTAGTCATAGTGCAACACGGGGACGCACAACACGATGCACTTGGAGCTCATTACCTACACAAGAACACTATGAGTGACAAGCAAACACACTAGTGCATTCCTGGAGTGCTTTCTTTTTAAATTTGCATCACAATGAATGTAAATGTAAATAGCAGGAACTAAAACAGTTCTCTGGTCAGAAAACATGGCCGACAGCATCACAACATTCAACTTTCAGGCAAACATTGTCCATCAACAATTATGTAAACACAAAGTCCACCTCCTGCAGTCCCACCAGAGTCCAGTCCTCTGTCCGGTGGTCAGCTTAGTCCAGGATGGGTCTAGGACTCTGCCAAGATGTCGGACCAACAGTCAGCTACCTCCCATTGCTGGCTTTACTCTGAAGTCTTATTTCAGACATCAGACAGCCAGGAGCATGCTGGGTAGTGGAGTGGCCTTAGGTCCTTGCTGGGTTAGCTTAGCTTCCATCTCGGCTCTCCTCCCTCTCTTCCTGGGGGCGGTCCACTCGATCGTCCGTGGGAAGGGATTGTTTCAAGGCCACACTTCCTTGTCTGACGCAGATCGTGTATTCTGTTAAATCCCAATCAAATCTCCAGGAATAAACATGAAAAAAACAACAAATGAAGACAAAAAATGGATCAGAATTCATGACAATTGTACATATACGCTCCAGAGTATGAAGGAATGAGCAGACACACATTTAGTCAGGACGATGTGGCATGTAAGAGTCCTAGCACAGGAATGTATACGGGGAACCAGGTTGTCTCGTACACAGCCCTGCTGTGTCTCGTGTCCGTCCCTGAGGGTGTCGCTTTTAAGGGCTTCAAGACTTTTCACACATTTGTGTCATCTGAAAGCTCACCTGAGAATCATGGAGCTGAAAAGAACAGAATGTGCTGGCAGGCTGATAGGACTGTTCACGTTCCATGGCCAGTGTGACTGTGTGTGACTGTGTGTGTGTGTGCGTGTGTGTGTGTTGATGTGTCCATGTGCAGGCCAGCATCACCAGGACTCGAGCTACAAGTGCCAGTGGAGCAGTATTAATAGACTGCTCGGAGACAAAGTCTTCTCTTTTATATTTGTAGCCCTCCTTGCATCGACATTTGTCTGTCTGCTGAAGATAAAGATAAAGAACAAGCAGGATGAGACTTTCAGTGTGTTTGATGCCACATTCGACCTTTTGCATCAACATCCACACACTATTCTACACTGTGTTGGATCTGGATATGCACAAAAACAACAGTAGCTTACGTACCAAAAATGTGACATTTTTAAGATACAATTATTATTAGTTGTAGTACAAGCAACAGACCCATAACCTTAAACTCTAATCTGTTTCAAAGTATTTTGGCCAAATTGCCTGGACATTCAAACCTCACTAAGCGGTTTTTCAAAGGGACAGCGTGAGCCCTCACTGGGCTATTCACACAAAGAATCTTCAAAGTCCTCAGAGAGGCCGTTTGGAATTCACACCTTTAAGCCAAAAGTTATATAAAATGGCAAAAAAGTCATGAAATTAAAATCCAGTCCCACCATAGCCTCTGGCTCCTCAGGGAGGCAGGTTTTCAGATATCTACCTCAAACTAACTGGTTAATTATGTCTTTGAAGCAGACTTGCAGTGTGTGTGTATGGGGGGGGTGTAGTGATTTAGAGAGGAAAATAATTCATCAGAGAGTTCCAACGTTAAAGGTTAGGAACTAGATATAATGATCCAACTAGCCACGCTTCCTTCACATTTTGTGTTTGAATGAGTGTTTTCTGATTGTGTGTGGAAGCGGCTCAGTCCTCTGCCTCTGTTCTGAAGGAATTCATCTTGCTCAGAGCCAGTGTGGCGGCGAGGAGATCCGCTTTCACGCCAACCCGCCGCTTCCCCATTGACCTTCCTGGCAGCCGGGCACGAATGGTCTGCCAGGTGAACCGAGCAGGGAGGGGAACGCTCGCCTCCTTCCACCACCCACACGGATAACCCCGCTCCTGCTCCACCACATCCACGCCACCGCCGCCACCCTCCTGCTTAGTATGGACGCCTACCGACAAGCCCGTGACTGAGAGAAGTTATCCACGCATCGATTCGGCTCCGCCAAGATGACAGATGTGAATAAGGGGCAGGCGGATTGTTGCTTAATGCACTCATCCTTCGTGTGAGGTTATTAGCTGCTCCTGTTGATGTAGAAAACACATCTTAAAGCAGGTGTGTGTGTGTGTGTGTGTGTGAGAGCTGGATGGCTGTCCAGTCTAGTGCTTCTGTCACAGCCGGGTTATATGATGTCATATTGTTGGTTTGGGTATCTTGTTTTTTCTTGCTAAATTAGGATTGTGTCGTAGTGGAGCGTATAACCTCTCACGCTGAAAGCTGTAGAGAAAGGAAAGCAGGGAGCAGGTTTTATTTCAACACAGGGACACATTATGTTCGGCAGTCTTCCCTGCAGGAACATTTTGAGCATCAAACACTTAATTTATTCTTATTGTGAGAGATTCTTCTGCAATGATTTCAAGTGAAATGCCTCTATTCTTGTAAAGGAAAGCACAAAATATAGCAGACAATTCAAACTATAATGGAAGACATGCAGGCAGGATTTACCTGGATTCTCTGTCTTTAGTTTTAACTCACATATTTAAATGTGCTTTTAAGTGTCCATGTCAATTATAAATGAATGACTCTTTATTCATATATTAATGCCTGGACTGTGATAGCTCATATGTGTTCCAGAAAGATGTCCAAAACTTTCTGTCCATTTAAAACATTTCACACAAATCTATCTTCTCTTAAAGTTTCTTCAAAGAAAAAAATGAATATTACAAGTCTCAAAATGATGGTCGTCGTAATTTAATTAGAATAATGTCGTGTTAAAAAAGTCATAGTATTACTAATACTTAATAATAAAGTTTTAATTTAATGAAAATACAGTCATGATATTTCAAGATAAGAAGTTGCGATATTACACTAATAAAATCACCAGTTAATGAGCATAATGTCATAACATAAAAAGTCATAAAATTAGGATAAAGTTGTAATTTAATGAAAATAAAGTCATAATATTTCAAGACAAAAAGTTTTAATATTAAAATTATAAAGTTGTTATAGAATGAGAACAAAGTCATAGGTCTTCTCCCCACAGTCTCCGCGGTGATGCAGGAAGGAATGCTGGGTAAATAATAGAGTGAAGTGTTCGATATGAAACGTGTCTCACTTCAATGTGATGTTAGTGTGTCCCCCTCACGGAGAAAACAGTGGTTCTATTTTAAGTTTGATGTATATGAATAATCATTTGAATCAACATAATTGATAAGGACGATTGAGTCGGTGGTGGATATTGGTGGGGACACGATCTCACTGTGATGAAAGGACGAGAGGCGAGGATGAGGAGGTGTGAGAACGGGATAAAGGGAGCTGACACGTCCTCTCCGTAGTCATATACCCTGCTACCCTGGGCTAGTCTGTGTGTGTGTGTGTGTGTGTGTGCTGGAGTTGAAATTGTTGGACCCAAGGGCACAACAAAATAATCCACAGTGACAGGCCAGGACACCGTCTGCTTTCTCCGGTCAGCAGCCTGAACAGCAGCCAGACAGCCAACACTGTGCACACGGGCGTTTAGAGAGAGATCCCATAAGAGTTTCCAGCTTATGCTTTTTATTGTTGTTATTAGGACGTCGATCTGTATCTCCACTCAGGGCTGTTTTTAGCGTGTTTTCTGCAAGTTATATAATATATTTAAGGGAGGTTTATGACAGAGGAGGATAAAAAACACTCACAATAAGTTGATCTTGGAAAAAAGCTCACTATCATTGTAGACAAGTGAAAATATACCAGATACAAACATAAAAATGTCTTTGTCCTGTATGTGTGCAGGGAGGCCTTATGATTTATGATCATCTCATTCATGATGATTTGATTGTTTTTCACCTAAAAAGATGTTTATGGGAAAAAAAAACTAGTTATATGGGATTGCAATAAAGATATTTGTTTCTTAACGAAAAGTGATCCCAGTATGTTTTTGCTGCCATTTTAAGTTGTAAACATATTTGCATGATTATAAGGATAATATTGTGAAGAGCAATTATTTTTGGCAGGATAATCATGACATGGGATTTTCATGTCTAAGCAACAGTCCACAAAGAAAACCTTCCAAAGTCCGACATCATTCATTGAAAAGTGAGCCAAAGAGAAACATATTGATCCGTTTGACTGTCCACATTCTGTGGTTGTGAATGTGGATGGTTGCCGTGCAGCGCGGTGTGTTTGTGTGTTTGTGAGGGAGATGAACATAAACGTGTTGCCTTCAGTTACAGCCATCCAATACCTTTTCCTTTTATTTGGCTCCTACAGTTTCCACCTGGAGCCACGATGTTTCCCGTTGTGCTGCTTTACTAATTATTTATTCTTCCGTTCTGTCCCTTATTATCGCTTCAGTCTGCCTGTTGTGCCTCTCGCTACGCATCACACGTGGTCATTCACACATGTACATCGATAGCCATTGTTTAGTGTTTGCATGGAACACCAGGCAGAGAGCAGGGGAAACGCCTTTCACTTAATAATCTACGTAATCACATAATCCATTCAGGGCATATTTCAGCACCGTGGAGTTCTAGTGTTCATGAATCATCTGGATAAAAAGAAAGGAATGCTTTGAATGACATGTTTATTTCTAATAGGTCATCAAGGGATGTTCAACACGCTGCAAAGCAAAATGCTATTTCATTATCAGAAAACAAAACAACACCATTCACTAGTCTAAAGCAACTGGACAAACACACTGTCCAAAACCATGAAGAGACCACTTCACTGTCCCTTCTTTTCAGTACCTCAAGCTCCTCTCTTTTTAACATATGGCATTACGAACAAAATGGAATTTAGACATTTTAAGCCTACATCCTAATTACTTTATATTTTAAAAGTAAATAAACAAAAATATTTTAAATATCAGGAACTAAATCCTCCATGAAAAGGTTTAATCATTCACTTGATCATCTGTAAGATCTATACTCGGAACATAATTGATGAAGGGCATCACATGCTATTAAATGTATGCTGTCGAGCCTTTAATATCTAAGTTATCCTTTCTACTGGGGAAGGTAACAGCTGACTTATCCTTTGCTTAGTGGCTGGTCTGTGAACTGTTAAACGGAACAATGCAATACACTTTTTGCCGTCATTGTTACAGTAGTTTTTCTGGATACAAACCTAACAGATGTAGCTCGGGGTCCAATAAACCTTTTGAAGTGATTGTTTCCATGTGCACTGGATTACTTTAAGGCGTGTATTCATCAATCTAGTGTGAGCTTTAGTGCAAGCTGTTTCCAATCGTCTTCTGATAGATCTAATTGAAAGTTTTCTCCCTGGCCATTCAATCTGTGAGTTTCTGATCAGCCAGATGTCAGCATGATAAAACTCTGATATACCTTTTTGTTAGCTGTCCTTTATCATTACTTTTTTTGGAAAGTACATAACCCTGATTTACAATAACAAAGCTTCTAAGCTGTAGGTTAAAAAAAGTGGTTTTCCTTCTCTTTTTTTTTTTATTTAGACCTCAGCTCCTCAAAAGACATCATTATATTTGAAGCTGGCAAATAAAGATTTTGGATCCTCATAAGTCCCTTCGAGCTCCATACTTTAAATGTTGCATCTGTTCTTCCCGGTGTAAAGAGCTGATTACAGGACTTAGCTGTGATAATGGATTTGGTTATTTTAGCTCATCTTTTACAAATGGATTCTTTCAATTCTTATTGTATCAGAGTATACTGTAACTATAAAGGATGAGGTAGTTTAAGACCATATGATTCAATTACCGACCAATCATTTGTTGAAAAATGAAACATGATTGACCTCCTGTTGTTCCATTTAAATCCAACAAATGCTTTCTACATATTTGAAAACAGATCTAAAACTGTTGGCAAAGCAATGTTCTGAAACAAATGATCAATTTTAAGGCAAAAGTAAGGAAAATAGTTTCTTATTTTTACTATATTTACCCATATTATATTATCATATTATTTGCCATACCATTACATATGTAATTGACACCTGTGGTCCCCGATGTATTTAAACAACATTCAGAGGTTTGGTAGAAATGTCCTAACAATGTTATTTCTGTTATCTGCAGACGGGATAGGGTTAGCCCCTGTAGTCCAGCAGCATCATGCATACTAAGGAGGTTATTGAAGCCTGGTAAACTTCCCTTTATGGACACAGAGGTAATTGTACAACTAAGATGTGAAACTATTTATAGCGGTCTCTTCCTCCCTCTCTCAGTCGGACTGCTTCTCTCACCCACCACTGAGAGGTTGAAGCTTGACTGACCTTAAGCACATCCCTCAAATAGTCATAAGCACCTCTTCAATAAATCCCTTCCACAAGCCGTGTGTGTGTGTATCACGGAGGTGAGATGAGATCCTTAAAATAGGACAGACAAAGGGATGGAGGGATGGATAAAACGCTGTGATGTTGTGAGGATTTATCACACAACGGCGGCGAGTGGAGAGATGGATGGATGGATGATGGGAAATAGAAGGAGGATACGGATGAGACTGACTGAAGCGCAGGCTGATGGAGTGTTTAGCTGGGTGACTGACTAAGCCATAAGTCTCCTGTGAGCTCTCTCTCTCTTTCTCTCTCTCTCTCTCTCTCTCTCTCTCTCTCTCTCTCTCTCTCTCTCTCTCTCTCTCTGTGTTCTATCCCTCTCTCTGCCTCTCTTTAAAATAACACTATGTTCTGTGTGGTGACAGGCCGGGATGAAATGATTGGCCCTTAGTTTTCCCCCGACTGCCCTCTCAGATAATCACTACACCTACTGGCTGCCTCCACATGCTGACTCTACTTTATTAAAGCAATCTCGCAATACATTATGTGACTGTAGTTAAGTGTCACAGCTTTGACTTGGATGGGTTTGAAAACCCAAATAGCGTAGTTACTTAATAAATGTATTTCTCTGGTCAGTCACTAAATCGAGGCAAAGAGAATGAACTCATCCACACCCTGACACAATTATAGAGTTAAATGTGATGTTGGGTTAGAATGATGTCCCGGGCCTGTCTATCTCCAGATGAGTGAGTAGTCAGTGGTCAATGATGGTATAGAACAATAAAACCGTACATCCCCACAACCATAAACATACAGTTACATAAATAAGCACAGAAAATGGTCCAGGCTGGTCCAGTAGTATATAAGGTTGGCAGGGGACAGACAGACAGATGCACACACACGCACACGTTCTCCCCTGTAACTTAACCTTAACTTTCCGATGATGAAAAGTGAAGCCAAGCTGAAGTGCATTAAACTGGCGACTCCTCCAGTTGAAAAAATAAGTCTGATTGTATGGAATAACCCTTCTTCTCACTTGATTTCAGTTGATCTTGAATAATGAGGCTAACTTTGTTAGCAGCTTCGGACCAGAATCCCGATGGATCCAGATCCAGTAAGGGTGCCGCTCCTCCGCTTGTGTTCATCAGATCCACCCGTCACTCCTTCATAGTCCAAATATGGTCACTTCCTTCAC
Source organism: Chelidonichthys spinosus (assembly GCA_029853015.1). Classification (NCBI taxonomy): domain Eukaryota; kingdom Metazoa; phylum Chordata; class Actinopteri; order Perciformes; family Triglidae; genus Chelidonichthys; species Chelidonichthys spinosus. The sequence continues at coordinate 1,319,385 of CM056826.1, forward strand.
TGGTTGCAAAAATTCCTGGATGGCGAAGGCCAAAATGCTTGAGGCTTCAAAACCGTGATCCACAAACCGATGGGTGACAACAGGACGAACACATCCACATCATATACAGTCTGCTGTTGGTACAGATCAGATGTATAAAAGATGTCATTCTTTTTGTACTTGAGCATTTCCAAGGAGGCAATCATCTGACCTGCCAGTGAAGCATATTGCCATCATTTCCAGTAAACACATTGTCGCGTCTATTGTACAACAGGACTGAGATTGTGTGCCAGTTACCGACCTGCATGCAGATCTTCCACGTGTCTCTCTGTGGGATGACGTTCTTGATAGGCTACATTTGTTTTGTGTCTCTAAGTGTGTTTCTGAATACATGATGAGGATTGCTGTCACTGACTCGACATGCACCATCTGGCTGCCTGTTACTGAGCTGTGAGTCAGGTCTGAGTGGAAATGCATGTGGATGATGCCGTGTTTAACTTTCAGAAGTAGGAACCTGCTAAAGGCTACTGGTGAACTGTGACATTTTAGACTTATGCAATATGACTTAATTAGAAGCCATCTCAAAGATGAGTCTGTGCTTCTTGTTTTTACTTCTGCATAATTCCTTTTGAAAAGCATACCTTTTTAAGATGCTCTTCAAATTGTGAATATATCTTTGCATTGCAAACACTTCAGAAGCAGAGCGGCAGCCTTCTGGGACGCCCATTTTATTATAGGTTGCAGATGTTTTTCTGTAAGCTTTCCTGTTTTACAAATACAAATACATATTTTAGATGGTCTAACTGATACTTAATAGCAATAGTAAATGAAGTGACTGATTGCTGGTTAATACAAGTTTTCCTCTCCTCCAAACAAAATGTTTGCTGTCTATATGTGAAGTTAAAGTCAGCAAACAATCTAAGATTATCAATTGTCAATAAATGCAGGCATTTAAGTACACTTTGTAGGGAATTTCATGCTTCAGAAATTCACTTGCGAGTTGCTCAGGCAGAAATGGAGCCAGCAACATAGACTGTATCTATACCCTCTCACTCCAATGCCTCAAATATTACAACTCGGTCAGCGCTCTGAAGCTTTAAACTGGAACGCTCGAAGCATCTCCAGCATCACGTGTGATGGCACGCCAGCATAAGCTCGTTACATGCATTGTGTCTTTTAGAAATACATTTGATTCTATTTTATTTATTCCCCCAAATCAAGAAATTTGCCTTGAGGGGCTTTACAATGTGTCCATTATACAACATCCCATCGGATGAGGAAAAACTCCCTAAAAAACAACCATTCACCAGGGGAAGAGAGGAAATGACCTCAGAGAGAGACACTGAGGGGGATCCTCTAATATTGGTCTGTGGATTGCTGTTTTAAAGCCTCCGGTTCAGCATTTTGGCCGATGTCATATTGGTTTTTGGCCGACATCATCTTGTTTTTTTGGAGCCAGAAGTGACAAAGACTGACAGGGGAGCTAAGTTCAACCAAACATTGAATTAGACAGTTTTAGGCGGCCAAAATGTTACAATTAACTTTCATGAAGAAAAATTACACCATGAGAGAGTTAAAGTTCTAAGACATGGACAACTCCCAGAATGGACACTGTGGTAGCGACCAGTCAATCAGCAGGTAGCCACGCCCCTAAAGCATCCCCTGCTTTCTGGTCTATTTTAATCTAAATGGAGGTGAGAAGTAGGGTCATTTTCTCATAGACCTCTGTACCAATCAGAGAGGAGTGATGGCCAGACTTTAATAGTTACAGTGTTTAGTCAGGGACCCAAAGTCTCAAAAGATAAATAAAAAGGGTTAAACCTGACATGGTGTGCCATACTTTTTATGTATGTTTTCTGTTAACTTTGACCCTAAGAACCAATAATTGGAGGGTCTGCTCTGCCGGAAATATCGCAGAATTTTTTTTGCACATTTTAGTGTATGTATTTTTTTGAGCCCACACAACATCCACTGAAAAAAGAACTCTTGAAACACATGATTTTGCAAACAAATTAGGCATTTTCTTAGTTATGACATCATTCCATATGCCATTCTTTTCACCAAACAGTATACTTATTCCACAGAAATTTTTTTTTAATATAAAAATCCAACCAAAATCGATGGATCTGTGACTAGTTGGCTATCAACAGGCTCAGAAACTGGATGTTCAGGAAGAGGTAATAACAGCAGCACGGCGATACATGGTGAGTGACTTTGGTGGTACTCTAGATGCACTGCGAGCCCATCTCTTCAAAGGAGGCATGCGTTGCCTTCCAGCAACTGAAGATGCCTTCCTATTATACCTTCGCCGAGCCCTGCATCAGTTGGCTGTGTGTAAGCGGGCACACATGGATCAGCCAACCAACCCAGCTGCCACTGATTTTGGGAGACTTGTCAATGGCCAATTGGTGGCAACCATGATGCTGAAAGAGGCAAAACCTACTGAACTCAAACACAGCAAATACTGCCGCTGCAAGAAAAGCATGCGCGCCCGAGGATGCTCCTGTGCAAGAGCCAATGTGAAGTGTGGCATTGCATGTCCCTGCACGGGCGACCCCAACAGATGTCCAAGGATTGAACTTGAGCTTGAAGACAGGCCACACGCACACATGTGTGTTAGAAAGAGAGGGGGAGTGGAGACGGCAAACACGACCACCCTGCTGGACTTGTTTGCTGTCTCCTCAGGTGGTGAGGGTGAAGGTCTGTCCCCAGAGCAGTATCTGCAGTGTGCCTCTCTCCTGATTATCCCACCTCACAGGGACCGGCACGTAGTTAATTAAGTTATGTTCAATGATTTTTCTCCGTTGAAATTGTAATAGTTGTCACCTGAGGCAACAAAATAATGAAAGTCATTTTGCTGTATTTTATTTCCTGTGTGACACATTTCCATTGGGATAACAGGGTTATGTTGAAATTAAAAAGATGCCTAGGCCATGATGCTTAATAATGTGGACATTAACAACCATGTGAAATATCCAGCATGTCTTTCAGAATTTTGAGTGTAGCCTAGAATTCTATTGAGGTTCTGAGGCTGTTGATCGCCAACTAGTAGTGAAATCTCCACAGATCCATTGATTTTGGTTGGATTTTTTTCTGTGGAATGAGTATACTGTTTGGTGAAAATAAAGGCATATAAAAAAGTATGAAAACGCCCAAAAAATGTTTGCATGAAATTAATGCAAATCATATAGAAATGTGTTTTAAGAGATATTTTTCTGTGGATGTTGTCAGCACATGTGGTCTGTGTATCTGGAATGCATTTATTGACAGCCTAACCAACCCACTGAGGAAAAAAAACATTTTTCACATTTTTCTGATGAAAAATATACACTGAAAACCCATTTTTGAGACTTTGGCTCCCTGACTTATTACCATAAAGAATGCTCTGTTGTCTCTTTGATTCAGTCTCCATTTTGTATGAAAAAGTTTTAATTTAGTCAACGTCCTCTACACACACATTCAGATCTGCATAATACTATTTGCTATACAGACACACTTACATGTGCAACTTTCCCATCCACACACACACACACACACACACATCACTGTAATAGCTGTCATTGAGCGTCAGTGAAATGGCAGCAGTGTGTCTGCAGGCTGCCGTTGCTGATCTGAGCTCATTGGAACAACAACTCAGACTGAAGGGATTCGGCAGGGATTTGTTACGGTGCTGCAGCACTCACGCCCCCCTGGAGGGGGGGGGGGGGGTGTTTATGGGAAGAGAGCAGGAGGAAATTGTGAGCAGAGCAAAGGCACGTAGGAAAAAGTAAAAGTTAGAGAAAAGGATGGAAAAGTGAATGAGAAGATTGATGATTGATAGGAAGTGAACGATAGATAAGACACAAAGGCCATGAGGAAAAGAGGTGAAAAAAAATTAAACGAAATAATAAAAAAATATGTGATGAGGAATTAGATAAGGAAGTTATGAAGAGCCATGTGAGGAAGGAGAAGAGTAAATAAGAGGGGAGAAGTTGCAGGGTTGGTTCATGATGTGTTTAAAGGTGTAAAGAGAGACAGAGAGAGAGATAAAGAGAGGAGACATAAGAGTGGAGTGGAGAGCTGGAGGGTGCAAAAAAGATAAGATGAAAACTTTATTGATCACTGCAGGGCAGCAGAACGAGTAAAAAATAGCAGAATACAGATAAGAGAGGAACTATGAGGTTGATAAACCCTTACAAATCACAGCTCGAAAACATGGTCGTGTTAAGCAGCGTTTAATGAATGAAAATATGCATGTTACAATTACATACCAATGGCAGAAAATGATGAAAAGGTATTATTATTCAAATGAATATCAGTTTGTGTGTAGCAGGGATGCATATGTGTCCGAGTGTTTGGCAAAAGGCAACGGACAATGTAGAACAAAAATGTGCTGGTACCCTCATTAAAAGGTCGATGGAGGGTCAAAAGAAGGAGGCTGAAAGGAGAGGACCAATGATGCCGAGGAGAAACAGGAAAAAAGAGTGAGTGGAGGAGAGCAAGAAAAGACAGGGCGGGAATGGAATGAAGACACGAGGTGAAGATTGAAGAAGGATTTTCCAGTTGGTTACCCAGTCCCGACCACGTATGAAATTTGCTCTGAACACCCGGTGGCGTTCAATCACCAGTCAAGTGAGGCAACAAGGAAATGAATGCCAAAGTGGAGAGGAAGAAACGGAGAGAAGTAGACAAAAAGAAGAAAAGGGCAGACGGAGAAAAGAGACATTTATATTTTTACATTTTACAGAGGGATTCTGAGTCTAAAGCGTTTGGACTGAAAACAGGAGTTTCTGCAAAAATAGCAAGTCATTACGACACGAGGGCGGTGTTCCGATACGTATCATGATCATACCTTTCATGATCATATGTATCATGATCATATCTTTCATGATCATATGTATCATGATCATACCTTTCATGATCATACCTTTCATGATCATATGTATCATGATCATACCTTTCATGATCATATGTATCATGATCATACCTTTTATGATCATATGTATCATGATCATACCTTTCATGATCATACCTTTCATGATCATACCTTTCATGATCATACCTTTCATGATCATACCTTTCATGATCATATGTATCATGATCATACCTTTCATGATCATACCTTTCATGATCATATGTATCATGATCATACCTTTCATGATCATATGTATCATGATCATACCTTTCATGATCATACCTTTCATGATCATATGTATCATGATCATACCTTTCATGATCATATGTATCATGATCATATGTATCATGATCATACCTTTCATGATCATACCTTTCATGATCATATGTATCATGATCATACCTTTCATGATCATATGTATCATGATCATAATACATATGATCATGAAAGGTATGATCATGAAAGGTATGATCATGATACATATGATCATGATCATACCTTTCATGATCATATGTATCATGATCATATGTATCATGATCATACCTTTCATGATCATACCTTTCATGATCATATGTATCATGATCATACCTTTCATGATCATATGTATCATGATCATACCTTTTATGATCATATGTATCATGATCATACCTTTCATGATCATATGTATCATGATCATATCTTTCATGATCATATGTATCATGATCATACCTTTCATGATCATATGTATCATGATCATACCTTTCATGATCATACCTTTCATGATCATATGTATCGTGATCATACCTTTCATGATCATACCTTTCATGATCATACTTTTCATGATCATACCTTTCATGATCATATGTATCATGATCATACCTTTCATGATCATATGTATCGTGATCATACTTTTCATGATCATACCTTTCATGATCATATGTATCGTGATCATACCTTTCATGATCATACCTTTCATGATCATACCTTTCATGATCATATGTATCATGATCATACCTTTCATGATCATACCTTTCATGATCATATGTATCATGATCATACCTTTCATGATCATACCTTTCATGATCATATGTATCATGATCATACCTTTCATGATCATATGTATCATGATCATACCTTTCATGATCATACCTTTCATGATCATATGTATCATGATCATACCTTTCATGATCATATGTATCATGATCATATGTATCATGATCATACCTTTCATGATCATACCTTTCATGATCATATGTATCATGATCATACCTTTCATGATCATATGTATCATGATCATACCTTTTATGATCATATGTATCATGATCATACCTTTCATGATCATATGTATCATGATCATATCTTTCATGATCATATGTATCATGATCATACCTTTCATGATCATATGTATCATGATCATACCTTTCATGATCATACCTTTCATGATCATATGTATCGTGATCATACCTTTCATGATCATACCTTTCATGATCATACCTTTCATGATCATACTTTTCATGATCATACCTTTCATGATCATATGTATCATGATCATACCTTTCATGATCATATGTATCGTGATCATACTTTTCATGATCATACCTTTCATGATCATATGTATCGTGATCATACCTTTCATGATCATATGCATCATGATCATACCTTTCATGATCATACCTTTCATGATCATATGTATCATGATCATACCTTTCATGATCATATGTATCATGATCATACCTTTCATGATCATATGTATCGTGATCATACCTTTCATGATCATATGTATCGTGATCATACCTTTCATGATCATATGTATCATGATCATACCTTTCGTGATCATATCTTTCATGATCATATGTATCATGATCATACCTTTCATGATCATACTTTTCATGATCATACCTTTCATGATCATATGTATCATGATCATACCTTTCATGATCATACTTTTCATGATCATACCTTTCATGATCATATGTATCATGATCATACCTTTCATGATCATATGTATCATGATCATATCTTTCATGATCATACCTTTCATGATCATATGTATCGTGATCATATCCTTCATGATCATACCTTTCATGATCATACGTATCATGATCATACGCATCATGATACCGGGGTTACCATTCAGTTCATTGCGACGCTGTAAGCGAGGCCATATATTGCATTTTAGGAAACTGAGTTTAAAGAAAACAACTTTAATGCAGTCAGAACAGTTGGATTTGTGTTCATCACAGTCCCATCCAACAGCAGCACTACTTTGAAAGGCAAATAATAATAAATACATAATAATATTTTCATGCAAACTGACCTTAAAATTGCTCATGTTTTGGAGAATTGATACAGTTCCAAAAAACAAAACAGAATTTCACGATACTATTTTTCCTACTGCTATTGTACTCCAATCCAAAAGCATAATTGGCCATCAAGTTGACGTCATTAATTGTTTTTCATATTCAAATTAACATGCTGAATTTCCTTCTTTGGGAGTCTCAGATTTCTGAAGCCAGTGTTGTAATTAGTATGTCCCTGCTTGTTTCCAAGAATTCACACTTGTTTCTGTTAATTATTAAAGTGAGAGATACTGCTGCACAAACAATTACAATTCTTTTTTTCTATTCTCACCCAGTTTCAATTGCTTTAAGACTCAGTATGTCTGCAACTCCCGAAATAATGTGTGTTGGTGTATTTCAGGACATGTGTGGTGACTGCTGACATGTAGTGCGTTTTAATAATACATGACCTATAATTTAATTGGAAACACTATGGGGGGTAGAAAGCTATTTTGCATTATTTAGCCTGCTTAAGCTTCATTAACGTATAAAGCTGGTGGCATTTGATCTTATTCTGAGTTTTTATGATCAGCCATGAGATCCCCTGAAGAGACTTCAACCAACAATGTGTTTATCCCTCTAACAAGTCTCTTAGCTCTGTGCTCCACTGTTGTCCAAACCTATTAAAGATGCATAGTGATTAATTGCATGCAATTTTATGCCATTATGGTTAACATGGCAGGTGTTCATTCCCCTGTATTTGGTATCACTGTTGCCATGGTGTTAAGTATTCATCATATGATTAATAATAAGGGTTTATCATAAAATCACTACATGGTGGTGGACTACAATAGATGCCAATTTTCCCAAAAGAATGCAAGTTTCATCTGCACATTGTTGTCGGAACTAATTCAGTTTTGTGGCTGTTCACTTTCAGTACACACGGCAGCTGCCGTACTGTTGCATACAATTAGGACATCATGGCACGTTGAACTTTGACCCTCTTGCTTGTGTATTCCATTTGTCAATGGGCTGTCACCATGCTGTTCTTTCTCTGCAGCTCAGATCATGTTACGTATGTTCTGCTGCACTGAGGGTTGAGTCTGACTAGCCGGATGCTGGCTTGCATACTGTAAACTGCATCTGGATACAGCAGGACATCCTGGTACTTTTGGCCTACTGCATTTGAAATCGCAGGGATACTTTTTTTTTTCGTAGCAAGTGTCCATTTGGGAGGGAAGCCATGTTTGTTTTCCTCAAACCAGTCAGCGGTGGGTATCGACGCCACACAGAAGCTGTGGTTGCAAGAAGCAGTTATTGATGGTGTTCATTCTGTCATCTCATTGTGGGCGTCACTGTATTAAGCAAAGAAGACATGGTCTCATTTGGCTCATAAAAACATTGGTAACGTGGTAAAGGTCAGCACTTCATTGGATGGTAATTTCCCTGTTGCTTCACAATAAATGACAGAAATAAACAGCGGAGGTCAGTGAGATGAGGCCAGATTTATAATTATTGTGTTGTAGTTGGCTGACATAGCGAGACTGGACATGGAGGCAGAGACACACTGAATGTCTGTGTGGCAGATACAATGGTTCTAGCCGATTAGTCCAGAGAACATTGCCTGGGGATCCCTATAGACTGTATATATGAAGTGGGCATAGTCATCTCAATGTCCCCAGTGGATTGTGGACTACGGTGCAGCATTTTTTTTTTTTTTTTTTTTTTTATCGTCACCATCTCACTTTTCAGAATTGGACGGTGCTGCCTGAGGAGAATACAAAAATACAAATTAGTTCAGGACCCAAAAGCAGACAAATAAAAGGTTTAATTAAGGTTTGCAGATACACAGGTATAAATCTAAGGTAGACTACAAGAGCAGAAACGGACCAAAACAAGAACATGAGAATAATAATAATAAAAAATGATTGTATGAATGTATAAACATACAGGTGGTGAAAGAAAAACCCAAACTTAACAGGAAAATACAAAATGATGTTGTGAAGCCAACAACAACAGGACTAGAAATGAAACCGAATGAACGGAAACACAGGCTAACTAGACAAGGGCTGATTGGGAGACAAGAGGTGATAAGGTAGAACGCGAGGGAACAGGTAAGGCTGACAAGACTGATCACACATAAGTGTGAAACACAGGGAATGAGAGGGAAACTAAAACAGGAAGTAAAGCAAACAACACAACACAGAAAAAGACTACAAAATAAAACAGGAAGTCAGTATGATACACCACAAAACAAGACTACCGAAATAACTCAACAAAAACACCATATCCTGACATACACCAACATGAAAAGAGCTAGATTTAGATGAACATAGACAGCAAGATGAGAGACAGAAATAGATGGACAAAGAGCGACACTGACAGTGTGATGTTGGGTTTGATGACAGGCAGAGGGGGAGCGTTAAAGCTATTGGCAGCGGCACACACAGGAGGATGTGTGAGGAATGTGTCTCTGCTGACCAGCGGCGGCACCAGAAAATTATTATTGGGGGGGCAATGAGGGGGTCTGATTGTTTATAGTGTTACGCCCCGGCCTAGGGGCAACCTGAGTGCAACATAAAAGGTGCTCTACTGCCTTTTTCTCAACCCCCCAGCAATGACAAAAACACGTGGATGCAGTCCAACACAAATGTATTCAAAGGGTAGCTTGTTTTCAGGGTGAGCACGGCCAACAAAACAAACAAAACTCTTATTTTATAAACTAGCTTGCCTACCAAAGGAATTAACGAGAAAAGAAAACACAGGCTTCTTACCTGCCTCCCTAACACAAAACAAGAGAAAAGAGGTTCCCAAAATAAAATGGCTACTCACCCCTACCTACCCGGACTGCTTTTTAAATAAGCGATTACAGGCATCAAAGCCAAAATCACACGCACAGAAGGACAATATTCACAATCGCAAATAACACAATTCCAATGATCGACAGCACGGTCTGGCTGGGAGTCAGCGACACACACACAAAACACACACACAACGGAGCAGCACCTCCCTCTGGCAGGGAGGGTTAACACACACACTCATATATGTCCCATGGAGATAACAATAGGAGGTGCTAGTGAATTCTGACACCAACAAAGTAATACTATAATAGATATAGATGTACTGTTCCCGTGGCCGTGCTGATACACTACATATTGTCGAATGCATGTTACTAAACGTTTATCATAAAACAAACACAAGCATATTTAACTACTTTTAATGAAATGAAGTTCCAAACAACAAGCACAAAAAACAATACAAATCCACCACAGAGAACATCTGTGGATTTACAAGAGTGTAACTGAGAATTGTAGCACAGTGTATAGTTGTATACAGTATACTCTTACAACTGTCTCTTAACTCACTAAATATGTTTTCTCTCTCCTTCTATTCTCCTCTCCTTCACTCTCCACTCCTGTCTTCCTCTCCTCTAAACTCCTCCTCACTCTCCACTCCTGTCTTCCTCTCCTCTAAACTCCTCCTCCTCACTCTCCACTCCTGTCTTCCTCTCCTCTAAACTCCTCCTCCTCACTCTCCACTCATGTCTTCTTCTCCTCTAAACTCCTCCTCCTCCTCACTCTCCACTCCTGTCTTCCTCTCCTCTAAACTCCTCCTCCTCACTCTCCACTCCTGTCTTCCTCTCCTCTAAACTCCTCCTCCTCACTCTCCACTCATGTCTTCTTCTCCTCTAAACTCCTCCTCCTCACTCTCCACTCCTGTCTTCCTCTCCTCTAAACTCCTCCTCCTCACTCTCCACTCATGTCTTCTTCTCCTCTAAACTCCTCCTCACTCACTCCCCACTCCTGTCTTCCTCTCCTCTTCCTCCCTTCTTCTCCTCCTCACTCACTCTCCACTCCTGTCCTCCTCTCCTCTTCCTCCCTTCTCCTCCTCATTTACTCTCCACTCCTGTCTTCCTCTCCTCTAAACTCCTCCTCCTCACTCTCCACTCCTGTCTTCCTCTCCTCTAAACTCCTCCTCCTCACTCTCCACTCATGTCTTCTTCTCCTCTAAACTCCTCCTCATTTACTCTCCACTCCTGTCTTCCTCTCCTCTAAACTCCTCCTCACTCACTCCCCACTCCTGTCTTCCTCTCCTCTTCCTCCCTTCTTCTCCTCCTCACTCACTCCCCACTCCTGTCTTCCTCTCCTCTTCCTCCCTTCTTCTCCTCCTCACTCACTCTCCACTCCTGTCCTCCTCTCCTCTTCCTCCCTTCTCCTCCTCATTTACTCTCCACTCCTGTCTTCCTCTCCTCTAAACTCCTCCTCCTCACTCTCCACTCCTGTCTTCCTCTCCTCTAAACTCCTCCTCCTCACTCTCCACTCATGTCTTCTTCTCCTCTAAACTCCTCCTCACTCACTCCCCACTCCTGTCTTCCTCTCCTCTAAACTCCTCCTCCTCACTCTCCACTCATGTCTTCTTCTCCTCTAAACTCCTCCTCATTCACTCTCCACTCCTGTCTTCCTCTCCTCTAAACTCCTCCTCCTCACTCTCCACTCATGTCTTCTTCTCCTCTAAACTCCTCCTCACTCACTCCCCACTCCTGTCTTCCTCTCCTCTTCCTCCCTTCTTCTCCTCCTCACTCACTCCCCACTCCTGTCTTCCTCTCCTCTTCCTCCCTTCTTCTCCTCCTCACTCACTCTCCACTCCTGTCCTCCTCTCCTCTTCCTCCCTTCTCCTCCTCATTTACTCTCCACTCCTGTCTTCCTCTCCTCTCCGTCTCCGGTGTCCCGCCGTTCATACCGAATAGCCTATTAGAAAACAAGCTTCGGAGGTTCGGTAAATTTGCCAGTGGATTTAAGACAGTGACGTCGGGGTGCAAAGATCCCAAACTGAGGAATGTGCAGTCCCTGAGGCGGCAGGCCTTCATGTTTCTGGACTCACCTGCTCAAACGCTGGACGTGTCTTTCAGAGTAAAGCATGGTGATGGATTTTATATGGTGTACGCCAGTTCAGGGCAGCTGAAATGTTTCGAGTGTGGGGATGTCGGGCACAAGCGCGTTGCATGTCCGCATAAGCAGCAGGCGCCGACGAGTGAACCCTCGGGTGCTGGGGATGCACCCTGTGCGGCGAGCGGTGCTGTGGACGCAGCTGAGGCGGCGCCGGGTACGGCGAGCAGTGCAATTCCCCCGGGCGGCGAGCGATGCGGTGGCATAAACTCATATCAGCTTCTGCCTTTCTCCTGGGGCCCGTTTCACAAAGCAGGTTCAACAAACTCTGAACCTAACCCTGAACTCTGAGTTGAACAACTCTGAGATGGGCAACTTTCAGAACAGCGGTTTTGAATTACTTCAGTCAACTCTGAGTATGTAAACTCTGAGTTACGCGCGTGCCTGCCGACTCTACAAAGCCATCATCAATGGAGCTCCGATACTACGATTCACCATGGCAACGGGGAGAGCGTCATTAGATATTACTGAGTGTTTATGTAGAAAACGAGCTCATCCTGAGAAAGCGGAGCAACGGAACTGCAGCAAAGTAGCGATAGTTGGCGTGGCAGACAATTACTGCCCGATCTAATGTGTATAACTGAATGAAACAGTCAATTGATCTTAATAAGACTTTATTTTCAACTTTGCATAGCGACGCTGTGGTGTAATGGTTAGTAACGCTGCCTATGGTGCAGGCGACAGTGGTTCAATTCCCGAAGTTCACAAAGCACTGCAACACATAAATTATTATTTTCATAGGGTGTAATCCCCCCAGGCACAGAAAGAAAGTGGCTTCAGTTGAAAATTAAGCATAAGAATACGCAAATACGTTGACTAAGGCATATGATTATAATCATATTTCACATATTAAACAGTAAATATAAGCAGGTATTTCAACACAGGAATGTACTTTAACATTTCATAAATCTCCCGTTCGCAAAAACACTACCTCCGCAAAGAATCTGGTTGCGGATTATGTCCGCGATATGAAATGTTGAAAATATCGGAGAATATTGTTTAGATAATATCTAATGTGATTGAAAGGAAAGGTAATCAAAATCCTCTCCCGACGCAAAGCTGCTAGAATCACTTTTATTTCCATATCGATTAGGTTGACGATGAAAGGACGGCACAATTTTTCAGAGTTGGTTCAGATTCCGGAAAAAGGCGGAGACATGTAGGGAGAAACTCAGGGTTTGTCAAACCTGCTAGCGAGCAGGTTAGGTTGACGGAGATTTATGCTGAACTGGCTTTGTGAAACCGAAAAAGCAGAGTTTCCCTCATCTCAGGGTTAACTAACTCAAGGTTTTCACTAAACCTGCTTTGTGAAACGGACCCCAGGTCTCTTCTCTAATTAGCTCCAGTTTGTTTGTGGTGCTCACTAAATGATCCATGATCACACACACTCTAAGCTTCTTGTCTTGCCATTAAGCTCTACGTCTGTTCTTCCTATTGTTTCAGACCTCCATGAGTGATCTTGGGCAGCCACGGCTTCCGTGCGCGATGTTGCACTCCAACAACAGACATTTGGCCAAAAAACCCGCAATAACCCCGAAACTCCCCACAGTCCAAATGATCACATAAATACGATACATAAATATGACGTCCATGCAAAGCTTGAAACTAGAGATTAAGACCAAAAACTTTCCAATGTTTACTGAGATAAAAAGTGAGAAGCAGGGTCATTCTCTCATCGACTTCCTTGCAATCAGACCTCTGTTTACAACCAGAGTAGTCGCCCCCTGACCCACCCTAACCCTAACCCTAACCCCCCTGTGTCCCCTCCTCCCTGATCCACAAGGCATTCACAGTCACAACCCAGATGATCCAGCACCCCCCCTTCCTCCTGGATACAGGTACACGTGCACAGAAAGGCTCCTTTTAGCAGGAGCGTTGTCCCATACAAGCTTTAATTATGTAACCTTGTCTTAAATTACAAGGAGTGTTAATTCATGTCGCTGTCCTTTTGTATTATTTGTCATTTGTTTTCTCACTTGTTCGTGCTTTGTCAGCACCTACTGTGGGAAAAGATTTCCTCCTTGAGGATGAATAATAAACTTCCCAGTGTTTCCCTTCGGTGGGCTGTCTTGGCCCAGCTTTCAAGTTCATTTCACGTTTCTTTAAATATTTATCGGTCACTTTTTGAAATCCACACAAACCTCTCTTCACCTCGACATGAACTCGATTCATCGCACACCATAGATTTAAAAAGAGGAAACGTGTCACCTTTAAAGCTAGTTCGCCTGTTATTCCCTTTTTTTTCAAAATAGTGGCGAAGAACAAGATAATAACAGGAGTTTAGGTTTTATTTGATATGCAGTTAACACTGCATAGTCTATCAAATGAAACTGCATAGTTTATTGACTTGACAGAATATTGACTTAGACTGTTGCTAGTCTATATAACAGGAAGTGAAGGCTCGGGATCAACACCCGGAGGAAGGAAGTCAGACTTGACTCCTCCCCTTCAGCTTTCTGTGTCTCCGTTCTCAAACTCCTTCCAATCGGGAAACAGCAGCGAGGATTCAGCCATGTTAATGACCTTCCATCCAAACAAGTTTCCTCCCGCCACTATTTTGCTGCCGCACCACAGCAGCTTCTGAAGCTTTGCACCGCCCACGACCATTGTGATTGGTTGAAAGAAATACAAACGAGCCAGAGTGTTTTTTCCCCGATCCGGGAGATGTGATATACTGTAGCCAGACCTTCTACTGTGGCAAAGCCAGACTAGACTGTTGCTAATGTGAACAGTTTGATGGAACCCTCCAATGCAGCGTCTCAAAGGCGGTTTGCAATAAACAATGCGACGCTAAGGGGGGCCACATAGTGGGGGGCCACATAATGAACGCCAGCATCAGACGGTGTCATGCGGTGCTGATGAGTTTGATGGTGGTGTTACCTGTTGGTGTCGATCGTGAAGAAGTTTCAGATGCAATCCACTTTGCTTCTAAATGAGCAGCGTTCGATTTGTCGACTACTTTATGTCCCTCTCAGCACTTCATGTGTCCCTGATGACAAAAGCAGCATGTCAGTTCTTCCCCTGCAGCCTCGCTGTAAAAACACTTGCAGCCACTTTTATGGACTCATTAACGAAGCCGCGGAACAATCAATGAAAACAGCTTCCTATTCCACGCTCTCTCTCTCTCTCTCTCTCTCTCTCTCTCGTCTGTCTGCTATTATTCTGCAAGCGCCGGCTCCCTGTTTTGTATTTGTTTGTGTACATATCATTTTTTTGTGTGCCTTGTCGATAAGCGGTGGTTTGTTTAGAAATATGGTTTGAGGGGTGGGAGGGCTGTTTGGGCTGGGAAGACGGAGGAGATGACTGTCGGCTTCATCAGCGTGTTTGCTTTCACTCCACAGTTGTTGCTCCTCCATGTGGTCTGACGTCTGGGATTACTTAGTCTGACTCAACAGATGTTTCACAGGGAAAAATGGGGATTTCTATTCCCTCAATCTCAATGTATTCCCTCCCTTAATGCTTCATCTTCGCCCCCACATTGGCACCACTTGACTGGCTGCTGCCCGCATCCCATGAGGCCTCTGGGAAAGATGACATCAGCAGATGCAACCTGTCACATCCCTGGTTAAAGACATTACCTTCCATTATTTTACGCATTTTTCACAAATATATCTACTTACTTGTGCGCCTTATTAGGGAAGATATTTCTGTATGCTAATTTATTCTGTTAAAGGGGACCTCATGTCATTCTATGTCAGTCTGTTAAAGTGTGACTGGACATGTGGGGGAAATGATGGGTCTTTTTTGTGGCTTCAGAGGAAAATATGTGATAACTGTCCTCATGTGATGTCACTTGAGTCAGTGTTGTTTGGAGCTGATGTGAACAAATGTAAACATATTAGAAAGACTGACTGGATGTCTGTAGCCTTCTGCTCTTCTCTGCTGCAGGGACTAAAGCTCAAGGGTCACAGTAAATACTACAGACTGGCATTCGAGTTGCATTGTGGGTAAATTAAGTTTTACAAGGACGTAGAATGCATGGAATGAAAAAACGATAATATTGCTGATTTTTTACTTTTTTTATATTTTCCATTGTGAGTCTGACAATGTTCTGGGAGTACAACGCTGTATTGGTGAAGCCGGTTCATTTACAGTTTGAAGCCCAAATATTCAAATACTTAGTACTTCTCAGGAACATGAAATATGCGTGACTAAATAAGCTACAATCAAAACGATAGTGTTGCACAACTTTAATCAAATTTTGATCCAAATATCGCTTCACATAATTAGCACTCACACCAGTGAGATGCAAATGCAAGAACACAAAGAAAAAAGAGTATCAGGCATTTAAAGGCAGATAGGAGAAACATGTTGGACATTTACTGTAGATTTTCATGCATCTGGTGATCTACAACAGGATTGCTTGTGCCTGCTGTGTTGGAAATTGTTGTAATATTCCACTGTTTAACTCGCCTGACGTGATCCAAAGGGACCGTTTAGCAAGCTTCAGTTTCTAAAAGTAAAAGCGGTTTAGTAGGCAATTCTTCTGCGTCCCTGAACAAATAAGAAAAAAACTGCTGACTTTTAAAGGCAGCCGACGATGCAGTTTATCCTCTGGCATCAACATGGCAGCTAACATGATTTCACACAATGAATATGGATTGTACAATGCTTTCATATACACAATAGAAGGGAACTATTAAATGCTGCCTTAAGCTATGAGTTTTTGGAGATATGTTTGACCTCAGTTTTACATGCGATCAATGTAGATAACATTAAATAAGTCAAAACTGATATGACCTGTATTTTCTTTTTCATTTTTCTTTGTACCCAGGAGTGCAGATGTATAGATTTGTGCGTGCGTGTGTGTGTGTTTTACCTGTCAGCAACCCTTGTATAGTCATTTATTTTTCCAAAATCATCTTGCATTTTGATTTTAAAAACATTTCTACGAACCCACTGGAATATGTCTTCCAGTATGTTGAAGGTCCCCTATCAGCCACACTGTACACTATTTTTGAACCATTTCTTTATCACTCCCGGGTCCCTGTGGGGCGGCCATGGCTCACTGGGTAGTGCATGTTGTCCTTTAAGCACAAGGTTGCTGATTCGATTCTGAGCTCCCTGTGTCCACATGTAGAAGTGTCCTTGAGCCAGACCCTGAACACCAAGTAGTTCCTGGAGGGCTTTATGAGAGCCGACTGCTCCAAACTTTTAAGATGAGTCGAATGCAGACTTTAATGTTCATGTATCAACCATGAAAAATGAAATAGTGGTGCCCTCAACAAAACTGCATTCTGACATTTTGTGGGAAACTACTGTTACGTAAGTTTACTAATCTCAAAAAAGACGTTTTTCCACGGGATATGAACAGCGGTCTCCTAGGTGAAAGTCCAGTGTTTGTTTGAACCAACCATGCTCCTGGACCTCCTCCCTACACAGACCTGTACCTGACCTAACATGCAACGTTTATCATACAAAGGATCACTGGTTGGACCTGGTGCTGATAGTTTCCTGGCAGTCCAGAGCAATTTTTCTGAACCCTGGCCCAAGAAGCAGTTGACCTGAACTAAGATCTGAGATCAGTTAGTGATGATTAAATTGAGCCGTATACCCCGATAGGAACAAAAGTCATGTGCCCATATCATGAGGACATTTTTATTGGCTGACATGATGACACGTTTCGTTTTTTTCCCCCCCGTGTAGTATCTTCATAGATTGAAATTAAAAATGTGTATGCACCAAGGTTGGTGTAAATGTGTTTATTTGTGTTAAGGAAAACAAATGTTGGGGCCAGGTGACAATTCAAAAGATAAAAATGGAATGCACCAAGGCTCTCACTCGTGTATCTGTATTGTTTTCATATGTTCTCCTGTGGATCAACTTCTCTCATGTCATCTCTGCTGAGTCGACACACACGCAGGCATAATTCACTCTCCCTGCTCGTCTGTGTCTTTCGTTGGGGGAAGTAACCTCTTTAAATGTGCATGTGGTACTGATTCACCTCAATAGATACATTCATTTCATTTCTAAACCCCCCAGGCTTTAATATCTGATGTGCTTTTCAGCAAAGTTTCTGTGGATGTTTGAAACACTCTGCACATTGAACACATCTCCCACATATCTGTGTTCTCGGAGATGTATTTACCATTGAAACGGTCCCTTGAGGGCACTTCATCATGTTCTCTCCATGATCTTGTGATCTTGTTATCTCCGTGGCGGTGTGGTCAGGCACCAACGAGTACCACATGTGGTCGAGAGACAGAGAGGGGGAGAGGAAGGAAATGTTACTGTAACATATTACTGTATAGAAACATATGTGAGAGTGCACCAGGGCAGTGTTATAATAAGTGATGGAACAAGTTTGGCTTCGCCCCCTGACACCGGGATGTCCCGTCGGATCGGCCGGCGGTCGTTATGGGCCGATATTCAGTCAACATGTACAATCTGAAGATCGACCTGAAAGCTTTCTAGCTGCCAACCCACATCGACAGCAGTGTGGAACTCGTCAGGTGGGTACTGATGGGAAGAGCAGTCCTGATTGGCTGAACAGAGCTAACAGCTAACAACCCCTTGCAATTGAGTTACGTGATGCGTTCAGGCTCTATTCATCAACAAATATGAACCATGTCGTTGTCCAGCAAAGGGAAGAAGGGAATAAATATAGTGTGAGCAGAAGAGGGACTGCCGTGGACCAGAACCAGTCATGAGTCCTCATTCAAATGATGTGAGAGTGTGGATGCAAATAGACGTGAGTCCCCTTTAACTGTAGGTTCACCTCAACATGTATGTGAAAACATAAACTCATATCAGCTTCTGCCTTTCTCCTGTTCTCTTCTCTAATTAGCTCCAGTTTGATTGTGGTGCTCACTAAATGATCCATGATCACACACACTCTAAGCTTCTTGTCTTCCCATTAAGCTCTACGTCTGTTCTTCCTATTGTTTCAGACCTCCATGCCACTCCTTCCCAGGTCTGTGTGTGTGTGTGTGCGTGTGTGTGTGTGTGCGTGTGTGTGTGTTTGTGTATGTGTGTGTGTGTGTGGGACGATTGCTTTCACATGATTGAGCCCATGTGTGTAATCATGACTGTCTCCCATGTCTCTTGTGAGCTGTTGTGTGTAATCGTGTATTGTATTAACTAGACAATAGTGTCATGTCAGGTTGTGTGTGTGTGTGTGGTGTTGGTGCGTGCGTGTGTGTGTGTGTGTGTGTGTGTGTGCGTGTGTGTGTGTGTGTGTGTGGGATGATTGCTTTCACATAGAAATGTGAGGCCCATGTGTGTAATCACGACATGTCTCCCATGTCTCTTGGTTGAGCTGTTTGTGTGTAAATAGTGTATTTTTGTATTAACTAGACAAAGTGTCATGTCAGTGTGTGTGTGTGTGTGTGTGTGTACCTAAATAGGATTTCCACAGAGTATGACATTTGAAGGTGAGCTCATCCAGGTGGAACATTGACTCCTAAGCAGTGTGAAAAAAAATCAAAAACACATAGTGGGGATGGCAAGCCTTCATGTTCTACATCACACACACACACACACACACACACACACACACACAGATTTCCCACTGAAAAACTCTTGTGTGGTTTTAGAAGGTGAGAATTTAAGCTGGATTTATTCCAGTAAAGGTTCTTGCTTGTCACAGCAGATTTGTAAATGTATTTATTTTTACTAACCTCATTTTATATTTTTAAGTTTCACTATTATTGTGCATCCTTGTACATGTTCCCTTTACATACTTTTAAAATGTAAAAACCTGTTATTCTTCCTTCCCTTGATTAACACCTCCCACGTACACACATATGCATTGTAAATATACATTCACATAAATATTTACATTCACATAGTGACATGTGACGCTACTTTGAGCTGAGCAGGCTAACTTCTGGTTAGCCATTTGCTAACTTAAATGGGGATACAATACAATGAAGCATGGCTCTTGTACTTTACAAATCAAAAAATCTATTTATCGGATCAAATTGTTGCAATGTTGATAGTGGAATTTTGAGTGATTTGTTGCACATAAAACAATGAAATGCTCACTTTTATATGATTATTGTTATCATGATACATTTCCAGGTAGTTTTATGGCCCAGCTCTATCCATTCCTTCGTACGCCTGAATTGGAACACATCATTTCAAAGAAAATATTTGTATTGCCTTTCGGCAATAGCAACAGCAATTCATGTTGCGTTGCATCATGTGGGACACATTTATCTTACCATCCGGAGCACAGATGTGATCATTGGTTCTATGAAGGTCGATTGGTATATTCCAACATGACGCGTGGTCGGTTTGACATGCAGTACATGTGTCCCTATGACCTCTGACCCTAATCTAACTGAAAAACACCAGAAAAGATGAGTGTGTTGTGGAAGTCAAGCCCCGCCTCCAAAGTCAACGTGCTGAGGGAGTGTTGAGCAGTTCCTAGCGAGGGAAGGTCATTGGTGCACAAGGAGCATAGATGATCCTTCTAGGACACTTTTACACGCCCGTGCACTTTGACCTTGTTGACCTTGACTACACAACGGAAGGGGGAGAACGACTGAGCCAGTGATTCATATCACGCTGCAAAAAGAGGGTGAAATATATCTACCTGAATAAGTGTCCAAGATATATTATCAGACTGAAGTGTAAGCCATAATCATCTTTGATCATTGATGCAGACATTATAATGCTTAAGATATTTTATCCTCATACTGTCATACTGTGTATTTCAAGCCGACTGCCAGACACAAACACCGACGCTGGCTGATTCTGAAATGACTCATTCTGAGTTTCTTTCTCTCGAATGTTGTTTTTACATCCTTTAAGAATTCTTTGCCGCTCGGTAGCAAGCAGTGGCTTTTAAAAGCCTGTCATAATATCCACCTTTGCCTGCAGTCGGCTGCAGTTTAGCTGCTGCTCCCGAGCACGGAGTGTTATGGGCGACGGCTCTGGAGGGCGCGCCACATTAAGGGTGGGGTATAAAATTAAACTGTTGCAGAGACTACACCGTAACCAGGGAAACATCTGTCACCAAGCACACTGATGGACACCTTCATCGTTAAGCCGTTGAGTAATATAACCTACTGTCATGTGCTATAAATAGATGTTATGCTCCTCTTAAATTGATTAATGTCTGTGCATATGGGCTACAACACAAATCAAATGGCCCTCCCAGTAATTGTGGGTATTTTAATATTTTGCAGCAAGCCAGATAATAAAGGATATTGAATGGAGAATATGATTTCCTTTCCTTGTGGGAATGCTGATTGTTCCTTTGTTTGTGTGTTGCAGGGGCCGGACTTTGGACCGGAGTGAACTCCTCCAGGTAGACTGTAACCACCGCTGTTCCTGTTTCTGCTGTTCATGGCAGTCATCTCAAGATGATGGAAACTCTCGTTGACTTGTCTTCCATCTGACAAGTGGAGCTTAAAGATGATGTCCTCGCTGTTTTCCACTTCATTGCTGTGGCTGTAAGCAGGACCTTTTTGGGGAATATTTGCTATCTCTCGAGGAGTATTTCTCAGATTTTCCTCCAACCAAGCTCCAACTGATGGCTGCGGTATTTCTACCGGATGGTTTGACTTGCCTCGATTTGAAAAAGGATGTGTTTGCGTCTGAATGGTGTAAGTGAGAGATAGAAAATAAGGATTTTATTTTTTAGTCGGAAAGGACAAGAGAGGACGCAGCAAACCAGTTGAAAACAAGGAGAAGCATCTATGTCCCAGTGGAGGCATCAATCGAGGACTGGGTGTCAGCTACTTCTGACTGCCCGTACTGGGAGCAGGATGATGGGAAACGTACGGCTTGAAGCTTCCTCAAGCAGCGGCTGGTGGGTGTCCTCTCTTACATGGCTGCTGCTGCTGCTGCAGGCGTCGCCGACTGCTGTATCGGCGCAGAAACTGGACGACAGCGACCCGGTGGTCACCACCACGTACGGCAGGCTGCGCGGCGTTAAGAAGGAGCTCAACAACGAGATCCTCGGTCCTGTGGTGCAGTTTCTAGGCGTCCCGTACGCTTCTCCACCGACTGGTGAGCGCCGATTTCAGCCACCCGAGCCGCCGGCGTCGTGGTCAGAGATCCGCAACGCCACACACTTTGCCCCGGTGTGCCCTCAGAGCATTGTGGAGGGCCGCCTGCCCGACGTGATGCTGCCGGTGTGGTTCACCAACAGCATCGACGTGGTGTCCACATACGTCCAGGACCAGAGCGAGGACTGCCTCTATATCAACATCTACGTGCCCACTGAGGACGGTGAGTTAGCCTGCGGGCCCGGGGGGGGGGGGGGGGGGGGAGGTACTGAACCCACAACATTCTGGTAGAGAGAAGGGTGTGTTGTGTCTGTCTGTCCCTGTGTGTCTCTCTGTCAGAAGAGGGAAAGCATGACCTTGTGCATGTTTAATGTGCATGACACTTCTTACAGTATGCCAGTGTGAGAGCAATTTTTTTGTAAATGTGTGTGTGTGTGCGCGTGTGTGTGTGTGTGCGTGGCCACGTCATCCTCTCATCATCCGTCTCCATAGCTGCCTCCAACGTTTTCCCTCCGTGATCCACCTTTCCTCCTTCTACCTCTTGCTCCTCCACTCTCTCCTCATTTGCTCATTAGCCCACCTCTGCCGAGGCCCTCCCCTCCTCTGCCATCCCTCATGTCTGTGGCCTCGCCACAATGGCTGCAGTTCATTAAACAAGACAGTCGTTGTCATGATCATCACCGATTGATTCGGCTGACTGGCTGAATGACTGGCTGGCTGACTGATCGACTGAATGCTGCGCTGATTGAGCTGCTGCGTGTCATTCTGTCCCTCTGTCTTTATTTCTCTCCTTTCCCTCTTTTCTTTTTCAGCCTTTCAGCTTTGTGTGGGTGTGCGTGTGTGTGTGTGTGTGTGTGTGTGTGCGTGTGTGTGTGTGTGTGTCCATGTGTGTGCATGCCAGCTCCTGTGTGCATCACGCGTCCAGGGGCTCCATGTTATTCTTTAGTCTTTTATTCACTTTACAGTCAAAAGAATATCCAAGGAATGTGCCAGGAAACCGGGCAAGAAAATATGTAGACAAGGAGGTATGTATGACCTGAACGCAACATATATACAACGCCACAGAAAGAAGAACTAGGAGGGAAAGAAGAAGAACTATGCGGTACAGAAGAGAGCAAACGGGAGATGAAGGTCTAAAAATTATTCAGGTCTCGACTCGGGCCATCTGCAGGTTTTCAGAATGCTAAATTTAAGAGACAAGACCTTTTTGTAAATACTACCTGGAAGTAAATGTATGGCCAATTTAATAAAAATCAAAGTAGAAAGAGCAGAACCACTTCAGAGAAGAGCTGTCCGACCTGCATGCGGACCATTAGATACCCTGCAGGTATTAGCAGCAACGTATTTGCTTCTAGGCCCCTGAATTGACCTTGTAATTGGTAGACCTTGTGACGGCGGGTTAATGGTAGAGGTGGCGTCGCTCCACGCTCCCTGGTCCACTGATGTGAGCTCTCATTGGTCAGCAAGATGGCCAGATCAGGGTTCAGGAAGTGGGCAGCAACGACGGTTTATGTGTGAGGAGATAGCAACATGTTCGATCACACACACACACACACACACACACACACACACACACATACTCGCTGCATGCAGTGTTAAACAAGATGAGCTCAGGCTGCATCCGGACTGTGTAATCTCCATTAAAAGAAGGCCGAGCTGTGTTGGGGTTGGCTCCGGCGACTGGATCAAGCACTGTTTCATCAAGATAATGCTGTCCTCCCCTACGCTTTCTGCCCCTGCCTCTGTTGTTTGTGTGTAGATATGTTTGTGTGTTTGCGTGTGTGTGAGAGAGAGAGAGAGAGAGAGAGAGAGAGAGTTGCTGACAATGTCCTTGATAAGGTCTGGGTGTTAATGTCATTTTCTTGGCAGCAGGCTGCATTATCACTTAGTGGACGTTGCTCATCCTCTTACCACACCGATACACAAACACTCTAACCTCACTGATCCTTCGGGTCTCGTCAAACGTGTTGCCGATACACAGAGGGGACCCGCTTTTACACTGGGAGATTATATACAAGTTTGCATATTAGTCACACAGCGTGGAGAATCACCTTTTATGAAACCGGGACCGAGACGATGTGTTTCGTTTGATGGAAAAGGCAGCTTATGTTCAGAAAATAATGCGTCCATCAATGAAGGAACAAGAAGAGCAAGATGTCGGATATCTGTGGCCTTGTTACCATCCAAACTCAAGTTGTTTCTCTGGCTTCGCTTTACTAAGGACTTCGTACACAGAACTCTCACAGTGTCGGCACTTTTGGCAGAGCTCAGTGATGAAAGTGTAGGCCACTCTTTGTACAGTATGTAAAGTAAATGTATCTACGAAGAAGAAGGTTCAAGAGTCGTGTAACTACACATTATGCAACACCTAGACAACATGTAACACATGATCACTTCATTATGTAACAACACCCACTGCAGCATTTCCTAACAAACAGCTTGAATGCAGGCTGTCATACATTTCCCCACATATAGTAACTGATCATTCTACAGTGCAGCGATGATTTGAAAATGCGTTGAGGAATATGTTGACACTGACCAGAAAAAAAATAATCTACAATATAGTCAGAACAATAGTCAGAACAAATGCTATAAAAGTTTTTTTTTAATTAAATGAAGACATCCATTTTAGTTTGTTATTCCATAATGTATGTATTATTATTCTCATAAAAAGTGCAAAGTCCAAATAATGTGGCTGATTAACACAAAATGTGTGTTACTGCATAATGAAGTGAACTTTTATGAATATACATACATATTTTATGTGTATAGCTATATATATGCAGCTCATTTGTGCACAAAGAAGATTAATACTATTATTAAAGGCAGTAGGCCTGCACTATTAATCATAGTTTCATGGCAAATTGCAATATGGCCGATGTGTAATATTAAGATGTAATATTAGTAAGTAGGCGACATATGTGTCAAAATACAATTTTTAATGAAATATTGTGGTGCTGCAGAGATGTCCTGGCCTGCACGTAATTCTACCGACTTTGGAAATCTGCAATAATCATACCATAATCATTGTAATATGTTTCCTTCTAATATCAGAGGTTATATCACAATTGCAATATTGATTAAGATAAACGCAATTAGATGGTTTTTCAAAGTTGGCAGACAGGTGACACATTACAGGTGAGGATGAAAATGACGTGAATGGAACCATCAGCGTTCACACAAGGAAAGGAAATCATATTCTCAGTTCAATAACCTTTATTTTTAAGACATTAAAGT
The DNA here is from genome assembly GCA_029853015.1 of Chelidonichthys spinosus. Lineage (NCBI taxonomy): Eukaryota > Metazoa > Chordata > Actinopteri > Perciformes > Triglidae > Chelidonichthys > Chelidonichthys spinosus. The sequence goes on from CM056826.1 coordinate 1,344,658, forward strand.
ACCCCCAATTAGTAGGAGGGTTGTGTTTTAGCCATGTGCACGAACATTAATCAATTCAAACACGTAGATGAAGCTTCACGTGAACACTGAGGAGCAGCTGGTCCAATGTCATGACTTCCAGTTGAAGGCTAGAGATGCAGTTATTCAAATAGCTGGATTTTGTACCATTATTTTAATGAATAACAATTCAGTACATTTATACATGTATGTCTTTGTTACATTTAGTTTTATGATGATAGAAAACCAATGTTCAAGTCAGACGTGATGTTGCCTTGCTAGGGTTGGGCATCGAGATCCGGTTCCAAATAGGAACCAGTTCCTAACCTCCGGTTCCGGAACCGTTAACCGACTTCATCTCATCTCAGCAAAAGATGGCAACATAAAGGTTTGTTGTACACTCTGTGTTAACAACAAAGTGTTGTCTACTTTCAAGAATACAACGTCAAACTTGGAAAAACATTTAGAGTCACAGCATGGAACAACCACGTTAAAAGAGCAGGTCAGTCTGTGCTGGAATGCGAGCGGAGTCTCTCTTGAGAGTGTTTAGTGGAGACATGTCTCGCTGCTTGCTGGCCCCGCCCCCTCCCTTCATCATCACGCCGCTCATACTTGAGGACTGTGCTCATCCTTTGTTTCATAAAACCAATCCTTGCTGCTCTAATGCTGGTTCAATATTCATAAAATGTTCATTCATGTTGTTACTGCCATTACAACATGCAAACAATTATTTAAGTTAAGTGAAGTCAAGAAAGACTGTCTTTATTTTTTTATATAAAAACATGTATTTTCTATCAGGACATAGTTTTCAAGTGCAACTTAAAATGTCAGTGGATACATTGTTGATGTTACTGTTAAAAAAGCACATCAATAAAGTGAGTATTGGCAAAATCTAGTAGTCTGATGCAGCTGTTGAATGTAACTAATAAAGTAACTTGTAATCTAACTTAGTTACTTTTTAAATCAAGTAGTCAGTAACTTAACGAAGTTACTTTTTAAAGGAGTAGTCAGTAGTCAGATTACTTTTTCATAGTAACTGTGGCAACACTGGACCTGTTGACCTGCACCTCAAAGAATCGGAATCGAGAATCGTTTAGAACAGGAATCGAAACAGAGGATCGAAATCGGGATCGGAATCGGTAAAATCCAAACGATGCCCAACCCTATGCCTTGCACATCAAAGAATGATCCCAATGTATTCCACACATGATGCATCCAGCTTATACATTGTTTTAAGTCATTTGTTGGCCTTTTTGCCTTCATTGAGACAGGACAGCGTGAGAGTGAAAGGGGGAGAGAGGGGGACCACAGTTGGATTCAGACCCGCTGCAGTGAGGACTTAGCCTCCGTATGTGGGGCCTATCCAACACCCCACAGCTAATTAATGCAACTCTGTATGATGTCTGATGTCTGTATGATAGGTGTAATCTGTGCCAACCCAGAATACCACCCAGCTTGAATGTTGTAAGCCCATGGTTGTTATCACTATTTAAATGAATTATAATACTCCAAACTGCACCTACCTGCACATTTCAATTACATTTGGTTAATGTTGCCTCCTGGGTGAAAGTCCTGTGTTAGTTTGCGCTAACCCCGAAATCCTCCATACGCAGTCATTCTTTCCACTCCGTCACCTGACTTCTTCCAACGCTCCCGTCATAATTAAAAAATAAAAAATACATTCGAATTGAGCTTTGTGGGAAAGCCTGTCAGCGTTGAGATTCTCCTCCTGCCGTCTCTGAATCAGAAATGGAGACAAAACATACTGCAGTGGTTGTGGTTCCCCAGAGGTCTAGATGGTAACTCACATTAAGTCCAGAGACCAGACCAGATTATGTGAAGAAACCAGAGACTGCATGTGGTCCCCCGGAGGTCAAGATAGTAGCTCACATTAGTCCAGAGACCAGACCAGCCTATATGGAGAAACCAGAGACTGTCTGTGGTCCCCCAGAGGTCTAGATAGTAGCTCACATTAGTCCAGAGACCAGACCAGACTATATGGAGAAACCAGAGACTGTCTGTGGTTCCCCAGAGGTCTAGATAGTAGCTCACATTAGTCCAGAGACCAGACCAGACCAGACTATATGGAGAAACCACAGACTGTCTGTGGTTCCCCAGAGGTCTAGATGGTAGCTCACATTAGTCCAGAGACCAGACCAGACCAGACTATATGGAGAAACCAGAGACTGTCTGTGGTCCCCCAGAGGTCTAGATAGTAGCTCACATTAGTCCAGAGACCAGACCAGACCAGACTATGTGGAGAAACCAGAGACTGTCTGTGGTCCCCCAGAGATCTAGATAGTAGCTCACATTAGTCAAGAGACCAGACCAGCCTATATGGAGAAACCAGAGACTGTCTGTGGTCCCCCAGAGGTCTAGATAGTAGCTCACATTAGTCCAGAGACCAGACCAGACTATATGGAGAAACCAGAGACTGTCTGTGGACCCCCAGAGGTCTAGATAGTAGCTCACATTAGTCCAGAGACCAGACCAGACTATGTGGAGAAACCAGAGACTGTCTGTGGTCCCCCAGAGATCTAGATAGTAGCTCACATTAGTCCAGAGACCAGACCAGACTATGTGGAGAAACCAGAGACTGTCTGTGGTCCCCCAGAGATCTAGATAGTAGCTCACATTAGTCCAGAGACCAGACCAGACTATGTGGAGAAACCAGAGACTGTCTGTGGTCCCCCAGAGATCTAGATAGTAGCTCACATTAGTCCAGAGACCAGACCAGACTATGTGGAGAGACCAGAGACTGTCTGTGGTCCCCCAGAGATCTAGATAGTAGCTCACATTAGTCCAGAGACCAGACCAGACTATGTGGAGAAACCAGAGACTGTCTGTGGTCCCCCAGAGATCTAGATAGTAGCTCACATTAGTCCAGAGACCAGACCAGACTATGTGGAGAAACCAGAGACTGTCTGTGGTCCCCCAGAGATCTAGATAGTAGCTCACATTAGTCCAGAGACCAGACCAGACTATGTGGAGAAACCAGAGACTGTCTGTGGTCCAAACAACAAGGTCTCTTCTGTATTAAAGCTGTATTCTACGATTTGAAAGGTTTGACCCCCCCCCCCCCCACAACGACCAGACACACACTCCCTCTGGAGAACTCACGAGACTCGTCTTGTCGCGTCCCCCTCGCAGCCTCCCACCTCCCTCTTATTTTACGAAATAGTAGCTTCACCGAAATGTAGCTTCAGAAAACATTTTCAGGCGAGAAACTATGCTATGCAGAACCTGAGATCTGTCTTTATTTGTGATCGACAACCAGAGCATTACACAGCATTATACGGCTTCTTACATTAGACAATGAATGGGAACCATTCCTCAGACTATTAGAACTCAGGCAGGACGCGTTAGTTCCTGTGTGTCCGACTTCCACAACATGTACAAAGCAGTAATAGCTGCTATTACGGCCAGAGACCAGGACCACACTTATGGTGGAGAAACCAGAGGTGTCGGTCGGATCTCTCTCCCCGATGCAGTACGTCCCGATCCCAAACTGCTAGCTCATGATCCCCCCCCCCCTCCCAGCTGACGCTAGCAGCCTCAGACCAAAATCACGTGAGAGCCCTGCTCGAAACCAGAGACTGCTCAGTGGTCCAACAAGAGATCTTGTCCGATAGTAGTTTCACATTACGTCGCGAAGAGAGTCAGACCAGACTATGTGCAGAAGTGAGCCAGATGGACTGTCTGTGTCCAAACAACAAGGTCTCTTCTGTATTAAAGCTGTATTCTACTTAGATTTGACAAGGTTTGACCCCCCCCCCACACACACACACACACACCCCTCCCCTCTGTGCTCCTCCGAGCTCGTTTTCGCTCTCCCCTCGCAGCCTCCCACCTCCCTCTTATTTTACGAAAATAGTTCACCGAAATGTGCTTCTGAAAACATTTTAGGCGAGAAATATGCTATGCAGTTCCTGAATCTGTCTTTATTTTAGATCGACAACCGGCATTACACAGCATTACACGGCTTCTTACATAGACAATGAATGGGAACATTCCCTCAGCTATGAACTCAGGCAGGACGCCGTTTAGTTTCCCGGTGTGTCCGGGACTTCCACAACATGTACAAAGCAGTAATAGTGTTTATTACGGCCATGAATGAGGACACATTATCGGTGTAAATGCAGCGGGTGCCGGTCGGATTTCTCTCTCACCCGACCTGCAGTACGTCCCCGATCCCAAACTGCTTGCCATGATCCCCCCCCCCCCCCCCCCCGCTGACGCTGCAGCCTCAGCCAAAATCACGTGAGAGCCCTGCTCGATACCTGAACTGCTCAGGGCAACAAGCGTCTTGTCCGCTCGTAGTTTCAAACGCGGAAGTGAGTCAGGAGGAGACGTGAGCAGGAGAGTGAGCGAGGATTGGATCGGAACATTTAGCCAATAGTAGCCATGTGGACTACTACTACTACTACTATTGGCTAAAGTTTAGCTCAAGTGAAAAATCGTAGACTCCATCTTTAATGTCTATATGACCTTATTTGGTGTGTGGATGGAGCAGCTACAATGTTAGCATAGCCTAGCACCCATCAACCAGATTCCATTCAGAAAACAAGCATTTTAAAAGTAGTTAGTGTTGTCGTCTTGCAGACAGACCTAACAAAGTATGACTTAGGAGTTTTTACAACATTCAACATCTGTTTTATCCATTTATTGCAATTTAATCACAATTTTTTTTTTTCATTTTGGGTTCATCAGAGCATCTCTGGATGATGTTATGAACTCAGACAGGATGTCGGGCGTATCTGGGATTTCACACAACAGCGAAAAAAACACAACTGACCCTGCGGTCAAACTCGTGTGAGTAACACAAGGTGAAGTGTGAACGTACCTTAATACTGATGTTTTTGGCCGCAGCCTATTATTATATGTCTATACAAACAGGTATATGGTATATATATATATATATATACATGAAAATATTACATAATATGGGCATGATGGGATTGAGTACATATACTAGGACTCTTATGGAGACAAAACCAGTAAGTGCTCACATTACATTAGTTAACTATAAGTTACTGGAGGCTCGGCTGTAGTTATATCAGATGTATAGCATCACATACAGGTCCTTCTGTAATCGTCTTCTGAGAACAGCATTCTGGGTTTTTCTGCTGCTGGTTACAGTCGTTACCAGCAACTCAGTAGCACAGAGTGTGGTCAGTGGTGCGAGTTCACAGATCATGGTGAGTGACGGGGTCATTTCATGGCTAGATGTGTGCATCCACATCGGGGAACAGGGTTGGATTTGAAATATTACTTTATCAGTAAATGATATGGGCTCAAATCAGTCGGGATCAATCAAATCAACTGTTAAGTTGGTGTTAAGAAACAAGAAAGGTGGTGAAGAGAGGAGGTTGGTGTGGGTGTAAAAAACCCTGACTGTCACCCAGGAGACCACTATTTGTGTCCTATGTAAAATGACAAAATAAAAAGAAAATGTATTTCTTCCAAAAACAACTTGTATCTGCTAACCTACAAATTCCGACACATTTTGTCTTAATTCATTGGGAATATGACCAAAAGAGCTTTTGGCAGTCAGTCCACATAATGTCCATGGACGAGTTCACAAAGAGGAAATAGGTTAAAGGGGGCAACATAAAGAGCCAGATAATGATGAAGGGCAGTGATGAAGAACAGCAACAAAAGGGCAGACACAGAGTAATATTAGAGTCAGAAGGACAAAAACACAGTACGACCGGGACACGAAGAGACAAACAATAGAGCAGCGCTGGCTGTGAGTGACTCACTATGTAATTGCTGTGGGACTCATCTCCGTGTCCTCATAAGGACGATTGTGCCGTCCTGGTTCAAAGAAGCCTTCTGTGGGTAAAAAAGTGGTGTTTTTCATATGTCTGCTGTGGAGTACGGTCATTAAGTTATCACATGCTGGGAGAGTGGTCTCTGTAATGAGATCAGTGGAACGTCGCCACGGTTGGTCTTCCCTCCCCCTGCCGCATGCATTCACTATTCATTTTTAAGATTGAAGTAAATTCAGTAGAACTTACTAAGATGACAGCTAACTAAAATAAAGTTCAACATTTTTTTAAAGAAAGTCGGAGTGACACAGACACATATTTGAAGTGAGAACACAGGCATTCATGTTGCGAGATCACAGACACAATATTATATGACATGTATAATAGTGGGAATCTGTCACAGCTGGATTGCCATGTTTTATGTAAGGATGATTTTAGAACTACAAAAAAATGTAGTTTATACTCGGAAAAAAAGCTGATACAGCTTGTTGAATGTCAAATTAACGTTCAATGACAATTTTTACAAAATCTTCTATGAATTTCAGAGGCATGTAGATCTACCTGAAATTAGTATCTTTTTAATATTGATAAATATATAATATTTATGGATGGATGGATGGCTGACTGGAGGGATGAAATGATAGGATGCTATTGCTTATGTACAGATAGATGGATGGTTGATTGGAGAAATGGATGAATGGATAGGATGTTTTTCTTAAACATGTTCTTTTTGTAAGTTATTTTAAAGGCCCCTCTAGGGTCAGCATTGGAAATTAGCTAAGGTTATAAATGCTATGATGCTTTCTGTTGGATTGTTGCACAATCCATATGACTCGATCTGTCCCTATCAAATAAACAAAGAAAGCTCTACTAATAATTTATGTTTTTTAAGAATACACAGATACAAAGCGAGCAAATTAGCACTTCATTATTTGTGGTGCATTTTTCTCTCCTTGTTCATTCTGTGTTTAAACAACATCTGTCTCCACCTAATCCTACAGCTGACTGCAGCCATGTTCATGCCTCAACCCTGCGGCTTGTCAAAAAGCATCATGGGTAACACAAGCTTATGCAGAAGTACATGCAAGAGGGTGAAGGAAAGTTCATAAACCACAAATCATAACGCTTTGAATAATAAGATATATACAAAATACAAATACATTAATATTATTAACTACAATCAGCTGGAGATATTCATCACAAGTTGAACAGTGTCAGACACAGGTTCAACATTGGTTTGGAGCTGGTAGAGCAGCTTGTTGCAATATTTATGTCTCGTTGTTTTTGCTCCTCTATGACATTTAGGAAGGAATCACAATGTTCTGCAAACATGTGAGACCTTTTAGGACTTGCCACAAGTACCATAGCAGTCTAGTGTGGACTCTCCATCAGCAGAGATCCCCCGCCTTGGCATCAATGTCTGCAGTGTCAGCCTTCCTGTTTTAACCTCCGTTCACTGCTATTCGTGTTACAACAGTGCGTGTAGTTCTGGGTTTCTGTAATTCAACCTTGTGAAAATCACCGCATTGTTTATTTGATCTAAAATGACTGTGTAACTCCAATAAAAAACATTCAAATGTGCATATTTATATCAAATCCCGTCTGTTTCCGAGAATAGAAGCAGGTTCTGGGTTCACTTGTTTAAATGTCGGCTGCTTCCAGTTTACGTAAGTGGCCCTGGTGGATATAAGGAAATATATAAGGAAACATTAACACGTACGCCCCAGTTGAATTGAAGTGTGAAGTGTGAACGGCATGTACTAAACAAAGTACATTTTAGGTAAATGTGCATAATTACTGCTATTGTCGCTCATGAAAAAGGAAGGACAAGCTCTTCATTGGCATATATGGAGGTAATCCAAAAGTCACAGATAGTAATCAAGTTACCTTACTTTAATATTGTGATACTTTTAGGTTACTGAATACATATTTTAGCAAGTAAATAGTAATTCTTTAAAATGACCCTCCCAACCGTGCCTGTTCGTGAAAACAATAGATTCATTTTGTGACTCCTTCCTAACCTTCCATGAGACTGGTCTGTCCGTCCCTCCAGTCGTCCCTTTCCCCAGCAACACTCTCCAGCTCCTCCTGGACCCAAACAACCTCAACTGGCACCTTTCAACGTGAAGGAGCAGCAGCTCTACTCCCGAGTTCCCTCCGGATGTGTGAGCTCAAGGGAGCTCATCTCAGCTTGTATCTGTGATCTCATTCTTTCAACCTATCCAAAGCTTGTGACCATAGGTGATGGTTGTAACGTAGATGATGGTAAATCAAGAGCTTTGTCTTCCAGCTCAGCTCCCTCTCCACCACAATGGTCTGATACAATGCCTCCATCACTGCTGATGCCACAGTGACCCGCCTGTCGAGATACTTTAACTCCTTGCTTGGTGCAGTGACTCGCTCCCAACCTGGAGGGTGCAGCCCACCGTTTTCTGAAGGTCCTGACTCTCATCTGGATTTCTTCACACTTGGCTGAAAACCGCCCCAGTGCACCACGCTCAAATCCTCACAAATCCGCTGCTCACAGCTACAGGCATATGGGTTGGGTGCTATGTGAGTCGGGCGGCAGGCAAAGGGGCGAGGACATCACAGATTTGTGTTCATAAAAACTATTTCAAAATATGTTCCGTCAATGACGACATGGCACCAAGGTTATGGTGTCTTCATATTCAATGACAAAAAGAGGTAATTCATTAATAAACCTGCTGCGTTGTATGTGTTGTGTCTTACAGCACACCGCTTGTGTGCTTTATGGAATCAACTAGTCACCCTTGTAAGTGACAGGCCTTGTAAAACAAAGGAGGGGGAAAAGACTCTTTCAGGTGTCTCTGTAGTGGGTTGGAACTCCCTTTATGTTTTCCTCATGTTGAATTAAGCATTGGGCTTTTAAAACCCAAACTAGGACACTTAACTGCAAACTAGGCCATTTCCCAGTGCGTGTACAAGCTGTTTGATATCTCAAATAGTTCCAGAAATATTTCAACATGTTGCATTATTCTGAAATTTCTCTGTGCTGCATTCACTCCGGAGGGCTTTAGAATAGAAGCTCCATTGTTTGAAAGTGTGAAACTCATCAAGATACAGGCACTTCACAGAAGGTGCATTTTCCTGCGTTTTCTTTCACAACTCCCCTTGCTTTCTTCTCCCTGTATCTCTGTCTTTCCATCTGATCGCCCTCTGCACGGGATGTGCTGTTCCCTCAGGTCTGTCTCCATCGTTCTGTCCGTCCTGACCTGCTCACCCTCCCACATCTCACTCTCTCTCACCCGTCCTTATCTCTTGCTCCTGTCCTTTTCTCTCCTATTCCTCAGGCTTTGTCCCAGTTTTGTCGTTGGTGAAGGAGGGTCCTGTGGGAGGGGGCACACACAAACACAGCAGAGGAAGTAGAAGGCAGGAATAGGCATGGCCCGTCTTGTGCTTGGGTCTCCCTTGAGGGACGCTGTCACCTCCCCTCACAACTTAACTTCTCCGTACTGGTGTTTCTTCTTATGGTAGTGTGTTCTGATTGGTGCGTGTCTGACTCGATGTAACAATTTAAAGTGGCCGCGCTCATCCATAAAATGGTGTAGACAGGTGCCCGACCCCAAAGAAAAAAGCCTTCGACTGAAGAAGAGCATTGGCTGGATATGTCACTTGTTTGGGTATGTGTGAGTAAGTGTCAGGATGATTAGAAGTTCTGTCCTCTCTGACAGGGTTTGGTGGCTTGGCGGGGGGGGGGGGGGGGGGGGGGGGGATTTCAGGCTGATCTCATTGGACTAAACTTAGAAACAGACAAATACAGTGAATGAGAGGATACATCCAATCCATGCCAAATGCCCTCTGGATCCAACTCTCGTTTTGTTGACTACAGTCTACAGACAAACCCAGCTAATACTGGAACATACTCTTTGATAATAATAGTAGTAATAGCAGTATTTAATAATAACAAAACCTATTATATATGTAGAGTAAATTAATATATTGATACATACTGTATAATTCAATTGTTCCAGGTTAATATTTGGTTTTGTCACCAAACTGAGATTTCAGTCATTCTGTGGTCGGTTTTACCAACTTTGGGGCAAATTCCCAAAATGTATTGCACAGCTGTTGTGGCGGCTTAACCTGCACAAATAAGATGAAAATAAAGTGTGAGCTGCCTCTCTAATATTGACCCTGTAGCTTGCAGAAAGGACATTTCGGGCCCTAGTTTCGTGGCGCAGCACAGGGTGGCGGCGCAGGGTGGCGGAGCCGGCGCAATGCAAGTTTCGACCCGCGCAGCCTTGCGCACGGTCAGTTTGGCAGTTTGGTGGATCGCCTGCGCCAAGATGGGTGTGGCGGCGCAGCAGGGGGAGGCGTCACAGATTCAGCTTGGCGTAGTGGAAGTTTTGTGGCAAAAAGCCTCGCCGAGACTGCGCTGAAAGCTCACCATCTCCAATCTGGTCTACTTTCGGCGCAAGGCAAGGCGCAAGGCGCAAGGCGTAAATGAAGTCCATTCATTCAATGCGAATCACAGCTGGCGGAGTGGAAGTTTGGCTGACGGCGCGCAGTGCGCACACGTCACCGAGACCTCACAGGCAGGTTTCCACAGTTCCAGGCACATTTAAATGCAATAAATAATCACAACAAACACTATTTAATGCAACTAATTGAATCAACACGTGAATTTATATCTATATAGATTGTCCCGTCACATCTGACGTCAGACCAAAGGCGGATGGCACGCGTAACGGAAACTCAGCCTCTCGGACCAAAACATCTCCCTCTCTCTCTCCTGTTTTTTATAATATCGGCATTGTTATTATTATGATACGCACGCACAGCGTGTGATGCGCGTGGTGGGAGCGGCGGCGCTGCTTCTGTCATCGGGTTGTCAAGTGACGGATCTTGCACTGAACCTCCCCTAACGCATTAAAGGAGAGGAGAGGAGCTCATTTGATTGGTGAAGATCTGAATCGGCTGTATTTAATCCCAGTCCACTCCTCGTCTCCTCCTCGTCTCCCACTCACGCCTTCTTCTCCTCCCTCTTTCCCACTTGCGCGGGTGGGAATGACGGGAGGTGTACCTGCGCGAGCCTGCGCGGTGCACGAAACTTGCAAAGTCCAGGCGGACACATCCCGTCGGCGTGGCGAAGGTGCGCTGAGAGCTGACTGCGCCTGGTCTACGAAACTAGGGCCCTTCATGTTGCCTTTTGTGTCCTTACGGCAATTTAAAAGTGTTACCTTAGGGCAAAGGCAGCACTTAATTTATTATTAAATTAAATTACACTCTACAAAATGTTACATGCTTGTTTGCAGAGGTGGAGCAATCAAAAACTGTACTCAAGCAAGAGTATTGTTACTTTCAAATTATTACTCAAGTAGCAGTAACAAGTTTACATTTAATCTTTACAAAATAACAAATTAAGGCAAGGGGTCCTTCCCCAGAAAATGTTTGATAGTGCACATGTCATTTCCTGTATTCTGATGCATTTTAACGTGGTTTGATACTTTTATCTGGCTGCATGAGAAATAAATATGGTACGTTTTGTAAAGTGGTCGGCTCCGGTCAGATCACATATTTAAAATATATTTAAAAGCTACAAGTATAGAAATTGATTGCATGACTAATTCAGAGGATCTATTTATGCTGGCATGCAATTGCAATTTCTATTAAATTCATTTCTGTTGATGTTATCAGATCAATGAGATAAGTGGAGAAGACAACGGTAGTCGGAGTTTGTTCTCCAGTAAACTACATCCCCGTTTTTCCTTATGTATTATATTCTTCCCCATTGGTAATAACATGTCCTAACGAACGTGAGCTGAGCTTCTATTTAGAGCTCATTTTCTCAAATGACAGAAATCAACATCCTGGTAATTAACTACAACACATGTTGTAGCGCTGACGTTAGACATGGTAAAAGTTATGGTTTTAAAAAGTGAGTAGGACTTCTCTCCCTCATACTATGGGTCTTTAAATGTAAGGCCAGGGGTGTTTTGCCTCTTCCGATCAGCCATGGTCCTCTCCGGTGAGCTCACTGTACTGCTGTGTGTTTAACTGGTGTGCTGTCATGTGACCGCCTGGCTGCATTTGATTGGTGAAACAGAGTCAAGCGTAGATAGTGGAAATGTATGATTGAGGTCATGTGAGAGGCTTTGGCGGAAAACTCAGACGGAAATAAACTGATCGCGCATTGAATAAAAAAAAGGGTAAAAACATGTAGGTAACTAGTGGAACGTAGCCCGATGTAGCGGAGTAAAATTCACTTTTCTTCTTCACAAGTAAAAGTAAAAAGTAGGTTGCATTAAAACCACTCTTACAAGAACAATTTATCCAAATAGTTACATAAGTAAATGTAACAGAGGATGCGTTACTACCCGCCTCTGTCTGTTTGCACGGATGGATGTGTTTAGTGAGTCAGACCTGGAGACGGGGGAATCACCGTGTGCAAACCAAGCACAACAATGCATTCTTTTTGACTCTGCCCGTTTGTATTTCATTGCAGTATTCACTTCGTGATAGTGGAATTATGTTAAATTACAGTTTAGCTTGAACCTTGATTCTCTGCCAATCTTTTCACACGGCTATGAGAGTTATGTTACTTAAAAGTAGAAAACAGTAGCTGTTGACCATAACTTGAGGCAAAATCTGGATTTTCTTTTTTCTACAACTGCTGTGATGTCTGTGTGTGTGTGTGTGTGTGTGTGTGTGTGTGTGTGTGGCAGCAGTTATCTAAAGCATACTTCCTGGCAGGAGGAACATATTTCTATATGGATAGTTATAGTTTTAACAACAAGAGTACAGTAGACAGAATCTCAAAAAGAGGTCAAGCCTTGTTCATTTCCTGCGGTTCTGGTTGGTCCTGCTATTGGCCATAACCTTTATCTCACCAGACAATACTAAACAAATTTAACAGCGTTGTCAATTGTTTCCAAATCTGACTTGCCAGATGGTTTGTATTATCTCAGTAAACATTGTAAACATGAGTTTATGGTCTCAAGCTCTATTTTTAAGTCTTCTTCAATCCAGCATGATGTTCATTTAGTACATTATGGTCCATTTAGAGTCCAACAGACCAGAAAGCAGGGGATGATTTAGGGGCGGGGCTACCTGCTGATTGACAGGTTGCATTGCATGTGCTTCCGAGTTAAATACAGAGAGAATAAAGGCACAACAAACTGCTTTCCAAGCAAAGACAACAGTACATTGAATTATTAAGCAAAGGGAATAGACCAATTAGTATCTGGTGGGGAGATGAGAACATAACTAAGATACAGATAATATGATGGGAGAATCTCTTTGCACTATAGAAAAGTGATAATGTGCCAACATTGTGATGTTCTTGGCTCTACTACTTCCAAACAAAGTTAACCTATTTAGTGCATGGCAACAGCATCATCATCAACTCATGTTTCAGTTGATGATAAAGCGTTTGGAAACCAGAGACGTCGGTTTCTCCACTACTTCATCGTTCATTTGTAGCAGAATCCGTCAGGCCCGTCAGCACACAGCACGATGTTAAGAGCACAAGAAAATCTAATTAATATGCTGTTGGTTGCTTCCTAATTTTGTCTCTGATGGTTTGCAGGACGTTAACATCTCCATTTTGACTTATCACTCGACAGAGTTTAACCCCTGGAAATGTGATTCCCAGGAATAACCACAATACAAACTATTTCCCGTTTCCTTAGAAATATAAATATAACAGAAAAACTACTTTGCAAACCAAATATGCTGATACATACAAAACATATGCTCACAACAGAAATACGTCCTTTCCATCCTCCTGCATGGATGCAATTTCAGGGTCAAACTCAGCAGCAGGGTAACTTCCTTCTGGTCCATCAACTCCATCTATTTTACTGGCAGCGACTGTCGGAGGCCTGCCCGGTTCTAAAAATGAGAAGTTGATTTGCATTGTGCTTGTTAATCATGCGGGCCGCTGGGATTGTTCTATATTTAACTAACTATTATTATTATTACTGCACAATGTTTGAAATTCTGAAGTAAGAATACAGAAATATTCTGTTGACTTTGACTGGCCGTCGACTTTAAGGCTCACTTCAGAATATAGCAGCTTTTTCAGCTTATTAGAATGATTTAATGATTTGGATTGTTAATTAAATGAAAATGCCTACTGCCAACATTAAATCCCATTGCAGGAAGTGTGTGCCCTTGTATTAATAAAAAAGTAAATCATCATGGACCTGCAATTAACATTATTTTATTATTGTCTGTTATTAGATTTGACATTTCTTCACTGGTCCCACAGACCCAACTGCTCTATGTATACAAATATTAGTTATTTCAAAACAAACCAATTTTTTTGTCTGACCTTCATGAAGCCAAATATGCAGACATTGTGTGAGTTGGTGTATTGTGTCAGTCCTGTAATAGACCTGTCCAGGTGGACCCTGTTTCCGCCCGATGTGAGCTGGCTGTAGCCCCCTGCGACCCTCAACAGGAAAAGCAGTGATGGATGGATGGATGGATGGATGGATGGAGATGTAGAAAGGAGTGGACATGGTAATCACTGCAGTTACCAAAGATTGGGCTGCCACATTTAAGGACTAAATATGGAAAAGGAATTGCGTTTTTGACCAAATAAGTGGATATGACAGGCTTTGTGTTGAATAGGCCATACATAAACAAATGCATATTTCTTTTGTTTGACAAAAAGGAGTCATAGTAATATGAAGAGTCTTATTTTGGATTTGACAAACACAAACAATTTAATTGTTAACCATACTTCTGAAAGATGTCAGCAACTCAAAATCATTGTAAAAGCAACTCACATGCAATTAGAAGACATCATGACAACAACAACAGTCCGGGCGCTCTTTAACAGCTCAATGTTCCTGTGCAGAAAGCAGGTTTAGTTAGTACACTGAGCTTGTTAACACTGAGAAGAGGGATACTAAACTTCAACTTTAGGTCAGTTACCATGGTAACTGACTCTGTGAACCCAACCTGCTCGCTGGCAGGTTTCCATGAACAAACTCTGATTTTCTCCTATCCGTCTCCTCCCTTTTGCTGATTCTGAACCAGCTGTAGGAAAATGAGAGACCTTGTCTCGCCAGCACATCGATACGGAAGCAGAAGTGATTCCAGAAGCTTGACGGCGGGAGGGGATGTTGAGACCTCGTATAGATGTGCTGTCATTCTGTCAAATGTCACATTTGGAAATGGAGTATCACCATTTTATTCAGTTTCAATGCATTTATTGATCACTAACATGAGCATATGACACAACACACAGCATGTCAAGGATCACTTGAGGTATCGGGAGATTGTCTGAATTGAACTCTGGATAAAAATGTTGAACAGGAGCTTTTGGAGTTGTCTGTCTGTTACCTTGTCAGGAAGTATGACCTTGGCTGGTTAAATAAACTGCTTTACAACCTTTAGTCTTTCAAAATAGTTACACATAATTCAGCATCCTCCTACCTACACTCTCTCTCTCTCCTCTCTCTCTCTCTCTCTCTCCTCTCTCCTCTCTCTCTCTCCTCTCTCTCTCACACACACACACACACACATGCACAAAACCCTGCTCAAGGTGACAGCATTGATAGCTGCTTATACATATTCATGACACTTGCATTACAATAAATAAATAAGCAGCTTATTTTTTTTCATTCCTGAATATTAAATGAAGGACATTTGAACCGTCGGCACACCGCCAATACCAGCTATTGTACTTCCACAAATTACAGCAACAGCAACTGCACAAAGAGGTAGGGATACAAATGTCATAACGTTGCCACATTTCAAAGATTCATCTTGCAAAAAAAAAAAAAAAAAAAAAAATCAATCTTTTATTCTCCGCTCCTGCTTTCTTTTCTGTCGCTGTAGCCGTAGCGGGGACACATTTGGCCTCATGTATATTTCAGACGCAGCTCATTGTGAACAGATAGACATGGCATGGTGAAAAGTAACAGCTTTCCCCATAGTTTCCATTTCACTCCTGCTCATTATTTATGGGGAACCTTTCCAAAATGGCAAACTATGGTAATGCATGAAGCTATTTGCTTCAATGATGATGGCGAGGCAGCTGTAAACAATAATGTAAGTCAACAGCAGCAGAAAGGAAATGTGTTATGGAATAGATCCTGACATTGTTCTCTCATACCACAACCTTGTTTTTGACCATTTATGTGAAGTATCACTTTGTTGCAGTCAACAGTGTACTATAGTGGTGAAAAAAGGTGAGAAAATAAATTGTTGCATAGAAATAAACATGGTACATACAATAGCCTATGTAACTCAATCAACTGTAAATTCCAACCCCTCGTTGGTGAAATGTACACCTAATGCTGTGTGTGTTGGTAACTGGAATGCACTAGGGCCCGTCATACAGAATGCACTAGGGTCCGTTATCCATAATGCACTGGGGTCCGTCATCCAGAATGCACTAGAGTGCGTCATCCAGAATGCACTAGGGACCGTCTTACAGAATGCACTAGGGTCCGTCATCCAGAATGCACTAGGGTCCGTCATCCAGAATGCACTAGGGTCCATCATCCAGAATGCACTAGGGTCCGTCATCCAGAATGCACTAGGGTCCATCATCCAGAATGCACTGGGGTCCGTCATCCAGAATGCACTAGGGTCCGTCATCCAGAATGCACTAGGGTCCGTCTTACAGAATGCACTAGGGTCCGTCATCCAGAATGCACTAGGGACCGTCTTACAGAATGCACTAGGGTCTGTCTTACAGATTGCACTAGGGTCCGTCATCCAGAATGCACTAGGGTCCGTCATCCAGAATGCACTAGAGTGTGTCATCCAGAATACACTAGGGACGGTCATCCAGAATGCACTAGAGTGCGTCATCCAGAATGCACTAGAGTCCGTCATCCAGAATGCACTAGGGTCCGTCATCCAGAATGCACTAGGGTCCGTCATCCAGAATGCACTAGAGTGTGTCATCCAGAATGCACTAGGGTCCGTCATCCAGAATGCACTAGAGTGCGTCATCCAGAATGCACTAGGGTCCGTCATCCAGAATGCACTAGAGTGCGTCATCCAGAATGCACTAGGGACGGTCATCCAGAATGCACTAGGGACTGTCATCCAGAATGCACTAGGGTCCGTCATCCAGAATGCACTAGGGACGGTCATCCAGAATGCACTAGGGACGGTCATCCAGAATGCACTAGGGACGGTCATCCAGAATGCACTAGGGTCCGTCATCCAGAATGCACTAGGGACCGTCTTACAGAATGCACTAGGGACGGTCATCCAGAATGCACTAGAGTGCGTCATCCAGAATGCACTAGGGTCCGTCATCCAGAATGCACTAGGGACGGTCATCCAGAATGCACTAGGGACGGTCATCCAGAATGCACTAGGGTCCGTCATCCAGAATGCACTAGGGACGGTCATCCAGAATGCACTAGGGACGGTCATCCAGAATGCACTAGGGACGGTCATCCAGAATGCACTAGGGTCCGTCATCCAGAATGCACTAGGGACCGTCTTACAGAATGCACTAGGGTCCGTCATCCAGAATGCACTAGAGTGTGTCATCCAGAATACACTAGGGACGGTCATCCAGAATGCACTAGAGTGCGTCATCCAGAATGCACTAGAGTCCGTCATCCAGAATGCACTAGGGTCCGTCATCCAGAATGCACTAGGGTCCGTCATCCAGAATGCACTAGAGTGTGTCATCCAGAATGCACTAGGGTCCGTCATCCAGAATGCACTAGAGTGCGTCATCCAGAATGCACTAGGGTCCGTCATCCAGAATGCACTAGGGTCCGTCATCCAGAATGCACTAGGGACCGTCTTACAGAATGCACTAGGGTCCGTCATCCAGAATGCACTAGGGACCGTCTTACAGAATGCACTAGGGTCCGTCATCCAGAATGCACTAGAGTGCGTCATCCAGAATGCACTAGGGTCCGTCATCCAGAATGCACTAGAGTGCGTCATCCAGAATGCACTAGGGACGGTCATCCAGAATGCACTAGGGACTGTCATCCAGAATGCACTAGGGTCCGTCATCCAGAATGCACTAGGGACGGTCATCCAGAATGCACTAGGGACGGTCATCCAGAATGCACTAGGGACGGTCATCCAGAATGCACTAGGGTCCGTCATCCAGAATGCACTAGGGACCGTCTTACAGAATGCACTAGGGACGGTCATCCAGAATGCACTAGAGTGCGTCATCCAGAATGCACTAGGGTCCGTCATCCAGAATGCACTAGGGACGGTCATCCAGAATGCACTAGGGTCCGTCATCCAGAATGCACTAGGGACGGTCATCCAGAATGCACTAGGGACGGTCATCCAGAATGCACTAGGGACGGTCATCCAGAATGCACTAGGGACGGTCATCCAGAATGCACTAGGGTCCGTCATCCAGAATGCACTAGGGACCGTCTCAGAATGCACTAGGGACGTCATCCAGAATGCACTAGGGACGGTCATCCAGAATGCACTAGGGACCGTCTTACAGAATGCACTAGGGACGGTCATCCAGAATGCACTAGGGTCCGTCTTACAGAATGCACTAGGTCTGTCACCAGAATGCACTAGGGACCGTCACCGAATGCACTAGGGACGGTCATCCAGAATGCACTAGGGACGTCACAGAAATGACTAGTACGTCATTACAGAATGCACTAGGGACGTATCCAGAATATAGGGTCCGTCTTCGAATGCACTGGGACGGCACAGATGCACTAGGTCCTCTTCAGAATGCATGGTGGTCATCCAGAATGCACTAGGGTCGCTCAAGAAGCTAGGATCGTCATTCAGAATGCACAGCTTTCAAATGCACTAGACCGCATCAGATGCACACGGTCATCCGAATGCACTAGGGACGTCTACAGAATCACTGGGACGTGATCATCCAGAATGCCTAGGGCTCTAAGAATGACTTAGGTGCGTCATCCAGAATGCATAGGGCGTCATTCAGAATGCACTAGGATCTTAACCGAATGCACTAGGGACGTCATCCAGATTTGCCTAAGGGACCTCTAAGAATGCACTGGGACGTCATCCAAATGCACTAGGACCGTCTCAGAATGCACTAGGTGACTGTCATCCAGAATGCACTAGGGACGGTCATCCAGAATGCACTAGGGACGGTCATCCAGAATGCACTAGGGTCCGTCTTACAGAATGCACTAGGATCTGTCAACCAGAATGCACTAGGGACCGTCTTACAGAATGCACTAGGGACGGTCATCCAGAATGCACTAGGGACGGTCATCCAGAATGCACTAGGGACTGTCTTACAGAATGCACTAGGGACGGTCATCCAGAATGCACTAGGGTCCGTCTTACAGAATGCACTAGGGACGGTCATCCAGAATGCACTAGGGTCCGTCTTACAGAATGCACTAGGATCTGTCAACCAGAATGCACTAGGGACGGTCATCCAGAATGCACTAGGGACCGTCTTACAGAATGCACTAGGGACGGTCATCCAGAATGCACTAGGGACCGTCTTACAGAATGCACTAGAGTGTGTCATCCAGAATGCACTAGGGACGGTCATCCAGAATGCACTAGGGACGGTCATCCAGAATGCACTAGGGCTCACTGAAATGACATTATTCCACCAGCAGGAAAAATAACCTGCTATAGATTGGTGTTTACTTAAGTGATCTTTGAATTTATATCGTATCTATCTGCTATATCGTATCTGTGGTTCTGCTACAGATTTGTGCCTAAAAGGTCAAACTCTACCTCTTAAGTGTTTTAATAGCATGGCCTGTTCATAACCATTAATTTGTCAGTAACCAAGAGAAGCTGAGGAAATATACATGTCATTACTAATGAATTCAACATTTTGCCAAAGCAGAACTATGATTCCCACACTTAAACGGCTCCCGTGTCTTTTGATGGAGCTATTTTGGGAAGCAGGAGAACATTTTGTTGAACATTCTCTTCTGTAGCTGTTAATTATTTAGCTGGCTAGTGTGCATGCTAATGATGTAGCTTTTTGGGTTTGCTGCTTTCATGTAGAAGCAAGTTTTGCATCATTTCAGAAGCACTCAAGTGCACTTAACGCTGAATAAACACAGCTGAAACAGCCACCGATGTTCTGACCATTACACAGCCTCTACACCAAAGAGATAACTGGTGAGACAGTCTGCACATTTCCTCAAAATTAACTCCAAGAGAGTGTTAAAGGCTTTGAGCATGCTGCAACAAACCCTGACGTGTAGCGGTAAAGTCAACTGGCTGCGTTAAACTGAGGATTCTCTTCTCTAGCTGCTCTGTTAACTGTAAAACCCGAGAAACCTGGTGACTTTCTCTTACATCCAATCATTAATCTGTATATCTATGGAAACATGAAGCCATCCCTCCATGTAGACGTGATATTGTGTGCTACATGGGATCCAGCAGCTCCCCCAACAAGTCTTAGTCTAGTGCAGGGGACTATGGAAGCTGCTGCTTGGGGGCTGCCAAGTCCCTTTAATTATGCTGTGATGTTAAATTGGGTATGGAGGAAGAGAGCAGGCTGCAACGCTGTAGCGCTGGCGTCATGCCAGGGTCCAACGTACCCATGGATACATACAGTTCTTTACAGGGCTTGTTGGCACGGAGAAGTCAAGTGAACTAAGTATTTTACAGGGAGGTGACGGCAAAAAAATGTTGACGTGTGTTGCAAAGCTCGCATTATTACAGGTTAGCAACAAATAAATCCATAATAACGAGGGAAGATTCTAGCTGGGGGGGCAGCTAGCGGACTGACAGATGTGCATGTGTGTATCTCCACAGTGTGTGTGTGTGTGTGTGTGTGTGTGTGTGTGGTGCAAGGGAAGGTAAACGGACAAGGCGATGCCGGGTCAGATGGTGCATGTTGGATGGTCAGCACAGGAGCCACGGTGTCACCTTGGCTTAGTAATGAGACAGTTAGAGGTGAGGTGGCTGTAGACACACAGGACCAACTGAGTTGTGAAGACAAACCTTTCCTCCTGCCTGAACGGCATGTCAAATGAACACATTTTTGAGGGTTTTACACTGTATTTTTTCAGACCTTGTGGCAGTAGAAAATAAGATAAAGGTTCTCATTCTGTCATTTATTTTCATTTCAGTACCTTCTAGTGTTTTTGGAGTTTGACCCACATTAGAGACTAAAAGTCAATATCTATATCTGCCTCTGCTGCTTCTATTTAGACCATTAGTTTTCAATCTGTCGACTGAGATTTCCCACAGCCATGGAAGTGCTTTGCTGAATCACTGGAATAACCTTTAAAAAAATAAGACAAATAAGCAAGAACACAAGATTTTCAAAATGTTTTATGCCTCTCCAAACTTGGCTCCATATCACTTAGACTAAATTTGACAGTTAACTCTCTGAAGACATTATTGTGTACGTAATGAAAAGGCTTCAAGTACATTGAGCAGTTTTTGTAGGATTGTGCACAAACAAAGGGTGTTAGGAACGAATGTCTGAATATGTGCCTAAGCATGAGTGAAGTTCTGTTAGTGCAATGCCTCATGTTCATGATGTTTATACAGCAGCGCTGTCTTGTATGGGATAAACCTTCAGTTTTGAGTGAGCTGGAATGAGCTGTGATGCTGTCAAAACGTCCTTCATTAGCGTCACCGCCATATAAATAAGCCCCTTTAAAAACAGATTAGTTTCGCTGGAGGAGGCTCAGCAGCATCCGCTCTGTGGAATCACACAGCTCGTCGCGTCTCACTCTCTGATTGTCTCGATTTTCCCGTTTGAAGTCCTTTGTAATTTGTAAGACTATTTTATTTTGGACTGTGTCTAGCATGCCCACCCTCGGCCCCCTTCCTCCACTCGGTGCACTCACGCGCAAGCAGATGAAAAGTCATTAGCTCTATCCCAAATTGCTACCTCGTGTCTCATCTGTAATATTTATGCGCTGCACTAACAAATACAGAAGAGTGACAGAACAGCTCATTGCCACAATGAGAAGTAATGAGATATGTAATTTGCTGTTGCACGAAAACATAAATCACTTAAAGCCCCGCAGTCATTTTCACTGTGAAGGTGCTCTGCAGTGGACCGGCCTCGGCATTCATCAATGCATCTCGTTCCGTCTCTCTGTGGCTGTCTGCCTGGGTGCTCTGTGTGTTCAAACTCACCTTTAGTTCAGTTTGGGGTTTTGATACATGAACCATGTAACACATTCGCCCGGAGAGTCCCAATCACTCGAAACAGCTTTGTTGTGAAGGAGAGCTGGCTTAAGTTATAGAGTGATGCGTGTCTGATTGTAATAAAACACAGTTTCATATGTGACATTAGATCTGTTTGGCAAAATATAATGCTTTAACGGCTCCAACACAAGAAAACACATGAATGAACACAACAAGGGCAGGACCTGACTCAGAGATGTTGATTTCACCTCCAGCTTTCAAAGACAAAAACTATTGCTGTCGTAAAAGTACACCTGTGATATTTCACCGTGGGGTTCATCAACCAAAAGAAACCAATTTTGATATTGTGGACTATTTAATGCCATAACATGTCTTATTTCAGACTAGTGCATAGAATCATTCAAAATACGCATTAAGGTGTTTATTTTATTACTTTGTTTACATTTCTATGAAAAGTTTGCATTGGTTGCTTATGAAAGCATAACATTTCAGAAAGCTTGTAATACAAGATAGAATTGGCTTAGTGAGTAATAAACTGGTGAGGTTGCATGGTGATATCTATGACTTAAATGCTGTACCACTGTAGTCTCTTTAAACGCGATGGAATTTCACAATCTCTATCTTTAAACGTTGTTTCTTCTCAGACTCAGCCACAGCCAGAAATGCCCTCCTCAGCAGCTCTTATATACACCAAAGGTTTTTACAGCGGGGTGGGTTCATATATCATTCATGTATGATTTATACAACATTTTATTTCTTAAAACATGAGAGAGAATGAGTTATTTTTTTATGGCCATTGACAACATATTCTGATTTATGCACTGATACGAGATATCCAAAATTCCCTCTGTAAAAACATTTCACTCTAATATGTCAACAAAATGAAACAAGAATTGTGAACCTGTTTAGATCTGTGACTCAGGCATTTACCTGAAGTAAAAACATTCAAATCAAGACGTATGCAGACGGCCTGCTGCCAAAATCCACAGGAGTGAGGTGAAGGTCAGTCCAATATAGACTTGAAATGTGATTACTGTGACCAATACAAAAGCTAAAAAGTTCATCTCTTGAAAAGAATGTGTTACATCAGTGATGGAATAAAGATGCTGCGGTGGCTGTAGCGAGCCGCTGCATGATGTCAGCCCTATTAGACAGTATAGGAGCTGTTAATAGTGCTGAAGGTCTCTGGAAAAGAATTCCCAAAAGTTATTGGTTCAGCGAAGACTATTGCACTCAAATTGCATCACTGCGCCACATGAGGTCACTTTGTAAATAGAGATATAAACTCACTGAGATGATGATTGCATAATTAAAACTGTTGCCCACTGGCCCTTTATGATGGGCGGTAAAAATATCAAGGGATCTAATCCGAACCGAATAAAGGAAAACTCTGTGAGTTGTGGTTACATTTACATTATGTGTAGTTTTGCACCAGCATTCTGAGGAAAAACTATAACTGATAATGTTTTCAAGAGCTTTTTGTATTATTCACACACCAACTAATGTAGTATAAAGAAAAAGATGTGAAACAGAAAATGACAACTTTATGCTGTGCGAGTTGCACGACATCATGTATGTAACTTCCGTTACGTTACAAGCGTACGTGTTCTAAGTGTTCTCACCCTCGAAACACTCTCAAATCTAGTTATTGTTGCGTAAAGCTAAGGGCCACGTTTCACAACATTAGCCACGTCTTACAATGATAAAGGCGTTTGCACACTGAGTTGTGTTGGATCTATGGAAGTCCTCACAGGGAGGATGCCTGGGTGGTGTATGGGTCCAAAAACACAGGACTTTCATCCAGGAGACCTCCGTTTGTGTCCTGTGTGAACCAAATACTTTTGTTGCAGTTTGGATTTGTTTCAATTTGTAGTCATTTTAAACCAAACCATGATGATTTTTTTGACCAAACCTAACTGAGTAGTTTTGTTGCCTGAACATAAATGTCTAACGATGTTGTCTTGTAGTTTCATTTAGCACGTTTCCACCTGTTTAAAATAACACACATTTCCCTGTGAATGTAATTTGCGCAGTGCAGTTCAGTTATTACTGAATTTTGTAGGATACAGTGTAGACACACACACACACACACATGTATGCACGTATACATGCTCTATATTTTCATGGTTGAGACCACGGTTTGGATGTAGGATTTGTGTTTGTTTGCCTGATGAGAAAACTCTCGTATAGTCACTGAGATGCGTGGTTCCTACTGTTCAGGGTGTCAATCATTCTAGCCAGCCTCCCTGTATTGTAATACACTGTGACTTTGCTTCCCCTGTCTTTCTCCGTCTCCCGACCTGTCTTACTGTCTTTATCTATTTCTCCAGAGAAATTTATTAGGAAGTCGACATCATTAAGCACCTTGACTCATGTGCCGCTGGGCTTTAATGTTTAATTTCACACCAAACGAGGGGAGGAGGACAAGGGGGAGGATGATGAGGAGGAAGGAGGAGAAGGAAGAGGATAGAGGATCACAGGGGTGGATATGTTTGTTAATTTTATGTGAGTGTGTGTGAGTGTGTGTGTGTGTGCAGAGTCATCACAGACTTAACCATAAATCCTTCACGGCCCGTTCCCTCCAGCAGCAGCAGCAGTCAAATTTGTGAGTGTGTGTGTGTGTGTGTGTGTGTGTGTGTGTGGGCTCACATTTGTGTACATGCGCTCATTATTGTAAATCCAGTAATTAGCTCCACCAGTGCATTGAGTCAGTGGCTTTAAATGGACCTTTAAACCTGCTCACTCTACAGCACATACAGATGCTGAAACATACACACCACTGAAATACCCACGCTCAGAGAAATATCCTTCATGGATGAATCGCTCAATATTCACTCATATTCAATAACACACACACACACACAATCACACACCCAACCTGTTTGATATGCGGTATCGAACATTTGACCGAGGATCCAAGGCCACCTGTGTGTGTGTGTGTGTGTGTGTGTGTGTGCGTGTGTGTGTGTGTGAGGGTGCATGCAGAGGGGAGATTGCCGTAGGAGGAGACATATGGCATGTTTACAGACCATCGGCAAATATGCAAACTCCACTCAACCGACAGTTAGAGGAAGGGCAGGGGTGGAGACTGAATACGGAGGGGCTTCACTTAATGAAGCAGTCATTGTTCTCATGGTGCACTGTTTCAGAGGCATGCGACCTGTGGGGTAAGTGTATTTATTATCAACAACAGGAAATATATTGTGGACTTCATTTGTGCACATGGTGCAGGTGCACATATAGATGCCTGCATGTGGGCCTCCCTCTCCCTCTCCGGTTTCTCCTCAGCTTGCCCGGACTAGCTTGCACAACATATTGGCATTGATCTTTAAAAGCAATATCAGTCAAACCCTCACTTAAGCCCAGTGGGCATAAAATCATGTTGTGTGATGTGATTTGTTATAATCCTATTCCCCCCCACTTAATCCGTTTCTTCCTGAGTACTGACAAGGCATGTTGCATGCTGCAAGTGGAATATCCCCAAGGGCCCAAACTCCACAATGTCGAAAGTCCAAATACAAGGCGAGTTTCTCCTCATCGCTGAAACACTGATGCTTCCTCACAGCCTCAAGGTTTCTCTCCGATGCCGCAAGTGAAATACTGCGGTTGGACAGGCGCTGCAGCAGCTGTCATCTAGACTGTCATCTAGGTAGGAAAAACCGAGAAAAAAAACAAGCTGGAGGGTTTTCATTAAAGCGAGCATAACAGTGAGGAAAGCATGAGGAAACAGCTAGAACTTAATGAATGCTCTCAAAGGTAAGACACTTACGATCAACTTGAATATGCAAAAGAAATCAGTTGCCTGTGTTCGGCTGATGAAGGACAAATTTCCCCAGCATGCGTTCTGGATGTTCAATATGTGTGTGTGTGTGTGTGCGTGTGTGTGTGTGTGTGTGTGTGCGTGCGTGCGTGTGTGTGTGTGTGTGGTTGGGTGCTCTATCCCTAGTTAAATACATACACAGCATACTCTCTGCTCAGTCCCAAGAGGCTGAGAGACATGCTTACTTCAGGTTAGAAGCCTTGGCAAGCATACAGAAATTTACATAAGTACATTCAGCAGCACAGTGTATTCAGATTAACTCCTCCCGGTATCTGCTCTGCTTCCAATTAGACGGCTGATACTGTACCTTTCTTTGGTAAATGCAGGACAGTCTGCCTGAAGAGGTGTTGATCATACCTTTATTCAAGGCAATAGTCCCCGCTATCGTAGCAGAGGCAGACAGCCGTTTGAACTGGATTAAAACGTGTTGTTGGGCTCCGTAGGGGAAGGATGCTGATTTCTTCTTCATGTGTCTTTGTGCTCTCATTGCCTTTCCCATGAGCCCCCTCTTTCTAGTTTTCCCCAATGTGCTCCCAGATTAGTTGCTTCCACCAGTTAACATACCGAATCAGTAATTCCATGTGGGGGGTGCAGGGAGCAGAGGGAGTGGGAGAAGGTGAAGTAGAAACCTAGTTGCCACAGAAAAATGTTGGCACTGTAGGTTTCTGCAAAGCTAGTTGAATGTGGACGTTGAACCTCACGTGGTACGATAATGAGTACAAGAAGTCCACTTTGGGGCATTTGGATTGCTCAAACAAAACACATGACTTTCACCCAGGAGATGTAACCATGTGGCATTAAGGAAATACAAGAAATGCACTAAGAAAGTTCAGAGAAGTCGATATTTTTTTATTTCGGGCATGTCAGTTAAATCAGCATCATCACACATCTTTGTTCAAATAGTAAAATACACATGGCTGAAAGGGAAAGCGGGAGAAGCCAAGGCATATGTAGTCCCGCCCCCATTACCCACAGGATAAAATCGTCATCATAATATTATCTTATCTTTTGCATTTTTCATTTGACATAACATTTTCTTTTACTTGTGACATTTGACACAACGTGTTACAGCAGAATTGAGTATACCCTGTGGTTTTCAGAAATGTTCAGCAACAACCAGCAGAGGAAGGAAGCACCATTCCACCACGTCTCACAACGTTAAGCACCAAAACCATCGTCGTCTATTTCATTATTTCAAACATTTTATTATTCCTATTTACTACTTTTTCTCCTCGTGTCCTCATTTCATCTGTACTTTTTGTATCTACATCAAGACAGCTGTTCTAATATTGTGTGGAGCTGAAGAACGAGGCCCCAAAGCAACAGAACCTGGAGTACATCCACACTTTACTTGATTAGCAATAATTTAGCGCTAGTAGGCTGTTTGACAACACACACACACACACACACACACACACATTTGAACAACTCTCCAAACCCTTATTATCGCCAATATGTCCAGCAGAAGGTGTGTTTCACCGTCTGATGGAGACGGATTGAAGGAGACTCAAAGTGTGCGACAACACGAGATATGGAGAAGAGGAGGTGAAGAGAAAAAGTGACAGACAAGAGATGTGAGAGGAAATGCATCCCCCTCAGCACAGCTGGGCTCGCTGTCTTGTCGGCCTGTCACATGGGATCTGGCTAGAAATACTAGTTCTGTCTGTCTCCTCCGAACCAAAAAATAGGCCACATCCTGTTCAACACAGCCGCTGTATGGCACTCTTTCACAGTAGAACATTACAGGACATGAAAACATGGCTTCAAAGAGATTTATTCAGTGTAGGGATTGCAGCAGAAATTCACCAATTACTCTGTTTGTGGATTCAGATCTAGTTGTGAGTACATTATGGATATGATGCAGTGTTTAACCCCCATCCTACCAACATATTCAACATATAAGATAAGCAAAAATAGTATTATTATTGTTTTAGGGCAGTTCATTTGCATACTCTGTCATTTGACAATAGACAAGCTGCTGCATCTGTGTGAAAATTATGTGTGATATTTTAATCTCAGATACAGCGCCACATAGTGGAGGGAAGAACCTGCCTTAACAGACATCAGGCAGAAATCTAGAGCAGACCAGGAAATTGGGTTCCATCTGCGTTTGGTGTTGGTAGTAACATTAACAGTAGTAGTAATATTAACATAACATTAACAGTAGTAGTAATATTAACATAATATTAACAGTAGTAGTAATATTAACATAATATTAACAGCAGTAGTAACATTTACAGTAGTAGTTATATTAACATAATATTAACAGTAGTAGTAGCATTAACAGTAATAGTAATATTAACATAATATTAACAGTAGTAGTAGCATTAACAGTAGTAGTAATATTAACATAATATTAACAGTAGTAGTAACATTAACAGTAGTAGTAATATTAACATAATATTAACAGTAGTAGTAGCATTAACAGTAGTAGTAATATTAACATAATATTAACAGTAGTAGTAATATTAACATAATATTAACAGCAGTAGTAACATTTACAGTAGTAGTTATATTAACATAATATTAACAGTAGTAGTAGCATTAACAGTAATAGTAATATTAACATAATATTAACAGTAGTAGTAGCATTAACAGTAGTAGTAATATTAACATAATATTAACAGTAGTAGTAATATTAACATAATATTAACAGTAGTAGTAACATTAACAGTAGTAGTAATATTAACATAATATTAACAGTAGTAGTAGCATTAACAGTAGTAGTAATATTAACATAATATTAACAGTAGTAGTAACATTTACAGTAGTAGTTATATTAACATAATATTAACAGTAGTAGTAGCATTAACAGTAGTAGTAATATTAACATAATATTAACAGTAGTAGTAGCATTAACAGTAGTAGTAATATTAACATAATATTAACAGTAGTAGTAATATTAACATAACATTAACAGTAGTAGTAATATTAACATAATATTAACAGTAGTAGTAGCATTAACAGTAGTAGTAATATTAACATAATATTAACAGTAGTAGTAACATTAACAGTAGTAGTAATATTAACATTATATTAACAGTAGTAGTAGCATTAACAGTAGTAGTAATATTAACATAATATTAACAGTAGTAGTAGCATTAACAGTAGTAGTAATATTAACATAATATTAACAGTAGTAGTAATATTAACATAATATTAACAGTAGTAGTAACATTTACAGTAGTAGTTATATTAACATAATATTAACAGTAGTAGTAGCATTAACAGTAGTAGTAATATTAACATAATATTAACAGTAGTAGTAGCATTAACAGTAGTAGTAATATTAACATAATATTAACAGTAGTAGTAATATTAACATAACATTAACAGTAGTAGTAATATTAACATAATATTAACAGTAGTAGTAACATTAACAGTAGTAGTAATATTAACATAATATTAACAGTAGTAGTAATATTAACATAATAATAACAGTAGTAGTAGCATTAACAGTAGTAGTAATATTAACATTATATTAACAGTAGTAGTAATATTAACATAATATTAACAGTAGTAGTAATATTAACATCATATTAACAGTAGTAGTAATATTAACAGTAGTAGTAATATTAACATAACATTAACAGTAGTAGTAATATTAACATAACATTAACAGTAGTAGTAGCATTAACAGTAGTAGTAATATTAACATAATATTAACAGTAGTAGTAATATTAACATAACATTAACAGTAGTAGTAGCATTAACAGTAGTAGTAATATTAACATAATATTAACAGTAGTAGTAATATTAACATAATATTAACAGTAGTAGTAGCATTAACAGTAGTAGTAATATTAACATAATATTAACATGTACATTTGTTACTGTAAATTAATAAAAAACTGTAAACAATCTTAATGAGGACAAATCTAGGAAAAGTAAAACTTCTGCAAACAAGTTTATAAAAATAATCAAAAATAATGTTAAGAGACTTTTCTGGGAGCACTGTCGCCTCACGGCAAGAGGGTCGCGGGTTCGATTCCCGGGCCCGGGTTCCTTCTGTGTGAAGTTTGCATGTTCTCCCCGTGTAAGCGTGGGTTCTCTCCGGGTTCTCTGGCTTCCTCCCACAGTCCAAAGACATGCAGGATGGGGATAGGTTAATTGATGACTCTAAATTGCCCGTAGGTGTGAATGTGAGCGTGAATGGTTGTCTGTCTCTACATGTTGGCCCTGTGATAGACTGGCGACCTGTCCAGGTGTACCCTGCCTTCACCCAATGACAGCTGGGATCGGCTCCAGCCCCCCCGCGACCCTGAATACAGGATAAGCGGTAGAAAATGGATGGATGGATGGACTTTTCTGGGTTCTACCACTAATGGGTTGATGTACAGTATATGAGAGAAACAGAATTTTTAAATACCTGAAAACACTACCGGTGAACCAGTAAGAGTAAAGTAGCCTTGACTAAATAATAATAATAATAAATCAATGAATTCTGAGCATTTGGTGAAAAGTCTTAAACCTCTCCATGCCATCTGTCTCAGTACTCTACCCAGAACGACACAGAAAGAGAGGGAGGCACACTCAGTCACATGAAGTAAAAGTCAAGTATGTCGTTACCTGATACAGTATTCATAGGACCTGCTATCAGCATATCAAAGCCCTTCACCTGGCTGGAGTCTTGTCTCAGGCTTTGTAAAAGGAATGTCAGACATGAAAGAGAGTATTTGAAGGGTTAAGGAAGCCAAGCTCAAATGCGATTTCACTTTAAGTGGTCACTTTAGGGGTTAGACACTTCTGAATGCCGTGACATGATGAAATGCTGCCTCGGCCACGCATTCAAGCTGAAAGAGTTCCATTCCCGTCATCTCTGTACTGCTGGTCATTCATCGGAAGTGGAGAGCCGGGACGGTTGTTTTAAAAGACAACGTTACTGACAGAAACTCATTTTCGTTGTGATCAACCACTCAAATGTGTGTTCTATCAAAAGCAGATGCTATTTTGTGGAACGACTTCAGTGTAACTTGACTTTAATGGGAAGCAATGCTATAAACTTTACACTTAAGGTGGGCTTTTAAGGTGGATTCTCCTTTAAGTGACAAGCTGCTCCTCTGAGTCTCTTAGCTTTTGATTCAGTAATATTTATTTTAGCTGCTGCGAACTCTGCTGTTCGTATCAGGAAAACACATTTAATGTTAAAGTTATTGTTAGAACTGTAACGGTATTATTAAGTACTATCAGTACTCGGTATCTGCAAGTACTGAAATTTAAGTATTTGTGGATGATCTGAAACAAAGTGGTACTGGTGCATCCCTATTTATCAATTAAAATTCTGATGTAATTTATCCTTCTGTTCCCACAACAAAATACAGAGAAAAAGATAATTTTTCTGCTATATTTCTGAATGGTGATTAATCTTAATTAATCCACAGCTACCCTGTGATTAATCTGATTAAAATGTTTAAGCCCTAATGATTACCTTTCATTTTTAGAACATACAGTAACGCCTGACAATCAATGATGTGCATTTGGATTTCTTTTTCAGACCATTTAGATCAGCCTTAAATGTAGATTATGCTTAAAATCCTGCTCTGAATCATATTGAGGGGAATTACAGTCAAATATGGTTCATTTCAAAAGATGAGGTCAAGCCACCAATTCCTGTCTCACCTTTATGTAAACAGACGATGCGTAACATCCTTCCTGTTCATCGCCACTAACCAGTCCCTCGTGGACAGGAAAGTAGGTTAGCTTATTTCAACTTCTAACTTATTGTGATTATCATCAACATCACCAACATTACTATAGATTCAACAAGTGCCGAGAGTCGCTCACCAATAATAACATTGATGAATAACCAAAGGCAGCACTTAGGTCGCCTTCACAATTACACTAATCAGCCAAAAGCCGAGCACATGTTTAATGTGGAAAATATCTGCCTCCAAACACGTTATATTAATGTTAAACCAGAGGGGCTCATATACTAAAAAGCTGTGACTTGGAGGACTTCAGAATGTGTTAAAGTACATCATATGATCATGACAATGACACACCAAACAATAACATTCACATTTACATTTAGGTCATTTAGCAGACGCTTTTGTCCAAAGTGACTTACAATAAGTAATAAACTGAACTTTTAATTTAAAAAAACAAAAACTTTCTGCCAATCATGAATCAGCACATACACATTATACACTAGATCAGTAGAGCCCGTGGATAGTATAAGAAAGTCCTCCATGACTTCATAACATCAGAAATCTCTCTACATTATAGAAAAAGTGAGTCACAATGAACATATATATATATATATATATATATATATATATATATATATATATATATCTGTAGGACCATGATGGACAATGACAGGGCTTTTAATGTTTGAGGGACAATCTGCTCCAAGCACAACAAGAGCGACGATAAAAGATCAGACAGCTTTGAATAATTATAGCGAGGGCGCGGTGTTAGGAGTGAGTGATTAACACGCCGTGTGTTTGTGCGCGTTGGAGAGAGAAGTTGAGGAGAGAATGATGATTAATGACGGAGCGGACCTTGAGAAGGACAGGCTGCCAGTGGGACAGATGACAGGAGACGGAGGGAGGAGGAGGCACAGAGTGGAGAGGTGGACAGGCCTACAGAACCTCTCAATCCGGCAAATGACCGTTGGATGCTGACATATACAATAGCAGTCATTTGCTTAGCGTATCATTTATTTCCCTACAGTGCATTGATTGATGATACATCATGTCTTAATGCCACCGCTGCTGATAGTTTGGCAAGAAGGCGGAGGAGGAGGGGAGGACTTCATGACTTTGCTATTTTCTTATTTTCTGTTGTGCACCCTTGAATGCAGCTTCATTGAACAAAACAAAGAGTAAGACGTAAAGACTTTATTTAGCAGAGGGCACTGCTGTCGAGGATTTGGCCGGTGAAGATGGTTCATTGGAGGCATTTCTATCAGTGTTTTTGATTCGTGTATGAGATGATGACTCGTGATGCTCGACTAACCAGGCTGCCACACAGTGAGAGCCAGCGTTAACGTCATGTTCGTGTTGGTCTGTGTGCGGTGTGCTCTCACAGCTCCATGGGACAGCTTCAATGTTTTCAAGTGTGGTTGTGTGAGGTACTTCTCCGCAGTCAGAGCATTAGCTACAGTGACTGGAGTGACAGTGTGGGAGCAAAGTGATGTCTGTGAATGGGGGGGCAGCATGCATATTAGATACCCAAAAAATATATAAAAATAAATACATTTCAGTTCAAGTGAATTCAGAGTATTTGAACCGACTGATCTCGCTGTCAGACAGCCCTTACTGACGGGGAAGCAGCTGCTAGCTAAGCTCTCTTCAAAGCCACCACACTCCGTTGACAAACAGCGATTTAAGCTCGTAGGACACTGGGATTGCTGGTCTACGGCTCCTCCAATGGTTAGTTTGTTTGGTTATTGTGTGACTTACTTTGGATTCACCAAAA
Source organism: Chelidonichthys spinosus (assembly GCA_029853015.1). Lineage (NCBI taxonomy): Eukaryota > Metazoa > Chordata > Actinopteri > Perciformes > Triglidae > Chelidonichthys > Chelidonichthys spinosus. The sequence goes on from CM056826.1 coordinate 1,377,724, forward strand.
CCTGAGGCGGCAGCAAACCGGCGACTCCCAGGTTGTGCTATGTAAAATGACTGTTTTTGTCAATGGAGTCTGGCTTTGAAGAGAGCATAGAGGGATGTAACTTCTCAGTTTTCCGTTGAGGGAAGAAAGCGATGAAAATACTTTTAATATAGCATAGGAGTCTGTTAAAATCATGGATGAAACAGCGCCACATGTCTGCCATGTTCTTTTTTGAACGTAGGCTTGACAATGTTTTCACTCCATCAAATAAATACCATGTCCAAGCCTACGGGGAGCAGATTTATCACCTGCCATGATTGTAAAAAAAGTCAATGCAAAGATGTGAATAGATCTGAATATATACAAGATTAATGTCATTTGCATCTATTGAAATATAATATCAATTTCAGCAAGAATTTGCATGACGCTACCTCACCTAAGTCCAGAGACCAGACCAGACTATGTGCAGAAACCAGAGACTGTCTGTGGTCCCCCAGAGGTCTAGATAGTAGCTCACATTAGTCCAGAGACCAGACCAGACTATGTGCAGGAACCAGAGACTGTCTGTGGTCCCCCAGAGGTCTAGATAGTAGCTCACATTAGTCCAGAGACCAGACCAGACTATGTGCAGAAACCAGAGACTGTCTGTGGTCCCCCAGAGGTCTAGATTAGGGGTGGGAATTGATACGTTTTTATCAATGCCATTGTCGATTCTGCCTATCGATCCAATTCCTCACAAATTCTCTTACCGATTCCTGAGTAGTTCAATAAATACTTATATACACTATAATAGGGGGTTTTAGCCCATCAATTAAAAATAAATAAAAAACGCACCTTGAATTTTTACACATTTTATTAACAAAAGCACTGCAAACCATTACAACGAAAGAGAAGCTCAACATAGAAAGTTGCACACACTTGTTTGGATTGCGTGTGTGTCTCCCGTTTGGGCAAACACGGCCAAGCGTAAATCAGGCTTTCCGATTGGCTGTAAAAGCCGATACGGGAGCCAATACGAGCATCCGATGCATAAACGTAACTCTATACGTCACCAGCAAGATGGCGGATGAGAAGTTGATCGATATACATAAACAAACGCAGAAATGCGCCACGGAGACGAGGAGACATCTAGTCACATCTTTTCAACTTTACGCATTCGTTTTGTTGTCAGAAATATCGCTCACATGGACAGGCAGGGTACCGTCGTTTAGCCCCGTTTCTCTAGTTTAAGAGGAAAAAAACGTTTCTAACACAAACCATTACGGAGTTATGACGCTCTAAAGACAACATGATCTTTTGTTGCGTATACGCTACAATGGGTCTATGCCTCCACTGATTACACACGGCAGCATTTTCATCGCGTTTGGTGAAATGTAGCCAGACTTCCGATCGCTTCCTCCTCTCCATGATGCTGCCTCTTTGTTTATAGGTTATCGGTGCATGCAGGGTCGAGTAAATTTCGAGTAAACCGGAAAATGTGGTGCGGATCGCTAAGAAGAATCGATTACGTTGGAGGCGTAGGATTCCTAAGGAATTGGTTAGTTGGAGCCGGTTCTGAGTAGGAACCGGTTCTCGATTCCCACCCCTAGACTAGATAGTAGCTCACATTAGTCCAGAGTCCAGACTATGTGGAGAAATCTGAGACTGTGGTCTAAACAAGGTCTCTGCTGTATTTATGTCTAGATGACCTTATTTGGAGTGTTGATGGAGCAGCTAAAAATGGCCTCATTTATATAGCACTTTTGTCCAAAGCACTTTACAACAATGACTGACATTCACCCATTCATTCACACATTCACACATTCACACACCGACGGCGGAGTCAACCACGCAGGGCAACAACCAGCTCATCAGGAGCAATTAGGGTGAGGTGTCTTGCTCAGGGACACCAGGCACTCAGCTAGGAGGAGCCAGGGATCGAACCGGCAATCTTGCGGTTGCCAGCCAACCCGCTCTACCTCCTGAGCTAAACCCCCCAACCTACAATGTTAGCATAGCCTAGCACCCATCAACCAGACTCCATTCCATTAAGCTCTGTTTCCTATCTCCATGCAAATATAACAGCCATGTTCATTTTCATCGGCCGACATATTATACATTATTCAATATATTATGCAGGCAGTAATGTTACATTCTCACCCTACAAAGGCCTTACATAACCATAACACTTTCTTGTAGCAGGGATTCATATGCATTGCCGTGAGATAAGTCCGGTGTGGGGCTGCATTGAGGGAACATAGCACTGCCTCACACTCTACTGTTCTCTAATACATTTGTTCCAGGCGCTCATATGAGGACTCGAGTCAGCAGCAGCCAAGAAAAGACTCCTCTTCACTCCCGTCCTCAGGGACAACACCATAGCTAAAGTACAAGCACCATGAGAGGTGGCTGCCTTCTGCCACACACACACACACACACACACACACACACACAGACTCTGGGAGCCAGACTTGGGAAACCAGCGTTGTGTGAAAGCTCTTGGTCGGGGGGGCAAATGAGCCTGAGGGAGTGAATGAAATCTGGTTATGGGTCTGTGTGTGGATGTAAATGGGTGTCTGCATAAAGTCTGGCTTTGCGTGAGCTCTCTTGAACTTGTAGAGAAGGAAGTGAGCTGGAGCAGCACGGCCATATTTGGTATTTAGTCTGACACGAGGAGGATAGAGAGACGGATGCTTGACTCCCGACCTCTTTGACTTCTACTATCACACTTTGTTGCTGTCACAATGAGCTTCTTGTTTTCCTATGACTAGACCTCCTGTTTGGCCAGTTACCCACCGACCAGACATTTAACAATTACAATATTATATATGAATATAAAAATACCACGAAGCCTGCTATCCTCAATTCCCAGAGCTTCATGGTTGTCCAATGAAGATGATCTAAATCACTTTGTTTGGATTTAAAACTGGAATCAACGGGAGTGTGCTGTATTAACCCTGGTGATGTCCTCATATTCTGTATACACCCCACATCCCCCGGGTCAAAATGACACCTTCACTAAAGCCCCAAAATAATGCAGCTTATTTTAATTTTAAACACCAAATGTGTGAATACCTGAATTTTCCCTCTTCGCATGGCAGAAAGACTGCTTTTATTCAAGAGACACCACTCCTTTCTATGACACTGTCATTTGTATTATTTGTATATTGTATTATTTTGTACTGTATAGTTGGCAAGCATAGTATAGTATGTCTATAGCCCAAGAAAGTAGAAATGTGCAAAAAGTAATTGTGAATGCTTTATCATTCATCCCAATAAGGTCAGGTTATTTCTTTTTTTTTTTTTACAGTGAACCATATGACTGTCGGGTCATTTTGACCTGAAGACAGTATTACTACCTTTTTCATCAAATTTCAAGTCTAAATACTATAATTTCGAGGAATTTTCGAGGAATTTTCTGCTGTTTAACACAGTGGCGGGTCATTTTGACCTGAGGACAACAGGAGGGTTTTAAGTGAGAACACATAGACAGAGTTCACCTGGACAGGTTGCCGGTCCATCACAGGGCTGACGTAGACAAGAAATTCACAACTACAGGCAATTTAGAGCCATGGTTTAGCCTCTCCTGTATGTCTTCATCAGGGTAATATGGTGAATCTATTTACCCCATGCTGCCTATTTACAGCAGACAGTTACAGTGGCTCGGCTGGTTGGGATGCTGATTGCAAAACTGGAATTTCTTTGAAGAAACTGAGTGAATCAATACGTCAGGATTGAAGCGTACAGTCTGCTTGGATGGACTGGACCGTCTACGTATACGAGTGTGTATGCACGTTGATTCGGTGGATGTGGAACTCCTGCCAGTGTGTGTTTGTCATGTTGCCGGGGCTCCTGCTGCTCGGGTTACAGCTGTGAAATTATACGCCGTAATTGGCTGATGAAAGACACATAATTGAATCTGCAGAAGGGCACGATATTACAAACCCCTGACTGAGTGCTGTGGGTTTGTCAGTGTAAGTGACTGATCCATTATAAAAATATCTTCTTAGATTCTCCCACACGAAAATCATTTTGAAAAAAACAACCTCAATCAGATGATCATTTTAAATAGGAAATTGTTTCCTTCTCATCTTTGGTTGCTGTGAGGGACTGATTTTGATCTCATTATAATATTAATAATATGCTAATGTTCTGCAGTGTGCACTCGCAGACACACTGAGGCGTGCAGTCCTCTTATGAGAGGCGGGATCTCTCCTCTAGTGCTTGGTGATGTAAATGGTGTGGCAGGCGTCGTCCTTTCCAAGCCCACACAAGAGCATGAGGACCATGGCCAGTAGGCTGAATCACCATGTCATGGCATAATGAAACATATACAGAAATTGGGCTTCTAATTAATTCAGTTTGTCTGTCTCCCAGACATCAGCCGTGTACTCGTGTGGAATCCCTTTTGCTTAAAGTGTCTAACATCTATGCAGGTTGACCATTAAAGCGGAGATGGGTAGTTTATTCCGTTTATTTACTATTATGTAATTGAGCAAACAAACCGAAACAACAGCATTACTGTAAACGGAGTCGTCGGAGAGAAAACGGCTGAACCTCCTCTTGGCTCTGTTACTTGACTTTGCTTTCGTCTTTCCGACCAGCAGCTGCTCCAATTTCAATAAAATTGCTCATGAATCACTCTGCATTTCACCAAAAAAAGAAAAAATCTCCTATTTTCTCCCCTAGTCTCATTACAGCAGAGAAAAAGATGGAACCATTGTTGCCATGACATTGTAACTGTACCGAACCAGAGTAAAGACAGTTGATTCTCCTCCGGGTCACAGGCAACCTCGACTACATGTTAGCTCCAACAGCCGGGCGTACCACACCTACGATGGTCAATTAAGAAGTTGTGGGAGAGCAGACGGCTCCGTGTGTTGCTATGCCCAACCTCCCCTGTTCATGATTCCCAACTACAAATATCAGTAGAACCAGAAGATGTGTGCGTGTGTGTGTGTGTGTGTGTGTGTGTGTGTGTGCGAGTGTGCGTTGTCTTTAGTGTGACTGCAGACTCAGGTAATTAGCAGGATCTCACTCCGTGATCTCTCTGTCAAGAGTCAATTAGTCTGGTGGGTTTACGGACGTGGCGACGTCAGAATGAGGAGTCCTCGTTAATGTGTTTGTGTAATGTGAAAGGGTAGGTTGCGTGTTGAGGTGTTTGACAAGTATTAATTACCTCGGAGCTTGTCAGAGACCCGGGGCACAGAGAGAAGGAAGCAGACAAAGTGATGGTGACAGGTTATTAAATAGGGATTTTTTTCTTCTCTTCCATTTGTAAATGTGAACATTTTAAGTTAGTGATCATTGAGATTTTATGATTATTTTTTTACAGCAGGCATTAGCAGCGTTCTGTAAGTTCCTTGTCGTGGTATTCATTGTTACTGGTGGGGTCCACCTTTCCCATGTGGGATTCAAACCCACAATGCTACCAAATGCTATATATAATATATATATATATATATATATATATATATATATATATATATATTTACACCTCCTTAAACAGTGGACGTCTTGAATTTGTGAAATCATGTGGTTTTCGTTGTGCTGCCTTAATGTCGTTGTTGATGTGTTTATGTTCTGTTTTGTAATGTGTGTTTAATACTACAGTTTTAATGCTTTGAACAGAGATATTCTTCTCAGTTTCCTGCCCAGGGACTACAGATGTAAATTAAATCTAAAATAGTTAACTGTGGTACAGCTCAGAAGCTGCTCACTGTCCCTGTCAGAAGAAATAACAAATAAAAACATTTAATTACATAAATCCATCTATGTTTTTACAAATGTTCAGTGTTAGACATTGTCCCTTTAGGCTACATGTGTGCTCACTACAAGATAGTTTATCATTGGCAAACACAGTCGGTGGGGATTGTTTGGGTACAGCATGGTGTGATGCAAAGAGAGAAAGAAGTACATAATAAATGTGAAAATATGTACAGAGTAAATATACAATATGAACTATTCTGTTCTTTGCACCAAGTGCAGACCAACTTCAGCTCAGTCCAGAATTCGCAGAGCAACGCCAATATGGTCAATATGGCAACATGTGGCCTGATGTGCTCATATTGATTATTGCTGCTTTATCCCTTATAAGATATGAAGTTATTAGTTGCATAATACTGATAAAAGCTTTACTTAGTTTGGTTGATTCTCCTTGTACAGTATTTATATTTGGGTTAATTCCCGGTTTTGTCGGTCCGGTCCATTGTTCCGGTTTAATTTTATACCAGCTGGCTGAACAGGCATTCGTCATTATGACATAGCCTACGTCAGCGTCACAATGCTAAATCTAACTTACATGACATGAATAATTAACAACATGACAATATGATTAACACAATTATATGCATGTTATAAACACACTAAGGGAGCCATAGTGTCTGACACGCCGTGAGCCGAGGCTGGCAACATACAGGAGATCACATTTGTGGGTGATGAGACAAGACAATTGAAGCCGATAATATTAGTAAGCAAAAAAACACAGATAAGGCAACGTGTCAGTTGCCATGCTGAGTGTGGTGCTGCTTCAGTGTTTTAGTTAGTGTTCATTAGTGGTTGGAAAACCAGCTTAGAAATGCAATACTACCTCCTGGAGTGGACGGGAGTGCCTGCACTCTCATTACAATCTGAGGCCAATGCTGAAGTGCCTTAAATTTGCACTCTCTCTACTGGCCATCAGGGGGCGACTCCTCTTGATGTAAAGTCTGATTGCATGGAATATAGAAAATGCCCTACTTCTCTCTTGATGTATTATTTCAGTAAACATTGTAAACATGAGTTTATCATCTCAATCTCTAGTTTCAAGTTTCAAGTCTTCTTCAATCCAGCATGATGTTCAATTAGTACATGATGGTCCATTTAGAGTCCAACAGACCAGAAAGCAGGGGATGCTTTAGGGGTGGGGCTACCTGCTGATTGACAGGTTGCTACCACGCTATGTAGTAAGCTACTAAGATGACTTTAACACTTAGCTGTCAAGTTGACCTTGAATTATGAAGCTACCTTTGTAAACACCAGAATCCAGATGGATCCAGATCCAGTGAGGTTGCTGCTTTAACAATGGCCCGACCTGACTAGTATTCAATTGACTGCATTTTAAAGCAATTCCACAAAAAAAGCGCTTCACAAGTTTCCTCTCATTCACCCATCACACACACAGTCAGACACGTTATAGGCCTATAGCAGCTGAGTAGGCAGGACAAGCTTTTTTCAGTGTCAGACTCAGGAGTTTCCAAGGTTGAACCCGCAAAATGCCAGATGGACCATCTTAGTTCATAAAGGTAACCAGAGTCTGTGTTTGTACTCGTCACCATTCCACTAAATGGTTTGTAAAATTAACAGTTACACTTGGTGCTGTTTTAGGCATCCAATAAGCTGTACAGTAATGTTATAGTAAATTAATCCCCTCCTTCCCTACAGTACTGTAGAGCTTTCCCTTTCATTAAGTAGACGGTGGGGGTCACTCTGCCGTCAGCGTCTGCTAACCTTAAAGACTTTCATTAGTCTGAGTTTAAAAAGCAGACTTTCAGTTTCCCACGAGAGTCCAGCTGTTCCACCCACAGAATCCTCCCAGTGCTTTTTCTCAGGAAAGTAGTCACATTTCAAGTTACTGTGACGGCACTGACTTTTAGCATCACATTATCGCCTAATTACTTTTGAAGAGGATTTCTGAAGTGGTCTAAATGCTGCCTCTGTTTTTGTTTTTTGTTTTTTTTTAGCCAGCCAGCAGCTTCAGGGCAAGATTATAGGAACCCATGTTGAAGAAAAGCCTACTGTCAGTTGAAACCCTGAAGGTGATTTCTATTCCTGGCCCCCGATTTGTTCCTTTCCGTGTGTGTACCACATGCCGCGGTCCTCCCAGGATGCCTTCCTGCCTTGGCGGCTGTCAACCCAGCTTCCTTGCACTTCTAGGTGTTGGTAATGAGCAGCTTCAAACCTCATTGCCCCCTCATTACAGTCAGGACCTACTGGGGTTTCTGCTTCTTTCCTTCTCTCCAGGATGTCACTATCAAAGAGTAAGCTCACTCACTGCTGGACACAGGTAGACTTCTGAGCTCCTGTGTGTGTGTGTGTGTGTGTGTGTGTGTGTATTGGGAAAAGAAAGACAGTATGTAGCATATATGCGTGTCGATACTTTCCATCCTTGCCTTTATTCCCAGGGTTCCACTGAAGTTATTTTACAATATCATGTTTTGTCTCCCAAAAATATTGATTGTTGTACTCACCTTGAAGGTGACATTACAGTGACGTCAGACAGTTTGAATATTTTTCACATGGAGCAAACACAAACTTATTCCAAGGACACAGAGGGAAGCGATGCCAGAGGTGGTCGTCTGCTCGCCCTTGCTGCCCGGGGAACAGCACAAAAGAGTGAGTGATGTTGGAGTTAAGTACTTATCCAGCTAGGGAAAAATCTGCTTCTTTATTATAGCTAGCTGTCATTTCTTCAGAAATTATATTCATACTGAGTGATTTTGCAGCACACAATCTACATTTAATGAAATCATCATCTATCTAGTTATGGGGGTGATGGGGTCCATCGTCGACCGCTTATCCTGTATTCAGGGTCGGGGGGGCCGGAGCTGATCCCTGGACAGCTATCATAGGGCTGACATGTAGAGACAGACAGGTAACCAGTCTATCACAGGGCTGACATGTAGAGACAGACAGGTAACCAGTCTATCACAGGGCTGACATGTAGAGACAGACAGGTAACCAGTCTATCACAGGGCTGACATGTAGAGACAGACAGGTAACCAGTCTATCACAGGGCCGACATGTAGAGACAGACAGGTAACCAGTCTATCACAGGGAGACATGTAGAGACAGACAGGTAACCAGTCTATCACAGGGAGACATGTAGAGACAGACAGGTAACCAGTCTATCACAGGGCTGACATGTAGAGACAGACAGGTAACCAGTCTATCACAGGGCTGACATGTAGAGACAGACAGGTAACCAGTCTATCACAGGGCTGACATGTAGAGACAGACAGGTAACCAGTCTATCACAGGGCTGACATGTAGAGACAGACAGGTAACCAGTCTATCACAGGGCCGACATGTAGAGACAGACAGGTAACCAGTCTATCACAGGGCTGACATGTAGAGACAGACAGGTAACCAGTCTATCACAGGGCTGACATGTAGAGACAGACAGGTAACCAGTCTATCACAGGGAGACATGTAGAGACAGACAGGTAACCAGTCTATCACAGGGAGACATGTAGAGACAGACAGGTAACCAGTCTATCACAGGGCTGACATGTAGAGACAGACAGGTAACCAGTCTATCACAGGGCTGACATGTAGAGACAGACAGGTAACCAGTCTATCACAGGGCTGACATGTAGAGACAGACAGGTAACCAGTCTATCACAGGGCCGACATGTAGAGACAGACAGGTAACCAGTCTATCACAGGGAGACATGTAGAGACAGACAGGTAACCAGTCTATCACAGGGAGACATGTAGAGACAGACAGGTAACCAGTCTATCACAGGGCTGACATGTAGAGACAGACAGGTAACCAGTCTATCACAGGGCTGACATGTAGAGACAGACAGGTAACCACTCTATCACAGGGCTGACATGTAGAGACAGACAGGTAACCACTCTATCACAGGGCCGACATGTAGAGACAGACAGGTAACCAGTCTATCACAGGGCCGACATGTAGAGACAGACAGGTAACCAGTCTATCACAGGGCCGACATGTAGAGACAGACAGGTAACCAGTCTATCACAGGGCTGACATGTAGAGACAGACAGGTAACCAGTCTATCACATGGCTGACATGTAGAGACAGACAGGTAACCAGTCTATCACAGGGCCGACATGTAGAGACAGACAGGTAACCAGTCTATCACAGGGCTGACATGTAGAGACAGACAGGTAACCAGTCTATCACAGGGCTGACATGTAGAGACAGACAGGTAACCTGTCTATCACAGGGCTGACATGTAGAGACAGACAGGTAATCAGTCTATCACAGGGCTGACATGTAGAGACAGACAGGTAACCAGTCTATCACAGGGAGACATGTAGAGACAGACAGGTCCCCATCCTGCATGTCTTTGGACTGTGGGAGGAAGCCGGAGAACCCGGAGAGAACCCATGCTTACACGGGGAGAACATGCAAACTCCACACAGAAGGAACCCGACCCAGGAATCGAACCCGGGACCCTCTGGCTGTGAGGCGACAGTGCTACCCACTACACCACCATGCAGCCCCGGATGGTGGGGTTAAAAGAGAAAAAAAACATGACCCATTTTATCTCCAACCGCCATTGGCGTAATGTTTTACCCAGGGGGTTGGGTCGGCGTGCTGAACAAGATGCTGAGGCACTCTGTCCGTGTCACAATCAGAAGATGGTCAGTCCAGGTTATCTATCGCTGCATTGAATGCATGCATCCTGTACCGGAGCTGCGTTGGTACCAGGACAGTCGCCGTGCGATCATCTCGGAGCTCTGCCAGCAGTTACGCAGTGAGCACATCTCGAGGCAAGCCCAGCTGAGAGCCATCGGCCACACTCAGATACACAAAAAATAAAACAATGAAAGCATTTATGAAGTGTCTGCTCAGGGGCAGATCTAGGATTATGGGAGATCCGAGGCTTAGCCCAGAGGGACGAAAGATGTATGCTCAAAGTTCTGGCCTGTTTTTGTTTTTGTAAATGTTGTTGTTATTCATTTTTGCGTATGCTAACTGTTAATACAACAGACGTAATGAAAACCATCGAGCAAAAACTATAAATTTAAATCTTTTTTTTTAAAGATTTTTTCTGGTATAGATGCCTTTTATTAGCAGTGGACAGATAGGAAAGACAGGAGAGAGAGGGGGGTGTGACATGCAGCAAAGGATTCGTACCGGGGTCGGCTGCGTATGTGCCTATGTGCGTACATGGCATGCGCTCTAACTATTCGGCCACCTGCGCGCCTCAAAACCTATAAAATAAAATGTAAATAGCCTCAAAACCTATAAAATAAAATGTAAATAGCCTCATTTATATAGCGCTTTTATCCAAAGCGCTTTCACAGTAATGACTGACATTCACCCATTCACTCACACACCGACGGCGGAGTCAACCACGCAGGGTGACAGCCAGCTTGACAGGAGCAATTAGGGTGAGGTGTCTTGCTCAGGGACACCAGGCACTCAGCTAGGAGGAGCTGGGGATCGAACCAGCGATCTTGTGGTTACCAGCCAACCTGCTCTACCTCCTGAGCTAAACCTCCCCTATAACTTTGTCAGTAACTTCTCACACAGCGAGTGTTAATCTTAAAATTCACAGACCTAAAACATCTGTTCCGGCGTTGGTCGTTGTTCGTTGCGCTGTTGCCGAGAAAAGCTTTCTTATGTCCATCATGTAGCTACGTCCATCTGACAGATGTCGATTTGAACCAAATCAACACAGGAAACAGTTTCAGAGAGGAGGACACACTTCTTCTCGGCAGGGCAGGCTATGAACGCAGGTTACTTTCCCGCTGCTGCTGCCTCTCTGTTGGACTCTGGTACTGCAGGAGGGCTACACTTAAGACTCCGGTGCGGTCAGGGGAGGGAGACTGACATAAACCGCGTTGAGCTTTTTTCCCCCTACTGTAAACATTCGGGGCTTTGGCAAAAACATCCGGGGCTTGAGCCCAAGTAGCCATCCCCTAACCCCACCCCTGTGTCTGCTAGCCATATGTGACAGTGAGGAGACTTATTTCCTTCTTACTATATTAAACTTTATAAATTAGTTCTTGTTTGTATGTAGTTTGTTGAATTATTATTATTTTTTTTTTTAAAAGCCCTGGCCTTTGGATCTGTATTAAACACTGCATATATTAAACACTGAATTTGAAGTAGTTATTTGGTCAGATCTGGCTTATTATGGAAACAACTGAGGAAAATGAATAACTGCTTCAAAAATGTAAATCATTGTGAATACTGATGCTGTGACGACAGGTGGTGAAAATGGTGGTTCTAGGGGCATTGGATAGTTTAACGTGTAAAAAAAATTTCAACTCGGTGGAAGTGTGTGTTTTATGACTGGAGTTTGTGTTTTTTTCCAGCCCAATAGTGGAGGGGCTAAGTGCTTATTGTTAGAAGAATCATTCAGTTCATGATACAAGCGTGAAAATTGGCATGAGCAGTCTCCATGGGTCACTTGACAAGAAAAATCGTCCGAGCCATTTGAAACTTCAAGATGGCAGCCATTTTTCAAGATGGCCGACACCTTAGTGGAGCAGTTAAGAGATATAATGGTTTATTCGGTGATACAAGCATAAATATTGGCATGAGCAGTCTCTGTGGGTCACTTGAAAATAAGCCACCCACAGGCTACTTGAAACTTCAAGATGGCAGCCATTTTTCAAGATGGTCGACACCTTAGAGGAGCAGTTAAGTGATTTAATTGTTAGTACATGTAAAATGGTATGAGCAATCTCTAAGGGTTGCTTGACAAGAAAACACTCCCAGTTGAAATATCTATTTTCAAGATGGCCGCCCCCTGGATCCTCAAAAGATCGATTTTCAGATTGAAATGTATGTTTTTTCATTCAGGACGATTTGGTGTCATTTTATTTTATATGTTTTAGATTATGCTAAAGAACAAATTTTCATGCATCAAAATACAGTTGTGTTGATTTCTTGATCATAGATAGATTAGACAGGAGTGAATACCTGCACTACCAGGGCACACTGGTGATATATCACTGCTGTTAGACTCAAAGTGGGGTTCATTGTCAGCTAATTGCAAGGGTAGTATCCCAAATGCTGTCTAATCTACCCCAAAACAGTCAGATGTACTGGAATGTCAACAAGGCATGTACTGGAAGTACTGTAGTTGCCCCTGCTAGAACCTATTTGCATGTTTCTTTTGGCAGTGTTATTCCTTGTTGTCCTCTATGCTTTCCGGTGTAGGCCTATGGCTGGGCTCCCCTCGCCACAACGTTGCATCAGGTTTGACTTTGTGACCGGCCTATTACTGTGAGATTTTCAGTTGTTACTTTGTAACATTGCTTCCACTGCCTAACAGTGAAGCACATTTTCAGTTTAGTTCCTTAGTATTGTTTGAGATACTGGACAGGCCATGGGTGAGGAGTCAGACAAAACACAGCCAAACAACCTCTCTTGAAAATGATGTCTAACCATAAGTTTGCTTTGTATGTTCATAACCCTGTTAGAAAGATCACTTATTCAAAATGTCATTATTCGAGAGTGCAGACACCAACAACTGCCAATTAGCACACTCTAACAGATAATACTAATAGTAAAATAATAATCATTTCACTCACTTAAAAAAAACTGGAGCACAGAATTCTAGGACAAAGTGTTAATCTAATTTAAATGGGTGAATTATATCATAATTGGCCAACCTGTTAACTTGTCATAAACGGGTAAATTAGCTAAAGAGACAAAAACAGTCTTTTGTACCAGGATGTGAACATGTTTATTTCGGCTGTGTGAATTGACTCACTCTTGGAGCCTCAAGTGGCCATTGGTGGAAGTGCACTTTTTAAGCCGTCTTTACGCCATTGGTTCGAGTTCTTACACTTGAGGCCGACCAAGACATCTTCTAATGCGTTTTCCATGTTTTCCGCCAAGAAACAGTACATCACAACCTTCTGGTCACGTATGTGCATACTGCTATGTCATTTGTTTTGCCTCTGCACCTGTGTCCCCGGAGACAACACTTCCCCCCTGCAGCAGGTCTGATTTCAGCGCTGCTGGCCACGAGGCTTAAGACTTTATTACCCAGACAGACCAGGAGAGATATTTGTGCTTCCGTCTCCCATCTAGCTTACCTTTGAAATGAGGAGGACTTATTGGCAAGGCAGAGTATTGGGCCCCGGAGAGAAGCTATGGAACCCCCTACATTTAAATTTAGCCCCTGTTTTATCTAGGCGTTCTCATTAGCAGCTCTACAGACTAATTGTCACTGGTCAAGTCTTTATTGCTGCAGGTTCTTTCACTTGTCTCTTGTCTCCCTCTCTGCCTCTCACTATTTTTCTCCTTGCTCTTTTCCAAATGGCACAATGGCAGGGGCGGCTCTTTGTATGGCGGTAATTAGCTTTTATGGTGTTGCTATGAGCAGGGTTTTCACTGCTGTGGCCGTCACTCTGTTCGACCTGTCGCTTTATCACCCATGCTCTGGGCAATTAGTCTGCAGGCCCACCCCTCGCACCTCACCCACCACTACCGCCGTTGCCACCATCATCCAGCAGTATCCTTCCAAGCCCAAGCAGCGAGGATCCTCCACTTCCTCCCACTCTTTCAGCACAAATTTTAAAAAGCTGGTTTCCCAAATACCTCCTTTTTGTGTTGCAGTGGAGCTGGGTCTGAACTCCTCTACGCAGACTTGCGGTTTCTAATAGTGCCTCAGATGGCTGATATGGCGTGTTATTTTGCAGAATGCTATGCTCCGAATTTGATAATTGTCAACACACAAAAACAGGAATTAATGATGCTCCCTGTGTGTCGCATTGGCGGACAATTGCTATTTGATTTCCCTTCCTTTGTGTGGAGTCCACACTCCTCCAAATTATAGCTGTGGTGAGCAGAATCCTCCGCCTAGGAGCATAATTTGTGTACTCATGAAAACTCAGTCCACACACCCACACACGACACATTCTCTGCAAATTTTATCCCTCACTTAGATATAGAAAGGAATTTATCAAGCCTCAGAGCTACTGTTTTCACTAGCATTGCCACTGTTACACTGCACTGGAAAGTACTGGGAAATGAATATGCAGACATTTTTTGACGATCACTGGGGAACCCATGCGGAGAACTCCGTTATGGAAATTAGGTCCTACAGAAAAACTCCTAATCAAATGATTGTGTTAATACCTGTGTGTCACTTTGAAGTGAACAGCTTTTGAATTAAACACTAAGAAAATGCAAATGTGAGGCTGCTCGCATGCACAACACCTTGATCCCCCTCCTCCCATGATGATTAGGTGTTTTTTACTGCACCCTGTTATTCAGCAATAAACTGTGAAATGTGCACATTTAACATGGAGGATGATAATGTCGGGAACCTTTTTTTACTGATGACACACACGCAGGATGAACCGAACCTACCCTCGTTGTCCTGATGGTAAGAGAACATTTAGAAGTGGGTGAGGGTATACAAAACAGTTAGATTTATTGTTTGTCAATCATATTGATGACTCACAGGGTGGAAAATCTTGTAAGGACATCTCGTGGGCAGGTATGGCATAACAACCGGTTCGCCATTTCTCTCAACACCCATTTCTCTCCTTGCAAAGTATTAATGTGCTATTGTAATCCCGGCAGTTTGTTACTGAGGCAAAATGTGTATAGTTGTAATCTGTTGCCACAGCAGCATGTTGGAACGGGAAGGAATGGGCCGTGTGGGTGCAGTACAACATGTCTGCTTCAGCAAGTGCTCGAGAAGCCCATAGTGAAAACACTCCAAAATAACAGTGAAAAAAAAAATGTTTTTGAGTGTCAAGTCAGCTTGCAAATGGTATTCATTGTCCAAATAGTATGCCAATTTAACACACACTTCTTTCTTACATGGACCATTATGTTGGTTATTACTGCAAGTCATCTTGCTGTTAGTATGTTCAGATTGTAGAATTCTAGTTTTATTCCAAACTAAATTGATTTTATATTCTTCGAGATATTACCCTGTTCAAGCTCCTTGATTGACAGCAACAGATCCGTTGTATCCATTACATTTTTCTTGACAACATTTTGATTTCACTACTCCAGTAAGAATGACAAATCTCAACGCTGGGGAACATTTGAACTCCTGGGACCTATTGGCAGTCTCGTCACTGAGCTGTGGTCTTTCCTTTTTAGCTCAGATATTGATCTGCCGCTTAGGCAATTAGTCTAAGCACACCCTTTTCCCTTCTTATCCCTTCTCCCCCTTGCTCTAGTCTAAAGCTCTTAGAAAATACCAAAGAATTGCCTGAAGTCAAAAGAAGCCAAATTACCTGCTCTTTTTCTTCCTTAATTGTGATCACCTGCCAGCTACAGGGGTTCTGAAAGGTTTCCACTGTTGAAACAACTCAATCACCCCTCCCTCCCTCTTAGAGTACAAGAGTAGAAAACAATGTATGAGACGTGGGGATAGACACCTGTTTAATCCGCTTATCAATATGAGTAGTATATAAGTCCTTCATTTGAACCTGCACTGGCTAATATGGGACTTTGGTGACTGAAAAGGAAACAAACTACATACCCTGAAGGTGATCAGAAACTGTAGCTTTCTTGAACTCTTGCTGCAGTTACGCTTACTTCTTTTGTCATTGAATGTGTATGAAACATTCCATCCATGTCCATTCCTACAAATCACAATTACTGTTGGGCAACACCAGTCAACACACTGTCACTCCCAACTCGTGGTTAGTGGCCCTAACCTTCAAACCCTTCAAACCCCACTCCAGGTATCCCTTCAGTGTCACTTTTGGACGTGTGGGGGAAAGTGTGTCAGTTTCCGCTCATTTACATGCACAACATGTTTCCAAAATAAACGTCCATGTTGACAGAAAATGTAGAGATGCCTCTCATATGTGCATACAGTGTATTTTCAAAATAAACTACCAAAAAATGTTTTTATTTGGTCTTAAAGGCAGAGTAGGTCATTTGGAAAAAACATGAATGCCAAACCGAAAAGTCCCGCTCCCTTCAGACCTCTGTTGAAAGCCTCTCCCCCAGAACTCCAAACGAGTGCTCGAGATCGGCAGAGTGCAAACAGCAGGTAAGCATTGACAGACATGCAGACTGTCCAATTATTTCCTCCGGACCGACTTTTTTGGTTGGACGGGGTTTTTACAGTCCTGCTACGGCCACAGATGACATTTAAAAATGTTTCTATGTCAGAGCATTTAATGTCTTCATTGTTATCAGTATGTAATGAGGATTTCAAGTATTATAACAGTAAGTGTTTTTGAATAGAATCACATACTCAACTTTTATGAGTGTACGTTGGGTAACAAAAGTAAGTTGATATTGAGTGGTTTCACACATGACATGACTCTCCGTGTTGAAAGTGTATGTAATGCAACCATCAGCCTCCTCCCTCAGTGGACCTCCTCCCTCTTTATACCACAACAGTTGCTCTGACCCTTTAATACTAACGTGGATGTTACAGTGGAGTTAGTTGAAAGTGAGCATGCCGCGGTGCGCTGCTAGCCGACACCGAGGGCCACTGACCAAGCATCAGCCTTTGATGAGTCGGGTGTGGAAACAGTAGCAATCAATGGCAACACACTTAGGTAGAGTCACATTAATTGCACTCCCTGTTTAGGAACACAAACAGCTCTCAACAGAAACTAGAACCAGAGAGAATGTCCAAGGCCGAATAATTGACTTGTTTTGTATCTCCAGTATATCCAACCTCCACGAGGGTTAAACCTACTACCCATCAAAGCTGCATTTCATTTCCCCAGTTTGACACTAAACTCAAATTGGCTTTTCTGAGGAAATGGTCACTTTGCTTGGTTTCACCCAATTCTGTCTCTTTTCTTTTCACTGATGGCAGCCACTGAAATAAAGGGGAGCTGAAAACAGTTGCTGCCTGTTGGTCTGTTCGCTGTGTTCTCAAGGTTTTCTAGAAAATAAACAACGGAATGACTTCAAACTGAAAAGGTATGCCTTACTGATGTACACAAATAAAGTCTGCGGCTGCTTCAGAGACAACGAATAGCAAAGACAGTCAACAGAGGAAGGACACAAGTAGAACTAGCAACGCTACATTAAAGCACCATCATTTTTACAGCACATCGTCATCGGTTATACTCAACACGTGCACATCCATTGTTGGGAATAATCCTGTAGCATCAGAGAATGCATCGTACTTTGGCACCAATCCAGTTGTGTCAAATCTGATTGGTTGAGCTGAAACATAAAAAATAAAAAACATCAAAAAATCTAAATAAACAGGGTGAGCATGAATATTTTTACTTTCTGTTAGTACTTCTGTTTGCATCATTAACATAAGTTGATACCTTTTCAACACTGAGCAAGAAAGTCAGTCAAATTCATTATGAAGCAAGTTACCAAATAAACAATCAATCATCAGGGGAAAAGGTTAGAAGACGAACAATATTAAGACAATGGTCTCTCATCGAATAAGTGAGGATTCGCAAAAGAAGTAGAAACACATGTGTTTGGGTATGGGTTTCATCCCATAAAGATTCTGAGCTCTTATTTCTAAGATTGAAATGATAATGGTGTCCTGGGCATCCTTCACAATGCAACATCTAAGCGGCCTAAATGCCAGCCTCGCTATGTATCCATCTGTAGTGGCAGCACAACTCTCCTCCTGATATCTGGTTAACTGGAAGTAGAAGGGGGGGGGGTCACTTTATTTAATTACTGAGTGATGCTGTGTTGAGGAGGCAATTGCAAGCTAATGATCACTGCTAAGATTCCGTCACATTAGCAGCGACAGCAGAGAACGGAGGTCACGCTGACATACAGACACACATGCTCACGTATGCTCGACCCATTCCCACACTGTCAAATACCAACCAGGCTTCCTAACTCAGACATCATCCCATCATCCTTACACTGACGTGGTATAAAGGGAGGTTTGCGGTTCATGTCCATCATGAAACCAAGTCAACACGGACATTTCTAAAAATCTCCTCAAATCCCACCCTTGGACTCTCGGCCAGCACTCATCAATGAGGTTCCTTGAAATTTGCATAATCGTGATAACAAAGAATATCGTCACAAGTGGCTTGAGCTGTTTAGCTGATTTTCATGGTGAAAAACAGCCTGATTTAAAAAATACTGGATACAATATTATGTCTTATGCAGATCTTCTGATTTGATTGTTTTTCATAAAAAGGATGTTTTCTAAGAAAGGATGCGTCTTATTCATGACGCAATAAATCTATTTCTTTCTCAACCAAATGTTACGTGATTCCAGCATGTTTTTGTGGCATTTTAAGAGTTTTAAGAATATTTTGATGATTATCGGGATTATATTGTGAATCAGGATTATTTTGGCAGGATAATCGTGACATGACATGTTCATATCGTCCCATGCCTCATACCTAGTGCTTCTATATCGAGGGGCACCGATGAACCGTTGCTATCAGAGCAGTTGGCAGTGAGAACGTCTTGGCCATACATTCACAAACATGTCTCCTTGTGTAGTTACACGATATCTGGTTGCCATTGACTGATTAAGCATCGCCAGTCAGTCAGGATGACGGAACGTCCCGCTGTGCTATAATTTCTCACCACCTCTTGTCAAATTGACATAATTAATTTACCTATTGACGGACTCTTTATGCCCTTGGTGGATCATTTCAACTGAAACCGTGTCCTGTGTCTTGCAGAAAAAGAGGCATCAATGTTTTTTAGTCAGCTAATGAAGCAGTCATGGCGATGATTGTTTTCCTACTTGCAGCAGAGTTTTTGTGAAACTAATGACTTCTAAGTGATAATTAATTGATTCTCGGCCACCTGAATAAGCAGAGTTTTAATAAGAAGTGACAAGGAGAACGAGCGCCATCTAACCATCTCTGCAATGCTTTGTTTCTGTGGTGTGGGAGCACAATTAAACACTTACACTGTTGTGGCAAAATAGAGCTGTGAGGCAATTACATGTTGTTATTAAGTTCAAGAGTCTCAAGGAAGTGGATGACACATGGTAAACCCCTCCATTCTCATCTGGTGAACTTCATATATCATATGAATTAGTGTCATTCAAATTGTGAATCCCTATAAAGCCACTTTAACGTGTCTCCTTTCAGTGGAATGGGCTAGACCCAGCTGATGCTGTTTGATGCTGTTGCTGAGGAGAAGAGCAGATCTAGAGTAAACCTCTTTAGCGATGTTCTCAAGTGGAGTGGAGTCATATTTCTCTATCTAATACATATTTCTCAGAGGCTTGAGGTGCAATTGATCACTGTTTGTCCTGCTCAGAGGTTTTACTTTGAGATCTATTACATCCATTCCTTTGGGCCTTAAAGGGAATGCAGAAATGTCCTCAGCAGTTTCAGTTAAATATACACCACACATACACATAGCTCCTCCACGGACATGGTGTCAGTCAACGACTCCCTATATTGTTGTTTGAACGTGTGATGAATCTCATACTGAAAGGGTCTCTTTTTGTAAAGGTTTCTGAAACAGCTGAGTCTCGACGACATCAGGAGCTCGCTGCTGTAAAGACATCTCAGGGAAGGGGCACCTTTTTACTCGTCACTTCAGAGACTCATGCTGTTTGTGAGTGGAGGTGATTCCCTGAAGGCCCACGGAGCTCTTATCCACGCTGCACTTTCAAACACATTTCTCCTTTTTTGGTTTGTTGTTCAAGGAACATGTTGTATTGCTCCACACTGTCTTATTAAGGTTAATATTTCTAAAGATTTGTTTCTGAAGATGTACTTTTCCCAGTTTTCATTTCAGGTTGGAGTACAGCTAATTGTCAACGTGACTGAAGGAGGTTTTTGGGAGCAGTCAGGCAAGACAGTGCTTTACTCATATTTTCACCCTGAGAAAAGAGTGAACTTAATATTTAGGTCACTTACAATGGTAATTTATATGGAAGTACAAGTGATTCTAGCAGCCTCACGTCGGGAGAGGATTTTGATGATTTAGTAGAATATTACCGTCTTTCCTCACAAGCAGTCACATAGCTAAACAATATTCTCCCACTTACATTTTTCAACATTTCAGATCGTGGACATAATCCCCGACCAGAACAGATTCTTTGCAGAGCTCTTGAGGTTTTTTGCGAACGGGAGTTTTCTGGGATGTTTAAGGACATTTCTGTGTTGAAATAGCTGCTTATATTTATTCTGTTTAATATGTGAAATATGATAAACCCATATGCCTTAGTCTACTTATTTGTGCAATATTCATATGCTTAATTTTCAACTGCAGCCACGCTCTTTTTGATCCTGTGGGATTACACCTCTATGAAAATAATCATTTCCCTACTTCCACTCTTGCACTGTGGGAATGGAGCACCTATCACCTGCACAGTAGTCAGCATTGCTGAGTTGGTCAATTCAGAGTCCAGGGTTAGGTTCAGAGTTCAGGGTTAGGTACAGAGTCCAGGGTTAGGTTCAGAGTTCAGGGTTAGGTACAGAGTCCAGGGTTAGGTTCAGAGTTCAGGGTTAGGTACAGAGTTCAGGGTTAGGTTCAGAGTTCAGGGTTAGGTACAGAGTTCAGGGTTAGGTTCAGAGTTCAGGGTTAGGTTCAGAGATCAGGGTTAGGTTCAGACTTCAGGGTTAGGTTCAGTCTTCAGGGTTAGGTTCAGAGATCAGGGTTAGGTTCAGAGTCCAGGGTTAGGTTCAGAGTTCAGGGTTAGGTACAGAGATCAGGGTTAGGTTCAGACTTCAGGGTTAGGTTCAGAGTTCAGTGTTAGTCAGAGTTCATGTTTGGTACAGAGTTCAGGGTTAGGTTCAGAGTCCAGGGTTAGGTTCAGAGTTCAGGGTTAGGTACAGAGATCAGGGTTAGGTTCAGAGTTCAGGGTTAGGTACAGAGATCAGGGTTAGGTTCAGACTTCAGGGTTAGGTTCAGAGTTCAGGGTTAGGTACAGAGTTCAGGGTTAGGTTCAGAGTTCAGGGTTAGGTTCAGAGTTCAGGGTTAGGTTAGGGTTAGGGTTAGGGTTACTTCAGGGTTAGGTTCAGACTTCAGGGTTAGGTTCAGAGATCAGGGTTAGGTACAGAGTCTAGGTCAGAGTTCAGGGTTGGTCAGAGTCAGGTTAGGTCAGATTCAGGGTTAGGTTCAGAGTTCAGGGTTAGGTACAGAGTTCAGGGTTAGTTTCAGACGTTAGGGTTAGGGTTAGGTTCAGACTTCAGGGTTAGGTTCAGACTTCAGGGTTAGGTTCAGACTTCAGGGTTAGGTTCAGACTTCAGGGTTAGGTTCAGACTTCAGGGTTAGGTACAGAGTTCAGGGTTAGGTACAGAGTTCAGGGTTAGGTTCAGAGTTCAGGGTTAGGTTCAGAGTTCAGGGTTAGGTACAGAGTTCAGGGTTAGGTTCAGAGTTCAGGGTTAGGTACAGAGTTCAGGGTTAGGTACAGAGTTCAGGGTTAGGTTCAGACTTCAGGTTAGGTACAGAGTTCAGGGTTAGGTACAGAGTCCAGGGTTAGGTTCAGACTTCAGGTTTAGGTTCAGAGTTCAGGGTTAGGTACAGAGTTTAGGGTACAGAGTTTTTATAAAAATAAAAGAGGAAAATGATCAAATGCGACAGTATGGTTATTTTTAAGCCATTAATTGAATTTACAGGGGGAAAACCATACCGTGATATATACCGTTACCGTGATATAACCCTAACCCTAACCCTGATATAAGATTTTGCTCATACCGCCCAAACCTAACGCTCATTTCACTCCAGGGAAATGGAGAATGTGTTCAGGTTGCATGTCCCTGAATTCTTGGAGGAGTGACAGTTAACATCAGTTTAAAGTATTTATTTAGAATAAACGCAAATTAAACCACAGAGCCAAGTTCAAATGAAAAATAAGGGTTCTAAAGGGAAAGTAAAGTCCAAACCAAACGTCTGCCAGTGTCATCTGTACCAAACAAAAACATAAAGCGGACTATAGATCTACATAAATACACGCCACGACAAAGCACAGACTGCTGCCAGCAGGCTGGAAGAGACAAAAGTCTGCAATGTTTGGGATACGGCTGGATCTCTCTGATGGTTCCACACCGCCATCTTGATATGCACCGTTCAACCTTCCTGTTCGCAGCAGTGGGGGCCGGGGCGTGAGTGATATTAGCATATTTGAATATTCATACCAATTTGTCAATTATGGAGAAAGAGGAGATGTGCTTCCAGCTTCTTTCCAGAGTTTTCTTTAACTCATCCTTGACATTTTTATGGGAGAAAACCGACTTTAAAACATGTCTGGCAACTTTTAAGTCATTATAAGCCATAGCCACACGTGAGCCTCCATTTTAACTTGTTCACAACCGTCATTCCAACACACGAAGAAGACGTTTCATTGACTGGTGTCACCCTGACGGATTGGTGGGTTACGCACTCGTCACTCCTCCTCCAAACATTAGTGTTTGAATACAAAAATGTTACTTTCCAGCTGATGACATCGGCACATATGAAGAAAAAACAAACAAACACTCAGGTCGAGGGCGGCATGAATATTAAACAAACAACATTCTGTCAAGTGAATCTATACGTGATGGTGTGTGTGTGTGTGTGTGTGTGTGTGTGTGTGTGTGTGTTGTGTGCGTGTTGAGGAAAACATACGTAGCGTCATGTATGTCAGTGTTCCGTTGTTTATGACATCAGCGAGCCTTCTGGTGGGCGGCGTTCAGAGGAGTCCTTCCTGGGCTGCTCATACAGCCGTGTGTGTGTGTGTGTGTGTGTGTGTGTGTGGCAGCAGCAGCAGGGACTCAGCATTCCCATGCACGACACGTCCTAGGGCAAACGCCACGGCGATTTACCCTCTGCTCTGTTGCCGTGGTGACTGAGTCACTAAGGAGGAGGGTGCGTGAGTGTGTGTGTGTGTGTGCCGGGGGGGGGGGCAGAAAAGAGCCCTTGTTACTTTAAGATGATAGCCCCCCCCATCTCTCTCCACATTCACCTACTCCCCTTTTCTCTGCATCGTTTTCACATTAGTCCAACAAAACACTTCTTTTAATATTTTGTTCTTCACTGAAACCCGTCTGTCCCTCCCTTCCCTTCACAGGAGTCAGGCTCAGTTTGTTAGACCTACTTTCCCCCCAAACTATCAGGACTCCTATCGTCCGTCTCAGGACAATATTAAAATGATTGTTGTAATCTATGATAAGACGAAATTAATCAAACGTTTGTCAGTTGGTGTGTGTGAGTGTGTGACGTGTCTGACAAAGTGAGAGGCTGAAACACGAGACACTGGGACAGGATGCTTAATAGTGTGGATGAGACGTAATGCAGCGCTCCGTGCTTTATTAAAGGTTTAGATTAGAGAGGAAAAAAGAGAGCTGTGCTCTAAATCCTGCAGCCTCGGAAGGCTTATGGTGTGATGGGAGAGGTATGAAAAGCGTGCCAGTCTGTGTGCATGTCAGATAGAAGGTGAGAGGAAGATAAGATGCCAAAAATAGGACAGACAGAGCAGAGCTAGATATTTAGAGAGATAGTCTTGGTGAAGATTAGTATTTAATAGGAATCTGAGCTTCCTTTTAATCGTCTCCGTCTCTTCTGTTTAGCTTGGAACTCTCTGTTTGAGTGGGATCTGATAGAATAGCCTCATTAAGCTCACCAGGAAGTCAAGGCAGGTTGATTTGCCTAATATCAAAATCACTTGTCTGCAGCACACAATACCACCAGCATGCACCCTTAGCATCACTGTCCTCCCATGACTCCATCGTGAAAGCAGAAACTCTATTTCACAAGTCCACGGTGGTATTTCTTAATTATGATTTATTGATTTCTTCAAAGGCTACTATGTGTATGTCAGTCCTGGAGCACTTGGCTTGTACTATTTATCACTGCTTTTGCTATGTGCTAGTGCTATGCAAGGTCCATAATAGAAACAAGACGGTATAAATGATGATTTGCAGGCATTATTTGACTTTATTTGCTCAACAGAGACCCTGATACTTCATAATAATGTGGCATAACAATTTATGTACAAACCCATGATGTTTAAAGCAATTTGACGACGCTCCAGAACTAACAGGAATGATATTCCATATCATTTATGTGCTTGAATGGATGGAAGCTGCCAAAAGACCATTAAAGAAATGCCGAGTCAAATAGATCTCCAGTGTGCATGTTTACTGAACTCAGAGGCTCTTTTTCAGCTTCACAACACGCACCAATAACATTTCTTTTGGAAATAAATGAATAGTATGCAATCAATAAATTATTTCAAACTGGAAGCCAAGCCCAGACAATGTTGCTTGCATGAAGTGAAAACCTTTGACTGTAGCCCCTTTTATACGGCCTTTTGCAGGAGTATTCCGCTGTTATTCCGCCCCGTCGTCAGTCTAAACGCTCGAGGAGAAAAAGACGTGACGAAGTGAAGACACGTTACCAGGGCGACAAGCCGCCGGCGGATTTAATGAGCTCAAAGCGTAGATCCGAAGAAGATAAAAGGTCGGTAGTTGCTCATACGAGGTCGCCAATATACTCATCGACATGTTTATGATGCAGCAACTTCACTTGTTGAGTCGTGTAAATATGCAAGACGAGCAAAAGTTCACCTTTTGTTGTTGTTTTGATGCATCGAGCTAATCAGATTTCCGACACTGATTGAATATGTCACACGGCCGACGAGTCCATAGATGAGACCGCGGAAGCACTGGGACGTCTCACTCGTTCCACAAAGCCAGGGTGCTATCTAAACCCAGACACTGTTGAGACATTACGCTGCAAACAACTTCTATCAAACGCTCTGGTTCACGGCATATTTTGACTCGCCTTTCCGCTATTACGGAGGAATTGTCTGTCTGAAAGGGACTTATGTATCCTTTCTCTTAGGGATGCACCGAAATTAAAATTCTTGGCCGAAACTGAAAACCGAAAATGAGGAAACCAAGGTCGAAAACCGAAAGAAATTAATATTCCAATGACTGTACTAACCTCACTTAAATCAAGGCATTGCAATTCAAAGAATAAATCAATTACAAAAGTCTGAAAATATTTATTTAGCACTGACATTACAACAATGCACAGTATATAATAAGAATAAAATGTTTAATGTCTTATCGGACATATCAGACAACGAGGGTGCATGCTCCTCATCTGGTCTTCTGCGCTCTGCTCTCCTTTGTCTCCAAGCAGGGTCTCAACATCGCCTGGATCATTTCTCGTGTGTGCTGCTTTAATCCAAGTAATGGATTTATAACTTTATAACATGGATCAAGCACAGTCCCGAGGAAGTGCAGAGGATCCGAATAGATCTCAGCGAAACGTCCACACCACAGACATGTCAGCGCTTATCCAGACAAGCAGGAGCTGGCCGCGGTTTTTGTTTGCTCCATCAGAACCTTCTGTTTCGGCCGTGTTGTTTCGGTGATAAAAGTATTTCCGGCCGAAGATTTCTGGTGGCTGAATATTCGGTGCATCCCTTCTATCTCTCTGCAGCCACTTCAGAAAGACTCATTAGAAGCTTTACTCAGCTCATTTCGGTATTCACCACCAAAAATATGGATCATTTGTGTCCCTGACCACATTTTAAACTACTTCATGAACCGCCATGAGACTACCACAAAGCCACACTTCACATTTCATTTCATCCTGCACCTTGTAATAAATGTCTTGTTCACTCTAAATCAAATCCCTCCTGATTGAATGTCTTCAGTGCTGTAAAAACGACGGAGATCCTCTGACATTTTCTCTAGCACCGCCATGACATTTGTGGTTCTGACTGAAATGTGTCCACAACCGTTCATTTATCAACCATTTCAATGTTCTTTGCGAAGAGCCTCACAGAGCCCCTGATGCTAAATCTTAGGACATGCACTGGAAGAACAGAAATAACTCCTCGTAGTGAGCATGGCAGCAGGGCAACATGTTTATAAACCATCACGTCCTCATGCCGAAGCCACACAACAGGACGTTTGCCAATGACTCCCGAATCGACTCATTTGGCTGCTGGAGAGTAGGAGCAGCAGGCACACGCAGTGAGACAGTCGCACTTTGCTTAACATTGTCAATTGAGACTTTGTTACTTTGTTAGCTTGAGGGAAAGAGCATGGTTTTGGTTTAATTAAGTCATTTTGTCAAATTTAAACATAAGTTAGAATGAGTCGACATTTGTTTTCACACGAACAGCAGTCTGCTGGGTGAAAGTCGTGTGGTTGTCTGTTTGTAGTTATGTAAGTAAGTTATGACTTCCTCCTTAGCAATAATATCACAGAAGAGGAAATTTTAAAAAAAATGAAGAAAAGAACCGCCATCTAAACGTTATTACCTTAAATGTCCTTTATTATTACCTTGCTCCTCTTTTCCTCCCGTCCTCCCTCTTATAGCTAAATTGTTTGCTGGATTATTATATTTGATCCCTTATCAACTATACACACACATATATATTTACTGACTCGGATAATACAGAACTTAAAATGATTAATTATTATTATTTAGATTACTTTATACCCAACATTTGAAGTCAAGATGAATTGACTAAATAAAAATAAATAAGAACATCAATTAAACGTTCATACATATTCACATTGGCTTCTTATACTGTATATACTCATACATTTACATTTCGCTAATAGTTACTCTCGCTATTACTCTGATCTATACTCTTACATCTGTACCTCGTCCCATGACTAGCACTGCAATAACAAACAGCACTATAAACCCTGAACAGTATCATCATGGGAGTTAAAAGCCAGATGGATTCAACACATCAACATGTCGACACAGTGACGATATAACGGGGCATGTTGTCTATAATTAAACTCATAGAGTTGCCAGTCGAACAAAGTGAGTGAATCAAGGCTGTTTCACTGTTAGAGTTTGTCATAATAAGGCTAGATGAGCCAAGTCTCCCTTTGTTCTTCCACAGATTATTATTATGCCAGTGTATGGGATGGAGATGAGATGGGAGAGAGTGCAGACATTCACTTAGTTTGACATTGGCCTTTAGTTCCACCAGGAGGAAGCCTTAAATTAAGATGCCTGAGATTCAGCCGTTCTGTGTGAGGAAGGAGAGGTCGATGCTTCTTCACCAACCCTCCGTGTGCTGGTCCAGGTATCAAAGAGGGCCCAGTCTAATCGTGTCAGAGGAAGGGTGGGGGGGGGGGATGATCCTGCATCAATTAGTTCCAGCATTTCACCATTTGTAACTGTAATACTTCACAGTAGAATAGAAGAGAATGCCTTTATTGCTATTTCACATTGTAACATGGTTTGCTGTGCATCTCTCTCTCAATCTCTCACCCACACACACACACACACACACACCCACACTTATACATATTATGATGGCAGCCTTAAAACACACAATTTAACTGTGATATTTCACAATATAATCCAGAATTCAGAATTTCATTGTGAATTGAATGCAAGGTTATGACAATTATGATGAGCAATGGCAAATTAACCAGCTGAGGGGTCTCCTTACATCGGTATCAAGGGATTAACACTAGTGACCAAGGGTTGTTTAAATAGTGCATGTTATTGAATGATATGAACCAAATAGTGTTAGCCTTAGCATACTTGTTAAAGATGCTCATTCCAGACTTGGTTGTAGATTTCATTTTGATAGAAGTAACATTAATAACCCCATCAGAAAACATTTGGAGCTGCATTTCAAAAGTGTGGTTTATTATCGGTTGGCTGTAAAGTTACTGTGACTGCAATGTAACTAGTAGTCTTCTTTTTGCAGTGATCTATTTTAAAGGCGCCATATGTAAGAATGTGGCCAGAAACGGTACTACACTCAAATTCAAAACACTGCGGTGAGTTGTATCCGCCTCCCCCTCCACCCCCTCCAGACTCGAGGTTGCCAGAGCTGTTGGCGTATCCAAACGTGCTGAAGGCGGCCGGACAGCGGAGTAACAACGTTACTCATTTCGATCATAGAAACAAACGTTAACAACGTGCTGCTAACAAAATTAATAATGTTGTTACTCAAAGTATTCGAAATGTCCATCCCCGTCAAGCTATGATGCTTACTTAGTTAGCCAAGCTCAACTTACCTGTCTAGGAGAAGAGTAGCCAATCCTGCATCCGATTTCAAATTCCTCTCAGCTTTCAACTGTCTCCCCCGTTCATTGCATCACCTAAATAGACCCTCGCTTTGCCTCGGTTTTTATCTTGCCGTTTTTGTGAATCATAATGAGCTCTTTTGGGTTTCCTTGCCTCTGCCATTGTAGCTCAGTCGAAACTGGCAATACGTGGTTGCTCGGCAGCTGAGACTCTACTGACTGCAATGATTTGTAGACGCCAGTGGGTGGCGCCCCGTGCCAAAACATGTTTTCAAAACATAAACATGATTTGCAGTCCGCAAAATATTTTTTGAATTACAAATATTTTGGCTGTACTGTTGTTGTTGGTGAGTTCAGTATGTTATATGATCATTATTCCTGAGTCTCTATGACATATAAGGGTGATTTTACAGCCAGTTGCTTTAGATTTCTTACATATTGTACCTTTAAACAGGTACTCAATTTAAAGAATGAGCTGTGACTCTCATTTGCTTTTTCTTCTTTGTTAACTTCAGTCACATCTTTACTCCAGTTTCTCTTTACAGACATCGCTTTTATCTGTAACTCTCAATGAAATGGAACAAGACTTTGGAACCCGGTTTCATCCAATGTCCAGGTTTATGTTCTCAGAATATATGCAAATTAACACATCAGATTGATATTTTTATTGTTAATGATAATACTTAAGCTCAGGCTTTACAAAACATCACAAATCATCAACAGAATTATAAAAACAGACCAGATGGAACAAGACAGAACATATATTAAATTAATAGCAATTGAAGAAACAGGAATAATACTCATCATACACAAAATAATAATGCTTAAAAAAAACAATCATTTAAGATTCCAAAGTCACAATACTAGAAATATTATATATTGAATAACAATATAATTGAAAATAAAAAAACAGTAGAAATTAATTTTTATAAAGTAAATATATTTTCAGCCGTTTCTCAAAACTATGAACATAATTAGATTTAATAAGATTATGGCTCATTTGCAAATCAAACATCCATTTTCAGAAAAAAAAACAATAATGTCTTAACTTGAGTATTCAACTGAGGATGTTTCAGTTTTCAGCCTTATTCTCCTTCAGACACATGATCAAATTTCATGTCTGCTCTCATTATTAGAACACAATCTCTGTTCAATAAGACAAACAGGGTTTCGTTCACACGTCACTGTGGATGAGAGCAGCAGAGATCGACTGGTGATCACACAGCTCCATGCTCAACGTGTGATCTTCATAGTCAGAGCGTGGGCTCACTGATACGGCTTCCATGGCAACAGCAAAATTACCTGTAGAACATTGTGTGTGTGTGTGTGTGTGTGTGTGGGAGAGAGAGTGGCTGCTCAGATCTGCCAGGGACTCATATGTAAACCGACTCAGCCAACACACCCTGAGACCCTCATTCATATCCAGTTCATTCATGTGCTGTTACTCGAGTAACTCGATTACAAAAAATGCTCGAGGCAAAAACTCTGCCTCGAAGCTTAAATTCCCATCTCGGCATTATTCTCCCGCACAGCATCATTGTTCCTCACGGAGCGTTTCTGAGGGAGCCAGGGCTCCAGAGTGCGTCCATGTTGGACACACATGGTGGAAGTGCAGCTAAATACGTTCCTTGGTCGCACCGGTGCTCCATTCAGCAGCTCTGTTTTTGTGTGGAGCGTCATGTTTTTTTCACCACAGCATCGGTCTGAGCCAATATGAGTCCGAGTAGGGGCAGGCCTTCGTCTCTGATTGGCCCTGACCCCGGTCTCTTCTTTGCTGCATGTTTGTGTAAACAAAGTAATCAGGCGGAGTAACGTAAAAAATGGAAAGAAAAGAAAAAGACACGCATTTTCAGTTTATTTTTGAACTATTTAGGTTATTTTGATTTCTTGTTTGTGTTGAGATTTAAATAAAGAAAAAACATTCATCTTTACATTTTTTTTCCTTTCTTTTTTTCTTATCTTTATTCCTGTTTCTAGTCATTGATTGAATGTGTTAAGGAATTATATGGGAACTAATCGGTAGATTATCTGATTACAAAAAGATTTGATAGCTGCAGCCCTACATACATAAC
The DNA here is from genome assembly GCA_029853015.1 of Chelidonichthys spinosus. Classification (NCBI taxonomy): domain Eukaryota; kingdom Metazoa; phylum Chordata; class Actinopteri; order Perciformes; family Triglidae; genus Chelidonichthys; species Chelidonichthys spinosus. The sequence goes on from CM056826.1 coordinate 1,408,356, forward strand.
ATTACAATTCCAATTACATTCCATGCTTTTGTTTGTAACAATCCTGTGACGATTTGAGTGGAAACTACAAAAACAGTCCAAATAAATGAATATATGCTTTAAGAAGCTTAAAAGTCTCTCTGAAATAGAACATCTACAAATAGCCATTAATGCATACATAACAAAATAATGACAATAAGGTTAAGTGCATTTAGTTACATTATTTACTTCAAGCAAAACAAGTATGTTTATATATATATATATATATATATACAGTATATATATATAATTGAATTGATGCATTCATGTGTTCATCACTTTAATGTTGCAGCTGGTTTAAGGAGGAGCTCATTTTATATATACTGCTGGTAGTTTAATTTATAATAACATATCCTCATGTAGTTTATTATATTTAGTTTGAATTATGAAAAGATGTAGTGGAGTAGAAGTATAAACTAGCGTGAAACAGAAATACAAATATATGTTCTTTTACATTCGACTATGGTTGACATTAATACATTAAATTGTGTGATTATAACAGTTAGACATATATGTATAGAAATATTCTCTATTATATGATAATAACAAACTAGTTATGTTTTCAACATCACAATTCATAATAAATAAAACTCAACAAGTTTTGTGGTTCACACTTTATTTTTTATTATTAGCACGTGGTCCAGAATTCATAAAAAAAAACAACATAAAAATGGAGTGTGTATCACATCCTTCCCGGGGCTGGACCCCCCTACAGAGGTCTGGATTCCCCGGCCCCGGTCTCTTGGGACAGCCGTGGACCAGCGTACGGGGAGAGCCATGGAGCCGGCGAAGCCTGCAGTCCGTGTGTAGTGCGGTGTATTGTGCAACGATTTCCTGCCGCAGTTTTAATGTATCTATAGGACAGGTCGATGAGCACGCCGGGAAGAATTCTATATTTCTGCCTGATGAACTACTAAATCATCTCGGGGAGTGAGGAAAATCCATATCCATTTTACCTTTTGTCTTTCATTGGCCACTGCATCTCAGGTCATCAAAAAATAGACAGAGGAGTGGGGGGGGGGGGGTGTAGCTTCACCTCGAGAACAAGAGAGAGAGACGAGACATTATATATTGATCACATTTTACAGAAAAAGGCACACGGAATAAAACCATACAACAGACTCTTTCCAGTTTGTTCCACTGACACATGTGGAATATAATATACACGTTTCATATTTACATTCAACTGAACCGGAAGTCCTTTCACCGTTATGGATCTCCAGTTTTATGATGCGACTCCCTTTAAATATTGGATTTTATGGCAGGATTAACTGGGAATGATGAATTTGGTCAGCTCTTTTAAACTCCAGAGGCATCGCAAATAAACAACATGAAAATACTAAATACTGGCCCGTGAATATTATTTGTAATATATTTGTTTGAGAAACTGTTTCTCTTGTCCCAGATCAGCGTCTGGTCGTCTGTCTGATATGGATTGTTGAATAGTCTTCTGAGGTGAATGTGTAGAGCTTTTATTGTGAAAGGTAAGAACAGAAGAAGTGCATCTGGTGTTTCGCTGCCTTGGTCAAGGTTGGAAGGAGTGATAAAGTTTAGCATCTGTGCTCGGACTATGATAATTCCCATAAGGAAAGGCACGACTCACAACCTCAGATACACCAGGCCCCTCCTCCGGGTCGCAGACGTGAAGTCCCAAGATAGGGACCCTGTCCTGGGGGGGCGATGCTGTTGGCTTCACATTAACACACTGTGATAAATACAGCTATACATACGGGATTTTGACGTAAATTACTCTTCAATTACAGCCCAAAGGAACAGATTGGCGAGCATAAGAAAGGAGCAGATGGAGACTGACTGATTGGCTGTAAACGATTGTGCTTTATCTTTTGTCACTAATTAGGCCTGCCCTGGGTAATTTGCTCAGCCGCCCTTTGATCGGTGGACGAACTACCTCGGAAGACGTGTTTTTTCTCATCCTCTAAAACAAACAAGTCTGCATTAAGTGAAGTGCTGCCATTGTCTGCCGTGGGAGACACTTTGTCTCTCTTTCCTCCCTCTCATCCCCTCACGCTTCACACTACCATCTCGTCGCTTTGTCGTCTTTCACTCCCTCACCTTCATTGTCTCGTCACCTTCCTCACGCTTTTCTGTTCTCTCCCCACTTTCTTTGTGACTCTGCGTCGCTTCCTCGCTTCCTCTCCTCACTTCCTCACCACCTCACGCTGTGTGCCAAATGTCTTTTATTCCGTCTCCACAGAGTTTGTCTGTTCGGGGACCGCTCAGTGTCTACGTTGGTAAAAGACGAGACGAAGGCAAGACAAACACCGATCTGCATGGGAATGGAGCTGGCAGGGAGACGTGGTTATTTTACTGTGTTGCTCTCATTCTTACAGTGTTTCTCTTTATCGCCACACACAACGCTACGTGTGTGGTGTGTGGGAGGGGGTCTGAATGTAGATGAGGGTTCTGACCAACCAGATCTCAGGGTTCCTGTCTTGTTTTGCTTCATTTTTGGATTGAAACGTATTACTCTCTTCCACTAATATAGTACAAGTATAAGTATATATAGAAGTATATAGTACAAGTATTGTATGTTTGTTTTATATGACATGATATGATTACCACATACAGGACCTGCTTAGACAACAAAGCCATGTTGTGAGGTGAGGAAAAGATCATGGTTCCAGTTAAGATAGATATGTTCTAGGTATATGAACCATTATTGTTTATGTATGTGAAGTTATAGAACTAAAGTAAGTTCAAACAAATCAACGTTGACATTAATTGCCCTACCGAGTTTCTGTCCTGTTTGTTTAACCCGTCCATCTGAGACATGTGGAGGTCAGCTCCACCTGGACATCAAGATACTATTCATGCATTGATGTGTCATTGTAACACTGAAAAAGGGCCTATTCAACATGTTCTTCATATGTTTTTATTATAATTATTATTGTTAAAAGAAAGACAAAAAGCTACTTGCTCTTTCAGATGAATGATACACGTTGATGGTCTTGTGATCTTGCTTGGACAGACTGGATCTGCCCGATGCTCTTCAGTTACAGACGGCCATTATTTGCCACAGTGGTCTGTTGGATGTCTGATGCAGTTGGACGGTCCGAACGTGAACTGCCAGATGTGTTTTCTCCAGCTGAACTACTAATGTGTTGCCTGTTCTGGTCCGAGAACAGAGAGCCGCTTACGTTCTTCTTGGTCTTTGGCTGAAAGATCGAAGGTGATCCATCTTACAGTATTATGGTTCAGCAGTTCCTTGACTGGCGGATGCCGTGGTGGTGGTGGGGGGGGGGGCGCTGAGGTGAGGGGGTGCGACTTATTGACTTGACACTCTGTAATTGCAGTACTTAAATGTTACAGCAGCTTTGTTGAAATAATGATTGATTGGAACTGAGGGAATGAAGTCCTACACTTGTTCAACCTCAGCGCTGACTACAGGGATAGGCAGAACGATGACGATGATTCAAATGATCACATGTGGAATTTGATGCTCAATTAAAATATGTATGTGTGTTTTTAATTAGAGTTTATAACATCATTTTATAAGTTGATCATGTTATATATAGACACTATTGTTTGGAGAGATTTCAGAATGGGTCTTGCAGGCGAGGGTCCAACAAAACCATAATAATCTCAAGGTTAGAGTGATGTACCAAATGAATATAACTCCCTCTTTGTGCCAATGGTTTTTGTCCCTAATTTGAAAACAAAAGTATTTTCATGCAAGTAATCAACTGATTTATTTGAAGGTTTTTTTTCTTGTTCTGTGAGAAATCTCCACTTCAGTAGTGTACATCCACCAAACCTTCCAGTTTCATTCCTATTCACAGTCTGAAGTATTTCACAGAGGGCTTTGTTCCTATCTCATTCAAGCCTGACTCATCCAACGTATTGTAACATTTTATTTTGTTGACAGCATTTTCTGATGTCAGGCTTCATCCGATGTTTAGATTTCAGCTCTGGTATGCAAATCAGCGCATATTTAATAAGATAAAGCATTATTTGTATCATTAAACACAACATTTGGTAAACCTTACATGTCTAATATCAAGGATGTTTTAAGGTGCTATTTATAATATTTATTAAATAACTCCCACTGATTGTGGCCGGGTTGCATTAGCCGTCCGGAGTAATTCACTGGATTCCACCAATAGTTGCAATTCATCACAAATACCCAGTAATCTTGAAACCGATTCTCTTTTGAAAGTGTTATCTGATCGATTGGGGATTGTTGCTTGAAGTGGCGCTGCTCATCGAGCCGCAGATTACTTTAAAAGGAGGAGGAGATCAATTAGCCGGGCCGTACTGCTGACGCTATTGACTGATATGCAAACAGAGGGCATCGATCGGCCCGCGGGCTGCGTTCCCCGTAGCATGCTCCACCAAAACCACCAGGATGAACTGCACCAAGCATTAGTCACAGGGCGGCGGGAGGCAGGAGGCCATGTTAGACGGATTTATTGTTGCGCTTGTTTGTCTTGGATTGACCGTCGGATGCAGTTGCTCGAGTCCACTACGTGTACCGTGTACCAGGAGGGTCCTCTTCACCACGGCTGGGGGATATTTATGTTTCATCTGACTCGTGTGGGAGTTTGTTTAATAACCTGCCTCACTCTGCCTTCACAGAGCTGCGAGGGCAATTTGAGACCAGCATTCATTCACTTGTGGAATAAAAAGGAATCCTTGCAGGCGGATGAATGTAAAGAAGCTCGGAGAGCAGCTGTGTATGAAATATATTATATTGACACACTATGTCCCGTCTGCGGATTGTTGAGTGACTGCTGTGCTGCCAAGCCTCTGGTGCGTGTCTGAAGATATACGAGCAGGATTTGTCATTCAGCCAGCGCACCTATAATTACACGGAGGAATTATGGCAGTACACTAAAATTACTGACTGAATAATAAGCGGAATTGCGAACACTTTCACAGGTGCTTCACACATAGCCGACGGCTAATTGAGTGTGGGACACTGCTTCCTTTTTTTTTTTTTTTTTTTCTGAACAAAGCGTTGGCTTTTAATGCATCACTTGACATGATGTGTGTTTAACGTCCACGGGTGAGAGCTGACAGGGAGGGACAACTCATCATCCCCATCATCAATTCATGATTAAAGGCACCTAGAGCCTCGCTCCATCCACACACCATCTCTCTCTCTCTCTCTCTCTCTCTCTGTTACTCACACCGGTGTTATACTGTAAGTAGCTTCAGTCAGCTAACACATCCTGGCAGGATCTCAGGCACAGAGGGAGTCTGAAACGTACCGAGCAGACTGGAAATGGGAACAGGAGGTGACATCGTCCAGGGCTTTGTGGTCTAGATGGCTCCCTGTTGCAGCACGCATCCAATTCAAGTTGATGACACTGGCCTTCAGGGCCATCAATGGAACAGGCACCTGTCTACCTTCAAACACTGGTCAAACCTCATGCCCCGAAGCGAGCACTTCGCTCTTCTACTTCAGCTGGCCGGCTGGTACCACCATCGCTGAAATCAAGCAAATGTCGCTCAGCAAAGTCCAGACTCTTCTCTGTTCTGGCGCCTCAGTGGTGGAACGAACTCCCGACCAATGTCAGGACAGCAGAGTCATTTGCCATCTTCCGAAAAAGGCTCAAGACTCACCTGTTCAGACTTCACCTTGACTCTACATAGCATGACCCACTAGCACCCTCCCTCGACACCCCCCCCCCCCCAAAAAAAAACCTTACCTATAGCACTCTTATCTTAGCACTGTTGCTCTTGAAGTACTACTTTACTCAGATGAGGACCTAACACTTGTTCTATTTTTAGCTCTTACTTTATCGGCAATGATACGTCGTGGTTTCTTTGTTTCCTTCTTTTGACAAATGTACTTAGTGTAAGTCGCTTTGGACAAAAGCGTCTGCTAAATGACCTAAATGTAAATGTAAATGTAAATGTAAATGTAGATGGACATGTGGTCATTCAGCAGCAGGATTCATCTATGAACTTGGATTATCGATTTACTCAGAATGTGTTATAATCTGCTTATATCACTGTTCAATTGCAGTTTTTAGCAGTCAGATACATTATTGCTTTAGAACAATAATCATAACACATGATGAAGCATTTTATAATGACCTTTAAGATCAAGTATCAGACTACTTCATAATCACTGCAATGTGTCAAATAATGCAGTTTGATCAGACTGACGCTGTACGTTCTTCTCTAGTTTCACTTTAGCTCTTTTCAAAGTAAAGGTCTCCCCATGGAGTTTGTGGATGTTTAGGAGAAGAGTGTGGTCGACATTCACTGAATAATGACTCGTGTCACATGACACGATTCACGTAAACGACTGACGTGACAAAAAACAATTATTTAGATCACACAGAACAGCGGCCTCCTGGATGAAAGTCCTGTGTTTATTTGACCCCGGTTGACCCAGAACCATTATTCATAATTGTTAATTACTATTTTTTTAATTTATAAATAATGATTTAATACATTATATTGTTAATCTGATGCATTATAATGTAAGTTTAAGTTTATTCTTATTGTTTAACTCAATTAAATAAATTATTTGTAAGTAATATATTTTTACATCTATTTTTAATCATATCATATCATTATTGTCTACTTTTCTATAAACGCTGACTACTTAAAGTAACTTATACTTAGTTTATATATTATGTATAACAATCAGGCGTAATTGGATTATAATGTAAATGTTACAACTATAGGAATTCCAAAAAATATTATTCTGAGTGACCAGCAATTATGAAGTAGTATACTTGATCTTATACATTATTATAAAATGCTTTCTTATGTGTTGTTGTTTTAAAGCATCATCAATATTATTATTACAACTGTAATTATAAAAGAATTAAGTTATTCTCCTCATTGTGTGTCTGTGTGTGTGTTTCTCTCCTCCGCCTTCAGCGGTCTGTAAAACACTTCTGCATGACTTCCTTCTAAATGTGTTTGCAGTCAATTTACCATTTCTGCAGTGTTTCCCAGAGTTTCTATGTGAATGCATCAGTGGCTGATGCTTATGATGCCATCAAGTGCACACTCTCTATTTTTATGATATATGTTCAATTCAACAAATTCAACAGATTTTTTATTCTTCTTGCAACAAAGTTTTTCGGCTTCGAATTCGGATTCTGAGAAGGAAAAAAAAACATGCACCTTGTGATGAGGAGTTTCGAGTAGATACTTTCTTGCCCGAAGGAAAGAGTGTGGAGCACAATGAATCTACTGTTGCTATGGTTACCTGCGGTTCAGTAAACTGTATGCTGCATGGTGATTAGATCAGTGGTTAAACTGGAGCTACTTTCAGATGGCCTGCATGTTCTGGCTCCACTCTCAAGGCCGGTTTATCTAGCTTATCATTTATATCGCTTTCATCAACTACACGCAGTTTATTAGATACACTTGTATCTAATGTCCTCGCAGACCAGTCGTTAAGATGTATTCCGTGTGATAACTCATGATATCTCACCTCCTTTTATGAAGCTGTATTTATTGGCGTTGCGTGGGAAAGCTTCACAATTAAAGAGGTGTTCTGAAAGCGACTGCAGGTAACATTTCTTTGACCTTGTGATCCCCACGTCATGCACAGACTCGCATCCTGTTCTAAACGCTGGTCTACTGCTGAAACATAAATATGCAAAGAAGAGACGATGAGCAGTTGCTCGACTAAACAGCAAACACGGCAGAGAGCGATAAATCAGCGTTGGGTCCCCCCTGAACTGTGGCAGCGTCGATAATGAAAGCAGCCAAACTTTAAACAATATCGTGCTTTCATTGCTCCTTTATGCTGCTTTTTTGCCATAAACCATAAAACATCTTCCTCTCTTTGACTTTATCACTTTATCAGCCCCCCCCCAATATATTTCATACTAATTTCATACTTCTGCATACTAATACACATTTGGTTCTGTTGAGTGAGGGATCGACTCAAAATAACTGCAGTGTTTCGTGACAATGAAATGACATGTCATCCAGTGCAAATTATGTGCTTTTAATAGTTTTTGAACAATAGTGGAGCTCTATAGCAGAGAATAACATCTATCAGGCTAAACATTAGCTGTTAGTTCTGTAGGTTCAGTTGATCTGTGGTTTGAAAGTTGATAATAAGTCAAGTACAGAATATCACTTGAGTGTGATATAGAGTGGGTGTAACCCTGGTGTTCAGAAGAGTGGAGGCTGTTCAGCTCACCTGCACCTCAAGTGTTCATCATCCAGGTTCATGAAACTCTCGTGCAATAGTCGCTCTGTTTAGTTTCCAAGGTACGGGTTATAAAACGGACTTTGTTGATTGCTATACTTTGGTGTTAAAATACTTTAAAGGAGACTTTTCAAAGATGTGCTAATAGCTTGCATTCATGTTTACTTCCGTCAGCTGATGTCATTCACATACCCTGCAGCCGGAAAGACATTTAAAGACTTTTCCTGAATACAGACTGTCTATCTGTTTGTATATTCCTCTATGCTTCCAGTGTGTTTATACAGATCTTAGACCTTTTACATATGGCACCTTTATTTAAATTCGGCTGTGTATCCTCACTAGCACCATGCTAGTCAAGCACTTAAATGGACCTCCACACGTTGATGGCTTAGAGTTCGGGGTATCTTGCCCAAGGAGAGTTTGGCATGCAGACTGGAAGATCTGGGGATGGAACTGGATGGAGATTGGAATTTGCAAAACTCTTGTGAGACTATTAAAGTAAGGCATTGACCTCCAATAGTTAAGGTTGGTCATTGACCTTGGGTGGTTAGGGATGGACATTGACTCCCATTAGGTTTGGTTTTAACCTCCAGTTGAGACAATGAACCTAAATGGAAAGTTTAGGAATTGACCCTGAGAAGTTAAGCTTATTGACCTACAATATTTAAGGTTAGGAACCGACTGAATGGTCGTCAGACAGTTTAGTCTTGCCACAGTTTTCGTAGTTTGTGGGAGCATGCATTTCCTACCCTGACCACCCCACATCTCCCCCCAGCCCGATGCGTTGACCCTAACGTGCCCTGGTTTTCACCTAAAGGCAAATCAGTTCTAAAGTCCTCTCCCCCAACTCACACTTGGTGGAGAGTTAGAGAGCTAGAAAGAGCAGAGCCTTGGATGGATTGATAAAATATTGATGAAAAGCTAAGTGTGTGATTTGTAGCATGGCATCAAAGGCATTTGCCTCACTAGTGCAGCGAGGGAGAGAAGAGGGAAGACAGGATGAGGACAGAACAGGAAAGATACATAGATCCATGCAAACATACACAGATGATACCAAGAGAAGCCCAGTCAGTCACTGACTGAGTCTGAGAAGTCATATAGCAGTATAATCCCTTTCAAACTACTTCTTTAATGCTACCAGACAGACAATTCTCACCTGAACATTTTTTTGTTTTTTTTTGCCACAAAATCCTGTTGTATCTACTAATTCAGTGTTAGGAAGACATATAGTGGGCTCAGTAAATTATTCATAAAGTGCATAGTCCAGTGTGAATCATTGTTGGCTATATTTCATATCATTGAACAGGTAAAAGTTCCAAACTGCTTTAGCATTCTAGAAAGTCCTGAGTGTAGATCCAATACTGCAGTCTGTTGATCACTTGGACTCATTTTATTGGTGTGATAAATTTCTTCTCACTCTTCATTACTTCCCCAGGCTTTCACTTTGAGTATTATTTAAAGTCGTATTAAAAGCATCATCTACCCAGGTGGATGGATAACCACCGTGGAAAACGTTTAGAGATATACTTACTGCCACTAAATGGGTTTCTTCCTCCCAGCATCAGCACCACTCCCTCCAACTGAACTCCTTCTCTTCCCACCACATCGGTCACAATGTTTGCCCAGCTAACAGCAAAAGAACATACTCTGGGGTAGATTTACTAAGACTGGCGCAGTTTGGGCTGTGTTTGTTATTGTGCGGTCACACGCTGTGCTTCCTCATTTTGTGTCATATTTATCAAACCTGACAGCTACCGGGCAAACAGCGCATACTCCGCCCTCAAGTGTAATTAGCGCGCCTTTAAAAGCAATGAATGGGTCTGTATGTATCGAACACGGATCTTGAATTGACAAAAAAGAATAACCTAAAAAGCACAAGGAAACAGTAGTGTAGAACAGGGCACAGGAGAGGAGAAAACCAGTTCAGGTCCACCAGAAATGAATGTCTAGTAATGTGCAGCAAAACCGTGAAATGAGGCAAAATAATGGGCAGATAACAACAATAACAGGTTTACGCAATGAATGGAACGGCCAGAGTGGAATCCAAATGATGTCGCCACCAGCAAGGGACGAACCATCGCTCTGCAGAGGACCTCCAATGTTCCATCCAGACCTGAGATATCCAGACCTGAGATATCCAGACCTGAGATACCCAGACCTGAGACATCCAGACCTGAGATATCCAGACCTCAGACATCCAGACCTGCGAAATCCAGACCTGAGATATCCAGACCTGCGACATCCAGACCTGAGACATCCAGACCTGAGACATCCAGACCTGAGATATCCAGACCTGAGACGACCAGACCTGAGATGTCCAGACCTGAAACATCCAGACCTGAGATATCCAGACCTGAGACATCCAGACCTGAGACATCCAGACCTGAGATGTCCAGACCTGAAACATCCAGACCTGAGATATCCAGACCTGAGACATCCAGACCTGAGATATCCAGACCTGCGACATCCAGACCTGAGATATCCAGACCTGAGACGTCCAGACCTGAAACATCCAGACCTGAGACATCCACGTCCGTGGCCACTCAAACACTAAAACATAATAAAAAAAACACAAGAACAGAATTGTTCCAGGCTGTGTTGATTATTTATTTTCTCATTTTGATTTACAATCAATTTTAACATAACATAGATCAAGTCGCTATTATTGCATGGCTGCTTAATCTGTAGCAATGATTTCTGGTTCACATGATTGATAAAGTATGATTTGTGAGGTGCTTCCTGGTTTAGACCTGCTTTTAAGAGGCAGAGAATTTCCGCCACAAAATAGAGGTGCGCTCTCACTCACAGTTTTTGTAAATACCAGGGCATATATAATTAGGTGCACTTTACGTGTATCCTCCCACCTTTTTGCGCAGAACTCCCACTTTCTACATGACCCTCCCACGAGTGCATATTGAAAGCGCTACTTGCCTCTTTCTGCTCACGTGGCACGCAATCTGCACATTTACTTTTTTTAAGTGCACCCTGTTTGTAAATACCGTTCCATGTTTTTATGCACTAGTTGCGAATTATTGCGCCTCAAGTGGGCGCAAATGCGTTAGTAAATCTGGCCCTCTGTTTTTTCAGAATGTACCTGTGTTCTTTAGTAACAGTCGGCATATGATGAGTCATAGACAATGGTGATGTGATATTTCACAAAAGATATTCCTCATATCAGAAACGTCAGTTAAAGGTATATTTCACCCACCAAATGGCCATGTGTCAATGAATCACAGTGTTACACCGAATTCTTGAAGAACCCGGTGTCTTTTTGTAGGCCTCCAATGCAAAGTGATTAAATGAAATCAACAGTCCTATTTAAAACACTTCAGAGTGTTTATGCTGGACAGTTTTGAATAGTAAGGTTTTGTCAAAACTGCCTCTGTTTGGATAGTTGTGAGCATATAATTGGCCACGTGTGTGTTTCTAAACTGACTGTTTGATGAAGTGTTGCTCTTGTTGAGCATGACCCTAAATTTTTTCAATTCAGCAAGACTTAAAATATGTTTGATACTTCATTCGCTGTGAAGGGCTGCAAGAAAAGCATAGTTTTCTAGAAGAATACCGTGCACCTGATGGTCCACATGGTCATTGTGTGGATGAGGTATTCATTTAAAGAGCCTGTTACACTCCCAAACGTACATGTGCATGCAGGGACGGTCTGGGAGGTTTGTCCAGACTGGCCCATCACATAAGATAACAAATAGCATAGCATAATGTGACAATTTTGTGTTTTGGGGCAGCCCAGTGTAAATTGAAAAAACAATGGGCAGCCAATGTATCCCTACCACTTTTATGGGCCATTCATTGGCCGGACAAACAGAAAACAAAAAGACAAACCAAAAAAGTGTCGGCGGTCGGCCCAAAATGCACGTTGGCCCACCGGGAACATGCGGTCGTAATAGATCTAGTTTGCTTGGATGATGACCTCCATAAAGGTGTAGTAGAGTGGCTAGAAAAATAGCAAAGTGCATGGATGGAAACCACTGATTTTAGAGCAAAATGTCCACGGCTGTATCAGCACAAAGTAAAAGCTCATTGCTCTTCTCTTTCTACCAGCCTTCCTTTTTCTCCACCCCTTCACTAACTCTTCTTTTCTCCGAGCCAAATGCTAATGTAGCCAGAAGGCTCTTTGAAATTGAAATTATGTGAAAATAGAATTGCAGTGGCAAATTAACTGTGTTTGCGGGTCCCGTCGGGGCCAGCCAAGAGCCCTTTGAACACCCCCCCCCAGTGAAGAGGCTCTCTTCTGGGCTGCAGTTTCGTCGGCAATCCCCTCCCTTTTCACGTCAGCGAGAGATCTCCCAGAGGAGAAGAGATCAAGCTGAAGCTGATTGGGATGGACTTTCTGTCACACGTGAGCACAAGCACATGGATTTATAAAAACCTCAGAAACATACACAAGGTATGCATATGAGTCCACATGCACACAAACACATATGCATATGTTTGAAGTTCACAGGTCACCTTCACACGCAGAACTTGTTGACGACATGAATCTCAATCTCTAGTTCCAACTCTTCTTCAATCCAGCATGATGTTCATTTAGTACATTATGGTCCATTTTGAGTCCAACAGACCAGAAGGCAGGGGATGCTTTAGGGGGCGGGGCTACAGCTGGAAAATGATGCCGACCTTGACAAGTCCTAAAACTGACAGCGAGGCTTAGGGCCACTAAACAAGCAGCGGTATTTGATTTTTATTTTTTTTTTGGATCATACATTTGCATTATCCTCAAATTAAAGAGGGTTATGGATTCATCTCTCTTCATAGAAAAACTTGTTGGTATAGTCGTTAGGTATAAAGAAATAAAACAATCACCTACTTTGTAGATCCAGATTGAAGACTTGCATACACACACAAACACACACACGCACACACCTGTGTCTGTAAACCTGCCAGCATCAGTAAGAAAACACAGAAAAACCCACTGACGAGAAATCCGATCACTACATGCCGGTGGGGAGAAAGGCAAACACACATTCACCAAAGACACACACTCAGGAGAGACGGAGTGATAAAAGTGGATAGATGGAGAAAGAAGGAAACCGAGGGAGATGAGGGAAAGTGAAAACACGGGTCGAGGGAGAAATGAAAAGAGAGGAGGGAGTGTTTAAATGACAAGTTATTAAAATGACAGCAATCCCAGGCCTAATCCCCCTGAATCTACTCTCTGCTTTCTGATACAAAGCACACTGCAGGGGAGTCGAGTGAAGCATTCCACTTTCAACACAAAAGGAATACATGAGAGCATCTCTCCATCATACACATGCTTAATGAATGAAAGTGTTGTATAAGAGGAAGAGTAAATACTTTCAGTCTTTCGTTAAGCATCTCAGCAGAGAGATGACACTCGACTGCTTGCTGTAATTGCATGTGCGTGAGAGTATCGGCACCTCACCGAGCGGTTTGATTGAAGGCTGATCGGATGTTTACTCCCACAGTGTGCAATCTCTTTCTTATTGCCCACATTGTGATCACGCCTCAGTTTCTCTCACATCTCTACTTTGCCTCTATCTCAGTCCATTGTTCCTTCACTGTTCACCACTTTAGAATCATGACGTACTTAACCTTAACGAACCAATTTGGTGTGGTTCAAACCAGCTCTGCTGTGTTTACCTATTTGGTTGGGCTTGGTTTGGTTAAGCTCTGGTATGGACTGAACCACTGGACCGAAACCTTTTAGTGAACTCAGCTGCGGGTTGTTTGCTGTGTGAAACCAAAGCAGACTGAGCACAGGATCACATCATTGAGTGAGTGCTGAGATTTCTTCTTGGACCAGGCCCTATGGTCCGTTTCACAAAGCAGGTTTAGTGAAAACCTTGAGTTAGTTAACCCTGAGATGAGGGAAACTCTGGTTTTTCGGTTTCACAAAGCCAGTTCAGCATAAATCTGAGTCAGTTACCCGGGTAACATACTCCGTGAAACTAACCTGCTCGCTAGCAGGTTTGCTTCAACAAACCCTGAGTTTCTCCCTACATGTCTCCGCCTTTTTCCGGAATCTGAACCAACTCTGCGTTGTGCCGTCCTTTCATCGTCAACCTAATCGATATGGAAATAAAAGTGATTCTAGCAGCTTTGCATCGGGAGAGGATTTGATTACCTTTCCTTTCAATCACATTAGATATTATCTAAACAATATTCTCCGACATTTTCAACATTTCATATTGCAGACATAATCCGCAACCAGATTCTTTGCAGAGCTAGCGTTTTTGCAAACGGGAGATTTATGAAATGTTTAAGTACATTTCTGTGTTGAAATACCTGCTTATATTTACTGTTTAATATGTGAAATATGATTAAAATCATATGCCTTAGTCAACGTATTTGCGCAATATTCTTATGCTTAATTTTCAACTGACTCCACTTTCTTTCTGTGCCTGGGGGGATTACACCCAATGAAAATGATAATTCATTCATTGAGCTATTTTGTGAACTACGGGAATTGAACCGCTGTTGCCTCTACCATGGGTAGCATTGCTAACCGTTACACCACAGTGTCGCTCTGTAAACCTGAAAATGAACACATATTACCTTTAGATCAATTGACTGTTTCATTCAGTTATACACATTAGATCGGGCAGTAAATGTCTGCCACGCCAACTATCTCTACTTTGCTGCAGTTACGGTGCTCCGCTTTCTCAGGATGAGCTCGTTTTCTACATAAACACTCAGTAATATCTAATGACGCTCTCCCCGTTGCCATGGTGAATCATAGTATCGGAGCTCCATTGATGATGGCTTTGTAGAGTCGGCAGGCACGCGCGTAACTCAGAGTTTACATACTCAGAGTTGAGTGAACTAATTCAAAACCACTGTTCTGAAACCGAAAACTCAGAGTTGCCCATCTCAGAGTTGGTCAACTCAGAGTTCAGGGTTAGGTTCAGAGTTTGTTGAACCTGCTTTGTGAAACGGGCCCCTGGCGGCAACCTCAGGTTCTGAAAAGTGAAGCCAAGCTGAAGTGCCTTAAAGTTGCATATTCTCTGCTGGCCATCAGGGAGCTACGCCTCTGGTTGTAAAAAGAAGTCGGATTGCATTGAAGTCTATGAGAAGGTTCAATTTTCAATTCAATTTTATTTATAGTGTCAAATAACAACAGAAGTAATCTCAGGACACTTAACACATTGAGCAGGACTAGAATACGCTCAAAATTTCAAGAGTCAACACAATTTAAAAATCCCAACATCACCCAGGGGCAAGCGTTACAGCGACAGTGGTGAGAAAAAACTGCCTTAATAGGCTTTTAGGCAGAAATCTCATGCAGCCCAGGCCTTGGGTTCCAACTGCATTTGGTGTTGGTAGTATAGTAGTACTACTTCTACTTCTACTCCTACTTCTCACACGGATCCAGATCCAGTAAGGTTGCTGTGAAGGTTACTTCCTTCACTGGTCAACATTCCCAGATGGCGACCGCCAAAATGCTGAACTCGAGGCTACAAAACCGTAGTCTACAAACCAACGGGTGACCTAGCGATGACTGAAGAGGTTTGGAGGAAGAGCTTGGTTGCCTCAACTTGCCCAGAGCTCAAGCGTAGCTGTGGCCCATCAGAATACTCTCATAATTAACTTACATTTTTGTATTGAATAAAAGGTTTTGATGGATAATGTTCTGCTGATAGAGGCACTAGATCAGACGGATTGTGTTGGTGGAAGCTTTTCAGGTCACGGAACTGGAATACCAAATGAGTTAGAGCCACGTGGCAATGGTTGCACTTTTGATTCCAGGGCTGCTTCACAATAAACAAATGCCATGTTATGTTTTTGATGCACAAGGGGCCATACCTATTCTGTTAAATGACTCACGGGAATATTGGACCAGAGGAGAGAATGAGTGAATGAGACTGAGTGACGGGATGTGTGAATAATGTGTGGGGAAGATGTTACATGTGTGTGTGTGTGTGTGTGTGTGTGTGTGTGTGTGTATGTGTGCTGTCTTCCCCTTGCCCACATGCTGGAGTTTCAAGTAAAGGAAAGCAATTTCCATCCTCAGCATCACAGTCAGTGACTGCGTATGTGACGATGTCGTGGCCTGACTTAGCCTCTCTTCAGTCTCTGAGCTGCGACCGTTGCAGCCTCCGGCAACGCTCGCTGGCCCGCTGCCCGGTATGGAAATACCCCTCAGCCTTAATGGACATTTCATTTAATAATCAGTGATTGATCCCTGCAAGTAATGATGTATAAGCAGGAGGATGCAGGGGATGAAGAATATTCTCAGTCAATAATTGGAAAAGGTAGAGAGCTCTGCAGAAAGGCAGGAGACAGAGTTGCCAATAGCAGCTTGTCTCCTTAACTCTCCACTCGTCAATATGACATCTCTTTATTTGCCAGTGGCAATTAGCACCATGGAGTCATGGTGTGGATTTAGAGTCCCATCAACCTCCCGGAGCTATTTCGACACACTTGACCTTTACAACACAAAGCTAATTTTAGAGAGGAGACTTCAGTTGAAGACAAAGCTACGTAAGACTAATGTGCGTTCATGCCACAGAGCCCTGGCTTCACCACAGATTCTCTCTTTAAGACACAATAAAGTGAGTTCTGATACGATGATCTTAAACTGATCTTGTGAAGTTTTATGCTGTTGTCGCAAAGTTTAGCTCTCCTGTACTTTTTCTTTATGCAAGAGCCAGAACCAGGCCTGGGTCCGCTGCCAGTCACCTTCACCATCTTGTCCGAGGCGCTTATCATCGAGCAGCTCTCAATTCAATCCATTGATTTTGAGTCTCTCCCGTTTCTGGTGAAAGAGAGAGACTTGTGTTCATATATCCTGACAGAATAACCTTGGATCACTTGGTTGCACCTTTGACTTTTTTTTTTCTTTTTTTTCTTTTTTTTCTGGATTAATGGTCCAAATTCCACTGGGAAGTTGATTCCCCTAAAAAATATCCACTTAATAGAGTTTTCCCATGTGAGTCTATAGAGTGGCGAAGTCCCGCCCCTTCCGCTAGACTCCCATGGGACCTATGAGATCGTAAAAAATCACGTGACATCATTTCCAATTTGGTCACGATGTCATTATTGCTTCAAAGTTGCTCCTAGTGGCTTGTTGGTGAATCAACCCAAATGTGTGTCCCACTTGCTAGCTATAGTCCCCCCAGCCATCACAATTTACATTTCAAATGTATTTTATGTAATATCCCTTAACTGTGTTGAGATACAGTCTGGATTGTGTCAGTAAACTTTGAATGGTCTAAATGGTTAAATACTTCAACAGCATGCCTTTCTGTAGACCTATCTAGTGGCTAATGAGCTCCTCACCATCACAGCTGTCATGGATGTTTTCACCTCCTTAGGTCCATAGCAGATAAGACCCCTAGAGAGCTTCTCCAACACACACACACACACACACATACACACACCATCAAATGTTTAAAAGTCAAACATGATTGTGACATTTAGTGACATTTAATATTCATGAACATGTCCTGTTTCTATTGGTGACTGAGTTACACTGAATGAGATTTACACACAGGCCATCAGAGAGTGACGCATATTGGTGCATCTGCTCAACACTAAATGCAACAGAATACATCAATGCGTTTGTGTTGCAAAAGTGTGCGTGTTTTCAATGGTGTCGTCTATAAAATGACATACAACTAACTGCACTTTTACGTTCCTGGGTAAACGTCTTCTGGTTAAAGTCCTGTGTTTTTCCAGTATTCCAGACCTCCACCTGAAACACATGTGATGTGTCAAGAGCAAGAGGTAGTGTGCGTCAATGTCAGTGGGGGTCCGGGGCCTCAGCTGAATCCACACGAAAATATGCTCCCATTAAGATTTACTTCACAATGCTGTTTTGTCGTGGGTACGTCATTTTGAGGAGACCAGGATGGTGAGTGTCAGTTTGTCACCATTTGTCCAGAATAAACAATACGATATAGGACTGTATCACATAACATATTTGGAGAAACATGAGACTGCCTCAATGAAAACAATTTCACATTAAACATCTGCAATGTTGTTTATGGTGTCCAAATATTCAAATGTATTCATGAATTCGTGAAGTGAGTTTAAAGACTTCTCTTAAGATAGGCCCACTTAAAATCAGAGCAGGTTGATCTGCCCCCTTTGAATGCTTGACTTTATGCTTCTGTGATATAGAAACCGACAAGAAAGGAAAGAAAGAGAATGATGACAGCATGAAATGAGCCTGGATTCATTCCCATGTAGCATGGACGTGTCTTTACCGTTAATTGGTTTTGTCACCATGGCGCCCAGAGCATCCTTTTTTAGGATCTCCTCTGTCATGTGCATGCAGCTGGGGAAAAGCAGTTTGGAAGATGCTGATTTTTCAATCAAATGTGGTTTCTGGCTGTCGTGGTCACAAAGCAGACCGAGGTACATGCAACGTCTGTGTATTAAATCTCATCCCAGTTTGCTGCAGAACTTCTATTCAAAGAAACACAACTTGGAAATAAATGTTTAAAGGAAAGAAAAGCTGGCTTTTCAAGCATAGAATAGACAGAGTAATTTGGAAGAGGTCAGGGCTGAATGGAAAAACACATCCTTTTTGTTTATTCTTTTGTGAAAATGAATAACATGGAGGTTAATCAGATCACTTCACCAACCAAAATAGAGAACGATTAGAGTTCATAGGCTTTTAAAGTCTTCTGCTGAAAATATTTTTGTTTTACTAAAAACTTCTAACTTCTTATTTATAAAATTATGAATCAACCAGTGCTTATTCATTTAATGACGCAAAATCCTTGAGCCAAGCATTTCCTCCTGCTGCATGCTCCTTTTAGTCTTAGAGAGGGCAAACATCAATGATGTGTTCCATGGTTGTGGTCTTGGACTGCTCCATCTATGGAGGCTGGCCAGGCAGATTGGGTAGGACAGGGAACCGGGGATCCACAAGCTGGGCATCTGTATGGAGTGTTTGGGGTTACCTGGACCAGACAGAGGCTGACGTAACATCAACGCATGTCCAATGAAGGGAGAGAGTGTGGGACAGTGAGTAAGAAGTCAGCAGCAACATTACAGCATGAATGCAGCAGTGCATTGTGGGTAGAGTTTATTTGTTAGTGAATAAATGGTACAACTCCTCAAGATCCATGAAGAGACACAAGCTAAGTCCCCGTGTCTTGTTGTCAGCCAGCTGATGACTAAAGAGAAGAAGCACAGCCCTGAAGTTAGCAACATCTCTGGCTGCTCCAGCTCAGGAACACTTATGGTGGGCTGACATTTAAGGTGGACTGGCACGATGTGACAAGCTGCTCCTATGAGTCTTACTTATGTTTTTCAACTGATAGTATGGTAACACAGTTAATTATCAACATCTTCACTGGAAACTCTGCTGTTTGTATCAGGAAAACACAGGGTGAAATGTTAAAATATCAGCAAAAGTGTCATGTTGTATTTTTAATTTGTTGCAGTCAGAAAGTGAGGATTACCTGATGAAAGGAAAACATCTTTCCAAATTCATTGTTAGAACTGTAATGGTATTATTGAGTTCTCATATTGGTACTTGGTATCAGCAAATACTGATATGTGAGTCTGTACTTAGGATCGGTGCACCCCTAGCTGCCAGGCAGATTGGATAACTTTAGTGTTGGGTAAATTGTTTGTATAGAGGTTAAACAGGGTCGGGAACTGATCCTTTTCTCTGGTTGGTTAGTTTTGATTGTAATCAAATTATGATCTAAAGAATAGAATACATTTAAAAGATGATGATGTCAACGAATGTGTAAAGAAACAAATATAGAAATCGACCAAGATGTAAGGTTATGTTTTCATTCAGTGTGTCGCTGTGACGCTCCACTCAATGTGACCAAAATAGTGCCGATGTGTTGCTGGCCAGTGTGATGGCCTCCTCTGCTGACAGGAGCGCTGTTAAGAGCTGGAGATGGAGGGAGCGCTCAACACTGGCATTTGGTATTATAGGACACTTTGATTTGCTTTGAAACTGCGATAATCCTTGAGATTTTCACTTCACTTCCTTGAGATTCCAGTCAAGGCACTAAAATGTCAGCCTCGCGAGTACAGTCAAGTGTTAGACCCGGATATGGACATGCCTTTTGTAGTGCAAAGCACGCAGTAGCAACATAATACATTATCCGAAGATAAACTGAAGCATTTTCTTGCCCGCATGATTGAAAATATAGAAGGGGAGCTGTAATATAAATGTTGTTGGAGCTTCAAATCGCATAAATTCAAGGATTGAGCCGTTCCTCATGTGGCGTTACACAAACATATTTTCTGCTGAGTCTTGCCACAAAGCCTCAAGTCAAAATCCATATTCCTTTCTCGTGTAAGTAGGGTCACAAACTCGGGTTTAAAACCTCTGCAGTTGCTGTCATGCCATATTTCACAGAGCAGTGGCTGAACACAGAGCAGGGTTGACAAGTCTCACTGCGTGAAGAGAGCAGGCTCGGTTCAAAAACAGCTTGACTCCCTGATAAATGGACTGGCCACTGGCCTATTAGCTAACAGCGTCGCTCAAAATGAGTCAGTTAAGAAAAAGAAAAGAGAAAACCCACACTTGTCTCTTTGGATGTGAGACATGCAGTCCTGACACATCCTGAGATATATCTGGAGAGACTGGTCAGTGACTACTGAACCACTTTGGCTGAGGTTCAATCCTCAACCATGTCAGCCAGAGAGCTGAGTAATCAGCCACATAATGGATAATGTCAGCACTGTGGTTATTACTCTGCTGGTTACATAGTTCATCAAACAGACTGCAACTCTGGAGAAATAGTTAGAAATCATAATTTGGAGAGGTATTTTCATAACTTGGTAAAGCTTGTTCTTAAAAGGTAAAAATCGACGAGTGACTTCACAAAAGCATTGTGCAGCTTTTTGAGGCTGAACCTGCACAAATGAGACAACCCCCCCCCCCCCCAACTGTGCTGCCAAACTAATTGCTTTACAGTGCTCCTGTGCTATCTGCATGCATTTGCATGCTGTTTGTACTATGCAGACATGTGGGGCAATATTGGCCCCTTTCAAAGCAAACGGGCCTCATTGCACAGTCTAGATCGATGCACGTCTAGATACAGCATAAAGATTAGAATCTCCAGAGATTTAGTAGTGAGCATAGACTATTTCAGCAGTGGCCATTGTCATGGTGACATCACCCGTTGGTTTGCGGACTGCTGTTCTCAAGTTCAGGATTTTGGTCGTCACCATCTTGTAATTTTTGCAACCAGTAAAGGAAGTGACTTATTTGGACTGTGGAGAAGGGACGGGTGGATCTGATACAAGTGGCAACCCAAGTCTGACTCCATCTAGCTTCTGGTGTTTTGCTTCTGCACCTCCTCAGTCAGGACCTGGAACTTGCATTTTTCTTTTTTCTCTCTGCAAATGTTTTGTCTGTATTCTTGGGGCAAAGTCATGTTTAGACTTTATACCACATGGATATTCAAACGCATAACCAAAATAAATGTCCCTGTTCTTACATTTTGTCCAATATGACAGTCCACTGGTAATCCCTGTAGCCATTGTAGCAAATTGCAACTGTTGCAGAGCAATTAGACAGCACTGTTTACCTCATTAATTTTATTTTTTACAAATCACAAACTCACATACACAAACTGTCACAGCTTCACCCTGACAGCTGTTTGATTTCCACATATGTGGCTCCACTGCTCAGATTCACAGAAACACTTCTACTTTACTTTGAGTTTTGCGCAGGACATGAATAGTTTGCTGCTGGACAAGGTGTCCTCTGTTTGTTTGACCCGTCCACCTCTTTGTGGACTATCTGGCTCCTGATACTGTGGCTCTGCCCATTATGCAGTAGGTCGGTGCCTCCTTGGCAGTGACTTGGCAGAGACGTCTGCAAAAGATGCACCAGACTTTGCTTGCTTATAGCTCCGCCTCGCTGCTTGAGATGTGTCTTTGGAATTGAGAGGTTCTTCATGATGGAGCATTGAGCTTGAAATCTGGGTGTCCAGCCAAAGGAGACAAGGAGGCACAGAATCTGGAATTTAGAAAGGCCCCTTGTCTTGAACACAAACTCTTTATCCCTATAATGCAGCATGCTGTCTTAGTTGATCATTGTCTCTCAATGGCGTTCATTTTTATTCCTTTCTTGCTCATTTGCACACTATTCACACATCTTCAGCCTTCCCAGGCCTTTCGCCACTTTGAATTGACTCATTGATATTGACAGTGTGTATGTTTTTCTCTCCGTCAAAAAGCACTGGAAAGAGAGGTGGAGGAATATCCAAATGAGATTATGAGCAGAAGGAGGACGTGAATAGGAGTAGTGTGAGTAGATGACACGAGAGACAGCAGGAAGAGAACAAGAAATATAGCGTAGGTACAAGACAAGGCTAGAGAAACTTAAGGGTCGGGGCGGAAGCCTTGAGGACTCAAATGCATCATGTCTCAGGAAGGCTTGCCCTGTCACGGTTTGTGTTTGCACAAGGAAATACAAGGGTACTTATGTAAAAGTATGAGTTATTGATTTCTTTCAAACTTGGCATTCATCTGTTCACTGAAGCAGGTGTTCTCTTTGCAAGGAGCCTTCAGGGGTTGTTTGTAGCTTTCAACTTGGCTGGTGTTTCTTCCTGTTTGTTTAAGTATTTGTCTGTTTTAAACTGTGGTTTAAGGTGACCATGACTGTTTAGAAAGGCGCCCTTAAATATATGTATTATTATAATTATCAAAAGCGTTTTCATGTTTGATGCTTCAGTGCCGGCAACAGTCGTGGCCAGAGCCATTATGATTTCAGGTCCATCTGTTCGTAAATGTGTATATCCATCCATCTAATCCATTCTTGGGAAGGCCTGGAGGGAATTTCTTTTACTTTTTGCACAAATGTCCACCTGAACTCAAGGATAAACACATTTTTGTCTATGACTTAAATATGAATATGCTGGGGCACCAGATAGCTGAGTGGTAGAGTTGGTGCCCCGTGCACCAAGACTAGGAGGTGTAATGAGGCTCCTCACTGCATTGGCCCTGGGTTCAGATCTGACTGGAGACCCTTTCTGCATGTCGCCCCCCCCCCCCCCCTCACTCTAATGCAATCCTATCTTAATAAAGGCCCAAACAATTACAGAAATAAGTATTAAATTATGAAAGATGCACACAAATGGACAACATTATGACATTTTGGATATACATGAATCCAAACTGGAACAATATTGTTTAGTGAGATTCGTTCAAAGACAATTTTCTGCAGATCAATTCTCAAAACAGATCAAAACTCCTAATTATGTATGGTCTTTGGCTTTGACATGGGCCAACCTGCAGCAGCAGAGAGCACAGAGTACAATGCTGCCTATCACACTGAGCCAACCGGACACTTTCAACTTACCAGTGGCCCCTCCCAATCTGGACTGATGCTCGTTTTTCGTTGAAATCTCATTGGCTAAGTCATTTCCATTATGAACATGACAAACTGTGACTAGTGTGAAAACCTTAACTAGAGGGGGGGGGGATTTTTCTTCTGGCCATCAGGGGACGACTCCTCTGGTCTGACTATAACACTTGGCTGTAAAGTTGACCTTGAATTATGAAGCTAACTTTGTTAACAGCTTCACACCACAATCCAGATGGATCCAGATCCAGTAAGGTTGCTGCTCTGCCGCTTTTGTTCATCAGATCCATCTGTCGCTCCTCCACAGTCCAAATATGGTCACTTATTAAATGATTAAATCTAAGATGGCAACGGCAGAATGAATTGTCAATAGCCTCACCAGATTCTCTTTATATTTAGTGGAGACACTACAAGCAATAACATTTTCTTTTTCACTGATCAATTTAGATATTTGGGGTTATTTGCTTCCATAATGTCTTTCGTTCAAACTAGTGGATAGAAAACAGCTAAACATGCATATTAAGGTGTATATTTTAATACTTTGTCCATTTGCTTCTGTAAATTTCTTCTTATTTCACCAAAAGTTAGCATTAGATAATGCCTCATATTTAAAGATAGCATTTAAGAAAACTTATTATGGGGTGATATGTAGATTTATCCAATATCCCCTCCATAAAAACCTTTGACTCTAATCTATCAACAAAATTAAACCTAGCTTAGTCCAGTGTTAAGAATTCTGTCTCTATAATGCATCTAATAACTATAATAACACAGGCATTGTAAGGCATTATAAGTATGATTATAATGCATTATAGACAATACATTGTGTGCCACCGAAAGTGTTTGTCAGTCTAGTTTGTCATAATTACTAATTAGTTTACCATATCTGGTCATATCTGATACCACACAATGTGTTGAACTGGGTTTATGTGCTTCCAGATGAAGCAAGTATTTCAGAAGAGAAAATAGGGAAATATAGGAGATTGTTATATGATCAAGGTAGTCTGGGTCATCGTATATTCATCAGAGAATATAGGAGAATATAGGAGATTGTTATATGATCAAGGTAGTCTGGGTCATCGTATATTCATCAGAGATTTTCCATGTGCGTCATACAATGTCTGGAGAAGCTTGTTTGTCCGTGTTTGTTTCTCGCCCACATGTTACTGCACATCAACGCAGACGTAGATCAGCGTTTAGTAGTGGTCTCCTGGTGCATCTTCTGTTTGTGTGGCTCAAGGCTCAATGACAGCCGTGGCCACAAGCATTCAATTTTTTTTTTTTGATCTCTGAGCGTCTGCCTGCCCGGACCGTCTCAAGAACGCCTGGAGGGAATTCTCTTAAAATTTGGCACATCATTCACTTGGATGGGTTTTGGTAATCGAAGGTCACTGTGACCTCACAATACAAGTTTTTGGCCATAACTCAAGAATTCATAGTTTTACCTGATGTTAACTTTCATGAACACAGAATCCGATGCTCACTCTCATTTAGAAAACACCTTTTCTTCTCGCGTTTAGGTCTGTCCCACTGATGGGGTGAACTGAATCATTCTCAATCCAATCTGTGAGTCTTCTGCCTAATCTTTCTAGATCATGCTACGGGCAAAGAGCCTCATGATGATCTGGAATTCTAATCCATCAGTTTCTCCCCCGCACGCACTCCTTTAGTATTGCATAATCTTATGATTTATGTTGGGACACATTTATTTCCATTCACGTGACATATTTAAGTAATTTCCCAGACACCTCATAAACACTTTGTTCCTCATTCTGGATAAATGGCAGCATTATTCGGCCCTCTCATGCATATCTAGTTAGATGGTTTCACAACAGCCCGTCTGAACAACATTTTGGTAGCAATCATTTTAATACAGCAACACTACTTCGGGAAAGATGTGGTGAATGCAAGCAAACAATGCTTCTTTACATGTGTCAGCCTTAGACCACTTGGTCAAGGTTAGGGGGAGATTCTGACCATGGTTAAAAGAAACGCTTCATAGATGGTAGGGATGCTTATAGCAGCCTTCTGTGTCAAAGTAAATCACTTTGTATGCCCGACTATCCACCCACACCTCCTCCCTGAGGCGTTTTCTGATGTCGGAAATGTAACTTTTCAAAGCGGACAATCCACCAAACACTTCAGGTATACAGAGGTGAAAAAAGCAAGCAGGATTTGCACTTTCCTCCCAATCGCTCTTTTTTCCATTCTGCTCACAACTTCTTCTGCCAATTCTGATGTGTCAACATGAATACAACACCATGAATGCCTTCAAGGAGACACAATGTTGCCATTCTAAGTAGCCAGCCATTTCTTCCTACACAAACCTGTTGATTTCACATCACATTACTTCTGCCTTTCCTACTGAGCAATAAGTCCCGAACAAGAACTCTATTTACTCTATAAAGTAAAACCAATGCTGTCACTTTGTTGCTTGCGAGTACAGTCACGCTGTTTCACAAACCTTGACACAAATCGGACACAGTGTTTCTCCCCCAAGCAATAATGAAATGCTAACTTTCATAGTGGCTGGTACACCTTTTTATTATGGCTAAGGTTGGTAATCTTGAAATGGGAGTAGCTAGCAGACAAGTGGACAGTAGGGACACAACGTCCCTTCAGGCCTCCCTGCAAAGCCACTCCCCCAAAATAATCATCATGAATGTGGAACAATAAACATGACTGTAGTTGGTCCTCATAGCTGTCAAGCTAGCAGCTTGTGGAAGAAACCAGTGGAGAGATATAAGTGTACCGAAACAGGGAGACAGGCAGGTAGGGAGACAGGCAGGTAGGTAGACAGGTATCTACCTAGATATATAGACATGCAGGAAGTTAGACAAGCAGAAAGTTAGGCAGGCAGGTAGGTAGACAGGCAGGCAGGTAGGTAGGTAGGTAGACAGGCAGGTAGGTAGCCAGGCAGGCAGGCACAGAGACAGGCAGGTAGCCAGGCAGGTAGGGAGACAGGCAGGTAGCCAGGCAGGTAGGTAGGTAGGCAGACAGGTACATAGACAGGCAGGTAGGTAGGTAGGTAGACAGGCAGGTAGGTAGCCAGGCAGGTAGGGA
This sequence comes from Chelidonichthys spinosus, assembly GCA_029853015.1. Classification (NCBI taxonomy): domain Eukaryota; kingdom Metazoa; phylum Chordata; class Actinopteri; order Perciformes; family Triglidae; genus Chelidonichthys; species Chelidonichthys spinosus. Next base: position 1,434,860 of record CM056826.1, read on the forward strand.
GACAGGCAGGTAGCCAGGCAGGTAGGGAGGCAGGCAGGTAGCCAGGCAGGTAGGGAGGCAGGCAGGTAGCCAGGCAGGTAGGTAGGCAGACAGGTACAGACAGGCAGGTAGGTAGGTAGACACGCAGGTAGGTAGACAGGCAGGCAGGTAGGTAGACAGGCAGGTAGGTAGGTAGACAGGCAGGTAGGTAGCCAGGCAGGCAGGTACAGAGACAGGCAGGTAGCCAGGCAGGTAGAGAGACAGGCAGGTAGGTAGGTAGGCAGACAGGTACATAGACAGGCAGGTAGGTAGGTAAACACGCAGGTAGGTAGGCAGGCAGGCTGGTACCTAGGTAGAGAGACAGACAGATAGGGATACAGGCAGGTAGGTAGACAGGCAAGTAGGTAGCCAGGCAGGCAGGTACAGAGATAGGCAGGTAGCCAGGCAGGTAGGGAGACAGGCGGGTAGCCAGGCAGGTAGGTAGGTAGGCAGACAGGTACATAGACAGGCAGGTAGGTAGGTAGACATGCAGGTAGGTAGGTAGGCAGACAGGTACATAGACAGGCAGGTAGGTAGGTAGACATGCAGGTAGGTAGGTAGCTGGTAGGTAGGCAGGCAGGCTGGTACCAAGGTAGTCAGACAGACAGATAGGGAGACAGGCAGGCAGGTAGGTAGAGACACAGGTAGGGAGACAGGCAGGCAGGTAATTAGACAGCCAGACAGAGAGGTAGGTAGACACACAGGTAGGTAGAAAGGCAGTCTCCGTTTTAATAATGAACATTAAGGTAACGGGAAGAGTTAATTCTATGTAGGCCAGACGTCTCATCGTGGTTCTGACGTCATGGCGTTGGTGGATGGTATTTCTATCAAGCAGTCAGATGGATTTCAGCCCCCCATGACAACTGTTGGTTTACACTCCTATTGCATAGATGCCCCCGCATTTTCTCATTGTCAGAGAGTAAAAGTCTCCAGTGAGTCCTGATGGGTGAGAGTAGGAGGTAAATTATGAGAATAGACACACTTCCATAAAGCACAGTCCACGTCCTTACTCACTGCACACAGTCCCGGTTAATGCCTCTCATCAGAGGTTTTGCTGAAGTGCATTAGACTTCCAGTTTTACCCCAGGGAATGGATTCTGTATTTATAGTTTACAGCCTGTAGGGATTTTATCCAAGGTCAGTAGTAGATTACCTATTTGGCTCATTGAGCCGTGCGCTCTGTTAGATCCCCCCTTTTTAATGTGTTTGGGTGATTGATTAAGCCGCTGTGTTTCTATGCCGGTGCGGACCTTGACTGATGCATACAGAGAGCAATATGTATGTATGGTTAGCTCTTGTGCTGAATGTGCGATCGATGCATAGACTCCCTTTGCAATAATTACCTCATCCAGGAGAGGGGGAATGCCTGAGGGTTCATTGTGTGTGTGTGTGTGTGTGTGTGTGTGTGTGTGTGTGTGTGTGTGTGTGTGAGTGCGTGTGTGTGTGTTATACTTACTCGCTTCCCGGCTGACTTTTTGAGTCAAGGATTGTTGCAGAGTGTCAAAGAGCATGAAGCTCCTCTTCATCAGTCACCAATCAATGCTGATGGTGGGAATAGGATCTATGGGGCTAGCAGAGAGAGATGGACGGAAAGAAAACAGGCCTCTGTGAAAGCCAAAAACAAGCACAGTGAGTATGGATTATAGACTGAGCACCAGTAGGACACATCCAGGAGAATACCACGTCTTTACATGTGCTGTTTCTGATTATTCAAGACTCCAAAAGAGAAATTCAGTTAAATACAATTGACCCTTGACTTTGTCTTGTTGTTACTCTTATACTCTTATAAACTCTTTGTCATGCCCCTCTGCAACGCTGTGTAAGGCCACCGGGAGCCCAGTGCGTCAAACTGTGATGCCCCATGTGGAGTTGTGAATTCAAACACTTGCTTAGGTTTCACATAGTCTGTGAAGAAGAGGTGGACATGGCTGTGGTGACGTGTTCATGGTGACGTGGTCATGGTGACATAGTTTTCCTGTCTAATGAGAGAATATTACTGATATTTCAAACATGCTTATTTTCTGTTTTCTTTCCAAACAAAAAACCTGTTTTACAACCTAAATTAGATGTTGTGAGTACAGTGTTATAATTACTAATAGGAATATGGCCAAAAAACGAAAATTCCCTGCTCACCTTTATTAGTTGTGCTTCTAAAGGCTCAGCCCGGTGCGCATGTTCTACCAGAAAATCTACTTTTATGGGTCCTATAATGTTCAGTTTGCTACATTGTCACATGGGTGCTATTCAAATATATGTTTTACAAATGAGTAAGTGGGGGTCGTTAATGCATTATAATGAGATGTTTTTCTCCCCCCTCATGTTTGTGAATGGGAAGGACAAATTATTGATTAATTCAATATGGGATTTTGATTCCTCCTTCCATCCACAGATGCCAGAAACAGTTTGTAGCTCTCTTTGGTGTTGAAAAAATAGAGCTTGATGCCAAAAATCCATTAAGCAGATTTCCTTCCAAATCTGACCTCACACTTTCTTGGCAATAACCTGGATAAACATCTGAAACCATCAGCCACTTCAGTCACTTTACATCTGATGCCAGGGGTCATGTTTAAACAGACCCACCGGGGCTAACGTCTCTCCTTCCTGTACGATCCACTGATATCACTTGGCCAAAGTTCCCTTTGTTTCATAAAACACTGAGATGGAGATCAAGATGATAGCGATGGAAATGGAAAGAAGAAAGATATCAGTATATAAATAAAGATAAAAAAAAGAGAAGAGAAAGACATATCCAGAAGACAGCAGTATAACCAGGCAGCAACCTCTCCAGGCCACCAGGGGGCAACTGCAAAAATAAGTCTGATTGTATAAAAGTCTATGAGAAAATGGTCCTACTTCTCTCTTGATGTATTATCTCAGTAAACGTTGTAAACATGAGTTTATGGTCTCAATCTCTAGTTTCAAGTCTTCTTCAATCCAGCATGATGTTCATTTAGTACATTATGATCCATTTCAAGTCCAACAGACCAGAAAGCAGGGGATGATTTAGGGGTGGGGCTAACTGCTTATTGACAGGTCGTTAAATGGCAAATGGCCTCATTTATATACGTAGTTTACAGGTAAGTAGTTTACAGGAATGACTGAGGGCCTGTCCACACGAAAACGTTTTCAGTGCGTAAACGCAGAAGACTTGTGCGTTTCGCCCTGCCGTTCATACGTATCCCGCGTTTTCACGCGGATTTTCTTGAAACGACGCCAAGGCAAAACGGAGAAAAAAAGTTTGTTTTGCTTCGTGTGTACGGGGCCTGACATTCACTCACACATTCACACACCGACGGCAGAGTCAACCACGCAGGGCGACAGCCAGCTCGTCAGGAGCAATTAGGGTGAGGTGTCTTGCTGAGGGACACCAGGCACTCAGCCAGGAGGAGCCGGGGATCGAACTGGCAATATTGCGGTTGCCAGCCAAACGCTCTACCTCCTGAGCTAACCCCCCAGGTCGTTACCACGCTACAGTTAGCTACTAAGATGACTTTAACACTTAGCAGTAAAATGTATTGCATTATGAAGCTAACTTTGTTTGCAGCTTCACACCAGAATCCAGATGGATCCAGATCCATTAAGAGTGCTGCTTGGGGTGCCTCCCTGCTGCTTGCGTTCATCAGATCCACCTGTCACTCTCCCACAGTCCAAATATGGCCAAAACCCAAGATGGCGACAGCCAAGATGCCAAACTCAAGGCTTCAAAACCAGAATCCACAAACCAATAATGACTACGTCCACTTCCTGTAGAAAACACTGAGGGTCAGAAAGACATGAAACATTTCAGCTTGTTAATCAACACTCTGAGTTGATGCCAGCTGAGACCTCACCAGTGTCACACACACACACACACACACACACACACACACACACACACATGTTCACACAGGCAGGTAGGGAGTGCAGGTCAGAGTCAGAGCCGACTTGTCACTGGGCAGTTTTGAATTGACACCTGATTGCAGTGTGATGTCTCTCTCTCTATGTGTGTGTGTGTGTGTGTGTATTCATGAGTGTGTGTGTATGTCTGTCAGTGTGTGTGTGTGTGTGTGTGTGTGTGATTGGAGCTGTCATGCAGCTATAATATCTGCTCTGATCCCCACTAACCTTCAGTCAAACAACATGCCACTGTAATAGCAGCACATGTGCAGTCCAGCGAGCGCTCATGTCAATCACACTTTTTTTAACTTCTCTTTGTGTTATCTGTGTCTTTGTACAACATATATTTTATGAAAGCAGAACTTTGAAAATTGTGTTGAATAGACAGGACAGTTGTTGAGTGCTAACACATTGATTTAGCCCGTATAGATGTCAGCAATACTTAGAGATAAAGAAAAAGTAAAGGCGAGCTGAAGAGACATTCCCACAGTATGTATCGTGTGTACTGTGAGGTATTTCTGAGGGAAACAGGATAGGAGGCGGGACCTATCAGGGGTAATTTGATGTGATCATCAAAAATGATTAGGGCACAAAGTGAAGATCATATTGGATGAAAATGTTTGTAAAAGTTGATATAAGGGTGCACGGTATGACTGAGGTTGTGATCTCAAAGGGTTTAAAAGGCATTTTGTAAATTCAGCTCCATATTAAAGGAGCAATATACGACAATCAGAGAATCCGTGTAGCAGTGTAAAGTTAGAGTGGAGTAACGCTGACCGTAGCAGAAAATAAAGTTGCTCTCCCTCACATACCCAACGCTGGCCACTCTGCAGGTTCCAGCTGATAACCCTGTCCCTGCTGCTTGTATGTCCCTGATTCCTCCTCAGACCTACGCTTGCTGTAGTTTGTCGTGCAGCTGTTGCCGTTGGCCACTGGCTCAGGCATCGTCATGTTGAGGTCAAAATGCTCCTAATCTTGTATCATTAAATGCTGCTTTGTGGGTTAAAATGTGCACACATTTAAAATGTAATGCAATGATGTAGAGTTTAAAGTGGGGACAGTAGAATTTTCAACTCCAGGTGGGATCAAATAGAATATAGTCAGCTAAGTCGTCGGCTCACTGGTGCTCGTTTTAGAAAGGCCAGCGCAAGTTTCGATCATCAAACAGAAAATGAACCACAGAGGTTTGTTTTTGAGGATGATAACGGATTGTTTAGTATAAAGACAATAGAATAAGATCCTGTTCTCAGAGACAAGGCATGCTGCAAGGAGCTACACCAAAGTCACCCAGCATGTAGACAGTGCCAGTGTTTCAGCTACTGTCAGCTACAATGTACTATGAAGATCAAATTTATATATTCTATATAATATGTATGAAATGTATGATATGATATGATACCGCATCATTTTAAACAGGTTTACCCCAAAAGTAATTTCCATCAAAAATATGTTTTTTTGAAAGAATGTGTGGACTTAATGCCCAACACGCATACATGCATTGAAAAGGTTGCTGGCAAGAGGACCAACATACAGTATTTGAAGGGTGGTGTGTGTTTAAGTTTAAGTGACAGTTTAATGTAAAAGGCTGAAGTGAATCTCCCACAACCTCCACGTATTGCTTTGACAATGATCTCTCTATGCACGATGATTCATAAACAGGTAACACATTCCCCGACAGCGGGCGCTCGGCGTTTCCTCCATGTTTCACGCTTTGAAAGGAGCCATTTTTGTGTCTCAGTGCCTATTTGGCACACAGAAAGCACAAGTCAGCTCTCGCTTTATCAAATCGCTTGTCAAATTCACAAAAGAGAGCCGGGAGACTGCTGTAGGACAGAATGATATGCGGGAAGCCGCTCTTCCTCTTTAATGTCACGCGAGAGAAATGGTTGCCCTTAAAATAAACCACCACTCCGCTGAATGATGGAGGAATTATGACTCATCAATATGAGCTTGTGACTAAGAGCATCTTGAACCTTTTCGGGTGATTCATCTCCCGCTCTCGATCCCACAAACAGACATGTTCAAACCAACACAGTCATTTAAGGCTCTATTGAATGATTCTCCTTTCACACAGACACGGTCGTATTTAACCTCGTGAACAGAACGTGCCTTTCAACATCTGTCATGTTCACACTGACGACAACATGCATTTTATGAAGATCGGCATAATCTGCTGGTTCTATGGCGCTGTGGTCATTTCATCATCGTGTGTGTGTGTGTGTGTGTGTGTGTGTGAAGGCTTAAGCACTGCCAGTATGTTATTATATGTGTGTGTAATGCAACCTGCAACCTTCAAGACTGCATGCTGTCCGACCGGTTTCAGTGTGTGTCCTGTGTGATGGTGGGGGGGAGTTGTGTGTCTTGGTTACTTTTGTTTCAAATAGCATGTTTTCATGTATTTACAAGAAGCTCATAAAAATGACAATTTGTTGTTATTTTTTACAAAGAAGCAGATGACCACTTCCCCTGAGAAACTATTCCACCAGGTACTTCCACACTATCAGTTCCTTTTTCCTCGTCAAGAAAACCAACAGCTCATTTGCTATCTTGGGGAGAGGTAGATGAAAAGATGCCCCTTTAGGCCGAAATGTTGTGGTAGGAGTAAGTGCATCAAGTGATTTAGAGAAGAGAAAAAAGAAACACGGGACTTATATGATGGAGACCGTTGTCCATGTCTCAGGTGAGAAGTAAACAGGCCTGCGGACCGAACCACGTAGTTCTGTTGCCCAGACCCAAACAGTTGTTTCCTGTGAAATTCACGCATGTCTGCAATATGTTTTCATGCACTGTGGTTTTCTCCCAAAGACCAATGTGATGCTGCCAAGTACCTGGTTGAATAGTTTTAAGTAAATCAGTAAAGAAAGTCCAATTAACGTGCATTGGGGGAGTTTGTCACATGCTTCTATTGGGTTGCTCTGCTTCCTTTACAGCTTTTTTCTCTGCTACATTGATTATTTGCAAATGTTCAAACAATGTCTCTGATGTGTATCATTGATTGTACTCGAATGTTTCAAAGAGGTCTATGTCTTTTGATCCTAAGAGGGTTATCATAAGTTGAGTCCTCATTTTCAGCAGAGAACTAATATTTTTTGTCTCTTTTTTTTTTAAAGAAGTCCCTCTTTTCTTGGTCCTTAACTTTCTTAGTGAACTCCTACAGTCATGTGCTACTGTAAACATGTGAAGTGGACTTTCTGGTAGTGTTCACACAGTCTCTTTGTCAGTGTGAAGATTTTTCCAAAAAAAAGGGGCTAAAGAAACATGAATTATTGACATACTTTCTTATCTTTTGAGAGCATCTTTTGAAAGCTGTGTGTGTTCTTGATCACCATGTTTTCCTCCATCTTCTCCTTCTTGGTCCTATAGGTCCCCTTACAAAGAAACACACTGATGATTTAGGTGATAGTGACCGCACGGACGACGAAGGTATTTTTTCCCCTTGATGCCAAACTGATTTGCATGACAAGGGAAACCAAACTTACCCTTTCTCCTCCAATTTTTTCTTCTTTGATTTTCTTCCATTTCTTGTCCTTTTTTTGAAAGTGATGGACATTTTCTTTTTGCTCTTTACTCGTAAACTCTTTTTGGGCTGGATGTGTTTTGTCCTTTTCAGCTTGATGTCTAAAGTTTACATGTTTTCCACCATCCTTTGATATTAATACTGTAACATAGAATCTCTGCTTGGATTTGCTGTTTCCTTTACTTTCCTTTTCTATGTTGCATCCCACCAGCAGATCAAGTAAATATTAACCCTTCAGCCAGCTCTTAACACATTTTTGCATGTTTTTTTTTTCTTCCTTTCTTTTAATTTGTGTCGTATTAAAGTCAGATCATGTTCAAAAAACCAACTTCTGGCTAACTGGCTGGCACCCAGATTAACATGAAGACCTGTTAACATTTTGGGCGTCAATCCAACAACCTCAGTACAGGAGGAGTCTCAAACTGCACGGATATACTGTCCAGAATCAGTATACGCATCTCTCAGAGGTGTTGCTTGTCTCTCCTGGCATGGTTTCCTCTCCTATAGGGAAAAGTCTGAGCTGATTTACACACCAGTATGTGAAGCTAACTGTCTGGTCAAACGCCTGCAGAGGCTGTTACATTCAGAACCTACGTCCCAGGGTGCCAAATTACTTGTTTTGTAGCGACATGAAATGTGGATTGGCGAGCAGACATGACAGACTTGGCAATAATACAATTTGCCAGAATTCGGGAGGAGGCCGATTTCAAGTGACATTACTGTCATTATGCTTTCAAGTGATCATCTGGGCTCTCCATTGTAATGGTTTCTGGAGAACACACAATCAAAACAGCACATAAATATGCAGTTTGTATTGCCCGCTAATCGTGATGGCATGCTCTTGTGGCTTCTGCCAATCCCATGATTTTCAAATTTAGAGGACTGCGCTTACACAGCAGATTGCAATTAAAATGTTGCAGCCATCTCAGCGTAGACAGAGCTGCTACAGAGGTAGGAATGATCTCGTTCTTTGAACCGGACTTATGTGAGTAACAGACTGAAGCCAACACTTTATACATGTACAATTAAATACAATCATGAATACCAAATTAAATACAATCATACCAATCTTAAATACCCAAATTACATACAATCATAACAATATTAAATACCCAAATACAATCATCACAATATTAAATACCCAAATATAATCATCACAATATTAAATACCCAAATGGTATACAAGCATAACAATCTTAAATATCATAAGTAAAGTGCAAAGAACAGAAACAATTACAGCTTATAGATACAAATACAATACATATTCAAATGACTACCTATAGGAATTAAATGATAACATATTGCTGACATTGGAACTAAATTGCACACATCCTATATCACACACACAGAACAACACACTACTGTTGGACACAGTTGCATAACAGCATCTAGATCCTGACCTTTCTTGCCTTCCTGGATGCAAAGTCATCGACCACATCAAATCTGCCCAGCAACTGCTGATGGCTACTACTGATCCCAGAAAGAGCAGTAAGGTGTTCCTGTCACATGGAGACTAAACCAACTCACCTCAGAGGTGTGCACACTGATTGTATGAGTCTTAACCATTTCACACAACTCAGAGAAAAATGCAACCAAATGTCATTGAAATTATACATTCACATTATTATGAATGAATTAGTAGTGTGAACTGCAGTAGTACTGTACGAAGGTAGAGGTGTCACCTGCGGGCTCACAAACAGTTAGTGGTCCACTCCTACAAGGTTAACTGAGCCGCATGGTGACGGTCGTGCCAATGAGCGATAGAAAATCAATTGCGTAAATGTCAACATTCTGTGAGGAGTTTTTTTTTGCGAGTGCTCCGTGAATTGGGCTGCTGCCCCCGGCGCCTGCCCATGTCACCATCCACAGATCTGCCACTGGATGGAACTAAGTCAGATTATTGCATTTTATTCATTTGAATGTACACATTTTAGACATTTCAAATAAAAACGAATAACTAAGACAATGAACCGCTAACACATAGCAACTCTGAATGTACAAATTCACAAAAACTTCCAAATAACAGTGTACAGTACACAATAGAATGGCACATGATCATGCACACATGACCATAAACACTAAATCAAATTTAAAATGGCAAGGATACAAACAGCTGTTGCTTCAAAGGCACTTAGTCCCATGGGGGTATTGGCTGATGAAAAGGCATACTAAAGGGATCCAATGGATACCCGATCAAGAGGACCCTGACTTTGCGATTGCTCCTCCTGATATTTAAATTAAATGCTGTTTGAAAGCTAAGACTGTTATGCTGATCCATTGATCTCAATATTACAAAAACGATGATCCTCCGCTTGGTTGCCATAAACAAGCAGTCCTTTGAAAAATCATATTAGGAATAAAATGTCCTTGATAAAACCCTGAGATAGAGCAGAATCTCCTTAAGGCTGCTGGAGTGCAACTTTAATGGCAGGCATGAAGTCTTAATAAGGCACCTCTACTGTATAATGTGACAAAGTAAACAGCAATTGCATCCAAATAAGACTCAATACCTTTCAGATCCCTTTGATTTGTGCCATAGGGCTGTTTTTCTGAGAGCACACACACACACACACACACACACACACACACACACACACACACACACACACACAGAATTGAAGAGTCACAGATATATTCAATGAAATCCCAGCAAGCTGCAAGTATTATCTCAGAAATGGATGCGGGACAGACGACTAATCCAGTTTAATAAAGAGGAGAATCTGCTCCGGGACACACATACATACTCTCCTGGTCTACGCGGCCCATTATGATCAGCTTGGATCCCTCGCGGCGATCCTTGACACTCTTAACCCTTAGTCACCTCGTAGATGCAAAGTGATGAGGACATCCTCTCAGCCACCCGTCCCACTCAGCAAACCTTGGATTTTACTATTGCTTTATACTCAAAAAAGCAGGTGTTTGTAATCCTTTTGTGCTGGGAATAGAGATGTAAACAGAAAAGTCCCTGAGAGCTGAGGATTTGTTCAACGCTCTCCTTTTCACAGTGAATATGGCAGGAGTGGTTAAGAATGGGTATACAGAAGTGGAGATGTCGTGAACCGTGTTATCTACAAGGCTCATATAGGGCACCAGGATCCCTATATAAAGGATTATATGGCAATTCCTGTGAGATATTAATCTTCCTATACGCTATGGATTTATTACATGCAGGGTGGAGGGCATAAGGATATGGATTTTATGAGCATGAGGAAAATCCTAGAGCGAATGAAGGGATGATAAAGGAGAACGTGTTAGATTGTTGCCTCCAGCTCACCCAGAGGCTCCAATTGGTGACACTACAGGTGCAGCTCCCACTTTCACAGCTGCTCGGTATCACAAACAGCAGAGTAAATGTTTAGTAATACAAATGAAAATATGCCAATTCATATTTGATCAAAATCAGCAATAACATGGAAGGATTAAGCCCAGCTATAAAGTCAGAACATGACAAAACTCAGCCAACCCATGTGTAAGCGCAGAACAGTGAGACGCTTTGGTATCAGTGTCTAAAGGGGACTACAGTTTCTGAAATAGTTCCAGTATTAGAAATTGGCTGCAACATAATCACTCGAGGTAACTACTGTCAATGTACGCCACGAAAAGTGTTCAGCTCACATTGTTATTAGAAGTTCTGCCTACAGAGAAATAAAAGCTGTTTGTTTATGGCTTGAGTAGTCTGTTACCAAGTGCCACTCGAATGTGGCTCATTCTGTAGAAATCAGCTAAATATTCAGCATTGACACTGAAAATCTGTTCGACAACCCTGAGGGACGTTTCAGGAGCAAACTCCTCTTGCATTGCAGACATGGCGATTCATCAAGAAGTTGCCTTCTCTTCATGACGTCCGACAAGTCCTGAACCGAAACAATAAAACCTCCAAAACCACCCATGTCTGTTGCAAATTCATGCATTCAGGCAGTTGAAAATAGTTATTTTGCAGTTGAAAATCATGTATTTGACAGCTGACTCCATCGTCCATTCAGGTCCTCCCTTTGCAACTAAATCCTCAGGTACATTTAGCAGGAAATGTATTTTGTCCTGGATTACAGTCACAATTTTAAAAACAACACTACTTTGTCAGGTTGTTGTGGTTTGGCTTTTTTAAGTAAGTTATAGACATAAATTAGGATAGGTCAACTGTCAATTCTTTGAATTTGTGACGGACGGCCTCGGGTGGCGTGTTAGCAGCAGTGTCAGCAGAGCCCAGCTCGTATGGATCCACGCGTGATTCAGAAAACATGCATCTGAAAAGTTGTTTGCTTATCCTCTTGTTGTCTGAGTTTGATCTGGGACGTCATTACATGCACAAAGCTGCAATAGTGGTTATTTCAGCCATGACTGATGAAACCTTGCCGGTGTCTACGTGGAGGTAAGCCCCGCCTCCTCTCCGTCTAGCCTGGCAATGTGAATAAACACAATAGATGTTGCAAATAAATACAACTAATCCTGCGGTCAAACTCAAACTAGAAACACAAGGTGAAAATTAGCATTACTTTTTTTGTGAATGCACCTTAAAAGCACTACATCTATTATCTTTGACTTTTACTTCTTTTAAGGTCGACAACAATCATTTTAAGCGCTAGAAATATTTGAGCTTGAATCTGGTCTCACAAGTCCTTAATATGCCATCAAATCTGCATGCCATTACATGTTCCTTCTCAGTGGATATGTAGACCGGCTCCCAGTTACATCCGCAGAGCTGCACTGGTTACACAGGAACACTTGCGTGTTAGAGCCGGGGTTCACCACTGGGCCTCATCTTGTTTCCTGTTGCTTTTGCCCCGCGTCCCCATGGCTTTGCTCTCTGAAATAGGCTGAAACCGGGATAATAAAACACCTCTGCTCCTTGTGTCTGCCGCTGGTTTGATAAGTCCTCTACACCAGCAAGGGGAGACGATAACGGCCCGAGGGCATCTCTTAGGGTTTGCTCAGAGAAATCTCAAGCACCTGAATCTCTTTGATCATAGCCTCATCCTGGAGGATGCAGCCATCTACTCCATGTTGGCGTACTACCTGTCCTCTGACAAGCTCTCCCTCACCCACACACCCTGGAAAGAGTAAATGGTGGAATCATTACAAGATTGCATCTCATTTTAGCTCTTCCCACAGCACGCTTTCATCTCGCTGTGGAAAAAACCTAGAGGGCAGTTGGATACTCCTGTCTGAATCCAAAGCCCAAATATCATGTTATATTAAACACAATAATAAAGGATCAATAAAATGTTGGTATTAAAAACGATCCCATCAATGTCAACACTTCACAAAAACGTGGTGAAAAAACACGCAGTTTGCAATCAGCAGGGCGGATGGATTGATGAGTTGGAGAAATGGGAGGAACTGGATTTTGTATTTGTGTTGGCTCTGAGTCTCGCTGAGGCAGCCAATGAAGGTTTCCAGGAAATCATTCCCATACTACTTGCTTAAACTTAAAACCTCAAGATACAGTGTTTTCAATATACAGCGGGACCTGTTTCAGCCAATCCATTCAGGTAAATCCATCAAATGCTCACACATTGCCAAGACAATTTGATCCTAACCTCACCTCATTACCGCTGACCTTCAGCGCTGAACAGAACAGAGGCAGCCATGCTGGCTGTAGACCATTGCAGCAGAATTGAATATGTTTGTGGAACACTGGAGAGCATACACATATATATATATATGTATATGTATATGTATATATAAACACACACATTCAGGAAACAGTGAGATATCATACAGCTCTGATATGAGAAACCATCAATATCGTGTTTGCTTTAAATATAGAATTTCTATATGAAGACTTTGTTAGATCCCAGTAGCATCCTCTTCCTTCTCTTTATCTTGAACATTGTCCTCATCATAGTTGTCTTCAACATGATCGCTCTTTAATAAATGGCATCATCAGCAGCAGCAGCAGCGGCAGCATCAACATCATCATCCACCTGTCCTCTCGTCCAACTCGCCCCATGTTGTCTGATACCGATGACCCGTTAGTGTCTCTATGAGCTTCAGGGATGTGGCCCCGCCCCCGTCCCTAAACGAGACGCTTAGACCAACGGACGTGGGATAAAAAGGGCAAGAAAACGTGTTAAATGACGCAGCTTGGTCAGAGCTCCAAACTACTACTTTCCCCTCTAGCGTCACCTTTGCTCGTGGCGGTGACGGCGGTGACGGCGGTGACGGCGGTGACGGCGGTGACGGCGGTGACGGCGGTGACGGCGTGCCGATAGACGCTCGTTACATGCATGGTGTCATTACGGAAACACCTTCTGTCTTCACAGGAAGACCCAATTATTTAGGAAAAGTGTGGTTTTTGCAGCAAGCAAGTGACCAGCACGTTCACTATCGACACTAACGATTCAAGTAACGTCAGACAACCTTTTGAATTTGAGTTCATGTGGGACATAAACAGCGGTCTCCGGGTTGAAAGTCCTGTGTGTAATAGAACAATTAGCATTGGTGTCAAAAGCACACAAGCACAGACTGAGCTGCAATATTCGATGCCTTGCCGGTGAGCAGGGCTTGTATGCCACGCTCATTATTATCATTATCATCATCATCATCATGGCTGCCAGCATTCAGCAATGATATCAACATCAACATGATCTTCCTTGACATGCTGATGATTTGTGCTTTTTGTCCTCACTTCCACTCCTATTAGGTCCACACATCTGCACACACACACACACACACACACACACACAGGCACGTGCTCCTGCCATAATCCCCTGACCTTTTTTGTCAGGAGTTTCTGGACGCATTCCAGAGGAGAGTTATGATGTGCCGCTACATTGTGGCCATTGCCTGTTGCGACGGAGCGAGCCGAACAACTCGGAGGGAGAAAGTAACAGTACAAAGGACAGAGGGTGATGGAAGTGATGTAATGAGCTCTGCACTGCGAGATGCAGAGGAGAGGACAAACACACAAGGAGACGGCTTTTTACCTCGACGCGCCTCATTCATTTTCATGTTTTTGTTTTTTTTCAGCCCATTTCCTTTTGCCAATTTATGTTTTTGTGTCTATTCAAGCTCTGTTGGTAAGAAAACTATTTTTTTTGCACTTGTCCAATATATATTCACATTGATATAAAATTCCACCCTCCTATTTCTGCCGCATTATGTCCTCAGAAATGTATCATCTTTCGCCTTTATTAATACACCAGGGATGGAAGTGAAGGTTAAAGCCACCCATTTTTAGTTTTCTTATTATTTCAATATGGCGTTTTATCAAGACAAGACATAGCTTCATCAAAGGAATCATATCGTTGTACATTCATTACAGTAGAGCATTTTCACTGGATTTAAAAGTATAATTGAAGCACCTTCCTAGCACTGTTTGTTAGTGCGATTAAGTTCCTTCAGAGTTGAAGTTTCTCCCTGAGGTGTATACATTATTTCAGGAGTATTTAAACACACACTGTGGCACTACTTTGCCACACTATCTCTCCGACTTTCTTCCTCCGCTAACAACTGAAGATAGTTCTTTTATTATTATTATTATTATTCACTTGTCTCGGAGGGTAACGCGTTTCTATTTTCTTGCTTGGTTAATTTTTAATTCCGCATAGACCCACTGATCTCTCCCTGGATCCGAGTCCCTCAGTGCTAAAACATCAGTGGGATAAACGATGTGTGCCGCCGCCGCATGTGCTGCTGGAGATAGTTAGGAAGCGAGATGAAAAGCTCCGTCTCCGAGATGCAGCAGATGAAAGTGAAACCTTGTTTTGAACGTGGGTTGCAGCGCACTGTCAGATCTCTCCCGAGTCTCCTCATCCTTATTTTTGCCCACATTGGAACCACGTCAAGGGGCTAAAGTGTTACAATACAGCCCTCCTTTCTTTGACGCTAATCAGCCATATGTGACACATTTTAATAGGAGCGATTCTGCTGCTAACAGCAGGCTCGCCGTTCTCCTACCTTGACCTCACGTTTCACAACTGCACATTCAAAACCGGCCCGCGTTAATAGAAACACGCCTCCTGCTATAAGTAATTTCACTGTGACAACTCATCATGCCGCGCATATTTTATTTAGCTTCTGTCTTATTTCACTGTGATTTATGGAAATGTTTGAGCTGCAATTCAGAAGCTGAATAAACATCCTGTCCTTCACATTAGCATTTAATATCATTTTAGAAAAAAGAGCCATGTCCCATTCACTTGTGAGTTGGGTTGGATTCCCCATGCTGCCAGTAAGTGCTCACATGCATTTATATTCACAAAGTCAAGGCGAACATTTCCCTACAGCTAAACAGCAATGACTTGCTAACCTGATTTCAAATTAAAGTTTCGATAAAGCAGTGCTTTTTCATAACAAAATGTCCAACTTAATATGCCCCCACCTCCCCTCTTTTTTTTTTTATTAGATTTTCCTCCAGATGAATCGCAAAAGTTTTACCTCAACACAGTTTGACAGTTTAGATTGCCACTCTTGCATGTTGACAGCCCATTGCCTGGAGGAAAATTAAAACTGCAATTTAAATACCCTGTTTCATTAACACCGACATAGATTGTACGTATACAATAAATAATGTGTCACAACCTTCATGTTGAAGAAAACCAAGGGTTCAACGCCTCAAACTAACAAGGTCTCCATGTTAAAACAACAGTGTGCCAAGATCCCTCAGGAAAAAAATCATAAATAAATAAAGAGGTGGCCAGAGCCAAGTTAGTATTGAAATGTTATCTCTGGCTGTCACCTTCAATCTGTCATCTAATCAGTCCTTCTGCCTTCTCCACCTCCTCCTCTTCCTCCCCCTCCTCCAGACATTAGGGAGAGTGGAAGCCCCAAGCCGGTGATGGTTTTCATCCACGGGGGCTCCTACATGGAAGGAACTGGGAATATGTTTGATGGCAGCATCCTGGCCAGCTATGGAAATGTGATTGTCATAACTGTCAACTACCGGCTGGGCGTCCTAGGTAAGGATCCTGCTGTCATGTGATGACGTCTTATGTCTTTCTTTCTTTCTTTCTTTCTGTGTGATTCCATTAGGACTATTTTCTTTCTTATTTTCTCTATCTCTCATCTTTCGTCCTTCCTCACCTTTCTCTGTCAGTTGTTTCTGATTCCATGTCCTGCTGCTGTAACAGGAATCTGTGCTCCTTACTTGGTGTTTCCTGTTATTCAGAGCTGGTTCAAACTGGCTTCTGCTGCTGATATCTGTTTTTTTTTTCAATCACACTTCAGACATTTAGCATATGTAAAAAGGCTGGATCTTTGACATTGTTTGAAATATTGCGGGCGTGATGCTACTCCCCTGTGTCGGATATGAATATACTAAAATGAGTTGTGATGTCATATCTCAGCTTTGGACACGCTCCGTATTTAGGACATTCAACATCAGAATGTTTGCTGGGTTCTCATGTGTTCTTACTGAGTGGTTTGTTGGACGCTGGGATTTAGCCCAGTTGCAACACTGTTTGCATCTCGCAGCACTGTCTCCTTTGATTGTTTCTTTCATTTTCCTCCTCATCTATCTGATCTTTTGTCACCAGTCTAATTCCTAACCCCTTCCTCTGTGTGTGGATGTGCCCACCTTCCCCACAGGGCAGGTATATATTGCGACACATGACGGAAACAAAGGTCTGCTGCCTGAGTCCGAAATGAGATTGTGCTGTCATTTGTTTGGATGGAAGGAACTGATTTAATTTCCACATTCTTTTGGTTTCTGGGGTTTTTCTTTCTATCTTATTAAAGTAGACCAGAATAAAGATATAGGGCAATATCCACCTTTCACTCATTTAGAGGAGTGTGTGTGTGTGTGTGTGTGGTAAGCACAAAGGCTTAAAGGTGATTCTTTGAGATGACACATAGCATTGATGTTCTCAGTATGTGGTTTGCAATGTCTCTCTGTTCTCTTATCTATTATTCAGATGCTTTAATTCAGCGTTTCCCAAAACCTTTTATTTCTGATAACCATTTTTTTTAAATGATCATGAACAAAACCACAATAGGCCTCATCTGTAAATTGTAAGAAGAGTGATTTTTGGGTAAATCCTGACCTTCATTACTACCATTTCTGCATCACCTTATATTATCTGGAACAGGTAACCACTGTTTTTTTAGGAGATGTGTGAGATATGTTTGAGATATACTTACTTTTTGTGTTTGTGTTGTGACAAATATAAACACATGTTGAACACCTTATAAATGAGACCAACTAAATGCATTAAGGTGGAGTTCACATCTTTTTTTTATTTCCTCTCAGAAAAAAACAGAATGTACACCAGCCTTACAAATTAGATTCAATGTTTTAAGCAGCAACAATTATTCCAATGATACCAACGTTTAGGTTCCCCCTTGGGGCTCAAAAGTGTATTGCAGATATTAATGTTGAATAAACAACTACAGACGAAATGTATTTGGGGAACCTAATACAAACTCTTGTGACCCACTTGTGGGTCATGATTCCTTGTGAATTACTGCTTCAAAGCTGTATTATAGTAGCATTTCCGACCTAAACAACCGCCTCTTCCCTCCCGTCACGTTTTGTTGCCTCGTTCTAAAAAACAGTTTCATTGTGTTTCTGCAGGCGTGATACGAGGCTGCATGAAACTTTTAAAATGTATTTTTGGTTCACAAAACATTCAACTTATCCCTAAATTAACTTATTTTTATGTATACTATTAGCAGTTTAGCTGGCGACTTGGCTGTTATAGCAGAAGGATTGATAGATTGATTGACAATGAAAACATTGAATTGAATGGAAGGCCTCATGGTGTCGAGGGTAACTGTATCCCTGCTGGTTAACATGTGCCACTGTTTGCTCTCAGATTAGACTATGTGTTCGTGTTTAGCCCTCTGGCAATGGACAAAAGCATATGGCTTCACCTCACTAAACATATGATGGTGTGGGACAGGGAGGGAGTGTGTACTCAGCTCCAGTGGGTCTCATAACCACTGGGCTTTCCAGTCAGTCATCGTATGTACTTGAGTTCACTAAGTAGCTCCACTGCCAAAAATAACCAGCCTAACAAGACATTAAGTCGAGTATTGAGTAAAGTAAAACATATAGACGTTTCATTTATTCCCTATTATTGTCTTATTTTGGCATTTTTACTCATATCCAGGTTCATTTCTGTTTTATTCCCATGCAAGAAACCAAACTGAATTGATTTTTTTGACATGTATTATAAAAATCTCAGTATTTTAATCTTAGAACTTTGGACCCAATACCATGTGAAAACATTACAACGGTCCAACGGTCCAATACCAATCATGTGGAAAACTATGCATATCTCCATATGCTACTATAAAAGACCAACAAACGATATTCTAAATATCTAATATTTGTGTTATTTTGACCAATCATGTTTTTGGCTTTAACATTCTTCCATCAAGCCAAGAGTGGTTTACTGGACCTACAGTTTGATAACCCCTTTCACACTCAACAACGAAACCTACAGAATTCCTTTGGAAAATGATCTTGGGTCTGGAACCCGTCTGGCCAGAACCCGCCCCTGACAGATGGCATGTTTCCTGAAAGCCTCCAGTGGCTGACGAGGGCTGCCCATGAATGAGAATGAAGGAAATAATGAATGGATCGACATGGAACAACAAAGTATTTCACATCTCAAAAAGCCATTTCGAGATCCCAAACTTAAAGATTAAAAAGGTGGGGAAAGTCTGTAAAGCCCTTCCTTCATTAATAACTTTCAACTGTCTCCCAGACAGATAATGATGTTCTCCAGCCAGCAAGTTAGCCTCCGTTGGATAAAGCCTGCACTTGACCTTAACCAGCAGGCCATTACAGCACCTGTTCGCCTGGAGATGGCACTCTGCTGAAAAAACTCCCTACTTTTGCACCAATGATTTTTTTTCTCCTTGGCTTAGGGTATGTCTGTGAGAGCGAGTGCTTTGCAGGAAGCCATTAGTAGCTTTAAATATGCAGAGCTGCTGACGCAAAGCTGTATTTATCGTTTAAGGGTCTTGCCTACAAAGGATTTGGCCACGGGGCATGTATATAGAATGCCGCTGTCAGTGTTTGTCCACTGGAGTGTATGCATTTGTGTGTTTAATGAATTAGAAGTTTCTCATCTGTGCAGATGGGAGATGGAAGGTGGGGGGGCTGTCATTATTATGAAGGTGACATGTAATTATTGTCTTTGCTATATCGCTCCTCCTTGGTTTGTAATGTACCAAATCACCAAGATACACTAACAAATTCAGACGAGTGAGGAAGGGGTGTCATATATCTTGCCCCAAACACCTGGCTATACCCAACTCTGTCCTAAATGACTAGAACACAATAGTACGCGTTGACATAGGAAGATTATCAGGAGGCAGCCTCTTTCTCTCAAAGGTAAAGCCTATTCTGAAGTGCCTTAACTTGCATTCTCTCCTCTGGCCATCTGTGACTCTGCTGGTTGCAAAGAGAAGTTCTGATTGTATGGAAGTCGATGAGAAAATGACCCTACTTCTCTGTGGATTTATTATCTCAGTAAAGTTAGTTCCCTCTCTTGTTTCAAGTCTTCTTCAATCCAGCATGATGTCATTTAGTCAATTATGGTCCATTTAGTGTCAAGCAGAACAGAAAGCAGGGGATGCTTTAGGGGGCGGTTATGTTGTGATTGACAGGTTGCTACCGTGCCATTTTCTGGTCTATGAAGTGGTCTGTGTTTTCGTCTGACAACTTTAACACTTCCACAGTGTGTGAAAAATGCCAACTCATGGCTTCAAAACCATCATCCACAAAGAGATGTGTGACGTCACAGTGACAGTATCTTCAATGGCTACATGCAGTCTATGGTTGTTGGCAGTTTAATATCTAGTAAATCCAAATAAAATAGCTGTACTTTTCAAACTCGCTCCATAGTAGGGTTCTCACAAACACACAACCACAACAGTTGATTGCAACTGCCAATCGGTGAAACCACATGATTGGTTTGTTTGCTGTACCTCCTCACAGCAGTCTGTGCCTTTAAGGCCAGGCTTACAGTGTTGAGTTTGTTCCAGCCCAGCCAAAACCTTTAATCATGCTGATTGATGAGGTGCATTTCCCTGACTCAAACCTTCTCCAAATACCCCTTCCATTCCAGCCATACATCAGCCATTCAGCCAATTCATCAAGCCTCTGATTGTTTTAAGATATACCTGGCCAGTAAAATATCCATTTGTCTGCACGGGCACTCCTCTCACTCTGCCCTGTTTTGCAGCACTGCAATCACATTGAAACGGCCCCGGCTTGAGAAAAGACCATGCAGGAGAGGGCCAGTGAGCAGGTGGAGGCAGGAAACAAGATGCAAGCGTAGGTGCCTTTAAGTCCATGTTCTTTAATGAATATGTTACTTAAAAAGATGATATGTCTCTATGGAGTTTTTGTGTATGCACTTTGGATCGGATTCTGTATGATTCAATGATGAGTTAAACAGGCAGCTCAATCAGATAAAAAAAAAATACAAACCATTTTTTAAAAAGAAATCGCGCCCACAATAAAAGCTCAAACAAACATTAGCTCTGTTATTATCACCCTGGGTGTCAGTGGAGTGATTTATTGTCCCATGATGGTCCAAATGCTGAGAAAACTCACAGCACGTAGCCTTTTTTTCAGCAGCTGAGGCACATTATGAAACACACATACATCACATCCAGCTAGCATGGCTTTAATTGTTTCTAGATTAGGACTGCATGCGTTTGCGTGAGAAGCGTTTCCTCTCACACAGGCCTTATCCCTAATGTTTAGCCTTCCCAAATATTACTCTCTCTCTGTCTCATATATCTTCTTACCTTCGCTCCCCCCGCATTAATTGGCCATTTTCTTTCCCGTTAGTTGTTGTCCTGCTACCTAAGTGCTGAGGACTATTATTTTCATGCTTATTTATTTCTTTCCCCTGTGAAACAAATACCTCAATGTTTTGGGTTCATTACTCTTCCCTTCTCTCCTCTTTCCTTCCTTCCATCTCTGCATCCTTCTTTCCTAGTAGCCGTGACACGTTTGCTCAGAAACTCTGTGATCAGCTTTCCCTTAACCTGATGGATAAAGACATTTTTTGTATACTTGTCCACATGCTTGCATTACCTTAAACTATCATTGTGTTTTTTGAGCTTAGAATGATCTACATTGAGTCATTGCGGTGCCTCATCATGGCACCGCAATGTTCCTACAGTAGCCCAGAACAAACAAACCAAACCCTGAACCTTTTAGAACTTCATTGACGACAACCTTCTCAAATAAATTAGAAGAATATGACAAAAACAGAGGAAACGGTCATGCCACTGTTAGCCATAATGACCTAAATAAAAAAAAATTAAAAAAATAATACATGTCTGCTTACCCTCACCCATCATTACTGCTGCCATAATCGGCCCAAGTGTAATGTATTCAGGATCATATTTTCTCACCACAAGCTCTAGAGCCATTATTTTTCCCCCACTTTAGTTTTTCATTAAAAATGTTGGTGATACACAAATGGTAATGGAAATTACACATTTTAATTTGATGTTTCTGATTGTGAATTCTTGAGCACATTTAGATGTAGTTATCTGCATCCTCACTAAGTGAGAGAAAATGTTATTCAGTTCAGTCTAATTGAGTTGAGACAAAATGGCTTTATTGTTAAGACTTTGCTGTGCTGTTCTGAGAAAATGTCAACTAGCTCTACTTAATGTGTGTGTGCCCCTGTGTGTGTCAGTGCGTGTGTGTGTGTGTGTCTCTCTGTGCGTGTGTGTGTGTGTGTTTGTGTGTGTGTGTGTGTGTCTGTGTGTGTGTGTGTGTGTTTGTGTGTGTGTGTGTGTTTAAATGTGTCATTAGTAAACCCATGCCCTGCTGCTTGGATGTTCTCTCCTGTAAATTAGCCAAGTGAAGCTCAAACATTTCCTCGGCTATTTCAGGGCAGGAAGCTTTGATCAGTGGACATGCTGCATTGAGACGTGCTGCAATATGTGCTGCAATATTTACCACCGCCATTCTGAAATCCAACTATTACTGACAGGAAATATATTTCAAATCTGCACCAAGTGTGACCATAGGTTTGGACAGACAGTCAATGTGTCGTCCTTTAATGTGAATGATGTACAGACACATGAGAGTTGCAGTAGAATCAAACCTCAGACCAAACAGAGACAGATAACATGATCACAGATCTTTCCAGCAGATATATGGTGAAATTGGCCCACTCTACATTTCATTAGCATGCAGTTTGCTGTGGTAAGTCCATATGATATTATATGTTTTTAACTTGGAATGGTTGGAAAAGAGCATTTATTTGGCTTTTGAATTCCACTATGTATTGTGTTTTTATCAGCAGTCAGTTTTTGGGGAAAATATAATTGACTAAATGTTATTTCCCCCGTTGGGGATTATCTGTAATTTGCTGTGTATAATGCTATTTAAACATGGCTAATGGAAGCTTAAATGTGGCCAGGATATCAGCTAATAGCGGGTTCATTACAGATCTGTATAACACCTATCAGCTGGACCAAGTTGCCCAGCACACTGTGCTGTTATCTTGTAGCTAAACCACCAGGACTGTATCCACCAGTTGGAAAGCACTCTTTGCTGTTCTGGCATTGTCCTAACATTATGCTGTATTAGCCTCCTGGACATTGCATGCTTCCCTCAGTCTGCCATTCCACAGTTTGTTTGTGTCCTGTTCATTTGGCTCGGGGCTGTTGGCATAATGACTTATTCAGTGAGTGGAATGCGATGCCAGTGGAAGCTATGCTATGCTAATGGTGATCTGGCAACATGGAGGTTGGAGTGGCGAGGTTCACAGCAGCTCTGCTGATGCGTCAGGCATCGGATTAATCTGGCCACGGCCGGGACAACAGATGGGCACGCTCCGCAGAGCCAGACGCCTGTAGCCACAACCTTCATCGCATGGAACCGGCCCACTATTATGCACACAAGGATATGCATGTTTCATCTATTATGTGTTATACGTGGTCAAGACCACTGTCTGGTTCCAACGCACCATTTTTCAGAGGACGATTCTTAAATTGTTGCAAAAAGTGTAATGGCAGTGCTTGATTTTGGATTTTAAAAAAAGGTGCCAGTGCTACCGACTCAGAACATGTAAATGCAAATGAATATATTTCCAAAACAATTAATTCCAGCTTCCACCTACACACAGCTCCACTACATGGAGGAGAAGTTCTAGAAGTATCTAGCTTCTGTACCATGAAGTATTTGCCAGTGAAAACAAATAAACAGGTGAAATGGAACTCTGGGAGGAATTTGATTTGGTGGTTGGAAAGATTAGCTCACAACCCAACCTTCTCTAGCTCTCTGCAGGAAATTGGTTGGTATTAGCTGATGTAAAGATTTGTCATTCTTTGTTTTTTCAGGAAGAATAACATATTCAATTTAGTTTTGGGGGTATATATTGTTAAATAAGTGGACATTATGATCGATATGTGATCTAAATGGGTTAAGGGTCAGCATGTCTTTAAATAGCTATGGATGAATTCATAACAATTACTAATTTTGCATGTCAACAGATCAAACTCCATCTGCATGTTAAACCAAATGTTAACCACATGGCATTGTGCATTTCTGCAACCATGAAATACATTTGTTTAGAAATATAGATATTCAACAAACTCATGGTTTGTAGAAATGGTTTAATTTTATTTGACAGGATACCATTGTAGGGACACCAAAGGCAGCATTATCCATACATTGTTGAATTAAGGATATTTGTATGTTCAAGTCATCAAAACCACTTGGTAAAGGTTGGAGAAACATCGTGGTCACACATTCTAAATTGTAATAACCATATGCCAAAGTGGGAAAAACGGATTGCAGTTATAATTACAACAATAAGGAGACAAAGCACCTTGTGACACCAAAGTGGTGAAATGAAGCAGTCTTGCATGTGCATGTTTTTTATTGCCAACACACACTGAACTAACATTTACTCTCCTTCCTCACCTCTTCTGCCTTTACTTGGATAACTTCTCTTCACCTTTCTTTCTCCTGCTCGTAGACTGCTATGTACTAAATACTTAAACTACTCACGCCGACAATACTAACAGAAGAATGGATTTTCTACTAAAAAATACTACTAATACTACTAACTGAAGAACAGAATGTGCCTTAATCTGTTTGGTGTGTTGTTTTCTCTGTAATGTCTGAATACTCATACAGTTGCCTAAGTAACCATCTAGCCCAAAAGGGAAATCCAAATATAGTTTCAAATGTCATCAACGTTTAAAATTGAGTTGCTGCAATTACAGTATTTCTGCATATTGTATTGATGGTGTCAGTATGAGCTTCCAGACTAAGTCAGTACTTTTTAATTTGTTTCCCTTTTTACCTCTTTTCCTTTTGTTTTTCTTTACACTTTGATTTCATTTACACTTATTTCATCTGCAATCCGAATCATTGCAGTATTGTTTGCTACGTTTCAACTAATGATGGGGTTTGTGGAGCCACTGCTGTTAGTTTTGAATTGGTGCAACCGATTGGAGAAGTTTGCCTTGATATTTAATGTTTAACACCTCAAAAACGTGATTACTATTCTCTATACACATGTGTCTTGGGTGGGGTTGCAGGGGGGATTGGCACATATCCTAGTATGCCTTGGGTGAGAGGAAAGGCCACCCCAGGAGCAGTTGCCAGTTCTTTCACCGTACCAAACTCGTGAATTGGATTTCTCAACATACCCATTGTCTTTGTGGTTGGTCCCAAAGTTGGATTGACTTAAGTTCAGCTTTGTATCTCAATTAGAGTCTTGTACGAAGACGACTCCAGGCTTGATGGGGGTCAAAGGGCCCAGCTGATTGGCCAGAGCTACACTCTGGTTTGGTTTTGATGCGCTCAGATTCTCCGGCTGTCAGCCTCCCTGCAGGAACTCACCGTACTATCTATATAAAACCATCACCACCAAGCAATAAAGAAGACAGAGAGACTGAGGGAGAGAACAATGTGGAGAAAATGTGATTTAAGACTCGACGGGGGTCGTCTGCCCTGCATGACACAAGCCATCTGATTGGCTATCAGCGCAAGCCACAAATCTGCCGTCGCCATATTTTTAGAGGTCAGAAAGGAGCGTCTCGCTGAGACACCAGGCAGCCGGAGAGGCAGGGGGGAACAGCATTAGTGTGTGTAAGAGTTTATAAGTTAGAACTGGTGTGTTATGGTGCAAACTATATTACTTTGATCAATATGTGGCTTTTATTAAGCATTAAACCCAAAAAGTGTTGAACATCATCAGTCAAGGGTTTTGAGAGTCATCCAGTGCCGATGTGGTTGTCTGAGGGTTGTAAAGAGCACACTGACCAAACACTCACAGATTCAGTTGACTGGTCGCCCTAAGCTGCAAAGTACGAGGCTCGAGGTATTTCTTGAGCGTCACTTTGATTCTGTCAGGAACAGTGTTAATGGAATTAAAACAAATCATTTAACACTGACTTGGTTTCACACAGGGCACGAACAACAGCAACTGTCCTATGTCAGTTGCTGTGACGGTCTAATAATAATGGATGAGTTTATATTATATTTGCTGATTGAAAGCCTGTTGCGTGTCATACGGATGCTAAAGGGTGTGTCGGTATCAGACGCCGGGGGCCACTGACCAAGCTTCAGTATTCAGGAGTGAGAAGGGGATGGTTTTTAAGTTTCCCTCCATGGTGATAAAAAGTATGTATCAATATGTGCCCCAGATAATGCTCACAATGTTGTCACAAGTAGTTTAAATGTAAAAAATACCAATATTGGTACGATATCACCTCTTAAAGATGGGGTATGTAATCCTGTTCAGAAGCACTTTTTGTTATACTGGGTGAAATGGCCCATCTGATTTCAGAGGGATCAGTACATTATGTCATCAGGAAAAGGAACAGAATTAAACAGAGCTCTGTGGCCCTGTGGGACTGAGAAAACAAACAACCAATCTGCAGCCCTCACACCGAAGGGCCTTCACGTCTCGCTGATGCCGGAAGAATCAGCATAGACGGACTCACTGACGGGGGGGGGACTTAGAGGAGGTGCTATTTTCAAATCTTGCTAGCTCTCTTGCTAGCTTTCCAACATTACATACCCCAGCTTTAAAACAGATCCCAGACCCACATACTGCCAACAGCAGTATAACTGGTGCCAAACCATTGGTTAATGCTGTGGTGCTGTATGTGTGTCTGTGTTGTGTGCAGTGTATGTGTTACTGATGTTCACTGATGTCATCAATAAAGCAGCGCCACTCTCACCTGTTTGTCTCCACAAGGTCATTTAACATCTACATTCGGCAGTTTTTACATACAAACAAAATTGTAGTATTTGGTGAGTGCCTCTCTGCAAAGGACATTAAACTGTCATGGGGAAACTTTCTCTTCAAAACCAAAGACATCATCATAATAAAGCATATCTATATGCACAATATGGAATCTGATCCCATTGTTTCATTGAAGGCTGTCAGGAGAGAGAGTCCCCACAGTCAACTGCTATAATATTTATAATTATGAGGATAAATGTGCAATGCATCAAATGGCGTCCTCCCACTCCCACCTCCGTAAAGACAGACTGCTCCATACTCTGCAAGTACGGCGGCATCAGCCCCAATGAACTGCTCTTCACAAAGTGTTGCATTAACAGTGAGCCTCTCCTTTTTGTCTCTCTCTCTCTTTGCAATCAAGCCGTTTCACTGCCAAATAGTCTATTTTACAGAACAGATCTGCCATATTGCCTCCTCGCTTTGTTCGAACACAAATCCCATAATTCTCTCAAAGGTCAGCCCTCTCTTCTTTCCCTTCTCCCTCTCTCACCACTCGCCTTGTATTCATTTGTTTTCCCCCGGTGGGAACAATAGAACAATATGCAGCATAAGAAGGGATGAGGAGGTGGCAGAGAAGGAGGAATGTCCTGTTGTTTCTCTCCATCTCCCTTAAGCATTGCTGTTATCTCTTGCTGTCTTTTTTTTGTCTCATTTGAATTCAGCCGAATGGTTTATTGGCATACAAAGTACTTCCAAAAGCCAACAATCAGCACTTTATACAATCTCACTCTATTGACACGATTGGTTTGAAAACTTGTTTTATTGCATTGTACACCAGTCTTCAATATCTGTAATTAAAGAAAACTTTTGTGATATGAATAATTTAAAAGCCACAAAGGGAACAAATGTGCATCTGTGTCTGTTAGGATCCAAGTGAACGCCAGATCATAAACAGCAAGCAAGGATCCTTAAAGAGGGCCACACTTCTGCCATCACTTACTGCTCTTGTTTCAGTGAGTCAGTGAGAGTTTCTACAAACTGTAGCTACAGTGACAGTAATATCGTATCAATACAGACATGGTGAATACATTAGCATCCATTTTCCTATGTTTACACAACCAGCGGACATAAAGCAGCATATTTCTGGCTACCAAAGTCACATTTTTACTTCCCTTTAAGCTCATTTTTGGTCTCCACTATCTGCTGATGCTAAATGCAACACATTCTTACTCCTAACTTGTCAGATGGTCCTCCAAGTTCCCCTTTGGTATCCGTTCTGGACATCTCAGGGACGGTGCGTCATTCCATGTTTTTTTCTTAGTTAGGGACTGTTCGGTATTTATAGAATGGACCACCAGAGGAAAATAGGGGTGGGGGAATGTCTTAATATTCCTTGTTGAGGGGTGGGTCACCCAACGATTTTTAGTCAGGGGGGGAGTCTTTTGTCTAAAGTTATTTTCCAGCTTTTTATTGTGGGAGGACAACGTGAGAGTGAAAGGGGTGAGAGAGAGGGACGGCATGCTTTAAAAGAGGGCCGCAGCTATCAGCGCACTTAAAGCAACACTTAAGAACTTTTCCTCTTCGGTCCCCCTACAGGTTGGAAGGGAATTGTCCATTGTCCGTCGCAAATAATTTAGCCTATCGCAGCCTACTGTCGCATGCACGTTATTTGTTTGTATGCAGAACCGAATCTGGAACGATGAAAGATTTGAACGATGTCCAGTGACAAGGTAGAGTAGCTAACACCTTAGCTAAGATTAGCTAACATGAGCCATAGCGATAGTTACATATTAGCACAATAACTAACGCCTTAGCTAACATGAGACAATAAAATAATCGACAATGTATTGTACACAGATGCACACTGTTGGAAAAAAAAAGTCCAGCAGCAACAAAGCCAAGTCACCATCCGTCTTGCATTTTGTAGCCTCCTTCAGCTCTCGCCAACGAGTGTGAGCCGGTCCGATATTCACTCTCGTTCGAGCTCGTTTTTGTCATGCTCCCGTTTTCTTTTCTTCACCTCATCGGACATTATACTCTTCCTTTTCTTTGCAGGCTCTGCCATGACGCCAATTTAAAAACTACCTAGCTGCAAGGTATCTTCCACGCACCTGCCGGGTGTTCTCCCACTGATCTCTACGCAGAGCCTCCACCTACCAGCTTTTGTAACGCTTGCCATAAAGCAGGTTAAATTTGTAGTCTCATTAGAACTACAAAACCACTACCCGACGAGGCAAAGTTACATAGTGCAGTTACAGCCAATAGAGGGCTGCAGAGTGAATGCTGAAGTGCCGTTCACCCGGTTTTGAGGTGATGAACCACTGAAACTATTTAAGAAGCATTATTTTAAGACACTAAAAACACTTTAGTGTTGCTTTAACACGTTGAACTAAGTCTCTGAGACTGGAGTTTCTGTGACTGGAGCAGATGTTCATCACATGATGTTTTTGATGTGAAATATTAATAACTGACCATTCATCACTCAATATTTGTGATGTGACATATTGAGTTGATCAATTGTCCAGGGGTCTAAAAATAACGAGCAGTCCCTTAGTTGAGTTAGTTTTTAGGTTTAGGCAAGTAAAGTATTTCAGAAAAGATTGTGGTTTTGTTTGAAATAAGTATGTTTGTTGAGTTATAAGTATTAAGTGCATAAGTTAGGTTATGAAAGCAAAAAATTACTCAATGATGGTCTGACCTCCTTTAGGACTTTATATTTGCTTTGAAGGTTAACATGCTTATACTTGCTGATATGTCATCCGTTTATTTCTTCTATATCCATGATATCCACCCTTGTAATATTATCCTTCCAGCTCTTAGCTGTGATCTCTGTTGACTGGATACAGTAAGGTATTCACCTATTATTGTTCCTACCATGTCTGGACTAGCAGATACGTCTGTTGAGCATTTGGTTGGAGAAATCTCTCATCCCTGTTACATTTCAACCTGAATGAGGCTACATACGTTGATTCACCAAAATAAGAGTCTTAGTTCCATTTATCATTTCAGTTTGTGTTATAAAATGAGTTTGCAGGTAGTGAGCCCTGTGCTGGGGCAAGAAAGAAAAAGAAAATGGAGACCAAGTCTCCTTGCACCCACCACACAGAGCACTGGCAAATGATAGAGAGGGAGAGAGTGCATTGTCATCACTGCAGACTTGTCGCTTGATACGCGTTTGTAAAATTAATCAGCAGCATATTACCACCTGCTGATGCTAATTAGAGGAGTAACTATTAATATCAACCACTTAATCATCAATATTAATATGGATAATTATTAATAATGCTGTTTCCCCCTCCAACATGGCGGCGATGTGGGGCCTCCACAACTTGTGGTTACACCAACATCTATCTTCATTAGACACACACTGTCTAATAATCCTCTCTCTCTCTCTCTCTCTCTCTCTCTCTCTCTCTCTCTCTCTCTCTCTCTCTCTCTCCTGACTACATATTCAGTGTCTCCATTGGTTACGTTTTAGAATGCAAATGATCTTGCAGTGTCTGTCTTCAATTTGGTGCATTTCAATTAGCTTGGCATAAATTATGTAGTACAATAAGACTAACAAAGGAAAAAAGACGATCAAAATCCTAAAAAAGAAAATATATATTTCTATAAAAAATCTTTTCTATCCAGAAAACGTTAGACCAATGCACCAGGCACATACTGACCTTTGTTTAAAATATAGATCTTTGGAAGGCATCTCCAACCATTCATAAGAAAACAAATTAAAGTAGGTTTCTACTTTTATTCTGGTTATGGAGATCACCAAACCTCTCCACAGATACATGGGCTCACTCAAGCAACGTTTTACACAAAGGTCAGTACGTGCCTGTTGTATCAGCCTAGCTCTTGCTGTTTTCTCTCTTTCCTCTAAGGAAATCAAGCCACACAGAACGTTTTAGGTTTAGATCTCAACATTTTGAGATAGAGTCCCAGTTCAGAGTGTGTTCTGGATTTTGTAAAGGCATGTTGCTGTTGAATCTTCTGCTAAACCCTGGATGCACAGGGAGTTGTTGTTTCTGAACATTTGTCTCCAGCCAGAGACATGAGCGGTTGCAGTGTAGTGAGTCGCTAGAAGGTTAACTAGGGTTAAGTTTTTCTTTTCCTAAAAAAAAGTGGTTCTGTTCCTAAACCTAAACCAATGACATGTCGTATTACTTTCTGGTACAGTAGTGACACCTGTGTGTTAGTGTAGGTGGATGTTTAGGTATTATGGGAGACAATTGGAGTGGAGATCTATAAGCGCTGGCCTTGCAGGTTCATAACTGGCCCTGTGGGAGCTGTGAAATGCTGATGGTGTTGACAAGTTGTGTGTTGTGTTTGTTGTGTGTGTGTGTGTGTGTGTGTGTGTGTGTGGGTGTGTGTGTGTCCATGGCTCCTCTGATGAAGAAATGAAAGCAGAGGAGCATTTCATTTACTGCCCCAGGGAGACCTTTCTACCACCATATATTTATTGATGCTTGCACTTTAACCGCTGCTGACCCAGCTTATAGCCAGAGCCTAGCCTTCAGCAGCACGCATGGAAGCTATGATATGACCATATACCAACCACTTCCTTCGATCTGTACGACCTCCAAGCCAACATGAGGCACAGTGGCAGGATCCCAAAGCTTTATAGTCACGTTGAATGATATTATGATGATATGGCAATCTTGCGGCTGGTAACTGCAAGATTGCCGGTTCGATCCCCGGCTCCTCCTAGCTGAGTGCCTGGTGTCCCTGAGCAAGACACCTCACCCCAATTGCTCCTGACGAGCTGGCTGTCGCCCTGCGTGGTTGACTCTGCCGTCAGTGTGTGAATGTGTGTATGAATGTCAGTCATTACTGTAAATCTATATAAATGAGGCCATTTAAATGTTTTTATGTATTTAATTCAAACACAATCAGAAGATCTTCAGTTTGATTGCCGATTCTCCAGCTCACATGTTCAAGTGGCCAAATACTGAACCAGATTGGCCCAGAGAATGTGCGTGAATGTTAGTTAGACCCTGATGGGAAGGTGACACCTTGCATGGCAGCCTCTTCCATCAGTATGGATGTGTGTGTAATATAAATGCAGAGCCTTTTCCCTTTACCATCATTATAGACAAATAACACATTCTTGTCTTATTGATTAGTTTAAATGTGATGATATTATTTAATTTCCAAAGGTCTGATCCAGGACATAGCCACAGCCTCCTGATGGCAGCATATTTAAAAGCAAGTACTGGCATTAGCTGTATTGTGGCTGACTTCCAGTTCAACTCAATTGTCCCTAAGAAACAGCTCTGACTAACTTATCATCTCAGGGCTCCGTGGGAGAGGACGAGACTTTTCAGTTGTTGGCACTCAGAGTGAGCTTGGCAGCCTGACCACAGCTCATCATCTTTAGCTCTAATCACTATCAACACAGACAGACAGACAGACAGACAGACAGACAGATAGATAGATAGATAGATAGATAGATAGATAGATAGATAGATAGATAGATAGATAGACAGACATATAGATAGATAGGTAGATAGATAGATAGATAGATAGATAGATAGATAGATAGATAGATAGACCTTTACAAGCTTTTATTTATGAAACATTCTGACACTTTAGAAAGGAATTACATATAAATTAATAATGCATGGTTAAAATAAGGACACACATACACACACACACATAGAAAAATGTCATTTAGAAATTCAACACTAGGGATCCGTTCTCCTCCAGCGAGCATAGGACCTGTCCGGCAGCCCACACATCTCTAAAAACATCCAAATTGTTCGTTAGCTTATAGAAGGTGTGTTCAATTCTGAGACGGCCCGTTACCAAACCCTTCAAACAACTAACTGGGTCAGTCCAGCCCACTCCAAGAACTTTGTTTTTCCGGCTCTTCCAGATAGCGAGTTTAGCGCTCGCGAAGATAAAATTGATCAAAACCTGAACTTTCCTTTTCTTGGGAGTATATTCGGGGCCGAAGACAAACAATGGGAAAGAGAAAGCCTCTCCCAAACCACCCACCCACTCTTTTACCATTTTAAAAAGGTCTGCCAGTCTGGGACAGGACAGAAACAAGTGGTGTGTGGTCTCTGTCTGTCCACAGAAAAGGCATCCCTCCCCAGTGCTTGGATCAAGGTGAGCTCTGTATCTGTTCGTGGCTATTGCTCCGTGTATAATCCTCCACTGGAGATCGGCCACATGCTTCTCAACAGGGGGCTTATACAGGACCCTCCAGCTGCCCTTTGGGGAAAAGTCTGAGCCAAAAACCCCTGTCCACCTCGATTCTCCGACTCCAGTGAGGGAGCGCAGGTTCAACACTTTCACACAGCTGTGGTAAAGCTGCTTCCCCGTGCAGGAGCTGAAAGTTCCTAGTGATGGTGTCTTTAGGGACAGCAACAGTCCACTCTCTTCCCTCCATTCTCCTACCGCAGGACTCACACTCAGGGAGGGGAAGACGTAGTCCTGGCCCTCCTTCCAACGTTCAACCAGACCTTGGCGCTGAGCATAATTCCGGAGGGGTTCCGACAGCGACTGCCATACCTCCTTCACCTGGTTCTGCAGCACTCTGGCTGATTTTACACCAGTCGTTTGGACCAGTCGCTCTATGGAAGTTCTAGCCAGATGTCCGAGCTTCACAACACCAGCTTCTCTGAAGAGACTTTCCAGGGTGGTGGATGAAAAAGTGGTGTTGGCCAGAAGACCGTTGCTGAAGAGTGGCTCCTCAAACAGCCACATCCCAGGATTAGGGTCAGGTGGGCGGGTGAAAACAAGTGTCCTCCAAGCATCAAAAACAGAACTGTAGAATAGTGGTAATTCGGTGAGGCAGAGGACAGGGGGCATCAGCAGAAACAGCTGCTTGTCGAGGCCGAGCCGCCCAACTTTCTGGAGCAGCAACTGAGCAATGGCCGACCAGCAGCGAGAGCGTCCGTACAACAGCTGCTGAGCCACCTGAAGCCTGAAAGCAGCAGTCCTGGAGGCAATGTCTATCAAGCCCTGCCCCCCCTCTGCCACAGGAAGGTACAGGACTGATGCTCGTATCCAATGATGGCCCGACCAGAAAAAGTCCACCAGGAGCTTCTGCAGCTGTCCCAGGAGACTAGGTGGAGGGTTCAAGACATGGAGTCTGTGCCACAGAGTCGAGGCCACAAGATTATTGACAATCAGGACTCTTCCCCTGTAGGACATCTGAGGTAGCAACCATTTCCATTTAGACAACTTGGCTTTAACCTTTTCCAGCACTCCCTCCCAATTTTTTGCAATTATGTCTTCACTCCCCAAATACACTCCCAAGACCTTCAGCCCTCTGCTGCCCCACCTAAGGCCCCCAGGAGGACTAGGAGTGCTCCCTGCACTCCAGTGGCCGACTAAGCACGCCTCACTCTTTTGCCAGTTGACTCGTGCTGATGCAGCCTTTCTGTATAGATCCAAGGAAGATTTAAGTTCCTGGATGTCCTCCTGGTCCTGGACAAAAACGTTTACGTCGTCAGCATAAGCTGATACCACTAAAGACTGGCTCTGAGCCGGTTCAGGTAGACGCAAGCCCGTCAACCGCCTCCTGAGTCTACACAGGAGAGGCTCAATGGCTACACTATACAGTAGGCCAGAGAGCGGGCAGCCCTGTCTAATACCTCTGCCCACTGCTACCGGACTACTGAGCCCACCGCCTACTTTGACGACACAGCATGCGCCACTGTACAACAGCTTCACCCAGGACAGGAAGTGCTCCCCAACACCAAAAGCCTGCAATGTGGAAAATAAAAAGGAGTGATCAACACGATCAAAGGCTTTTTCTTGGTCAATAGAAATAATTCCTGTTTTTAACTTGTACAGTCTGCACACATCAAACACATCTCTCATCAAAAACAAATTGTCCAGGATGGATCTGTCAGGGACACAGTAAGATTGTTCAACACCAATAAAAACATCCATAAAAACCTTCAGTCTGTTAGCTAAAACCTTGGAAAGTATTTTATAATCAGTACATAAAAGAGCTACAGGTCTCCAGTTCTTTAGCATGGTTAGGTCCCCCTTCTTTGGAAGCAGCGACATCACCGCACGCCTGCAGGAGACTGGAAGAGTTCCTCTCACAAAAGACTCCTGAAACACGTCCAGCAGATCCTGTCCCAGGATGCTCCAGAAATGCTTAAAAAAGTCTGCCGGTAGACCATCCATACCTGGAGCCTTTCCTGAGGCCATCTGTTTTACCGCAGAGGTTAGCTCCTCCATCGTAATGTTGCAGTTCAGGGCATCCCGCTCAGCTGGGCCCAGCTGTGGGAGGTCCTGTGTGAGGTCAGCTACAGCCTCGACATCACATTGTTCAGCCCGAAACAGCTCGGAGTAGAAGGAAACTGCGTGCCTCCTCATCTCAGCAGGCTCTGATGTTAACCGCCCATCAGGAAGATGGAGACACACCATCTGCTTCCGCCGGCTTTCTGACTTCTCAAGGTTAAAGAAGAAGGTGGTTGGTGCATCGATGTCCCTGACAGTGGTGAAGCGGGCTCGGACCAGGGCTCCTTTAGCTTTTTCTAGGAGGAAGGAGTTCAACTGCTGTTTCTTTGAAAGCAATTGTTCTGGGTTCTCCACAGACGCACACTCTAGCTCCCTGATCTCCGCCTCCAGCTGATCTATTGCCTTCCGGACATTGGTAGTCGAGTAGGAGGTGTACTGTTGGCAGAGAACCCTCATATGTCCCTTTCCTACCTCCCACCACTGACTCAGAGAGGAGAAATCCTCTTTCCTGGACCTCCATTGAACCCAAAACAATTTAAACTGATTACAAAAGTTAAAATTATGTAAAAGTTTAACGTTAAAATGCCAGAATGACCTGGGCTTAGCAGGACAGGTTAAAACCATTTCCAATAAAACCAAGTGATGGTCTGTGAAACCTACAGGATGGATCTGACTCGCGGCTGCACGATTGCTAAAAGAGGTAGACATGTAAAACCTGTCAAGTCGGGCTGCACTGACTGTGCCGTCAGACACTCTCATCCAAGTGTATTGGTGAGTGGAAGGATGTTTTAACCTCCAGATGTCGACAAGGTTAGCCTCTTTTACCATCCGAGATAGGAAGGAAGATGATTGGGACTGGAGCTCCTGCCCTATCCTGTCCAAGGCGCCATCGACACAACAGTTCCAATCCCCCCCCATTATGATACATTCTCCTAGACTGTTGCTCAGGCTGTTTTTTAAAAGTTCAAACAAAATTAACCGTTCAGAGCTTTGATTTGGTGCATAGACATTAAAGAAAGTGAAAGGAGAGCCCAGAATTTCTACCTTCACCATCAAAGCTCTGCCCGCCATAATTTCAGAACTAGATAGAATGTTAAGAGCCAAGGAAGGGGAGAATAAAACAGCTACTCCAGCGCTACGATTGGAGCCATGGCTGATTACATACTGGCCCCCCCACCACATTCCCCAGTCCCTCTCATTAAGCTGATCACTATGTGTTTCTTGTAGAAAAACAACATCCAATTTTTTCTGTTTGATAGTTTCAGCCACCAACGCTCTTTTTTGCTGACTTCTACCCCCATTTATGTTTAAGGATGCAACTCTTAAGGACTGCATATTAAAAGAAGACAGGCAAAAGAGCAGGACAGACAGATATATACAGCATCGAGAAACCACCCAGTGAAGCATGATCATTTTGGATTATTTGGACACTTTCCTTTTTTTCAGAAACCTATTCCCTTTTAAAATTTTCCTCACATGAGCCACGTGCTTTTGGAGGCGATAACGTTTTTTATCGCACAACAGGTCCTTACCTACAACCTTTTGCAGAGTATTCACAGACTGGACAAACTTCTGCATGTCCGGAAAATAGTCTGTCACCTCTACTGATCTTCCAAAAGAATCGTCCAGGAAGTCTGTCACCTCCTCGAGAGAATATAGGTCTGTGTTCTGTGACACACTGTCTGCTACAGACACACAATCAGAGTCATTTTCGGCGTCTGAAAAAACCACTGCCTGCTGTCCTTGCTCTGAAGCAACCTGGGACACGGTCTGTACCTTCTGCCCTCCTTCGGCAGGTTCTACCTGCATCGCTTCACCTGCAGCCCTCACCTTCTCAGGAGCACAGGTCTCCGCCTGCTCTGCTGCACACCTCCACACTGGATGATCTTTATCGAACACGAATTTGGACCCAGAAGACCTCCGCCGCGCCGCAGCTCCGGCGGGCGCACCAGCAGCCACAGAGCCCACGGAAAACGCGGCAGCAGCCGCCGAGCCCGCGGACCCCGCGGACCCGGCCGCCGACCCCGCGGACCCGGCCGCCGACCCCGCGGACCCGGCCGCCGACCCCGCGGACCCGGCCGCCGACCCCGCGGACCCGGCCGCCGCCGCCGCCGACCCCGCGGACCCGGCCGCAGCAGCCGCCGACCCCGCGGACCCGGCCGCAGCAGCCGCCGACCCCGCGGACCCGGCCGCAGCAGCCGCCGACCCCGCGGACCCGGCCGCAGCAGCCGCCGACCCCGCGGACCCGGCCGCAGCAGCCGCCGAACCCGCGGACCCGGCCGCAGCAGCCGCCGAACCCGCGGACCCGGCCGCAGCAGCCGCCGAACCCGCGGACCCGGCCGCAGCAGCCGCCGAACCCGCGGACCCGGCCGCAGCAGCCGCCGAACCCGCGGACCCGGCCGCAGCAGCCGCCGAACCCGCGGACCCCGCGGGCCCCGCGGCAGCCGCCGCGGAGGCCAGGGGGCCCGGGGCGGCCGCCGCCCCGCCCCACACGGGCCGATCGGCCCCACCGCCGTCACCCCCCGCGGGTCTCACCGCATGCTGTCGGTGCGGACAAGCAATCCGTTTGTGGCCAACATCTCCACACTCAAAACACTTCATGCTACCTGAGCTTGCATACACCGTGTAGAAACCATCCTCATGCTTGACGCGGAAAGACACGTCAAGTGTTTGGTTTTGGGAATTTAAAAACATGTAAACCTGTCTCCGCAGAGACTGAACATGTCTTAGCTTAGCATCCTTACATCCCAAAGCCACAGTACGGAAACCACTCGCAAACTTACCGAAACGTTTGAGCTCCCGTTCTAGCGCTTCATTCGGGATGAATGGAGGGACACCAGACACGGTGATCCGCGTAGACGGTACCGCCAGCGGGGAGACTTGAATGAACTCCTCATTGAAAATTAATCCACTCTCGATCAGTGTAGCCACGAAGCTCTGTTCTTTGAAAAACACCACCACGGCTTTGTTCATGCGGGAGGCATACGAGATGTTCCCGTGGCCGATCTGCTCTCCCACAGCCAGCAGTACCTGCTCCACAGAGGAGGCCGGCGGCGGCACCAGCCTCACGCCATGTCGCAGCGACGCCGGCGGAGGTGGCGTCTCAGAGGACGCCATCCTCACACGTGGCCCGAAAAAACGTACAAAATACACTAAACTGTTTAACAAAAGTTATCAACAAATAATACAAACAATGATCATTCGACGATGTGACAAACAAACGAAAAAAAACAAAGAAAGACAATAGTTTGAGCACCTCTATCCCTCTACCTCCACCGACACGTCCACCACTATAGACCTAGATAGATAGATAGATAGATAGATAGATAGATAGATAGATAGATAGATAGATAGATAGATAGATAGACAGACAGACAGACATATAGATAGATAGGTAGATAGATAGATAGATAGATAGATAGATAGATAGATAGATAGATAGATAGATAGATAGATAGACAGACAGACATATAGATAGATAGATAGATAGATAGATAGATAGATAGATAGATAGATAGATAGACAGACAGACATATAGATAGATAGGTAGATAGATAGATAGATAGATAGATAGATAGATAGATAGATAGATAGATAGATAGATAGATAGATAGATAGATAGATAGATAGATAGATAGATATTACAAACACTAAGGACCCATTGCCTAAAGACATATACATGCACCATATTGTTTAATTGCAAAAGAGAAAAGGTGTCAGGTTTACATGCTTTCCATATGCCTCCAGGTCAGGTTGTAAAGC
The DNA here is from genome assembly GCA_029853015.1 of Chelidonichthys spinosus. NCBI lineage: Eukaryota > Metazoa > Chordata > Actinopteri > Perciformes > Triglidae > Chelidonichthys > Chelidonichthys spinosus. Next base: position 1,473,362 of record CM056826.1, read on the forward strand.
AAAACACTGGCCCATGGACGGGTCGAGAGCTCAATGACAGTGTAGAGATGCTACCTGTGGGTTTATGGGCGGAGGGGGAATACTGTAGGGATGCAGACTGATGGAAAGATGAGACTGTGCTGTTCCCTGCAAGGCGACATTCCTTCCTCGCTGATACTTACATTTATTTTTAAGTGTCTAGCCATGTGTGCGTGTGCGCAGCAGAGCAACATCTGCTGTGCCCGAGGGCCAGACAGAGCATCAGCCAGGGGTCTGTCCCATGCAGCACACACACACACACACACACACACACACACACTTTTCCCTAGCCACCCTTTGAAGTTACTGTCACGTCTCACTTTGTGTGTGTGTGTGTGTGTGTCCATGTGTGTTTCACTCTCTCTTATTATCTCGCTCTCAATTTGGGGACTCTGTAAACACAGCAGAACTCCTGGGATTTGCCAAATAGCCCAAAACACCCAGACACACACACTCACACACACACATACACACAAATACACAGAGAAAGCAGCATTTCTATGTTTAGAATTCACACATGGCGACTGGTTTCTTGTAGAGCCTCGAGGGCGACCAAACTATGATGAATCACCAAGTGTGTGCGTAAATGTGTGTTTATGCGTGACATTGTGTGTGTTTTTGCCAGGAAAAACTTTCAGGCAGGCGCTCAGTGAGTGTTGACCTCAACATTAGAAACAGTGATTAAAGCCTGTTATAAACGACACATGAAGTTTTCAAGTTTTCCAACTTGAATCATTTTGAAAATAAGTGTGTGTGTGTGTGTGTGTGTGTGTGTATGTGTGTGTGTATGGAGCGCCGTGATTCATACTGTTAAAGACATTACAAGTGACACATGGTATTAATCACAGTAATCCAATTCTCTTTATCAGTACCCACTGCTGTGCTTTAATGAGCGATCCACATAGAGAGAGACTCACATTGCCATGGTGTTGCTGGAAGATAACCGACTGGCTAACTGCCTCTCTTAACCACACACGTCTTCTAGTCCAACTCACATCTTAATCTTAATCAAGCAAAACTATACAGGTAGTCTTCTCGAGAGCCCCTTGTATTTTATATGTGCATTGAATATGAATAAAATGTGTTAAATGATGAATGATTGGTTTCCTCCAGGCTGTGATTGTGTTTAGAGCGCATGTGTGTGTGTGTGTGTGTGTGTGTGTGTGTGTGTGTGTGGTAGGCAGCCAGAAATTATTGATTGACCCGTTTGCTCATCTTGATCAAGACACATTCTGTTTTCTACGAAAAAGGAGATGTCTGGTTTATGGTGGATGTAGTCACGGTGACATCACCCATCGGTGTTGAAGCGTCAAGTTCGACATTTTGTCCATCGCCATCTTTATTTCTTTTCGGCAGCCAGAAGTGACACTTGAGTGGGTAGAGGTCAGTACAAGGCCACTGTTTGGTGACCAAACGTTAAAATTAACTTTCATGACGACACTGTGAAAGAGTTCAAGTTCTAAAATGAAAAGACAACTTCCAGAGAATTTAGCCCCGCCCCTAAAGCATCCCCTGCTTTCTGGTCTGGTGGACTCTAAATGGACCATAATGTACTAAATGAACATCATGCTGGATTGAAGAAGACTTGAAACTAGAGATTGAGACCATAAACTCATGTTTACAATGTTTACTGAGATAATACATCAAGAGAGAAGTAGGACCATTTTCTCATAGACTTTTATACAATCAGACTTCATTATAGTTGTTTAATTTCTTTACAAACCAACTCACCATATTATTGCTACTGAACAATTCCCAAAATACAAAACACTAGATTATGGCCAGTGACAATGTTTTTGAAAGATGCTTTGCTAAATGTAATTTTTGTTGACCAGTTTCTACAATATTGTTGCATGGCAACTACACCAAGTTATAGTTACGGTTTCGACAAATCTGACGACCACTTTGTTCTGCCATCTGGAACCTGCTGACTTTCAGCAGAATTTGTTCACGGTCCCTTGTAACAACTTATGTAAATGGTTGGGGTTTAAATACCACAGATGCTTATGTACTGTATTTAATATTGATTGAAGTCAAATTAAATGTTTGTACGATAACACCGACATGTCCATGTTTTCACTAGCTGTTGTCACAACAATGACCAGTTAAATACCTGACACCTTAGGGTAGGATTATTTTTTAAATAAGCCTTAAAAGTATTTGATCGGAAATCACCGTCATTGTAACACACTGTCCAAATGCAACCTCTTATGTGTTGTTAATCTCATTCTGTTTTCAGAAGTTTGATTGGTATTTCATTTACAATCATTCTGTTAGGCTTAAGGAGTTTTTTTTTTAAACTGCACCCACAATGCAGTAGACTGGAGGCAGTGAAAACTGTTGTAATCCATATTAAAGAATTCCAAAATGAGGCAGCAGAAGTTTCCAAGAAATACAAAACAAGAAGTGAGTCCGGGACAGGTGGTCCACATGGAGACGACAGGCAGCTGGGTGTGACTGAATGGGCAGCTGAGTCTTGCTGGTCTGAAGCACAGAGGGAGAAAAAACTGGTTTCAGGTAGGAATCAAAAGCAGGAAGAATAACATAAGTATCTCCTCACTGGAGGTTTCACTACAAACAAGTCAAGACTGGAGAGGAAGGACCGGCTTAAAAGAGGTAGCTGGTAGTCGGGGGAGATGGACCGCAGGTGTGAAGAGTTTGGCTGAATGAGCAGAATGTAGGTGAGCCACACCCAGCCTAAGACAACTGCTGACAGACATGGCAATAGCTCTGGGAGCAAGAAAACAAACGGAGGCACCTATTCTGTATATCTAGTTGGATAACTGACCCAGTTAAAGTTTGGAAAAGAGGGGGGATTAGACGTAAGGAGGTTATAGGTATCATTTCTAGAATGAGGATTGGTCACATATTTCTGAACTGCCCTTTATTTATATGAGGAAAGCACCAGGGGCCTGTACTACGAAGCAAGTTCAACATAACCAGGGTATCTTGTTGTTACCCTAACAAAGGCAATCGGAGATAAGCGGTCACACGAAGCTGGTTATCAACTCGTTAAGTCAACCCAGGGTTTACCTGTCCAGCTATGAGCGCGTGCACATGAAAGAGGCGGCGTTTGCAGCATTTGACCAATCACAAACATGGATCAGTCTACGGCAGCGGAGCGGCGTATTTCACATACGAGGAGCGAACCGTAATCTTACAGAAATACGAAGAAGTTTAACATATAATACAGGCAAAAAGCAACAGTTTCATCTGCCAAATGCAGGAAGGACAGCTGGCAAAAACTCGCCGACTGTGTGAATGCGGAAGTATTATTAATAGTAATAGTAGTATTATAATATGACCACCCCATCATAAGGACACTAGAAGATCTGACTGATTGAAAGACAGCAGCAACTTAGCTGATAGCTTAGTGGTAGTGTTACTGCCCCATGTACCGAGGCTCCTTGCAGCGGACCCAGGTTCAAATCCTCTCGGGCTGTCTTTTAAATCATGTCGTCGCTCTCTCTCGTCCCTTTAACTCTTACGATGTCCTTCCGCACTAAAAGGCCAAACATATAACTTTAAAATAACGAATGTGTTGCTTGAATGTATTCTTAAAACGTGGTTTATGATAATAAAATTAGGCTGATAATCAGCCTAATTCTTTCAGCTGCAATCCATCCATCCATCCATTGTCTACCGCTTATCCTGTATTCGGGGTTGCGGGGGGGCTGGAGCCGATCCCAGCTGTCATTGGGCGAAGGCAGGGTTCACCCTGGACAGGTAACCAGTCTATCACAGGGAGACATGTAGAGACAAACAACCATTCACACTCACATTCACACCTACGGGCAATTTAGAGTCACCAATTTAACCTATCCCCATCCTGCATGTCTTTGGACTGTGGGAGGAAGCCGGAGAACCTGGAGAGAACCCACGCTTACACGGGGAGAACATGCAAACTCCTCACAGAAGGAACCCGGGGATCGAACCCGGGACCCTCTTGCTGTGAGGCGAGAGTGCTACCCACTATACCACCGTGCAGCCCCAGCTGCAATCCCGGCGGTGTAAAACGGACTTGGGAGCAAATCAAATAAATATAAAAAAAAATTCAAAGTGGTAAGTAGGCTGCACGCTGACACAGATACGTCATGCACTCTGATGAGAATCTATATCACTCATATAAAACATCGTCAGGGACAGAAACATTTTTTTGCCGGTCTCTGAACACTCTATAGTTCTCCTACGAGAACCTCTCACGGTCCACCGAGCTTCTTTTTTTTTTTTTTTTTCTTATCCGCGCACCAAGACAGCTGATTGGTCAGTCGGCGGTGTGTTTCTCCACGTTGATCTCTTATCAGGAACATAACCTGCTCCGGAGCAGGTTAGCTCCACAGCGTAAGTTACCATGGTGATTTACCCCGGTAAGAAGTGAACCAGCGTCGTAGGACGGAAAACCCAGAGTTAACGCTTAAGTTACCTCGCTAAGCCCAAATCCTGCTTCGTAGTACAGGCCCCAGAGTGGCTTGTGTTCATGTCAGGAACCTGAGACAGAGAATTGGGAGAAATTGGCTTGGAATAAATATCTCTGAACAGTATTTTAGAATTAAGGTCAAGCAGGAGGGGAAATGCTGTTTTTCCAAATTCTGAATAGATCCTGGACTGTATAACAGGATATAATGCACTAAGGTGCTGGTTCTATACAGGGCAGCAATGCAGCTTTTTGGATGCCAGCTGCCATAAAACCCCAAAAGAAGAAGAAGAAGAAAAAGGGGAACTAGACAACATTACTGCAGATCCTATCACATACTCTTCCACTATTTGTTTTGAGCTCTGCTCTGAGGAATTCAGCAGAACCTCTCAATCTACTGGCAACTCAGATTTTAATCTCAACATCTAAACATCCCATTGCTGCTGTCTGTCTCGACTTTATTAAGTACGACCTTAGAACCTTGGAATATTCTTCCAGCTAACCTTATGCCTGCCACACACATAAAGATTTTATAAATCTCAACCGATTTTTTATCTGTGAGAGACCCCACACATGAAGATAAAAAATCTGTGATTTAACAGTTTTGATCGTATTGTGTGTGGTGTCCTGCGATATTCCAAACACACCACACACATAAAGATTTGTTCACGCGAGAAATCTCGCGTGAACAAACGTGATCAAACGTGATCTGACGTAGTACTCTGACTGACCTGTGGGGGCAGTCACACCAAAAATAGTCATTGAACTAACTACAAGAAGAAGTGAAGAAGAGCGAGTGTAAACCGGTGTAAACTAATGGAGGACCAGCTGGATACCGACTGCATGATGGTGGTTTTGAACGTTTTGAACAACGTTCTCCGCCGATAATCGTAAATATTGAACATGTTTAATATTTACGATTATCGGCGCCGACTGATTTCGGAGCCGATTGTCGGCCGAATTTCACTCTTAACACACCACACACTACAAGAGAATCTTATAAAATAATCTCAAGAGCTTAAGATAATCGGGCGATGTCTGTCCGTGGTCGGAAGGGGGAAAATCGGGGCAAAATCAGCCCGATTATCTTTATGTGTGTGGCAGGCATTAAACCTTGCACAGACGTTCAATATTTTTCTCATGGCACAAAGTGGAGTCACGTCAACGGAGTCATGTCAACACTGGTCTGACCATGATTCAGTTTGTATATTCTTAAAATCTTTTAAAATTGTAATTTAATAGTTGTGCTGGACAAATGTGCTGATATTTATATGATGACGTGTGCTTGCAGATTTGTCTGTGTAATTCATTGTTAGTGTGATAGACTACGTTCTGGTGTCACCAGTAAATGGATGTGTCTGGTGATTGTGGGACGGTGGAATGTTGTGTGGGCATTATTCATTATTCCTCATTTTGGGATTGAATATTTTTTGTGGTCCTTTCCAGGAACAGTGTTGTTCCTTAATTCCACTGTCCAACTCCCTAGCTTGGCTAGGTCTTAGGTCTACACACTATTAGGGTGAATCCAACTCAAACTGTCAACAAAAATGCTGTGTAAAATACGTTGCGACAACCTCTGTATGTAGAGATCAATGCAGGAAATCAATGGTCAGTGCATTGCTCATTAATCAAATCAACTGTAGTGTGTGTGTGTGTGTGTGTGTGTGTGTGTGTGTGCCTGCGCGCGTGCATGTTTGGTGCAGTGGGCCAGGCATAATCTGTATTTTATTTGAGATAACTGCTTTGGCACTGGGGAGAATTAGCTTAAACTATTACTTGACGCTGTCCAAATTAATCTGCAAGATAAAATAAAGCCAGAAGTGGTGATGTCTTATTAGTAGGTGTGGTGCATTATGCATTTTAAAGCACTGTGAATATCCAGGGAAACTCTGCAACAGAATCCTTTTTTTTTCCTGTTTTCTGGAGTGACAGTGGTGACTGCATGACGTGTTGGCACCGTGTGATCTTGCTGTCTGAGCTGCAATCACGTTGGAGTGATGGCGATTGGCCTGGCTTGAAGGAAATGAATAAGGCTGCTTGCTCTGTACAGTATTCAACAGCACTCAAATGAAATGATCCTGACCTGCTAAATCCTGAAGAATTCTATCAGCACACACTCCATCTCTTTAGATTTGTAGCAAAATAGATCTATTCACTGTTGCAGTTGTTTTGCTACCCCCCCCCCCCCCACACACACACACACACACCTTTGTTTATGTGTTTGTGTTTTCCTCTTGTGTCTGCGTTGTTCTTTTTAAACATGGGGTTGTTTCCCCAAGCTGAGGACCTCTGCAACCTTATCCGACCGCAGATATTGATCTCCTACCAGGGGGTCTGTATCTGCCTGCTACTGTACCCTCGGCCTTTATGAGACTGATATAGTGTGAGCAGCAGTATCGGGAGTGCAATCTCTGCTGTAGCATGATCCCTCTGTGTTTGAATCGATAGTGCCGGGACGACCGCACAACTGTTGCACCGTGTTTCTTCTGCTCAGGGCCATCCGTGGCAAGCTTCCACACATATGTCATGACTGCCGCTCGATTCATAGAAGTGCACCGAGCAGCGTACAGCCACTGGAGATAATGATGAGGCAGTAAAGGGAAAGCTTCAAAAAGGTAGAGCAATATAATGTATCATGCTTGCATTAGTGTCTCATATGAAGTATTTTATCGAAAGGTGAATGAAACTTACACTCTATTGTTTAAAGGAGAAAATAAAAATATGAGAGTTAAGGGTGTACAACGTTACATTTTTAAGGTTATGAATAATCATAATTGTAGGGTTATGATTAGCCATGGGACAATAGGAAGATTTCATGTCAGGATTATCCTGGCAAAAAAAAAAAAAAATCCTCAAATTAGTCTCAAAATGGAAAAAATTACTGCAACCATTATACGTCACCCTTTTATTGCATCATAGTGAACATACTTTTTATTGGGAAAAAAGGTTGGTAAAAGAACATCTTAAATGTGATAACAGAAGACCCCCAGTCACTAGACAACCTTGTAGTATTATTGTATAGTAAGTATTTGAACATAGTCTCTATACAACATGGTGATGTAGTCATGACGTTTGTGGACTACGATTTGGAAGCCTTCAGTTCGGCATTTTGGTTATAGCGATCTTTGAATTTTTACAACCAGTGAAGGAAGTGACCGCATTTGGGCTGAGGAGGAGCAACGGGTGGATCTGATGAACACAAGCAGCAGAGCGGCAACCTTACTGGATCTGGATCCACCTGGATTCTGGTGTGAAGCTGCTAACAAAGTTAGCTTCATAATTCAAGCTCAACTTCTTAGGAGTCATCTTAGTAGCTTACTGTATTGGTAGCGTGGTAGCAACGGTAGCAGCTATGGTAGCGAACTGTCAATCACAATATAGCCCCTCCCAAAACACCATAAACTCATGTTCAATGTTTACGAATCAAGTGAGAGGTTGAGCCATTTTCTTATCGACTTTCATGCAATCTGACATATTTTTGCAATCTGAGGAGTCGCCCTCTGATGACCTGTAGATAGAATGCAAGTTTAAGGCACTATAGCTTAGGCTTCACTTTTCAGAACAGGAGGTTGTTGCCTGGTTTAAACATAGGATACTGTTATGGTTGTGGTGAGGGTGAGAGGACTCTTGTTAGCAGGGATTCTCAGTCCCAGTGCACATTAGGTCAGTGATTGGCTGAGTGATTCAGCAGTGGAGAGGATCACGGCAGCCTTCTATCCCTCCATCCCAACGGTGAGCTGGATGTTAACAGTGTATGGAAGGTCAGCATGCTGCCTTTAAATTTATGTCTACCGTGTGCTTGACTGACATTAAAATACGCATTTTATGTGTTTATGCAATTGCAGTGTCCAATATATTAGTTTTTATGAGTGCTTATGAGAGTTTGATGAGAATGTGTATTTAATGTTCTTAGTCCAGCCTGTCCTTTTTGAGTCTGATGCCTTTGCTGCTGCGTTTACATGCACTGGAGAAAACGGCTGGTTATACGCCGGCTATTCAACTTAACATGTTTATGGGACATGGCAACTATGTTTGGTTGCATTGTTTATAGCCAAATGTCACACCGGTAACGGCGTTGTTATTTGAATTAATGTTGTTAATCAGTACCTGGTCTTAAATGACTAAATGACCTAAATGACCTAAATGTAAATGATGCAATGGTAGGGAGAGGCAGAGGGCCAATGTTCCTGGTGGCATATATGGATTGGTATAAGCTAATTAAGCTAGTTGGGACTGGGAAGGTGTGGGGCTATGAAGTGACATAAGGTGAAGAAAGGAAGTACACAAAGACAAGCCAGCGATGATCCTACAGCCTTCCGTAATGAGCAGCATGCCAGCCCTCTATTCTTCTCCTCATCCACACTATCCCCTCCTCACCCCTCCTCACCCCCGCCTACCTCCAACTGTCTCTCCCTATCATCTCGCATTTGTCAGGCTCTCTTGCTTTATGTATTTTTAAACACAATTTCGCCTATTCAAATTTAACAGTGAGAGATTGTTTTCATTAGCGTGTGACAATAAATGGGATATTTAAACAGCCGACTGGCTTTTCAATTTCACATCTCGAGCGTCAAGGCTACGCTAGGTTCATAACAGCCCAGCCACCAGTGAGAGGAGAGACGGGGGGGGCATGACAAAGGGCAAAGGATGGATTCACTAACTGTTAATGCAATTTCATTTTAGTCGGAGATGAAATTGAAACATTTGCAGTTGGAAGAGACGTGTGTGGCTCTGCAGTTGTATTAGGGGTGTACGGACATTAGCTGCCCACTGGAGAACAGCAGAAGTGGATTCCACTTTTGTTGAGTTTTAAGGGGTTTTGTGGTAGATAGTTACATGCATTTTCTCCATGCCTACCTTGAAGATTGTTTCAGGGCTATAGCTATCATCTGCTGTTTTGAGAATATTTTGGGGTTAGGGATACCAACTGCACAAGTCTAAAATTTGTAGGTACTATTCTTTGCCTTCGTCGGTTCTTTCAAAGGAAATAGTCACAGACACTAGATGAAATGGAAATCTTCCCAGTCTATAAACACATGTTGCCTGAACTCCTGAAACTCCATTTATAGAACACAGCGTAAAAGGTCCAGGCCAGGATAAAATTGGTGCAGCGCTCCATTTACCCATATTTGGAAATGCTTCACCAGATAGCTTTCATTGTCCCTGTCAAGGCAAATTAAGCGATCCACAAGTTTTCTTTGGAGTGCAGAAAATCAAATTTGATCGAGCTTTATATTCCTGCCAAGCCAGTTAAGCAGCAGTCAGAGCGTCCCTGTAGCACCGATCATTGTTTGTTTATTCTCATTGCAAGCCAAGACGGATCAGAGAGTTGGACAAATTCAATCCGATCTGTGTGTTTTTTTTACCCAGATGGGCTAGTTAGTCAGTCATGTGGGTGTTATTGGAGTGCAAGAACTCAGCACGATGTTACCTCATTTGTCAGGGATGATAGCAGTGAATGCTGCTTGATTGTCACTTGGAGCAGCTGAATGTCAGTGAATGTGTGTCTGATTAAACGATAGAACATCGTGTGCAGGATCAGTGGACTTGTCTCAGGGTCTGGTCAACATTTGCAAAAGTGAAACGCTGAAATAAATCAGTGTCACCAGCTGAGCTTGGAGTTAAACTTTTTGGTGAAGTCTGAAATTCAAACGTCCACCATTAAGCAAGTGCAGCTTGACAGTGAAGATGTTTAAGGTCCAGGAGGAAGCCATGGCGTTTACTGTGCGGCACCATCTAATGTTATCTAACTCTGCTCTGACCATGGCTGCTTCCATGCTGGTGGGCTCCATTCCAGACCTTTAGGACACACCCGTTCTGAATCTTTTCAGTTCTTCAGGTCAGATCTTTACTTTAATGATGATTAATATACAAAGGATGGACACAATGTGGTTTGGGCTGCTATGATTAATGTGTTTTTATCATCTGTTTTTATGTCTCCTTGCTGGCATGTTATCTTGTTAAAAGGGTTTTTGTCTCATTCCATGGAGGGACAGATGATATTGTAAATTATTGTAAAGCCCTCTGAGGCAAACTTGTGATTTGTAATTTGGGGCTCTATAAAAATTAAATTAAATTGAATTAAATTGGCAAATGCTCTGCGGCCCGTTCTTTTGAACACAGCACCTCAGGAACGTCTGGACAGAACGTCTTCAGATTTGGCATAAACCTCTTGGATTCAAGGATCAATTCATCATAATTTGGTGTTCAAAGGTCACTGTGCCCTCACAAAAGATGTTTTTGCCATAACTCAAGAATCCATATGCTTATTAAAATAACATTAACTTTAAGGATAAAAGAGTTCCAAGGAAACAGGGACGTATAGAGACAGAACAGTGACAGGATAGGGGTGACGACATGAACAATTTGTAGTTTCAATAATCATAGCAGCCAGTCACCATCACCTATGTATGTATGTATGTATGTTTATTTGTGTGTCAAAAAACATCAGTGTACAAGTTAAATTCCTTACATGTTTTATCTGCACATTGACACAGAGACAGATGGCACTTGGATTGTATGAGTCATATTGTGAGAGTTCAAAAATGTAATGCAGCTCGATACTGACAAAAGATCTGGGAGAACAGCATTGCTTAGAACAACTGAATGTGTGTGCACGTGTGTGTGTGTGTGTGTGTGTGTGAGATAAGAGTGTGGCCTTGTTCAGACAAATAATAAGTGTACTAATGTTCATCTTCAAGTCAAGTACCCTTGAAACTAGAGATTGAGACCATAAACTCATGTTTACAATGTTTACTGAGATAATAATTCCAGAGAGAAGTAGGACCATTTTCTCATATACAATCAGACTTCTCTTTGCAACCAGAGGAGTCGCCCCCTGATGGCCAGAGGAGAGAATGCATGTTTTCGCACTTAAGCATGGCTTCACTATTCAGAACCGGAGGAGGTTGCCGTCACACAGAAACATGGAGCATAGTGAGTAGTTCAAGTACAAGTACAATAGTCATTCTGACCATATAGACAGAAAGTAATGATAAAAGGAGTATTGTTTTCTTGAGCTATATTTAAAAGCACAAACAGAATTTTTTTTATATTGTTGGTGATATAAATGTCTTCATGACATCCTTGTCATGCTATTTTTGACATTTGAACATATTTAACTGGAGAGTAGTCCAGCCCGGATCTGCTGGGAGGTCAAAGGTCAGTGTGCGCTACACAAGTAGCAGCAGCCCTCCAGCTGATGGGGATTCACTAGAGAGGATGCTGTGCAGTGGGTAAAAAGAATTTAAAAAAAATGCTGCAACCCTGGCAGCATCCTGTGATGTGTGTCTGGGAATACAAATAGATAAGAGTCAATGCAGGAGAAACCAAATGCACAAAATGCAACTCGTCTATTAGTTTGGACAAACTTTGAGTTGTTGCTGCTGTTTTGTGTGTTCTCCCGGTGTTCTGCTGTCTGTCTTTGATGCACGAGGCAGGTTTGTTTGATAGAGACATGACAGCTTCACTGCGTCTGTGTGTGTGTTGTGTGTGTGTGTGTGTGTGTGTGTGTGTGTGTGTGCGTGTATTGACAGCTCCAGATTGCTGTGAAAAGCACAGAGAGAACAGTCTATTCCCTTTTCAGTCTGAGGCACAGGCAACATCCATCACCACTGACAGAGAGAGAGAGAGAGGGGGGGTGACAGGTGAAGGAGTGATCTTAATTCTGAAGGGATTTTTTTTTTTTTGCGTTTAAAGCTTGAATACACATCAAGTTACATTAGAAAGAGAAATGTTCAGGCAGAGACGGGGGTGAAGTTTTGACTTTTCAAGTGGCCATGCAAGTGCAAACACGTCTCTCAGATTTTCTCTCTCTACTACTCGTTTTCATCATTGACCCATAAACATTCAACCCCCTCTCTCTCTGCCCTTTACTCAACATTGACCAGGAGCTTTCTGAATGTACAGGAGCTAATGATCAGTCTCCTTTCTCTATTGCCCTTCTTCTCTCTTTTAATCTGATTACAACCAGAGTTATAACTCCCTCTAGCTGATCTATATAGTTGTCTATCCTATTTACAGGGGCATTCATTGGATTATACTGGCCTTTCTGCTTACATCTAGTTAGCTCTTATAGGATTGATGGCACACACACACACACACACACACACACACACACACACACACACACTGCTCTCACATTGGAAACAACACAAATGTACAAAAATCTCATGCAGTGAGCCACAAATACAAAACTGGATGTATGTGTATGTATGCATGTGTGGATGTATGTGTATGTTGCATGTGTGGATGTATGTGTATGGGTGCATATGGATGTATGTGTATGGGTGCATGTGTGGATGTATGTGTATGTATGCATGTTTGGATGTATGTGTATGGGTGCATATGGATGTATGTGTATGGGTGCATGTGTGGATGTATGTGTATGTATGCATGTTTGGATGTATGTATGTGTATGGGTGCATATGGATGTATGTGTGTGGGTGCATGTGTGGATGTATGTGTATGTATGCATGTGTGGATGTATGTGTGTGGGTGCATGTGTGGATGTATGTGTATGGGTGCATATGGATGTATGTGTGTGGGTGCATGTGTGGATGTATGTGTATGGGTGCATTTGGTGTATGTGTGTGGGTGCATGTGTGGATGTATGATGGTGCATATGGATGTATGTGATGGGTGCATGTGATGTATGTGTATGGACATGTGATGTGTATGTGTGTGGGTGGACATTCGTCGATGTATGTGTGTGGGTGCATGTGTGTGGGTGCATGTGTGGATGTATGTGTATGGGTGCATGTGTGTGGGTGCATGTGTGGATGTATGTGTGTGGATGTATGTGTATGGGTGCATGTGTTTGGATGGACAGTATGTCTATGGATGCGGTAAGGCCAACATTCTCCCTCCCTAATACTGTTGCTTGGGGCTTCTTGGCATCCGACAGCGAGACTCTAGGTTTCCTTTTAGCTTTAGTTTTCAGTGTTTCGGAATACCTGTCAATAAGTTAATAAACCCTATCCAATACCAGGAACTTTTACACAGGTGTCCTTAATAGGTGAGCTGGCAGGGTGGAGATCACCAGAAGTTTCAAACTTAATTTCCTGTTGGCTATATTGTATGTGTGAGAAAGAGGTATAGCACCCCCAACTCACATACGGGACGGGACGCAACCAGGAGGTAACAATGGTGAAGAACTGCAGGAAGCAGGAGGCAGCTCACAGAATTTAAATGAAAAACATATAACAAAAGAAAAAAAATAAACAAAATATGACAAACGCGTTGGTTGCTACTGTAGCAGCAGAACGCCGCCACGGCAGCTTATATATGTTGCATCCTGGGAAATGTAGTGTGGCTATTAGGGTAAGTGTGACATTATGGGCCCTAGTTTCGTAGACCAGGCGCAGTCAGCTTTCAGTGCACCTGCGCCCCGCCGACGGGGTGTGTCCGCCTGGACTTTGCAAGTTTCGTGCACCGCGCAGTCTCGCGCAGCTCCCGTCACTCCCACCTGTGCAAGTGGGAAAGAGGGAGGAGAAGAAGGCGTGAGTGGGAGACGAGGAGGAGACGAGGCGTGGACTGGGATTAACACAGCCGATTCGGATCTTCACCAATCAAATGAGCTCCTCTCCTCTCCTTTAATGCGTTAGGGGAGGTTCAGTGGAAGATCCGTCGCTTGACAACCCGATGACAGAAGCAGCGCCGCCGCTCCCACCACGCGCATCACGCGCTGTGCGTGCGTATCATAAGAATAACAATGCCGATATTATAAAAAACAGGAGAGAGAGAGGGAGATGTTTTGGTCCGAGAGGCTGAGTTTCCGTTACGCGTGCCATCCGCCTTTGATCTGACGTCAGATGTGACGGGACAATCTATATAGATATAAATTCACGTGTTGATTCATTAGTTGCATTAAATAGTGTGTGTTGTGATTATGTTTTGCATTTAAATGTGCCTGGAACTGTGGAAACCTGCCTGTGAGGTCTCGGTGACGTGTGCGCACTGCGCGCAGTCAGCCAAACTTCCACTCCGCCAGCTGTGATTCGCATTGAATGAATGGACTTTATTTACGCCTTGCGTCTGTGCCGAAAGTAGACCAGGTTGGAGCTGGCGAGCTTTTGGCGCAGTCTCCGTGAGGCTTTTTGCCACGAAACTTCTGCTACACCAAGCTGAATCTGTGACGCCTCCCCCTGCTGCGCCGCCACACCCATCTTGGCGCAGGCGATCCACCAAACTGCCAAACTTGCATTGCGCTGGCTCCGCCACCCTGCGCCGCCCTGCGCTGCACCACGAAACTAGGGCCCCATGTGTGTAAACTTCCGGGCAAAACGGCAGGCTCTGGGAAAAGGAGACCCTCGCTTTTCACAGTATTTCTAGTAAATATCATTAATTATCATATATTCAACTTGTGTTTTCTGTTTAAAATGTTGGAAGACATCATGGCTTGCTGTGAGTAGGTGGTGTTTCTCTCCGTGGTCAACTCTGTAAAGTTACTAAGAACACTCAGAACAGCGCAGTTTTATGATCACTTGAACACGTTATATATATATATATTTATAATTTATACAAAAAAATCAAAATTTCTACTTGCTCCTGCAATTTAATTGCAAAACCATGTCTAAAAGCATTGCATTGCTTTTAAATAGCTGCTGTGAAATCTGCAACAGTCCCCTAAAAGGAAAGATGAAATTCTTTCCACTTGGTTTGAAAGAAGACATGTTATGGAAAATAGCCCAAAATATCAAAATGGACCAGTGCATGAGGAACTATGTTTTTGTTTTTTTTGTGTCAGGTTTTTCGTGTTATGTGCTTGGTGCACATTATTATGTGTGTTATTTGCTTGGTGCACATTATGAAAGAACTGGGTGACTTCCCCATTAAGAATACGTCTGGCACAATCAAACGCTGCTACATTCCTGAAAGGCCATGATGAGTCATGGGAGCTCTGTGATCAGCCACTGTACCACTGCATGCAATTTAATGGCTGTCCTGGCCGTAGCGCATTTTTGACCGAGCTGTCCCAGAAGACCCTGGGTAGACGTTGTTTCCCTTGAATCCCTTCTAGTGGAGCGCTCTCTGGCTGTCACTGCGTTTAGGGGTTTGCCGCTCGATGCCAGCCTGCATTTCCACTTCAGCGTTTGAGCCGGTCGGTTAGCTGGAGGGGGGGAGAAGAAGAGGAGAAGGAGGATTGTGATTCCACTCTAATTTTGTGCTCTTGACTTGAAGAGATTGCTCAGGCAATAATTGCAGACCCTTTGCTCGGGATAAATCAATCTAAATGGAACGGGCCTGGATGATGCTACTCTACTTGACCGACTCTTTCCTTCCTACTTTGGATTTTCTCAATCACTCTCCTGATGCTCATGTGACTGTTAAATAGACTTTAGAGGAGAACATGCAGCCATACATGGACAAAATGTTTCTCCGTGTACTCCACTACCATTTGTAAAAATAATTTCCTCCAACAGGTGAATGTGAGGCTTTCACAGTTGGTACGTTAGACAAAACCCAGACCACCACTCAGATTAATACATTCACTTGTATGAAATACAGTAAGTAGTAATGGCCTGAAGTGCTCACACGGGGTTTAGTGTTCCTAACCTGAGCTCCAAAGTTACAAGGAGGATGAGAACAATGTCTTTTAGCCTGTTTCCACCAGATATGAACAGATAATGACATCTGATCACGTGACCTTGTATTAATAATCAGAATCCGAAGAGGGTTTATTGCCAAGTCGATTGTCACGTTCAGGAACTTGCCTTGGTGTCCAGTTTGTATGCAATACAGACATCAGACTGCAGAACATACATCCACATGTGAGGGAGTGTGTCAGTAGATGTTGTTGATGAGGCCCCCTGCAGTGTGGTAGGAAGGGGGTTTGTGCTGTGAGCTTGTTATGATGGGTCGCTTTTATCCAAATAATCAATATTCCTGATGAAATGAGAGAAATGCTGCAAGACGTATTTTGGCTCTGCGATAGTACAAATCCACTGTGGAGTAACTTGTGAGGATTTGTTGCCCAATATACCGTCTCTCTCTTTAAAATAGATGCACAAAATGTATTGTTTGGATTTATCAACTATGAGAGGAACTTCTGCTTGCAGTTATTTGATTATCATGACTGCATTTTCTCTATATGAGTCTTCAGCAAAAAGACAACTTTTTAGAGCTGTCCATTTAAAACAATACATTCCCTTGATATCTAAATGTACAAACAAAAAGAGCTGTTGAAACATGTAACCACAATGAGCTTTGCAACATATGATTTATTTATTCATTCTGTTTTCTTGAAATCATTAGTACGTCTGACTGGTTTCTAGTTATAGACGTCGTCTGGATTCTGGCCCCAGTAAGTAGACATCCAGCACACATGGCCCATGCAAGGTGAGGAGGAATAAAGCAGCTTTATGGGCCATGTGTGCTGGATTCTGGCCCCAGTAAGTAGACATCCAGCACACATGGCCCATGCAAGGTGAGGAGGAATAAAGCAGCTTTATGGGCTCTACTAGATTTTTACGTGCAGCGGGAGGCATGCAGATCACATAACAAGGTAAATGTGTATATTGGGGGATACAGCGGTGAAATCTATGTAATACAAAATATTACAGGTTGCAGCATCGGAACGCCATCATTTCCCTCTGATATGGTAAGACATGACTAAACTAAATATAAAGAATAAAATTCATGGGGTGAAAATTAAATATATGTAATGTTGCTGTGCTTTGCAGCTTCTCAGTATGTATAAATATATAATGTAGATATTTCACAGTTGTAAATTCAGCTATTCTATAATATCTGAGTCCATCTATTTGTCACAACCTGTCTGAAGGGATAGAAAGAGTGACTTGGTGTCTTCAGCTCATATATGAGCTGATTCCCATATATTCTGGTAACCCTTCCTCTGAAGTATGTAGTCCATCATTAAAGCATTTGATGGACTTCCTTCTATCCGCACTCCAATCACCAATTAAAGCTAGGATTTAATCCTCTCTTTAACCATGAGAGAAGAGATAACCCTTACATTAAATAATAAGATAAACTTCCAATAACACACTCACTGTCTTTACACATAATTGGTGAGCCTGTGTTATTACAGTAATACAAGTACCTTTCCATATTGTACCAACCAATAGTCTCTTTTTATCTCGTGCTCTCTCTCCCACTGTCTCCCAGGTTTTGCTCAACAGTCAGGGAGCCTCCCATTATGCTGTCTAATTGTGCGTGCTAATTATTTTACCATTAAGATTTCACAGCATGTGGATGCGTATCAGTAATGTGTCTGTTTTTAAGTTTTTTTGCCATACCGTTACAAAAGAGCTGCTACTGCTGCTGCTTTCCTGCCCATGTGGTGATTCTGATCAAGTTAAGTGCTCCTCATGTCGGGCAGGACGTCCCCCTTCTGGGTCTCACAGCTTAGCTGCAACTCAACTACAGGTGTCCACTAGGAAAGTGATAATTCAGTCCATATGTTAGATATGAGAGTGGTAAGAAATGAATCAAGAATGTCCAATCTCCACACTCTTTATAGTATTTAATACATTATATGTAATAAATGCATAACTTAAATATTGACTCTTCAAATGGTAAAGTGAATGTCCAAAATGAACCTGTAATGTGAGTCCTGTCGGCGGTCTGAATGCTTCATTCCCTGCTAATGTTGGACCTTTTTTTTTTGAGAGAGAGATTAATACGAGAGGATATCGGTAGGTAAAGGAAGATTAGCCTGTGTTTCCCTATGTAGTCCATTTCACATTTTGTCTGGAGAAAGGAAGGAAGCTGCTTTGTCTCTTGTTGGTAAGTCAGAAACTAATTGTAGATTTGGGTTTAGGCATTGTGTGAGTAAAGCTAGTTGTAACATTTAGTCTAGTATTCATAGCTTGTTGTTCAAATTCTTGTGAAGCTGTCTGTGCTAAGTGATTAATCAGCTTGTTTCAGCCAGCTCAGTTGTAGTGAATAGACTTGATTGGAGGGAGGGGTCACACTCAGTACTTGCGGTAAACTGAGCACTTAAAAGGCTGTCACTACAGCGTTAGCTGCAGCGTCAGGACAGCAGAAAGAAGACATCTTAACAAAGACAAAGGGAGTCTATCTGCGGGAGTCCATTGAGGTAGGTATAACATCTCACCCCCCCCCCCCCCCCCCCCTCGCAGCCATGTGTCTTATCCCAGTCAGGACATCACACTGGAGAAGATTTTACCGAAGACCCTTCACTCGAGGCTGTAACCCATCCAATCTCTGCTACCCGCCACTCTCCACCGGTAAGGAACTTGAAGTACTAGGGGGGCTGTGGAACTGCCAGTCTGCAGTCAAGAAGGCGGACACCATCTCAGCCTATGCTTCCCTGCAGACTCTCCAGTTCCTGGCCCTCACGGAGACCTGGATCACCCCAGAAAACACTGCCACTCCAGCTGCCCTTTCAACTGCCTACTCGTTTTCACACTCCCCAAGACGAACAGGGTGAGGAGGAGGAACTGGGCTCCTCATCTCACCCAGATGGTCCTACCAGGTCCTTCCTCTGGACCACCTACCCCAATCTACACTTGAATTCCACGCTGTCTCTGTCACCCTTCCTTTCAAACTCAACATCATAGTGATCTATTGCCCACCCGGTCCTCTTGGTGACTTTTTGGATGAGATGGATGCCCTCCTGAGCTGCTCCCCTGATGATGGCACACCACTCGTCATCCTCTGTGACTTCAACATCCACCCGGGAAAGCTGCACTCATCTGAATTCATTGACTTCTTTACCGCATTTGACCTTACACTCTCCCCCTCTCCACCAACTCACCGAGCCGGGAACCAACTTGACCTTGTCTTCACAAGATCCTGTGGCATCTCGGCACTCTCTGTTACCCTGCTCACCGTGTCCGACCACCACTTTGTGACCTTCTCCCTCCCCATGAAGCCCACCTCATCCCTCCACTCTATGCCTCGAATGGTCACCAGCCACCGCAACCTGAAATCCCTCACTCCCTCCGCTCTCTCCTCAACTGTTATCTCCTCGCTTCCATCCTCGGAACAGTTCTCCTTAATGCCTACTGAGGAAGCCTCCTCCATACTGATGTCCTCACTCTCCTCTTCTTTGGACACTCTCTGTCCCCCAATCTCACGACCTGTGAGATCATCTCCCTCCCCTCCCTGGCTGTCTGAACCTCTGCAAACCAACAGATCATTGTTGCGAGCGTCAGAGAGAAAATGAAAGAAATCGGGCCAGTACGAGGACCTTGCTCACTACCACCACCTCCTCTCT
The DNA here is from genome assembly GCA_029853015.1 of Chelidonichthys spinosus. NCBI lineage: Eukaryota > Metazoa > Chordata > Actinopteri > Perciformes > Triglidae > Chelidonichthys > Chelidonichthys spinosus. The sequence goes on from CM056826.1 coordinate 1,492,999, forward strand.
AACTTCACCTCAACTGTTTCGGCAGCTAAATCTGCCTTCTACCTGGCAAAGATCAACTCTTCTGCCTCCAACCCCAGGAAACTCTTCTCCATGTTCTTTTCCCTCCTCACCCCTCCTACCTCTCCCCCCCCTTCCTCCCTTACTGCCGATGACTTTGCAACTTACTTTACCAAGAAAGTAAATGACATCAGCTCCTCATTCACGCCTATTCCCTCCCAGAAGACATCTCCCCCAACTCTCAACTCGGATGGTCTTACCAGCTTTAGCCTCCTTACCTCTGAAGACGTTCACGCACTTGTTACATCTAACCGTGCCACCACAGGATTCGGACCTTCCTCACAAAGGATGCAATGCAACTCTTGGTCCAAGCACTGGTCATCTCCCGCCTTGACTACTGCAACTCTCTCCTGGCCGGACTCCCGGCCTATGCGATTAAACCATTGCAGCGTATCCAGAACGCTGCAGCACGCCTTATCTTCAATCTACCCAAATTCTTTCACGTGACCCCCCTCCTCCGTGACCTCCACTGGCTCCCTGTTGCAGCACGCATCCAATTCAAGACGATGACACTGACCTTCAGGACCTTCATCAATGGAACGACACCTGTCTACCTTCAAACACTGGTCAAACCTCATGCCCCGAAGCGAGCACTTCGCTCCTCTACTTCAGCGGGCCGGCTGGTACCACCATTGCTGAAATCAAACAAATGTCGCTCAGCAAAGTCCAGACTCTTCTCTGTTCTGGCGCCTCAGTGGTGGAACGAACTCCCGACTAATGTCAGGACAGCAGAGTCATTTGCCATCTTCCGAAAAAGGCTCAAGACTCACCTGTTCAGACTTCACCTCGACTCTAAATAGCATGACCCACTAACACCCTCCCTCGACACCCCCCCCCCCCCCCCCCAAAACTAAATTACCTAAATGTAAATGCAAATGTAAATTTCCACCTGAATTTAATTCTACTGTACTGCAGACACATTCCTTTCTGTCACGCTGGAGAATTTAAAGTTGATGAGTGGTGTGTTTTAAATGTAAAACCTTCCTTAACCATCAGATATAAGTCAAAACAATCTGAATTTCACGTAAACCTCACAAAGACGTAGACATACTGATCAGAGTCAGGGGTCCTGGAAAATAGTGAAGTTGTCATGGAAAAGTCTGCTCCACAATGCACAAAGTGCAAGGGTTGGTGCCTTTGTACACCTTTCTGCTCTTGTGCCCCCACAGGCCAAGAGGTGGCATGGTTAGAAACTTGAGTCCGATAAATACAACCGAACAACACGGTCACTTCATTGTGGTCTGCTAAGCGGCCGGTCTGTCTGCCAGCTGACCAGCCAGACCAAACAGCATTGACCCCTCTGTCAGCCAGGCTGTATTGGCTGTGTCCACAGCGTGTCTGTATGCTGAACGTAGCTGCCTTTGCCCCACTACGTCTCCGTCTCTCCGTCTGTCTCCGTCTCCCTGTCGCCCCAGGTTCACGTCACGCCGTAACAGGATTCATCTAAGTCAAGGGTTAGATAAAGAGCAGTGGGAGGGACTGAAAGAATCCTTTTCATCTCAGCCTCTCGCTGTTTCTCTGTCTCTATAAGTGCTTGTAGACTGTGATGGAGCGTTGCGTCTGCGCCGCAGGTCTCTGCCCCGGCCAACCACTACTCTAATCCTGTTTCCTCTTTCACACACTCTATGATAGACTACTTTGGGGTGCGTTCATCCTCACAAATAGCCTGTATGAGCTTTTTCATGCATGTTGTGCTATGTTGTCTGCCTATTTTCTCCGCGCCTGTCGTGCCAGGAAGTGTGCTGAGATAGGAAGTGTGTTGGTCAGCGGGACGGCCAAAATGGATAGTGATGATATATGGGCCCTACACACACACACCTACACACACACATACACACCCCAGAGGTCGTTGTGGGAGCATGGTGCATTACTGTGATTGAAGCCGATAATGCACCAACAGACTCCGTGCTGTGCCCCTTCTAACCCAATCACAACTCTGCTGATGGCATGCTCCACCATCTGTGCTGCTTGGATTGGATGGGGGGGGGGGGGTTGAGGTGATTGATGTGCACTTGAACCTATTCCAGTGAGTTATTGTGTCCCGCTGTAGTCTTTAAGACAAGACCCTGTGGTCATTTTTCACCTACGGACGCCAGTTTGTCGCACCATCCTCCCTTACCCTGCATTCATTAACTCTTTGTTGCAAAGCTGAAAAGTAACTAGTGTCTCACTGTTGGGGGCGGATGTATCACACAGTCTCTTCTCACAGGATTTATGGTATGGTCCAAGGTATCTACAGTTTACAAAATGTGGCTTTTGAAAAGGGTTCTCAGTGTTGGCTGGAATTGCAGGGCAGTTTGCCTCTTAAGGCTTAATGCCCTTCAGAGCAACAGCTTCATGCCATGGTCCCTCCTCTTGCCTTGTGTGTTGTTTTACTTCCTGGCTCTGTTTGCTGTGTCTAACTACCCTGAACTGTACTTAGCCTGTTTGCTTTCCCTGTGGCAGTTGTCAGGTCGCCTGTGTTTGTTGCTCCTGCTTGTCGTATTCGCCATTCTGGTGTTTTTTCCCCCTTTTTGTACCTTGCATGCCTTCATCACCAGATGAACATTTGTTAAATTCAACCTGCTCGTCTAGTGTTCTGCATTTGGACCCTCTTTTGCATTGACACAACAAATCTTTCATGGGCATGAAAGTTCATTCTTGACTTTGGGACTATATAAAGGACTATTTACAAGCAGGGTCCTGCCACATATTACCTAATCTAAGTGCCATGCTGTTTTGTAAAAAGTTGTTCACCACTGGAAAATTCCTTACAGCCTGTTACAATTCAGACAACATACATTTATCACTATTACTGCAACATTTTAAACTGCTGATTTCTTTTTATGATTGACAGCACAGCTGCATTTGCCACAAGCGCTGCTGAACGCTCCGATATCCACTTGATGATTGTACACAAAGAGTCCCGCAGATACTCTGGATGTTGCTCAGCCTTGTCTGCTTCTCTGTGGTCTCCCTCCATCCACTGGGATGTAGCTGAAGTGGCAGGCCAGGCATTAGGAATTAAGAACAACATTTAATATGATATGTGATATACAACAAATCTGACGTAGTTTGACTTGACTGCATTATATGTCATATCCACCACTACATTAACAAACTACAATCAAAATGGTAAAACTACTATAACCTGTAATACAATCACCTCATCAGCCACCGACAGTCCAATTCTTACCTTCATTGCAGCTTAAAAGTCCCTTTGGTAAAACTGCTGTTCCTTTCAAATGTGCTTTACATGTAAAGTTGACCTATGTATTACAGTACAGAAGTCATTTTTGCTGCATTAAATCCTTGCAATGGCGGATGGGACCGGTTCTTATTGCGGTCTGAGTAACCGCAGCACTAGTGGTGGAACATGGGACCGGTTGTGGTTTCAGTCTGATTCGCAGTTCATACGACTGGTTGTTACTTTGGTCCACAGTAGCTCTATATAGCCAGTAGAGGCGCTAGTGGAACAGGAGACTCACATTAAACACCATAGAACAAGTCAGGCTTCCTGCTGCCGAGCCTGTGAGCATTTGCAGCCACTGGGACGGACGGCAAAAGGAAAACCACATTTGAATATGAACCGACTCATTTGCTGTCGACTCCCGATTTAACAACTCAGTGAGTTAACTCGGTTCAAAGAACCGACTTTTCCTTCAGACCGTCATCTTTACATTGATTTAAGTGAGTAAGTCTGCAGAGGAGAGGAGGAGGAGGATCCCATACCAAAAGTCTTCTTTCATCAAGTCAACGTGTCATGTGAATATTGGTAAAAACAAGTTTGCAAAAAAAATGTTCCTTTGCGTTGAGTGGCAGTCCATAAGATCTGAGATGCCTTGCTACTAGCGGCCTCTTTGGCGGTAGATGGAACTACAGGCGAGCCTCCTGGACTCATCTCCCTCACCCAACAGTGTGGACTGTCTCTCATCTGTGTGATGCCTTCAAATGCTCCAGACTGAGAGGAGGTCCATGGTTTTCCCTCGTTGGCGTCACTTTGCTTCTTGATGATTTTCCTTCTTCGCTTCCATTCATTTGTTGTTTCTTTTTCTTGGACTGGAAGTTGAATGGTTTTCTTTCACTGGCTGTTCATCCTCCATTGTGAGTCAGCAGTAATGAAATGTACCTGGTCACACTTTAGACTAGAGGGAGCCTGACTCAAAAGTTGGAAGTTACTAATTTCTGATTACAAGTAAATGCAGCATACTTCCGTGAGTAGCTCCATCTGCAGACCAACCGCTGCTGACTGACAGAAAAAGATCAAACTCATTTAGAAGTTTATGCGGGAATGTGGCCACAGACATGGAGTTCCTATTTCTGGACAAAGTAGCAAGTACAGCACTTTCATTAGTGGGTCACATGATCAATCACCATTGTTTTAACTGACTCTGTGATAGTAACTTAAAAGACGATGATGGAAATGTTATGGACTGCCACTTTAACGTGCCTGTGCAGCTTGCTCACATTGACCAACCCAGCGTTTTTGCGATGCTGCCCAAATCATGATTCGTCCATTCAACACGTCATCCGGTCTGTTTACCCCCACTAACAACAAAAAGCCACAAAGCTCTTGTTTTCCTGCCCATTTCAAATGAGCCATGCTCCCATCCGTGCTCGCGTGTTCATCGCATCGAGCACCATGTGTGTGTGTGTGTATTATCTTTCCGTAGCATATGATTGTCCAAGTGTGTGTGAGTGTCTGTGTAATACGTACTGCAGAGAGCCGTAGAAACAACGCTCCAGTAAGTTGCTGCATAATTCTCAGTGCCAGGGGAGACTCGCCTGGTTGCTTCATTCCTATGGAGAGACGTCTCCTAGTGTTTGAAGAGGCTAAAATAGAACAGTACAAAGCATGTCAGGGAAAAAGAAGAAAAAACAAATCTGTATTCCCACCACACACTATGCACAGTACAGCCGGGGAATAGCAGTTAGTCTGTCTGCATAACTGACTTGACGAATATTTTTTGCAACCCACAAGAAAAAATGGGAGGGGCTTTCATCTTTGAAGCGGTATCAGTATCTTCCATTCAGTGTGCTTTGTTTTCACCGTATCATCCCCAGTCTTTCTATGAATCGTGACAAAAAGAGAGAAAAAACAGTGTTGAGCCAAGCAGCTGCTTGCACAGGCGGTTCAGTAGATAACAACTACTTGATAGTCCGATAGACAGTAATGTGTTAGAATACTTCTTATCTTATTCCACAGAAAACGTCTGAGCATGGCCGGTACAAAACATTTGGGGAAAAAAACAACTTATCGTTTATTCCAATGATTAATAAATCATAATGTGTATTTCTGTAGCTCAAATTCATCAGTGCAACAACAGCCACTCTACTCGGCACAGAAACTCAACACTTCCTGCAGATCTTTCACATTAAAAGCCGACCAGGAAAGGAGGGGGAAGCTACCACTGGAACACTATGAGCCATCTGTCCAGATCAACAGACAGAGGTAAATGTTTAACTTCAACTTCAACTTTACTTTATTTATAGAGCACTTTTCATACATGAACATGTAACACAAAGTGCTTTACACACATAAAAAAAAAGAAAATAGAAAAAACAACTACAAATAAAACCCCTCCCTCCCACCCTCCATACTACACACGTGCACACACACACACAAACATACACACACACCTGCACACTCTCACTAATAGGGAGACATGGCATGACACTGATGATTGAGGGAACGCTATCTTTGGGGCCATCCACACTGGGAGGAGGCGTACGCTGTACCACAGGGGGCACCAGTACCCAGGCCCCCCGACCCCGACAGACAACAGTCAGCCGAGCCGAAGGGACCCAGGGACAGCTGGGGAAACACTGGAGTTAAAGCTAAAAACTAAAAGCATAAAATAGGATTAAAAAAAAACATGAAAAAATGAGTAAATAGAGTGACCAGTTTAAAAGAAATACGTGCATACACTTCTGAATACATGCTTCCACTGGGCAGCATCATCCACAAATATGGCCTTGATTACCATTGATATGCTGATGACACGCAGCTATATGTGTCCACCACGAACAGCAACATTCACAAAGCCACCTCACTCCTCGCCAGCTGCCTGCAGGATATTAAAGCCTCGATGCAACTAAGCTTTCTCCAACTTAACTGTGGCATAACAGAGGTGATCCTTCCTGGCACTAAGACCATGCTGAAACAGCTTGCAAATTTCTTTCTTGAGATTGACGGCGTCCAGGTCTTCCCCTCAACCCAGCTTTGCAACCTGGGAGTGTACCTTGACAGCCAGCTCTCATTTGAGACTCACATCAAGCATGTCACAAAAGTCTCCTTTTCCCATCTGAGGTTATTGCTTGGATTGCTCGCCCTTCTTGTGGGGGCAATGGACAAGACCATCATATGGCTGCAGTACATCCAAAACTGTGCTGTTAGGCTCCTTACTCACACCTCTCCCCGAGAGAAATCTCCCCTTTGCTCTTTGAACTTCACTGGCTCCCCATCCACCAATGCACTGACTACAAGGTCCTTGTACTGGCTTACCAAGCCATCCATTCCACCAGTCCATCCTACCTATCAGAACTTAATCACTGTATTCTTCTATAGCCTCGCTACAGACTGGTCATCATGGAAGGATGGGCCTTCAGCTGTGCTGCATCTGACCTCTGGAACAATCTCCCCACCTTCGTTAGAGAGGCCAAGCTCACTTATTCTTTTCAGTCACTCCTCCAAACTCACATTTTTAAAATCACCTACAAGGACTTCATATGAGGCTGTCTTTTTTCTAGCCCTTTTAATTTATTTTTCTTTTTAGTTGTGAAGGGCATTAGGGCCTAGAAATGTGCGATACAAAATATATTATTACTATTATTATTAGGGCCGGGACTTTAACGCGTTAATTAAGATTAATCAATTACACAAACATTTTTTGCATTAAAAATTGGCGCATTTTAATCGCACTTATTTTTGCACCGCGGAACGTTTCTCACGAGAGGAGTTTCAGGCGGACCGATTATACTGGAGCACCAACTAGCGTTCATGACTTCAGACAACAACAAACCACAGTGAACATGAGCTGATGAGACCGCTTTGGTTTTCCCCGTGGATGGGAAATTTTGTTATTAAAAATGAATGGATGGAAGCATCGATAAGAGCATGGTTGTGTGCAAGCTACGCAACAAGGAATTGGCATATCACATCGAGCCTCAAGTATCACCTCAATGCAAAACATATAGCAGCTAGCGTGGACGCTAGTGTGGTAGCTAGCGTCGGAGGGTTAACCCTCGCCAACAGAGAGATGTTTTCCAAATAGTCAGGGTTTCCAATGTTCTGAAGGTACTTGAAAGTATTGTGTTTTACTTAAAAAGTGTTATAGTTTACAGAAGGTCTACCTACCTATAGGCTACCTGAATTTCTGAAATGTACTATATTTCTAAATATCCTATTGCTACACTTAATGGCAAAAATTGCACTGGTCTGTTGGACTTGGTTGAACAAAAATAAACAATATTTTGTTGCTTAAGCATGTATTCAGTCATTATTAAATGGTATACTAAAAATCCATGTGAAAAAAATTACTTCTCACTGTTCTCAGGTCAAATATTTATATGCGATTAAAATGTGATTAATTTAGATTAATTAATTACAAAGCCTCTAATTAATTAGATGAATCTTTTTAATCGAGTCCCGGCTCTAATTATTATTATTTTATTATTATTATCATTAGTATTATTATTATTATTAGTTTAATTATTATATCATATAATAATAATAATAATAATAATAATAATGATAATAATAATAATAGTAATGATTAAATACAATCAGGATAATGAGATGAGAACATTATGAATGAAGCTTCAAAGCTTCAAACTATTCAGTACAGCATGCACACTGGTCAGGTCTTCCTAAACCAGGGCTATTCTTTAGAGCGTCATAACTCCGTAATGGTTTGCGCTAAACATGCGTTTTTTTCCTCTTAAACTAGAGAAACGGGGCTAAACAACGGTACCCTGCTTGCCCATGTGAGCGATTTATTTCTGACAACAAACAAATGCGTAAAGTTGTAAAGATGTGACTAGATGTCTCCTGGTCTCGGTGGCGCATTTCTCCGTGTGTTTATGTATATCGATCAACTTCTCATCTGCCATCTTGCTGGTGACGTATAGAGTTACGTTTATGCATCGGATGCTCGTATTGGCTCCCGTATCGGCTTTTACAGCCAATCGGAAAGCCTGATTTACGCTTGGCCATGTTTGCCCAAACGAGAGACACAGAGGAGTTCAAATCGGAGAAAATGACGGTCAAAAAGTTACTGTAGTGATAGAGAAAGTTAAATACATGAATGGCACAGAAGAAATTCACTATATACACATATTTAGGGCAGGGAGAGGAAAGGACCATTCCTGGCAAAAAAATAAAATAAATAAAAATAACACCAATAGACATTACCCAAAAGAATATCCATATTTCATAGACAAAAGCAGCTAGAAGCTTCAAATAACTTCTAGCATAATCCAAACAAGCGTGTGCAACTTTCTATGTTGAGCTTTTCTTTCATTAGAATGGTTTGCAGTGCTTTTGTTAATAAAGTGTAAAAATTCAAGGTGCGTTTTTTATTTATTTTTAATTTATGGGCTAAAATACCCTATTATAGTGTATATAAGTATTTATTGAACTACTCAGGAATCGGTAAGAGAATTGATAAGGAATTGGATCGATAGGCAGAATCGACAATGGCATTGATAAAAACGTATCAATTCCCACCCCTAGTCACTGTAGTGTGTTACAGTGTCTGTAGCTATTAATGTGATGCTCATCACATTCAAGCCATAATTTCCGGCCCCTCATTTTGGATCATTTCCATCAACCGGCCCTCATTCACAATTGAATCACCCTGTCCTAAACCATCCAGTGTAATTTGCTTCACGAATGATGATGTCATTTATGTGGGGCTACTTGGGAATTCCCCTTGATATGATTTTTTCACTTTTATACAACACTTTTCACTTTTATACAACACTAAAAGGGGACACCATCTACAATATACCATTAAACAACTGAGCACAGAATTAACTAACTCTCCCTCAGTGTGTTGTTTTCCCACTGTCTCCTTGCTTTGTGCTTTTGTCCTTTTAGTGCATGTGAGCGTGCATGTGAGCGTGCATGTGAGTGTGCATGTGAGCGTGCCCCACTGCTTAGCTCCCGGCCGACACTGCACTGCTCTCATGATGGTTACAGCTATTTACACCGCTGCAATCTCCGGTTCCCCCCTCACTTCACAAACACTGCAACCCCCGTCAGCATGTTTACCCTCATTTGCACTGTTGGCAAACGGCTCATTCTTCTCTCAAATCCTGTAACTTTAAAGGGCCGTGTGGTTGAAATCAGCTTTTCCGGGGAGGGAAATTAGCTGTGAGCCGCCTTGCACCATTGGCGCCTTGCACCATTAGCTGTGAGCCGCCTTGCTCACCGTTGCCACACTGAGAGCCCTTTCCATGGTACCGTGACAGCAATCCCATCATATGAAACCAGTGATGGAACCAGTGAGCATTCATAGCATCTGATTTGACTTATTAATCATGGTTCCCTCCATCTTTCACTTGCAGCTCAATCGTTTAATAAGTGTGACGGCCTGTGCATCTTTCACTACCCACAATGATCAGTGCATGTCTGGAGTGACGTGCTGTGTGTAGATTTTATATGAATGTGGTAGAGTAGAGATGTAGAGGTGAGAGAGAGAGAGTTAAGAGAGCCAAAGGAGATACCAAAAGTGGAGTGTGAGGGTTAGGAAGTGGAATGGTTGCCAGGGTTACGGTCAGGGTTGTGACCCCTTATGTCAATCCGCCCATTTGGAGCATATTGCAGAGTAAGAGGATTGGATTTTTATGGAGATGGATTTCATCTGCTGGAAAGCTCTCTCTCTCTCTCTGTCTCTAACTCTCTCCACCTCCTTTTCCTGCTTTACCTCACGCTCAGGCTTCTCCCCCTTCCTCCTTATTCTCTTTCCATGTGCAACTTGTCACCAGACTACGTTTATCCTCTCCTCGCTTCCTTTCCTTTCCCCTGCCTGTCCTCTCCATCCTACTCCAAACCTCAATAGTGTGTTTTTTCAGCCACATCAGGATCAACATGATCCCTTGTGATATTTTCCAAATGCCAATTTGCGTCTCCTATCTCACAGAAGATTACAGTGTTTTTTTCCCCCGCAGTGCTTCTGTATCTATCTGTGGATTTCAGATGGTGACAACAGGCTTTAATGGGGAGAGCTTTGCTGGCTGTCTATATATAAAAAAAAGAATGTCACACTACATGACTATATATTTTTCTATGTGCTGCACAGACTGGCTGCTAGAATGCAGTTTCACGTCGATGCTGATTGGTGTCCTACACCTACAATTTGTGTTCAAATGTGACGTTGAGCTGAATAGTAACTGTACAAGTGGGTATAATATGAGTTTTTAGCCCATAGTTTATTAGTGGGAATATATGAGTAGTATAACTGCTCGGTAAGCTAAACTGCTTACAGAGTTCACACAGCATTGTAATGTGTTCACCCTGAAAACCCAGATTTCAGCAAGAACCGAATAAACAGAAGATTTTGGTCCTGGTAGAAACTGGAGGTGTCCCCCCTCATCAACATCAATACTGGTGGAAGCATCGGTTCTGGAGAAGAGATGTAATAGTTCAGGTAGAGGGACATATTTATTTTGATTTCATGTGCCAGATCAATGATCTGTCTAGCGTCAGGAGGTGAGCCGATCCTTCACTGCAGACTCCTGCTTTCACCTCCTGCTTAACGCTTTATACTGAATTCGAAAGTGATTGTTTTATGTTTTTTGACACCATTAAAACATGCTTTTTTTTGTAAATATGTAAACCCCTCAAAGACACAGGTTAATGTGAGACAGTGTGAAGTTAAGGCTCTGACGCCCATTCCATTAGCTGATGACATTCAAAGTGGGTGTCTGACACCTATTTCACCCATTTATATCCTTTAATGATGTTATAAAGCAATGACAAATGACCATTACTTGTATTATTTAAAAGCCATCACAAATGTCACATCATGTCCTTATCATTCTTATTTTATGAACTTGAAATCTTACAGAAAACCTATAATTATTTGAATTCAATGGGATGATATAATGCATCTTTTATAGTCCAAGCCAGCTGGGACTAATTTATATCATAGAGTATAAATGTTCTTGCACGGAAAAGCCCAGGAGAACCGTACAATAGATCCGTCCAACAACGAGGATGCTCAGCTTCACATTTGGCGATCACATTTTTCCTTCCTACATATCGGCAGGCCATTACATTTTCGGTTTCAAAATAATTCTTTTGTTTCACCAGCCAGCATTCAGTGAGACGATGCTCAGTGCCTTCATTGACAGTGGGAATGTTTGCAGAGACACTTTACTTCAGTTACCATGCTTCCCACTCATGCACCGTATCCTCACATGGGAGCTAACATGAGAAATCAGCACTGAGGTCACAGGCAGGGCCTCGCTAAAAGACAACTCATCCACTGGTGAGTCTCCCATCACCCCAACCCACCAAGTCTCACAGCTGTTTCAGGGAGTTCAATTGGTGACCTTAACAGCATAATGCTGCTTCTTGAGGCTGTGCCCACCCACGTTCTAGAAAATCAGCACCATGAAGAAATTCTGCATTTTTAAAAAAAGAAAAGGAAAACAGCAGGAACACACAACAATACAGCAATAACTGACAAGAAATAAGGGTTCTGAAGAACCTTTTTTTCTGGAGAAATGAGTTTAAAGAGTTCTTCATGACACTAAATGTGTGTTCACACCAACGCAAAGCGAATTTTCACGTTACTCGCTGGATTCGGCAGAGAGGAGGCGGGGCTTACCTCCATGTAAACACCAACACGTTTCTTCAAATCAATTAATTTCATACATTTTATTTATAACGTGAAATCACAACAAAAGTACCCACAGTGAGCAGGAATAGAACATGCTCAGGATTTTCAGAGTGCCAACATCACAAAGAGTGACAATCGTGGCTGAAATGACCACTGTTGCTGCTTTTGAAGTCCCAGATAGAGGTCTTTTGTTGTGATTTAATTGCAATAAATGGATAAAAAGGATGCTGAAATAACTACATAATGACGACAATTTCACAAGCCTGAAGTCATAGTTTGTTAGGTCTGTCTGCAAGATGACAAGCAAATAACATTTAAATGCTTGATTTCTGAGTTTGGAGTGTTTGAAAACCAATGTTGGGTATAGTTACTTTGGAAAGTAGTTAATTAGGTTACAACGTTACCATCAATTAAAAGTAATCAGTTACGTTACAGCGTTACCTGTGAAGAAAAGTTATGGGTTAGAGTACTCATGCGTTACCAAAAATTAAAAGCCGTTTGCAGCGCCTTGCACATGCTGCAACTTCACTGACACACACACAGCCTCCTTTAAATGCACCGAGAAGTTGTGACAATGATGAATAACGTCAGTCATCCAAACAAATTAACTCTGCAGGATTTGTCGGCTGCACATCCATGATGCAAATCTCCCGTGCCACCACATCCCAAAGGTGCTCTATTGGATTGAGATCTGGTGACTGTGGAGACCATTTGAGTACAGTGAACTCATTGTCATGTTCAAGAAACCAGTCTGAGATGATTCGCGCTTAATGCCATGGCGCGTTATCCTGCTGGAAGTAGCCATCAGAAGATGGGTACACTGTGGTCATAAAGGGATGGACATGGTCAGCAACAATACTCAGGTAGGCTGTGGCGTTGACACGATGCTCAATTGGTACTAATGGGCCCAAAGTGTGCCAAGAAAATATCCCCCACACCATTACACCACCACCACCAGCCTGAACCGTAGATACAAGGCAGGATGGATCCATGCATTCATGTTGTTGACGCCAAATTCTGACCCTACCATCCGAATGTCGCAGCAGAAATCCAGACTCATCAGACCCAGCAACGTTTTTCCAATCTTCTATTGTCCAATTTTGGTGAGCCTGTGCGAATTGTAGCCTCAGTTTCCTGTTCTTAGCTGACAGGAGTGGCACCCGGTGTGGTCTTCTGCTGCTGTAGCCCATCTGTCTCAAGGTTCCATGTGTTGTGCGTTCAGAGATGCTCTTCTGCCACTTACTGGATATTTTCTCTTTTCCAGACCATTCTCTCTAAACCCTAGAGATGGTTGTGCGTGAAAATCCCAGTAGATCAGCAATTTCTGAAATACTCAGACCAGCCCGTCTGGCACCAACAACCATGCCACGTTCAAAGTCACTTAAATCACCTTTCTTCCCCATTCTAATGCTTGTTTTGAACTGTAGCAGATCGTCTTGACCATGTCTACATGCCTAAATGCATTGAGTTGCTGCCATGTGATTGGCTAATTAGAAATTTGCATTAACGAGCAGTTGGACAGGTGTACCTAATAAAGTGGCTGGTGAGTGTATGTCGAACAAAAATGATAACAGGCCGAATAAAATCGCTCACTGGCACACAGGCAAATGAAAATTAGCCTAATAGCCAAACTGTGTCACAGGCCTAAATTCACTTACATTCACTACCATCATCCACTTACATTTACTCTTCAAAGTAGTGATTAAAACGTAGCAGAAGAAGATTTTCAAAACATCTGTCCGACAGTCGATTTCTCCTGGGAGTAAGAACTAGACTCCATGGGTGTGCTGGAGGGTGGTGGGGTATTGAAGCCCTGACACAGGTAACGTAGGTCAGCAGCAGGTCACAGACGCATCACAGCGCTGCGCCTCCGCTGACACGTCCGCAGGTGGCACACTACTGTCAACAAAAAGCAGGCTGCAGTCGGGACTTTCCTTTCCGTATCCGGAGAAATTCTTAAAATAACGGATTACTTTTTAAAAAAAATAACGAAGTTACTGATTGCTTGAGGCACGAAACTAACGCGTTACTTACACGTTACACGAAAAAAGTAATTAGAGTACTCTAACGCGTTACCCACAACACTGTTGAAGACTATGCCAACATGTTACGTTGTGCGTTACAGCATATTTTTCTCTCAAGTTTAAATATTTCACTTCACACAAATTAAAAAATTGTGCCATTTGTGTAATTTGCAGCACACTCTGCTGCCCAGCATGATTTGCGTCTATTAATGCATTGACATTGTATGTTATAGTGCTGCGTGAAAGATTTGCTTCGCTTTGGTGTGAACACACCCAAGAAAGAGTGCTCCTAGGACTGTTGAAAGCATGTGTTCGAAGAATCCTCCTGGCCACACCCCCAAATCTGTCAATGTGAACCATATTGTGGGTTGCACTGCACCACCTCAGCACCGGCCCTTTAAGACGAACCTTGAGTAGGTTCTCGATGAAACCCTTTAAATATAAAATTGTCTTCTGTCGAACCTCCTGGGTGGGTTCTTATTATTACCCTTAAAAGGTGGAACGTTTCTGGAGTAAACCTTCAGAAAGGTTCTTGGGTGGAACAATTCCACCATAGAAAGGTTATCTGTAGAACCTCTTATAGGGGGGTTCCGGGTAGGACCTTTCACAGGTGTTCCGAGATCTAACTTTTTCCTCTGAAAGGTTGCTACCACGACATTGTGCGGTCTGGGAGTCGTCCATGTCTTTGTCTTACAACTGTAACCCTTTCATGCTGTTTTTTCACTTCATGAAAGTGAATTGTAACATTCTGTTCTGTTCTTAGCACCATCCACAGTTGTCACTTCTTCTCATACAAGGAACCAAAAACAGAGTTCTCCTAGGGGCCAGGCCAAAGAACCATATATGGATCTATTTAGTACCTTTATTCATAGAGTAGACGTCTGTAGTATCTTTGGGATGTGAAACATTCTAACGTGACAAGTGAACACATGCTTAATGTCAATCAGTCTCTAATTCATGTCATGTGTGTGTTGATTATGCAGCACACCTGCTTTGTCTCCCCAGCCCCCCTTGGTTAACATGCTGTGTGTGTGTGTGTGTGTGTGTGTGTGTGTGTGTGTGTATGTATGTGTGTGTGTGTGTGTGTGAGGGTACCAGGTTAATATGTCACTCAGTGGGGGGTCCTGGTAAAAGCTGACTTTTTGTGTCAGCCCACATTGCACCAGCGGCACTCCTTGCTGGTTGAAAGTATGTTTTCTGTGTGGGTGCGTGTGTTCGGTCCGTCTGTGTGTGTGTGTGTATGTGTTAGGTCCGTGTGTGTGTGTGTGTGTGTATGTGTTAGGTCCGTGTGTGTGTGAGAGAGAGAGACCCAGCCAAATCACATCCACCCCAGTGCGAGTCACAGTGGAAATAGCCTCTCACTGTTAAACGAGCCCATCCTTCAGAGATAGAGCTTTGCTCTGCATGTCTCCACCACAGAGGCCACACACACGGACACACACACACACGCACACACACCACACAGCACACACACAACTCACACACACACACACACACACTCAGGGGGAACAGAGAGTTTCAGATCATTAATCTCTGTAGCTCTCACCCCCTTAACCCCCCACCTCTGCTCCTCTGTCCTCACTCCCTTTGGCAAAGTCAAAGCTGTCTTCCTTGACCAGCTCTCACCCCCTGGGGCCCTTAACCATATGTTTGTGTGTGTGTATGTGTGTGTGTTTCTATGTACCAATATGTGCATACTGTAAATGTGTTGTGGTGACAGAGGAGCAGGAAACACACAGGAAGTGAAGAAGCAACCAACACACACAATCATTGTAAAACCCTGGCTATAAAGACGTTGGGATTATGATTTTATTGCTTTAGTAACACAGCTGACTGCTCAAAATGAAAACGGAATGAGTGACCACTGACTTTAACAAGAACAGCATTGAAAATAATGTTATTCTATAATAATGGCATTTGGGAATTTTTTTTTAAATTGTACGTACATTACGGTATTATAAATGCATTACTCCTTGAAATGACCATTTGGTTTAATTAATTGAGACTGGATATGCATCGGCCATACCACATTTGCCTCTTTGCTAAAGATGTCTTTGTCTTTTTGTCTTATCTTCAGTTCATTGACTTGATCTGTTTTGCTTTGAACATCCTGCTGTGTTTCTTCGTCTCTTCTCTCTGGCCTTGCTGTTATTTGTGATGGTTAAGTGTTGAGATGGACAGGGAATGTGGGGAGAAACAGGGTGGGTAGTACATGTGTCCCCCCGGGGACATTGCAGTAACATGATAGTAATCTTAGCTCTTTGGCGCCAAGAGTCCTGGTCGTAAGTGCATGGCATGGATGCCAACTCGGATGTGAGTTTCAGTTCATCATCTGGATTTAGGCATCTTGTGACTGGTTTATGCTGCACAGGCCAGACAATGACATCATCACAGTTGAACCAAGTCGTTGCATCATTTAGTCGTGCACCCCTAAATAAACTCAACAAGGCCCACGTTTCAGTTATATTTCGTTTGGTACTGTTAACAGCACTATTACTATGTCTGAACATTTTTAAAAGAGACAATTTGTTTGTAAAAGCTTTAGAAAACAGGACGTCTTTGGGTAAGTACTTCCAATCCATTTACATTATAATGCATTTTATACTTTATGGAAAGAAAGTATGGCCATGAATACATGGAGAATAATGCAAAAACTATTTGGGCCCTAGTTTCGTGGCGCAGCGCAGGGTGGCGGAGCCGGCGCAATGCAAGTTTCGACCCGCGCAGCCTTGCGCACCGGCAGTTTGGCAGTTTGGTGGATCGCCTGCGCCAAGATGGGTGTGGCGGCGCAGCAGGGGGAGGCGTCACAGATTCAGCTTGGTGTAACGGAAGTTTCGTGGCAAAAAGCCTCGCCGAGACTGCTCTGAAAGCTCGCCAGCTCCGACCTGGTCTACTTTCAGCGCAAGGCGCAAGGCGTAAATAAAGTCCATTCATTCATGCGAATCACAGCTGGCGGAGTGGAAGTTTGGCTGACGGCGCACAGTGCGCACACGTCACCGAGACCTCACAGGCAGGTTTCCACAGTTCCAGGCACATTTAAATGCAATAAATAATCACAACACACACTATTTAATGCAACTAATTGAATCAACACGTGCATTTATATCTATATTGTCCCGTCACATCTGACGTCAGATCAAAGGCGGATGGCACGCGTAACGGAAACTCAGCCTCTCGGACTAAAACATCTCCCTCTCTCTCCTGTTTTTTATAATATCGGCATTGTTATTATTATGATACGCGCGCACAGCACGTGATGCGCGTGGTGGGAGCGGCGGCGCTGCTTCTGTCATCGGGTTGTCAAGTGACGGATCTTGCACTGAACCTCCCCTAACGCATTAAAGGTGAGGAGAGGAGCTCATTTGATTGGTGAAGATCTGAATAGGCTGTATTAATCCCAGTCCACGCCTCGTCTCCTCCTCGTCTCCCACTCACGCTTTCTTCTCCTCCCTCTTTCCCACTTGCGCCGGTGGGCGAGACGGGAGGTGTGCCTGCACGAGCCTGCCTGCGCGAGCCTGCCTGCGCGGTCCTGCCTGCGCGGTGCACAAAACTTGCAAAGTCAAGGCGGACACACCCCGTCGGCGCGGCGCAGGTGCGCTGAAAGCTGACTGCGCCCGGTCTACGAAACTAGGGCCCTTTGTGTGCGTGTGGCTCATGCTGCATCTGTGGATGAGTTGTTGTTGAGGCAAAACAAAGTGCTAAGAGGACACAAGGGAATAGATGTCCAGGAAACTTCCCCAGTTTATCGCCTACGTTAAGACAAAAACATTTTGTAAAACTGTATTTTTAAATCTAGGTATTGTCTAATTAATTTTAGCTAATTTGCACAAAAAAACTGAAGAAGAAGCTTAATGAAGCCATGTTAGAGTTAGAGGAAGTTTGGATATCTCTTTGGATTACCCTAATAAAAAACAGGTTTAAATGATATATGAACATAGCCGTGTGAAATCATTCAGAATATAAATAGGAATAAACTGGAACATTTGGTGGATGTAAATGCTATTTAAGAAGAGAGTATATCTGGCTCAGAATCTGGGGGAAAACAGCCTTTGAAAAGATATGTAATGTAATATTACATACATTTTGAAGACACGATAACACGTTTCCCAGTTGATTACTTACACTCAAACAATGTTGTTGTTTTTTTGTATTTTAAGTTGATTGAAATGTTACTTTTAAACATGCAAATGACAGCATAATCCAATGCTAATTTGTGGAAAATCTACAGATAAATTGACAACAGAAATATTACAATTACCAACTGAATGTGTCATTTCCTCTCCATTTGCGAATGAATGTTATGTCTCAAAATTGGCCAGTGGATAAAAAAAACAAGGTTTTCCACTTGGACAGTAACAAAGAGGTTGTTTAAAAAGATTTTAAAGAGAACATTAAATTGCAGCAAAAGAAAAAGTGGAGGAGTCAAACATAGGACTTGACATCTGAGTCCAAAGAAGAAATTAGACCTCGGTTGATCACAACATGCGTCATATGCAGCGCTACCAGGGCTTCACCTTATTTCAGGCTACAGTGTAATGAGGCTGATATTTTTCAAGCTGCCCCCAGTTATGTAATACACAGATGGCGTTAAATTCACCTCGTCATACTGTTCCCATGTTGCACCTCTGCCTCTCTCCAGCCTTCCCTGCTCCCTCTCCATCGCTTTATATTACCATGACAGGGCCTCCTCCAAGAGTGTCACATGACAAAACTGGGGGATTCCTCATCATTCCTCAATGAACGGCTGTCAGGACAGCCCATCTGCTCTAATAGACCCGGGGAAAGAACGTTCCATAAGAGGTGGCCTCAGACCAACTAAAACCAGGCGGCAACATCCTGGTCTGTAAAATTAAGTTCCATAAACTTGTTTAGTTCAGGTACAGTGTTAATAAGGTTTTGTCCCAATTGTGCCTGCTAACCCTCCGTATTGCTTCGTGCGACTCCTGGTTTGGATTAAGCCTCGGAAAGCTGTCGGGGGGCAGCGGCCTATACTCTTACACTGCAGAATGGAGGAGCCAACAGGAAATGGAAACCACACACAGATAATAATTAAAGACTAAAGCATCGTTTTTGTTAATTGGATGTGTATATATTATTTATATTTACTATTTAATATTTTCCATGGCACTTCCTGGTAGATCACCCCTTACTCGTCCATACATTGCATGAAATGTAAACATCAGGGGTTTAGAAATAGGGGAAACATTATTGGAATATGTGTGATACTGTTTAAATTCTCAGAAACAAAAGCATTTTTTGTCAACAGTTTGCAGCATGCAGTCTTCAGCATACTATTTTTCATTTCCAAATAGAGGTGCCCTCTCAGCCAGATGGTGCAGGCGCCGCCCACTCAAACCCTTTGTTTACTTATTTATGCATTTGGTGTATTCTTTACACCATGACAGTTTTGCTCAAATTAGATTTAAAAACTTGCAAATTAACACCTACATCATTGCAATATATTGAATGGTAACCCCTGTATTCATGATAAGTGTAGGTCGTGAGATTCGTAATAATCTGCAGCTCAAGGATACACATGCAAATCTCAGAGATACATCCACATCACTACATATATTCAAACCACATCTTGAGAGAAGGATTGAGAAAAGATTGAAACAAATCAATCATGGAGTAAGAGTACTTTTAATGAGGTAGAGCAAATGAGATTTGTGCCATAAAGCTGGTCTTTGCTTAAGTTAGTTAGTTAAATAACAAGAGGAAGGTCAAATAAGCCAACGTTTGTTTGGGTTCACACAAGACACCAACAGCTGTCTCCTAGGTGAAGGTGCTTTCTTAGTTTGACCCAACCCTGCAAACCAAATCTCTTCATACTAAGATAGCTGCTCTGAATGCCTAATCAGGTGGTGGCTGGTTAAACATGGATGCCTCGAGTGTTGCTATCACTGACCCAGCTCAGAGTTGGGAGAGAGACCAGGCTGCCACATCCTTATGCAAATGAATTTGTTAAATGTTATTTTGGAACACCATGTATCTACATCATGCTTCAAGTAATATGAGAGGGTTGGATGACAATTCCACAGATAAAGGAGTATCCAACAGTAACAAGTGTGTTTAGTCTTTGTAAATGATCGTGGTAATACTGAACTTGTCTTTCCACACCTGTTTCTATGAATAATCCAGAGTGACTTGTCTATTTTAAGAATATGTAAATCCAAGGAAATGGATGCAGTGTGTGTGCTACATGTATGTAAATTTCCTTTTAGAATGTGAAAGCAGTGGTATATGTTCTAGATAAGCAGATCAAATGTTCTGCTTCAGAGCTGTTAGAGGATAAAACCTCCAACAAAAGGTCTTTGCACCACTCTGGCGTCCCTGTGCGCTGTGTGTTAAGGAGCGCTGCATTTTACACCTCGTAACAGTGTAATTACAAATCCATTAAACAATTACAAAACATATCCATGTAGTTTAATTTAATATGACAGTCCAGATAAAGCCAATACACACAGGCATATTGTTTTAACATAATCCCTGCACTGTGGGGGCAGAAGCCCCTTATTCTTCTCCTACGACACTATCAGCCTGCAGCCACAGAGGCAAATCCCGCCGTTGTTGGATGAAGACAAGGAATTACTTCCTGTGTCAGATTATAGTTATCATAGCAGGGCTGAGGGTTATTATTATTGTGACTGATATAGGCGCTCTCACAAACACACGCATATTATGGGGGAAGAGTATTTACAGGGTTATCAACCCATTATTATGTTGGATAATCTGCACTCCGGGGCAGTTAGCTGGCAGCTACATTCTTCATGGGGAATTGGCCTACATAAAAACTACAACAAGCAAATCCACAGTCACACTCTGTAGAGACGTGCTTTGTATTGTTCTTTAATGGAGAAAAAAGTCAAAAGGTGATTGTTGAAGGCAATTTGGAAGTTTAATTCACAGCATTGAAGTTAAAAGGAGAGAAAATGGCTCTGAACACTGATTGCTGGGCAGTTGAACAAATAATACACAGATAGTGGACAGAAAGCAGGCAAGGATAAAAGAGGAAGAGAACTAAACCGGACAAAAAAAAGGAAAAATCCTCTGCAGTGATGATTGAACATAAAAGAAAAACTGTCTGGAGGAGATACATAAAGGATGTCTGTGCCCTGTGTTGGTCTGTGGTCTCATATTCAAGACAGAACTAGGACCTTTATACACTCCATAGCCAAACATGGGTTTTCTTAACATACCTCAATATCCATTCGTCTGATCTACTTCACACTCGGTGGGTGTATTATTGAGGACCAGAGGATGCACAGTGTCAAGGTGGTACAATTTGGACATATCCAATTGTATTATATATTCATATAACTTGATCATCATGTCGTCTGCTGTTGGCCTTTACACATTAAGACTTGTTGAGAATATACTAAAGTTACAGCCAAACGTCTTCACTTCCCTGAGTCAACAAGGGATGAGCGGTTCTTGGCAACACTGCAAGCAGCAATACCAGCAGCCCCCGGATGTAGAAAGAGAGCCGGATACGTCGCTGGAGGCCGGTCCCTGTTCAGTATTATGAATGTTGCTCAGTGGTGTCATGAACTGGCCACACATCTATTTATATAGGTGAATTTAACTAATATCAAACAATACACAAATGCACTGAAGTACAGTTTCAGTGGTGAGGTAATTGCATGCATGTGTAAAAGTGCAATCCAAGAAGGAGGCCTAGACTGGAATCAGGAGATTTACCTTCCAGGTGTTCATAATGCACTAACATGAGTAAATTAAAGTGGGGATTTTAATTATTGTATAATTTTAGTTTTTTTATATTCTATATTCTTTTCTGGCTTTAATGTTTATTTGAATAGTGTATGAAATGAGGAGAGACAGGATAAAACTAGAAGGACAAGGCCGTTTCCATTCGAGAGAAATAATGACTCCATCTGTCCTGTGATTCGGATCCACCAAATATAATGGCTTCGTCCTTGGCACATGGAACATGCTTCCACCAAGTTTCATGAAAATAGGGCCAGTAGTTTGGTTTTGTTTTTTTCCAGAATCGTGCCAACAAACAGAAAGAGAAACCAAATAGCCCAATTGAAAACAGAACCTCCTTGGCTGTGGTAATAATCATCTGCAGCTCAGCTTTACTGAGCTCATTGTTCAGCTGTCATTTTCAGTCATAGCATGCAGATGTATTCAGTGAAAAAGCTAATTACTGTGTAACAGGTGAATACATTGACTTCTGGCAGAGAAATTTGCACAGTAAAGAATGAACTGTCGAGTTCAAGATATGTATTATTTGAATATTTATAGTGCATACGATACAGATTTTTGGCTGGACTGTAAAGGGCCAGCCCTATAAGTGGCTTTGTGGTTGAGTAAGTAAGTAAGTCAGCGATGAAAATTGCACCATTGGTCAGTCAAGTGTACTATGTCACCAAGGGGTGGAAAGAGTCACATTCAAGACTGGACACATGGACACATCACATCTGCAGTGTTGGTAATTAAATGGAGTTGTAGTTCAATGTAAAGCTGGTGAAGTCAACACGTCTAGAACACACAGAATACGGTGGATCTAACAGCTAAAGAGTTCACCGTATCAGAGTCTGAAAGTTAAATCCAGCAGCTGTGGCTAACGTTAGCGCCTCAGTTGCAACTTACGTTAGCACACCTGTAGCCAGCATGTAAACAATCGAACTCTAGCCCTGTGAAGTGAAGTGAAGCATCTCAAACTTCATCAACATCCCTTGTTGGATACTCGTTGTTGTTGTCGGAGATAACTGGGCTGTTTACTGTGATAACTTGGTTGGCTTAGCATTTTTACTAGTATGAGCCAACACTCAGCCACTGGCTGCACCTGAAACTCCTCACCTACGTGATATTTAGTCACCACAACTCTGTATGACAATACAAACAGGGAGATACCACAATATGACGTGTAGTGACGCTAATGCAGCCATGCTAAGGCAGCATCAGCGGTGCTAACGGGGTTAACAAAACAGGAATGAAACAGAACGTGTGCTTCCTGCACATCATCATCAACTGTGTTACCCTGGTGTCTGACTGACAGGCTGCAGCTTGTAGACAGTTTGATTTGAGAGATGTGTTCAACAAAATAATTGAAATAAAAAACTATATTGAGAAGATTATACTTTTTATAACATAAATTCGAGGTTTTGTTTCTACAGACAGTAAAGTACAGAGAAAAGGTAGCATTGGTATGGAAAATACAGGAAATGCTTTCAACTTTATGGGCTCATATCTTTCACTTCTTTAGGATAATTCAAGGGCTGAAGATACAAATTGGAGCCCACGTGTGTGATTTGTTTACTGGAGGGAACATGATTCCCTTGTTTTGATTAGTTGCAGTGCAAAAATAATTTTGTTCTTGGTTATTTTGGAATGTTGTTTAAATGGAGTGGGAAAAGGCTATTTCATTAGT
Organism: Chelidonichthys spinosus; assembly: GCA_029853015.1. NCBI lineage: Eukaryota > Metazoa > Chordata > Actinopteri > Perciformes > Triglidae > Chelidonichthys > Chelidonichthys spinosus. Next base: position 1,516,305 of record CM056826.1, read on the forward strand.
AGATATCATTAACCACTTTTGAAATTTGTTTTGAGTGTAATTGCGTCACATTGTTCCTTTTTTATTCCGATAAAAGCTCCCTGCTTTTGGTTCATTTCAGTGCACAGGCCGTTATCTCATTTTGGTTAATTGGAGTGCACAGTGGTAGAGATTATATGGCTTGTGTAGTTTGTAATAAACATGGGTCATCAAAAGATATATGTACATCAGTGTGCACTGCAGATTTCTGTGAGTAAGCAACAGGGCACCATGTTTTAGTTTTGGTGCAGGATGTCCCAGTGGGCCGAAGGTCACAATCCACATGTTAGAACACATACAGATGTGGACTGTAAGAGCAAGATCACACAAGCCATGTAGGATGTATGAATGGATTCACGCTCAACTTGAACATTGAGGCTGAGGTCAGAAATCTTGGTTTAAGTAAGGGACCAGTACAGAAGAAAGTGGGCGAAGGTGAAAAATGAAATGACGACTCAAAATTGGACCAAAACGGATATGATTGAAAATATATGGAGGCTGTAATAGGAGTCTGATAACCAACTCCCCTGTGATGAAGTCATCCATGCCTGTTGATCAGGAGATTACCTATTTCTCCATCCAGTTGCAATTATATAAATCACTGTTTATTCTCTGATTCTAATTTGCCCTGGACAATTGCATTATGCTAACACTGCGCTGTGACTTCTTTGGATAATAGTGTGCGTGTTGATTTTGTTCCCCCTGTGGAGTTATTTAATTGTGGTAGCCTCATAATTCAAGTGAATTCTTTCATGCAAATTTAAAGTTGGCAGCACCACAACTACTCTACGATTATGTTGGTGAGGCCTCCAATAAAAAGTGGAGTACCAAAGAGACAAAGCAGGCCACGAGCCCAGGGCCCCAGACCTCCAGGGGCTCTCAAATGTAGGGTTCACTTTGAGTCAAATTGTCATTGGTTATTTGATTAACTGAAAATATGTTGCAGCATTTCCACTGCTAGAGATCAATATTAATAAAGTACATTATTACCTATCTTGTAGCTCTGTCTTATCTGAGTCACCTGTCAGAATATAGAATTGAGACCTTAGTAATAGTTTAGTTTTAAGAAACTATATTTCAGAACAGACATCTGGACTTTTTGTTGCCCTCAGCCAAACATTCACTCGAACCCCTGTGAAGAGTGATCTGGTTAATGTTGAAACACGTGGTTAACGTTGGGAAACATCATGTGACTCATTGACCTAGCCTAACGTGATAGGACGTTACATGATGTGATGTTGAAACTCCTGCGTTTGGCCCACCCAACACCATTGCCTGAGACCAGGCTGCTATGAAAGCAGGATGTAAGCTTCCACCCGGATGTTGCTGTTTAGTCCGTTCACTCTGACACAGCAGGAGGAGTTGGCTACCAAAGTGCCCATCCCATTTTTTGCTGAAACCTTCACATCACTGTATTCTGTTGTTACTAAAATGGCGGCAGGCAGATTTGTTTTACGATCAGTTGCATTTCACACTCTTCCCTTCATCTTTTTCCAACTTTCTGTTCTCTCAGAATCGAGAACCGGTCCATGCTCGCCCTTCGATCCCCTACATCGGCTTCTCTTTTCCAAAACAGTGCTAACAACTTAGAGAGTTGTTGCTGCAACTGCTACTATCGGTGTACTCCGACAGCTGAAACAGCTTGTCACATCAATAATAATTAAACAATGAAAGACCTTTTTCCACTAATGATTTTTACACAGCGGAGCTATATTGGAGCAGTCGGCGTAATAAACATTGCTCCTTTGTCTATCAAGAGGAGAAAAAGTGGATCGGGATGAAGATGCAGTGGAAATAAAGAGCGACGATGTGGAGGATTTATTGATGGAAGAGTGATGGAAGCAGACAAGAAAGGCTTCAATCACTTTGCTTTGACTCTGCATTTGGGTGGCATAAGGCTTTAAAGGCATCACAAGGACTCATATACAAGCACATATTGAATGTATAATACTCACCAGACATTGCAGATGGCTATGACTCTGGTGGTGGAAACAAACACATTTATCTGAAGACAAGGTATTAGCACGATTAGATTTGGTTAAATTAGATCAGATTAAACTTTAATGATCCCCTCGAGGGAAACGGGGTTCTTACAGTAGCAAATAATAACAGCAGGTAGAATCTAGGCATAGGGGGAACAAGAGCAGAGCACATCACGGCGATGGAACATTCATGATGTGATCCAGCTGCAGGAAATTATTAAAAGCAAAGAAAAGAGATGTGAAGTGCAGATTTGACAAGGTGATTGGCTTTTCTCGTTGTGGATGAAAGTGCCTGTCTTTTTTTTTAGGATTGCCATCAAAAAGTCAATTTCCTATTCTAATATTTGAAATAATGACTCTGGGTTGAATTATTAATGGGTGCTATGGGCTCAGAAGGGCAGGGGGAAAAGGACGGAGATCTATGAAGAGTGAGAAGAAAAGGAAGAGTTACGCCTCGGCTTCCGCGTAGTGATCACACAATGGCCATGCAGTTGCTTGGATGCAGTCGTGAGACCGTAATGGTTCTGCGTGTGGTTTACGTGTCGAAATGCAACTCAATGCCACACCGGTAGAGGGCGCTATGGTATTGTGACGTATTTCGTCGTTAGCCTCGTTATAGCCTATTTGTTTACCTTCCGGCTTTAAACATCCACAATTTTTCAGAACTTTGTGTTTTATTTCTTTGTGCAAAAGCGACAAGGTGCAAAAAATAATAATCTTAAATGAAAACATTTACATTACGGGGATTTGTTTTTTGTCCTCAAAAGTAAGGCTGGTCCCACAGTGGGTAAACACATGTTGGTTAACATCAGTAATACAAGCATACTTATAACCTTAACAGCTTCTATCTAAACCTAACCTAGACTTGACCTAACCGTAATTTTACCCTAACCTTAAAGGTTGTATCAGCGATTCTGGTTGCCCTCACTTCCGTTGGGAGATCCAAAACAAACAGAGCCAGCTAGCCCCTCCCTCCCGTGTTTTGAAAATGATCATGGACGCACATTTTCATGAACGTGCCACACACCCCTTGTCTGTGATTGGTTGGAACATTGTTTATTTTGCTTTTGAGGTGTTGGTAGTACCATTTGTTTTTGTGTGCGATCTCAGAGCCTAGGCTGCCTAGAGAGACGTGTTTTTTTGACGGCCTGCTTATGGGGCGGCCAGCTAGCGGATCGTGAGGTAAAAACAGATGAATGTGATCATTTATGTTTCGGCCCAGAATCGCTGATATAACCTTTAAACCGAGTCTTCACTCTAAAATACAATGATTTACGTTATGGGAAGGTATGCCTCATTGTAAAGCTGCACTAACCAATAGCAGGCCAGGCTGCATATATCTGTGATACACACACACACACACACACACACAGCGTGTCATGTCATCGTCTGCGGTTCCCCACAAAGTCATTACAGTCAATGCAGAGGAGAAAACTCATTGGTCTGTCTTACAGCCTTCCACACTGTTTACTCCTCCAGCTACTTATTAGATAGATTGTGCTCTCCATTCTTTTTATCTGTCTCTTTGTTGTTGGCTGTCTGTTTTCTTTCTCGGTGAGAAGAAGTATTGCTTTTACCTGGCTGATATTGCCCTTTTATTAAAATTCTGATTCCATCCTGTCCCCTGCCAATAAGACGAAGGCGAGGCGGTCATGTTGCAGCTCGGAGGGTACCAGTGTGTAAAAGCTGCAGTGCATGCTGCCTCACCCCGGCTTAAAGAGCTGCTAACCCACCTAAAACCGTTCCATTTGTCACGGTGTCACTGGAGAGTTTCACTGCTCCGTGATGGTGTGGAAGTGCTGCTTCAGAGGGCTTTCTCACCCCGGCCATGAGGTTCACAATCTGCTCAAACAATACATCACACAATACATAACACCCACACACACACACTCTCTGCTTTGTTTGCATTCATAAGATCTGCAGTTTCTTTATCCCAGCTTAAATGGCTCAGATTTATGAGATGTGTTATCTGACCATGAGCTGGCTAATGTGATGTACAGTCAATAGGCTCCGTCATTACAAGGACTCCACTTTACATCCCATATAATCATTGCAACCATTAATGTAAAGGTATAGATCAGTGCACAATGAGTTATTATACATGTATTACATTCCGAAGATGTGCTACTGAGAGTGGAGACAGAGCTGTGAATAATAGACAACTGTGTTACTAATAACTTCTGCTGCTAAGTAATTAGTTAATGAATCATATTACTTTTATAGTAATATGATTACTGTGCATGATTACATTGTGCATGTAACTTGCCCCAACATAGTGGAGCACACCCTGATTTATTTGGTGCATAAATTATTTCAGGATTTGTTTTTCAAATTTGTTTTTATTATTATAATGTGTTATTTTTCATATACATTTTCAACTTTTCGACTGATATGTTTATATCAGTATATATATATAAAAAAAATCTCCTTCTCACCCCTGGTGGGGTGGTATCTGTGTCATCCTCAAGCTCGGGTCCTCTACCAGAGGCCTGGGAGTTTGAGGGTTCTGTGCAGTATCTTGGCTGTTCCTAGGACTGCACTCTTCTGGACTGAGGCTTCAGATGTTGTTCCTGGGATCTGTTGGAGCCACTCTCCCAGTTTGGGGGTTACTGCCTCGAGTGCCCCCACTACCACGGGTAGCCTTGACCTTCCACATCTGTTCCAGCTGCTCTTTCAACCCTTGGTACTTCTCCATTTTCTCGTGTTGCTTCTTGCTGATGTTGGCGTCAGCTGGGATCGCCACATCTATCACCAACACTATATATATATATATATATATATATATACTTTCACATACATGTATATATATATACATACATACACTGATATATATATATATATATATACTGTTTTTGGCATTTTCCGTATACAAAGAAATGTACCAATGTTCCACTCTCTGGCTGTAAAGGACGAATCAACTCCTTCCAACTGCAATGACGGGTGGAAACCTGAATCCGAGACCATTTGTTATTCATACACTGAATCTCACATCTTTAAAGACGTTTTCACACACCATTATCAAAGTTTGAAAGAAATTACACTGTTCATTTACTTTCTGTTCCTTGCGACAAAAATGATCACAGCCTTTGTTTCTACAGTTGAGAGTCTACTTTCTAGAACACTGAGTGTGTTTGGCAAAGCCGCTCAGCAGGCGTTGACATAATATGGACAAGAAGGACCGTGTGGGTGAGGATGCATCCAATGTTCCTGAGACCTGGCTCCTGGGTATTGGCCGCTACCAAGTAACACCAAAGTTTCATCACAGCCGAAGTGATTGGGGTCATTCTTTTATGTGTAAGCCAAGATTCCTCCCTCAAGTTTAGGATTCACATGTTATAATAAATGTTCTGCAGTTCACCGTTCACCTGTGCTCGCAAAGTTTTTCAGATTTCTGCCAAAAGTTTATTTTTTTTTTTTTTTTTTGGTTAAAATGGAGCGAAGCCTGCAAGCTAGTTCAGGCAGACAACTCGAGCTGCACCTTTGTACTCTCACTGTGACATGCCTCCCATTCACATCCTCCCTATTTGTCTATTTAAGCTACAATATGTCCCATCTCCCCCCTTCAGCTGTCCTTGCCTTTGCTGCCACCTCAGTACTGCTGTCTACTTCGTCCAAACGCCTCCACCTCCCCAGCATCCACCTGTATACACCAACACCAACAACTTGCCAAAAACCTTTTAAATGAGCAGAAAATACAATTCAAGTATATCCAATTTTTTAAATCAAGCTCCATGAGTCAAAATAGAAAAAGGCTAATGGTTTGTCTTTGTTTCCTTTTTCCCTTCTTCTTTCTCCTGGGCTTCTGCATCTTAAGAACTGCTTAACCATCCATCTGTCCCTCCATCCACCCATGTATATACCGTGGCAGTCATCCAGAATGCCCAGTAGGAGCTCAGTGAGGCAGTAAACTAAATTGTTGTTGACCAGTTATTCTCAAACGTTAGAGTGTTCAGGGGTAAAAGTCACCCTGAGGGCTGATGGGAGCTGTGCGTGTCAGCGCTCCTGAAAAGAGACGCCAATGTGGAGCTTGATTCGCCACATTACTCCTCACCATCAAACACACAGACACGCAGACACATGGCTGCTATGTCACTCACTAAGTTATCATGAGTGTCAACTAAAACATACTGAAATCATTGCACATTTAGTTAAGAAACACATATTTGTATTGCATCACAGATAAGATGCATCTTCTCTCAAAAATCTCAAATAAGATGATCATAAATAATAAGATCTACCTGCATAATAAAGGTCAAATACATAATAAAAATAACATTTGGTTTTGTCATAGTCCACATACACACACACATAAATAATAACAATTATACAGTTATAGAAAAATAGACAAAGAAGGAGATGAGATGTGCTCCAAAAGGCTGATAAAACATATTTCACATGGGAGGAACGCTTAAAGCTATGGGCTACATTCTGAAAATCAGTTGAGCCTGTGTGACAGATTTGAAAAGTCATAGACCATAGCTTTTAAAACTGCATTGCACTTTTAAAAAAAAAGTGTCAAGAAATGCAGTTCAAATAATCGGGTGTAGGCATTATGGCACAAATACTGGTAATGCTACTATTGTGAATTCAGATCAGCAAATGGAAAGTGTGGAGGTGGATACATTTGAGCTTCACCTCCTATCAGAACATGTTGAGTGAGAGCTAATCTCTCCTGAAGCCTGACAATCTGAGCATTTCTGCATTGTGGATGTTCATTTCGTCTTCGCCTGACACGTGGAGTTGAAAACATGTCTCTGCAGGCACCACACCCTGGGGGGAGTTCACGGTCAACGTGCTCCTGCTGTGTCGCCTGCTGAGTTTGCGGCTGCCGGTGATGCTGGAGGAGGTGTTTCTAAGCTGTTAGCTCCTCCTGGATGGGTTTGGCCCCAGGGCCCCACCGCTCACAGATACTGAAAAAGGAGGATAAAGAGAGCACCAGCCCAGCCAGAGTCAAGGGTACAATCCATGACTTCCAACCATGACTAATGAGATTGCATTGCTTTAATAAAATCAGATTTGATCATTGTTACCAGTGTTTTCACTATTAATGACAGCACAGAGATTGCATTTTGAGGAAATAGTAATAATGATTAATTATAAAAGAATGCATTTAGAGGAATGGATATGAAGCGAGCAAAGCAATAAAACTCGAGTGCATATTGCATCATCATTTGCATAAAACAGCAATTAGCTTGAGCAAATGCCGCGGCTAACGTATTGCATCGCTCCCTGCTCTAGTCAGCCGCTGCTTCCACAATGAACAAACCCCTCAAAAACACAGATATTATTCCTTCATGAGAATGCAATTTGATTAAACGTGTAATTTGCCGTCAACGGCTGGATGCCATCTCACTACCTGAGGTGGAGTTCATCTCGTTACTAGAAACAAGACGAGACAGGAGGACAAACAGCCTCGGGACCCAGCAAGCTCCAACTACATCACACAATTGCCAGAATAGTGTGCAAAATAGATTTTGTGAGGGGTCACATGAAGTAATACTGAGGAGGACAAGCTCAGACGAGTGGTGGAAGGGCGAACAAAGGAGAGGAAGAGGCAGACTGAGGGAGGGTTTAAAGGTCACATACAGTTCTATTGATTGACTAAAGCTGCCAACAGATACTAGCCTATGACTTTTACCTTTTCATGCACCTTTTCTTATATGTGCCCAGCTTTAGCAGATTGTATGCTACTGCACCAGACACAATGCTGGTCACATGTTTTAATTGCATAACAAATTTTTCAAAATTCAGGAAAATCGTGGCAATCCTTTAATAATAGGACAACTATGAATAAAACAGATGTAACAATGTCAATGTGCTGATCTGATAAAGGTAAATGTATTGTCTCTACTAAATTGCACATGATGCATTGCTGGCTATATTTCAGATGCAATTTATACTAGTGCTGGAAGTTAGTTTTTTGCCGTTGTTGCTGTTAACAGATATCATTGTGTTATTAGAATGTACCTTGCAGTTTCTGTCATGTTCCAAAACCAACATATTTCAACGATGTCTTTCTGTGAGTTATGTGGAGTTATGTAGTTCAACGGAACGGCACTCAAGTAGGAGCTGAACATTGAAATATGTAAACACACTAGTTTAACATCATTAAATGCAATATTATAGTGTTCACATAATATACAATTGTATTCACTCTTAAATACATACTGAATACACACATTATGTTTAGACTAGATTTTCGGATTGAAACTTAAGACGTTTAGCTAAAACAAAATTGTTAATCAAGAGTTCAAATCTAAAATGTAAAGACAATTCTGATAATGTTTGATATTAATTCCATAAAACAAATAAAAAACAAACCTTTCCGCCTTTTCTTTAGAATCAGCACACCAGATTATATTTAATAAACCATTCAAAGGAATTTTGTCAAAGGCTTTAACAAACACACACACACACAGGTCAGGTCACACTCAGATTACGAGGACAAATTGTACATGCAAATACTTGAGTGTATGAAAGCGAGTGTGTGTGGTGTCTGCCCAAGAGAACTTGTATGTAATTGTGCATTGAAAATGGTCGTAGTTATTGTTGTTGTCACGCAGGATGAGTACGAATGGACAGATTTGGGCTTTATGGTGCGCTACTTAATGTGGCAGCAGACACCAGTTGCTGGAAGCGGAGATCAGTGTTGTGTATGTGTGTGTTGACAGGCCAGACATCAGTGTAATGCTCTCTGCGTTGATTGAAAAGCCCAGTAGAGGAGTTTGGGGACTAATAACTATTATGAAATTGATAACCTTGGCAGATGTCGGCTCAATTCGCACCTGCTACTGTTTTCAATAAAACAAGGAGAAAGCAACATCATTCACAAATTATGACCCAAATATGAACCCACTTAATTTGACTTGTGTCATTTCCACTCTGCTGGAACAATAGCAGAGGATGAGGAGCGAACAGGAGAGGATGAGTGTTAGCAGCTGAGAGAAGCGGCTGATGGGCAGCTCAGTCATCTGAAGCCGGATCACATGCAAATCCCAGAAAAGGTGTAGAGGAGAGTCTCTACTCCATGTTTAGTACCGGAGGAAAGGCATCTAACCAGGGGTCCGTTTCACAAAGCAGGTTTAGTGAAAACCTTGAGTTAGTTAACCCTGAGATGAGGGAAACTCTGGTTTTTCGGTTTCACAAAGCCAGTTCAGCATAAATCTGAGTCAGTTACCCGGGTAACATGCTTCGTGAAACTAACCTGCTCGCTAGCAGGTTTGCTTCAACAAACCTTGAGTTTCTCCCTACATGTCTTCGCCTTTTTCCGGAATCTGAACCAACTCTGAAAAAAATCGTCCTTTCATCGTCAACCTAATCGTATGGAAATAAGTGATTCTAGCAGCTTTGCATCGAGAGGATGTTCGATTACCTTTCCTTTCAATCACATTGATATTATCTAAACAATTATTCTCCGACATTTTATTTTTTATACTCGCAGACATTAATCCGAACCAAATGCTTTGCGGAGGTAGCGTTTTTTGCGAACGGGAGATTTATGAAATGTTTAAGTACATTCCTGTGTTTAAATACCTGCTTATATTTACTGTTTAATATGTGAAATATGATTTAAATCATATGCCTTAGTCAACGTATTTGCGCAATATTCTTATGCTTAATTTTCAACTGACTCCACTTTCTTTCTGTGCCTGGGGGGATTACACCCAAAAAAAATAATAATTTATGTGTTGTTCTACTTTGTGAACTACGGGGATTGAACCGCTGTCGCCAGCACTGTGGGCGGCGTTGCTAACCATTACACCACCGTGACGCTATGCAACTCAGAAAATAAACAGTTTTTACCTTTAGATCAATAGACTGTTTAATTCAGTTATACACATTAGATCGGGCAGTAATTGTCTGCCACGCCAACTATCACTACTTTGCTGCAGTTACGGTGCTCCGCTTTCTCAGGATGAGCTCGTTTTCTACATAAACACTCGGTAATATCTAATGACGCTCTCCCCGTTGCCATGGTGAATCGTAGTATCGGAGCTCCATTGATGATGGCTTTGTAGAGTCGGCAGGCACGCGCGTAACTCAGAGTTTACATACTCAGAGTTGAGTGAACTAATTCAAAACCGCTGTTCTGAAACCGAAAACTCAGAGTTGCCCATCTCAGAGTTGTTCAACTCAGAGTTCAGGGTTAGGTTCAGAGTTTGTTGAACCTGCTTTGTGAAACGGGCCCCTGATGTCATCTGTCTGTGGCTTTCAGCACAAAACCCATTCCTCATTGCTTGTAGACAAAAAGCATGTCACAAATATACAGTTTCATTTTCTACTTATATTTTGAAAGGCTTCAAAAATGACTGGTCACTATCTTTTTTTAGAAAACCTTTACTCAAACAGGAGGGAATATCACATCTGTTGGGGACAATTTTCAGGAGCGGATTAATTCACCTTTGGTAACTTGGACAACTGTAGAGTTAAGTGCGATTCAAATGAAACATTTTTTTTCTTGATAACATTGCTTGTTTGCGAGTTCATGGTTTAAAGTAATTTATAATTATTATTTTTATTATTATTATTAGCATATACTATATTATATATCTATATATATCGTATCTTTGTCTTTTTTTCCCCATTATTTTACATTTTTAGACAATACAATTTAGTAAATTCTCTGGTTTTCTACAATTTAATTGTCAGGACTAGACAATGTAAAAGTACTTTATTCTCTAGCTCACAAAACAATGTCATAGTTAGTTTTTTCCCCCAATCTTTTTAATCAGCAGAAGAAGGAACTGCAGATGTTAAAGAAACGTCCATTATTCCTTGCACCCGTAGGATCTCTTGTCAAACATGTTGGCTTATTTTATTCTATACTTTATTCTTTAGTTGCTCAGATGCACTTTTTTTTTTAGACTGGCAGAATTATCCAGGGAACAAATGGCTTGCAAGAGCTGTTTGATTTGGTAGAGGTAGTAAATAACAAGTTATCTGTACCAGTTCTTCTAATCCAGTTACTACTAGGACTTAAGAGTGTCAACTATTCATGAAATCGCTTGATAGAACTCAGAGGATTAACAATTTGACCAGATGTTACGGTTTATTTTCCCTTTTAAATCGGTATCAAAAGCTTTGACATCAAAATGGACTATTCAATGTGCCTATACTTTGATATCTCTTCTAGGTTTCAAGATGTAAATGTGGTTATGCAAGTTATTCAAATTGGTACCATTCAGGACTCTTTGAAAATACATGTATCATGATCACCGCTTCTATTCCATCCTCCCTCTGCTTTGTTGTCTTCTGTAATGGCCCGTCTGCGTGGCTCTGTGTGTCTCACACGGACGTCCACACCTGCCTGAGTGGAGACGATAGCAGGAGCTCATGCTCAATAAAAGATGGTGGCAGCGAGTCAGGGAGAGACAGCAGGAGAAACATTAATGGAGGGGCAGATGAGTGAGAAAACACAGAGACATCTCCCTCATACTTTATATGCTAATTGAGGTGATGCTCCGACACGCTGTAAGCATCTTGAACACAGCAGTCAAACAATGACCTCGAGGTGATGGTGGAAGTGTAACACAGTGTTGGTAGCTGATGCCAGGAGAGGCTGCAGCCAGAAGTCGTCTGCAAATTATCGACCCAGACACACTGACTTCTCCTCATATTCTCTTTTATTTCCTTTTGTCTTATTTAGACTGAACTCGTTGACTCCATTAAATATTCACTGATTGGCCCGTGCCAGCGGTATCAAAAGTCAAAAATCTAAGAAGTAGTCACTTCATGCTGGATGCAGGAATTGCTTTAGATTAATTTCACGTGTCCAGATATCTCCACTCAATAAATAAATCTCCAGCAACATCAATTGGATTTTCCATCATTTTAACCTTCTTGATAATGCTGCATTTCATTTATTTACTGATTGGCACATCTAGCAACACGGTTGTTCATGTAGTCAACCAACAGGGTGGAGCAGAAACTCACAATGGGAAGGCCACTGCAGAGAATCTGGTTTGAATTGTTGAATGATGAATGGATGTGTAGTGTGTGCTTTGTCCTGGGGCTATCTTGTCGATGCATTTTTATTTATTCTATTCTATATGGTATAAGTGAGATATTTCACATCACACAAACATGAAATATTCATATAGAAAATATGTTCAATTATGTCAAAATCATATTCCATCTACAATCCAAAGTTTTGAGAAATGGTACACTGATAAAGCTCTGCAACTCTGGCAGTAAATGAAACAAATAAACAAATTATAAACATAAAAAAAAAAACGCTTTATTCAATTTGTCCCAGCTTGTTTTACAATTGATGTATTTCATATTGTTGTTGGAACAGAAACAGAGGGAGCTGAATGTGAATCTGTCTTGATCACAGTGCTGCCTCAAACCCTCAAATAAAGCAAGGAGCAAAATAAAACAGAAAAGTGATATGTGCTTTCCACCTCGCCTCCCTCCCTCCCTATGTGGATGATCTCTCCCTTTATACAATGTCAGTAGTTCTGGCTGTAATACAGTGGGTGGATGCATCAAAAAATGCTGACATGATAAAGTATGTATTTTATTATTACTATAATAATACTGAGTTTACCACAAACACTCAATAAGTAGCCAAGCTCTACATGTTAATCAATATCCCCTGAACATGGAAGGGGTTAATAAAGGGGCATACATTACCAGCTGGGAGAAAGTCTATCATGTGAGGGCAGAGGTGATCCCAGAGGCCATACCATAGGTGATCCCAGAGGTGAACCTGGAAGTGATCCCAGAGGTGAACCCAGAGATGAGCCCAGAGGTGAGCCCAGAGGCAATCCCAGAGTTGATCCCACAGGTGATCCCAGAGGTGAACCTGGAAGTGATCCCAGAGGTGAACCCAGAGATGAGCCCAGAGGTGAGCCCAGAGTTGATCCCATAGGTGAACCTGGAAGTGATCCCAGAGGTGAACCCAGAGATGAGCCCAGAGGTGAACCTGGAAGTGATCCCAGAGGTGAACCCAGAGATGAGCCCAGAGGCAATCCCAGAGGCAATCCCAGAGGCGATCCCAGAGTTGATCCCACAGGTGATCCCAGAGGTTACCTGGAAGTGATCCCAGAGGTGAACCCAGAGGCAATCCCAGATGTGAGCCCAGAGGCAATCCCAGAGGCGATCCCAGAGTTGATCCCACAGGTGATCCCAGAGGTTACCTGGAAGTGATCCCAGAGGTGAACCCAGAGGCAATCCCAGAGGTGAGCCCAGAGGCGATCCCAGAGGTGAACCCAGATGTGATCCCAGAGGTGAAAACCAGAGGTGATCCCAGATGTGAACCCAGATGTGATCCCAGAGGTGAAACCAGAGGTGATCCCAGAGGTGAACCCAGATGTGATCCCAGAGGTGAAAACCAGAGGTGATCCCAGATGTGAACCCAGATGTGATCCCAGAGGTGAAACCAGAGGTGATCCCAGATGTGATCCCAGATGTGAACCCATGCGAACCCAGAGGTGAGCCTAGAGGTGAACCCAGAGGTGAGCCCAGAGGTGATCCCAGAGGCGATCCCAGAGGTGAGCCCAGAGGTGATCCCAGAGGCGATCCCAGAGGTGATCCCAGAGGTGATCCCAGAGTTGATCCCAGAGGCAATCCCAGAGGTGATCCCAGAGGCAATCCCAGAGGTGAACCCAGAGGCGATCCCAGAGGTGAACCCAGAGGCAATCCCAGAGGTGAGCCCAGAGGTGAGCCCAGAGGTGAACCCAGAGGTGAACCCAGGAAAGACCTGCTCACCTTTGCTGATGATGAATACTAACCACACTCGCAGCAAACAAACGGTGCCCACTAAGTAACTATTTAGGCATGCAGTGATTTGAAATTAGAGGAGGGATACAACAGACAAGGAGGTCCTGGCACCAACAGTGGACCTCAGGTATTCTCCAGCTACGCACGTACAAGTCTGGTGTATGACAGGGGGAACAAAGTAGTGATTATTAAGTCATGGTTTACATAAATAACGCTAAGGTCCCGATCCGACAAGATGTGGTGCAGCAGCTTGAAAAAATGCCTCCTGGCAAAGAGCGTCAGGCAAAACAGCTGATGAGCCTGTGGAGCGTGGATGTGTGCGCAACCGGGCAACCAAATGCGATTAATGGGGAATAACTAGATTCAAGCAGATGTGAGCTCTTGGTGGTGTTCTGCTGTTAGATGAGGAGGAGAGAATAAACAGCCACAAAAAAAGGAGTTTTTCGGTTCATGTCATGCTGAAAACCCTCCATTTACTGTTGTCTGTTGCGACCACATCTACCAGCATCAAAACAGGAAGGAAGTGGTTGAGAAGCAAAGCAAACTCTTGCGTGATACTTGTCTGAACACACCTTTAAAGGAATACTTCACCCATTTGCATGAAGCCTTGTATCATTAGACACCCGGTAGTATTAATGAGTGGTTGGCTGTGTTGGGCATGTTACTTTAAAAAAAGTAATTAGTTACAGTTACTTCTCCCTAAATGTAACTGAAATAGTTACTGTCCTACAAATTATAAAAGTAATTAATTACTACGGAAAGTAACTATTGCGTTACCCCGGGAAAACTCCCGGTACTCCTGATGGCCAATCCGCCCCTGGTTATGCGGCACATTTTTTGGCACTAACGGTAACAGCGTTTTAATGATGGGAAGAGTAATCAGTTTGATTACTCGTTACTGAAAAAAGTAACGCTTTTAGTAATGCCGTCATTTTTAACGCCGTTATTCCCATCATCCGTCGGCCGTGCATCATTTCCTCATTTCATCAGAGACAGGGATCTCCATATTTCTATTATGAAAAAGAGCCTGATGATGCAAATATCGTCATTGAGCATCATCGGAGGCTGCTTTGGTTAGAGGGGGTGAGACCACAACACTAGTTCTTCATGTTTTACTCATGTGGGACCCACAGAGACTACAGACCTGGTACAGACCAGTGGTAGGACCCACTGAGACTACAGACCTGTTACAGACCAGTGGTGGGACCCACTGAGACTACAGACCTGTTACAGACCAGTGGTGGGACCCACTGAGACTACAGACCTGTTACAGACCAGTGGTGGGACCCACTGAGACTACAGACCTGTTATAGACCAGTGGTGGGACCCACTGAGGCTACAGATCTGTTACAGACCAGTGGTGGGACCCACTGAGGCTACAGACTTGTTACAGACCAGTGGTGGGACCCACTGAGGCTACAGCCTGTTACAGACCAGTGGTGGGACCCACTGAGGCTACAGACTTGTTACAGACCAGTGGTGGGACCCACTGAGGCTACAGACTTGTTACAGACCAGTGGTGGGACCCACTGAGGCTACAGACCTGTTACAGACCAGTGGTGGGACCTCATTTCAGACTCGGGGTGTGAGCAGAACTGGACCGGTCCTTTTAGAATCAAAATGCCGCTCTGTCCAAAATCCCTAATGTCCTGCTTTGTATCTTTTCTTTTTCTTTTTTTTTCAAGAAGTCTTGAACTTTTGGTGGGTGGGTGGGTGGGTGCTACAAGGGTCAAGGCATTGATTTGCATGAGTGAGTGAAAAGCCACGGCCACCACAACGGTCTAATTGTTCCCTTGGTCGACTAATACTGGGAAAGCCATGTGGACACAAAAGCTTTAATTAAATTAGCTGGAGGGTTTACAAGTTTGGGAAGCTGCTCCTGTGGATGCCTCTGCACTCCACTACTCTGCTTTTGTTCAAAACAGAACTACTGTAATTAGCCAAACAGGAGGAGGCCGGCC
The DNA here is from genome assembly GCA_029853015.1 of Chelidonichthys spinosus. Taxonomy (NCBI): domain Eukaryota; kingdom Metazoa; phylum Chordata; class Actinopteri; order Perciformes; family Triglidae; genus Chelidonichthys; species Chelidonichthys spinosus. The sequence goes on from CM056826.1 coordinate 1,531,990, forward strand.
AAGCAGGGACACTTTGTGGCTACCACAATGACGCATATGTCCTCGCTTTTGTTTGAATGATTTGTTACCACACGCCAGAGCTGTTTATGACTCTGAATGTGTTAATGTGTGGGGCAACACCAAACACAACCTGAACGTGTGGTTTTACTTCCAAGGACACATTTTATTTACTTCATATCGATACCAGTGTTATTTGTGGAGAAACAATCATGTGAGGAGGAAAGCCCTGATTGGAGAAAGAAGGAGAAAAAATGGAGAGTGTGAGTCAGGCAGGACGTCTGTGTGCGTGTGTGTGACTGTGTGTGTGTGTGTGTGAGTGTGAGTGGAATCCTTAGTGCCAACGGGCTTATTTATCATCACCCCCGTTGCTATGGGAACCAGCATTCTGGGCAAATCATGGGATGCTGGAGTGCTGTTTTTCTCTTTTTTTTTCAGGCCAGTTGGAGTCTGCATTAAAGAGTGGAGGAGAGGAGGTCTGGGGAAAGTGTCGCTTTAATAAATAATTTAGTCAAGCATTAAATGGCTTCAAAACTAGCTTTTATTATGATTAGTAAGGGAAGAAAAAAGGTATTGAATTGAGATAATTCCACTTGGTTGTAATGTAAATTTTTTTTTTCATGGGTAGAGTGACGTGGCTCAGGCTGCTTGCTTCAGGAGAAACAGATGGAGGAGAATACTACTGAAAATTGAGAATCACTTCAATATATTGGCACATTCTTTTCTCTCATACAGAAGACAGTCGATGTGCTCACACAGAAAACAGAAAACTTTACAGAGTTGGTTCAAGGTCAATGGTCCGTAACAATTCCACAGAGGACCTCAGTATCCTTGTGCGTAATAATAATAATAATAATAATAATAATAATAATAATAATACACACACACACACATTAGATGCTGGACAAAGAAATACAGAATACAAAAAGTAACAAAAAAGTACAAAAAAAAAGTACAAAATAAAATACTCAGACACAGAGAAATAGAAATACAACATTTAGGGAATGAGTCAAATGACATCTTCAATCTGGATAGGAGTGCCTTCCCTCTCTGCAACATTGCTGGTCCACCTAGTGGGATAACGTCAGCTTATTCAGTTCCATAGATGGTGGGCTTGAAATGTAAACTTCAAAAAGAATTTTAATTCATCCAGATATAGTTTTTCACTGGCCAGTATATAATGAAACAATGCTTTTTGAACCCCTTTCCATCATATTGTGCACCTGTATAACAGGGTACCATCAACTTTACTTCATGTAAAAAACGATAATGGTGTGTGATTATGTAAAGCAAAGACCATAGACTGTGTATAAGAAGTAGATGTAGTCATGCTGATGTCACCCATTAGTTTGTAGACTCCATCTTGGCATTGTTGTAACCAGAGAAGGACTCCACATAGGAAAGAATTTGGAGAAATGGACTCTTTACTGGTAGTAAAGACTCTTTACTGGTAGTAAAGATTCCAAGATGGCGATGGCTAAAATACCAACTTGTGACTTCAAAAGTGTATTCCACAGAAAAGGGGTCTTATATACTTCCTAGATACAGTCTATGCTACACATGCTGCACTGTTCTCCTCTTTAACACCTTCAATTCTTAACTTTGGGAAATCAGTGCAGGAAATGTGTTGGACCAGACTGTGCTCATCTTTGCATGAGGATGTTTTTCTTGTTTTGATTTTCAATGCGAAGGATTATGAAAAAGCATCCAGCTGTGTTCCCCTTTTTCTACCCTCCTCCCCTCAAATTATGGTCGGAAGGAAGAAAACATGTTTACTATGCTTTCTCATTCTCTCCCCCTCCCCCTCCACGAGATGACAGCACATCGTAAATCCATCTCAGCCCGGAGGAAGTGCATCTCAAGGCTTCTGCTTTTCTCCCACAGAAATTGTCTTATTCTTAAAAGAAGAAAAAAAACAACAACTCCAGAGCTCCTGTGGGGAGGGAGGAGGAGATAAGAGAAGGAGAAGGGGGGGAAGGGGAGAAGGAGGCTCAAAGAGAATTATTCATCCTCTGTTTGGAGAGCAAGTTTGTCTAAATGAGGCTTGGCGAGCTGCTATAGCAACACACATGAACATGAAGCGTTGCCTTAAGGACACGCTTGCCTGCTCCACACGGCTCTCCTCACATGCGTAGTGCGTACGTATCTGAACTCTTTTTTTTTTTTTTTACAATGATGGACACTTCATCGTGGGCAGAGTATTAGAGACTGAGTGAGGACACTCCCAATTACAGTGTATGAGTGTGGTAACCAGTACATGCATGCATGTGTGTGTTATGTGGCTGATTGTATTTGTCCGGTCATGCTGTGCTGAAACAATGTTTCACTTGCTTTCGTTGTGCTCATTTAATCCTTAAATTGGCTGATTACCAGGGCCAAGACGTGTTGATGCATTCTTATGGCATCTTAGAGGACTCGAGGGGAGTGAGAGGGGCTTGTGGTGCTCGAGTGTGCCTGGCCCAAGGGCACAGTGATATTGCCAGTGGCAAAACTTTTAAGGAAATCTCCTTAACTCCTTCAATCCTGCCCAATTTCCCAGATGAGTTTGAGGACTGAGTTCTTTTTTCTGCTTCCTGCACAGCATCTGTGATGCAGACCCAACATGGTGCAGCTCACCACATCATTATCCTCGTTTGTTCTAACAGCCACTGCATGTCAAACAGATGTGACCGCAATGACATTTACAAATGCATTTCTTTTCTCAGTAAAGTTGTGAAGAAAAACTTAATTAACATCTGAAACTTTCCAAGGCAAAACTGCAGATGCTTACTGGTCACACTCAAGGTGTGATTGCATACAAAGTCAATGAAAAGACGCATTTGAGGCAAATACGTGACATTCTCATGATGCTGTGTCGAGGAAGTCTATCAGCGTTGAGATACTCCTTCTGTAGTCCTGATGGTTGCAGAAACAAATGTTATCTCCTGAGTCTTTGGTCCCCCAGACCTCTACGATAGTAGCTCACATTAGTCCAGAGACCAGACCAGACTATGTGGAGGGACCGGAGACTGTCTGTGGTCCTGCAGAGGTCTACGATAGTAGCTCACATTAGTCCAGAGACCAGACCAGACTAGAGGTCTTCAGTGTTTTTCAGGCTGAGGACCCCTTGGCTTATACTGACCCAGTGGAGGGGTCATACATCTTGTATAAAATTGTGTTGTCTATTAAACCATTCAATAATAATGTGAAGTGCAGCTTATAGTGCCAGGTATACCAGTACTTTGTAATGATGTATCTTTACCATGCTAAGCCGTTTAAATAATAATTGTTGACAGATTCATATATTTACAGAACATATTTTTATTCTATTTTGGTATCATCAAAATATCCCCTCTTAACATAGGAAAATTAAATTTGCTTATTCAAGGTTGTATTAGTGGTAATGTGTATTTTTGCCCTTTAACTTTTTGGAAGAAATAAACTTGGGACCCCCTGCAGTAACTCTGTGGACCCCTAGGGGATCACGGGCCCTGTTGAAGATCTCTGGTCCAAACAACAAGGTCTCTGCTATATTTATATCTAGATTAATTTATTGAGTGTTGATGGAGCAGCTACAATGTTAGCATAGCCTTGCACCCATTAGCCAGAGTCCATTCAGAAAACAAGCATTTTAAAAGTGACTCTAGGGGATTAGAGCATTGTTTGAAGCTTTAGAGCTGTCGGGCCGGGACAAGGAGGAGGACTCAGGTGCAGAGTGAGACAAAAATCAAGCTCTTTATTTTCAGTGCTTCAACGACAGAGTGATGCAAATAACAGGCTATAAACACTGGACCTATACATAGGACAGCCGTGGAAATACAGGGCCCTAATGTTCCCCTAACGGGAACAGGAAAACGGACGGAGGCTAGGGGAGGGGAAAACTAAGGGCTTAAACTAAAACGGGAAAACGCGAGAAATAATAATCACTCCAACGGAGGCGGTGAGGGCTCTACGGGCATCCACATAAACGGGGGAAGTACGGGAAATGAAAATCACTCCTAAGGAGGCAATGAGGGCACTATGGACATAACATGTACGGGAAAACACGGGAAATAATAATCACTCCTAAGGAGGCAATGAGGGCACTATGGACATAACATGAACGGGAAAACACAGAAAATAATAATCACTCCTAAGGAGGCAATGAGGGCACTACGGGCATAAATGTTAACGGGGAAAATACGGGAAATGATAATCACTCCTAAGGAGGCAATGAGGGCACTATGGACATAACATGTACGGGAAAACAGCTAAATGATGCACAAACCTACAAAACAAAATCCACTCTTAAGAGAGAAATCAGGACATGGACTGGAACCATACGGGCTATCTAGCGAACAAGAGTCGGTCCAAAGGAGGAAAAAACAGGGCAAAACAAAAGACACTCCAACGGAGGTCGGCACAAGGCTATAAACAAAAGAGCGAGCTAAACTAGTCCAAAAACACTACAACCAAAAATCACTCTTGACGAGGAAGACGAGAAAACAAGGAACATGGACGTGGGGATACAATACGTGGTTTCTTGGCGAAGAGTCGGGGTACACGGATGGAACGTAATACTCGGACATCGGACACGGGAGGACACAGACTATTTAACACATGAGGGAAATGGGGAACAGGTGACAACAATCAGGGATCGGGGAAGACGTCAGACAGGAAACACGTGGAAGGGCAAGTGACCTGGGACTAGAGGGGAGTTAATTTCAAAATAAAACAGGAAATGACAAGACAACAAACCCAGACAAGACACCCCTCACCGTGGCGTGACAGGAGCAACTTTTAGGCAATCATTTAAATTGAAAGTACACCTTAAAACAAATTAAATGTTCTCTAGAGGTTTGCCTTGACACTGTAGGCAGAAGTTTGTCTCTTTGAATCTGCTTTTTTAACTGAATATTTCCAATTAGGTTATTCACATAACTAATGCAACACTAATGCATGTTTTTGTTAAGTTCCACGTCACAGCTCAACTATACCACTACTTTAGGTCGGTTGCTTTGATTTGGTTGGATGTCAATATCGAATACTTAATCACTGTGAACATCTCTGTATTAACCTTGTAAGACCCAAATATAGAAAAAACACACACAAAAAAAAAGTTTAGTTCAGATGTTGTTGTTGGAGGCCTCTGATGTCAATTAAGAGAAATGTAATATTGGAAGGTTGGGCTTAGTTGGTAGCAGAAATTCTATATTGGTACTCACATTGTCTGAACAACAATTCAGAGTTACTTTGGAGGGTTGATTGCTTACTTATCCCCATAAAGGTATATTACAATAATAATCACACATTAGATATATTTTTATGAAGTACAAGACCACGACTTTTGTTATTCCAATCTTTTATGCTTTTTAAAATTAATTTGTTATCTTTGTATATTAATTGGTGCTTTTTTTAAATGTCAATCTATTGGGGTTCTTTAGGGACACCAGTCAAAAGGAACTATAGTGAGTAAAATAGAAGAGATAGATTCATATTGAATGAGACAGACACAGATGCAACAGAAACATCTTTTATTTTTGTGCAGCATTGTATGCAAATTAACTGTAACATCACTACTTAACATTAAAGATAGGTGTCTTTTCTTCAGATGACATGAATTACATTCTGCTTTCAGTTAATCTTGGGGCCAGTTGGTGGTCCGTGCATGTTAAATATGTCAGAAGAAAAACACCATGACACATGTTTAACGCAAGTCCAATACTAATTAATAATGCTCAAGATGCTTTAAACACATTGTAAGGAAACAAAAGAACTATGAAATGTTAAAATTCAACTTCCATTTGATATTAAAGTTCATATATGATGGAAAGCCGCACAGACCTGGAGTCATTGAATGCACTGCAACTCTTTAACATGACCTAAGGACGTTGAAGTTCCTGTAATACAAGAGAGTTTACAAATGACAAGAGCCATGCACTGTTTCATGAAATATAACCAAAAACAAATCCAGTTGAAAAAGACTGACTCATCTCATTGTGTGTAACAGAAAGACGTGCATCAAAGTGCAGTGCTTTCCCTCTCTGACACAACGCTATTCAGCCCGGTCTCCTAAAAGCTATGTTCCAACACAATGAAACTGAATTGTGTGGAAACATATTTTGTTGTGGATTTCCTGAAATTAGATCCAGAGCAGGCCGTGGACCTCTGCGTGGGGAGGAGGGCTGGGTGATGGATGCAGTTTATTTTTGTTTTTCTCTGTTTGCCTCAAACTGTTTTACGCTGAGTTGATAGTGGAAGCGGAGGTGCAATGAAGTGCCATGCTATGTGAGTCGCTGAGCAGCAGCAGGTCGTTTCTCCAACGGGGAGATTCTGCTCCTCTGCTGAGTTCTGGAGAGATAATGTCTGTCTGCTTGTGTGTGTGTGTGTGTGTGTGTGTGTGTGATACTCGGATATGGAAGATGGATTAAAACTGGCGATTAAAACTCATTAATCATATACAATTATAAGTCATTTATAACACTTGTATTTATTTCGTTGGCATGTTCATTTATTGATATATTGATTGTTTTCCATTTAGGTCTGGTGTGAAGCCGACATTAGGTCTGGAAAGTAACACATCCCTCTGGAAGCTTAACTGAGGACACTTGAGTTGTATGGGACGACATCCATTTAAAGGTGTTTGTCTGAAGTAGTCAGAGGTGGTAGAGTAAGTAAGAGTATTGTTACTTTAGAATGATATTACTCAAGTTGAAGTAAAAAGTTGTAATCCAAATAGTTACTTGAGTAAGAGTAATAAAGTATTTTATGAAAAATAGTGAGTAACTGTGGAGCAACTTCTGATTGATTGTTTCAATAAAATATTAAATATCAATGTGCAAATTCAGATATTGCCAAACAATGTTCATTTTACCAAATGAATAAAAGATTGAATATTTACAAAATAACATAAATTAAGGCATATTCAGCCACAAGAAACAGTAACAAATCCTTGAAGTTGCTCAATGTAGTCATTTCTCTCATTTTCATAACAAAGCTTTTGAAACCAGCACTTGAGCTCTATGTTTGAACTCATAAACATTACCTGATTCACATACTCACGTTTACGCCCCTAGTAATCTGGAAGACTTCCAGGAGGAGGGAGGGCAGCCTGGCTGTGGCTCGGCCCACGACAGAGCCTGCCTTACTCCCGAGCTCACAGACCCCGGGCCTATGTATCTGGACCGGGTCTGGGTGTTTGGACCAGGCCTGGGTGTCTGGACTGGGCCTATGTATATGGACGGGCCTATGTATCTGGACTTGGCCTGGGTGTCCCCTATAATTACGAGATCCCGAATCCCACGCCGTTGTTACAGCCATGGTCGTCCACTCAGCCTCTCCGGTGAGATCATACTGTGCTGCTGTGTGTGTACGATTATATATATATATACAGGAACCTGTAACCTGGTGCGGAGATTTTGTATGCTGCCTGGCTGCGTTTGATTGTTGAAACAGAGTGACATGAGAGCCTTTGGCGGACGTCTTGGACAGAAATAAACAGATCGTGCATTGAATAAAAACATAGAAACAAAAGTAACGAGCATAACTTAGCCCAATGTAGTAGAGTAAAAGTAGCTTCTTCACAAATATACTCAAGTAAAAGTAAAAAAGTATGTTGCATTACAACTACTCTAACTAAGAAAATGTATCTAAAAAATGTAATTCACTACTTCCCACCTCTGGTAGTAGTGCATCAATCTGTGATGGTTCTGACAAATATAAGCCTTCTATATTTAAGTAGTTAAACTTTAGATGTGTCCTGTCTGCATGCAGCCGTTTACCCTTTAATCCCTGACATGCTGTCACCCTGCAGCGCGGGAGAAACCCTGGCAATGAGGTATTTTCAAGTCATTAGAGGGTTGGAACTGAAAGTAGGCCAGCTATTTCCAACTCATTTCCACTACGGCTAAAAGTCAGAGGAAGAGTCGGAAAGTGGAACACCCATGAAGAATGGAGCGAAGGCTCTCTGAGTGTCTGTGTGCAGAGCCACGAATCGTCCTCACTAGTTCACTGAAGGGCCAACCCTTGACATGGCATCGCTGCAGAGAATGTATGGATGAAGACTTTGTCTCCTGTCCATCTGTCTGTCTGTCCTTCATGTTCTGAAGGTTTTCAGAGCATCTTTGCTTAAAACACAGTATCTGGCAAAGCAGCTGGCCTTCAATGCAGACGCCCAGGCAGTGGCCCTCAGTATCTTGATACCGACAATCGTAGGGGTCCTTATAAGGGACTCAGGGGAACTGACATAGTATAAAATGTGCTGTTACACCTTAGACTGTATACCAACCAGGGAAGGAAATGGCCATATTTGGGCTGCGGAGGAGTGACGGGTGGATCTGATTAACACAAGCAGCAGAGCAGCAACCTTAATGGATCTGGATCCATCTGGATTCTGTTGTGAAGCATCGTACAAAGTTAGCTTCATAATTCAAGATCAACTTTACAGCTAAGTTTTAAAGTCATCTTAGTGGCTAACTTTATTGCTAGCGACCTGTCAATCAGTAGGTAGCCCCGCCCCCTAAAGCATCCCCTGCTTTCTGGTCTGTTGGACTCTAAATGGACCATAATGTACTACAAGAACATCATGCTGGATTGAAGAAGACTTGAAACTAGAGATTGAGACCATAAACTCAAGTTTACATTGTTTACTGAGATAAAACATCAAGAGAGAATTAGGACCATTTTTTCATAGACTTTTATACAATTCAGACTTTGTTTTTTCATCACCAAAGGACTCCAGATGTTCAGACGAGAGAATGTGAGTTTGAAAGACTTCAGAATGTACTTCACATTTCCAGGTTGCCTCGTGGATGTGACAAAATATAATGGCTTACAGCAGTCTCCGGGACTAAGAAACACAAGCTCACATGCTCAATGAGCTTCAGTGTCAGACGCCAATGAGCACCGACCAAGCTGCGTCATTTGGCGCCTTGCCAGTGAGAACAGGTTGCCAACATAATGAGGATTCCGCCACAGCAATGAGCTGGAGGTTTCTGTGGTTTACTCATCATGCTGAAAAAAGAACCACCATCACCTTCGATAAAAAGTCAGTGAAAAGCAGAGTGAGACAGAATGACAGACGACGTGGATAGAGGAAGTACGAGAATTGTGTGTGTGTGTGTGTGTGTGTGTGTGTGTGTGTATGTCAACGCTAAGCTAAAATAAAACACAAAGACATTGTTATGCTGCCTTTGTCGTCTTTGCTAAATGAATCCAACACAGTCTTATTATCCATTGAGCCGACAAAGCCAGAAGGAGCATCGCAGCTCAGTGATTTTTTTTTTACTTCAACTTTCTTTCATAGTCTGTGTGTCTCCTCTCTGAATATGTCCTCTCTTTTCCCAGTCAGTCATTGTGGCTCTAACCGTTTTCATTCCTCTTATTTCATTAAAACATCTGTGAGAGAAGAGAAGTAAAAACGGGAACGCTGGGAAGCTCCCGCATACCTTGGCCAATTAAGGGAGAGCTTTGATGCCAAGCGCTGGTGACATCTCACTCAAGCCACACACACACACACACACAGAGTATACACCTGAACAGCAGGCTAACACACCCATGCACATACTGTACATGCAAAGACATGACAAATACATAGAGATGCAACTTTGTACACTTTGTCTAGTGGCGCTGCAGGCTGCAGGGATGATTGGTCTAAATTGGCTCTGTGACAACTCTGTGTGCGTGTTTCTGAGGGACCTTATCAGTCTGTGGCAGCGGAGTGTGTGATGTGATGAGGCTGGGGTCACAGTGAAAGGACTCCCGGTTATCAGCATTCAGAATGCCAAAGCAGACCGCAGTCCGTAACGTGAGATGAAGAGTCGGTAGACACGGAGGAGGGAAGATGACAAGAGACGACGGGGGTACATATTTGAATAAAGTAATTGCGACACCTTGGTGTAATTACTATCAGCAAATAAAACCATTCTCGATGTGAATAGCAACATTGTGCTCAATTCAGTGTAGGAGAGTGTTTCTCAAAAGGGCCACCTTTAAACCTCATTACTTCCTTTCCGGGCTTTCCCTTTAGTAGCCAGTCAAGGATAAATTAATTGGGCTTTAGGACGGCAATACCTTCTTTGGCCGCAATAAATACAAAAAAAATAAATAAAAAATACCAAGCACGACCTTGACTGACCTTGCTCATATGTACACGTTTTAGGACTTTGATGAGGGCCCAGTCAAGACCGTCCCCTGTCCAAAGGGTTCAAGCTGCCTGCGTCTGGCCACATATACCATCTGCAAAGATGCAGGACCATCAATTCATGTGTCCCTGCTGCCATTGGCCTTTTAAATAACTCACTAGGAATTACGTTTCAAATCAATTGTCAATTCGCCATCTGACCTGTGTTCAATGGCAAAATGGAAAGACGTCTCAAACTTAGTTTCAATTGTGAAATCAGCAGCAACCGGCCACTTTCCATCTGCAGCCTATCTAATGGTGTCTTTAAAAAAACATCAAACACTACAAAAGATTATAGGGGTAAACCAAGACAAACTGCTGTCCAATGAACAGGAAGAAGTAAGCCAACATAGTAGAGGTCAGCAGTGGTATATATCCAAATCCAGACAAATGTAAAAACAATACTAATAAGTAGCAGTCACTGATAATTTCTCACAAAGTTTTAAAAACCATCCAACATGGCTGCTTCTTGGGATTAATCCGATCCTGGTTGGAAACATTGGCAGCACAGAAATCAGGACAGGGTGGTCATCTCCTCATTGACAGTCTGGTCTGTTCACAGTAGTTACCATCATGACCATCTTTAATTGTGATATGAGAACAGTACATGTACCTTTACCTGAGAGAAATGTGAAGAGAGGAAATAACTGAGGGAATGTGAAGAAAAGTGTGAGGCGGTGGTAAAAAATAAGTGCAGTAATAAATACAAAAAGAATACATCAACTGATGGGAAAGGAAGAGGCTGGATGAAATTGGGGGCAGGTTTAAGGTGGAAACGAGGAGGAGGAAAGAGCGGGGAGGAGAAGCAATAAAGAAGCATGATGGTCTGAAATGTAAAAGTGATAGTGTTCCGACTGAGAGAGGGCAGATAGAGATGAGACAGCAGCATGGGGGGTGAGAGACTTCAGACAGCATTTTTTTTTGTCATTAAAAAGGGCCATTTGCTAAAATGTGGACGGATTTCCATTGATATCCAAAAGTACTGGACTTTCAAACTAAAAGTGCTTTAGTAGTCTAGACAGTGTACTCTAAAACCTCTTCCATTTCTTTGCTTTGTTATAATTTATTTGGTGGTACAATTCAACACTTTTTTGGGTCTTCATAATTCAACGACTCCCCTATATCTATAGGTATTTGCCACTATAGCCCCTTTTCATAAAAATGTACAGAAGTACAAGCAACAAAACTATTTGCAAAGTAAATACAAGTAGTGGAGTAGTGCAATAGATGGATGGGAAGCAAGTTAAGTCCTCTAATTCTTTTAACAAATAACAAAAGGAAACTCCCAGCAGACAACATATTCAAACTGCTCTCTCCTAATGCATGCAAGAAAACTGCCTTGTCACTTACGTTTTCTCCTGGAGTACATTTGCTTTTTGACATTTCAAAAATAAGTTAAGTCAAAGTCCTTTTTTTGTTGTTGTTGCCTGAATCTAAACACGGTAAGCACACTAACTTTGATGTGGATGGATGTAGAAATATCAAACTTATTCTTGGTTCTAGATCTGTTTTTCATCTTTCTTTTTTTGTGAAAGTAAACCTGCAGGGCATCTCCCAGAGGTGCCTAAAGTGAGTAAGACCTTAACTATTTTCTTTGAATTTCTTCTTGTGCCGTTATCAAAGACTCTGCTGTAGCTGACATTTTGATTAGATCCTAGACACCACAGTTATCCTGCCCAGAGGCAATGTCACATGCACGTATGTGTGTGTGTGCGTGTGTGTGTGTGTAAGAGAGTGAGAGAGAGCATGTGTCTCATGCATCGGGCGTCCCATTGAGCCAAGATATTGGCCAGTAGGTTGATGGCCACTGAGATTGTTATATCCTCAAATAACTGAAAGTTCAATTGGTGGTTTATCTCGATGTTTGAAACGCTCTAGCTGTGACACAGATCATTGCGTGTGTGAGGGAAGTCAAAAGTTTTGCTCACGTCATGAAATACTTTATGTGTTCAAGAGAAACTTTAACACACCGAGCTCTTCCTCCAGATGCTTCATTTTGTGCAGGATGGCAGAAAAGAAAACCATGTTAATGATTCATCTTCAACACAGATACTAAATGCTAAAACCACAAAAAATCCTACTTATTTACCTTTGCAGTGAAATCTACAGTTCAAACTGGAAATTAGCTAAACATTGTTAAAATACTATATGATGATGAAATTAAAATAGATTAATTGTTTATCTCACAAATATGCCACAGTAGCTTTTCATATATGAAAATTGTCCTGATTGTTGTTGAATATGTCTGTTTTGAACTGCTGGTCACACAACACAAGACAATCAGTATGTCACCTTGGGCTGTAGTAAAAGAAATAAACAAAAATTACAGAAAGAATGATTGATAATAAAAGATCCCCTCTAGGCACACATAAAACACTATGCTTTGACTGATAATTTATGTCTGCTTTGTTATCTCACACACATTTTTTAATGAAATAATTAAATATTTTATGTAATTCATCAAAAAAAGACAGTTGCACTCAGTAGAGTGCAGATCTCTGCAACAACACTGCTGTATTGTGTGATTTAATGATACAATGGGAACAGGAAGGACACAAAACAGAATAGAAAATAGTAATAGTTCAGTATTACAATAGCTACTTTATTTGAAGTAATGTTTCTTTGGTAATGTTTGGGGCCAGCAGGGGGCGACACTTGGCTATTTGAAGAAATGAATTATTGAAAATAATCAATAAAACAAAAAAAATTATTTGATTCATATCAAATTACACAAGGACCACCACCCTTTTAGAAAGGGAAAAACAGAATTTAGTCTCATTTAATATGCTATAAATTTGGAACTTGGATTATAATCAATGAATTATTGTTAATTAAGTAACAATTAACAGCTAATACATCTGAAGGAATTTGGAATTATTTGCATAGCAGAGTTTGACAGCATTCATGCTTACCGGTATACAATGTTAATAAACACAACAGTATGTTCAAAATGGGATTATTAAACAATAAAACATGCAATAAGTCTAAATAAATGAACCAATAACAAACAAGGTGTGTGTGTATGTGTGTGTGTGTGTGTGTGTGTGTGTGTGTGTGTGTGTAAGCAAAGGGATGTCTTCTACAAAATGGCAGCTGTCCAAATATTCACTTTGAAATAACGGAGGAGTTTGCAGTAGGAATATTAATAATTAACTCTGCTGTCAGTTACACAGTTAAAAGACAAATCAAAGATGAATGGCTAAGAGACTCAGAGGAGCAGCTTGTTATTTAAAGGAGAATAGTGCTGGTCCACATTACAGGTCAGCCTGTGTTCCTGAGCCACAGCAGCGCTAGTTGTTGCTAACTACGGGGCTAACCTACTTCACTACACTAACTATTAGACAACAAGACACATGAACTTAGCTTGTGTAGTTGTAGCATTTATTCAGACGAATCAGCTTTACCCACAATGCATTACAGTCGTAATGACTTCATACTCACCGCCACACACACACTCTCTCTCCGTCAGACACTTCCTAGCATTACATCGGTGAAACCCTGACAGATTCTATCTGCAAACAAACAGCTGACATCTTCCCAGCTAAGTGAAGTAATGTGGTGGAGACTCACTCGACTGTCTGTTCAGCTTCATACTGCAGCTGCTGATAAATGATGATTTAACATGTTTATTCATCAGGTTATAGTAACAGCTGGGCGGCTTATTAGCAACGTCGCGTTACTTTAGTGGTATCTGTGCAGTTATACTTTAGTCGTTTTATGTCCTTATTAGTTAATTGATTCTTCCATCTTTGTTTTGAATTATTTCATAGACCCATATCTTGAGTACAAGAACATCTGTGCTGTGTATTATGGGCGGGAAGTCCCGAGGTCAAAATGGAAGACACCTGCAAAGGTGGTTGAGAATGGCCAAGCTGAGATACTGTGGGACTTCCAGATCCAGACTGATAAACGGGTGATTGCTACCCAACTGGACAAACAGAGGACAGCAGTGGTGATAGATGGAGCTCTCCCAAGCGACAGCAACATCAGGAGAAATTAAAATGAGAAGCTTGAAATATACCAAGGGCTAAATTTGTTATTCATGATATGGCCTCCCTAAACAATATAAAGGCTCACGTGGAGACCGACATATAAAGACTATATTACGGCAGACTCTTTTGTACCAAAAATACAAGATTTATTAATTAGCTATTACTTTACCAAGAATAAAAAGACAAAACATAGCGAAAGAGAAACAAAAGGAGATTGCAGCCAACCGATGAAAGGATGGGGAAGATAGTGGGCTAATCACGCAACCCCCCAGAACCTGAAGCAATCCAAAATATTCTCAACTAAAAATACCCGCCTATGTGTGCACACTGTAGTTTAAATTAATCAATTTCATTTGTCAAATGTTGTCAATCAAATGTATTATTTCACACTGGATCATAACTGGCTTCCGAACTACGTAAACTCTGATTTAAGGTGAGCACACAGACACTCTCTCTCTCTCCAGCAGATGAATGTGGAGGGAAAAGCCTTCCAGCAACATTGTCATGTGATGGATTAGTGGTGTTGAATAGGGAACCCATATATGGAGCAGAACATCTGAATTAGAGAGAAGAAAAACAGGATGCAGCCACACGTCTTCGCTTGTGATCATACCAAGAACTCAGCTGCTCTGTTAAGTTTTTCTGTTTCTTATATATATAGGACACAAAATCGCTGCCCAGCTGAGGGCTTTGCCTGCCAAAGCAGCTGCAACTGTCAGACACCAAATCCTTAAAGACTTATAAAATGATTACCACAGGCTGTTGGGTTAGTGTTAATTTCAAGCTCTACTTGCAGTATTTTGATATTCAATATCTGTGATGGCTGCCAGGAAATTTCCCAAGTCAACAAGCTTCCGTAACATGACAGTCGAACAACCAGCAGAGCAGAGGATCACACGGAGCAGCGTGTCGACACTCTGGCTGCTGCGGTAATAAAGCCGAATGATGGCGAACAGCAAGACACGGTTTCAGCTCAGCAATGGAAAATAAAGCTGTGTAATGAAAGCACAGATGTAATCTGTACACTGTCTGCGGGGGGAGAGGAGGGGAGTCGGCAGAAGAAGATAGAGGCAGAGGGGGGGATTCATTTCTTGCAGATCGATAGAGATGAAAAATGTGTTAATAGCGCAGTTTTGGTGACAGGAAGGAGTGTTGCTTTTGTTGCTGAGGGAATGCATGATTCATCAAAACTGTTTTTATCCTTTTGTGTTGCCACACTGTTTCTGGGTGGAGCAAATGCTATGGTGCAGATCTTGCATTTTAGTTTGTTTTTTATCAAATACAATATCAGTCACTAGGGACCTCTTTAGCTGTTAGCCGTTGGTTGGTACAGTCTTTGGCTTTCACCGTCTTGTTTTTTTTTTTTTTTTTGCAACCAAAGTGACACAAGAGGGTGGATATATAGCCGAACACCAAAGAAGACATTTGAAAGTTGAGCAAATTGTTAGAATTGTTGAAAGCAGTGAAGTAAGTGACCTTACTTGGGTCACATTTTCCTAACTTAGGTATTACGTAATAACAAATCTAGACTTTATTTTGAAGCATCAATGATCACTTTCTTAATTTGCTCCAAAAGTGGTCTTGACTTTAGGTATTTCTGCTGTTAACGGCAGGTAGGGGTCATTTGAAACACAGGAGACGCTTCAATAAGCATCTTAAAAAAAAAGAGTTATTCCCTTGGGAAGGGTCCTGAGAGGAAGAAGGAGGTCGTAGTCTTTAACCCGATCAGGGCTTTCTGTGAAACAAAGGTGTTAATCAGTCTCCAGCCATGTTTGTGATGCTTTAAAGTCTAGTGTCTCTGAAGGTCTGTGTCCTCACATTTGGAGATGCGTGGAGATGCTGTTGAGGCTTCGATTTAGGAGTTCATAGATCTCCTAATCAGGAAGGTTTTGTGGCCGTAAAGAGGCCAGTCCAGTGATCTGGACGTGAGTGTTATTTTAGCTGGATTGAGGTGACTCTTGTCCGTGACTCCTCTCCATGTTCTCCAGTTGTGGAGAGTTCATCCTCTGTTTTAATTAAAATCCGAATGTGAAAGAATCATGAAGCTGTTGTTCCTACAAGACCATAAACTCATGTTTAAATTGTTTACTAAAAATCAAGAATTAGGCCCATTTTCTCATAGACTTCTATACAATCAGACTTTTGCAACCAGGAGTCGCCCCCTGATGGCCAGTAAAGAGAATGCAAGTTTAAGGCACTTCGTGTTGGCTTCACTTTTCTTCAGGTGTCTGCCTGGTACTGTCCTACTTGGCTTAATAAGAGAGCCTGCATCTTACATTAACAGAGGTTGCATTCAGTATGATGTGTTCAAAGCTCTATTCGGGTAAAAGGATGGATGAAGGTCAATTATAAAACTAACATAATCAGTATCAGGAAAAAAAAACATCTTCCTGCATCCATGACTTTGTCCTCCACTTGTCTGCTGCCTCCCTACTTTCTGTAGTTACTCCTCTGTTTGTGTGTCCTGTCCCTCTTTTGCTTTCTCTCACAGTGCTTTTAGTAGAAATATATGGGTCAGTCAGCTATGATGAATTAAAACTGTGCGTGTATGATATATTAAAGCATACAAAGCGTGTGTGTGTGTGTGTGGTGGTATGTGTTTGATATATTAAAACAGTGTGTGTGCTGCATCCATCTCAGGCAGCCATTCTAGGGTTGTTATAAATCACAATCAGTTTCACTGTCACTTCCAGGAAACCTGACAGGAGATGCCACAGTACAGCGCCAGGACAGTATGTGTGTGTGTGTGGGGGGGGACTACTATGCTGATATTGTAAACCTCAGTGTTGGATGAGGGAGCATAAGGGCTTCTATATTTAAACACATAAATATAATCAATTCACAACATTAACTGGTGGAATCTCAACATCCCTTCAATACCCTGTTTGCAGAGAAATGAAGGAAGATAGAAATGGATGGATTTTAATTCCAAAGTAGACAACAACCTCCAATTGACAGAGCTGTTGTAATAGCGGGAGTATGAGAATAATTCAGCAGCTTTATCTATCACGTAAAATAGCACTTTATGACTAATCTGCAAGTAATTACAGGAATGCTTCAGTGTAATGATTGCCCTTTAGGAGGAACA
Organism: Chelidonichthys spinosus; assembly: GCA_029853015.1. Classification (NCBI taxonomy): domain Eukaryota; kingdom Metazoa; phylum Chordata; class Actinopteri; order Perciformes; family Triglidae; genus Chelidonichthys; species Chelidonichthys spinosus. The sequence continues at coordinate 1,549,205 of CM056826.1, forward strand.
TTAAGAAGGATTGAGTAGGATCGAAATGATCAGATAATGCACTTTTAAATGAAAAGGATTCCAGCAGTGTTCACAAGGAATTATACGTTCTGTCCAACTTTCATCTTTAAGCTTTGAAGTAACAGGGACTTAAAGTGGCAGTCCATAAGATTTGATATACGTTGCTTGTAGCAGCCTCTATGGCGGTAGATGGAACTGCAGGCCACTTTGCTTCTTGATGACTTTCTTTCTTCACTTCCATTAGTTTGTCGTTTATTTTTCTGGTCTTCTTTCTCTGCCTGTTGATCTCCATTGTGAGTCAGCAGTAATGAAATGTACCTGGCTGCGCCGGTCAAACACAGAGGGAGCCTAGCAGTTGGAAGTTATCAATTTCCCATTACAAGGAAACGCAGCATACTTCCGAGTAGCTCCACCTGCAGACCAACTGCTGCTGACTGACGGAAAAAGATCAAACTCATTTAGAGTTTAGTGGGAATGTGGCCACAGACACGGAGATCCTATTTCTGGACAAAGCAGCAACAAGCACTTTCATTAGTGGTCACATGATCAACCACCATTGTTTTAACTCACTCATTGATAGATAGGAACTTAAAAGACAATTAAATAGATGGAAATGTTAGGGACTGCCACTTTATATTGTCTGAAAAAAGAGAAGTACAGTTTTAGCTCATTGGACCCAAGAACAATAAGACAGATCATAAGATCCATATAGAAGACAGTTCTTCAATATTCAATGTCTAAATAAAAATAAATAAAAAAACTTAATTGGAACTGATAATAGAGACAATGTGAAAGCTCCAACACAGAAGTAAACATATTTAGTTATGTATCGTTCTCTTGCTGCTGTCCAAAAGCATATTCTTCTTATATGTAGAATTGGCTGCTTGTCTGTCGACTCATTGTTGACATCTTGTTCAGCTTAACACCAGCAGGAATAGATTGTTTTTGTCTAATCAAGTGAATTAAATATCTCACAAATCTCACTATCCAATCATATGAATGCACATATTTCCATTAAGCAGCTACTCATTGATTTGTGACATTGCCTAAATGGCCTAATACAACAACGATAAATATTGTCATATGGCTCAAGTCTAATTTGTAGTTTAAATTAATTGCCATCATTTTCCAACACTGGAAGAACTGCTTGTGGAGTTTCCAGTGATTGATAGTCAAGACTCAGATTATCTCCATCTGATTTTTCTGAAATGTTCTTTTTTCCCCTGGAATGAAAATGGAAATATATTTTATGCAGTCACATTTTCTTATGACTTCGATTCATTTTTAATAACAATGAAAATACTGAATTTAAGATGCAGAACTGTGTTGAAGCCATTTGAGAGAGTAAATCAATGTTTCTTTTAGCCCAGCGGTTAGTAGCAGTCAGTGGTGTCGAGTTGTGGTGTGATTTGTTTCCAAAGCGCCAACTCCTACAGAGAGCAGAGTATACTAGTATACAATGCAATACAAGGAGGCTCTGATCCATGCTGTAGTGTACACACTGCACAGTACATGTCAAAGATATTCTCTAATCTGACAATGACTTTCCAATCCAGGGGAAGAGCTTTTAGTGCTATTTCATTGTGTAAAAAAACGCTGATCCACACAGACACGCGGGACACCTCAACACCTGGTCTGCATGAAACGCCAGTTGGTCACAGATGTGCCCATCTGGCCTCCACTCTCAGTGTGAGTATGTGTGTTCATCTGCCTACATGCACGAATGTGTGTGTATGTGTGTGTGTGTGTGTGTGTGTGCTCTAAAAGAACAGTGAGTCCTAGAACAGAGTGGGATCACTCCACATTAGTAACCTCCTGAAAAACACCTGGGGGACTGGATTATGGAGTACAAGCATTTTAGCACATAACAAGAGGAAATATTATATTATATATATATATATATATATATATATATATACATATACACAAACACACACACACACACACATATACACACAATAATAAGAATTTACTTCTTCCATATTTTTTCTTTTTTGAAGAGATAGGATGAATTCTGTCTGACACAGAATCCCTGAGTGGTAAGTGAGATACAAATTAAAAAAAAATCTGGAGGGTAAATTGTTTGTTGGCAGTTGTTGTTGTAATACTTATTTCAGCCACAAGAGGCTGAAAAGCACTTCCAGCCCATAATATACATAACATTAAAAGTGTGTAAAAGCGTATTTTCTAACAGGTGAGTTTTACACCTGGAAGTTACATATAATAAATCATACCTAGCTTCTGGTTGAAAACATCAACCCTTCAACTGCTATTTAGAAGACGTGGTCTGAGGTGCACTTCAACCTCTGGTGACCAAAATGAGTATTACAAGAAATTATTTAGAAAAATGATGCTGGCTTATTTTGATGACTGTTCTCAAGTTATAAGCACAGGAGAGAAAACTATTTCGATCCTACTAAGAAAATGTATTTATTAATTTTTGCTCTCTGGGCTTTCGTACTCTCCAGTCTGTCCAGTTGTTGTTTGTGTCAAAATACTGTTTATTGCTTGTTAATATAACTCTGTTAGATTGAAAGGTTGCTCTGTATTTTAAATAAAGTGCAAACCATTATAACTGCTAGTTGATACAAGGGCATTAGCGGAGGTTAGATGTGGTGAAACTGTTGATCTCCCCGCCAGCTGGTGGCTCAGCGAGAGACAATTAACAGCAGCACAAAGGTCCACTGTCGACTCTCATTTAAAGCTACAACGCAACATGAGCAATGACAAAAGAAGTCTTTTTTGGGGATTGGTTTCTATGTATGATGCTCTCAGAAGGGCTCACTGATGTTGAAACCGATGTTGCTACCAGCTGCTCCGCTTCGTCCGGTGTGACTGAGGGTTGAACAAGCAGCAAACCTTCTGCGGCACCGATGCCACAGTAGCGAAATGCTTCCCTTAGCTTGCCGTGTTTCAGTTAATTTCTTGTCTGGCAAACAACCAGCACGCCTCCAATCAGTGTGGCCCCTCCCACCAGGTCCGGGATCAGACTCCTAACCCCCTTCTGTCTCGTTCATTGTCTTGATCATCCTCCAGTCTGTCTGAAACTCCTCTCTCACCCGGTCCTATTGGTGCCTTTCCCTTCCTCCGTCCTTCGTCTCCTTTTTTTTTTAGGTCAGATCCACCTCTCCACCGCTCATTATTCCTCCTCATCCTCTTCATCCTTTTTTCCTGTAACACCACAAAGCCCTCCCTCTTTCTCTGTCTGTTTTCACTCTTATCTCTACTTTAAACTTGGTCTTGTTCTGTTCGAGGTCGACCCTTCCATCTGTCTCTGGCTCTGTAAAGGAGGAGGAGGAGGAAGGAGGCTCTTTCTCTTGTTATCTCATTACCGTGGCTGTCGGAGCGATCTGTAATTACCAAAGTCACCACTCCACTCCTCCGCCAGGCCTCTGTTAGCATCGCTGCATGTGTACAGTATGGCTGTGTATGTGTGTGTGTGTGTGTGTGTGTGTGTGTGTGGTTAGAGTGTGTTAACTGTGCCGGGCTGGATGCGTCTCACCACTGTGACCTGTCTGTCACGTGTAACAGCGTCCCCTGAATACTGATGAAAGCTGCTGTTGAACTTGGTTTGCATAATAAAACTACCAGGTGTTCCCTGATGAGGGTTGCATGAATGCCGCTGATTATAGCTTTCAAAGTACCGCCATGTAACATAAACAAAGTGATGCTCTGTGCGGGGGGTGGGGGTGTTGGTGATGTTAGGACGGGTAGCTCAGAATTGCCTAAGTCTCAGGAATGTTGAATATCTTTAAATATAATCAGTCATGAACAAATGAACTCTTAGGTTGTTTTTGTCACATTATATTCACTGTGGATTCATTTTGCACTAAATTTCCTCTATGGAACAGCACCAAAAATATGCTCAAAAATATATTCTTGCCATAAATCATGAAATAGAAACAAAATATGTTTAAAGTTTATTTTCTTAAAAAATGGAAAATGATGATCCACAACTGTTAGTGACGTACGTCTGCGCTGGAGAAACTACAATAATGGATTACAAAAAGCGCATCGTCCACTTCTCCACATGTTGGTTTTATAAACAGCTGGTCCACTGACCGGCTTCAGGTCCAGCAGCTCCTCCTTCCTGTTTGACCGGTTGCTGTATTTACGTTTCATTTGTGGTTTTAGTTTCATTTTTGTGAAGTTTGCAACATGATTGAAATAAATAAAATTCCATTCAATTATTATTACTGTCCACACACATTTATCAACACAATTCCAATTACTATATGTCTGCATGAAAGGCATTGTTAAATATGATTTAAATGTTAAATACCCATATCCTTTGTCTTCATGAATGGCCGAGGTGTGCGGCACTTTAAATGTTGCTCTCGCAAAGAATTGTGGGTCGGCGTGATCTCCTTTCCTTTCATAAAGGAAGGTCCATTGCATCCTATGCTAAAGGAGATCTGAAAGGAAGCATTGGAGCTCCTTTCCTTTGCATTTAGAGAATCTGTAGAGAATCTGAACAGCTCTTATCATGGCGGCCACTTCTTTACTTCCGGGTCATTTCTTCATTTAGGAACCTTCCTAAGAGAAAAAGACTATTACTACTACTATAAGACTAAGTCTAATGTAATGGAAATGTATAGAAATATGCTTGACATATTATGAGAACTGGCCCTGCGATAGACAGGCGTCCTGTCCAGTCTATCAGGGTGTACCCTGCCTTCGCCCAATGACAGCTGGGATCGGCTCCAGCCCCCCCGTGTCCCTGAATACCGGATAAGCGGTAGAAAATGGATGGATATTATGAGAACTTGTTCAACCATTTTGCATGTAAAGACTGATGCGATGAACTAATGCCTAACTTTTGTGGAGGCTGAGACTATTCAACAGAGACCCATTATAATACATTTTGATCAACATGACATAAGCAATTGATAATGTAGTAAACAGCAGTTTACAATGCAATTGTACATATACATCATTTGCATGGATGTACCAAAGCATTTGCAACTTGTTTAAAGAAATGAGAAACTGCTTTTTTGATGTGCATAAGTGACACAATGATGAAGACTGAACAAGTAGTTTTGAAAATTTCATTTGATCTGAGAAATGTACCAAAGTGACTGAGAAAAACTGTAATGTTTTCTAATGACTTAAAACCTACATTTAAACAAAGGGAAGAGAATGTCTGCCATGTTTTTACTTGATAAATGACCAAGATAATTCATCTGGGCTGATCATTTTGTGGGCAACTATAAATACAACTGTAATTAGTCATTCAGCTGTTAAACCATTATCATATTGAGAACATGCAAAAGATTACCAGATTACCATGTTTATGAGAAAATACTGTTTGAGCCTCTATAGTGATCCATTTCCTGTTCAGAGCAAAACTCATATTTTGTGTTATTAAAACAGATCATATATTTAGATTGTAAAAGTCCTACTTAATGCAGAATATTTCAAACACACAAAAGACTCGGACAGAATGGCTCTTTAACTTCCGTCTCAGGATTTAGAGGCAGCGATAATGATTGTGTGCGTCTGGGTTCGGAGCCCGAGCTGAGTCAGCGGCTCACTGCAGGTCTGATCTGGTTATACAGAGTATACAGGCAGCTCAGAGAACAGGTTCAGAGAAAGACTGAGACGGAGAGGTTGATGAAAGAGATTTATTTTGGGTTCAGATTTGATAACCTGTATTCAGTCTTCCCTCCGATGTCGCTCTGCAGATGCTGCATGCTCCGTTTTTTCCCCTCTCTCCTCTTTTATAATTTCTTTTCAATCAGTTCCACCTGCCTTCTGTGATGTTGCGGAGATAACATATTGGGCCGCCCCGAGCCTCGAAAATGGATTATCGCCATAGCCATGCTACAATTCTGCACTAAGGCCTCAGATGAAAACACATTTTGCTGCAGAATATGATATGAATTGTCCCACCGATGTTCAAATTGGACAATTTGCTCATTAAGTCGGACACGGCAGGACCTCTCGTCAAGATTATCAGCCCATCATCAGCTGCAATGCATTTAACGTTTTTTCCATCAGCATCGGTCGCAGTTATTTTATGCCAGACGTTGACAGCATTCATTCAGCAACTTTCATTTGAGATAAGAGAAGATCGGTTAGAAATGATGCTCAGAGAATTGATGCATCCATCATTGCTAATGATGGTGTTTCATCATTCATGCCATCTGCATGATTTGTTGTTACCTCATCACAATGATGAAGTGTTTTCAAAGAGAGAGAGAGAGAGAGTTATAAAGAGGTTGATGATTTGATTCTTTAATTGTAGCTTTAAAATACCATCTGAAAAATGAGTCATATTACCTATTAGCTATGTGAGTGAACTCTGTATTTCTATTTATTGATGCACAGAACCAGTATCAGTTTTGTTACAGCTGCAATACTGCTTTGGGCTGTTATGCCCAGTTTTTAGGGGGAGAGAGAAGTAACATAAAACCAGTTGGTAAATTAAAGTTATTTATTTGAACCGAGATGAACTGCTTTACAAAACCACGAAGAAAAGGGCCAAGAGTGCTGTTAGGCTTATCGGCCGATATAGGCATATCGGAAACAAAAGCATGGGACAGCAGCAACCTGACCACAGACAGAGCAAAACTAAGCTGTGCTCAATGATCAATCAGTCATTAACTGAACCTGGCCCAGTCTGGATAAGGACGTGTTCACACTGCACACACACGTTGATGGACCGTGCAGGACGAGGGAAGGCGTGTCTGGTTCATGGGGTAGATGCCTTTGCCGATGCAGCCAGTAGCCATTGAAATCGCTTCCCGCTAGCCAGCTTATTCAGGCTACTTCCGGCTTCCTTATTACTATAGTGCAAAATGGATCCCATTCTAGCCAGAAGAGTGCTGCTACATGTTTTAGTAATTCAGTCCCTATATACACAGGACCTGTTTAAGCCCCGCCTTGTTAAAGCTAACTCAAGCCAGGTTAACGTTAGCTTGTGTTACCCATGTTCACGGGATATAAAGCGAGAAAATGGCTGAAAAGACACAAGATGATTTTTTTTCACCCGCAGAGCAAAAATTATTGATGGAACTGTACGAGTACAAACCCATCATAACTAAAAAAAGGGAATACTGTACTGATAAATAAAAATTGCGAGGCTGCTTGGGCAAGAATTGCCGAGGAATTAAATGCGTAAGTACTGTCAAGAGTAGCATGTTCTAATATAATACTGACAACAATGTCCTCAACGTGGGTATAGTGTAGCGGTAACGTGCCGGCTTCGCACGCGGCCGGCCAGGGTTCAATTGCTGACTATGGAAGTTTGTGAAATTTCTTTCTTTAGCCATAACTGAGTTTCAGTGTGAAGTATTTCTCTCTCCCTCTCTTTTTTTAGATAGGCCTAGTAAATATACCTCATCTTGGAAGGCCCATCCAACCACAAAACTCATACATTCAATGAACCTATTAATGAATTCACCTGAAAGGAATTTTATGTGGCTTTGCATGCAGCAATGCCTTTGTCATTGGGATCTATAACATGCTATTAATAATAACATCTTCATGCTTATCATGTTTTCGCAAGTTATATTTGGGTTCTGGGGAAATTGTATGACATATTTATCATAGTTAAAGTAAAATGTTGGTCTAATTCTCTGATCTAAAGACAATTATACAAGCAAAAATATATATATATGAGACGTCCTCGCCGTGTTGTGAACCCCGGCTGCCTGCATTTGGGGGCAGGTGCATCACCACTCAACTGGGGGATGTACAACGTGGGAAATACATATGTATTTAGATAATAATATGGTCAGTCGGTGTTCAGGAAATGAACGATTTATTAATATTTTTTTAAATTTCAAGCATGTATTCTTAGACACTTGATGAAAATATAGTCTGTTTGTTATTCATATATGTAATTTTGGTCATTTTTGGTCTTGGTGGAACCTTCTGCTGGTACAGTTGTTTCCGACAGACGGACTTCTCTGAAACCCCGCGTAAGTAACCCCCAAAGTAAACCCCAAGTAAGCCTGAGGGTTAGCCTGCCCCCTTAATTCCCATGGTAACTTAGCGGAGAGTGCCTCAAGTCACGTTGAAGGAACGCAACTTTCGCTAAAGGTAGCGAGGCTTATCGAAATTAGCCCGGCTTTGCACTTAGCAAGTTTGATGGAATACCCCTCTGATCAAAAAGAACCAGCCTGTTCCCAACCGCAATGATTTCCTCCATGTTTTGTTTACATCAGCTTTTTACACGTATTTCCCCGGTCGTACAAAAAAGGCAATTTTATTGACCAGCATCAGAGTAGTTTATTTGCAATTGTTTGTATGATGCTAGACGAGAGCAGGCAGAGCAGCCTAAAAGCTGCGTTCCAGTCGGTTTCCATCGGCCCTCGAAGATTTGACAGGAAGTTGTAGAAAAAGTTACATCCTGTTAGACACGATCTGTAGGCCATCTGTAGTCAGCCTGATGAACAAAGCATCGACTCCAACAGTCTTTTCAGCCTGGATCACAAAACAGGGCCACAGCAGAAAAGATGATCCAATCATCAGTAAGAGATGAATCCAAATGATTCAATTCAATTCAAGTGTTTGTTCACTTGCTAGAAGTCTTTGCCCTTGAAGCAGAAGTGTTTACTAGAGTGCCTTTAGAAATCGCTCATTGACCGTCTGGCCTCTCTCAGTCCTGGTTCTAGCTCTCCCATACCTCCAACTAGAGGCCCAGGACCACACTCCTGGGCCTCCAGCAGCGTGGTCCTGGGGTTGGAACAGCAAGACAAAGTTGTGCTCCTGACCAGAGGAGACATTGCTGCTGCCAGGAGAGGAGCTCTCCACCATGTTGCTATGTGTTCATTTTCCCTTCCCACGTAACCTATCTTTTGTTCTTTACCCAATGCTATTCATTTTAAGTGATACTACATTATAAACAAGCTTTGCCATATGATTTAATTGTAGCAGAATCATTTTAGTTTTTCCTTGTGCAAGCCAAGGCTTAGGTAGTGTTATTTAATGGATATAAAGAAATCAGACTGCCAGACTGAGGATGTTGTCGAGAAACGCTGGTTGTACCTCATGATTCTCTATTGTCTGTGATGCTTTTCTACAAATATTGACTTGTTGTGTGGGAGGAGGAACTCGTCCTTAGCATCTGTAGGTGGTAAACCCCAAAGCAGCCTGGGAGGAGACAGGCTAGCGAGTGACTGATAAGGATTACTGTGTTGTGATCTTTACACGCTATATTTTCAGATGCATGAAAGAATATTCTTTGGGACAAGCAGATATATGCCTCTGATATGTTTAAGGCTAACTAGTAAACAAACGGGAAGGCAAACGGAATACATCCGAGCAATGTCCTGCTGTTTCCATGGTGACTAGTTAAGACCACTCTTCACCAGTACTCTTTTTTCTGTTGATTTGAATTGCAAGCAGTCGAGGATGCTGTGGATGTGTGTGTGTGTGTGTGTGTGTTTGTGTGTGGATGACTGACACCTCAGCCAGACAAAAGAACTTCATGGTTAGTCTGCAGCTGCTGAAAAAAAAACGCTGTTCCTGACGTACTCACTGTGATTGGGTTTTTCTGACCGTCCTCTTCCTTTGGACATTAGACTTTGCTCTGTTCGATTGCTCTACTGTGAAAACTGCATGCAATGACAGGTTTGCTTGTACTTGTGTGTTACGTATGAATTCTTATGAACAATGACATGTGGTTGGCAACACAAGGGGAATTGTCACAATAACAAAACCACTTCCCATCTCAAACTGACAGGTTCACAGACACGCGGGTTAAAATTCTGTTTTCACTCGGTCATCACTGCGTTGGTATAATTGACTTCATCATATGTTCCAGTGCCTTGCACTCAAACACCGTAATGAGACAACCCAGTTACCCAGCTACAAGCCTACCTTCCCTTAATGTTTTCACCGTAATTGAAATGTCCATTTAAGTTCCATATGTTTCTGAAATCAATCAAATGAAAATGGCCTCTTAGACAGAGCTATTTTTGAGTGATACACATGAAAACCTGTGTTATATTGATTAGTGTGACACTATATGTGATCATATATAATCTGTGTAATGTGTGTTCATTTAGTACATTATGGTACATTTCGAGTCAAACAGACCAGAATTCAATTACATTTTATTTATAATGTCATATCACAACAGAAGTCATCTCAGGACACTTAACATATTGAGCAGGACTAGAATAGATTCATGATTATCAGAGTCAATACAATATCAAAGTCCCAACATCACTAGGGGCAAGCTTTACAGCAACAGTGGCGAGAAAAAACTGCCTTAATAGGCTTTTAAGCATAATTCTGGTGCAGCCTAGGCCCTAGTAGTAGCATTAGCAGTAGTGGTGGTATTAACAGAAGCAATAGTATCAACAGTAGTAGTCCATGGCAGCAGGCACAGCCACACTGAGATGGATGCATCCCGACCATGTCGAAAGCAGCAAGCAAGCAGAAGCATACACTTAGCTGTAAAGTTAACCTTGAATCATGAAGCTAACTTTGTTCGCAGCTTCAAACCAGAATTCAGATGGATCCAGATCCAGTAAGGTTGCTGCCAAGGGTGCTGGTCTCCTCCTTGTGTTCCTCAGATCCACCCGTAATGGGTGATGTCACCATGACTACACCCACTTCTTATAAACAGTCTGTGCTAAAACAACGTAAAGGATGGGTTAAAAACACACACACACACACATAGCTGGATGTAATTATCTGTAAGTTAGTAAATGTTAATTACCACGTTGTACATTTCATGATTCATTACATACTTAGAAAGAGTTCCTCTTTTCAACAGAAACTGCTTTATTTCACTGATTATTGCTTAAGTCAGTTATACACTCACTGTCCATCATTTCTTTTCTTTCACATGCAAGCATGCAGAGTGATTGTACCCTTTTAGCTGCAGGAAGGATTTCCAATGGAAACGAGATTAACAGGGATTTAACAAACAAAAGAAACAGGAAGTAAGTGTTGCAGAAGTGCAATGCAGAAGTTGTTGAACAGTAATCACAATAATGTAGAATCAACTGGAATCCATTTTTTAACACAAGAAGTATTTCTGCTTAAAAGAGAAAGTCTGAATGGCGTGAGCGGCAGATGTAGTGCTGTGAAAGCGGGTGTTATGCTGACTTTAGCAAGACAACAGGCAAACAGGAAGGGTAGAATTTACTTCGACAGCTGCAGTATCACATTAAAATGATAGCTGAAGATAAAAACAGGAAAGATCAGGAAAAAGGTTTAATAAATAGTAAAATATCATAACATGTTGGCAGGGTGATGTGTATTCAACAGAAGACATGTCGGGGGGAGGGGAGGGATGAATGAGGGACAAAGGCCATGCAGGTGTGAAATGCAACGATCACGAAGCCACACATCCTCTTCAAAAAGCATCATTGCATGAAACATGGTGGGTGTCATTGGAGCGCCAGCTAATAGAGAGGATGAGAAGACAAAGGGCCCTAGTTTCGTAGACCAGCGCAGGGCGGCGCAGGGTGGCGCAGCCGGCGCAGTGCAAGTTTCGACCCGCGCAGCCTTGAGTAACGTCAGTTTGGCAGTTTGGTGGATCGCCTGCGCCAAGATGGGTGTGGCGGCGCAGAAGGGGGAGGCGTCACAGATTCAGCTTGGCGTAGCGGAAGTTTCGTGGCAAAAAGCCTCGCCGAGACTGCGCTGAAAGCTCGCCAGCTCCGACCTGGTCTACTTTCGGCGCAAGGCGTAAATAAAGTCCATTCATTCAATGCGAATCACAGCTGGCGGAGTGGAAGTTTGGCGGACCGGCGCGCAGTGCGTACACGTCACCGAGACCTCACAGGCAGGTTTCCACAGTTCCAGGCACATTTAAATGCAATAAATAATCACAACAAACACTATTTAATGCAACTAATTGAATCAACACGTAAATTTATATATATATAGATTGTCCCGTCACATCTGACGTCAGATCAAAGGCGGATGGCACGTGTAACGGAAACTCAGCCTCTCGGACCAAAACATCTCCCTCTCTCTCTCCTGTTTCTTATAATATCAGCATTGTTATTATTATGATATGCACGCACAGCGCGTGATGCGCGTGGTGGGAGCGGCGGCGCTGCTTCTGTCATCGGGTTGTCAACGCATTAAAGGAGAGGAGAGGAGCTCATTTGATTGGTGAAGATCTGAATCGGCTGTATTAATCCCAGTCCACGCCTCGTCTCCTCCTCGTCTCCCACTCACGCCTTCTTCTCCTCCCTCTTTCCCACTTGCGCCGGTGGGCGAGACGGGAGGTGTGCCTGCGCGAGCCTGCGCGGTGCACGAAACTTGCAAAGTCCAGGCGGACACACCCCGTCGGCGCGGCGCAGGTGCGCTGAAAGCTGACTGCGCCTGGTCTACGAAACTAGGGCCCAAAGAGTGGTGACACCAGAGAGATCACCGTCAACAGGGAGGGAGGGAGGGAGGGAAAGAATATGTGTGAGGGCAACCCCGTCTCGTTCCCAACTAAACTACACTCTCAATCAACAAACTACATAGTTAAGTTCAGAAAACAAAACAACATAATTAATCTTAGACAACTAAACAACATAATTAAGTTCAGAGATAAAAACTACATAATTCAGTTTAGACAACACTACATAGTTAAACATAGTCAACAAAACTACATAAATAAGATTCGACAACAAAACTATATGATTAAGTTTCGACAACAAAACCATATAAGTGTGTTTAGACAACAAGACTTCATCATTAAGTTCCGACAACAAAACTAAATAATTAAGTTTATACAACAAAACTACGTAATTCAGTTTAGACAACACTACATAATTAATTTTAGACAACTAAACAACATAATTAAGTTTACACAACAAAACTACATAATTCAGTTTAGACAACAAAACTACATAATTAAGTGGAGACAACAAGACTACATAATCAAGTTTAGACAACAACTCTACATAATTATCTTTAGAAAACAGCACTACATCGTTAAATATAGACAACAAAACTATATAATTAAATTTAAATAACAAAACTACATTTTTTAGGTATAGGCTACAAACTTTGGTTAATAAAAGTCATCATGTTATGGCTTAGAATGACTATGACATTGAAACATTGGGACATCAACAGCAATTTCCCGAATGAAAGTCCTGTGTTTTTCGAAGTAATTTGTGATACATCAAGAGAAGACATTCCAGAAGAAAATACCCTATTAAGTGTTGTTGTGTGGGAACATAATGTTGAAGATACTATGGAGCGGCTGAGGGAGACTATGAAGAGACTGAGGAAGTAAAAACACACAAGGATATCTAAAAGTAGATGGAGAGGTAGAGTGAGTGGTGAGGGAGATCTAAACAAGGCAGATATGATAGAACAAGCTAGAATCATCGCTTATTTATAATCTCCGTTATTCTCTGTCTTGATTCAGGCTCAGATCATACATTAGATCTCTGAACCAAGCCATGTTCCTTCTCCTCGCCTCTCAAACTCGGCTTCTATCTTTAGCTGCCATCACTGTTCCAAATAGTCTGTCTCTCGATGTCTCTCTCACACGCAAATCTCACTGCTGAGATTTGAAAAAATGGGGGAAAAGCAAAGATAGAGATATCTTGTACACCCCTGGTGAAGCTTTTATCCAAAAAGCATCAGTTGGCCACACATTGATCTGCTTTCTCTTTTCATAGTCAGGCTTGCACTAACTGACAAATGTCGCTCTGAAGGATCAAATGGGTTGCTGTCTGCTGGTTCACTCTCCCCTTTTGATCGGTTTCAATGAAGCAAGCTCATTTTTTAATCATATTTTTTATCTCCAAACTGTTGTCTCCATAATGAGCCATCGATCCCCTTGATGTGTCTAAAAGTGAAAGCAAGTTGACTGAGCAGAAATGACTGTGAAATGTTTATTTCACTAACTTAATCATGTGAACATCAAATGTTTCAATTTTGCTTTTGCCTTTTTAAAATTGATTTTAAAAACATTTCAAATAAAGAACAATCCAACACAATCAAGCTACATGAAATTAATTCACAGACCTTTTTTTCTGCAAAAGTTGATCTGCTTGCTTCGATATTGATGTTATCTCCAACATACCTACAAGGTATTTACAGTATGTCTTCATGCCCATGGCACAGACCTTTACAGTTCAATTCTGATTTACTGTCGACGTTTAGAGTTTGTCTGGTCAAATCGCATTAAAGCGCCATGCTTGTGAGAGCAGCAGTTGGTTGCCTGGTTGTTTCTCTGCAGCCGTCAACAGCAGATCGGGTTGTTCTGCTGTTTTCTGTCAAGCTAATCTCTTGTCTGCTTATGTGTCTGCTCGGCGGCTCGCTCCCTGTTCAGACACAACCGACGGATACGTGGAATAAATACGGAATGCTAATCACAGACAGCAGGGACATTGGGATATTTACAATACATATCGTGGATGGGTTTAGAAATGTGATCATGTGGAGGTGAAACAGGGGAATTGAAACTGTAGGGAGAGAGGGGAGGAAAGTAAAAAGGGTGGCATGTATATAAGATCCTTGATCCTTGAACATGTGGTCCAATGTGAAGCCGGCCTTACTTTCAGCTGATCCTATCTCATGTGAGGAATCATTTAGTTCAAAGTAAAACAAGTGTATCTCCCACGGTGGAGAGGAGTTTTTCAGGGCTTCTTTGGATGGCTTATACTTAAATTATAAGTCTTTTCTAAAGATGCAGCTGCATCCAGCTGTTTGGCCTGTAGGCCTACCTCTCCCCAGTGGTGAAGCCCCTCCCACATCGGCCCCTGCTTGTATACGCTGTGTGTGTGGACCTCGCCGGTGCTCGTGTGTGTGTGCGTGCCATGTGTTTGTAACCTACAGCAGCTGCAGTTGACGGGTCACCAGCCATCTGGTGGCTACAGTTGTCTGTCTGCCATGCTGGCAACTATGTCAACTCCTGGCTCGCTGCTAAGGTCCACACACACACACACACAGAATTCTTGAAACACACAATAAACAAAATTCTACCCTGTGTGTGTATCTTCAACATTAATGTTGTTATTCAAGTGGGTTTTTAAAGTAAGATAATTAGACAACAGTGCTGGCTCACATTACTGTGTGTTTGTGTGTGTTCTGCCAACCAGACCAAACTACGCCACCTAGTGTGATGTAAATATGTATGAGTCGAAGCAAGGAGACCTCTGGAGATGGTTGATGTCTTATGCAGAAATATTTATTTGATGCTTGATGGCCATCGTGAGAATCAAGGTTTGAGCAGTACAACAGCTATCAGCTCAACAGTGCAGTGCCAACCCCAATTATGCCTCCTGTCCTTCCTGGGAAACATAAAAGCCTAAGTTATCTTGAGGAAGCTGCCACGGCGTCTGTATTATGTCTGGGTAAAAGGTAAGAACTTTGTGTTCGGCCCTGAGAGACACGCCAGTGTTTTGTTTGTGACCTTGCCTCGCCTGGAGAAGCAGACACTTAATAACTCAGATTAAATGTCAACCTATTCATAAAATGACACGTATTAATCTTACACTGAGGGAATCAGGTATAAAGAAAATCCCTCACACCTAGATTATTCACATTCAACCCACTAAGTCACATTTCTGTCTTGTGACGCCTCACCAGTTTGTTTCAAATTTGCTTGACAATTGGATGGAAACAAGACTTGTGTCTGTCTGCTGTGTTTAGAGTGTTGTTGCTGAAAACAGTTTGGTCCGTCAGCAACGTTGATGAAAACCTGCAACCCCAACATAAAGCATACATGCACTTGAGAGTTGCGTTTCCTCGGGAAATCTCTACAGCGTTGAAAGTGGGTGGATTGTTCAAAAATATTCTGAAGGATTAAAGGAGGATATCACTTATATCAATGTGTACCAAAGCACCAACCAAACACTTTGAGGTGTGCACAATCCAATAGCTCTCTCTTTCTCTTCTGCTCTGCAGCTATCTCTCTCTCTATCACTCCATCTCCATAACTCCTTGTTCTCATCTCCAGTGCAGGCTGTTGCTAAGAAACGCGCAGAGGAGCCAGTGTATATATTAGATATGCTTTCTTTCTTTTCCTTTTTTTTTTCTTCTTCAACTCTGTGACGAGTTCAGAACTTTTTCAGTGGGAAATGTCATCAATCCTTTCCACCCTCCTCAACTTCATATTACAATCTCTCCAGATCTCTCTCTATCTCTCTCTATCCTGTCTAAATATACCCAACGATGCATCCTGCTTGGTTTTCTTGACTTTTCAACATGTTGAATTTCTTGACTTCTCTATGCACTGAGAACATTTCTCATCTCTGTTTGACTTTCTTCGGTTTCCCATCAAGGAGTCTGCATTCCTTTGGGTGATTTCTCTGACTTCTATCAAGAAGGAAATACGTGCTGCAACATTCTCTCCATGTTGTTGTTCAGCAGGAACACACCTGGTTGGCTCAGGATTGACCAACTCAGTGGACTTTCCCAACATGCTTGGTGCCATTGAACTCAATGCCATTGTTAAAAATCACAGAAATGTACTTTTATTGACCACAACTTCAGCAGGCAGCTTCAGTGCCAGTTGACAATGACGAGGCTAATATAGTAACACCTCTCATAGAGCAAAAAGCTCATGTGAACGTGATGTCAGACTTATAAATGAAGTTAAACATAAATGCAGTGGTCATTGGTAAATCCTTCAGATTTAAGTCTTGAGGTCATCCTAGCTACGTTTTCTGGACTTTTCTACATATTTTGAGTCTCTCTTTTGGTCTTTTTGACTCATTCATGTGCTTATGAAATGATCCATGACATGGCCATGACATAATAATGGCTCTCCTTCTCCATGATTTAGTGGATGGAGTGTCACACAGAAGCAGACTTTATATACGCCCACATTGTTTCTCCCATCAGGTGAGTCATCGAGTTGACATTGCCCAAATATAGAAATTCTACTGAATCTGTCCAAGGAATGCATTTCACAAGCGAGTTTGAATCTGACCAACAGTGGAAGAACCCATACCCCCCCCCCCCCCCCCCCCCCCCATCCAAGATCCAAGGACCTTGACTTGGTTCAGCCCACCATTAGCCCAAGGTGAAGGGTAAGACCACCTTGGGTTAAATGAGGGGTGAAGGAACACATTGACTCTGTCTGCAGATGGGGCAGTGCTAATGAAGAATAGATTATGTCAATTAAGAGTCGCAGCAGGGAGACATTAATCAGATAATGATGGTTCAGTGAGGGGGTACTGGGCTTTCAGCAACTTACTGAGAGAAAATATTGTGTTGAATGGTCGACAGCTTTACAGTGTTTATTACAATCTGCTCATGATTTGAGTGGAGGGAAGTATTTTTTCTTTGCTCCAGTGGCTCTTTTCATTTGTTTTTTTCCCTTCCACCTCCGGTTCTTCCCAACAGTCTCAGAAATATCCATCAGTTGCATCCAGGAGGTTTACAACTCAAAAGACAAATTAAACTTGCATACAATTTTCCTCACGCCAATTTAATATGATTTCAACATTTTGCATGACCTAAATACGTGGATCGAGTTTGTGTCTCGTCATCCATTCCAACACTTGGAGACTTTGCACACTAGGTCTGTATTTTTCTGAAAAATATAAAATAAAATAAATGTCTTCTGACTTTTGACATATTTTCACAACAAAGAGAATAATTAAATACATCATTCTCAGTGTTCTTTGTGGAGCAAATATTTTGATCATTGTATTAGGGCTATCAAACATATCTGTATCTTTATTATTCAAGCATATTCTTTCCAAAACTTTCGACTAACAAGCCCACTTCTTTGATCTCTTTGTTGCACACTGTGACATTCACACACCTGTTTCCCTCAGGCTTGGCCTGGAGACGCCACAGTCATGCTCTCTGTCTGCACACTTTATGCAGCTGGTATTCATATAGCTAATGAGCTGTAAAGTGTATGTCAGGCCTGTTGCTCTGTAAAAGAGCAGGATGTATGGCCCAATGCTTCTCAAAGTGGAGTTAGGGGGTCCTCTTCGATTGTTGGGTCCCTGGGAGGAAGGGGCAGAGTTTCATTATCATATAATATAGTATAAAAGCATATTTAAGACTGCATATTGTAATTCTATTTTTTATTCAAACCACCAAGGAAAAGAAAACGTAATTAATAGAAAAAAGAGCAAAATGCCAATACATAGAATCTGAATTCAACCTGTTTCCTGAGGATTGGTTAGCCTTCATATGCAGCTGATTAAATTGGTGTGAGCTTGATTTGCGCCAGCAGGCAGCCGCTGAGAGATGAGCGCAGTCTGTGAATGTGAAGAGGCATGCAGTCATCAGAGGAATGTTATTTGTGTCCGCCTTCTGTCGGACAGCATCACAGCACGCGTGCGTGCATTCATGTCGATTTGATCGAAAACGGAAATCACAGCAACAGCTCCCATCTGTTTCCACGCGTGACAACTTTATCCTCTGACATACTGCTGCACCCCCTCGTTGATTTATGACTCCAATTAATCAGCCAATTAAAGGGAGTGCCAACATTGACATTTTAAAAGTGTGTTTTGTTCTTGTTTGGAGCAGTGGTCTGGATTGTTTGCACGCACACACACACACACACACACACACACACACGCAGACAGTGTGTGATTAGTCAGCGTCTGGCTGGCAGCGAGTGCTGATGTGACAGAAGATGTTAACATGTGGCCAAAAAGTTACAGAGGCAGTTGGACAGACGGGTAGTCGGACGGACATATGCACTAAACAGGCGTTGGCATTTAACCTGTTGTTTTCAAAGAGAAAGATCAGAGAGCAACAACAGCAGAATACATAACAAAAGCCACAACTCAATATTTTGAGAGACTAATGTCACAAATGATGAGCAGAACTAAGATATATATATACATTCTCAGCTATTTCAGTACAAACGTCATGAATTGTATAGAAAACTTTATTGGATAACTTGGACTGGGAGTTTGCTATAGACCCTCACTCTCTATAAGAGCACACAAAGTCCCAGTGATGGGGGAAAGAAGCTGCTGCTCCAGGATCAGCACCTTGGAGAGTGCCACTGTTCATCCAGATGCTATCGTTTGCCCCCTCACTGTCCATTTTTAAAACTCGTCTTAAAACCCACTTTTATTCTTTGGCTTTTAACTCAGCATGAGACTCTGCTCTGGTTTTTAGTGTTCTAGTGTTTTATTGTTTTTATTGTTTTAACATCTTTACTGTTCTAATTGTTTTAACATTTTTATTGTTTTTATTTTGTCTCCTACCTTTTTATGATTTAT
Source organism: Chelidonichthys spinosus (assembly GCA_029853015.1). Taxonomy (NCBI): domain Eukaryota; kingdom Metazoa; phylum Chordata; class Actinopteri; order Perciformes; family Triglidae; genus Chelidonichthys; species Chelidonichthys spinosus. Next base: position 1,568,326 of record CM056826.1, read on the forward strand.
GTTTTATTTATTTTCATGTACAGCACTTTGTCTCAGCTACGACTGCTTAAAGCACTTTGTAAATAAAGTTGAGTTGAGTTTGAAGACAACTTGCACAACAAAGGAAAAACAACTTCCCAAAGAGAGGGCATGAACACAAATATGGAACTTTAAATCTCCTGAATTTAAAGAACTGTTATGGTTGTGATATATTCATTGGATATCAGATGGAATTTATATAAATAGAAAATGTGAGGCATGACTTCACCCTATAAATGTTGAATGTGGTGTTTGTATTGACATGCATGTCAACATTAAATTTTTTTACTAAGCTCGTCATGACTGATGCAAGTTATGCTCTGATTGTTGGAATAGCGGGGCTTACTTGAACAAATGCAAAGAGAAAGTATTAATATGGCAGAATGACAAAATGAGAACTACCTGATTGAATCAATAAATAATTGTTAATTGAGAAAAGATCTAAAAATCACTTAGTGTGATATTGCATTGTCATGATGGGAAAGGTAATTGGTTCCTTTCCCTAATTTGTCATTCTTTAAAAGTAGTTCATTGTTTTACATTATTATTATTACAATTTGTGATGAGTGATCACCGAGCAGTTTGGGATCGGGGACGTACTGCATTTACCGCTGCATTTACACCGATAATGTTTCATAGTTCGTGGCTATATTAAACACAATTACTGCTTTGTACATGTTGTGGAAGTCCCGGACACACCAGGAAACTAAACAGCGTCCTGCCTGAGTATCCGGAGGGTATGTTCCCATTCATTGATGTGCGAAGCCGTGCAACGCCGTCGCTGAGCGGCTAGTTTCGAGAGAGGGCGCCGTCCACAAACTCTCGAAAATCTTTCAAACTGAGCGTTGTCGATCTAAAATAAAGACAGGTTCAGGAACTGCATAGCTTATTTCTCACCTAAAATGTTTTCAGAAACACTTTTCGGTGAACTATTTTCGTAAAATAAGAGGGAGGTGGGAGGCTGCGAGGGGAGAATGATACGAGCTTGGAGGAGCACAGAGGGGAGGGGTGTGTGTGTGTGTGGGGGGGGGGGGGGATGCTTTTATCAAACCTTTCAAATTGTAGAATACAGCTTTAAGGAATAAGGGCATCAACCAATCACATGGACATATTCAATAAGTACAACAATAGAGACAGAGGCGGCACAGACCAGTTCTACTCCTTCCAATGTACTCCAGACTAGTATTGTTGTTTATTACGGCCCTAGTGTATAGCTGTGAACATCACTGACTGAAGAGCCAAAGTGGGGAAGAGAGAAGGATTTAAATGTTAAATGTAGTTAAAAAAAAACGTCAAACTATGACAGAGGAGGAGGACCGTAAAGAGAGAATCTGGTTGGTCAGGGTTCAGTTTTGATCCGTGCCATTGATTGGCTGAGAAGTTTTCAACTTCATCCCAGAAATAGATGGCTGACCTCACCACACCAGTGAGCAGGAAGGAAATGAAAAATAAATAATACATATGGGATATGGGTTTCTGGTGGGGAAAAAAACGTCATGACCATCACCCGTGTGTGTGGAGGCTGAAGGAGAGAGAGGCAGCGAACGGCAGGAGGAGGCTATAAAGTAGAGCGGTGAAGGAAAGGAGAGGAGCATTAAGTGGAAGGAAAGTGTGTGCTGAGGGGAAGGAAAGCACTCCCGTACTCGTGGATACGAGCAGCTGGATGAATCGCCAATGATTTCAAGAGAAAAGTGGTCAAGATGTAAAACTGGGATCTAAACTCTTGGATATTTCTAGAAAAAAAGAAAAACAAAACTGCACACTCAATGATCTGGTTAGATGGTGACTTCCCATGCACGGCCTGATGAAACATTTTTACATTATGGGATGAACAATAAACATACCTTTATACAACCATTTGTATAATGTTTATTGTTATGTAATTTTTAGTGCAGTAGCTTCAGCGGTAGCGTCGTTGAGGCAAAAGAACCACTTGGAAAGCTTGAGAGTAGGTCATACTCATGTTAAAATAATGACAGAAATGACCTTACATATAGATACATACTGTATACATACACAAGTTACTAATAACAAAATAACAAATAAGTCAATGTTGACTCCCATTTATGTGGATTATGAATTATAGTCAATACTACACAGGTATAACTATGAACAGTATGTGAAAACAGCCTCACTTTCTGAATTTAACTGGGGGAAAAAAAGAAAGATTCTCACACTACTATGGAATGTTTGTTTTAAAAGAATATATAAAGTAAAATATGAAATTTTAAAGAGTAACGTATGAACTGCAAATTGGAAATGTTAGTCACCATTGAGATAAGGTGAGTTATAAAATAATATAATTGTTGAAACTGTGCCTTTAACAATTTAAATGTAAATAAATAATGCAAATTTAAATATTACCTTCTTATTCATGTAGTAAAATGAGAAAAAAAAAAGATTTATTATTTTTGGAATTCATTGTTCCTGTTTGTCTCCAAACTGACACTGACGGGCCAACATCTGTTGTTTAATATGTGCACGATATGACTGGGGTTGTAATCTCAAAGGGTTTGAAAAGATATTTTTTAAGAAGAGAAAGAACTGAAGGTCTACCATGAGCATTAACAGACACAGGCTGAATGGATATTAAACCTCATAGTACAGAAATGCAGCGTGTTGTTGATACACAGTTACAGATGAAGTCTGTAGTTTCAGCAAAGAAGAAATGAAGATACATGGGTGTTTGTTCCTGGTCCTCTACGGTGCTTTAATGTTAAAGACATCAGGGGTTTACGGTCTTCAGGGTAAAAAACAGGCTCACTGACTGATCCGGTTGTTCAACCTGCAGCAATATATCTGATAGATTTCTCCTTTTTCACTTTGTATTATCTGTTAAACTGGTGGACATCTGAACTTATGCAAATTCTGCTTCAATCTAGCAGCAGTCATTGTTTTGAGCTTGAGTAGAGATGACAGATGACTTCAGTTGCATGTGTTTTTATCTGGATTATCTGCCTCTCAGAATCCATCTCCCTGCAGAGTTGGACTGACAACGCTCGCCCCAAGAGAGCAATCGTCACTTTTTTTTTCAAAGAGGAAAACTTCCCAGCAGGAGGTGAGGTTAAAAAGAATAAGCGTTCAGTAACATGAGGAGTTTTTACGGGTTATGTAAGAAGTAGGATTTGTTGCCATGGGGTTAGTTCATTAGAAAATCCATGTACAGAGTTATAATTGTTTTAATGTGTATTTCACATCTCTATATAGCTATTTATTTTATTTAGACATGAAATACTGCAGTGATCCAGGTAGCTATGTGATAATGAATGCAATTGTTTATTCCTCTCTTTGCCTCTGTGTGCACAGATGAAATTGAGAATTGTGCCTCTAAACAAGCTTAGTCAATAGTCAATCTACTCCCACTGTGCTGGAGTGTATACAATTAAAGAAATGAGGATTTAAAAGTGGTTTAGCACATTTTGAACAAAGATGCAGTCAGCTCCTTAATTCTCACAGGTTAAAGTGAACATCTGCTTAAATGTGCTTTATAAATGAAATACCCAGCCTCGTTCCTCGGTGATTATTCTTCATCTACTAAAGCAAAAAAGGACCCACAAAGGGGATTTAGAGGAAGACAGGAAACAATAAAATCCACTTAAGAATAGCTCCTGTGCACAAACACTATAGTCCCCTCAGGCAGTCGAAACACATTTATTATTGTGCAGCTAGTCATTTACAAAAGCAGAGAAAAGTTTAGTATCCAACATACTGCATGCTCACTTTCTAATATCTATCTATCTATCTATCTATCTATCTATCTATCTATCTATCTATCTATCTATCTATCTATCTATCTATCTATGTAGGTAGATAGGTAGCTAGGTAGGTAGGTAGGTAGGTGGGTACGTACGTAGGTAGATAGGTAGGTAGGTAGATAGGTAGGTGGGTACATACGTAGGTAGATAGGTAGGTAGGTAGGTAGATAGGTGGGTACGTACGTAGGTAGGTAGGTAGGTAGGAGGGTACGTACGAAGGTAAATAGGTAGGTAGGTAGATAGGTGGGTACGTACGTAGGTAGGTAGGTAGGTGGGTATGTAAGTAGGTAAATAGGTAGGTAGATAGGTGGGTACGTACGTAGGTAGGTAGGTGGGTACGTATGTAGGTAGGTAGGTAGGTAGGTAGGTAGGTAGGTAGGTAGGTGGGTACGTACGTAGGTAGATAGGTAGGTAGGAAGGTAAGTAGGTAGGTGGGTATGTACGTAGGTAGATAGGTAGGCAGGTAGATGCTATGAAGTTTTGATGGTCAACATTTAAGACCTGAAAGACCTGCATTTGGCTTGTAATTTGCTGATGTTTATACAATTTGAGACTTGAGGTCATATTTGACAAAACTTGACTTGGACTTGTCTCAGTTGACTTGATACTTGAAATGGACTTCAGAATCAGAAGACCTGGAACCAACTCTGACCTGGCACAGAATTAGGTTGAAACAAACTGAGAAACAGCACATGTATTACTAGTGGAAAATATAACAGTATAGCAATTTGCATGGCAGAGTCGCAGCAATGCTAACAGCCAAGGGCAGATTGGCCATCAGGAGTACCGTGAGTTTCAACCCCCGAGGCTGTCTCGCAGGCAGCGAGACACTCACGTATTCGAGTAAATGTTTCGTGCCACAGCAGGTCATCATTTTTTTCTTAAGTTGATGGGCTGCGCCATCAGTATGGCTGGTTAAAAAAAAAAAAACAAGAAAAAAAAGCAGTGTCCTATGCAGCCCACAGCATTGTGGCTATTGGTCCAATAGCTGAGTGTTTTATATGATAGCTTGTTTAGATAATTTATCTACAGTGGCTGGCCAAGTAACTTTGGCCACGTGGGTTTGTCACGCCCCCTTTACCTGTTAATCAGACACTGCATGTGGCTGGCGTGTTTGGCTGTTGTGGTCCAAGGCAAGGCAAGGAGCGAAAGTGAGTTTTCAGGAGTGAAATTGATTGAAATCAACGTTATCAACGCTGCCACATGTTACTAAGCTAGTCATACTAGTCAGTGTAAAAGCATATTAACTTGATAACATATTAACATATTATTCCATGGCTCTTCATAAAGCTTTAGAAGGCTCCATTCACTTGAATGGGCCTTCTCACTGTTAGCAACGGTTAGCAACCGTCAGTTATACAGAAATATCAGACCTCCTATGTATAACAGACTGTTGCTATGTATAACAGATTGTTGCTATGTACAACATAGTCAAGGAAAATTGGTTTTGTGCCTCCGATTCACATCTCTCAAATTGATGGGTCCGATACAAAGTATTGCATCAATGATCTATTAACATCTGTTAAAATCACAGATGCCACTGGGCTTTATGTTACATATACTGCGTAATTATTTTCGACTCATTGGTGTGATATACTAATATCCGTTTTTTATGGGAAATATGGTTTAACATGATGTTGAAATGCATTCATTTCTGTAAAATACAAATTCCCGGGCTGATTTTTTGCCCCAGTCAACAGCATAACATAATATTGGAATTTGAAGGAAAAAACACACCAAGTTATTTAGTATGAGTGAAACAGGGACAACCTGCTCACATTGTCATTGGCATAGCAACAGTATCCACATTGCCCAGGTCAAAAACACAATCACACAAGTTTCCTTTTTAATGCCTTTCTCTCAGTAATTAGTCTAATTGATGTTACTAAAGAAAACAAGGCCACAGCCCTCCTGTTGCCACCTGCTCATCTTACATTTGACTCTGTTCATCCAGCAGTTGATTAGCCGAACAGAGGTGGATGTTCCAGGCTTTTAATGGTTCCCATTGAGGGGCTGGGCAGTGTGCTGCTGGATGGCTCACAGTGAATGGACATCAGGCTTTAATGAGGCACAGAGAGAATGGAAGGGGCTTGTCTAGACTAATTTCATTAGCGTCCTCCTGTCCCCAGTCATTGTAGTGGGAGATAAAGAGGACAATCTCAGATGACGCATAATGGTCTAGAGGACAGCATGAAGCTCAGATAAGCGCTGATATATTGTTTATGGAATGTACGTTTTGTGTGGTGTATAAAGTATATATATATACATATATGTGTGTGTGTTTGAGTGTGTGTGGTCAAACGGGGTAGCTGTAGCTGCTCAGGTATTAGAGCAGCAGGTTCTTTTTCTGGTTTGATCCCTGGCTCATACTGGCCACATGCAGTGTCCTTGAGCAAGACAAGGAAGCCCAAGTTGGCCTCTGGGTGCTTTACAGCACCTAATGTTTAGGATGACTTCAATGCAGAGGTCAAAGTCCATGTACCTGTATGTATGTGACGATAACAAATACTGGACTTTCACTCAGAAGAACGCTGTTGGTGTGAGAAACCAAAAGTCAACAGTGACTTATTTTAATATTAGCTATGTATGTTACGTTACACATGTACTTATTTTATGTGAAATGATGATCTTTTACTAAAAAAAAAAAATCACATTTTTTTAAAATTTAGTTATATGGGAACATAATTGCGTAGGAGATGAGGATGACAAATCAATAAACATGCTCAATGTGTAACATGCAGAATATACATTTTCATGACCTTTTCCATTTTCATATTTCCACTAATCTGGTTTTATTACAAACTAATTGGTAACTTGTGACTCTTTGAATAAAATTCCAACACCAAATGCAGATGGACCCGTGATCCTGCTGCGCCCCAGATTTCTGCCTAAAATCTGAAAATGCTGTGTTTTTCTCTCGTGTTCTAGTTCTGCTCGACGTGTAAAGTAAATGATTATATTATTAATTCAAATGTACTGGCATCATGTGAGTAGTGTGTAACTTGTGAGTGGGACAGTAAGCGTGTGGAGGTCAGGGTGCTGAATGGGCATTACATTCATATTTAAGACCCAGCCATGTTCTCCTATACAGGAACCATAGGGCCCTAGTTTCGTAGACCAGGCGCAGTCAGCTCTCAACGCACCTGCGCCGCGCCGACGGGGTGTGTCCGCCTGGACTTGCAAGTTTCGTGCACCGCGCAGGCTCGCGCAGGCACACCTCCCGTCTGGCCCACCGGCGCAAGTGGGAAAGAGGGAGGAGAAGAAGGCGTGAGTGGGAGACGAGGAGGAGACGAGGCGTGGACTGGGATTAATACAGCCGATTCAGATCTTCACCAATCAAATGAGCTCCTCTCCTCTCCTTTAATGCGTTAGGGGAGGTTCAGTGCAAGAAAAAAATTCTAAACACATTAGTTTCGTACTGCATCGGTGTTCTGCCAGAGGCTTTAAGAATGACTTGCTCATCCACTTGAACATTTTTGTTTCAAATCTTCAAATATATACCAAGACATTGGCAGGAAAGAAAGCATTACTAAGGAAATAATTACCAAGAAATTGGCAAGAAGCCTTTTCTTCTTTTTCCAACGATGAAGAGGAATTTCAATTTGCTGGCAGCCACATGCACATTGACGCATTTATTACCTCCGCCAAAATGGCGATGTTCTCGCTTCGTTCTTTGTTTGTTTTCTAGCAGGATTAAGGAGGCAAAAACACTACTTGATTTTCATGAAACTCGGTGAAGGGTGTAAAATGTGCCAAAGAAAAGCCCATTTATTTTTGGAGCGAATTTGAATCACAGAACAGATACACGCATTATTTTTCACTTATGGAAGCGGCCTTGGCAAAGGTCTGAGTAGTCCCAGTTTACTGTTGAATAATGAGTTAAATATTGTACTGACCAGAAAATGCTGGGTTGAAGCAATTGTGATAAAAAATGTAAGGTTTTTGGAATAATCCATTTTTTCTTCATTTGATTTATGTACAAAAGCAAGTGAGAATAAAGTAGACAAGGATGACAAATCAGTACAAACAGCAGAGGTGGAGATGAAGCTCTAAAACAATACAAAAACCCCTTTAAAAAAAAAAAAACATGTCAGGTAAACACACATTTGTTGGAAGTACTTTGTTGTCTTGCCTTGTAAATAAACCACTAAACTACTATGATACTATAAGTAAGGCAGGTGATGGGAACGCACGGACGGAAAATGACAGGAGGCTTTTAATTGATTCTTTTTTTTCTCCATTCGGTTGAAATGCCGTGCAGCTTTATATTTTCCAACTGGAGGAACACAATGTAAAAGCTTGCTGTGTAAGGCCCAGCAGCAGCTGCAGGTTGATTTATTGATGACTCATTGATGCCAGAATTATGTGCTGAACACTTAGCTCGTAGTTGAGGATTAAACTGAGTTAAATTGAAATTCTCCTGCTGTTTTATTCCATGGGTGTGAATCAAAAAATGTTAATATGAGCATTTGAGGACAAACTGCAAGAACGTCTCTCTCTCTCTCTCTCTCTCTCTCTCTCTCTCTCTGCCTGTCTCTGCTTTACTCTCTATCTCTCTCGCCCTCTCTCTCCTACTCTCAAGGTGCCATTAAAGAAATCCCCATTTACTTCTAATAATGATGTAATCAAGCACGGCTGACGTGCCAGCGAGCTTTAATTAAGTTATTAATTAGCTGAATAATGGGGTTTTTATTCAGAGGCACAGAAGCCAAGAGTCTCCCACGGCAAAAAAGGTGTGTGTGTGTGTGTGTGTGTGTGTGTGTGTGTGTAGGTGAGCCATGACTAACTGTGTTGACTAAGTGCGTGTGGCTGTGTGTTAGAGCAAGAAAGACAGAGTCAGAGGCAGTGAAACAGAGACAGAAAAGAGTGAGTGAACAGAGGAAGTAACTGTCAGGGAGAGAGACAGAAAAAAGGAAAGAAATGTAATTTCATGGGGGGGGGGGGGGGGGGGGGTCTGCAAAAAACGACATGTACAGTGTAATTCATTTGTAGTAGGAGTGTGGACTTAGTTAATATGACCAGAACAGTGCTGATGACCGGGAAAGTGAGCGAGGAGCTCTGGCAAATGGCCCCCGTTCATCTGCATGCCCCTCCCCCACTGCAGCGACACAGAGCCGGCCAAAAAAAGCATCCAAGCCTCAGACGACGCAGCCCTGTGGTGGGGAGAAGGTGAGCCAGTTAATAGTGAGGCTGTCGTTTCATTATCTATATTCATGTTTTTTTATATATATATTTTTCAATGGTTCACGAAGGAAAACAGAGATTAAGACATCTACTGGATTGTGTTTTCCCCTCCAATCCCAGCAAAGGATCACCCTCCTGATGATAATATCTCACCTCGTTTGCTCCTGGAGCTCCAGTGCAGGATGCCCGTTTCACATTCTCACATGGTTTGCTAAATGCAGGCCTCGGATGGCAGGCTGACAAAAACACATCCGCCAACGCATAATTACCTGGATAGGAATAATCCAAAGTGACCCGCAGTCTGCAAAGGTGCATTGTCGGGTTGATCCAATTAACTTCAAACCAAGGGCCTTAATTTATCTGCAAATGGCTGCACTACTCCAGGGAGGCTGATAATGTCAAGCATCTCATTCACAAAACAGGTCTTCTATCTTTATTCTTTATTCCATCTTGTTTCTTTTTGTCCTGAGCTGAAAAACATTTCACAGCAGACTTTCTTGGATCACATGCACGACGAGGTGAAAACCGCCCACATCTTTCTGTTGGGTTTTCCGTCATTTATTGTAGCTGCATTGCTGTTTGCATATGTAACACTCGTCAAAAGACATGAAAGACGTGGGATGAAAGCAAGTAAATCCACCTTGGTATCCATCAACCCATCTGGGCCCCTGTCACATAGTCAGGCACCCGGATGGAGTCACAGTCCCATTTGTTATCATGCCTAAAAGAGAGATAATAAAGCCTTGCCTCTAGAAATCGATTCAGCAAAAACAAAACGAGGGAAAGTGAGCAAAGTCCATCCATCATCTACCACTTATCCTGTATTGAGGGTTGCGGGGTGCTGGAGCCGATCCCAGCTGTCATTGGGCGAAGGCAGGGTACATCCTGAACAGGTAACCAGTCTATCACAGGGAGACATGTAGAGACAGACAGGTAACCAGTCTATCACAGGGAGACATGTAGAGACAGACAGGTAACCAGTCTATCACAGGGCTGACATGTAGAGACAGACAGGTAACCAGTCTATCACAGGCTGACATGTAGAGACAGACAGGTAACCAGTCTATCACAGGGCCGACATGTAGAGACAGACAGGTAACCAGTCTATCACAGGGCCGACATGCAGAGACAGACAGGTAACCAGTCTATCACAGGGAGACATGTAGAGACAGACAGGTAACCAGTCTATCACAGGAAGACATGTAGAGACAGACAGGTAACCAGTCTATCACAGGGAGACATGTAGAGACAGACAGGTAACCAGTCTATCACAGGGAGACATGTAGAGACAGACAGGTAACCAGTCTATCACAGGGAGACATGTAGAGACAGACAGGTAACCAGTCTATCACAGGGCCGACATGTAGAGACAAACAGGTAACCAGTCTATCACAGGGCTGACATGTAGAGACAGACAGGTAACCAGTCTATCACAGGGCTGACATGTAGAGACAGACAGGTAACCAGTCTATCACAGGCTGACATGTAGAGACAGACAGGTAACCAGTCTATCACAGGGCCGACATGTAGAGACAGACAGGTAACCAGTCTATCACAGGGCCGACATGCAGAGACAGACAGGTAACCAGTCTATCACAGGGAGACATGTAGAGACAGACAGGTAACCAGTCTATCACAGGAAGACATGTAGAGACAGACAGGTAACCAGTCTATCACAGGGAGACATGTAGAGACAGACAGGTAACCAGTCTATCACAGGGAGACATGTAGAGACAGACAGGTAACCAGTCTATCACAGGGAGACATGTAGAGACAGACAGGTAACCAGTCTATCACAGGGCTGACATGTAGAGACAGACAGGTAACCAGTCTATCACAGGACTGACATGTAGAGACAGACAGGTAACCAGTCTATCACAGGGCTGACATGTAGAGACAGACAGGTAACCAGTCTATCACAGGGCTGACATGTAGAGACAGACAGGTAACCAGTCTATCACAGGACTGACATGTAGAGACAGACAGGTAACCAGTCTATCACAGGGCTGACATGTAGAGACAGACAGGTAACCAGTCTATCACAGGGCTGACATGTAGAGACAGACAGGTAACCAGTCTATCACAGGGCTGACATGTAGAGACAGACAGGTAACCAGTCTATCACAGGGAGACATGTAGAGACAGACAGGTAACCAGTCTATCACAGGGCCGACATGTAGAGACAGACAGGTAACCAGTCTATCACAGGGAGACATGTAGAGACAGACAGGTAACCAGTCTATCACAGGAAGACATGTAGAGACAGACAGGTAACCAGTCTATCACAGGGAGACATGTAGAGACAGACAGGTAACCAGTCTATCATGGGGCTGACATGTAGAGACAGACAGGTAACCAGTCTATCACAGGCTGACATGTAGAGACAGACAGGTAACCAGTCTATCACAGGGAGACATGTAGAGACAGACAGGTAACCAGTCTATCACAGGGAGACATGTAGAGACAGACAGGTAATCAGTCTATCACAGGGCTGACATGTAGAGACAGACAGGTAACCAGTCTATCACAGGGCTGACATGTAGAGACAGACAGGTAACCAGTCTATCACAGGGCTGACATGTAGAGACAGACAGGTAACCAGTCTATCACAGGGCTGACATGTAGAGACAGACAGGTAACCAGTCTATCACAGGGCTGACATGTAGAGACAGACAGGTAACCAGTCTATCACAGGGCTGACATGTAGAGACAGACAGGTAACCAGTCTATCACAGGCTGACATGTAGAGACAGACAGGTAACCAGTCTATCACAGGGCTGACATGTAGAGACAGACAGGTAACCAGTCTATCACAGGGCTGACATGTAGAGACAGACAGGTAACCAGTCTATCACAGGGAGACATGTAGAGACAGACAGGTAACCAGTCTATCACAGGGAGACATGTAGAGACAGACAGGTAACCAGTCTATCACAGGGCTGACATGTAGAGACAGACAGGTAACCAGTCTATCACAGGGCTGACATGTAGAGACAGACAGGTAACCAGTCTATCACAGGGCTGACATGTAGAGACAGACAGGTAACCAGTCTATCACAGGGCTGACGTGTAGAGACAGACAGGTAACCAGTCTATCACAGGGCTGACATGTAGAGACAGACAGGTAACCAGTCTATCACAGGGCTGACATGTAGAGACAGACAGGTCCCCATCCTGCATGTCTTTGGACTGTGGGAGGAAGCCGGAGAGAACCCACACTTATACGAGGAGATCATGCAAACTCCACAGGGAAGGAACCCGACCCAGGAATGGAACCCGGGACCCTCTCACTGTCAGGTGACAGTGTACTACCCACCATGCAGTGCAGTGCACAATATTTGACAAGTGGTCTCTGACAGAAAATCACATTTTACATTTCATATCAAATGTGCCTCTAGGACTGAACTATGGAAAGTATGGATCCATATGGATTTTGAAGGTATTTGTCGGTCAAAGCCTGAGCTGAACATCTGGACTTACCAGTTTGGATTTGAAACATTTGAAATACAAATGAAAATACAAAGAAAATGTTTCATTATGTTTAAGCTTGTTGAAATGTCAACTCACATTTTTCACAGACAAAATGTACCAAAAATACACAACAAAAAACGTCATACATTTATTCTGAGCTGATTTCTGTGTTGCGTGGATGAGTTGAATTAACTCCAATGGAAACCCACGTTCATCATTATGAGATGCTGTGAGCAACTGATGTAATATAAGAGTGAGAAAGTCACACAGAAACAGGACTTTCACCCAGAAGAGCGTTGTTCGTGTCATGGTTGACTTATTTTACCTAAATAGTAAATAAAACCCAAATTGGAAGTTTATTGTAAAGAGAGAATAATGAGAAAACTGTTACTTCCTTTGAATATGGAAGTTTATTTTGAAAATGCACAAGGTCGTCCACCCCTGCTTTTCTCGCCACATATCCCGGTGTTGGTTTTCATTTCCATTGTGAGCAACAAGATAGATCGCAGTTTGATGGCACATGTGAAAACATGTGGACTACTATTTTATTCATACTGTATTTTCCTATTTTCATTTTGACCATTTTTTTGCCATCATGCATTTAAACGAGTCTTCGGAATATCAGGTCCTTGAGGGTAAAGGAGGCAGTTTAAACGCTCCTCAAAGCCTGGTTTGTTATCACTGAATGGAAAAGCTCATAGGAGCCAAAGTGGCCGGCTTTAATAGAGATTTAGAGATTCCTCGCTCTCTTCTTGCCTGTTTCCACCCACTGTCTGACCTTGGCGTGGGATGCATGGTCGCAGCACTGGACTGGCCTAATACTCTTCTTCGACTATTGTGTGTGTGTGAGTGTGTGTGTGAGTGTGTGTGTGTGTGCCCCTCTGTGTATTTCTCCGTAAAATATGCAGAGCCTTATAAATGAAGGGAATCTGGCGTGAATGCTCATCCTCACTTTCAACCCATTCACTCCTCTACATCTCTGTCATCCCCCCGTCCTTCTCTCTTTTGTCATCCTTCCCTTTGCCCTCTCATATATTGTCTTAGCTATCAGCCAATCCACCAATGGCTCTTATTCTTCAATAAGTGGAGGCGATCCAGGCCCGCTGGGGGAAAGAGGATGGAGGCCGAGTGAATACAGAAAGGCCTTTTTATCTCTTTCTCCTATTTTATTCCCATCTCCCTCATGTTTCCATCCCCTCGCTCCCTCTCTTTATCTCCCCTCCTCTCTCTGTCTGTGTCCCGGGAGATTGCTCAGAAGGCCGGGTGCATGCTGAACGTCCCGCCTCCCTCTTGCCTATAGCGGCCTATGCTAACAGAATTATCAACGTGGCTATAAGGACGACAGTGTTGCCAGTTTGACTCACCTTCACCTTCCGCTTTGCACACGTCACCAGCATGCACACCTCGGCTGGCCAAACACTGAGCTGTGGCTGTAGAGCAGCTTCCTGCGGCTTGTGGAATAAAGATGCATTTGGTGCATGAGTCTATAGCACGCGCTGGGCCTCGGGGGGATGATTCAAATTTTAAAAAAAAAGAAGAAAAACAGTAGAGTTTAGGAAGAATAATACAGTGAATGGATCATCAGATAAATACACTGAGAGGGGACAATGTTTAAAATGCAGGTACATTCCTAAAAACTAATTACAAAAGAAACACTAACTGTCAAAAACATTTTTTTGTATTCCACATCTAATTATCGATCCATCAACTATGATAGAAACATGTCATCAAAAGCCAGACTTTGTCATGTCAATCATTGGAAGCAGAGTTAGAAAAAGCATTAGGAAAAGCAACGCTATGATGAGTTGTTGTTGTTTATTCATTTTTTTTTTGTGTGGTTCTGGGAAAAAGGGCATTTTTAATATAATTGAAAATTGAACAAATTATCTTTTCTCCTCACTTACTATGAAATCTCTCATATCCAATTGTATTAAAAACCGCCGTGATTCATTCACCCACTTAAACCTTGAGGTCTCAGGTATGTGATAACAAAATGTGTGTGTTGACCTGCAGTGACACAAAGTATATTCACATTTGATTTTCATCAAATCTCATTTTATTTGATATTGTTAAGATTATACATTCTATTTATACTGTCACAACAAATCATTTCTGGAAGTATTGTATTTGAAAGTAAGCAGTACATCTCCTTTCTCTATCACTGCCATGATGTTGCTGCCTGTGGAAATAGACAGGAGCTCAAGCAATGTACAGTTTAGCAAATTCAGATTCCAATATGAAATTCATATAGAGGAAGACAGCTGACGATTGTATGGATGCATTTATCAAAACCATTTCATGATTATATGGTACATTTTTTTATTTGTTCTTCACCATTTTTTTTTCAGTTTGGAGGGTTGAATACATAACCTTTGCAGAATGAGTTCCTTCCTGTTTATTTATTCGCCTCTCACAGACCATCTGAACCTTGGCCTCGTGGGAGTTTAACAGCAGTGACCAACATCAAGGCCTTTGCTTCCTACATGTGATTTAGTTCCGTGGCAGCACACGGCCATGCATTACATAAGAGCCACTTTATGCTTCGTGCTCAATATGACTTGGGTGATATTCCTACATGTTCCTTGATGAAATGATACAGGACGGCGAGCGCTTATCAAACTCTCTTTTAAGAGTTGTAGAATGCAGCTGCAGCTGTTTTATGAAAATGTTTAATTAAATGTGTTACTCTCATTCCTATTATTGGGTTTGAAAGTGTTCAACTACTAATGGCAGAAGTGCAGTCACATGTAGAATATATTAACACTTCAAACTTGTAAATTTGCATGCAGTCATTTCTGTCACACGCTGCACTCTAACCAGAGGAATGTAACCGAGCAGACGTGTTCCTGCAGCACATTTTAGCTCCAAGGCCACATTCTCACTCACAACTCGTCAAATTCCAACGTTTAGTCAGTGCCGCTTGGTGTTGTAGACCGATGCTAGGTTCCCCTCTGGTGTAGGGATCGGATGGTAGAGGATTTAATCACAGGTCGTGAGATAACAATGATTCACGATAGTGAAAATTTGCGAGTTTATAAAGTGAATGTCCCTGAATATTGTTGAATGTGTACATAAAGCAATATTAACAAGTTTCTACTAACACCGGATGTTTGACCTTGCTATGACAACAAGTGAAAACTACCGCCATCATCTTAGCCCAACCGCCCAATCAATAAACACCCATAAGATGACAATTTGGCCCATAAAAATAAAACAAACAATAAGCATCAACAGCATCACCCTAAGGCGTTTTTTCACGTTGTGATGTATTCATTAGAAAAATAAATGTGTACATTCATGGAAAGTTAGCTAGCATAAATGCCAGTTGTTAGCATCGGGAATATATTTTACTTTATAAATGACTTTTTTCTCTGAATATCTCTCTCAGAAAGCCAAAAGACCTCATAATCTATCATCATCTTATTTCAGATGATTTTATTTTTACTTAAAAAGTATGTCTTATATTTTCATATATTTATCAAGATAATATAGCAAACAGCAATTACTTTGGCATAATAATTGAGACATGACATTTTCATGTAGTGCCATGCATAAGAAGTTCAGTTTAGGAAAACCTACATTCACCTCTTAATAAAAGATCCAGTTTACATGTTGTTTTCGAGGCACATAGTCGTTGTGTAGGAACATTAGCTGGTCACACAAGGCTCCACTCCACAAACATACAACCCTCCCATACATTTACTATGTTTGTTGGTGCTGTTCTTTGACAGGCAGGGAGATATTTATCTGTTTATACAAAGCAGCCTAATTATGTGTCAGCTATAGATTTAAGCTGTCAGCATAATCAGAGGGTTTAAGTCTTAAACCAGCCTCATTACATAAACTCCTATCAGTCCTAATTGCCAATACACAAGCTTATGGATTCTACAAAGCACTTCATAATACGGCAAATGTCTGTGGAACAAATCAGGCTCTACAAAGTGCCCTGTGTAGCTCACTGCTATATTATCTGCTGTAATATCATCAATGGCCCGCATGCAGTAACATTCTCTTCAATGTCGCCCCATTTTCTGTTAAAAGAAAAAAAAATGCGGTCAACTCCGCATGTGAACGGAAGACTATCAAACAGGACAGGTGTTGTATATACAGATAGAACTTCCTATAGGACGTTCTCAATTGGGATCAATGGGCCAAAACATTTCTTTCATAATCTTTAATAATCCAATCATTATAATTCTGAAATATAATAATCTCAATTTGATTATATGATATGCATTTGTGTTTTTAAGTTCCTAGAATTTAAAACTTGCTGTGAAAACAAGATATACTATTATCTTTCTCTCAGCCACCGCAGACAAGAGCAACCATTATTTTATTGAATGCCAGGAATTAATTGGCACCAACTAAATCAAAACAAATTATGGATACAATCAAAAATGAGATGAAATTTGTTCCCATATGAGGCCCACTGAAGCCATTGAGTTTGGCATTTATCTTCATTTTTACGATTTATTTCATATTGCAAAATGACTAGTTACTAAAGTCTAAAAAGTGGGTCTGTAAAGTGTGTTGCTGACTGTGAAGGCTGTTCTGTCACCTGGACAAACCAGGAAACATAACCACACGGAGGGAGAACGTTATGCTTCTACCTGTCTGACCTCCATTATGAATTGACATAATGGGCCCTAGTTTCGTAGACCAGGCGCAGTCAGCTTTCAGCGCACCTGCGCCGCGCCGACGGGGTGTGTCCGCCTGGACTTTGCAAGTTTCGTGCACCGCGCAGTCTCGCGCAGCTCCCGTCTAGCCCACCGGCGCAAGTGGGAAAGAGGGAGGAGAAGAAGGTGTGAGTGGGAGACGAGGAGGAGACGAGGCGTGGACTGGGATTAATACAGCCGATTCAGATCTTCACCAATCAAATGAGCTCCTCTCCTCTCCTTTAATGCGTGAGGGGAGGTTCAGTGCAAGATCCGTCACTTGACAACCCAATGACAGAAGCAGCGCCGCCGCTCCCACCACGCGCATCACGCGCTGTGCGTGCGTATCATAATAATAACAATGCCGATATTATAAAAAACAGGAGAGAGAGAGGGAGATGTTTTGGTCCGAGAGGCTGAGTTTCCGTTACGCGTGCCATCCACCTTTGATCTGACGTCAGATGTGACGGGACAATCTATATATACATTCACGTGTTGATTCAATTAGTTGCATTAAATAGTGTTTGTTGTGATTATTTATTGCATTTAAATGTGCCTGGAACTGTGGAAACCCGAAACTTCCGCTACGCCAAGCTGAATCTGTGACGCCTCCCCCTGCTGCGCCGCCACACCCATCTTGGCGCAGGCGATCCACCAAACTGCCAATCTGACCATGCTCCGCCACCCTGCGCCGCCCTGCGCTGCGCAACAAAACTAGGGCCCAATATGTGCTTGGTGTCTCGAGTGTGTGATTCAAAGTCATGAATACAGAGTTATCAACCCAGTCTCATAATGTTAGCTCTGAATTGCTTGGAAACATATGGAGGCGTGTTGCAGGAACATGGACAAGTCATGCAGGAAGCAACAATGTAAATATAGCTGACTATTATGGTAGAGAAGCTAAAATACAGCTTGATTAAAGCAAATACAGAGTGGAAATGTGCATTTTAAAACACGTACTTATCTTTTTATTCATGCAGGGATAACTTTTTAAAGATTTTACTGTTTGGCTTTTATCTAAAGAGATATCTGTGACACCATAAAATATTTTTTGATTTTATTGATTTTCACAACATACAAAGTGATTCCAGACCACTTTGGTGCCATTGTAAGCAGTTTAGACTTATGTGGATGATTATAATATTGAGAATGACAATGATTTTGGCTTATTGTGATATTTTCAAATCATCCCATGGTGGGGCTCGAAGCTGCATTTCCTTTTCTTGCCAATAGGTGGTGCTTGTTGCCACACTGCAGCCTGCAGCTCTGGACCTGGTGGCTCCGCTGGAGCTGAATGGTATCGGTTGCGTCTTGTCTGGTTGGTCTGGCTCACTGTGTTGTTGACAATAGATTAGTCAGAGCTGCCAGTGTGTGTGTGTGTGTGTGTGTGTGTGTGATCGAGTGCGTTTGGGAGTACATTGATCCACCGGGCTCTGATAGTCAGTTCTCTGGCAGTCTGCTTCAGTTCCACACATGCGTGTCCCATGCCACGGGGCAACGGCTGTTGTTGCTCTGTCCACAGGGGGATGTGTGTTTTCCATGTGTTTGTTATGTGATGTGAGTGTGTGTGTGAGTGTGTGTGTGTGTGTGTGTGTGTGTGTGTGTGTGTGTGGCTGGGCAAAGTTCAGACGTGATCCGTTGGCCTGCTGGCTTGGTGTTTTGTCTCTCGTACACACTGGGAGTTGGATGTTGGAGTCGGTCGTTGTTCTTTTCCGGAGTGTGTGTCTCTCACACACACACACACACACACACACACACACACATCCATGGGTACACGGATGGATTAATAAGAACGTGTACCCCACAACCAAATACAAAATGCTGTACAAATAAACACATGAACATCCACACAAAATCCACCCACCAACACCCCCCCCCCCCACACACACACACACACACACACACACACACACACACACACACACACACAGCTCCAATAGTAGCAGCTTGTTCAGCACGAGCCTCAGAGGAGAAAAAGAAAAAGACTGTGGGAAAAAGAGAGAGATGTGTTTTGGATATGGACCTCCAGCCTGTCAGCATGTTAGCAGCTGCAGTGAGACTCATTCCATTCAGAGCACATCTTCTCTACTTTTACCATCTTACACTCTGGCAATGACTCAAATGGTAAAACAAGTGGCCTGAGGAGGAAATGTCCCCCTGGCATCACTTAGGTTGAGGCAACACAATTACTTGGTTAAGTTCAGTTACATAACGTTACTTACATAATATAACTAACATCACTTTGGCTTTTGGTTTGATGTGGGACCCGGATAGTGGTCTCCTGGATGAGAGTCCTGTCTGTTTCATCGACAAGGACTTTGTATCTCTTTACGCAGTGGCTCAAAAAATGAGTATGCACTATATGGCGTGCATAGGGATGCCCCACCAGAGGGGGCGCCAAAGCCATGGTAAAAAAAAAAACAGAATTTAGACATAGAAGAGGGGGTGGAGCCAGCATGTACGAGTAGGTAGGAGTTGAAAAAGATGGAGAAAGCAAAAAAGCTGTAGGGGGCTCAAAATAAAAAACTGTACCTGTTTATTATTTGTCAAAATTGTTAAATATATATATATATATATATATATATATATATATATATATATATATATATATATATATATATATATATATATATATATACTTTAAGGAATGATAACATAAATACTTCCCACACTTTTGACTTTCCTCCCCTCTCTCTCCCCGCTGTTGTCCTGGAGTTTCAGTCCCCCCCCCCCCCCCCCCCGATTCACCTGCCTCGTGATCCAATTTCATAATCCATCCTCTATATCCTGGTGTCACTGCTGTTTGTCATTGTGTTTTTAATACTATGTATTTATTCCACGTATTTTTCAACTGTGTCTAAACAGAGAGCAAGAGGGATGAGACGCACAAACACACACACAGACACACACACAGGCAGACAGACACATACACAGACACACACACAGGCAGACAGACACATACACACACACACGCAGACAGACACATACACAGACACACACACAGGCAGACAGACACACACACAGGCACACACAGACAGACACACACAGGCAGACAGACACACACACACAGGCAGACAGACACACACACAGGCAGACAGACAGACACACAGGAACACACAGGCAGACAGACACACACACACAGGCAGACAGACAGACACACACACAGGAACACACAGGCAGACACACACACACACACACACACACACACACACACACACACACAGGACAGAGCCAGAACAAAACAGTTACTTGATGCCTGGGAATGAGAGCGTCTGGTTCTGTATCGGCCATTGTTCCTGTTCAAGATTAAAACCGTAAAGGGGACATATCATGCTCATGTTCAGATCCATACATGTATTTTGCGTTACTACTAGTTAACATGGTCAAAAACACATTTTTTCTGAACATACCTGTCCTGAATCGCTGGGTTTTAGCTCCTGTCTCTTTAAGACCCCCTCCCAGAACAGCCCGGTCTGCTCTGATGGCTGATATGGTGCACCTTTTGTAAAAGTAGTTCTTAAGCTGCGGAAAGGCAGCGATATCTGACTGGCTGGTTGAGTCACATGTTTTCTGATTGATGCGGCTGACTGGCTCGTCTCATTTTTTCAGTTTGATCAACCTTCTAGGCTTTTCTGGAAAGTTTCTTTGATCTTACATTTGGACAATAAAAACCACAGGATGAGCACATGATAACTTGGTGAGAGTTGATGAATAACGATGACATCACTGCCCAGTCTCGCTCAGTAACCTTGTGACGTTAATATGTGAAGCAGTACATTATCGGTCTGCTCGTCTTCCTCTACGTTCTCCATATTTTCACTCTACCATCCATCTCCTCTCACGAACTACACCGTTTTTTCTTGAAGGGTAATTGGCATTTATATGAGTGCATTGGTGATGATTTTACTGTAGCAAAGGTTCATCATTGATTTTAATGAGAGCTTGTCTGCTTGTAAAATGTGACACTCTACCTCACATAAAGTCCATTTAATCGTCTTTGAACATGACTGCATACTCATGATTTACAAAACAAGGGAGCTGCACTGCTCAAGGACAACCTTTTTACATGGACACACACACATCATGAATGTATGCACACATACAGACACATCAAGTACAGTATGTATGCGCACACACACCCACACACATAAAGTATGTATGCACACACACACACACACACACACTACTGTGTGTTTGCGTTTGTGCTTTTGAATTATTAAGTTTGCCACAAAGAGCAATGAAGGGATTTCACTTCTCTCCCTGTAAGCTTCAAGATGGAGAATCTGTGAGACTGGAGACTGACACGAAGAGACGGATAAAAATAAAAGCGTGTTTGTTTTACACTCTGTTCCACTGCTGGGATGGGTGACTGAATTGCATTGTGTATTTTAGTGTCAGTTTGAGGATTTTGTTCACAGGCCTGCCTTTACAGCGGAGATGTTGATCTTTCTTCCTGAGCTGATTAGGTAAAGGATGAATGGAAAGGCCTGCAAAGAAAGGTTGCTGTTGTTGTTTTCCCTACGGTGAGGCAGAGAGAGACGTCGTACACTTCAGTGTAGAATTGTGAAAGAAGAAGAAATAAAAACAGAATCAAAAATCCAAATGAAAATTTCATGAGGAAGATTTCTCTGCAGGATGTCGCTGGATGGTAAGGATGTGGAATTTTGTCAATTACAGCGTGTGACTCTCCACTGGGATCTGTAATGTGAAAACGCTGTATCAGTCATAAAATAGAAAGGAATCACAATTGTATCAATCTCAACTGTCTTGCTTTCATTTACTTTCTTATTTTCATGCACACACACACACACACACACACACACATCTCTCCATGTCACCTAATTTATGAGGAAGGACAGATTGCCATTTGTCTGAAAGCTTTTTATGACGGACCTTGTTGTGGTACCACACCATCTATTCTCTGCTAGAGGTGTGTGTGTGTGTGTGTGTGTGTGTGTGTGTGTGTGAAACATGGATTCATGCAGCAACACTATAATAGGGCCTCTATCCTGCAGGCGTTATTTATGCATTGGCCACTCTCTGAGAAACCCTGCTCTCTATGCCTGATTCATTATCCTGAGAGAGAGAGAGAGAGAGAGAGACAGAGAGAGACAGAGAGAGAGAGGAGAGGGTGCGGGGTAGAAGAGGTGAGAAAGGAGAAATTGCCAGACTTCTCCTCCTCCTGCTCTTCCTCTCCTCCTCCCCGTCACATGGATCTCCCCTGAGCAGGCGCTGTGAGTGCGTCGTGCCAGTGCACCAGGCTTTTATTGTGATTGAGTCTGCCGCTTACAAGGAATGATGCAGGGGAGGCTGTCTCTGTCTTGCACGGAGACGGATAGCTCAATCCTCCGCTGTTTTACCTCCATCCAGGCAAGACACTATAGACAAACCTCTGCAGGCACACAGCTGGAAATGCACGATCCTTTGCTACGTACACCTCGAGGTTATCGAGGGCGCCCACGCGCTGCATTATGAAAAGAGAGATTGTGCATACATGGTGGGGGATGGGGAGATGGACGGGTCCAACAATCATTGAAGGTGCACTCTGATGCATTAGAATGGTGATAACCACTGATATCGTCCATTTAATCGGCTGATAATGTTCAGAATTGTTCTGGCAGTGGCAGTGCCAGACATAGTAGGAAGTAGGGATGAGAAGATGTACGATTGTATGGCGAATAGCAATAAAAGACACTCAGTTAGTCTATGAATTTCTATTAACTGGATCATTGTGATCATCGTCAGTGACTGTATGGTTAGCTATGATGATAGAAAACTGAAGCAGGGAACTTATGATGTTTTATCATATTTCGCACAAAAAGAAGATGTTTGTCTTCTCTGAGATGCAATACAAATATTTGTTTTTCAACTAAATGTATAGTGATTAAGGTACATTTAAGTTAAAGGTTAGAGGTTTAAGCATTTAAGCAGTTTTGATGATAATCAGGGTTAATATCATGAATTGAAATTATTTTGACAAGGATAGTCCTGACATGAAATGTTCATATGGTCTCATGTCAAGTTGTAGGTAGGCTAGCAGTAGCTGTCATAGGCCTACTGGCTGTACAAGCTGTAATGGTAGAGGTAGTAGCAGGAGCGCTACTGGAAGCTGCTAGTAGGGAAGGGATTGGTTGAAACAAAGTAAATGCAATTGTTGTTGCCTATCTTGACATAAGATCATGACAAGTATAATACCACCCTCAAAACACACACACACACACACACACACACATTCAGTCTGGTCACCACTCCGTTTCCAGCTCAGGGCCATTCGTCCAGGGTTAGGAGTTGTGTTAAACACCAGCACGTCATTGCCATGTGTGCAGTCATTCCTCCACAGCACTGACTCCCCAACTACACCTTTCTCTTCCTCCTTTCCCTCCACATTTGTCTCTGCTTCTCTTTCTACCAATTTCATTATTTGAGTTGGGTTTTTCTTTTTGCTTCTGCACTTTTTTGCTCCTGGCATTCCCCCACTTTCTCAATGCTCCTCCAACCCTTTCCCACTCATTTGGCCATAGGCACTGGAAGGGCAGAGAAAACAAGGGAAAAGCATGTGAACATTTACAACTATCCTAGAAATCTCATTGCTGAGGGCTCGTCACTGCGACAGCTTTTATTGCCTTTTACCAGGAACCTTGGATAGCAGGGCCAACCTCATCTATTTGGACACAAGCGCGCGCACACACACACACACACACACACACACACACAGTCATACATATATTGTAAAAGTATGTGCATATTGACACATCCACTCAGAAACACACATTCAGGCACACAAGACAGAAATCTGTCATTTATGGTGAGAACGAGATTGACAGAAAAGGTTGGACCATAAAGTTTAGTGTGTGTATGTGCTCACACTCATCAGTGACCTTCCTGATGAAAGAAGAGGGGGAAGGAAATAAAGGGGAAGTGAGATGACAAGAAAGATAATTAAAGAAAAAGGGAATGGAGGGGAATCCAGATGAAAATATTCTGATAGACTCATCATGACTGAAAGTCTCCTCTGTATCCTTTTAGTGTGCATGATCATGTGACTGTGCGTACATGTGTGTTTACCCGTACCTGATTGGCAGGGCTGTGCGTTGTAGTCCCTGGCCATCAGATAGCAGTGACGGAGGAATCATTGGGAATGTGCAGCCGTCTGGAAATGAGCGCTCATAGCTGTTAGAGTGAGATTAAGATGGACTTAAAGTGCTTTGCATACACCAGCCTTCCACTCCCACCAACATTATCAAGGACACATTTCAATCTCAAAACAAAACACTGTTACTGCTCTGCTATCTGCGTCTAGTCACATGGAGCAGCATGATGGAAGGAAAAAACCTGGTACTGCTTACAACAGTGCTTGTAGCAATAGTAGTAATAGCAGGTAGGACTCCAGTTGTCCCGGCAATGTATAGTCTGTATCCGATTAAAAGCAAGAGAATTTAGTTGACTATAAAACCAATGTTCTACTTAGTCAATGAAAGTACACAATTCTCCTCACCCTGACCCATTATCACCATCTTGTTTACACCAGGTGGATTAGCTCTCCTCAGCCTGGTGCCACTGTAGAGTTACTGTTATGTAAATTGCTGTAGAACTCCAGAGCCAGAGGAGGAAGTCTATTTTGATCTTATACACCAGGCACTACAGTAGAAATCATCTAAGCATACAACCAGCTTGGGAAGGTGTTACGTACAGGATCTATACCCAGGAAGTACCATAGCTCAGTGATTTTCTGAGTGCAGTGACTCATTCAGTGCATGCATTAAACAATTTGTTTTCCGATTCTATTACTGCCAACAGCATTGTGCTAGCACAGCACTTCGGTTATACCAGGTGAAGTTTTGTAAATTCATGGTACTATTACTTACCCTGCTCATGACCAGTCCCCATTTCAGGGAACTCAGCGGCACAAGTGCATACACTAATCATGAACACGGGGTGTTGTGAAAGTCTGCTCTCTGTCCTAATGTTCTAAAGTAAGGAGCAATAGCACTGCACATAGTTTGTACTTCAGTGGAGGCACTTGCACTTGAGCAATATCTGACTAGCAGAAGGCAACATTAGATCTGCACAGAAGCCAAAATCATTTTGTGATTACGTTTGACCCTGTGGAGCTCAGGGTACTTCTCAGCTTGATGCAGATTGCATTACTTAAAACACAGCCTCTGGCCTCTCTTCATTGTACAGTGCTTGACATGAAAACCATTCCCTTTTGGCAGAGGTTTTTCCTCAGACGTGCTGTTCTGAATAGTCAAGTGACTGCTGTTTAGCATGCACTGTCACACATTTCAAGGGGAAAAAATGTGGATATCAGCATCATTCCAAAAAAGTTTTGACGTCCAAATGAAGTAGGCCTACTGATTAGGATGGGATTTTATTTTCGCCAAATTCGCTTTATCTTATAGGTAACTTTTTATTCAGGGAACAGACTTTTAAAAAGTATTCCAATTTGTTATTCCCGTGGCCGAGGGGAATTCAATCAATATCCGTGAACATGAACTAGTCTCTCTGTCAAAGCCACAAACCTCACACTGGTGATGTCATAAAGTATAAAGCCTGGAGTAGCTCAATAGACAATTCATTGGACTGCTTTTCTTTTCTATTTCATACGCAAATGAGCTTAAGTTTATTATTATGTTGGCTATCGTGAAACAGAAATTGTACACATGTATGAATAGCGTGTCTGATTTTTAAAAATGGGTAGAGTTTTACTGAAATAGTTATCTGATAACAGGCAGGTTATTACTGTCCTCTATGGAATCTGACATGGTTGGGGGAAATATATAAGGAAAAGATTGACCGATAGAAGGAGCGACAGAAGGAAGAAAGGATGAAGCATTACAGTCGGGAAGACAGGAAGATTACGGCAGATGGGAAAATTGTACATTGTGATGGACATAGAGAAGTAATGAAGCAGAGAAACAGTAGACAGAAGGTCCCAGGGTTAATCAGGTACAACACAAGAGAAGGGGGAGGAATAAAAAAAAAATGGGGGAGGCTGTGAAGATAGGGGAAAGGAGTAAAGGAGGAGTAAATAGAATGGAGGTGGTGGTCGAAATACCATTAATCCAATACTAGGCTATTGCCTGCCTTTTCACAACCCAGCACTTTCTGATCTGACTCCTCTTTGGAAAGATGACGTTGTTTGCAAGCGCTCTCCCAAATGATACGACAGCTGAAAAAGATTATGCTGCATGAGCATTTTTCTTCTGTTGCCTCCCTTTTGATTACGTTTAGGTTAAGTTAAGCGTAGGCAACCCAAATATAACACCTATTTTTAAAAAGCTGTTCATTGAGAGTTGGTAAACTCCTTTGTTTGTGTTCAAAATTCTCAACAGTTTCTCTTTCTGGGGATAAAAAACTGTCAATGGGACATCACGTCTATTTGAATTGCTGAACAAATTGGAGAATACATTTGATCTGACTGAAGTGTACATTTAAATGTTTCAGACCATAAACTCATCTTTACCATGTTTACTGATATAATACATTCTCATAGACTTCCATGGAATCAGAGTTGTTTTTGCAACCAGAGCAGTCGCCCCCTGATGGTCACCAGGAAATGCTGGACAATAGAACCAAAAAATAAAAAGAGTTTTGATTCTGTAAACCTTAAGATATATAAAATAAGTATTTTGTCTGTCTGCTGATGAAACTGTTGCCTTTTGCCTGTATTATATGTTAAACTTCTTCGTATTTCTGTAAGATTATGGTTCGCTCCTCGTACGTGAAATACGCCGCTCTGCTGCCGTAGACTGATCCATGTTTGTGATTGGTCAAATGCTGCAAACGCCGCCTCTATCATGTAAACGCGCTCATAGCTGGACAGGTAAACCCTGGGTTGAGTTAACGAGTTGATAACCAGCTTCGTGTGACCGCTTATCTCCGATTGCCTTTGTTAGGGTTACTTAAGCTGGATCTCTGAAAGATACCCTGGGTATGTTGAACTCGCTTCGTAGTACAGGCCCCTGGTTTATCCACCTGTTTACTGCCATATCAGTACTACCCAATTATCTGCCCAAATGTATCTGCTGGACGTGGAACCCAAAGCCCAGAGAAAAGTCCATCCCTGCCAGGTCCTTGTGTTCTCCTCTGTAGCCTGCTGTAAATGAGTCTGTATCAATTAAGGATCAAAGTTGTGAGTGCTACACAGCAAAGCAGTGTCTGAAACACTGCCCAACAACAGGCCCACTGGAGCATAACATGGATGCCAGACACTCTGTACAGATAACAAACCATCAGCTGGATATCTGGGCAATAAGGAGTCTTGAACCCCAGCCAGCTCAACTCCAGTGTTCACGATAGGCCACTGACAGAGGAGAATTCTGGGTGATAACAAAGCTCGACTTGTCCAACAGCAGTGTTCACTTGAGATGGATGATTAAGAAGCCCAGGTAAAGGTGTAGGATGAGTGCAGATGATGGGCTGGCCTCCTGCTGGGCCACATCCACATGTACATTGAGCCAGATACTGTGTATGTACTGTGTATAGCCTGGTACCGTTGGGTCGTGTGTGCTTTCCAAGCAGGTTCTTTCAACGTCCCTCTGTCGTCTTCCAGTTTCAAATTTCTTAGACATTAAAAATGTCCAACCGACCCCAAACAAGCCCCTGAGGTGGTGAGGACTAGCCAAAGTGTGCTCATTTTGAAGAAAAAAAACTACACTTGCCCTGGAGGTGTAAATATAAAACTGGGTCTCCCAAGGACAAAAGTGTAAGAACACACTGCCACTAACACTGAGGTGTACTGTGTCTGTCAGAGCTCTGGTAGTTTGTAGTCCTTTGACACAGTTTGAACAAATCCAGAGGTAAATGAGGGCAACGTTTCTCTGCACCTTGGTATTCAGCGGGTGTGTCCATTGTTGGAAAATTCTAGCTAGATAGTGGCTTGAACTCTTGTGTATCATAATGCAACAAGCTTTATGATGGTTTGACTGGATTATTGTTGCTATTATTATTTTTTCTGAGTTGTCAGTATTTTTCTGATGAAAGCTTTTAAGTTAGTCGGACAGCAACACAAATGATGCATACATTATACTCCTCTTAAAACATTTACAAAAGCAGCAATCATTTGAATCTTTGAAGGAACCAAGTAACTCATTATGAAAATCCAGCACTAACACATACAGTTAGAATTAAAAAAACACCATGTACAGCACTGAAATATTTTTCACCATCATGGCTTCATGGGGTTTGGATTGCTCTCTTTGAAGAAGAGAAAGTAATCTAGAGATTGATAAATTCATAAAATTGTATGCATCCAGTAATTAGACTATACTCAACATCAGATATCTGTTCTAATAGCTGGGTCAGCCATATGATCTAAACTTCTAAATAGAAGAGGAAGACATATCCTTAGGAGCCTTCAAGTTAGTCAAGTTAGTGTGTCTGATTCAGCAGATCCCTATCCACCCCACAAGTTTTAGTATATCAATCGATGTCAACATTCTTAGAAAGTGTCGACCATAATCCATGGATCGTTTGTTCTTTGGTTATTTTGTTTCAAACAAAATCAGAAAAAAATGTCTATAAAACCTTATAGTCCCATCCCTAGTTGATGTCAATGTGACTGTGCATGACTACCATGTGACTATGTACTAGCAAGTGAGAAACGAGTCATGTGACTTGAGACTTTTTCGCAGTGATGTCCTTAGGAGAAAGCCATCCACTTCCCCTCCTGAACAATATCTGGCTGGTTTTACCCCGTCAGTTGCAGGATGGTGTATGGTGGAGTTAGTTGAATGCATGGCATGTCGGTAGCAGATACCGAGGTATCGAATGTCAGTTTCACGAGTTGGTAGTAAGGCTGGCTTGGTAACTTCCTGAATGTTCAAATGAAATGAACCAGCTTGGAAGAAGATGGTACAGCAGGAGAGACGAGAAGCTGGGCTTTGGATTTGAACCCTTGTTAGAATGCGACAGAACGTTATCCACTCAACTCGACAAGACCAACTCACCTTTATTTCCTAATATCCTCGGTATAATTCTATGCATGAGTTCCGTTAGCTGCCGTCCTGTATGTGATATGTGTTTGGGTGTGAAAGTGAGGCGTCTGATTTGACTCCTGATAAATCTTTCTGTACTGCAGCATCAGAATGTATTACTAAGCCAACAGCCAGGGCCAAATCCATTTTTATCTGAGTGCAATTGCTGTCACTCCAACTCCTCACAAAGGTGCCTCTGCTGAGACACCAGATGTGAGGTTTTTCGTCTTTGTGTGTGCATCCAGGGATCTGTGTGCTCGCTTGTGTATGTGTATGTGTTTATGAGGCAAAAGGTGGATTGATTTTCACAAAATGGCTTCAGGGACGAATACGTCTCACAACTGCCCAGAGCTGTCTGTAGAGAAATAACCCTGTTATATGAGAGCACGCATACACACTGATCCTGTTTTGACAGTGGTTTTTGGCACAGCTTAACCTTAATCTTATGTCTGTACAGAGAGCGACAGCGACTCGCATTTTTTACAAGTAGGTTGTTCTTGCCAGAAAGCTTTGCACGCCTCTCCCTTCAGGCAGGACAAACGGTCACCTCTGATGGTATCATCAAACAGGCCTCTGGCACGGTGCAGCCCCTCCACCATTATCACATGTAATACAGCTGACTGATGTCGGATGGAGGACATTCATCAATCCAAATGTCTTCATACTCCAGACTTTGAGTCACAGTTGACAGGAACAAGATGGATCCTAAATACTTGATGGTGAAGGTATGAGGGCTCTTTTCAGGGTCTGTCCACTTGTTGGGGAGCATAGACATATGTCCTATGTTCCCCAACCCAATATTAATAAAAAAAATAATAAAGGAAAAACAATCAAGGGCAAGCGATGGAGACACTGATATTACGGGGGATATTGAGAAGATGGGATCTGTGCTCATGTATGTGGCTTTGGGTTTGGATGTGTTTTAATTTAATTTGTAAAGGCTGATATATTGTCATTTCTGTCAGCAGTTATTCTATCCTTTGAAATGTGCAACATGAGAATATTGTTTAGATTTACAGTTTTGACTTAGCAATAGTTAAGAGAAGTGAGAAATGCATTTTTTGGATTTCGTTGGGAGGGTTATTTGTGT
Source organism: Chelidonichthys spinosus (assembly GCA_029853015.1). Classification (NCBI taxonomy): domain Eukaryota; kingdom Metazoa; phylum Chordata; class Actinopteri; order Perciformes; family Triglidae; genus Chelidonichthys; species Chelidonichthys spinosus. Next base: position 1,598,477 of record CM056826.1, read on the forward strand.
CATATCTGCAGTCAAATCTTGTCAAAACTGATGTTTCCCCATCAGTCATGATGAAGTCCCCCAACAACAGCTTACAGCCTGCAGGTGTGATGCCACTTGAAACCAGTTTCATCGACTTAAGACATTGCTATCTCCATAGTGGCAGAATGCATTTTTATCATTTACTGCATTTGCAACTAATTTTTTCTCATTCAACACTTCAACACCGAAGAATGGCTTATACACGAGGTTATGCCTCATTAATGGCGAAGCGCAGAAAAGACATGCAGATTGGTTTTGAAAGCTTGGCGATGAGGATGAAGAGGAATAGAGTCATGTGCAGGAGAAAGCATATTTCATTAGTCAGTGAAATATGTCTCAGGGGTAAGTAGGTTGCATATTTAAAATATTACAACATAAAGTATTCAAGCTGCATGATGGGGCTTGTGTGCTAAACTCGCTTTGATGCTTGCAAAAGCCCTATTCATAAACCCTATGCTGTCATGGCTGACAGCTGGGATGGCTTTTTTTCTAATAGTTTTCGGCCATTCTGCCCTTTCTGTTGTGTAGATAGGAAACAGAAATAAAGAGAGGGATAAGGGTATGAAAACAAATGACCATAGCTAGTAGGAGGTACAGGGCTCTTGGGCTCAAGAAATGGCGCATGTTTATTTCCGTTAAAACACAATCTAGTGTGTTTCCATAGGTAACAGGGTTCCTGGGCTGTTGTAAATGTAGCTCATCAAACCCTGGTGCTGCCCAAACAACGGTATCAACATATAGAATGGTCTCTATAGCTAGCGGTTTTTGATAGTAGATATGTCGCTTTTAGCATGATTTCAAAAGCTAAACTACTAATAAATTGGTCTACTGATTGGGAACTTTACAGGATGTGATCTTAGAATAAAGCTGCATAAGCGACACCTTTCCTTCCAACTGTATCTACCTGTCCATTTGCAGTTTAATAATACAATGTTCTCATTGTGTTTCGAATCATTTATGTCTTTGTAATTACTTTGTGACACCAGAGCATGTCAATTTTAAAGATCCCATATTATACTGTTTTTCACTGATTTCACACAGCTGTCAGAGGTCCAACAACACTGTATTCAATATACATTGCCCCAAACCCATCCGTGTTCCTAAATTACAAGTGCTCAAATGAGCTCTGTGTGTGTCTCCTTGTGTGGCTAGAATGTAACTGTACATGATCCCAAGTCCTGCCCCTCAAACATAGACTGGCCAGTCGTAGTGTAGCATCGGCCTCGCCAACCAGGGTCTGATAACTCACCGGCTGCACTCCACAGACTCGTGGAATTGTTTCAGATTTGATTCCATTTTCAGCCTGGTTTTGTGAGTTTGGAGATATTCGTAGTTAAATGTTGTGTTTCATAGATACTCATTACATTTCTATACAAGAACTGTGGAACTGTATGTGAGAATTTCACGGAGTCATCGGGACATCGACCATTGTTTTTGGACTATAACTTTGAAGCCTTTGATGGAGATATGGCTGCTAACAAAATTTGCTTCACAATTCAAGGTCAACTTTACAGCTAAGTTTCAAAGTCATCTTAGTAGCTAACTGCATCGGTAGCATGGTAGCAACCTGTCATTCAGTAGGTAGCATCCCCTGCTTTATGGTCTATTTCACTCAAAATGGACCATAATTTACGGAATGAACATCAAGATGTCATGAAGATGTTGATATAATAAATCAATTTAGAAGAAATCCATACAATCAGACATATTTCTGCATCTAGAGTAGTCGCCCCCTGATAGAGAGAGAATGCATGTTTAAGAGACTTCAGCATTGGCTTCACCTGGAAAAAAACAACATTGGCACATCATCACCTAGCACTGCTATGTTACGCTAGCTACTGACGGTATACTAAATATGTACGCATCCTGCTTTTGCTTCCTAATGATTGTAACATTGAACAAAACAGAGTTTGCAGGTAGGTAGTGACACTGTGGGCTGCATAGTAGCTCTGACAGCTTGATGGAGGAGCAGATACAGCTTCCCTTGTAACCACTTCCACTTACTGTGTCGACCCACCCAGTGGAGTAAGTGTGAGTAGAGTGCATCAACATGCAGAGCTTTTAGCCTCAGACAGTCATCTGAGTGGCTTCTCAGTCCAGACATGGGTGGGCTGTCTGTCTAAAAGCTCCTTTGCCCTCCCTACATGCCACCAACGGACTGAAGTAACAACAGAGAGCTGGAAAAGCAATGACCGCTTTCAGCCCAGCCCTAATGATGTCCACTCCTGGTTCCACTGCTGAGAGTAAAGTCATAGAGAAAAAAATAAACTGAAAGAAAACATCTCTGTTGTTGCTTCTTCAAAGCTTTTTTTTCTATCCATCAAATAAATCTGAAAACCACAAGGCATCGTGGGTGAAATCTAAAGTTCCAGGCAGTGGCCGTAAATAAAGGCCGGTTCAATATCATCTACCAGCCGGTTCCATATCATCTACCAGCTAAAATGTTGTTCATGTTATTTTGTTTTATTTATAATCCCATCAAGATTTTCAATCTCATGTCCAGGGGGTGATAGACTTAAAAAGAGTTCAAAACAGACAATCCTTAAACTTGCTTTAAAAATATTTCATAGATCAAACCTAAATAACTGGTTACCTGGAGATGTTGGGGTTGGACCTTTCTATAAATACAAATAATATAAAATCATTTTTATTTTTTTCATGATTATTTAATATTATGAGCCAAAAACATTCTTCTAATGATGTCATAGATCATACCTTCAAAAATGATACACCCCCTTTCCCCCAGGGTATTTGTTTCTTCCAGATGTGGAGGAGGAAGGAGATAGGCTACAGTTCAGTCCCTTTTTCAAACATGAAAATGAATTACAAATACTTGTACACAGTTAATTGTATTTAAGACATCTAGGCTTGGTTTGTTTTCCTCATCAATACTGATGAAAGCATAGCATCATATTTCATATTGGCAAGGGAGGTCTGTGTGAATGTAGCTCATGGTTTTTACCACCACATTGCAAGTGTGCACACACTTACCATTTATTTAAGGACACATTCAGCTGTAAAATCACCAGTTAACACAGTCACTCCTTAAACTGAAACACCCGTTACCCTGAAGTGGTTCTTTAAGGAGCATATGTGAAAAGTCTAATTTTCAGTAACCATAACAGCACAAATAATTGATGTGAAAATCTCTAAATGTAGTTTTAACCTGATTGAAAATGGGAGATAACAAATTAGGAAAGTTTTTTTGTTGTTGGTTTTTTTAATCCAGTTTGCAATTGCAGAACATGGTGTTATTGTTTGTGTGTTTTCTGGGCATGGCCCCCATGCCCCCTTCTCTAATTGTGTTGAGTCATGGAAGCAACCAGATTTATAAAGTGAGAAATGAACAATGTCGTTGATGGTTAGTTAACTTTGAGTTAAAAAATGACAAAGCGATGCGAACTGAAAATATTTAGTCGGTGAGAACACAAGCGAACCCATTTTTTTTTGCAGGTAAATTAAATAACACCTGTCCATTTACAGCAAGGTAGCAAGGTGAGAGGAGCTGTTTCAGTAAGAGAAACAAACAGGAGATTGGCAGACTACTGTATGAGAAGAGACCATGAGAGAGAGAGAGAGAGTGAGAGAGAGAAAGAGGAACAGAGAGAGATAGTTGAAAGTGAGAGTAAACAAGCTCTGCAGAGGGAAGGAGAGAGCGAGTGGAGAGCAGCGTGAATGAGTGGGATTAGCCTGAAAGTGAAGGATTAGCAGGCTGAAAGGAGTCCCGTTAGAGAGGGCAGAGGAGCCAGCATCAACAAGACAGCAGGTAGATAGCTGCAGGGGTTAAGCCGGCACAACTGGATCCTGCTAACAGATAGTCGAGAGCTAGCAGCAGTGGGGAGCGTCAACCAACTGGGAAATTTAGATGCACTGTCAGTAGGAGAAAGTGACTACCTTCGGCCACATAGGGTGGATGACGGTTGGAAACAGGAAGGTGTGTGGTGCAGGGCATGTGTTGCTGAAGCAGCTGTTGCTTTCCTCGCATGTAGAATTAGAGCAGCTGTGCTAGTGCATGGCGAAGGGCAAAGAGCTAATATACTTGATTTGCATGCCTCTTTTAGATGATACGTTATATAGAGAGGCCGGGTCTGCCACACCAGACCGGACCCCCAGGCTGTGCAGATGCCCCTGAGACCCTGAGGCTATAAGATGGAGTAAGTGCACAGAAGCCAGATGGATCCAGATCCAGTAAGGCTGCTGCTCGGGTCAGCGTTCTGATGCTTGTGTTCCTCAGGTCCACCCGTCGCTCCTCTGCAGTCCAAATATGGTCACTCCCTTCACTGTTTGCAAAACCTCCAAGATGGCGACGGCCAACAAAGTCTGTGGTTGAGCCACACAGTGAGTCGCTGTCTTAGCCGGACAGACAGATGTTGTAACAGAGTGTTTCAGTACATTAAAGCATGTACACAAGTATGAATACAAGAGATGATGGTGCAAACATTATGTCTGATTTATTAATGTTCTGACCATACATAAGAAAACAAATCTGTTCTGTTCACATCGTTTACATTATGTAGGTGCCGATTTTACATTTGCAAAAGTTGGTTTAGCATCCAGTCATTTGTGAGATTTATTTTTTCATATTTACTTCAGCTATTGTTGGCAGCAGTGTAGACAGAAGTCCATCCAGTCAGCGATGCAGAACTAATTGCAGCATCGATGCAGGATGGAAGACATCCACTACGACTACCACGCTTTTAGGTTTGGGATGTTTAACTGCTGCCGCAAACAAGAAGGCGGAGACAGTGTTTATGTTGTATGTTTACATTGCAGATCATTTTCCATCATTTCACAAATGCAGAGGGAGAAGGAGTGCGTGGCATCTCCGTGTTATGAATAGTGGTTTTGGGCTCCCCACGGTGTCTTCACAAGAATATGATGAATAATTCTGAAGTTCATGTTGCAGTCATTGCACCAACAAACAGGCACAGACACACACACACACACACGCCTGTCCTTCCTGCTCACACACGAGCAGCCAAAGTTCCAACCGATATGCACATACATAAATACAAAGTTCCACACATGTTGACTCGCCGTGAATACATCTTTACCAAACGGGCATCGAAACACTGAACTTTACAGCTTGAAACGCATGCTCTAATGGCCACCCAGTGCATTCTGGGGCTGTGAAATATCACATGTTGCTCCTCTGAATGAAAACCTTCGGAAGTTATTTGACAGAAATTTTCTTCAAAGACATATTTGATGGCGTTTCAGTTTGCAGATGGAAGAGAGTGAAATGGAGGGAGGGAGGGGGGGTGGGGGGCAGAGGGAACACATGGTTATATGGTTGTGAAGGAAATGCTTTATGCAGCATGTCAAAACGTCCTGTTTGCATTTGTGCTGCTGTGAGACAGCAGGCCCGGCCTTCCGTTGGAGGAGCAGAGCTGGGCAGGACGAGGCCTGCTGCCCATGCTGCTGGAACGTTCCCTTCATTCAGTCTCTTGCCTTGCATGATCATTCACTACTAATAGCAAAATCCAATTGATCCCGGCTTCCTGCCCGTTGTCAGCTGTAGAATCTCTGAAAGTGTGCAAGAAAATATCGTCACGATGAATGTGGGGAGGTCACCACAACGACATGTAACACTTCCATCGCAAGGAATCATCATTAACGTTTAACTACTTCCATATGAATCATTTGATTTGAGTGTGATCCAAATTCCATCCGTTACTTCCTGTACTAAGGTCTCCGTGACAACCACCAAACTATATGTACTGTGTATATATATATATATCCGGAGGCTGCACTTCCTTTCCAACACATAATAACATGAACAATCAGTGAACCAGCCTGTATACAAGCGCAGTAACAGCCTCCTGTCTCCAACTTACTATAAATCAAACAAGTTAATTAATAGCAATTTGTGTTTGCTAACGGTGTGTAGCCAGTCAGAATGATGAAAATGGAACTTGCGTTACACGCCAGCTTTATTGGACTGGAAATGTTCTCTTATATCAGTTGGTGTGCACCAGGAACAGGTATCATTTCAACATGTAAATTCTATTTAAGCTTTACCAATTAAGTATTTATTTTAATATCGACGGCGTCACCCTCCCCGCGGTCATAGAGCGCCAGGTCACGTGACCTTTGACACAAGTCCTGAGTTTCTTTGACCCCTCGGGATGATCCTAACTATCGTCACTAGTAATGTCTCGCTCACCATCATGGTAGGCAAAGTTTTAACACTTTTTTTACGATTATTTGATTGTTATTGATAAAAAAAGACCTTCACTAAAACAGATGTGTGTTTTATCTGTGAAGCAATACAAAAGATGTTTCTTCACACAATATAAAGCCTTATATTTTGGGATAATTGTGACATCATACATGGTATAATGTTCACATCGTGCCATGCCCGGTCTGCACACCAAATGAGCTTTTAGATCATGTGTTTCTTCAGTCTGCATCTGAACGCCACATCAAAGCAAAGCATCGGTGCGTTCCAAACCAAACCCAATGCAGGTGAGGTGAGAAAAGTGTCCAACCTCTCAGATCAGCTCTCATGCCAGAGATAGTGTGCAGTGATGTTAAATATTTAAACACACACACACACAGACATCTTGGGCACTCAGGTGATGTGAGTTCAGGTGTATTCAGAAAGCTTTTCGGCTTGGTGAGTGCAGTGGAGGATGGCCGGATATAGATACAGTTCTCACATTTTCTCACACGACACATTAGGTCGTATTATCTGTGTTCCAGTTTCACTCCAAGCCAACAAAAAAGAAAGAATACTATCTCAAAATTTAAGTGGCATTATTTTCACAAGAATCACCAACAGTGTGAAATGACTTTAATCTTTTTTTAATGTGTCATTTGTATGTATTTATTTATTTGGGCTTCGGAGAGCAAATCAACATCCGTCTCATTTCATTTTCACTGGGCAGCCTGCTCGTTCTCTGCTTGTGGGCTTCGTTTTCCCTCCTCCAGCTCTCTAAATGAAAGAGGCTTTTAGCTCTCCGAAGAGAGAGCTGTCGGCCCAGCTGTCCACTTTAGCATTAAACAAATTCTCAGCACTCCCACATTCTTACACACAGACAAACATGCAGTCATCTCTCTCTCTCTTTGCCTTCCTCTCTCTCCTTATACATTGGGTCTCCGTTATTTGAGAAGGTCAAGTGTGCGATGCGGCAGCCTCACCGTGAATTACAGCTATCCAGGAGGGAGCAGCGCCGCCCCAATCAGACAATTAACTGGGCTCTTAAAAGGCCAGCGCAATTTCATTCTGGACACATATTCACGCGCACGCACACTCACTTACATGCAAGCGTGTGGCACTTTGTGCACCTTACATTCCCAAGCCAATGAACTTCTTCTTAATTCTCAAATTCAACGCCGACGTGTCTGTGCGACGGCAGCCTGACCTAAAGCATTTGAATTTGAGGTCTTCAAATGCCAAACGGTGTATCTCCATAATAAAGTCAATGCCTAAATTTCAATATCCAGATCCCCTGAAGGACGCAGCTCACAAAGCTGGCTAATGTTGCATTCAACGTTTAAAGTAAAATATTTAGACGTTTATGACTACGAAATGTGCCTCCCACAGCAGACTAATTGTACATTCCTTAGTTAGGATGTTTCCCTTCAACACATGAGTTACTAAATGCAGAGCAATGTCGGTGAACCTTGTAGTATTCAGCAGGGACAGAGGTTGTTTATGCTTCCCATCATGCCACTGGTGAGGGCCAGGAATACTTGATTAAATGGAGTCAAATCAAATAGAAATGTGCCGGTATGATGTTGCCTCTCTGATCCTTGTTAATCAAACAGCAGCAGGTAGTAGAAGTTCACTTTAATTAGATCTTTTCAGAGACGTTAAGTGTTGCAGAGACAGAAATCATTACTAGAATTCAAATGACTCCCATTCTAACTGCACCTGCAACACCACAGCAGGCCCCTTCTAACCAATATGAGGCTGACAACCTCTGATCACGCCCATGTATTCTGCTTATACCACTCCAAGCTGGTGCACAATCCCGGTTTCTTATTAACGCATGGATGAGCTGGTGAAGAGTTTTGCTTTTTAAGTGAAATAAAACACTCTTTTTTTCACTGAGCACTCTTGTTTTTCCAATGACGATTATGCAAGATGAGCAAATGTTTCTCCATAACGTATATGAAACAAATACAAAACAATGATATGAATATTTTTGGGCCATACTGAAAATCTGCTGCCCTCTAGTTTCCCTTCCTCACACACATAGTTTAAGACATTCATGCTGTGAGAAACAACGTTAACGAGTTAAATTAGTACCTTTTCAAAACAAATTGAGGGGAAGAATGATCATTTTATATGTTGTCTGTTGAATGAATCCCTGCTTGCTGAATTATTGTTTCATGGCATTATAGAAATGGAACAAGATCGAGCCATTGTTGAATGTTGTCAGATATAATTGGAAACAAATCATTCAGAATAATTATATATTAAAGGACGCGTCTGCAGCCTCCCTGGGAGGTGAAATACAATCATATGTGAAAGCCTGTGAAGCGTGGGGTCGCGAATGAGCTGCTTTTGTCTGTCTTGAAATACAGGGTGGATTGTGTCGATTGACTCGTCGGTAGAGAGCTCCGATGTGCCAAGCAGGTAATGGTGGATCGGAGCAGGGAAATGAGATGACAGGGAAAGTCAGAAGAGACAATGTCGGCGGGTGACATGGCAGGAAATTGGACAAATCTCCTATTTTCCGAGCATCTGATTACAGAGATCATATTCAATAAGACGGCAACTGTTCAGTTGCACGGGCTGACGACGGGGCAAATGAGACACAGATGCACTGAGACTTGTGCATGGAAATAAATTAGAGTGAGTAAAGGACTGAAGACAAGACAGGAACAAGTAGTAACTACAAAAAACTGTTACAGCAAACAATAGATTCAACAATGCAATTCTGATGCAGGGAAAATCTTTTCCACTGACGTGGTTTTTGGATTTAGTTTCTGTAAAACACCGTCACTGGTTCTACGATTTGTATGTTTTCCAAATGCTAACCGTAACCTTCCTTATGTATATCCTTTTGCAGGGAGACCTTATGATTTATGATCATCTTGTTTCAGTAAAAAGGATGTTCACTAAAACAAATTGTTAATTGAATTCATTACGTTTTGCTGCCATTAGAATAACTTTAAGCCTGTTTTCACATTCATCAGCCTAACATCGTGAATCACAACTATTTTGGCTGGGTAAAAAGTATGAAACCTTTTGCTGCTGACATTTGCTTTCTGGTCTGTTGGACTCTAAATGACCATAATGTACTAAATGAATATCATGCTGGATTGAAGAAGACTTGGAACTAGACATTGAGACCATAAACTCATAAATACATATAGAATGAGACTTATTTTTGTAACCAGAGGAGTCGCCCCCTGGTGACCAGTAGAAAGAATGCAAATTTAAGGCACTTTTTGGGGAGAGTTTACTGTATTAGACCTTAAGAATAACATTGTTTTATTTTTTTAAATGGGTGTACTTCCCCTTTAAACCCTTCCGCTACCAGGGTTCCGACAATAGCTACCTTATTAACACATTGATATCGAGCAACACCTGCAGAAACCAGTGGGAACACATGTGCTGCCACACAAAACCTGAATCAATGGCGATTATTCATCTGCTAACGGTGGCATTGGTTGTCGATCAACCAATTGGAAAACAGCTGATGTTAATGTTGACATGCACATATGATTCAGATAAAAAGCTGGTCCTTCCATTATGTTGCCAAATGCATGAATCACATTTGTTTACACAGTTTAAACTGAGACGTGCAGCTGAATCACCAAGACTCCGTCACCAACCACCCTCCCTTTGTGGGCCGCTCCATGTTCTACGTCATTTGCCCAAATTGTCAAAACGTTCACATTAACAATTCACATTCACATTTTTTTTCTAGATAAAAAAGGTCCGCCATCAAAGTATCCGTGGTAACACACATTTCCCCCCTGGTGATTGGCCTGAAATTAAAAGCTAACATGCTGGCTTTTTAACACTCAGTTGATTGTGAACGAATGGAAAAGTTCACTGACATTAAGTGATGAAGTTGTGACCTGCAATTAATCAGCGAGAACGGAGCAATTATGTTGGAAACAGGCTTGAAATAAAAAAAATTTAAATTAGAATTATAATGCAATGTAAGAAATGTTAAATGCCAAATCACAGCTGACCTCTGTGTGTATGCTTGAGCTGAGGTGCTGACATGCAAGCATCGCTGCTCGCTGCTGTTAATGGACAGCCAATATCATGAGTGAACGGTAAAAGTAGAGGCTGCTTCGTGAACAGATGGAAAATCAATAGCCTATTAGAGTGTACAGGGCAGCAGGGACTTGAAGGGCGGAGGGGAGGAGGGAGATGATGGAGGGGGTGGGGGGCTGGATTACAATTAGGCAGAGGTGGAGGTGAGAAAGAGGAGAAGATGCGTTTATTCTCGCTGTTTTCAAATCAGAATGTTTCTGATGATTTCTTTTTATTTATTAAGAAATGTAAACCAAGCATAACTGATGGCAGTGACCCATTGTAACACACACACACAAACACACACACACACACACACACACACAAACAGCTGTCCATATTCATTTCTCTTTTAATTGCATTTGTTTTAGCAACTCCATTAATATGATATTCTTTCCAGTAAAACACAGTGAATTGGACTGAATGACGCTGTAACATTGGTAATAGTGATGCTACTGAATGTCTTGCGGGATGTATACATGCACTTACAAACTTGCAGTGATACCAGTGCAGTCATTTTTATGGGATGCTTTCACGATGGGATTCACCTAACATTTGTGCCAATAAAGCACAGTGAGTTGAACCAAATAAAGCCAAACAGGAACTGAATCCCAGACTGTGTGCAGATGGAGAGGAAAGGAGAGCGAGTGCTTCAGGGCAGCAGTGATAATTAGAGGAGAGTCCGGCTTCTCTGTGTGTCCGCGGTAGCCTCTAGCTGGCTATTAGAAGCTGCAGCACAACCACAAGGCCCTGTGACAGTCAATTAAACCTCTTTATCCGGGATGCCTGCGTCGGCTTCTCTTCCTCCTCCTCCTCCTCCCCGCACTCATTCTACATGCCCTTTCCTTCTGGTGTCTTTATTCTCCCTGCTTTCTAGTTCCATCTTACTTCGCTGCCTCCTCCTTGAACTACAAATGAGCAATGTTCACAAATAAACACCACCCAAAGAGCCAGTAGCTTAGCAGGCAAACAAATAGTCTCAACACACCATGTCTTCTCTGAAGGCGCAGCAGTATATAGTTTGTGAAGTCAAACTGAGGCTAAGTGTCTTGCCTTTGGTGACTGATGGACCCACTTACTGTATAGTGTGATAGAAGACAAAGACATATTCCATACCGTTTGTGTAGTCATATCCGTGGCATATAAGCCTTATTCATAGCTTGAAGTAGCTTAAATGTGAACTTGCGCAGCCTCGTGGCTAAAACGTTGGCCAGCATTAACAAGTGAACCTTCAAAAAACACAGCCTTAAGTATTGCTGTGCTTTTCTAAAAGTTTGATTGGATTTGTGGAATGTGTGTAATATGAAAGGGCCGCTTTACTGTATAACAAGTAAAGAGCAAGAGGTTTTTATCGGGAAGTTTGTGGAGACCAAATCAGAGTTACAATCAGAGGGAACGCCTGGAATTATGACTTATGATACTATTAATTTTGGTTGAAAATGGTAGACTTTCCAAATGGGGCTGCACGGTGGTGTAGTGGATAGCACTGTCGCCTCACAGCGAGAGGGTCGGGTCGGATTCAGGTTCCTTCTGTGTGGAGTTTGCATGTTCCCCCCGTGTGAGCGTGGGTTCTCTCCGGGTTTGCCGGCTTCCTCCCACATACTCCTTTTCCACCAACGTTAACCTAGTTCAAGAACTGGGCCGGTGCCCGTGCTGGTTCACAGTTGGTTCAACTTGCGAACCTTCTGGGAACCTGTTTGCGTTTCCACCGGCTAGAGAGCCCAGAGAGCCACGTCATTACATCACTGTATACGTCTGAGGTTTCCCCGCAGCGCTCATTTCAAGCATAGCAGACATGTCTCTTCAGTCTTCTCCTAAAAAAGTGTTTATTTTGGCAAATAATACAATAACAATAAAATACACAAAATACTAAAATCACAACCTTTTTTAAAGTGTAGAACAGTGTGTGGTCAATAGATCAGAGTGTTTGATGTTTAGTCATCTGCAGGTTGGACCTCTGTTCAATATCGCCGATATCCGACAGCTCTACAAACACAAACCAGAGAACAGCGGTTTAATCACAAACGTGTCCACGACGCTGCGAACACAGATGTTATGTTACGTTGGAAGTTGGTAACGTCTAGCTCTGCTGTTACGAACGTAATCACTAGCTTGGTAAACTAAACAGAAATGTGTCGTTGGTCTGCAACGAGGTGAAACATTTTAAAAGTGAAACTTACCGGGAACAGTAACGTTACTAAAACAGGAAGAACTGGTTCGCGATTGGGCACCGGCTCCGAACCGGCTCTCAAAATGCCTCGGTGGAAAAGGGGCAACAGTCCAAAGACATGCAGGATGGGGATAGGTTCATTGATGACTCTAAATTGCCCGTAGGTGTGAATGTGAGCGTGAATGGTTGTTTGTCTCTACATGTTGGCCCTGTGATAGACTGGCGACCTGTCCAGGGTGTACCCCGCCTTCGCCCAATGACAGCTGGGATCGGCTCCAGCCCCCCCAGGATAAGCGGTAGACAATGGATGGATGGACTTTGCAAACTGTCTCCATGGGGAATATTGATACAGGATACTTTCCCTCTCACTCATGCAGACTTTCCCTGAAATGCTCAGAAACCTTTCCTGTCAGGGCTCATGTGTGACGAGGTGCAGGGATCGATATTCTGTTCTGACAATAAACTCAACTCCAGACCTCATGACTGTTCAGGGGCCGTGCCGGCATGGCTCGGTCTTGTGACCAGAAAGCGCTATCATTGCACGTAAACGGCTGCGGTTGAGATGAATATTCTGTGTTTGAATGGAGTGAATATGTTGAAAAATGTTCAGGAGTTAAGGGCCAAACTTTCTGACGCGGAAGATATAATAAGTAGATAAAATGAAGAACAAATGTTGAATGCTTCCTGCATTCACAACCCATCAGAGCGACCGTTAGGAAACATCGAGGTGGACAAACATGGCCTCCTGAAGAGTTCACATCTTATGTGGGGAAGTAAGCAGACGCTCCACATCCGACACAGCGGCGCCTCACTGAGCACAAGCAACCATGTCATATGGAGACGGTACAGAAAGAGAGGGAGGACGGCAGTCCCACTGACCTGTCGTCTGCTCTCTGTGCATCACTGTTGTCCTCTTGCTTATTTTAGTACAGAGGCATGGCCGTTTGATCACGACCACACAGGTTGCCTCTGGAGCCACCAGAACAAGGTTGCAAGCCGTTACCACATTTTGATTGGACTCGGCATGGAATAATTATTGTTATTAGTTTCAGCTTTGGAGTTTTAGTGCCAGATGGTGTGCTGCTGTTAAAGAGGCTTTCATATCCTGGAGAGGAAACAGGATTACATTTAGCATTCTTTTATAGCACGGAAAAACGACGATTTAACAGAAGGATGTCTACATCCAACATAAATGATATTTACTAAACATTTCAATCCCGTTCTGTAGAAGAGCCGACATTGTTACAACTCTGACATCAACAACCCAGACAGCGAGGGAGGAACAAAGAGAGAAGTGCCTCTACATAAAGGCGACAGAATACATGTAAAACACAAACGCCCAAACGTCTCCGTCTGTTGTTTTGCTGCTCTATCAAGCCGTCCCTCTCCTGTCTCCTGGCCTCTTCTACACCAAGACGCTGTGAAGACACGTTGTCACAACAGTTGTAGTGTGCCTTCAGCTTCTACCAATCACACACAGACAGTTAAAGGCAGAACTTATATTTGCAGAAATAACTTGCTGTTCTTTAATGTTCGTTACCAAAAACAGTAGCGTCAAATTAAGCTGATAATTTGTTTTAAATGTGGCGTCGTGTCAGATGGAGGTGTGGTGTGAGCAGATAGCAGAAAGAGTAGAAGACTGTAGGTCAGAGTAAGAGGCAATAACATGGAGGGAAGGCGAAGGTGGAGAGAGGACAACAAACAAGTGTGAGTATGTTTCTGCAGACCTGAAGTTACTGACCTGGAAGGATTTCCACATGGCAACTCTCAAGCCAGAGGCCATGACTGTGTGTGTGTGTGTGTGTGTGTGTGTGTGTGTGTGTGTGTGTGTGCTTAATCATAGCACGAGAGCAACCAGCAACCTGCAGGTCTCTACTCTGCTGTACACTAATCCACCGCTGTCTTGTTCACTCTGCTTGCAACACGTTCACACTTCACAAAATCCATACTATAGATGATTAATAATGAATAGTAAATAAACAGAGAGACCCTGTATTGAGCGTAGCCACATGGCAGCACACTGAAGGATCACACTGCTCACCAGCAGGATGGAGATATTATCACAAGAATAGTTCAAATTGTTACTAAGACGCTTACCGTTACTTAACAAGCGTTCCTGTTGTTCCACTGTAATTGTAATTTATTTTATTTCAAGACAGGGACAATGCACAATAAGACATTCATCTTTTACAGGAAAATATGCATTATGTCAGGTTGTAGCACATGTTTGTTTTCCGCCTGTAGTCCCTGAGCAGGTTGATGGAATAATTGCCTATACATTAGTATAAAAAGGAAAAGACGAATAAAAGAACAAAAAAAGCAATAGAGAAAATAGATAAGTAGAAACAGGGCAGCAGAGACAACAGGACATGTGATCAGTCAGATGTAAATGTGCCATGTCACACTGAACTCAAGTGGAAGGAGCACAATGAGCAGCTAAAATTATATATATATATATATTATATATATTTCTGACAGAATCATATGAATTAAAATAGCGTAGCATAAAAAAACAGCAGTCCTGAGCACAATGAGGAATACATATCTCTAATATAAAGATGCATTAACTTGGACCACCCCTTGACCCATTCATCTGTGTCATGCTTGTTATAGCATTCCTTTGAGATAATCCAGTCACAACAAATCACATCACCTTTTCTTCAGTAGCTTTGAAAGCAGTGAGCAGTGCATTGTGGGGATCTGTTCCGCTTTCTAGAATGAATGCAGGGAGAAAAACCTGTTGGATCACCACTAGATGTAACAGATGAAAGGATGCACACATGACGGAATATAAACCGTAAAGCAGACGTTCATCACTAAGTCATTCATTACCTCTTTGTCACTCGGTTTCTCCGTCTCCGTAGATTGGACTGATGAAAGCCTCCATCAGCTCTGACTTTCTCAGGCTACATCATTATCAGATAAGCACAGCCTCATTTTAGCGAGGAGAGAGCTCTAGTCCTTTCACACCAATGCAACATTCATGCGTGTCGGCCGACCCTGTAGCCGGCTCGCCGAGCTGACGGCTCGTGACACCTGCAATCGCATCACCTGAGCCCCCGAAAGGGATGTCGAGCCTCGCTGCAGACTCTTCTTCTTGGTGAGCTGCGTTAGACGTGGGAATATCTCTCTCACCTGTTGTGCATTTCTCTTGATTTGGACTGTCATTTCGGTCTCGGTTCACCGATTACAAAACAGTGAATTCAATTCCCATATTTGTTTCATCTGACTTATCTCTCATTGGCAGCAGAATATCTTCACCCAGCAATCCAAAGTGTGCCTTCGTAATGATGCGTTTACCAGCATCCGGAGTAAATAACACGATTCTGTCGAACAGATCCCAGAGGGAAACAGCCTTGTCAAAACCCGGCAGGTCCTGACAAACGTCAGTCCTTCTTTTGGTGTCGCTCAGCATGACAACGTAACAACACCAATTGAAAGTTAATTAGGATCCTTTTTCATGGAGGACACACTAAATATACATCTACATGATGATCCAACGGGCCGAGCTAGTGACGTAGTATTAAATATTTATTAAGACGTAGTATTAATCATTAGAAAGACGTAGTATTACATGTTGAGAAAGATTACTAAAAGGTGGCGGGTCCAACAACGCAGGACATTCAACCACGGAGGGATGTGGGTTGTTTTTTTCCCTAAATGTTCTTAGTTGTTAGTCAACCTGAAGGTTATGTTTGCCAACATATTTCCCAGAATTGCAAAGAACAAACAAGTAATGAAACAAAAGTGTCCTGGAGCAGCCTTCTTGGTGTTATTGGTTGGACGGGTAGAAGGATTGAGTAAGTATGTTGTGTTTCAAGGCGGGTTCTGTCAGACGGATTTATCCATCTGTGGTTGCTCGAGTGGTTAACATTCCACTATCCAATTAGTTCAGCTGAAAGTGTTGTACCAGGCAAATATTACATCCATTTCTGATTGACTGTCCTGCATTGATAATCTTCAAAGATTTTTTTTACTATTAAGTCCCTGTAACATACTTTAAAATGTGTTATGCAGATTATTAAGGGCACTTCTTCACATTTCTGTTGACATTTTAAAATGTTATTTTATATTGGGATGCCTAATAATGTCTTACTCAGCATTCTGTTGCATCCCACCATCTTTGTATCACTATCACACAACGGTTAAATGGTGCAGCAGCCTCTAACTTTCCTCTTTCTGTCCGACTTTTTCTCCAGGCAAAAACAAAGTGACGTCTGAACACAACACCTCCCTCTGCTTGCTTCAACACATCCGCCCACGCAGCACACACTCACACTGGGTTGTGCAGGGGAGCAGGCAGGAATGTCATAGCTATTACAAATCCTGTTGTCTCTGTCTCTGGGACAACTGCAGCCATGCAATTAACCTTCCGTCTGAAGGCGCACACACACACACACACACGCCCACACACACACACACACCACATGAGGATCATTTCATTTGAAAAGGAGGCAGCACTGCAGTCTCACGTTATCTCCTGGAAGAGTTCACGTTGTGGGGTTCGGGACTAATAGACATCACCTTTCCTTCTGCTTCTGCCCTCTCTTCTCACCTTCCATCGGCATTATGACAGGCAAACAGGGGAGAGATAATAGCAGACAACTCCATCAGCAGATTATATATCTGGATGTAGAAAAACAATCGACTTTGTGTTGTTCAGTGAGACAATTTGCGGAGGTCTATCTTGTTGTCCAGAAATGTACTGGAGCTCTTTTGCATGCATGTGCACATTGAGTTTGTTCCCTTGTTCATTACTACAGTGCCCTGAACGCTACATACTGGACAGGCCAGTACTTCAGCCGATCAGCATCACAGGTCGCTGAAGTTAAAGCTAAATGGACGTGTCATTATTCTAAATCAAAATGCAATCCTGAGACTCCACTCCCAAAATGGTTGATCAACACAGATCGGACCTTAACAATAGCTATCAATGGCTCGTATTGTGAATTATTCAAATTATTTCCATTCAAAATGCAAACTTTTTTAGAAAACCCCTACATATAAAATAAAAAGGACTGGGGCATCGACTGAATGACGTCAGACTTAACAGGATCGAACAACTTTGAGGAAAATCGGTGCCAAATTAAGGTTCTTTACAGGAGTTGCTCAGTTGCCATAGAAGCAGAGATAACAAGCACATTCACCTGCGGGGAAACACCAGAAACGTTTCAACATGTGGTTTGGAGACACACACACACACACACACAGGACAGACAGGTGTTAGTATCAAATTCAAGGTATTGGAAAAGGTATGGACAGTTCAGGAAAGACAGGAAATGTAGCATGAAGCATCAGTTATCTGCAACGTAGTAATAACTTCAAACTGTGGTTAGACTGATTGAATGGATAGCCAATCAAAAGAAAGTACTGATGATATCAATTTTAAAAAATGCTTGAGCTAGACCACACACACCTCCGGAGGTTCTCCTCCAGTGGGACATTCTTGCTCAGCCTCATGCATCTACAGTACAGCACCTTCCAGGCCAACACTATCCATGTTTCATCCAAGCCATCACATAATGTCATAGCTGTGGTGCGTTTGTGGTCGTCCCCCTCTTGTTGAGGCAAGTTCACTGTCAGCAAGTGTTACATCTCTCCCTCCCTCTCCCACTCTCTAACAGGGATTATGTCCATCAGCAGAATTGCTTTAGCATCAGATCAACAGGATTCTGTCACTGGCGTCCATGTATCTGTCTTTGCATATGTGTGTGTCTGCTGGTGCATGGTGGTTTGATAAACATGTTAAGCCAGTGTTTCATGTGAACTCCCCTTCTAACTGACTCAGCTGCCTGCCCATCATCCATCATGGCTTTCAGAGCATCACTACTAAAACACGGTGACACGCAGGCACGCACATACTATCCACTTTAAAACGGAGCAATCTGCTTTCCAGCAAAGCAAATAGAAATTACATCATGACTAAAATTCATTACTTGCATTTTTTTTTTTTTTCATTTGTAAATAAATCCATCAGCAAGGATAATTTAGTTAATTAAGTTAAGTTTGACTCATCCTGCTTAGTGATTTTTGATGATGGAGATGGATAGGACATTGCTGAACCCTAAAATCACACTTTATCAAGAAATGATAAAAGAAAATTGATTTGAACCGATAATAACTGAAATTATATCATGGCAGAATTATTTTTTCAAAACTCAGTATGTAGCTAAATGACTTGAGTGATATTATCTGCAGTACTAATAAGCAGCATGGGGGAAATGGCATTTCATGTATTTGTGTATTTAATAGGTTAGTTGGTTATTTGGATATTGGAACTGAAGTCATCCATATCTCAGCCAGGAGATCATGCATTCGGTTGTGAGTGCATCCCTGTTTCTGTCTGTCCGCAGCCTATCTTACTGTACTGCTGAATAAAATAAACTGGTTCATAGAGGCAGAGGATTTTTGCAATTGGTTCATTACTTCAATGTTTTTCTTTCTCTTTGTTCTTCTTCTTTGTAAAAAATATACAAAGATAGCGATGAGCAAAAAAATACCTTAGTAAAACATTTTTTTTTTAAACGGACACAAAACAATGGGTGACATCGCCATGACTACATCCACTTCTTGTATACAGTCGATGATTGCACGAGACGTTCAAGTGAACACCCGACCCGAGACCCTTGCGGTCTAGATAGGGGACCTTTATCATCTGTATTCAAACACACACGTAACACGCTGACTTTGTGCACATCAGTGTCACGGTACAGGAAATGGGACAGATGGTTGGATGAGCTGACAGCAAGTAAGGTTAGCAAGGACACATTTAATGCTCATACACACACATGCTACAGTGCATTGTACTTCCTGTTGCTTTGTGTTGCTATGAGGCAGGCTGATGCCCACAGGTTAACAGCCATGATCAATTAAACTGCAGTATTATTACTGAGCTGCCCTGAGAAACACACTGGAGGCTATCCATCCTTGTTTCGCATGCTCACACACATTCCACATATGTGGCCAGCACTAGCAATGAAAAGCATCTTTTCTAATTGCACTCTCCAGCAGATCATTAAGTGAAGACTGGATTCTGCCAGCTGAGATTTAAAGAAGAAAGAAATTCAATTAGAAGAGAAGGATAGAAAGAAATGGAAAAAAATGAATTGGAAATCGGGGGGGTGACTCTGGAGAAACCAGAGACTGTCTATGGTCCAATCAACAAGGTCGCTATTAGGAGTGTTGAATGGAGCAGTTAGGATATTAGGATAGCCTAGCACCTATTTTACACTTATTTATACTTTTATATATGTAAATGTATAAATAAATGAGCTCCTCAACACACTGTGGAAGGAGTGAGGAGTGGACTATCTGTCTGGTGATCACATGCAGCTCCAGCAGATGGCTCGCCTGGAGCGAGTGGAGTCGATGACGCTGCACGTCTGGGAAGAAACAACCCTGTTGTACACCAGTTAAACCAATTACACCATGGTACAACAAGTCAGTGTTTGGTATGACTGACATGATGCAGCAAAATCAAGTAATGTGTGTGTGTGTGTGTGTGTGTGTGTGTGTGTGAGCAAGAGAGAGAGAGAGAGAGATAGTGGAGATATGACAATCATCGGCCGCCATCCTCCAGGTTTTTGCCTTAGCCAGAAACTGTATTTGTGTGAGTCCATTGTATCTGTTAGATCTATGACCGAGGCCTTGGCCTATTCATCACCCTGGTCAGCCCTTCATACCCAACCCTGAGGTCATATATCTACTGTGTGTGTGTGTGTGTGTGTGTGTGTGTGTGTGCTTGTTTGGCTACACTTCCACACAGTTTACTCATGGTGCCTAGGCACTAAGACTGCTATCGGCCCCTTAGTGGCTATAACCAACACACACACACACACACACACACACACACACACACACTGAGCTGCTGTTGAAAAGCCCCCCTGTGCATTATTTTAGGAAAATGTGTTATTGAGAGCATGGCTTTATGGTGGTTGTTGTTCTCACCAATGAACACACACACACACACACACACACACACACACACAGACAAAGTGCTGTATATGTCATTCACGGCCAATGAAAGACATGGTGTGTGTCTAAGTGTCAGGCTAATGGGCCCTGTACTGCCCTCCCTGCTAGCAGCTGGCCCATCAGTGTGTGTGTGTGTGTGTGTCCATCTACTATGATGTATTAGTGTGTTATCATGCTTCTGAAAATGTTAAAGGTGGCCATGAGAGCACTGATTTTCTGCATGTTAGCTTTTATTTTCGGCCTCAGAACTATGAGCAGTAAACACATTCTACCCAATAAAATCCATCTGGGGAGAACAAAACAGAAATATTCCCCTCCTTCCTAATAGGAGGCTCTCGTTAACTGAAGGTTGGTCAACATTTGATTAGATGGTGTCGTACTAACGAAACACAAATAATGAGGATAATACGGTTCAACACAGTCTCACTGCACTTTTTTGTACATTGACAAGAATTTCGGCGGGAGGACATTACACTACAAGAGACACAGCTGCATTAGGTTAAAGACAACTGCATGGTTGGGGTTTAAACAACACAGCTGGGGTGAGGGCCCACTCACACTAGTTGTCACACGAGCCAGTTGATCCGTACCGTGCTGAAGCATGATTGTCCCAGACCGGCCTGCACTCGCATTACTCCAGGTCCAACCAGGCCTGGTTACCTCTTGTACATACGTCACCAATACAGTGTTCAAATAATCCCAGTGTACCACAAACTGCTTGGTCAGTGGCCCTCAGTGTCTGATAGCGACGCAGCAAGCACCCTATGGTGTCTGTATGGTACGCACCAGGCTTATTATGGTTAACATAGTGAGAGAGTGCATGTAGGGCCGGTGCAATGGGAGTGTCAGGCTGGTTTGCACCCACGTTTAATTAGGACACTGATAATTAAGTTGCTGCCACACTGTGATGGGAGGAGCTGGGTGGATGTCAACCAGACAGCATAAAGGGTGACGTCATAGGATGGAGCGTCCGACGGGAAAACGCAGAGTCAACCGAGGGTGAAAGGAAAAGGATAACGTGACTATGGATGATGGCTGTCTGAAAACCCTCCATCACACCCTCCCGGGTATTTATTTATAGTTATTGTCGTATCAATTTAAATGAGCTGAACTCCGAAGAAGTCGGACAAATAACCAGCAGGTATCGGAGTCTCCACCCTAACACCGGCGGACCGGGAGCGAGGGAGGCTACCGAGCATCACAGAGTGGTGGCCAACTTCGAACATTGTAATATGTGCATTGTCCTCAACCCTGAAGCTGAGATAACGAGGAGCCTGTTACACCAAAGTTGGTGGGGAGTTGTGACACTGGGTCAAACAAAACCAGAAGTTTAAGCCAGGAGACCACTGTTTGTGTCCTGTGTGAAACCAAGTCAAAAATGAGTTACTTTTGTTCCATAATGCTGGACTCAAAATAATAAACGCTCCAAAAAGCGACTGGTGTTACTTGTAGCAAACATGCTTCTTTTAACTTACTAAACCCAACCAAGCACTGCTGTCGTTAAAGTGAGGCTAAAAACTGAGTAACAAACCTCGGGGTCAAACAGAATATACAAAATGAAATGATATTCCACAGCCTTTTATAGCCTTATGAGATCACGGATCAACTACATTGGCATGATATCAATATTACAACAGTCTTTATTTAAAATATCATGTCAGAAGTGACAGTGAAATTCCATTTTAAAGACGTTGCTAGGCGACGGCCGTTTGTAGGTCATCTATACTGTGTTTGCCTTCAGTTTTTAGCTCCTCTGGACATCCTGCTGTTTTGATCACGAATGCTCTTTGCCCATCAATTCAGTGGATTTTCAGCATTTCACTCTTTATGAGGTGATGTCTGGTCTGAAGCAAGGCCTTCTGGGAGTTCTGCTCAGTGGTGTTTGTGCAGAGACTTCAATAGGCGTCAATTGCTGTCGGGACGCATGTGAGCGCTTGTGTGTGCGGGTGAAGCTGTTTATGTTTCTGCTCACATTCCTAGAGAGATTTGACAGCAAGTCCCAAAAGACGTCACATTGCCTCCTCTTCCTCCTCCTCTTCCTCCTCCCCCTCCTCCTCGCCCCTCCATGCCTCTCCTGCCATCTCTCCTTTTACTTTTTTCATCCTTTCACCCCATCTCTACTTTTCTGTCCTCCTTTCTGAGCCGTCATTTGTCCCGTCCTCCCGCCCTCTCTTATTCTGGGTGCTTCAATCTCTCTTTCCCAGCATGCATAGGGAATCCGACAGCGAGTTCTCATCTTCAAGTTCGTTTTCATTGACAGTTCCATGTGGAGCCTCACAGCTGCCTCTT
Source organism: Chelidonichthys spinosus (assembly GCA_029853015.1). Taxonomy (NCBI): domain Eukaryota; kingdom Metazoa; phylum Chordata; class Actinopteri; order Perciformes; family Triglidae; genus Chelidonichthys; species Chelidonichthys spinosus. The sequence goes on from CM056826.1 coordinate 1,621,156, forward strand.
TCTCAGACGAAACAACAAGATCTGCTGCCCGTGTGTGTGTGTGTGTGTGTGTGTGTGTGACTTGATCTGATATATGGATTTGCCAATATTGACCTTGAATTAAAAATCAGATATCAGCCAGTCAGAGGGAGCTATATAACGGAGAATTTTTGCCGAGCACAGCCAGTCGATAACTTTTTATTATTTCATAGCAGGTGTCTGAGGTGAGAAATCACTCCTGTGTGCCGTGAGGGATTTTTCTCTTCACTTCTTAAAATCCTGTCTGGAAGTGGCTGGAAATAACCTGTTTTAATGCCTATAATGATTATTACGAATATTGCAATGGAAATATATATTTTTTATCCATAGAATGGGAGCATGAAAGTTGTCAAATGCAACTTTGGAGTATAAGGTGTGTGAGGGCTGAGAAAAATGGGGAAATAACACCGTGACCACGGCAACCACCTGGCACTCAGACACCTGTGTGTAAGGTGCACATGGAGGCGGGGCTACCAGCGGGAATCTGTGATTGTCAATTGTCACCATTTGAGACGAGGGAGCAAAAAAGCGTGAAATGTGAGGCAGCTTAACGGGGAGCAGCGCGGCAGGGGGCCGGAACAAGGTCCTATCAGCTGCAAGTGGATTGAGATCGCTTGTAAAAAGACGTCAGCCTGAGCTGCAAGAAGACAATCCCACCATGTAACCTGGAAATGTAACAGCAGGCAAATACTGTCCTCATTGTAACTCCGTTGTTTCATAAATCCGTTGTCGGCAGAAACTTCACAGCTCCATATTTTGTCATTTTATTTTTTTTAGGCAATTCACGTAAAAAGGGAAGCAGTTCAAAGTGAAAACACTGTTTATTTAGAGTAAACACAAATGGATTGTCTCTGTTTAACCCTTCAGTGTGAATGACTATAAACTGCTTACATGTCAATAGATAGATTCCATATCACATAAAACATGATGTGTATATTAATATGGAAATAAATAGTTTGGGGTGTGGCTGACTGCAAATGAAACAAATCTATAAAACATGTAATGAAATGAGAGTGTGGACAATATGAGCATTGCTGATGACGGTGATGCTATCCATGATCCACGACCAGCACTCTCAAGGAATGTCATATTTTTGGAATCTTTGACTGGAATCAATGCTGTTAGTCACGTCTAGACATGACTCAGCCATGGCCTCACCTCAGTGTCGAGTACGCCCTAAACAACAGTCACCATCACAATTTAGTGTCTTTTATTTCCTGTCTCATCATCTGACTGCTGTTGTTTCTTGCTTTTTTGGACTTTTTTTTTTTTTTTTGCAGATTACCCGACTCTATATTTGGACAGCTAAACGTCCTTCTCTTGGACCCCGAATCTCTCTCCCCTTTAGAAGGAAACTATATTATAAAAAGTTAAATATGAACACTTTTTTGTCAGATGATTCATTGCATCGCTGTTTAAGCACCTCATGTCAGTCATATCCTGCATGAATATTTTACTCCACAGTATGAGCTGTGCGTATGAAGTGTGGACCAGATTCCACTCTCCAACAGGCCTGTTTGTGTGCTGAGCATTAGTTGTGTGCATCTGTTCACAGACATGGCAGCCATACGACGGATGAATAAAAGATGCCTCTGTTGACGGCTGACGATGAGACGGGCCATGCTTAATTAATATGTGAATATGGCTCTGGTTCTGCTCTGACATTTCACAGTGGCAGATGAAGTTGTAGACGCGTGATGAGATCATCGACTCTTGAGAGAGAAGCTGTTGTCTTCTTTAAAAGCAATGCTGCTTGTATTTGAGAGCCCCCAAAACACACACACACACACACACACACACACACACATACGCACACACACATACGCACACACTGAAACCACTCCAGACCACATGTAGGCACAAAGCTCTACTGATTGTTGGTCTCGCTGCTGTCCCACTCGTCAGCATAATGGACAGATTGGTGATGCCTGAGGATGCACTTGACCTCTACCCAACATCGCTGCAGTACAACTTAGATGGGCTAATCCATCTTTATCAGTCACATTAAGGTCCCAAAAATAATTTTTCCGTAAACGAATAAATTCACCCAAGGAGGAGATCGGAGACATAAGTAAAGTCGACGTCTGACTTTAATCTTGTACAAGAGGAGCAGTTACAATGCAACAACATGTGAGGATGCTACAGAGAAAGTGCTCAAATCACTGTTGTGACTTGAGTCTTTTAAAGGCACAGGAGATAACACGTCACTGACAGCTAATCTTCATGCAGAACTAGACATCATGACTACCAGGCCTCTGATAACATTTAGGTCAGCCATGGGGATACTAAAGTAATAAACAGTTCAACACATAAAGCTGTAACCTGAACAAAGAAAACTTTAAGACATGAGGTTAAACAAAATTCTTATAACAGTCTTTCTAAGGTAAGACAAAACCAGGCACATCTTCCCTGGTGGAAGTTACATCTTTTAAATGTATGGACCTCCTGCTGATCCTCTTCAGAGCCTGGGTTATGACTATTTCATCTGGTTTCTGTAATCTGCATCACTGAGCACACACAGCTCCATATGAACCAGATATCATCCAGTCTGTGCGGTTTGTGAAGCAGGCGCCGCTGAATCCAGCGGATCTGGTTCGGCCTCTGCATTCAAATCTACATGCAGTTCAATCACAGCGTAGATAGACTTGCTTTGTAACCCTGAGCTCCCCATCGAGAGACAGACGTCTAACATCAGCATGCAAACATTGCTGACGACGTCGGCGTGTTGCTTTTCAGCAGGTGCTGTAATATCAGCTGTAAATACAAAGCACAGCTGAAGCTGATGGGAATTAGACATGAGACAATATGAACATTTCATGTCACGACCCCCCCGGCCACAATAATTGTGATTCGCAATATTATCCAGATAATCATCAACATGTAACTCTTAAAGTGTCACTTAAATGTACTGGAATCACTTTACATTTACAGGTAAGGAACAAATATTTGTATTGCGTCAAAGATAGGACACACTGTGTATACATATAACTATGTTTGTGAAGTAAAATAAGTACGCTTCTTATGAAACTGGATGTAGTAACGTCCAGGTTCATTATAATGAAACAATGGGAAATAGCTTTGACATGGTTACACAGAGGAGATGAATAGCGGTCTCCGGAGTGAAAGTCCTGCATTTGTTTGTGGGTTAGGATTCCTCACTCTTTACACCACGTCCATAGCTCCGTTTACATTGTGGTCTCATAAATGGTGTGTTGGCCTCGGTGCCGTTGGTTTTTAACCACAGCCAATCCAATTGTTTGTTTTGAAACCTTTTTTGCAAAAAGCTTTATCTCACCACTTTTATCTCAGCATTCACAGGCCATGTCTGTGATCAAGCCAAACTACGTACTACGTACAGAAAGGGTGCCAGTCGGATGCGATCCCAGGACTTAGCCTCTGTACATGGGGCGCTATGTGTTTGTCGAGCCCACATCGTAACCTCAAGGTGTATTAATTGTATGCTGTTTACCCTAAGTGGGGATTCAGGGTGGGTTCTATCAATGCTTTCACACAGGTCTGCATACATGTGTTTGATTAATAGCAATTTCGTTGTGGGAATATGCGGCGCTCTTGTGGATATAAAACTTGCTCTATGCATGCTTTGATTAATGAGGCTGCCGGTTGGCAGGTGCAGTGCATGGTGGGTAGTCTGTGGGAGTTTAAGGTTTAATTGAAAAATTATCTGGTACTTGTTTTGGTGTGTACGGCTGCGTGTTTGTACACCTCCCTGTGGCTGCATGTGTGTGTGTGTGTTGTGTGTGTGTGTGTGTGTGCAGTGGATGGAATAATGAAGTGAATTACGAGTCGCACCGCAGTATGACGAGGAGGAACGGATCGATAACTAGATGTGTGCGAGGGACTACAGCAGAGAGAGTGAAATGACATTTTGATTGTGGAGAGCGAGTGTGTGGACGGCAGAGAAAGAGACAGAGAAGAAGAAAAATGGCTGAGTAACAAAGCAAGAGGGGACGCAACAGACCCATGCACATGTCTGTTCTTTAATCATTTGATCAGATCTCATGTTCCTTACATCATACTTGGTAAAGGTTTTGTTGAATTCAAACTAAATCAAAATGGACGAGGGCTTGCCGTAGAGACAGAACGCCACTGTCATAGGACTGTCTTCTCCGTCTCCGCATCAAATCCCTTTTTCTTCTTGATACAAATAGTTGTTTTTCTGGACGGACTTCACAAATCAAAGCTAAATCCTTCTTCTGCTCCTCTGCAGTTCCAGAATTATTTTGGATTTGTCAGCTCACATCTAAAGGTTTTTTTTTTTATCAGTATTTGTTTGTTTTGTCTTTATGTTTTCACTTTCTTGTAATTTTGCGAGCCCTTGGTTTGTTTCTGAACGATTTTGGCATGTACTCACTCTCCATGTCTTGATTATATTTTTGGTTTTCATCTGTTAGGGTGTGTGTGTGTGTGTGTGTGTGTGTGTAAGAAGACAGCCGAGTCCCGGTCTCTCCTGGACGCCACCAAAGATAACAGATTTTTTGAAGAACTGTGGCCTTTCTGCCGTCTGGGATTCTCTCTTTGTGCCTCAAATCTCCACCACTCTTCTGTACATTACTCTGTCTCTCTATACAACTTGAAATGGATCCCAAAAAATCCTGTTTTTTTGGGGGGAGGGCTGTCAATGAAAAAACATTATGATTGTTTCACAGGGTTATGTTCTAAAGCACACATTAATAACCATCAAACACCCAACAGATGATTAACTGTTGGGAAAAACGCTCTGAGATTCATTTCATTCTCTACATCTAACTATTAGCCAGGTCTGAGGCAGCCTCAGCTCTACAGAGCTTTTTGAGTCTTTCACTTCATTGTTGGGAGTTTCAAAGCAGTTTCAGCAGTAAAGCTTTGGAAAACTCACTACACACTACCTGTCCGAACCACAACAGGCTGGTTAGCATGTTGAGTATCCGGCAGGGACAGATATTTGATTTCTTCTCCTCTGGATATCAGATGTGTGTTCACCATACCAATAATGTACGAGCCCAGTGAAAGAGAGCGAGGGTATCAGGATCACTGACCTTTACAGACTTGCTCACAGACCAGGGGCCTCATGTATCAATGTTGCGTACATACAAAAACGTGGTGTACGTTATTTTCCACGCCAACGTTCAGATGTATCAAAAGTGAAATGAGCGTGGAAATGTGCGGTGTCCCACGGCAGCTTCATGGCTGGCGTACGCACGTTTCTACAGCTTTTGTTCCTTTGGCGACACTCTGAGGTGATGCTGGGAAACTGTTAATTATGTGAAAACAATTAGTCCTCAGAGTAATGTGCACATCAGAGACACATTAATGGACAATTAACACACACGTATTTGCAATCATATGGATGGATATAAAAGCATGCGCAAAGTGATGAAAAAATGGCATTAACAATGGCAGCCTTGGCCTCGTTAGAAGACATCGCAAACGGTAACATCAGACGTGAGAGGGTGTTTAGAGAACGGGAGGATATGTTAGCAAATGACGACAACTGGCTCATGAGTCGTTTTAGGTTGCCGAGGCCAGTGTTATTGGAGCTGTGCGCAGAGCTGCGGCCGGCCCTAGAAAGAAACACAGCCAGGAGCCAGGGGTTGTCCGTGCCCACACAGGTGCTGACCACTCTGGGGTTTCTGGCAACAGGAGCCTTCCAGAGGGAACTGGCCGACCGGTCAGGAGTGTGCCAGTCCACTCTGAGCCGATTCATGCCAGCTGTGTGGGACGGGATCATAAGAATGTCATCCAGGTACATCAAATTCCCATACAATGCTGTTGAACAGGCCAACATTAAAGCGCAATTTGCAGTAAGAGCCAGTTTCCCTAATGTAATCGGAGCTATTGACTGCACACATGTTGCTGTAAGCGCCATCACAGGATGAATTTGTTTTTGTCAACAGGAAACATTTTCATTCAATAAATGTTCAAATAATATGTGATGCGCAAATGCAGCTCACCAACATCGTGGCAAGGTGGCCTGGTTCAACGCATGACTCGTTCATTCTTACTGATAGCATGGTTGGTAACAGGCTGGAGGCTGGCACGGTGTGCGATGGGTGGCTTCTCGGTGAGTAAATGTATCCGTTTAATTGCGCCCCGAATGTAAACCAGCACAATGCCCATTTGGGCACGTGCATTCAAATATGTGCATTTGTTTTTCCCTGGTATAAATAGGGCGGCAGAGCTATCTAACAAGCCCTTTATTGTCTCCTTGTGTTCAGTATTTGTGTCGATAAACGCGTGCGTAAAGTTGGAAATGTCACACTGCAGTAACCACGGCGCACTTCTGCAGTCATTAATATATATAATAATATAATATATAATATATTAATATCCTCCTGTCCCCCCGCCCGTTGCGGTCACGCTTCGGCGGTGAGCCGAAATCCTCCTCTTCACTGCCTCACACACACGCTCCCACTCACATTTCTTTTTTGTGTGTTTATGCCTGATGAGAGGCTACCAATTAATACTGGTCTTCGAGTCTCGACTTCGTTTAAGAGCGTTTCAAGATCAGACTCGTTTAAGTTGCGCTTCTTCCCTTTACTCATTTTCTAGATCTGATGGTGCAGAGAGGGGAATCCCCGGTGCAGGCCCTATTTAAAATCATTTGCATATTTAAATGGGGGCGTGGACAGGGAGGAGTTTAGCACTTCCACATGTGCGCTCAATTCCACGTTGATTGGGATGTACATAGGAAAAGTGCTTGGATCCATGCGTACGCACACTTTGATACATCTGATTTTTTTTGTGCGTAGGACAGTTTCTGGATTCTAGCGTACGCCATGTTTCAGTAGGAAATCCACGCAATTCTTAGTACATGAGGCCCCAGGTGAAGCCCGATTACAGCCACAGCAACCACAGATGGCAATAACTCTCTGGTGTCCAGGGTATAATTGGCCAATTACATTTTTTGATTTTACCTTCACATTTCACCTTAAATAATGTTTGCCTTGCCTTTTGCTTTGTATATTTTTTTCAGCACAACCTGACAAGTGTGACTTCACAGTATTTTTTTCATTTTGACATACTGTATTAACACATTGGACCTAAAATCACATCAAAAACACAAAATCCGAGGAGGAAAAAGGTTGTTTGTTTTGTAACCACAAACATATTGAACAACACTTAGAATAAGGGCTGCTCGATTATGGCAAAAATCATAATCACGATTATTTTGGTCAATATTGAGATCATATTACTCATTGATTTTTGGAAACATGCATTTATTGAACTTTAAATAAAAAACTTTTTAACAGTGGATTTTCCTTTCAATTAAAATATAATACAACTGAAAAACAAAGAAGTTAAACTTTTCTGTTTTTTGTTCATGTATTGTTTGGTCATAGACTTTTGAGATGTTTAAACAAATTGGTCGTATTGCCTTGTGGTGCAGACACCACCTTGGAACGAATCTTGCATTATGTGTTATGCATCAGACTCCTTGAAACCAAAGTGTTTCCAAACAGCTGATTTGGTTTTACCTTTCTTGTTGACCAAAGGCTCTCTCTCAGGGCCATTCGATCCGTATCGTCCGTGGGCACCATTGCCGATATACTCCACTGCTGCAGAAGGGTTTCCTCCTGGGGAAGCGAGTGCTGCAGGGTCGGTAAAACCCACATGTCTGGTAAACTCCAGTCCCCAGTTTAGCAGGATCAACATTCAGAACAAAATTACAGCGGACATGATAAGTCAATACGGGAAAAAAATATAATCTGCTTGGTGTTGACATGAAAAGTTACCACATCTCTTCTCTTCATGCTCTTAATAATCTGCTTCCATCCCATATGTTGGCGTTTAACCTTTTCAAAACAGTATTTTCATTGCGGTCACAAAGTGTTCGCTGCCTTCCAAACAAAGGGAGACTCATAGCCATTCACGTCATTCAAAACATCAATAGAAGCTTTGAATGTAAAAGTAAAGTGAGGGTACAGCTCTAGTTGCTCCGTCTGATCCACTTTGCTTCACAAAAAAACGTGCATTGGATTTAAATAAGCTGAGGCTAACTCTTATAGTTAAGAAAATAAAATCGGCAGGTAATGAAAATAGGTTGACAGAATTTTTACAACCTTGAGCCTTAAAAGCACAGCAAGAACGTCTAAAGCCTAACGCTGCCTGCCAGTCCTCCACCACACTCCAGAAATGCACAGAGGTCCCAACAGAAGATTCAGTAAAGCATTTCCCTTCGATGGGACAAGTTAATCACGATAAAAGGCAACTCACTCTCTCTCCGTCTAATCACACAGCTTGGTCAAACAATGACTCAACGTTTCTCTCTAGAGTCCCTTTTGCTCTCGTCAATGACTGCATGCCAGTGTACGCTTGCTTCATGCTTAGTGTCTCTTAAACTTCTTGACAAGACATTTTAGGCAACAAAACCTCCTCACTGACTAACAACTCCAAATGTCATCCTTTACTTCTAGTTTCACACAAGACTTGAACAGCAGTCGTAGCACACTCTTTATACCATGTCTGTTTATCTACCCATAATGCAATGGTGGGTGCATCACATACAAATGCTGACGTTCTAAATGACCATCAGTTTTGGATGCCAAGGAGATTGACATGATATAGTAGTGGCATCTGTACCAAGAGCGTAATACATCTCTGAAAGCATAATGAACAAGATCATCACACAACAATATAACAATGGAAATCAGTGTAGTATTTCTCAAGTTACACAACTCACCATGAAAAGAAGAGTGAAGACTGTCTTACATTGCCATCGCGTTTGTGACTGATGTGCTTTAGAATGACACTGTTTCCTGGTGTTCTGTTCCTGAATACAGGATTTGGTTAAGAAGTGTTCACGGAATCTGACGAGATATCAGCAACAGATGGTTGACAGTCAGTCTGCAAACATTGACAAATAAGTGGGATCACATTTATAATCATCCTCCTTCTGGACAAACGTTGCCTTTTGCATGTCTGACGTTTACTGTGGAATACAGGAGTCTTCACCCTGGAATGGAATTCAGTTGCAGATACACGCCCCCTATTAGATCCTGTTGAGTTTGCCAGTGTCATATCTACCAAACAGCTCAATAACCTCAGTTAATCTTATGTGCGTAAACATGGTGTAAGACAGATAATCCTCTCGTAGGCTAAGGAGACATAAGCCTAGCTTTTTTTTTTTTTTTAGCTTTCTTGTATTTCACAATAATCCATATTCTAAGCCAAAGGGGTTTGATTCAGCGGGATCAGAAATAAATAGCCCCGTCACCATATAAAGAAAAGGTGGAGGGTGAAGAGGAAGAAAGGTGGTGAAACAACTGACAAGTCCATCAGCTTCAACCTGCAGCTCTACGGGGAAAATCATGGATTGTGACACAGAACTAGTTAGTTTCTAAGATTTGAGACACTCTCATGAGACTGGGTGAATCCGTTTGTTGTAAAAATGCATGTTTTAATAACATTTATATCCAGAGTAGCATCTCGACACAATAGATGCTGCTTGGACTATCAGCAGGAAGCATTTCATTCTAAATGTGTGATGTTAGGTGTTTATAGTGAGAAAGATTTCTTGCTAACTGATGGGACTAAATCCCTCGGAGCTCTGCAACTGCATGTCAGACGGCTCCGTTGTAGCGATGCAGCCGATATAGATATAGATAAGATAAGATATAGCGTCTTCTTGAGTCCACTGTTTGTCTTCTGAAACGTTTGAATCGACAATGGACAGGTAATTCACATTAATCACAAAAATCCAATCCTGAACACAGTCAAACTAGCATATTGTACATTTGTACTCTAACTGTATAACTGTAACACGTTTGTAAGAACTTCAACGCAGACGCAGTAAAAAAAAAATATCCGGTTCTACGCTGAAGAATTTTACTGCTGCCTCACTTCAGTGCCAGCCTTGTCTATATTCATCATTATCTACACCAGGCATCAAGCTGGTGGGGAGATCAGGCGTCCGGTCGTGTGTGTGTGTGTGTGTGTGTGCTAATCTTGCATGCTACGAGACCAGCCTGATATTTTCTATGCTTATTTATGACCTTTTATGGCTGCAGTGATTTACAATTTAAAAAAAAAAAAAAGATCACAGTTATATTTTTCCAGGTAGTTAATGGGGAAGTTTAGATTATTCACAGGCAACATGGAAGTCACTCATTTTAGTGTTTATGGCAGGTGGCCACCGCCGGGTTCTGACAAGTGAAGTCAAGTGAAGACAATCCTTAAGTACCTTAAACTAACATTCTCTCTCCTAGCCATCAGGGGGTGACTCCTCTGGTTGCAAAAAGATGCCTGATAGCATGGAAGTTTATGAAAAAAAGACCCCACTTCTCAGTTAATTTACTATTTAAGTAAACACTTAAACACTGTTTTGTTCTAATTTCAATGTCTACTTCATTACAGCATGATTGGCAGCTCGCTACCACGGCATCACTACCATGGCATCACTACCACCATGCTACCAATGTGGTTAGCTACTAAGATGACTTTAAAACTTAGCTGTTAAGTTCACCTTCAAGTATGAAGCTAACTTTGTTCGCAGCTTCACGCCAGAATCCAGATGGATCCAAAAATTCCAAGATGGAGACAGCCAAAATGGTTAAGGCTTCAGAACTGTAGTCCGCTCAGCGATGGGTGACATCACCATGACTACGTCCACTTCTTATATACAGGCTATAGTTTATTCATTTTTAGATGCATGGCTGGTGCATTGCCATCCTTGTTTCTTGAGGCAGGGCTGAAATCTCTCACTGTTCAAAAGTAGTTAAAGGCCAACGAATAGGGGAAAAAAACAGCCACCAGAAGTGCCTCAATAATAACCTTTATTCATAACAGCACAAATTGACAAAAATAAGAGGGTAGAAAAGAACAGAGTGTTCCATCTGGACAAGTAACCTTTTCACCAGCTAACATTCAGGTGACCAGTGCACATTTGCAAATGTGTGTGTGTGTGTGTGTGTGTGTGTGTGGTGTGTGAATACATTTTTCCAGTTGAAGTGGATACAGTGAATCATGTTTTTAGCATGAATTTGGTTGTGAATATATTAGCTGTGTGTGTGTGTGTGTGTGTGTGTGTGTGTGTGTGTGTTTGTGTGTGTGTGTGTGTGTGCAGAGCTGAGCTTATGCCAGAGGCAGACTGATATTTCCAAGTAGCTTGTTTATGACTGGAGGCAACGGGCGGCCGCACAGCGACATCACTTCCTGCGTAGCCCGGCCTCATTAGGGAGGAAGGGCTGACAGCGAGAGAGAGAGAGAGAGAGAGAGAGAGAGAGGAGACAGAGAGAGAGAGAGAGAGAGAGAGAGAGGGAGACACAGAGAGAGAGAGAGAGAGAGAGAGAGAGAGAGAGAGAGAGAGAGAATTCAATACAAGGAGAAAAAAAGAATTGATGTCAAATCTGATTTTATTTTTTAGTCGCTGTGTTGATTTGGCAATATTATTCTTTACGTTCATAGCAACTATCTAATTACTGAGTGGGAGGCGAGGGGAGAGAATTAAAGGGAGACTCAGGGAGATGTAGCCTTGAAAGCTATTGTTGTTCTTTTGCATACTGAAAGCTGAGCAGCGTGAAACCTGAGAGGGAAATGTCCACCTTCAATGTCCAGCCAACGCTGAGGTGTGTTTTAACGTAGCTCTTTGGATTTTAAGATGTTAAAAGTTGTGTGTTATTTCCCCACATCAGTTTCTCTCAGCAGATTTGGGAGATGCATATATATTCCTTTCTTAAAGCTGGACTAATCAATATTCATTCTATGACTGTGAAGTGAAAGTGGCTATGAGTTTTGATCACGATTTGGGATAAAATGCTATTTTCTTATTTGTTTATTGTTGAGTTATGCAGAGAGACCTTATGATTTATGACTGCCTTATGTAAAATTGTTTGATTATTTATTTTTCACTAATATGGATAACAGCGAATAAAAGAAGGCTTCTCACTATGATGTAATAAAAATAATTTTAATAAATGTGGGGTAAAGGATTCCACTATGTTTTAGTGCCATTTTAAGCACATTTTTATTATTTCTGGGATTTCTAGTCGTGGTGAGGAAGCCACAAATCCCATTCGTCTCAGCTGTGCTTAACTTCCTAACCTCTTTCATCTCATTACTTTGGTTCTTTAGACCTGTACACTCTCATCAACCTCATTTCCAGCAAAAGCAAAACCCCAGTTAAAGGGCCAACGTGTAGGATTACGGAGGATCTATTAGCAGATGCAGAACATATTATTCAGTTCTATTTTCCTTAATGTGTAATCACCTGAAACTAGAAATTGTGTTTTCATTCCTTTAGAATGCCCTCTGCTTATCTAGTAGCCCAGAGCAGACAAATCAAAAGTGGCTAGAGAGAGCCTTTCACATGTTCCCGTCACCTGAAGGCCACCCGGTGGTTCTCTCGCGGCAGAGGGATATTCAATTGGTTGCAACATGACGGCTAGATGCCACTTAAGCCCAGACTGGACCTTTACATAATTAAGGGAGAATGAAATATTAAATCCGTAATCATCTCTTCCAATTCAAAATTGAGCTGAGAGGGTATCCAGTCATTTACAATTGCGTAACCACACCACTGGGTGGCACCAAATCCTGCTCACTGTGCCTTTAGCCCACTACCTGCACTACCTGCCAGACAAAGTTAGCCATTAGCTAGCATCAAATGTCAGATGTGTTTTTAGCTAGGTCTGCATACAGAAAATACAATTAATGCAGTTTTAATGTCAAAAAAGAAGTACAAACTTAACAAAATGTTCTTTAACTGCCAAAATAATTCATTTAATCATCACTGATGCATTAACATGTAAGCAGCATCAGTGTAAGTCGAAGCTCATCAATGTGGAGCTAATTACATGGATCCGGCCCACAAAAGAATACTTTTCGCACCTGATGTTTTGATGACCATTCCGTCTGGTTGAATCACACAATGTCACTTTCTACTTTGAAAAAACTGAAAGTTAACACAGAAAACACTGTTTTGCACTCTTCATACTCATGGTGTTGCATTACGACATGATGATGTGTACAACAGGCAATCGGGCCGAGGTCCGTTTGGGCTGGAGCAGTGTGAGTGCAAAGCGGCTGGGGCACCGCTTGTGGGGTGGGGGTGGGGGGTGGAATCGTGCCGAGGCATGGTACGGATCGAATGGCCCTTAGGCAACACTTAGAGGCAGCCTATTAAATAAGGATTGTTTTTTGATAAGCTGTGGGATTCTGAGTAAACTTATTTCCACCTGTATTTTTATGAACTGTTAAGCTGTAAACCTATGAATCATATGTTGTTGTACTGTTTTACAGTATCTGTAGTTATTAATCTGATGCTCATCATTTTCAAGCCATACAATCAATATGCCCATCATGTATTCCACAGATAAAGGCTAACTGCAACAAAATACATGAAGTCAAATTAGCCATTGTATGGTTGAAGTATAACGTATTTATGTAAAGTCAAAATAACAAACATTTCTACAAAAATCTAAAACTTCTATTCATGTAGTATTATTCATCACTCTGTCATCTTGTGGTTTCCAAACAGCTCTTATTCAGACTGAATGAACTCAAACACGTTGTGGTGACATCTCTTGGCTGATGGAGAGAAACCACAGGGAGCATTTCCCCCTTTCTTCTCTTTCTTTTTCCCACCTCATCCTGGAGTTGCATTCAGCTTATATAAGATAACACGGAGTACATGTTCAGTGCCCTCTCCTCTCTGCTGTGATGCACAGCTTCATGGCTCTGAATCCATCCAAGTGCCTTTACTATAAAAGCACTAAGCGGCTTATGCTGCTCTTATAAAAGACATGCATATCTGAAAGCCACCTCGCCTCAAGATTTTAGCAACATGCTGTTAGAGTCTGACCTATATGGAGTTTTGAAAACCAACGCTGTTAGGGATGCATTAGGATGGGAGCTGACAATTATTAGTATTTCAGAATTAAATCAGTACTCTACTAGGGAATAATGTTCTTACCAGGGTGTGAACACATTCAGTCTGGGATCCCACGAGGCAGCTTAGTTTCTCATACATTCAGTGTGTTGTTTATGGTTACAATTCCATGGTTTTCGTATGTTTTTTTTTTTGTGTGTGAATCAATTTTTTGTTCATTCCTAGCTATCAAAATCTGTACTATGTTTCGAATTGTGTTGATGTGTTTCGCAGCATGTTTTTTTTTTTGTCCAATTAAGAGTTCACACATAAAAACTGGAAATAAATGGTCCTTTTCGTTTAAGGCAGGCCGTCCGTAATTCAGTGTCCTCATGGGTTTGGGCGGAACAAAATGCTAGCATTGTACATTTCTGCAAAACAGCGTCGATTGTGGACATTTTTGCAGTCCGTCAGAGCGAGTGGTTTTGTATCAGACAACCGTTAGTTTTCAATTTTGAAAGTTATGTGGTACAACTGAAGCAAGAAAATCCACAAAGGATGATTGCAAGTGCTGGGTGGGGTCAAACAAACACAGGACTTTCACCCAGGAAATGGCTGTCCATGTACTGTGTGAAACCAAGAGTAAACGTTGACTTCAGGCCTGTTACATGACGGTGTCACTGTTGTTACTTTAGAAGGTCCACTAAGGACAGATATTTATTTACGCTAGTTAAGTTATGATGTAGTTGTTTTTATGACGTTTTTTACCGTAAGTGATTTTGTCACCTAAACCTAACCCTTAACTTCACAACATTAACCATGATGCAATGCACATTTCTGCAAGCTTGGTACGAGGCTGAAATTAAACATTTCATTTTGCATGTTTAGACTTGGAAACATTGACATCCGCTGTCCTGTGATTCACAGAAATGTCCAATGCCAACATATTTTTTCTGGGTTGAATTTGGCTGCTACAGCCTTATTGTGCTGCTATGCCATGTAACTTGCAATACTACATCAGTGTTCTGACTCCGTGGCTCTTTATGACTCGTGCTATTGTAACATTATGTTGTAACATGTATTACATGGGGAAGTTCATCCATCCATTGTCTACCGCTTATCCTGTATTCAGGGTCACGGGGGGGCTGGAGCCAATCACAGCTGTCATTGGGCGAAGGCAGGGTACACCCTGGACAGGTCGCCAGTCTATCACAGGGCCAACATGTAGAGACAAACAACCATTCACACTCACATTTTAACTCTTAAAATGCCACTTTCTGTACATAATGCCATTGTTTTTTTTATTTTTTTTTATGAAAGAGTTATTTTCCATATACCAAATGCAAACTGGTCACAATGGTCACAGAATCACAGTCTGGGATATGTCAATGATTAGCAATTATAATAATTTTGATGTATTATTATTTATGTGCTGTCAGATTAAAAAAAAAAAAAAAAAGAAACTCACACTGTGGCCCTCAGAGGGACATTTCCGTGTCAAAAAAAGTGCCATAAAATTATTATATTATAACTTTTTTTTCTTTTAATCATTTTTTAGGCATTAGTCCTGGTCATAACTATTAAATATTTATTCATTTTTTTTATTTCAATACTTCAAAGGCACATTAAACTGAGTGAATGAAAGATATGGTCATGAAAATGTACACCCCTACACAGATGCACACATCTTCATCACACACCCCCACACATGCACAAGCGCACACACACACACACACACACACACTCTCTGACATCTTTTTCAACACATACACACACACATACACACACACACACACACACATCAACTGAGTCGAATATATTTGCTCCAATGTCTACCAGTTCTCAAAAACACATGGAGGAACTAATGAATATTACATGTGTTTTCCCTATATCACAAAAAAAGGAAAATGGCTCATTCTGTTGGAAATCAGTATAAACTACAATTTTGAAGTCTTGACTTCAGAATGAAAGCCTCAAAAGAGAGATTGCATGATTGTATGCTGGAATGGCAGTGGGATAAAAATGTTTGATTTCCTGGTTTCAGTGGGATATTGTTCTCCTAAATTGCTGAGTCAGATTTGTGTTTACAAATCTAAAACTGCATAAAAAATAAAAATGCATCACAGATTTCTCCAAATACTCATATACACCACTCTCTTACATCCATATCTACACACCCACATCATTTGTGTTGCATACATGTAGTCCACTGGCCTGCTATGATCTTTCATACAACAGACAGTGAATCTTTGTAAAAAGGAGGAATTTGATCTGTGTTCCCAAAATAGGAAAATTGCTTTATCTGGTGGAAAATAGTAAAAACTACAATTTGCAAAAGAAAAGTACTACAATTAGTAAAAAAAACTACAATTTGCAAAAAAAAGTAAAAAAAAAAAAAAAAATCATGACTCTATGCTGCAATGGCTGGGGTCGATAAAATGACATGTTATAATGGGTTTCAATGAGGACATTTTTGTCTCTAAGGGTCACAGTGTAACAACAATGTTTACACAGTGTTACACAGTATAGATGGTTGATTAAAAAAATCCCCCCAAAATACACCCTTTGGCATACATTTATGTCGCGTTTACACAACCAACATGATCATAAAAACAAAAATGAAAAGGACAAAAACAGTCCCCAAGGGTCCGTAAGGGTTAAGTGGTTCTATTACATAAATAAAACAAATGAAAGAATAAACACACCTCATCATACCACACCAAATGCGTTTCATGAGAACACAGCGTTTCTCTCTAAAACATTTTTCCCAAAGCATTCTGATCTTAAAATGGCTGCATTATTCTTTCATTCTCTCTCTCTCTCTGTCCATCTCTGTGCCTCCATCTTTATTTTATTACCCATCTACGGGCCTGGACGTGTCAGAGCTATCTTTGACTTCACTTCCTATGTTTTTTTCTGAAATGGCACTTTCCATTCCGAGTGCCCAGTTCCTTCCTGGTTCCTTTTTATTTATTAATTTTTTCCTATTTTTTTCATTTTCTCACATTGTCATCTAACTCTCACACTCCTCCTTCTTCCTCATTCTCTCTCTTTCTCTCTGTGCTGTCTCACTTAAACGTGTTTCGCTCACTCTCCAAGGTGCTTTCCTCCCTATATGCTAATAATGTCACTGTGCTAAGAAAGGAAGCTGCTCAACCATTCGCCTCTGTGTGTACACACACACACACACACACACACACACACATGGAAAATTGTTTTGCCTGTGGAAGTGTGTCCCTCTCATCCTGTAGTGAAGCAGCATAGACTCACCTCCTCTGACCAAACTGTGTCACATTTGTCTCCCTCTTATACTTTTCTATTGTTTTCTAGAAGCCATTATTACAAAAAGGAAAAACCAAGTCAATTATATTTTGTTGTAATTGCTTTCTTTGTCAAACTGCAACATTGTACTTTTATTGTCCTTTTCCACACACAGCCACACTGCTTGGGGCTGACAGCACAATATGAAACCAACTTATAGAAATTTACTGGAAATAAATTGGCCATTACTTGTGTCTGCTTTTTTCTTGTTTGATAACAAAGTTACACTATTTCTTTGTGATCATATGAGACTTTTAAATTTGACCTGCAAGTACAACGTCATCACCCATACTTCGCACCTCACATGTTTTGGGTCATGTGGCAGCTCTGCCCAATCAAATTGTGTCTCCAGAGGAGGCTTTTGTAATTCCCAGTAAGCTCAGTCGTTATGAAAATAAAAACACTCTTTTTTCAGTTTGAAGATGTGCAAAACTGCCATTTACATTTACAGCTACATTTTATTTTCAATGCGACCTGGCAACCCAAAAGCCGTCCACATCTGGGAAATAAATAAGTGCTATCATTCCTTAGTTTAGTGGAGTTTGTCCAAAGCGCTCTAACCCTAACTAAGTAGTTTTGTTGCCTAAACCTGAGAGCCACCATGCCAGAAGAATCAAGCAGCAAACTATGACATGAAGGTGTGGTGAGATCACCAAATCTCTCAAACATTCAAATCTTCACTTTGACAAGAGTAAAAACAGATATATAGTTAATTGTGATGAATTATTTATCTCAAGCAAGTTTCAACACCATGTCAAAACCAAAAATTCCTTCTTTAGTTAATGGCAACATAAGGCTTTTGACTTGGAGACAATTTTATCTTTAAATATAAAACTTGGAGAGTTGACTTTTTATGTGGGCCGTAACCAGGGATAGTATAAGAAATGATGATAATTGTTGCATTATGGGTCTTGTAGGATCCATTGTTTTTGGAGTGACTCATACCAAGGACTAGAAATCATGAAGTCTGGGTCTCTGCAGCATCAACTCTTCTACTATACTATACTAAATATACCTTTAAGTCACTTTCTTCATAAAAATGGTTGTTTGCCGATATTTCAAATTCCTGTAACCAATTGATTGGTAACTTAAAACCACTACTATCAGTGAATTTTAATGAAGAATACATTGGCAACACCCTCATTTATAACTGGCAGTTGCTCAGTTATGATATCCTTTTCTTACCAACTTATTTGTAAAGAGCTAAAGCAAATACTGTTAGACTTGCTTCTTTTCATTTAATCATTCATTTGTTTGATTGTTCGTTCATTGTGCCATTTCTTATTTACTTTATGTTGGTTGCATTTCATTCTAGAATCAAAGACTCAATAATATAGCAGCATTCAATAAGGCCTTATCAATTTTCTCTCTGCCTTCAGCCCGGCAGAAGGAGGTAATCTATAGCAGCATGCCCACAGGCAAATCTGTGAGGGCAGCAACACAAATTAACACGTTTGTGTTTGTGCACAACAAGAAATATGAACAGTGGCTCATTTCATTTTTGAAGTTGACAGTGTAATTTGATTTGCAGCAGGAGGGAGAGGAGGGAGGAGAATAGAAGGGAAATTTGATAGATGTATGGATGGATGGATGGGTGCAAAGTGATGAATGTTGAATGGATAGATGTTGGATGGATGGGTAACTGGTTGGATGGATGGATGAAAAGTGATGGATGTTGGATGGATGGATGGTTGGAGCAGTGAAAAGTGATTGATGGATGTTGGATCGATGGATGTTGGATGGATCTTTGAATGGATAGATGTGAATGGATGGATATTGGATGGATGGGTGAAAAGTGATGGATGGATGGATGTTTGAATGGATGTTGGATGGATGGATGTTTGAATGGATGGATGTTGGACGGATGGGTGAATGGATGGATGGATGGATGGGTGAGAAGTGATGCATGGATGGATCGATGGGTGAATGGATCTTTGGATGGATGGCTGTTTGGATGGATGAATGTTGGATGGATGGATGAATGTTGGATGGCCAGATGAATGGATGTTTGGATGGATGGATCTTTGGATGGATGGATGGATAGATATTGGATGGATGGGTCAATTTTGGATGGATGGATGGATGTTGGATGGATGGATGGACAGATGGATGAATGGATAGATGTTGGATGGATGGATGAATGGGTAGATGCATACATGGATGAGTGATCTGAATATTATACATCTGCATTTAAACACTGGGTTGTTGCTACATATTGGTGCTTGTATAACACAACGTTTTGCATTATACACAACAGAGTCATGTGACATACAGTCACATGATCAGACATGATCAGACATTTTGTCTGGAGAAAGGAAGGAAGCTGCTTTGTCTCTTGTTGGTAAGTCAGAAACTAATTGTAGATTTGAGTTTAGGCATTGTGTGAGTAAAGCTAGTGGTAACATTTAGTCTAGTATTGATAGCTTGTTGTTGAAATTCTTGTGAAGCTGTCTGTGCTAAGTGAGCAATCAGCTTGTTTTGAGCCAGCTCACCTGTAGTGAATAGACTTGATTAGAGGGAAGGAGGAGCCACAGTCAGTACTTGCGGTAAATTGAGCACTTAAAAGGCTGTCACCTCAGCGTCAGCTGCAGCGTCGGGCCATCAGAACGAAGACAGCTGAACAAAGACAAGGGAGTCTATCTGTGGGAGTCAAGACAGCTGAACAAAGACAAGGGAGTCTATCTGTGGGAGTCAAGACAGCTGAACAAAGACAAGGGAGTCTATCTGTGGGAGTCAAGACAGCTGAACAAAGACAAGGGAGTCTATCTGTGGGAGTCAAGACAGCTGAACAAAGACAAGGGAGTCTATCTGTGGGAGTCAAGACAGCTGGACAAAGACAAGGGAGTCTATCTGTGGGAGTCAAGACAGCTGAACAAAGACAAGGGAGTCTATCTGTGGGAGTCCATCGAGGAAGCCCATTGAGGTAGGTATAACATCTCAACCCCCCCCCCCCTCGCAGCCATGTGTCTTATCCCAGTCAGGACATCACACTGGAGAAGATTTTACCGAAGATCCTTCACTCGAGGCCGTAACCCATCCAATCTCTGCTACCCACCACTCTCCACCGGTAAGGAACTTGAAGTACTAGGGGGGCTTTGGAACTGCCAGTCTGCAGTCAAGAAGGCGGACACCATCTCTGTCACCCTTCCTTTCAAACTCAACATCATAGTGATCTATCGCCCACCCGGTCCTCTTGGTGACTTTTTGGATGAGATGGATGCCCTCCTGAGCTGCTCCCCTGATGATGGCACACCACTCGTCGTCCTCGGTGACTTCAACATCCACCCGGGAAAGCTGCATTCATCTGAATTCATAGACTTCTTTTCCGCATTTGACCTTACACTGTCCCCTTCGCAACCAACCTATAGCACTCTGATCTAGCACTGTTGCTCTTGAAGTACTACTTTACTCAGATGAGGACCTAACACTTGTTCTATTTTTAGCTCTTACTGCATCGGCAATGATACGTCGTGGTTTCTTTGTTTCCTTCTTTTGACAAATGTACTTATTGTAAGTCGCTTTGGACAAAAGCGTCTGCTAAATGACCTAAATGTAAATGTAATGATCACACTGCTGGTGCAGAAGAGACCATTGGTTTCGCTTGACTTGGATCTGCACAGTGCCACCCGTTTATTTTTTTGCTGTCTGTGATAGAGTATGACAGTGAGTATTAAGTAGTAAGTCGTGAATTTCCATTATCAGGATAGTTAAATATCATGATTTGAAAACGCCGTCTGGCTTGCTATTGTTGTAGACAAATGAAAAATAGAGCTTGATTTAAAAAACAAAAACTTTTTTTAATTAATGTATATTATATTTATGCAGTGAGACCTTATGATTTATGTTCATGTTAATTCAAATGATGTCATTGTTTTACCCCCAAGAAAGGATGTTCACGAAAAGAAAGATGCCCTTGATGAAATAACAATATTTGTAAAATTGAAAGTGATTCCAGTATGTTTTTGCTTCCATGTTTAAATGTTTCCATGAGCAGACAGACAGTTAGCAGCTGGGGAACACAATAGAGCATCAACAGCGGCTTTCTGAATGCCGATGATGATTTGCATATTTGTGTCAATTGGCTGGAAACAGAAATCTGCTGGATGTGTAAATAGACAACTGACTGCAAACACAACAGTAATAATATAACAATAATACAACACCGTTGTGTTGAGTGTTGTTCTGCTGCCCCAAGTGGCCAGAAACTACAATTACATCAGCTTTATGCTGAATTAATTTCAAAATGTACATTTTCACAATTACATTTTGTCCCATTTCATTGCTTATTTCTCCTCTTAAAGTTCCCAGGAAATATAAAAATATACTGTTTGCATGCAATTATTTGGAAAGTTCGAACATAAAAGCACAGTTTGGAGACACTAAAAGGCTTTCATTTATTGCTCACATATTTCATTTAGTCATGTTAATACACTTTACATATACATTCCTTATTTTAACGGTCGCCATGCAAACAGGGCACACCTGAAAATGAGAGTTTGCTCTGCCTTTGTCCCCCAGTGCTGTCTAAACAAAGGTTGAATGAGTGAATATCTCGTAGCTCCGGATTCATTACTTCCTGTGAGAAATGCTTTGTGCCTCATCAGCATATTCCCCAGGTGGTTGCCCTCGGCGGCCGTTGTCTTCGCTGTTGTTGTGTGGAGGGAGCAGATATAGACGGCATTGCTGAGGCACTGTAAATATTTGGAGCTGCTGTTGCACCATTTGTTTTCAGCAGATAAGCCTGACTGTAGGGCCGGTGGGAGTTATGAGACGTAGTCTTTTAAACTAACACAGAGGCCGCAGCCTGGCTAACTTTAGATGTCTGTTAAAATATATTGAGGAATACCATTCGAATCTGGATCCTCAAAACGTATACTTTAAACAAGTGAGAGTGGACGCCGTCCCGTCCATTCCCACTGAATTTGACTTTCATCGCTCTATTGGAGAACCCCAACCCAATACACACACATCACCATTGATCGTGGTCAATGTGCGGCATCAGATTTTGACCTGGATAATCATTCATGAATAGTTTCATGGCAGAATATGGAACTACTTTTCAGGTCTTTTCCACCACTCAAGACACTTTCCACTTCATGTCTACATTCAGCCATTCACACACATTCACACACTGATGGCAGAGGAGCCACCTGCCCATCAGGATAATGTAATGTAACTCAATCACAGGATGATTATGTCACTTAATTTGGTTTCTTAGCCTGCTTGCTTTTAGTGGTTGTAAAGCGAGAGAGAGAGAGAGAGAGAGAGAGAGAGAGAGAGAGAGAGAGAGATGTTTCTGTGTGCTGATTTGGACAGACATTCGTAATAAGTTCAGAACCTGTCTTGCTCTCTGCTAGTATTACATTGGTATGTGACAGCGGCTGGATGGGCCTCTTGTTCATCAGCCTTTATGTGGCAGTCGCATGAAAATATTCTAACAGCCGCGTCCATCTCTTCATCCTGGCCTGACCTGTGAGGGACTCAGAAAGTGTCCTCACACATCATTGAGATACGTCTACATCCGTTTCCATACATACTCATTGTGCCTTGAAATGATCCCCCCTCCCTTTCTTGTTCAGACGTGTTCTGTGGTCCATGACATCACATGCCAAGCAATCATTGTGCCAATGAACATTCCTTATAGCAGGTACATTCTTTTTACCAAATTATTTCATACTACATAATACACTGCATTTTAACCCACATTGATGGGCAGTTTAACACCTCAGACATTCATCTTCAGGGACTGAAGCAGGAAAAATATCCATGAATCATTCATCATTGGACACATAATAGCCAGTCATTCTGTCATTCTTTCCGCCTTTCTATCTCTTTCTCTTCTTTCCTTTCCCTTCGTTGCTTTGTCTCCTCCAGCCTCGCAGTGTTTTGTCCTCTCTGCACTTGTTGATCCTGCTGCATTGTCAAACTCATTCTCTTTATCTTCCACCCAACCTCCCTTCATTCTGCTGTCGGAATTTGCTTCGGATTTCCCCGACTGTAATGAGCCACATCTGCTGCTCCAGTTTACCTGCCTCCGGTTGCTTCTGCCTTCTGGTTCTGTCTGTCTTGAGAGTCAAAAGGATGGATTGTGAAAGAGAGAGAGGGAACAGAGAGAGGATTATGGTATACAGACCATGAGTCTGTGCAGAGAAAGAAGTAGAAAGAAAGGCCGTCTTTCTCTTGGTCTAGCCCGGTGGATCTGGTTTGACAGCGATAGAGGGGATAAAAGCTGGATTCCTGGATCAGGATTCACCTTAATATTGTCATCTCGGGGAGCTTAGAGGCCGAGCTGCCGTATCGCAGTCTCAGGGATCAGGAGAGGCGGCTTTGAGCCAAACCTTAGACATGTATGATCTATCGTTGATAGATAGCAGAGGAAAGGGGAGCAGGTCTGCCATCATGAAAGTCAATAAGTCAAGTTTATTTTAATTTCTTTAATTTATTCTGTTTTAACTTCTTCAAATTGAATATGTTCATTTCTAGTGTAATTTTTTGTTTTACAATATTGTTCATTTGACTATAATCCTAGTCATTGTCTCCCAATACAAGATGTTGGAACACCTGGTGTGTCCACCATAAATCTGAATGGTCACAAAGTGGTCACAGAATAATACAAAAAAAGAATAAAAAATATGTTTATTTAGTTGTTTATTTTTCTTGTGGCATGTTTAATAGAAGACAAACTAATTAAACTATAGCAATGAGATGGGACAAGCATTTATGTTAGTCACTTTAGAAATTAATTTAAAGAAAAGTAATATAATTGAGGATTTAAAAAAAACACATTGCTCTTTATAGTATGGAAGAGGCATTTCAAATTCAGCATTTCCAGAAGAAAGTTGAAATTTCAGTTTATTTGCTAACTGTAGTTTGATGTATTTTAAATGTATTCAGATTATTTTAACTTAATTCTCAACATTCTAACTTTATTCTCGAAATTGTTGATGGTTTTGTCTTGAATGTATCACATCGGGGTTTATTTGATGTTCTGGTGGAAGGAATCTGTTCTGAGAAGCAAGAACATGTTTTTCATTTCACAGAAATGTGTGGTAGTAGTTAACTCGTTTCACTTTATGTTTAAAGTTTTGCCAAATTGAACCACAGTTTCAGAAATTCAATTACATTTTTATTTATAGTGCCATATCAAAACAAAAGTTATCTCAGGCACTTTACCCATGGAGCAGAACACGCTCTTGATGAAATGTGTTGGCCTGGATGGCACTTGCTGTGAAATGATGGGAGATGGAAGTACAGTCTCGGATGGCGGTTCAGGTCTACAGGGGTGTAAGTATGGGTGTCAGCAGTAGCTGGATGACTCCATGCATGTAGGCAGTATCTTATCATCCAGGGCAGCTTTACTACCACATTGAGGTAGCAGTAAGTAGCAGCAAATCTATAAATCATCTAGTCTGTACTGCTGCATTACCAAGGCTACCAAACAGAGCAGCGACTGCTGACCACTCCGAAACAGCAGCTTCTCCTTTGTTTGAGCAAGTCTAACTTTAATCCTACTTTAAAGTGTTTTTATGTCTGTGTGTCAATAAACGTGTTTCCTTATGATATTTAAATGTCCTCGCAAGGATATAAGATGAGATAAGATAATCCATTATTAGTCCCACGATGGTGAAACATACAGTATTAGAGCAGCAAAGAGGATAGTGCAACAACAAGAGGCAGAACAGAACAAATATGAATACGTTGGTAAAAGTAAAGATTGAATAAATAAATCAAATGTAGGGTATATGAATGTTGATATTGCACAGAACTTTGGTATTGCACTGCGGTGTATATTGCTAATGTTATTGCACATGAATGTGTGAGTCAATGAAGGGATGAAAAGATGAAGGAAATGTACAGTGCTCTTTTCATTAGAAGTGAGATTAGACTGAAATTAGGTGATCAATTATCTGCAGATACTGTGTGTGTGTGTGTGTGTGTGTGTGTGTGTGTGTGTGTGAGTGGCAGACAGACAGGTAGGAGAGCCCTGCCCTGCTGCCCCTCCACTGTTTGGTAAACTAATCATGCTTTGTGATTGCCAGCCCATCCCTGCACTGCAGCTAAATTGAATCAATTAAAATGGTTCTTGAAGATGGCTGCTGTTGCTTCCACACGATTAGGCTTTGATCAAGAAACACACTAATAAATAAATAATCCAGGGGAACGGAAAACAGAATGAACTCAATTATACAGTCAGATGAGGATCATGTGTGTCAGTGGTATGTGTGTGTGTGCTTGTGTGTGTGTGTGTGTGTGTGTGTGTGTGTGTGTGTTTGTGTGTGTGTGTGTGTGTG
The DNA here is from genome assembly GCA_029853015.1 of Chelidonichthys spinosus. NCBI lineage: Eukaryota > Metazoa > Chordata > Actinopteri > Perciformes > Triglidae > Chelidonichthys > Chelidonichthys spinosus. The sequence continues at coordinate 1,646,590 of CM056826.1, forward strand.
AGAGAGAGAGAGAGAGAGAGAGAGAGAGAGAGAGAGAGAGAGAGAGAGAGATTATTCTCTATTACACATCATAGACTGTAAAAGTGGACATAGTCATGGTGATGTCTCATTAGTTTGTGGATTACGGTTTTGATGCCTCGAGTTTCGGTATTTGTGTCCGTCACCATCTTGGAATATTTGCAACCAGTGGAGGAAGTGACTATATTTGGACTGCGGAGGAGCGACAGGTGGATCTGACAAACACAAGCAGCAGAGCGGCACCCAGAGCAGCACCCTTACTGGATCTAGATCCATCTGGTATGTCGTGGTCACTTCCTTCACTGGGTGCAAACATGTTGTAATGAAAGATCATGATAGTCGGCTGTACACTCCACATGTTCTCATTCCTTTCTGCAGCCTACAACGGGAGCAGGTACTTCTTCTAAGGCGTTACTCCGGGTGTCTCTATACATGTCGGCTGAATGGATCCCTGTGGAAATCAAGTGTAGTGTTGACGGACACTGGCTTATGAGCAGTCCATTAGCCATGGAGTGGGATGATGGTCAGAATGAGAACATGAAAGAGGATGGGAAGGGGGGTTGAGTGGGGGAGGGGTCGACATGAAATTGCTCTAAAAGACCAGAGCTCTCCTGTGAAAATCCTTGAAGTGCCTTGTCTCATTAGAACATGGATGTCTGTAGCACTGGATCTTTACCCTACTGCATTGAGCAGTAGCACCTGAGAGGTTTAATTGAACTAGGGGGTGGAGATGGGGGTTGGGGTGGAGTTAGATTGATGCTGGTGTGGAGAGGGAGGGCGTGTATACAGATTTACAGTATGTGTAACACTTGCTAATTTACTATGTCCAGCCCTCATAAAAGACCACACATTTTAAGCATGAATGATTATATGCACTCTATTACTTACGGTGATGTTGCAGTTTATTCCAGGTTATCACAATGTGGGACTTTGTAGCTTCGACCATTGCACTTATAGATGCTTGGTTAAATTGCAACCTCCAAGTTCAATGTTCAGATGTGGGAACACGCCAACGCTGCTCTGAGTGGGAGGGTCCACAAGGTTAGCCAGACTTCTTTTGACGTGAAAGCTGAGGTGAACTGCAAAGTGATGACCAAAACTGTACTTCGTAAACATCCCTTCAACTCGGACCTACCATACTTACTCTAGTCTTCTTTCTACAGCAACCATTTTTCTTCCCCAGTCTGATTTTGTTTTGAGACACAGGGATGCATTTATTTAAATTGCATTTTCATTGTAAACAGCTGCAACAAAACCAGTTCTCTGGTCAGATAACATGGCTAACATGGCAGAACATTCCTATTGGACGTCAGGTTAACATTGTCCATCAGCATGACTGGCTTGAGCACTCAGCATTATAGATGGAAGCACAGAGTTCACCTCTTGTCCCACTAGAGTCCTGTGTTCTGTCCTGAGGTCCACCTGTCAGGGGCCTGTTGCTTATATCATCCATCTAAATTATACTGTGACTGGACATCAGACAGCCAGGAGCATGCTGGGTAGTGGTAGTTTGGTCCTAGCTGGGTTGGATTAGCTTTCATCCTCCCACTTTCAGTGGCATTTGGTCCGGCTTTTCTGGCTGGGTGGTCCACTGTTCTGAATCTAACCCAAATACTTCAGTGTTCCAGTAATAATCATGAAAACAACAAATTAAGACAGAAATTAAGCAAAGCTACCAGCATATATGCAATTTTATTAATTTCATAACCAATCCGAATGAACTCCAACAATAAATAAATTGTAATAAGTCCTTAGAAGTCATAGTTCGGTACAAAACCAACAAATAGTCCCAAATGCATGATTCTAGGTTACTTTTCATTTTTTTATTGTGTCATTTAGAACTACCAACAATATTTGTAACAGACTAAACCAAAAAACAGGGAAATAAAAGACACCTGCTGCAGAACTGGGAATGAACTGAGCTAGCATGTAAAATAAAAGACAGAATCAAATCTGTGCATTTAGGAGCAATGTATCACATTTGTGATTAACTTGTGAGTCTGTGAGGTCATTATACACCTCTGAAGGTTATCACACATTATTCCATTTGTTCACAGTATGGGACACAAGGCTTGAGGACTTTGAATAAAATATTTGGAGGGTCCTCGTCAGCAGAATATGTGCATATATATATATATATATACTGTATATGCCACTAGCTTCAGTAATGTATTCATCTACTTTCACATCTCAGCTTCTTATAAACAAGGGGCTAAATTGTTGGACAGCTGAATTTTGGGTGATCCCGTCAAGTATGCATCAGCATGTTTGATGTGTTTCCACTGACATAAAGCACAACTGTTGATCAACGTCGCCACGCCGCACCTGTCTGATCCATCGTCCCTGTCCGATCCACCGTCCCTGTACGATCCACCATCCCTTTACGATCGCTGTCCAATCCACCATCCCTTTATGATCCCTTTCCAATCCACCGTCCTTGTCCGATCCCTGTATGATCCACCATCCCTTTACGATCCCTTTCCAATCCGCCGTCCCTGTCCGATCCCTGTACGATCCACCATCCCTTTAAGATCACTTTCCAATACACCGTCCCTGTCCGATACCTGTACGATCCACCATCCCTTTACGATCGCTGTCCAATCCACCGTCCCTTTACGATCCCTTTCCAATACACCGTCCCTGTCCGATACCTGTACGATCCACCATCCCTTTACGATCGCTGTCCAATCCACCGTCCCTTTACGATCGCTGTCCAATCCACTGTCCCTGTCCGATGCCTGTAGGATCCACCATCCCTTTACGATCCCTTTCCAATACACCGTCCCTGTCCGATACCTGTACGATCCACCATCCCTTTACGATCTCTTTCCAATCCACCGTCCCTGTCCGATCCCTGTATGATCCACCATCCCTTTACGATCCCTTACCAATCCCTGTCCAATCCACCGTCCCTGTCCCTGTCCAATCAACCGAAGCATCAAACACATATTCACAGTCCTGATGAACCCATCACTGATGATGCCATTGTGTGTTGTACATCAGGTTGTTAAGATATATTATTATGCATTTCCACCTTTATCACAACATAAAAAGGCCTTATGAAATGAAAAATGCCTTCAGAACACTTTGGGATCACAAAATGTATTTCTTCTTATATTTATATTGAATTAAATCCAGCTATCTTTACTTAAAAACTTATAAAGAGGAAATATGTTGTGTGTTTACATAAGAATAACCAATTTTAACGATTAATAATGACAGCCAATCATCAAACAACCGCAACTTTTGCCGATAACTAACTTCTGTTTCACTTGGACTTTAAATACATACTGGTTTCTGGAAATTACATCATCAAGCATTATGTCTTTGTATAAACATATCCATCAGACATTAAGGGTGGACTGCAATTATAACACTTTAAACACTTTATCTTCAGGCAAGCATGTTTTTCTGCTCTGAAAATAGAAAAGGAACTGACTTATAACATCTGATTTGTTTAGGCCAACTGAGAGGATGATGAAAGTTATTAATTTTCTAAATAACATTCATACAATCATTTATGTCTTGAGAAAACAAATAATTTAGTTGTGAACAAACACAAGTTGTTTTCGTGACACATGACTCTGTCTCATCATCCTCCAACTGTAAGTACTGTATGAGGCTTGATCATAGATTTGATGCTCTCTCCAAAAGGAGCCCGCCTGTGTTATATTTAGAGCATCCACACTTTAAGTGGCTCTACGGAGCAATAACTCTTATTTTATTGCAGCAAATTATCAAACAGCCAGCTTGTTGGTTTTCCTTGTACAAGGGAGAAATATGCATCGTTATCTACTGGCAGTTACGCTCAGATGGTCCAAAAGTAGATTTTTGTTTATTTTATTTTAATCACAGAGATCAAAAAGAAAATAAGTGGCAAAAAAGTTTTGGCCCTGGTGGTTTTAATTATTTTTATTTCATATGGATAATTCACTGCAAACATGTATTTTTTGTCCCCATGTGTCTAAAATAAAAGTCAAAGATTATTATAGATAGATTACTTCACACACACACACACACACACACACACACACATTTTTCTGAACCCATGAATGACTCTCAACTTGTCATTAACTGACACACTGTGAATCTCTAGATTCCCCTCTGGCATTAGTTTTGGACGTGGCAGGGATGGCGTGTTACTTTCTACTCTTTACATGCATAGTGCCATTTTCAAAATAAAATTCCAACATAGGTTTACTTAGTTTTAACGTTTATTTACACAACATAACGACTTGGTTAGGTTTAGGATAAGATCGTGTATGGGGTTAATGTATGTTTGTTACATAACATATCAAAGGAGAGAAGCATCCAAAGTCTGGTAAAATAATTAAACTTTGACCAATGGCTACTATTGGCTAAAGTTTGGCTCAAGTGAAAAATCGTAGACTCCATCTTTAACAACGCAAGCTGGCCTTGTAGTTGAGTCCATGGTCACAGGGCACGTCCATAGTAAGAACAGAGAGAAAAAGGTCAAGCAGCACTTATTTGTGACTAATGTTAATGAACATTAACTCCCCTGCTGTGTCCTGTCCTCATTCCATTCTTAATCTCGTCTTTTTCATTTTTTTTTTTGTTTGTTTGGTTTTTTTTTTGCTTATAAAGGTGACTCTTTTGTAATTTACTTGAAAAGTTTATCAGATGGAAAATGGATTTGCGTTGAACTTCCATGATCCTAAATCAACTCATCTAGACTTTCTTACAAAGCAACAATATTCATGTCTCAAAAGAGAAGCGAGTATGTGTTCCTTAGAGAAGTAGGAGTTGAAATGGATTCACCATTACAACCTTTCAATGATTCAACACCAGTGCCTTCTCTTATCCGAAAACCACGATCTTTAATGGTTGCAGTTTTGAAAGGATGGAACACCACTGTTACGGCTGTATGTTTCCCTGTGTTCTTGTCCCTCCTTCCCCTCCAGTGGCTGCAGGTGAGCCTAATCCCACAACGAGGTGCACCTGTCCTGGCAGGAAGATCTCCCTTCTGCCAGCAGCAGAAGGGAGGCCTCTTGTGCAGACGCTGCTGGTCTTTCTGCCATTTTCATGTGCAGTTTTTGTCATGTGTTGTGGAAGTCTGGCCATGTGTATGTTGTATTTGGCTGTTATTAAATCCTGTGGATTTTGATGGGTTTTAAAAGGTGTCTTTTTGTTATGTATTGGGGTCAATAGTGGTTTGTTGTTCACCCCAAAGGGCTCCCCAAAGGGTGGGGTGTAACAACCACTTGTCATTAAAGGTTATTATACCTCCATGTAATATTATTGCTATTGAAGCCCTCTGCTTAGCAAAGCCATATGAATTAAAAGAAGGCTACAACTAACATCTCTGTTGTTCTCGTCTCTTGCAGGGTTCCTGAGCACAGGTGATCAGGCAGCCAAAGGGAATTACGGCTTGCTGGACCAGATCCAGGCTCTGCGTTGGACCAGTGAGAACATTGCAGCCTTCGGGGGCGACCCGTTGCGTATCACTGTGTTTGGCTCCGGCGCTGGGGCTTCGTGTGTAAACCTGCTTACGCTGTCTCACTACTCCGAGGGCAACCGCTGGAGCAACTCCACCAAAGGTAAAAATCAGGAGGCGCTGAGGAGATCATGTGGGACTTTTTTAAGATATGAACCTTGTGTGACTATGTGAGTACTTGGTGAAGAGAACAAAGAAAACAGATTATGCATTTGTTTTGACTACAAAGGATTTTGTGTCTTGAGTGGAGCTTTTTATTCTCATTCACAACCTGCTTTTCCTGCATGTAAATACAGTTCATCACCTGACTGATAATGAGATGAGTTCACATTCTTTCCACCTGACCAAACAAATAACTGCAGTAAATAAATGGTTTCGAACATGCCTGGTGCACTATGACTGCTAAAAGGAGTATGGTAGGTCATGAACTTGTTTGGAAGGCACTTAAAAAAAAAATAAAAAAAACGCAAAACAAATGGTTGTGTGACAGAGCATATGGGAATAAAGCTCCTGGGGACCTTGAGTTATTTAGAAGATAATACTGATGTTATTCTTTATTTTTCAACTAGCATGACAACACTAGAAACAACAGTAAAATGGGAGATAAAAAGTTATATTATTAAAGATGCATTATATGAGATAGGGAGCATTGCCGTTGCCTTTCAACAGCTCTCACCATAGTTAAATGTGCTAACAGTACAAACTACGGCAGAGCTAACAGTAGCCCCTTTCAGAGAGATGATTCCGCCGTAATGGCGGAAAGGCGAGTTAAAATATACAATGAACTGGAGCGTTTAGATAGAACTTTGTTTGTCTGCGGTAAGATAGAACTTTGTTTGTCTGCATTGAGATAGAACTTTGTTTGTGGCGTAACGCCTCAACAGACATCCCACAATGCGTCCACGGTCTCGTCTATGGACTCTCCGGCCGTGTGACGTAGTCAGTTAGCATCAGAAATCTGATTAGCTTGATGCATCAAACTACAACTACAAATATTGTGTACAATTGAGTGTGGTCATGTATTATCTTTGAAGTGTATCACAGATGTATCCAACTTTAGGTTCAACCGTTGGGATACTGTTTCGAGTAAAATTGTGTCCCATTGAGCTGAACTGGCTAACTGGGCGAAACAAGCTAGCACACTACAGCTGACAGCAACTGTTGCTGCCATTTCTGTTCCCCATGTGTGAGTAGGGGACATAACATCTTGTATGGAAAGGTCCAATATGGATTCATGTACTGTCACATCCCTAGCTCCTGAACTTCATCTACATCATTGTTTAATCTGATTTGCATGAATATCATATTTTCACAGATGAATATGTTTTTATAATGAATCCATACTGGTGATAGTGGTTGCCAGAGGATTTATGTCTTTGGGTTGTCTGTCTGTCCGTCAGTTGATCCATTGTCATCAACGTAATACCTCAGGAATAAGAGGCCATCTTCAAATTTAAGCCAGAAATCCACCTGGACTTAAGAATGAACCCATTAGATTTTCTTCCTCAACGGTCAAAGTCACTGTAACCTCATGTCAGGAAATGCCTTGAGGGAATTATTTGAAATTTGGCACAAACATCCACATGGAATCAAGTATGATCTGATCTTCTGAATTAGAATTTGGTGGTCAAAGGTCACTATAAACTCACAAAACACATTTCTGGCCATACTGCCAGAATTCATATGTTAATTGTTTCACAAAAATGTCCCATAGGATAATATGATGAATTGATGACAGCTTTGGATGTACACTGAAACTTGTAAGACTGGTAGATGAAGGCTGAGGCAGTAAATCTAGTTCAGTTGATTTTAACATTTAAAAAACATTGATTTGAATAAAGTCACAAGGCTTCTTCAACCGCAAATGTATACAGATGCAGCATAATTTTGTACTGCTGTGCATATATGCCTTGTAAATGGCATGAATAAAGTTAAGTTGATCTTGAATCTCGAACATGTCTCCCATCTCAATGATGTGGCTTATTGCTGAGTCTATAGAACTAACATCAGTGTTGTCTTTTATCCAAGCAGACATATCACAAACATATAATAAGTGTGATTGCGTACCCTTATACATTTTTATCCAGGGAAGATTAATATTTTATTTATATCTTTCGACTTCGACCACTTGGCTGATTCTCATCCTATTTCCTCATAATTAGGTTACAAGAATGTCAGCATGTATTTGTGTACAGATTCCCTCAAATGATACGCCATATGTTCTTTAATATTCATAAGAAAGAGGTTCAGAACCCCAATGTGTATGGTTTTGTGTCCAGGACTGTTCCAGAGAGCCATTGCCCAGAGCGGCTCAGCTCTGTCCAGCTGGGCTGTCAGTTTTCAGCCAGCCAAGTACGCCCGGATGCTTGCCCGTAAGGTGGGCTGTAACCTGGAGGACACTGTGGAGCTTGTGGCGTGTCTTCAGAGGAAACATTACAAGGAGTTGGTGGATCAAGACATCCAGCCAGCCCGTTACCACATTGCCTTTGGACCTGTTATTGATGGAGATGTTATACCTGATGATCCTCAGATACTCATGGAGCAAGGTATCAATTCACTTTGCTTCAGAGTCAGCAATTACCAACAATGTTCTTACCTGATACTATATCTGTACTATTTTAACGACCATTCTGCATTCTGTCTCTTTCAAGGTGAGTTTCTAAACTACGATATCATGCTGGGAGTTAACCAGGGCGAGGGCCTGAAGTTCGTGGAGCTCATCGTGGACAACGAAAATGGTGTTCAAGCTAACGACTTCGACTATGCCGTGTCCAGCTTTGTGGATGACCTCTACGGCTACCCGGAGGGGAAAGACATCCTCCGAGAGACCATCAAGTTCATGTACACAGACTGGGCTGACAGGCACAACCCGGAGACTCGCCGGAAAACACTGTTGGCCCTTTTCACCGATCACCAGTGGGTGGCACCGGCTATGCCACAGCTGACCTGCACTCCAGCTTTGGGTCACCAACGTACTTCTATGCCTTCTACCACCATTGTCAGACAGAACAGGTGGGTAATTGACTGTCTGGGTAATGGACTTCATGGATCAATCATTTCATAAAAGCAAAAATACTGCTTGGTTGTCCTTGTGGGTAAAGCTTACCAAAAAAAACCTATACAAAAGCCTGGCCTGGTCTTTCCAAGATATCCCTTCTCACACAGCAAAATGGTATTGCGAATTACATGTCAAGGGAAGCATATTTTGTCATGGATTATGTTTGCTCCGGACACATCACAAAATAATTTCAAACCAGTCGGTGGAAGTCCACATAGGGAGGAAGTTAGGGTGATGGATTGGTCCGACAGCACAGGAGTCTCAACCAGGAGACTGTTGTTTTAGTTTTGTGTGAAGTACTTTTTCCTTTTTTTCAATTTCATAGTCAAAGTCAAACTTTGATGATTTTTCAAATGTTCTACACCTAACCAAGTAATTTTTTGCTTAATTCTATGTAGTTTATTGTTTAAACCTAACTATGGAGTTATGTTGTCTTAACTTAACCAAGTATGTTGGTATAAACCTAACTATGGAGTTATGTTTTGCTTGTTACAACCTATTTCAAACTATGACCAATCGTTAAGGAAGAAAGTTTCCCTGGAAATGTAACATAGTGGGTGGTTTAGTTGTGTGGGAATCAGATTTTCTCGGAGACAGGGTTGAGAAAGCTACATCATGAAAATGTTGAGGTCACTATCAACTGCTACTGGAGCTTTGGGAACGGAACTGACTAGTTTAGGCTTCTAAACGTCATGCATATTTATTTATTTTGCAAATACAAAGCTATGCTGACTATACAATTCTGAAATAGGTATGAATGGTTATTAATAACCCATGTGTTTCAACGTTTTAGTTTAAATTTGGCTCAAAGCTTCCCACACCACTGTCTCTTTGTCATTCCTTTATTGTCTCTCTGTAATACAATGAATAATGGGCCAGATATGTTAGGCAAAATAATATTAAAAACTTATCTCATTTCCTCTTTTCTTCCTGAAAAAATATAGTATTTTCCCAGCTCGTTGATAGGTCTGAGTCTCTGTCTATGGTCACAATATGGCTGTGTTAAAAAATACTGCCTCTCAGTGTCCTGTGTCTGTCACATTAATGTAATAATGCTGATCTGATTTGGTTGATCTGCTGCTCGTTAGGTACCACCGTGGGCAGACGCAGCACATGGAGATGAAATCCCATATGTGTTTGGCCTCCCGATGATTGGACCAACAGAACTGTTTCCTTGCAACTTTTCCAAGAATGACGTGATGCTCAGTGCTGTGGTGATGACATACTGGACAAACTTTGCCAAAACAGGGTATGATGACGCTACAAACATGGCTCCTAATGACCAATACAACTCACTTTCTATGTGTTTTCCCCATGGACCATCATAACTAGGTCAACGCCTAAATTAAAATTGATGATTGATTGATTTAATTTATGGATGAACAAACAAACATGCAAAGGATAACATGTTAAGTCAAAAACACTTATTTCCAGTATGGTCCCAAGATGTAAAAACAACAATTGCACACAGAAGCACAAGTCATTCAACATGAAAACAGACCAAAAAAAAACAAAAAAATCAACAACAATACTAATATTCATAAATGCATTTTCTCATTTACAAAACCTCAGAAAAGGAGCTAAAACTACAATATCACTGCAAATAAATCTCCACAAATCTGATCCATACTGATCCTCATTCTGCACATTATGGACCATTTTAATCTTAGAACACAAATATTGAGGAGCAGACCCACTGATAATATTGTGCATATTATGCAGCCTCTGTTGTTCTACTCAGCTGTACTGGCTCAGTACAGCTGTTCTATATGTAGACTACCTGCCAGATAACCACACCTGGAGCCTAAAGCTCCCTCTAGCTACTCCTGAAGTCTCAGGATACTACACTGTCTATCACCTCTGAAGTCAACACTGCCAACATAAGTTCAAGTGGATGCATTCATTATTATAGTATTAATTAATACTGAATTACATTATTTGGCATCACCTGCAGCTTTTCTTTAAGTTTAGCTGTCATACCACTTCACTGTCAGTTAGTTTGAAAGTCTGGGCTTTATTTACAGTGGTTGCGTACGCACAAAACGGATCCTGAAAGAGATGGATGACAAAAGTCGTGATCTATAGAAACAAACTTAACGGGAGATAATTGTGATCAGCTGTACTGATCTCTGACCCATGTATACGGACATAATGAAGACGCAGATGATGAGGTGGTGAAATGAAGCCAGATTGTAGAAATTAATTTGTTATTTCTCTCACATATTTAATTTAACGCCATATCACGTGTTATATATTGATCTTATAAACATTCAAAGCAGCGGTGTTATTTGTGCTAGTGAGCCATAAATATTCTATATGCACCTTTTGTTTGTAAAAACTCGGCTGATGAACTGTTGGTTTTCAATTATATGTTCTAATATAAAATTATTTGATTAGTTTTCATATGGTTTTCCTGATAAAAATCACAACATTATTTATTCATGTCTGTCTATTTATTAGGCACAGAGACAGTTTACTGTATATAGATGCATTCCTGAATCAGAAACATTCCAGGCAGGCTCTGTCTCACACATGATCAGATGTCTATTGTGTAAATAATAATGCAAATATAATGTGTGGGGGATTAGAGGAACATGGTTTCTGTAATTTGGATAATTCCTTTAAGAAACCTGGTTTATTTAATCAGGGTGAGAGATTAGACTAAAATCAGTTACCCCAGGTAGATTTCTCCTGAAGCTGTATTTACAAGGATCCCATCCAAAGGCTGACTGAAAGTGACGTAAACACAAAGTATCTCAGCCTAAATAAGTGAGCTTCACTGCTGAACTTTGGACACAGTGATGCTGTGTCTGTCTACTCCAACACATCAACATAACCAATCAGGACTGAAACAGCTGCTCCACTCACTGCTACAGTTACAAAAGAAAGCCATGCTTCCAAAAGCAGGCATGACTCGTACCAGTCTGCCCTGCATATTTTCACATACATAACATCATTGTCAAGTACAAAGTTATACTATATTTTTTTCATTACATTTTTTCAGCACTTGACAAGATGCAATTATCATTATAAGACCATAAGCTAATTGATAATTGCATTGTAATTGTTTCCTTGATATTAAGCTACATTTTGGTGAATTGTGCTTTTGTGTTTGATGGTCTGTCCAGTTTGATTGGTATTCTATGCAGATCCCCTCTACATATCTTCAAATGCATTCTTAATTAATAGTTGTAGCCTGAGGAGTGACATTCTCAATGGGACAAAATTAATCCCCCCCACCCCCCTTCTGTCTCATGCTGCCTTAGAGCTTATAGTCATGGCAGTAATTGTTTTTCAAGAACATAATGGGGGGACATTGGCTTTTTCTGTGCACTACCCAGTAGCCCTGAGGGGAAGAGAAAGGCCTAATGATCTACATATATAACCCCAAATTGACGTGGAATGCTGGGTACCTGGGAGATTTATACTGACAATTTGAATGGTTAAGCTTGTTCCTGATGAGGTCTGGCTGGCTCAATATGCCAGTCGCAGACAATGGGGCTCTCAGTGGTTTGCAATGGGCCTCCATGGCTCAAGTTACGGGCTCTGTTCTGCTCAGATTAAGTGTAAGGGGGGTCTATTTAACACAGGATACCAGAATGAATGTGCTCTGTACGCTCCTCAGCAGAGGCTGGATATAAGTGTGGAGTACATACTGAGTTGCAGACCTGCATGTACAGTGTTATTATGGCTTACTTCTGATATTAGTTAGAAATGAATGCTACGCACAACACAAGGTGCTAGGCTATCAGTACAATCATGGAGTAAGAAGAATAATGCCTGCACACAACTCCAAACAACAATTTTTTCATTGACAACGTTTCCATCCTGCTCGGATCTCCCGTCATGTCAGAATGATGTAACAAAAATAATAAGACCCATATGCATACATTAATGCACCAATCAGCAAATATGCTCTATGGCAGGTTGGTTCATCAAAAACAAGAGACAAGACACGATTTTCACAAAAAGTTCAATAAAGTACATAAACCTCAAAATATGTAATTTTCATCATGAATCTAAAAAGGTCATTTCTGAAAATATCATAAATTACTTTGATCAAAAATATATCATTCTTTTCAAGAAATATTATTCTTAGAGAAATGTTTGATCTCAAACTCATGAATAGCTACACTCTCAACAAGTCACTCATTTTATTTTTTAATTTGAATAACATTTCTGAGGTTATTAGATATCTTAAGACCTTTTTTATTCAATCAAAATGTTTAGAAAACCTATCATCTGTGAGTAATAACACTGACCTTTTTTTTAAAATGTTATCAGGTGGAATTTTGTGAGAAACTGTTGATTAATATGAAACCTTGGGGCTGCATCTCAAGACTGCATTCCAGTATTTTCATGATTACATGGATTAGCCTGAGGGAGAGGCTACACTTAGGTCAAAATTAAAATTTTAATAAGCAGACAGACCCAAATGGTCCACTCCACCTTTAGTATAACATTAGTTCCTCCTGTGTCCTTAAGTAAATAACAAAGTGACATAATTGTTACTGATTGGTGAGCAGGTAAGAGGATTGCATCTTTCAAGGGTGGTAACATGTACTTCTGCATTATTTTAAATGTTTATTTGTCTTTTGCCATAAAGCAATCAGTAGATTGCAAATTCTTTCATGACAACTTTCCTACTTTACTCTCTTTGTCAGGGATCCAAACCAGCCTGTCCCCCAGGACACCAAGTTTATCCACACCAAGCCCAATCGTTTTGAAGAAGTAGCATGGACACGCTACAACCAGAAAGACCAACTTTACTTACACATTGGCCTGAAGCCCAGGGTCAAAGAACATTACCGTGCCAATAAGGTATAGTTATAGATATTCCTGAAATGCACTTTCTGTTTTGGCGTTAATCTTGGAGGCATCCTGGAAGGGAATACACACGCATCCCAAATGCTAACATTCATGCTAACAAGCTTTATAAGTTGTAATTGTTACGATTCTAATGCTTCTGATGGGGGAAACTGCACCTTGACTCTTAAACAGTCTCAGTTTTCAACCATAGTTAATGTTGTGAATTGAAACAAAACTAGGTTAAGTTAGGTTTTAGGCAACAAATCCACTAGACTATTCTACGTTAAGTACATTACTTTCACAGAGGACCCACTGGTCCACCTAGAGCTCCTCTTTCCCCATGCAAATTATATAACATCACCCGTCTGAGGTCTCCGTAGTCTTCTTGTATTCATATAAGTGATCAGCCCTGTGAGTAGAAGATAACGGCCTGATGCAGCCACTTTTTACATATATCTTTGAGGCTGATAACGCCTATTTAATCTAAAGATAACATTCAAAGTGGATGTCTTAGGCACTTTGGCTCAGCCAGCTGGGTTATGATAAGAATTTCCAGCACCACAGCGCCAACTCTCTTTGACCAATTATGGATGCTGCACTGCCAACCCAGCACTGTCTGAAGCAGGAAAATAAAAAAGATTAATTAGTGATATTAGCATCCAAGTTGTCAGAATGAGTCTATTCTAAAATAATGTCATATTCAGTTTGGTTTGCACTCCCCAAGACAATACTCATGTATGGTTTCTCTTCATTTGCTCTCCCACATTTATTATCTCCCCTCTCCTCAGGTCAACTTGTGGTTGGAGCTGGTTCCTCATCTGCACAGCCTCAATGAGGTCACCCAGCTCATCCCCACCACCACCAAGGTTGGTACTAAACCATGTGTATTATTGGTCCACTTATAGCAAACATTTTCGAGGAGACATATGCAATCAAAAAAATAATATTATGATGTAATATTCAAATTGTTTGTTGACACAACTTTTCAAATTGACCAATCTTGCCCTGATCCGGACGATGTAACGTGCTGGAAGAAGTAAACAAAATGAGTAGTTGTTTGAGTATGGTGAGGATAAAATTCAAATGTGTTCACACCATGAGACTCTAAATGGCATATTATGAGTTAGCAATCAATAAACATGTAGTTTTAAGTTCAACTGCTGTATTATAACTCTAATTATTGCTTCATTTTCTGTTAGCGGGGTCCTTTGTGTGTGGGTTAGTAATCTGCCCAGGATGCACTTTACCTCCAATTAGAGATGACAATCTGACCGAAGAGTCGGTTCTGAGCTAATTCACTGAGTCGGTGAAACCAGGTGTCAAATGAGTCGGTTCTTTGTCAAATGTACAGCTTTCCTTTCGCCATCTGTCTCAGTGGCCGCAAATGCTTACGGGCTTGGCAGAACCAAGTTCTGAAAAATTGTGGATGTTTAAAGCCGGAAGGTAAACAAATAGGCTATAACGAGGCTAACGACGATATACGTCACTAGAGTCTCGGTCGGTCGGTCAGTCTTTACAAAAAACATTGAATTGCATTTCGACACATAAACCCCACGCAAAACCATCACGGTCTCATGACTGGGTCCAAGCAACTGCGTGGCCATTGCGTGATCACTACCCGGAAGCATAACCGAGGCTTCAGATTTTGCTGAAAAGCGGTGTAAATATGCCTTATGTTAACAAAACGAGGGAATCTGAAGTTTCAGGTCAATATCTCAAACGGTTTGCCCGTGGCGTCCATTTGAATTTCAAGTGCCACACTTTTTTGACACATTGGAATTTCGCATTTTATTTATTGGCATTTTTGGAGGCCCATAACTTCAGTTCTAATAGTGATAGAAGGCTCAACATTCCTTACTGTTTGGGTGAGAGGTGGGTCACCAAAGTCCAATCTTTTTTTTTTTTTTTGACGGCCAAAATTATTTTTCACTTTTTGGGTGCTCCTAGCAACACGATTATTGATCATATTTATCCTAAACAGGATTATTTGTTATATTTGGGACCTTTGCTCTTGCCAAAATGAATTTGAAGGATATGGTACCACTGGTGGGGATTTTATGGGGGTCCAAAAACCCTCCCGGGCAGAGGTGACTCTTTTGGAACCCCATATTTGGACCCCCAAATGACCACGTGTGCACTTGATGATCCTAATGGGATTTACACCAGATAAAGATACATATTTGTTCTCTCTTTTAATGAAATAAAACCTTTGACTATGAAGCTCCATCATATGAATTTTATTCATATGCACCATTTTGGATATTTTTTCCAGAAGTCTGGAATGTAGATCAGGGGGAATTTAGGGATGATAAAGCATGAAAATAGTGGAAATAACTTAGTATTATGCTCAGTGATGGCAAACAATTAAATATTTAGACTGCTGGCCATTAATTTCCTGAAAATCACAAATTAACCCCTTATCCCCGATAAAAGAGACTCGCCTGTGGCAAGCGACTTGCAGCCACTGATGCAAACCATATTCTGACACCAATGGAGATGTTTCAATGGGCAAAAGAAAACTTTAAGAACATTACATTCTTGCAGAAAATATTAAAAAACACGATGAAACGTACGAATTGGAGAGACGTTACACCTCGGCCAAAATGTTCAGTGGAACACGATCGCATCATTGCTTTATACCAATTTCCAAAAATAAGATACGGATGAAAAGAATATCACAGTATAACAGAATATCACTCAACTTCAGATTCCCTTGTTTGGTAACATAAGGCATATTTTCACCGCTTCAGCAAAATCTGAGAGGTGTCATGTACATGGTACCCCGATATTGGCTGTTTTCCCATGGAATGACCCATTTAAAAAAAATAAAGGCCTATATTTTTGTTTTATCGTGTCTGTACCTTACTGTATAGAAATGTAGCCTAATAATGTTTGTTGGATTTACTTTATATCACTGTACCTTCAACAAATCATGTACAAATTATACATGAATGTTTATACACTATGATACAAAAGTATTATTTGACCAATTTTAAAGTTTTATTGCATTCTGTTCCTGAAATCCACTCTGAATCCACTTATCTGCTTGGATCAGGTTAATCCTGATTTTTGGGATGAAAGTTATCCCAATCCTACTAAAATCTTTTGAAAAACAGACTGAAGGTTTGATCCAGATCAAAACAATGATTGGATTACCTAATCAGATTTCAAAATCCGTTTTCCCCTCTGAAAAAAAAACATTTCAAGATTTAATCCAATCGGATTACTTTTGAAAAACTGGGTTCTGGTCCACTAGCGCCTCTACTGGCTGTATAGAGCCGCTACGAACCGAAGTAGCAACCGGTCATATGAACCACCGTGACTCAGTACTCCCTTGCCAACCGAGTGCTGCGGTGACTCAGACCGTAACTTCGCCATTGCAATGTTTTAATGCAGTAAATGAAGCGGCGGAAATTACTAATTAATTGTCAAGTAATTGTCAACTTTAAATGTAAGGCACATTTAAAAAAACAGGAGTTTTACTAAAGGGACTTTGGCGATATTTTAAGATAGCCATGGTGAGAAATGAACACACTTCACTCGTTGTACTTTTGAAATTTGAAACAGGGTGTACAATGAAGTCATTAATGGATGCTAGATAAATCGCTCAACGTGCAAGCTCTACCTTAAGAGTCTTTGTGAAACGCTAATACATAGGGCCCTAGTTTCGTAGACCAGGCGCAGTCAGCTTTCAGCGCACCTGCGCCGCACCGACGGGGTGTGTCCGCCTGGACTTTGCAAGTTTCGTGCACCGCGCAGGCTCGCGCAGGCATGCCTCCCGTCTCGCCCACCGGCGCAAGTGGGAAAGAGGGAGGAGAAGAAGGCGTGAGTGGGAGACGAGGAGGAGACGAGGCGTGGACTGGGATTAATACAGCCGATTCAGATCTCCACCAATCAAATGAGCTCCTCTCCTCTCCTTTAATGTGTTAGGGGAGGTTCAGTGGAAGATCCGTCACTTGACAACCCGATGACAGAAGCAGCGCCGCCGCCACCCTGCGCCACCCTGCGCCACCCTGCGCTGCGCCACGAAACTAGGGCCCATAGCGTTTTCAGGAAAGCAACCCCATGTACTTCCCACACTGCTAGCCTTCCTCTATTAAAGATTTTAGGACCGCGATAACTGCAATGCGCTGCACGGTGGTGTAGTGGGTAGCACTCTCGCCTCACAGCGAGAGGGTCCCGGTTTCGATTCCTGGGTCGGCCCCGGGTCCCTTCTGTGTGGAGTTTGCATGTTCTCCCCGTGTAAGCGTGGGTTCTCTCCGGGTTCTCTGGCTTCCTCTCACAGTCCAAAGACATGCAGGATAGGGATAGGTTAATTGATTGCCCGTAGGTGTGAATGTGAGCATGAATGGTTGTCTGTCTCTACATGTTGGCCCTGCGATAGACTGGCGATCTGTCCAGGGTGTACCCTGCCTTCGCCCAATGACAGACCCTGAATACAGGATAAGCGGTAGACAATGGATGGATGGATGGATAACTGCAACGCAAACTCTCCAAGTGCACAGAGATCCTCCCCAAGGGACATCTCATCGATGAATGATTTGTGATTAATCTGGTTTCATGGCATATTTTATACTGGTGATATTCATGCTGGCTGAAATACACAAGTGGATAGTTATTGATAACTTTATCCTGAAAGCCTGCACTGCTGTTTTTTTAGAGTCCCTGAACCAGTTAATTACAGCTGGACTGTAGGTCCATTGACTACATGGAGTCACATAGGCAGAACCTGAATCAAACCCATTATAAACCCTGGACAGATTTTCTTCCTGTTTATTGGTATCATCAAAGTGATCAAAGGTGTGAAGACTGCTGTTAGACATATGATACACACATAGTATTATGATAAATTATCAACGATATCCCCACTGGTATGGATCTGGGTCCAGCCTATCCAGGCTTACCCAGTTCTTGTTTTTATAGGAAGTTGCTTTCTAAGTTTGGACAGAGCTAGGCTCAACTATATACTGATGGTTGTTCTTCCTGTCTTCAGATCGCTCCACCGGAAGCTACCAACCGCACCCCAAAGACCAAGGTTCTGGTGACTAAGCACCCTAACCCTAACCCTACTCCATACCCCACCCAGAACCAGGACAGCCACATCCAGCCACACCTTGTGGACCAGCGTGACTACTCCACTGAGCTGTCAGTGACCATCGCTGTAGGAGCTTCTCTGCTCTTCCTCAACATTCTGGCCTTCGCCGCCCTTTACTACAAGAAGGACAAGCGCCGGCATGACGTCCACAGGCGCTGCAGCCCCCAGCGGAGTGCCACCAATGACCTGGCTCACACTCAAGAGGAGGAGATCATGTCCCTGCAGATGAAGCAGCACTCGGACCTGGACTGCCGGGGAGTAGGCGACTCCCTCCACCCGCACGACGTGGTGCTGAGGACTGCCTGTCCGCCGGACTACACTCTGGCCATGAGACGCTCACCGGATGACATCCCGCTTATGACACCAAACACCATAACCATGATCCCGAGCACCATGGGGGGGCTCACCTCGCTCCACTCTTTCAACACCTTCCCCAGCAGTGGGCAGAATAACACCTTACCCCATCCACACCCACACTCACACTCCACCACGCGGGTATAGCCCTGTGGGTGCACCCATGCAACCAGGACTCTGGGGCTAAAGCAAACGCCACTGCTGCACCAGAAACTTGAGTCTGACATACTGACAACCACAGATATGTCAGGAGCCGATATGCCAGCCTGGATTTGCCAGAAACCCGTGGAATTACCCTATTAATACCTGAGGGAACATAGTCAAGGGATTTCTGGGGGTTTGAACCAGAGAGGAATAAAACAATAATTATGTTTTTGTAGAAAAAGACAAAAACAAAAAAAAAAGAAAAAATAAGGAGTTGAAGAAAAACAATCTCACAAGCTTAAACAAAGAGGAGGATGTTTTTTTAATTATTATTTTTTGTTCTGATATTGCAGCAAAACAAGGTACAGTAAAGTACTTTTTCTCTTGAGCAACAGATATGGCCTTCGAGGCTTTTGAAAAATGACTGCCTGACAGTGTTATCTGGAAGCAAAACAGAGCATCAGACATGCCTCGGAGGTAAGAAGAGGGGAGTACTTTGTAAAAGAAAGAAAACATATTGTTTTCCTTTGGCATTGCACAGCAGATTACTCTGTTTGTGCCGCACAGAGTAGATGCGGTGCAAACAAATTTAGGCATGTGATAACTTCATAAATGGAGGCTATGTAAGATAAAGCAAAAACAATTGTTGAACAGAACAAAGGGAGGACTGGACACTTCAAGGAAAAAAAAAAGAAACCCTGTATGCACAATGGAACCATTTTGAGGAAAAAAAATGTCACAGATACTTTTCATCCATTTATTTTTGAGGATCGGGAACAATTTTATTGTATAGAACCTATTTACATATCTAGATCTGTACACTAAGCACCAGGCTGTTTCAGCCCTCTTCTCTTAGGGTGCGGGTGGGGTAGGTGGTGGGGGGGCATCTATACTGCAAACCTGCCAGCAGGACTGAACCAGTGGGAATCGGAGATCCACCTTCTGGCTTTCTGGCAGTTCCAACTTCAACACAAAGAGCTGGGGGACAAAGGATAATTGGATATTTAAGCACGATGCGCATGACAATTTATCTGCTTGATGGCTGCTCTGCTGATTATGTCATTATTAAGAATCATTTTCACCCTCTCCCTTGCATTGGAGCAATTTCAGATGGATTTCCTGATTGGATTACAGGAAAACAAACACCCTCGCAGGACCTTGGGAAATACAGTTCCAGGTTGTGGATGTCGTGGACTCAAGTGGGGGACAGAAAGGGGAGGGGCTGGGGATATGGTAAAACTTTCTTGCATAACATAATATAGCTTGAGTGGAGCTGGGCATATAAGGACTAGTTTTGTACTCTGTGTGTTGGTACTACTTTTTGATAGTGGTTAAATCACATTACACTGTATCAATCAAATCATCATCGTACCTTCAGTTGGGGTCAATGTTCTTTACTATTCTACCTATTGGACCACTTTACCGTATAGAAGTATCAACTGCACTGTTAATTCCATTGCCCACTTTATTTTTTCTTTAACTGGAAGGTGTGTTGATTTGTGACATGGTGGATATGACAACAACAAAAAAGGGTTAAGGCAATGGAAATATGGCTAAAGCATGAATCTGGACTATGAAGTCTTTCTTTTACTTTATCCAGCCAGGTTCCCAAGAGCTGTTTAAAACATGAATGCCTGTACAAGACCTCAACAAGTCAAAGGCCAAGCACAGACAGATCACATGGGGAAATGCACAGCAGGTGGATGAGAGGGAGAGCGAGGGCAGGCCAATTCCCAGGATGCAGTTTTCATCTTGTTTTCATCATTAGCCAAGGTCTTAAGAGGCACACTGCGTTATGGGAAGAAAGAAGAAAAGCTTCCTATATCTGCTGAGAGCCACAGTCAACCCTCTTTACCTCACTTTAAAGAGCTACTATTTTCTTCTTTTGGCCCCGCTCTTTTTCTACTTAAGATTCTCTACTCTCTCATCTTTTTTACTGAGCTGACAGGTCGGGCTGTTTAGTAAGATGGTCTCCCCGTGCATTCATACCACCGTTTCCTGCAAGGCTGTCTGCCTCGGTAACAACTTTAGGTCAGTGAAAGCTCAGCGGCTAACAATGTTTGCCTCTGTGTCATACAGCAAAGCAGACTGCAGTCGGATCCAGTCGCTTAAGAGTCATTGCAGTAAAGCGGTAAACTTCAAAACAGAGAGAGAGAGGGCAATACCCTCGATGGCGGGACTATTGTGCTCATATATACTGATTTGTGGCGCTGAGATGCTACTTGGTAAGCTGAAATGCTTGTCTCCGTGTTTTCCTTTCACTTAAGTGTAGCCGTTTGGAGGCCTCTGTTGTGAGAATACATCTGGCCCCTTTTGGCTCGCTCACAGCACTGTGCAGTCATTCAAAAATAATGATCGCAGACTATTGTGACCCCATATAACACTGTGGTGGCCAAGCAGGTTGGGGGGATAAAATCTAGAGTTGCTTTTGGGGATTTAAATTGAATAAACTAATTACATCAATTTGCTCCAGAATGTTTCTTTGGATGAAATGAAACACAAAGGCCTGATCTGGGATTTCAACAAAAGGGGTTTCCAAGGCTATTATCACACATCTTCCTCATGGGCCAGGGAGTTCTTTAATACCCTTCTCTGTAAAAACAAGTCAACAACATAAAAAAAAGTGAATTTCTGACTCTGGAATACATTTTACTGTGGGTCTGTTGGCATTGGATTGACAAGCCACTAGCTTTTTTCTGAATTCCACGTCACATAAAAAACAAATGAAAGCAAATGAAAACATGTGCAAACACAACCATGTGCTAAATGATTAGCTTGGACTTTCAAAGTCTTTTGGCATCTATTCAAGATATTTTACCTTGCCTGCACTTGAACACAAGCAACATGACGTATTTGCATGGCTAGAATACATTTCACAAGATGTTTATGTTCAATGCTGATGTGTATTTTAGCAACAGCTAAAAATCCCTTTCATGCAAGACAATGAGCAAGCCAGACTCCAACTGACATCTGACATTCACATTTTTACATACAACTGCTTCAGGTCAGGTTCACTGTTCATGTCCAGTGTGACACCAATAGTCAACTTATTTTACTGTACTTTAGTTACATCTGTAAATCACAAAACAAGCATACTTATTTGAACCCAAACTTTGATCCTTTTCTAAACCTAAACCAGTAATTTTTTGGCTTAAACCTAAAGTTGGTTTATTTCAATTCACAATGTGAAATTAGACTTTCTTAACCATGGCTCGTCTGAAGCATTAGAATGACAAAGATGGTCGCTGATAATGCCCAATAAATCTGCTTATCTTCTATCTGCTGTTCGAAATGGTTGGATCACTATGCAATGGTGAACACCTGCCCAATTCAAGCACTGCCCTCCAGAGCATGACATGGGGCAAAGTGAGGGCCACCCATTGAATTAATATGTTATTGCTCTGATGGGTAAATCACTGAGCAATTGCAGGGCAACGCTAAGTAGCTGACAGCTGAGGACGAATGCTAATTAATAACTCAAAGTGAAAAGTGCTGGTCAGAACCTGACATTTGAGATTAAAAATAGAAAGAGCTAGAAGCTGTTGTGAACCTAATGTATGGTGGCAACCGCGAACACAATTTAGCATGTGTGGTGACTACATACAAATAAAACAGTCTGCGTGTTCAAGCAATCCTGCTGGATTGCTTGAGGATTGCTTGAGATTGCTTGAGGGTGTAACACTAGATGGCCTCACATGGAAGTTGTTGGAGAGGATGTGCTGCAATGACTCATGAATCAAGGGTTACGTAATCAAGGAAGTGCATTACATTATGTCATCATGTCAACAACTGACAGAGGAGAAGCGTGTTTACCAAAGCAAATTGAAATAGTATCATTACTGAGGGAAAAAAAAACAGCAATGGATGACATTTAAGAGATGTGCTGGCTTTCCAGATTGAGGGAGCTAATCATAGCACAACTAACTGTATCACGGAAAACTTACATAAGCAGGTCAGAAAAAAAAGAGTTTTGGGATTGATTAAATCTTGAGCTAGCTGCACAAATTGAGAGTCAGCTACAGTAGCCCATAGCATGACTGATTGATGCACTTACTAGCTGCTGCATCCCAAGTGATGGAGGAGATGTGAGAAAAAATGTAAAATACTTTACCAGAAAAAAAGAGACTGGGAGGAATCGCCGAGTGACCCACTACCACAGCTGGCTGTTATGAGTGGCTGATAGATAGCATGCTAGTTGATTATTGCATAACAGACGACCAGAGTCATAGCAAAGTGCCCCACTTAACAAACTCACATAAATAAATGAACAACAACATCAACCAAGTCACCAGAAAAAATGTTGTACGTTTCTGCCAACCATGGTATACTTTGAACTTCGACATTTCTGAACTAAAAATACATTTTAAAAAATGTTTTTTTTATATCAGCCTTGTATCACTGCAGAAATGCACAATCAGCCTGAACAACAACATTAAAACAACATTTAATTTACTGGGTTAATGACTTGATTTTGGCCTAGTTTGTGTTAACAAGTTCCAGGAAACCTGTCAGCTAGCTGAGTGTCTGCTCAGCTGTTAGACATATACCTACACGTCGATACCATTTGTATATTGAAGGTGCCCTGTGGCATTTTCATTATTTGGTTTATTTAATGTTTGCTACAAAATACCTAGTTGCTTTACTAGCTACCTAACAAGTGCATTTGCAAAACTGTTTTTGTGAATGTTTGGAAACTTGAGCTTTCTATCTTTTTTTCTTCTCCTCTGTAGTTTGTACATTGCTATTGTTCTTATTGCACATCACCTTTCCTCACAGTCAGTATGCGTTGCCAGCCCTTGACAACTTCACCCATGTGCTTTTGACGTGCATTTGTGCTTGCATGCACGTTCTGTTAGAGAACAGTCTCAGTCCACCAACAATCTTGGGACTCTCTCATCAAAACATTGCTCAACAGCACCGCCAGTGGTCAAAACCTCCGCAGGGCGCCGTTAATGTTGCTTTTGAGTAAGGGCTAGGAGTTGTCATTCACATATACAAACATGTCTTTGACTTCAAGAGGTTATGGTTTTTCACGGAAATTGTAAATTAAAACTCATGTTAGCACCCTACATGTGTAATCCTAGACTGGAGCAGACAGAAAAGGACACATCAAAAATGGGTCAACTTATTTGTTGGCCAAACAAACTGAGGTCTTAGACCTAACAGTTGGTTCAGATGACCTAGATCAATGTCAAAGGAGGTCATCTGAACTAACTGTTATGATTGACGGACTTCTTTGCGACGTAATCCTCTTTGAAAATAACTTAATATAATATGTGCATTTATTGAAAACATAAGAAGCAGATGGCAAACACTGGAATTACTTTTACATAAGCAAGTATTCAGTGTTTCTCCAGGATGCCCTCGGATACTTGGATTAGCATTTACCCCATATCACGGAACCGAATCTCTACAATTAAACTCAGCTTGCTGACATTGTTTTTAGAAGCATGTCACATGAAGAATTAGGTTTTAAACACAGAGCTAATCACAGCAAAACATGACTTTTTTTAAACGAAAAAAAAAAAATATGAAAAAAGGGTCAAATTTGATTGCAGTTTTTATACTGTTTATACAACATGGCGATTTTAAAGGGGTCTTTTTCTGAGAAGGGTACACATTTTGTTTTATTTCACTGGACCATAAAAAACATAAATATACATCTATTTAAACACCTTTTCGAAAAGGTAGTCTCTGATTTAGGACTAGATTCATGTTTGTTTGACCATGAAAACACTGAACAGGTGCAGCATGCAGCAAGAGTGAGTGTATGTGTGTGTTTGGTGAAACACACAACTTTTCAAATATGTGTTAACCCTTACTGAGTACATTTACATGGAAACTCCTTTGATGATGTTGCTCATTCTTCTGTTGAAACTAAACTCCATTGTCAATAACTGAGGCTTGTACACATTTTACCCATCAGTTTATTTCTGCAATGTGCCTAATTGCTGTTTATGTGTTATGATTTTGAATATTCTGTTTATGTTATGTGTCATATGACAACTGATTTGTCCTAACTTCAATTTGGATTAATTGGCTATGTGCTTGTAAGAGCAGCACTTACTTTGAAACAACAGTGTGCGGATATAAGATACAAGTTTGAGAATGCCCCAGAGTTCAGATGGTTCCAGTTTCACCATCATTTCAAATTGTGGGTCCATCAATCCAAGAAGGGAGATTCTGAACCAATCCAGGTAGCATTTCTTCAGTTATCGCCGTGAAATCCCTACAAGAAATATGTTTAAATGAGCCAGTCTAGCAGGGTGAGTGTGAATCCATACAGTTTGAGGACTGATGACACTTAAGAAACCCTGTTCTAGGGGGGACACTTCACGTTTGTTCCAGTGTGAATCCGGCCTGACCGCGGTGAGCTGTGGCGTATGGCAGGCAGCGAGGGGAGGAACAAGCACTGCGAATGAATGTAACGCAACATGCCATTTTCTAACCTCAAGTCGCAGCAGAAACGACAACAACCAAACCTCAGATTCATCCTGAGAGGTTTTTCCTTGCAGTCTGAAAACTTAAGGTGGATTTGTTCTTTGAATGCCATGTCAAACAGGGGGGCATCGTGTGAGCTGGTCTGGCATTTGTAATGTAGATTATTTGTCACTTGTCTTTCTTTCTGGTTAAATAGTAATTACTCTTCTGGAGCACAATAAATGATTTTAATATGCTGATATGTTTTCCCCCCATTCTCTTGAGTCTTCATTATTTTCTGTGGCTGTTCTCGTTAAGTTGACTAATTTAATTGGTGAAGCGTACATCAACTCTCGCTCACAAGTAATTACTCTGGCAATTTATTTGCTGCTTGACTGAATTTGTTTTCTACGACTGAAAGAAGAGAAAGTGTTGTCAGCCGCGCCTTGCATATTAAGGCAAAAAGTTGACACCTGCTGACAATTGAGCTTTAGAAAAATCCTTCTCACCATATTCTAGCAGGGAAACACACAGGTAGCAGGTAAACAGCTGTCACACAGTCTCATTGCAATGGACACAACATGCGAGAAGGATATGAAACTGACTTTCATATTTTTCTTTGGAATTTTTCAATATCAAATCTTTTTTTTTTCATATGATGCTTCATGTATTGTTTATTGCTACCATCTTACAGTATGTTGGGCATCCATACTGTAAGATTTTTTATTTTATGTGTCTATACTGCAATGAGAAAAAATATATGATTTCTTATATACTGTAATTCCTCATCCAAATACAAAAAAAAAAATATTTCAAATTATTTAAATTCACTTAATGGAAAATAGCCAACAGTGTAAGTTGTTTGTGAGTTGTTGTTTTTTTATTGTACCATTATGAGTGCATGCTTCAGATATTGTGGACCATTACTTGAATTGGTTGGTTAGTTATCAACAAAAAAGGCATACTTTCAGCTTTCAGAGTCAGCATCTATTTCTCTCTTTTTTTCTTTTTTTTTTTTATGTCAACCTTGATTACTTAACATTTCTTCCAATGTGTGAAAGATACATTTGGGCCATTCAATTGAATAGAACAGCTTTTCAAAACTCCAATTTAATGCTTGTATACTTACTTATTATAATATTTCAAAACACTTGCATTGCTACCGGACCTGAGATCATCAGCTAATCTATAATATAGCATCAGGGCTCTGAATGTAAAAGTGGGATAACTGCTGAAAACCAGCCTACATTTATTGCAGATACAGACAGCAAATCTGCTCTTGATCTAAAGTTATAAATAAGTCCATGTGGGGTTCAGTATTTCTGCATGAATGCAGTTTTGGCAGAGAGTAGAGAGTATATGTAAAGCATCCTTGGGTGCCTTGAAAAAGCGCTTTATGAATTGAAGTTATTATTTTTATTATTACATTTACATTTAGGTCATTTAGCGGACGCTTTTGTCCAAAGCGGCTTACAATTATACATTTGTCAAAAGAAAGAAACAAAGAAACCACAACATATCATTGCCGACTTAGAAGTGCTTTTTTTTGGGGGGGGGGGGGGGGGTTGTTAGTGGGTCATACTATGCAGAGTCGAGGTGAAGTCTGAACAGGTGAGCTTGAATTGGATGCGTGCTGCAACCAGGAGCCAGTGGAGGTCACGGAGGAGGGGGGTCACATGGGAGAATTTGGGTAGATTGAAGACAAGGCATGCTGCAGCGTTCTGGATACGCTGGTGTGAAAACAAAGCAAAAAAAAAAAACAATCAGAGCTTTGATGGAAGGACTATGATTAGGAATGGCATCCTCCTGTGTTGTGATGTGATTGCCACAGCTGGTCAGGTTGTTGAAATAAAGTTGAAATGAAGAAAAGATGCCAACTGTCAAAATACTTTCTTCAGAGACAATGACATAAGTTATGTTTTTGTATAACAATTAGCAATCACTGCACTGAAACTGCACTGAAACTTACTGTGCTTTTAAAAACATTATGTCATTGTAATATTATCGTCTATATACACGGTGTAGGACCAATTTTGAATTATTCACCCGAGCTTAATGTTTTATGTTTTCCAGCATTTGTAACATGGCTTAAGTTGTGGGTTACCTCGCCATGAAAGCATGATATGAGCTGTAAAAAACAATTGACCAGGCTCTGTTCTTGTGCCTGTGGGGTTGCACTGCTGCATTATGTTTCCTCTGATCTTAACTTCCACAATCATACAGAACCCTCTCACACACTGACAAAAAAAGAAGAAAAACTTGCATTTTCATTTTAATGCTAATTGCAAATCAATCGGAATTCATCCATGTTGGAAAACGCTAACATTTCCCTGCTCCTTGCCAATGATTAGAAACAAATTATGCCTGAGACTAACTGACATTTGGAGAGCATGCGGCTGTTTGGAGTGTGAAGGATCAACAGAGATGTGTTTATTCTCTCTGCTACTGCAGCATGTGTGTATGTGTGTGGTGTATGCATGCAACCTATTTGCCTGACCAAGGGCGTACACTACTGTGGGCTGCTCAGCCAGAGGGCCCTGTAGGAATAGCTTGATAAGAGAGGCTTATTTACCATAATAATGCATCTCATCTCTGCACATCAAACACTCCTGCCTGGTCTGATAACCCGCTCTTTAATTTAGCACAACTGTTTGATCTAGCTGTGCTGCCGCTGTCCCAGGGCCATTGTCGCAAGCAGTACAACAGTTGGGTAATTGCTGTGTACTTTAGCAGTGTTTCACAAATAGAACAGTTGCGTAATGTCGGTGCACCTTTAGCACCGAGCTCAAGTTGAAGATGATGAAAGAGAAAGTTCCAATTACATCATTTTAAAGAGTATTGCTCATATAAATAGAATAGCATTGCAATCAGTGAAGGACGTGACCACATTCGGACTGCAGAGGAGCACGAGGTGGATCTGATAAACACAAGCAGCAGGGCAACAACCCTACTGGATCTGGTGTGAAGCTGCTAACAAGGTTAGCTTCATAATTCAAGGTCAACTTTACAGCTAAGTGTTAAAGTCATCTTAGTAGCTAACTGCATTGGAAGCGTGGTAGCGAGGCCGCATTAGCAACGTCGTAGTACCAATCTGTCGATCGCCAGGTAGCCCTAAGTCATACTCTGTGTTATGGTCTATTTGACTCTAAATGGCTCCATTATTTACTCAATGAACCTCACTTTGTATTAAAGAAGACTTGAAACTAGGCAATATTGGCCAGGCTCATTTAAGTATGGCTACAGAGATACATTTGAACTATTGTTAGACCAAGATGGTACAACAAACTTCTAATTAATAATAATTAATGAATAGATCTAAATGCACACACTGTTGTTAGTGTCTGTGGTCATTTTATTAACAGTGTCATATTACAACAAAAGTCATGTCAGGACACTTTCCACATGGAGCAGGTCTAGAACACTCTCATGATTTTCCCAACATCCCGAGGAGCAGAGTTACAGCGCCACATAGTGGAGAGAAAACACTGTCTTAACTAGAAATGTAGAGGAGACAAAAAAACGCGTCTCTCTAGGCAGCCTAGGCTCCGAGATCGCACACAAAAACAAATGGTACTACCAACACCTCAAAAGCAAAATAAACAGTGTTCCAACCAATCACAGACAAGGGGTGTGTGGCACGTTCATGAAAATGCGTGTCAATGATCATTTTCAAAACACAGGAGGGAGGGGCTAGCTGGCTCTGTTTGTTTTGGATCTCACAACGGAAGTGAGGGCAACCAGAATCGCTGATACAACCTTTAACAATAGTAGTTCTATTAACAGAATTTGTAGTAGTAGTATTAGTAGTAGCCCTGTGATAGACTGGCGACCTGTCCAGGGTGTTCCATGCCTTCGCCCAATGACAGCTGGGATCGGCTCCAGCCCCCCCGTGACCCTGAATACAGGATAAGAGGTAGACAAGGGATAGATGGATGGATAGTATTAGTAGTAATATTAACAATACTGGTTATATTAACAGTAGTAGGAATATTTGTAGTTGTACTAATATTAGCAGTAGTAGTACTTATTACTGTAGCATTATTAACAGTAGTAGTAATATTAGCCATAGTAGAAATATTCGCCGGCGTAGTACTATTAACAGTAGTAGTAATATTAGCAATCGTATAAATATATATTAGTGGAAGTATTAGCACTAGGCTAGTAGTAATATTAACAGTATTAGTAGTAGTAGTGATAATATTAACAGTAGCAGTAATATTAGCAATAGTAGTCCTATTAACAGTAGTAGTGATAAAACCGTAGTAATGGGGTGGCCGGTGGTGCAGTGGTTAGGGCAGCCGCCCCATGTACAGAGGCTCAACTTCCTTGAAGCGGTGATACTGGGTTCAACTCCCAGCCCAGCGATCACTTTCCCGCATGTCTTCTCCCTCTCTCTCCCTGTTTCCACACTGTCTCTATAAAATAATAAAAGGCTTGAACGGTGCTCTAGCCTAAAAATAATCTTTAAAAAAAATTAATTATTATAGTTATCACAATTATATATTAACAGGAGTAGTAATATTAACAGTAGTAGTAACATTAATATTAGCAGCCCTATTAACAGTAGTAGTAATATTAGCAATAGTAGTACTATCAGCAGTTGTAGTAATATTAGCAGTAGTAGTACTATTATCAGTAGTAGTACTATCAGCAGCAGTAGTCCTATTAACAGTAGTAGTAATATTAACAGTAGTAGTAATATTTGCAGTAGTAGTACTATTATCAGTAGTAGTACTATCAGCAGCAGTAGTCCTATTAACAGTAGTAGTAATATTAACAGTAGTAGTAATATTTGCAGTAGTAGTACTATCAGCAGTAGTAGTACTGTTAGCAGTAGTAGTACTATCAGTAGTAGTAGTAGTATTATTAGCAGTAGCAGTACTATTAACAGTAGTAGTCCTATTAACAGTAGTAGTCCCATTAACAGTAGTAGTACTACTAACAGTAGTATTAATATTTGCAGTAGTAGTATTATCAGCAGTAGTAGTACTATTAGCAGTAGTAGTAATAGTAGCAGTAGTATATTTATTAACAGTAGTAGTCCTATTAGGTAGGCCTGGGCTGCACGAGATTTCTGCCTAAAAGCCTATTAAGGCAGTTTTTTCTCACCTCTGTCGCTGTAACACTTGCCCCTGGGTGATGTTGGGACTTTGAAATTGTGTTAACTCTGAACACCATGAGCATATTCTAGTCGTGCTCAATGTGTCCTTGAGATGACTTCTGTTGTGATATGACACTTTACATAAAATTGAATTGAATATTAACAGTAGCAGTACTATTAACAGAAGTAGTACTATTAGCAGTAGTAGTACTATCAGCAGTAGTAGTAGTATTAACAGTAGTAGTACTATTAACAGTAGTAGCAGACACAGCCACCTGCAGATGGACCTATCTCCAACATGTCACCGTAGACCAGAAAGCAGTGAATGTTCTTAATAATACTATCTGTAAAAGCCCAACAGGACCACGGTAGTGGTGCAGTCAGGATGAGGTTCCACCGTGATCCAGTGTCAGGGATCGAGCTAGCAGGCATGAGAAGGCACAGTGTAGTTTTCAAAAAAGTGAGTTTTATTAACAAAAAAATGAAAAATACTTCATTAACAAAACATTGAATGATGTTCTGGGCCTCTAAAATAGGTTAACTAAACAGAACTTAACATCAACCAGGCCATTTTGGACACACTGGGGGATAGACAAAGACATAACACTTAAACAAACTAATTAGTCTACCTGGTCTTTAATGGAAAAAAGTAATCATCATTAATATAATTAACAATAATATTGACTGAAATGCAGTGCAACAATCTAAACATGAAGCAGGGGACTTCCCCATGATGCAGGAGGCCCATGGTATAGTCCAATTAACAGCCAGCACTATTTAAGCCCAGCTGATCCAATTTGGCCTCCTTTTGCTGGCCAGCCAGGAACTCCACTGCAACTCCCAGGAACAGGTAACTCAAAGAATATAATGTTAGCTTGTCATGCAATAAATTAAACTATTGAAACAAATAGCAAAATTGACTAAAGAAAAGTTACCTTAATGTGTGCACTACAAAAGGAAACCATTCTGTCAAAACTACTAATAAAAAGTGTTGTATGAAACTAATAACCTGTGTCCAGTTAATTATCCTGACAAATGTGTACAGAAACTTAACAAGTAAATAAACTAAATGAGTTGCCAGCCTTTGTGCATTATTCAGTGTGGGGTAGCTACTGCGGCCATCACATCCAGGGAAACCAGTGAGACAACACAGATTAAGCAAACTAAAGAAGTCAAAGAATGTACACCATACTAGATGTACTGTACTGTACTGGAAGGAGCAGCTTTTGTTTTTTAAATGATTGAGCTATTGGTATTTTTTATGAATAACAATTGCAATGTGATTTGCTTATTAAGAATGTCCTAGCAAGGAGGATGCACAAGTTTATACCACCGAACCGGTTTAAATCTCATGCATAATGCATTTTGTGGGTCGAGGGAATAGCTACATATTTATGTATCCTGAAAGTGGTAGCGCTGCCACTCAAAAGTACACTAAAGTTTGCAGTGAACTACGTCACAGCAAATTAATTTGGGGGTTATACTTCAGACAGAAAGATTAAAACAATGAAATGATTAACCGGAATTCCCTCGCCACTTATTAGATATCCAAATGTTGCTCCGCTTTGAGGCAGATGAGTCACACTTTACCCCTTTAACAAGCAGTTTTAATCACTCTTTTGTTCTGTTCCTGACAACACACACACAGCAAAAGCTTTGTTCATGGTCTGTGTTCAATTTAATTGGGATTTGCTGAGTTTCTGCATCGTTTGAGTCGGTCCACTGGATGCTACCCTCAGGTAAGGCAATTATAATCAGCGCAGTGTCTCTCTCTTGTTCAAGGCCCGACATCTTCTCAAAGAGCTTCTTGTGCAGAAAAACACACATCCGACTTGATCGCAGCTCTGTTTACAAGCTTAATGATCAAACACTTTTGGGGTTACAAATCACATCTGTTCAGCGTGTCTACTTTAAATCAGCCCACATCATTGATTCTATTTTGGGTTTTCACAAGACAAAATGTGACTGATGTTATTTCAGCTGTTAACAGACGTAAATGCAGGTTCAAGTCTGTCAAAAAAAAAGGGCTCCGATGCTGCTTTTGTTGTAGGTAACATGTTTACGCAGACTTACTTTGCTATAATCACATTTCATTTCATTTGATCACAATGTTGTTTAAACACAAACCCATATTATGGGAGTTACTGTCAACAAATTTGAATGAAGCATTTCTCCGGCATTTCGTCCTGTGTCTACAAGCGATGCCGTGATTGAACCAAACAAATTAAATCTGAGAGGATCTGATGCTTCTTCCAGCCTGTCCGTCTGAATATCTTTGAGCTTAATGAGATCTGGCAGATGGCCTGTTCCCGTTGTCTCTCTGGAAGTGAAGAAAGTTGGAAACTGTCCATAGTAAAGCTAATTTAACAAATCTGACAGCCAGGCGCTCTGTATCAACAGCAGCTGAAGCTAGAAGCTGTTAGACGCTGCATGACATGTTGACAAGCAGGATCCCTCAGCACCTTGAATAATGCAGAATGGCAGCAGTTTGTTACAGGGTGTAATATTTATATCATTATCTTGGGCTTCAGATACATCTCCATCAACTTAAAATGAAGTTTATAATAGTGTAAGCTATATTCAGGATATTTTCATTGTTTTACCTTGCTTGCAGTCTGCCGTTTCCGACAGGGAACTGAAGCCGATGTATATGTCTATGGCAGAGGTTGGCAACTTTTTTGATGTGGAGCGCCATTTTAAATATTCGTATGAATCAGTGTGCCATATCAGCAAGGCTTAGGTTAGGGTTGGATGGATGGCAACCTCTCCTTTGAACACCACATGAATCAAATCAGCGAAACGGCCTTTTTACACATGAAGAACTTTGCCTGTCTGCCTCCCTGCTGCAGAAACATCACGCTTTCCTGCAGACTGGACTACAGCAACAGCATTTTGTACAGCACAGGGTTCAGAGGTAAAGCGGGTCGTCCTCCAATAGGAAGATCTGTGGTTTGAATCCCGGCTCCTCAGTCTGTATGCCAAAGTGTTCTCAGACAAGATACAGAACCCCGCAATTCACCCTAAAGGCTGCGCCATCAGCGTGAGACTGCATGGATTAGTTACATGCAGGCGGTTCCTCTGCCATCAGTGTATAAACGCGTTCATGGGTAAATAGACTGGATGTAGTGTGAAGTGCCTTGAGTCCTCAAACAGACTAGAAAATATTATTTAAAATGTACCACATCATCCAAACTCATCAATAACTCCAGCACATTCACAACTCTGCTGCTCGCCTTTGTTCCCATGACCACATAACCCATGTCCTCCAGGACCTCCACTAGCTTCCTCTCCTCAGAACCTCCACTGGCTCCCTGTCCCACAAGGCATCCACTTCTCTCTCACTCAAACAAGGCTCCCTCCTCCCTCACCGACCTGCCCCACACTCCTTCCCGTAGCCTCCGTTCCTCTGACGCTAACCTCCTCTCCCCTCTCATCAGGATCTCAGCATGGATCTGTAAACCTGGGGTGACAGAGCCTCCTCTTCTTTTACAGATCCATGCTCATTTGTCATTGATACACATGCACCTTTCAAAAATCTTAAGGTTAAAGATAGATAAAGCTGCTGGTTCTCCACTGAATGATCAGTGTTCATAGAAATAAAAACCTGGGGCGAGGACAACTGGTAAAGGAGAACATTATTAAGATAAACATCCTCCTTGGGAAAAATAAAAGCCATTCATCACATTTTCTCTATTTTAAAACCCCGTCAACATTTTGGAAAGCAGTATATGTGGATAAAAAAACCTGTTCCTTCTTATGTTATGTTTAAGGACTGCTTGATAAACAAGTCAATAGAGATACTTTCCATACACATGTAGCTGCTGCTAGTTATATTAGTTTGATATAGTGTACTCAGGATCAGGATTATTTCTGAACAAATTCCTCATCTCTTTAATATTACCACTTCTACTGAGAGCCTGTCCTCACTCCAACCAAATGGGCAAATGGGATGGGCTTTCATTGGGCATGCCCTGTGTTTCCTAATGCCAAAAAATAATTCTTGAATCCTTGGATGACTGTTGATCATTCTATATTATTCTCTAGTGCCAGATATATTAAAGACTGTAGTATGCAGTATCACAGTAGTTTGCATATTACACTCTGAATTGACGTAGTAGCCAATGTCAGGGTCTCAGAGTGTGAATATCTAGCTGAATCAAAAGGTTACCTTTTACGTTTTACATTCACATGCCCCAACAAACTGAAAAAAATGAATATGTGAACAGAACCTGAGCTGATTTGACTAGATTTGTGGGGTAGTCGAGGCTGTCTCCTTGGTTTCCTCGTATGTAGACACACCTCTAACACTCTTTAACCATTAGATTCATCATTGCTACACCTTAAGACTTTTTATTCTGCTTATGTTTACATCTTAAAAGGTTGTGTCTCCAAATAGATGGCAGGCTTCTTTTTTTATTAATTTAAAAAGTATTGTATGATCACTTGTAGTTAGATATCACTTCCTTATTAAATGGCTCCTATAGTCATTATTTGACTCATTAATGTGATTGGCAAATGCTTGAAGTCCAGTGTGCAAATGCTAAATTTGGGTAAACTGCTTATGAATTAGCTTCACACACTTGGAACAAAAACTTAATACAGTTATACCATATGTCAATTTAAAGATGTGATAATAAATGGCTCTTCTCTTAAATGTGACTGTTTTAATGTGTGTTGTGTTGTTGTCTGCTTGTTTTCTTGTTAAATCACTTCCTGATACTATCTGTTCTGATTTAATTGTACTCTTGACGTCAGTGAAAATGAAGCCATTCCCTTCCATTCCTTAAGATTTAAATTAAGCCATCTTTGATTACATTACATTGTCTGTCAGCATTGTGAAAGACTGTGGGTGAGTTAGATTCATGTTACAATGAGAGGTCCCACCCTTGAACACTCATACTGTAGCATCGGCCAGCTTTGACCAGGCTCGGGCTGTGATCCATACTCTCATACAATCATTTTAGATTTAAATCTATTTCGGGGTGGTTTTGTGGATTTGGAGCCAGTCAAATGTTGTGTTATAGTGATACTTATTATCCTGAGAAGTTGGAAGGATGCACAGTGATGTGAAAAATAATTTGGCACCTGGTTTGTAATATAAGACAAAGACAATATGATTGAATACAAAATAAATTGGGGTAGATTTACCAAGACTGGCGCAGTTTGCGCTGCATTTGTTATTGCGAGTTCTCAAACAGTGCACCCTGTTCTTCCTCATTTTACATTGTATTTACCAAACCTGAAAGCCACTGGGCAAACAGCGCTACTCCACCATCCAGCGTAATTAACGTGCCTCTAAAAGAGCAATGAATGGCTCTGCTTGCATCTAACGGGGATTTTGAAATGACAAAAAGTGCAAAAAAAAAAAAAAAAAACGGAAGATAAAGTGGCGAACCGAGGAAATGTTAGCATACAACAGGGGACAGGCGAGGCTAACCGGTTCAGGTCCACCTTTAGATGTTTTCTGAGCTCTTATGGGACCTCCTGGATGAGTTGCCGATGTGCTTTTGGTGGAGTTTTGGTGGCCGGTTAGTCCTGGGAAGGTTCACCACTCTTCCATGTTCTCTCCATTTGCTAATAATGTCACTGTGGTTCACTGGAGGCCCAGAGCCTTAGAAATGGCTTTGTAACTATTGCCAGACTGATTAATGGCAATCATGTCTTTCCTCATTTGTACTTTTGATCACAGCATCATGTGCTGCTTTTTGAGACCTTTTAGCTTCACTTTGCCAGACAGGTTATATTTAAGTATTCAGATTACTGGTAATAATCAGACCAGATCTAGGTAGAGTTGGACCAGTTATGACTACAATAGGACGAAACCTGGGTAGAATAGGACCATATCTGCGTATAATTAGACCACATCTGAGTACAAAAAGGACTAGATCTGGGTAGAATAGAACCTGACCTAGAATAAGGCCATTAGACAACTCATGATGAGTATAGGTGGGGCCACAGTGTGCAGGTGTTTTTTTTTTTTTTGTCAGGGTGGTTGAGGGGTGCGAATGTGGGTTTATCAACACTGCAGTAAACCACATTCAGCTCATGGGCCAGGTGATTGTTCTGTAAAGTGTGTGGGGAGTAGCTGTTGATGTACTGCAGACTCCACCACACTAATGCAGGGTCACTGGCTGAAAACTACTCTACCTCAGAGAAAACAAATAACAGCTACAGCATGTCCTCACAACTGCTGATGCAAGTTGTCACAGTGTCAGGGAGTTCTTCCAGTCCTGTAGCTGCAGCCTCAAAAACAACTCAATCAGTGCAGTTTCAGGAATTGAAAGTGTGATTAAGCAAAATCAATAGTTCTTTATTAGAGGTTGAAAAGAAAACATTAATCCGGAAGCTGACCTGCATGACTCAGGACAGGGGAAATGAATTTGGAAGTAGTAATTTGTTGAAAGAAGTTTAGTGTGTTAAGATCTATGGGCCTCTGGGAGGTGAGATGACAGAATCTGTTGTGTTAGTGCTGCCTTCTAGGAACTGCTTTTCTCCAAATTATCAAGTTTATTGCTATAGTATACTACTCTATAAAATGGGTGACATGAAGAATGGACAGAGGATCTCTCGCTTCTTTACTAGCAGGCCAAAGATGTGCTATAATATGAGCTAAAAGTTTTTTTTCCCTGTCTTTTATTAAACATATTATAATTTGTGTTTATTCGCATCATTTGTGCTAGTACTGTTTATCACGAGATTCTGTAAAGGAAACTAAGGTTTTGTATTGTTTGTATTTGCAGTTTCATTCTTGGTATATCACCATTTGAAAGGAAATAAAGGGAGCAAGACGTTTGGATCCTGGCTCAAGTGTAGCAGTGTTATACCCGAGTTTGGCTTGCTGTTAAACTGCAATAACGTACCAGAAGTGCCTAATGTGCAGGGAGAACAGTATAAAGTGTTTAAAAGTCGAAATGTCGAAAAAGTGAAATATAAAAAGTCAATCAATTATAAAAGTAAAAGACTAATAATGTAAATAATAATACAATATAACATCAAAATAATAAATTAGCTTCCTTCCCTCCTTGGCTGTTGGATCACCGGCATCACTGTCTGTCAACAGGTCAACATTACACAACAATTTCCCCATGGGACCAGATATCTCTATCAGCCCTTACACACAAGTCACCCAAGAGAAAATGGAAAGGAAGAGAAAGGAAAGAAGAAGGATGCAAGCAGATGGAGATTAAGTCCCTGGAGAAAAGGGTAAAGCATGAGGAGGAGATTTGTGGGGAGACAGGAGCTGAGGAGGAATCAAATGTACGATGTTGGTGTGGTTTAAAGAAAACAGTGGTCTTCACTGTGGCACTGAGGCTGATATATGGGCAAATTCAGGTTCACTATTTTCGGGTATGTACAGTTGGTCAATGTTACAGTATTTTTCTATGGGTATTGTTGGGACCTCACCATTAGCCCTACAAAAGCCTTCACATGCGGTCAGAACAAAAGGAGATAAAAAACTACAACTGCCATTTTGCCTTCACCTCGCACCTAGGTGCGAAGTGCAAAGTCACACAACTGGTGCCCCATTGGCTGACAACCACAGGTACCCCAGGGGGTCCCCGGGAGCAGCCGTGAGCTATATCAACCGGCGCTGCCTGAAGAACTTCCTCTCTCCACAGTAACACGCTACAACAGGAGGTGAACATTACGTCTGCAGCATTTTCCTTTGTCCTAGGCCGCAGTTTTCGCCTCTTTTCCCCAAGCTCGCTGGACGAGCAACAGACTGTTTTCCCTCTCTTTTTCTCTACTCGCTGTATTTTTCTTTTGTTTTTATCACTTTGGATCCTGAGGAGACCGCCGCGACTCCCCTATTTACCCGTGGAAGGAAGAAAAACACTTTCTTCGTCCCAGCTGCCAGCAGAACGAATAACTTCTACGACCCGTTTTTTTGTCTGAAGTCAGCTGACTAAATCGCCGAGCCCCGCGATTGTATTGTTACCTGCAGAAGGGAGAAAACACTAACTGTTTCATTCAACTAATTTGATCCGCGAGGAGGATAACTTCTATGACCCAAACTCGCTTGGATTCAGTCTGCACCCTCCGGCGCCGAACGAGCGCTCGCGAACCACCGTCCGTCGCCAGCGTCAAGAAACGCCATCACCGCACAGGACGGAAACCTCACATCGACACACCTCACATCGACAAAAGTAAGAGGCTATTTGTCTGGGCAGAAGCAGAGATTCGATAGTGTAGGACATGCTTGTAATTCTTGTTAACGTGTTTTAAGTTTTGTTCACGGACCGCCGAGTCCGTGGCTTTCTGTATTGTTGTATTTGAAGGCTGATTGTGTACCCACGCCGCTGGGTTGATTTCTGGAACGTGTTTTGACTAACCTCCGCCATATTCGCGAGCTCAACGCCTACTATCAGTTAAAAGACCGGGGTCCTCTGAACGAACGCCAGTTCATTCACGAGCTCCCGTGTGATAGGAACACGCCTCCTGAGCCTTAGAATATTGCGCGCATTCTCCCCCTCTCTTTGTTTGTGTCCCGCTAACACACACACGCACACATACACCGCCCCTCACATGTATCCTCCGCCAGCTGTTTCCGTCTCCGGACGCTAAGGACATAGCTCCATCTGGTGGCTGTACCCGGCCATCTCTCGCTCGCTCTCTCTCTCTCTCTCGCAACTCTATCGGACGTCAGTGGCTCTGCCCTGAACGCTGTGAGGAATAGCTCCATCTGGTGGTCGCGCCCCGCCATATCTCTCTCTCTCGCGCTCTCTCTACACACACACACGCACACCTGCACACGCACTCCACGTGTCTCTTCCTTTGTTTAGCTTAGCTTTGTGTGTTAGGTAGTTAGGCTTTGTTAATTGCAGTGTTATTGATTGTGATCATTATTACTGATTTTAATAAATCTTATTATATTATAACTAGCGGCCTCTTGTGCTTGTTGTGTATATGTCACTGGATAACAGCAGGTTGTGAAGGCTAGTGCTTGAATTTCATGCCCTTTTTAATTGTTTGATTGGTTTCATACTTCTATGCCAATGATCACGATGATTGGCATGTGAGTGTAAAACCTTTATATTGAGACTGAATACAATTTTAGGTTATCGTTTCCCTGATCCCAGGGTGGTGCCCCATATATTCATGATTATATCCTAATAATCTATTAAATATAATTATTAATATCGATAATCATATTGACATTAATAATTAGCTGTTGATAACCAAATCTGCTCCTGCTACATCCCCAACAGTATAAAACTTGGTTTGTACAGCTTCGGAAAATTCCCAAGAGATCCTGGTACATGTTGAAAGCAGGTGGCAACATCCAGATCTGAAAAGGCAACACTGAAGTGCCTTAAACTTGCATGTTCGCTACTGGCCATCAGAGGGTGACATTTATTATCTCAGAAAAATATTGTAAACATGAGTTCATGGTCTCAATCTCTAGTTTCAAGTCTTCTTCAATGCATCATGATGAATTTACATACATTGTGGTTCAATTAGATTCCAAACGACCAGAAAGCAGGGGATAGTTTAGGGTGGGGCTACCTGTTTGACAGGTCACTGGCTACCACTGCTACTACACTATGAATTCAGTTGGCTACCAAGATGACTTCAAACTTAATACGCTATAAAGTTGACTTGAATTCAAACCAGAATAAAGATGGATCCAGCAAGGTTGCTGCTCGGAGGGGCCGCTGCTTGACTTCATAAGATCCAGCTGTCGCTGTTCCACAGTCCAAATATGGCCACTTCCTTCACTGGTTGCAAACATTCCAAGATGGTGATTACCAAAATGTCGAACTCAAGGCTTCAAAAACCATAATCCATAAGCAAATGGGTGATCTCACGATGACTATGACCACTTGATATACACAGTCTGTGGTTGAAACCATGTGTTTTGATGCCTAACATCAACCATAACTCAAACATAATTTTCACTCTAGCCACAGCACACAATATTTCTCAAAAACAAGATGGCCGCCAGACGGCCAGAATTAGTAAGCATCTCAGGAATATATTGCTCATCCTTCTCGAGTAGGAGACCCTTGCAGGTAAATGCAATTTAGAAAATAAATATATCATCCGTCCACTAAATTGGACGTGACACATTACTGGCTATATTTCAGCTGCGAATCAATAATTAGTTACTACAACGTTGTTGATCCTGAAAATACAAAAGCTGCTCAACAATCTCATGTTTTTGACCTACATGTTTCTGTTATTTCAGTAGAAAGTTTGTCGTACCAAAGGAATAGAAGATATATACATTACATACACACAAAATAT
Organism: Chelidonichthys spinosus; assembly: GCA_029853015.1. Taxonomy (NCBI): domain Eukaryota; kingdom Metazoa; phylum Chordata; class Actinopteri; order Perciformes; family Triglidae; genus Chelidonichthys; species Chelidonichthys spinosus. The sequence goes on from CM056826.1 coordinate 1,687,292, forward strand.
CAAATATATGAAGAGGGAGAGGAAGAAAGGAATGGAAGTGTGAAGAGGCTGAGGAGTCAAGAATCAGCTTCAAAATTTTCACTTTGCAGTTAACAGTATGAAAAAATGATCAAATATATTAACATAATTAGTAGTATATATAATATTTTTCCACGGCACTGTAAACCCGAATAAGTTACCAGAACTCAAAAAAATTGAAACACTCGCTTGCCAAATTTTTTTTAAGTTGATTAACTTAAAAGTCAAAGTTTTCCAGAACTTAAAAGGTTGGATGACTTGCTACTTGTACTTTTTGATAACAGTGAAATTAATGTGCTTGTTTAGCTCAACTCAGATATTTGCAGTTAATATCACTTACAGTTTTCTGTTAAGGCAACTCAATAATTTACAGTTAGTATGACTTACAGTTTTCGTTTAAGGCAACTCAATTATTTACAGTTATGACTTAAAGTTTTCAGTTTTCAAACCACTGGAATAAGTTCACAGAACTCTAAAAAAATAAGTACACAACCACACCATTTTATGTTAACCAAACTCAATGTTTATTAGTTTGTGTTGTTGTTTTAAGTACACATTATTCAAATATGTTGAGTTTGTTTACTTAAATACATGTGACTCAAAACTTAAAATGTTTGAGGCAATTGATTGCCTCAATTAAATTGAGTTTAAATAACTTAATATATCTAAAATCCATGAACATTTGCTATTGAACAGTATTTTCCTGCCTGCTCCCTTTAAGCACAATGCAATGTGAAAAATTGAATTGAAAAATAAATAGTACACATTTATAAATTAAAATAGATAGCAAATTAGAATAATTTTAATATATATAAGAATTTAAATATATATATATACTTGTGCTGCGGCACAGCATTGCTCCTCTCGCCGGTTGCTGCGTGGCGAAGTGCTGAGTCTCCTGCCGGCTGCTGCGTGGCGCTGCACTGTCAGTGTTGCGCCACACAGCAACCGGTACAAATGGGTTGAATACATTTGAGAGCTTTTTAAGAAGAAAAACTCAAAATTCTCTGATTCTAGCCTTCCAAATGTGTTTCTGGTCACTTAAGACCAGAGACTACCTAGAAATAGATATTTATCACAAATTTCTGATATTGACCAGACAACTAATCAGATATTCAGAAAAATAATCTCAGTAATCAAAAACAATAATAATACCAAAATTAAATAATCTTTCGTTATAGAAAACACTGTGTGCTTTTGGCTTCCTGTCTAATTCCTGAGTAAGGCAACAGGGCAGCAATTTGGATGAAAAAAAAAAAAAACCTCTATAGACTGTTAAAGGACATTTTTTACATTAGCTAGTATCAAATGCACAGTGAAACTTGGGTCAATCTTGCAGAGCCCACAATTGTTGAGGAAAAAACATACAAAACATTAGCGTTACATTTTTGCATTATATTAATGCAAAATGCAAAGGCATAATGTGTAGTTTGGACCTATTGGCTGAACACCTGCAGAGTAGTGCAGTAACTGTTTGAGGCATTATTTAGACAAAACGAGATCACTTTGAACTAGCCTTTTATAATGCTTGACCCTGCAGCCTTCTTTCAGATGAGTTTCTACATCATTAAGTCATTCTTGAGGGTCTGCAATCTGGGTGACAGTTTACCACTTTCTAGACCAAGCAAAATCTTTTGAGTGAATTCAAAAGTGTTGGTCAGTGCTTTGGGATAGCTGAGGTGTAGTGCATTTATCAGTCCAAAGATTACCAGGAAGGCATCGCCAAGTCTGGGGAGGTTGACCACGGCATCACTTTCAATGACGACAGAGATTCTCACAGGGTGGTAGTGAACTGGACTTGTGTCATGGTCACTGATGACAGTAAAAAGGCCCATAGCAACACCATCAAGCTCTGGCTCATCAGACTCGTCCTGAATGAATAAAAAAGAGATAGTCATCACAAACTAACACGTGGAACAGGACATTTACATTTAGCAGACGTGTGGGATAGACGGAAACCAATCTAAAGGACATTTACACGAAAATGTTTTAATGAACATCTTGTCACTTTGAAAAAAAAACGCCAATACAGTTCCTTTCTAGTGAGGAGAAAGAAAACAGACCATACACAGAAACTATATTGTAGACTAAACAAAGGTAACTCCTAAAATATCTTAGTAATTTGATGAACTGTTAATACACAGTAGAATCTGTTAGTGACTTAAGGAGATTCACTGTGCAGGTTCTGAATAATCCAGAAACGTCCTCGCACAGATACACAGGAAGAGCGTGGAGAACAGTAGTGCGCTTGGTGTGGATGTCATGGATTTCCTATTCAGATAAAAACAGAATTGTATATACTGAAAAGTTCACTGAACAGAGCTGATTTTAAACAGTCCAATCACAACATATATCCACAAATAACCTGTTCACATCTTTAATGCAATCAGACAAATGGAAAACACAAAGTGGACTAAGCTCATTTGAATCATTTAACCTGTTCACTGTCCCACTGGTTCAACCTATGAAATGTGTAATAATCTATTTATTTATTTTTATTTTAATGTTTATTTAGCAGGGATGATACATACAACATTGCCATAAAGAATGAAAAATGTGATGCATACAAGACGTCTAGCTTCAGCTAATTTGCAGTCTTTGTCCCTGGTCAGGCTAAAAAAAGGATAAAATATACTGAATACGGTTACAATAAGTGCAATAATACAAATACAGTGAATAATACAGTGAATAGTTATCATGAATAAATAAACAGCTACAAAATTTAGATTAAGAAATTGCACAAATTAAATACATTAAACATTAGTAAAAATGCTGTATTGACAGTGACTTGAGAGAAGTTGTTACGACCCCAAATAGTATCCAGGGGGATCTGGGGAGTAACAAAGAATATTTTTAGGTTCCGGGGGACAAGGAGGAGACACAGACAGAGGTAGCGGTAAGCAAAAAGGTTTATTGATTGGCCAAAGAACTAAGAACCACTTTCCCAAAAACACAAATCAAAGGAACTAACTCCAAACCAACCAAATACTCCAGTACTCACCACTCAGAACTACAACAACGGCACTCCGTCACTAGCTCCCACACACAAACAATTGTCAACTGCTTGATGGCACAAAAAGGGGCGTGCAGCTGTCTGCTCCCAGCTTATATAGCCCTCAGGTGAGCACAGGTGCACTAAATTTCCTGATTGCCAGGGTTGCAATCAGAAAGGGGGGGGAAAGGTCATCTGGGGAGAGAACACAATGAAACACAAACACAACACAAACACAACACACTAGATCCGTAACACTCCCTCCCATAAGAGCAAACATGTAATTTTTGCAACATCAGAGCCACCACAAACTCTAATTGTCACCACATGGGAAACAGACTACTCGCTTCACCATTCACGTGGGTCAGTTACCCTTACATTCAACCCCAAAAAATGTACAAATGGGTAACCTACCCTCTTCCCACCTTACCCGCGGGATCTGCTGGATCTCCATATTGTAACCCTGCACTAACAAAGCCCAACGCATTAACCTCTGGTTATGGTTGTACATCTGGGCTAGGAACACGAGAGGGTTATGGTCGGTATACACAGTCACTGACGCGGAACTGGAACCAACATACACCTCGAAATGCTGCAGCGCCAGTAGCATGGCTAAGGTCTCCTTCTCTATCATAGAGTAGTTCAGCTGATGTCTTTTGAACTTAACTGAGAAGTAGTACACAGGATGGCACACATCTCCCCCTCCTTCCTGCAGCAGCACAGCACCGGCTCCAGAAGCACTGGCGTCAACCTCTAACTTGAACGGAAGAGAGAAGTTAGGCGCAGCCAGGACAGGGGCACTGCAGAGAAGAGACTTAGCAGCGTTGAAGGCATGTTGGCACTCATCGTTCCATGAAAAAGGCACAGCAGGGCTACACAATTTGGTGAGAGGTGCCACCACCACAGAGAAGTTTTTACAAAAACACCGGTAGTACCCAGTCATACCCAGAAACCGACGGAGCTCACGTCTGGTTGTAGGAACCGGATAGGACAGCACGGTGGTGATTTTAGCGTCCACCGGACGGACCTGTCCGTGACCCACCTGTTTCCCCAGATACGTGACTGTAGCCTTACCAAACTCACACTTTGCAAGGTTTAGGGTCAAAGAGGCCTCCACAAGCCGTTGGAACACCACGTTCAAGCTGGCTAGATGGTCAGCCCAGGTGTCAGAGTACACCACCACATCATCAAGATACACATTGCAATGGGGCACATCTCCCAACACCAGTTGCATCAGACGCTGAAAAGTAGCAGGTGCATTCATCATGCCAAAGGCCATTACGGTGTACTGCAGGAAATGGTCAGGCGTTACAAAAGCTGAGATATCCGAAGCCCGTGAGGTTAAAGGAACCTGCCAATATCCCTTTAATAGGTCTAATTTTGTAATGAACACTGCTGGGCCAATGCTGTCTATACAATCCTCCATCCTAGGCAGTGGGAAGGAATCTGGTACAGTAACTGCATTGACTCTGCGGAAATCCGTACAAAAACGGGCCGTGCCGTCAGACTTAGGAGCCAACAAACATGGTGAGCTCCAGGGGCTGCGACTGGGCTTAGCTAAACCATTTGACAACAGATACTCTGCCTCTTTTCTCATGACCTCCCTTTTTGCCATAGGGCAACGGTAAGCATGCTGCTTGATAGGGGCGGCATTACTGACTTCAACATCATGGCTTAACACATTGGTGCATGATGGCACATCATGGAACAAAGTGGGACAGGAGTGAAGCAAACGGATTACATCTTCCCGCTGACAATCAGAGAGATAGGATAGATGTGTTCCTATTTCAGACATCGACTCTGAGTTCAGTAACCTGCCACATTGCGGACCGTTGGTAATTGAGGCCAAACCATCATCAGACATGGCTTCCCCACAAACCAATGAAGCAGAAATTGCTTCGGAAGCAACAGTATCCAAAGTTACCTTCTCCTTTACTTGGACCTCTTCCCTAGAATGATAAGGTTTAAGCATGTTGATATGGCATAGTCGTGTTTTTCGTCGGCGTTCAGGTGTGTGTATGATGTAATCGGTGATTGACACCTTATTCTTCACCACATACGGACCTGAGAAACGAGCCTCCAGAGCAGATCCAGGCAAGGGTAGTAATACCAGAACTTGATCACCAGGTTGAAACTGCCGTTCAACCGCTTTCCTGTCAAACCGTGTTTTCATACTCTCCTGGGATGAGGAGAGTGCCTCTTTAGCCAGCAAGACTGCCCGATGCAGACGCTCCCTACACTGGGAGACAAAATCCAATGTATTAGTCTCTTGAGAGGAATCTGATATAAACCGCTCCTTCAACACTTTAAGGGGGCCACGCACATTATGCCCAAACACCAGTTCAGCTGGGCTGAATCCGAGGGACTCCTGTGTAGCATCACGAATTGCAAAGAGAACAAAGCCACTCATCCCAATCCTTCTCTGTATCATGACAGTACTTCCTTAACATCGACTTTAAAGTCTGGTGCCAACGTTCAAGTGCACCTTGGGACTCTGGATGGTATGCACTAGACACAGAGTGCGATATGCCTAAAGACTGCAACGTCTGTTGGAAGGTTTTGGAAAGGAAATTTGTTCCTTGATCAGTTTGCACCACTTTGGGTAACCCAAAGGTAGTGAAAAACTTAGTCAGAGCTTTTGTAATGGTCGGCGCGGTGATCTTCCGCAGGGGAATTGCCTCTGGAAAGCGAGTGGTAACACACATCAGAGTTAGTAAGAACTGATTACCCGACTTCGTTTTGGGCAGAGGGCCAACACAATCCACAATTACCCGTGCGAATGGCTCACCAACAGCAGGGATAGGTCGTAAGGGGGCCGGAGGCACAACCTGGTTGGGTTTCCCCACCATCTGGCAGGTGCGACATGTGTTACAGAAACGCCTCACATCAGCTTTCATTCCTGGCCAGAAGAAATGTTTCAACATTCGGTCATACGTCTTCGTAACACCTAGATGACCAGACCATAGATGCTCATGCGCTAATTCTAGCACCTGCTGCCGACACTCAATTGGAACCACTAGCTGTTGAACCGTGCCCCAATCCTCAACTGAATCATCTGATGTTCCCATCCGCGAAACCCATTTACGCATTAACACCCCATCGTCAACACTGAAACACTGTTTCCTACTGCCCTTACAGTCGCCTCCCTTGACTGCGGCAAAACACTTTGACAGGGAAGAATCCCTTCTCTGAGCACTAATTAGTGCTTCACGAGTCAATAACACTGGTATCTCAGAAGCACTAACAAACTCTTTCAACTCCTTACTCTCCTTTGATGTGCAATCTACCAACCCGTCGCCCGGTTGCAACACTTCCTCAGATAACACTGAAGAAAATAAGGAGTCAGACAACTCAACTTCTTGAGCCTGTTTTTTAGCTTGAGCCCTAGTCAAAACACTAACCTTAAACACATCCGGATGGTGATTAACCAGGTCATCAGGTCCAGAGTCATGAAAAGGAACACTAACAACCTCAGGAGCAGGATAAACCTTACCTCCCGCTATGTTGTTCCCCATTATGAAGTCGACACCTTCGATTGGAAAGCAGGGGCGGACAGCAACTGGGAAGAGACCGGTAACCAAATCTGATGTAACATGGATATAATGTAGAGGTGCAGGTACAAAACCCATCCCGATACCTCTTACTATGGTACTTGTCGTACAGGCAGAGGTATCACTCACAGGCAGGACGCTGGCAAGAATGAATGATTGAGAGCCACCCGTGTCTCGCAACACGGTGACTGAACGCTGGTCCTCCGACTTTCCGGTGAGAGACAGCGATCCGGTAAAGATGAATGGCTTAAAACACTCATCAGGGATGTTTTTATCTCTGGGCCGGCTATCGGAGGACACTGTTTTAACTAAGCCCATTCCCTTCGTCGGCCTGTAAGCTGCCCCAGCTGGTTTCGGACCTGGCACCTGCTGCTTACGCTTCATGGAAACGCAATCTGCAATGCGGTGACCAGGTTTGTGACAGAAGAAGCACTGTCTCTCCGCCATAGGACCTGACAAGGCTGCTCTGGGCTGAGTGATACGAGCGTCATCAGACCTCTGCGAAAAACCACGATGGAAGGGAGGATCTGATTTACTAAAGACACTCTTGTGCATGAGAGCAAACTCCTCCACCAGTGTAGCAGCCTGCTGTAGTGTAGCTACCTTCTGCTCATTCAGGTAGATCACAGTACGCTCAGTCACACAGTTTTTGAACTCTTCCACCAACATCAGCTCACGCAGTAAAGTATAGTCCTTTGACTTACAGGATGCACACCATCTGTCGAAGAGGATCTCTTTCTCCCTGGCAAAGTCTATAAAGTTCTGGGTTACCGTTTTCCTGAGACTACGAAAACGCTGCCGGTAGGCCTCTGGCACTAGCTCATAGGCTCGAAGAATAGCGCTTTTTACAGTCTCATACACAAGACTGTCTTCCGTGGAGAGAAAAGCACACACTTCCTGAGCCTTACCAGTTAGTTTACACTGCAGGAGTATAGCCCACACATCCTTTGGCCAATGCAGAGCAATGGCAATGCGCTCAAATGCACCAAAGTAGGACTCTATCTCAGTCTCTCGAAACATAGGAACCATTGCCACATTCTTACGAACATCAAAGACGTTATCAGGATCTGACAGTGATCGTCTACCAGAGATAGAAGCGTTGGCTTCACTCTACTGTAACTCTAACTGGCGCATCCTAACAGCCGTTTCTGACTCCAATTTCTTTAACTCGAGCTCTGACTCAAACTCCAACTTCTTTATTTCCAACTCTCTCCGGAGTTGAAACTCTCGCTCTTCCTTCTTATCCTGCGTCTCCTGCTGAAGACGAGCCACACGCATTTTTACCCGGGCACTTGCCATAGAACCCGGAGAGGTAGAGAGTGGCTCAAACCGTGGCATCGTGTACGGTTTTACCCCATCCCCACTATCCTCTCCCTCTGGAGTAAGACCACCCGACTGAGGCTCAACCACCCTTTCCTGTCGCTCCTCCGAGGACACCGCTGCCATAGCCCCAGCTATCGCACCAGGTGACTCTTCCAAAACCTGTGAAGCAAGAATTCCCCTCTCTACCAATCCTTGCAAAAGGACCGCTTTCAGTTTTTTCTTAATAAAGGACCTTGACACATATACCATAGTACTCGGCAATGGTACACAAATCATCCTTCCTACAGCCATCAATCTGACTTAAAGTAGGATGAGCCACAAACTCTTCTATGCTAAATACTGCCATAATAGCAGAGGGAAGCTAAGAAGAGCCACAAGCTAGTCATGTAGCTAAGCTACTAACAAATAGTGCAACAACACCAACATGTATATCCACTGACCTTACTTCCTCTTTCACTAGTGACAAGTGCGATGAGTGTCAATGCTAGGTGCCCCCACACACACACCAATACCAAGCCCAGCCTTATATTAATTTTTTTTTTTTTTTTTTTTTTTTTAAACTTCCCCAGCTTCTACCTAAAGCTACCTGTCTTCTGGAGCTTGCCGGGCTCGAGGCGACTTGAAAGGCTAAACTTCAGCGGCCGGAGCCCTGAAACGCCTACCTCCGTCAGGGAACTAGTCCCCACCCAGGATTCACCCCGAAAACAAAAAAGGTAAAATAACAAATGAGTGCCTGAAGGAAAGACCGATAAAGTCCAGCTGGACACCCCCCTACCTCACTGAGGAAGCCATTTTAACTGTTTAATTAAGACTGAACACCTGGCCAACCAGACACCATGACACTCATCACGTAGCCACCACTGCTAACGCTACACCTACAAACCTGAGCTTTCCAATAGAACCAACTATCGAGCTACTCCTTGTCGGATCCCGGATGAGCCCCCACTTGTTACGACCCCAAATAGTATCCAGGGGGATCTGGGGAGTAACAAAGAATATTTTTAGGTTCCGGGGGACAAGGAGGAGACACAGACAGAGGTAGCGGTAAGCAAAAAGGTTTATTGATTGGCCAAAGAACTAAGCACCACTTTCCCAAAAACACAAATCAAAGGAACTAACTCCAAACCAACCAAATACACCACTACTCACCACTCAGAACTACAACAACGGCACTCCGTCACTAGCTCCCACACACAAACAATTGTCAACTGCTTGATGGCACAAAAAGGGGCGTGCAGCTGTCTGCTCCCAGCTTATATAGCCCTCAGGTGAGCACAGGTGCACTAAATTTCCTGATTGCCAGGGTTGCAATCAGAAAGGGGGGGGAAAGGTCATCTGGGGAGAGAACACAATGAAACACAAACACAAACACAAACACAACACACTAGATCCATAACAGAAGTTAATGTTCACATTTCTGCTGCTGCTTAAGCCAATGTTTAGCTTTAGCACTAAACATCTTTAATTCTTTTTGTGATCTGATTTCTGGTGGTAAAGAATTCCATAGGTGTGTACCCAGCACTGAAAGGGATGACCGAATGTTGTCCTGCGTCTTTGAATTTTACAGTTTTGCTTGCTCATGCTCCTTGTCATTGTCCCACAGTTGTCTGACTTAGTAAAAATCTGTGACATCGCTTGTGGGGCTAGTCCGCTGACACACTTAAAAACAACTTTCAAAAAAGAGAATTTTATAAAATTACAAAAAGATAACAAATTATACTTCTCAATGATTTTACAATGGTGCCACTTTTGTGGCTTCTGATCTAAAATGTTTAAAGCTTGTTTGTGGAGTGAGAATAAAGGTCTAGTTGATGTGTCAGTGGCCTGGCCCCAGGCAGTGATGCAGTAGGACAAATGTGAAAGGACCATAGCATGCAGGTATAAATGAGCTGCCCTGGAAAAGAGACAGGACTTGATGAGTCTGAATTGTTGTGACTAGTTTTTATAGTTTTAGACAGCTTCTTTATATGTGCTTCAAACTTAAGTTGAGGATCTAGAGTTACACCTAAATATTTAAACTCATTTACCACTTCAATTTCTTTACTATCAATAGTGATGTGAAATTTCTCTAAGGCTTTCTTTCTTATTGAGAAGCACATTGATACAGTTTTTTTGTGATAATGGGCCCTAGTTTCGTAGACCAGGCGCAGTCAGCTTTCAGTGCACCTGCGCCGCGCCGACGGGGTGTGTCCGCCTGGACTTTGCAAGTTTTGTGCACTGCGCAGGCTCGCGCAGGCATGCCTCCCGTCTCGCCCACCGGCGCAAGTGGGAAAGAGGGAGGAGAAGAAGGCGTGAGTGGGAGATGAGGAGGAGACAAGGCGTGGACTGGGATTAATACAGCCGATTCAGATCTTCACCAATCAAATGAGCTCCTCTCCTCACCTTTAATGCGTTAGGGGAGGTTCAGTGGAAGATCCGTCACTTGACAACCCGATGACAGAAGCAGCGCCGCCGCTCTCACCACGCTCATCACGCGCTGTGCGCGCGTATTATAATAATAACAATGCCGATATTATAAAAAACAGGAGAGAGAGGGAGATGTTTTGGTCCGAGAGGCTGAGTTTCCATTACGCGTGCCATCCGCCTTTGATCTGACGTCAGATGTGACGGGACAATCTATATAGATATAAATCCATGTGTTGATTTTTCTTGGCGTGTGTCCGGCAGACGGAGCAAAACATGACACCCGTCGAGTCGTCGTACTGAAGCCATTCCCTGTCAGTCTTCCACTTTCCCAGTGCACAACAAATATGACCGCATTTGTTAATCGCGGTATTTTATTTTGAAAACTACTTTTATTTTGAAAATTGACCGGATTGTCTCGTGTTTCTTTGTGTGATTAACTGCCAGAATAGACGTGTTCGCTCGTCTATAATAGAGCAGACGCCGAAACGATCGCTTCACGACACGGGATGGCCGCGGCTATTCGCAGCGCTTCCGCGGCCAGTGTGAACCGAGCTCACTGTGCCAAACTTTTAAAGACGCGCACGCTACGTTGCTTCGGGGGAACTATTTTCTACAGCGGTGACGTTGGGGGCGCTACTTCAGTGTGACACACAACAAATCACCGGTTTAGCTTGACGTTTGCTACCGTCATAATTTATCAGTTTACAGCCACTACAATGTTTTGTTATATCATGCATAATTTATTGCAAGAGCACGACCATCGGGACAAACATTTACCCGCCCTATGGCATGTATCCCTCCACAATTAAGTCGCCAGGGGAATATTTTAGTCGCATTTGGCGAGTGGCGACCGTTAGTTTACAGCCCTGTCTGCAACGTTGGTGTGTTTGTGACATATTGCAGGGGATATTGCTTCGTATATGCTTACCTCGAAGGAAATGTGTTTTCTCTGCTTTAAGTTGTATCCGCACGCAGCACCGTCCTTAGCCCCACGTGGCCGTCTAGAAACCGCTCATGAGTCACAGGGAGCGTGAAGGCACCCCGCCCCGCTTGCAGCCTTGCGTGTTGATTGGTTGTATTCCGTGTGCCAAACCAATCAGATGCTGTGACGGGCGAGGCAACTTGGCAAGGTTCATGAATTCCAAGTGGCAAGAGCGGAAGGCGCGTTCAGAACGAAACGGCTGCAAAATTGGTTGTGAAAATTATATGAACTTATGGGTGGGAATTTATAGAAAGTATGGTCGATACCGATATCCCTAAAATGTTAAATATCGGCCCGATATATCGGTGCGGCCGATAATCGGTCGGGCCCTACTTACAGTGTCAAAGGCTTTCTTTAAAGGGGACCTATTATGCTATTTTTCCACAATTTAATATAAGTTATTGATGTCTCCAAACCTGGTCTTTGAATTCCTCAACTGGAAAAAACAATCAGAACATGTATTTCGGAGTGGATAACACTCCTCATTTTCGGCTTTTTTACCCCACTTTTGATTGATTCTGTCGGGGTGTAGCCTTATGCTAATGAGATGACCCTCGACCCCGCTCCTACTGAGGAAGTGGTTGTGTCTCTCCGCCCCATGCTGTCCGCGTCCAGCTTGTTGCCATGGTTATGGTTCTACGCTACAAACCAACAGCGGTCCAGCCGAACTCCGACCGGACTCCAACCCAGAACCAGGACCAGCTCCTGTAGAAGTTCTACGCCGCGGATGCAGCAGGACGTTTCTGAATGGTTAGTTAACATGTCTGTGTAACGTTTTGAACGGTAACTCGATGTGTGTTAGCGTAGCTAGCGCTAAGCACAATGACGCTAATCCTGCGTTCTTTGCTCTATAAGTAGCGTATCTGTGAGCTATTTTGGCCACAACTAATATCGTTAGTAGTGCCGTGTTGTTGACAGTTCACAGTTGCATGTTTTCCAAATGGGGACGTAAGATTATATTTAAACGGATGAAAACCCGCTGAAAACAGCGTCCTGTATGCGGGCAGTTTGTTTACATCAAATTAACGGGATTAAAAACTTGATCCTCTACACATAAAGATATACAAGGAACAGGATTTGGTCAGTATCATGTCGTCCTCCAGAATTATGTGCTTAATTTGAATTATAGGCTGTCTGCTGTGTTTTATAAACGTGATTTGCTCCATCTCAACATTACGTGCTTAACTTACTGTTACAAAATTCAAACATGAGGTTTACACCTCAGCTTGTCAGCAAAGTCAGTCAGGTTACCATATTAACAAGATTTGTTGTTGAAATGCTCAAATTCTGTACTATATTCATCTAGGTGACTAAGTGGGCCTTCAGACACCGAACATGTCTGCTGCATGGAGACACCACGGGTAATGTTACTGTCTGTTACACCAAGTTGTCTGTTGAGATTATTCTTCACATAACATGACGATTATCATGATTCACACTAGGTAAGAAGACGGATGTAGCAGCTGGAGGAGGAAGAGGCTTGCATGGTGGGACATCCTGGTTGGAACTGTCTGTCTGAATGTTCTCTCTCCAAAACGCATGAAATACAGCTGGTTATGGTGCTTCACATGTAAGAGGAATACAGCAGTCTGTTGTTTGTTCATCAATTGTGTTTTATAAAAAATAAATCCCTCTATGCAACATATTATACAGTCTTCCTGGCCATTACTTCAGTAATATTAACCATGACACATTTTACAATTACTGTAAAGACTTTATTGTCAAATTAATCAGCAGTTGAAGTTCACAGTTATCTCAGAACACAAACGCAAACTGTTTGTGGCCGACTCTGCAGGGTCATATCAAGCTCTTCTGAAGTCAAGGAAGAGCTGCCCTCCAAAGTATCCTCCTCCTCTACCGGGTCCAGGCGAGCTCTCTTTGATGGTCTCCTTATTGGAGTGGTTGTGAAACAGGTCTGGAACCATGGCTGTGCCAACACCAAAGTCCTTGCAGGACACAGTAGCTGTAATAGAGTTGTATGGAGGAATGAAACCCATGATATCACATAATAGAAATACGCATCAGCACGACTACTAGTAGTTGGTGTTAAACCTGATCTCAAGTAGGCTACATGTCAGGCTACACACCTTTACTTGGGTAAGGACCCTGTAGTCCTCCTAGACAGGTGACTGCCAACAGTAGGGTCGCTGTGGGACGCTGATGTGAGCTGCTGCTCTGTAAGCAGACAGACAGACAGACAGACAGACAGACAGACAGACAGTCAGACAGAGTTTACAACTACATCTGAAATGTGGAACACGTTACTATTTCACTATAACTGATGTGGTGACGCACCAATATCTCGTAAAATCCCTTTGTTAGCAGTGCAAAAACAAACGTTTGGTGACGTCGTCTTTGCATCGGCATGTATAAACAAACAGATCAGCTGCTCTTGCTGCCGCATTCAAGCTACAAAACGTTCCCAAGCAAACTGATGTCTAGCGTTATTTTACAGGTTTGGGCCCCGCAGTACTACGTATCATTAACGGTCCTCAATATCAATACAATGGAAGCTTTTAACGCAACACGCCGATGCTAACTTTAGCGCAACACGCCAATGCTAACACACCAATGCTAAGAAAGCAACGGTAAACGGTAACACAGCATATTACATAATATTTAGTAACTTACCCCTTCTGTGTCTGTGGTTGGCTCTCAGACTGTCGGTACTGATCCAAACTTTAGCCTCAGGTTAGAGGCATATCCTGAGCTGTAGCGGCCCATGTTGTCAGAGCTCCTGTCGGTGAAGTGCGTCGCACACACAAACACACATTTTTGCGGACGCGTGTGCGCACATTTCCATCGTAGATGCTCCAACGATGCCAGTATATATCAGCAATTGGACTGCCAACTCACTTTCCGTTGATTTTGGCATTTTGGTTCACTGGTTTGTATGTACATCACACACTGACAGCCAACAGGTATGGGAATTATGTGGGCGGGACCACACAGGTGGAGCGATTCTAATGAGCCGAGATGACCCATATAAGGCACAGGAAAATTCGGTGCTGACGTCATTTAGTGGACATTCTGCAAACCGTTCTTTTATCGGGAGGATTTCTTTCAAACTGAGAAAGTGAAACAGGGAGATGGTGGTCTTTTATGATACTGTGGGGACTTATTGACACCCCAGGGACCCATTTTAGGGTGGAAAAACATGGAAAAGTCGATTTTTCATAATAGGGCCCCTTTAAGTCCAAAAACACTGCTCCAACCACATTTCCATTGTCAAGGGAACATTTTATTCTCTCAGTGAAATGGCACAATGCCATCTCAGTTGAACATTTTTTACGAAATCCAAACTGTTTAGAATGATAAAAGCATTTGTTTTCAAGATAGGTCATTAATTGATTACCGATAACCTTTTCAAGTACTTTTGACATTGCTGGAAGAATTGATATCGGTCTATAATTGCTGGCCTCAGTTAATGCACCAGATTTATAAATTGGGGTAATAATAGCCATTTTAAAACTTTGTGGAAATTTCCCTTTCCTATTTACCTGTTCATTGTGGATTTTTAAAATTTCAGCCAGAGAATCTGCTGTCTTCCCAGTTTTTGATGCCTTCTGTCTGAATAAGGTCATCAGACGAGGAAGATGGCGGTCAAGCTCAGCATAGAATGTGTTGGGCAGGTTCTGATTCGTAATCCGCTGGAACTCTGCATAGAACTACATTGAAATAACAGGAGGAGGAGAAGATAGCAACAACACTTAAAAAAACTGTTCAATTTGAAGAATCTAGCACACATTTATAAAGCAGAAAATAGCAGCAAAATGAGTAAGAATAACCATTTTCACTTTAAAAGAGAGCTAATCCGTATTACCTCAGACTCTATTTTGAGCGCAGGCCAGAAGTCCATGAGCTTGTTCACTGCTGGGCAGGACATCACTATGGTCTGTCGGCGTAGGGGAAACGTGGTCTCCATCATCTTTCTAATGAGGGGCAGGTTCTTCTCAGTCTTCTTCACTTCTTCAACAATTGTCTGCCTCTTTGATCAACGGCTCAGATAAGGAGAAGATCTGATTCAAGTGCACTACAACTTCCTGAGTAGCTGTGTTTGAGACATGGAGGATTGCCTGCATCTTAAGGAATAAGGAAGATACATTATTTTTAAGCTGATTTCTTAGACTGCCAGTGTCACACTGATCACCAGTCCCCACTTCTGTGCTCTGGCCTGGGCATTCTTCATGCAAATCACTAGTTACCTCATAAATACTGGCTTGAAGAATATGGGGAACCCCACTGACAATATCAGTTTGAAAGTCTGATGCAAGACTTGCTTGGTGTGCTCTACTTTTATGAGAATTAAATGAAGAGTACACATTTGTGCTATAGCAAAAATCCTCAAATGGGCATGTCACTGTTTCACGATTTTTCAAATGCTTTCTGAGATGACTGAAAACAGCTGATTCAGAAAAGGGTTGCTGAAATGTGCATAAAAGGCATTTAAATAACACAGGACCCTGACTCTGTTCTGCACAACTGCAGGTTGTGCTGTATGATATCTTGACAAATGAGTACTCAGTGCATTAAATGTCTGAAATGTACAATTGCAATCAGTGTGGAGGCATGGAAGAGGGCTGATTCTGGAATAGTGGCTGTGCTGCAGCCTATAGTGTCTAAATAACTGACTTCTGGAGGTGAAAGAAGCTGTGCAGAACTTACACTTCCAGGTCATTTTGGAACCACCAACCTAAAAGCCAAAGAAAAAAATACAAAGTTTAGACCACTATCTAAAACTTTTAATACAGAATTGCTTATACTTACTACTTAATATAACAACAAGTTCATTACTATTAGCTTACCAAAACATGATCATGGATTACAGCTGACACTGCTTTAAAATCACTGGTGTAAATGTTTTATTCAAAACAATTTGTTTTCTATAACGTCTATAGATGGAAAATAGCATAGTGTCAAGCAGTGTCAAGCTACTAAAGCTATCAAGCAAAATTAACATATAGAAAAGCAGCATGGTTAATCAACAAAACGCCATTTCTACAAACTACTGATAAGGGTTTCCCCCCTAACATACTGTATCTGTTATCTGAAATTATTATTTAATGTGCATACGCAGTTTATGTTATATGGTCCCCGAGACTGTCCTCCTCGAGAAAACGATCACATAGGTCGTGTGTCAAGCACCGAATTACGACCATATGTTACGTTTCAAAATAGCGCGCCCTCTAGCGGTCAAGTAAATATCGACACTCTGGTGACGTTTTGCACAGAATACTACTGTAATGTGTACTGCCCCCCCCCCCCCCGCGCGCGCAGACATCGGCAGACACCCCCCCCCACACGTCGACCTAACCCTAAACAACCCCCCCCCCCCCCCCCGCGCGTGGACGATCGCCCCCCGTCAATCATCGGCAGACGGCAGAGACCCCCCCCCACACGTCGACCTAACCCAAATCCCCCCCCCCCCACGCGCAGACGATCGCCCCCCCGTCATGCATCAGCAGAGACCCCCCCCCACACGTCGACCTAACCCTAACCCTTAAACACAATTTACTGTACTTACCTTCATTAGTCCAATGAAGTTCCAGCCACTACTATCGTCGTTGCGGAAGAATCAATACGCACGTCGAGGATTAATCCACGCAATATGCAACGCTCTTATGTCACCAGTAGGAGTGCTCATCTAACGTACGCTCCCAGAGGTCGTATTTGGGGACGTGACACAGTTGGAGGGCTTGTTGGGTCCCCTGAAGTGTGTTTTTTTTTTAATTGACGCAAAGTAAATTCGCCACCGGACCGCCAGCCCGGTCTTACTCGCTGACAGACAGCGGGCCCGGTAAGCTAGTTGCAGGACCGGTCCACTCGCCGCCGGAACGCGGGCCCGGTAAGCTCGTCGCTGGACCACCGGCTTGTTTCGCTCGCCGTTCGCTTACCGGAACTACTACAAAGAACGTATATGTTCTTTTAATATATTGGACCTTAGCGGTGCACTATTGAACGTTTCCATCAATAAAAAAAATCTTTAACTATCGCATATGAGGTTTCTGTTAGTGCTGCTACTAACGACACATTTCCTAACACCACCTTTAAGCGGGGAATGAGTCCGTAGGTCGCTAGCTGTGCTGCTGCTGGAGTGTGTAACGTAAGTGGTCGCGCGAAGTGGCTAGCCCATTAGCAGCTAACCTAGCTGCTATATCTGACATGACGTGACCAAGTTTCCAATGCACTACAAGAGTCCCGAGAGTTATCATTAAGACAGTGAATCAAATCAAATCAAATCAAATCAATTTATTTGTAAAGCACATTTAAAAACAACCAAAGTTGACCAAAGTGCTGTACAGTTCAGTGAACAAAAAACAAAAATGACACACACAGTGAGACCACACTTGAGACTATCAGGGGCATTTAAAGGCCTGGGCAAACAAAAAGGTTTTTAGATTTGCCTTAAAGGCAGCTGCAGAGGAGGAGCACATAATTGAAGTGGGTAGGCTGTTCCATAGTCTTGGGGCTGCAATGGCAAAGGCACGATCGCCCTTTCCTCGTAGCCTAGACCGGGGAATGGTCAGGAGCTGTTGATTCCAGGATCTAAAAATCCTTGGGTTGGAAAGGGGGGAGAGTAGGTCACAAATGAATTGGGGGGCCAGGCCATGTAGTGCTTGAAAAACAAATAAAATAACTTTAAGTCAATGGTGGGGGCTTGGAGAAAAACTACACTCTTCGAGACAAACACATAAAAGTTAACATTCAAAACTTACTCAACATTCAGTCCAGTGATGCTCACTGCTACCGCGTAGGTCGAACTTTCTGCCTTCTGTTGTCTGCTTGCTTCCCGCCACCCACGAATGCGTTCAAACTTTTCTTCTTATGTCTTTTTTCCAAATAGAGGTTTGAAACCAGTGGAGTATGCGCATTAGCGCCGCCTTCGAAGGGTGAATCAGAGATTAACTCTGAATAAAAAATAATCCCTGCAGTTGCTCAATACTTACGTAAAAACTAGGGCTGTCAAAAGATTGATTTTTTTAATCGCGATTAATCGCATTTTGTCCATAGTTAACTTGCGATTAACCGCAAATTAATCAAATTTTTTGGCACATTTTCTTTCTTCTAAATGTACCTTAATGTATTTTTTTCATATTCTTAATACTTTTAACAACATAAGGGCAAATATATACTTGATTTATGAAAATGTTTATTTAACACTTCAAATATCCCCTTACCAAAACATGGGATCAAAACAGGGTTATAAGAATATATCACAAACAATTAAAGTGAACATGTCACAGGAGATAGTGTAACAGGAGATAAGTACAGTTAGGATATAAGTGCATTGGCTTGCAAGTGATATCTTAGACTGGACGTATTTCTATGGTAGCTCATTTCTTCTTCTTCTTCTGCCTCAAGGTACGTGTCCACAGGGGCGATTTAAAACGCGAGTGGACGCGCCACTTCCCAGTATTGCACGCTTGTAGGGCTGCCACTAGAGGATGATTGACAGGCGCTCTCCTTCAAACAACAGATTTTTGCGAGCGTTCGCGAGCGTTCCCGAGGCGGCGAGTCGAGCCCTGCGCCTCTCGACATTCGCCATAAATCATACAATGCGCGTTTTTTTTATTTTCTTTATACCGAGCGTTAATCGCGCATTAAAAAAATTAACGGCGTTAAGAGGATGTTGCGTTAATGCGTTATTAACGCGTTAACTTTGACACTCCTAGTAAAAACAAAAAATATTTATTAATATTAGTAGAAGAGTTCGGTCAACGAGTGGAATTATATATATATTTATATATATATATATTGTCCTGTCCAGGGTGTACCCTGCCTTCGCCCAATGACAGCTGGGATCGGCTCCAGAATGCAACCCTGAATACAGGATAAGCGGTAGAAAATGGATGGATGGATGGATGGATGGATATATATATATATATATATATATATATATATATATATATATATATATAATTCCACTATTGACCCAACTCTTCTACTAATATTATTATTAGAGCGTAGCTAATATTAATTCCACTATTGACCCAACTAAAAAATTAGAGAGGCATGCTATTTTTTAGTGTGTAATTACTTACTCTATTAAGTTGTACTTTTAAGTTATGCTTACTTATACACAAAAAAAGTTCCATTTAATCAATAATTATTAGTTGAAATTACTCAAAAGGAAGAACATGTTATACCAACTTGACAAAATGAAGTTAGTAGAACTTTTTCTAAAACTTTGAGTATACACTACTTAATCTATTTCATTACTTTGAACGTTTTAGTCATTGGTTTGTTAAAAACACATTTCTTCAGAAAGGAAACTCAAAACAATATCAGTGAAATGCAGTTTTTTAAAAAGTTATTTATTTTTTATGCATACCGAAAAAACCCAGATTTAGGATGTCAAAATTCATGCAAGATCCACAGATTTCACAATCATCATCATCATCATCATCAAGTGTGGTTGGTCTTGAAATACAGAGTTAACAGATGATTTCACCTCCAAATCATCAGAAACGACTGGCTTGTGCTTGTATAACAGCTGCTGAATTTTAATTTGTAAAACAAAAAAAAACAAAAAAAATCTAAATTCACAAGCCTCTGCTCCATTAAGTCAATGTTATTTTAATTAATATCCATGAAATCTAGATGCTCTGTTCAAACCAATCTCTCTACATATTTATGCTTCCTGGACGAAAATCAACAGCATGTTGTCACAGCACAGCAGCATCTGTTCAGTTACACTTTTACAATTTTACGTGTTAGACAGGGTTTTTTTGTATTGAATTAGGTATCATATCTGGTTAAAATGTATGTATTTAATTTAATTACAAGGGACGATGTAACATATTAAACATTATATTACCAGTTTAATAAGCACACCTACATAGCAAAAAAGAATAGCCCAAAAAATTCTCCTAAAAATTACATTACCATTTAGAAACTGCACTGTAAATTATGATTCAATGGAAACACATTTTGTAATGATTACATTTTCATTTTTACATATGACTTCATATGACATATGTTTAAAATGATGTCACATTTCAGACTGATGTTTGTCTCCAGTGTGAACCAAATACTTTTGTTGTTTCAACATAATCAAGTTTAATGCTGACATGGTGCTTATAGTATTTTGTCCACCTACCAATATGAGGGTAGGTTGACTAACAGTACACAATACCATACTGTGTAGCAGGTTCTTCTAATTCACTCTCCGTCAGGTGGTTGCAAACGCAGTTAAAACTACGCAGTGTGCCTGTTCATTTAATGTAGCTCTGAGGTTGACATTGTGATGTTAGAAAACTCCATTAAAACCATCCATTGTTGAAATGGTGACGATGAATCTGTTTGAAGCTAATGTTATAACATATCATTCAATTGTTCAGTGACTACTTAAACGTGATTTATTTAAGTGGGTATTTTTATATGTTTTATTATTCTGATTTATTAATTTGCCTCTCTATCAATTCCCCCTTATACTGTAAGTTTATATTATTGAGTGATATAACTTATTGATGTATACCTGCAAACCTTGTGGAAAATAAAATAAACAAAAAATTGGTCACAAGATTACCAATTCGTCATCTAGTTAGCTAGATATCAAATTTCTAGCCTCAACATGATGCTACTGTAACTTGTTACAGAGAAAATAGAAGTGGACACAGGTAATGTGTTGTATAGGACTGTTGAGTGGGTAGATGGGCACATTTCACAGCAGCAGTCAAAGTGGATAACACACTAATGCTTTTGTTGTTTTATTTTTTTAAGATTCACCATGATGGAGTTCAGGAGGACACAGTGGAGATAGAAAGCACAAGAATGAAAGTTAGTGTGAAGAGTGTGTAGTAAAGGCGAAGAGTGCTCGGACAGTGCTACACATTTTCACTTGTATTTAGTGGCGACTGGCCTATAGAGAGCGAGACGTGAGAGATGAGAAGAGTGCAGTTTACGCCACGTTTATACATGGCAGGGTATTTAGAGAAACAAATATTTCCTCCCCTCCGTTTTCAAAAAAGATGTCATTTACATCAACCCGCATAAATACGCCGTTGAGCGCCATTATAACGATGCCAAACCTATGGGCGGCAGTGTAGGGAGAAAAATAAAGCCATGGAAGCCAATCAGAATCCTCAGAATCAACGCAATGAATACCACGAGCGACTTCAACATAGGGTGCTCACATGACGTTAAGCATTTTCTGGCACATAATGTGACGCTTTCTCCCAGTTGACAAGACAACACATAACCAGCATTATCAGAAATCTCCACTTTGGCTGTAATTTTTAGAAATAATTGTTTTCTGTTGTAGGAGAACAAGGGTAATACCTAATGGTACCTACATAAACTGTGTATGTAAGGAGACTAGGGACGATATTCCATCCATCCATTTTCCTCCGCTTATCCGGGACCGGGTCGCGGGGGCAGCTGCCTGAGCAGGGAAGCCCAGACTTCCCTCTGGACTAGGGACGATATTAAAATATGTATATCAATGTGTATTAATCTACAATTTTGATACCTGCTCTCGTAAAAGGGGCGCCATCTGTTGGTCAGACAGAACTTTATAGAATTCACGTTAATGACTCTAATGACCACTTATTAATTAATTAACAATCAATCAATATCATTTAATAAATCAGTCTCATTTCCTTAGATCATAAGTTCTTGAAATAGGGATCTTTGTATATTGCACAGAAGAAATATCCACAGACAACGACTTTATGCTTTAGGGGAATTTATTGATTAACTAGGGATTAAACAAAAGTGAATAAAACAATAACAGATGTGATAAACAAAACACCAATACAATGCCAGAAATATAACTGGAAATGTGATTAACAGCTCATCTAGCACGTTTGGCGATAAAGGCGAGTGTGTTCTTCCTAAGAATTTGGACTCCTTAGTAAGAGGAAAAGGTGAATAATGGGATGAATGACCTCACAGATATTAGATATTAACAGACGCTATACTTAGTTTCACCATGCAACTCGGTCATTACTGTTGAATGCGGATTCGGTCTTACTTTGGGACGCTTCTTCTTTGCTTACTGAAACTCCAAGCGGTCGCTCTTCGTCGGTGACGTAGAACCGAAGGGATCTTCCTTGCCGTGGCCCGAGGGAACCGCCGATCTGCGGTAGTTTCATAGCGGGCGTCCGTCTTTGCCATAATCCGTCTTAGTTAAACAGCTGTCTTCTCCTTGAGTTCGGCCTTGGGTGGCTTAGGTATAAGCGTTAGTCAATATGCCAAATCTTGTGGGCGCCGGTTGAGTTAGCATTGATCAAAAAGGCTTGCGGAAAAAGAAAAGCTAAAAATGCAAAAATTAAGAATCTAACGACGAATGAACTATTCTAATGAAAGGAGTAAAAATTGGTAACGAAGAAAAGTACGAAACTTGAAGAGGGTAAGAGCAAAGGCGAAGGCTGGATGGCCAGCGCCTGGTGGCACGAGCAGGAGGCAAGAGCCTGGATGCAAGAGCGCGCCGGGTGTCTGTAACACGCAGCTTTTATGCTGACCGAGGGGGCGTGTCCAGGAGGGCCCTTCGAGTTACAGTCCGAAATCTTTGTGATTTAAACTGTTAAACAAAACGAAATGCAATCCTATGACTAGAACATTTGAACACCATCTCGCCGTTATGGTCAAAGTTGGCACATAGAATGATAGGTCAAAACACATACAATGCAAACCTATCAAGCTAGCCCAAACAAGTTTGGTAACTTAGTAAGCATTTTGTCCTTGGTGATGCGGGCAGATTAATGAGCAAACATATTTTCGTCTACTGCATGAGTGCAGTAGAAGTCCATTACAATGACAATGTTAATTTTTAGCAATTTTGGTAACTTCTCTGTTCTTCAGCGTAGAACGACAGGAAGTTCGCCAGTATGCTTATAATTCCTCAATGATTATTATGGATGGTTTTAAACTAACGTTGAACACATATCTCATCCTTTTCTTGGATTGGTCAAAATGTGAACATGATTTCTTGCAGAGTTCATGTGACCTCTCTCTGCATGCCAGCAGACCAGGTCATTAGTTTATGACTCCCAAGAGGGGAGGAAGGGGTCTTCACCATGCCTTGGGAGCAAATGGTGAGGAAGAGATAAGGGGCCCTAGTTTCGTAGACCGGCGCAGGGTGGCGCAGCCGGCGCAGTGCAAGTTTCGACCCGCGCAGCCTTGCGCACCGTCAGTTTGGTAGATCGCCTGCGCCAACATGGGTGTGGCGGCGCAGCAGGGGGAGGCGTCAGAGATTCAGCTTGGCGTAGCGGAAGTTTCGTGGCAAAAAGCCTCGCCGAGACTGCGCTGAAAGCTCGCCAGCTCCGACCTGGTCTACTTTCGGCGCAAGGCGTAAGGCGTAAATGAAGTCCATTCATTCAATGCGAATCACAGCTGGCGGATCGGAAGTTTGGTGGACCGGCGCGCAGTGCGCACACGTCACCGAGATCTCACAGGCAGGTTTCCACAGTTCCAGGCACATTTACATGCAATAAATAATCACAACAAACACTATTTAATGCAACTAACTGAATCAACACGTGAATTTATATCGACGTAGATTGTCCCGTCACATCTGACGTCAGATCAAAGGCGGACGGCACGCGTAACGGAAACTCAGCCTGACTGAGTTAACACAGCTGAAACTGTGATGCAAACTAACGAGTTCACATCTCTCTCAGCCAACCACAGAAACCCTCGGCATCAGAGAGTGAGTATAAAGACGAATTCAAAAGAAAAGAAACAGAGAGAGAGAGAGAGAGAGAGAGAGAGGTATGTGCAGTGTCTTTAGGATGGACGTGCTTCGTGTGATGATCCAAACAAATGTTACAATTGTCTTGCTTAATGTGATCTACAAAGATGGAGTATATTATTGCGCGGAGGAGGAGGAGGAGAGGATACGCAGAGAGGGTGTACCGCCAAAGGTCATCCTATTTGGGCATGACAGAGCAGGAGTGCAGGTGACACAAACAAATAATGACTGGAATACCGCCGTGGCCAATGCAATTCTTATGTCATTTGGTACTCTGTTTCATTACACAGGAACAAATTACATCTTACTCCTGAGGTGGTCCACGTGGTGACGCGCATCGTGGCCTCCGATGCACACTCCGGTGGCCCCTGCGCTCTCCCAGTTGCTGTAAAGGTGACAGCGGCTCTGACCTTCTTCGCCACTGGGTCTTTCCAGCACACCTTGGCCTCGGTGGCTGGGATCACTCAGAAAGCTGTCAGTTCGGCTTTACATGCAGTGTCTTCCAGTCTAGTCCAACATGCAAATGAGCACATCATTTTTCCATCAACCCCTGAGAGCCAGCTGGAAACGAAGCGAGGTTTCTTGTTGAAATGTGGATTCCCTAGTGTACTTGGAGCCATCGACTGCACACATGTGCAGTTGCGCGCCCCAAATACACAAGCCATCACTTATGTGAACCGAAAGGGAGTACACTCCATTAATATCCAGGTGATTTGTGACTCGAATTGCCTGGTGACACATGTGTATGCTAATTTCCCTGGGTGATTTTAACCGTGTTTTCAGTACTGCTAGGTCAGTCATTGAACGTACTTTTGGACAACTGAAAATGCGTTTCAGATGTCTGGACCGTTCAGGGGGTTCATTATCATACAGCCCCCAGAGTGTCAGTGCATTCTTTGTGGCATGTTGCGTTTTACACAACATAGCTACACGCCGTGGATGCCACTTTGAACTCACGGAGGAGACATTACAGGACTTAAGACGGAGAGAGGCTGAACTGCATGTGCCGTATCAGCAGGAAGAGCAGCAGAGCGCAAGGGAGAGGAGAGACCACCTGACTACACAGCTCTGTCCCTAAATGTGAGTATTTTCCTATAGATCTTTTCTGACATTTTTGGTGTAAAATGAATCTCAAACAAAACAAATCACCCAAAACAAGTCACATCTTAAGATTCATAATTCTTTATTAGTGCTATTTAATCAATCCCTCCTTCCTCTTCCTCTTCCTCTTCCTGGCCTTGCTGAAGTAGTGGAGGAGAGCCCTCCCCTGGTTCGTGGCCTTAACGGCCACCTAGGAGTGGTTGAGGCTGCGGGGGCTTGCAGGTCTGGGGACAGTCTGTCGGCTGCATCTGCCAGACGCCGTAGACTAGAGGCCACAGAGGCCAGCGGCCGCAGGCTGTCCTCCAGGCCCTGGAGCCGGCTGTTCACTTCTTGGAGCTGAGCCTCTAACCCCTGGACCCGGGAGGTTAGAGAACCCAGCTCCCTCTCCACCATCCTGAACCCCCCCTCCTGAATGTCCAGGAATGGCCGGTCCCTCTCTGGAACCCGGTCACGGGACCGGGCCCGTCTTCTCATTGGCTGGGGGTGAGCTGCTGTCCCGGACTCTGCTGCCGCCGCCGCCACCGCCGCCTCCTCCTCCTCCTTCTCCTCCTCCTTCTCCTTCTCCTGCTGCTGCTGCTGCGGTGTGGTTCCCTGTGGAGCTGACAAGAGGATCCTCAGTTTAACATTCGAAAAGTTTGTTTGTTTTGGGAATAAATTAAATGAAGTCATTTGGAGATGTATTTTGTTCACTGCAGCTGGTTAGCCTTGTGTTTGTCCAAATAAAGTTTATCAAACGTTTTCACATCTTTCATTTTGTGAACACATGATGGACATTTACATGCTAAAATAACAACATTTCAATTGGGAAAGATACGTTTATTTAGCAAGCAAACATTAGTGACAAGGGCCAGGCCACTGAGGTTGGCAATGCAACAACCCTTAACGCACAACCCTTAATCCGCGTTGCACGTGGTATTGCGCACAGGACTCATGTGTTTGCGCAGCGTTTTAACGTGTTATTAAATGTCTTTCTTTGTAGAAAAGAGGTTTGCCTTAGCTGTAATTCCAGCCTCGATTCCACCAAAGCCTTCGATGCTTATTAGCGCGAGCGTGGAGGAGGCTATGTCCTCCGCTGAGGTCAGCGGAGTGCTGGTGGACGCCCCCCCCCCGGTTGCCCTGGTTTGTTTTAGGTGATCAGAGAGCTTTTGTTTGGCTCTTCTTCTGACATCATTGAACCGTTTTTTACACTGGGCAGTGGTTCTCAGTGGACCAGGGCAACGTTCATTTATTGATGCCGTTACCTCCTCCCAGGCTGCTTTTGCATCATCAGCCCGTGGAGGTCTGCTCGCAGTTCCAAATATTCGGACACTGCGAGCTTGGACCTCTCGGACCAAAACATCAGTTTCATCCTGGGAAAAGTTTGGCCGTCTGGCGCTGCTGCTGCTGTCCTCTGTCATTTTTTTCAAGTGACGAAACTTGCACTGCGCCTCGCCTGGCGCATTAAAGGAGAGGAGAGGAGCTCATTTGATTGGTGAAGATCTGAATCGGCTGTGTTTATCCCGGTCCACGCCTCCTCTCCTCCTCGTCTCCCACTCACGCCTTCTTCTCCTCCCTCTTTCCCACTTGCGCCGGTGGGCGAGACGGGAGGTGTGCCTGCGCGAGCCTGCGCCGGCTTGCGCGGTGCACGAAACTTGCAAAGTCCAGGCAGACACGCCCCGTCGGCGCGGCGCAGCTGCGCTGAAAGCTGACTGCGCCTGGTCTACGAAACTAGGGCCCAAGGTGTTATCCTTTATACTTCAATCGAGGCTCTCTGTTAAACAAAGGTGTTAATCAGTTTCCAGATGTGTTTAGGTGCCTCAAAGTCTGGTGACTCTGAAGGTCTGGTCCTTCTCGTTCGGGGGTGCGAGGAGAACTTGTAGATGCTCTGATTTAAGGGTTCATTAATCCTCTAACCGAGCCATAAAGCGGCCTCCATTTCCTCCAGGTCGGTCCAGTGACCTGAAGGAGAATGTTTACTCATCTGCTGCGATGGGACCTTTGTCTGTATATCTTTTAAAGGTGAATAGTTCATCTTTCGTTCGTTGAGAAGTCACATCCGAGAATCGCGGGGCTGTGGCCCCTACACTGTGATAAAAATGGAGTTTTAGTGTGAATGAGAGGCCAAACCGCATGAAACGCGAGGCTCACAGGAGAGTATGAAAAAGTTTCGCTGAATTTTTATAAATGCTTGTATTATCAGGTCAACACCTGTTAACCTGGTAATACAAGCATTTATAAAAATGTGTTGACCTGATAATACAAGCATTTATAAAAAATCAGTGAAACTTTTTTATACTCTTGCGTGAATCTCACGTCACTGCATCGGCTGGGTAAACACGGAAGTAGCGTCTTCACTGCGGTAGCGTTAGTTAGCGTTAGTAGCTGAGGATAGAAGCTATCAGGCAAGTGTTATTTTAAATAAACTCCTGGTGTACTTACAAACTTTCAAATGCCTCGTTTTTATGAGTACATGAGTGTACTACTGCAGAAGTTTGGTAGCATTCCATGCATTATTAGTGAGGTAATTTATGAGATAATCGAGATGTACCATCATGCTAGTACTAAGCCATTCGGCTGATAGCCCTATCTTGACCAATGCTGACCATCGCTAAAAATGCTTCCGAGGGGGTATTTGGCTGGATGTCTTGGTGGAAATGACCTAGGGTGCATTTTATTCCGAACCATCACTTTAATGTGTTTGGAAAGTCAATAGTGTGTTTCAAATTATAGCTTCATAATGAATACAATACATCAGACTACTTGTTTTTGTTTAATTCTGAATAATTGTCACACAAGAAACAACTGAAAAGTTGCATGTTAATTGCAGCATCTGAACATGAATCTTAAAATGCTATGAAAAACAATAAAATACAATGCAATAAAATAGTAATTATATGTACGAGTCTGATGGCTGATGGTACGAAAGAGCCCCCTATGTGCTTTGAAGCATGTGGCTCAATGAGCCTGTGGCTACACATGCTCCTGAACTGCCTCAGCTCCACAAACAGGAAGAGAGGGTTGTCCTTTATAGTTTTAAGCGTCCCTCTCATCCGGTGTCTGTCACTGCCTCCACACTGTCCAAATCCATCCTTGCCACAGAGCTGGCCTTCTCACCAGCTGGCCCAGTTTGTTAGCACCACCAGTCCCAATGCCACCTACCCAGCACACCATAGCAAAGATGATACTGATCATTACAGACTGGAAGAACAAAAACAATGAAGTCATCAAATGCTGTGTTCATCAGAGTATAGTTGGCATAGCCTTGATGAGGAATTGGCTCCGGAGATTTTTGGATCCACAAATCCCCCATGCACAATTGATGATACTGAAGAGGTATATCTACACAAAAGATATATTTTTATGAATATCTTGCTCTCTTTGACTAACCACAAATTCCCCATCTACAATTTAAAAATATGAAGAAAGTATATCTTCTTATCGGATAGACTATAAATACATAAATAAGATACGTTATAATTAACAATAAAATACAATGCAATAAAATGGGAATAATATGTACGAGGTAAATTAAATGTCACATTGGTATTGGATTTAAAGTGATTAGATATTGACATGTAAATATGAAATATCTTTCTGCCAAACTATGTGGCATAAATAAATACTACAATTGAATTTTTCGCCAACAGTGTCAAAAACAAAAAACAGGTGAGATATATAGTGAATTACTGTAGTGTGGTAAACGGCAGAAGGTGGATACATGTGTTGTGCTCTAACCACTTAAACCACTTAAATAGACCTGCAGTGTTAACATTATTTTACTCAAAATGAGTTACAGTTTGTTCAAGATCCTGGCATAAATCCTGCCTCAAGCAAATTTCAAGAGATTACTTTCAGAGTGAGTGTTGTACTTGAACTTTGTATAAGATTCAATCACCATGTAAAATAATTTGCTTTCTCACCAATTCAGGTGCGGCAGTCTTCTAAGGCTTCTGGGGATGAACTGCTGTCAGATCAGGACAAAACTCCACATTCAGAGTTGGACCAAATATCATCTGATGATGCTGAGTACATGTCTGACAAGGAATACATGCTTGACTCGGAGTCCGAATATGATGATGATTCAGATGCCAGCATATCCTTAATGTCAAGTCAGGCCAGAGGTGCACATATTCAAGTAAAACCAGTAATACCTGATGCTGGAACATCTTATGGTTCATAAACAGGCACCCCAGTTGTGCCCAGTATATCAAAATGTTGGCCACCCCTTAAAAATAAGATGATTGCCAATGCTGCTGACACATCTAATCCGGCAAATTCTATCAAAGACTCATCAAAGGAAAAGCCAGAGGATGAAGCTGTGACTCATGAACAAGAATTACCACATCTGATTATGAGTAAAAACATATGCTGTTATGTTTCTGGTAAGCCTCAAAGCAAAATTTCCCGGCACTTGAAAACGCACAAGACACATACTGAAATTGACCATGCATTTTCCCTTCCTGAGGACTCAAAAAAGCGCAAGATATTATTAGAAGAAATGAGGAATAAGGGAAATTTTGGCACCTTTTGGTGCTGGAGGTGAGGTTCGCCCAGGGCATCATGAAACCCAGGACCGCCACTGATTTGGCTTGGCTGTAGCTCTGGAGTCTACATTCTGTCAGCAGATCTCAGATGGAGTGTGGAAGCTCCTAAGTGTCATGAAACAAGATGAGGTGGCCTCAGTTGTACAAAATGACCTCTCTATTATTCAGTTTACCCAGTCACTCTACAACAAACATGGACAAGACCCTACAAAATATGAATACATTTGACAGAAGCTCTGTGAAGTGGGGCGTTTGTTGTTACGTGAACGTGATCAGGTTGTAGATTTCCTTGGTCACAACATCCGTGTTCACCGGGATGTAGATTTCCTGGGTCACAACATCCGTGTTCACCATGACTTCTACAGATTACCACTTCCCGCAACACAACTGGCTAAGATTTCCAAACTGCTTTTGTCAATGGAGAAAGGACATCTTTCCAGCATACAAGGGAAGTCACTGGATGGGATTGAAATTGAAGGTTTGTACAGAAATGAGCCCTTGCAGATATTATAAGGGAGTGTTTTTTTCATTTGAATGTTAATTTATAAACTAGATCTAGACTTTGCGTAGTATCAGCATCCTTTTCCAAGAAAGAAAATCACCTTTCATGTCCAAATATGAGTTATGGACTACTATTCAGAAATATAAGCATAAGTCTACAGTATGGCTGGACAGTAATTCAAAATTACGTTTGTGGAGGTGCAGTCAAATTACTTGATTGATGTGGCTATTTCAACCACAGTTTTTTATGTCCAGCTATTTATGTGAGTTTTACTAATGCCATTTTCCAGATGAGATTGCGTTAAGTGACACTGAAGACAGTGGGAGCGAATCTGATAACGGCAACACAGAAGTCATAGCATCAAAGTGTGGAACTGTGGAGCCTGTGGATTTTGACTCTATAACCACAGAGCAAGACCATGACATTGGAGGCTTTGGTGTGTTAACTCACGTCATAGTCACTGTTGATAAAATGTATTTTTTACTTAAACTACTTAAAGTAACTTTTGTTAAATTGTATGTTCAACAGGATCAGTGTAATTTGTGTCATCCACAGTAAATGACTGTACCTCCCTCTGAAAGTAAGATTTAGATTCAAGAGGCTTATTGTCTTATGCACAGAAGAAACACATACAATTACATTTTACTTTGCCCAACTCCCTTAACTGAACAGTTCAATAATAAGAGAAACACAAATAGAAAACAACTTACAGTGCAGAACAGTGTACAGTAAAACAACCTAAGTTGGCATTAAAAGAAAAAAATAAACCTGAGTTGAATTAGGTGCCTCTGTGCCCTTATAGTTAAGGTGCCGATAGTCATTCAGACAGGTCACAGTGTCCTTCTTTGGGAGAAGCATGATGGTGGTGGACGAAGCAGGTGGGGGCCGTGTGGTGACACAGAGTGGTGTGTCCAGTATGAACTCATTGGCCATAGTCCCTTCGTTTCAGCTGGTGTTGAGCGAGCTGTTTGTTTTCTGTTTGTAGACTGTGATGTGTTGCAGACCTTGAAAAATTATCTTGTTATAACGAGAAAACAGAGGAATTATCTCGTTATCACGGGAAAACAGAGTAAAATTATCTTGTTATCACGAGAAAACGGAGGGGAATTATCTCGTTATCACGGGAAAACGGAGGAAAATGATCTCGTTATCACGAGAAAACGGAGGAATTATCTCGTTATCACGGGAAAACGGAGGAAAATGATCTTGTTATCACGGGAAAACGGAGGAAATAAAATATATGTATGCATGGCCGTTTAGGGCTTCCGTATCATGCAGCCGCAGAGCAAAGTGTCCCCGTTCGGCGGCCAAAAGTGATGATATTTCGTGGAAGTTGTGATAAAACTGTCGTTAGAAAGTGAGTGTGAAGAGAAACTTACCTGGTGGAAGTGAAACCGATCTCGGGAGCGACCCGGACGAGTGTTTCCACGGACTTTTCTGAACTATTTTGGTGAGTTAGCTGCACCGATAGCTCGTTAGCTCAATTAGCAGTATCATTCTGGTTTAGTACACAAAGAAAGAAAGCCAGTCAGAATAGTCAAATGTTTAATGGTACTAAGAAATGTTTTTTTGTGATGCTGTGACGATATGTTGTTATTGTGTGTTACCGTTACTGTTAACGAGGCCGAGCACGGCTCCACAGCCGTCGCCGTAGCTCAGTTGCTAAAATGATGCAGCATTTAATGTATTTCATATTTCCTGTAGTTGAGTTGCTTATATTTCATTTAATGAAGCTGTATTGTGTAATGTGCACTGAGGAAAAGTAAACAGACAGTAAATTAAGCTGATGAATAATTACGCTGCATGTTATGCAGGCTGGTTTTTTTGAGGGACGAGTTCTTCTGTTCAACTGTGATCCAGACCACCGCCGTTGCCGCGCGGAGGCTCTTGGTTCAACTGCAACCTGTACCACCGCCATGCTGCATGGAGACTCTTGGTTAATCGGGACCAGTGTGGTAGGACAGGACTCAGTCCTGAGGAGTAACACATTTTATTTGCACTTTCTTTTCTGAGATCTCAGTATTTTTTACTTTTTTCCTACTTTTTTTTTTTTACATTTTTTTGCTAAAAAACAAACTGACAAAGGAACTTAAAGAACTGTTTTCTCCTTGGAGGACCCTGAAAGACAATAAATAAACTGAAACAAACAATGGAAACCAAGGAATAAAAAGGACAATTCAACCCATTAAAGGGGAAAGAGACATTTTATTTTATTTTATCTTTATTATTTTTCTATACCGGTACTTACCTGGTCAGCTAATTTTATTTCATTCTGCGAATTTAATTTATGTGAAAGCGAACTGCATTTCATTTAATGTGTGCAAGGCTGAACAATTTAAGTTGAGAAACAAAACTGAATACTTGAAAATAAACATTTATACCATATTTTGTGTTGTGTGTTATGTGGGTTGGAGATCAATTGCTCTCATGCTTCAGTGCTACTGCCAGTCTCCTTATCCGAACCTAGTTGATCAGACAGAACCCGAGAAGACTAAGAAGAAGTTTACACATGTCTCTGTGACGGTTCCTGTCTCTGAAGTTTTCAACTATCAAAATGCAAGAGTAATCTTAAAGGAAGGGATATAAATAAATAAAACTTTAACTGTACTGCATTCGTACAAATTAATAAATTAATGAACTAAATATAAATGCATTTACACTACTCTTGGGGAATTTCATTAAACCCCTTTCAGAGAGTAGATATGGGAATGATCTTAACACTTTTTGGACCCATTCATATGATTAACCCTGCTTGTCCCAGTTATACACAGCATATACACTTAATTTATAATCAGGAAATATATACTGAATTTGAGATAAAAGTAAAGTTACTTCCTTCTCTTCATATGTTCTCTTGATTGCCCATTAGTACATTAGCACTTTTTGGCAAGTTGGTTAAAAGACTAAAAATGAATATTTATTTTGTGAGTCTGAATGACTGAATGCCACAAAATCTGCAAGATTAAGAGGTTAAAAGTAGTATTAGGCTGATTGTTATGTACTTTATGTGTTATGTTTCAATATCGAGACTAGTTTCAGACCAAGTTCCTACACTATTTAGCTAACCCTATGAAATCAGATTAAAACTGATGATCAGACCGTAAACCCCATAGCCTTTGTTTCATTTAAAATACGTTGTGTTGAAGTACAGTGCCAAAACAACTTAAGACATGTTACTCATTGTAGTATTACTTTTACTAACTGTAAATTACGTAAATTAATTAAAATATCAAAAGATTTAGCCACTTAAATAGATAAACAGCAAAAACATTCTAAAAAAATTGTTTTAATACTGACAACTCCATATGGTCAACACTCTAATGTGGGCTAGTAAAGTTGGTGAAAGCACATCGAGTGAGCAATCAACTGATGCCCAAAGTGAATTATTAAGTAAAATAAACTGCAATTTCTTGTCAACTGTGTCATTAACTGAACTCATGTTTTCATGGCTTTGTTTGCCTATCTTCCAGGGAATTATGCTGATAAAGAACACGGATCCAGAAGAGTGGCAAAGAAAGTGTGGTCGGTGTGCTGAGGTTGCCGCAGTAATGCGACGATTCAAAGATCATATAAGCAGGGGAAAACTGGCCACCAAAACTGAATGCAGTCACTGCAAACTAGTGGAAGACCCCATGTTGGCACAAAGAACAGTGCAAAATATAAGGAACTTTTTTAGAAATAGAGGAATAACTTAAATTTTATTCATTAATTTTTTGTTATGAGCAACCATGGGTCTTTTGAAGTTTGGTAAGAATGAGAAGACAGGCGGAAGAAGAAGTAGTTCCTACCCACTGGGTATAATTTAGATGAGATCCCGATAGTATAGTTACTTTCCACTGTGTTCCTGTTAATGATAAACTACCCATTTACCCCAAATTACAAAAATATATCAATATTTTTATAAGAGAATCAATTCTAGAACATACATTTCAGGTATCGGAAGTATCAACATTTCAGTATCGATCCTCAAACCACTACCATTGTGTTCAAGAAAAATTGAGTGCACATATAGCTAATAAACTTTGTAAGCAGTAAGTTGATGATAATATAATGTGATGCACTTACTACCTCAGTTATAATCAGTGACAGACAAAACGGGTATCTCCGTATTCGCTGTTCAAAACCCTCATAACTCCATTTGAGCTTGATTTTGGAAAAATTAATATGTGCATGTGCCAATATCTGACCATATACACTCACCGGCCACTTTATTAGGTACACCTTGCTAGTACCGGGTTGGACCCCCTTTTGCCTTCAGAACTGCCTTAATCCTTCGTGGCATAGATTCAACAAGGTACTGGAAACATTCCTCAGAGCTGCAGATTTGTCAGCTGCACATCCATGATGCGAATCTCCCTTTCCACCACATCCCAAAGGTGCTCTATTGGATTGAGATCTGGTGACTGTGGAGGCCATTTAAGTACAGTGAACTCATTGTCATGTTCAAGAAACCAGTCTGAGATGACTTGCGCTCAATGACATGGCGCGTTATCCTGCTGGTAGTATCCATCAGAAGATGGGTACATTGTGGTCATAAAGGGATGGACATGGTCAGCAACAATACTCAGGTAGGCTGTGGCATTGACACGATGCTCAATTGGTACTAATGGGCCCAAGAGAATATCCCCCACACCATTACACCACCACCACCAGCCTGAACCATTAATACAAGGAAGGATGGATCCATGCTTTCATTTGTTGACACCTAATTCTGACCCTACCATCCGAATCTCGCAGCAGAAATCGAGACTCATCAGACCAGGAAACGGTTTTCCAATCTTCTACTGTCCAATTTTGGTGAGCCTGTGCGAATTGTAGCCTCAGTTTCCTGTTCTTAGCTGACAGGAGTGGCAACCGGTGTGGTCTTCTGCTGCTGTAGCCCATCCGCCTCAAGGCTCGACGTGTTGTGCGTTCAGAGATGCTCTTCTGCATACCTCGGTTGTAACAAGTGGTTATTTGAGTTACTGTTGCCTTTCTATCAGCTCGAACCAATCTGGCCATTCTCCTCTGACCTCTGGCATCAACAAGGCATTTGCGCCCACAGAACTGCCGCTCACTGGATATTTTCTCTTTTTCGGACCATTCTCTGTAAACCCTAGAGATGGTTGTGCGTCAAAATCCCAGTAGATCAGCAGTTTCTGAAATACTCAGACCAGCCTGTCTGGCACCAACAACCATGCCACGTTCAAAGTCACTTAAATCACCTTTCTTTCCCATTCTGATGCTCGGTTTGAACTGCAGCAGATCGTCTTGACAATGTCTACATGCCTAAATGCATTGAGTTGCTGCCATGTGATTGGCTAATTAGGAATTTGCGTTAAGCAGTTGGACAGGTGTACCTAATAAAGTGGCTGGTGAGTGTATAAAGACATAATACCAACTTTAGCAACGCAGAGTTAATTTAAAAAAAAAATTCATTTCCTGAAAAATTACGATTTTGGACTTTGGACAAGGTTTCTGCCCAACAGCTATGATGCAGCCCAAGTAATTGTTAGCCAGGACATGCAGGGTTGCCTCTAAGGAAGTCATGTGACATTGTATAAAAAAATTACATAAAAACTTTCTGATTTAAATTTCATTCAATTGTATTCAATCATAGCCTCTTAAAAACAAATAAATGTAACATAATAAAAAATGCCATTTGCCACATGCCTGATCGGAAAAATACTGGGCCTCAAATTCAAATGGATTGCTAATTTATTCACTGTGTATCATAGCAACCCATTCCCTGAACAGTAGAATCTGTTTTTTTCCCTACTGACTTGACCTAAAAGTAATTATTAAGTACTTTTGCATCAGTATGGGTCGGAGGAAATATTAAAATTTGATTGAACCTAACCAACTACTCTGGTTCTGCACTGAAGCCCTCTGCTCTCATGACGAAATGTTGGCATAATTGAACTCAGTTCAACAGCTTCAGAAACGTCACCTCATTCATCAGTTCTGTGAAATGCTCCAGTGGAAAGAAGCATCAACACCAAGGCTCACTCTACTGCTGTTATGTGGGCATAAACTGGCCTTCAGTCTCTTTATTTAACAATTAATAGACATATCAAACTGAGTGTTAAAAACACAATAATATGACTGCCAATTAGAAATCAGATTGATGGTAAAAAAAAATGTCACTGCTGCCTTTGCAGAAAACCTGAAGGAAGCTGAAAAATAAAACTAACGCAAATTACACATATGTATGTACAGTACCTTCTCATTCGGCCAGCTTTTTATTGCGTGCACTCGCACTAGATTCCAAGGGCTAGGGCATAGAAATGTCCCTGGGGAGGTTAAAGAAAGTTATACATGTATACTAGAAAGACAAGGAGCATCAAAGAGAAGAGGAGAGAGGAGGGAGGAAGAGGCCAAACATGACAGAAGCAGTAGAGTCATTGCAAGGTGTCGCAGAGCTGTCAATCACGGCAGAAGAGCGGGTGGCTTGCTCTGAAGCGACCCGAGTGAGAAGTGGAATGGAAATGAGGAGTTACTGCTTCCTGCTCCAAACAAATGCTCTCTAAATCCGTTGTGGAAGCTAGTGGATTGAAACAGACACAAGGTTAGTGCATTTCAGATGAAACAGGTGATTTTGAGTGATGTCGGCTTTGGAGACTCGATGAGGTTTCTGGAGACAATAGAGAGATAAGGTAGAGAAAACAGTCATTTACTTTGGCTATGAATAGTTACACAGTTTCAAATGTTAGTATGTCATAGTGGCAAGCAAAAAAGTATGTGAACCTTTTTGAATTCAAAATCATGGTTTTCTGAATAGATTTGTCATAAAATGTGATCTGATCTTCATCTAATTCAAGGGTATTGACAAATATAATGTGTCTGAAATAATAACATGACATTTTTTTTAAACTTTCATGTCTATGTATTGGCCCTGTGATAGACTGGCGACCTGTCCAGGGTGTACCCCGCCTTCGCCCAATGACCGCTGGGATCGGCTCCAGCCCCCCCGCTACCCTGAATACAGGATAAGCGGTAGACAATGGATGGATGGATGGATGTCTATGTATTGAGAACAGCCAAAAAACCTTAAACCCTTGAGTTAATGACCTCAAAAAAGCTATTTGGAGTCAGGTTTTAGTACACCTGGAGTGTCGTTAAGATGATAACTTTGGAGGTGTGGACTACAGCTACCTTGACTGATAAAACCCCTCAAACTTTTGGAGTTTGCTCTGCACAATAACACACTTATGTGAGCCATGCCTCTCCAAAAAGAGCTTTCAGAGGATCTACGATTAAGAATTGTTGATTGACATGAAGCTGGCAAGGGTTACAAAGTTATTTCAAGACATAAGGTAGAAATCCACTAGTCTGCAGTTAGGCAAACAATCTACAAATGGAGACACTTTGGGATTGTTACTACTCTACCAAGAAGTGGGTGCTGTCACTCTGCAGTGAGGGCTGTCCTGTCTTGTTTTTTTTCTGTCTTGTGAAATTTCATGTTTTATTTTGAAGAATAACTCTCCTCTCGTTTCAGGTCACTTGCCCTTCCTCATGTTTCTCTGGTCTGACGTCATCCCTAATCCCTGATTGTGCTCACCTGTGCTCCCTTCCCTAATGTGTATATAGTCTGTGTCATCCCGTATTTTGTTCCGTCGAACCTCCAGCACCTACCATAGCCTTGTTCCTGAGCCTTCTTTGTCACGTGTGTATTTCCGTTTGTTTGTTCCTCTGTAGAAGCGTGATTTTGAGTTTGTAAAGTTTTTAGTCAGTGTTAAGTTTGCGCGTTGGCTAAATTCCAGAGCCTTGTTTATTTTCCTCTCTGTTGAGCGACCTTTGTTTATACCTTTTCATAGTTCAGTAAAGTGCAGTTTGTGAGTGAGTTTTTTTGTTTTTTTTTCATAGAACTAGATTAGTCTTGAAAGTAGTGCAGTGTAGTTTAATTTATAGCCTTGCCCTTCGATCCTCCTATTCAGTGATTTTTTTGTTGTTGTAATTTTCATAGAGCTTATTTTCCTTACGATAGCGTAGATGAGTTTTTCCTCCTTCGGGAGTGATTTTTTGTTTCTATGGGTTGTGGTTCTTCTTTTTGGTTTTCATAGCCCTCGTCCTTCTGACGACGGTCTTTATAGCCGACTTGATTTTGTTTGAACTCATTCTATCGAGGTACAAATAAAACCTGTCAGACTGCTCCCCTCTGCATCTGAGTCCTCTCTTTTGTCCGAGCCCTGACAGGCGCCACAGATCCACAGCTACAGGAAGTGCCTGGTTGAGGTTATTGCTGCCAAGGGGCGGTCAACCAGTTATTCATTCTAAGGGTTCACTTACTTTTTCCACTGCCATTTTGAATGTTGAATGTGTGTTTTCAATAAAGACATGAAAGATCGGATCACCTTTTTATGACAAATTTATTCAGGAAACAATGAAATTCCAAGAGATTAACATACCTTTTCTTGCCACTGTATAGTATGTTTTTTGTCTTTACTCAATTGTTTTTGTCCCAATTTCCTTGATATAGATTAAACAATATGGTGTGTAATCTCTGAGATAAAACCATAAGCTGTATATAAGAATTGAATGTAGTCATGGTGACGTCAACCCCTGGTTTGTGGACTGCGTTATGGTTGGTAGGGGATTCCGGTGCAGAGACACAAGCGGAGACAGGGCTGGATACAGGTTTGTTTATTGCCGGAGGTCCGGCAGAGGACAGGCAGGCAGGGGAATCCATGGTGGGTGAACTGGTAGAAGCAGGCTGGAGCCGGTGGCAGGAGTCAGGCCGGGCTAACTGAGGCAGAAGGACACGGGGGTCAGAAAAGGCAACAATGCAGACGGAACTGCAAACATGAAAATGCTGGCGTGAGAGCGACTAACTGCATGAACAGAGTCTACAATCTGGGGAGGCCCTGAAGGTTAAGCTAGGTCATTGTAGAGCAGGTGATTGGGTGTTTAGCTGGCAGCTGTGGAAGCTGGTACGTGGCTCCCACACACCAGACAATCCTGCATTTAAGCACAGACAGACAGACAGGCAAGCAGGCGCTAGTAGGCAGAGGGCATGACACTATGCTTTTGAATGTCCGCAAAATTATTTGATCCCAAACTTTTTTCTTCCAAAAATTTAAATACGTCCAAAAATACACTTTAAAGTTGTATTCCATAATATTTGAGATCCCTGCTTCTAGCGGCCTCTTTGGCTGTAGATGGAACTGCAGGCGAGCCTCCTGGACTCATCTCCCTCACCCAACAGTGTCGACTGTCTCTCATCTGCGTGATACCTTCAAATGCTCCACACTGAAAGGAGGTCTGTGATTTTCCTTTGTTGGCGGTCACTTCGCTTCTTATTGACTTTCCTTCTTCACTTCTATTAGTGTGTTGTTTCTTTTTCTTGGGACTGGAAGTTGAATGGTCTTCTTTTTCTGCCTGTTGATCCTCAATTGTGAGTCAGCAGTAATGAAATGTACCTGGACAAACACTTTAGACTAGAGGGAGCCTGACTGAGCAGTTGGACGTTACCGGTTTCCGATTCCAGTGAAATGCAGCATAGGCTTCAGTAAGTAGCTCTTGAATTTTGCGCGGGAATGCCGCCACAGACAAAGCAGCATGTACAAGCACGTTCATTATGTCATTCATGTCATATGA
Organism: Chelidonichthys spinosus; assembly: GCA_029853015.1. Taxonomy (NCBI): domain Eukaryota; kingdom Metazoa; phylum Chordata; class Actinopteri; order Perciformes; family Triglidae; genus Chelidonichthys; species Chelidonichthys spinosus. Next base: position 1,726,960 of record CM056826.1, read on the forward strand.
TCAATCACCATAACTCACTCTAGATAGATAGTAACTTAAAACACAGTTAAATAGATGAAAATGTTAGAGTACAACTTTAACATGAATACAACCTATAATAAGCAAATATATATCTATGTTGTGAAATTGTGATGTAGAAATGCCAATATAGAATTAAAATATGAATCTGTGCGAAATTGGCAGCGCAAAAGAGGCTCAGACGGGAGAAATTGGATAAACTAGAAGAACAAGAAGAAGGGGGGGGGGGGGGGGGTCATGTTGTCCCAAGAAGAACACAAAATTGCCCTTTTCACAGATGACATTTTGATATGACTTTGCTACTTACTTTACCAAGAAAGTAAATGACATCAGCTCCTCATTTACGCCTATTCCCTCCCAGAAGACATCTCCCCCAACCCTCAACTCGGATGGTCTTACCAGCTTTACCCCCCTCACCTCCGAAGATGTTCACTCACGTGTTACATCTAACCGTGCCACCACCTGCTCCCTCGACCCGATCCCCTCCTCTCTTCTCCAAGACATCTCACACGACATCTCACCATTCCTCACCACCCTGATCAACTCCTCCCTCACCTCAGGTGTCATTCCAGCGGATTTTAAGACAGCTACTGTGAAACCTCTCCTTAAAAAACCCACCCTGGACGCCACTGACATCCAAAGCTACAGACCTGTATCTCTTCTTTCATTCCTCTCTAAAACCTTGGAACGTGCCGCCTACAGCCAACTGTCATCCTATCTCTCGCTGAACAACCTCCTAGACCCTAATCAATCAGGATTCAGGACTGCTCACTCCACTGAGACGGCCCTCCTCACAGTGACCGAGTCCCTGCGAGACGCCAGAGCCTCGTCCCACTCCTCCGTTCTCGTTCTCCTCGACCTATCTGCTGCGTTCGACACAGTCAACCACCAAATCCTCCTCTCCACTCTGGCTGAACTTGGCATATCCGACTCTGCTCTCGCCTGGTTTACATCATACCTGACAAATCGCACCTTTCAGATCACATGGAATGGCTCTATGTCCAAACCCTGTTCTCTGGACACGGGTGTCCCTCAAGGCTCAGTATTAGGACCGCTTCTGTTCTCACTATACACCAGATCACTAGGTTCTGTTATCACATCGCATGGATTCTCCTACCATTGCTACGCAGATGACACCCAGCTGTTACTCTCTTTTACCCCAACCTCTGACACTCACATTGCAACTCGCATCTCGGACTGTCTGGCTGACATCTCTGTCTGGACAACTGCACATCACCTCAAGCTTAACCTGAATAAAACCGAACTCCTCTTCATCCCAGAGAAAGACTGCCCTCGCATGGACCTGTCGGTCACTGTCGAGGGCATCACAGTATTGCCGTCGTCAACTGCGAGGAACCTGGGTGTAATCCTCGATGACCAACTATCCTGCACCCCCAACATCACTGCTGTGGCCCGATCCTGCAGATTTGCCCTCTACAACATCCGCAGGATTCGGACCCTCCCAAAGGAAGCAACGCAACTCTTGGTCCAAGCACTGGTCATCTCCCGCCTTGACTACTGCAACTCTCTCCTGGCCGGACTCCCGGCCTCTGCGATTAAACCATTGCAGCGTATCCAGAATGCTGCAGCACGTCTTATCTTCAATCTACCCAAATTCTCCCATGTGACCCCCCTCCTCCATGACCTCCACTGGCTCCCTGTAGCAGCACGCATCCAATTCAAGACGATGACACTGGCCTTCAGGGCCATCAATGGAACGGCACCCATCTACCTTCAAACACTGGTCAAACCTCATGCCCCGAAGCGAGCACTTCGCTCCTCTACTTCAGCTGGCCGGCTGGTACCACCATCGCTGAAATCAAACAAATGTCGCTCAGCAAAGTCCAGACTCTTCTCTGTTCGTAGCACTGTTGTCCGTGAACTACTAGTTTACTCAGATGAGGACCTAACACTTGTTCTACTTTTAGCTCTTACTTTATCGGCAATGATTCGTTGTGGTTTCCTTGTTTCCTTCTTTTGACAAATGTACTTATTGTAAGTCGCTTTGGACAAAAGCGTCTGCTAAATGACCTAAATGTAAATGTAAATCTGCTCACGTTGTGTACGCGTTTACGTCCCGTTTTGGTTTTCGCGGCACAGATAAGAGAAGAAGGAAGATTCTACACATGCGCTAAGACAAGGCGGTGTTGTGTGATAGTGTATCACCACCTAGCAGCTGGCATGCATAACCAATCGAATTCCACACACTTTTGTGTCACCTGCAGATTTCCTCCTGAAAACGCTCGTCTAAACGCAGAATAAAAAGTGAAGACACGACACCACTTTTGCATCTTCTGTTCAGACCGTCATCATGTAAACGTAGCCTCAATCAGTCAGATCTAGTAGTGATCTTATGGCGGGGCTGTCATATATGACTATTAACTTACACATTCCCACAGTCGGCGAGTGTTTTCCAGCTGTCCTTCCTGCATTTGGCAGATGACGTTAACTTACTAACTTCATATTTCGTAAGATTATGGTTCGCTCCTCGTACGTGAAATATGCCGCTCTGCTGCCCATAGACTGATCCATGTTTGCGATTGGTCAAATGCTGCTAACCCCACCTCTTGTATGTGCACTGGCTCATAGCTGGACAGGGAAACCCTGGGTTGAATTACTGAGTTGATAACCAGCGTCGTGTGACCACTTATCTCTGATTGCCTTGTTAGGGTTACTTAAGCTGGATAACTGACAGATACCCTGGTATGTTGAACTCGCTTCATAGTACACAGCAAAATCTGTAGTGTTGTTTTTTCAGTGTTAATAATTTTGAGTTGGTGGGTGTTGATTTTGGTGTTGTTTTAACACTTGTAGTGATAAAAAAGCTCTGTGAGCGTTGTCAATTAAGCGAGTTAATTGTTTACACCTGTGACTGAGTTATGAAGTCCTGATAATGACATATCATGGGGTGTAAAGCAACTGAATTGTCATTGAAACTGGTCGAGGCAGGCTATTAATTAAATTCACGTGTGCTGGCAACAAGTGACAAAGTTATCCAGTGGTAACTTGTTTATCCGGCCAAATATCAAGTGCTAAGCTTAACTAAATGTTTTTAAATGTGTTAAGGTGACTTGAGGTCGATTAACTAACGTTAAGGTGAGTGTTTTATCAAAGGTTAATTACTTGTGATATACCGAAAATTGGTACTGTAATTCAATTACTTTTAAAAGAAGTAACTAGTAACTGTAACTAAATACTAATTTCCAGTAACTTGCCCAACACTGCTGAAAATATACTGTTTGAGTCAGGCAAGGCAAGGCACATTTACATTTACATTTTACATTTAGGTCATTTAGCAGACGCTTTTGTCCAAAGCGACTTACAATAAGTACATTTGTCAAAAGAAGGAAACAAAGAAACCACAACGTATCATTGCCGATAAAGTAAGAGCTAAAAATAGAACAAGTGTTAGGTCCTCATCTGAGTAAAGTAGTACTTCAAGAGCAACAGTGCTAAGATCAGAGTGCTATAGGTAAGGTTTTTTTTTTTTTTTGTTTGTTTTTGTTTTTCTTTTTTTTTGTTTTTTTTTGTTTTTTTGGGGGGAGGGGGGGGGTGTCGAGGGAGGGTGCTAGTGGGTCATGCTATGTAGAGTCAAGGTGAAGTCTGAACAGGTGAGTCTTGAGCCTTTTTCGGAAGATGGCAAATGACTCTGCTGTCCTGACATTGGTCGGGAGTTCGTTCCACCACTGAGGCGCCAGAACAGAGAAGAGTCTGGACTTTGCTGAGCGACATTTGCTTGATTTCAGCGATGGTGGTACCAGCCGGCCAGCTGAAGTAGAAGAGCGAAGTGCTCGCTTCGGGGCATGAGGTTTGACCAGTGTTTGAAGGTAGAAGGGTGCCGTTCCATTGATGGCCCTGAAGGCCAGTGTCATCGTCTTGAATTGGATGCGTGCTGCAACAGGGAGCCAGTGGAGGTCACGGAGGAGGGGGGTCACGTGGGAGAATTTGGGTAGATTGAAGATAAGGCGTGCTGCGGCATTCTGGATACGCTGTAATGGTTTAATCGCAGAGGCCGGGAGTCCGGCCAGGAGAGAGTTGCAGTAGTCAAGGCGGGAGATGACCAGTGCTTGGACCAATAGCTGCGTTGCATCCTTTGTGAGGAGGGTCCGAATCCTGCGGATATTGTAGAGGGCGAATCTGCAGGATCGGGCCACAGCAGTGATGTTGGGGGTGCAGGATAGTTGGTCATCGAGGATTACACCCAGGTTCCTCGCAGTTGAGGAAGGTAATACTGTGATGCCCTCGACAGTGACCGACAGGTCCATGCGAGGGCAGTCTTTCCCTGGGATGAAGAGGAGTTCGGTTTTGTTCAGGTTGAGCTTGAGGTGATGTGCAGTTGTCCAGACAGAGATGTCAGCCAGACAGTTTGAGATGCGAGTTGCAATGTGAGCGTCAGAGGACGGGGGAAAAGAGAGGAACAGCTGGGTGTCATCTGCGTAGCAATGGTAGGAGAATCCATGCGATGTGATAACAGAACCTAGTGATCTGGTGTATAGTGAGAACAGAAGCGGTCCTAATACTGAGCACATGCACCAGGCAGATGAGATGAGATTTAGGGCTCTTTGAAGGGAGTCGGATTTAAGGGCTCTGTTCTTTTCAGAGAGCCCTCTATTTATTGTTTAAGCTACATAGTCAATGTAAAGATGATGAGATGTGGCGACTCTCAAATAAATCAGTTTCCTTAGTTCATAAAGTAAAGAATTGAGTCACAGCGGACATCTTGACCAATGCCCTGCTCCATTTTGGATGTTAAAACATTTTACACTTCACAAGAGACAAAGTTTGTTTTGCTTGAGTACAGTTTGTTGCATCAATTTCCCACAGGGACTACGCCCATCTCAAAAATTAAAACCTGATGAAGTCTGTTTAACAGCCACATTTCTCCACTTATTCTACAAGGTGCAGTCTAGATGTGGCAATGTTGCTCAAGGTGAAGTACCAGAATACCAAGAAGTACATCCGATTACTGTCAGGGTTCACCTTTTTGGATTTCATTGCTCAAGGTGAGTGGCCATCTTAAAGTTACCTTCACAACAAATAAACACAAGGATTTATGTATTTAGGATGGCTATTTTCGTTTTCAATTTGGGTATCAATTTTAGATCTGTTTTCATGGTTATCTTGCAGTCAAATACAAGTTTGGGCTTCCTGATGATACCGAACTTGATGCTGTTGATGAAACCAACACAGTAGTCGAGGAAGACATCTTTTCTGAACTGATAGAGGCCAGTCCGGATTTATCACAGTACGTGACAGAATTCCTGATGCAGGTAGGTACATTTCTCTGTTATCCATAAATCAATAATGCTTTATAATCTAACTGTATTATTTTCTTCATCTCATATTTTAATAGTTATGTAGTTATTTTTTGTAACTTGATTCTGATCACATGAAATCTATTAACCCTTACTACCCAGCTCAGACACTGGAGCAAGACCTCATTCTTGAGATACAGATTGATTCCGGTCCAAGTCCAACAAAACAAGATGGAATTTCAGAAGAAGGTATACAGTATAAAATCAGTTGTAATCAATGTTCAAGGTTTTTTTGCTTCACAAATATCAGTTACAATGTCATGTATCTGCCTTGACTACTACAACAAAGTAGATTATCAAAGAATCATCGAAGAACTTGCTAGTGGAGTGCACTCTCAGGTTAAGCAGCAAGTACTGTCTGCTGTGCCTAAAGATAATCCTGTAAGAGTTACATTGGAAAAAGATCTGGGGCCCGTTTCACAAAGCAGGTTCAACAAACTCTGAACCTAACCCTGAACTCTGAGTTGAACAACTCTGAGATGGGAAACTCTGAGTTTTCGGTTTCAGAACAACGGTTTTGAATTAGTTCAGTCAACTCTGAGTATGTAAACTCTGAGTTACGAGCGTGCCTGCCGACTCTACAAAGCCATCATCAATGGAGCTCCGATACTGCGATTCACCATGGCAACGGGGAGAGCGTCATTAGATATTACCGAGTGTTTATGTAGAAAACGAGCTAATCCTGAGAAAGCGGAGCACCGTAACTGCAGCAAAGTAGAGATAGTTGGCGTGGCAGACAATTACTGCCCGATCTAATGTGTATAACTGAATGAAACAGTCAATTGATCTAAAGGTAAAAAGTGTTCATTTTCAGATTTGGAGAGCGACAGTGTGGTGTAATGGTTAGCAACGCTGCCTATGGTGCAGGCGATAGTGGTTCAATTCCCGTAGTTCACAAAGTAGCGCAACAAATAAATTATTATTTTCATTGGGTGTAATCCCCCCAGGCACAGAAAGAAAGGGGCTTCAGTTGAAAATTAAGCATAAGAATATTGCGCAAATACGTTGACTAAGGCATATGATTTTAATCATATTTCACATATTAAACAGTAAATATAAGCAGGTATTTCAACACAGGAATGTACTTAAACATTTCATAAATCTCCCGTTCGCAAAAACACTACCTCCGCAAAAAATCTGGTTGCGGATTATGTCCGCGATATGAAATGTTGAAAATGTCGGACAATATTGTTTAGATAGATCTAATGTGATTGAAAGGAAAGGTAATCAAAATCCTCTCCCGACGCAAAGCTGCTAGAATCACTTTTATTTACATATCAATTAGGTTGACAATGAAAGGACGGCACATTTTTTTCAGAGTTGGTTCAGATTCCGGAAAAAGGCGGAGACATGTAGGGAGAAACTCAGGGTTTGTTGAAGCAAACCTGCTAGCGAGCAGGTTAGGTTCACGGAGCATGTTACCCGAGTAACTGACCCAGATTTATGCTGAACTGGCTTTGTGAAACCGAAAAACCAGAGTTTCCCTCATCTCAGGGTTAACTAACTCAAGGTTTTCACTAAACCTGCTTTGTGAAACGGACCCCTGGAGTCTTTTGAAAACCCATTTATTAACTTCAATACTGAAAGTAAAAGATTGAATTATATCAACAAGAAATGGGGTGTTGTGGAGCCAGTCGAAACATTTCTAGGAATTCGATTTGATACAAGGCGAAACAAACAAACAGGTACTTATGATCAAGTCCCAGTGAACGATACGTTCGTTTACATACCGATTTTGGAAACAATAAAATTCATGTGTCGAAATTCTTATATTTGTAAACTGCTTAGGTATATCAAGACCTGACAGATACGAAGACTTTTGTGATGGAAGTTATTTTAAGAAACATCCGTTGTTCTCTAAGTACCAGAATTCTTTACAAATTCAGTTGTTCTATGATGACTTTGAGACCGCTAACCCACTGGGTTCCAAACGTGGTGTTCACAAAATAGGTGCTCTGTATTTTGTGCTCAGAAATCTGCCACCAAAGTTCAACTCTGCCTTGATGAATATTCATTTGGTTGCATTGTTTCACACTGAAGATTTGAAAAAAATATGGCTTTAATCCTATTCTAGAGCCACTGATTAATGACATCAAAACACTTGAGACTTGTGGCATTGATTTGCCATTTTCTGCTGAAAAAGTCCATGGCACCATATGTCAGATAACTGGGGACAACTTGGGTATGCACGCAATTCTGGGATTTACAGAGTCTTTCAGTGGACGTTATTTTTGTCGTTTATGTTTGATAGAAAAAGATGATGCCCAGATTATTTACAATGAGGATGACCCCAAGATAATCTTGCGTGGAAAGGAACTTTTTGAAATGCACCGCAATGAGTTGCAGTCAGACCCACAGAAGTTATCTGTGTTTGGTTTAAAAAAGAACTTGAGTCTTAACAGCCTACAGTTCTTTCATCTCAGTCATAATTTTTCTTTGGACATTATGCATGACATTCTTGAAGACGTGGATCAGTTTGAGTTGAAGTTACTGTTGGAATATCTCTCAGAAAATGTTTTGTTGAAACCTGACCTGTTGTCTAGAATTTATGCCTTTGACTATGGGTATGTGGAGCGCAAAAATCGACCTACAAGGATTAACTTGGACAGTATTGGCAATAATATAGGACTCAATTCCATTCAGACTTGTAAGAAACATTCCTCTTCTTTTGGTGATATTGTACCAGAAGGAAACCAAAACTGGTTTTTGCTGCTGCTTTTACTGCAGATAATAAACATTTATATTTTCTCCATCTGTTACACTTGGCATGACTGTACTTCTCAAGCATTTGATAATGGAACACCATGAATTGTTCAAAGCACTGTATCCTCATAGAAACCTGATCCCGAAACATCACTTTATGATACACTATCCATCTTGTATCCGAAAAATTGGACCACTTATACATATGTGGAGCATGAGATTTGAGGCTAAACACAGGATTTTTAAAAATACTCTTAAAAACTTCAAAAACATCACAAAATCTCTTGCAAAAAAACATGTCTATTGCATGTCACTGGGAGACATCACATCCAAAATGTATTGAGTATGGACCAATGAAATCTATTAATGTGGACAATGAGGACTATGGAGATGTGTTGGCTCGAGCTTTGCATGTTGAGTCTGTATCGCAAGACATCCATGCAATTAACTGGGTTACAATCAGTGGGACAGAGTACAGGGCAGGACTAATAATTGGCAGTGAGATTGAACATGACATGCCTGTGTTTTGCAGACTAGAAAAACATATTGTTGTTGACAGTGTTATCTGCTTCCTTGTAAACAAACTTGTGGTTGACCATTTCAATGAACATTTTCATGCTTACAAAGTATTTGAAAGTAATGACAAAGATGTTGTTAAAGCAGATAGTCTTGTGATTTGTAAGCCCTTTGACTTACAAAATGCTTATGGTGGAGATGAGAGCCAATATATTGTGCCATTATTTTCTTTGTAAATGTTTAACTTGTGCCTGATCTTATTGTGCTGATCCTATTGTGCTAATTCATGTGGTGCTGGGAAGTTATTTATTTTTTTGAATTAAAAAAAATGTATGTATGTTTGAATGATGTTATTACTTGATCACTGCTGCTGGTCACACATTTAAACTTATAACTTTCTGTAGCCTAGCAGGTGACTACATTTCAGATTTGGTGACTTGTATGTTAGGCCAGTAAATGTATCATAAAACAAAACAATGGATGTTAAACATACTAGAGAAAGGAAATAACATGCTTTTAGGGTCAGAAATATACTTTAATAAAATAACACTGTACATGTTAAAATTAACACTCATAGTGAAAGGAAATAACACAATTTTAGGGTTAAAAATACACTTTAATGTGTCAAAAAATAACACTGTGTATGTTAAAAATTAACACTCACAGTGAAAGGAAATAACACAATTTTAGTGTTAAAACCACACTTTAATGTGTCATAAAATAACACTGTATGTTAAAAATTAACACTCACAGTGAAAGGAAATAACACAATTTTGAGTTAAAAGTGCACTTATGTGGTATCATAAAACAACACCAAGGGTGTCAAATTTTAACACTATTAAAGTGTTAAAATATTAACACTTTTCAAAGTGTAATTTTAACTCAAAATCTGTGAGAACTATATCAACTCAGAAAAAGTGTTAAAATTAACACTGTGGGAGTTGAATTAACACTTCCGATTTTGCTGTGAACAGGCCTCTGGTTGCCCCTAGACCTGTGGCGTAACACTAATCGTTAAAATTAAAAATGAATAAAATAACTCTACCGTTATCCTCATCTCTACAGAACTTTTAAATCTTGTTTACTAATTCATTTTCGAGACCACAAAATTTCTGCCTTTTATTGTGACCAACCAATCATGCTGTCTAATCAGCATCTTGATATGCCACACCTGTCAGGTGGATGGTGAAGAAGTCCTCACTAACGTAAATGAAACATTTGTGAATACAATTTGAGAGAAATAGGCCTTTTGTGTACTTAGAAAAAATGTGAGATCTTTGATTTCAGCTCATGAAAGATTAGAGCAAAAACAAATGTGACACGTTTATATTGTTGTTCAGGATACTTACGAAGATGCAAGTAAGTACTACTATTAGCCAAGAAGCTACCTGTTATGGTATTCCAATGATTCTGATTCTGATTCTGTTCTGGTGTGATTGTATCCTCTTTAGAAGCTTTATAATTTGGCCTTGAACTGTACTGTATTGTCTTTTTTGGGACTTATTCACAGGAAATATTCAAAGGAAACTCAATGTTTCTGGCCCTGGTTTTAAAACAGTCCTTTTTCTTGTAGAGCAGTAGATCATTGCTAGTTTATCTACCATGGAAACACAATAACAAAGCATCAGTATGTGCATGGCTCTCATTAAAGTAGATTGTCCCTCAGTTCTGATCATTGATGTTTCACTGTAGACCATTCATTTGTCATTGCCATTTAAAGCAGGACACAGTCTATTGATGTCCATTAGTGTAAAAAAAAAAAAAAAATAGGAAAGAAATAATGGCAACTGTTACATCCTGACCTTTATCCTATGTATTGGCTAATGTACTCCAAGAACAATGACCAATAACAGAAAGAGAACAATGGGCAGTAATTATTGGATTATCGACTGGAACACGACATAGATTCTCCATTTTGCTGCTTTTTGTTGGGGGCATAATACTTGGACACATTAACACTTTTACGTTTACTTTCATAAATTTGTGAATTTAGGAACATTGTTGAATGTTCTGCATCTCATCTGTATAAACATTAGTATGTAGAGGATCAATTAATGATACATATAGTTGTCATATTTGCAAACAAAAGCAAACGAGTTTTGTGAAAATTCCAAGCACTTGCAATTGAAATCGTGACCTGTTAAGGTGAGATGGCTACATCCGGGAGTTGGGAGGAAATCAGCCTATTTATTATATATATATCCTTGTTTTATTCGTTTGATGGATAAAATGTGCTTAAAATACCAAAAGTAAAAATAAGTAAAGAATGAGAGCTACAAACATGTTAAGTGCCCCAAAACTATTGTTTAGAGACAACAACAAGTTGCTTTGGCAGGAGAATTGCCTTCACTGCACGGTAGGCCAGCGTCGCCAGATGGGAAATATTAAACCAAAGGCTTTAAATTATCACATTGTCAGGACATTATTGTAGATCAAAACCCACAAACTTTGTGGTCTTTGTTGCAATTTCCTTTCCAGTCACAAAACAACAGTAGACCAATGCAATCATGCATACTGGTAACAGAAATCTTCTTCTAGGAGCTTTTATTTTTTGGCCGTCAAAAAAAAAAAAAAAAAAAAAAACACTCCAGGAGCTTTCTTGAATAACCAGGGACAAGAGTCCGGGTTTCTTAAGAGATCCAGTTTCGGCACTGGTTCCTCTTGGAACCCTGCAATGTGCTTGAGGACTCTCTCATATTAACATTGCTTTCCAGAAGCTGTGACCTCAAGAAAAGTGCTTGTTGGAACACACTGTGGTAGTCAAGAGGATCCTGCAGGAGCTGATTGTAGACGGTTCCTCCAGGAACCTCATCCTTTTAGGAAAGCGGTGGCTTTAAGAAAATCTTCCTGTAACAATGCTGTTCTGGCCTTGGAAAATATTCAAGCAAGAGTATTACCTCAAGATCAAGATTCAAGATTCACTTTATTGTGTCTCCCAGGGGAAAAATTTGTGGTTTTGGGTTGGTCAACCTCAAAACATGCCTCCAGTTAGTTGAGTCAACACACCACATATTTGATTGAGTTCAGCCAACTCAAAGAAGGGGAGCATTCATAATGTCACTCTGACAAAATCTTGCAGCATGAGCTGCAGCTCTGTATTCTGTATACATTCCCTAACATTTGAAACAAAGAGGTACCAAGCAATGTGACATCTGTGACATAATTTCTAACAAATGTGACCAGACATTGGCTGCCAACAGGAGCAGTAAGCCTGAAATCATACACACAAGGTTGACTGTGTTAACCCACAGCATCTCAGGCGTTTCACCTTTTGTAATCGGACTCACTGCTGACGATGTTCCAGATATGAGCTATGCCAGTTAACAGCAAGATCAAAAACATTGATGTCTTATTTTTACTAACAAGTCATCCCATGACTCAGTATCCAATCTAAAAATACTGCTCCAACCACATAACATTACCATTGATGAGTGAACACTTCACCCTCCAGGGAAATAGACACATTGCCACCTCGGTTGAACACAGTTTACGGTGTTGTTTTTTAAGTTAGATCATTAATTGATTAGCGATGACTTCAAGTTCTTTTGACCCAAATGGAAGAATTGATATTGGTCTGTAGTTACTAGCCTCACTTAACCCTCTGAGACCCTGTTACAACCAGATACCCTAACTGCAACACAACAATGACCAAAGTCAAAAGAAGCCCGTGTCTAGGGGGTATTTATTTACAAAATTATATAAACAGGGAATTTTAACGGAAATCAAGAATGTGAAAACACAACAGAAGCAGGAAAATGGCAGGCGCAACAGTTGGCGTGGAGGCACCCCTGGGATGAGAGAGAGTCCGAACGCTGCAGGGAGACCTGCTTTTATAGGTAGTGGCTCCACCACATGATTGAGGTCCACACCTGAAACACATTAGGGAGAGGCAGTGAACTAGAGCAGCCAAGGGAAAATACATACAGGGAGAACTACACCACCCAGAGGTGGAAGAGGACGTAACACCTCCACACCAAAATGGTGACTATAGTCTCCATAATTACACACAACAACAAGACAATACATTTAGCCCACTGTGAAGACAGAGATCGCATTTAGATTAAAAGAAATAGCATTGCATCGTTGAGGACGACCTCTAGTGGCGTGGAGGGGAAATGCGCAAATCACACGTGTTCGATTTGTAAACACACCGGGTGGCACTTGCCTGATTGCGGCACGTGAGGTGAGTGAGCACGGGTGAGGCTATAAAGGTCCGCGATTTCCGGCCGGGCTTAGAAGGGTTTGTGTAATTTATATTTTGAACTAAGGTGTAGTTTGCACAATGCGTATGTTTCTGGCACTTTTTCCCGTTTGTCATGTCTCCCATGGGACAGCGCATAGGAAGGCGCAGACGTCCTTAGTGACGTCTTGGGCACGTTTGGGGGAGGCGCACATGGTGGAAATGTTTGTGTGGAAGACCATTGTTATTTTACAACACAGTGATATTAGATATCATAGTGATATATATATATTATATATATTGTAATTATATATTTGTTTATGATATCTAACCGAATTACTTGGATTTGTTTGATATCTAACAGATATTTGGATTTGATTTAAATGTTTGATTAGGCATTTTGATTTATTTGAGAACTAACTTGATTGAATTTGTCTTTATCAATAGGTTTTCAACCTAATCCGAATCGCAAGACGGAATGCTTGTTGTTCACGTTTAAAACAATTCATGTTCAATAAAAGGAAGGAGAAGGATTTGAGCTGTCCTGCGTACTCTGTGTAATAGTGCCATTTCAAGTTGGGCAAGCACAAATGAAAACATCACCCAGATAACTTGACACCCACACATCCATTGCTGGGATGTGCGGAGCACCATTTCAAAGAAAAACAAGACGTACAGCAATTCTGTAATAGTTGAAACACACACATACAAACACAATCAACCAGACACAATAGATCAAACACATGCAGTCATACTCAAAACATAAACAAACTCACACAGTCCAACCCTAACCCACTCACAAAATAAACAAAAAAAAAACACCTTGACATACGGTTAATTTTAACCGTAGAAATGAGAACAGGGACTAAGGTACCCTCGACAGAGCGTCTGCAATGACGTCATCAGTACCGCGCACATGCTTGATCTCGATGTTAAAGGGCTGCAAGATCAAGCTCCACCGCATCAGACGCTGGTTAGCGTTTCTCATGCGGCACAGAAATTTCAGAGGGTCATGATCACTGTACACAACGATTTTATCTAAAGCCCCCAGGTAAACCTCGAAATGTTGGGGTGGAATACCGCCGCTGGTGATGGTTAAACTTCTTAGAGAAGTAGCAGACGGGGTGATGAACATTTTCAGCACCATCTTGCATGAGGACGGTGCCTGCACCCTGATCGCTAGCGTCAACTGCCAGAGAGAAAGGTTTTGTGAAGTCTGGTGCAGCCAACACAGGGGCAGAAATCAACAGTGCCTTGATGTTTTCAAAAGCCTTTTGGCACTGCTCAGTCCACTGATACATTACTTTTGGGCTTAGCAGGTCGGTCAGTGGTGCCACCACAGATGAAAAGTTTTCACAAAATCCATGGTAGTGGCCCACCATACCTAAGAATCTCCGGAGCTCTTTTCGATCAGCAGGGGCAGGAAAGTTGCAGATGGCAGACACTTTTGCATCCAGTGGACGCACCTGACCCCCTCCCACGACTCGGCCTAAGTATGTGACTGTCGCTTTACCAAATTAACACTTTGCCAAATTGATGGTAAGGTTGGCAGCGGAAAGACGTTGGAACAGCTGGCGAATTTGGTCAATATGCCTTGGCCACGACACACTCCAAAGAACCACATCATCTAGGTAGGCATCGCAACCTGGCAGACCTGACCGTACAGTATTAATTAACCGCTGGAATGTCGCAGGAGCATTTCGCATTCCAAAGGCCATGACACGATAGGAAAGAAAGTCACCTGGCGTGACAAATGCGGAGATCTCCTTTGCCCTACTCGTAAGCGGTATCTGCCAGTAGCCTTTTAGCAAGTCAAATTTGCTCACGTAAACAGCTGATCCCACGCGGTCAATGCAATCATCCAGCCTAGGCAATGGATAACAGTCAGGTTTAGTGACTGCATTAACACGCCTGTAATCAGTGCAGAAATGGAAGGTACCATCGGACTTCCCAACAAGAATACATGGCGAACTCCAGGCACTCATGCTGGGCTCAGCAATGTTGTTCAACAGCATGTATTCAACTTCCTTCTTTAACACGGCCCGTTTCACAGGATTGACACGGTATGGGTGTTGCTTAATTGGGACTGAATCCCCAACATCAATGTCATGCTCAATGACCTGAGTCTGCCGTGGCACATCACCAAAAAGTTCAGGAAATTGGTTAACCACTTGCAGGACATCAGTCTTCTCAGAGTTGGAAAGGTGAGGAAGGTGATCTTCTAGAACAGAGAGAATCTCCGAGTTAAGACGCCCCTCAATCACAGCACGAGACGGGCTACTCTCGACCTCATCATTCCCCTCCACTAGGGCAGACACAGCACCACACCATTGGTGGACAGCGACAGATCCGACACCGGCACAGCCAGAGATGAATCCGAACCGTGAGAAGTTGAACCTCGTTCAAAATACGGCTTCAGCATGTTTAAATGACACAGACGCCTGGCAATCACATAATCACGATCAGAAACTTTGTGCTTGATCTCGTATGGACCAGTATATCGAGCTTGTAAAGCAGATCTGTAATGGGAATTTTGGATGTTTGTAATTTATAATCAGAATATTTGTCAGGCCAGACGTCGATCCGCATCTCCTCTTCTGACTGTTATGCTATGACGAAAATTAATGCCTGTTTGTAGATGATATGAACATGAGTGCCACATTGACATAAGATAATTTAAGGACTATGACGCCTGTGTTCTGTAAATCTTGACCTTGCCTGTACATCTGGTCTTTGTAAGATAGGACATGATCCGTCCTTGTCCATGGTTCCTCCTCCTTAAAAGGGAGATTGTTGTTAGACTCGGGGTCGTTCCTGCTGATTCTGAACCTTTGCATCAGAAGGCAGGGGTGAACAGTACTTTCTTCTGCAGATGAGAATACTTAGTGGAATAAACCTCGGAGAAAAAGCTGATCCTGGTTGTTGATCTTTATTGGGCAGATTCATTTTTCCACAACAGATCCAAGAATGGGAAGAAGCACAAGAACTTTGTCGCCCACTTTAAAATGGCGGACAACAGCTTTACGATCATACCACGCCTTCATTCTACCTTGGGCTCGCTCGAGATTCTCTCAAGCCAGATCATGAGCCCGGTACAGACGAGAACAGATATCTGAAACATAACTTAGAATGTCCTTTGCAGGAGAGTCACTTAAAAACTGATCCTTCAGGACGGCCAAAAAGGACCTCGCCGCGTGTGTGCAAAAACAAGATCAGCGGGACTAAACCCAAGTGACTCTTGTGTCACCTCTCGACAAGCAAACAGTAACCAGGGAACAGCATCTACCCAAGCTTTACCAGACTCCAAACAATATGCTCGCAACATGCTCTTCAGCGTTTGGTGGTAACGCTCCAGTGCACCCTGGCTTTCAGGATGATATGCGCTGGACACGTTGTGCTGTATACGAAGCTCTTTCAGCACGCGGGTGAACAAGCAAGATACAAAGTTAGATCCACGGTCAATCTGGACAATCTTAGGCAGACCGAACAGAGAAAAGAATTTGAGTAGCTCTCTCTGCACCACCCTGGCCGAAATCGTCCTCAGAGGCACAGCCTCTGGGAAAGAGTAGCGGCAATCATCATCATTAACAGATATTGATACCCCCCTTTAGAGCGCACAAGCGGACCGACAATATCAGCAATGACATGATCAAAGGGCTGGCCTATGACTGGAATTGGGTATAGGGGAGCGGGTGGAATCGTCTGGTTGGGTTTGCCAGTAAGCTGACAAACATGACATGTTTTACAGAAACGAACCACATCCTGCTTAACGCCTGGCCAGAAAAAATGCTGACTAATGCGATTTAGTGTTTTAGAAATACCCAACTAACTGGCCAAACCATCATGAGCCACACTCAAAATCTCATCTCTATACACAGATGGCACTGCAATCTGCTCGACGGAGTTACCCTGGTCGGGAACATTATAAGGTCTCCACTTCCTCATCAAGATGCCATCTCGGAAAAATAAGCACTGCGGCTCCTTGTCCAGATCAACATCTGATAATGCAAGCTGAAACAGTGAGGCAAGGGACACATCAACTTTTTGAGCATCAATTAGCTTCTCACGAGACAGGCGCACACTCTCGCTACTCACTTTACACGATCTCTCAGACCCAGCACAAGAGGCACTGGGAGAGGACTCGGGGGTCTTCCTAACATTATCTAGAGCAACAAGAAAGGAATCAGACAAATCACAGAAAGAGTCAGAAGATTCCAAAACTACAAGAGGAGACGAACGCTCTTTCCCCTCAGAGGAGCTGGAACGCGTTGCCATAGCATGCATAACCACGCAGGCAGGGAAAACATCAGGGTGTTGCTGTGCGCACTGATGGGCTAAAGGCTTGTCTGGAACAGCAACATAACGCAACACTTCAACATAATTTTTCCACACATTTCCCCCACCAATATCATTCCCAAGAATGAAAGTCACCTCTGGAATTGGCAAAGATTTGCAGATACCAACAGCAACGCTACCAGTAACCACATTGGACTTCAACTCAATTCGATGAAGAGGAACCACAGTTGAGCCCATCTCAAAGCCACGAACAAGAACACTGGTGCCGGTCTTTGACTCTTCAGACACTGGTAGAACCCCTTCCAACAGTAATGACAATGCAGCGCCAGTATCGCGCAAAATGCGCACTGGAACAAGATGTTCACCACCAGGCAAGGCCACAAAACCATCACTGAGAAAAGGCTCGTACCCAGACTTGGAGTCATTAGGAAATGCAACAGATGATGGCTGTGGAGTCGCTTTAATCAAACCTACAGACTTAGCAGCCTGTTTCTTCTTCAGCACCGGACATTCTGCCACTATGTGCCCGGGCTTTTTACAGTAATAACAGATTGGCTCAGAATTACTTGAAGAATTACTTGACTTCTCGGTATGACTAGCATTGGAAGAGTCAGACTTGTGCCTATCTTTAGAGTCAATGCCACCTTCTCAAAGTGCGGAAAATACTTCTCTATATCCTTCTCAACAAATGGCGGTACTAGTCGCATGTTCTTTGAAATATCAAATGAGCTAGATTGAGCTAAATCAAGATTATGTTCTCTCGCCTTAATTTCTAGACGTCTCAACTCAAGCTGATTTTCATCACCCTTTAAACGCAAACGGTCTCTTTCGTTGTCAAGTTCCTTCTCTCGAATTGAAAGCTCTTTCATCTTGATCATCTTTCATGTCTACAGGTGGCAACATACCTTTCTCAACAAGAACTGGAAGAATTAGACTTAACTGTGTGTTTTAACCGTTTTTCCGAGCTAGTAAGCTCAATATCACACCCAGTCGCCACCTCCAACAGTTGATCCTTCGTGAGACCATGAAATGCCTCCACCGATGGATTTTGAAGGAAATCTTCTGCCACGATGTCATGGTGACAATTAACAGAAACAAACAAACAAACAAACTGAAGTGGCTGCAACTACAACGCAAAACTAACGAGTGGCCATTAAATCCCCCAAAATGACCACAGCTTTCTCAAACAGGCCCGAGAACTCACCAGAACTCTTAACAGGAGAATCAAATATTTAGACTAATATGGGTAAAACCCACAAAATCACAGCAGGCCAAAGCCTAAACCACTACAGATCAACCTGTTACAACACTGCACTCGCAGTGCACAAGACTACAACTAAAGCGACATCTAGTGAGCACCGAATGTCTGGATGTTAAGCAACTACACCTCAACCCCTACCAACAAAAAAAACTAAACTCACCCTCTCTCTAGTCTTCAGTGGGTTCCCTACCCGGATTTACCGTTTAACTCGTGAGGGTGCAGCAGACCAATTACACAGCCAACTGCAACCCACTGATAACAAACCGAATAAGGATTACCACCAATAAAACAACAAACTAAAACAACAAAGTGACAGAGTCTGTCTCCGCCCGGCGGCTGTCAATTGAGATGCAGTCACCAACACCCAGCAACGCTTGAGGTACTCACCAAAAGTCACAATCA
This sequence comes from Chelidonichthys spinosus, assembly GCA_029853015.1. Classification (NCBI taxonomy): domain Eukaryota; kingdom Metazoa; phylum Chordata; class Actinopteri; order Perciformes; family Triglidae; genus Chelidonichthys; species Chelidonichthys spinosus. The sequence continues at coordinate 1,745,651 of CM056826.1, forward strand.
AAACCCTACAGCTTCCTACTTAACCCAAAAAAGGTTCAACAAAGGACGAGCTCCCATTATGTTACAACCAGATACCCTAACTGTCACCAAATGCAGTTGGAACCCAAGGGCCTGGGCTGCATGAGATTTCTGCCTAAAAGCCTATAAAGGCAGTTTTTTCTCGCCACTGTCGCTGTAACGCTTGCCCCTGGGTGTTGTTGGGAATTTGAAATTGTGTTGACTCTTGAAATTTTGAGCGTATTCTAGTCCTGCTCAATGTGTTAAGTGTCCTGAGATGACTCTGTTGTGATTTGACACTATAAATAAAATTGAATTGAATTGAACTGCAACACAACAATGACCAAAGTCAAAAGAAGCCCGTGTATAGGGGTATTTATTTACAAAATAATATAAACAGGGAATTTTAACGGAAATCAAGAATGTGAAAACACAACAAAAGCAGGAAAATGGCAGGTGCAACAGTTGGTGTGGAGGCACCCCTGGGATGAGAGAGAGCCCGAACACTGCAGGAAGACCTGTGCTGTATCCGAAACCGCATACTACCGTACTGCCTACTACATACTGCGTTAGTATATACTGTATACTGCGTACTGAATGTGGGATTCAGCATGCTACTTCAGCAGAACGACGCCGTTCACATCGCAGTATGCAGTATACGTTTATATAAGTTTATATAAGTTCCCCACAATGCATTTCGTGGCGACCGGCAGCGACAGTTGTAAAACAGGTGCAAAGCTGTTTTATTTCCCGCTGTAGAGCTGTTATTATGTCACTTTATTACATTTTAATATTTTTTCATGCGAGAAAGTAACCGTTTAGATCCCCAATGTGCGGTTAGTTTACCCAAATGACGGCTGTTTAGTAATTTGCCTCGATGTTTTCGGAGAAGTGAAGGAGCATTTTGGCCAGATCAGTACGTACTAGCAGTATAGTATGCGGTTTCGGATACAGCCCTGCTCTTATAGGTAGTGGCTCTACCCCATGATTAAGGTCCACACCTGAAACACATTAGGGAGAGGCAGAGAACTAGAGCAGCCAAGGGAAAATACATACAGGGAGAACTACACCACCCAGAGGTGGAAGAGGATGTAACAGACCCACATAGAGAACTTAACATCTTTTCATACTTTTGTATGTGTGTTTTGCCCTATTAAATTGTCATTTTTTACAGTATCATCAAGTTATACACATCCCCAGACTCAGCACAACCTCAGCTAACTGTGTGTATCACTCAATAAATACTTATATATATATATATATACTTTATATATACACTATAATAGGGGATTTCTGCCCATAAATTTAAAATGAATAAAAAAAACGCACCTTGAATTTTTACACATTTTATTAAAAAAAAGCACTGCAAACCATTATAACGAAATAAAAGCTCAACATAGAAAGTTGCACAAACTTGTTTGGATTGTGCTAACTTTATTTGAAGCTTCTAACTCCTTCTGTCTATGAAATATGGACATTCTTTTGGGTGGTGTCCATGGGCGGTTTTTTTGTGCCAGGAATGGTCCTTTCTTCTCCCTGCCCTAAATGTGTGTATATAGTGTACTTCTTCTGTGCCATTTATGTATTTAACTTTCTCTTTCACTACAATAACTATTTGACCGTCCTTTTCTCTGATTTGACCTCCTCCCGTTTGCGCAAACACAACAACTCACGGCCAAGCTTAAATTAAGCTTTCCGATTGGCCTACAGGAGCCAATACGAATGTCCGATGCATAAACGTAACTCTACTCGTCACTAGCAAGATGGCGAATGAGAAGTTGATCGATATACATAAACAAAATGGAGAAATGCGCCACAGAGACGAGGAGACATCTAGTCACCTATCTTACAACTTTACACATTAATTTTGTTGTCGGAAATAAATGGCTCACATGGGCAAAGAGGATAAAAACCACATGTTTCTAGCGCAAATCATTAAGGAGTTATGATGCTCTAAAGACAACGTGATCTTTTGTAGCGTATACGCTAGAATGGGTCTGTACCAGATGTATAAATTGGGTGATAATAGCTGATTTAAAACTTTGTGGAAATTATCTTTCCTTAATAGACAAATTTATTAGATGAAGTAATGGTCTTATTAAGATGAGAATGTGTTTTATAAAAAATAAGTGGCATAGACTGTTCTCTCTGCTCCAGGGATCATGACGACACATGTTGATCGGTCTAATTATTTATTTTAAATTAAATTATTAGGCTGCCTATTGTGGAGCATAAATAGGAACATCAATCAATCACCTGGATCACCTGCAGCTGTATCAATCAGCTGGCGCTGCTCACATAAGCCGCTTCCACACACCTCTGCACCACGCCCACCTCCACAGAAACATCTGCCTTTGAGTTGTTTAATTGCATTATATATTTTTTTATTTTGGTTTGATTAGTCTGTGTAATGTCAAAGGAGGAAGCCTGTCTAGCTACAATATTCACATTTTTTAATTGTTGGGAATTTGAATTAGGTTAATTGAACCTAATTCAAGTTCATCTGTTCATCCTGGTTCATCTGTGTTAGGAGTCTGATGTAAATTCATCTACAGATTGAATAAAGCATATATTGAGTGTGTTAGCTATTTCCTCAGTCAGTGGATATTACTCCTGAAATGGGGGGAAAACATCCTTACTGCAGCTGATGCATCCAACAATGCCAACCCTGACCTTTCCTTGATCATTCCCCCCTTAACCTTAAGTAGGCCTACCCATCAGCCACTTATTGGGAGAGTCCACTAGGAGAGGTAAGCACCATACCACAATGCACAATCAACATTATTGTAGCCATACAGAAGTAGATTTACCATTCTATAATATTACTACTACACACCATATCGTTCTCCATGCAAACCTTGTATTTTAAATACATCACATCAGCAATAAAAAATCACAACAGAAATCTGCTAATCTGCTGTCTACCCGCCACCCCCGCCCTTAGCAAACCCCACTCCACCGTCCCGGGACAGCGAATAGGGAACTGGCTCCGATGTGGCATGCGTTTCCACCCGGACCAATATGCGGACGGACCGGAAGAATGTGAGTCAAATGTTGTGTTTGGTCTCTTTTTTTTTCCTTGTATAATTGTCTTTAGATCAGAGATGATAAATATGTCATACAATTTCCACAGAACCCAAATATAACTTGCAAAAACATGATAGGCATAAAGATGTTATTATTAGTAGCATTTTATAGATCCCAATGACAAAGGCATTGCTGCATGCAATTGTCAGCCAAATAATTTCCTTTCAGGTGAGTTCATTAATAAGTTCATTGAATGTGTTCATTGAATTGTTGAGATAAATATGTTGGTCAATGAATTTACTAGGCCTATCTAAAAAAAAAAGAGAGAGAGAGTGAGTGAGTTCCGGCTAAAGAAAGAAATTTCTCAAATTTCCATAGTCGGGAGTTGAACCGTCGCCTGCCGCGTGGAAAGCCGGCACGTTACCTCTACACTATCGTGAAACTTTGTCAGTATTATATTAGAACATGTTACTCTTAACGGTACTTACGCATTTAATCGCTCAGCAATTCTTGCCCAAGCAGCCTTGCGATTTTTATTTATCACTACAGTATTCCCTTTTTTGGTTATGATGGGTTTGTACTCCTCGTACAGTTCCATCAATAATTTTTGCTCTGGTCTTTTCTGCCATTTTCTCGATGATTCGACATTCACGGTTCTGGTCTGGCTTCATATCCCGTGAATGGCGTAACACACGACAACGTTAACCTGGCTTGGATTAGCCTCAACAAGGCGCGGCTTAAATGCGTTAATGGAATGGGTTTAGCCCCAAGTGGAAGTTGGTGTTAGTTCTAACCAGGCTTAACTAGGTAATCGCCGCCTTAATTAGCGAGTTTGGTGGAATACCCCTCAGACATGTTGTGGTTGTTTATACTCATTCGCTTAGCCAAACGCGTTGGTCACCACTGTAGTAGTGGAACGCCGCCACAACTGCAGCTGATATATGTTGCATGCTGGGAAATGTAGCGTGGCTATTCGGGTAAGAGTGATGTGTGTAAACTTCAGGGCAAAACGGTAGGGTCTGGGAAAAGGAGACCCTCACTTTTCACAGTAACCTTACTGAACAGCTGCTACTTTACTCAGATGAGGACCCAACACTTGTTTCTATTTTTGTGCTCTTATTTTATCCTCAATGATATGTTGTGTTGTACATGTTGTATATGTACTTGTTGTAAGTCACTTTGGACAAAAGCCCTAAATGTAAATATTATGTTTACACGGAATTATTTTTAAGTTTTTGGTTACAGATTTTGTCCAACCAGTTTATGTTAAAATCTCAAAGTACAATGTTTTCAGATCTGTGGTTTAATGGTTTCAGGAAATTATTGAAATCTTGGTAAAATATTATATTGTGTTTGGGTGGAATATACAAAAATCATGGTTGTTAGGGTGGCTGATCAGTCAGTTTTCAGTCAAAACCAAAAAATCCAAGTTGGAGTCTGTTAACAGATATTGAATTTGATCTATCTTTGGTATAATACGTCATATGTTCAAATGACCACCAGTAATGCATTTCGTTTTTTTCGTTGAATCCAAAATCACCATTACATGGTTTATTGTATCTATTTGATGAAAAGTTGATATGCTATAGGCCAATTTTTCTTCTGAATCTTCTGTCATATATCAAGTCGGCACTTAATATAGGATAGCAGGATTAGTGGAAGATATCTCTAAATATGCAATGGAGGCTTTTATTCAGCTTTTGCTATTTGAAAAAATCAATTTGCTAAAATGAAAACCTAGTAAGGCCAGAATGACATCATCAAGTGATGTGCACGTGTTGTTTGTCCTACCTTAAATCACCCATGTTACGCCCCAGCTAGGGGTCCAGAGAACATGAAGCTGAGCCCCCATCTTCCCCTAGTCCCAAGCAGCCATCAACTCCAGTCAGGTTTTTGTGCAATGAAAGTTAATTTAGAGAACCTTCTACTCCACCCCTACTAAAGCAACAAAACTACTACAACAGATAAACACCATAGTCATTTCGGGAGCTTTTGCAGTTGGGGACCTTGTGAGCCAGCCAATCCACCAATCTGTCAGCACAAGGCCACTAGACCATCCACAATGGTCCTTCGGGACTCGCACACATCCACCTGCATATTTAAACAAAAAGAAAGAACAACACAAATTACGGCACACCCATGTATTCTTTTTCAATGGATTAAGTCTAGACCTCCAACTGTGAACCAGTGGTATGGAGAAATTTTTAAAGTTCTGCCGATGGAGCGCTTAAGTTCAGTTCTAAAGGGGAATGAGGGGACTTTCGACACGATGTGGGCCCCTTTCCTGGATTATCTACCAGACAGCACCGTGGTCCTCTTACGTAGAGGGCACTGCAGCATTGACTGGCGCCCGTCCAACACCACAGCAAACACCTAAATGATCTCTCCTGGATATTGATTTGTCATTGACCTGTTTCTGTGCGGTGAGAAATGTCCATGTAAAATCCCATGTATGAGTACTGTGTATGTATACAACTCTGTCTTTCATTTAACATGTATATATGTTACTATTGCTTTCATGTGTGGTTGTTACTTTTGTTTGTTCTAAAAAATTTAAAAATTAATAAAATATATTTTTTTTAAAACGGCGCACCCTGTATATGGACAACAAGTGCATCATGCTTCTCATAAGTGCATTAGACTGTCAAATTGTGACTATAGTGGAATCTACAGGTCCCCAACTACAAAAGCTCCCCAGATGTCGATGGGCATTGTCACCTTCTCCCAACCAGCCACATCGGTTTGAATGTTTATCTGCTGTAGTAGTTGTGTTGCTTTAAGAGAAGCACAGGTGGAAGTAATGATGGTAATGGCGAAAAGTCACATACCATCGCTGTCAGCTGCTGCAGACAGTGGAAGTGATGAAGCAGCTGTGAAGGAGCTATTGGCCTCATGGTCCAGGCTTCGACATCCCATCCTAAGCTCCTTCATATCGCCAGCAGCATAATCCTCCTGTCTGTAATGAGCAGAACACGGTTGTGCTTTTCATTAAAGATGCAGCAGCCAAGTGCCGTCTCTTCACCTGCACAGAATGCACAATAGTTATCACTGTTCATTTTCCTGAAGGGACTGTGGACTCTGTGTCCTGACAGGCTGGAGTTTGTGCAACCTGCACGATCACATTTATTCACCATTATTAACAAAGCAAGTGGAAAACTATGACAGAAGTGTTATATCTTCAAAGGAACACAAAACATTTATTCTGCAACTGCAGCATGTTAGTAGCATGCGGAGATCTCAGGTTCCAAAAAGTAAAGCTGAAACTGAGGTGCTTTAGACTGTCATTCTGTCTGCTGGCCATCAGGGGGCGACTCCTTTCTGATTGTATAGAAGTCTATCAGAAAATGGTTCTACTTCTCTCTTGATTTATTATCTCACTGAGTTTATGGTCTCAATCTCTAGTTTCAAGTCTTCTTCAATCAGGCATGATGTTCATTTAGTCAATTATGGTCCATTAAAGTGTCAAACAGACCAGAAAGCAAGGAGATGATTTAGGGGCGGGGCTACTTTGTGATTGACAGGTGGCTAAAATTCTACCAGCTACTAAGATGACTTCAACACTAGGGGAATTCCGCTTGATGTAGCCGCCTGCAGCGCGCTACCTAACGTGATGTATTGTGGGTTGAAGCGATGCATGATGGCTAGAATTTGTGTCCGACTTAGCAGCCGACTGCAAAGACGTCACAGGGTTGCGACCATATCACGTGACCCAAAACATCACGGGAACAAGTTTTTAAGAGCTGCTTCTTGCAGCGCCTGGCAGCACAGTCTACGGTGGCTGCAACCGGCTTGTCCACACCTCCGCTACGGCGGAATAGTTCTCATTGGTTAAAAGTTCAATGACGCGTGTTCAGGTCCGCACTCAGCGGCCACGTTGTGGTGAAATGATTTAATGATTTGCCTTGCCTTATATTTATATTTATATATATATATATATATATATAAATAACATATCCTCTTTGGTTTACTGCTGTGTTCTATCGCTTGAGCACCATAGTCACTTTGTTGTCCGACTTGATGGCTACAGTCTCTTTTAGAGCCCGCCCCCTCAGACACTTGCAGCTCTCGTCGGCGTGATAAGTCAAGTCAAGCCAAGCCCATCCTGAACAAGCCTACTAAAAACACTCTGCTGTAAAGTTGACCTTGAATCATAAAGCTAACTTTGTTAGCAGCTTCACACCAGAATCCAGATGGATTCAGATCCAGTAAGGGTGCTGCTCAGGGCCACTTGTGTTGATATGATTCACCCGTCACTCATCCATAGTCCAAATATGCTCATGTCCTTCACTGGTTACAAGAATTCCAAGATGGCGACAGCCAAAATGCTGAATGGAGGCTTCAAAACCATAATCCACACACCAGTTGCTGATGTAATGTCATGATGACTACGTCCATTTATATACAGTCGATGGTTAGAAGCAGTATGACTAACAAAAAGAAGACAGAACTTGTAGGTTACCCATAATCCCCTTTGTGTTCCTGCAACAGAAATCATGTGAGCATACATTATACAAGACTCGATAAAGAACAACCTCTCAGGGTGCTTTTCAATATGGTAATGCTTCTCCTTGATTGCTTTCCTCGCCTACTCTCTTCATGTCTTAGTCCCGCCCACAAGAGATGCGAGTGGAGGAGGTGGGAGGTGGAGAGTTGAGGCAGCAGGCATTGAACCAAATGAGACATGTCTGCCTCATTTTACAGCTACATTTAAAGTGGCAGTCCGTAACTATCTATTTCATTGTCTTAAGTTCCTATCTATCAAAGAGTAAGTTAAAACAATGGTGGTTGATCATCTGACCACTAATGAAAGTGCTTGTACTTGCTGCTTTGCCCAGAAATAGGATCTCCGTGTCTGTGACGACATTCCCGCGCAAAGCTTTTTCCATCAGTCAGCAGCGGTTGATCTCCCAGGTGGAGATACTCACAAGTATGCTATGTTACTGGAATGGGAAATGGGAAAAGTTGGAAGCATAACTTAAGCCCAAGTTATGCTCCTGCGTTGACACAACGCAAGGGGGCTTACGGACCCCTTACGTCCTTGCGGACCCCCCTTACGTCAACCGCAAGGGCCTGACGTGCACCTCCCAAAAATCCTAGACGTGCGTCGAGGCGACGCAACGCCAACGCAGTGGCATTGGCTGTGATTGGTCCGCTAACTACATCCGCTGGAGACCGCTTTTCTGGTTTCCACTCATATACACCGCCATTTCAACTTTTAATACTTTTATCGTTTGCACCTTGTTGCTTTTGCACAAAGAAATAAAACACCAAGTTCTGAAAAATAGTGGATGTTTAAAGCCGGAAGGTAAACAAATAGGCTATAATGAGGCTAACGACGATATACATCCCAAGAGTCTCGGTCGGTCGATCAGTCTTTACAAAAAACAGGTGTGTCGGTGTGGCATTGAATTGCATTCCGACACGTAAACCCCACGCAGAACCATCACGGTCTCACGACTGCGTCCAAGCAACTGCGTGGCCATTGCGTGATCACTACACGGAAGCATAACCGAGGCTTTAAAAGGATTTAGGAAAAGTCGACCACTGTGCACAGAGAATCCGACCGGACTTTCACTAAGTTACGTTATTATAATGCTGCTGATGGCGCTGTCTCCCGAGCTCTGACACAAAACCCAAACAAAATAATGCTGCTGATGATTGACAGCTGATGATCCTCACCAATGATTGACGTGTGTCTGGAGAAACTACAATAATGGACTACAAAAAGCCGTCCTCCACTTCTCCCCATGTTGTTGGTTTTATAAGCAGCTGGTTCACTGACCTTCAGGTCCAGCAGCTCCTCCTTCCTGTTTGACTGTTTGCTGTATTTACATTTCATTTGTGGTTTTAGTTTTGTTTCTGTCAAACATTTGTAACATGATTGAAATAAATTAAAAATACCATTCATTATTATCACTGTCCACACACATTTATCACCACAATTCCAATTACTATATGTCTGCATGAAAGTAATTGTTAAATATGCAAATGCACATATTGTTTGTTTTAATAAACTGCCGAGGTGTGCGTCACTTTAAATGTTGCTCTCGCAAAGAATTGTGGGTCGTTGAATCTCATTTCCTTTCGTATAGGAATGTCCATTGCATCCTATGCTTAAGGAGCTCTGAAAGGAAGCATTGGAGCTCCTTTCCTTTGCATTTAGAAAATCCGAACGGCTCTTATCATGGCGGCCCCTTGTTTACTTCCGGGTCACTTCTTCAGTTAGGAACCTTAATAAGCAAAATAGACCGTCGTAGTCAAATGAGCATAACAGTGCTCCTGGCAACATATATATTTTTATTTTTATTTGAATTCCCAATGTGGAATAAAGGGACAAGAATGGATGTCAACACACAGACTTCAGGATTCAGACTCCGTACCTAATTAGAGAGTAATTGTAACGTTCCTTGTGTGCAGTAATGTCACTGTAGCAAATAGCAGGGGACATTCAAGCAGCAAAACTAACCGCAGTTATAAACTTGACAGAGGAAACATAACTAAACCATTCGTTTCTGAAATTATCAGTGAAGTTGGGCTGCTGTTCCTCATCTGCAAATGTGCAGTGTCTCTCAGCTGTCTGCTGGGAAGCAGACAGCAGCTCTGTGGCGCTGCTGTGTTCATACTGGAGAAAATCATCAGAAGATTTTCCTCAATGAATTATCACATCTGCCATTAATCAGAATGTCGATAATATGACAGATTAACCGCATATACAGTATGTGTGTGTGTGTGTGTGTGTGTGTGTGTGTGTTTGTTACAGTTTTTCTCAATTACTTTACCGCAATTCTCAGATGATAATGAATATTTTCAAAACAACATGTGTAAACCTCCAAACCACTTTCTCATTCTTTCTCACAAATTGCAAATGTTTTAGCACATAAATGCAAATGACTAAGTATAATAGTTGTTCTCTTCAAAACATGTTTGAATTCTTTCATGGTGTAAGTCATCACAAGTCAATAGTCCATTCAACTGTCTAAATGTCTCGGCATATATACCATGAATATCATTATGTACTATGGAGTATTTTCTAACATCCACTAAACTGGTAAATTGTCTGTCAGGAGAAACTTGAACACTAACAAATGAGGAGTTTCCATATTCTTACATCAACCAATCACACGTTATCTCCAGTCAGCTGACAGGTGCTTTTCATGAGGGAAGAGTTTTAGGACAATCCTGAAATGTGGACATAAGGAACAATTCCAGGCTCCAGTGCCATCCTGAAAAACATCCCCACTTTCTGACAACCATTATTTACATGAACCCAAAGGAACTTTTGGAAAATGGTCCTCATTTATATAGCGCTTTTATCCAAAGCGCTTTACAGTAATGACTGATATTCACCCAATCATGCACACATTCACACACCGCCGGCGGGGTCAACCACGCAGGGCGACAGCCAGCTCGTCAGGGTGAGGTGTCCTGCTCAGGGACACCAGGCACTCAGCTAGGAGGAGCCGGGGATCGAACTGGCAATCTTGCGGTTGCAAGCCAGCCAACCCGCTCTACCTCCTGAGCTAAACCCCCCTTTAGAAGCATGAGTTAAATGTTTTGAGTGAGTTCTGACCTTCTGCAGGTGAGTTATGGTGCCGTGTTGGACCAGAGAAGCTATTTTGAAAAATGCACATCAGGCTTTGAGAATGTTAACACTGTTTCAAGGAATGAGCCAAAGCAATTGAGAAAAACTGTGACAAGAAATACAATACGTACTAAAGAAGGCCTACACATTTGCCTGCAGCAGTTTTGTTCATGTAAACGTCATGTCTGGGTTATAGCTGATATATTGGATGTAGGCTTCATCTTAAACTAAACATTAATATATAAGGTATAATGCCATTAAGGACTGGAGGAGACGGGAATCGAATTGCCGCTCTTCCGATTCGAGAACAACCTGCTACCTCAGAGCCAAAGCCGCTCAGAGGCAGCCAGTGAAAAACATTGTCAAATGGCAAGATGTTCATCCAAAAAGACAAGAAGATGACTCAAACTCCCTCTCTGAGTATGACTCATCTCCCTCTGCCACTCCAGAGCAGCGGGTCACTGTCACAAACACCCTCCCCCATCTCTCACTAATAAAATTAATTACAGTCATTGAGCATTAATTAATGCTCTTTTCCCTATCGACTACAGTTGTGCATGCCAATAATTGGTTAACACAGGCCTTTGCACATGAACAATACAGTATTATTGACAGGAAGAATGACAAAATTGACACTGACAGGGAAATTAGACAATTAATGTTCTACCCAAGATTTTTAATCCAGGCTCAGTGCTATTAGTCAAAGAGGGTTTTTCCATTGATGTGGAGATTGACATTGACTAGAGGAAGTGTTCACTCAACAGTGACAGTAATAAATGTAAGCTCACTGAAGCACAATGTTATTAAACTCCACTGCCCGGTTGTTTTAGAAAAGGCATCTGTTTTTATTTATGCTCAGACATTATAGAGATTTAAAAGTGGATGGAGAGGGTGCTTAAAAATCCAAACCATCATCTCCATAATCTCCAGCTCAGTAGGTTCCGCTGGAGTGAGAGAATGAAAATTACAGCCTGTCAGGCATCAATGACATAGAGAAATGGGGAAATGGTTGACTTTTAACAGCCGGCCTTTCCTCTTAGATACCTACAAAAACATTCTTGCTGCTCCATTTAACACTATGTCAGGCAAGGTCACCCTCCCTTGTTTAACTCTGCTGGGGAACTGAACTTACATTTTTTTTAAACAGAAGATGAAACAGTGATAATTGTGCAGTGAAATTTTAATTGGGCCGTTATTCAATAATGTAAACATAGTTGAGGCAGGTTTGTACAATGAGAAGCTTCTGATAAAGTGTAAAATAATCACTCACTTCTCTGGTACAATAACACTGTCTTAGCCTGCAGATTCTACAGGTTTCAATGACAAAATGCAAAATACAGGCATTCACGACGCATTCAGTAATTGTAGCTTTTTTTTAATGAAATAATGTTTTCCCTGTTCTGATATGATTGTTTCTCCATTCAAAATTAGTGTAATATGACGTCTGCAGGTCACATTTTATATACATATATGTGATAATTGTGATTATGATCTCAGTTAAACCTGTACAATAGGCATTTAATTACTGTACAAAATAAAAAATAAATGTTCGTTCCCTACACCTGAGTTGGACATGGGAACCATGGGAACATATAATAAAGACATTTTCAGATCTGAACATGAAATGTATCTCAACACTTTAGAAAATCCAGGGGCTGTATTTTATCGTTATTTCATGCGTGTGAATTACTGAAAAAAAAAGATAATCATCTGATGGTCAAGGCCCGTCAAACCTCATCATCGGTGAAAGCCACATGTTCGACTGTGACCTCTAGTACGCTTCCACGTCATTCAAGGGGGACAATAAACAATAATATGAAAACTGTAGACCTACTGAGCAAAATAATATTGACCTTACAAATATATTCCACTTACTTCTAATGTAATTTTGCATTAAATTGAAGACATTCTAATTTCATTTAATCCAAAAAGTTTTTTGCGGATGATGTCTAGTCATAAATACTGCTGTGACTGCTGTTAAGTCACACATGATGAGCAAAGCTTAAGATATCAGATGGAATGAGATGGAAAATGATCCTGCTTGTAGCTTGCAGTTGGGCTGCTTTGCTAATGCTATGAGCCAGTTTCACACAAGAACAGCACTGAGGATCTCCAGAGCTCTGTGAGGCGAACAGCAGTCAATCAGGTGAGCTGGAAATGTCAATGTGATGTGCATGAGTGTATTTGATGTACGTGTATTTGTGTAGGTTTTGACTTTTGTTTACTATCTGCTAGCATTAGCTGTCAGACATCGATTCCTACCTAGCTAGACCATGTGGGGGCTGGAAAACAGCATGTGCAGTTAGCTAACACACGATCATTTATCGACCAACAGGTTCACCTTTCCACTAGCAAATGTTTAGGATTCCTTCTAACAATCCATCCTTTGCTGGTGTTTGCATGTTTGGCAAATAATATCATTTAGTAGTTTAAATGATTTGATGAAAACGTAAGTACAATGATAAGCCTGCTGTCACCAATTGTATGGGGACAATTGGACGTAAAATGATGAGTGACATGCCTTTTAGGCTCATCACAATAGCACCACCTGGATCAAACCTTGCTACAATATTGCCACCCTGAAATCAAGGTATAACTAGAAATATTAAAGGAATACAGGATTATATTAGAGCTGGTTTGAATTTAGCATTGAGCTGCCCGTGCTTTTAAACATGCAAGTGTGGACCGAAGCAAATTCATTGTGTGACCAAGCCTTAGGCAAGTTTTAGAGAGCATCTTTTCCTCATTCTTCTGTTCATTATTTCATGATGTCCTCCTAAAGCCCATGTTAAAGAGATAACGTACAAAGATCTAGTCCTTTTGATAAAGTATGTGAAAATGATGTTTAAACAGGGACCCTGAAAATTACAATGCTGCATGTTTTGTAGAGGTTGAAAGGGTTCATTCTTTTCTTTGGACCCAAGCACCTGGAGACCATTGTGGTCAATCTTCTGGGGCCCGTTTCACAAAGCAGGTTCAACAAACTCTGAACCTAACCCTGAACTCTGAGTTGAACAACTCTGAGATGGGCAACTCTGAGTTTTCAGTTTCAGAACAGTGGTTTTGAATTAGTTCACTCAACTCTGAGTATGTAAACTCTGAGTTACGCGCGTGCCTGCCGACTCTACAAAGCCATCATCAATGGAGCTCCGATACTACGATTCACCATGGCAACGGGGAGAGCGTCATTAGATATTACTGAGTGTTTATGTAGAAAACGAGCTCATCCTGAGAAAGCGGAGCACCGTAACTGCAGCAAAGTAGAGATAGTTGGCGTGGCAGACAATTACTGCCCGATCTAATGTGTATAACTGAATGAAACAGTCTATTGATCTAAAGGTAATAAGTCTTTATTTTCAGGCATGCATAGCGACACTGTGGTGTAATGGTTAGCAACGCTGCCTATGGTGCAGGCGACAGCAGTTCAATTCCCGTAGTTCACAAAGCAGCGCAACACATAAATTATTTTTATTGGGTGTAATCCCCCCAGGCACAGAAAGAAAGTGGCTTCAGTTGAAAATTAAGCATAAGAATATTGCGCAAATACGTTGACTAAGGCATATGATTTTAATCATATTTCACATATTAAACAGTAAATATAAGCAGGTATTTAAACACAGGAATGTACTTTAACATTTCATAAATCTCCCGTTCGCAAAAACACTACCTCCGCAAAGAATCTGGTTGCGGATTATGTCCGCGATATGAAATGTTGAAAATGTCGGAGAATATTGTTTAGATAATATCTAATGTGATTGAAAGGAAAGGTAATCAAAATCCTCTACCGACGCAAAGCTGCTGGAATCACTTTTATTTCCATATCGATTAGGTTGACGATGAAAGGACGGCATATTTTTTCAGAGTTGGTTCAGATTCCGGAAAAAGGCGGAGACATGTAGGGAGAAACTCAGGGTTTGTTGAAGCAAACCTGCTAGCGAGCAGGTTAGTTTCACGGAGCATGTTACCCGGGTAACTGACCAGATTTATGCTGAACTGGCTTTGTGAAACCGAAAAACCAGAGTTTCCCTCATCTCAGGGTTAACTAACTCAAGGTTTTCACTAAACCTGCTTTGTGAAACGGACCCCTGGAATGGCTTTCAGGGTGATGTAGTCCTCTTTAAAGGAACCAAACTCAGTCCACTTAAAGTGGGCCAAAAAGGACTCATTTCTATTTGTGTTCACATTGTCGGTTCATTTGACTCAGTTCTGTTTCTGGTCCACTTCAGCTCTGATGGGGCTTCAGTCCTTCCTGTTCACATGATAGTTCATTAAAGTTTATGCTTTCCCCTGCAATGATGTGTATTGTTGTTTCCACACAGAAAGAACTCTGAACTTTTTCTCATTAACTCTCAATAAAATTACTATTTTATATTCATGTGAACACATCTCCTTTCAACAACTGGCTTCATCCTCACCAGAAACTTTGTTTTACAAGAGTGCATTTGAACACATCATGATGAAGTTTAAAATATTGTCCAATGCTCTTTGTTACTGAATAGCCTGAATGCATCATAATGTAACTCAATGCGACCTCTGTGAACATGATCAGCTGTTAGCTCCGTCATTTAGCCAATCAGGAACCGGCATCTCCTGAAGACTTTTTTCAGACTTCATATATTTACTGAATTAATCGTTGGCTGATCTGACGGTATGTCCCTATGGAAGCCTAGAGGGCTAAAATACAATGGCAAATAGCAAAGCAAACCTGGAGCGCTTTGTTTTCATGACCAGGTGAAGCGGACTGCAACACGGACTTGAAGCAAACCGTACTTGGACCACCTCCCTGAGGAGGTCTGAGTAGGGTTCGCTTCAGAGGGGCCTGAGTTCTCTTGAAGTGTTGCTGAATCATGAAAAGCTGAATCATCGCTCTGAGTTCATTTGTTGGGCTGACACCCTAAGTGTCCTTAAAGTGCACTGTTCTGTGTCAATGTGGAGGAGACTGGGAAGTAGACAAATGAAGAATAGGTTAAAAAACATAGATCAAAGATATGATTGAATACATAATTTAGTAACGGCTCACCAAAATCACCTGGACCATGTATGTAATGTGTAATGAGAAAGGCCCATTTCGCAAATAGTCAAAGGATTACAGTGAAAGTCAGGATGTCAAAACGCTCACACAAATCAGTTATTTATCGAATCGAAAATACTCAAACTATATGATTCAATAAACTATCGCACAGCACAAATGATGTACAAAGCTTCTAACAGGACTCTCCCCCAGAACCTGCAAAAACTCTTCATACACAGAGAGAGACACAATCTTAGAGGGGACATGATTTTCAGGCAAAGGAAGGTACGAACTACGTTAAAATCCTTTTCCTTATCGGTCATAGGGGTTAGACAATGGAATGTGTTAGAAGAAGAAGTCAAAAAAACAACAACACTAAGTGGCTTTAAGAAGAAGTATGTAAATTCAACCGTTGACCGGTATAGATTATTGCATGAGAGTTGATAAATGTCTGAGACACGAATCAGCAGACATGGTGTTGTGACGGGATGGGAGCATAACTAAATGAACATTCTGTACCCAAACAATAAGTTGGACCGAAGAAACTGTATGGTATGATGTCAGTTGTACGTGGTAGGGAGTATCAACAATGTGGAGATAAATGAGGTATGAATACCAAACACAACTGCTACTCCTACACTTCACGATGGAGTTACTGAACTGGTCACTGAATGCTATCGACAGAGTGTTCTCAACACGGTGTGCGGGTTCTGGTGAACCTGCGTGTCCGGATGGGACCTTCATGTCCGGCTACATCATGGATGGTTGGGGAAAGTGGAGAGTCATTTGCCTTGCCACTCTGGATGTGGAAGACGTCAAGGACGTGTACGTGTTCGTGTTCATGATAACTGGAATGATCGCCTTGGGATGTGGAATATTCATGCAACATCTGAAATTGAGAAAGATCGCCACGGAGCTGACCAGTGTGAGGGCGGACAACGCCACCACTCGGTCTACTGTGGTCGGGATGCGCTCTGACATCTCTGCAGTTCGCGATTCCACGGCACTGGTGCGAGTTGAAGTGGCCGCTAACCGGGAAGAAATAGTGACCAATCGGTCAGCCATGGTCGGGATGCGCTCTGACCTTTCCGCACTTCGTGAGTTCCCTTCACGGAAGCGAGCTGAAATTGTCAATCGGGAGGAAATGGCTAAGTCAAGGGCAGCAAGAGCTGCAGAGGACAGTGACGATTAAAAAAAAAAAAGGGGGGGGGCTCCCACACAATCTCAACAACTAGTAACTACACTGGACTTTATTTTTATCTTTATTTTTATTTTCATTTATTTATTTTTTTTTCATCCTTATTTCTCTTTTCCTTCGGACCTTGTTACATGATGAGACTGCTGCTCTATTCTGATGAATAAATATGGACACACACGTAATCTGTATGATCTGGACTTCAGCTCTCTGTACCACCTACTGCTGTAACATGTTGTCAAATGTCACAAGTAAAAATGGAAAAGTTATGTCAAGTGAAAAATGCAATGACAAGAAAAGATTATGATGACGATTTCATCCTGTGGGTAATGGGGGCGGGACCAGATAAACCTTGGCTTCTCCCGCTTTCCCTTTCGGCCATGTCTATTTCTTTTTCTTACTATGTGAACAATGATGTGTGATGATGATTTAACAGACATGCCCGAAATAAACAAATAAATAAATAATACTCCACTAACTATCTGATCATGGGGAACTTTAAGCACGGTTACAGGCTCATTCTAGACTATTGTTATTAAATTGCTGTGCCTGAGACCTCTGCCAGGTTGATAAAGGCCATGGATCTTGACAGAGGTGTCATTTCAGTGGTGGATAATATATTAATGTTGTAATTGGCATGTTGTCTAGAAGTGCCCTGATCCTGATGGACAGCCACTTTACAGGGATGTAATGTACATTTTACTGTCGTCTGACACTTCCACCATCCGTACAGTAAGGCTGGTTGGTTTGGTTACCTTACAGCTGAGCTAACAATTTATGCCTTCAAGTTGAGGAGTTCATATTTCATTCCTGTTAAAGTTATGAGGAGGATATGTTGGAAGATTTAGGGTACATGAGAGAGTTAGTGTCAACTTTTAGATGAGTGAAGTAGATTATTATCTGTTCTTATTTTATTGGTGACCTTTACAGCTTTTCTTGTATTGATTTTGCAATAAGCTTCTGTCTTGCCATAATACAAGACAAGGAGACACTTAAAAGACAATTTGGGTATTTTTCAAGATTTTTCTAGATTACCATGTTATTGTAACTAATGGGGAGGACAAGTTTTAAAACTCAAGGAGAAAGATACAGACGGCAGCATCTTAACATTCTACAATGAAATTGTATTAGTCACTGTCAATCTACGTCCACTTTTTGCCATTGACAGGCCCAGATTGTATCTGAGAGCAAGAAGGAAAGGACCTCAGAGAGAGATTAGTTTCTTGTGTTTTCCAAATCACTCACTGCTCACTATGTAATGTAGTAACAATATAGTGAGTTTGCCATGCAGTAGTGCTGTCCGAATGTTTAGGGGTAGTCATATAGTGGACTCCCGCATTTCATCATGAAAAGTAGTGTACAACCAATCAACCAAGCACTACATAACATCATGCATTTTCTCAAAGGAAAAGGGACAGCTCAAGAGATTGAGATAAATATACAAGTTGGGCGCAAACATATAATTTAATGAGAGTACAGCATTATGACACAGATGATCACAAAGGACTTTGAATTTATTCTGCAATTTGTGGAAATAATGGTATTGCCTCGACATTGACAGCATCAGTTTGCTCATCTCTTCCAAGAAGTAGCATTACAGCTTACCAGCTAAACTCAAATTAGTAAGAAATTAGTTTACACTATGTATGTTACAAAACATATTTACTATAGATGGTTGGTCCATCAGCTGTTGTTGATCTGGCATGTTTGAATTATGAGTCAGATGACATAATTAACAGAGCAGAGAAAATTATGCTGGTAGTGTCCCAAAGTGTTTGGTGGTTTTGCATTTTACAGATGAGCTCAATATATAGTCCTCTAATAGGCCTTTACATAGTCCTCAATATAGTCTCCGAATAGGCCTTTACATAGTCCTCAATATAGTCTTCTAATAGGCCTTTACATAGTCCTCTATATAGTCTTCTAATAGGCCTTTACATAGTCCTCAATATAGTCTCCGAATAGGCCTTTACATAGTCCTCTATATAGTCTTCTAATAGGCCTTTACATAGTCCTTTATATAGTCTTCTAATAGGCCTTTACATAGTCCTCAATATAGTCTTCGAATAGGCCTTTACATAGTCCTCTATATAATCTTCTAATAGGCCTTTACATAGTCCACTATATAGTCTTCTAATAGGTCTTTACATAGTCCTCAATATAGTCTTCTAATAGGCCTTTACATAGTCCTCTATATAGTCTTCTAATAGGCCTTTACATAGTCCTCTATATAATCTTCTAATAGGCCTTTACATAGTCCACTATATAGTCTTCTAATAGGTCTTTACATAGTCCTCAATATAGTCTTCTAATAGGCCTTTACATAGCCCTCTATATAGTCTTCTAATAGGCCTTTACATAGTCCTCTATGTAGCCTTCTAATAGGCCTTTACATAGTCCTCAATATAGTCTTCTAATAGGCCTTTACATAGTATAGTCTTCTAATAGTCCTCGACATAGTCCTCTATATAAAACTCCCTGGACAGTGAGTAGGACTAGTTAATTTAGTTTAGTTAGTAGTAATGAATGAGTGGTTCCAGACATATCCCCTCTCCATCCCATGTCAGTGTTAGGTCGTCATTCTTCATTCCAGGTTTTATGTTCCTTCCTCATGTCTGTGTTTGTTCCTTGTTGGAATTCCTCCCTGGGGTCTGCCCTCAGTTTAATGGGTTTTTTTGTTGTTGTATTTTTCCTTTTCATTTATTCCCTTAAGCCCAAGGGCTATGCTTCCGCGTCGACACAACCCAAGGGGGCTTGCGGACCCCTTACGTCCTTGCGGACCCCCCTTACGTCCAACGCAAGGGCCTGACGTGCACCTCCCAAAAATCCTAGACGCGCGTCGAGGCGACGCAACACCAACGCAACACCAACGCAGCGGCATTGGCTGTGATTGGTCCGCTAACTACATCCGCTGGAGACCGCTTTTCTGGTTTCCAGTCATAAACACCGCCATTTAAACTTTTAATAGGCTACTTTTATTGTTTGCGCCTTGTTTTATTGTTTGCACCTTGTCGCTTTTGCACAAAGAAATAAAACACCAAGTTCTGAAAAATAGTGGAAGTTTAAAGCCGGAAAGTAAACAAATAGGCTATAACGAGGCTAACGACGATATACGTCAAGAGTCTCGGTCGGTCGGTCGGTCAGTCAGTCTCTACAAAAAACATAGCGCCCTTTACCGGTGTGGCATTGAATTGCATTTCGACACGTAAACCCAACGCAGAACCATCACGGTCTCCAAGCAACTGCGTGGCCGTTGCGTGGCCGTTGCGTGATCACTACGCGGAAGCATAATCAGGGCTTTACCCTGCTTCTTCAGTTTTTGTTACCTGTCAGTTTTAAAATAGCTTGTGTCTTTTAAACTTGCATAGTATGTTGTTGTTACCCATCTGCCTCCTTTTTTTGTTTTTCACTACCACACATTGAAAATTGTGAAGATAACAGTATGATTATGTCCATAATCACTCAATACAGTGTGGACTGTGAAGTGAGTTTGTTCATTTGTAGTACTGTCCAAATGCATAGTGAGAACAATTAGTCATAGTCGTATTAGCAGACCATAATTGTCAAATATCAGGAAATATGCTATTCATAACCCTTCCTGTGAGAATGGGTTGTTGTGAGTGACCCCTGTCCCATTATACACAATAAAAACAACAACAACAACAACATCTCAGAACATATTGGACCAGTGGTAACACAGCTCCCAGAGATTTGTTCAAACGGCACATGCATCAACCACTGGAGGCAACAAATGTACAACATATGAGGTTGATGAGGCAAACAAGCTACAAAGAGGTATGCAAATCCAACCAACATTATCCATCAGTGTCTGGGGGGAACATGGGGGTTAGCTGCTACATGCTACGCTGCAGCCAAGTGTACAGTGGGCTAATTAGAGCTTTTTGCACATGAGAGCAGTGAGACTGAATAGATCCAGTGAAGTTGTAGGTAGTGAAACCAAAGCAATGAGCTGAACCATGCTAACACACTACAACCATAGAACTGAGGGAATTTACACCTTCAGGTCACCAAAAAGCAACACCTTTGTCATTACATCCAATGTTGACAAAAAAAAAAAAAAAAAAAAAAAAAACATTTTTTTGACTCATTGCATGCATGTAAAATAATAAATAACTTTGAAAAGATGTATTTGGTGATTTTAAAAGAAGTAATTTAGGAAGCATTGCAACTTGCCACTGCTGTATCGTTATGCATGGCTGCATTCAGTATAAGGAAAAATTTCATCTGTGGGTTCACAAGAATAACAGTGGTTCATTATAATAACCAGACAAAGTAACTTTACAAAATTAAATGGATGATGTTCAATTAACTTTTTAAAGTTCAGTGAAGGCCTAATAAAATAAAAATTTTATATTGTATCTTAGAGACTCAGAATCATGCTGATGATTCCAATTATAGCTGTAGAATTATTAAGCAATAAGTTAAATAAGTCAGGATGATAAATTAGTTAGTGTTTTTAACATAATCCATTATTCAATGTGGGCCAGAATCTCTTTCTATTTAAATGACACTTTGTGCAACTTTACCTCAGTCAACCAACTTTACCTACATTGTTATGATGAACTGTGGCATTGTGGTCCAGAGAGCTAAATATAGCTGCTGGCTGCTGGGATGGATTGAACGCGATATTATATCTGGGAGGGAAATGACTTGAGCTTAATGAAGTACATAACTCATTGCTCACCTGTACCCACACTGTATAGCACACGTTCAATCTGTGAGGAAGCTTTAGAGGGCATTACACACTGGTAGAGGGGAATAGTTCATTTCCCTGCGAGCTGCTCCACTGAGACCTCTTTCCAGCTTGACCCAGTTTGTGGGGGGAAATTATGACTCAATCATTACTTTTAATGGTTGTTCAATCATTTCAAAAGATTATGGTTTTTATAATTCCTGCATGTCAAATATTAGGGGCCTCTCGGTATGGTTAAAGTTTTCGTAGTTGTAATGCTTGTGTAAAATCTAAGACCAACCCATGCAATATGGGCATTTGGTCAGTGCCCCTCCATTTCTAATATCCAGGCACCCTACTACCTGCCCCAGGGAGGCACTCTAACTTAGTCCAATTTAAACCCATCCACAGCATCATTAGATGTTCAGATCAATGGACGTATAAAAAGAGTGAGAAAGTCTGTTTGGGGTCTGTGAGAAGAGAGGTGGATGGCTCACACAAATACATAATTTGTTGGTAGAACTGCTTAATCTCCTTCTGGATAGTTTATCCATAAGCATGCCATTAAAAATATCCAAGCAAAGTAAAAGTACCTTAACAGTGTATTGGAAGAATACATTGCTTGAGTAAATGTACTGAATTATCACTGCAATCCAGTGCTGTACATTACTGAGAATACTCCTATTCATGTTTTGTGAATCATTTTCTAACCTTCCCAAGGCTCCAAATGCTCCAAAATCCCTTTGACAAAGGCATCTGTGGCATCAAAGGCATCTCTGACAAAATAAACTCACAAAGAATGTTTTATCGAGCACCAAAGAGGGTTAGTGTGGATTTATACAGGGTTAACCGTTTCAAAATGGTTGGGGTAGTAGATTGGAAGTGAAGGGCGTGCTCCTGGGCGAGAGAGGGGAGAGTGGATGAGAGAGCGGCCCTAATGCAGCATCTCATTACAACCTCTGTCAGGATCCCTCTATTCTACCATCAGCTCCCCTTAACTTGGTAAGAGCCCAACTGTCATTCCGAGTGAGTGTGCCGCCAAGGAGGCATTTACAAATAAATGAAAAATGTCACATTTGATTTCACTCCTCTTGGACTGCGGCGCCTCAGCTTTGTCACAAACTGTCTTTGTTGTTCTGGTCTCTCGCAGGTCCCGCTCCCGCCGTCGTGGATAGGTTCTGGCAGGTTCAGGCCCTCTGCTACTCTCCCAGGGTAAGCCCACAGACAATGACCTTCCCTTAATGTTGTTGAAATGAATTCTGCCTTTTTCCCCTGTTCTGCTTGTCCTTGAATGGCATGCAAGCGAGCAGGAAGTTGGAGCTGGTTTGCAATGACGGGGGAAATAAAGAGCTGGTAAAATGGCGTGGCATGTCGTTTAGGGGGAGTCAGTGTGGTTTTGTCTTTAAGACTTGCTTTTGTGGTTCGCCTAAGATGCCCTCGCTATTGATGCCGCTGCTACAAAGGCAGGGAATTAAAGACACACTGCACCTTTTTGATCTTGTATATTTGCTGAAATGATTTACTGGAATTTTGAGGAGAAATGTTGCTTTGCTTTTTAGTGTTTCAGGACTGATATATTTGGATTATCTTTACAGGGCTGTATGATGGCTTTAAAAAAAATATATATATATATATATATATATATTATATTTAATGATATTATTGCGGCGCAGGAGAATTTCTATAATCCTATTCCCATATTGATAATAATATGGTTCACCACCATTGCTACCATGAAAGGTTTAATCAGTTGAAGCTTTAAGGTTAATTTTCACTATCGATGAAATGCGAAAATGCTCTGCTGAATGCTGCGAAAAATGTTTCGATACATCGGACAAATATAGGATTCAGATTTATAGAGAATGCACAAAGTACTCAAAATGTGTCATTTTCCTTTTGTCACTATCATTCATTTTACTGTGCAATGCATTGTTGTGAAGCCATTTTAGCTTCCGTCTCACTCGCCTTATTTATCGGTTTGTACCAACCCAGCAGTTTTCAATTTCTTCCAGGTATGTTTAATCATGCAGTTATGATGATTCCACTTCAGCTCCATGATACTAACAGTCATATAATTTTAGAAACATGCCAGAGTGTGAATCACACCTACTGCAGGCTTCAGGCTCTACATAACAACCCATTATCAACATGCTGCTGCTAAATGCACCCGCACTATCTTAACAACATCAGGCATAAAGCACTCTATATGTCCTCATGTGATGTTTGTAATGGTATTCTAGAAGGATCCATTATCCTGCTGCGAGTCAGCCCTACTGAACAAACAAAATGCATGTTTTGATGTTGAAAATCACCCCGACAAACCTATTTCATTTTGGATTACCTTCCATCAGTCTGCTTACCCTGTGCACAACTACAACCACACAAGATTTCACATCACTTTCCTGACGTATTTCTATCATGAACGCTTGTCTAAACATGTGAAAGCATTATATTTGTATGCTTTCAGAAGTTGTTACAAGGCTTCACTTCAAACAACTCTCACGCCTCTTTAAAGAATTATATTTTATGTGTGTTGCAGAGAAATTGCTTGTACTCACCTACTGCTGCCCTCAACCATCTCAGCACATCAACTGGTGTATGCTCAATAAGGGCACTCAGTGAAGTACCATTCGTCGCTTCTAGCATTTTTTTTACAGGGTATAAATGCCCCATGCAGGCTTTTTGAAATGGGCTGTTAAGCCTCTTTAGTAACACTTGGAAAGAGTGTGTGTAGTGGGTGGGATGTTGTAAAGAGGGGGAGATGGACGGCCTGTAAGAAGATCCTGAAGGCAGGACGCCCCTGCAGTTTAAAAGCTGTTAATGATGCATGTCGCTCACCGAGGAATCGGTGGACCGAAGCCAGCAAGTTTCTCAGACTAAGCGTGTGTGAATGTGTCTGTGTGTCTTGAGTGGGACACCTGTTGTGCTCTCTGAAGACGACCTTACATTAGGCATTGAGGATGAATAACCAGAAAAAAAGCCTTGTGTTGAATAGAAAGTGACACCAATGCCTCTCACAGCTACTATATTTTTTGAAAGAGCAAAGCTGAATAGATGTTGATGGAAAGTTCTGACTTTCTTTTAGGAAAATTATGAGCAAGCTTGGTATGTTTGTGGTTTGATGCGTTTATTTTACGTTAAATTTCTATTGTCTCAAAGGCTGACTTTATTGCTTTAACCAATCAGAGATAAGGATATTATAGCAAAAGCCTGCTAGGTGTGTTCCACTGATTCTTTACGAGGGGTCTGCAGCCTTTGTTATACAAAGTGTCGTTAAATGTGTTATAATCAGTGTGTCATGTCATCAATAAAATGAAGTTTATTTTTGACGCCACATCAAAATTTAAATTTTCAATGGATCTATAATGTTATTCCATCCATAAAGGCAATGTGCACCTCAAAAAGAACATTTATCTCCCATAATCCCAACCTACAACCAATCTAAGCAATAAACGTAATCAATAATGCAAAGGAGGCAACAAGTATTAGCCAAACAGAGGCAGGAAGGTCTTTGGGTTCACCGGTGGCAGACAAAATTAATCCACTGTTGCAACGGCCAAAGGGCCGTGAAAGCTGTCATTTGGCCTGCAGATGAGAGAGCTAAAATTTCACTTTATGGCTAGTGTGTCAACAGTGATAAGTACACAAATATGCCAAGTACTCAGCTGCTGTCTATAACATTTACATTTAGGTCATTTAGCAGACGCTTTTGTCCAAAGCGACTTACAATAAGTACATTTGTCAAAAGAAGGAAAAAAATAGAACAAGTGTTAGGTCCTCATCTGAGTAAAGTAGTACATCTACAGCAACAGTGCTATGATCAGAGTGCTATAGGTAAGGGTTTTTTTTTGTTGGGGGGGGGGGGGTCATGCTATGTAGAGTCGAGGTGAAGTCTGAACAGGTGAGTCTTGAGCCTTTTTCGGAAGATGGCAAATGACTCTGCTGTCCTGACATTAGTTGGGAGTTTGTGCCACCACTGAGGCGCCAGAACAGAGAAGAGTCTGGACTTTGCTGAGCGATATTTGTTTGATTTCAGCGATGGTGGTACCAGCCGGCCCGCTGAAGTAGAGGAGCGAAGTGCTCGCTTCGGGGCATGAGGTTTGACCAGTGTTTGAAGGTAGACAGGTGCCGTTCCATTGATGGCCTTGAAGGCCAGTGTCATCGTCTAGAATTGGATGCGTGCTGCAACAGGGAGCCAGTGGAGGTCACGGTGGAGGGGGGTCACATGGGAGAATTTGGGTAGATTGAAGATAAGGCGTGCTGCAGTGTTCTGGATACGCTGCAATGGTTTAATCGCAGAGGCCGGGAGTCCGGCCAGGAGAGAGTTGCAGTAGTCAAGGTGGGAGATGACCAGTGCTTGGACCAGGAGTTGTGTTGCATCCTTTGTGAGGAAGGTCCGAATCCTGCGGATATTGTAGAGGGCAAATCTGCAGGATCGGGTCACAGCAGTGATGTTGGGGTTGCAGGATAGTTGGTCATGGAGGATTACACCCAGGTTCCTCGAAGTTGAGGAAGGTAATACTGTGATGCCCTCGACAGTGACCGACAGGTCCATGCGAGGGCAGTCTTTCCCTGGGACGAAGAGGAGTTTGGTTTTATTCAGGTTAAGCTTGAGGTGATGTACAGTTGTCCAGACAGAGATGTCAGCCAGACAGGTTGCGAATGCTACAAAAATTTGGAAAGCTAAGACTCGATTGAATGGCAAACCATTTCAAGATACAATCACAACAGCAGGTACAATCAACCTTTGTCAGACTACAAACAAAAAATGAAATAAAAAAAAATTAGGCAACTCACAAAGCCTCAGTGATTCATGAATCAATAACATCCGACAAAAAACATAAAAAAGGTCCAGGTGATCCAATCCAGTAAAATATTTAGTCCAAAAGAAATGATATCAATAAATAATAGCCACGGTCTGTTGTTGCATTATTTCATAAACATCACTGGTATCTTGGCAAAATGGTGACCAGTGTTGGGTGTAACGCATTACAAAGTAACAAAATGCGATTTGCACCAGTGTTGGAGAGCAGGGAAGCTTTATTGACTGCCTTGACGTAGCACCAATGAGAAGGACTTTTTTTCTTTTGATGAGGAGGAATACACATTGTCATTTAGCACAGACTTGGAGGTACTTGAGTACATGAGATCAGGCTCAGAGTTAGCAGTTCTCAACTGTTTCCATGAGTGAAAGCTGTGTCCATGGCACGGTGTGTACTATGAATGAAAGAGCTTGAACCCAAATGCAGTTACAATGATAAGCTAACATTTAAATGATAAGCTAACAAAAAGACAAAGTCCAAAAACTCAGGGACCACAGGGAAAAAACACTACAAAAACTAACCAAAAACATCCAAAAACTCAGGGAGGCCACAAGGGCAAAAACCCTATGAAAAAACAAAGAACAAGATAATCCAAAGCATAGACAAAAACTCACAAATAATAATCCAGACAAAGACCAGAGGGGTATTCCATCAAACTCGCTAAGCGCAAAGCCGGGCTAATTTCGATAAGCCTCGCTACCTTTAGCGAGAGTTGCGTTCCATCAACGTGACTTGAGGGACTCTCCGCTAAGTAACCATGGAAATTTATCCGACCAAACTAGCCTGCTCCAGGGCAGGCTAAACATCAGGGGTGCAGTCGAATAGTCTATTTTGCTTAGGAAGGTTCCTAACTGAAGAAGTGACCCGGAAGTAAACAAGTGGCCGCCATGATAAGAGCCGTTCGAATTCTTTAAATGCAAAGGAAAGGAGCTCCAATGCTTCCTTTCAGAGCTCCTTTAGCATAGGATGCAACGGACCTTCCAATGCGATAGGAAAGGAGATTACGCCGACCCACAATTCTTTGCGAGCAACATTTAAAGTGCCGCACACCTCGGCCGTTCATGAAAACAAACGATATATGCATTTACATATTTAACATTAACTTTCATGCAGACATATAGTAATTGGAATAGTGTTGATAAATGTGTGTGGACAGTGATAATAATCAAATGTTTTTTTTTTTTTTTTTTTTTCAATCATGTTCCAAATTTGACAAAAACGAAACTAAAACCACAAATATAACGTAAATAAAAGCAACCGGTCAAACAGGAGCTGCTGGACCTGAAGCCGGTCAGTGAACCAGCTGTTTGTAAAACCAACATGTGGAGAAGTGGACGACACATTTTTTGTAGTCCATTATTGTAGTTTCTCCAGCGCAGACGCACGTCAATCGCCGGTGCCGATCATCAGCTGTCAATCATCAGCGGCCGCGTTATAATGACGTAGTTTAGTGAAAGTCCGGTCGGATTCTCTGAGCACCGCGGTCGACTATCCCTAAGTCCTTTTGAGTTCTCCTATCGCCTTTCCTTAACCTCGTGACGTTTTCCCCAGAGGTCAAGGAATAGGAGATAGGAATAGGAGTTAGGACCTTATTTTTTGACTATTCGACTGCACCCCAGGCTTACTTTAGCGGGGGTTTCAGAGAAGTCCGTCTGTCGGAAACAACTGTACCAGCAGAAGGTTCCGCCAAGCCTAGTCCTCGTGATTTCGTCACGTGAAAGACCAAAAATTACCAGAATTACAAATATGAAGTACAAACAGACTATATTTTCATCAAGCGTCTAAGAATACATGCTTGCAATTAAAAAAATATGAATAAATCGTTTATTTTGTTTAAGACCTACTGGCCATTTGATAATTTAAAGTCCCCAGTTGGGTGAGTGGTAATGCACCTGCCCTTAAATGTGGGCATCGCAGGTTCACATCCCGGTGAGGATATTTCAGTGTGTGTGGTTTTTTTTTTTTTCCCCTGTATAATTGTCTTTAGATCAGAGAATTACACCAACATTTTACTTTAACTATGATAAATATGTCATACAATGTCCCCAGAACCAAATATAACTTGCAAAAACATGATAGACATAAAGATGTTATTATTAATAGCATGTTTTAGATCCCAAAGGCATTGCTGCATGCAATTTTCAGGCACATAAATTCCTTTCAGGTGAGTTCATTAATAAGTTCATTGAATGTATTCATTAAATTGTTGAGATAAATGAGTTGGTCAATGTAATGCATTTACTAGGCCTATCTAAAAAAAAAAGAGAGAGCGAGAGAGAGAGTTCCGGCCAAAGAAAGAAAACGAAACGACTATAGTCGGGAATTGAACCCTGGCCGGCCGCATGTAAAGCCGGCGCATTACCTCTACACTATCCTCACGTTAGAGTAATCGTAGTCAGTGTTACATTAGAGCATGTTACTCTTAACGGTATTTCCGTATTAAATCGCTCAGCAATTCTTGCCCAAGCAGCCTCGTGATTTTTATTTATCACTACAGTATTCCCTTTTTTGGTTATGATGGGTTTATACTCCTCATACAGTTCCATCAATAATTTTTGCTCTGGTCTTTTCTGCCATTTTCTCGATGATTTGTCATTCCTGGTTCTGGTCTGGCTTCATATCCCGTGAACGTGCGTAACACACGACAACGTTAGCCTCGCTTGAATAAGCCTCAACAAGGCGCGGCTGAAATGCGTTAATGGAACGGGTTTAGCAGCAAGTGGAAGTTGGCGTTAGTTCTAACCAGGTTTAACAAGGGAAGCGCCGCTTTAATTAGCGAGTTTGGTGGAATACCCCTCAGGACATAGGCAGGACAGCTCAGGTGGTGGACACACATACAGGATAACACAAGACAACCAAGCAAAGAGAGAAAAGAAACACACAGACTAAATACACAGGGCTGATTAGGTTAAACGACAGACAGGTGTGGAAACACAAGGGCAGGCTATGGGGATTGGGGAGAACAAGAGGCAAGGCTGATGAGACAATGAGACACAGTTGGGAGACAGAAAAAGGAGGGAAACCAAGACAGGAAGCCAAGTACATGACAACACAAGGCAGAAGGACTACAAAATAAAACAGGAAACCAACACTACAAAAACCCAGTCATGACAGTAGACAAGACGAGAAAAACACATGACAACACAAGACAGAATGGCTACAAAATAAACCCGGAGACCAAAACACAAAAACCCACACTCATGACAGTCCATGAAATACAACACTGCCACACCATCCAGTGCAGCGGTGGAGAGGCTGTTCAGCCTGCATGGAGGAATTGTGATTACCCCCAGAAGAAAGAGACTTTCAGATAAACGTTTGAAAGACTGCTCCTGATGAGGTATAATCACACATTTTGTGCTGATGTGGAATAGGTTGCCTGCCACTCATGCCATAGGCTCAAGCCTGTGCCTAATATCCTCTTTTCTGTCTGCCTACTGTGAAGAAGAGCCAGCATATTCAGTGAACATAGCCTTTTAAATCTGAGGCCAGTCCTGCTTTAAGTTGTTCTGGATTTAATATTGGCTAAAACGTCTGCCTCTAAGCTGTATTATGCCATTTTATTTTATTTACACAAGCCATCGATATCAAGACATTTTGAAGTTAATCTTATCTGTTGGATTTACACAAGGCATGTTTTATTTTGAGACACAAGCCATTTTGAGGTTTGCATCATGTTGGTTCAAAGGAGCCTATTGATATGATTTTAACTAGATTTGCACCTATTTTGGGGCTAGTCTGTTTAATGAATATGACTTTATATTGATATTGTTTGATATTATTGTTTAGTGGTGGCGTTGAAGCCTAAAGCTCAGTGTTTTGTGAAATGCTCTGTGGCGTTTTTATAATAAAGAGCACAGAAGAAATATCTGTTGTGTCCTCCATAGTAGAACTTTATGTAAGCCTACAAATTTAGGAACAGAGATGGGGTTACTTTCCTTGGAGGGTAACTAAGTAAAGTAACAGATTACTTTCTTAAGAAGTAATGAGTAACGAGCAAACACTACTTTTAAAAGTAACTTCCCCAACACTGATGGTGACTGTGTTCTGATGTTTTGATTGACACCTCATTTGAGCCAATAGGAGCTTACACATCGTGTCCACAGTCGACAACAGTTAATGAGTGTCTGTGTTGAACCAGTTGCAAATGACTGTGTTGATTTTTGATCCTTCTTATAGCCAAGGATATTCCAAGCGCAACTACAGGCTACTTCAGTGGCTTCTTCTCCATATTACTTTTTTTTTTTTTTTTTTAAACACTATTATCTGCTTATTCTTCAGTTAATGTCAGAAATAATGATAGATATCATATCCCATATCCAGATTCACTGGATTCACTGTCACCTTTTATGAGAGCCTAAAATGGTTTTATCCTCGACGTAACCATGGTTACCAGGAGACCTTTTGGAATTCATTTTCTGAACTTTAAACTTAAATAAAACTTCTCTACTAAAGCGTGTTCAAACTTCTATTACTCAATGCCAGTAGCACTAAAAATTCAGAGATTGGCCTTTCATAAAAGCCCGAAACTACTATCCTCCATATTGCTGCTTTCAATTTACTTTGGGCTGTTTTGGATAGATGTTTTAGGATACTTTTACAGGAATTGTATGTGCCAGTTGTGGTACGTGTGCCTAAGGTTGCCTCCCCTTAGTTAGACTCTCAGAAGTTGCCCACACAAACCCAGCCTTTCGCTGGTGTCTGCTGAATAACTCTTGTCACAGCAGAAGCAAACCTCGGGTTCTTAAAAGTGGAGTCAGCGCTTGAATTAAACTTGCATTTTCTCTACTGGCCATCGGGGGGCGACTCCTCTGGTTGCAAAATAAGTTTGATTGTATAGAAGTCTATGAGAAAATGGGTCTACATCTCTCTTGATTTATTATTTATCGCCGTAAACATTATAAACATGAGTTTATGGTCTCAATCTTTAGTTTCAAGTCTTCTTCAATCCAGCATGATGTTCATTATTACATTATGGTCTATTTAGAGTCCAACATACCAGAAAGCAGGGGATGCTTTAGGGCGGGGCTGGCTTGTGATTGACAGATTTCTACCATGACATTGCTACCGCCACTATCATGCTACCAATGCAGTTAGCTACTAAGATGACTTTAACACTTGACACTTGAGCTTGCATTATGAAGCTAACTTTGTTAGCAGCTTCACACCAGAATCCAGATGGATCCAGATCCAGTAAGGTTGTTGCTCAGGGTGCTTCATCAGATCCACCCATCACTCCTCTGCATTTCAAATATAAGCACTCTCACTGGTCACTAGAAGCTCCAAAACCACAGTCCATAAACCAATGTGTGACATCACAATGACTGTCCACTTCTATTTATTGTACTTATAAACAGTCCTTGGTTTCATCTCAGCCATGAGGGAAGTTCGGCTGGTAATAAGGATGGGCTTGAAAAGTTCTGCCTGTTATCCAAGCATCCAAACTTCATTAAGATGTTTACGTGATTAATTTGCTAGTTGGATACGTTGTTGTTGGAGATAACTGGGCTGTTTGCTGTGTACGGTCTTGGTTGGTTTAGCAATTTTACTGGCATTAGCCAACACTCAGCCACTCCTCACCAACATGATATTTAGTCACTACAACACCATGTGAGATTTATTAGTATGTCAGACACCTTAATATGAAACCAGTATTCAGTTCTATCACAGTTGGACGGTATGTCTATAATGGCATGGAGATGTTTTCACTCTTCTCCCTACTGGCTTCAGCAATCGGTTGACATATGGTTCATCCAATCACCTGTCAGGTATATTACCTGCTTATCTAGAAACAGTTTCCAATGACTGCTTCTCAGATGGTTCTGTGTGGTCAATCTTGCGTCCCACGTAATTCTTTCAATCCAAAATTTGTGATAACAAAAACTGCTTTTACAAAAGTGTGCAAAGATTTCAGTATTATATGTTGCATGATGGGCTGCACGGTGGTGTAGTGGGTAGCACTCTCGCCTCACAGCAAGAGGCTCCTGGGTTTGATTCCCGGGTTGGCCCGGGTTCCTTCTGTGTGGAGTTTGCATGTTCTCCCCGTGTAAGCGTGGGTTCTCCGGCTTCCTCCCACAGTACAAAGACATGCAGGATGGGCATAGGTTAATTGGTGACTCTAAATTGCCCATAGTGTGAATGTGAGTGTGAATGGTTGTCTGTCTCTACATGTTGGCCCTGCGATAGACTGGCGTCCTGTCCAGGGTGTACCCTGCCTTCGCCCAATGACAGCTGGGATCGGCTCCAGCCCCCAGTGACCCTAAATACATGATGTGATTCCTATTTATTTTTGACATACCACCACCATAGGCAATAAAGGCTGCGAGATCTATTGATTCAGCATTGCTGTCATGATGTTGGCTTGTCACATTGTAGGATTTGTGAAGTCCTTTAGTTTTTTCCACTTCTCAATGAGTGGCGTCTACGTCTCCCTGGGGGATTCAACTAAGTCTGGGATCTTCGAACCGCTGCTCACTGATTCTTGCTGGTTTGTATTTCCACCACTTTTCGCCTCTTATTGGTCAGCTTGGAAAGGCCCGAGGTTCACGTGTCTCTAGCGGCGAGATCTAAAGCTCCCCTCGTCCATACTGCAGCACTTCCAGGGGCCGTGGACTTAACGGTCGCTGCTCCCTGACTCACTGTGTAGATGGACAGGGACTGTCAACCAGTGCCGACTGTCCTCAGTGCATCAGAGGTCTGCTAAGATGTCCTAACACAACATGAACACTTAACAGTCTCATTAACTATGCCTTGTGGTATGACTGTTTTGTTTGTTTACTAAACCATCTAGCCTCTTTAGTTTGCCCAAAAGAGTACCAGATTGAAAATGTAGGAAATGTAGCCTCCAAAATGTAATTTTTTCATAGAAACTAGAGGGGGAAAAAAGAAAAAAGAAAGATAAACCTTTCAAATGATCCATAGCTGGGATGTACATCACATCACCTGACTATGTGAACACACATGTACGACTACATTTGCACAGCCTCAGAGATGGTTTGGGCAGGATGTGACCTCTTTACCTAACTGTTAATGACCTTAAAATATGAGGATCACATAAAAAATCTCATTGAACTGGAGCTGCAGCGCAAGGAAGCAGTAGAGGCACACCATATGTCACTGTCGACATTGTCATCTTTAGCGATGATGGGGGCAGATTTGGTAGCAGACATGGCTGATGAATATCTCCACACACACTACAACATGCTTGGTGTCCTTAATGTTGACAGAGACCTTGGTTGGTTGTGGAGAGGCTGTGTGTGAGTGTGTGTGTGTGTGTGTGTGTGTGTGTGCGCGCTTGTGTTTGGCATGTGAGTGATGAGTTCTATTCACTCAAGGTGACTTTTGAGGAGTCATCCATTTTTCCAGTCATTGTCTCCCATTAGTTGCTCCAGTGCACCACTTAAGCTACACTCACACACAAGCAATCACAGCCTCTTATCTGACTTAAAGGTATACTTTTACCTAAATTGTGGGCAGAATGCCAAATAAGTAAACATTTTACAAAAATGATATACCCCCAGATAAAGGATCCCTTGTATCATACATGTTATTACTGCGTGAAAAAAGTTTACTCTGAAATGATGCTGATTAGACAGAAACTTCAAAAGAAACAGACTGATTTCAGAAATGTTGGATGTTTCTCCAGTTGATTTGATCTCTGACAGCAGGCCACCACTAGAAAGAGACATTTCCATTTATAATCAACATGTGGATTGATCTAATTATAGGCTTTTTTTGAAAATTGCTAGCTGACGACTTTACCGAGCTTTTCCATCCTCCCATGATGCATTAGTCTAGTCCTGGGGACCAGTGCCCCCCCCCCCGCCCGGAGCTCCTGGAGAGCGACTTTTACCAAGCTTTGTTATCTACCTGTGGTGAATGTCCCGGACATGACCTCTTGCCTTTTACAGTCAGTGTTGTGGAGCAATATAAGTACTTGTCTAGTTGTTAGCTGATGCAGCTCCTTCCATGATATCTCCTCTGAGATATTCACTTAGCAAGTCGTCTCTTTGGGTTATCTTCTTTTATTCCTGTACAAGGGCGTTTCATACACAGGTTTACCACTATGCATTTTTTACCTTTAGTGCCTCTTAATTACCTTGATCTTGAACAATACCCATGATCTGGTCATTTCATTGTGACGGACAATACAGTTTCTAATCTCAGCCTGGTGGGTCTATTTTAACCCATGTATGCACATTTCAGTGAGCTGTGCCAATAACGTTTTATTGTCTACATAGCAAGAAATGTTATATCATGATAAGAACAAAATAATTATTTGTTGCTTAACGTCCTGGTCAATAACATACATTTGTTATATAGATATGACAAAGAAACATTCAATTGTGTATTAAATAATAATGAAAATGAGCACATGTCATTTTTGGCTCATGTTGTGCATTAAACGTTTCTTATGTGTCATGCATCAGAGAGTTAACCAGAAAAGGTGAAAAAAAAATTTTTTGAAAATAGAAGTGGGTCACATTTGATCAGACATTACAAAATTAGAGACAAGTAAGTAGCAAAAGTTGTTTTACCATTAGTTTGGTGTGTCCTGTAAATATATTCAACACAAACCACTACTATCCTGAAGATCTTCTTACATCGGCATTGCTTAGTTACCTCCGAATTGCATCAGAAAAGCAATTTAAAGAAACCATTCTTTGTCAGCATGTATGACAAGCTACACCATATCGATGCAGTAATCTCCCTCACAAAAGGTTAGCTTTGCATTCTAATTGCTGCTGACATTTCCCACTTAAATTACACACCAGTCATGCAGGAGTTTGCTCACTCAACTTTCTTCCTTCACTTTGCTCTGTTCCTCTGCTATCTGTTTATATCAATTTCTCCTTCACCCAGCCAGTCTCTCCTCGACCTTATCGCATCCTACAATGACACATAACTCAGCAGCACACCTGTGATCCGTGACAGCTGAGCCCCTGGCCTGGTGTGGTGCTGTCACTCAGCTAGCTAACTGCCATTAAACAGCATGACCCTGTCGCCCCATTAGGCTTGAGTCAGATGGGAGTGTCAAACCATTCCCCCCATGCACCTCACTGTTGGTACTTCTGTGCAGATGTGGTCTTGGTAGAATTGGGGGCGTTTCAGTTTTCAGTTAAGACAAACCTGTCAGGGTTGGTGGAACACAAAAAAGGAGGCAGCCAGGTGAAACAAAAAGCGAGCTTTAATGACAAAGCTGATACAAAAATTACAGGGAACGAGAATCTGAGGAGGCAGGAAATAAAAAATGCAACGATAAAAAAGGCAAGGAAAAAAGGGCAGGATGGGAAAGACGGACTAAAACCACAAAGGGTTGCAGTTGAATAGCCAAGAAATTGGGTCCTGACTCCTATTCCTAACACCTTTTCCTTGACCTCTGGGCAAAACGTCACAGGGTTAAGGAAAGGTGGAAGGAGAACTCAAAAGGATTTAGGAAAACTCGACCACGGTGCTCAGAGAATCCGACCGGACTTTCACTAAGTTACGTCATTATAATGCTGCTGATGATTGACAGCTGATGATCCACACCGGTGATTGATGTGTGTCTGCACTGGAGAAACTACAATAATGGACTACAAAAAGCCGTCGTCCACTTCTCCACATGTTGTTGGTTTTATAAACTGCTGGTTCACTGACCGGCTTCAGTTCCAGCAGCTCCTCCTTCCTGCTTGACCGTTTTTTTTGATTTACCATTCATTTGTGGTTTTAGTGTTGTTTCTGTCAAACTGGGTCACATTTGATCAGACATTACGAAATTAGAGACAAGTAAGTAGCAAAAGTTGTTTTACCATTAGTTTGGTGTGTCCTGTAAATATATTCAACACAAACCACTACTATCCTGAAGATCTTCTTACATCGGCATTGCTTAGTTACCTCCGAATTGCATCAGAAAAGCAATTTAAAGAAACCATTCTTTGTCAGCATGTATGACAAGCTACACCATACACCATGGTAGTAAGACCATGCATAGTTAAGTTAGTCGGTTAGTTTAACCTGAGTGAGAAATTTGGGTGATGCTGTGTTGCAACAGCAATCTGCCTACATGGAGGAAACAAAGATGTCTCCTGTGTCTGTGGTCCCCCAGAGCTCTACTATAGCTCACATTAGTCCAGACCAGACTATGTGGAGAAACCTAGACTGTCTATGGTCCAAACAACAAGGTCACTGCAGTATTTATGTCTATATTACCTCATTTGGAGTTCTGATGGAGAAGCTACAATGTTAGCAATGTTTGTACAATGTTTATCTGATTATTGCTATTACATCACAGCTTTTTGTGGTTCATCCAGCTGTGGCAGAGCAGCTGACGTGTGTCTTGCAGGATACAGTGAATACAGCTTGGTGAAATCTTACTGAGCACCTCTGGACGATGTTCTGAACAGGATGGTTTTCTGGTCTATCTGGGACTAAAACATGTACAGTGCGGCAGTAGTGGTGATTTCAGCCATCATGGATGAAACCTTGTTGATGTCTACATGAAGGGAAGGATCTAGAATGAGTGACACAAATAAACATACATTATTCTGTAGTCAAACTTGCAGGAGAAATTTAAGGAAAAACTCACTTTGTAAACGGTCTGATCACCTAACCTGGCATCACAGCTCACAGTGGACATACTACCACTTACTTTGGATGACACATCCGCTCATTTCTTCGTATAGACCTCATACACAGTTCCACCTCCTCTGAATTGGTTCAGTCTGAACACATCAAAATGTTGCAGAAGCTTTAAGGGGATCAGTAAAATGCATGTTTCCATCACCTACCTTTCTGTAATGCTCAGAAGATGTGTCATCATTACATAATTTATCGGACACCAGTTGATTGCTTCTGCTGCCCATAAAAGATGGCATTCAGGTTTTCCTTTTTTCCACAGTGAGTGACTTTTACTCTTCTGATCCATGTGTCCTTTCAACTAAAACGTTGCTAGAGAGGTTGGATGCAGCCACCCTCAACCATCCGCTGATGAATGAGAGGTCGGATGAGATCCTTTTTGGACTTTAACCAGAGACACTGGGTTTATCTAATACCCACTCTGTTTCTTCTTTTTTTTTCTGGTGTAATGGAGAGAGGGTGCATCACATGATTCTGTTGTATACACTTGAAGATGCTGTAGCTATGACTGCGTATCTGTTTCCATTCACCGTACCCAAATGTCCAACATTTCCACCTCAGCATAGCATAGTGTTGACAAGTTTGGCAATATGTTGCCCCTTTTCTTACCTAAAATCTAGTGTTTCTTTTTAGGTTAGATATACAAGGAAAGGCACATAAGTGAAAGATACCATATGACAGGTGTTTTGATAGTATATTTTATTACAGCTAAGGAGCTTTTTACAGCCAGACACAAATGGAGGGACAACTTCCCTGTTGCCTGTGTTTTAATCACAGTCAGTCCAGTCTCATAGGAATAAGTGAAATAGCCACATGGTGGTGGACGTGTTATCTCTTAAATTATGTGTCGACACTAAAAAAACTAGACCAATGGAAAGTTAATTAGAATCCTGTTTTGTGGTGGACACACATTTAAGGCATCCATGTGGCTACACAATGGGGAGAGCTGTTGAACAGCTACAGGATACCCCTGAATACAGGATAAGCGGTAGACAATGGATGAATGGAAGATACTATGCATGTAACAAATACATATTGACGTGTAGAAAAGTTGTAGGAGAACTACGTCATAGAATCAAGCTTTGGAGCTCTTACCTAGCGGCATTGTTTGATGCACTAGAGTGAGAATGTGTTGTGACCTCTGGATCCCATTCTATTAATGGCCACTTGCAGACATCTGATCAGAGACATCTGACAAAGCAGAGATCTCTAGAAGTCTCCTAGCAACCACAGATGGCACCATCACGGAGGCGACTTTAATGACTCATTTAACAAACAATTTGCTTGTGGAAATTATTCATTGGAGTAATTGGTTTGCCATGAGAACTGAAAGGAAATGTCAACTATTTCATTGTCTGTGTTTGGACAAAGGAATTGTTATTTTTACCAATAAATGCAATGAGCCAGACCTGAAAGAACTTTGATCAGAAAAATCAAACGGATTGTCCTTTCTTCATTAGTCATGTGCAGATACTGCTATGTTCAAACAGAGGCTAACTTTATAAACAGCAAAAACAGCAAAGCGTGTACATAGTCCCTAATCCACAACTATTTTTCTCTGATACTGGGTGAATGGACTTTCCAACTGAAATTCTCAGAGACATATGAACAACAGAGCTGTGTGCAGGGCATAAAACACTAATTTGACACCTAATGTGAAATAATATAGAGAAATGCCCTTAAATATGATGAACAAGGCACTGGTCTTTTTTTGCTAGTATATCTGTTTTTCTACTGAAAGTAAAATTTTGGATTTTTAAGTTGCTTGTATATTTCTTAAACTAATGTATTGTCCTTTTGGAATTACACTGGTGGTGTATAGAATACTATAATATAGCATATATTAATTGGAAACTGGTCACATGCTTATAGAGATACTTGCCTCCTTGATGCCAGGACCATTGTGCCAATATGTGTTTCTTCTTGCCAGTCTCTTCCTCAGAGTGTTGTTACACTTGTTCTATTTTACCAAAGTTATTGTTATAAATGTTGTTCAATAATCTGGTTTACATGTAGTACAGTGTGGCTTGTGGTGTTGTCCAATCGATAGAGTACTATTGGTGCACAAGTCGGAGTCCAAAACCCAGGGGCCAATTTTCATTATCAGTGCATCCCTGGCTATTGGCTCCAGGAGTTTAGGACCTCCTGCCTCCTGTCTGCCAAACAATGTAATACATTATCTGAACCTTCCCTTACTAAACCATAGCTACTGCTGACTGTCACGGCATTCCACAGAGTTGGAATAGAACTTAAATTACAACTGGAAATACTGTACTGTAGCTGTATTTTATGTCTACTTCATCTCAGGGATATAATGGATGGCACATAAACACAGGGCATTTATTTGCAGCCTGAATTTACTCCCTTTACAGAGTAACATAAATGAAGTTCCTCATAGATTTGTGGTCTTGCATTAGGAGACAGTTTGATGTATATACATTAAATCCTGTGTAACGATACATGTTGCTCCTTCTGTGAGACCACAATTTGCCAGTCCTTGGCTTAATAAGTGTTAAATTAACCTTCCAGTAATTTCAGTCAGACAACTCATTTTTAGAATGTTTATTGTAGCAACAGAACATAGTTTGGCGGCTAGGCTCCGGCCTCATCGCTTGGAATACATGATTACATATAGATGATGGGAACTGATGATGATGAGTCAATGGGCCCTAGTTTTGTGGCGCAGCGCAGGGCGGCGCAGGGTGGTGGTGCCGGCGTAATGCAAGTTTCGACCCGCACAGCCTTGCGCACGGTCAGT
This sequence comes from Chelidonichthys spinosus, assembly GCA_029853015.1. Lineage (NCBI taxonomy): Eukaryota > Metazoa > Chordata > Actinopteri > Perciformes > Triglidae > Chelidonichthys > Chelidonichthys spinosus. The sequence continues at coordinate 1,785,354 of CM056826.1, forward strand.
TTGGCAGTTTGGTGGATCGCCTGCGCCAAGATGGGTGTGGCGGTGCAGCAGGGGGAGGCGTCACAGATTCAGCTTGGCGTAGCGGAAGTTTCGTGGCAAAAAGCCTCGCCGAGACTGCGCTGAAAGCCCGCCAGCTCCAACCTGGTCTACTCTCGGCACAAGGCGTAAATAAAGTCCATTCATTCAAAGCAAATCACAGCTGGCGGAGTGGAATTTTGGCTGACGGCGCGCAGTGCACACACGTCACAGAGACCTCACAGGCAGGTTTCCACAGTTCCAGGCATATTTAAATGCAATAAATACTCACAACACACACTATTTAATGCAACTAATTGAATCAACACATGAATTTATATCTATATACACTCAACAAAAATATAAACGCAACACTTTTGTTTTTGCTCCCATTTTTCATGAGATGGACTTAAAGATCTAAAATTCATTCCAGATACACAATATTACCATTTCTCTCAAACATTGTTCACAAATCTGTCTAAATGTGTGATAGTGAGCACTTCTGCTTTGCTGAGATAATCCATCCCACCTCACAGGTGTGCCACATCAAGATGCTGATCTGACATCATGATTAGTGCACAGGTGTGCCTTAGACTGTCCACAATAAAAGGCCACCCTGAAATGTGCAGTTTTGTCTCACAGCAAAATGCCACAGATGCCACAAGCATTGAGGGAGCGTGCAATTGGCATGCTGACAGCAGGAATGTCAACCAGATATGTTGCTTGTGCATTGAATGTTCATTTCTCCACCATAAGCCGTCTCCAAAGGCGTTTCAGAGAATATGGCAGTACATCCAACCGGCCTCACAACCGCAGACCACGTGTAACCACATCAGCCCAGGACCTCCACATCCAGCAGGTTCACCTCCAAGATCGTCTGAGACCAGCCACTCAGACAGCTGCTGAAACAATTGGTTTGCATAACCAAACAATTTCTGCACAAACTGTCAGAAACCGTCTCAGGGAAGCTCAACTGCATGCTCGCCGTCCTCATCGGGGTCTTGACCTGACTCCAGATTGTCGCCGTAACAGACTTGAGTGGGCAAATGCTCACATTCGATGGCGTCTGGCACGTTGGAGAGGTGTTCTCTTCACGGATGAATCTCGGTTTACATTGTTCAGGGCAGATGGCAGACAGCGTGTGGTGTCGTGTGGGTGAGCGCTTTGCTGATGTCAATGTTGTGGATCGAGTGGCCCATGGTGGTGGTGGGGTTATGGTATGGGCAGGCATCTGTTATGGACGAAGAACACAGGTGCATTTTATTGATGGCATTTTGAATGCACAGAGATACCGTGATGAGATCCTGAGGCCCATTGTTGTGCCATACATCCATGAACATCACCTCATGTTTCAGCAAGATAATGCACGGCCCCATGTTGCAAGGATCTGTACACAATTCTTGGAAGCTGAAAATGTCCCAGTTCTTGCATGGCCATCATACTCACCGGACATGTCACCCATTGAGCATGTTTGGGATGTGCTTGACCGGTGTATACGACAGCATGCACCAGTTCCCACTAATATCCAGCAACTTCGCACAGCCATTGAAGAGGAGTGGACCAACATTCCACAGGCCACAATTGACAATCTGATCAACTCTATGCGAAGAAGATGTGGTGCACTGCATGAGGCAAATGGTGGTCACACCAGATACTGACTGGTTCTGAGTCCCCAGACCCCCAATAAAGCAAAAAAATGCACATTTCAGAGTGGCCTTTTATTGTGGGCAGTATAAGGTACACCTGTGCACTAATCATGATGTCAGATCAGCATCTTGATATGGCACACCTGTGAGGTGGGATGGATTATCTCAGCAAAGCAGAAGTGCTGACTATCACACATTTAGACTGATTTGTGAACAATGTTTGAGAGAAATGGTAATATTGTGTATCTGGAATGAATTTTAGATCTTTAAGTCCATCTCATGAAAAATGGGAGCAAAAACAAAAGTGTTGCGTTTATATTTTTGTTGAGTGTAGATTGTCCCGTCACATCTGATGTCAGATCAAAGGCGGACCAAAACATCTCCCTCTCTCTCTCCTGTTTTTTATAATATCGGCATTGTTATTATTATGATACGCACGCACAGCGTGTGATGCGCTGCCTCTGTCATCGGGTTGTCAAGTGACGGAACTTGCACTGAACCTCCCCTAACGCATTAAAGGAGAGGAGAGGAGCTCATTTGATTGGTGAAGATCTGAATCGGCTGTATTAATCCCAGTCCACGCCTCGTCTCCTCCTCGTCTCCCACTCACACCTTCTTCTCCTCCCTCTTTCCCACTTGCGTGGGTGGGAGTGACGGGAGGTGTGCCTGCGCTAGCCTGCGCGGTGCACGAATCTTGCAAAGTCCAGGCGGACACACCCCGTCGGCGTGGCGCAGGTGCGCTGAGAGCTGACTGCGCCTGGTCTACGAAACTAGGGCCCAATATCTTAAACCCCCTGGAGCCTGCAGGTAGAGGGTTAGTAACAAGCAGACAACAATACTGACGTGGCAGCTGAGGCACAGCTCGAGTCTTCTGCCTTAACTAGCTTGCAGGCTTCGCTCCATGTATGTGTCAACTAATGCAAGTCACACTTTCCGAATAAAGACTATCCCTTTTTAATGCCACCATATCACCCTTCAGATCAGATTTAGCCAGTTTAACCCTGCAGACTGTGGCTGAGGGGGTTGCTAGGTGCCGAGATGCTAACTGTGGATACCTATTTGGAATAAAGGGGATTATTAGACACTAAGAGGATTGGCTGATGAGAGGCATAATATGGGACAAGCCTGTCTGTCTCCAGGGAGGAGATAGCACACAGAGTCAATGGTTGAGGTATAGATAGCACTGTTGTTTAGAGTGAGATTAACAGATTAACACAAGTAAGGTCTCTTTAAACCCCAAAACTTCTTAAATGTCTCTGGGTTCAGCACAAGCTTTCAGGTATGAGCTCCCAATTCTCTTAAGACTTTTCCTCTTCCTTTTCTTTCCTCCCTTTTTTTGTAGAAGCCTGTGAAAATGTTCTGTGGCAGCTGTTCAGCTTTTTAGTTATCTGACCCCCTTTAAACCCACATTTAGCCAAGCTTACCTTCCTCAGTGGAGCAACAAATCCTGTGGAGCATTGAGCTGGGGAGGCACTATATTATATATATATATATATATATATATATATATATATATATATATATATATATAGTATATTACTAATAGTAATTAAATGTTTGTTGGCTAGAGGATTCCATTTAACAACACTTTAAAATTGTATCCCGATAAAAACTGAAAGTGGGAGGGGTGACTCGTCACCACACAGAATTGTTGCCGTTATCATTTGGGTTTACTTTGATAGACAAGGAGTGTAGATCGTTGTTATTAGAGCATCAAGGCTCTTTTGTCCCTGCTTGAGCCCACCGATAGCCTGTCGATGCTGCTGACCTGCCTCTGCATTTATCTGCCACAAACATGACCACATCTGTGACATACACATGTGCACACATTCAAGTACCAGATGAGATGGGGGGAAAAAAACGCGCACACACATTGATTTTCAATGCACTACTAATTTTTTTAAGATTTCAGATATGCCACCATAACACATTTTCTTTCAGACTAGTGAAAAGAAAACATCCAAAATACAGTTGTAAGTGTATATTTTACTGCTTTGTTTTCCCAACTTTGTCTATAGATTTCTCCTAAATTCACAGTAGTACATAGTAGCAGTTTCATACATTTACATAAACTTTCCTGTTTGATTCCTCTCTATTTTCTGTAGGTTCTAGAGAAAGGTTTGTTTATATAATATTCATATCCTGATTTATAAAAATTATAGAGTAATTGGGGTTAATTAGCAAATGTTGGAAATATTTCGACTGTAATCTAATTCTTCAAATACTGTAGTACGAAAAAAAAAGCACTTCTATGTTCTTACCTATAGCACTTTGATCATAGCACTGTTGTTCTTAACGTATGTTTGCTGAACAATTACTACTGTACTCAGACGAGGACCTAACACTTGTCTCTATTTTTTAGCTCTTACTTTATCGGCAATAATATGCTGTGGTTTCTTTCTTTTGGCAAATGTATTTATTGTAAGTCGCTTTGGACAAAAGTGTCTGCTAAAAGCCCTAAATGTAAATGTAAATGTAAATGTTAATGTGGTTCCAGTCCTCCTGCACCACCTGTCTTCTAATTTTCTTCTGGTCTGTTATTGTTTTTTGCAACAACTTTGTTCAAATCATTTATTTTCTATTCGAGCAACACTTCATATCGCAGGGGATACAACATTCACAGCTTCGGTTTTTGCAACACAACGTACGAGCATTTCCATGCATATATTTGTGAATATGGCCAAATAGTAATATTACCACGCCAAACACCCCCATGACGTACAGACTATGGCTATGTCCTTTTTATAACTTAATCCTCTTTCTTTTCCAGCTGCAGTCATGTTGATCAAGTGGTGTACACTCATCGGGCCCTAGTTTCGTAGACTAGGCGTAGTCAGCACGCAGCGCACCTGCATCACGCCGACAGGGTGTGTCCGCCTGGAGTTTGCAAGATTTGTGCACCGCGCAGGCAAGGCAAGCGCAGGCAAGCGCGCAGGCAAGCGCAGGCAGCGCAGGCACGCCTCCCGTCACTCCCACCAGCGCAAGTGGGAAAGAGAGAGGAGAAGAAGGCGTGAGTGGGAGACGAGGAGGAGCCAAGGCGTGGACTGGGATTAACACAGCCGATTCAGATCTTCACCAATCAAATGAGCTCCTCTCCTCACCTTTAATGCGTTAGGGGAGGTTCAGTGCAAGTTTCCTCACAGCCCAATGACAGAAGCAGCGCCGCCGCTCCCACCACGCGCATCACGTGCTGTGCGTATCATAATGATAACAATGCCGATATTATAAAAAACAGGAGAGAGAGAGGGAGATGTTTTGGTCCGAGAGGCTGAGTTTCTGTTACGCGTGCCATCCACCTTTGATCTGACGTCAGATGTGACGGGACAATCTATATAGACATAAATTAATGTTGATTCAATTAGTTGCATTGAATAGTGTTTGTTGTGATTGTTTATTGCATTTAAATGTGCCTGGAACTGTGGAAACCTGCCTGTGAGGTCTCGGTGATGTGTGCGCACTGCCGCCGGTCAGCCAAACTGCCACTCCGCCAGCTGTAATTCGCCTTGAATGAATGGACTTTATTTGCGCCTTGCGCCGAAAGTAGACCAGGTTGGAGCTGGCGGGCTTTCGGCGAAGTCTCGGCAAGGCTTTTTGCCATGAAACTTCCGCTGCACCAAGCTGAATCTGTCTGCCCCTGCTGCGCCGCCACACCCATCTTGGCGCAGGCGATCCACCAAACTGCCACGAAACTAGGGCCCGGAGTCACCGTTCTGTAAACCAAACTGTTATTCACGATATTATTTTTATGGCTATGCACGAGTACAGACTTGTTGGTTTGGGTACCACGCACAAAAGAAGCTGCCTGTTCCAAACTGAGCACTGTAACCGATTTTTGTCATTTTAACAATATTTAACTGTAATGTAGACAGTACAATACTGTGGAAGGTGTATAGGCCTACAGTATGTTACTGTAACTAGCAAAGTTACTTAATCCTCCTCTTGTTTATGCATTAACAGTAGTATTTCTGACCAATGGCAAGGGAGATTTGGTTCAAGTTTTATCAACAGTTGTGGTGGAAGTGGAAGTAGGAAAAGTAGGAACTTAACGTTGCCTTGCCTCAACAAAAAAACTGAACTGAGACATATATTTATTGTAAGTCGCTTTGGGCATAAGCGTCTGCTAGATGAACTAAATGTAAATGTAAATGTAAATATATGTAGTCACTTCTTGCCGACTTAACAGTGGATGTTAGGTCTTTTAGTTAAAACGTCATATTGTAAGATTAGCTAAAAGATTCTGCTGTACTTGCACTTCTAGACCTGACAGCTGTCATCAACACTGTGGATTGCAGGACATTAGAGGTTTTTAAGTCTTTAATGAAGACCCACCTTTCCTCACTGCGTTACAATTCAGGCTGAGCAAGACACATGTTCACTGTACGGCACTTTGATGAACCATCGGTTGCTTAAACTTTGGCTTATAAATACAGTTTGAGTTGAGTTGAGTAGAAACATCCAGTGTTAGTGGAACCCCCCTGGTTCCGTTTTTTTTTTTTTTTTCCTACAGTGGCCTTAAATGCCATTGTAAAATACGGTAGTAATAATGTAATAATACTTTTACAGTAACTCACTGTCCAAAGAATGCTGAGTATCCAAACAGAACATCATCATGATAATTAATGTTGAGGTTAATGAACATTTATTTTCACACATTTTATTGTACAGAGCACACCATGACATTTAGCTACTGCATTTAACCATCCTACAGTTTGGGGGAGTGCCATGCTCAATGGTACCCCGGCAGTGCCCAACAAGCAAACTGGCACCTCTGCAGCGACCAGTCCAGACTCTGTACTTGGTACACGCAGAGACTTATACTGAAACCCTCCAGTTCTCAAGCCAAGTCCCTGTGTCATGCCGGTGAGGTAATGTCTCGTCTTGGGTTTTTGTCTTGTCATTTCCTGTTTTATTTTGAAAATAACTCCCCTCTCGTTTCAGGTCACTTGCTCTTCCTCATGTGTTCCCTGGTCTGATGTCATCCCTGATCCCTGATTGTTGTCACCTGTTGCCCGTTATCCCTCTGTGTATTTAAGTCTGCGTCTCCCCTTGTCTTGTGCCAGTTTGTACTATGTCTCTCATCTCGTCATGTTCACAGCCTGCAAGAAATCTAAGTTAAGTTGTTTTTTTGCAGTTTGTGTTTGTAGGCATGTTTCCTCCCTGTGGAGTGATCGTTTGTTTATAGTTTCAGATTTTGTAGTTAGTCTATTTTTTCCTGGATATTTTGTTTGGCACATTTGCCACCTTTTTTGAGTTTTTTGGAATGAAGACCATTTTCCCTGCCTCTGCATCTGAGTCCTCCCTCCTTGCCCGAAAACCCTGACACCCTGTGGACTGAATTACTGCCACCCCAAGGTGCTCAAATGCTGTTTTACAGCAGCCCACAGTTCCTAATGATTAGGATGGGGTAAATGCAGTTCACATTTCATCTCTGTACCTGGGCCTTTAACGAATATGTTTTTATGTTTTAATATGAACTTTTTTAACTTGTTGGTAATTTGGGTGGATCTCCCAAAGACAACTTTGAAAAGGAAGTGGGAGTACTATGAATTTATCCTGGTTTCAAGTATACAGAGGTTTAATTTTGGTACCAGTTTTACAGATACAGTACATGGTTAGGAATGTAGCAAAAATCCACTTCAGCATGGCATCTTGCAATATGAATTAATTAATAACTACAGGGTGGAGAAAAAAGTGGTTACTGCTACAGACTTTTTGCAGGATAGATGGAAGGCATTAAGAGTTCTACTGTACAATGCATTGTAGAGATACCTAAATAATGGTGTATTGATCGCTGGTTGTGAGTCATTGCCAAATAGTTGGAGGCCTTTCGTCACTTTAAGGGTTACAAGTATCCTCTTTACTGCAAACAATTTCAAGGACTATGATTGATAATGACAGCTTTCTATATGGAAGATCAGCTCTAATAATTTAGTTTGAGGGGGCATCACTTCAAAAGCAATTGCCATGAAGTGGTTGTATTTATCCTGATGTGAAATAGCAGCTACTCTATCAACTGCTACATTTTTATGATGGGACTCCCTTTCATAATCTCTGCTCTGCTTTAATGTGTTGCCCTAATCAGCCTTAAATTGTCATCTTGGTTTGATTTAACTTGGCCTTAATGAGAAATCTGCCTTTAGAATGAGAGTAGCCATCCATTTATCCTTTCCATCTCTGTTAACATGGCCTCTCAACAACTCCCCCACACAATTCACAAATTGAAGTTAGAGGAGACAGTGTGGCTGGATTGTGTGATGAAAAAAAAAAGGATATTTTCCTGGAAAGAAAATGAATCATTGCTTTGTAGACGTATGAAAGAGCAGGTGGGGGGCGGTGGGATTCCAGGGGTTTTCTTTGAAATAGATCACTAATGGGCTTTGGTCAAATATATTGAAAATGTTGTTACTATGTTGATTTGATGGAAGCACTGAATGAGGGCAAAGTCTAAATGGATGATTTGCACAAGGGAAGGGTCCTTTGTGCTCACGAAGCGTCACTCAAACTCCATTTCCCTCAAGTCTGCAAGTGATTATTAAAGAATGAAAGTAAAATGAAAAGCAGACCTATTTCCATTTAGGCTATGTTTGGTTAGTGACATGTTTCTTAGGCCTTTTTTGTGTTTTAATGGGAAAATGCCACTGAGTCCTGCTGTCGAATGGTGCCTCAATCAGGCAGTTCCTTTCAAGGCACAATGAATTGGATTTACCTTCTCTTTCTGCTGCTCTGACATGCTTCACTATACTTCAAAGTCAATCAAGTAGCAGTGTAGTGATTCCCATTTGGATTTCTGCTGTTGGTGTGTATATATTTATTTCTTACCATATGGATGGGTTTGTAAATATATTCAAGAGAGAGAGAGGGGGCTATTTGAATGATTAATTTCTTTATACTGGCATGTTAAGATACAAAAGTCAGCATGACTGACTAAATGTGTTTTGTTCTGCTTATACTGTTGCTTGTGTTGCATCCAAAAATAAAGGGACAAACAACTGATTAATTTGAGTTTTCAGGCCTGCGAGCAGCAACTTGTCTTCATGTAAAGAAAAACTAACAAAGTAAACAAAAGTAAAAAAAAACAACCAAACAACCCGCCCATTGATTTGTTATGCTCTATAAACTATCTTGGAGTAAACATGTTTACGTCACTGCAGCTTCTTGTGCATTGTGGAACTAAAATAAGTTGAAAAGAATGATATCAGAAATCAAAATGGCTTGTTGTGCTTTTGAATTTCAGAATAAGAATGAGGAAAAAAGGATGATCTTCAGTTTATAAAATACTGCTGTTGTATTAACCCTTAAGAGTTCCTGGGGAAATTGGGTCATTCCGTGTCATTTCATCAAATGCCTCCCACCTGACCATCTCAGAATGTCCTAAAAAAATTACAAAAAGTACAAAGACACACTTGTTAATAGGACAAATCCAAAATATTAGGTCTCTACTGTCAATAGTTTTCTCATGAAACATCATTGAATGAAGGGTAGTTTAGACGTTTTTTGGCATCAGGCTCTGAAAAGCCATTTTTAAACAGCAATATCTGGAAAACTATCTCACCTGTGGCCTTCAAAATTTTTACAGAGTATATCTGTTACTAATAGCCTCCAGACATGGAATATGAGGGGTGTAGCTCAATGATAACCTAGTATGGTAGGTACTTAAAATGTGGCTTGTTGAAATAAAGTAGTACATTTGAAGAGTGGCTGAGCTCCCATTTTTACAGATAAAAGACTTCTATCACTTCTGCCTCTATCTCTGGTGTTAGCTTAAACATTCTACAAAATATGGTTTCTCTTAGATTATTAGTTTCACAGATATTAAGGCTCAAATGGAAGTAAACACATCTTTGCCCAACTTCAGAGTCATATTCCAAAAAACTGACACGCATCAGGTCCAAATTAACTTTTTTTGAAAGATCATTTTCTTGTTAAAATCATATTAAAAAATTTGGGAGGGTGTTTTGCCTCATTTTGTCGCAGTGATTTTTAAAAATCCTGATATTGGTGGGGTTTTTGTGTCCGGTTTTGGTACTGCATGTCCTAACAGCCTACTTGTAAACATCACAGTGGGCAATTCAATTGTGTTTTTTTTACCATTTACCAAAGACTTACATGTGACTAAATGTTACTGATAAATTTAGCCTTACGAAAACATTAAAATGTAGCACAGTTGTAGTTACCGAGGGAATAAGTCCTTGAATGTGAGTTGACATGGTGAAAGCAGCTTTTAATGTCTTAAACCATGAACAAACATAGCATAATATTGAAGAAATACATTACACAACCAAATCAAATAATAATCTTAATTTGAGCATAAAGATTTTACATTACAATAGAAAAGTCTCCAAAGTTTGATATTGAATAACAGTTTGTCTCTATGCTCACTATGAGGGATCACACATTTTTCATCTTTTAGATCCAATTCCTTCGTCACATTCATTAATTTGGCAGTCACTTTACAAATTGTCTAATGTACATCTCTGCTCTGTTGTGCTCATCTTTTTTGATGGCATACATGCACCCAGTTTCTGTAGAGGGAACGTCAAATCTTGCAATTCTATGCTGCAGTGGGACATTGCACGTCTTCTCTTCTTGGCCAGTAGAAACTCTTGGCAGGGCCATGTGGGTGCATGAACTGAACCAGTACACCAGTACAAGATCTGAAACATCTTTGATACTTCCTATCCACCATTTCTGATCATAACTCACATATTGTCTCATAGTGAGCATAGAGACAAACTGTTATTCAATATCAAACTTTGGAGACTTTTCTACTGTAATGTAAAATCTTTATGCTCAAATTAAGATTATTATTTGATTTGGTTTTGTAGTTTATATACTTAAAGTATGACAAAATGTACATTATTCAATATTATGGTATGTTTGTTCATGGTTTAAGACATTAAAAGATGCTTTCACCATGTTTAACTCACATTCAAGGACTTATTCCCTCTGTAACTACAACTGTGCTACATTTTAATGTTTTCGTAAGGCTAAATTTATCAGTAGCATTTAGTCACATGTAAGTCTTTGGTAAATGGTAAAAAACACAATTGAATTGCCCTGCTGTGATGTTTACAATAGGATATTAAAACATGCAGTACCAAAAACGGCCACAAAAACCCCACCAATATCAGGATTTTAAAAAATCACTGCGACAAAATGAGGCAAAACACCCTCCCAATTTTTTAATATGATTTGAACAAAAATATGATCTTTCAAAAAAAGTAAGTTTGGACCTGATACGTGTTGTCAGTTTTTTGGAATATGACTCTGAAGTTGGGCAAAGATGTGTTTACTTCATTTTTGAGCCTTAATATCTGTGAAACTAATAATCTAAGAGAAACCATATTTTGTAGAATGTTTAAGCTAACACCAGAGATAGAGGCAGAAGTGATTGAAGTCTTTTATCTGCAAAATGGGAGCTCAGCCACTCTTCAAATGTACTACTTTATTTGAACAAGCCACATTTTAAGTACCTACCATACTAGGTTATCATTGAGCTACACCCCTGATATTCCATGTCTGGAGGCTATTAGTAACAGATATACTCTGTAAAAATTTTGAAAAATGGCTTTTGAGAGCATGATGCCAAAAACCGTCTGAACTACCCTTCATTCAATGATGTTTCATGAGAAAAGTATTGACAGTAGAGACCTAATATTTTGGATTTGTCCTACTTACAAGTGTGTCTTTGTACTTGAATTTTTTCAGGACATTCTGAGATGGTCAGGTGGGAAGATTTTCAGAAATTTTATGAAATGACACGGAATTTTGTCAGTTTTAAATTAATATAGTTCACATTTTCCAGAGGATATTCATTTTTGAAACATGTTAGAATTTTCATCTCAGTTTGTTAAATTAGCCTAAAATGGCTAAGCTACACAAAAAAATGTCCCATTGAAAACCATTGAAAATGGCTTTTTTTATCCCACATTTATCTCAACATAACTAATTCATTCCTTTATGTTAATATTTCCTTACTGGCTTTTCATTTAACAGTTTTATATATGTCCACCAGGTGGCGCTACTTTTTCCCCATTTTAAGCATGTCTCAAAATGTCACTCTTTTTACTGTTTTCTGCAAGGGGCCTTGCTACTAAAATGACAAGAGTGTGTCATCTTTGATGTTGGATAATGGTGTGTGTGTGTGTGTGTGTGTGTGTGTGTGTGTGTGTGGTGTGTGTGTGTGTGTGTGTGTGTGTGTGTGTGTGTGTGTGTGTGTCCGTCTTCATACATTTTTTTTTTCTCTTGGAAGCCACACTCTTTATTATTGAATTAGTTTAGAATGCAAACAGTGAGTAGCACGAGAACCAAAACAAAATTGGTTCTCACTCAGGTTGTTTATGCAGGTGCACTGCAGCCATTGTCAAAAGTATGTGCAGTAGTGCAGGAGTAGTCATTTTGGAGATGGCAGACAGACATTACTGCACAGGAGGCTCTGGACATTATCATGTACTCCAAGTGCGAGGATGGGTCCTCATCCTCCTCCGAGGACTCTGAGGCTGACATGGAGGATGCCTCAGAGGTAGAAGACCAGCTGAAGTCCAACTAAGACTCATCTGAAGACTCATCGGAAGACTCATCGGAAGATAAGAGTGGAGGGGAGATGGATGAAGTTGGGGCAGGATGGACTTCAAAAAATGGAAGAATTATTTGGTCTCCAACGAACTCTGCGATGCTCCGCTACATCTGCTACATCCCAGCGGTTTGGTCCCGGGACTGACACAGTGGCCGAGTCAGTGATTCTGGCGGTGGCATAGTTTTAAGGTGCTGCTGACAGAGGAAATCCTGCAGCATATTGTTGACCTGACAAACCAGTATGGGAGAAGCTCAATCCAAGACTGGCGAGATGTTTACCTGGTGGAACTGCAGGTTTATGTGGGGCTGCTCATTTTGGCAGGTGTTTACCGGTCAAAAAATAAATAATTGACCCATCTCAGGGCCTAATAATAATAATAGTAATCAATTACTACTTGAAATTAATTTTATTTTTATTTTTATGGAAATGATTTTACTTTTTTTCTATAAAAATGGGGAGTTATGTAAACATATTGACCTTTTTAAAGGGTTAAAATTCTTAAAATATAATTCATATTTGGTATGTATATTTCAGGCTGAAGTAGATTTATAAGACTGACTTTTTTAAAGTGGAAAAAAATATTAATTTAGCATGTTTTTACAGCAGTTTTTGGGAAGGTGACATTTTTTGTACTTAGGGACACGAGTGTAAGTTTTTTTTGATGAAAGCAGAAGTAGGTAGGCATAACATCTCAGAAGTAGGTAGACATAACATCTCAACCATCACCCATCGCAGCCATGTGTCCCATCCCAGTCAGGACATCAAACCGGAGAAGATTTCAGCAGAGACCCATCGGTCAAGGATGTAACCCATCCAATCTCTGCTACCCACCATTCTCCACTGGTACGGAACTTGAAGTACTAGGGGGGCTATGGAACAGTCAAGAAAGCAGACACCATTTCATGCTTCCTTGCAGACTCTCCACTTCCTGGCCCTTGCGGGGACCTGGATCACCCCAGAAAACACTGCCACTCCAGCTGCCCTTTCAACTGCCTACTCGTTTTCACACTCCCCAAGACGAATAGGGCGAGGAGGAACTGGACTTTTCATCTCATCCCTGAAATCCCTCACTCCCTCCGCTCTCTCCTCAACTGTTCTTTCCTCACTAACATCCACAGAACAATTCTCCCTAATGCCTACTGAGGAAACCTCCTCCATTCTGATGTCCTCACTCTCCTCTTCTTTGGACGCTCTCTGTCCCCCCACCACACAACAAGCGCGATAGTCTCCCTCCCCTCCCCTCCCTGGCTGTCCGAATCTCTGCGAACCAACAGATCAGTGTTGCAAGCGGCAGAGCGAAAATGGAAGAAATCGGGCCAGGATGAGGACCTTGCTCACTACCACCACCTCCTCTCTGACTTCACCTCAACTGTTTCGGCAGCTAAATCTGCCTTCTACATGGCAAAGATCAGCTCTTCCGCCTCCAGACCCAGGAAACTCTTCTCCATGTTTTCCTCCCTCCTCACCCCTCCTACCCCTCCACTTCCTTCCTCCCTCACTGCTGATGACTTTGCAACTTACTTTACCAAGAAAGTAAAAGATATCAGCTCCTCATTCACGCCTATAACCCCCCAGAAAACATCTCCCCCAACTCTCAACTCTGATGGCCTTACCAGCTTTAGCCCTCTCACCTCTGAAGACGTTCATGCACTTATGTCTAACCGTGCTACCACCTGCTCCCTTGACCTGATTCCCTCCTCTCTTTTTGCCATTCCTCACCACCCTGATCAGCTCCTCACTCACCTCAGGTCTCATTCCAGCAGATTTTAAGACAGCTACAGTGAAGCCCCCTAGACGCTGCTGATATCCGAAGCTACATACCTGTATCTCTTCTTTCATTCCTGTCTAAAACCCTGGAACGTGCCGCCTACAACCAAATGTCATCCTATCTCTCACAGAACAACCTCCTGGACCCAATCAATCAGGATTCAGGACTGCTCACTCCACTGAGACAGCCCTCCTCACGGTGACTGAGTCCCCTGCAAGAGGGCCAGAGCCTCATCCCACTCCTTTGTTCTCATTCTCCTCGACTTATCTGCTGCGTTTCACACAGTCAACCGCCAAATCCTCCTCTCCACCCTGGCTGAACTTGGCATCACTGACTCTGCTCTAACTTGGTTCACATCATACCTGACAAATCGCACCTTTCAGGTCACATGGAATTGCTCTATGTCCAAACCATGTTCCCTGGACACGGGTGTACCTCAAGGACCGCTTCTGTTTTCATTATACACCAGATCACTGGGCTCTGTAATCACATCACATGGATTCTCCTACCATTGTTACGCAGATGACACCCAGCTATTCCTCTCTTTTCCCCCAACCTTCGACACTCACATTGCAACTCGCATCTCGGACTGTCTGGCAGACATCTCCATCTGGACAACTGCACATCACCTCAAGCTAAACCTGAATAAAACCAAACCCCTCTTCATCCCGGGGAAAGACTGCCCTCGCATGGACCTGTCGGTCATTGTCGAGGGCATCACAGTATTGACGTCGTCAACTGCGAGGACCCTGGGTATAATCCTCGATGACCAACTATCCTGCAGCCCCAACATCACTGCTGTGGCCCGATCCTGCAGATTTGCCCTCAACAATATCCGCAGGATTCGGACTTACAAAGGATGCAACGCAACTCATCTCCCACCTTGACTACTGCAACTCTGTCCTGGCTGGACTCCCAGCCTCGGCAACTAAACCATTGCAGCGTATCCAGCAGCACGCCTTGTCTTCAATCTACCCAAATTCTCCCATGTGACCCCTCTCCTCCGTGACCTCCACTTGGTCCCTGTTGCGGCACGCATCCAATTCAAGACGATGGCACTGGCCTTCAAGGCCATCAATGGAATGGCAACCATCTACCTTTAAACACTGGTCAAACCACACGCCCCGACACGAGCACTTCGCTCCTCTACTTCAGCTGGCCAGCTGGTACCACCATTGCTGAAATCAAACAAATTTCGCTCAGCAAAGTCCCAACACTTCCCTGTTCTGGCGCCTCAGTGGTGTAACGAATTCTCGACCAATGTCAGGACAGCAGAGTCACTGCCATCTTCCGAAAAAGGCTCAAGACTCACATACATTTCCATTTACATTTAGGTCATTTAGCAGACGCTTTTGTCCAAAGCGACTTACAATAAGTACATTTGTCAGAAGAAGGAAGCAAAGAAACCACGACGTATCATTGCCGATAAAGTAAGAGCTAAAAATAGAACAAGTGTTAGGTCCTCATCTGAGTAAAGTAGTACTTCAAGAGCAACAGTGCTAGATCAGAGTGCTATAGGTAAGGTTTTTTTTTTTTTTTTTTTTGGGGGGGGGGGGGGGGGGGGATGTCGAGGGAAGGGTGCTAGTGGGTCATGCTATGTAGAGTCAAGGTGAAGTCTGAACAGGTGAGTTCACCTGTTCAGACTTCACCTTCGACTCTGCATAGCATGTCCCACTAACAACCCCCCCCCCCCCCCAAAAAAAAGCACTTCTATGTTCTTACCTATAGCACTTTGATTAATATGTGATATGTGTGATTAGGCCTGATGCTGGCTGAAAATAATGTTTTAATAAAAGTAAAAAAAAAAATCAAATTTTTCAATAGCTTGTTTTTCTACATAGACACGTATGTGCTTAGGCGCATTAGTGTGAGTATTTTATGAAATATGACACTGCACAAAAAATAATAATCATAAATAATCCAGTTTGCATGAAGTACTGTAGTGTTATTGTAGTGCTTTTTAGACCATAAAATGGAGCTGCATGCAAAACCTGGCCGTTTAACGGTTAAAAAGAATAAGAAAATGCATTAATATTTGATATATATGATTAGGTTAGATCCTGGTTTAAAATATAAAAAAAAAAACCTAATATATACATTTTATAGATTGTTTTTGTACACGCTATGTGCTTAGGCGCATTAGTGTGTGTATTTTAAAGGAACATTTAGAAGAAGCAAACGGGACAATAATAATTTATTAAAACATAATAAATGGCAAATTATGACAGGAGCAGATCACAAAAGATCAGACATGTCTTTATAAAATATCCATCCATCCATCCATTTTCCTCCGCTTATCCGGGACCGGGTCGCGGGGGCAGCTGCCTGAGCAGGGACGCCCAGACTTCCCTCTCCCCAGACACTTCCCCCAGCTCCTCCGGGAGGACCCCAAGGCGTTCCCAGGCCAGCCGGGTGACAAAGTCACTCCAGCGTGTCCTGGGTCTTCCTCGGGGTCTCCTCCCGGTGGGGCATGCCTCCCGAGGGAGGCGTCCAGGGGGCATCCGATGCAGATGCCCGAGCCACCTCAACTGGCTCCTCTCGATGTGGAGGAGCAGCGGCTCTACTCCGAGCTCCCCCCATGTGACGGAGCTCCTCACCCTATCTCTAAGGGAGCGCCCCGCCACCCTGCGGAGGAAGCTCATTTCGGCCACTTGTATCTGGGATCTTATTCTTTCGGTCATGACCCAAAGTTCATGACCATAGGTGAGGGTAGGAACGTAGCCTTTCGGCTCAGCTCTCTCTTTACCACAACGGACCGATACAGCGACCGCATTACTGCAGCCGCTGCACCGATCCCCCTGTCAATCTCACGCTCCATCCTTCCCTCACTCGTGAACAAGACCCCAAGATACTTAAACTCCTCCACTTGAGGCAGGAACTCCCCCCCGACCTGGAGGGAGCAAGCCACCTTTTTCCAGTCGAGAACCATGGCCTCAGATTTGGAGGTGCTAATCCTCATCCCGGCTGCTTCACACTCAGCTGCAAACCGCCCCAGGACATGCTGGAGGTCCTGGCTCGAAGGAGCCAACAAGACCACATCGTCCGCAAAAAGCAGGGATGAAATCCAGTGGCTACCGAACCAGATCCCCTCCGGCCCACGGCTGCGCCTAGAAATCCTGTCCATTAAAATAATGAACAGGACCGGTGACAAAGGGCAGCCCTGCTGGAGTCCAACATGCACCTGGAACAGGTCTGACTTACTGCCGGCAATGCGAACCAAGCTCCTGCTCCGGTCATACAGGGACTCAACAGCCCTTAGCAGAGGGCCCCCGACCCTGTACTCCCGAAGTACCTCCCACAGAATGCCACGAGGGACATGGTCGAATGCCTTCTCCAAGTCCACAAAACACATGTGGACTGGTTGGGCAAACTCCCATGAACCCTCGAGCACCCTGCGGAGGGTATAGAGTTGGTCCAGTGTTCCACGGCCAGGACGAAAACCGCATTGTTCCTCCTGAATCCGAGGTTCGACTATAGGCCGAATTCTCCTCTCCAGCACCCTGGAATAGACTTTCCCGGGGAGGCTGAGAAGTGTGATCCCCCTATAGTTGGAACACACCCTCCGGTCCCCCTTTTTTAATAGAGGGACCACCACCCCAATCTGCCAGTCCAGAGGCACTGTCCCCGACTGCCACGCGATGTTGCAGAGAAGTGTCAACCAAGACAGCCTCACAACATCCAGAGACTTGAGGTACTCAGGGCGGATCTCATCAACCCCCGGTGCCTTGCCACCGGGGAGCTTCTTAACTACCTCAGTGACTTCAGCCCGGGTAATGGGTGGATGAGCCTCTGAGTCTCCAGCCTCTGCTTCCCCAATGGGAGACGTGACAGTGGGGTTGAGGAGATCCTCGAAGTATTCCTTCCACCGCCCGACGATATCCCCAGTCGAAGTCAGCAGCTCCCCACCTCCACCGTAAACAGTGTTGATGGAGGGCTGCTTCCCCTTCCTAAGGCGCCGAATGGTTTCCCAGAATTTCCTCGAGGCTGACCGATAGTCCTCCTCCATGGCCTCCCCGAACTCTTCCCAGACCCGAACCTTTGCTTCAGCGACCCTCCGTGCTGCAGCACGCTTGGTCTGCCGGTACCCGTCAGCTGCCTCGGGAGTCCCCCGAGCCAACCAGGCTCGGTAGGACTCCTTCTTCAGCTTGACAGCATCCCTTACTTCTGGTGTCCACCACCGGGTTCGGGGATTGCCGCCACGACAGGCACCGGAGACCTTACGGCCACAGCTTCGAACAGCCACGTCAACAATGGAAGCAGAGAACAAGGTCCATTAGGACTCAATGTCCCCAGCCTCCCTCGGGATCTGGTCAAAGCTCTCCCGGAGGTGGGAGTTGAAGACCTCCCTGACAGAGGGTTCCACCAGACGTTCCCAGCAGACCCTCACAACGCGTTTAGATCTGCCAAATCTGTCCAGCTTCCTCCCCTGCCAGCGGATCCAACTCACCCCCAGGTGGTGATCAGTTGACAGCTCAGCCCCTCTCTTCACCCGAGTGTCCAAAACATACGGCCGGAGGTCAGATGACACAACCACGAAGTCGATCATTGACCTCCGGCCTAGTGTGTCCTGGTGCCATGTGCACTGATGGACACCCTTATGTTTGAACATGGTGTTCATTATGGACAAACCGTGACCAGCACAGAAGTTGATAAAATATGAGTTATGAAATGAGACATTCTGAATAAGACCTGTTTCAAATAAAACCCTGGTTTTCTCTGGAGTTGCTGTGAATGAAGCTGCCCACAACTATTAAATCATTTTGGTCTTTTTTTGTTTTATTATACAGCTGAACTGATTTTTTTCTTACTGCATTTAAAAGAAGCATGCCAATGGGCTTTAGTGATAACTTTATTCTCATGATCAGACTGTTGTATGTTAATCCTTCTGCTGTAGTGATAACGGGTAATATTTGTTCTCCTAGGTTCTCAATTTCAAGGTCTTCACGTCAGGGATGCCCATTGTCCCCTCTTCTCTTTTCACTGTCATTAGAGCCTGTAGCTCAGGCAATAAGGAAGGCAGAGGTTATAGAGCCGATCACTGTACGTGATACACCTCATTCTATTTCTTTATTCGCAGATGATATTTTAATTTTCATAAAGAATCTGGCAGAATCACTTCCACATTTGATGAAAATACTTGAGACCTTTAGTAATATCTCTGGATATAAAATCAACTGGAGCAAATCAGCATTAATGTTACTGGGTAAACAAAGCAACCAGACTCCTACTTTAAAACTTTCCTATACCTGTTGTCGCTAATTTTAAATATTTGGGTGTCTCTATCTTTCCTTCTTTGGATTTGATAACCATAAATAATTATAATAAGGCTTTGAAGGATGTAGAGGAAGACTTAATGAAATGGGGTAAACTCCCTACTTCCTTTCATTCTAGATTATCGGTGATTAAGATGAATGTTTCGCCACGTGTACATTTTATAAGTTCAATGATCCCTCTCGCCCCTCCAAACAACTATTGGAAAAAGTTGCATTCTATCATAAATCAGTTTCTCTGGAATAAGAAAAAAACGAGAATTAAAACCTCTACATTGCAAAGGCACAAATCAGCAGGTGGTGTGAACTTGCCCAATTTTGAGTGGTACTCGTGGAGCTTTGTCCTACGTCCACTTGCTGTCTGGTTAAATCCAAACAGTCAGGTTTCATGGCTCCCCATTGAGGAGAAACTAACATCTCCATATAGCCTGCATAACTTGATACATTCTAATATTTCTCATAAGCTAGTGAAACGTGACTTTGGACCAATTATCTCCTATCTCTTCACCGTGTGGCTTAAAGTCCAACAGTTTGCAAAAATATACTCAAAATGTTACTATATATATACTATATAACATATAACATAACTTTAGTCTTTTAATAGATGGGAAACCCATTTCTTTTCCCCAGTGGAGTGATAAAGGAGTTAATACACTCCAGGACATTATAGGGATACAAGGTCTCCTTGAATTCCGGGAATTACAAAAAAATTTTGATCTTCCGGGCACTTCTTTTTTCTTTTATTTACAGTTACGGGCAGCAATGCGTGCTCAAGGTGTTCCGTGGGACTCCAAATTTAGAAGATCATCCTTTTCATATTAAACTGAATACTAAAGGTAAAAATAAGGGTATTGCCTCTGAGTTGTACAAACTGATTGTGGAGGCTTCATACAAACATCTGCCTTTAAATAGACTTTGGAAAAGTGACATTATAAATGCTTCCTTAGAGTTCAACTGGCAATCTATATGGTCAAATATTACTATCTCATCTAGAAACCCGAATCATCAGATGATTCACTATAAGTTTGTCCATTGATTTTATTTTACACCCCAAAGACTTTATCAAATGAAACTTAAAAGTAACCCATTTTGTGATTTTTGTTCAGGCAATACCGTTGGTACATTTTTTCATTTAGTTTGGCAGTGCCCGGAAGTTAACAGATTGTGGGAAAATATATCAAGTATATTGTCTGTTGTAGTGGAGAGAACTATTCCTTGCTCTCCTTCTCTACTATTACTTAATGATATTTCTTCTCTGAAACTAACAACAAATAATAGCCGTCTTCTGTTTGCTGGGCTTACAGCAGCTAAGAGGATGATAGCCTGCCGCTGGAAACCCCCACATGTAATGTCAATCAAGGAATGGTTTTCTTCATACAAGGACATCGCACAGCTAGAGCTTACCACTGCACGATTACATTCAGCTAAAACACAAAATGTCAGCTGTTGGTCAAACGTGGTAAAAAAAAATTGAAAGTTTAATGTAAGAATTATTATTTTTATTTATTTATTTATTTATTTTTCTGGCTGTGCAGTGAACTGCCTATTTCTTATGTACTGTGGTCTGTCTATTTGACTAAAACATATAAAATGTACATGTACAGATGTGCATGCAACAGACATACTGGCTATGTGTGTGGTCATGGAATTTCTGGGTTAGGGTAGAATGAGTGAGTGAATGAATGATGTATGAGTGAGCGCTTTGGGATATTGTTGGTTCTGTTTTGTCTTTTTTGTTGTTATTGTTGTTGTTGTTTTTTAATATTATTGTTTGTTTGGTTTTGATTGATTGAACAACTCTGTTAACTCAATATGCCAATCGGGAGGAGGGTGGGGGGAAGGGGATTAATGGGGTAAAACGAAGATAACAAGGCATTATTTCATTATGCTACCCCACCGATTGTGTTTCCTTTCATGCCCTATCAGTTGTCTGTTAAAAAAACAATAAATAATTGATCACAAAAAAAAAGAAGCATGCCAATAAAGGCTATGATTCAAAGCTGAAATCTGCTTTTTTTAAATGCATTTGATGTCTGTGGATGAATGTGGTGGGAAATTAAAACACCTTATTGACTGCATATCGTGCTATAGAATAAATTGATAATGATCAGGTTTGCCAGATTACATCTGTCATTGTTGCCAGTGACAACTGGTCTTCATCCATTTCATAAACATTAGGTCTATCAACCATAGTTAATATTAAGGGTTGGCACGTCAAAAAGGGCCAACCATTACACATGCAACACTGTATGCTCATATTTGTATTGAAATTATTTCAATACGGTAGTCTCTATGAATATATTTTATACCACAATATTAATTTATTTATAGTTAATTCCATAGCAAGGTTGACCATGGCCTAGAAGTATCCATAAAGACAATAATTATCAATGGGCATTGTTGTGACCATGTAGATCATGATTGGCAATGTATATTAGCATAGGTTGAAATGCAAAATCCTCGCCTGCTGTCATGGTCTAGAGAGCAGGCAATGGAGGATATGAACTAAAAAAATTAAAGCAGGTACGACTCAACCTGAATACATATCAAACAAGGAAAAGCAACAAATAGAAGAACCAAAACACAAAACCCTATAAACACAGAGAAGAGAGACTTCACATACCATAGCAAAGAGCAGGACTGTAACAGCTTGCAAATATTTCACATCAAAACTATACATTCAGAGAGGCAAATTTGCAACAGTTCAAACACTTCAACAATAAAAATGTTTAAAAGAAATGCGCAGGCAGAGGACCCAGTGCAGCATCTCCCAGTCTGTCAGAGATAAATAGCTGTATAAATTGTAAGCTATTTTATTGAGTTTAATTTCAGTGAAATGCTGAGTTCCCTCTGGTAAACAGTTACCGGTATGCAGTGTATAGTCTAGGGCTTTTATTGTGACAGGAGTGTCTCTCCTGTGTCAGAACTGCCTGTGTCAAGTTTGAAAACATACAACATAAATAGTGATGTGTGGAATCCTCCAATTTGACTTATTTTTTCGGGTACACCGCGCTACTACATAATTCAGGTTTTCTAGAGGTTGCTGACTAATGTATTTGTATGGAAAATAGAACATTTTCCCATAATGTATCCTGTTTTAACACAAACAGATGTATGGTACAAAGTGATTTACTGCAATTCACTGGTGCACATAGAGAGAATGCAGTTGAGTTACATCTACTGTGTGCTGCTGATAAATAATAGCTTTGAGTAAATCCTATATTGACACAGGTGTGGAATTATGTCTATTAATCTATTATTATTGACTACTCTGCAGTCATACCAGACTATATGTGTACTAGATATCTGGCACGTGTGTTTGTGTGTAGACAAACAGGATTAATTAGTAGCATGAAGCAGTATCAGGGAAGAAATGCCTCCAATGTGTGGCAGTCTGGGAACCTCCATGGTTTCAATCTGTGCTGGTTTCAATCAGGTGATATTCAATTCAATAACATGTATTTATAGTGTCATATCACAACAAATGTTATCTCAGGAAAGTTTACACATTGAGCAGGACTAGAACATACTCATGATTTTCAGTCAATTAATTTGCCAAGACCCAACAACACCAGCAGCAAGAATTACTGCACCACAGTGGAGAGAAAAAAACTGCCTTAACCAGGCTTTTGGGTTCATCTGCATTTTGGTGTTGGTGATTATAACAGTAGTAGTAATGTTAAGAGTAGTAGTAATATTAAGAGTAGTAGTAATATAGTAGTAGTCATATTAACAGTAGACCTTATATTAACAGTAATAACATTAACAGCAGTACTAGTATTAACAGTAGTAGTAATAACAGTAAAATATATATTAGCTGTAGTAGTAAAATCAACAGTAGAAGTTATATTAACAGTAGTAATATGAACAGCAGTAGTAGTATTAGCAGTATTAGGTATATTAACAGTAGAAGTTATATTAAAAGTAGTAGTAATATCAACAATAGTATTAACATTTACAGAAGTAGTAATAGTAACAATAGTATTAACATTTACAGAAGTAGTAATAGTAACAAGAGCAGTAGTATTAACAGTAGTAGTTATATTTACAGTAGTACTAATATTAGCAGTGGTAGTTATATTAACAGTAGTATTAACAGTAGTAGTGATATTAACAGTAGATTTTATATTAGCCATAGTAGTAATATTACAATATAACAATAGAAGTTATATTTACAGTAGAGGTAATATTAACAGCATTAGTAGTCGTGTTAACAGTAGTAGTAATATTTTCAGTAGTAGTAATATTTATAGTAGTGGTAACATTAGCAGTGGTAATAATAACAGAAGTAGTAGTAGTAGTATTAACAGTAGGAGTCCATAACGGACACAGCCACGTTTAGATGGTTCTATCTCTAACGTCCCCGTAGACCAGAAAGCAGTCAATGTTGAGCAGCATCACAGCAAGGAAGGTGGAGACACAATATGGTGTTAGCGTACAGTAGAATACAAAAAGTGATAAATAAACAGAATTGTTAACAGTGTGTCTGACTGCTGCGAGAAGGAAAGATCTCCGGAACCTCTCCTTCACACACCGCGGGTGTCTCATCCTATCACTGAAGGAGCCGGCTCAGTGACGTTAGTGTCTTGTGAAAGGGGTCGGACGTGTTGTCCAACATGGTTGATAGCATCACCAACCTGTTGCTCCTATTTGATAGTGGTTAACTTTTGTTATCCTGATAATAAGACCTTTTGGTCTTTCCCCCTTCCTGAACCAACTCCGAAACATCCTTGTCTCACATGGATTGATCAAGGCCTGATGAGACATTGTGTAGAGAAACCAGGCTGCCCCGAGAGCAGAGTCAGGAAGTCTCCTCCTCTTGGAAGCAGACGTATATTGAGTCAATGCAAATCCATGCATCACACCTTCTTCCATGTTCTCTGTAACTGTATAAGATAAGATAAGGTAATGCTTTATTGTCTGAAAACACAAGGTTACAGAAATGTATCTTTGACATGGCTCCAGTATAAAAATACATTCACACAGACATAAGACAAGACAGGACATGGTTATTGAGTTATGAGCTGACTGTAATGTTCATTTTGTGCTGTTCAGTATGACTATTGCAGAGGGGATGAAGGATTTTTTGCAGGTGTTTTTCCGGGCCAGTGGTACAGTGAAACGCCTGCCTGATGGTAGCAGCTGGAAGGAGTGATGGAGGGGATGGGAGGGGTCCTCTGTGATCTTATTGGCCACTGGCCAAGTATAAAACTCTGACTATGCCCACTCTTCTCAGAAAGGATTTCATGGCAACGCTGTGACTTCCTTTTTCCACTGTCAGTGATTAAACCTCATCTGAACCAGCCACAGAAGAGGACCTGAAGAGTTTTCTTCCACACCACAGAGTTCCGGCCTGTAGATATACCGTTGAAATACATATATTTGTTTATCTACTCTTCACATTTATAGCTATTGGCCGCGTTTCCCAGATTCGATCGTTCTTAAGGACTTAAGAAGGCTCTTAAGAAGGGTTCGGCTAAGAAGGAGCGGTAAGATACGGGTGTTTCCCAGACACGTTCTTAACTGCCTTCTTAGGATCAAGCCAAAGAAGCTTCTTAAGAAGCTCTTAGTGGGAGCTGTCCACCGCGGTGGTGCTGAAACTGAATCAATCGATGCCAGGCTAATCGATCACCCACCTCTTTATCAGCGCATAAGTCACACACAGCGCCCCGTGGTCCCCCCGACACAGGTGCTATTAGGCTACACATGTATCGGGTGCGGGTGGGTGTGTGTGTGTGTGGTGTGTGGGGGGGGGGGGTTGTGTGTGTGCCAACAGGTGTATCCAAGTAGTAATCAAGCCCATTAGCGCATCTATACCCCCGTGGATATAGGCACACACATGTGAGAATGGAAGAAAGCAGCAGCAAGCGAACCAAGCGGGCACCGGCGGTCACCGCGGAGGAGATGGGCGTGTTAGTGGACGAGGTCTGGCAGCACCGGGACATTTTATTCGGGGGATCCCAGCCACTGCGTGGAACCCTTGGTGGACCTGGCTGACCTCGTCTCGTGTGGTGGGCATCTTTATGTGGGTCCGGGCATGACACAGGAGAATCGGTGTCACAGCTGCCACACTCCGTGACACCGATGCCTTGCTGAGGCCAGTGCCGTCCCCCACCACCTCCAGGAAGCTCCCCACTACGTAAAAACGCAGTGCAGCCAGGAGCTGCACCTCAGGGCTGAGGGCAAAGTTGCAGCGGGTTGCTCTCTGGATGTGTGGAGACACCAAATGTTGTTTTTACGTGATCTTTATTCGGCGTTCCACAACATACACGAGACAACACAGCGCAGAACCGGAACTCCCGTTGCTCTGATAACAAGCAATAGAGAACAGCACCATCTATTGATAAAATTACGGTACTACAACACCAAAGTGATCAGCCGTTGGATCTCCGCACGGGGCAGCCGGTACTTTGTCTGGACAGCCCGGTCTGACAGCACGTCCAGTGGCGAGAAGTGCTGACGCACGTAAGCATTTATATAAACTGTCTGGCTTCGCGCACGGCGACGCTGTTGGTTCGCAGCGAGAATGTGCTGTATTGCATGCAGCCATGGTTTCTCACACGCACGGACTTTGGCAACGCCTTTATATAGAGTAGCAGGTGGAGCCTCTCTGGATGAGGTTCAGCTTAGATCTGTTTCCTTGATATCTGTGAAATGCCACAGGGTTGTTGATGTGTTTTTATGTGTAGATAGTAGTGTGGAAAACTTAAACGTGTAATTTAATGATTTTTTTTTTTTTTTTTAGCGCATTACAACATTGAGCATTGTTTGTTTATTATTTCGAAAAGTGGAGAATATAAATTTACCTGAGGCGGCTTGATCACTGAGCATTTTGTCGCTAAGAAGGCTGTTGAGAGTGGGTCAGCTCGATCTTACGTTTCCTTCTTAGTGAAAGATCTTCTTAGGCTAAGAGCGACTCTGGGAAACACATCCTTCTTTCACAGCGTTCTTAAGAGCGCTGCAAAGACGATCTTAGCACTTAAGAGCTTCTTAACGAATCTGGGAAACGCGGCCATTATTTGTTTGTTTTCATCTGTCTACTCTGTTTAGATACACAAATATGATCACATTTGTCAATTGCGGTATTTTATTTTGAAAATTGCTTTTATTTTGAAACTTGACCGTATTGTCTCATGTTTCTTTGTGTGACTTCCTGCCAGAATTGACACGATCGCTCGTGGCTTGCTCACGAAATATACCATACGCCGAAACAATCGCTGCACGGCGCGAGATGGCCGCGTAGGATCGCGGCGCTTCACGTCTGGTCTTAACTACACTATCGGTTAACAAGGGCAGCCAGCGTTAACATGGCCCAGGGAGACACATGAACAGCTGTATATTGTATGTGTTGAGGTTGATCGATGGCTTTTTTTTCATGCCAGGAAGGAGAGCGTTACACAAATCAAAACTACTTGTGATAAGCATGTGCAAGATTTTAGGTGTTGACCTGGGATAGGAACAGATGTTCTATTTTTCAAGTGTTAAAATGCAGTTTTGGTGATGTTCCAAATGTTAAAGGTGTATGATGGCACCTAAGTTTTTGGCCTGGTGCCTGGAACTAAGTGACAGTGACTCAAATTTAGAGATCAGTTTATCTTCCTGAGCATCTGCTCCAATGACCTGTTTAAGCTTAAGAAAGTTCTGAACGATCCAAACGTTAATGTCTAAAATAGATTTTTGGAAGGGATCAACAGGGTCATTAGGAGCCACTGCAATCTAGAGCTGAGTATCACCTGCAAACTGATACTGGCCGCGTTTCCCAGATTCGATCGTTCTTAAGGACTTAAAAAGGCTCTTAAGAAGGGTTCGGCTAAGAAGGAGCGCTAAGATACGGGTACGGGTGTCTCCCAGACGCGTTCTTAACTGCCTTCTTAGGATCAAGCCAAAGAAGCTTCTTAAGAAGCTCTTAGTGGGAGCTGTCCACCGCGGTGGTGCTGAAACTGAATCAATTGATGCCAGGCTAATCGATCACCCACCTCTTTATCAGCGCATAAGTCACACACAGCGCCCCGTGGTCCCCCCGACACAGGTGCTATTAGGCTACACATGTATCGGGTGCGGGTGTGTGTGTGTGTGTGTGTGTGTGGGGGGGGGTTGTGTGTGTGCCAACAGGTGTATCCAAGTAGTAATCAAGCTAAGAAGGGGGGGGGGGGGGTTTGTGGGGTTTGTGTGTGTGCCAACAGGTGTATCCAAGTAGTAATCAAGCCCATTAGCGCATCTATACCCCCGTGGATATAGGCACACACATGTGAGAATGGAAGAAAGCAGCAGCAAGCGAACCAAGCGGGCACCGGCGGTCACCGCGGAGGAGATGAGGTCTGGCAGTACCGGGAAATTTTATTCGGGGGATCCCAGCCACTGCGTGGAACCCTTGGTGGACCTGGCTGACCTCGTCTCGTGTGGTGGGCATCTTTATGTGGGTCCGGGCATGACACAGGAGAATCGGTGTCACAGCTGCCACACTCCGTGACACCGATGCCTTGCTGAGGCCGGTGCCGTCCCCCACCACCTCCAGGAAGCTCCCCACTGCGTAAAAACGCAGTGTAGCCAGGAGCTGCACCTCAGGGCTGAGGGCAAAGTTGCAGCGGGTTGCTCTCTGGATGTGTGGAGACACCAAATGTTGTTTTTACGTGATCTTTATTCGGCGTTCCACAACATACACGAGACAACACAGCGCAGAACCGGAACTCCCGTTGCTCTGATAACAAGCAATAGAGAACAGCACCATCTATTGATAAAATGATGGTACAACAACACCAAAGTGATCAGCCGTTGGATCTCCGCACGGGGCAGCCGGTACTTTGTCTGGACAGCCCGGTCTGACAGCACGTCCAGTGGCGAGAAGTGCTGACGCACGTAAGCATTTATATAAACTGTCTGGCTTCGCGCACGGCGACGCTGTTGGTTCTCAGCGAGAATGTGCTGTATTGCATGCAGCCATGGTTTCTCACACGCACGGACTTTGGCAACGCCTTTATATAGAGTAGCAGGTGGAGCCTCTCTGGATGAGGTTCAGCTGAGTTCAATTAGATCTGTTTCCTTGATATCTGTGAAATGCCACAGGGTTGTTGATGTGTTTTTATGTGTAGATAGTAGTGTGGAAAACTTAAACGTGTAATTCAATGATTTTTTTTTGATTTTTTTTAGCGCATTACAACATTGAGCATTGTTTGTTTATTATTTCGAAAAGTGGAGAATATAAATTTCCCTGACGCGGCTTGATCGCTAAGAAGGCTGTTAAGAGTGGGTCAGCTCAATCTTACGTTTCCTTCTTAGTGAAAGATCTTCTTTGGCTAAGAGCGACTCTGGGAAACACATCCTTCTTTCACAGCGTTCTTAAGAGCGCTGCAAAGACGATCTTAGCACTTAAGAGCTTCTTAACGAATCTGGGAAACGCGGCCACTGGCAGTACAGACTGGCATACTACAAGGCTTAATCCTAGACCCAGTACTTTTCAGAGTTGATGTTGTATTTCTTAGAGGAGTGTTTGTCGAGGGCAACAAAACATTCTCTGCCTGTGAGGTATTGTTTTGAGAACAGCGCCAGAGAGACTCATACATGTATGAAGTCTGTCTATGAGAATATTGTGGTCCACTGTATTGAATGTGGCGCGCAGGTGGTCGAGTGCATGCCATGTACTAATGTACGCATATATGCAGCCAATCCCAGTTTGAATCCTGGCCGGTGGTCCTTTGCTAGGGGCTGCACGGTGGTTTAGTGGGTAGCACTGTCCCCTCACAGCCAGAGGGTCTCGGGTTTGATGCCTTCGCCCAATGACAGCTGGAATAGGCTCCAGCCCCCCCCCCCGCAACCCTGAATACAGGATATGTGGTAGAAAATGGCTGGCTGGATGGATGTATTGAATGCTGCACTTATGTCAAGAAGAACAAGGAAGGGAGGTTTGTGTTTCCAGGTTCATTCTAGGTTCAAGGTTAAATGTATTGGCAATGTATGATTTTCACAACTCAATTTAGTTTTTAGTCCCATCATTGCCACATAAGGAAAATACACACAAAACTACAGTAAATTATGGAGCGTCACTGCCAGAGGAAAGAAGTCTGTAGATTGGTGGTATGGCTGCTGATACTTTTACATCTCTTGTCATACGGTAAAAGGGATAACAGACTGTATCTGGGTGGATTTTGTCTTTGAATATACACTATCAGGTCACACAATCATCACAATCAGGTGTTCCAATCACTTCCATGGCCACAGGTGTATAAAAATAAGCACCTAGGCACACAAACATTTATGAAAGAATGGGTCGCTCTCAGGAGCTCAGTGAATTCCAGAGTGGTACTTCAACTTCAACTTCACTTTTCATACATGAACATGTAACACAAAGTGCTTTACACACATAAAAAAAAAGAAAATAGAAAAAACAACTACAAATAAAACCCTTCCCTCCCACCCTCCATACTACACACGTGCACACACACACAAACATACACACACACCTGCACACTCTCACTAATAACAATAGGGAGACATTGCATGACACTGATGATTGAGGAAACGCTATCTTTGGGGCCATCCACACTGGGAGGACGCGTACGCTGTGCCACAGGGGGGCGCTAATACCCAGGCCCCCGACCCCGACAGACAACACTCAGCCGAGCCGAAGGGACCCAGGGACAGCGCCCCCAGCAGCAGCCCAGACACAGCTCCCAGTGTGGAAGACCCCCCTGAGGAAACACTGGAGTTAAAGCTAAAAACTAAAAGCATAAAATAGGATAAAAAAACATGAAAAAATAAGTAAATAGAGGGACCAGCTTAAAAGGATAAAAATATATAAGATAATAAAATAAAACAATACCAATGATATGTAAAACAACTAAAATTATTTAAGATCAATATCATCTTAAAAACAAGATAGAAGCAAAAATATAAAATAAGATAGAATCACATAAGAACGTAAGAAGAATTTAAAATACTAGTTAAAAGCCTGATTAAAAAGGTGTGTCTTTAACCTTCCTTTAAAAATATCAACTGTCTCTGCGGTCCTGAGGCTCTCTGGCAGGCTGTTCCACAAGTG
This sequence comes from Chelidonichthys spinosus, assembly GCA_029853015.1. NCBI lineage: Eukaryota > Metazoa > Chordata > Actinopteri > Perciformes > Triglidae > Chelidonichthys > Chelidonichthys spinosus. Next base: position 1,815,664 of record CM056826.1, read on the forward strand.
GGGGCCATAGTAGCTAAATGCCGCCTCATCATTGGTTTTAGTTCTGGGTTTTGGTATGGATAAAAGGCCGGTGCCGGAGGACCTCAGGGTCCGCGAGTGTTGATATGGTAAAAGCAGGTCAGCTAAATAAGAGGGCGCAAGGCCGTTAAGACATTTAAAAACTAGTAAAAGAACTTTAAAATCGATCCTGAAGAGGCAATGCAGCGACGCTAAAACTGGTGTAATGTGCTCCCGCCCTCTGGTCCTCGTTAGCACGCGTGCGGCTGAGTTCCCAGATTTTTTACTGACTGTGCTGGTTTTAAGATCTTGTAGTTTTGGTAAAAGTTTCTCTCTGGCCTTCAGGACCTATAACTAAAACCTCAGTCTTGTCCTGGTTAACTGTAGGAAGTTCTCTGCCATCCATGACTTAATTTCTAAAATACAGTTAAAAAGGGCGTCAATTGGCCCTGTGTCATCAGGAGACACGGCGATGTACAGTTGTGTATCGTCAGCATAACTATGGAAGCTGATACCGTGCCTCCTGATGACGTCCCCAAGGGCAGCATGTAAAGATTAAAAAGAAGTGGACCTAAAATTGACCCTTGGGGAACCCCGCATCCAATTTCATGGGTTCCTGAGGAACATGTATCCATACTTGCATAAAAACATTGGTCTGTGAGATAAGAACAAAACCAGTTGAGGACAGTACCAGAGAGGCCGACCAGATGGCTGAGTCTGTTTAATAAAGTGTGATGGTCTACTGTATCACAAGCTGCGCTAAGATCCAGTAGAACCAACACTGTGAGCTTTTTATTATCAAAATTCCACCTGATGTCGTTTAAAATCTTTAAAAGTGCTGACTACGTACTGTGTTTTTTCCTAAAACCAGACTGATGCTTCTCTAAAATGTTAATTCTGTTTAAAAAGTTGTTAACTTGGTTAAAAAACAGTTTTCTCTAAAATTTTACTTAAAAATGGTAAGTTGGATACAGGTCGGTAGTTATTAAAAACACTTGGATCTAAATTGCTCTTTTTCAGAAGGGGCTTCACCACCGCCGTTTTAAAGGCAGTGAGGAAGACACCCGTCTGAAGAGAGCAATTCATGATGTTTAAAAACTGTTCCTCGAAGAATCCATAAAACAATTTTAAAAGTGATGTGGGAATGGGATCTAAAAGGCAGGTTGTTGGGTTTACTTGGGAGAAAACTCGACCAAGTGTCCTTGCATCAACCAGGGCAAAACTCTCCAGTGTTTCCTCAGGTAAGGACATCAGTTCAGTGTTAATAGATAAAACTTGATGGGATAAAATGCAGGATCTGATGTCCTTGATTTTGGTTCTGAAGTGGTCTGCAAAGTTCTCGTAAAGACCATCTGTGGGTGTCTTAAAAACTTTATTAGAATTAGTACCTGTTAAAATATCAAAAGTGGAGAAGAGGAACCGGGGGTTGTTTTTATTGATGGTGATGAGTTGCGAGAAATGAGAAATTTGTGCTTTTTTGACTGTATTATTGTAGGTTTTGAGTTGTTGGCGTAAAATCTCGTAATGAATTGTCAGTTTACTTTTCCTCCATCTTCTCTCGGCACTCCTGCATTTTCTTTTCAGTTCATTGATTTCAATGTTTTTTCTCCACGGGGGTATAGGTTTTCTTTTTATTGTTTTAGTTAAAAGTGGAGCTACTGAGTCCAAAGTTGACTTCAGCCTGCTGTTAAAATTATCAACGATAAAATCACAAGGTGCAGGTAAAATTTCAGCAGGAGTGCTCTGTTAAATCTCCATAAAATTTGCAGCCACTTCAGAAGTAAGGTAGCGCCTCCTCACCGTTCTCACCGGGGCCTCCTCTTGGTTAAAACTGGTGATGTTAAAAAATACACAGTAGTGGTCAGACACAGCCAGGTCGACAACAGAGGACACACCGATGGACAGGCCCAGGGTGTGTCCTCTGTTGTGAGTTGGCTGAGCGACGTGCTGCTTAAAATCAAGACAACTTAAAAGATTTAAAAACTCTCTGGATATCGGATCCGAGATATCGTCAACATGTAGATTAAAATCACCAGTTATTAAAATCCTGCTAAAAGAGGTGTGGATAATTGATAAAAGTTCAGAAAATGCACTGATAAAAGAGCTAGAGTGATGGGGTGGTCTGTATATAGTAAGGCAAAGAATTGGAGGACTGCTAAAAGTAAAGGCATGGTGCTCAAATGATGAGTAAATGTTAAAAAACACTCCATTTGAGGTCAATGAGTTGTCTGTAATCGATGCCGTCCCTCCTCCTCTTCTACCCTCTCTAGTAGAAAATAAAAAATTTGGTGGGGAAGCCTCTGTGAGAACAGCAGGTGTGTCAGTGCCAAGCCATGTCTCAGTTAAAAGAAGACAGTCTAACTTGTTATCTAAAATCACATCATTCATTAAAAAAGTTCTATTTAAAGAGAGCGAACATTAAAAAGTGCCAAGTTTATGGTGACAGGTGGTTTGTTGATTAGAGTGGTGGATTGTTCTGTGAGTGGTCTTAGATTATGAAAGTTCACAGAGTGGGTGTGGTAGTGTTTGATGTGGTGGTGGTGTGTAATGATTACGGGAATGGGTTAAGTGTTGGTGTGAATATGAGGTCCAAGTCCGGTGTTGTATGTATGGTGATCAGAGGTGGAACTGAAATCATAGGAGGGGGGGGACATCAATTTGTGGCGGACGGAGCAGCTGGTGCTGGTTTAGGGTGATTGGCATGCTGAACCCCGTATGCCAGGTTGGCAGCTAGCATGCGGGCACCTGCCCTGCTGCGACCCAAAAAGGTGTCATCTTGCCCAGAACAAGTCGAAGTTGTTGAGGAAGCCTACCCGATGTGAGCTGCAGGCAGAGGAGAGCCAGGTGTTGAGGCTGAGCAGCCTGCTGAAGCTGCCGATCCCTCTGCCGTAGGTGGGGGTGGGGCCGGAGATAAAAACAGTCACCTGGGACTGTGAGACGGAGTTAAAAAGATGGAAAAAATCTTGTTTTAAAAGTTCGGACTGTTGCTTGGCGATGTCATTTGCACCTGTGTGGATGATAATCCTTCTTGCCTGCGGATGCGCGCTCAGGATGTCAGGTATTTTCCTGGTTATGTCTGTGTCCCCGATGACCAGGGTTGTGGGAGCGACCACTCAGTCTTCAGGGGGGCAAGCCATCTCAGCCACCCCGCCACCCACACCAGGACCCTGGGTGTGATCCCTCGCCAGGTGGGGAGATCGGGAACGGGATGAGTGCCAGCGCACCGCGTCCTTGACGAGCCGCCTGTGCTGGGATGAGGAGCAGGACAGTGAGGCGGACAGCCCCGAGCTGGACACCCACCTGCTGGAGGGCAGCTAGCCATAAGTGGAGGGAAGGCTGTGGTGTCTGTCAGTGGGGGAACAACACAGGCACCAGCAGAGCGGCTTTGGGGACCTCCAGAAGACAGCGGGGGAGATGTTACACCGACCTGGTGGTGCAGGGCAGATGCCTTGCTTCCCCCCCGATGGCGAGGGACCCGCGGGCCTGGGTGGCGGTGCTCCTCGGAAAGTCGGCGGACATCATCCGTCAGGTCAGCAATCTTTTTGTGAGCTTTCTTTAGTTGTTGATGATCTGCCGGGGACGTGTAGGTAGCCATTTAGCTTAGCTTAGCCTGGCTTGGCTAGGTAGCTTGTACGTCGCCGGCGGTCGCCGGCTTAGTGTCCAGTAAAAGCAGATAAAATAGCCACTGATCGCCTTAAAAACACACAGTATAGTAGCTGTGAGTATAAAAAGACTAAAAGCAACTAAAATCTGCTAAGATACTGGAATAAAAGCCCCTTAAAAACAATTAAAAGGGAGCTAGACGCAGGAGACACCAGCTGGTCCAACAGGATGTACGCTACTGCTAGGTGCTAATGGAACTGTGATAGGATGCCACCTGTGCAACAAGTCCAGTCGTGAAATGTCCTCATTCCTAAATATTCCAGTCAACTGTCAGGGGGGATTATAACAAAGTGGAAGAGATTGGGAATGACAGCAACTCAGCCAAGAAGTGGTAGACCACATAAATTGATGGAGCGGGGTTGAGGAACATAGTGCACAGAGGTCACCAACTTTCTGCAGTCAATCACTACAGACCTCCAAACTTCATGTGACCTTCAGATTAGCTCAAGAACAGTGTAGAGAGCTTCATGGAATGGGTTTCCATGGTGATCAGCTGCATCCAAGCCATACATCAGCAAGTGCAATGCAAAGCGTCGGATGCAGTGGTGTAAAGCCGCCACTGGACTCTAGAGCAGTGGAGACGTTCTCTGGAGTGACCAATCACACTTCTTCATCTGGCAATCTGATGGACAAGTCTGGGTTTGGCAGTTGCCAGGACAACGGTACTTGTCTGACTGCATTGTGCCAGGTGTAAAGTTTGGTGGAGGGGGATTATGGTGTGGGGGTGTTTTTCAGGAGCTGGGCTTGGCCCCTTAGTTCCAGTGAAACAAACTCTGAATGCTTCAGCATACCAAGAGATGTTTGACAATTCCATGCTTTCAACTTTGTGGAACAGTTTGGGGATGGCCCCTTCCTGTTCCAACATGACTGCGCACCAGTGCACGAAGCAAGGTCCATAAAGACATGGATGAGAGAGTTTGGTGTGGATGAACTTGACTGGCCTGCACAGAGCTTTGACTTGAACCCAATATAACACCTTTGGGATGAATTAGAGTGGAGACTGAGAGCCAGACCTTCCCGTCCGACATCAGTGTGTGACCTCACAAATACGCTTCTGGAAGAATGGTCAAAAATTCCCATAAACACACTCTTGTGGAACTGTTACCAGAAGAGTTGAAGCTGTTATAGCTGCAAAGGGTGGACCGACGTGATATTAAACCCTATGGATTAAGAATGGGATGTTGCTTAAGTTCATATGCGTGTCAAGGCAGGTGAGCGAATACTATTGGCAATATAGTGTTTTTGGGCTCTGTGAGTTTTTAGATTCCTGCTGTCCTAGGCCTTAGACCGGGGTTTGTGTCTTCGCCTCCTTTTCTCTAAAGTCAACAGTCATCTCCTTGGTTTTACTGACATTGAGCTGTACATTGTTCTATGCCCACCACTCTCTGTTTGTCAATTTCCTCTCTATATGAAGTTTGATCTTTGTTTGAGAGTTATCGTCATGTCATGGGTAGCAGTCGTGGGTGTACTGTGGGAACAGGAGGGGGCTGAGCACACAGCCCTGGGGGACTCCGGTGTTCAACATGAGAGTGGCAGAGGTGTGGCTATCAGTTCAGACTCCCTGGGGTCTGCTGGTGAGGAAGTCTCATAACTAGTTGCAGAGAGAGGTACACAAGCCCAGAGTGGTAACGTTTAGTAATCAGTTTCATCATTATTTTAACCTATGCCATTTCTGAATTATGATGGGCTAAAAAACATTCAATAATGCTGTTTGAGGTAAGAACGTGATTTGAACTGCTTAAAAAATATCAATAATTAATTTGTTGTTTTGAAGGTGTGAACTAGGAAAGTTCATGCTCATCAGTTTGTCTCATCCGTGTTCTATTGAAGCAATTTAAACACTTCATAGAGTGCTGCTCTGATCTTGATGACATGTGTTTCCTTGATGCTTCTCACAGAGATGCTGAGGATTCTTATTTGGATGGATGTTACGGTCTACTCAGATTTGTCAGCTGTGACCTGCTGAGTAGGAGGAGGAGATAAGTGTTGCAATCATTTTAACTGTTGATAGCTAAAGGAGACATACACATTCTGATGTGTCATTGGAGGTTAAATTGAGGTTTTCCCACAACAACTCAGATTGCACATTTATGAATGAATTTCAAGATAAGTATTCCAAAGTTGCGTGATGATTATTTTCTGCAACTCCAAATCAAAATAATTTCATAAGGATAATGTTATCATTGTCTGTTCTTATCTTACACACCAATTTCAATGTAAATGTTTATTTTACACCTGTTACACAGGTCTGTATTTTACTGGGTGAATTTAAATGGTGTTCAGGTTTAGTAGGAGGTATATTTTAGGGGCAGCATATCCACATACATAAAACAGAAAAACGTGACTGCAAACAAAATAAATTGCGTGTGATGGATTTCCCATTTTTTCTCTCCAAGCGAGGAGCTCGACGTTTGTGGAGTGAAATATCTCAACAACTATTGAAGGGTCAACATGAAACGACCGCCTCTGTATCTACATCACGTCCTTCTCTGTGTTTTAAATGTTCTTTTCCATGGTGGAAACACACTGTCAAATACAACTGTGTACAACTTTTTGTCGTCCAATATGGCGCTGCAACTTCGCCTCCCTTGTGCTGTGCGTAAAAGCTTCCTGCAACACGATGACGTTGCCATTGGTACGCATGGATTTTAAGTCTGCTGGGTATTGTGTTACATAGGATGTTTGGTATTATTCCACCCAGTAGTCTCCCCTTTCCCCTCCCCTTCTCCCCTGTCATTTGACTATAAACATGGCCACACCGCGGATAGATTTCACGATGATATAAATCGGTCTTGTTTTATGAATAATAGGGTCTAAACTTTGAGCAAAAGTTGAAAAACACCATTGTCCTGTATTGTTTCTTTTTTTTTTTAGCAGATTTATATGGCTGTAGTGTGTTAATCCTACAAGTTAACCTGATAGGCCTGGAGAGTGAATGGTTGGTCGCTTGCTGGAGAACTGCCTGCATCTGGTTCCAGTCCCCTTTTGGTGCTGGAATGTTAGCAAAGCGGACGAATAAAGTGTTTCCTTGATCAGGGAGAGAGGGGCCAGTGGAGGTGGGGTGACTGCTACGCTGCTTGTAGTCAGTGATATTTTTTACACCTTGCCGAATAGCACGGCAGTTGTTTCCATTGAAGTTGTCCCTATTGTGTTGCTTGTAGTCCCACTTTGCCAATTTTAGGCTTCTGTGTAGGTTTGCCCTGGCCCTCCTGTACTCCTCTGTGTCTCCGGATCTCAGCGCTGTGTCCCGTGCTCTGATCAGTTCCTGCACTCTGTTTTTGAACCATTGCTTCTGGTTGGGGAACACTTTGATTTATTTTTTTTAAGTTGCAGTGCCTGTGCAGAAGTTGATGTACAACAGGGCTGTGGAGGTGTGGTGCTCAACGAGTGTTTCAAAGAGCTCTCACTTGGTGTCCTCAAAGCAGTCCTGCAGGGCTGAAGAAGCTTCCTCTGTCCAGATATGCATTGTCTTGGTTTGTGGTTTTGTTCTGCGGATGAAGGATTTGTAGGCTGGGATCAGGTACAGTTGATGTGCGGGGTGGGTTTTATTTTGGTTTTATGTGGCAGCCCAGAGAAGAGAGTGCAGGAAGGCTGAACGAATCTGGCGGAGTACTAAACTTCATATTCACCATGACATCTACAAAGAGAGCCTCCGGGCCTACAATTTAGTCTTAAAAAGTGCGAGAGAAACATACTTCTCCAATATCATAAACAACAACACTAATAAGGCGAAAACCCTATTTGCAACTCCCCCCAACACAAATACCAGCTAAACTACATTCCACGCAGAAATGCAATGAGTTTGCATTCTTTTATACTAATAAAATTGAAGGCATCAGACGCGCCATCAATATCTCAAACAAAAAAGTTGGATCACCAACCTGTTCAGGCAAAAGTAACACAGCAATGATGGCAAGCTTTAATGCCATAGACTCTAAAACTCTAGTGGAAACGGTGACAAATCTAAAATCATCCACCTGCTGCCTTGATGCTTTACCTACCAACTTTTTTAAGAATGTTTTTGACTGCCTATCAATAGACGTATTGCAAATAGTTAATAACTCCATTCAATCAGGCAATTTCCCAAAGGCCTTCAAAACTGCAGTCATTAAACCTCTTCTAAAAAAGCGGAGCCTAGATGCCTCTATTATCAACAACTACAGACCAATTTCAAATCTACCCTTCATAAGTAAAGTATAATTGAGAAAGTTGTCCTCCAACAACTAAATCACTTCCTGGCTTCAACTGGCTGCCACAACAACTTCCAGTCAGGATTTCGACCTTTTCATAGCACCGAGACGGCCCTTATTAAAGTTGTAAATGACATCCGTCTTAACACAGACTCTGGCAAAACTTCAATATTAATGCTACTAGACCTCAGTGCTGCATTTGACACTGTCGACCACTCAATACTCTTGGACAGGCACAGTCTTAAACTGGTTCAAGTCATATCTACAAGATAGGAACTATTTTGTTTCCATTGGCGACTTTGTATCAGAACCTACCAATGTAACGTGTGGAGTCCCCCAAGGTTCAATCTTGGGGCCGACTTTATTCAACATCTACATGCTCCCACTAGGACAAATCATGCAAAATAATAACATTGACCACCATTGCTATGCCGATGACACCCAAATCTATGTAGCACTATCACCAAACGACTATCGCCCCATAGATCTTCTGTGCCAGTGCATTGAGCAAGTCAAAGACTGGATGTGCCAAAACATCCTACAACTAAATGAGGACAAAACTGAGATAATTGTTTTTGGTGCTAAAAAAGAAAGGTTTAAAGTAATTCAACACCTTCACTCTCTGTCCCTGAAAACCTCACACAAAGCCAGAAATCTTGGGGTTATTATGGATTCTGATTTACATTGCAACAGTCACGTTAAATCAGTAACAAAATCAGCCCACTATCACCTAAAAAATGTAGCAAGACTTAGAGGGCTCATGTCAGCTCAAGACTTAGAAAAACTTGTACATGCCTTTATTACTAGTAGGCTAGACTACTGTAATGGTCTCCTTGCAGGTCTTCCGAAAAAAACTGTCAGGCAGCTACAGCTTGTTCAGAACGCTGCTGCTAGAGTTCTTACAAAGACCAAAAAATGTGAGCGCATTACACCAATTCTTAAATCCTTACATTGGCTCCCTGTATGTCAGAGGATTGATTTCAAAATCCTCCTGCTCACATATAAATCACTACATGGTCTAGGACCAAAGTATATCACTGATATGCTCCCACTACATAAGCCCTCTAGACCACTAAGATCTTCTGAGACTAATCTGTTAGTGATTCCCAGAGTAAACAACAATCACGGGAGAGCATCATTTAGTCACTATGCAACAAATGGCTGGAATAAACTTCCTGAAGATGTAAGACTTGCCCCAACTCTGACCACTTTTAAAACTAGACTGAAAACTTTTATGTTCACCATAGCTTTCTGCTAAATCTTTTAATGTCTGCACTGTTTTTAATTATTGCAAATATGTTTTTATTCTATTTTCTTTCTGTAATGCATTTTTAAAATTTTTATTATTTTCTTTTAATTCTTCTATTTTTCTTTTCTTTTTTTCCTCTCACTTTGTTTTATGATGTGAAGCACTTTGAGTCTGCCTTGTGTATGAAATGTGCTATATAAATAAAGTTGCCTTGCCTTGCCTTGCCTTATTTGTGATAAACCCTTTGTGGGATTTGGGTAAAACAGTCTTCAGGTTGGAGTAAAAGCACCTGCCACAATAAAAATGCTCTCTGGCGGCTTGTTCTGTTGCTTGCTTATAACATCATGGAGCTTCCCCATGGCTAACTTAGCATTAGCTCAGGGATGGACATAAACAGCACTGATAAAAACAGTTGAGAATTCTCTAGGCAGGTAGAAAGGTCTGCATTTGAGCATTAGTATTTCCAAATCTGTCTCTCAGTAACAGCTGTTTCTGTGCACCAACTGTATCACTGATAGCAGAATCGCTGGGTGCACAGCCAAAAAAACAGACGCAAATCTCCATTTGTGTGTACGTAGTTTAAATTAGGGCCGCGAGAGCAGGGAGACCATTTTCTCAATCCAACCGATATCAGCTGGTTGACGCTAATACTCATGCTGTCTAATCTGCATCTTGATATGACACACCTGTCAGGTGGATGGATTATCTCAGAAAAGGAGGTCACTCGCACAAATTAAACAAATTTGTGAACAAAATTTGAGAGTAAGGGACCTTTTGTGTATGTAGAAAAAGTCGATTTTTAGTCTGTTATTTTTTCCACCATCAGTGCCGAATTCCACGGCAAATAGGCTTCTGTAGGCCTACAGGCCGTTTGACACGCATATCCAAAAAGGTCTAGAAGAGGAGAGATGAGGCTGTAAATTGGCTTTTGTTTTTGTCACGTTTGGACAGTTTAAATAAACTAAACTCAATAATGTATGTATGTATTGCGCCCAGGGAACATAGGACCCCTTTTCGGGCAGAATGGAGAACATAGGGAAGACCTCAAAACAAATTACCTGTCCCATGCCTCCCAAATGAATGCTGCAGCACTGGTATGAGAGGAGGACTTTTATTTTTGCCGTTTTACAATTCTAATCCCTCTTTCGCTCTGGTTGACTATTACCCTTCACTTCCCTTCTCTCTGCAGATTGCTACAATGGGACAACAAGTTCTATTTATAAAAAACAAAAAGCAACCAGGCTAAGTGAAGAGACCGCGTAATGTTCTGTCTGTCTATCAATCTCCTCTGCTCTGGTTCAGTGCTAAGGAACAGCACCACACCTGTTCCTGTTTGGTTACTGCAGGATCAGGCACAAAATAAGCTTTGAATACTTGTACCATATATTGCTGTGCTGTCCATTTGGATATTTATTTCAAAATATTCATAATCTAGGACAATGGTATGGGGTGAGGCCCAACTGTTATTTCTTAGTGGTGGCACTGATCTGAAACGGACCAAGAAGACAGCAGCTGGTGAGGCAGATAAGGGTGATCATTTAGGAGTATGCAAATTCATTCAGAGTGTCTCACAGGATGTCCTGATGTTGCCTTTATCCACCATAACTGTCATTGTGTCCAGCTCTCTCACCATGTCTACCTCCAGTGGTCTGCCTTTGAACTGATATACCATCAGTGGCACTGTCTTACAAAGGAGTCCACTCTGGCCTTTCTTACCGGCAGCAGACTCCACATGCTCCCAGCCTTTGATACCTATAATGTTCTCGTACTGAGTGTTGTCACTCAGACTTAACACAAAGTTAAACCGTAGCCAATGAAGACAGAGTCCGAGTAAGTTTGACCATTTACTGTCACACTTCTCCATATACAGGTTGTGAGCACGGTGAAAACTGTAAATAAACAGATACAACTACAATACAAAATCAGTGCAGTGTTCTTAAATACACATTAAACATTACTGTAAATATAATTCATGCACAATTGCAGCAATAGCCAACCTAGATGATAGCATCGTTTTTAGCATATACACACACACGTAAATAGCTGGTAAATAAATAGTTGTTTTTTTATAAGTTAAGTTCTTCAACAGCATTTTAGACAATAGTGGTCATACAACTGCAACAGGACCATTAAATGCATAAACTTACGGCATTGCCTCTACGATGCTTCATTGAGGGAGCATGGTTTAGCTGTTAGCATGTCTGCATTGTCTCAGGGCTAACCAGGAAGTGGCCGCGCAAAAACGGCCGAACCGGAAGTAGAACAAAACCGGAAGTGACGTCATCATGTGACCCAACAACAATTTCTTAAAGTGTTAATAATTAACCCACTACCATTTTAACAGAAAGAAACAACAAATATGTATCATTGAAAAATAATAAAGTTAAATAAATGCCTTTAAGGCAGCACACTCCCCGCCTGACCTTTATGAGGTCACTGTGAAGTTACGGGAGTGTCAAGCATCAGTCTGTAGGTAGAAGTAGGACAACTTCAGCGATTGGTCTCAGAAAGGTTTTTACACTGCCTTGATCAGCTGTTGCCACCTCAACCTTTCTGACGTGGCCATCCCTTCCAGGAAGCGTAGCCATGATCCTGGCCATGGGCCAGCAGTTTCGAGCGCTTTGCTTATCCCTAAGCAAAACTAGATCTTCAACTTGAAGGTCTCTGCGAGGCACAGTCCATTTTTGTCTCTGTTGAAGGGATGGTAGGTACTCACGGCTCCAGCGAGTCCAGAACTTATTTGCAAGAGCCTGAACTTGTCTCCATTGTTTTGTGTACAAGTCCCTTTCTGAGAAGTCTCCAGGTGGAGGATGAACTCCCATCTTTTGTGTAAGAAGCATCGATGGTGACAGAATGAAGGGTTTCTCCGGATGTGTAGACTGTGACCTCTGCCATCAGCGTACAAAGCACTTCATGGGTTAAACGAGTGTGTTGCTTAAGAAACATTGAGTTTAGGATTCTTCTGTCCCTGATGTTTCGTCCCTGATGTTTCACCTGCTCGTGGTGATGACGGGTGAGCAGTAGGGAGACATGACTGTCTTTGGGCAGAATTATTGGTCTCTTTTCAGCAGTTGCAAGATTGGAATGCTTTAGTCTACCTCCAAGGCGGATGAGGCCATCCTCCAAGGTTGGGCTTAGTTTCTGTAGAGGGCTGTTTTTGAATATAACTGTGTTGACTTGGAGGGCTAACAGTTCTTTTGCGAAAGCCACCTTTTGTGTTGCTTTGAAGATGACATCTCTTGCTTGAGCCATTTCCTCCGACGTTCGAGGACAGTCACATCCGTGCCATCCTTTACATTTGCCGTTTTGGTTTACATGCCTGTAGGATCTTGCAATGTGCACCAGGAATGCCACTCCTCTCACCAGGGAGGTGAAGGTTGAGAAGCGTTGGAAGCGGTTAGAGGTAAGTATTGGTTCTTCCAGTTTAGTAGCACAGGTTTGTACTTGTGGTCGGATTTCTGAGTCATTTTCAGGTTCCACTAGTTCAAATGTCTCGCTTTTCTGTGTTTTCTCTGCTGATCGACTCAAGAAGCTTGGTCCAATAAACCAGGAGGTTTGTGCCAGGCTAAAGGCAGGTAAGGATCTCGATGCATGATCTGCAGGGTTTTCCTCTGTGTGAACATAATGCCACTGATCAGACTTTGAGGACAGACGTATACGCTGAACACGGTTGTGTACATACGTGTAGAATCGTTTGGACTCGTTGCAGATGTAGCCGAGTACCACTTTGCTGTCTGTATAGAACTTGATGGCATCCAATTCCAGGTCCAGCTCATCCTGGATGAGATCTGCCATTTCCACTGCTGGGACAGCAGCGCATAGCTCAAGTCTTGGAATAGTAGGCTCAGACAGGGGTGCTTTGCCTTGCCCATCACAAATCCAACCTCTGATTGTCCATCTTCTTTAACTACTTTCAGATAAGCTATAACTCCGATGGCCTTACTTGATGCATCCGAGAATACACACAGTTCTCTGTGCACTGCTTTTGTGAGAGGGATGGTTGTGTATGTGCGTGGAACATGTAGCTGTTTCAAGTCTTAGAGCTAATTTCTCCAGACTTCCCATCTGCTTAGTTTTTCCTCTGGGAGTGGTGTGTCCCAGTCGGACTGTTCTGACGTATGCTCTCTGAGGAGGGCTCTTCCCTGGATCGTGATGGGTGTCAGCAGACCAAGAGGATCAAAAACACTGTTAACAGTGGAGAGGACTCCACGGCGGGTGAATGGTTTGTCCATTTCCGTGACAGAGTAAGTAAATGTGTCGGTTGTGATTTCCCACAGCAGTCCTAAGCTACGTTATGTGGGTATAGTATCTCCGCTCAGGTCTAAATCTTTGTTTACTGGAACACAATCTTTGGGTGGGAAAGCCTCCATGACTGCCTTATAGTTTGACACAAACTTGTGTAGCCGGATGTTTGATTCTGCCAGTAAGGCCTGTGTTCGTTTGAGTAGGTCTATAGCCTCAGCTTCAGATGGTACGGACACCAAACCATCATCCACATAAAAGTGTCTTTCCACAAATTGCACCGTATCAGACCCATGTTCCTGTGCACCTTCTCTGATGGCTCTCCGTAGTCCGTAGATGGCCACAGCAGGTGATGGACTGTTGCCAAAGATGTGGACTTCCATTCGATACTCAACAATTTCCTTACTGATGTCATTGTCTTTGTGCCATAGAAAACGCAGGCAGTTGCAATGGTCTTCGCACACCAGGAAACAGTAAAACATCTGTTGGATGTCTGTCAGGACTGCCACTTTCTCTTTTCTGAAACGTAGCAGCACACCCAGAAGGGAATTATTGAGATCAGGGCCGGTGAGGAGTACATCATTGAGAGAGATACCAGCATATTGAGCACTGAAATCAAAGACTACCCTGATCTGATTGGGCTTTTGTGGGTGGCAGACACCAAATGTTGGAAGAAACCAACATTCCTCATCCTCCTTCAGCGGTGGTGCTACCTCAGCATGTCCTGCATCTCAGGTTTTCTTTTTAAGGTTCGTTGCAGGGATCTGAACCTATTGATTACCTGCTCTTTATTATTAGGCAAAGACTGTCGGGGTTCTCTGAATGGTAATGGAGCAACCCAATGGTTGGCGTTGTCTCTGCAGACGTTTGTGTCCATTATCTTTAAGAAGATGGTGTCTTCAACCAATGGAGCCAATTTATTGTCATGCTCAGTCCGGTTGAAAATTGTCTGTCCCAGCATCTTCTCAGTTGCCTTGCCAGGTCTGTTGAAGCCTTGCTGCATCTCCTTGACATGCATGAAGCTTGTGCAGGGATGAAAGAATGAGTGGCAGCCACTCTCCAGAACGTTGGTCTTGAGTGTGTTAACTGTGGGTTTGTGTACATTACCCAAGCACACTTCTCCTATTACTACCCAACCTAGGTCCAGACGTTGAGCAAAGGGGGCATTGTGTGGTCCACTGACCTGATGCCTGACCTTGTGTGCCCTAAAGACATCTCTGCCGAGTAACAGGAGTATTTCTGCTTCTGGATCCAGTTCTGGGATGTGACTGGCGAGGTGTTGGAGATGAGGTTGATGCAGAACTGCACTTGGTGTTGGAATCTCTGTTTGATTATTCAGAACTCCTGGCATTCAGTGAGAGATGGTAGAGGGATGACTACTTTGCCGTCCAGTGACTCGATCAGGAATCCCTCTGCCTTCTTGCCAGTGGTTTCTACAATGCCAGAGCAAGTCCTGAGATGGTACAAGAATGGTTTGCTCTCCAGATTAAACAGCTTGAAGAACTCTGGTCTGGCTAAGGAGCGATTACTCTGGTCATCCAGTATTACATAGGCTTTGATGGCCTTGGCTTTGGAACTCTTGGGATATACCTTTACGAGGCAGATCTTGGCACATGAGCGGCTCCAGTGGCTTGGACCACAGACTTCTGTGCAGCTTGTTCTAATAACAGCAGTGCTAGGATAATCTTCTCCCTCCCCGCCGTTCTGTGGTGGTGGTGAAGGAGCCTTTAGGATTTGGGAGGATGGGCCAGGATGCATAGCCGAATCATGATATGTGCTGTTACATTCAAAACATTTCACAGAGGATTTGCAGTCTTTGGCTACATGAGAGGTTGAAGAACAGCATTTGAAACATATTCCTCTCTCCTTGAGGAAGGCCTTTCTGTCCTCCAAGAGTTTGTTTCTGAATGTTCTACATCTTTTAAGAGGGTGGGGTTTGTTAAGCAATGGGCAGTTCTTATTAGGGTCATTGTTGGTTGTAGAAATATCTGTTTTATGCACGGCAACAGGTCTGTTGGTGTTAAAACTCTTCACTATGAATCTCTTTAGTTTTGTCACTGTTGTGTTTGTGCATTGATGCATGAAGCTAGGGTTGTTTCTCTTGTTTGCCTCGTAACACACAAAGTTACAAAAATACTCAAAGGGAGGGAAACGTCCATGATTCTGTTGTTTGTATCATGACCCAGAAGACACCCACTTCTCTTGAAGTGGAAATGGTAGCTTATCCACAATTGGTCCAATTCCCCGAGAAGTGTCCAGATATGAGAGACCAGTGAGATAACCATCATCTTTAGCCCCTTGAAGCTCCATAAGCAAGTCTCCAAGCTCACGTAGTTTGATGTGGTCCTTGGCTAAAATACTTGGAAAACTGTCCAGTCGCCCAAACATTGACATTTCAATGATTTCCGGGGCAGCATAACACTCACAAGTCTCTCCCATGCTGTGCGTAGAGCCAGACTAGGATTGTTAACATGAACTGAGCGTATGCGTTTCACCTGTTCCCCAGATTCCTTTCCCAGCAATTTTGTCATGGGATCCAATTCTTGGATTGCAGTGAGTTGGACTTCATCAGCTGCATTGGTGAATGAGGAGTACCACGCATGATAATTCTCAGGCTTATCATCAAATTGGTACAGTCCTGAAGTGACGAGGTCTCTTCGCGCCAAATACTGTGCCAAAGGCTCCACCGAAAGTGGCATGCAAGATGGGGAAGACCGGGGTGTATATGGCTGAGCATGTGCATTCATAGTGAGACTTCTGGTGTCAGGCTTTGTGTCCACTTTAGTTGGTACAGATAAGTGCATGTGGTCCTCCTTTTCAAACTCATTGTTTCCAGCTTGTGGTTGTTGAATGTCTTTCACTGATGGATGCCATGTTACAAAGCTGTCATGTGATTCTGGGTGGAATCGGGTTGCATCGGGTGAGAGTGGGGGAAGAGAATGGTTCTGAAGTTCAATTTGAGAATGAATGTAGTCACTGGTGCGTTCCATTTTAACCTCTGATTCTGCTTTCCCATGTTCAATATTAGCATGCATTGCTTCAGCTTGTTCCCACACTTTTGCTTCCTTCACAGCTGCCTCAGCTTCTCTTCGTAGTGTTAGCATTTCCAACTCCGAGTCTATTCTTGCTGCTTCAAACTGATTTTGGGCATCTCTTGTAGCCTTTTCCAATTTCAGTTTAGCCTCTTGACTAGCATATGATGCTCTCACTTTAGCTGCTTCTGCTTTAGCTCTTGCACGGGCCACACTTGCAGATGAAGATGATGTCTTGCTGCTCCCAGTGCTAAATGCAGATGATTTATTGCTTGGTTCCATTGTGACCTCCTTTCCGACATCGAATAGTGCCTTTTCACTATAATGTTCTCGTACTGAGTGTTGTAACTCAGACTTAACACAAAGTTAAACCGTAGCCAATGAAGACAGAGTCCGAGTAAGTTTGACCATTTACTGTCACACTTCTCCATATACAGGTTGTGAGCACGGTGAAAACTGTAAATAAACAGATACAAATACAATACAAAATCAGTGCAGTGTTCTTAAATACACATTAAACATTACTGTAAATATAATTCATGCACAATTGCAGCAATAGCCAACCTAGCTGATAGCATCGTTTTTAGCATATACACACACACACACACACACACAGTAAATAGCTTGTAAATAAATAGTTGTTTTTTATAAGTTAAGTTCTTCAACAGCATTTTAGACAATAGTAGGTCATACAACTGCAACAGGATTACCATTAAATGCATAAACTTACGGCATTGCCTCTACGATGCTTCATTGAGGGAGCATGGTTTAGCTGTTAGCATGTCTGCATTGTCTGAGGGCTAACCAGGAAGTGGCCGCGCAAAAACGGCCGAACCGGAAGTAGACCAAAAGTAGATCAAAACCGGAAATGACGTCATCATGTGACCAGACAACAATTTCTTAAAGTGTTAATAATTAACCCACCTACCATTTTAACAGAAATAAACAACAAATAATTTATCATTGAAAAAGAATAAAGTTAAATAAATGCATTTAAGGCAGCACAATACCGCATTCCTGATTATTCTCCTTTCACTTAAACACATTTTCCCTTTTAATGCATTTTCCTTACCTTAACACATTTATTTTCTCTGGGCAGGCTGAGGCATGGGCTGTTTGAGCTCTATGTATTGATTGTTGTGGGGAATTTGATGCCTACAGACTTGCTGTTCTCCTCTCCTCTCTTCTCCACCCCAGGGGAGTTTTAAATGGAAACACATTACTATGAATCACACAGCAGGGAGCTCCATGATTGATAGCATTGCTTGCCATTTACTAGTCACTGTCTGCAGATAAGCCCTGAATTTATGGAGTATTGGAAATCCTTGCCGCTGATACATGCGCATTAGAGTGAAGAATGGCTCCCCCATGCTGCCACTGGAGTCATCCGGTTAACAGCTTAAATGGAAAGCAAGGAGCCTGTTTTATTGTTTATTAAAAATAATATTTAGTGTTCTATTTTTCAACCCCCCTGGATTCTTACTGTAAATGGAATGGAGAAATGACTGGTCTGTGTGTGTGTGTGTGTGTGGTCATTTGTTTTTACCTACCTCCAACTCATTCTAAGTGCAGCTCAGTAAAGCATTTGCTGACAAGCCACCGTGACTTCGCTCACCTTAGGAATCTCTGCTGCAAATCAGTTAAGTTAAATGGACTGCGGCCACACAGGTACTCAGCGTATTTGGTTGAAATACAACATGATTACATCATCATCAAAGACTGTGGTGCCCTTAGTGTTCATACCTTAAAAGCCTTCAGGCCCAAAGGACTGAAGCTGATTTCTAAGATCCAAGTGTTTGTGTGTTGGTCTCTGAGCACTGTCTGAACACTGGTGACCTATGCTCAGAAATAACGCAGTACTAAGTAGTATTCAAAACTTCTCCAGTCAAATGATACTTTGAATACTAGAATTTTCTCTTTATTATTTTGCTCAAACCATCAAAAAAAGCATTCCTCGACTTACTGCGACGTGTGATTGGCCCACTATTGCAACAGCTACATCCCATACAGCCTGAAACAGACTTTGGCTTAAAGACCTACTCCAACAGTGTTTATAAGAATGTCATGTCTTTGAGCAAAACGCAGCATCCAAGGAATTTACTCTGTATTGGACAATAACATACCTGTCAGTTAATATCCAATGCCAAGATTCATTGCCAGTAAAGGAATTACTGCGTGTTTAGCATGGTGTAAAGTAAGGGAGTGAAAGTCTGGTTGGTGGATAGTACTGTAGCTAAACTATCTTCCAAGAAAAATGGCAGCATCAGCTTGTTTTGGCAATTCCCCAGAAACTGCATATGTGTACATTGAGGTGACAAAGCCCTCCAGTGGCTGTAAGAATCATGACTGTTGTCCTTAGGGAGCAAAGGAGGAAGTAGTGTGACATTGGTGTAAAAAATCCACATTGGTAGGAAGTTGAGGTGGATTAATGGATCAACAAAACTCAGACATTAATATGGAAGACAGCAAGCTTTTTTCTTACCACAATGGTAGTCGTTGTTTGACCTTAACCAAGAAGTTATTATATGAAAAGTATAAGAGAGCCTTTTGATATAGATAAGGCTTGAAAATAGATAAAAAGGAAAATATTTAGCAATTTGCAAAGCAAGGCTCACTGTGCCTCAGAATTGGTAAATGCTGGCTGATTTATGCATCCTTTTGGAGAGAGTCCAAACTTACTACATTTCAGAACTGTTTGTTTCCAAGCTACCCAGCTCTACTGCAATTTCTGTAATGGTGTGTTGTTCAGGTTGACAGTCATGTTGGGCAGATGGCCAGGAGGACGAGTGATCAAAGTCTCACCGTGGCTGCACCTTGTACCATCTGAGCCGTTTCATCATATTAATATCCTGCTGCACTGTGACCAAACATTTGATCCGCACGCACCAATATTCAACAAGTCGTTTTACATCTACACTGTGCCAGCACATCACACAAGCAGGCTATTTCTGTAGTGTGGCCCCATTATGGAACATGACTTAATTCTCGTTGACACAAAGCCAATTCAGGGAGTGATTGTTTCACAGGTTCATCCTCTCTCCCCCTGCAGTGTGAATGTGGCAGGGAGTGGTGGTGAAGGGGGTTTGGAGTGGAAAGACCGTGGCTGAGGGGGAAGTAGCTGTCAGCTCGTCTGCAGGGAGGAAGAGGACACAATATAGCCCATCACTTCTGCTCCCTGAGAGACTTATTACAGAAGCA
The DNA here is from genome assembly GCA_029853015.1 of Chelidonichthys spinosus. Lineage (NCBI taxonomy): Eukaryota > Metazoa > Chordata > Actinopteri > Perciformes > Triglidae > Chelidonichthys > Chelidonichthys spinosus. Next base: position 1,835,235 of record CM056826.1, read on the forward strand.
AGCCAGGGTGAGAGCTGGTAATTAATTTGGAGAGAGCTGATATTGGTTTTGATGCACCAGAGACTGACAACGAGGGCTGTCTGGTGCACGGGCACGCACGCACAGCTCTGTGTATGCGCGTGTTTGAGAGAGCGGAGAAATGACAGAAGCACCTTTGCTAGATTTCAGCTAACATCAAGTCTCCTTGATAGCCCATGGAGATGCATATTTATGCCTCCTCTCTTGTCCCGGGCCTTCCTGCTGCTCTGCTACTCATATTCTCACGTCTGACTCTCCTCTTTTTCTCTTTCACACCTATCCCTGTCTGCAGCCCTCTCCCTCCCTCTTCTCTTCTCTTACTCTGTCATGATGGTGTCATTCAAGGCAGCTTTTTTGTGTTGATAATAACACTCTTCACTGTGTGGACAAATGTTAATGTTGCAGGATGGAAATAGGCCCCTTTTACATCCATTTAGAAAGCTCCTGGAACGCATTGCAGTGGCACAATTACGGCAGTTGAAGGGCAGACTAAAGGTGTGCTCTTACTCATGCAAATCCACTGATGGGTTTTCGTTATGACTGAAAATAAATTGGTAGACTAAATACAAATGGCCTTGGAGCTGTGTAACTGAGAGCTTTTCATGATGTTCTGGACATAGGCATTTCAGCAAATGTTTGATGATTTTTTTTATTTTTAAGTTTCTGTGATGTCACACCTGTGTAAAAGTCGATGATGATATTTTTGGATTGAAATTGCTTATATCTTTGCCGGCCGTCAGTCAATTGCCTTACTGGTAGAAGGAAATGATTGGCCTGATCATCCTGTAAATCAGTATTCTGGGTCTCATGCACTTTATCTCTGTCATTCTATTATTACTGCAATCAAGTCATTTTTGTAACACTCCCTACGGGATCCGTCTACAGTAAGAGACAATTACAGTCTGTCAAATACCTAATCACTGTCAGTGAATATAAAACAGACATGTACTGGTTGAAGAATAAGACAACAGAGATGAGATTATGCAATCATTTGGGTTTAGACCTTTAATGAGATATCACTGTGGGGGAAAAAATCCACACAAGCAATTATTGCCTTGGATCACATTGACTACATTTACATGCAAAAGGTATTCCATTTTTTGCACTTTTTCCAAATTAGACAATATTTCTACTCGGCTGTTTACATGCAGCCACTTACATGCATAACAATGTTACATGAAAAGCTCAAAGTCAATGTTCCCATTTTGTTTCATACAGGACACAAACATTGGTCTTCTGTGGGAAAGTCCTGCTTGTTTGACACATCTAACGACACCCACTAATGCCACTTAGTGGAAGCTTGTTATACACTCAACAAAAATATAAATGCAACACTTTTGTTTTTGCTCCCATTTTTCATGAGATGGACTTCAAGATCTATAATTCATTCCAGATACACAATATTACCATTTCTCTCAAACATTGTTCACAAATCTGTCTAAATGTGTGATAGTGAGCACTTCTGCTTTGCTGAGATAATCCATCCCACCTCACAGGTGTGCCACATCAAGATGCTGATCTGACATCATGATTAGTGCACAGGTGTACCTTAGACTGTCCACAATAAAAGGCCACCCTGAAATGTGCAGTTTTGTCTTACAGCAAAATGCCACAGATGCCACAAGCATTGAGGGAGCGTGCAATTGGCATGCTGACAGCAGGAATGTCAACCAGATCTGTTGCTCGTGCATTGAATGTTCATTTCTCCACCATTAGCCGTCTCCAAAGGCGTTTCAGAGAATATGGCAGTACATCCAACCGGCCTCACAACCGCAGACCACGTGTAACCACACCAGCCCTGGACCTCCACATCCAGCAGGTTCACCTCCAAGATCGTCTGAGACCAGCCACTCAGACAGCTGCTGAAACAATTGGTTTGCATAACCAAACAATTTCTGCACAAACTGTCAGAAACCGTCTCAGGGAAGCTCAACTGCATGCTCGTCATCCTCATTGGGGTCTTGACCTGACTCCAGCTCGTCGCCGTAACAGACTTGAGTGGGCAAATGCTCACATTCGATGGCGTCTGGCACGTTGGAGAGGTGTTCTCTTCACGGATGAATCTCGGTTTACATTGTTCAGGGTAGATGGCAGACAGCGTGTGTGGTGTCGTGTGGGTGAGCACTTTGCTGATGTCAATGTTGTGGATCGAGTGGCCCATGGTGGTGGTGGGGTTATGGTATGGGCAGGCATCTGTTATGGACGAAGAACACAGGTGCATTTTATTGATGGCATTTTGAATGCACAGAGATACCGTGATGAGATCCTGAGGCCCGTTGTTGTGCCATACATCCATGAACATCACCTCATGTTTCGGCAAGATAATGCACGGCCCCATGTTGCAAGGATCTGTACACAATTCTTGGAAGCTGAAAATGTCCCAGTTCTTGCATGGCCAGCATACTCACCGGACATGTCACCCATTGAGCATGTTTGGGATGTGCTTGACCGGCATATACGACAGCGTGTACCAGTTCCCACTAATATCCAGCAACTTCGCACAGCCATTGAAGAGGAGTGGACCAACATTCCACAGGCCACAATTGACAATCTGATAAACTCTATGCGAAGAAGATGTGTTGCACTGCATGAGGCAAATGGTGGTCACACCAGATACTGACTGGTTCTGAGTCCCCAGACCCCTAATAAAGCAAAAAAATGCACATTTCAGGGTGGCCTTTTATTGTGGACAGTCTAAGGCACACCTGTGCACTAATCATGATGTCAGATCAGCATCTTGATGTGGCACACCTGTGAGGTGGGATGGATTATCTCAGCAAAGCAGAAGTGCTCACACTAGAGAAATGGTAATATTGTGTATCTGGAAGGAATTTTAGATCTTTAAGTCCATCTCATGAAAAATGGGAGCAAAAACAAAAGTGTTGCGTTTATATTTTTGTTAAGTGTATATATATATATATATATATATATATATATATATATATATATATATATATATATATATATATATATGTCCAGAGAGAAATCAGTGCCGGCATTACTTTTCCCATAAAAGCCCCAGACTCTGCTCAATCACCTTCACAGCTCAGATCTGAAGGGAACGTTGTCACAGCTGGCCTGATGCTGATGTGGATGCAGCCGTCGTGTTGCCATATTAACCAGAATGCCATCATGTCCACAAGGACGCAGAACAGTAGAGCATCTGACTCTTTTCTCTGCTTCGCTATCTTTACAAGCTGGGTCTACTTTTAATGGAGAAACTCAAGTCTCTGAAGCAACAAATTCACTTGTGAATGTATTGATACCTATGTGTATTGACAGTTGACGTCCAATGATTTTTAATGATGCATTTGTTTCTTCATGTTAATCTATGTACACCAAAATGATCACCTTCACCAGTTCTAACTCACACTGCTGCCTCATCCACACAAATCAATGCTCTCTCACCCATACAGACCATTAAGTCTTGAACTCATCAGGGACCACATAAACGCTACAGCAGCTCTGTGCAGCTCTTATTTGATTGTGTAGAAATCACTGGAGCTGTTCCTTGTTGCATAATGAGACCAAGGGTACAGATGAAACAGACCCTGTGGAGTAGATTTCCACAGACTGCTTCCTGATACATCACAGAAGTTAGAGTTGGAAGACAGAACATTACTTATGCATCCTGGAGAGACAGATGCATACATAACACGCAAGAAAGCAACAGGATTTGAATAAAAGAAACTACTAGTTTAGATTGAATGCTTTTTCGAAGCATTTCACTTTTGGTTTTTAATATGAGATAATCATAGGCTATGATGATCCTGCCCGCTCCCATTGATTTTTATTCCCATCCCGTCCCAATCATGGGATTAATAAAACTTTGACTCCCATCAGAATCACGTGACCCGCGGGAATTCCCGAAAAATGTCATGCTCTAGTCTGTTTACATTGTCAGAGGACAAAGCAGCACACGCTACATCTAGTGTTTCTCATGCAGACAAATTACCGGGATAATTTTAAAAAACTGCTTGGTGATCGTTCGCAACAATCCCCCCCTTCCCCCCCGACTCTGCAGCCTCAGCCAAAATCTTACGCTGATATGACTCTATATATATATATATATATATATATATCAAAATCTCCTTCTCACCCCTGGTGGGGTGGTATCTGTGTCTTCCTCAAGCTCGGGTCCTCTACCAGAGGCCTGGGAGTTTGAGGGTTCTGTGCAGTATCTTGGCTGTTCCTAGGACTGCACTCTTCTGGACTGAGGCTTCAGATGTTGTTCCTGGGATCTGTTGGAGCCACTCTCCCAGTTTGGGGGTTACTGCCTCGAGTGCCCCCACTACCACGGGTAGCCTTGACCTTCCACATCTGTTCCAGCTGCTCTTTCAACCCTTGGTACTTCTCCATTTTCTCGTGTTCCTTCTTCCTGATGTTGGCGTCAGCTGGGATCGCCACATCTATCACCACCACTGTCTTCTGCTCTTTGTCCACCACCACTATGTCCGGTTGGTTAGCCAGGAGCTGTTTGTCAGTCTGGAAGCTGAAGTCCAACAGAACCTCGGCCCTGTTGTTCTCAGTCACCTTCTGTGGTATGGCCCATTGGGATTTGGGTACTTCTATTCCATACTGGTTGCAGATGTTCCTGTGTACTATCCCAGCCACTTGGTTGTGCCGCTCCATGTTTGCTGATCCAGCTAGCATCTTACACCCTGCTACTATGTGCTGGACTGTCTCAGGGGCTTCTTTGCACAGTCTGCATCTTGGGTCTGATCTGCTCTGGTAGATCCCGGCCTCTATGGCTCTTGTGCTTATGGCCTGTTCTTGTGCTGCCAGATTAGTGCCTCTGTGCTGTCTGTCAGTCCTGCATTTTCCAGCCACTGGTAGGATTTCTTGATATCAGCCACTTCCTCTATCTGACGGTGGTACTTGCCATGTAGGGGCTTGTCCCTCCAGGTTGTCTGCTCCTCCTCCTCTGCACTCTCATCAGGGTTCAGCTTCCTGAGACATTCACTTCGCAGTTCACCCTTCGGGGCCATTTTTTCGATGTAATCTCGAATTTTCAATGTTTCACCCTGGACCGTGGCCTTGGCGCTCACTAGCCCTCTGCCTCCCTCTTTCCGCTTAGTGTATAGCCTCAGGGTACTGGACTTGGGGTGGAACCCTCCGTGCATGGTGAGGAGCTTTCTAGTCCTGATATCTGTGGCTTCTATCTCCTCCTTTGGCCAGCTTATGATACCAGCGGGGTATCTGATACAGTGCGTACATGTTGATGGCTCGGACCTTGTTCTTACCATTCAGCTGACTTTTCAGGACCTGCCTTACTCTCTGGAGGTATTTGGCTGAGGCTGATTTCCTTGTGGTCTCTTCATGGTTTTCATTAGCCTGTGGGATGCCAAGGTACTTGTAGCTGTCTTGGATATCACCTATTTTGCCCTCTGGTAGGTCGATCCCCTCAGTCCTGATCATCTTGCCTCTCTTTGAGACCATCCGGCCACACTTGTGCAATCCGAATGACATCCCTATGTCATTGCTGTAGATCCTGGTGGTGTGGATCAGTGAGTCTATTTCTCACTCGCTCCTGGCGTACAGCTTGATGTCATCCATGTAGAGCAGGTGGCTGATTGTTGCCCCACTATGGAATCGGTACCCGTAGCCACTCTTCGTGATGATCTGACTGAGGGGGTTCAGGCCTATGCAGAACAGCAGTGGTGATAGTGCATCTCCCTGGTATATGTCACACTTGATGTTGACTTGGGCAATCGGCTTTGAATTGGCCTCTAGGGTTGTCTTCCACATTTCCATCGAGTTCTGGATGAAGGCCCTTAGGTTCCTGTTGATCTTATACAGTTCCAGATATTCCAGTATCCATGTGTGTGGCATCGAGTCGTAGGCTTTCTTGTAGTCAATCCAGGCAGTGCGCAGGTTCGTTTGTCTCTTCTTACAGTCTTGGGCGACTGTTCTACCAACCAGTAGCTGGTATATATATATATATATATATATATATATATATATATATATATATATATATATATATATATATATACACTTAACAAAAATATAAACGCAGCACTTTTGTTTTTGCTCCCATTTTTCATGAGATGGACTTAAAGATCTAAAATTCCTTCCAGATACACAATATTACCATTTCTCTCAAACATTGTTCACAAATCTGTCTAAATGTGTGATAGTGAGCACTTCTGCTTTGCTGAGATAATCCATCCCACCTCACAGGTGTGCCACATCAAGATGCTGATCTGACATCATGATTAGTGCACAGGTGTGCCTTAGACTGTCCACAATAAAAGGCCACCCTGAAATGTGCATTTTTTTTTGCTTTATTAGGGGTCTGGGGACTCAGAACCAGTCAGTATCTGGTGTGACCACCATTTGCCTCATGCAGTGCAACACATCTTCTTCGCATAGAGTTTATCAGATTGTCAATTGTGGCCTGTGGAATGTTGGTCCACTCCTCTTCAATGGCTGTGCGAAGTTGCTGGATATTAGTGGGAACTGGTACACGCTGTCGTATATGCCGGTCAAGCACATCCCAAACATGCTCAATGGGTGACATGTCCGGTGAGTATGCTGGCCATGCAAGAACTGGGACATTTTCAGCTTCCAAGAATTGTGTACAGATCCTTGCAACATGGGGCCGTGCATTATCTTGCCGAAACATGAGGTGATGTTCATGGATGTATGGCACAACAACGGGCCTCAGGATCTCATCACGGTATCTCTGTGCATTCAAAATGCCATCAATAAAATGCACCTGTGTTCTTCGTCCATAACAGATGCCTGCCCATACCATAACCCCACCACCACCATGGGCCACTCGATCCACAACATTGACATCAGCAAAGTGCTCACCCACACGACACCACACACGCTGTCTGCCATCTACCCTGAACAATGTAAACCGAGATTCATCCGTGAAGAGAACACCTCTCCAACGTGCCAGACGCCATCGAATGTGAGCATTTGCCCACTCAAGTCTGTTACGGCGACGAGCTGGAGTCAGGTCAAGACCCCAATGAGGATGACGAGCATGCAGTTGAGCTTCCCTGAGACGGTTTCTGACAGTTTGTGCAGAAATTGTTTGGTTATGCAAACCAATTGTTTCAGCAGCTGTCTGAGTGGCTGGTCTCAGACAATCTTGGAGGTGAACCTGCTGGATGTGGAGGTCCAGGGCTGGTGTGGTTACACGTGTTCTGCGGTTGTGAGGCCGGTTGGATGTACTGCCATATTCTCTGAAACGCCTTTGGAGACGGCTAATGGTGGAGAAATGAACATTCAATGCACGAGCAACAGATCTGGTTGACATTCCTGCTGTCAGCATGCCAATTGCACGCTCCCTCAATGCTTGTGGCATCTGTGGCATTTTGCTGTAAGACAAAACTGCACATTTCAGGGTGGCCTTTTATTGTGGACAGTCTAAGGCACACCTGTGCACTAATCATGATGTCAGATCAGCATCTTGATGTGGCACACCTGTGAGGTGGGATGGATTATCTCAGCAAAGCAGAAGTGCTCACTATCACACATTTAGACAGATTTGTGAACAATGTTTGAGAGAAATGGTAATATTGTGTATCTGGAATGAATTTTAGATCTTTAAGTCCATCTCATGAAAAATGGGAGCAAAAACAAAAGTGTTGCATTTATATTTTTGTTGAGTGTATATATATATATATATATATATATATATATATATATATATATATATATATATATATATATATATATATATGTCCAGAGAGAAATCAGTGCCGGCATTACTTTTCCCATAAAAGCCCCAGACTCTGCTCAATCACCTTCACAGCTCAGATCTGAAGGGAACGTTGTCACAGCTGGCCTGATGCTGATGTGGATGCAGCCGTCGTGTTGCCATATTAACCAGAATGCCATCATGTCCACAAGGACGCAGAACAGTAGAGCATATGACTCTTTTCTCTGCTTCGCTATCTTTACAAGCTGGGTCTACTTTTAATGGAGAAACTCAAGTCTCTGAAGCAACAAATTCACTTGTGAATGTATTGATACCTATGTGTATTGACAGTTGACGTCCAATGATTTTTAATGATGCATTTGTTTCTTCATGTTAATCTATGTACACCAAAATGATCACCTTCACCAGTTCTAACTCACACTGCTGCCTCATCCACACAAATCAATGCTCTCTCACCCATACAGACCATTAAGTCTTGAACTCATCAGGGACCACATAAACGCTACAGCAGCTCTGTGCAGCTCTTATTTGATTGTGTAGAAATCACTGGAGCTGTTCCTTGTTGCATAATCAGACCAAGGGTACAGATGAAACAGACCCTGTGGAGTAGATTTCCACAGACTGCTTCCTGATACATCACAGTAGTTAGAGTTGGAAGACAGAACATTACTTATGCATCCTGGAGAGACAGATGCATACATAACACGCAAGAAAGCAACAGGATTTGAATAAAAGAAACTATTAGTTTAGATTGAATGCTTTTTCGAAGCATTTCACTTTTGGTTTTTAATATGAGATAATCATAGGCTATGATGAACACATGAAGTGACTAATAATTGACATAACTGTCATTTCTCAGGCACAAGGAACTTAGAATCAGTCTAACAGCCCATCATATACCCCCACAGAGGTTGTTAGTTTCCTCAACTTGAATCAGCCTCTTCTTGCTTCTGCTTTACATACATCGTGTAGGCGTGCACAGTCTCAGGCTGATGTTTTATCAAATCTAACTCTGAGGTGGGTGCTGTAAGCCATCATATCATATGCAGCAGAATTCTATTATAAGAGTGTTGCAGGAACGAGACATTTTTGAAGGCTAACTCTGAAACTCTGCATCACACTGGTTCCCTTAACAAAAGTAGTAGAAGTTCTGTGGCAAACACAGGTTTATGATGCATACACATTTTGTTCAGCAAGACAATCTCCACAAATGAACGTCATATGATTTTTGAAGATGCAATCAGCAGTAGGTAAACGCTAATGCTAGGCTTATAATGAACTACACCATGGTCCAACACTATCTCACAGCAGTTCATTAAATAGTCATCAAATTGAAATTTACTGATTCCTCTACATGGACACACAGTTACCACTTTTGTTATTTTGCTCAGCACAACATTAAAACTAATGTATTTCAATTGGAAGTATCATTGATGAATATACCACATTTTGCTTCAAAATGAATGATAGATTTAGTAAAAAAAAAAAAATCACTTAGTTAGGTTAAGGAAAAACTTTGGTTGGGCTTTAAATAACCACATAGAACAAAAATGAATGTTCATTTTCACTTTAGGATGAACACAGTCTCGTGGTTGAAATTCCTGTGTTGTTGGATCACGATCTGCCATGAGACTGAGCATGTCACATGAGTGTGAATATACATTACACAAGTCTGTAGTGGCAGATTAATTGTTGTTATGTTTTGTAGTCTCAGTTAGCATCTTGTTAGCCCCTTTTCATTCACATGACGTCAGAGCTCAAGAGGTCAGAGAAACCCTTTGGAAAAAAAACATTCAAATTTTCACTCGCCAAATTATGCCCCAAACTTGGAGCATTATTCAGCCCCCTTTCTGACAAACAATCATGACATGGTTGGTATTAATACATTCAGTAAGTTTTCTAATTTCATTTAATACCAAGCCCCCTAAGTTCACTCTAGCTTTAAGACTGGACCTGCTACATCCTCTTAAATACAGCATGACAGGTCTCAGGGGGTTAACAGTTAGATTAAGTAAGCTAGCAATGTCGAACAGGTTTGTAAAAAAAAAAAAGATGAGAGTTCAGTGTCATTCATTCTCACTTTCAGGGTGTAATGGGCCTGAAGTTGTATCCCAGCATGCAATGGTAAAAGAGTAAGGCAGACAGCACAGACTGGTCAGTAGCTCATCACATGGCTTACCTCCTGCAGAGGCTTACCTGTCTGATTTGATTGACCTGATTTCGGCTTATTTCTCATAGCACACTCCACTGGGAGTTTTCCTCAAACTGTATTTTGGACAATTTAAATCACAACCCCCCTCCTCCTCTGTCTCTTTCTCATGCCCTGTCATTCGTTTCTTTTCTACATGTAAGACTGGGCCCATGGTACCGGTGAAACTAGGTCCTGGGCTTCAAATAGCAGCCCATTTTATCCCAGGGGCCCCAGCCGAGAAAAGGCCAAGAGAAACAGAGAGACGCACACACACAAGGGGAGAGGGAGTGAGAGATAGAGGGCGAATTGTTTGATGAAAATTAATATTTGTCATTTGGTGCAGCAGACAATACCCCATGGACACATACAGTACAACAGCCATTGTTTGAATCCATTTTCTTTTGAAGATATCACAGCGTACCTGTGTCTCCAGCACAGTCAGGAGAATTTGGGAACTGTGTGTGTGTGTGTGTGTGTGTGTGTGTGTGTGTGTGTGTGTGTGTTGCACATTCCCTGTGTGTTTCCTTTGATGTGCTCCGGGACTTCTGGCTATTTCCCACTTTGTTTCAATCCTTTACCTGGGCCTTATTGTTCCCCATCCGTGTGATGTCAGATGTGGTAGCTTATGCACATTTAATGACCTTGACGAGGCAAACACAGAAGACACCGCCTCTTTTTGGTCTTTTTGTTGCTCCAGAATTCATCGTCCATTTCTCATTCCACCAGAAAACTAAAGCTATCCACTTATGACACAAGATCTCCCCTACAACTCCAGCTATTCTTTTTCTGAAAGCGCACAATAGCTGTGAAGGTTGTAAGCACTGTTGAGGTCAGCAAGTGACTTATGAGTTATTCTAACAAACACTGTACCAAGAAAAAAAGCAGGAATCTCACCCAAATCAAGCAATCTAAAGACATTGCTTTGGGAAAGTGTAGCAACTATTTTGGCCTTTTCTAAATACTAAATGGTTAAAAGCGAAAAAGAGAAATGGTTAAAGAGAAAAAATATATCTCATAAAAAATGAAAAATCTTGAGATCACACAAAAATAAATTGAAAATAACTGTTGCTGCCCTAATCACAGCTAAATAACTGGAATTTGTCTTGGACAAATATAAGCACTGAATTACTGTATGCGGCATATGGATAGTTTTGGTTGGCGAGGAAATTAGATCCTATTGACCGACAGATGTTAATAATACCAGTCAGTAGCAGAACCCAGAGGTACATTTACTTCATTTTATCATTTCAATTTCTCCTAACTTTGTCACATTTATATATTACTGTGGATCATGTACATTTTAACCTGACATAAGTAAATCGCAATAAGATTAATGATGGCGTCATAGGTGTCGCAGCGAATCCGTGTCAGTAAGCCAGCTTGCACGATACCACGTACCACTAATAACATTAGGAGCCTAAAAAGAGAGTAACAGCCAAACAACAAGCCAGCTGCCAATATAAAAGGAAGAACCTCAATGCAGTGTGTGTGTGTGTGTGTGTGTGTGTGTGTGTAAAATATATGGATAAACATCTTCCAGTTATGTGCTTGGGGCAGTAATTGTCGATGTACATGCTGAAAAGGAAAAAGCGCTCTGATTATATGTAGCTGTTCAAATCCAATAGCTATTTCCATTTGTGCAGCTCCACATCCCATAATGCCAGCCTGCCTCCGTGTCTCCTTAGAGTAACATAGCAGCCTTTTGAACAGGGGTTGCCGTGGAGACCACAGCGGTGCCATTGGCAGCAGCAGCCACTTGCTCGTTCCGGCTGACATTCAGACAGGCCCCTCTAGCACACAACAACAAAAGCACACACTCGCTCCCACATGTGCTGTATATCCATGCTTCCTTGAATATATACACACAGCCTGGGACATATGCACATACAGCCGGATCACTGGATCAATGACACCGTCTGACCCCAGTCTTGCATTATTAATGATGTGGCTGCAGCTTCGTAAGACAGCAGACTCAGCAGGAGGTGAACACTGGTGCCCAACAGACCGAATACAGCACATTCATGCACATTTTTTCTCTCTCCATAAGAATATCCTGTTTTTAAATCCCAGAAAATTTCTAAAGCAATATCCATTGTGTCACATGTCATCTAGTTGTCACGTCAATGTGAGATCCATTTTGTCATTTGGAGAGATGAATGTGGGGCGTTTATAATGACGCGTTGGAGGAAGAGTGTGACAGCACTGTCAACACCACCGTTATGCAGATGCATATCCAATTTGATGCAAATTTGTTTTCTTTTTTTCCCGTGTCATGTTGAATGCCTTGTATTGTTGGTCAGAAAATCGTGTCATGGAATAATAATCATCTGTACAGCGGCATTGAGAAAATACTACAAGATGCTTCACAAGTAAGCATGAATTTATAAAATGGAGAGGGAAACGAGGAGAGACACAGATTAGCATTAGCTGGGAGATGAAACCCAGTGGCAAATCAAGGCAACAAAAGCTTTAATTTACAGCGATGATACAGCTCCCATCTGCAATGATTTGGCACCAACGCATCACTGCATTTGTCTGGAGTCACTGCCAAATTATTACAAGGTATGTTTTAATTCATGCTGGAGCATCATAAGGGGGTGGGAGTGATTACTCAGGCCCCCCAAGGCCCCTATTTTTAGTTATTTGTGTCATGACTAAATTACAATTGGCTGAATAAATCGATTGGGAGACGACTGAGAGAAAGAGAAGAGTGGGGGTTCTCACCCCATACAAAAGAGGCCAAGTGGTTTAGTCCACCCCTCTGCACTGCATCTCCAACCAAGAGGAGCCGAGTGACTGCTGATACTGCCCAGAGCACACACACGGGTCATGAAGGGAAACGGAAATGTTTTCTACTACTAAATGTTTTGAAAGTAGCAATAGTTTGACATCGAGGTGTTGCAGACTCCATAAAGACAATTTAACATTGGAGTATATTTCTCCAAGGAAGCTAACATGACGTGTGCTATCAACGGATGCATTCCAATCTCAAGACTTATGATTCCAGATGACTGATAAATGATCAAAAAGGCTAACTCTGGAAAATGTATATTACCATTGTGCTCATTAGTTAATGTACACTGCCCCACTTTTAAACAAATACAACATACAAAAGAAATAATCTACATCTCTCATCTCACACAATGTAGCCTATGTTATCAACACATCCATTAGCTTGTCTTGCTAGCTAACATATATGTTCCATCACTAATGTAATGTTTTATCCAGCGACTTTTTTTTTTCAGCAGGAAGAGAAAGAAGAAGCAACACCTGTTGTTAGTGTGAGTAACGTTACATCCTGGTACCCAACACACAGAGAGACCTGTTGTTATAGTAACGTCACGGCGACGGGGTGTGTCCGCCTGGACTTTGCAAGTTTCGTGCACAGTGCAGTCTGGTGCAGGCACGCCTCCCGTCACTCCTACCCCCGCAAGTGGGAAAGAGGGAGGAGAGAAGGTCGGAGTGGGAGACGAGGAGGAGACGAGGCGTGGACTGGGATTAACACAGCCGATTAAGATCTTCACCAATCAAATGAGCTCTTCTCCTCCCCTTTAATGCGCCAGGCGAGGTGCAGTGCAAGTTTCGTCACTTGACAACCCGATGACAGAACAGCGCCGCCGCTCCCACCACGCGCATCACGTGCTGTGCATAGGGCACCAAGTGCTGAGGGGGAACCAAAAATATTATGAAAAATCATCATAGTCATAATAATTATAATGCCAATATTATATCACTATAGAAATTGTAGGCACATTTTAGGCATGTCTATCACAAAACAGGGTCAGGGCGCACAAGCAGTAGACATAATGGTGGAGAACCCGGTGCCTGCACGAGCCGGCCGGGCCATTCATCATCATCATCATCACCGTCTTCATCATCTGCGCTTCCCGTCCAACACCAGTACACTGGGACCTCGCGGGCCGCTCAGACCAGCTGCAGCTCGGGTTCCAGCTCACGGCAAAGTTGTGCGATTCTCCATGGAAAACAGGCTGCCGAGGCGCGAGACCAGGCACAAATTGCTGTATTTTTTTTTTAAAGATTTTTTCAGGCATAGACTCATTTTATTAGCAGTGGATAGATATGAACAGGAGAGAGAGAGGGAGATGTTTTGGTCCGAAAGGTCCAAGTTTCAGCTGTGTTAATTCAGTCAGGCTGAGTTTCCGTTACGCGTGCCATCCGCCTTTGATCTGACGTCAGATGTGACGGGACAATCTATATAGATATAAATTCACGTGTTGATTCAATTAGTTGCGTTAAATAGTGTTTGTTGTGATTATTTATTGCATTTAAATGTGCCTGGAACTGTGGAAACCTGCCTGTGAGGTCTTGGTGACGTGTGCGCACTGCACGCTGGTCAGCCAAACTGCCATTTCGACAGCTGTAATTCACCTTGCGCCAAGAGTAGACCAGGTTGGAGCTGGTGGGCTTTCGGCGCAGTCTCGGCGAGGCTTTTTGCCACGAAACTTCGGCTGCGCCACGTTGAATCTGTGACGCCTCCCCCTGCTGCGCCGGCACCCTCATCTTGGCGCAGGCGATCCACCAAACTGCCAAACTGACTGTGCGCAAGGCTGCGCTGGTCAAAACTTGCATTGCACCGGCTCCGCCACCCTGCACCACCCTGCGCTGCGCCACAAAACTAGGGCCCCTGTTGTTAGTGTGAGTAATGTTACATCCCGGTACCGAACACATAGAGACCTGTTGTTATAGTAACGTTACATCCTGGTACCCAACACACACAGAGAGATGCCTCCTACCTCACAGTCATTAGAATTACATATTTTTACTTTCTTATTCCTCTTATTTGACAAAATGTGATAAATCATATGTGTTATTCATTCTGTTTTTGTTGGTTTCACCCTCATTGAAATAAACCTTTGTTCATTCTGCCTGCGTTTGGGTCCAATATAGCTTTTTACCCTGCTAAACCTGACAAATTTCAGGAAATGTCAGGAATTTCCAAATTCAATAGTGGCTTCAGAAAAGTAATCTCCAGTTGCTTTTTCATAAAATCCTCCATCCCTTCTTTCTTTGAAGGTGTGAGATGCAAAGAGCAATGTTATAATCCATTGTTATTAACTTTTGAAGGAGGTATGGTATTCGTTTCCTCTTTCTTTGTAACCCGATGGATTGGATTCTCGCTCTAAAATGTGTCCACTTGAAGAGCATGTTGCATGTGATGAGAAGTGATCGTGATTAAAATATAATTCCAGATGAAGGAACAGTTGTTGACTTCAACGCTATTGAAGAAATAAACTGCAGCATGACACCTGGAGAATTTTGTTTTCTCGCTCAAGACCATTACATCTTTTTTCAATGATTTACTGCCCGTTATAGTGGCACGGGATGAAACAGCTTCACCTTATGGCCTTTTATGTGACTACAATGTGATATTGTGTCATTGAGTCGTACAATTGGGAATTAACCCCAGACAGTGTTTCCTTCCAGAGGCCCATTTTGGAGGGATACATCCCACTGCCACATGAGGATTGGTTGCCAGGATACGATATTGTAATTTAAAAAGACAATGATACCTATATGTGAGTAAGATCCAGGTGATGCAAAGAACGTTTTTTTGCAAGGACTTCATCTACCATCATTTACATTGAAGTTGCGCGACGACAGGAACACAAATCCATTAAAGAACACTCCTGCTGCTGAATGTTGAGGCCCGCTGTATCAAAGAGAAATGGTTAAAGAGAAAAAATATATCTCATAAAAAATGAAAAATCTTGAGATCACACAAAAATAAATTGAAAATAACTGTTGCTGCCCTAATCACAGCTAAATAACTGGAATTTGTCTTGGACAAATATAAGCACTGAATTACTGTATGCGGCATATGGATGGTTTTGGTTGGCGAGGAAATTAGATCCTATTGACCGACAGATGTTAATAATACCAGTCAGTAGCAGAACCCAGAGGTACATTTACTTCATTTTATCATTTCAATTTCTCCTAACTTTGTCACATTTATATATTACTGTGGATCATGTACATTTTAACCTGACATAAGTAAATCGCAATAAGATTAATGATGGCGTCATAGGTGTCGCAGCGAATCCGTGTCAGTAAGCCAGCTTGCACGATACCACGTACCACTAATAACATTAGGAGCCTAAAAAGAGAGTAACAGCCAAACAACAAGCCAGCTGCCAATATAAAAGGAAGAACCTCAATGCAGTGTGTGTGTGTGTGTGTGTGTGTGTAAAATATATGGATAAACATCTTCCAGTTATGTGCTTGGGGCAGTAATTGTCGATGTACATGCTGAAAAGGAAAAAGCGCTCTGATTATATGTAGCTGTTCAAATCCAATAGCTATTTCCATTTGTGCAGCTCCACATCCCATAATGCCAGCCTGCCTCCGTGTCTCCTTAGAGTAACATAGCAGCCTTTTGAACAGGGGTTGCCGTGGAGACCACAGCGGTGCCATTGGCAGCAGCAGCCACTTGCTCGTTCCGGCTGACATTCAGACAGGCCCCTCTAGCACACAACAACAAAAGCACACACTCGCTCCCACATGTGCTGTATATCCATGCTTCCTTGAATATATACACACAGCCTGGGACATATGCACATACAGCCGGATCACTGGATCAATGACACCGTCTGACCCCAGTCTTGCATTATTAATGATGTGGCTGCAGCTTCGTAAGACAGCAGACTCAGCAGGAGGTGAACACTGGTGCCCAACAGACCGAATACAGCACATTCATGCACATTTTTTCTCTCCCATAAGAATATCCTGTTTTTAAATCCCAGAAAATTTCTAAAGCAATATCCATTGTGTCACATGTCATCTAGTTGTCACGTCAATGTGAGATCCATTTTGTCATTTGGAGAGATGAATGTGGGGCGTTTATAATGACGCGTTGGAGGAAGAGTGTGACAGCACTGTCAACACCACCGTTATGCAGATGCATATCCAATTTGATGCAAATTTGTTTTCTTTTTTTCCCGTGTCATGTTGAATGCCTTGTATTGTTGGTCAGAAAATCGTGTCATGGAATAATAATCATCTGTACAGCGGCATTGAGAAAATACTACAAGATGCTTCACAAGTAAGCATGAATTTATAAAATGGAGAGGGAAACGAGGAGAGACACAGATTAGCATTAGCTGGGAGATGAAACCCAGTGGCAAATCAAGGCAACAAAAGCTTTAATTTACAGCGATGATACAGCTCCCATCTGCAATGATTTGGCACCAACGCATCACTGCATTTGTCTGGAGTCACTGCCAAATTATTACAAGGTATGTTTTAATTCATGCTGGAGCATCATAAGGGGGTGGGAGTGATTACTCAGGCCCCCCAAGGCCCCTATTTTTAGTTATTTGTGTCATGACTAAATTACAATTGGCTGAATAAATCGATTGGGAGACGACTGAGAGAAAGAGAAGAGTGGGGGTTCTCACCCCATACAAAAGAGGCCAAGTGGTTTAGTCCACCCCTCTGCACTGCATCTCCAACCAAGAGGAGCCGAGTGACTGCTGATACTGCCCAGAGCACACACACGGGTCATGAAGGGAAACGGAAATGTTTTCTACTACTAAATGTTTTGAAAGTAGCAATAGTTTGACATCGAGGTGTTGCAGACTCCATAAAGACAATTTAACATTGGAGTATATTTCTCCAAGGAAGCTAACATGACGTGTGCTATCAACGGATGCATTCCAATCTCAAGACTTATGATTCCAGATGACTGATAAATGATCAAAAAGGCTAACTCTGGAAAATGTATATTACCATTGTGCTCATTAGTTAATGTACACTGCCCCACTTTTAAACAAATACAACATACAAAAGAAATAATCTACATCTCTCATCTCACACAATGTAGCCTATGTTATCAACACATCCATTAGCTTGTCTTGCTAGCTAACATATATGTTCCATCACTAATGTAATGTTTTATCCAGCGACTTTTTTTTTTCAGCAGGAAGAGAAAGAAGAAGCAACACCTGTTGTTAGTGTGAGTAACGTTACATCCTGGTACCCAACACACAGAGAGACCTGTTGTTATAGTAACGTCACGGCGA
Source organism: Chelidonichthys spinosus (assembly GCA_029853015.1). Lineage (NCBI taxonomy): Eukaryota > Metazoa > Chordata > Actinopteri > Perciformes > Triglidae > Chelidonichthys > Chelidonichthys spinosus. The sequence goes on from CM056826.1 coordinate 1,853,161, forward strand.
CGGGGTGTGTCCGCCTGGACTTTGCAACTTTCGTGCACAGTGCAGTCTGGTGCAGGCACGCCTCCCGTCACTCCTACCCCCGCAAGTGGGAAAGAGGGAGGAGAGAAGGTCGGAGTGGGAGACGAGGAGGAGACGAGGCGTGGACTGGGATTAACACAGCCAATTAAGATCTTCACCAATCAAATGAGCTCTTCTCCTCCCCTTTAATGCGCCAGGCGAGGTGCAGTGCAAGTTTCGTCACTTGACAACCCGATGACAGAACAGCGCCGCCGCTCCCACCACGCGCATCACTCGCTGTGCATAGGGCACCAAGTGCTGAGGGGGAACCAAAAATATTATGAAAAATCATCATAGTCATAATAATTATAATGCCAATATTATATCACTATAGAAATTGTAGGCACATTTTAGGCATGTCTATCACAAAACAGGGTCAGGGCGCACAAGCAGTAGACATAATGGTGGAGAACCCGGTGCCTGCACGAGCCGGCCGGGCCATTCATCATCATCATCATCACCGTCTTCATCATCTGCGCTTCCCGTCCAACACCAGTACACTGGGACCTCGCGGGCCGCTCAGACCAGCTGCAGCTCGGGTTCCAGCTCGCGGCAAAGTTGTGCGATTCTCCATGGAAAACAGGCTGCCGAGGCGCGAGACCAGGCACAAATTGCTGTATTTTTTTTTTAAAGATTTTTTCAGGCATAGACTCATTTTATTAGCAGTGGATAGATATGAACAGGAGAGAGAGAGGGAGATGTTTTGGTCCGAAAGGTCCAAGTTTCAGCTGTGTTAATTCAGTCAGGCTGAGTTTCCGTTACGCGTGCCATCCGCCTTTGATCTGACGTCAGATGTGACGGGACAATCTATATAGATATAAATTCACGTGTTGATTCAATTAGTTGCGTTAAATAGTGTTTGTTGTGATTATTTATTGCATTTAAATGTGCCTGGAACTGTGGAAACCTGCCTATCAGGTCTTGGTGACGTGTGCGCACTGCACGCTGGTCAGCCAAACTGCCATTTCGACAGCTGTAATTCACCTTGCGCCAAGAGTAGACCAGGTTGGAGCTGGTGGGCTTTCGGCGCAGTCTCGGCGAGGCTTTTTGCCACGAAACTTCGGCTGCGCCACGTTGAATCTGTGACGCCTCCCCCTGCTGCGCCGGCACCCTCATCTTGGCGCAGGCGATCCACCAAACTGCCAAACTAACTGTGCGCAAGGCTGTGCTGGTCAAAACTTGCATTGCACCGGCTCCGCCACCCTGAACCACCCTGCGCTGCGCCACAAAACTAGGGCCCCTGTTGTTAGTGTGAGTAATGTTACATCCCGGTACCGAACACATAGAGACCTGTTGTTATAGTAACGTTACATCCTGGTACCCAACACACACAGAGAGATGCCTCCTACCTCACAGTCATTAGAATTACATATTTTTACTTTCTTATTCCTCTTATTTGACAAAATGTGATAAATCATATGTGTTATTCATTCTGTTTTTGTTAGTTTCACCCTCATTGAAATAAACCTTTGTTCATTCTGCCTGCGTTTGGGTCCAATATAGCTTTTTACCCTGCTAAACCTGACAAATTTCGGGAAATGTCAGGAATTTCCAAATTCAATAGTGGCTTCAGAAAAGTAATCTCCAGTTGCTTTTTCATAAAATCCTCCATCCCTTCTTTCTTTGAAGGCGTGAGATGCAAAGAGCAATGTTATAATCCATTGTTATTAACTTTTGAAGGAGGTATGGTATTCGTTTCCTCTTTCTTTGTAACCCGATGGATTGGATTCTCGCTCTAAAATGTGTCCACTTGAAGAGCATGTTGCATGTGATGAGAAGTGATCGTGATTAAAATATAATTCCAGATGAAGGAACAGTTGTTGACTTCAACGCTATTGAAGAAAAATAAACTGCAGCATGACACCTGGAGAATTTTGTTTTCTCGCTCAAGACCATTACATCTTTTTTCAATGATTTACTGCCCCTTATAGTGGCACGGGATGAAACAGCTTCACCTTATGGCCTTTTATGTGACTACAATGTGATATTGTGTCATTGAGTCGTACAATTGGGAATTAACCCCAGACAGTGTTTCCTTCCAGAGGCCCATTTTGGAGGGATACATCCCACTGCCACATGAGGATTGGTTGCCAGGATACGATATTGTAATTTAAAAAGACAATGATACCTATATGTGAGTAAGATCCAGGTGATGCAAAGAACGTTTTTTTGCAAGGACTTCATCTACCATCATTTACATTGAAGTTGCGCAACGACAGGAACACAAATCCATTAAAGAACACTCCTGCTGCTGAATGTTGAGGCCCGCTGTATCATGAATCACTATTTCAATTGAATGATCTAAATATAGGGGACACTTTGTTGAAGATAAACGATGGCTTTTGGAATGTGATAACCTTTTGAAAGTTGTTTAATATCTGTAACTCTGGTTTAATAAATTGCTAGTTGACAGAGAAATGTCTTTAAGGGCCAGTGTGTAGAATTTAGTGGAATCCATCAGGAGAAATGGAATATAATATTCAAACACATTATCATTTGTGTATAATCATCTGAAACTTTTGGAGTTCAGGGTTGTCCACGGTTGTTCTGTAGATGCATGGGTACATGCATGGAAGGGAGGGGTGGGCAGTGTGCTTTTCATTTGGTTTAAATATGCAACCTCGCTGCTAGATGCCACTAAATCTGACAAACTGGTCGTTTAATTCAATTATGATACCATATCTTATATATAACAGATTTCAGCTGCATCACGCTACAGGCCAATAGGTTTACAGGCTTAGATGTGATTTTTACCACAACAATTGATTGGAGGGCTGCTGTACATTGCTCTATTAACACTTGCTTGTAGTGTTCTCCCAGTAAGGGAGTTAGTTCTCGAATAACATGTCAGCCAAATGATAACATTGTGTTAATTGGACAAGCAGCTCAGTAATATCCAGCCAGAGTGCTTGGAGGCAGCGCACTGCACCATGTTGTCACAGTGCTGAGATCATCATGACAGGGAGCTGACGCCTCTGACCAAGACCTGTCTGAAGGCCAGCACGGATTACCATAATCATACTGACGGTTTAATAGTAATGTGATTTTATGCATGTGTGTTTGTTCTTGTAAAAGCATGACTCGGGGTGTTGGGTGGGTGTTTGCTATCAGCGTTGGGGTCATTGCTGTTGATCAAGGCCTGAGTGGATAGATGCATTGGTGGAAAATGCCAATTTCACCATTGAAGTTGCACTGATTCATATTTTATTTCACCAGTGGATTACATGACTACTATATATTCATGTGAAAATAATCATTTGTATTGACAACCAGACAGTTAACAGTGAAAAAAGCAAATTAACAGCACCTGGCACTGAGGGACAGTCAGCGCCTAGTAAGTGAAGCAAGTGTGTATTAGCATGTAGCAGACCCATCCATAATTATTAGAAGGTCAGGCCAAATCATGTACCGTAAAGAGAATGAAAGTCCACATAGTAATGCAGGACTGGAGAATGGGTCGAACAAACACAGGACTTTCACCGAGGAATTCACAGTTCCCGTCCCCTGTGAAACCAAGTCAACATTGACTTATTTTACCTTTAGATGGTTAGAGAATAGCTAGAGAATAGATTATATGCATGTAACCAGCAAGACTTGTATGACTTCTGGGAAGTCTTTGAAAATACACTATGCATGTAACAAGCAGAAACTGACGCATCAAAAATAGATGCAAAAGAGGAACTTAGAGCGTCAGAGTATGTAGTGTAGGGCCACTGACCAAACAGCCCTATTGGATGTATTCCGCAGACAACAACAGAAAACTTTTTTTCCCTCTGTCATTTAGAATCTACTCCTCATCTACCTCATGCAGAGATGGACAGCAGAGGCAGGAAATATCTCCAGCCTCCATTTCAGCTCTGCTCTTTTTGTATTACACTCTCTATGTGCAGTACAATATTTACTACAACAAAATGTGCAATATTGTTAAGATTATAAACAACTAATTAACACTACACCTGTTTTGTACATGTTGAAGTCCCAGATACACCAGGAAACCACACACCGTCCTGTCCGAGTTCATAAAATCATCCAGAGGTGCTCGGGGAATTTCACCAAGCTGGATTCACTGGATCTAGCAAAACACACTTCGGTTGGTTTACTACAGTTGGATAGACCTAAATAAGCTATAGCTGTGATTTAATAGCAATAACCAGATAAAAAGGATGCTGAAATAACTGCACAATAATGGTGATCAGTAAAATGTCTGAAGTCATGCTTTGTTATGTCTGTCTGCAGTGACAAGCAAACAACTTGTAAAATGCTTGTTTTCTGAATGGAGTCTGAATTGATGGGTACTAGGCAATGCTAACCTGCTCCAACCACACTCCAAATAAGGTCATCTAGACATTTACATTTAGGGCATTTACATTAAATACAACAGTGACCTTGTTGTTTGGACCACAGACAGTCTCTGGTTTCTCAATATAGTCTGGTCTGGACTAATGTGAGCTACTAAGGCTCTGTTGATATTTTGGATGTTTGTAGGCTCTACGGTGGCTCTGAGGGGTCAAATGATTCCCTAAACCAGTGATCTTAACTATTTTTTCCACAGGAGTGCAAGTCTACAGGAGAGCCACCTCGACTGCAAAATGCCAAAAGCCATCACCAACTACCGTAAATCCTCATATAGGTAGGCCTGTATTCTATTACTGGCCGGGTTTCTAAAATTGGCCGGTCTAGCTGTCGGCAGAGGTAAATAAAGGCCGGCCGCTAATGGAGTGTCCACAGGCAGCCTTATATCCACACTTCCCATTCATTGTCAGCCGTGCAATGCCTTCGCGTCGCAGAGATTTTGGCTGAAGCTATATTTGAAGATTTACGGTATGTAAGAAGCCGTGCAATGCCTTCGCGGCAAGTTTCGAGAGACAGGGCGCCGCAAGCTCTCGAAAATCTTTTAAACTGACCGTTGTCGATCAAAAATAAAGACAGATTCACCAACTGCATAGCTTATTTCTCACATAAAATGTTTTCAGAAACACATTTCGGTGAACAATTTTCGTAAAATAAGAGAAAATTTCCAAAAGAGCCACCATGTTGGTCGGTTTGAAATGCGGGAGCAGACAGGACAGCTGTGAAAGCGATCGTCCAATCGGGTGCAGCCATGAAGTGTGCGCGTGATTGTATGAAGGAGAGTGCCTGTCAATCATCCTCCTAGTGGCAGCTTACCAAGCGTGCAATACTGGCAAGCGGTAAAAGTTGTTTACCGTAATATGGCAGCTGCGGAGCCAAAGAGGAGACTTTTTCAATAAATTAACCTAGTATTTTATAGGTTCAAATAGACACAAAATTTTGTTTTTATTCATCCACTGGTAGTCCGTTTTGCTAAAATAGAATTCTGGCAATTCTTCCTTCCAATAAAGGCCTGGACCGCGATGCGCTTGAGTAAATAAAGGCCCAGGTCTATATTTACGGTAAGTACTTATTTTTCATTTTCTTCCGGCTTAGGTTCCGTCTGCGTTTTCCATATCATGGAAATCATAGGGCCCTAATACTTTGAGTAACACTGCTCCAAACGCTTTTTGACAGATGTGAAAAAGGGAGAAAATTTAAACCTGTTCCAAAAACCTTTTTGACAGACAAAACTTTCAGCGTCATTGTGCAAACAGGATTGACACAATCGTTGTAATTATTTTAAAACATGAAAAATCAACTCGTTTGCAAAGGCCTTAAGGGTGACAAAGAAAGCATGGGAAGACCAAAGAACCAGTAATGGACTCCTGAATGTCATGTTATGAGCAACTGGGTTTGAATTGATGTCAGAGCTGATAAATCCATTATGCGGCATTCTGTGCCCTGATGTATTTTCTGTCATTCCTGCTACCCAGGTGTGCATCCATTATTTCATTCTCCTGAATGCATTTACAGACAGAAGCCTTCATTTCATTGCCGTCACTCTTTTCTTCACCTTTTCCTACTTAGAGAACATTCGTGAAATGACCCTCATGTCTTTAAATGCAAATACCTGCTCTGGCACCTAGCATCGCCTGCCAGGAGCAGATTAGGTAGAGCAGACTCAGCTGGAAATCGTCTGAAATCAAGATTGTGCTGTGAACGGTAAAGGTGCGAAGGATGCGGGGGGTGGATTCATGTCTGACAACCCAGATTAACTTCTCATTTCATGCAAAGAAGCTTTCCTATTTAGTGAGTTTAGTTTTCAATTGCAGTGACGGGTCTTCTATTTTTAACAATTACAAAAAAATTCCAACTTCAGTCTTGCTTATTGCTTCAAAATAAAGATGTGCCATTTTGAAAAGGATCTTTAAACTGACAGCTCCTTATTCCTCCTGTCACTGGTTTTAGTTGACTCACTGGATCATTTCCTCTTTTGTCTTTTACGTTCGAGACATGTACGCGGAGCAGTATTTCGACTGTAACACTCTTTATGGAACTTTGCTTTTGGTCTCTTCTGTGAAGATGTCTTGCTTTCAGCAAGCTAAACAATCCTGAGAAGCAGAGAAGCTTATTTTCAGAATATTATATATCTGATGACACTTGAAATAACAAAACTATTTTATATACCATCTCTGTACAAATGTAGTTTCTTTGCCGTTTCCTTGCTCTCACTGAGAAGGTCATGTCAAAGAAAATAAATCATGTTTGTGCGGCTGCTGCTGACATTCTGTTGCTCTAGCTCTGCTTCAAAAAAGGGAAAGTCCAATTTGGATACATTTGATGGTGATTCAATGGATTTTTATCATGACCTCACTCATTCAAGCATATTCCTGTGTAATTTGGCCCTATAGGGCTTTTCTCCTGCTTTAACTGCGTGGCAATACCATGGCCATGTTTGCCTTGACATTCTGTTCTGATTTTATAATTAATGCACTAATTGTGTTGTTCTGGAGCGTCGTCCTTACGACGTCCTCAGTCATTACATTGGAACAGCAATGATTATGAATCCTAAAGCTTAGCAATGTTTGTGTTCAGTCATACTGAAAAGTAGATCTCATATCACAGAGAGAATATTACCCTATGAATGCTGTTAGCTAGCTAAGCTGCTTACATACTACTTCTGCAAACACGTAATGTTGCTAATGTTGATCAGTGGTGTTTGTCATTGTAGAATAGCCGACTGAGAAAGTTACTAATGCATCGTTAGGTCAAGATCATCTCTATTCATTCCCATTCTGGCATTCTTCGGCACAATAAGACCTTTATTTCCAAAGATATTGACCATTTTTACTGGTTTCTACTGTTTTTGTGGCACCGCAACAAGCGTGAAACTGCAGCAATGTAAACATATAAATTGGTGCCACCTGCCCATCAGGATCTAAATAAACTATCCATTCACATTCACTGTATCTTGCCCAAGGACACTTAAACCGTAGCTAAGGATCGGACTTCCGTTGATCCGATTGGAGGACGACTTGTTCAAGTTCCAAGCCACAGCTACCCCAGATGCTAGTCAGTGCACATAGTATGTAAAGTAATGTTAGCGATATTAACATGAATACAACTATAATAAGCAAATATAAATCTTCCTATTTGTGAAATTGTGATTGTTAAAATATGTTCTATACATATAGGAATCTGTCAACAGTTATAATTTCAAAGGCATATAAAAGGTATAAGCATTTGTAAAATAATATAAAATGCAGTGTTGCATAATTGTACAATATCAAATGCCTGGCAATATGGTTGAGTGCTTCACGTCATGTCACCCCTTAAAGCACCTGCTTCACCCCATGTTGGTACTCTTCATATGATTGGTGCACTGATTTGACTGATGCTATATTGGTTGAAAGGCAATGCAAAGAAATATTTTCTTCACAAAGCACAAATGTTTTTGTGAAACAAATATTTCCATCAACCTTTTTATTATTATCAAAGTCGTTTATTAATTAAGTACAACCACATACACAGAGAGAGACAGACAGATTAGCCATAGAAAACATGAGCATGCGGAGCAGAATCTCTCATAAACCGATGTGGAGAAATGCACTGCTGGTGTCAATGGTCATCTTACTGGTTACACAACTTTTTCAGCTTTAAGTGTGTTTTCTATTTTTTGTGTGTTCAGGTTAGGGCTGAACGATATATCGTTATCGTATCTATATCTAGATTTGAACATTCAAGATATTAATATCAAAAAGCAACAATATAAACGATATAGATTTCCCCTTCGCTCACCCTGCATGTACAGCTCTGGCAGTCACAATAAACTTCATTTTTACGATTGCCCTTGAATGCACCGCTATGGCCAGACAACCACAAACCAATGATGATCATACGAGGGCGGGACTCCCGCCGCGGGAGTGAGGGAGACGGAGACTGAAGGTACGTGTCCATAGGCAGCGGTGTTTCCCCGCGTCCCATTCATTAGGCGCGTTTCGAATCATGCATGCGCATGCATTTGCCTCGCAAAACCAGGCATTCTGGGGAAAAAACGTCACAAATGCTGGTGATAACTTCCCTTTGCGACATGTCACATGACTTTAAAAACTTGCGGTATCTCCTCCCCCCGCATGCTTTTCTGTGCAGATGGTCTCAAATAAGTGCGGACACAAGACACTCCCCTCAACGTTGCCCTAGTTGGTTAGAATTACCATGTGGTATTTCCCACGTGAGAAAATTCCTCAGCCTCCGTCAACAAGGGGAGTTCAAATGCCTCGGCTCAAATTCATCAGCGACGAAGAAAGCCAGCGCCACTGGGCAGGCCATATTTTTTGTGCAAAGTCTGTGAAGTTTCCCCTGGCTCGACAGTTTTTGTTATGTATATAATTATTAATAAAGTTTAAATTAAAAAAAAATGCTTGACGTGGTGGGAACTTGACGTGTTTATGACGAGTTCCGGCGGATCCTCTCAAGTCTCTTGCATGCATAGGCGCAAATGCATGCAATCTGAAACACAGCCAAGCCGTGCAATGCATTCTGGTAGTGTTGCGGCGCATGTCGAGAGACAGCGCGCGAGTCGGCCGCTCCTCATTTGCATAAAGTTGAAGTGAATCTACTTTATGCTAATCAGAGGCACCGGGCTCGACTTGCCGCCTCGGGAACGCTCGCGTAAATCTTCTAAACTGAATGTTGTCGATCTAAAATAAAGACAGATTCAGCAACTGCATAGCTTATTTCTTGCTTAAAATGTTTTCAGAAACAACTTTCGGTGAACTATTTTCGTAAAATATGCGCCTGTCAATCATCCTCTAGTGGCAGCCCACCAAGCGTGCAATACTGGGAAGCGGCGCGTCCACTTGCGTTTAAAATCGCCCCTGTGGACACGTACCTTGAGACGCAGATGCAGACACAACATACACAGCGGGGAAATCAACAAGAAAGAAAGAAAAGTGAGAGTGCGGAAGATGTGGTGGTGCCGAATCTGATTTGGTGCCAAAACATTAATCATCCTCCATTATTTGGAGGTATTTTGGATTTAATAACGATGATGTCAACCAGAGCGAGGTGTTGTGCAGGTCGTGTTTGGCGAAAATTGCACCGAAGTGTATTGCAATGCGTTCAGTAGCGTTACACCGTATGAGTCAGCGTCCACCAGACATAAAGACAGTACAGATGCTATAACATACCACATTGCAAAAGACCCGTGTAGACAGTCTAAATGTTTGATTTTTTATTTATTGATTGGTTTATGGCTACGTTCACACCGCAGTTACAAGTGACCTGAATCTGATTTTTTCGCTCATATGTGACCCATATCTGATTTGCTTTTGACAATGTGAACAGCACAAGTCGCATTGAATCTGACATTTTCTAATCTGATTCAGGCCACATTTAAATGTGGTACTGAATCGGATACGTATCGGATTTTTTTGAATGCGACCGCAGTCTGAACAGCCAGGTCGCATTTAATGCGACTTTGACGTCATTCTGACCCGCGCTGTACTGTTTTGTAAATGAATGATAAATAAAATTGATTAAAAAGCAGGCGGGAGCCAAAACAAACATGGAGGACAGCAGCGAAGCAGGCGGCCAGTGGATGTTGCCGCTATTGCTCCGCATAGAGCCATCATTAAAATGTGAATTTTCTTTCTCCTCTTCCTCCTTCGTGCAATCACCCGCTCACAAATTTGCCGGCTGCCGCCACACACTGTTTTTAGCATGAAGCCATACAGTCTCACGTTACCGGTTGCCGTTGCCATGGTCGCTTCCATAAACACCGCTGTGGCGTGATGTCATCAATGATCAACTGCGCATGCGGGTCACTTCAGGAGCGTGAGCTGTTCACACAGCAATCCGTAAACATGCCGCATTTAAAGAGGTAATGTGAACAGCCAAACAAAAAATTGGATTTGAGCCATAAATCGGAATTGTGCATTAAGACCTGCGGTGTGAACGTAGCCTATGTTAATGTTGATGACTGGCAGTGAGGTATCATCAATAAAACTGCAGTTTCCACATTCACATTACACATGATGTTTTTATTTTTCAGAAAAATATTTGGTTTTCACCGAACCCGTAGTCATATCGTATCGATATCGAGATATCTGGCATGAATATCGAGATATGAAATTTTGTCCATATCGTCAAAGTCAAATACACAAGGTGAAAGCACAAGAAACCTCACTGGAAACACATGAGGAATAACTGCTGGATCTCCCAACCTAGGCAATGACCATCTGGTATAGGAGGAGGAGAATAATGTATCAGTCAGTATACTCAAAAACATACCACTAGCATAGTGCTAGATATTCTTTGAATCAATGAACGATTCTCTGTCAAATCAGAAGGTGATATGTGTAGAAACGGTTCTCTCTCATTGACTCTCTTCACCTGTTATTTCCTTCATGTTGTTGGATTGCTACGATGGTGGCAGGCACTCCATTGATGTCCTCTGCTCCGTTTCAGTACTCTTTTTCAGTACACTTGCACACACGCACACACACACACACACACACACACACACACACAGAAAAATGAACGGAACACATACTATTATGAAATAAATTAATTTGCCAAGTCAAGAAGACAAATTGTTCAATTGGGTGATTCAGCTCGTTTGCCTCTGAGAATACGGATCAATGAGCAAAAAAAATAAACACATAATTCAGCAATAGGCAAGACTTGACCAATTAGATCCAACTACTGAAATTCTTCATCGACTACACGCCTGAGATTAACATTGGATCCAGCATTGCTGCAGGCTGTTGCTTCCATGCCATGTCAAATTGTTGCTAAGCTGTTACTTACTCCCTCATATGTGCATTTCTGCTCACTAATCCAAATCTGAGTTACTTCACAGGCTGCAAAGCTCGTGAGCTGCACCGGAGAAGACTGCCGACATCCGAGAGCGCTAGTTGTAATATTTGTCATATTTAAATGCTGTGCCATGAGATCATGGTTGCAGTCGAGTTGAATTAATGGCGGGCAGCTCAAGAAGCAATTCAATCATTCCACATCATACGACTTATACATTTCTGTTCAAATACAACACAATTGCTGCCGTTATTCCAGGACAGCTTTTGAATATTGAATTTCAAAGCACAGCCGTCTCTCTGCTGAGGCTTAGCTGCTTGAATTAAATCAACCAGCGTTCACTTTCTTTTCTGTGCTGTCTGATTACGCTCCTAATTTAGCACCAGTGAAAGTGTTTTATTTTTAGTGACCAATCAAGCGCCATCTGTTTTAATTGTCAGCCCCTTTGTGATAACGTAAGATCTATTTCACAGAGGTAAACATTTAGAGATGGAGGGATGAGAGCGAGGAGCACCTTCTGTTTTAGAAACACCAATGTGTGCCTCCTACTGTGGCTGTCTTTATATGCGTGTGTGTATGAAGGAGGATTTTGATGCTATTACACGAAAGCAACACATTATAGTCCAGTATTTTTTGTTATGCAAATGATAATTAATAAACACATTTTTATTGATATACATGGAATTTGTTTTAGCTTCTAGTCTCATTTAATAATCACGTGTAACAGTTTTGCAAAGTAAATCCTGAATACACTAAAACTAAACTAAATGTCAAGTACACCAAAAAAAGGAAAGAAATGTTACTAAGCTTGATGACCAATTTAATTGGCAGGATAAGTACAGTGAAGAAAGACTACATTTATTCTACTACAGAATTAATGGCTGTTCTCTGGAAAAGGAAAATAATTGATGGGAGAAGTTTTACTGTTATATGTATCAGGAAGAACATAGTGTGCGTTGGACCTTTTAGATGTTGAATCAAGGACTATTTCAGACTGGACCGGCCTTCCTTACTTCCACACTTAAACTCCAACATCTAAACAAATGTACTACAGATGTAAATAAAGTCAAGCTTAAAGATTACTCTAAAGTATAACATTATTGGTTGAACTGGTGAAGCCAAAAGAAAACAGGTTTTCTGAACCCAAATGAAAAATCAGTCGTACGAGAGAATGTTCAAAGTAAAGAGAGAACAAACCGGTAGAAATGTGGCAATAATGTGTATGAGAAGGACGACGATGTACGAAGCAAATCTTCAATACGGTGCGATTATATGCAAAGACACATTGCACTGGTCGACACAAATGATGCAACACTCAACATATTTTTTCAACTTGTGTGAGACATTTGTGTGATGCTGAGATTCTCCTGATGTCACAAACGTCCTGACAATGATGAATCGGAGCTCTAGGTACCTCATATTACAGGGGGAAAAGAGGCATTGACAAATAAATGGTGAATAATTAAAATAAAGATAAATATGAAATAACTACTTTCCTGGGTATACATCATTTAAATGCTTTTATTTTAAGTGTTGACTAAGCAGCTACAATGTTTTCCTCAGTTGCCTTGATTGATATAAACTCCATTCAGAAAACAACCATTTTAAAAGCTACGTGCTTGTTATCTTTTTACAATAATTTGGCATCTTTTAATCCATTTACTGCAAGGAACTTGAGTCATCTGGAAGAACTCCTGGAGAAACCTGTGAAATTCACTGAGCTCTTCTGTTTATGAGGAACCCAAACAAGCGTTTCTGGGAAAGTAGCAATCGTGGTTATTTTGGGAGCCCCCCTTTTACATTTGTTTCAAATGAATCTGCATATTTCTTCTATCAACAAGACAAATGTTTAGTTATTTGCTTGTAACATTCTAGTCCCAAAGTTTTTCATACCTTGATTATGTCACTTTTTGAGAAGATTTGTCACCATTAACCCAAAAAGAAGTAAATCCAGTTGTTTTATTGTGTCTTGCATGAAAAGAAAGGTGGATTTTCACAGAAACCTCTTGCCCAGTGCGGCCTTAAAAGTGCCTATCAACATGTCCACCTGCTCTCTGCTGCTGTAGTTTCAGCTTTTTCTCACTGTCCAACACGGGAACAGATGCCCTTTTGTAACCGTCTCCTATTGTTAGCCTCCCTCCTTTTTCTTCTCGTCTTTCTTGCCCAGCCTCCCTCTTGTAAGCCTTTAATAGTGATTAGCTGAATGTGTCCCTGTGTCTCCTCCTGAGAGAGGAGACTGAGTGCTGCCACTGAACTCAGAGCGGCACTGTGAACTGAGCTATTGATTGAGCTCAGATGAATGCTCGGGATACAGTGCTGTGTTAGGGATGCCTGAGTGGACTCCTGTTACCGATGATGGTGTGTGACAGGAATCAGGCTCTCATTTGTTACTTAATGCAGAGATATGTTTGATAATGTCACACAAAGACACAGTGTATTCACCCTCTGAGATCACCCTATGGCGATCCAGACCACAAACTCACATTTCACATTTCATTTTCAAGTTGCTGTTGAACAATTTGTATCCTTCATTCAATTTTTCACTTTACTTTGTCAGTTTACTTAATTATGTCATAAACCTGAGAACTATAATTTTCCTTTTTTCCTCCCCATAGTTGTGAATGGTTGTTTGTGTCTCAGTCCTGTGATATGGCAACCTGTCCAGGTGAACCCTGCCTTCGCGCAATGTCATGTCAGCTGGATCCCTCCCCGAGCCTGAACAGTATACGCGGTTATTAATAGTGTATCGATGGATTGTGCCTTTTAGTTTACTCCTTAACTAACTTAAGTAACATGTATGTGTATTATATCTACATTCTCTTAAAGAGCAACATAACAGCTGAAATCCTGATTTTGTAGTTTAGAAGTGTCTGTGCACTGTGACTGATCACTGGTGAGTGTGGTAAGAGGTGCAACAGACCTTCTTCTGTCATCGCTCTGTAACTTTTATGTTTTAAAGAAGAAAGTTAGCAAAACTCAGAATACATTTGCTTCAAATTTGAAATGTTGGTGCAAACTGTCAGAAACAGATGTCATGAGGTTGGGACCTGGGGCCTGTACTACGAAGCAGGATTTGTGCTTAGCGAGGTAACTTAAGCGTTAACCCTGGGTTTTCCGTCCTACGACACTGGTTCACTTCTTACCAGGCTAGATCGCCATGGTAACTTACGCTGTGGAGCTAACCTGCTCCAGAGCAGGTTATGTTCCTGATAAGAGATCAACGTGGAGAAACACACCGCCTACTGACCAATCAGCTGTCTTAGTGCGCCGATATAAAAAAAAGAAGCTTGGTGGATCGTGAGAGGGTCTCGTAGGAGAACTATAGAGTGTACAGAGACCGGCAAAACCCTGTTTCTGTCCCTGACGATGTTTTATATGAGAGATACAGATTCTCATCGGAGGGAAAGACTTTTCTTTGTCAGCGTTCAGCCTACTTACCACTTTGAATTATGTTTTATATTTATTTGATTTGCTCCCAAGTCCGTTTTACACTGCCGGGATTGCAGCCGAAAGAATGAGGCTAATATTGTCATAAACCACGTTATAAGAATACATCCAAGCAATACATTAATTATTTTAAAGTTAACTCACAATGCTTTTTGGACATAGACATTTTAGTCAATACAGGTTGGAGATTGATTCAGATCTGTTAAATGTGCCCTTCATTACCATTCAAAGTGTAAATATTTTGCATGTACTCGTGCATGTACTCGTGCCTTGTGGCCTAAAAAATTAGAAACCAGCCTCCTCCAGTGATGGCAATCCATAGCCTGCTTGGTAGCCTGACCACAGCACAATGTCCCCCCTTTAGCTTTTGCTTCTCTTTTTTTTTCTCCTCGTTTTAGGTTGTTTGCCTGTACATGCTTGTTTGCACATTGCCCCAAGGGCTCCTTTAATGTTTTCTTTGCCATAAATGTGGCATGATATGACATAAAACAGACAAAATGAATTAATTGGTTGAGTATGCAAAAAGGCAATAAAAAAAGATGATCTACCTGATTTTGCCCCCCAGCTCCCTGCCTGTGTTGCTACTTTATATTCTTGTCAGCGTGAATACTTTGCCATCCTTTGCTTGTTAGCGCTGTAGGAATCTCTGCAGGGTGATTATTGAAAAATACGGCCAAGGCCCTTGTTAGAAGGAAACATTGACATTCACACATTTATGAGGGTCATATCTCATCTCATATCTCATCCCAAAATGGCTGTGGTATTACAGCATGGAAAAAAGTGAAATGGCTTGTTGACATTGTTGCAATTGTCAAGAAACCTTCAGGCCTCTAACCATGAGCTTGTCATCGTACAGCTTTCAGCACAGAATGAAAACTGTGAATTCTAGGAAACTCGAGCTGAAACCTTTTTTACATTTAGTGCTTGGCAAAGGAAAATGATAGAATTGTTAATGTCCCTTAAAATATATTTTAGTCTGTATGATCAGGACACTGCTGCTCTGTTGACAGTAGTCAGCACAGTGGTGGTTGAGAGAACTAGAATGTGAATGGTGAAGGGGACCAAGGTTAGTGAGAAAAAAAAATTCAGATTTATGAGCCGTCCACAACAGCTTATAAACTTGTTCATTTTCCCCCTTTTTTTCAATCAATATACAGTAGAGGATACATGTGAAAGATTTTTTAGGCATTTATTTGCAGTGGACAGATAGGAAACGTAGGAGAGAGAGGGGGTAGTGACATGCAGGAAAGGACCCCCGGCTGGGATTTGAACCAGGGTCTGCTGTGTATGTACGTTCGTACATGGCATATGCTCTAACCACTCCGTCAACTGCGCGTCAGTAGGCAGAATATTAACCGTCTTTCATATTATGTTTCTTACCATTTATTTGCCAGATGTTCCTGAGTTTTTTTTTATTTGTTAAGTTTTATTTATCTCAGGGAGTTAACAAGTATTTATCTCTTTTCAACCCTCAAAACTTTTTTTCTACAAAAACATTGTGGGAGCCAGGCATCGAGTGACTGTCCTTTGCTGGGAGTGTATTGATGAGTTACTAATGAAAGGCTTATTAAAAGGCGGGCATATTGATCTCCTGAGGCCCTGATGACAGTGTCATTGCATGAGGCACACAAAAGAAGAAGAGATGCTTTGCCAAGAGGCTGAAGAGCAAGCTTAGCTATTTTATATGGTGCTCCACCCTTGATCTCACTATTTATATTTTTAATGGATGTCTGTGTTACATTTCTCTCTTCTTATTCTCACATTTGAATGCAAATTAATGTCATTACATCTAAATGAAGTATCACAGAGTCAATATCAAATTATAATATCTTAGTTAACAGTGTTTTATGTGAACTTGACTGTTCTGTCACTCTTTAGTGCTGTGGAGGAGCACTAAAGGTTTAAAATGATCACAGCACCACTACCATGGAAGAGTGCGTGCCGATGTTCCCACATTTCTATGTTACTACAGCCCTATGTTCCCACCTTTCTAAGGATTTTTCGAGATTAGGCCCTATGTTCCCACATTTCCTTTTTCATAAATGTGTGTCAGATTGTATCCCCATTTCTCCCAATATGGTAGCCAATTACACCCAAGCTGTCATCCAGTAGCAATGGACTACTGATGAAATGTAGCTTTTAGTTAAATCTGGTGCGCCCATCTCTTTGTTTATTGCAAACATTTAGGGCCCTAGTTTCGTAGACCAGGCGCGGTCAGCTTTCAGCGCACCTGCGCCGCGCCGACGGGATGTGTCCGCCTGGACTTTGCAAGTTTTGTGTACCGCGCAGGCTCGTGCAGGCACACCTCCCGTCTCGCCCACCGGCGCAAGTGGGAAAGAGGGAGGAGAAGAAGGCGTGAGTGGGAGACGAGGAGGAGACGAGGCGTGGACTGGGATTAACACAGCCGATTCAGATCTTCACCAATCAAATGAGCTCCTCTCCTCAACTTTAATGCGTTAGGGGAGGTTCAGTGCAAGTTCCGTCACTTGACAACCCGATGACAGAAGCAGCGCCGTCGCTCTCACCATGCGCATCACGCGCTGTGCGTGCGTATCATAATAATAACAATGCCGATATTATAAAAAACAGGAGAGAGAGAGGGAGATGTTTTGGTCCGAGAGGCTGAGTTTCCGTTACGCGTGCGGATGGCCTTTGATCTGACGTCAGATGTGACGGGACAATCTATATAGATATACATTCACGTGTTGATTCAATTAGTTGCATTAAATAGTGTTTGTTGTGATTATGTATTGCATTTAAATGTGCCTGGAACTGTGGAAACCTGCCTGTGAGGTCTCGGTGACGTGTACGCACTGCGCGCCGTCAGCCAAACTTCCACTGCGCCAGCTGTGATTCGCATTGAATGAATGGACTTTATTTACGCCTTGCGCTGAAAGTAGACCAGGTCGGAGCTGGCAAGCTTTCAGCGCAGTCTCGGCGAGGCTTTTTGCCACAAAACTTCCGCTATGCCAAGCTGAATCTGTGATGCCTCCCCCTGCTGCGCCGACACACCCATCTTGGCGCAGGCGATCCACCAAACTGACAAACTGACGGTGCGCAAGGCTGCGCGGGTCAACATCACGTCATATCTATTACTGATTTTGGGTAGCGTCTAGCTTGTTAAGCAGGTGAGCAGCCGATAATTTATGCCCAGCTGTGTGGCGTTGAGACCGGCTACTTCACAACAGAGACAAATAAATTCAAGTTGCAGCTTGGCAACTAAGGCGCGTTCACACTGCTTTTATTTTGAAAATTGACCGGATTGTCTCGTGTTTCTTTGTGTGAAAAAAACGAACTTTCAAAAGGGCACTTGCTTGGTCTAGAGGGCAAGAGCAGGTGCTTTAGCACCACCTAGTGTCTACCTGTGCACGCCACTGGTACATCATATATAAATATATAGGTTGTATCATGATCGGAATAACCTGACTCAGGAAGACCCACGACTGCCTGGTTTGATCTGGTCCATGGAGGCATCATGTTTTGACAAAAGTTCTAGTCCTGGGGCCCGTTTCACAAAGCAGGTTCAACAAACTCTGAACCTAACCCTGAACTCTGAGTTGAACAACTCTGAGATGGGCAACTCTGAGTTTTCAGTTTCAGAACAGTGGTTTTGAATTAGTTCACTCAACTCTGAGTATGTAAACTCTGAGTTACGCGCGTGCCTGCCGACTCTACAAAGCCATCATCAATGGAGCTCCGATACTACGATTCACCATGGCAACGGGGAGAGCGTTATTAGATATTACCGAGTGTTTATGTAGAAAACGAGCTCATCCTGAGAAAGCGGAGCACCGTAACTGCAGCAAAGTAGAGATAGTTGGCGTGGCAGACAATTACTGCCCGATCTAATGTGTATAACCGAATAAAACAGTCTATTGATCTAAAGGTAATAAATCTTTATTTTCAGGCATGCATAGCGACACTGTGGTGTAATGGTTAGCAACGCTGCCTATGGTGCAGGCGACAGCAGTTCAATTCCCGAAGTTCACAAAGCAGCGCAACACACAAATTATTATTTTTATTGGGTGTAATCCCCCCAGGCACAGAAAGAAAGTGGCTTCAGTTGAAAATTAAGCATAAGAATATTGCGCAAATACGTTGACTAAGGCATATGATTTTAATCATATTTCACATATTAAACAGTAAATATAAGCAGGTATTTCAACACAGGAATGTACTTAAACATTTCATAAATCTCCCGTTCGCAAAAACACTACCTCCGCAAAGAATCTGGTTGCGGATTATGTCCGCGATATGAAATGTTGAAAATATCGGAGAATATTGTTTAGATAATATCTAATGTGATTGAAAGGAAAGGTAATCAAAATCCTCTCCCGACGCAAAGCTGCTAGAATCACTTTTATTTCCGTATCGATTAGGTTGGCGATGAAAGGACGGCATATTTTTTCAGAGTTGGTTAAGATTCCGGAAAAAGGCGGAGACATGTAGGGAGAAACTCGCGGTTTGTTGAAGCAAACCTGCTAGCGAGCAGGTTAGTTTCACGGAGCATGTTACCCGGGTAACTGACCCAGATTTATGCTGAACTGGCTTTGTGAAACCGAAAAACCAGAGTTTCCCTCATCTCAGGGTTAACTAACTCAAGGTTTTCACTAAACCTGCTTTGTGAAACGGACCCCTGCTCTGTGTAGTGTCCTGAGATAGCATTTGTTATGATATGACACTATGATTAAAATGGTATTGCATTGAATAAATTAATACGTGCATATAAGTAACAGGTATAATTTATAAAAGTCACATCAGAGAGCAACTTTACACTCCCCTTGGACTGGCTACCTTCCTATTGTTCTTAGACTTAAACTACAACCAGTTTCTTTTAACAAAGAGATGTTATACTGTTTCATGCCTCTATAATGAATGCTATTTCAGAGACCAATTGCTGTGATGCTGTTACATGCAATTGGTTTGTCAGACCTGCTCATATCCCCAGTAATTATGTAATTTATATTAACAAATAATTAAACCATACGTTCACTGAATATATACAGTCGTCCTCAAAATTACTCATACCCTTGCTAATTGTTGTGATCTTTTATGAATGAATGATGATGAAATGACTGCATTTTTTCAAGTTTGTTTATTAGTTATATGTGACCAACAAGTGAAAGAATGACATCAATACACAATTCAAGAAATTCTTTATTTCAGGGGTATTTTATTCATGGATTCCAAAAAAATGCCATGTTCAAAATTATTCATACCCTAGTCCAATGTCTTTCTATAATAGTCAATAGCATAGCCTTTGTTTTTTATGACTGCTTTGAGACGATTCTTGTATGTGTCCACAAGCTTCCTGCATGTCTCCTGTGAGATGTTTGCCCACTCTTCCTTTGCAAAAGCCTCAAGCTGGGTCAGGTTGGTCAGTTTCCTAGCCTTCACTCTGGTTTTCAAGTGATGCCACAAGTTTTCACTACCTTGGCAGTATGTTTAGGATCATTGTCTTGCTGGTACGTCCAGTTGTGGCCAAGCTGGAGATCCTGATGTAATCCTCCTTTCTCATGATTCCTTGGACCTTGACAAGGTTCCCTGTGCCACTGGAAGAGAAGCATCGCCATAACATTATGCTTCCACCACCGTACTTGACTGTGGGCACAGTGTTCTTCGGTTTGTATGCCTCTCCTTTCTTCCTCCAGATATATTCAGCATCCATATGGCCAAATAACTCCAACTTGGTCTCATCAGACCACAGGATAGTTGACCAAAAGCTGGGATCTTGCTTCAAATGACCTCTCGCAAAGGCCAGGCCAGCCTCCAGATGTTTCTTCCTGAGCAGCTGTGTCTTTCGAGGCCTACGTCCATGGAGACCTCCTCTGTGCAAGACTCGCTCAATGGTGGACCGTGACACCTTTGTCCCTGCCTGGTCAAGCGTTTCAATTAGGGCCTTCGTTGTGGTCTGGGGATTGTTGTTGACCTCTCAGCAGATTTTCCTGGCAAGTTTGGGGGACACCTTACGCTTCCTGCCACGCCCGCTGAGGTTTTTAACAGTATTGAACCACTTGTGCTTGTTGATTATGCTCTGGACGGTTGCCACAGGGACATCATACTGCTTTGAAATGGCCTTGTAACCCTTTCCTTTACTGTGGGCACGCACAAGATGTTGACGTAGGTCCTCACTGAGCTCCTTCTTCTTGACCAGTAACCAGTCCAGCACAGGGCTGACATGTAGAGACAGACCGGTAACCAGTCTATCACAGGGCTGACATGTAGAAACAGACAGGTAACCAGTCTATCACAGGGCTGACATGTAAAGACAGACAGGTAACCAGTCTATCACAGGGAGACATGTAGAGACAGACAGGTAACCAGTCCAGCACAGGGCTGACATGTAGAGACAGACAACCATTCACTTTCACATTCAATTTGGAGTCATCAAAATGGCCTCATTTATATAGCGCTTTTCTCCTAAGCGCTTTACAGAGCTAAACCCTGAGCTCCTGAGCTAACCCCCCCCCCCCTCATCAATGAACCTATCCCCATCCTGCATGTCTTTGGACTGTGAGAGGAAGAGAACATGCAAACTCCACACAGAAGGAACCCGACCCGGGAATCAAACCTGGGACCCTCTAGCTGTGAGGCGCTACCCTCTACACCACCGTGCAGCCCCATACAAATACAATATATTAAAAAATAACAGTCAGAATTCCACAGGAAATATTTTTTCAGATGTGAGCATATAGACTAAAACGCCAATGGTTCCAGTCTCGAGGTGAACCTGACCGCACTCATGCATGTAGCATGTGTAGAAGAAAATGTGTTACCTTACAATTCTTATTTTAATCTCATACTAATATTCCTTTCTCTTGTACTCATCAAATGTCCTGCTGCCCCTATTTGATTGTGGTTGACTTGTTATTCTTGATGAAAAGAACCTTTGATCTGTCCCCCTTCCTGGACCGTCTCCCAAACACCTTTATCTTACATACCTGATCAAGTCCTTCATGAATTACCCCTGTTGTGACATTATGTAGAAAGAACCCAGCTGTTCCGAGGGAAGTCACACCTTTCTGTTATCTCAGGAGGAGACGAGGCGTGGACTGGGATTAACACAGCCAATTCAGATCTTCACCAATCAAATGAGCTCCTCTCCTCATCTTTAATGCGCCAGTTGAGGTGCAGTGCATTGGGTTGTCGTCACTTGACAACCCAATGACAGAAGCAGCGCTGCCGCTCCCACCACGCTCATTACGCGCTGTGTGTGCATATAGTCATAATAATTATAATGCCGATATTATATCACTATAGAAATTGTAGGCACATTTTAGGCATGTCTATCACAAAGCAGGGTCAGGGCGCACAGCATTAGACATAATAGTGGCGAGAACCCGGTGCCTGCACGAGCCAGCCGGGCCATTCATCATCATCATCACCGTCCTCATCATCTGCGCCCCACAGCTGCACCAGATTCCAACACCAGAATGGCGGAACCCCGGGGGCCGCTCAGACCAGCTGCAGCCCAAACTCCAGTTCCAGCTCGTGGCAAAGTTTCCACTGACATAAATGGTAAATGGCCTCATTTATATAGCGCTTTTGTCCAAAGCACTTTACAACAATGACTGACATTCACCAATTCATTCACACACTGACGGCGGAGTCAACCACGCAGGGCAACAACCAGCTCATCAGGAGCAATAAGGGTGAGGTGTCTTGCCCAGGGACACCAGGCACTCAGCTACGAGGAGCCGGGGATCGAACCTGCAATCTTGCGGTTGGCAGCCAACCCGCTCTACCTCCTGAGCTAAACTCCCCTTTGGACATGGATAACAGGCTGCCGAGGCACGAGACCAGGCAGGAGCTGCTGTATTTTTTTTAAAGATTAGGCATAGATACATTTTATTAGCAGTGGATAGATATGAAAAGCAGGAGAGAGAGAGGGAGATGTTTTTGTCCGAGAGGCAAAGTTTCAGCTGTGTTAATTCAGTCAGGCTGAGTTTCCGTTACGCGTGCCATCTGCCTTTGATCTGACGTCAGATGTGACGGGACAATCTATATAGGTATAAATTCACGTGTTGATTCAATTAGCTGCATTAAATAGTGTTTGTTGTAATTATTTATTGCATTTAAGTGTGCCTGGAACCGTGGAAATCTGCTTGTGAGGTCTCGGTGACGTGTGCGCACTGCGCGCCAGTCAGCCAAACTGCCAATCCGCCAGCTGTAATTCACCTTGCGCCAAGAGTAGACCAGGTTGGAGCTGGCGGGCTTTCGGCGCAGTCTCGGCGAGGCTTTTTGCCACGAAACTTACGCTGCGCCAAGCTGAATCTGTGATGCCACCCCCTGCTGCGCCGCCACACCCATCTTGGCGCAGGTGATCCACCAACCTGCCAAACTGACCGTGCGCAAGGCTGCGGCTGGTCGAAACTTGCATTACGCCGGCTCCGCCACCCTGCGCTGCGCCACGATACTAGGGCCCTTAGAATCTAAAACTTGGAACTGAGAAATCCTCTGACATCATTGCCAAAAAAATTATAACGCACGGACCTTGTTTGCTACTGTTGACAGGCTAACAATCCCTCCTGTGTCAGTAACCCCTGAACTGCTTTCCACCAGGGCCGGCAATGACTTTGCATCCTTCACAGAAAAAAAAATCAGAAAACTAGACAAGCAGTCAGAACCTCCACATCAGGTGCAGGACATGTGTTGTCCATGTGTCTCAAAATCAATTCAAAAACCATGGCACAATTTCATGTGATTAACCATAAAACCTTGGAGGACATCATACAACATCTGAAATCCTCCTCCTGCCGCCTTGATATTCTGCCAACAGGCCTTTTAAAAAATGCATCAAACTGCATGGCCCCAGATCATTTACAGATTGTAAACATGTCTCTTCTGTTAGGTGTCTTGCCACAGGCCTTGAAAACTGCTGTTATCAAGCCTCTCTTAAAAAAGGACAATTTAGCGATTCACTAATGAACAATTATAGACCAATATCAAACCTCCCATTTCTGAGTAAAATCTTTTAAAAGCAGTTTTTAAGCAGCTGAACGACTTGGTAATGAACAACTGTCTTCCAGTCAGGATTTAGACCACACCACAGCACTGAGACGGCTCTTGTTAAGGTCTTCAATGACATCCACTTAAACACATACAATAGTAGAATTTCAGTCTAAGTATTACTGGATCTCAGTGCTGCATTGACACAGTCGGTCACAAAATACTCCTAGACTGTCTGGGAAACTAGATGGGACAGTATTCTGGCACAGTATTAAAATGGTTTGAATCCTGGGTTCCCCAAGGCTCCATTCTGGGGCCTCTTCTGTTCAATCTACATGCTTCCACTGGCTAAGATCATGTAAAACAACAAAATATGTCACTATAACTATGCAGTTTACAACAACAATATTATTAGGGGACTATAGTCCAATACCAATACTGATTAGATGCATTGAGCAAATCAATAATTGGAAGCAGATTTTTCTCCAATTAAACAAAGACAAATCTGAAATCATTGTTATTGGAGCCAAGGAGGAACGGTCAAAAGTTAGCACCCAGCTTCAAGCAGTAATGCTAAAAACCACAAACAAAGCCAGAAACTGGCTAGGTCATGGACTCAGACCTGAACTTCAACAGCCACATTAAATCAAGGGGGGTTTAGCTCAGGAGGCTGGCAACCGCAAGATTGCCAGTTCGATCCCCGGCTCCTCCGAGGTGAGTGCCTGGTGTCCCTGAGCAAGACACCTCACCCTAATTGCTCCTGACGAGCTGGCTGTCACCCTGCGTGGTTGACTCCGCCGTCGGTGTGTGAATGTGTGCGTGAATGTCAGTCATTCCTGTAAAGCACTTTGGAGAAAAGCGCTATATAAATGAGGACCATTTACCAAATCAGTTACAAAGTCAGCCTACTATCACCTAAAGAATATATCAAGGATTAAAGGACTTAGGACTCAGCATGGGCGCCGCTAGACCCCTTTTACTGGGCCGCCGTACCCCAGTAAAATCTCAGGTTCGAGTTTTAACGAGCTACTATATTTGGCAGTGGATTCATTTATATTGATAATAACAGTAAAATAATGGATTTTCTTTCTCATCCACAACAACAAACCAAAGCAGTTTTACCCAAAATACAAGCTGAGGCGCACAGCTTGCGGTCCGGGTCCGGTGCGCACATTACGTCCGTGCACGGCAGTGTGCATGTCGTAGCCGGTGCGCTGCGGGCAGGGAAGGAGTAAGGAGAGATGAGACTGAGAGGTAAGACCATCGGCCTATCAAGTCCGTTTTTAGGGGTGCTTTTCCCAGCACCCTTAACAAATATTGCATAGATAAATCCATCCATCCATTTTCTTCCGCTTATCCAGGACCGGGTTGCGGGGGCAGCTGCCTGAGCAGGGACGCCCAGACTTCCCTCTCCCCAGACACTTCCCCTAGCTCCTCCGGGAGGACCCCAAGGCGTTCCCAGGCCAGCCGGGTGACATAGTCACTCTAGCGTGTCCTGGGTCTTCCTCGGGGTCTCCTCCCGGTGGGATACAGATGCCCAAGCCACCTCAACTGGCTCCTCTCGATGTGGAGGAGCAGCGCCTCTACTCCGAGCTCCTCCCGTGTGACGGAGTTCCTCACCCTATCTCTAAGGGAGCGCCCCGCCACCCTGCAGAGGAAGCTCATTTCGGCTGCTTGTATCCGGGATCTTATTCTTTCGGTCATGACCCAAAGTTCATGACCATAGGTGAGGGTAGGAACGTAGATTGACCAGTAAATCGAGAGCTTTGCCTTTCGGCTCAGCCCTCTCTTTACCACGACTGACCGATACAGCGACCGCATTACTGCAGCCGCTGCACCGATCCCCCTGTCAATCTCACGCTCCATCCTTCCCTCACTCGTGAACAAGACCCCAAGATACTTAAACTCCACTTGAGGCAGGAACTCCCCCCCGACCTGGAGGGAGCAAGCCACCTTTTTCCGGTCGAGAACCATGGCCTCAGATTTGGAGGTGCTAATCCTCAACTCGGCTGCTTCACACTCGGCTGCAAACCGCCCCAGGACATGCTGGAGGTCCTGGCTCGAAGGAGCCAACAAGACCACATCGTCCGCAAAAAGCAGGGATGAAATCCAGTGACTCCCGAACCAGATCCCCTCCGGCCCACGGCTGCGCCTAGAAATCCTGTCCATAAAAATAATGAACAGAACCGGTGACAAAGGGCAGCCCTGCCGGAGTCCAACATGCACCTGGAACAGGTCTGACTTACTGCCGGCAATGTGAACCAAGCTCCTGCTCCGGTCATACAGGGACCGAACAGCCCTTAGCTTAGTACTCCCGAAGTACCTCCCACAGAATGCCAAGAGGGACACAGTCGAATGCCTTCTCCAAGTCCACAAAAAACATGTGGACTGGTTGGGCAAACTCCCATGAACCCTCGAGCACCCTGCGGAGGGTATAGAGCTGGCCACAGCTTCGAACAGCCGCGTCCACAATGGAAGCGGAGAACAAGGTCCATTCAGACTCAACGTCCCCAGCTTCCCTTGGGATCTGGTCAAAGCTCTCCCGGAGGTGGGAGTTGAAAACCTCCCTGACAGAGGTTTCCACCAGACGTTCCCAGCAGACCCTCACAACACGTTTAGGTCTGCCAAGTCTGTCCAGCTTCCTCCCCTGCCAGCGGATCCAACTCACCACCAGGTGGTGATCAGTTAACAGCTCAGCCCCTCTCTTCACCCGAGTGTCCAAGACATACGGCCGGAGGTCAGATGACACAACCACGAAGTCGATCATTGACCTCCGGCCTGGTGCCACGTGCACTGATGGACACCCTTGTGCTTGAACATGGTGTTCGTTATGCACAAACCGTGACTAGCACAGAAGTCCAATAACAGAACCCCACTCGGGTTCAGATCGGGGAGGCCGTTCCTCCCAATCACACCCCTCCAGGTAACACTGTCGTTACCCACGTGAGCGTTGAAGTCCCCCAGTAGAACAATGGAGTCCCCGGTTGGAGCACTCTCAAGTACCCCTCCCAAGGACTCCAAGAAGGCCGGGTACTCTGCACTGCCGTTTGGCCCATAGGCTGAAACAACAGTGAGAGACCTATCCCCGACCCGAAGGTGCAGGGAAACGACCCTCTCGTTCACTGGGGAAAACTCCAACACATGGCGGCCGAGCTGGGGGGCTATAAGCAAGCCCACACTTGCGGTGATTCCGACTACCTCTAGCCGGTAGCGCTCTACCTCCCGCACTAGCTCAGGCTCTTCCCCCCCCAGTGAGGTGACATTCCATGTCCCCATGGCTAGTGTCACCGTCCGGGGATTGGGTCGCCGGGGCACCCGCCCAGGACAGCCACACAAATCGCACCGCACCGGCCCCTTCTGAACCCTCCTGCAGGTGGTGGGCCTACAGGAGGGCGGGCCCACGTCGCTCCTTCGGGCTGCGCCCGGCCGGGTCCGCATAGATAAATGCAATATAAAAATAACAGTCGTTTTTTTTAAACGCATGTCCGTGTTTGACAATCTTAAACATGGTCAAAAAACCATAGGCAGGATATGGTTTACTTTAAAAATACAACAGACCCCCCCACCACGTCATGGTATGATCCACTTCTCTCTCCCACCTACCCCGCTTGCCCCGATGCCCGCAGTAGCCAGCATGAAGCGGTACAGTGCGCATAGTTTCTGACTGTCGTCCCAGTAAGTAGCTCAAACAACGACGTGTTACACATTTCTTTTACCACTCAACAATCACCACCAGTCCTCATTCCTGCTGCTCTGAATCACAGATCACTCTTGTTTCACAGAAGTTAGATAGCTGACGGTTTACCCCATTATCTTTTATCTTAAAACAATTTAATTTGTAGTACTTTGTAAAATTTCCATTCACAGTGAATTCCCCAACCCCAAACATCAACTTCATTCACAAATGTGGGAATGATACTCAAAAATCATCAAAAACATGTTAAGCATGTCCATAATGTATGTTGAAATAAATATGAATTAGAGATTAATATCTCTACATTTTTACCTTTCAGTTTTAGCAGCAGCAGTATGGCTTTGGCAGTAATAAGGCTAAACAAGGGAAGTTTATATAGCAAATTTCATAGACGCAGCGGGCATTCAAGGATGTTTTTTGTGATTTGAGTAATAGGGGAACTGTGCCCCAGTAGAGCTTTATGTCTAGCAACGCCCCTGCGACTCAGCAAGATTTGGAAAAACTTGTCCATGCATTTATCCTCAGCAGGCTCGACTACTGTAACAGTGTCTTTACAGGTCTCCCAAAAAAGTCTATCAGACAGCTATAGTAAATTCAGAACGCTGCTGCTCGAGTCCTGGATATTACTCTGGTTCTCAGATATTTACGCTGGCTTCCTGTCTGTCAAATAATTGATTTCAAAATACTACTGCTGGTTTACAAAGCACTGAATGGTTTAGGGCCCGTTTCAGAAAGCAGGTTTAGTGAAAACCTTGAGTTAGTTAACCCTGATATGAGGGAAACTCCGGTTTTTCGGTTTCACAAAGCCAGTTCAGGATTAATCTGAGTCAGTTACCTGGCAACATACTCCGTGAACCTAACCTGCCTGCTGGCAGGTTTTCTTCATCAAAACCTGAGTTTCTCCTACATGTCTCCGCCTTTTTCCAGAAACTGAAACAACTCTGAATATGTGCCGTCCTTTCATCATCACCCTAATCGATATGGAAATAAAACTGATTCTAGCAGGTTTACATCGGGAGAGAATTTTGATTACCCTTCCTTCCAATCACATTAGATATTATCTAAACAATATTCTCTGACATTTTCAACATTTCATATCACGGACATAATCCGCAACCAGATTCTTTGCTGAGCTATTTAGCTTTTTTGCGAACAGGAGATTTATGAAATGTTTAAGGACATTTCTGTGTTGAAATACCTGCTTATATTTACTGTTTAATATGTGAAATATGATTAAAATTATATGCCTTAGTCAATGTATTTGCGCAATATTCTTATGCTTAATGTTCAACTGGAGCCACTCTCTTTTTGTGCCTCGGGGGGATTACACCGATATGAAAATTACTATTTGTTCACTGGGCTACTTTGTGAACTACGGGAGTCTAACCCCTGTCGCCTGCACCGTAGGCAGCGTTGCTAACCGTTACAACACAGTGTCACTCTGTGAAGCTGAAAATAAAGACTTATTACCTTTAGATCAATGACTGTTTCATTCAGTTATATGCATTACATCGGCCCTGTGATAGACTGGTTACCTGTCCAGGGTGTACTGTTGGGGACCTAACCGTTAGGACTACACAATGTGGCCTACAAAAGCCTACACATGCGGCCAGGACAAGGGAACGAAGGAGATTAAAAACTACACCGCCATTTTAGTTTCACTTCTCACCCAGGTGAGAAATGTAACGTCACAACTGGTGCCCTATTGGCTGACAACTGCAGGTACACCAGGGGGTCCCCGGCAGCAGCCGTGAGCTTTATAAACCGAAGCCACCTGGAGAACACTCTCTTGCTCTCATTCTTACTCTGGCGCTGCTTCCAACGCGCTTCC
Organism: Chelidonichthys spinosus; assembly: GCA_029853015.1. Classification (NCBI taxonomy): domain Eukaryota; kingdom Metazoa; phylum Chordata; class Actinopteri; order Perciformes; family Triglidae; genus Chelidonichthys; species Chelidonichthys spinosus. Next base: position 1,882,287 of record CM056826.1, read on the forward strand.
ATCGAAACACCACGTTGCCACGGGAGGCGACCCCTCCACCAACAGGAGGTGGACACGGCCCCGCAGCACACCGCTGCAACAAGAGGAACCAAGCCGGTTCCTGCCGTCCAGCTACCAGACGCTGTCTGAAGTAAGCTGACTAAATCGCCAAGCCGCGATTATATCGCCGTCCGTGGAAGAAAGAAACGCGGACTGTTTTCTTTATTCGAGTTTGACCCACGAGAGGAAACCCGCTCCGCTCTCGCCTGGACTAAGCCGACTCGTCACGTCTCCCACTGACGCCGGGGCCCACGAACTACCGTCGCGAACGCCAGGACGGACTCGCAACCTACGCAACGACACCAGTAAGAGGCTATCAGTCTGGGCAGAGACATAATTGATAGTGTAGGACATGCTTGTAATTCTTGTTAATGTGTTTTACGTTCTGATCGCGGACCGCCGAGTCCATTTGTTCATGTGCTGCTGTATTTGAATACTGATCGTGTACCTACGCAGCTGGGTTGGTTTCTGTAACAGTGTTTTCGACTAACCTCCGCCATATTCGCGAGCCCAGAAAGCCTCTACTATCAGTTAAAAGTACGGTCTCGCGGAATAAACGCCAGTTCATTCACGCGCGCCCGTGTGATAGCGGCATGCCTTCTGAGCCTCAAAAAATCGCGCGCGCATTCTTCCCCTCTCTTTGTTTGTGTCCCGCTAATGCACACACATCCTCCGCCAGCTGTTTCCAGCTTCGGACGTTAAGGACATAGCTCCACCTCTCTCTCTCTCCCTCTCTCGCTACTCCATCTAATGTCAGTGGCTCCGCCCCTGAACGCTGTGAGGAATAGCTCCATCTGGTGGTCGCGCCCGACCATATCTCTCTCTCTCTCTCTCGCTCGCTACTCCATCTAACGTCAGTGGCTCCGCCCCTGAACGCAGTGAGGAATAGCTCCATCTGGTGGTCACGCCCGACCATATCTCTCTCTCTCTCTCTCTCCCTCTCTCGCTACTCCATCTAACGTCAGTGGCTCCGCCCCTGAACGCTGTGGGGAATAGCTCCATCTGGTGGTCGCGCCCGACCATATCTCTCTCTCCCTCTCTCTCTACACACACGCACACACACACACTCCACGTGTGTCTCTCCTTCTGTTTAGCTTAGTTTTGTATGTTAGGTAGTTAGGTAATAAGGCTTTGTTAATTGCAGTGTTATTGATTGTGATCATTATTACTGATTTTAATAAAACTTATCATATTATAACTAGCGGTCTCTTGTGCTTGTTGTGTATATGTCACTGGATAACAGCAGGTTGTGAAGGCTAGTGCTTGAATTTCACGCCTTTTTAATTGTTAGATTGTTTTTATGCTTCTATGCCAATGATCACGATGATTGGCATGTGAGTATAAAACCTTTATATTGAGACTGAATACAGTTTTAGGTTATCTTTTCCCTGATCCCAGGGTGGTGCCCCGTTTATTCATGATTATATCATGAGAATATATTAAATATAATTATTAATATCGATAATCATATTGACATTAATAATTAGCTGTTGATAACCAAATCTGCTCCTGCTACAACCCCAACAGTACCCTGCCTTTGCCCAATGACAGCTGAGATCGGCTCCAGCCCCTCCGCGACCCTGAATACAGGATAAGCAGTAGACATGTATGGATGGATGGACATTACATCAGGCAGTAAATGTCTGCCATGCAAACTACCTCTACTTTGCTGCAGTTACGGTGCTCCGCTTTCTCAGGATGAGCTCGTTTTCTACATAAACACTCAGTAATATCTCATAACACTCTCCCGGTTGCCTGAAACTGCAAACTCAGAGTTGCCCATCTCAGAGTTGGTCAACTCAGCGTTCAGGGTTAGGTCTAGAGTTTGTTGAACCTGCTTTCTGAAACGGGCCCCTGATCTTCTGCTTAGCAACGAACCATCCACACCTTTCAGATCGTCTGGGACAGGTCTGCTCTGTGTCCCCAGAGTCAGAACCAAACATGGAGAGGCAGCTTTCAGTTTTTACGTACCACATATCTGGAACAAGATTCCAGAAAGCTGCATGTCTGCTGCAAATCTCAGCTATTTTAAATCAAGACTGAAGACTGTTCTGTTTGCTGCTGCCTTTCGGTGAACAATACTACCTATGAACTTCTTATGCTGCACTGTAATTTTGAAAAGTGCTGTACACATATAATTGCCTTGCCTATTGTTTTGCAGTTTCCTTGCAAGAGAGTCAGACCTTATTGAGTTTTCATTCCCTCTAAATGAAATGCCTATTTAAATGTTGTATTTACATGTTTCTTATAGTCAAATAAGGTACCGTGTTTATGTATGCCTGCCTCAACCCATTTCTTGAAGGCCCTTGTGCCTCAGCATGAAGCTCTTCCACATGGTCATTCCAGCCTGGCTTGGCTTTGTACACACTGGTCTTATACAGGGGCCCGCTCGAAACAAGGAGGACTCCACAATATTATCATACAAGGAGCACTTAATATTGAATCACTGAATTATTCTCAATAAAATGAATTGGCTCAAAATGTCTATTATCTGTATTCAACATTTACAACCATGTCTGGCATGTATTGTGTATATACCGTATAAGGGCGGTCAAAATTAACACATTAACGCAGGATAAGTACATTGTGGAATTTAGTATTAATTTTTTAACGCAGTAATGGTGTTGGCTCTCTGGATGGGATGTTCGGATAAAAAAAAAATACAAAAATGGAACACAGAGCCATGAATTGTTTGTTTGTTTGCATGTGTGTGTGTGTGTGTGTGTAAAACCTAGCCACTGTGAATTACAGCAGTGCCCATCACAAATTCACACACAGGAGACACACTGCCAACATGTGAGAGAGAGAGAGAGAGAGAGAGAGAGAACACAGTCAGGGCGGACTAACAGGTGTACAGGTGAGCACTAGGGACAACAGGTACTGTAGGCAGGTGGACAGTCAGAAAGGTGCATGATTACAGTCATACAGTCAAGTAACCAGGAAGTGTGTGTTAGCTGGCAGAAGCAGCAGCAGAAAAGAAGCCATTAGATCGGCCTTTATCCTCTGCTGCCCTTGAGACAGACTGAGGCGACAACCACTTCTGCTTTGCAAGGTAAATGTATAGATTCCCTTTGCTTGCAGTTAAAATACTTGAACAGTGAGCATGTGTGTGTGTGTGTGTGTGTGTGTGTGTGTGTACGTGTGTGTGCAGTTTAGTTTATGTCTTTCGTCCAAAGCTGGCTGTGCTGACATGCCCCTGGTGTCTTTCTGTTACAGGGCGTACCCACCAAACGCGATGAACGCGATTTAATCGCGCGACAAATGAAATCGCGTCACGCTAGACGCTCCAGTTTTGACGCCGGTCCAATATGCCAAAAAACGCCGCGTTATCGCGTCGCGCGACGAGCCCGCCCAAACAACAACATTTCTTCCGCCATTTCATTCTCTCGTCGATCATGGCTGAGATAACCACCATCGCTGCACTGTATCTACTCTGGAGAAGCGTCTCATCGCGTCTTTGCATTGACTTCACATGTAATCTTGGGGACAGGAACTATCATATAGCTCTGGGTGAGCGGTCACGGCGACTATCAGTGTCTCCTCCATCTTCTTCACTGGAGCGGCAAGCCGGCAAAAAGCGAGGGAACACCAGGACGTCCGTACGTCAGCACGTCGGTGACGATCTCAACGCTGATAGGCTGTCGCGGCGCGTCTTCACGCGAATTCGCCGCAAAAGTTCAATTATTTCAACTCGAGCGATGTCGCGATGTCGCGATGAAGCGATGAAGCGATTTTTCGCGTCCATCGCGCCGCGCTATCACGTCCATCGCGTCGCCCGGCGCGATGAAGCGTCTAATCGCGTCTTTGCATTGACTTTACATGTAATCTTGTCGCGCGATGAAGTTTCATCGCGTTTGGTGGGTACGCCCTGTTAAGTCATTCAGGCTAATCACTTGACATGAGCTGCTCTGAGGTTCAGTCCAATAAACAAGTTAACAATCAAATACATGGGAGTGAAATAAGTTGTTTGGCATTAAATGTTTAGTCTAGTTGATTTATTACATTGGGTTATTGCAATTCAACTGGTTCCTGAGTAATCAAGTGGTAAAAGCTGATAATGTGAGCAGAACATCCAGTTCTTAAACTTCTCTGTCCTGGCCATCAGGGGGCGACTCCTCTGGTTGCAAAATAAAGTCTGCTTGTATAGAAGTCTATGAGAAAACGACCCTACTATCAATTTCAATACAATTAAATTGTATTCATAGTGTGATATCACAACAAAATCTCTCTCAAGACACTTAACACATAGAGCAGGACGAGAACACGCTTGTGACGTTCGGTGTCCCAACATCACCAGCAGCAAGCGTTATAGCGTAACAGTGGCAAGAAAAAACAGACTTTTAGGCAGAAAGGTGGATCAGACTAGGATCATGGGTTCCATCTGCATTTAGTGTTGGTAGTAGGATTAGCAGCAGTAGTGTAATAACACTAGTAGTCCACGGTGGCAGACACAGCCACGTTTATATGGTTCCATCTCAAACATGTTGCAGTAGAGCAGAAAGCAGTTCTTCTCATTTGATTTATTGTCACAGTTAACATGAGTTTATGGTCTCAATCACTAGTTCCAGATCTTCAATCCATTATGATGTTCATCATGATGACGTTATCTTGTTCATTCAGTAAATTATGGTCCCATTACAGTCAAATAGACCATAAAGCAGGGGATGCTTTAGGGTGCAGCTACACTGGTACCATGGGACAGATGCATACTAACAATGTCTTTAACACATGAAGCTAACTTTGTTAGCTGCTTCACACCAGATAGATCCAGTAAAGTTGCTGCTCTGCTGTGTTCTTCAGATCCACCCGTCGCTCCTCCGCAGTCCAATTAAGGTCAGTTTCGTTCACTGGTTGCAAACATTTCAAGATGGCGATGGCCAGAATGCAGAACTCGAGGCTTCAAAACCATGTATAGTCCACAGATGATTTGAGGACGTGACAATGACTACATCCACTTCTCTTCTATAGTCTATGGTGTAGAAGCAGCAGTTACCTTGCAAACCACCAGCCCCACCATCGCCACGTGCCATACTGTTTATATGTGTACCCCCATCCTCTAGAGGATCCTCCTCAGTAACATTCAGTTACAGGCCTGAGGGGAGAGTGAAAGGGCCGCAGTGTTTCCCACCTGCTGTGGTTTTGTCTTACAATGTGTTGCATGTTTTAGGGGTAGTAGCTACACACACATGCACAGAGAGCTTGGGGCTGGTATTAACAGGTGTTGTGGCTGTAGGCATCCGGTAGCACTGTCACTCTGTGTGTGTGTGTGTGTGTGTGTGTGTGTGTGAGAGAGAGAGAGAGAGAGAGAGAGAGAGAGGAAAGACAGGATATAAAACATTTAAATTAAATGAAAGGAGCACAAAGGACAAATTCAATGGAAATGAGCACCAGAAGTTGGTCGTTATGAGAACATGGGGATGGTGGATTGCAACCACGTATGTTACTTTTTACACTTTTTAACTGCACAATTGTTAAGGAGAATCATTTGACATTCAGAGCATCAATCAATCATTACCTATTTAAATACATTATATAGTGGAGCGATGTCAACCTGATCAGATAATGAAGTCACTCTCCCTCTGTGTGTGTTGTTATCAGAGCATTTCCTTCCTTTGTTGACATAGCCATACATTTTATTTGCAGATTCATATAACATACACAAATATGATACGCTTCCATAGATTAAGATACGTGACTATATTTGGTTGTTCAAATTGTGCTTACACATTAAAAGGAGGCATATTTGTGCTACCTTTATGCTTCATACTTTAATGTATTTTGGGTTTCTTTGCTGATCATACCATTGCACTTTAACATAAAGACTTCTAGTAATTCTAGTAAATCTAGTAACACTGGAATAAGGACAACCAGCTAGAGTGGGTTACTATTGAAAATAAGATATCATCCCCTTTCACTCCTATTGATAGATTATCCCAGTCTACTCGTAATGTAGTGAACCCTATTATGGCTCACTCCAAAGAGATCTGGATCAAAATACATAAAATGCATAAATTATCACATTGTAAACAGAAATATTCTTCTCTGTGGTACAACCCCATGATAAGCATTGGGAAGAAATCAGTATATTGGAAGGAATGGCACCTCAATGGACTATGTCATGTTGCTGATCTATATGAGGAAGGTGTGTTTATGTCTTTCCCTGATATAAAAACGAAATACAATCTTAAGGGAAAGGAGCATTTCTGGAAATATCTACAGATCAGAGACTGTATTACATCCAAGATTCAGTATAAAGATGGAAACCACATCATGGACTATTTCATGCTGCCTGTGGATCATCGCCCAGCCTCTATATTTTATAGAACAACAAACCAACTGCTCAGCGATAGCTGTCAGGGCTTGAAAACGATATGGGAGAGGGACCTGGGATGTCTGATGGATGAGGAGGAATGGACAAGAATCATATCTAACAACGGGAAATTCATTAGGGAAGCTAAAGGGAAATTTACACAATACAAAATAACACATAGGTACTACTGGACTCCACAAAGACTAAATAGAGCCGGTATAATGAACAATAACTTGTGTTGGAAATGCCAGAAAGACATAGGTACTCTGTTACACTGTATCTGGGAGTGCCCTGTCATTCAGCCTTTTTGGAAAACAGTCCTGGACAATTTGAGCAAATGGCTGGGAAGTGGCATACCGTTATCTCCCAGGTTATGTCTATTAGGAGACAGAAGCCAAATAGTAAACATATCAAGTGGAGAGTTCTCTGTAATCATGGCAGGGACTACAACGGCTGCCAGGGCAATACTTAAGCTGTGGAAAACACCTAAAGCCCCTGAACTAAAAGAGTGGATAAACATTATGGTAAAAACAGCTTCATATGAAGTGATGCTCGACAAGATGAATAACAAGAATAAGGTCAAGGCACCAGACTGGTACTTGTTTTGGACTCACATCACTATGACTGATGATCCCACAGCTTGAACGCCGTTTTCTGAGTGTATCCAACATGTATGTATCCACCTATTGTATGTATATGTTTTCCAGCTATGTGAATGCATCAATATGTCCCCTATACATCATTACATCACCGCATCATTTATATCATTTACATAATTTATGTGGTGTTCTTATTTTATTTTTGTTTTTCTATGCCACTGACACCTCATGTAACGTGCATAAGATGTCTGAAAATGTAAAATGTTCTAATGTCATACACCAGAGATAAAAGAAATAAAAACTTGAATTACAAAAAAAAAGACTTCTAGTAATTCAGTAATACACTTACATCGGGGCACTTGCAAGAAAATAATATGTATATATTAGGGCTGTCAAAGTTAACGCGTTAATAACACGTTAACGCAACATCCTCTTAACGCCGTTAATTTTTTTAACGCGCGATTAACGCTCGGTATTTTAAAAAAAAAAAGCGCATTGTATGATTTATGGCCGTCGGTGGCACCTGTAGTCTTGATCAGAGGGAAGGTGCGTCTCCACAGGCAGCGGTGTTTCCCCGCGTCCTATTCAACAGTCTATAGGTGCGTGTCCACAGGGGCGATTTTAAACGCGTGTGGACGCGCTGCTTCCCAGTATTGCACCCTTGGTGGGCTGCCACTAGAGGATGATTGACAGGCGCTCTCCTTCAAACAACACATTTTTGCGAGCGTTCGCAAGCGTTCCCGAGGCGGGGAGTCGAGCCCGGCGCCTCTGATTAGCATAAAGTAGATTCGACTTTGTCATAACTGGCTCAGTTCTCTGACAAACACACCGCAAGAGGGAAGAGATGCCGGCAATCATATTTATTTAACACCAAAGTATAATAACCAAAATACAACCTATATCTGTAATGAGAGCGATCAGCGGTGTGTGCGGATGCATGGCTGTGTGTAAATGTTGGATGTAAACTAAAACGACGAAGACAGCAACAGGTAAGCCGCAGGGTGCCAGGCTGGGAATGGAGAGAGAGCCAGCTGGTGTTCTCCACATGGCTCTTAAGGACGTGGCCCCGCCCCCTCGGGACGCACACTGGAGGCCCATGTAACAATCAACCTGCGTGGAACAGGAGGGAGAAAGAGAGCGAGAGCAGCACCACACACACACAAACAGCCACACAAAACAACCACTTGGGGTTGTCACAACTTCAACTTTAGGCAAATGAGGAGCGGCCAACTCGCGCGCCGTCTCTCGACATTCGCCGCGACGCTACCAGAATGCATTGCACAGCTTTTCTCACATAGACAATGAATGGGACGCGGGAAACACCGCTACATGTGGACACGCACCTTATGTGAAAAGCCGTGCAATGCATTCTGGTAGCGTTGCGGCGAATGTCGAGAGATGGCGCGCGAGTTGGCCGCTCCTCATTTGCCTAAAGTATAAGTCGAATCTACTTCATGCTAATCAGAGGCGCCGGGCTTGACTCGCCGTCTCGGGAACGCTCGCGAACGCTTGCAAAAATGTGTTGTTTGAAGGAGAGCGCCTGTCAATCATCCTCTAGTGGCAGCCCACCAAGCGAGCAATAATGGGAAGCGGCGCGTCCACACGCGTTTAAAATCGCCCCAGGGGCGATTTGTGAACGGCAAATTCACCTTCAAAAGACTGCCGGATGGTTCAGTCGATAAGACCAAAGTCATCTGCGTGTACTGTGGGTATGAAATGAGCTACCATAGAAGTACGTCCAGTCTGAGATATCACTTGCAAGCCAATGCACTTATATCCTAACTGTACTTATCTCCTGTTACACTATCTCCTGTGACATGTTCACTTTAATTGTTTGTGATATATTCTTATAACCTGTTTTGGTAAGGGGATATTTGAAGTGTTAAATAAACATTTTCATAAATCAAGTATATTTGCCCTTATATTGTTAAAAGTATTAAGAATATGAAAAAAATACATTAAGGTACATTTAGAAGAAAAAAAATGTGCCAAAAAAATGCAATTAATTTGCGATTAATCGCGAGTTAACTATGGACAAAATGCGATTAATCGCGATTAAAAAAAATAATCTTTTGACAGCCCTAGTATATATATATTTTTAAATAACATCATTAGACTATCCCTATCTGGAAAAATATTTTTTTCCTCATCTTTCAAACACTTTGCCTCTGACTAGAGAACACTCCTCCAGGGACACATAACTAAATACAGGTGGAGGGCGGAGGTGATTGGGGAGAACACAAGGTAACAGTAAGGCTAACGAGAGTAATCACACACACACGAAACACAGGGGACAAGAGGCAAACTAAAACAGGAAGTAAAGTAATACACAACACATCACAGAAAGACTACAAAATAAAACAGGAAATCAACACCAAGCACAAGAGACAGAAACTACAAAATAAAATAGGAAATCAAAGAAACAAAAACGAGATGATGACAATCATTTTCATACTATTTACTGTGACCGATACCACTGTAATCTTGTATTTTTTTAATTTTTGTGCCTGGGTTGGGTGTTGCAATTTTATCAGTATTCGCCCATGTCCAAACTCTCCAGGGAGCTACCCTGTCACCAGTTGTGCTGTGATGCAACAGTGAAGCAAGATTGAGATGAAGATAGGTAGAGAGACGAGATGGGAGAGACATGGAGAGAAAGTCCTCCCACAGTGGATTGCTAACAGACATTCACCTCATATAATTCAAGGCTTGCGGCTTTTCCAGAGAATCAGCTTGTGTTGCATCAGGACAAGGTGGATGTAATAGGTCACTTTTACATAAAGAAGAAAATATCCTAAACAGCTCAGTGCAGACGAATGCTGAAAGTACAAAGCTAGTTGGAAGGCTGAATGAGGCTGATTTTTGCGTTTTCCATTGCTGCTCCTTACATGCATTCATTGTCTTTTCAAATTAAACTTCCAGGCAACACACTTGGTTAGGTTTAGTTGGTCAAAATAAGTATGTTTGTTACTAAGTTAAGGGGGCTACAAAAGGCATGCAATGTTATGTACACTTACATACATGATTTTGAATAAGTCAACATTATCTTTTGGTTTCACACAAGATTCAAACAACAATAGTAAGTCTTGTTTTTGGACCCATTCATGGACTCCAACCTTCTAACTACACTGTAGAATATTATTAGTAATATTATTATAATTATATAATGTATATATTATCTTTGTTTAATCTTAAAAAAAAAAAAAACTTGTAAATGTGTTTGTTATTCATGTAAGTTTTCCTTCAGTGTCTTTCTGCAGAGCACTTTAAAAATCTTACTTTCATACAAATGGTACATTAATATTTCCAGCTTCCTGACATTGTTTTGCATCTTGCAGCTCTTTTATTTCCCCCGCTCCGTGTTCTCTCAAAGCTTTTTCCTCCTCTTCATACCATCTGACATTCCTTACCTGCAAACAGACACAGTATCACTTGTCGTCTAGTCGCTTTTTCTTCTGCAACATGATCTGATGTGTCTCTCAAACAACAAAAGGGAAACAGGAAAAACAGGGGAGGGAGGTGGGAGAGAAGGAGGGAGGGGAGGATGAAGGGGATGGGAGGATGGTCTGTGGCACAGTATCTCAGACAGTCCAGCACTTTCTTTGTTATCTGCTCTTTATGTGGGAGAAAAGCATCCCACCTTCTTTATTATCATCAAGCAATGATAAGGACAGTCCCGACTACTCATCTCTGCACAAAGGCAAGCTGATAACTCAAGGCTGTGTGTGTGTGTGTATGTGTGTGTGTGTCTGTGTGTGTGTGTGTGTGTGTGTGTGTGGGTGGGTGTGTCTGAGGCCATGTCTTGAAGCCCAAAAACACCAGGGGATCGTTTCCTTTCATTCTCTTACATGATAGTGGTCTTGCTGTGATGCAGCTCAATGGCATTTGGATGGAAGCATCCAACGCATGAAAAACTGACTGAATTCAATTAAAAAGTGACTACAATAGTTTAGTTTCATTCTCCAATGTGGAGAAAAACAGTAGTTCACAACAAGGTTTGTATCAAGATCTCCATTAGCTGGGCTCTTAAGTAGCAGTTATATAATGCAACATCATGACAGACAGATAAACAGACACATTGATTAACAGACAAGAAACAGAAAACATTTGGGCATTTTGTGAGTTAATTGTAAGTTTAGAAGTACTATAACGGCACATAGGGACTGGCCAGCCAGTTAGTGGGCTGGAGATCTGAGGGATGTGAGGGAGTTGGCATCATTGTAGGTGGATAAGAAGCAGGTGGTGACTCCTAGTGGCCCTTGGTGGCCGAATGGTTGCAATGGTTGTTACATGTCATACCCCTCTGTCAGTCTGCCACAACACTCCTCAATAATCTTAAAACACATTTGATGAAAATATGTGTTACAGTACAGATGAAAGTACTATAAAATGGCCCCAAATACTTCTTTAGGTGATGCACATGAAGCATCTTTCAAATATCTCATAACTGCAGAAAGTGTTGAGAATTTAGTTCCTGTTGAGAGTGTGTGAGTTTGTTTCTGGAGTGATGTCAGTGGGGGACAGATGATCCTTTGATGTGCTAATTAAAACGCAATGCTACATGTAGGTTGGGAGAAAAGAAAGAAAATGTGTGGCCAAAACCCTCAGTGATACCTCTGGGGATGTAGGTTTTTCAAGTTGTTTGTTTTGTGAACACAGAAGAGTGAGTTTTAAAGTATAAGCAGAAATCGAATTATCGTTATTCTGCACTAAACTTACTGAGAGAAGGTATGTTGTGATATTTCTCGTTATATTTGAGCATGTAATTCGTTTTGTAGACAATGAAAATGTATTATGTGCAACTTTAGGTGTTAGTAGTCTGTGAGCATGCAGTAGCACTGTAATTTCAACCAACACTTTGTAAAAGCACATTTAAGAGTTTTATCATAGACATGTGTGTCAGAATGCTACAGGGTTTCCCCGTGTGTGTATTTACTAAAAGGGGAATGCTGACATGTGTCTATGGAGAAACGTGCTTCAGGAATTTTCTGTTTTTTTGTGTGACTTGTACAGGTATGCATGTTTTGTCTGTTCAATGTGATGTTAATACTGGTTGTATTTATGTGTAAGAATGCAGCAAATTTCATTTCATTAAGTATTTTATTTAATTTATTTTAAAATATGTTAATTATTTTACATTTATTTTTTTATACATTTTTCATACATTTATTCATTTATCATTATGGCAGTGAGGCCACACCCGTTACATATATCTGTAGTTGGTTTGGAATTTGCTTGGCAGTTTTTCTTGGTGCTTTTCTTTGTAAATTGCTGCCTTCAACACTGAGCTGTAGACAAGAAGTAAAAGGGAGCAAATGAGCTCTGAAATACCGACCCCTTGGTAAAACACACTCAGCATGACCTTTAGTTAACGAACAAATTGAGCTGCAGCCAGAGCTCACATCCGACTCTTGAGTGAATGCTGGTCAGCGCTGTGAGGGAGTGTGTACAGTGGCAAGAAAAAGTATGTGAACCTTTTTGAATTTCATGGTTTTCTTTATAAATGTGTCATAAAATGTGATCTGATCTTCATTTAAGTCAAGGATATCGACAAATAGAATGTGTCTGAAATAATAACAACATTTTTTCAACTTTCATGTCTATGTATTGAGAACAACACTTTGTTTAATTAACCATTTTCATATGTTGATTAAGCCAAGCAGAAGACATTTCATACATAAAAAAAAAAAAACTTTTAAAATATGTTTTATATTTAAAATGTGTGAAATTGACCCACAACATAATAGGAGGGTTAAGATGGGTTAAATGCAGAGGTCAAGTTTAATTTGTATGATGCAGGTGAAGATGGAAATACAATTAAAGTTTTAAGTTTAACTGAGGGTCAGGTTCACATTCTTTGCCATTAGAAATCATTCATGGGCTGAGGAATCTTCAACTAAAACCGTCATTCCTGCAGATACTGGACTGTTGCGTACAAGATGTTGAGTTTATCACCATGGGTGCATGATTTTACGGAAGAAGATTAGGGCCACGTGAATTTCTTTTTAGTTCTGACTTTAAAATCAGTATTCTGAGATTAAAGTCAGAATTCTGAGAATAAAGTCAGAATCTCTGACTTCATTTTCAGAATCCTGACTTTATTCTCAGAATTCGGACTTTATTCTCAGAACTCAAAAACAAAATTCATATATGGCCCTAATCCTCTTCCGTATGATTTCAAGGGTGTCGTGTGTGGAAACAAAGGGTTGTGATCTATAAAAAACAAACTTGACGGGAAAGCGTGCGTACCAGTAAGCAAACTCTGAGCCATGCATCTACACATTCTGGAGAGTGGAGGGGAATCTGCGGTGAACCGAAGTCAGATTGTAGAAAGTAAATGTGACATATTTAATTTCACTCCATATCAAACGTTAGATCCCGTTATCACGAAGATGAACTCCAGTAGTGTTTTTGATGCTTTTACTGAGTGGTCATTGTTTCACAAACAATTTCTTTTAAAATCCAACTTGTATCTTAAATCAAAATGATTTCTAAATATTTAATCAGTGCGGTGTCGCCACAGGAGGAGGAGACGGCCCGACTGCATGTAATACAGGATACAGCAAATACCCTCCCGTTACACAGCGGGAATAAGTACATATTTTCCTTAATTACTGTGCAATTATCATCAACACAAATAAAGATACAGCCATTAAGCCATCAACAGGGCGCAAGAATCCGTGAGGATGTCATGCGGCATTTGTTAGGTAAGACCAATCAACGTTTTTTTTTTTAACGGAATCTTTTATTAATTTAGCAACTTCTTGCATTACTTGTTTGCAACGTTTATTGCACTGATGGTGTCTCGCTGGAGTCGCAGGACGGCATCCATGAGCACCCTACCGCTTCCTGGTGTGCCATGCGCGATTCTTCTTTGCTTCCGCCTTAAATTAATGAGATTATTATTCACATTTCAAATAAATCACATCAAAGTCTTCCTCAAACACTCAAATAATACATTAAATACATGTTGGTGAAGGAGTAGAAAGATGTAGTTTACCTTCAGATCAGCTCGCTTTGAATGCGGCTGCAATACGTTGCCACTCGCACTGCTTTTTTTGTGTCTCAATCTCATTTTCCGAGAAGTTACCCTTTTTAGCTCTTTTCCGGCCTGTCGCCATGATTCACCCCACCAAGAAAAGTTGCATGCCGGCTCATTAATATGCGGATCAGCATGCATGAGTTGCTTTGCGTTGACCATTATCCTTATAAATCGGCGTGTACAGGACGGGATTAGAGGCGGATTCAGGTAAGTACACTTGTATCTGTGATTTATAAAGGGAACATACAGATGTGTGTATGCACGTTTTCTAAATTCAATTTTTTTTTTTGCCGTACGCCAACTTTGGCTTTTGGGCATACGTACACTTTTAGTAAGGATCCTACGCACAGTTTTATAAACGAGGCCCCTTGAATTCTTGTCCTTGCAGGTAATTTAATTTCAGTTCTATCCTCCATGGCACACTACGGCAATATATGTGTAGGTAATAATGATAAATAAGTAACAGCAGCAACCACATAGCTGACATCCTCTGTTGGCTCAGTAGGGGATTTCAGTATTGGCCAAACATAGATTCAAGTATCTTGGGCCCATGGGAAAAACACTCACTCAAGGGTCCCAAACAAGAGATCTTAAACCCTGATAAGAAGCCCCAAAAGTATGACATAGATCAGCCCACATTTTACTGCTTGTGTTTAGAGTTCAAAACCTAAACTGCAATAATGTGTTTTGTAATATTCATCAGGTTTCCTGAAACATTTTATTGCAATAAAATAAAAACAATTTGTCAAGGACATTTTATTTTGTGGCACACATGATGATAATAAAGGTCCTCACTTCAGACAAAATAAGGAATCAATTTTCACATAAAACTGCTTGAAAGGAAACTTGATTAAGTTTTAAAATGTACCACTCATTAAGACCAAACCAGAGTCAAGGATTGAAGGAGGAAATTAGTTACTGGCAGAATAGGACTTTTGGGTGATTTGACACAGCTTTTCTGAATATCTTTAAAGGAGGAAGGGATAAAAGAATAATAAATCCTTTGAATTTCATATGAGTTTCAGAAGAGTCAAAGGTCAATTGTTTCATAGCTGCACCAAAAATGTCTTCTTTATTCTGCATGGCAATCAAATCTCCCTGATCTTAATGCTCCACTATTTCACAAAAGGAGATCCTGTGGAGTAAAGAGCACTGAGGGTGAGGACGATAACAGGCTACATTTAACTTATTTTTGTTGTCGGACTAAATGGCAGGTTGTGATTCAACACGTTTTTCTGAGACATGTAATAACTGTTGTCAACTCTGTATTCTCTTGTTTTATCTTGAGCTGGCCAATTATACAATTCATTAACAGCTACTGTCTGACAGGCTAATGACCAAGGGAAATTTCTGGATTGCCTCAAATGTGTATTTTTATGTCTGTAGTGTAGAGCAGACCAAACATCACCACAAAAGCTCTCCCAGATGTGACCAACACAGAGAACATGACTGCAACTTTACTGACAAGTCGCATCTGCACATATTTCTCGTAATCACTCAGCCTCTGCATCAGAGCATGTGAGCTGAGAGTGAGTGAAAATGTAGTCTGATTGCATGGAAGCATGGATTGCATGAAAAAATGACCCCTCACTTGATTTACTATCTGAGTAAACATTGTAAACATGGAGTTTATGGTTTCGATTGTTGTTTCATTTGTTTTCAATTCAAGTCTTCTTCCAACCAGCATGTTGTTCATTTAGTGAATTATGATCCCATTTAGAGTCAATTAGACCATGAAGCGGGGTCGGTGATGGCTCAGTGGTAGAGATGGCGCCCCACGTACCGAGGCTAAGTCCTCACCGTAGTGGCCCCGGGTTCCAAACCATCGGGTGGCCCTTTCTGCAATGTCATCCCCATCTCTTGCTCCCTCTTTCACACTCTCACTCTCAATAAAAGGCAAAAATGTCTACAAAAAATAGAGCATAAAGCAGGTAATGTTTTAGAGCAGGGCTTTTGCCTGTTTTATAGTGTTGTAAATTGAAATGTAAGTTAATTAAACCGGCATTTCCCCCATCAATCTTCACTCCATAGACCTAATGAAAAAGTGAAAAAAGTTTTTTCACACTGTTTTTGACACTTCTAATAATAGGTTTTATCTTTGTCATTATAGTTGATTGAGTGTAGATTGATGGGGAAAGTTGTATTAATTTAAACTTCTATTTCCATTCTAGAATATCAGGAATATCTGGCTGGATGTCAGTCAACTTCATTTAATCAATTACATTTTAGATCACTTACTAAAAGATAATAATTACAAACAGTATTCTGATCATATTCAGGAATGCCTTTAGGGCATATTTTCACATAAATGTCAGAGTATGTGTGCCCGCAGGTTTGAAAATGTTTAACACTGGTGCTGGTTGTCAGTTCCTGAGTTGAAGCATGTAATTGTACTTCAAAGGAAACTTGGCCTGACAAGTAGCAGCTTGTCACAAGATGTAAAGCTTTCATCTGTTATAACTTCCAAATTAAATTGATTCATGAGGACCTTAAAATGCCATTTTTAGAAAACCATAATCATGCCATAATTGTTTCTTTATTAAGTATGTCAGTATTAAGGCAGGAAATACACCATGTGGAAAGTGACAATGAGCTCCAGCCTCCCCTGTGTTTCCATGTATTTTTGTAAATTGCTGCTCATGATGACTGCTGACAAATTAAGACATAGCAAATAGCTCAGCATGCATGACATTAAATAGGGAATTTTGGTCATACAAACATTACCCACACATCCTCCTACGCACATACACTGATCAAAGATCACTTTATGTCCATTTCCCTCCCTCCAAGCAGTGTCTCTCACCCCCAGTCAATTTGACAAATCCATTAGGGATCCATTACTGGGAAAGCAGCTGCATTAGTCTCCTAGCACTAAGAGGAGCATCATGAATGATAAGGCCTTTTTACACAGACGATTCAGACGCTGTAATTGCGGGATTCAAATAAGCCACAAACCTCACCGTTTATACAGAATTTTGCACATCAGAAATCCGATTAGCTTGAGCGAATACAAAGAACAAATGAAAGGTGAACTTTTGCTCGTCTCACATATTTACACAACTCTTCAACAAGTGAAGTTGCTGCATCATAAACATGTCGATACGTACAACGGCGGCCACGTATGAGCAACTAACTGCGTTTTATCTTCTTCGTATATGCTTTGAGCTCGTTAAATCCACCAACGGCGCGTCACCTGGTAACATGTCTTCACTACGTTATGTCTTTTATGCCTTGTCGCATCTGATGAATGCCCTAAATTTAAATGTAAATTACTCATCAAAAGGAATTAATTACTCAAAGATATTTTATTTGCCTCCATTACCACTACTATATGAAAAAAGTATGTCACAGTGTAGTGGCTCTGGCTATGTGTCAACAGCTTCTAAAATAATTAAATTAAGCTACAAAAACATTTGGAACGCATTCTGTAACCTTTTAAGGGTGAACGGTACACAAAATTCACAGTTCAGTATGTACCTCTGTTTTTGGGTCATGATCGTTACAATGCAGAAATCAAAGAAAATGCAGTAAAATAAGATATATGTTCATTTTATTTTGAAAACGATTGACTTATTTGGAATAATTCTTACTTTACTCAAATACTGACATTTTGTCGATAGAAAATGAAAAACTAAAATCATACAAATGTCTGAGTAAATGTTATGGCTATGGTTCAAAATACAGCTTGGAACTCAATTGCAGACACAGGCGACGAGGTAGCAGGAACAATGATTTAATGAGATAAAAATGTATTTCTAAGATGGCAGTCCACGTAGAAAAAGGGCAAGGAACAAACGGAAATCCACCACACCAGGACAACGGGCTGGACGATAAGACAACCACAGGCTTGAAGATCAGAAACCAAATAACCAGGACAAAGTGACAAAGACACAGAGAAAACACACACACTAAATACACAAGGGACTAATTGGGAAACAAGACACAGGTGGGCTGGCTGAAGGCTGATCGGAGAGAGACACAAGGGAACAGGGCAAGGCTGACGAGACTAATATCACACAGGTGGTACAGAAAAAGGGAGGAAAATGTAAATCCACAGGTTTTATTCAAGCTAAAACATGAAAAAAGAGTAATTAACTATAAATTAGGAGGAAATCCACAAAACAAAACCCAAGATAACAGTAATGGAATTGAGCTTAACTAAAACCCAGGATAAACCAACTACCTTGCAAAAGCTGACATAAGCTGGTGCTCTGCCAAAAATGTGGGGTAAAACTTGTACTTCAGAATTTCTTTAATGCATGTGCAAGTCGCAAAAACATCTGTTGAGGTCACATTGTGTACCGACAGGATGTCCCATACTGAAACAAACCGAATTTCCAGTATCAAAACATGTACCGTTCATTAAACTTCAATCATAATCATAACCAAATCCAGTCATTATTAGAAAATGTGTGAGCACTTGCAATTTTTTATGAAAATGTAATTATATATGGGCTGCACGGTGGTGTAGTGGGTAGATTTGGGTTTGATTCCCGGGTCTGGTTGCAGTCCCTTCTGTGTGGAGTTTGCATGTTCTCCCCGTGTAAGCGTGGGTTCTCTCCAGGTTCTCCGGCTTCCTCCCACAGTCCAAAGACATGCAGGATGGGGATAGGTTGATTGATGACTCTTAATTGCCCGTAGGTGTGGATGGTTGTCAAACATTTTAGTTGAGAAGATTTTTTTTCAATGGCCAAAAGTGTCACCATTCTTTTTACTTCTTTCCTAAAAACATACTAATATCAATATATCAGTAATATAAACTGTTACAAAATGCAGCAGATTATTATGCGGGTGTTGTTAAATGGATTATGCTTAGATGGAAATGTGTTACAATTGTTGTTGTGTGTAACAGGTTTTATGACATAATTGGTTAATAATGACTGCTCAGTACGTATGAATATCTCCAAAGAGAAAGAGAACTAGTAAAATAAGATGTTCATTGAGCTGCTTCAGCATCACTGTTCAGTGTAATTTAGTGTTTCTCTCTTCAGTTTGATCCCTGGCAATGTTGCTTGGAAATGTGACAAACTAGGAGTTTAGTCTGGGAAGACCTTATAGGGAATGATAACCACACAGACAGACACACACACACACATGGCACCAGCCTGTGCTAAATGATGGGGAAAAAACATGATATGGTGTACAGCAGGATACTAGAACTTCACTGCCAAGATGTCTGATGCACACATAAAACACAAAATGTGCAGGAAATGACAGGCCAGCAGTGAATGGATAACTAAGAGTTCTGCAGGTGGAAAATTGAGATTTCTCCTCAAAATGAGAAGTGCTGCTCTAAAAGCAGACAGTCTCATCCTGCTGGTGTTGAAAGGCTGCAACAAACAGGAAGTAGGTATTACTGTAGACAAGCAGACAAGCTGTCACCCAACTCATCTGAGCTGCACTTGTGTACAAAGAAATCTGAATGAACGTCAATCCGCTACATTACTTAAATACTTATTTTCAACTGAGGCTACTCACATCTGAATCCCCAACTTTGTGCCCAGTGGTTGCCCTGATGTTATATCAATGTATTTTTATTTTCTCTTCCCTGTCTTCCCTTCAGCTCCATCAAAGTCACTGTCTTCTGCTCATATGCCAAATACTATTAAAGTTTCTCAAAAAATATAATGTCTCATCCCTGAAGACTTTCTTGCTCCTTTTACTTGACACATAGCTTGAGTGCTACAGTGGATTAGCTGTGATAGAGCACCAATCAAATCCAATTCATAACAAAAAATGTTACACAGGGATGTACCAAGAGTCAGAGCCATATTTAAATAAAAATAAAATAATATATATATATATATATCTTACTGCCAAAAAGTATTGGTCGCTCACCTGCCTTGACTCACATATGAATTTAAGTGACATCCCATTCTTAATCCATCCATCGTCTACCGCTTGGGCTGGAGCTGATCCCAGCTGACATTGGGCAAAGGCAGTATACACCCTGGACAGTCTATCACATGGCTGACATTTAGAGATACATTCACATTCACACCTAAGGGCGATTTTGAGTCATCAATGAACCTATCCCGGGAATCGAACCCCGGACTCTCTCACTGTGAGGTGACAGTACTACCCACTACAAATGTCCTACCGTGCAGCCCAAGATAACAGTCAGTCAGCTTCAACTCTTCTGGAAGGCTTTCCACAAGGTTTAGGAGTGTGTTTATGGGACTTTTTGGCCATTCTTCCAGAAGTGTATTTGTGAGCTCACACATTGATGTTTGAGGGAAGGCCTGGCTCTCAGTCTCCACTCATTCATCCCAAAGGTGTTGATGTCAGGACTCTGTGCCGGCCAGTCAAGTTCATCCACACCAAATTCTCTCATCCTTGTCTTTATGGACCTTGCATGTGTGTGTGTGTGTGTGTGTGTGTGTGTGTGTGTGTGTGTGTTGAAAATATTTAGTGATTACTGATTAGTTACTGAGTAGATTGTCTAATTTGTCAATGGAAACTGAAATCGTCAAACCATTGAGGGCTGGATTTAAAATCACTCAAAAAGTAAAATATCTTTATCATAGGCTGCTCCAACTTGGGAATTTCATCTCAGCAACACATAATGTGACTCAGTAGTGTTTTTGGCCCCTGTGTGCCTGTATGAACTACAGACAGCATCTGGGCTGCTCCTGATGAGTTGGTGGATGGTGTCCTGGAGGATCTCCTCCCAGACCGGGATCAGGGCAGTGAGCTCCTGGACAATCTGTTGCAGTATTTGGTGGCTTCGGATACTCCAATATACAACGTCCCATCATGCCTCCCTAATGGAGTCTGTTTCTCACAGTTTGGTTCAAAAACATGCACACCAGCAACTTGCTGGGGATCCTCTGTAGCGCTTTGGCAGTGCTCCTCCTGGTCCTTCTCGCACAAATGAGCAGATACCCGTCCTGCTGCTGGGTTGATGCCCCTCTACGGCCCTGTCCAGCTCTCCTCATGTAACGGCCGGTTGGTCTATTGACACAGGAAACCTTATTGTGATGTGCCACCCTGTAGAAGCTGGACTATATGTGCAACCTGATCAGCAGCAGGGCAAGGACACAGGCAGAACACAAAACTAGAAAATAACCAGTTAGGAATGATAAGGAGAGAGGAATTGTCTGTAGCCAGCACATCAATAGCATTACCTTTTTGGGGGGTTTCTTGCTTTTGCCTCTCTATTGCAACTGTTGTCACTTTTATTTGCACCAAACATCAACATTGATTCACAATCACTTGTGCTTCTGAAATGGACAAATTGATATCCCTGAAGTTTAACTGACTTGGTGTTTGTTGTTTCTGTAATCTACTGAAGCCACTGTCCCAGTTGGCGGGTTACAGCCCAGAGTACTCCGATTACCACCGGTATCACTGATGCTTTGACTCTCCAAATCTTTTCTCGCTCCCCTTGCAGCCATTGGTATTTTTCAAGCTTCTAATGTTCCTTCTTCCTGATGTTGTTGCTTGGTATAGCTACTTCTATCACTACTGCTGTCCTCTGTTGCTGGTCCACCACCAATGTCCAGTTGGTTAGTCATCGTTGTTTTTCAGTCTGGATCTGGAAGTGTCACAGGGTCCAATCTTAGCTTGGCCATTCTCAACCACCTTTGGAGGTGTCTTCACTTCTGACCTCGGCTCTTCCAGCCCATACTCATCAAAGATGTTTTTGTACTCTATGCCAGCCTCTTGGTTGTGGTACTCCATGTACGGGGTATCTGCCTGCATCTTCCACCCTGTTGCAGGGCACCTTTGCACCTGGGGTCCTGTCTGGTGTGGTAGACCCCGGCCTATTGATCTAGTGCTCAGCACCTTTTTTTGTGCTGCTGTGATGTCCTTCAGACCACCGTTTTCTAGCTACTGGTTTGATTTCTCAGCTACTTCTTCTATCTGTCGGTGGAACATATCACGGAAAATGGAGGAGGTGGAGAGGCGGGCGCAGCACAGGTAGGTGGCTGCGACGCTGCCCTGTGACTGCAGGCACTCCACGACTATACGTGAAAGATGGATGGCTTTGAATGTCAATCGCTTGTGTCTCAACTTGCACCACGAGTCATAGAATTGGCTTCTTTATTTTAGAAAATATCCTCAACAAATATAAACCGTAGAATCAAATCGTATCCCATCCAGAGACACATTAATCATCCTGTGTTAAAGGAGAAATCCGGTCATTTTTACCCCATTTTCGTTGTCCCCAGGGTCATCCGGACTTATTAGAAGCAAAAAACCCAACAAAAATTGACTTGACCTAGCCCGAGATGTGTACCTGCCTGCCAGCCTTCCAGAATAGCTCCAATGCTAACCCATAGGGGCAAGTTTTATCTGCTTTTCTGGGTCTCAGAAAATAATTCCAAGACCAAAGCAACACAGGTTGGGTCCTTACACTCTTAGAAATAAGGGTTCCAATAGGGTCCTTCTACAAGGGCTGAGGTTCTACCTGGAACCATTTGCTTCTGAAAAACCCTTTCCCGAAGAAAGGGTTTTTCAAGGGTTCTTGGTAACACTAATGGTTCCAGTAAGAACCATTTTGATCCAGAAAACCCTTTAAAACCCCTTTCCTGAATAAAGGGTTTGAAAAGGGTTCTTGGTAACACTAAGGGTTCCAGTAAGAACTATTTTTATCCAGAGAAACGTTTTTGGAAGAAAGAGTTCTTCATGGATTGTTGGGTATCATGTGTCACCAGGGACATAATTCCTGATAACACTTACCAATAATGGTTTAAAATACATAGATGATACAAATACTTCTCATTTCCATTTTTTTGTTCATTTCTTTTTTTCTTCTTGTCCAGATCCTGTTGATGGAACTGTAACATAATGGCCCCTCTTGGGATTTGAACACCTGCCACCCAATCTAGAGCCACTGGCATTAGTGACTGAGCTAACCAGCTACCTGCATTGAGTTATCAGGTCCACCATACTAGTCATTACCTTACAATGTGTGACTTCTGCATTTAGGTCACAGGTTCCATTCCCATATTGACAGATATCATACCTTGCTGCTTGCGCTTCCAGACAATTAGCTCAGTTGGCTAGGAGCTGGTTCTTAGAGCCAGACGGTGTGGGTTCAAGACCCAGATAGGGTGATAATGGTAATACATCAAAATACCTGATAGTCTTTGTGAAACAAATGTACAAAATTTTAGAGTCATGGTAGATGATTGACAAAAACATCAGAATTTTACCACAAAAACTGTTTTTTTTTTTACAGTGGTTTCAAATCTGCCTGCTTCACAGTGAATGGCTTACTCAATTTGTGTAGCCACAGGTGAATTGCCACTTGCCAATTAGCTCAGTCGATAGACAATGGTCATTGGTTCCAAAAATTGTGGATTTCAGCCTCAACTGGTGCAAAATGAACATTATAATGTCAACTGTCTTGCCTTCCTATTCTCGTTTGTTGCTCAGAATTGCCTTGATATGCTAAAAATACCCCGGACCCGACCCATCGCTGCGCAGCAGCTATAATTGTGTTTATTTTTTAAAGTTCAGTTACACTACTCCAGGGGTGCCCAACCCCAGTCCTGGAGAGCCCCTGTGCTGCATGTTTTAGGTTTCTCCCTACTCTAACACACCTGATTCGAACGATTTTGGAACGGAGTTGGGCACCCCTGCACTTCTCCCTTCTTTAAGAGGAAATGACACACAGTAAAGAAGTAGCCAGGGGAATTGAACCCTGGATACCTACAGCAAGGCTATAACCCCTCTTTCTGGGGCATCAAAATGAGCTATACGACTCACTGGACAAAGGCTTTTAAAACTTTGTTACAAGTCACATGATCTAGAGATACAGTTTGAGGTTGTGATGTCAAGGCCTGGTTGATGCACAGTGACCATGTTAGTGCCTACTGAGGTGATGTGTGATTAATGACAGACAATTTGAAAAATATTAAACACTTATTTTACAGACAATTTCACTCATGTATTTGTCTCCTCATACTTTTCCATGATCGGCCTCATCCTATGGCTGCTGTACCCTGCTTACTGGCTTAGTCAAGTTGTGAAGCTACACAAAAGTTCATTGATGAAGGAAGGTCTTTGATGCCAGAGGCCAAGCCTTAACTGATGCAAAAATCATATTGTAACACTGACTTTGGGGCTACCACATCAGGGTATGTTGATGCCGGGAATGGAACCTTAATCTCCCAGGGGAAAGGGCAAGGTTTGGTGTGTTGGGCCTGGGAGCTGGCCCCATGGTGGCTGTCATGTGTGACTTAAGAGCTGGTTGCCCCATGGATTGCACCATATGGTCTGGTCTTCACCCTCTACAAACCAGGTGTGACATACCAATAGTGATTACTGCAAACAGAACAGAACAAAGAAGAATAGAAGAAACTTCAGAGAATCAAGGTGAGCTAAATATAATATCTTATTTCAGCATGCTTGACCCTAGCTGAGGACTTTTATGGTGAAAGGTGGACTAAGCAGTTGTTTCTTGTTATGTTTTGTTCGTTTGCTTGTTTGTTTGTTTTCTTGTAGAAATGACTTACACAGCTTGGACCAAAGCCGAAGACTGCCATTGGCTTGAAAAAGAGGGTTTTGCCGAGATTTCTATTATTGTTACAATACGTAACATTTTGAGTACTTGTTACATAACACTGAAAAGTATTTTAACATTATTTAAATCAATGTGAAAACTTTGTGGGGTTCCCTCACTTTCTCATGATTCTGTTCCACTGTCAGAATTAGTAAGTACAGTATGTACTCTGATTCCTTTCGTTGGACCATGCATTATTTTATTGTTTGTAGATAGCTTACAATAAGGCGCAGTAAGTGCACCTTGGATTGATGGAACTAAAACTCTTTTTTGTCTCCCCGATCTGCCATGTCACCGTTGCTGGAGATTACAATAATTCACCTACTGAGGACAGCATGATGTGTCTGACCTGTCATGTTGCTGATTCCACTGGACCTATGCTGACTTTTGACCTGTTCTCCCCTGGGACCTACACAGCCTGTTCTGTTGGACTATCTTTACATAAATGTTTTTCTCATTAACATGTTTTCAATGTTTGTTCAATATAATATGAACTAAACTGATCTGTAGAATACAATATGGTTCTTCATAGAACCCTC
Source organism: Chelidonichthys spinosus (assembly GCA_029853015.1). Lineage (NCBI taxonomy): Eukaryota > Metazoa > Chordata > Actinopteri > Perciformes > Triglidae > Chelidonichthys > Chelidonichthys spinosus. The sequence continues at coordinate 1,907,329 of CM056826.1, forward strand.
AGAAGACAAGACGGTTATTTGTGAAAACCTTTGAGGGATGTTTTTAGAACCCCCTGTGTGAGGTCTAGATGAAACCCTTGAAACATGAAAGGGTTCTTGGTGGAACTCCTTTTTGGGTTCTAGATGAAACCCTTGAAATATGAAAGGGTTCTTAGTGGAACTCCTTGTGTGGGTTCTAGATGAAACCCTTGAAACATGAAAGGGTTCTTGGTGGAACTCCTTTTTGGGTTCTAGATGAAACTCTTGAAATATGAAAGGGTTCTTAATGGAACTCCTTGTGTGGGTTCTAGATGAAACCCTTGAAATACGAAAGGGTTCTTAGTGGAACCCCCAGTATGAGTTCTTTGTAGAACCTCTCATGGAGGGTTCTGGATGGAACCTTACACACACAGTTCTAGGTATAACCCTTTATGTGGGGTTCTCGGTAGAACCCTCTAAAAGGGTTCCAGGTGGAACCTTTATAAAAGGTGTACGAGACACACTTGTTTAGCTCAAAAAGTGTGGCAAAACGACATAAATATGTGTGTTTTTGCATGGAGTTACTCACCTCAAATCACCCCGTAGACATTAGCAGCAGTGTTTGGAATAACGCCGTTTAAAATAACGGCGTTAGGTAACGGCGTTATTTTTTCAGTAACGGGGTAATCTAACTAATTACTGTTTCCGTCGTTACAACGCCGTTATCGTTACTGAACGTTAAATGCGGTGCGTTACTATTGAATTTGTCGGTTGTCGGTTAAAAAAAAAAGTCAGGATCGTGTTCTGCATGCGCGCCGCTCGTGCCTGGTCTCGGCAGCCTGTTGTCCGTGGAGAAACGTGCAAACTTGCCGCGAGCTGGAGCCGGAGTTGGGGCTGCTGCTGGTCTGAGCGGCGCGCGAGGGCCACGCGGGCCCCGGTGTTCCGCCGTTCTGGTGTTGGATGGGATTCCGGTGCAGCTGTGGAGCGCGGATGGTGAAGACGGTGGTGATGATGATGATGATGATGATGAACGGCCCGGCGGCTCGTGGAGGCACGGGGGTCTTGCCGTCATTATGTCTACAGCTGTGCGCTCCGACCCTGTTTTGTGATATATGACAGACACAGCGTCTCCCACTGTATAATTGCTCCTCAAGTTTGAATTATTCCCGCATGCCAGGTGCGGAGAATGCGATCTCAATTTTTATACTCAAGACACGCTACGCGACTATAGGAGTAGACTACAAGACAGTTTGCCATCCCATTACAAGGAAAATCCAAATTCTTTGGACATAAAAAATCCAAATTCTTTGGACATAAAGCAACTTTTTTTTTTACAGTAACGCAAATAGTTACTTTCCCTGGTAACTAGTTACTTTTATTATAAAGTAATTCAGTTACTAACTCAGTTACTTTTTGGAACGAGTAGTGAGTAACTATAACTAATTACTTTTTTAAAGTAACGTTCCCAACAGTGATTAGCAGTAGAGTGCCGGGCGCGTGCTCGTCCCTCCCACTCACCGCAGAAACAAAAACGTTTTCCTCGTAGTTTTCATTTTGTATCCATAAAGAAACGATCAAGCAGTGCAGTCATCATGTCCGTAATAAATCCATGAAGCTGTTATGTCCATATGTATGACTATGTTACAACATAGCAACGACTGCTTACAGCTAAACAGCATCCCATAGCAAAAACAATGCAAGTCTCGCACAAGTTCCCATCTGCCATCCTCACTCTGGGGCTGTTTTCAAGCCAGTACACTGACAAACTTCTTTGTATCGAGCAGTGCCGTCATGTCCATATGACAGTGTAACTACATAGTACGATTACTTAGCCTTTGTGACAGTTGAACCTGCTAGAGCAGTGGTTCTCAAACTTTTTTCGTCATTCCCCACTTTGAACAAGTGGGGATTTTCAAGCCTCACTTGCCCCTGTCATCCCAACAAAGATCTTGACGAATTAGTTCAAATTATTTCAAATTTATTGAAATTACTAGCACCAAGAATATCAGTCATATTTGATAATGAATCAAAACCAAACAAATAACACAAAGTTCAAAAAGAGAAAATAAAAGTGCAGTTGTGCCATCATAACTTAATTTGCAATCTGTGCAAAAAACATAAACAAGTGAACTTTCCCTGCATTAGTGGCTGCAGTGTGCCTGTTTTGCACTGCACATCCTTTCAAAACGGGGTTGCAGGCTGGAAACTGCCACTCTCAAGTCATGCTCAATGTTGAGCTGAGATCTGTACTTCGTTTTCAGAGAAGCAACAGCTGAAAAGCCTATCTCACAGAGATATGATGTGGCAAAGGGAAGGAGGATATACAAAGCTCTCTGCCCGATGAGGGGATATTCCCTCTCTACTCTGATCTAGAACTCACTAAGAGTGTGAGCTGTAAAGCTCAGCCCTTAAGGGTGGAGTCAGAGGTCATGTCAATGAATTGGTCCTCTTCAGCCTGGCTCAAATCAGCAGGCACTGCAGATAGAATAAAAATATGATTACTTTATTTGTCATTGCATAATAAACATGAAGAAATCTGTTGAATAAAAATCTATTTCAGTATACAACATAAATAAAATACATGTCAAATATATGATTATGATCAATAAAATCTACCTGCTGCACTGAATGGATCCATAACCCAGGCATACTGAGCACTGTTGTTCGGGAAGTATTTCTGAAACATTTCTCTCAGAGAAGAGATGTGCTGCTTTATACACGGGATCACTGTGGTGAATGGTTTCAGCAACTTCACTCAGGTTCTCAAAGACATCTACATTTTGTTGATCGAGGCGTCTGCCCCATGCCTCGAGTTTTCAGGAGAATGCAGTGATCTTGTCTGCCAGGTGAGGTAGGTGCTTGTCTTTGCCTTGAAGCTGACGATTTAATTCATTCAGCTTGCCAAACACATCGCTGAGATAAGCCAGCTTCAACAGAAATTGTTCATCGCTGAATTTGCTTGCAGCCTCGTACATGCGCTCCTCCTCCAAAAAAAGCTGAATCTCCACTCTCAGCTCAAAGGTGCGCGACAACACTTTGCCCCTGGAGAGCCACCCTGCTTCGCTGTGGAACAGCACAGATGTATGATCAGCTCCCATCTCCTCACAAAGTGCAGAGAGCAGTCGCGCTTTCAGGGGTTGAGTTTTGATGAAATTTACAATGCCCACAACCTCTGTTAAAACTTTGTTTAGTTCGGGGCTGAGTTGCCTTGACGCGAGCGCTTCCCTATGAATGACACAGTGCGTCCAGTGCGCATCTGGAGCAACCTTCTTGATAAGTGCCTGCAGCCCGTTTCTTTTCCCTGACATGGTCTGTGCGCCATCAGAGCAAAAGCCCACACAATTTTCCCATTTAAGACCATGTTTGTTTAAGTAACTGTCCATGATGTTAAATAGCTCATCAGCCGTGGCTCTCTTTGTTATGTATTTGCAAAACAGCAAATCCTCACACATTGACTCGCTGTTCACAAAGCGGACGTATGAAATAAACAAGCTGTCTTTATTGCTGTCGGTAGCCTCATCCACTTGCAATGCAAAATATGTTTCTTTTATTTTTTGTATGAGTTGATCTTCTAGATCATTTGAAATGTTGCATATGTGCCTCGTAATTGTGTCATTTGAAAGAGGGAAAGTTTTCAATTTGGCTGCGCTTTTCTCATCCATCATAGCTGTCACATGTCAAGAGCAGCGGGCAAAATCAGCTGCTCAGCAATTGTATGTGGCTTTTTGCATTGCAGGATTCTGTATGCAACTTTGTATGAGGCCATTTGTGCTTGACAGTTAACTGACGCAGCCTTTATCATGCGTTGCTCCTGCTGTCGATATTCTGCCAATTTTCTTTTAAAGAAATCCAGTGGCTTGGTGGCGTGACTGGGGTGTGTTGTCTCCAGGTGCCTTCTTAATTTGTTGGGTCTCATGCTGTCTGCTGCTAACGGCTTCAGACACAGAACACACATTGGTCTCTCCTCTGTACCGACCACTGAAACCGTAAATCCGAGACCAAGATAGCTTTCGTCATATTTTCTTTTCGGTTGGATTTTTGGTTGACTCGGCCCCTCTGTCTGGTCTTGTGTGTGTGATGGTGCTGGCTCTTTTGTGGGCCGTGTCACAAATTTATCCATGTTGCTCACAGTTACCGGCTACTTTGTTGTCCCGCTGCAAATATTGTCCCGCTGCAATTAACATTCCGACGTCAATCATTGTTTTTGCACTTTAGTTCCAGGTTACATTTTTCTCCGGTCTCCTAATGCTTTTTAATATTTGTAGCTATTAATTATTACTGTGTGTGTGTGTGTGTTTTGTTTAGAGTGAATTATCTTTATTGTCAACAGCATTTACAGTAAGATAGGCATGAAATTTAAAATTTCCTCCCGTTGGTCGCGCCCCACCTGTCATGTCTCCGTTCCCCACCAGTGGGGCGCGCCCCGCACTTTGAGAAGCACTGTGCTAGAGCGACAACAAATCTCACACAGTCTCAGTGGGCTAGTTGTGTTGATGGCACTAGTGGGAGTCGCGTGTGCAGACTGCAGTCTCTCATCAGCAGAGTGAGATCGAGCAAGAGCTTTGAAAGAGTAAGACATCTGTGAGTTTATCACTGGGAAAAAAGTGACCCTTGCGCGACTGTCAAAGATTTGTCTTGAGGGCCCTAATATATGCATACACACCCTAATAGACAAAAATTACTGAATTGCTTTGTTTAATCCAAATATGTTATCACTGGACAGTTATCTTCGGCATTATAAAGCATTTTCGCTTCTCTGAGCTAGCTTTATGCAACATGTGGTTGTTTGTTTTGTTTTTCAAAAAATATACAAAAAAATGTTTTTCCAATTGTTAATTGACAGTTTATTTTACTTGCATTGAGTTAAGAACACAAACAGAAACTTTGTAGGTCTAAGAGAAGTGAAGGTAGCCACCGCAATGTCATCCATTGGATTGTGGACTTCTGTTTTGAAGCATTGAGTTCAGCATTTTGGTTTTGTCATCTGTTTTTTTGGGGGGCCAGAGAGAGGGCTGGCCAGGAGCAGACAACCAGAGGAGTCCAGTAGAGATAATGCTGGATTAATGCATGTCAGCTTTGGTTTCACTTTTCCGAACCGCAGGAAATTATGGTTTCAATTATAGCACAAAATGATGCATATTGCAACACATTCTCAAGCCTTTATACTCTTCTGACAAAGCAATCTGCATATGCACTGCAATGCAGTACACCGCAAACTAATTGTACATTTGCTTTCAGTTCCTTTGTTTTGTGTTTTAGTTGATAATATGTATGTACGTGATTGTATGATAATAATCATACTATCACAATGTTTATGTGAAGCAGTTCTGATGAGCACCACTTAAACTATACTGTAATATGATTATGGTTTAATGCATTACTATAGTTTCATATTTATTCCATGTGATTCTTTATAAAAGATAACAGTCATCCATCCATTGTCTACCGCTTATCTGGTGGCGGGGGGGCTGGAGCCGATCCCAGCTGTCATTGGGCGAAGGCAGGGTACACCTGGACAGGTCGCCAATCTATCACAGGGCTGCCATGTAGAGAAAGACAATCATTCTCTCCCACATTCACACCTACGGGCAATTTAGAGTCAACAATGAACCTATCCCCATCCCCCGTCTTTGGACTGTGGGAGGAAGCCCGAGAACCCGGAGAGAACCCACGCTTACACAGGGAGAACATGCAAACTCCACACAGAAGGAACCCAAACCCAACACGGGAATCAAACCCAGCACTCTCTCGCTGGGAGGCGACTGTGCTACCCACTACACCACCGTGCAGCCCAAGATAACAGTCAGTCATGTCAGTCTGAATTTGTTTCATAATTTGGTATTTTCATGGAAAGCCAGCCAGCCAAGGTTGAGTTTGGTGCCCATAACACATTAAAGAACATGTATACGAGTAACATACATGTTTACTCCGTTAAAAGCAGTGTATTGGTTCTTGAGTTGAGAAGAACTTTGCCTATTTTTCTTTCCCTATGCTCATTCTTGGTATTTTCCAGTTTCTCTTTGTCCTGCTGCAGAGTTCAGGACCTCTGACATCATATTTATTAGACTGTCAGTGGACTCAGCAGTACCTGCTTTGATACCTACAGCTCACGTTGTGTATGCTTGTGTGTGTTTTATTGTACTCTAGGTACATTTCTGTGCATGTATAGATGTATGCGTGTGGAAAGACTACAGTGTAAATGCATGTGTCTGTGCACTGCCCACAGCTGGCACCATGGTGTGTAATCAGCACCTGTACCTCCATGTGGGAGTCACAGGTCAGGGATTGGAGTTTTAACCACCTTGCCGCTCACACCATTCCCATAAAGCAGTGGATTAAGCCATAGTCCTCCCAATGAGAAACGCTCCTACCTACACTACATTTGTGTTATCTTCCCACTAGAAAAAAGATGCAGTGTGTACAGTTGCTACAGTGGTTTAGGCACATTGGAGTTTTAGGTCTGCAAACATTTCTTAATCGTAGAGCGGCTATGGATGCATGATCTCATTGGTTAAATGATGGCACAAATAGCCAAATGTATCAGTTGAAAAAAACGACTGTAATCGTGCTGCCCTTTGCTCTTCGATAGACACAACAGTTCTGTTTACACAGTTGGTATTAAGCTAACACAGTCAGTGTGGGCACCGTACTCCTTGGGGACCAGGGGCACATTCAATAAAGTAAGATCACCAAATTAGCCAGGTTTCAGTTACAATTTCAATTTCAGTTAGTCTGACATATTTTCAGTTGATTCAATATCATAGAGAGCGAATTCAACATATTTCAAGCTTGGTTACTATGGCGGCTTGTGCTGAGAAACTAATGAGTTCATGTAATACTGACCTGACTGGAATGCAATTTTTACATCTGAATATTTTGGCCATATTACTGGACTATCTATAACCATTATCAGTCAAATATTATAGAAACTTAAATTACACAATGATAAATGACAAGACAGACATACAGGTGAATGTTCATGCTCTGTTCTCTGTATACGAGAACCCTGTGAACAGTCTGGGGAGTCTGCAAAATGTTTTTGGTCTGCCCCACTAAGTGTTTTGTTATTATTTTTGACTATCATGTAATTTTGCTTTGTTTATTGAAATGTTTATTTTTCTTTTGTTTTGTTTTAATTTCTTAAAGTTAACAACCTTTTCTGGGACAAATAAAAATCCCTATCTAGCCTCTGTGTCGTCTGAGTCCTACTACCATCTCTCTCTCACCATGAGACTACATCTACCTTTAACACGTTGTAGTGCACTGTTCATCTCTCCATCTGCTGTCTATTCAAGGTATCATTTGTGTTTATTTGCATCACTCACGCTTGATCCACCAGCAAGGAGGCGGGCTTACCTCCTTGTAGACCAATCCAGGTTTCATCCACCAGGGCTGAAATAATATATTACTATATAATATTGCTCCCAGGTACGCCGGGAAACGAAACACCATCCTGTTTGGCTTCAAGGCATCATCTAGAGGTGAATCATTGTCTCTCTCTCTCTCTCTTCCGCTCGCACTTGATCTCACTCACTCAAGTTCTCACAAAAGCAGTAAGCTTACCTGAAGTCTATTTGTAGTGGTCAGCCTCAGACTGATTGGTGATCAGTCAGAGATCAGCTGATTGGTATTCAATTAGCGTAACAGAATTGTAAACAATTAATTAAAAACAGGAATGTTCATATATATTTATTCTTTATTCCCTTTGTTGCTTTCATGTTATATTCCACCGTGGTCACACAAAAGACATCCAAAAGACAAAACTTATCGTTCCTGTTATGGACGTGAGCATGTTCCCAGGTGTAGTCCCAATGAGATGTTCATGAGACCAATTATTTTATACTTCATAGAGCATGGGTGTCAAACATACGGCCCGAGGGCCAGAACCCGTCCACCATAGGGCTCAATTCGGCCCACTGGATGAGTTGCAAAGCGTGAAAATTGGAAAGAAGTCATACATTTACTGATATTCCTATTGGTCCACTGGGGGTTTTGCTGTCTGAACAACAGTAGCAGGCCTATGCTGGATTAACAGAGATGTTGGTTTTCTGCTAAAGTTGGACAAGTTTCTAATGCTTTCAGGTAAACTGGGAAGCCAATGTCCTTGGTGTGCTCACAGCACCTACCAGTGCTCAGGGAAGATAACATTCGGTACTACTTTCAGACTCATCATGACAATACAATACAACAACTTGTAGGACAACTGAGTATAGAGAAGATAAATGAATTGTTGGCAGGTGTGAGAAAACAACAATCTGTTAGTCACAGAAGAGAAAACAAGCACTAAGTGCTGTTCATCACCTGTTTTATTAAATGGCCTGTTCATTAATTAATGCACTTGCACTTCTTTACGGTACAATAAAAGGCAAAATTGTTGTTCTTGTGTGCAATGGTTTTACTTGTCTGGCCCACTTTAGACAAAATTGCGCTTCATGTGGCCCTTGAACTAAAATGAGACTGACACCCCTGTTTTAGAGCCAAGTCCACATGACAAAACCAATGACATGTTGAAATGTAGAAAGGGTCTGCTTGAGTTCCTGTGCAAGTAGCTCCGGTGCAAGCTGTCTGAATATATGTGTAGAGCTACCTAAATATTCTCTATACAACACCAGGAATATTAATATAGCAGTAAACCATTCATAGAGATACAGTGCAGTAATGTTGACCTGAGCAGAGAATGATGTGTGTTTTAACCCCAGCTTCTCTGTGCTTTGTTTACATACTCTACACAGTGTTCATACAGCGGATACAGCTGTTAACAGTGACCCAGCCTTCTCAGGTTAACAATATCACCGCTATTGCCACTGTTTGCCACTGTGTGCCATGTTGAAAATAGTGTGGAGGAAATTCCTCAATCATAGAAACACTGAAATCCATAGCTCCTTTAACACCTGTTTAATGAGTTTCACAGCAAAATCTCACACGAGCCACTATAAACTATATGCCAAGTAAAGAGTGTATTGAGCATTTATAAATTTGACTTGTCAAAATAATAATTATAGTTATTTCTTCATTGTCTTAGTATAAGATTAAGTACATCGAGTACTGTATTACTATTTATAAGTACCTGTGACTACCTGCCATTTCTCATTGCAATTCAGTATACAATTTGCAATTAAGTTGAGTACAGTATGGTTATTTCTGCTTGAAGAACAACACTGCCCCTGAGAGGTTTTTATAGTAAATAAACTTGGTGCTCTGCCTTTTTCCTTTTCTCCTTATAGCATTTAATAATTTCTAAAGGGAATACGGCTCAAACTAGCTATTTCACTCCAGCATCCTAAAATATTATCTCAACTGATATGTGATAGCTGCTGGTTTGTTTGAGTTCTGTCATCTGAAGCATCACATACTAATTTCAACTCTCCAGAGCCTCCACTAGCGGACTAACCCTCCTCCAAAGAAGCACTGAAACTCTGCAGATAGCAGTGTCAGTCATCAGTGTTAAGTGTAAAACCAATTGATCGTTTGCTAAACCCGACCCCCGCTGCTCCTTTTTCAAGTTGTACAGCTACCATGGAGCCCACACTGTCACTAACTGCACTCCCTGAAGAAATCTTATTTCATATTTAGAAAATGGAAAAAGCAATTTCAGAGAGAAGCAGAGAGAAGCGTTTACAGAAGACACTGTTAGATCGTGTCACTGTTACAATCATTAAAAAGCAAAAGCAGCATATGTATACATCAGTATACCTTCTGTAGCTAGCATAGCATGGAAGTGCTAATGCTACATTTGCTATACTGTTTTTACGTTGAAACGTTTTGGGTATATTAGTAGGCTAACACTTTTGCAATGTTAAAGCAGTGCTAGATTGAAAGCCACAAAACCTGCCTAAAAATGAAGAAAATCTGAAACAATTGCAATGAGAGTCAATGAAGCTAGTTGTGTGAACCTGGTCTTAGCTAGGGCATTTAGAGAAGGGTCAGCTGACAACACAGAATTTATATGTATGGTAACACCATGACAAAGGATCCCGATTGGCTTTTTATTATTTTATTGTTCTTATATATATATTTATTGCATTTCATGACTATTTCACAACTGGGTTGGTCAAAAAGGGGTATTTTAATAGGTCAGGTTTGGTCACCACGTGTGTGGTGGCTTTTTGTCACACCTACAAGTGCAGCAAGAGAGGACGGCTGAGTTTGCAGCCTTTATCACCTGACTTCACAGCCAAATATCCCCATAGGATGACTTCTAATAGCTTTAGTGATGCCTTAACTTTACTCATTGTGTATTTGTTGAATATTTTGGTTTATGACCAAATTCTTAAAAAATGTATGACACTCCCGTCAACATGTGCTTATTTTGTGTTTCGTGTTTATTAGCAACATGTATACTCTCATATAACTTTTCTTAAGCATTTACGTGTTTTTGCATTTCTCTGAATAGATTAAATGAGTGTATTGCATTGAGCAACATGAAGTAAATGACTTTATGTAAATTGTGTTCATAAAAATGTCAGTGTCACTCCAGTTTGGACAAGATGAAGATGCCAGGTGCCCCTCTGTCCATAATTCCGTTAGCGGTACCACTATCATGAGAACAATAGCAGTCTAACATTGGGTACTGCCACTGTGGTCTTTGTCCCATCATTCTCTATGGTAATAGATAGTTTAATTACAATTAGCTCCAGTGTTCAAAGTCCTCGTCATCTTCTAGCAGTGAGGGGCATCTGTTCCCTACTCAAACACACGCACACACACACATTACATTGACACACACTGATACTTAAACACACACACATTACATCAACACACACTGATGCTCAAACCCACACATATTACATAGGCACAGACTCATGCTCAAACACACACAAAATCGGGACATGTACACACAAACACACCTACACACAGAGCCTTTGTTAGGGGGTGAGACATCTGCTGTTTGCTGTTCACAAATTATTGATAGCAGTAAACAGAAAGTTGAGGGGAAAACAGGCATTTCTCATGCTGATGAAATTTTCATGACCTGTCAGACCGTTCAAACCGACACTTTGTTTTAGAGCAGGACGGCACGACAACAAGAGACACATCTCCACCGCATATTTCCCACAGAGAGGAGAGAGGCACAGCGATGGGGGGTGACAGAAACAAAGAACGTACACAGTGAGGAGAACAGCGACAGATGGAACACTTTCTTTTTTCAATTTCTTCCAGTGCACTTTGTCAATGAAAATCCTCCTTCACTGGATCCTTTTTTCTGCTTTAAATGAAAGTGAATAACTGAAATCCCAACTGATGTATGGAGAAACTCTGGATGAATACGTATTTCCTAACTTATTCTAAGAGAACATTAAACACCCTTTTCTCCAACATTAATGAATCAAAGCATGAAATAAAAACAAGACATTTGCATTAAAAGGTGCTATGTGTAATAGATGGACGTAGTCATCGTCACGTCAACTGTTGGTTTGTGGATGATATAAAACTTTGAGTTTGGTATTTTGGCCATCACTATCTTGGGATTTTTACAACCAGGGAAGGAAGTGACAATATTTGGACTGTGGAGGAGCGATGGGTGGATCTGATTAACACAAGCAGCAGAGCGGCATCCCAAGCAGCAACCTTAGTGGGTCTGGATCCATCTGGATTCTGGTGTGAAGCTGTTCACAAAGTGAACTTCATAATTCAAGGTCAACTCACAGCAAAGTGTTGAAGTCATCTTAGTCACTAACTGCATTGGTAGCAACAGTAGTGACGCCGTGGTAGTTAGTCTGCTGGTTCAGCTGTCTCTATAGTGGCCTCTTCATGACTTCCCCTCCTCCCCATTGGGATCACTGGAAGCTGATAATGATGAAAGATATTGAGCCCTACAAGCATAACTTATTCTCTGTTCTCATTGTAGCCCCTGGAGCAGTGGCTTTCTTCGTCTACATATCATTTGCCCTCAGTTAAGGAGCTTTGTTTTGCATGACCTGACGGGCATCAAGGGCATCAAATCATCGGTGGCAGAACCTAGAGGCATCATAATGCCAGCTGAACAACCTGCACCTACACGTCTACTAGCAAGAGCTGCTGGCCAGACTTCCTCTGCTGTGGTCTTGCGTTGGCTCTGGCCTTCCTTGACTGCTCCATGAAATTTCATCTTCTACGGTGCCGCTGTCCAGAATTACATGAATGGGGAATGATGTAGCATAACAATTGGATCCACATGCCACAATTTCACCTTCAGATCACACAGGAACTGCTGGATGGTTCCATATCCTCCAGAGGATATGGAACCCCCAAAGCACCTCAGCTCATCTATGTGAAGCATCTGACCCAGCTAAGAGACGAATAGTCAGCGGTTGGCCCCTGCATGGCCTAACCTGGCCATCCAACCACCCCACAAATAGCCTCGTCAGCGGCAATGACGGGATGTTGGGAACGCGAACAATGGAAACCTAAAAGCCCTTTTAGGAGCAAACTTCTTTCCTTCAAAGAGAGGTCTGCTTATGATCCCACTGAGCTCACATTTGGAAACGCAGCGTAGAACACTCATGCTGTCACATATTATCAGCACCACCGCCGGCACTGTTACAGGTGTTTAGCCCCGAGCACAACTTAAATGTACTTTATTTGTTATAACCATAATCTTTATTTAACTTCATGTCTGTTGTAGCTGTCATAGCCAGTTTTTGTAGAAAGTGAGAATTAGAAGGAAAGAAAACATTGGCATTGGAGGTAATCTGGGGACTGGCTGTGGTTGGATGGTACACAGATGGAGTGCTTTAAGATCAGGGCCCAGTATTTCAAAAGTGATCCACTGGATTATCCTGGTCGGATCGGATTAAATCGTGATCTGATCTGAAAACTGGGTATTTCAACACGGATCCAGAGAATCCCAATCCTGAAGATCAGGATTCAGCTTTGGTAATCCAATCCTTCCTTGAATCCAGATAAAGGGCTGGATTTGGGTATTTCAAAACGTAAGGCAGAGATCTGGGGTCCGTTTCACAAAGCAGGTTTAGTGAAAACCTTGAGTTAGTTAACCCTGAGATGAGGGAAACTCTGGTTTTTCGGTTTCACAAAGCCAGTTCAGCATAAATCTGAGTCAGTTACCCGAGTAACATGCTCCGTGAAACTAACCTGCTCGCTAGCAGGTTTGCTTCAACAAACCCTGAGTTTCTCCCTACATGTCTCTGCCTTTTTCCGGAATCTGAACCAACTCTGAAAAAAATGTGCCGTCCTTTCATCGTCAACCTAATCGATATGGAAATAAAAGTGATTCTAGCAGCTTTGCGTCAGGATTTTGATTACCTTTCCTTTCAATCACATTAGATATTATCTAAACAATATTCTCCGACATTCTCAACATTTCATATCGCGGACATAATCCGCAACCAGATTCTTTGCGGAGGTCGTGTTTTTGCGAACGGGAGATTTATGAAATGTTTAAGTACATTCCTGTGTTGAAATACCTGCTTATATTTACTGTTTAATATGTGAAATATGATTAAAATCATATGCCTTAGTCAACGTATTTGCGCAATATTCTTATGCTTAATTTTCAACTGAAGCCACTTTCTTTCTGTGCCTGGGGGGGTTACACCCAATAAAAATAACAATTGATTTGTTGCACTACTTTATGAACTACGGGAATCGAACCGCTGCCGCCTGCACCATAAGCAGCATTGCTAACCATTACACCACAGTGTTGCTTTGCAAGTTTGAAAATAAAGACTTATTACCTTTAGATCAATTGACTGTTTCATTCAGTTATATACATTAGATCGGGCAGTAAATGTCTGCCACGCCAACTATCGCTACTTTGCTGCAGTTTCGTTGCTCCGCTTTCTCAGGATGAGCTCATTTTCTACATAAACACTCAGTAATATCTAATGACGCTCTCCCCGTTGCCATGGTGAATCGTAGTATCGGAGCTCCATTGATGATGGCTTTGTAGAGTCGGCAGGCACGCGCGTAACTCAGAGTTTACATACTTAGAGTTGAGTGAACTAATTCAAAACCGCTGTTCTGAAACCGAAAACTCAGAGTTGCCCATCTCAGAGTTGTTCAACTTAGAGTTCAGGGTTAGGTTCAGAGTTTGTTGAACCTGCTTTGTGAAACGGGCCCCTGGATCAGCTTGATACCAAAATTTCAGGATCATTTGGATCCCACCTCAGAGGTGGATTTGACTTGGATTGACAATGTCTCAGCTCCGCTTCTCCTAGATATTGTTACTCAAGATGTTCATTACACTTAATCTAAATTGTCAGTGGATTACTTGAAACAAATTGGAGTAATTTAAGAACATTTAAGGTGTAGCAAAAGTGTTTGGCTATGTTTGTGTACAAACTGATTATTTTACTTCACCAAATCAGATGCTATTTTGCTTTAAATTACCACAATTATGTTTAGTGAGAGCCTTCAACATAAAGGGAGACAAATTAGGATGGAAAAAAATTATCTAATTGTGTCACTGATTAAGCTATAATACATGAAAATAATGCAACTACAATTTCAAACACTTTATTCAAAATCCAACAACTTATCACTACAATTGAATTGAAGCATTTCCAAGGATTTCCAGCACTCATCCAGACCCTGTCCTTAATAGCTGAGTGGGCTCTGAAAGTAGAAGAAAGGGAAGGAGTATGAGTGATATCTTTGTCGTCATTGGGAATCCACAATAGTCACAGAAATCGTGTGCATGATGACAACAGCATGGTTTTCCCAGCATTACTGTAGCATTCTGACACTTCTGAATGAACTGCATAGTTATACACAACACACATACAGAGTGTGGTCTGTACACATGTAGCTTATTTTCAGTCTGCTGCGTTGCCAATGACGTAACGCTAATAAACTCCGAACAGGTTGATGTTAGTTTAAACAGTTATGATATAATGTACGTCAGATTAATTACCTTGTAAATCAAACCACGGACCGCAAAATCCGTAAACAAAGCTAGCGACCGCTAGCCCGCTAGCTGCACACGGAAGTCAATGGAGCCGAGTTAGCTACCGTTAGCACGGCCGAGATCGCTACAGCCTGGTTTTCAGTACGTGACAATTCATATATATAGCTAGCACGATATGTTGGTTGGCGTTCATATGGTCCTTAAACCGCTAAACATTAGACGACAGTAAACTTGACGTGAAAGTCGCGCTCCCAGCTGCTACTTCCGTGAAGTAGTCCGCCATGTTTCAGATCCGGAGGCTGAGACTTGAGACTTGGTAATCCATATCCAGCCAGGTCGGGATCACGGTGATCCACCCGGCCAGTGTTTTGAAATACTCAGATAAAGTCAGCAGGATCACCTTGATCCATGACTGAGAAAAGGAGGATTTCATTATCCGGATTATTCTGATCCGGATTACAAGTTTTGAAATACTGGGCCCTGGGGATCAGATTAAACATTCCACGTACTAGACAATTAAGTCACAGGCAAGTAGATTCACTACTGCTATAGGATTCCATCATGAAAAGAAAATATTGGATTTACAGTTAAGTGAAGAAATAAAGAGCACAAAGACGTGTATGAGTTTACCATGACAACTCAATCACCCATGTTGGTCCAGTCTTTAACAGCAACAGGGCATCAGACTAACTACGATTGCTAACTAGTTCAATGTTGTTGACTTCACACTCTTAGTTGAACTTTAAACAGACAGCTCAGGGGAACATGAAATCCAGAAATCCCACACATATTCCCTCTACTGTTGATGCTGTGTTCCTTTTCACCCGGTCATTTCTTCCTTTTTATACTACTAAAATACTCTTCCCACTGAAAATAATGTCCTGCCACCAAAACAAAAATAAATTGCACAGTTGAACTTCATCTAATTACAGACTCTCATATCAGGGTTTGAAGGCCCACATTCAATACAGCACATTTTATTTGTACACCTTAAAGAACTGACATTCATTGCACCTAAAAGCAGCCAAATCTGCCTTCTACCTGGCTAAGATCAACTCTTCTGCCTCCAACCCCAGGAAACTCTTCTCCGTGTTCTCTTCCCTCCTCACCCCTCCTGCCCCTACCCCCCCTTCCTCCCTTACTGCCGATGACTTTGCAACTTACTTTACCAAGAAAGTACATGACATCAGCTCCTCATTCACGCCTATTCCCTCCCAGAAGACATCTCCCCCAACTCTCAACTCGGATGGTCTTACCAGCTTTAGCCCCCTCACCTCTGAGGACGTCCACGCACTTGTTACATCTAACCGCGCCACCACCTGCTCCCTTGACCCGATTCCCTCCTCTCTTCTCCAGGACATCTCACACGACATCTTGCCATTCCTCACCACCCTGATCAACTCCTCCCTCACCTCAGGTGTCATTCCAGCGGATTTTAAGACCGCTATCGTGAAGCCTCTCCTTAAAAAACCCACCCTAGACGCTACTGACATTCAAAGCTACAGACCTGTATCTCTTCTTTCATTCCTCTCTAAAACCTTGGAACGTGCCTCCTACAACCAACTGTCATCCTATCTCTTGCGGAAAAACCTCCTAGACCCTAATCAATCAGGATTCAGGACTGCTCACTCCACTGAGACGGCCCTCCTCACAGTGACCGAGTCCCTGCGAGACGCCAGAGCCTCGTCCCACTCCTCCGTTCTCATTCTCCTCGACCTATCTGCTGCATTCGACACAGTCAACCACCAAATCCTCCTCTCCACTCTGGCTGAACTTGGCATAACTGACTCTGCTCTCGCCTGGTTTACATCATACCTGACAAACCGCACCTTCCAGGTCACATGGAATGGCTCTATGTCCAAACCCTGCTCTCTGGACACGGGCGTCCCTCAAGGCTCAGTATTAGGACCGCTTCTGTTCTCACTATACACCAGATCACTAGGTTCTGTTATCACATCGCATGGATTCTCCTACCATTGCTACGCAGATGACACCCAGCTGTTCCTCTCTTTTCCCCCGTCCTCTGACGCTCACATTGCAACTCGCATCTCAAACTGTCTGGCTGACATCTCTGTCTGGACAACTGCACATCACCTCAAGCTCAACCTGAACAAAACCGAACTCCTCTTCATCCCAGGGAAAGACTGCCCTCGCATGGACCTGTCGGTCACTGTCGAGGGCATCACAGTATTACCTTCCTCAACTGCGAGGAACCTGGGTGTAATCCTCGATGACCAACTATCCTGCACCCCCAACATCACTGCTGTGGCCCGATCCTGCAGATTCGCCCTCTACAATATCCGCAGGATTCGGACCCTCCTCACAAAGGATGCAACGCAGCTCTTGGTCCAAGCACTGGTCATCTCCCGCCTTGACTACTGCAACTCTCTCCTGGCCGGACTCCCGGCCTCTGCGATTAAACCATTACAGCGTATCCAGAATGCCGCAGCACGCCTTATCTTCAATCTACCCAAATTCTCCCACGTGACCCCCCTCCTCCGTGACCTCCACTGGCTCCCTGTTGCAGCACGCATCCAATTCAAGACGATGACACTGGCCTTCAGGGCCATCAATGGAACGGCACCCTTCTACCTTCAAACACTGGTCAAACCTCATGCCCCGAAGCGAGCACTTCGCTCTTCTACTTCAGCTGGCCGGCTGGTACCACCATCGCTGAAATCAAGCAAATGTCGCTCAGCAAAGTCCAGACTCTTCTCTGTTCTGGCGCCTCAGTGGTGGAACGAACTCCCGACCAATGTCAGGACAGCAGAGTCATTTGCCATCTTCCGAAAAAGGCTCAAGACTCACCTGTTCAGACTTCACCTTGACTCTACATAGCATGACCCACTAGCACCCTCCCTCGACACCCCCCCCCCCAAAAACAAAAAAAAACAAAACAAAAAAAAACAAAAAAAAACAAAAAACAAAAAAAAAAAAAACTTACCTATAGCACTCTGATCTTAGCACTGTTGCTCTTGAAGTACTACTTTACTCAGATGAGGACCTAACACTTGTTCTATTTTTAGCTCTTACTTTATCGGCAATGATACGTCGTGGTTTCTTTGTTTCCTTCTTTTGACAAATGTACTTATTGTAAGTCGCTTTGGACAAAAGCGTCTGCTAAATGACCTAAATGTAAATGTAAATGTAAATGTTTAGAATATTATTTTTATCAAGAGTAATTATGGCCAAACTGACTAAATAATATAATTTTCTTTTCGGGAAGTAAATGCATCATTGAGCATACATGAAAATTAAAAAGCCAAGGCCCACTGCCAATGTTAAGGGCCAGTCAGGTAAGGATGTTTACAGAATGTTCTGCACACAAATGACACAACACACACAAAGCAATGCAAGACAAGATTGAGAAATAAAAAATAAAAACCCTCTTCAGATTTTTCTCTTCAGGGTTGTTTACCTCACTCAGCGATATATCGTCCTGCTATTCTTGGCCTCTTTATTGAGTCCTGCAGCGGCCTTTGTTATCTCCCCACTGTGCTGTCTGGAAAAGTGGCCACCTTAAGTGGTCTTTACTGCCACTCCTGTTCTGAAACAGAGCACGATAGGCAGGCTGCTCTTGGCATGGGGGAGATATGACAATAAGAAATCACTTAAGTGCACGTGTGTTTATGTGAGCGACTGCCTGTTGTGTACAGCAAACAAAAGCAGTATGTGGAAACATTAAGGGCAAGAAGTTGCATTTGTTAAAAATAGGTGCTTTTACTTTTATTGAACAGATGTTAGAACAAAGGTCAACATAGCCTATAAAAGACTATAGAAGTTACCACTGTTGGGGAACTAGCCAAGAGCATATTTGGTTATTAACAGATAATTATTAATATCAATAGAATTATTTATCAATAGAATTATTGATATTAATAGGAATATTCATATAATTAATACAAAATGGGGCACCACCCAGAAATCAGGGACAAAATTACCAAATGCCAATAATTAATAACTATTAGCATATGAGTACAAACAGTTGAAGAAATTGTTATAGTTATTATTATTTGCAGAGAAGAAGTTGATATCATTCATTCTCATACCACATTAATAAACAGCAGGATGTTCAAAAGGGGTATATAAGTCTAAGTGGCTTGTCTATCTAAGTCTGTGTGTGTGTGTGTGTGTGTGTGTGTGTGTTACAAAATGGCAGCTGTGGGTCAGTCATGTGGATTCTCTATAGGAGGCTGTGTGGCTCTGCCCTAAAATCCATATTTCAATGTGTATAATTAGTGGAATATATGTAATGCCATTAGGAAAGTTGGATTAGTGAGCATGCAAGCTGTCTGTTCAAGATCACTAACCAGTGATGACTAGGAATTGTTGTCATTGTTGCAGAAGCAGACTCCAACAGCCAGGATTGTGTCCTATGCTGAGTTGGAATGACACTGAGTTGTAGCCAGTTTCTAGGCCTTAAGACTTGGAGTACCCAACTTTATGCCTGGTTCAGACTACAAAACACCAGTCCGCTCCCGCCCAGCGGCTGTGTCGGCTCGGATCAGGAATGATAATGAGGCGATACTTGACCGCTTTATATCACGTTGTGTGTCATAGTAGACAGTGAAATGGGGGAAACATTTGTTACTATGGTAAGAACACCCTTGTCTCTGATATTCCCTCAAAGGACCAGCAACCCGGTAGGTAGGGATGACATCACACATGTGGCGAAAGACGATCAACGATTGGTTGAGGACCAACATGTAGTCTGTCATGTCTCTTGGCCAAGTCACAACAAGACTCTATGATTCTATAATGGCCTAATCTGACAGTTACCATCATGCAACAATAACACCAATTATTATTTCATGTTTAATTAACAAAAATCACAGCCTTCATTTCAACATTTCATTAATTTTACAAAAGGACATAAACATTGTATTGATAAATGATAGCACCCTTGTTCTAACCCCTGTGATGTGTCGGTTCGTATTATTTTTTACTGCTGGGAAAACCGTGTCATCATGATCGCCCATAGAACCAGGATGGTAACGGATCGGCAGCTAGTGCTTCTGTGCAGAGAAAAAGTCATGGTAGTATAGCTGCAAGCAGCAATGAGGGGGTCAAGCTGGTTTCTTTTCACGATTTTTGCAATCTTACTAATAGATATTTTACTTCACAACACAGGGTTAGCACCCTGATAAATGCATTTCAGCCGCTGACCTAGCCTGCTAATCCTATGTTAGTTAGTTCCTACCTGCTGAGATGGGTTTTGCTATCTTCTGGCCACAAAATCAATACTGTCTATCTGTGAGCGGTCCAAGCCAAAGTAGGTGATGTCGTGAATACTAATTTACCACGCAACGTCAGTTGGTAAGGCTTTTTTTGTTTGTTTATCCGTCTATTTTCTTACATTGGCTAATGCATGCAATGGGGGTAGAAGAACATTTTCACGTGCAGCATTCATATGCAACTCAGAGTGACCTATCGTATTTCAAAAGGAGCAAGTACTAAATGGGTTATTGGTGAAAGACACCTTTTAGAATTTACAAGCATAAAAATGCATGTCAAACATTGAACTGGTGGCTAAAGCGTTCAATGCAGAGGCATGACAATTGGTGTGAGTGATGGGGACAGTGTCTTGTCTCCAGGTACCAAGTTTAGTTATGTTAAGTCCAAGCATCGGTGAGATGACAGCCCACTTACTGTTTGGCAGATTCACCGCCATATTTGATTGGCTCTCACAGGCAAATAAACTTGAAATTGAAGAATCTTGAACAAATGTATTGTGTGTATTCAGGACGACGTCACGAGTCGACGTACCAAGTTTGGTGTCGATACGTGAAAGTGTTGCTAATTACACTGCCCCTAGTGGTCGAAAATCACTAAATCTGTTGAGCATCCTCAGGATGGGGTCCCGAGTCCATGTACCAAGTTTGGTTTCCATACATGAAAGTGTTGCTGAGATATGGATTCACTTCCTGTTTTAACTGATGGTGGCGCTAGAGCGTTAAATGCAGAGGCACAAAAATTATGTGAGTGATTGGAAAGTTATGCAGCACAGAGCTGTAAGCATTGTAAGCTGTATGCACTTTAAAGGGATAGTTCAGAATTTTGGACATAAGACCTATTTTCCAACTCAGACGGTGTGTTCGAGACGTCTGGAGACGTTTTCAAGAAATTTCATTCAGTTCTTCTAGTTGCCGAGTTAGCTTGTGCTATGGCTAGCGCAAGTCAATTGTTCTAGTTAGCATGGCATTAAAAACACTCATACCGACTCCACAGTGCACCCGAGGCAAATCAATTGTAACGGCAGACTATCGATGTACATATCTGTGTTGATAGAATGTTTGAAATAAAACCAACCTTGCATTTTTAAGGATTTATGTCTTAGCAGCAGCAGCAGCGTGTCATACTTCCTAGTAGGCTATGGCAGCGGTGGACTGATATCACCTAGTACTTATAAGTTACCAGTTCTATAATAGTTTGTTTACCTGCTGTCATTGCTACAGACGCAGAGTAGCCTGCAGTATTAGTTTCTTCAATCTCACAGAAATGGCCACTTTTGGAGAATATACTGAAACTTTTGAAGACTCTGATGAGGAGTTTTTTCCCACCCAAACCCAACCATACCTGTACGAGCCTGAATATACAGAGGAAGAATTGTGCGAGAGGGATGCTTAAAGGGCAGAATGTGAACGAGCGTCTGTGGAGACCGAGATAGCCCCTGCTGGAGCTGAGAACCGGAACCGAACAAACGGAGACGCATCCGAGGGTTTACGGTTCTCAGGATGGAGCAGAGGTTTGGGTTCGCGGTGCATAATTGTGGGTTGGCTGGGCAGTGGGCTGCCTGGTGTTTGTGTGAGGTCCAAGCGCTTTTCACCCAGGTCTGAGGGCATGAGGCCCGACAATTCGGCCCTTTTGGATTGCCTATTTACGGGCAGTATTTCGGGCGGAGCGTCTTAGAGTTTTGAGTCCGACGGAGAGTCCGCATGTGTAGATTCGCGTCGCCGTGTGCTGCCCAGTGTTTGTGTGAGGTCCAAGCGCTTTTCAGACAGCCTTGGGGGTATGAGGGCCAACAATTCGGCAGTGTTCAGGTGTCTATTTACCGGAGAAATACCCCGCAACGCCTCCAAGGGTTTACGGTTCTGCGGACGGAGCAGAGGTTCGAGTTTGCGGTGCGAAGTTGTGGGTTCGCGGGGCCGTGTGCTGCCCGGTGTTTGACTGAGCTCCGAGGGCTTTTCAGACAGCCTTGGGGGCTTAAGGGCCGACAAATCGGCGGTGTTCAGGTGTGTATTTAGCGTGTGTTAGAGTTTTGAGTCCGACGGAGCAAAGTAAAATTCCGCTGCTGCTGAGAAACTAGTCCCTCAAAAAATGGATGATTCATGCGATGCGAGGTTAGTTTTGTTTCAAATATTATTCTATCAACACAGATATGTACATCGACAGTCTAGCGTTTTAATTGATTTGCCTCGGGTGCACTGTGGAGTCGGTATGAGTGTTTTTAATGCCATGCTAACTAGAACGATTGACTTGCGCTAGCCATAGCACAAGCGAACTCGGCAACTAGAAGAACTGAATGAAATTTCTTGAAAATGTCTCCAGACGTCTCGAACACACCGGCTGAGTTGGAAAATAGGTCATATGTCCAAAATTCAGAACTATCCCTTTAATGAACTTAAAATCAAATATGCATGTCCAATATTGAACTGATGGTATAGAGAGTTCAATACATTGGCACACAAATTTATGTGAGTGATTGTGACATTATGCAGCACAGAGTTGTAAGCAAAGTAAGCAGCATGAATTTCAAAGGATTTACAAGCATAAATGCATGTCAAACATTGAACTAGTGGTGGCGCTAGAGCGTTAAATGAAGAGGCCTGAAAATTGGTGTGAATGATTGGGTGTCTTGACTCCAGGTACCAAGTTTGTTTACGTTGAGTCAAAGCATCGGTGAGAAGTCAGCCCACTTCCTGTTTGGAATTTTCAAATGCCTCTCACAGGAGAATAAACTTGACATTGAAAAACCCTTGAAATAACTTTTGTGCGGATTGGTCTTAAGATCATCTGTGTCAAATTTCGAGCAAATTGAACAAACTTTGTGAGCCGTGAAGATTTTTAAAGCCTTCTGAGATAATCCAATATGGCGGAGGTCCAATATAGCCGAAAGTGACGGGCCATGTATCATTGAACTTGGGTTGATCCAAGGATCACAACGCTACCTCACTTGTGAAAATCAGATGCACGAGTCAAGGTCCACGTCAGGAATGCATGTCCAACTTTCACCCATTGGTGGCGCTAGAGTGTTGGGCATAGAGTTCTATTAATTGGTGGGAGTGATCATGGAACAGTCCCGAATCTCTGCGCTGAATTTCATAACTTTTGACCAAGCGGTTAATTTTTCGGCCAAATTTGACCCGTTGGTGGCGCTAGACGGCTGGGTTTAGAGGTCTGTAAATGAGTGTGAGTGGTCAGTACAGTGGTCCGAAACTTTCAGCCAAATTTCAGCACTTTTTACCAAGGCGTTCTATGGGCTGCCATAGACTTCAATGGCAGAGGAATAATAAGAAATCATAGAATCACTATAGGGTGTCTCGCAGCTTCGCTGCTTGACCCCCAAAAAACATAGAATCACTATGAGTACTAATGAGTACAATTCAGAAGTGTGTACCCTTGAGTACTGGTCCACTTCAAGCACGGCCCGCCACAAAAATCTGTCTATACCAATCAGAAAAAAGTTACTTTCTTTTACGTGAAAAATTATATGAAACAAGTGGGCACCCTCAACCACAACATTAGCAAACACTTGCCTTTAAGACACATTTAGCAATCTTGGAATTACAGTAATTTAGTATAATTTTTCCAAAGCAATGTAGAAACTAGAAGAAGTATAGGTTTCATTGATGCATTCATTGAGTTGCTGCAACGGTAGTGGTGTTTCCTTAAACAAACCCTACATCAACGTAGTGAAATGAGCATCTTAATAGGGCGGCTGGTAAAAAGAAAAATGCTCAGAAAGTCAGAAAGAGTGAAGAAGAGTTGGAAGCATTGGAAGGGTCATGCGATTCACCTCTAGTAAAAGCAGAATAAGGTCAGAGGAGTAATTTAATATGGTCAGCCCTTGGAGAAAAGGATCAGCTTATCCTTATGGGCGAATCACATATACCACATTATGCAAATTTCACTAAGCAGCTCTGCTGAGATGTGAAGTCAAGCCTATAGGACCCATATGGGGTCTCCGCATATTACATAGAACAAAGGTTCTAAGAATAGCCACCATAATTACAGATTGAGGTTAAAAACGCATTACAGCAGACAGATGACTTTGCTGCAAATCCTTCCAACACGTAATGGATTAAACTCAAAATTAGACTCAAAACAAGCTTGAATTAATTTACAATTTTTCCAGGACACTATGTTTAATTAGTTTATCATTTTAAGCCCTTTATAATACTTTAATAATATGTGTAAGGAAGTATTGTAAGAAGAGGCCTGTTTTTTCTCTGAAATGTACAGTATACTATCACACTAATAAAGAGGAGCATTACTCAGCCTATGGAATCTGTATCTGTATACTTCTGTACAGTGTGGCGCAAGAGCGTTCAATGGTGTGAGTGATTGGGACAGTACTCTAATTACTTTTTTCGTGTAACGTAACGCGTTAGTTTCGTGCATCAAGCAATCAGTAACTGTTATTTTTTTAAAATTGAATCCGTTATTTTAAGGATTTCTCCGGATACGGAAAGGAAAATCCCGACTGCAGCCTGCTTTTTGTTGACAGTAGTGTGCCACCTGCGGATGTGTCAGCGGAGGCGCAGCGCTGTGATGCGTCTGTGCCCTGCTGCTGACCTACGTTACCTGTGTCAGGGCTTCAATACCCCACCACCCTCCAGCACACCCGTGGAGTCTCGTTCTTACTCCCAGGAGAAATCGACTGTCAGACAGACGTTTCGAAAATCTTCTTGTGCTACGTTTTAATCACTACTTTGAAGAGTAAATGTAAGTGGACGATGGTAAAGTGAATTTAGGCCTGTGACACTTGAATAGTATTTTAGTTCGGCTATTAGGCTATTTTTCATTTGCCTGTGTGCCAATGAGCGATTTTATTCGGCCTGTTATCATTTTTGTTCAACATAGATCCAGCTGTTAAAATTTCTGTTAGATCGTTGACTGGTCGTTAATTTCTAAATGGATCTGAATCTGCTACCTGTTTACCTCAGATTGTGTTTACAAGTAAACGCACTTTAAGCAGTTTCATAACTGCATTCGGGTTAAAAAAATTCAGGAGTTGACTAATCTTGCTTGGTGCTCATATAAAGGCTACCTGGGGATAGGTGTGAATTTTGATTCATATGTTGTGTGATCAAAAAAAAAAAAAATTAATAAAGCGTTATGTGGCATATTGCTAACTGTCTTTATTGTTATCCTGCAGAGTTAATTTGGTTGGATGACTGACGTTATTCATTGTCACAACTTCTCGGTGCATTTAAAGGAGGCTGTGTGTGTGTCAGTTAAGTTGCAGCATGTGCTTTTAATTTTTAGTAACGCATGAGTACTCTAACGCCTTACTTTTCTTCACAAGTAACGCTGTAACGTAACTGATTACTTTTAATTGATGGTAACGTTGTAACCTAATTAACTACTTTCCAAAGTAACTATACCCAACACTGCTTCTGTATATGCTGTGGCTCTGGAGGAGCTTTTCCAGATCTGACTAAACACCTCTGACGAGGATTGTTGATATTGTCTCAAGAGACAAAAATAGGAACAGAAAGCCTGTATTATAAACAGACTGTTGACTGCATTTTCCGTCTAGGGGGGTCTCATGAAAGACAAATTGCATTATGGAA
Source organism: Chelidonichthys spinosus (assembly GCA_029853015.1). Taxonomy (NCBI): domain Eukaryota; kingdom Metazoa; phylum Chordata; class Actinopteri; order Perciformes; family Triglidae; genus Chelidonichthys; species Chelidonichthys spinosus. Next base: position 1,932,928 of record CM056826.1, read on the forward strand.
AATGTAGTTGATTTTTTGGTTTGTTTCGTTTGTTTTTTGTCATTTTTTTCGAGCTCCAAAATTCAAACTGTGAAGCGATATTGAGCCCAGGAAGTGTAACTTATTCTCTTTTGTCATCGTGGCCCCTGGAGCAGGGGCTTTCTTTTGCAGGTCCTGGTGGGCATCAAGTCATCGCTGACAGAACCTAGAGGCATCATAATGCCAGCTGAACAACCTTACCTAGCTAACTGCATTCGTAAAGTGGCAGCAACCTATCAATCACAAAGAGGCCCAGTCCTAAATTGACCATAATGTACTAAATGGACATCATACTGAATTGAAGAAGACTTGAAACTAGAGATTGAGACCATAAACTCATGTTTACAATGTTTACTGATGCACTAAATCAAGTTGCCCCCTGATGGCCAGTAGAGAGAATGCAAGTTTAAGGCATTTCTGCATTGGCTTCACTTGTCAAGTGTAGCATTTCCTTGTTGGTGCATGGTATTTCTCTGGCACTAAGAATTACATTTATACTTTGTGAGTTCAAATTTGGATAGAAATGTATTTGCCAGTGCTAGCACAAGTTTTCATTTACTATCAGTGTCAGATGATGTTAATACACCCACACCAGGAACATCCAACAATACCAGACAGCACTAGTAGGAGATCCAGCTGCTGCCCCAGCAAAAATGTAGAGATGGGGCAACATTACCTGATTATATCCATTGATTGCCACCAATAAATGTATGCAATTGTCATAGTGTATCATTATGTGTCAGGTTGAAACAGTGGGACAGCTGCACGTAAGCTATTAGAGCTCTTGTCCTCCCAAGGACATATGTCGTATGCAAAAAATGACCTCAGGTAACACTTCCTGACAAATGATGCCTTTCCAGTACACCCTTCATAGCATACTGGATATATATCCAGTATATGATATACATACAGTATATACACATTTGTTTGGTGTTGCAGTTGTTGTGTTAGTGTTTCATCATGTTCATCTGAGAAAAGAGCCAAGAATTGAACCTACCTCTCATGGTCTACACCTTTTTTTCCTTCTATAACCTCCATTTCCTCTCCCCACTCCACTCTCCCTCTCGCCCCTTTCCATCTCCCCCTCTCTCCTGTGGACCCTAGGATTCTTAGGGATGTGTGCTGTTAATAATTCAGCCTGGAGGATGGATTTAGGTCTTCATTTGGAGCAGGAAATGCCTTGCTCCACTGAACAATGCACTCACACCCAGGCCCCCAATGTCTCTTCGGAGGCAGAAATAGGAAAAGCATTTTCCCCTTAGATGGCAGCTTTTAATGCAGGGTGTCTGGGAAAAAGTGGGGAAAAGAAATGGACAAGAAATACAGTAGCAGTGATTTCATGTTTCATTCTTTGCATTCACTGGAAACAACACATAAATAATAGTCTCAGTAGAGGATGTTTACACTCTACAAGGCACCAGAAGAACACATTTTTAGAAACACCTATTTCCTAATTTAGATTTGTGAGTCATTTTTGCTCAATTTCACAATCTTTCTGTACCTTGGTGTTTCCACTTTTTTTTCTCTTCCTATTTCTTAATGCATTCCCTGTGGTGACATATTAGTCTCCATCAGTTATGAAGGTCAATCAGGGAGGCCTGTCAACTGCTGTGTCTCATACATTATAGCACAGAACTAATTTCCTGCCTGAGTTTAACAATGTCTGTGTCCTCTGAGAGGTGAGACTATATGAGGAACACACCATGAGGTTCTACGTCTTTCAGGTATTGTGTGTGTGTGTGTGTGTGTGTGTGTGTGTGTGTATGTGTGTTTGTGTGTGTTTGTGTGTGTGTGTGTGTGTGTGTGTGTAATGAAACAAGACCATATGTGGCTAGAAGGAAGAAGGGAAAAAAACAAGAGTCCTCCAACGTGACATTCATTGTCACCATGGCAACATACTGTGTGATTCATGAAACATATCTTTGACTGACTGTAGTCGTCTTTGATTATAAACAGAATGATTATGATCATGCACTTTTCATAGTTATAGCTATGAAAAATAATGCACTATAATTCCTATATAACCCACCATCACTTTGAAGGTATCCAACATGATCTTAGTTGACGTAGCATGAAGAGAGACAATGTACGTGTGAGGAGGAGGTGGAAACACAGGACTTTTCTGTTCCAAGTGAAACCAATAATCATTGTTGATTTGAATCACGGCACTTCTGTAGTTAATTCGTTTTAACTCAAACCATGAAGTAGTTTTGTTGCCTACATATCTGTTGTTGGACATTCATCTGTGAATGCATAACATAACTCGTACCTTATGAAATAATTTATACAACAATTATAATTTATCCCTTTTTTCTGTGTCACCGGTTTGATATTAGTCTCTTCAGCCTTGCCATATTCCCTTGTGTCTTCCTCCAATCAGCCTTCAGCCTGCCCTCATGTCTGGGCACCTGTGTCTTATTACCCAATTAGTCTCTTGACTATTATCTGTGTATTTTCCCTGTGTTTTGGTCAGTTCGTCCTGTTTATTCGGTTTACTATCCTCCAGCCTTCCCTGTGCTGCTGTTCTGTTTGTTGTTACTTCGTCCAGCCTGTTCCCCCTGTGTTACTGTTCTGTTGTGGCTATTCTTAAGTTGCCTGCCTGCCTGTTTTATTTTTATTTATTCATTCATTTATTTTTGGCCACCTTCAGTAAGCATAATTTAGTATGTTTTGTGGCCTAAACCTATCCAATTAGATTTGTTGCCTAAACCTAAGCAAGTTGTTTTGTTGCCTAAACCTAACCAAGTAGTTGTGTTGCCTAAACTCAAGCACTTAGTTGTGTTGCCTAAACCTTACCAAATTGTATTATTGCCTTAACCCAAAGAAGTAGTTGAATTGCCTTTACCAAATAGTTTTGTTGCCTTGCCCAACCAAGCAGTTGTATTGCCTAAATCAATAGATTCGTTGCCTTAACCCAACCAAGTAGTTGTTACGCCCCGGCCTAGGGGCAACCTGAGCGCAACATAAAAGGTGCTCTACTCCCTTTAAGCCCAACCCCCCAGCAATGACAAAACACGTGGATGCAGTCCAACACAAATTTATTAAAATGGTAGCTTGACTTTGGGGTGAGCACGGCCAACAAAACAAACAAAACTCTTATTTTATAAACTAGCTTGCCTACCAAAGGAAATAACGATAAAAGAAAACACAGGCTTCTTACCTGCCTCCCTAACAAAAAACAAGAGAAAAGAGGTTCCCAAAACATAATGGCTACTCACCCCTACCTACCCGGACTGCTTTTTAAATAAGCCACTGTGGGCATCAAAAACCAAAAATCACACGCAGAGAAGGAAATGGCTCTAATCACAACAATATTTTCAATCACATATAACACAGTTCCAATGACAGCACAGTCTGGCTAGGAGTCAGCAAAAGGGTAGAGAGAGAGAGGGAAGTCCTTGCTGGAGACATCCTTTTAAAGCTGGTGCCATCAGCTTCCGACCAATCACCACCTGCACAGAAACAAAGAGAAAATACACACACAACGGAGCAGCACCCCCCTCTGGCAGGGAGAGTTACACACACACACACACTCATATGTCCCATGGACATAACATAGTGCCTAAACCTAACTAACTTTTAGGAGACAGGGTTTTCTCCAAGTTGCACTGTGTAACATGAGTAACTGTACTGTATGAGGAGCAGATATTCAGGGCTCAGCTTTCACTCGCTCTCACAGCGGCTGTGTTCACTCAAAGCGGTCTAAACTGCTCACGTGTGACACCTGTTGGATGTTGTGCGCACTGCAGCTAGTGTTTGACTTAACTCGATAAATTAAAATTTGCCCCTCCCTCTGTCACCTCAGGTCAAATGAACACCCTGAAAAAATATATAAGTTTGAGCAGCTACAACTCCAAAGCCCAGAAAAGCTACTAAATGGACCTTGTTCTAAGATCGTGAGTTAGCAGTATTGGCTATTTGTAGTACAAAGAATACAACATATTTGTTAAATTTGTAGGACTTACTGGATAACAGATTTTTAGGAAAAGGTTAATTGCTTCAACACAAATTGTACAAGTTACTAGTTGTGTTTACATCATTGGCGCATGCCTATTAAATTATCAACCATCCATTTTTGTTTTCCCTTGACCATATATCCAACACAGTAGGCCTACAAATTCCCTCCATAATTCTGATATTTTGACATATGAAGATATTTTTGATTCTACATCAGGAAAAAATCCAGAGAAGTCAAACTCAATGATCTTCTCTTAAAGGGTGATGTGGTTAGAGGTCAGATGAGCCAAGGTTTCTCTCTGAGCTCTCTGATGAGTCACAATATCAGAATTAAAATATTCATTCTGTCAGAAGCAGAATAAACAATTGCAGCATTTCCAGGCCATTTGCCCCCCTCTGGCTATTAAAGACGGCATCCAACAAAGCATCAGATGAAAACGTTATCAATTATGAATCAAATTCATTGTTGCATAATATAAGGGTGCATTGAACTTCAATAAATTCATGGAGAGTGAGTGATGCAATAGATTTTCTACAGTGCTCATCACTGTAGCCCTGGGGAAAATTACACCAATATGTGAATATAAAATCTTCACAGGCAGAGTGTGATTACAGTTTTATCAATGAGCAGTTTGAACCCTTTTTTCCTCCAAACTTTTCATTTACAAAAAAAAAAAGTACCAGTGCCGTGCCCGTTCAAAACATGTTCAGAATGCACAGAATGTTTGGCCTGAGGTGTTGTTTTCTCACAAACTGCTCATGCAAACAAACACATTCACACTCAACGCTGTAATGTGTCACACCCAAGTCCGGCTACTCACAGATGTCTTAATTTCCAAATAGGCTTGCTTTGACATCATCACTGCAGATCTAAGTAGAGCATAGATTTAATATATATACACAATATGCAATGACTGTATCATTAGTTAGTATATCAAAACAATTTGTGTTGTCCAGCAGTAAAACTGAACGACAATCAATGAGCCATGGCCTGTCTACAGATGACATGCTCGACCTTGCACTCACACTACGTTGTTTAATTTTTTAACGTGTCGCTTGTCCACATTGCACCACATTAGGCACGGTTCTCCCTTAGGTCCCCAGCAAGACGCCAAGTGTGAAGTAGATCCAATGTGCGGCAAGAGATATGCAAAGGACAGACACCCAGAGATGAATCTAATCTCCACAGGACTTGTCATACTAACTTACTGTCATACATTTAAAAAAAAACGTTAATACTTAAAGCGCTGTAAAGAGGAATGTCATATGCTGGTAAGATGGAGCCTCTATTTGTGACTTATTAATTCTACCTCAATCCTCTCCACTGTCTCTTCCTGTCGTCATCTCAACTCTGAGATGACAAGAATTCCCTCCTCCTCCACTTCTATCATTCTTCCTCTCAGACACACATCTGTGTCTATATATGTAATGGAGGATGACTGACGGGCTGGCTACTGGAATACGATCACTCACCCCCCCCCCAACCAACCAAAGGCCTTTAAAGTGTCAGAATGGGGGGGGGGGGGGGTTCTGGTAGGCAGATGGGGGTCTTATCTCCCCCAAACACCTGTACCTGCTCCATAGGGCCTTTTAAGGCTTCATCACTGCATAAATAGGTGACAATGCTTATTTTTGTTCCTTTAAGATATGCTGCAGGCTAACCGATTAGAGGACCCTGGGGAATATGAACGCCGTTTCCCTCCAAGCACATCTTTATCCTGAGTCAAAGATACTTCTGCTGTCTCTTTTTTATTCTTGGCTACCATCTTTGCAAAGATTTTTTATGAGCTTCTGTGTTTCTAAATGTCTAAGATAGGATGTTTGGAGGCAACATGACCATTGTCTTTGTGCTCTGAGTAGCTAAGACTTACAAGGTTTTAATTGAGGTGAGACTAACATTGTGGGTTGAAAAGAACACTGAGATTTTGATTGCTTTGAATCGGTCCTGGCCAAGATTGCAGCATACAAGTTTATCCTTATAAAAACACAAATAATGAAAGTAAAAGAAAACATAAAAATCCCATACAAGAGATGGCAGACTTAGAAAAATTAAATTTGAAAATTGCATCAATCAAAGAGTGTCCTCTCCAATCGGAAGATCGGTGGTTTGAATCCCGACTCCACCAGTCTACTGTCCTTGGGCAAGATACTGAATTGATACTGAAAAATGATGATCCTGAAAAAATACTGTATTCATAACACCAATATCAATTGAGTCAAGGTGAAGCAGCTGCAAATCAGAAGCATTTTTAGTATAATTTTGTAAGCTTCTTATCATCATCATCATCATCATGGGCAGCAGATATACAATAAAAAAATCATAAATAACTGGTTGTGAGAGAATCAGTGTCTGTTGCACAACAGCATAATTCTGTTAGGGGCAGGTTAAATGCAGGAAATTGAAAATAATCAGAAACGAAGAAGGGCTTTGGTGCTTGCTCCTTATCATTGATTCTAACACATTTGGATATCTACAGAGGGATGAACAGCATGGTTCGAAGATAGATCCCCAGTTGGTGGTTTGATGACGGCGGTCACTCCGAAATTACATCAGTGTTCAGTCCAGACTTTAGAGAGTGAAGGCTATAAGCTGGGACAGACTGGGACTGAAATTCAGCCTTGTACATTGAGATGAAGAGGCCTTTTATTAAATGTATTTTGGCAGTAATATTAACACTTCTACTACAGATCTTGGTGTGAACACTCGTAACAGTTTTTCCATTCATAATGAAAAGCTCAATAATTCATTAAAAGTCATTAAAAACAATTGCGTTGACACAACATAAATTGTTATTGACATAATGTTCAACGTAATTGTTATTATTTTTATGTGACAATAGGCCTTATGCAGCAACATTCTCTTCAAATAAAATAAAGTAAAATCCTGATGCACCAAATGTCCTTAATCATTCAAATCCACTCTTAGAGCCAAACAAAGGCTGTAAGTAGAAGACTTTCAGCTGTAGTTAAATTGAGATACTGACATATCAACTGAAACAAAGTAAAAATGTCATGTGACAGACTGTCAGTACTGGCGTTGAAGACAGTTTGAAAAAGCGTAGTAGGATGTAATCCATTCAGAAGGTGAACGCAACCCATGTCATGGAAGGTTCTTCTCATATTATTGGGATCAGTAGACCTTGACTTATAATCACTATAATTACACTAAAACATAAAAAAAATCTAAATTTGATCATATGATATTCAAGTGTTTTCTTTGTATTTTCCTGAAATTGAAAAAGTAGGCTATGGTTCCTTGTGTTGGAACAACAATGTGTGGAAAACAAGATGGTGTTTTTTCTTTAGACTACTCATACAATGTTCTCTTACAGAAGAAAAGAGCAAACATATTGTACATTAATGAATCCCAGAAATAATCTCTATGATCCACTTCAATATACTGTACTTAGTATAGTATAGCATTATGGTCAGTATAGTATAGTATTATGGTCAACCACTAAGAGTAAGTAAGTAAGTAAAATATATTTATATAGCAAGTTTCACAGATAAAATCACAAAGTGCTTCACAATAAACAAAGTGCAAACAGTTAACACAAAGCAACAACAACAAAAAGAGGTAAAATTTATTTTATCATTTATATAGCGCTTTTATCCAAAGCACTTTACAGTGTTGACTGACATTCACCCATTCATACACACATTCACACACCGACGGCGGAGTCAACCACGCAGGGCGACAGCCAGCTCGTCAGGAGCAATTAGGGTGAGGTGTCTTGCTCAGGGACACCAGGCACTCAGCTAGGAGGAGCCGGGGATTGAACCGGCAATCTTGAGGTTGCCAGCCAACCTGGGGCCCGTTTCACAAAGCAGGTTCAACAAACTCTGAACCTAACCCTGAACTCTGAGTTGAACAACTCTGAGATGGGCAACTCTGAGTTTTCAGTTTCAGAACAGCGGTTTTGAATTAGTTCACTCAACTCTGAGTATGTAAACTCTGAGTTACGCGCGTGCCTGCCGACTCTACAAAGCCATCATCAATGGCGCTCCGATACTACGATTCACCATGGCAACGGGGAGAGCGTCCTTATATATTACCGAGTGTTTATGTAGAAAACGAGCTCATCCTGAGAAAGCGGCGCACCGGAACTGCAGCAAAGTAGAGATAGTTGGCGTGGCAGGCAATTACTGCCCGATCTAATTTGTATAACTGAATGAAACAGTCAATTGATCTAAAGGTTATAACTCTTTATTTTCAGACTTGCACAGCAACACTGTGGTGTAATGGTTAGCAATGCTGCCTATGGTGCAGGCGACAGCCGTTCAATTCCCGCAGTTCACAAAGTAGCGCAACAAATCAATTATTATTTTTATTGGGTGTAATCCCCCCAGGCACAGAAAGAAAGGGGCTTCAGTTGAAAATTAAGCATAAGAATATTGCGCAAATACGTTGACTAAGGCATATGATTTTAATCATATTTCACATATTAAACAGTAAATATAAGCAGGTATTTCAACACAGGAATGTACTTAAACATTTCATAAATCTCCCGTTCGCAAAAACACTACCTCCGCAAAGAATCTGGTTGCGGATTATGTCCGCGATATGAAATGTTGAAAATGTCGGAGAATATTGTTTAGATAATATCTAATGTGATTGAAAGGAAAGGTAATCAAAATCCTCTCCCGACGCAAAGCTGCTAGAATCACTTTTATTTCCATATCGATTAGGTTGGCGATGAAAGGACGGTACATTTTTTTCAGAGTTGGTTCAGATTCCGGAAAAGGCGGAGACATGTAGGGAGAAACTCAGGGTTTGTTGAAGCAAACCTACTAGCGAGCAGGTTAGTTTCACGGAGCATGTTACCCGGGTAACTGACTCAGATTTATGCTGAACTGGCTTTGTGAAACCGAAAAACCAGAGTTTCCCTCATCTCAGGGTTAACTAACTCAAAGTTTTCACTAAACCTGCTTTGTGAAACGGACCCCTGCTCTACCTCCTGAGCTAATCCCCCCCAAAAAACAAGTAAGTTATATATTATATAGACTGTGCTGGATATGCTGAGGGAGAATACATTATTACACAAAACAAAATGGGGTCACTCAATACTCAATACACACAATATTTTAATCCAATTATTGTTATTATATAACATTTTAAATTTTCTTCGCCTGGAGTATCAGAAACATTTAAATGTAAATGAAGATTAGCTCCAGTCTTACAGTAGCTCGCATGTGCAGCCTGACTAGTGTGGACACCAAGGGAGCCTGTAAAAGCACTAACACTTAATTAATATGTTGACTTTAATTAGCTGTCACTGGGCTGAGAATGAGGAAATGCGACTAGGGGTTTGTTCATGGCCATCAGCTCTGGTAAACAACACACTCGGATTCTTAAAACTGGAGTTACAGTGTTTTGTGCTTTTTTATTTATAAAGATCACATGGAGGAGGCAAGAAATAATGTAACTTGCTGAAAGTTGTGTTATACAACAAAGCGGAGGAGTTTAAATAGTTAACAGTTAAATAGAACGTGTTTCTACACCTGTTACAATGAATTGATTTCTAAGGTTTGTTGTACTATAACTCTACTACAAAGGATTGTATAATGAATGCCATCTTTGTAGTCCCTTTATGCTACTCAGTCAGGACACATTGCCCAGTCCTGAAATCTCCCCTTCACTAGACTCTTCTGGTCTAACGGCCTTTAAAAGTCCCACGGCCACTTCACATATCAATGTATTTTTGGATACATGTACTGTCTGAGCTTCTGCACTGCAAATAAAGCCAACAACCAATCATGTTGTGTGGAAGAAACACATTGCAAAATATGCAATATGATGTACAAGAACACAGAGGGTCCATAGTACGAACAGAGACAAGAGAGAGCAAACTTTATCTTTATCTTATCTTATCCATTCCTTCTCTTTTGTGCACGTAGTCATCATGACAACAACCATTGTTGTTGAGGACTCCAATTTTAAAACTTTGAGTTTGGCATTTTGGCCATCTCCATCTTGGAATTTAGTAACTACTGAGGGAAGTGACCATATTTGGACTATAGAGGAACGTCGGGTGGATCTGATGAACACAAGCAGCAGAGCAGCACCTGGAGCAGTGATCTCACTGGGTCTGGATCCATATCGATTCTGGTGTTAACGTCATCTTAGTAGCTAATTAAATTGGTAGCGACGGTAGTGATAGCAGCGACGCTGCGGTAGCAATCTGTCAATCACAAGGCATCCATACCCTAAAGCATCCCCTGCTTTCTGGTTGGACTCTAAATGGACCATAATGTATGAAATGAACATCATACTGGATTGAAGAAGACTTGAAAATAAAGATTGAGACCATAAACTCATGTTTACAATGTTTACTGAGTTAATACATCAAGAGAGAAATAGGGTCATTTTTTTCATAAAATTCTATACAATCAGCCTTGTTTTGGCAACCAGGGGAGTTACCCCCTGATGGCCAGTAGAGAGAATGCAAGGTTATGGAATTGTCTTCTTTTCAGAACCGGAGGTTGCAACCCAGAGAGACCTCAGATAAACTCATAATCTTTCCTTAAATAAAACTCAATAAACTAACTTCCAGTAGCTAAGACTATGCAGCAGTTCACAACAGAGAGACAGACAGATAGACATTGCCCTCCTGGCACAAAATTTAAACCTTATTGAGAAAGTGTTGCGACTATTGCAAATTGGCATCCCTGCCTGTATAAATAGTTTTCATGCAAAATATTCTCAGTGGGGTTTTTCACATTTGAAACACATTCAGTGTGTAGGGGCCTTGTTGTGTAATGTGATATCGTAAATATTGTGATGATAGCAAAACTTAGCCTGTGACTTATGATGCAGCGCTATTACACAAGGTAAGACAAAAGCATTGCCATAGCAACATAGAATTTTAATCTAAACACACAAGTGAATTGTGTGAAAATGATTGCATTCTCTATAGAGGTAAATCGTACCTGCTGGTCCTTATAGGCATTAATGCCCTTTAAAAAAAAATCTTAATCAAAAATTAAAAAAAAAAAACGGTGTTGCTACATAACACTTTTAGGAAAAGTCAAAGGACCCGTTGGCAGTTCTAGTGTTAATACATGAATATATATTACCACGACCCAACACCGGATAAGCGGTAGACGATGAGATGAATATATATTAAAAGCCAAATGTCTTTATCACTTTAAGCTTTTAATGCAGTCGTCAAAGTCTAAAATCTATTAAACTATATTCAATGTTAAGAGGCGCAATTCCCCCACTTAGAAGCTAAATGGTTTTATTTCAGAGCAACATGCCTGTTAAATTGTTGTCATAGGTTGAAATCTCCCTTTAAAAGGAATATAAATGCCTATAATTTCCTCTATGGCGCTATTATTTCATTACAGATTAAAGTGGAACTGCTTTGAAGCAATGTTATCAAAGCTGGGGGCGTCTGTAGGGAGAGAGCTGATGTAGTGGATGGCAGGGATAAGAGGCTCTTAATGGAGAGCACTGCTTTCTGTTTTGTTTGATGCAGCTAGATGCCACACCCTGGTGAGTGACTGCTAATGAATGACCAGACAGGTCACACACACACACACACACACACACACACACACACAGATATAAACCCTCCCTTCTGGAGTGTTTACTTGTTTCTTCTGTCTGCCATGAATGTGTGTTCTCCACATGTCTTTGTTGTAATGCTCGACACAAGGAAGCACACGTAAAATCCTCTATATGAATAAAATTGGCCTCGATGGAGGTCAACAGAGCAGAATGGAAGATGCAGCAAACCCAACAGCTTACTTAATCAAAGTCACCTCACTAGAAGACACACAAGGGGATCCCACACTCAGTAACCACTTTATTAGGCACACCTAATGCAATCTAATGTAGTCCACTACTGTTTTGCCATGAAGTCTTTTATAATGTACATGTTTATTACATGTTTTAGCATATAGGTGCTAGTTAAAGAAGGTGTTGCACAGGAAGAAATTCTATTGAGAGATCTTCTATTATATTTAACCGACTATTAGAAACACCTCTCAATACAATGCAATTAACTGTGATACATAATTGACATTTTCAATTGACTTCTGACAAGTTCCAACAAAAACAGACATAGAATGAATGACAGAGCTGCTCTGTTGTGTTAGATTGTACAGGTGAATCTAACCTATAAAGTATGTATATGTTTTGTGGCCAAACCTTTGTAACACATAAAAGGTGGAATGAGCTACACATAAACACATGACAGTTTGTTAACAACTGACGAGTTCATAATGTGTAACTATGTGTCAAGTCATGTCAGTGTTAGCCATATAACCCAAATAAATAATAAATGATACATTTGCCCAAGAGTGCTTTGCGTAGACTGTACAACATACAGATTTCAAGTATTTAGGATGTTTTTTTACAGTTTAATTTTATCTGGTGCTTTTAGTGTCATTACACGTAATGAGAAATACTATATTCATCATAGCTTAATCCCAGTTATATTACCCTCCAGGCTCACTGCAGAGCAGCCATAAAACTGATAAACTCCCGTACCAGCCAACATGTCAAGTCTCACATTTCACCTGTAGGAAAGTGTGCATCCTTGTCATAGTTCAGCATCAAAAGTTGAGCGTAGCACAGAACACTTCTAATGCGTAGCCAACATGTTCTCACTCCAATGCTCCAAGGCAACAAAACTACTTAAATAGTTTCAGGAAAAGAGTGTGGTTGACATTAATTCACGACTCACGTGACTATAGATACTAATGATCCATGATAATAACAACTGACGTGACAAAATATCAATGTTTACTTTGAGTTTTGAACAGGACACTAAGAGCAGTCGGGTTCATTTTCAAAAAGCTAAGAGACATTTACCCTGACCCACTCGACACTTTTCTGGCCTCATGAATGAAAGCATTTTTGTCTTTTTGATCATTTGTATTTATTGGATACAATTTCTGACATACATTCCAGGTATCACACATAGACACAAGATGATAAAGATCTCTGCTCCTTACCCTGGGTGCCTGGTTATGTTTTAAATTGGGGGACCAAATATGAGGGATACTGAAAAAAATATGGAAATATTTGTACATTTTCCTGCAATTTTACACCAGCTAAATGTCTGGATGAAGTCAAGAAACAGCCTCTTGCACTCATTTTGTTCAGTTGTACTGAGGCTGCACTAAAAACCAAGGATACATCAAGAATGGTTATGGTGATATTGGAAGGTGTGTGCACGTAACCATAGTAACTCAGTGTCATTCATGCATGCGTGTGCACGGTGAAAGAGGCAGAGATAGAGCTGCTGACTGGGCAGCATGGAAATGAATTACAATAGAATAGATTTCACCCCGATGGTCTGAATAACTTACTGCTGCTCCTCCTCAGCTGTCCGGGCCGTACTGGTCTATATCTATAACCCATGGACTGTCTGTGTGATGGAGCTGATCAATGGCCATTCAAGCTTGATTGGCGGGCTGGAGCTAGTTGAGTATACAGTTCTCCTGTAAACTATATGATAAACTGCTTCTGACCACACTGCAACATTCACATACGTCTAAGCCTTCCCTGTATCATGCTGGTCGCTTCTGATTATTTACTTTTTTAAGATATATGTTCGTTCCTCTGTCGTACACCTTTCCCCTTTCATAGCAGCCATCTGTTGGTTATGTCTAATCGCTCAGTGATGGTGAGGTTCTTGTTCTCCCAAGAAACCTTTGTGTTCTTTTGCAAAACCTTTCATTTGTAGTCCCTCTGGCTAGCTATTAGTAGCTTGGAAAATAGCGATGGACACTGAATTTGATGAATTTATCGTCTGGTGGAGATGGAGATGTGTCGGGGGTCAGTGGGAGCACAGGGTCTAAACTGTATAATGGCAGCAACAGAAAGTTTGCTTATCTGGTCGGGAGTAGCTTCCACTAGCTGCCATTAAGAGCCTGAAATGAAAAGATTTTCAAAAAGTTTCTTCACCCCTCTATTCCCTCAAAGTACGTTTTAAAAAGCCAGGGTTGAACTAGATTTGAAAACCAGACAAGAACTTATTATTCCTAACAGTGAAAGAGTGTCAACTGAAAGCGGAACTTGCATTATGGGATGTTTCGAGCTTTCTTCAAGTCTGTGTATAGTCTTGTAGAGTTAGTCCAGCCCCCGAACCCAGTACAACTACAGGAGTTTCTGCCGGTTTGTGTAACATGTATAACAAAAGTGAGCGATGAATCATTTTTGACATAGAGCTCGAGAAGACAGTGTGGACAGTGTGTGGATTTTGACTGATAGACAAGCAACACAAATGCGGGATGAAATTGGAAGGGTTAGGGTTAGGGTTAGGGTTAGGGTTTGAAATTGGTCTGTACGCTACATTTCTTCTGTGTGTGTGATTACTTGATCTGGTTTCTTGCGATATCCCTAGAATGCATCCCCTCTATCTCTACAGCCCTGCCTGTCTTCCACTCGGCAGCCATCTGTCAGTCTCACACTTGATGTCACCTTCCATAAAATCCTTCTTTGTGTCAAACAAGAGGGATTAAACAGGTTCATCTTGAAATGCTCTACTTTGCTCTCTCTCTCTCTGATGATTTGAGTGTTGGGACCTTTGCCAACAGTAGGATCTCAGTGGGGCCCATCCATATGGCCAACATGTTCAGCAGTCATTACAGGGCCGTTTAACACGTCTAACTGTTCAAAATTTGACACCTTGTCAAGACAATTAGCTGAAACGACACCTGCTTAAGATATTGTGATGCTATTCTTGTTGCAGCTTGAGGCAGAATTACGAACAACTGCCTGCTGTTGTTTTTTTGTAAATCATCTCACGTTGTCTTTTTCATACTAACATTTAATGCTAATGTTTGTTATGTACTTTGAATGGTCTTGGTGTATGAAAGGTGCTATACAAATGAAGTTGCCTTGCCTGAAGTGTTTCTATACAACATTCAGATAAACAAACTATGTAAAGATATGGAGGAGTAATGTCTACTTGAGCAGAGAATGAAGTCACTCCCTCTGTGTGTGTTGTCATCCCAGCTTCTCTGTGCTTTGTTGACTGGTGGTTTTTATTAAGTACACTTACTAACTCCTGTATTGTAGTACAATGTGGATGCTACTTTGTACTCCTATTATTTCACTACTATTTCAGAGATGGTTATTGAATTTTCTTTTTAACAGATAAACTCATGAGGCAACCTCCAGTTCTGAAAAGTGAAGGCAAATCTGAAGTTCCTTAAACTTGCATTCTCTCTACTGGCCATCAGGGGGAGACACCTCTGGTTGAAAAAAAGAAGTCTGATTATAGACAGTAGAAGTCAATGAGAAAATGTCCCTACTTCTCTCTTGATTTATTATCTCAGTAAACATTGAGAGTTTATGGCCTCAATCTCTCGTTTCATTTTATCAATATAGCATGATGGAAATGGGTCAATGCAACCAAAATTAAAAGTTGTTTTCTCAAACCATATGTTATTTTTTCACTATGGCAGTCAACCCTGGAAATGTTTCCGATATATACATACTTGCTGTATTTTACTTTGTTGGTGACACTGAATGCTTGCTGCACTATACAACAATGTCAGTACAATTGGACATCAGGTAAACACGGTCTATCAGCTCTGACTGTGTTTGAGCACCAATCATCATTGATGTAAACTGAGTCCACTTCCTCTCGTCCCACCAGAGTCCTGCACTCTGTCCTGAAATCCACCCATCAAGTTCAGCTTGACCTAGGATGAATCCAGGATGGCTCCTGATGGGTTAACTCCCAATGACATAGAAACAGATTGAAGCTGCAAGAAAGGAGGAGGGGGAGGGGACGGGTAGAAAGACAAAGGGGGTGGTATGAAAGATGTGAGGGAGGAGAACAATGTTTTGTAATGACTATGGGGGCAAATAATATGTTAGAAAGGTGAAGAGATTGTGAGTGACAGATACAGTATGATGCTCACCTTTTCATTTTTGGAAGGAAAGACATCAGACAGTAAAGGAGATTAGGAAAAAGATTAAATATTATTAAATATGTGGATGACATATATCTACAATATATGACTGTCCTTGCCTAGAACATTTAACATGTCATGTCACACAAGGAATGTTGGTCAATTCAAAACAACAGTTTACTTGTACTTCTTATAAACATTATACACACAACAATATCTCACTGTCAACACACATGTCAAGTGTTCAGGACCCTAACTTTAGATCTAGTGGTTTGTAATGCATACATTCATGCCAACAGTGTGCTCACACCCAATGGAGATGCAAACACTGTGTGGCTCATACCACAGATGCCCGCACGTAGCCGTTTCCCAACATCCAACAGCCGCTTATCCTGAATTTTAACTCTTTACAAAACATTCAAGTTTGGTTGTAAAACTCAACAGTCTCACGCTCAATGTAGTTTAGCTTCAGGAGGTATTGAAAACACAAAAGGTTCAGAGAAACGGACACACCAACCATACTTTCCTCTTCCTGAATTCCTTGAGGAGGTAACGGAAACCATCACGAGCAAAACACAGCCGTCGAACTGACTGACTACTGGTCTCTGCAGCTCATTTCATTTCAGTTTTCTCTTGTTTATCACTCACAATGATACATCAACGATACATAAACATAAATTAGCAACATTCTCTGTAGGCTATATTTGATAAAGCGAACATTATAACAGCATTCATATTCTACCTGTGATATGACATTAACTTTCCACTATGGCTGAACATAAACTCAGCTATGATATCATTGGGGTGTTCCAATGTGATGACTGAGGGCCTCATCAGGACGACGCTCCGTAATACTGGAATAATTTGACATGTACTGTGTGAAACCAAAACCCAATGTTGACTTATGCTTGTTGCATATATAAGAGAGTGTGCTCAGGGCGGTTGTTATTTATTGTGTTAACTGTTTCCGTGGTTGCTCATAGTAAAGGCAGCTGTTGAAAACACCAGCAGAACATGTAGGTGTCCCCATAAAAGCGTAATCTACATCAACCATTTACTGAAGTTACAACACATCTGGTTGAAAGTCACCAGTTAACAACTTCACCCGTTAAGCTAAAAAACCTGACAGAACTCTGTAGAATGCGAGTCCACTTTTGGAATATCAATTATGATGACTAAAAATGTAACAACCAGATATTTGGTTTTAGTCTCTAGAGTGTTATTAAAATCATGTCAGCATTTTCGAAAGTCTCATTTACTGTGTTCCAAAAATGAAATGGTGAACATCAAGCTGTATCTCTCCCTTACACTCACTATATCTTTCTAACATATTTCTTTTTCTGATTTTCACAGTCATTACATTATTATTATTATTGTTCTCCTCCTTCACAACTTACATAAGTCCCCCCTCTGTCTCCCCCCCTCTTATCTTGCAGCTACAATCTGTTTCTATGTCATTGGGAGTGAACAGGTCAAGCGTTAAGGCTAATCTAAATTTCATTCACTTCCTGTCACCAGGGAGTTTATTATAAAGAGGAGAGGGGGAGATTGCCTCTTCCTTTAACATTATCTCATGCTCTCTTTCACTGTCTATTCTTGTATGCATATCTTGCCTTTCCCTTTCTCTCTCTTCTATTCTATCTATTGTTCTGGTGTGAAGTGTGAAAACCCCATACATTTGCTATCATTCTACTAAAGGACACTGTGTCAAAAGGCAGGTTTTCATATGTCATTGTGGTTGGTGCTAGCTGATGTAAGCAAGCGTCATATTTTGCTGTTCAGAAAGAAAAAAAACATTGGATTTTGAAATAAAAATAGAAATATATATTGAACCCGCAGTAGCAGCGCATCATAGAAGAAAAGCACCCAGCAAGAGGCATGAGCCTCCACACTGAGCACCCATCCCTGACCATGTGGTCTTGGTTTCATTATGAAACTGGTAAAAAACGGACTCAGATGATGAAAGATTAAATCATCTCGTCTGTGTTTACCTCCAGCTCTTCTGTGAGCAACACCTTATTCAAGGTGGGTGGAGATATGACGTTTTAATTTGAAATATATATAAACAGAATATTTCGCAACTGCTACTTTATTTGATATATAACAGTGATTTAATGTATTTATGCTAACAGCAGTGTAACACAACTAAGTACAGCAATTGTATGCTACTACTTCTACTCCACTACATCTCAGAGTAAATATTGTACTTTTTACTGCACTACGTTTATCTAATTTAATTTAATTTAATTTAATACGTTTATTTGTATCAGGGACAATGTACAAAATAACATTAGTCTCGAGATGAGACGAGATGAGACGAGATGCCTTGTACCGGATTTAGTTTACTAGCTACTTTCCATCCGTAGTCCCTGGGCAGGTGAATAAGAACAATAGAAATATAAGAATTATCAATTTACATAGCATTCTAAACATCCATACACATATGCATATACACCCTCTCACACATCACAAACACTCAGGACATAGTCCTATTTCATATCAGTTAACAAAACATACAGTTATTAAAATACTTCACACTTTGCCAAGGTTAAGAATAATTTAGGAATAATTCATGATTAATGCTGACATGTCTGATTTCTTAGGATCCATTGTTTGACTTCCCGGGAGAAAACATTGAAGTCTGTACAAAGTTTCAGAGTAGTTGGAAGATTGTTCCATGATTTGACAGATTTAAAAGAGAAGGCAGATTGAGCAAAGGCAGAGCTACGCTTAGGGATGTTACAATCTCCACTTGAGACAGATCTTAAGGCTCTGGTGGAATGCTCAGAGCAGAGTTTAACAAAGGTTTTCAATGGGGGAGGGGCAACATTATGAATTATTTTGTACACTTGACGGACATTAGAATACATCATTAGATTATCAAAGCTAAGCATTTTATATTTGTTTAGTATTTCACAGTGATGATACTGTCGTGACTTTCTGGGCCCTAGTTTCGTAGACCAGGCGCAGTCAGCTTTCAGTGCACCTGCGCCGCGCCGACGGGGTGTGTCCGCCTGGACTTTGCAAGTTTCGTGCACCGCGCAGGCTCGCGCAGGCACACCTCCCATCTCGCCCACTGGCGCAAGTGGGAAAGAGGGAGGAGAAGAAGGCGTGAGTGGGAGACGAGGAGGAGACGAGGCGTGGACTGGGATTAATACAGCCGATTCAGATCTTCACCAATCAAATGAGCTCCTCTCCTCTCCTTTAATGCGTTAGGGGAGGTTCAGTGCAAGTTCCGTCACTTGACAACCCGATGACAGAAGCAGCGCCGCCGCTCCCACCACGCGCATCACGCGCTGTGCGCGCGTATCATAATAACAACAATGCCGGTATTATAAAAAACAGGAGAGAGAGAGGGAGATGTTTTGGTCCGAGAGGCTGAGTTTCCGTTACGCGTGACATCCGCCTTTGATCTGACGTCAGATGTGACGGGACAATCTATATAGATATAAATTCACGTGTTGATTCAATTAGTTGCATTAAATAGTGTTTGTTCTGATTATTTATTGCATTTAAATGTGCCTGGAACTGTGGAAACCTGCCTGTGAGGTCTCGGTGACGTGTACGCACTGCGCGCCGTCAGCCAAACTTCCACTGCGCCAGCTGTGATTCCCATTGAATGAATGGAGTTTATTAACGCCTTGCGCCGAAAGTAGACCAGAGGGGTATTCCACCAAACTCGCTAATTAAAGCGGCGCTTACCTGGTTAAGCCTGGTTAGAACTAGCGCCAACTTCCACTTGCGGCTAAACCCGTTCCATTAACGCATTTCAGCCGCGCCTTGTTGAGGCTTATTCAAGCGAGGCTAACGTTGTCGTGTGTTACGCACGTTCACGGGATATGAAGCCAGACCAGAACCAGGAATGTCGAATCATCGAGAAAATGGCAGAAAAGACCAGAGAAAAAAATATTGATGGAACTGTACGAGGAGTATAAACCCATCATAACCAAAAAAGGGAATACTGTAGTGATAAATAAAAATCGCGAGGCTGCTTGGGCAAGAATTACCGAGCGATTTAATACGGAAGTACCGTTAAGAGTAACATGTTCTAATATAATACTGACTACGACTTCTCCAACGTGAGGATAGTGTAGAGGTAACGCGTCGGCTTTACATGCGGCCGTTCAGGGTTCAATTCCCAACTAAACTTGTTTCTTTTTCTTTCTTTGGCCGGAACTCTCTCTCTCTCTTTCTCTCTTTTTTTTAGATAGGCCTAGTAAATGCAATACATTGACCAACTAATTTATCTCAACAATTTAATGAACACATTCAATGAACCTATTAATTTCACCTGAAAGGAATTTATGTGGCTGAAAATTGCATGCAGCAATGCCTTTGTCATTGGGATCTATTACATGCTATTAATAATAACATCTTTACACCTATCATGTTTCTGCAAGTTACATTTGGGGTCTGGGGAAATTGTATGACATATTTATCATAGTTAAAGCAAAAATGTTGGTCGAATTCTCTGATCTACAGATTATTATGAAATCAAAAAAATGTTATTTGGAAGACGTCTTGACCGGGATTTGAACACGAACTGCCTGCACCTGGGGGTAGGTGCATCAGCACTCACCCAACTGGAAGACTACACAAGAAATAGATATGTATTTAGATAGTCGGTGTTCAGGAAATAAACTATTTATTCATATTTTTGTAATTGCAAGCATGTATTCTTAGACACTTGATGCAAATATAGTTTGTACTTCATATATGTAATTCTGGTAATTTTTGGTCTTTCACGTGACGAAATCACGAGGACTAGGCTTGGCGGAACCTTCTGCTGGTACAGTTGTTTCCGACGGACGGACTTCTCTGAAACCCCGCTAAAGTAAGCCTGATGTTTAGCCTGCCCCGGAGCAGGCTAGTTTGGTCGGATAAATTCCCATGGTTACTTAGCGGAGAGTCCCTCAAGTCACGTTGATGGAACGCAACTCTCGCTAAAGGTAGCGAGGCTTATCGAAATTAGCCCGGCTTTGCGCTAAGCGAGTTTGATGGAATACCCCTCAGGTCGGAGCTGGCGAGCTTTCAGCGCAGTCTCGGCCAGGCTTTTTGCCACGAAACTTCCGCTACGCCAAGCTGAATCTGTGACGCCTCCCCCTGCTGCGCCGCCACACCCATCTTGGCGCAGGCGATCCACCAAACTGCCAAACTGATAGTGCGCAAGGCTGCGCGGGTCGAAACTTGCACTGCGCCGGCTGCGCCACCCTGCGCCGCCCTGCACCGCCCTGCGCTGGTCTACGAAACTAGGGCCCTCTGTCTAATATTTTCAGTGCTTGTTTGTGATGGGTTTCAGGACAGATGGACTTGCCTGAGACCAACAGGACATACAGTAATTATAATGTGACAAAATCATGGCATTGAAAGTTTTCGCGGCTTCAACTGTTAATGAGTTCCTGATGTTTCTAAAATTTAACAAGTTATATTTCAGTGTGTGGCTAATTTTCTTAACATGGCCCTTAAATGTAAGAGTGGAATCTAGTATCACACCCAGGTATTTGAACTCATTGACATTTTTTATTATTTCTCCATTAACATATATATTTGGGAAAATAGTATTTCGTTGTTTATTTGAGAAATACATGGTTACCGTTTTATTAGTATTAAGTGTAAGACGAGAGTACTGAAGCCACCGTGTAACTTTTTCCATTGCCATTGACAGCTTCACAGCTACTTCTTCGGGATCTTTCCCAGCAGTGTACAGGACCGTATCGTCCGCATACATCAGGGTCCCTACTTCATCACACACAGATGGAAGGTCATTAATGTATGTGCTAAACAGCAGCGGTCCTAAGATGGAGCCCTGCGGCACTCCCAACACACGAAGACGAGATGATAAGACGAAGTTTTATCATTGATCCGCACACACTGAGAGCGGTCAAGTAAGTAAGACTGGATCCAATTTAATACATTAACTGAGAGTTTAAATGTTGACAATTTTGAAAGGAGCACTGAATGATTAACTGTATCAAACGCCTTTCTTAGATCTAGAAATAAGGCACCCACCACCCCTCCTTTATCAAGGCTGCTTTTTACGACTTCTGTCAGATTATTCAACATTATATACAGTCATTCAAATGAGCTCCTACTTTACCAGCTACAACATTAAACTGATGAAAACCTTGATTATTACAATAATAATATAACATACATTTTGACGTTTTTTAATTTTACTTACACAGTACACTGTTGTATTACTAATTGTCCTTTAGAAGATGTCCACCACGGTATGCCAGCATTAGTTTATTGAAATATTAAAAGTGTGTTTTCTTTTATCCGCATACCTTTTTAAGTACAGTTTATGTAGTGTAGTGTGTTTGTTGTTTACCTCTTCATCACCTACAGTCTTTCGTTTCGTGGCGCAGCGCAGGGTGGCGGAGCCGGCGTAATGCAAGTTTTCGACCCGCGCAGCCTTGCGCAAGGTCAGTTTGGCAGCCTGCGCCAGGATGGGTGTGGCGGCGCAGCAGGGGGAGGCGTCACAGATTCAGCTTGGCGTAGCGGAAGTTTCGTGGCAAAAAGCCTCACCGAGACTGCGCTGAAAGCCCGCCAGCTCCAACCTAGTCTACTCTCGGCACAAGGCGCAAATAAAGTCCATTGATTCAAGGCGAATCACAGTGGAGTGGAAGTTTGGCTCTCTCCTGATTTTTATAATATCGGCATTGTTATTATTATGATACGCATGCACAGCGCCTGATGCGCGTGGGGGCTGCTTCTGTCATCAGGTTGTCAAGTGACGGAACTTGCGCTGAACCTCCCCTAACAAATTAAAGGTGAGGAGAGAAGCTCATTTGATTGGTGAAGATCTGAATCGGCTGTATTCCCAATCCCAGTCCACGCCTCGTCTCCCACTCACGCCTTCTTCTCCTCCCTGTTTCCCACTTGCGCGGGTGGGCGAGACGGGAGGCGTGCCTGCGCGGTGCACGAAACACCCCGTCGGCGTGGCGCAGGTGTGCTGCGCGCTGACTACGCCTAGTCTACGAAACTAGGGCCCTGCATGTCTACATTCACCCATGGCAGAAGAGCTGCCTGCCCATCAGGCCCTCGCCCATACCTAAGACAGCCACACACTGATGGAAATTTGGGGTTCAGTAGCTTGTCCAAGCACACTTCCTCATTAATAAACATCAAGATAAAGAAAGAAAATCTTTACTGATGTACATTATAACTTTTTGAAAACAAAATGAGTCTATGGAAACCAATCAATCCATTGAGTATTGTATTCAAAATCACTCTGAAAATCACAGTAAAAAATTAAATCACAGGCTGATCCAACTAGAGTGAATTTTAACAATGCAACTCGGCCCTCGTGTGCCTGTTGGCACTCTTGACAATGTCTGGGGTGCTACTGATGGGTCGGCGGATGGTGTCCTGGGGTAGCATCCTAGTGGTGACAAATGCACCAAGACATAACGTCCCATAGGTGCTCAATTGGATTTAGACCATGTCAATGGCACCAATGCCTTCGTCATTCAGGACCTACTTACTCACTCCGGCAAGATGAGGCCAGGCATTGTCTTGCACCATAGGAAAACCAGGGCCCACTGCACCAGCATCAGGACTGACAATCGCTCTGAAGATCCAATCCCAGTATCCAACAGTAGTCAGAGTACCATGGGCTATGAGGTCTGTGTGACCCTCCAAGGACATGCCTCCCCAGACCATCTCTGACCCACCACCAAACCGGTCATGCTGGATGTTACAGGCAGAATATCATTCCACACAGTGTCTCCAGACTCTTTCGAGGCTGTCGGGCCCTCGTGCCATCATAATCATGTTTCTGACAGTTTGGTCAGAAACATGAACACAAGTAGCCTGTTGGAGGTCCTTTTTTAGGGCTCTGGCAGTGTGCCTCCTTTTCCTACTCACACAAAGGAGCAGATACCAGTCCTGCTGCTGGGTTAATGTGCTTCTTCCCTGTCCAGCTCTTCTGGTGGTATCTCCTCTATGCTTTGAGATTGTGCTGGGAAACAGCAAAATATTTTTGTGCCATCCTGGAGGAGCTGGACTAGCTGTGAACCTGATTGGGTGGCAGGTACCACCTCATGGTACAATTCAAAACAAGTACACTAGCAGAACACATAAATAGATCGGGGGTCCGTTTCACAAAGCAGGTTTAGTGAAAACCTTGAGTTAGTTAACCCTGAGATGAGGGAAACTCTGATTTTTCGGTTTCACAAAGCCAGTTCAGCATAAATCTGGGTCAGTTACCCGGGTAACATGCTCCGTGAACCTAACCTGCTCGCTAGCAGGTTTGCTTCAACAAACCCTGAGTTTCTCCCTACATGTCTCTGCCTTTTTCCGGAATCTGAACCAACTCTGAAAAATTGTGCCATCCTTTTTCATCGTCAACCTAATCTATATGGAAATAAAAGTGATTCTAGCAGCTTTGCGTCGGGAGAGGATTTTGATTACCTTTCCTTTCAATCACATTAGATATTATCTAAACAATATTCTCCAACATTTTCAACATTTCATATCGCGGACATAATCCGCAACCAGATTCTTTGCGGAGGTCTTGTTTTTGCGAACGGGAGATTTATGAAATGTTTAAATACATTCCTGTGTTGAAATACCTGCTTATATTTACTGTTTAATATGTGAAATATGATTAAAATCATATGCCTTAGTCAAAGTATTTGCGCTATATTCTTATGCTTAATTTTCAACTGAAGCCACTTTCTTTCTGTGCCTGGGGGGAGTACACCCAATGAAAATGATGATTTATTTGTTGCGCTACTTTGTGAACTGCGGGAATTGAACCTCTGTTGCCTGCATCATAGGGAGCGTTGCTAAACATTACACCACCGTGCCGCTCTCCAAACCTGAAAATAAAGACTTATTACCTTTAGATCAATAGACTGTTTCATTCAGTTATACACATTAGATCGGGCAGTAATTGTCTGCCACGCCAACTATCGCTACTTTTGCTGCACTTACGGTGCTCCGCTTTCTCAGGATGAGCTTGTTTTCTACATAAACACTCGGTAATATCTAATAACGCTCTCCCGGTTGCCATGGTGAATCGTAGTATCGGAGCTCCATTGATGATGGCTTTGTAGAGTCGGCAGGCACGCGCGTAACTCAGAGTTTACAGAGTTGACTGAACTAATTCAAAACCGCTGTTCTGAAACCAAAAAGTTTCCCATCTCAGAGTTGTTCAACTCAGAGTTCAGGGTTAGGTTCAGAGTTTGTTGAACCTGCTTTGTGAAACGGGCCCCAGAATCAGTCAGGAAGGAGAAGGAGAGAGCCACTGGCTGTGGACACCACATCAAAACAATCCCTGAGACACACTGATTTTATGTAACATGGTGAGCTTTGTTAAATCAAATCAAACATCAACAATCATTGTGAAGATGTATCCTACTTCATATTATAAATCAGACGACAGACTCACTTTTTTTTACCTGTAGCTCTGTAGACACTGCAGTGCCCAAGTCCTGAAGAACAGACTTCATCAGTGAACTGGCTATCCAGGCCCTCCAGCTGGATTTCTTGTAAGACATACCATATGCAATATTTCACCTACTTCTTCGAGTTGTTGGACTTGGGCAGGTGGGAGGCTTTTCTTTTTTTCCCCCTTTTTGTAAATTGAACAATAACAGAATTTCCCCCTCATTTTTAGAGTTTGGGGTGATTTTTGTTTACTGCGAACACTAATAATTGGAAACAATCCTCTATAATTGTCAGTGTTTCACCTTATGGAACATTTACATGTCCTGTGGTCATGGTCAGGCTGTGTGCTGTGTACCATAGAGTGAAAGGACAGGTGTGTATTCAAGTGAAAATTCTATGTGTGTTGTTTGAACATAGGTGAGTTTTAATGTGTGTGTGTGGTGACTGTAGCTTCAGGTTCTGCGAAAAAGTGTGTACTAATCTACCTCTGTGATCCACACGGGCACACATTTCTGACTCCATGGACAGTCCTTTCCTCTGCTTAACCAATAATGTTATATCTTAAAAAAAAAAACCTATCAAGCGTGTTTGCTGGTAATACTGTATGCATTATTTCATCTACCTCTTTTGTTTAATTTAATTTAATTTATTTGGGTGGCTGGTAGGCTCCCCCCCAACTATTATTTTTTTATTGAACTGAAACAGATTACTACCCCCATTTTAAGGGTTTGGGGTGATTTTTCACACTGATACATACATCACATTCATGCCGACACACACCCACACCATATTTTTTTTCCACCGTACATTCTTTAAGATGTTTACTGCAGTATTACTATTATTGCTTGAAACGGTGTTCCAATAAATGTAAATGTTCAATTAAATTTTTCCACTGAGTTGTCAATATGTGATTTACTGTAATAATAATAATAATAATACATAGGTTTTCTCTCAAAAAAATAACTCTTTGAATGAACTTAAAAAAATCATGGAAAGTATTTCCACATGATTAAATGGCTTTCTTTCAGCATTAAGCAATTTTGTTAGTCCAACTTGATGCACTTGCATGGGTTCAACGTGATGCACTTGCATGAGTTCAACGTGATGCACTTGCATGAGTTCAACGTGATGCACTTGCATGGGTTCAACGTGATGCACTTGCATGGGTTCAACTTCATTTAAAAGGGTTGCTTGAACTTATCTTCTAGGTTTGAGTCCAACTCAATTTAGTTGTGTTGGGTCAATGAATTCATTAGGGTTGATTTAACTTGTTTCGTAGGGCAGAGACTGACTAAATATAATAGTATTGGACCCACACCAGTATATTGACCCAACCCAAATAAAATAAGTTGGCCCAACAGAATTGCTTAATGCTGAAAAAAAGCCTTTTAATCACATGGAAATACTTTCCATGATTTAATTAAGGTCATTCAAAGAATACAATTTTAGTGTTAACACTTTAAGGTTTGCAGTGAATAACTGAAACTAAGTTTCAACAAAGACTGCTTGGTGTCAAGGGTAGAAAGAAACATAAGACAAACGGTAGATATTGCCATAAATTTGTATTTTCCAAATTAGTCAATGACTAACAATGCACTGGTAACACAAATTGAATGATAGTGCAGTTTTACACAAGCAAAAACACAAAAACATTTTCTGACAAACTGGTAAACAGCACACTGCTTCCCCTTATTTTTTAAAGTGCCATGTTACGGCCTAAGAGCCATCAGTGGTTGTGTGTGGGTGTGGCTGCTCTCCTCTCTGTGCTCCTGTGTCCTCCAGGTACTACCCTCCCCCGCCGGAGCAGGTGTGCATGGCTGTCTCCAGTTGTTAATCAGGGGGATGATTTAAGCTGGGGCCAGAGCTGTGGCTGGAGCCTGTGGGTCATCCAGCAGCGTCCATGCTGCATGTGTGTTTCGAGAGCGGGAGCAGACTGAACCTTCCAGTGTTTTTGGTTGCTAGTGGAAGCTTACTTGTGTGGTGCCACCGGCTTCCCTGTTCTTTTAAAGGGAAGCTTGTTTTCTGTTTGTGTTTTCACTTTGCGTGCTCAAAGCGTGAGTCAGTGTGTTTTCTTGGCAACATAATAAAGCCCTAAACTGTTTTGGGAGTCAAGTTTCCTTTTTTTTGTAATGTGTTACTCCCCACAGCCCCTAGACCTCCCAGGGGACGTAACATATTTTGGGGGCTCGTCCGGGATACTTTTTTTTGAACCGGTAACTCTACTTTTTTGTAGTTTGTTCTTGTGGTAGGTTGTATCTGCCGTGGTCAGCTTGGCGAGTGCTGTTGTCTTGGTGTCCGCTGTCCAGCCTTGAGTGTGAACGAACAGCTTCCTCAGGTAAGATAGGAGTGTCCAGCTGGGTTTAAACCACCTTTCCCTCGAGCACTCATTTGTTATTTTGCCTTTTTTATTTTCGGGGCAAATCCTGGGCGGGGATATAATTCTCCAGTGGGGGTAGGCATTTCAGGGCTCCGGCCGCTGATGTTTTTGCCTTTCAAGTCGCCTCGAGCCCGGCACGCTCCAGAAGACAGATAGGCTTAGGTTGGGTGAGGCAGGATCTGAGGAGGAGTTGTTGGTTTATGTGTTATTTGTCTGTATGTGTATGCGGCACCTGGCATAAGTACTTGTTTTGTTTGGTCACTGGTAGGTTTGCTCTCAGCCTTAGGAGCTGTCGGTTAGGTTTAAAGGTAACTGTGGCATTACCGGCGAAATTAGCTTAGCTTGCCCCTAACTGACTGTGTTTGCCGGTCACGTAGCATACAGCTGCGGTGTGTTGTGTTGATTGCCTGTCGGCGAGGATGGCAGCTTTTGATTTGGCTCTGTTTGTGGACAATCCTACAATCAGTCAGTTTGAAGCATGTAGGAAATGTGATTTGATGGAAATTGCAAAACACTATGGCATTTCTGTATCTAGCTCCCTGGCTAAAAAAGAAATCAAAACCACCCTCTTTAGTGGCTTGGTTGGTTTGGGTGTTTTTGAATTAGCAGGGGCTATGGCAGCGGGGTCGGCTCCTGGTGGGGGCGAAGGCCGCTCTCTCTCTCCAGTGGGGGAGGCGATCGGACCGCAGGTGATTACGCCAGCCATTAAGGTAAGGGGTAGTGGGGGTGTGGAAAAGCCGTTCACGTTGCCACAGTTTGGCCCTTTTTCTGTGGAGTCACCTCCTGGTTCAAAACTAGATGTTCGTGTAAAAGTCCGCTTGGCTCGCTTTCAGTTAGAAAAAGAGGAGCGAGAGCGAGAATTCCAGTTCCGAAAGGAGTTGGAATTTAGAAGGTTGGAGGCAGATACAGCCGTTAGGATGCGTCAGCTGGAGTTACAGGTAACTGCCGATCCACCTGCCATAGTTCCTGCTGGTGCAAGGCTCTCGTCGGGTTCCGCCGGCACTTTTGATGTGAGTAAGCACATTTCTCTTGTGCCTGTTTTCCGTGAGTCGGAGGTCGAGTCTTATTTCGGTGCATTTGAGCGCATTGCTGCGGCTTTGCATTGGCCGAAGGATGTCTGGGCTATTCTCCTGCAATGCAAGTTGGCTGGTAAGGCTCAAGAGGCTTGTTCTTCTCTATCTGTGGAAGATGGTCTGGTCTATGAAAAGGTTAAAGGCGCTATATTAAGAGCATATGAGTTAGTGCCGGAGGCTTATAGACAGCGTTTCCGAGGCCTTAGAAAATCAATGAACCAGACTCATGCTGACTTTGCCAGGGAGAAGAGTATCCTATTTGACAGATGGTGTTCGGCCTGTAAGGCGGATGACTTGGCTTCTGTGCGTGAGCTGATGTTAGTGGAGGAGTTTAAAAACTGTGTGTCGGAGCGTACAGTGGTATATTTAAATGAGAAAAAAGTAACCACTCTCCAGCAGGCCGCTACTTTGGCGGATGAGTTTGTGTTAACTCACAAAAATGTTTTTGCCAAGCGTGATTCCTCCCACCGTGAGCCTTATCATAGAACAGGGGAAGTGCAGGTTACACGTCCAACTGATTCATCGTCGGGTCTGAGAGGTGAGAAAGTCTGTTTCTTCTGCCGGAAGTCCGGTCACTTAATTGCTGATTGTGTGGTGTGGAAGCGTAAACAGCAGGGTCAGACTTCAAAGCAGCCAAAAGGAGTGGGCTTAATTAAGACAGTGTCCCCCTGTAGCCATCCCACCTCTCCCATAGCACCTGACGAATGTTTTAAACCTTTCATTTTTAACGGTTTTGTGTCATTCACAGGAAAGGCTGAGGATCAGCGTCCAGTCACTGTGCTACGAGACACTGGTGGCTCGCGATCCTTTGTCCTCTCCAGTATCCTGCCTTTGAGTGCTGAGTCTGCTTGTGATGTGAGCGCGGTAGTTAGAGGTATTGGTATGAGTTTTGTGCCCGCACCGCTACACCGTATTCACGTGCAGTCTAAGTTGGTCTCTGGTTTCTTCTCGGTTGCTGTCCGCTCATGTTTTCCCATTGATGGTGTTGATTTTATCATGGGAAATGACATAGCTGGGGGTAAAGTTTATCCTGATCCTGAAGTGGTGGATATCCCTATCTCCGTGCCTGAACCTGATGAGCTGGTTCAGAGTCATCCAAAAGTCTTTGCGGTTAGCGTTTTAACCCGAACACAGGCTCGTAAGCAGGCTCTGGAAGTAGATCTGTCTGACTCACTGTTTTCCTCTGTTCTGAAGACAGGATGCCCTCTGTTGATGAAGTAGGGAACCGTCCTTCAAAAATGTGTGGGAATGTAGCGGAGCCCATCGCTGCTCCTGAGGAGACACAGCTGCTGACTCGTGAGGCACTCATCAGCGCCCAGAGGAGTGATCCCTCTCTGGAGAAATGTTTTGCTGCAGTTGTTGACTCTCCTAGCGAATGTGCTAAAAAACAGTGTTACCTTTTAGATGATGGGGTGTTGATGCGCAGGTGGGTTTTGCATTCAGCTGGGGCAGCGGCTAATACTGGTGAGGACTGGGGTACAGTGTACCAGATAGTGGTTCCAGTTGGATGGCGACGGCATGTGCTAGAGCTAGCACATGAGCATTTGTGGTCTGGTCATCTAGGTGTCACTAAAACATATGACCGGATTTTGAAACATTTCTTCTGGCCAGGCATGAAAGCTGAAGTTGTGCGTTTCTGTAAAACCTGCATTTCATGTCAGATTGTCGGTAAACCAAACCAGGTCGTGCATCCTGCCCCACTGCGCCCAATTCCTGCTGTTGGTGAGCCGTTTGAGCATGTCATTGTAGACTGTGTTGGTCCATTGCCCAGAACAAAGTCTGGTAACCAGTTTCTTTTAACAGTGATGTGTGTGTCAACCCGTTTTCCTGAGGCGATTCCTTTAAAGAAAATCACTGCTTTGGCAGTCACTAAGGCGCTGACAAAGTTCTTCACAACCTTTGGGCTGCCAAGAGTTGTGCAGACAGATCAGGGTACAAACTTCCTGTCTAGAACTTTCAAGCAGACCTTAGAGGTCTTGGGTGTCTCTCACTCGGTGTCTAGTGCGTACCACCCTCAGTCACAGGGTGCTCTTGAGCGCTGGCACCAGACCCTTAAGTCCATGCTAAGAAAATACTGTCACGACACAGGGAAAGATTGGGATGAGGGTGTGCCGTTCGTTCTCTTTGCCATTCGAGATGCAAAGCAGGAGTCCCTGGGTTTTAGTCCTGCTGAGCTTGTGTTTGGTCACAATGTGCGGGGCCCGATGAAGGTATTGAAAGAGCAGTTTATGTCTGGCTCTGCAAAGACTAATGTGTTGGACTTTGTTTCACAGTGTAGGGAGCGTTTGCATTGTGCAGCTTCGCTGGCGAAGGAGGCCCTTCGCTCCTCACAAGGTAGTATGAAAAAACGGTATGACAGGAAAGCAGTTGAGCGACAGTTTCAGTCAGGTGATAAGGTGCTGGTTTTATTGCCTATGCCTGGATCTGCCCTCACTGCCCGGTTTTCAGGCCCATATGTAGTGGAAAGCAGAGTTTCAGAGACGGATTATGTCATCCATACACCAGAACGCAGAAAGAAAACCCGGATGTGTCATATTAACATGTTGAAGCCTTATCATTCCAGAGACGCTGCCAACGGGGAGAGGAAAAGCACTCTGGAGATGGCTGTGCCAGACACGAGCTTGGCTTCCATGGTCTGTGGGGTGCCTGTGTCGGAGGATGATTTGTTGGTGCCTTCTGATGGTGTACAGTGTGGTAGGCTGACTAACTCGGAGTGTTTAGCTAACATGGAGCCACGTCTCTCCTATCTTACTGAAGTCCGGTGAGGTGCTCGGCTTGTTGTGCTCATACCCCATGCTGGCTCGTGACGTGCCATCATGTACTAGTGTGTTACAGCATGACATCGATGTTGGTTCTGCTCGCCCAATTAAACAGCATGCCTACCGCTGTCCCATAGAAAAGCGAAAGCAAATGGCGAAGGAAGTTGACTATCTACTAGGAAATGGCTTAGCCAAGCCTAGTTGTAGCCCATGGAGTTCCCCCTGCTTGCTGGCTCCTAAATCTGATGGTACACCACGGTTTTGCACGGATTTCCGCAAAGTCAATGCAGTGACTGTGCCAGATTCATTTCCACTTCCCCGCATGGAAGACTGTATTGACAGCATTGGTTCTGCTTTGTTTATCACCAAGTTAGACCTCCTTAAGGGATACTGGCAGGTTCCATTAACCCCCAGAGCGTCTGACATTTCAGCCTTCGTCACACCGGACCACTTCTTGCAGTACACTGTGATGGCATTTGGCATGAGGAACGCACCCGCCACTTTCCAGCGTCTCATGCACATAGTGTTAGGGGTAGTACCCAACTGTAATGTGTATCTTGACGACGTGGTAGTGTACTCTGATGACTGGGAGAGTCATATGTCGAGCCTGAGGGTAGTGTTCCAGCGGCTGGCTGAGGCGTCATTAACCCTTAACCTTGCCAAGTGTGAGTTTGGTAAGGCTACTGTCACCTACCTAGGTAAACAGGTTGGTCATGGGCAGGTCCGTCCGGTTGATGCTAAAGTAGCTGCTGTGTTGGCCTATCCAGTCCCTACTACTAGGCGTGAGCTCCGACGGTTTTTGGGAATGACTGGTTATTACCGTTGTTTCTGTAAAAACTTTTCTGTTGTGGTGACTCCCCTGACTAAACTGTGCAGTCCGGCTGTTCCTTTTGTGTGGACTGGTGAATGTAGCCATGCCTTCGAGGCTGCTAAGTCCCTTCTGTGCAGCGCTCCTGTCTTGGCTGCTCCTAATTTCTCTCTTCCCTTCAAGCTCGAGGTGGATGCAAGTTCCTCTGGAGCCGGTGCAGTGCTCTTGCAGGACGGTGCAGACGGGGTGTGTCATCCGGTGTGTTACTTCTCGTCGAAGTTCAAACGGCACCAGATTAACTATTCAACCATCGAGAAGGAGACGCTGGCCATGCTGCTCGCCCTGCAGCACTTCGAGGTGTACGTGGGTTCAAATCCATCACCGGTGACGGTATACACCGACCACAACCCTCTGGTTTTCCTGGCCCAGATGTATAACCACAACCAGCGGTTGATGCGGTGGGCCCTGCTCGTACAAGGTTTCAACATTGAAATCAAGCATAAAAGGGGATCTGAAAACGTGGTTGCTGACGCGCTCTCCCGTGGGTGAGATGATGACAGTTTTATGGTGATGGACATGGTGACAGTGTTTAGTTGTTAGCTTTTGTGAAATTTAACTTGACACTGATGTTATTGATTGTTGGGTGATGTAGATCCTTTCTTCTCATATCATCAAAACAGTGGTTTGTTCTTATGGGAGGGGGTGTTACGGCCTAAGAGCCGTCAGTGGTTGTGTGTGGGTGTGGCTGCTCTCCTCTCTGTGCTCCTGTGTCCTCCAGGTACTACCCTCCCCCGCCGGAGCAGGTGTGCATGGCTGTCTCCAGTTGTTAATCAGGGGGATGATTTAAGCTGGGGCCAGAGCTGTGGCTGGAGCCTGTGGGTCATCCAGCAGCGTCCATGCTGCATGTGTGTTTCGAGAGCGGGAGCAGACTGAACCTTCCAGTGTTTTTGGTTGCTAGTGGAAGCTTACTTGTGTGGTGCCACCGGCTTCCCTGTTCTTTTAAAGGGAAGCTTGTTTTCTGTTTGTGTTTTCACTTTGCGTGCTCAAAGCGTGAGTCAGTGTGTTTTCTTGGCAACATAATAAAGCCCTAAACTGTTTTGGGAGTCAAGTTTCCTTTTTTTTGTAATGTGTTACTCCCCACAGCCCCTAGACCTCCCAGGGGACGTAACATGCCAAGAGAATGAATCACAGTTCAGCCATCAAAAAAGTCTTTAAAATGAGTGTAAGATAATCTGAACTCCAAGATACTGTTAACAGAAAAATACAGTTTCTTTTTTATTTTTGACAAACTGAAAAGAATATACCAATCAAATGCTTGGTACTTAATCCATACATTTTTTTTTTTTTTTAAAGCCTCCGCAGTCACATTCCCCTTAAACATTTGCACTTGTATGTGCGGGTGAACTCACAAACACAGGTTAACAAAAGACCATGTCCATACAACATTTAGGGGACATTTTTTCGACCTGTTTTTAAGCCATCAGTAGGCAGTCTCAAACAGTCATTTACAGTATAGAAAATGAGTTCAAACTGTAACAGCAAAATACAAGTTAAGGAAGGATGGACCAGGCGTAAAGAAAGATCAGTCAAAACACAGACGGTTTGACCCAGGGGGACAACAGGAGGGTTAAGAATCAGTGTCAGAGAGGATTTGGAGCTCTGATAACCAGTTACATTTGAAAGAGTCCCTGTCGATTGTGGTGACAATGATTCTCCATTACTTTACTAACGGCAAAGCAATGTTTTGAGATCTTGTACTTTTCTGGACAGTCTGTTTCCATCTAGTTCCATTATTATCTTTTGCAATGCTTCAAAGGTATATTTTAGCTCTGGAGGGTAGCTCAGGTTTAGCGCATACACAAGAGCAAGCAACAGCGCCACAGCAAAAGGTACATTTCCCAACTCATCGAGTACCTCCACCCCCTCCAGACTGATTCCAACATCTTCAGGGTTATCACCGGGCTCTGCTCCTTCATGTCGCATGACAAAGATTCCAAAGACCGTCTCTGCCATGGTGGTTCCAACGTTTTCATCATCCGTCTGTGACAACTTACAATTTACAAAGGGCAATGATTTTTCACCGATATAAATTAGATCCCTTTTTTACAGTATTACCTTATTTCACATAATCAAAACAAATGACCAAAGTGTTCCCCGTACATAGACCAACGTGTGGCGCAGCACCACAGAATCAAGACTAAGCGCCACAAATTATAAATATATATATTATTAATATATTGCCCAGCCCTAACACACTGAAATCTTTTAACCAAGTTTTATTTATTTATTTATTTTTAAAACATGCACAATATACTTTCCTTGGCAGAAGAAACATTAAAATATTATATTCTGAGGGGGTGCCGCTCAGGTGCTGCTGCTTCTCCAGGAAATGAGCAGTATCACCTTAAGTTTTTCAAATTGCGATAATCAATCATTGTTTTACCGATAATTAAAATCTGAAATGGTGATAATAACCGTCAACAATTTTACCGCGGTTTATCATTATACCGGTAATCACTACATCCATGATTGATAGGTAGAAATTACGTATACCAGTTGGCCTAATAAATTGTTATTCTGTGCAGACATCAATTTGTACATCTTTCCAAATATTTCAGCTGATTGGAACCCAGAGGAAACCCCATCCGTTCCAACTGATCAAAACCTTAGTAAATATAAAAGGGAAATTAACATACCATGTATTCCTTCACCAGCTTCTCCGGATCTTCATTCAAGTAGACACAAAGACCTTTGAGGACGCATTCTCGTCTAACGTCAATGCTGTCCGTGCAGATCAGAGAGAATATGCCAAGGAAAAAAAAAAGAAAAAACATTAGGAACACCATCTCAACCTACCAGCAGAGCAGGTTTCACCCAGCTTAGACAACTTTTAACTAGATTCACAGTAAGTCACAACATTAAAGGCATTTAGAGACTAGAGTAATAGTGAATACAGTGGTTCTCTAAAGATTGTGAATCCTTTTGGAATAGTCTGGCTTTGTACACATGTATGATGTGTACAATTTCAAACTGAAGCAAGCTCATACCTTTTCTTATGTAAATTTACCCCCTTCAGTTAAATCTATAAAAGTGTACAGGAATTGATTTGAGTGTCCCTTATTTCCGGAACATTAGCCATTTCCACAATGGTCAGGTTTTCTGTGATGTTGAAAAATATGACTGCAGTACAGGTTCAACAGTTTCTCTCTCTCTTTTCCATTGTTATAATACCTGGGTTATGGGCACCATGATGCTCTTGATTTTTCTCCCCTGAGCGCCACCTTTCTTTGCATACACCTTGAGCAGATTTGCAGAGTGCGTGTCCAGGTCAGAGAAGAACTTTGACTGCAGATGCATTGGTGTGATTCTCTTGAATTCGGAACTCACCTGCAATTACAATAAAGAACAATGGTAAACAAAACTCAATTCTGCCTGTTTTCATGTCACTGTCACATGTGATATGGTAGTTCAGGCCATTCAAGACATGCAAATGATTTGTGTATTTATCTTTCTCTATGTCTTTTCTATGGCACATACAGTCCGGTCTGTAAACCTTAGTTGAAAAAATTGTTTTAGAGACTGACGCAGTAGAAAGACAGACATCTCACTTTGTTTTGTATTTATCTGTAATGTAGCAGAGTGTATTAAATTGCTATCAGTTTGTTCTATCACACATTCATTCATTTACCTCACGCACATGGAAGAGAGCCGGCCACCTTGTCTTGAAATCTGCTATCATTGGTGCCTCTCGAACTACCTCTTCTCTTCTGAGTGCAAAGGTGTTGTCCATCATCTTCGCCACCTTGTCATCATTAACTCTTAACACCATAGGCAGGACTGCATTTGCCATCAGGTTTTTGTTTTAGGGAATTCACTGTAACTTCTGGGCGCCCGAGGCCCCTGAGCTTTGTTCTGTAGTTACCGAGTTTATATTTCAGGCTTGCCTTCCACCCGCCATATCCAGAGATGGAACCTGGCTCTTTTAAACATGGATGTTTTGATATAAGAGCTTCTGCCACATCCTGAAATTCTAAGTCAGAGAGGTACACTTTGTACTGGATGATCGTTTCAGCCAAGCCATTAAGAATGGCAGATTTCAGTTTTGCATCAGGATTCAACAAAGTTTTGGTTGCTTTGAAAGTAGAGTTGGACCTGTCCAGCTGTAGCTCAGTATCATAGGAGAACCTGGGAACCTGGAAGACCACAGGCCATGCAGATGACCTAGAGGAGGTGGACTCTGGAGAAGAAAGTATGTCTGTATCAAATGAGCACCCAGATGAAAGGGATGAGGAGTCATCTGGAGAGCAGGAGGAGGCTGAAGCTGAGGAGGGAGGGGGTGCGGAGCTACCAGACTGGGCAAGTGCATCTGAAATAAAGATGACCTTAATGGTGCCTTTGTCCTGAACATCCGATACTGACAGCAAATTGGTGAATTCATTCCCAAATTCCACATCCAAGAATTGAAGCCTGAAAACCCCCTCTATTCCACACTGTCTTTTTATCTTCTGTGCGAGTTCATCGACGGATCCTGGTATCCCATCTGGAAGAATGCTTGGCTTCAAATCTCATGGTCCAGAGTCCCTCAAGAGGACCAAACATCCTGATCAGTTGGGGATAGTGCTCTAAATAATGATGTTTCGGGAGCAGATTCACATCAGGGAAGAGTTCTTGGTACTTTTGTCTGTGCTCTGAAATTTTCTCCTCAAGATAGGCAATGGACTCATCTGTGTGTTTTGGCACAACCACAAGCTCTACAATGTCTTTTAAGTCCAACAGTATTTGCCATGCCATTTCATCCTCAGGCACCAGATGTCCAATTATTAATGGCAGTAGTCTTAAGAGGGCCCAGTTTTCATGGGCGTTCTCACCTATTGTTTTCCTTGTTGAAATCATGTGTGGGATCGCATGTGGCCTATTTGTCTTGTCTGCCCACTTGTAGGGGAAATGCAGGATAGATTTGTTGAGGGTTTCAAGATTGAAATATTTTTTGGAAATCAGAAATGCCAAACAACGTGCAAGCTCCACAGGCACGATCCCCTCAAACACATCGTGCATCACATCTGGTGGATAGTCTGTATGCACACTGAAGTGGGCAAGAGTTTTAGTGATAACACAATGCCTTTTCACCCCACAACAGCTTGTGCCATTCTCCTGAGCTGATTTCACATGAGAGTCATGGAGTTCTTTTGTCCTGAGACTGAATGCACCTGACTTTACTTCCTTTGTTTGGATATCTGTTCTTGTTCCTGTGCAAACTCGGCAGATATACCCACCAGAAAAGCTCTCATTAAAACTAGCTAAACTGTGAGCTCCCAGGTTATCTGCTGCAACCAACTGAATCGTGCCTTTAAGACATCTGCCAAGCAATGGAACGAAAACTCCCTCTTGCTCCAGAGTTTTCATATCTTGAAGAACAGGATGTAATATACGGTTATAACCAAACTTGTTCATATCCTCAGTTTTACACAAGATTGCCAAGTAAATTGAAGATAGTGATGAATGTGAGCCTGGAGGGAAATTATTTAAAGTCCAATAGATTCCACAAAGCTTGTGTTTCCTACGAGAAGTACCCAGAGGGTTGCAAATCTCAAAGTCATCGATGTATAAACTTACTAAAATTCTCAACTCATCCCCTGACAGAAAACTGTTTTCCTGGAAGAATGAACCATCCTGAGAAGACTTGTAAGTATGTTGCTCACCAGTCACCCTATTACTCTGCTGTGCTTTGTGGTTTTCAACTACCGTGTCTACAACATCTTTCCTGTCAAAGAGCTGCTGCAAAGACTTCAGTACAGGCACATACTGAAAACTTTTTTTCCCCTTGGCATCAAGTATGTACTCGATGGGTTCTACAACCTTAAAGCTTTCTTTATAATACTGTTTGCGGAGATAAGATGTGCTCAGGGGACCAACCTTCCCTATGGCTTTGAGCAATGGATTAGATGCACAGAGAGCAGTGGCCACTTCTGTTATCACAGACTTATCAGTTGTGGGACTATGTTTCTGAAAAGCACCTTCAAGAATGTTAACGGAGAGGGGTAATGTTGCTGAACTTAGCAAGTAGTGCAATTCCTCTAAGAAGTCATCAATTTTTGTGCCTGGCCAACTTGAGCAACGCTGCAGCAAAATTTCGCTCAATTACTGGAGACAAGTTCTTAGTTACATCCACATCACTACTCGAACATGCATGGTCGGTTTCAACTGCAGAGTCATCTTGATTAAGTTCCTCTTCCTCAGGATTATCAGAGGATACTTGTGAAACTCCAGTGGTTATAACTACACCTGGCTTGAAATCTTTCAACGTATGCGGGTTGTGTTTCCTATTCTTGTGAGAGTAAAATTTTCCATATACATTTGTTTGAAAACTGCAACCCCCAAACCTACAAGCAACAGTTTCATTACTCCTCAAATGAGTGCCAATGTGTACAAAATAATCCTTTTCTGTATGCAGATCACTACAAGTGCACAAATGACAACTGAATGTTGACAATTCCAGCAGCTCCTTAGAGTTTTGTTTAGAATGGACTCTACTTAAATGAATGTGAAGAGCATTCCATGTCTTAAAAGTACATGGGCACTTTGTGTGTGGGCATGGGTAGCGTTTCCTATGACGGTGCTGTAGTCTAATATGTTTTAGTAGCTCAAATCTACTGGATAGAGATACATTACACTCCTTACAACTCCACATCTCCTCACCTAAAGACAGTCACTGTTTTAGGCAGACCACCTCCAGGGCTGGCACGATGAATTTTCCGAGCAGGCACTTATGCAGTTGAACGGCAGACACAGGTGTGGTCGGACAGGACACTCTTGCGGTCGGATGGAGGACACAGGTGTGGTCGGACAGGACACTCTTGCGGTCGGACAGGACACTCTTGTTGTCAGGAATTGCTGTGATAAATTCAGAGAATAATCAATTAATGCCCATGAAAGTTAGCATGTAATCACTGATAGACCTGGATCTGGACAAGTGGAACATGTAGCTAGCTCACAGACAGACTAGAGATGCCACGATACCAAAAATTCAGTAGTCGGTGCCAATACCAGTGAAATTACACGATTCTCGATGTCAATTCGATATACCACGGTAAAAAAAAGGATTTTCTAAGATCACATTTACTTAACATGAACTTCTTTATTAGCAAATTTGTAAAATATTAAAATGCCATTTCTATAACAGTAATACAGAATATAACAAAAATAGGCATCGTCTGTGTTTTTTTTATTTTAGAATCGAAAGGTTTCGCAAGTATCGGTTCTCGTGACATCCCTAAGACGGACTAGGAATTGATCAATCAGTTAGATATGATTAATAAGTTCAAAACATATACAGCAAGATATTTTTGTGATTGTGTGATGCAGGTGTATGCTGGTATGATCATGTCAATGACTATCAAGGGATCATTTCACTATGCATTTTTTTTTGCATAGCTTACGCAGGATGTGTGAATAGAAATACACAAGAAATCACAAGTAAAAGTCCTGCACTGAAAACATTACTTAAAAAGGACAAAAAGGCAGCCCCCACCCCCAACACACACATACTTCATACCTTTTTCAGAAAAGATGCAGGCACCAATGTAATGAATGGCAGACACAGGTGTGGTCGGACAGCCCACTCTTGCAGTCGGATGGAGGACACAGGACACTTTTGTGACAAATTGCTGTGACAAATTGGGAGAGATGAATTAATGTCCATGAAGGTCAAGTTAGCAAGTAATCATTGACAGACATGCAGACTCAAGTAGTGAAAAAGGTTCTTTTCCCCCCCCTGAATATAGCACAAAAAAATTAGTTACGTTGTGCTTTTTTAAACATAAAACAACAAATAATAAATGATCAAATGTAAATATAATGTATGTGGTCAATACATTACTGTCCTCTACCATCTTGACATAATTTAATACTATTATATGTAATTTAGTGTAAAAACAAAAAAAACAAAGATGCTACAAGATGTTAAAAGTCGTGCTGTCAAACGATTAAAAAATTTAATCGAGTTAATCACAATAACAGGTTGTGATTAATCACGATTAATCACAAGTTTAAAATACTAGTATTTACTTGTATTTTTGGGGGTAGATAAAACAAATACATCATGTGTGGTGTTGGAATAAAGAAATGCATGACAAACTGGTTAGAGGAATCAAAGTTTTTACTTTATTATAAGATATCAACTTAGTTGTGATAATTTCTGAACTAGAATCTATTAATTTGCTGAGTAAGAAGTGTCAGGGAGTGCTTGGCATTGCCCACAACATCCGTAATGAACTGCAGACTAGAAGGTGGCAGTCTTTTGAAGGTGAATTTGCCGTTCACAAATCGCCCCTGTGGACACGCACCTTCAAGGTACGTGTCCACAGGGGCGATTTTAAACGCGTGTGGACGCGCCGCTTCCCAGTATTGCACACTTAGTGGGCTGCCACTAGAGGATGATTGACAGGCGCTCTCCTTCAAACAACAGATTATTCGAGCGTTCGCGAGCGTTCCTGAGGCGGCGAGTCGAACCCGGCGCCTCTGATTAGCATAAAGTAGATTCGATACTTTAGGCAAATGAGGAGCGGCCAACTCGCGCGCCGTCTCTCGACATTCGCGCAACGCCACCAGAATGCATTGCACGGCTTTTCACATAGACAATGAATGGGACGCGGGGAAACACCGCTGCCTGTGGACACGCACCTTCCCTCTGGATCAAGACTACAGGTGCCACCGACGGCCATAAATCATACAATGCGCTTTTTTTTTTTTTTAATACCGAGCGTTAATCGCGCGTTAAAAAAATTAACGGCGTTAAGAGGATGTTGCGTTAATGCGTTATTAACGCGTTAACTTTGACAGCCCTAGTTAAAATATATAACGTTTTACTTTTTTTTATTATTACCACCAAGGGGGGTAAAGCAAAATCAAAAAACTGACAGCAGGAAAGTCATCTCAACACCTGTCCTTTAAACTCCTTAGCAAGTCAACAATGTGCAAGGTATGTCAAACAAAGTAGAAGGCAGCACACCATCCATACAACCAGGCAACTATGCAGCTTCAACAGAACAAAAGCTATGTATTAGTTAGAACTAGGCTACCTGCAGTGAGAGGGATTAGGCAGCCTTACATTTACATCTGTCATCATGATAAAATCGGATCTCCTTCTATGGTTCTTTATGAATATTTTGCATTTTTACTCTTGAAGTTTTATTGTTTTGACTCTCAGTTCACGTCAGCTCAGGTGACCTGCAGATTGTTACACTTCACTGCTCGGACGCTACGCCCCTTGTTTGCTTGTGTGTCTGTGTGTATACAGCACTGACACACAGACACACACTCGTCGGGGACACACCATCACGTATGAGACGCATTACCGCAAAATAAATGAGACAAGCAGCTCCGCGTTTTGACAGTCGGGAGTTTTGTTCTCCGATGCGAGGCTTCAATTCGTGACGAACTGACACAGGCGAACTGACCGGACCTCAGTGCTCCACACGTTCACCGTCACTTTAGCTGCCACTTCCACTCATTCCCTCCCTCTTTTCCAACTTTAACCTTTATCTGCTGCAGCTTAAACAAACCCACACACTCAGGACGTGTCGGACGGCAGACTGACAGGCTGCCGTCCCGGCAGTGTCATAATTATGGGGCGGTGGTAGATGTTCAAAAAGTACAGATAAGAGTATCGTTGGTCCAGAATCTTAACGTACCCTGGTACCGACCCAAGTAGGTACCGGGACCAAAAAGTACCGAACCTCGTTTTA
Organism: Chelidonichthys spinosus; assembly: GCA_029853015.1. Classification (NCBI taxonomy): domain Eukaryota; kingdom Metazoa; phylum Chordata; class Actinopteri; order Perciformes; family Triglidae; genus Chelidonichthys; species Chelidonichthys spinosus. The sequence goes on from CM056826.1 coordinate 1,974,936, forward strand.
CATCCCTAGCTAAGATCCACAAGAAAGTAAAGACATACCGGTACAGAAACTAGGAGCTTCTTCCCCACCAGCAGCACAAATGTGTGATTAGCACCAGGACGTTCCCAAGGCCTCGCGCTAAAATCGCCATTGGCCCTGGGAACATTCTCCTGCTGCTAACACTGGGCAAACCTCAGTAACGTCGCGGCTGGAACCGGAGTGAATATCCGTCAAATATCCAACTTAAAACTAACTTCACCACGGTGTGATAAGCTGGGGCGGCTAACCTGCTTGTACTGTGACGCTGCGCAGCAAATAAACACAAAAGTCATGCTCACTTGTAAAAATACACTAAACTTTGTGCACACAATTCCGCTGCAAACCACATTTCCTGGCAATTCACCACAATTATTATTCCTCCCAGTGAGTTTTCCCATCGTCAACACCACCATGATAGCGAAGAGGCACATGCACATGGTGACTGGCTATTTAGTCTAATAACAATAAATAAACTATCATTGTGACCAAATATTACTGAAAATGATGGACTAACTACAGATGACATTTAAATGCATAGTATTTCGTTTGAATTTAGATGATGACGATAATGGATTTCTGCTTACCTTTTCCATGTGCCCGCCAAAGGACGATGAGGATCTTCTTCCCAAGTCTCCTTGCGATGAAATATGGCGATAGGGATGTCTTCTCGCGGGATGTCTTTTCCTGCCTACCCGTAGAAACTCAATTGCCTCACTTTCTGGCAATATGAATGAATCTAATGAATGTTTAGTTGTTTGATTTCATGCAAACCCAACATGATTGAATCATGTTCACCTTTGAAACATGAAATTATAGCTTACATAACACATGTTACACCTAAGTTAACCTAACAGCCCACCAGTTTCCTTTTTTTGAGTGTATAGCGCTTTTCAAGGTACCCAAAGAAGCTTTACAAACAACACAAAACAAAAAGTATACAAATGGACAATACATACAGAATATACATGTATGTAACCCCTTTCTCACTGGCTGGCTACGCCAAGTACAATTTAATAAGCAAGAGCTTAATGGTACCAGTTGCAAAAGTGTTACAGCAAATACTTTGGCGCAACAAGAATCCTGAGTTCTCAGCGGTGGAATGGTGGGCTAGCTGAACTTCCTGTGTACTTAGTAGGCTACAAGGTGTATAACATTACGATACACCTAATCACTAAACCAGCACACTTATACTTGTTATAATGAGCTGCCAAAACACCCAGGAATATATTAAAAAATAATATAATTTATTTATAATAGCGAGAGATTGATATGAGAGAGAGAGAGAGAGAGAGAGAGAGATATGAATGTCCACCAAGTGTCAGTGGGCACTCGGCATATAAAGAAACAAACCAACTGCACAATTAACCAACAGCACTAGAGTAAAGACCCAGCAGAAGGAAACACAGGCTGGGCTAGTTGTTATTAAAACCAGGCTAATAACACAATTAAATTAGCAAACCAACCATCAATGACATAACATCAATAACACTAAACGAGAAAGCGTCTCATAAATATCCAGTCCAGGATATATTAAACAGAAAAAAAAAAATTATAATAATAATAAAAGAGTGCTCAACGTAGGGGCCCGTTGGTGCACAGATGGCCGCTTTCCGAGCAGCAAAACCAGAATAAACGTCAGTTACGACGCCCGTCCCAAAGTTCGAGGGCAAAACAATGTGTGTGTGTGTATTGGTGTAGGTGTGACGGTACTCACAACTGAAAATGACGGTCCGATACCTCGAAACGTTAGCTCCTGCGAGTGTGGGCCTAGTGCGCTCTGAAACCAGTGGCGGCGCCAGGGAGGAGTTAGGTGGTGCTGTAGCTCCCCCTATAATAGCCATAGCACCCGCCCAGCAGCCCCAAGAAATGTCTGTAATTTTTTTATATTTATATTTTAATGTCATGCACGGATGTAATTTTGGGGGGGGGCACAGGGGACAAAAGGCCGTTTTGGTCCCCTGCACTTTTTACCATCCGAAAACAATGTTACACTATAGTAAACAGAGACGCGTCAAGCGCTAGGACCAAGCGGAAAATGGCCGCTCAAGCTGAAGCCTGTTTCCCTTAGTTTAGACCGCCCACAAGCTCCTCGATTGCCGTTTCTTGTGTGATTGGCCGTCCCCGCTGTCACTCCATCTTGCTTGCACGCCAACCGGTCTGTTAGTCTGCAGTCAGGAGTCCTACAGGAGTCCGCTACTGTAAGTTGGGAGTTTGTTCTGCCTGGTTCACGTCTGCTAGAAGGATTGTAATATCAGAGGTTTCATTTACATTTACGTTTGAATCGGTGTCCGTGTGCGTATGTGCACGCGTGCGTATGTGTGTTTGGTGTGTAAGTTACTCAAAGAAATGCGTTACACCCACTGGCTCCCAATAAAGCAGCATATCCACTTCAAGATCCTCCTCATCATTTACAAAGCTCTCAATAATCTGATCAATAAAATGTATTAGTATTATTATTGTTGTTATTATTACTATTGGATTAGAATTGGGTGATGTTTTGCTACATGATTTACAACCAGTCAAACCAAAAAAGGGAACAGTAGACTTAAAAGTAGCAATAGAAATCTAGAAGAACTACTAGAAAACACAGTGAACTGAAAGAGTTAGAGTCTTATTAAAAATACTTGTGTCCCCCCCCAACCTCTGAAATCAAAATTTCGTCCTCGATTAATGTATGTTGTATCTATAGCCCTTGTGTTGAATACTTACATATATGCTTATTGTCTCAGAACGAGTATAGTAAATGAGGGCGTGTACGCGTGTGTAGCTATATATACCAAGAGTGGTACGATGCGACCACCATAATGAAATGCCCCGAAATTCAAAGCACCTTCTTAAGTGTTGAGCATCCCCATAGCACCTGCAACAGAAAATCTCTGGAGCCGCCAATGTCTGAAACGGGCAGAAGGTCTCCACAAAACATCAGCTTGCTATATCCGCAAAAAGTACCCTCACCGCTCGTCCAGGAGTGATGGCTGGGACTCTCGCTTTCTTGCGCTTGCTCAGGAGAGGGAATCTTCCGTCTCTCAAATGTTCCATGGCCATTTCGCGGGGCATAAAAGTTTACGCAAGGTGATTGTCTAACAATGCATAATATGCTAATACATTCACAACATTACAGAACACAAGAATACTCAACCCACAAAGCATTCTTGTTAATTTTTTGCTATCCCAGGTCAATCTAATCTTGAAGGTGTTTTCCTGGTTTTTCGAAGAACTCTCAGGTAGGATCCTTTTGATCCAGATAGCACAAGATCCAGATTACAACATCTGGATTTGCAGTCTTTGGATAGGCTTCCATCTGTTGGTCAAAGTAAGACAACATCTCTTATCTGCATTAGCACACAATACAAAGGCCAGGATTCCAGAATTTGCTTGGGCTGGTGATAACCATCTCTTTGGTCTAATTATCACTGTGTTTATCTTTGCTTTATTGGTTCTATTGATTGCACTCATGTGCATATCCAAGCACCTGGTGAAAGGGAGTGGGAGTATGTCAATCGAAAGGGGAGGCACAGCATCAACATCCAACTTGTGGGAAACGCTGACCTCATAATCACCAACTGTGTTGTGAAATGGCCAGGGTCTGAGAGAGTGCACTATACAGACAGTTTCAATCCCACCGATCAAATGGCATACTATTGGGAGACAGCACGTGTCCTACCATGGCTAATGACCCCTTTTCAGTTGTAAACACACCTGAGCAGGCAAGCTTCAACTCCTCACATTGCAGAACCAGATGTGTCATTGAATGCCAAAACGAAGTCCTGAAGAGACGGTTTGCATGTCTAAACTACTTGCGCGTACAACCCAAGGTGGCATGCAACATAATCCTTGCCTGTATTGTTTTACATAACATTGCCACCAGGCATAATGTCCCTCTTGATGACAATTTGGATGGACCTGAGCCTAATGTAGAACCAGAACAGCCGCCAAGGTTCTTACCAAATGAAGGACACACTGGACATGCAATTAGAGATGCAATTGTGAGAAATTACTTTTAGCCTACTGAATGACTGAGTATAGTTTGTGTTGTTGTTGGCATTTATATACTGTGGAATCATAGAGCTGTGAGCAACAGTGACATTTAGTTGATAGCTGATGGCTTTGAGATTTTTTTTAACATATCTCAGATGTGATCTGATGTAGATTGACATGCTTCATAGATTTTCTTTATATCCATGGTCACTGTATTGATGAATGATTTGTATTCATATGAAGAAATGTATACATCATCAGTAAACATTGATTTTGAGATCATTCACAAAAAAAAAGATGATAAAATAGATTAGAAAATAGATCCCAAACCAAGTTCAAAGTTTTGAAAAAAACAATGAGCAGGTTTGATCCAGATCAAATGTAAAATCGGATTACATGATCTGATCTTATCCGTAATCCCTCTTTTGCCTTTGAAAAACCCATTTCAAAGATTTGATCCAATCCGTGATCCGAAATCTCACTGGATTACTTTTGAAAAACTGGGCCCTGGTGTTGAAATGTAAATCCAGAATAAGTTTCATAAGAGAGAGCTGACAATAGGAATACATTGCAAGCATAAGGCTTGTGAAAGGATTAGCACTGTAGACAGTTTAATTCAATTTGATTGCAGTCTGAATTTTCAGTAGTCAAACTGTATGTAAACAAGGTGGAGTTGAATGTTACATGACAGGAAGTAGTCACTGCCTCACTTTATTCAATGTCTGAGATTACAACCTGTGCGCTACAAGAGCTTTTATTCAATATCCACAACATGTGGCTATCTAGTCATGCACTCACACTGAATGTACCTACTCCATTAGCCTCCTCCCCTACTCCATGCCCTGTGTGACCTTCTCGTGATTATGTGTCATGATGGATGTGGCCAGGCTCCTCTATTTAATCACACTGATAGCCATGATTGAGAATTTACTACCTAGAACTGGCAGCATGGCAGTGACATATGTCGACACACACACACACACACACACACACACACACATGCTCTGCCAATACATAACTTCCTGCTGCTTCCCTTGCTACTTCGTACTGCGAGTTAAATGAGATGACAACAAGACAAAGACCATATCTATTCAAAATGTTCAAAAGAGAGTGATTTAAATGAACTGCCTAACTGAAAAATAAATCTCTACGCCCTAAAACTGGAATGGAAAGATCAAAATGATATGACAAATGAAGTGCAATTGGATTCATGAGAATAGTAGAGCTAAAGAAATCCTGTACATATTACAAAATAATTAACTTAACTATTCCACATTTTTGTGTATGAAGACGTGGCATGGTTTGAAAGGTTAAAGCTAAAGGCCAAAAACCAGGATATAGCCACTAACCAAGATGATCATGTAATCCAAAGAAATGCCTATGTCCAATCTGAAAAGGACCACAAGTGTATTGGCATTTTCTGACCAAAAGGTTCTGAGAAGTGATGTCAGCCAGCATCACTTCCTGAATGTGCAACAATTTTCAAATTCTATTTTGCTTTCTTTGTAATTTATAAGCAACTTTCTTACCCGCCACAACCAAGCAAAATGGCCGTCGTGCAAGTACATTTGCAATTCAGCTCATTGGGTGTGCTTTGTTCCACTGCATTAGCTAGTGATACTAGTCGCTGAGCAGTGACTCTCAGTGGGTGGGTGCTTATGAACAAGTCAAATTATTTCCATTTGTCTGTTTTCTTCCAGTTGTTTCTGGTACAAGCTTTTGTTTGTGTTGTGTGTTGTCTGTGGTTTTCATGGAAAACGACTTTTTAAAAATGATGGCTACCAGTGCAGCATTCACTCATCTGTTCAACCAATCACTGCACACTTACTTCACCCACATTTCCTCTTGTGCTGGGAGAGTTCTGTTTTCCCCTGTCGCCATGCCAAGGCGTCCCCCACGCCTCCCCCCCCCAGCTGTGCAAGTTTGACAGTGTGTGTGCGTATAGCCCCGTCGCTACTCGCCCGCCGCCCCTCCTTTCTCGCTGAATTCTACTCGCTGGCAAAAAAAATTCACTGCTGCCAGTGGCTAGCTCAAGCGGCAACTCTCTGGAACTCTCTGTTGACGCCAACTCTCAATCATCTCTATTCTACATTCCGATTGGTACTCGCTTGTTACTCGCTTCACTCGCGTCGCAGAAAGTTAAAATTATTTCATCTCCGTACTGCCCACATCGCATCGCCTGTCCTGCCCACATCCCGCTAGAACACATTCACATTCAGAGATGGGCGAGTGGTGACGTATGTGAACGGGGCTTGAGTCAAAACCAAAACACCAAGGAAGCCTAAGGAATAGTCACCCACTTATATTAATAATAATAATAATAATAATAATAATAATAATAGTCATAATAAACTAATAGTATAACACTGTGTTTTAGTCATTTTTGTTTTCATCTTTTCTTGAATGCTTAAACTCCTCAACCCCATTTAATATGTCAACATTTGTATCAGTACCAGCAGTTTTAAGAAATTGGTCAGTAATGTCATATTTTGGTTCTCAAAATTAAACAAATTGATGCATTAAAATGAAATCTATTCAAAATAAAAAGTTGTTACATGGTCTTCGGAAATTCACACTTGGCCAGAAGAACCAAATGTAAAACCCACCCATGCTTAGCTATTCAACAGTGCACTCATGTGTCCTGAACATACTGAGACCACTATTCATAAATTCATATTCTTTTCTGCGTGGTATTTCTTTCTTTTCTCCATCTATTTCACACCTCCAGTGTTGCAGCTGAATGAAAATGGCTAAAATATTGCCAAGAATGCCAACATTTCCCAAAGAGGATGAATAAAGGGTCTTCTGTTTTTATATACACAAATGTAATTATAGGCAGATCTATGGTGCTCTAGATGGGAAGTCTATTCATTTACACACACAGTGATTTATTACCAGCTGCATTTGGCAGCCCCGACTGTGATGCTTTTAGCTGGATTATGTGTTTTTTTTATCAAGAGGGTTCACAGTTATTGGGGTGTCTGGGGCTCAGAGGTAGAGCGACTTGTCCTCTACTTGGAAGATTGGCGGTTTGAATCCTGGCTCCTCCAGTCTACATGCCGAAGTATCCTTGTGCAAGACACTGAACTGAAGCAGGCATCTCGTCTGCCATCAGTGAATCATGAATGTGTGTGAGTGAATGGGTGAAAGTGACTGAATGCATTTTTAAGTGCCTTGAGTAGCTAGTTAGCTAGAAAAGTGTGATATAAATGCAGGGCCATGACCATTGTTAAACCAGATAACCTAAAGATACCGATACATTCAACTCAGTTTGTAGTCCAGGGGCCCGTTTCAGAAAGCAGTTTAGTGAAAACCACGAGTTAGTTAACCCTGAGATGAGGGACACTCTGGTTTTTCGTTTTCACAAAGCCAGTTTGGCATCAATCTGAGTCAGTTACCTGGGCAACATACTCCATGAACCTAACCTGCTCGCTAGCAGGTTTTCTTCAACTAACCGTGAGTTTCTCCTTCATGTCTCCGCCTTTTTCCGGAATCTGAACCAACTCTGAAAAAATGTGCCATCCTTTCCTCATAACCACCCCCCATCTTCTCTTCTGTACAAATCAAACATCTGTTGTTTAAACTTTCTTTTAAACTCACTTGGGCTTTTACTATTTCTAATGTTTTCGGCCAAACTATTCCACATAATTACTCCACAAACTGAAATACTCATAAACTTAAGGGTAGTTCTTGTGAGCTGCTGTGCCAGTTGGTTTACCCCGAAGGTCATATCTCTTGGCACTTTTCCCAGAAAAGTCCTTGGATAATAACAGGTAGTTGATTATGTTTGGCCCTATAGGCAATTTGTAGAGTTTTTAATTTAATCAAATCTAGAAATTTCAATGCAGCTGACCTCAAGAACAAGTCATTAGTATGTTCATTGTACTTTACATTGCAAACGATATGGATTGCTCTTTTCTGTTTGATAATCACACAGACCTCCACACAGTAGTTCAAAAACAAAAGCATAATATAGTGAAAGTAAAGACTGATAATTAGGGCCACGGGGCAATCGCACCGAGCACTGGCCCCTACAGAGATAAGCTGAAGGGACTAGTGCTTGGGGCGACTATTGTTATTCATAGGATTTTTTCCTACTCATGATTATTATTTTGCCTCGAATTTCGATTGCCTAAAACTCCTAGAGTTTTCAACTGGCTGCCACAACAACTTCCAGTCAGGATTTCGACCTTTTCATAGCACCGAGACGGCCCTTATTAAAGTTGTAAATGACATCCATCTTAACACAGACTCTGGCAAAACTTCAATATTAATGCTACTAGACCTCAGTGCTGCATTTGACACTGTCGACCACTCAGTTTTCTTGGACAGGTTGGAAAACTCAAAACAAAAGGTTGGGTGGGGCTCTCAGGCACAGTCTTAAGCTGGTTCAAGTCATATCTACAAGATAGGAACTATTTTGTTTCCATTGGCGACTTTGTATCAGAACCTACCAATGTAACGTGTGGAGTCCCCCAAGGTTCAATCTTGGGGCCGACTTTATTCAACATCTACATGCTCCCACTAGGACAAATCATGCAAAATAATAACATTGACCACCATTGCTATGCCGATGACACCCAAATCTATGTAGCACTATCACCAAACGACTATCGCCCCATAGATCTTCTGTGCCAGTGCATTGAGCAAGTCAAAGACTGGATGTGCCAAAACTTCTTACAACTAAATGAGGACAAAACTGAGATAATTGTTTTTGGTGCTAAAAAAGAAAGGTTTAAAGTAATTCAACACCTTCACTCTCTGTCCCTGAAAACCTCAACCAAAGCCAGAAATCTTGGGGTTATTATGGATTCTGATTTGCATTTCGACAGTCACGTTAAATCAGTAACAAAATCAGCCTACTATCACCTAAAAAATGTAGCAAGACTTAGAGGGCTCATGTCAGCTCAAGACTTGGAAAAACTTGTACATGCCTTTATTACTAGTAGGCTAGACTACTGTAATGGTCTCCTTGCAGGTCTTCCGAAAAAAACTGTCAGGCAGCTACAGCTTGTTCAGAACGCTGCTGCTAGAGTTCTTACAAAGACCAAAAAATGTGAGCACATTACACCAATTCTTAAATCCTTACATTGGCTCCCTGTATGTCAGAGGATTGATTTCAAAATCCTCCTGCTCACATATAAATCATTACATGGTCTAGGACCAAAGTATATCACTGATATGCTCCCACTACATAAGCCTTCTAGACCACTAAGATCCTCTGAGACCAATCTGTTAGTGATTCCCAGAGTAAACAACAATCACGGGAGAGCATCATTTAGTCACTATGCAACAAATGGCTGGAATAAACTTCCTAAAGATGTAAGACTTGCCCCAACTCTGACCACTTTTAAAACTAGACTGAAAACTTTTATGTTCACCATAGCTTTCTGCTAAATCTTTTAATGTCTGCACTGTTTTTAATTATTGCAAATATGTTTTTGTTCTCCTTTCTTTCTGTAATGCATTTTGAAATTCTTCTATTTTTTTTAATCTTTTTTCACTTTGCTGTATGATGTGAAGCACTTTGAGTCTGCCTTGTGTATGAAATGTGCTATACAAATAAAGTTGCCTTGCCTTGCCTTGCCTAGAGCTTCAAGAGTTGTAGGACAAGTTATATATCAAAACGTGCAGTTCGATCGGGATTGGTGTGCTATTACTTTTCTTAGCTGAACACAAATTTTTCAAGGCATAAGTCGCGAAAAACCACAGATAATTTCCCATTGGAAATGAATGGGATGGACTAAAAAAAAAGAGCACTCATTGTTGTTTTTCAAACGTCTGCTGCTCAGGCATACTTTCACCTAGAAACTCCATTTAAACTCTTGTCAATGTCCTGCTGTGTCAATCCACGTTTCAATAGGTCATATAGTTTTTGATCAATCACTGTTCAATGACCATGATCGTTTTGGGAGAAATCATGAGAATAATGGGTGTGTATTGCGCGGAACCTTCTGGGCTAGAGTGGGTGACATCATCGCTTAGAGTGTGAGGGCTCCTCGAAATACTTCAGATTTTTTTCCTTTCCAAACTCCTCCCGGCCACAATTTTCACTCTACAGACGTGATATTTTTCAATTTTGTAGACAAACTTGTCCTGTCTCTCACAATGTGCTCAAAAACTCTGTGAGATTTACAGAATTTGAACTATCAACCTCTAAGCGCGGCCACGTCGGTTTTTCTCCCCATCCACTTACAATACAAATTGAGAAACAGATTTTCAAAGAAACCTGAAATGAGCAGCATTTCAAACTCGCCCTAGCGTCCACATTTCTGACACTAGGGGGAAAAAGTGCTCAGTGTCTTCAGCAGAGTCTTGTGGCGCTAACGGTGAATTTTTTCTGAAAATTTTTGCCATAGGAGTATCGGTGTGACTGTGGCAAGCTTTTGTTAGGACACTCCACAAAAATGGAAAGGAAATGGAGCGATAGAGACAGGCTTGAAGGCAGTTACACACGCGTAGAGGGCCGTTGCTATGGTGACGGCACTCTGTGGCTTTGATCTTGAAAAGTGACAGCAGGTGTGCTCTGATTGGCGGACAGGAGCAGTGGACAGGAGCAGCCAGTGGGATTTGTAGTTTTTTTTGTCAAACATCTTCTGCTCAGGCATACTTTCACCTAGAAACTCCATTTAAACTGTCTATCTCTCTCTGTCTCACTCAGAAGTGATTGCAGGTGCGCTCTGATTAGCCGACAGGAGCAGCCAGTGGGAGTTGTCGTTTTTCAAGCAATACATAGTACCTAGTAGTTCTCAGTACATGAGCCTTATTAGTACTCGGTAGTACTTGAGTGACAGCTGAGCTCGGTGACATGTACTGGCAAACAGTTGAGTGGGAAGCACTCAACTGTTTGACAATACAAAGTATCAAGTAGTTCTCAGTACTTGAGTCTCAATAGTACTCGGTAGTACTCGGTAGTACTTGAGTGACAGCTGAGCTCAGTGACATGTACTGGCAAACAGTTGAGTGCAAAGTATTTGTAGTTGTATTTGCCTCTAAAACAACTCCGTCTCATTTAAAATCTTGAAGAATCTCATCGTAATGTATATACACTCCGGCAGTTGCCCCCGTGGCCCTTTCAAAATTTCCAGCGGGGGAATTTTCTAGTTTAGTATATGCTTGACTCTTCGCACGACACCAACACTCCTTGCTATTTTAGAACAGACATTTTTTATCTGAGGTTTCCAACACATTTTTTCATCCCTACCTACCCGGACTGCTTGTTTAATAAGCCACTATGGGCATCAAAACCAAAATCACACACACAGAAGGAACTCTGGCTCTAAACACAACAATATTCACAATCACAATAACACAGTTCCAATGATCGACAGCGCGGTCTGGCTGGGAGTCAGCGAAAGGGTAGAGAGAGAGAGAGAGAAGTCCTCACTGGAGACATCCTTTTAAAGCCGGTGAAATCAGCTCCCGACCAATCACCACCTGCACAGAGACACAGAGAAAAACACACACACATAAATACGTTCAACCTATTAACAAAAAGCTTTTCTATAATTTTTGAAAACTGTGAGTGGAGTAAAATGGGCCTGTAATTTGTAAAAAGATGTTTGTCACCTGTTTTGAATAATGAGATTATCTTAACTGTTTTCATTTTACTTGGAAAAATTCCTGTTTAGAAGGACAGATTACAAATATGTGATCTGCCACGGCAAAACCAGCAACAAGTCAGGTGGGACGAATTTGCATAAAAGACGCTTTTAAGCTTTTTTTTTTTTTCAATTTTTTTCAAAATTAGTGATTTTCGATTTTTTGCATTACAGGCAAGTTGAGATCATGAAGAAGCCACTCCATGTTTCAAATAACAGTATTAGTTGCCGTAAAAGTATACATTTTGTATTTGTAGTTTCGGAAAAAATCGTCCGTGTCTGTGTACCTGCAGGGCCGATGCAGTTAATTTCCATACTGATCACCATTGGCTGTTTTTGGCAAATCAGCTGCACGTTAGAAACGAAACACATGGCTACTTATTCAGCGACCACGTCCCTTGCAGCAGAGGAGCTGGAGTATGTGTATTTCGCTCCCCTAATTACTCTGGTGACCCAGAATTTCTGTTCCACTCTCGATGATTTTTTCAGAGAGCTGGGTTAAAACCTTCCACCACTTACTCCATAATTGTAATTGATTTATTGTTTTCCATAAAGTAATCTGGGTAAAAGTTCTCATTTTTCCTACTGATAATGTTAATTACTTTCCATATGTCCTTTAGATTATTATTCTTACTTTCAATTAAAATGGCGTAGTAGTCATTCCTGCAGGTGTTTTTATTTTATTTTTGTATTTTTTGTATTTCAGTTCTGCCTCCTTGGTTCTATATTTAATAAATTGCCTATATAAATGTTTTTTTTTCTTTTTACAAGCATTTATCAGTCCTTTTGTTAATCATGGGCTGCTTGTACTTTTATTTTTCCGATTGACCTTTTTAAGTGGACAATTCTTACTATAAATTGTCTGTAAATTCCTGTAAATATTTCTTAAAATTTAGCATAAGCTATATCTACATCATTTTCTTTCAAAACTGAATCCCAGTTTTGAGCTAATAGGTCAGCTTTGAATGCATTAACTGATTCTTCTGTTCTTATTTGTGTGTATTTAATATTTGATTTATCTTTCCTCATTCTATAGTTGCGATCATACACCATGAAAACAGGTAGATGGTCACTAGTATCATTATACAAAAGCCCACTGACTATATTATTATATGTCATATTGGTAAATATATTATCAATCAAAGTGGCACTTTGCAGAGTTATCCTACTAGGTCTTGTAATTGCTGGAAATAAGCTTGTGCAGGTAAAACAAAAGCTTATAGAAGCTTTTATACTGCACATTTGATTTCAGATGGATGCATCTCACAGACTAGCAATAACTATATATGCACTTTATACGTGCACTCAATGGAAAAATGCAAGTAAAGTCAACGACTACAAAACAAAGGTCATCAGTTCTTTTTGTTTCCTGTTTCCTATCACAAAGTCAATGGAATCTAAAGAGTGAAGGCTGTCTAAAAGAATGGAAGAAATACAAGAATTGGAGCAATACAAAAGGAAGAACACAGGAAGGTGAAATATTTGACAAGGAAGGGAAAAACAACATTTTAGGAGAGGAACGAACAACTAGGTAAGAGAGGGATGGATTGAGGAGAGTGGAGAGGGAGGTAGAGGCGGGCAGAACCGGCAGATGGAAAGTTCAGACATTGCTTGTTTTCCCTGAAATGTCACAACTGTAAAAAAGGTTTTATAAAGCATCAATCACAGTGGAGCTGCACCGCCAGGAATAGTCATGGGGCTTGGAAAATGAGACCCCCGCATTGAACTGCAGAGGCAATCACCACTGCATGGTTCAGGTCACCACGCTGCTCACAGAGCGGAGAATGGAGAGGAGAGGACCTGAGAAATAAATGAGGGAGGAAGAAAAGAAGGGGGGAAGTGAAAGGTGCGTAGGGGGCTGCTGAATATTTTGCCATTAAAGCTTTTCTTTCATTGTGTTAGTTACTATTTGACTAGATTAGGATGGTTTTACAGACTGACATCGTTTTTACTTCAGTGACGTGAATATTGTGGTCATAGTCTCATATCAGATGCATTTGAAACAGCATACATTTTTTTGTCACGTTGGCAGTGTGACAAGCACTCATTTTGCATATTACTACAAAATAAAGTTCATAAGAGGAACATTTTAGACCTGTGCGTACTGTGCCTGTGACGCCTGCCTCACTAACAAAGGCACAAAGCCAAACCCAAAGCCACTGAACATTAACCCGATCAAAAAGCCACATGGGTCAACATCTAATTGACAAATCCACATAACACAGACTGCCGGACTGCTCTAATTAAAACCTGATGCATGCTCCACAAGAACAGAGATATTTTTTCATTTTCTCAAGGTGGCAAGAACAAGATCAAAGTTTGCTCTGCCCAGGAAATGCCATACTTCATGAGAAACTTAAATGCAGAACTCCTGGGAAGTCCTCAAAGCAGCATACGTCATGTGCAGCGCACTAAACTTCCGCTTTTCCGCACTAACCACGCCCACTTCAAATTGATCAATCACTTCACACACTCAACAGTTCTCGGACATGGTATGAGAAAAATGCATACCCTGCTTCATGGACTTTACTTTAAATTGGACCATTTACGAAGTGATCATCATGCTGTTTTGGCGAATTGAGGATCGTGAAAGACCATAAACTTATGTTTAAAATGTTTACTAAGATTATCAAATGAGAAGTAAAGCGGAATTCTTTTTACAACTAGTCGCCCCCTGATGTCAGCAGAGAGAATGCAAGTAAGGCACTTAAGTTTTGACTTTTCTGAAGGTTTCACAGGCTGCATTGATTTGAACAACGGCCAATGCTGTGACTTTTTCTTTGGAGGAGAGTATGACAAATGATAAAAAAGGTAATTCAGTACCCTGACAAAATATCAAGGTCTGCTTACTACCTTTATCCAAAGGTTCCAACCATATATCACAGTCAGAGTGGTGAGTAAATACACATGGATTTGAAAAAATAAATAAAATGAAAACTGCAAGCAGTATCGTGACGGGCCCTCGCTCATATGCGGTCGTGGAGTGCCTGCGGTCACAGGGCAGTGTTGTGGAGTGCCTACGGTCACAAGTGAAACTACATTTCAGTAACAAACATGTCCATGCCTTCCTAACATCTCTCCTCCTACCTGTGTCCTCCTTGCAGGCTGAAATGAGAGGAATTAGTCAAAAAATAACCAGCTGTGGCTTTTACTTGGAAAAAGTCACAAAATCAATGACATTTCCTGTCATCAGTAGGTGGCGCTCTAACTGTGAGGCAATATAACAGTGCAAATGTGTTCAGGAAGGAACTCTAATCGAGTAGGGGAAGTTTGGAGCAGATCAGAGAAGAAACACTGGAGTTATAATAGTTTTGATGTTCATAGCGAAGGCTGTCTGAGGTGCATGTGAAGTTTGGAGCAGATCAGACAATGAATAAAATCATTAGCAGGTGTGGAAAATATCCTGACTGTTGATCTTGTGTTAAACAGTGACAGAGGTCACATCTCCTCCATGCCTTCCTGTCATCTCTCTGAGTCCCCTCAGTGTTTCTCTCTCCCCTCCCCCACTATTTACAGTCACAGAGCTGATACGCAGGTGGTTAAAAACATTTTTTCTGCCCACTTCCTGTTGACTTTAGGCAATGGGTCCAGGAGGCTTTTTTGTACATCTCCACATGGTCTATCTAGGAAAAATATTTTGTGCATGTACGCCCAACCTAGAGGGGGGGGGCTGTTGCTCAGAAAAAGGGCATAAAATCAGTCACTTTTCATGTTGCCATTAGGTGGCGCTCTGACTGTGAGTCAAAATTGCAGTGCCGTCATGGCATCGCCCTGGCCTCGCCCTTAAACTTTTGGAGCATCTTTGAGTAACTTTTTGTCCTTAAGGCCTTTCCAACCATATATCCAATTTTGGTATCAATCGGATCAACGGTATAGTATAAGTTAGATTTAGTACAAGCCCTGGGAATTTTTGTAAGCGCCCCAGATTGTTTGATTTTGATGAAAATTGTCATGTATGTTCTTTGAAGCTATGGCAACATAGGTTTCCAGTTTCGTAATGATTGGGCCAAAGGTTATGGAGTTATGCTAATTGAGTTTTGGTGGCACAACAATTAACAATGTTAATTGGCTGATATCTTCTGATTAGAAGCGTATTTTCAAAATACCATAACCCCAGCTAGGTCTACCGAGTACGCACACCAAATTTCGTCCAAATCGGAGCAACAGTGTCCGAGTAATGAGCAACATCCGTTTTTTCATAAATTCCAAGATGGCGGAAAACTTTGCGAGGCGACTTTGGTGCTCCAAAGAAGTTTTTGTAGAGGAGACTTGTCCGCACATGTGTGCAAAATATCATGTCAATCGGAGTTACGGTGTGGCGGGGCTGCTTTGAAATTGAATGAGGCTCTGTCATATTGATTTTAGGCAGCATATGAAATTTTATATGACATGAAAACTTCAGATCCCCATGCATTTATAGACAAAATATTCTAGTCGGACTTTGCAGAAATGTGAGAAGCCTGTCTTTTATTGGAAGCGTGCATCTGTATATAATAAATGTTTGTGTGTTCTCGTGATTAACAAGGAGATGCTCAGAGGTAATTTATGTTGGGCAAACAAGACAACAAGGTTGGGTGCACCGCCAGGAATAGTCATGGGGCTTGGAAAATGAGACCCCCGCATTGAACTGCAGAGGCAATCACCACTGCATGGTTCAGGTCACCACGCTGCTCACAGAGCGGAGAATGGAGAGGAGAGGACCTGAGAAATAAATGAGGGAGGAAGAAACGAAGGGGGGAAGTGAAAGGTGCGTAGGGGGCTGCTGAATATTTTGCCATTAAAGCTTTTCTTTCATTGTTTTAGTTACTATTTGACTAGATTAGGATGGTTTTACAGACTGACATCGTTTTTACTTCAGTGACGTGAATATTGTGGTCATAGTCTCATATCAGATGCATTTGAAACAGCATACATTTTTTTGTCACGTTGGCAGTGTGACAAGCACTCATTTTGCATATTACTACAAAATAAAGTTCATAAGAGGAACATTTTAGACCTGTGCGTACTGTGCCTGTGACGCCTGCCTCACTAACAAAGGCACAAAGCCAAACCCAAAGCCACTGAACATTAACCCGATCAAAAAGCCACATGGGTCAACATCTAATTGACAAATCCACATAACACAGACTGCCGGACTGCTCTAATTAAAACCTGATGCATGCTCCACAAGAACAGAGATATTTTTTCATTTTCTCAAGGTGGCAAGAACAAGATCAAAGTTTGCTCTGCCCAGGAAATGCCATACTTCATGAGAAACTTAAATGCAGAACTCCTGGGAAGTCCTCAAAGCAGCATACGTCATGTGCAGCGCACTAAACTTCCGCTTTTCCGCACTAACCACGCCCACTTCAAATTGATCAATCACTTCACACACTCAACAGTTCTCGGACATGGTATGAGAAAAATGCATACCCTGCTTCATGGGCTTTACTTTAAATTGGACCATTTACGAAGTGATCATCATGCTGTTTTGGCGAATTGAGGATCGTGAAAGACCATAAACTTATGTTTAAAATGTTTACTAAGATTATAAATCAAATGAGAAGTAAAGCGGAATTCTTTTTACAACTAGTCGCCCCCTGATGTCAGCAGAGAGAATGCAAGTAAGGCACTTAAGTTTTGACTTTTCTGAAGGTTTCACAGGCTGCATTGATTTGAACAACGGCCAATGCTGTGACTTTTTCTTTGGAGGAGAGTATGACAAATGATAAAAAAGGTAATTCAGTACCCTGACAAAATATCAAGGTCTGCTTACTACCTTTATCCAAAGGTTCCAACCATATATCACAGTCAGAGTGGTGAGTAAATACACATGGATTTGAAAAAATAAATAAAATGAAAACTGCAAGCAGTATCGTGACGGGCCCTCGCTCATATGCGGTCGTGGAGTGCCTGCGGTCACAGGGCAGTGTTGTGGAGTGCCTACGGTCACAAGTGAAACTACATTTCAGTAACAAACATGTCCATGCCTTCCTAACATCTCTCCTCCTACCTGTGTCCTCCTTGCAGGCTGAAATGAGAGGAATTAGTCAAAAAATAACCAGCTGTGGCTTTTACTTGGAAAAAGTCACAAAATCAATGACATTTCCTGTCATCAGTAGGTGGTGCTCTAACTGTGAGGCAATATAACAGTGCAAATGTGTTCAGGAAGGAACTCTAATCGAGTAGGGGAAGTTTGGAGCAGATCAGAGAAGAAACACTGGAGTTATAATAGTTTTGATGTTCATAGCGAAGGCTGTCTGAGGTGCATGTGAAGTTTGGAGCAGATCAGACAATGAATAAAATCATTAGCAGGTGTGGAAAATATCCTGACTGTTGATCTTGTGTTAAACAGTGACAGAGGTCACATCTCCTCCATGCCTTCCTGACATCTCTCTGAGTCCCCTCAGTGTTTCTCTCTCCCCTCCCCCACTATTTACAGTCACAGAGCTGATACGCAGGTGGTTAAAAACATTTTTTCTGCCCACTTCCTGTTGACTTTAGGCAATGGGTCCAGGAGGCTTTTTTGTACATCTCCACATGGTCTATCTAGGAAAAATATTTTGTGCATGTACGCCCAACCTAGAGGGGGGGGGGGCTGTTGCTCAGAAAAAGGGCATAAAATCAGTCACTTTTCATGTTGCCATTAGGTGGCGCTCTGACTGTGAGTCAAAATTGCAGTGCCGTCATGGCATCGCCCTTAAACTTTTGGAGCATCTTTGAGTAACTTTTTGTCCTTAAGGCCTTTCCAACCATATATCCAATTTTGGTATCAATCGGATCAACGGTATAGTATAAGTTAGATTTAGTACAAGCCCTGGGAATTTTTGTAAGCGCCCCAGATTGTTTGATTTTGATGAAAATTGTCATGTATGTTCTTTGAAGCTATGGCAACATAGGTTTCCAGTTTCGTAATGATTGGGCCAAAGGTTATGGAGTTATGCTAATTGAGTTTTGGTGGCACAACAATTAACAATGTTAATTGGCTGATATCTTCTGATTAAAAGCGTATTTTCAAAATACCATAACCCCAGCTAGGTCTACCGAGTACGCACACCAAATTTCGTCCAAATCGGAGCAACAGTGTCCGAGTAATGAGCAACATCCGTTTTTTCATAAATTCCAAGATGGCGGAAAACTTTGCGAGGCGACTTTGGTGCTCCAAAGAAGTTTTTGTAGAGGAGACTTGTCCGCACATGTGTGCAAAATATCATGTCAATCGGAGTTACGGTGTGGCGGGGCTGCTTTGAAATTGAATGAGGCTCTGTCATATTGATTTTAGGCAGCATATGAAATTTTATATGACATGAAAACTTCAGATCCCCATGCATTTATAGACAAAATATTCTAGTCGGACTTTGCAGAAATGTGAGAAGCCTGTCTTTTATTGGAAGCGTGCATCTGTATATAATAAATGTTTGTGTGTTCTCGTGATTAACAAGGAGATGCTCAGAGGTAATTTATGTTGGGCAAACAAGACAACAAGGTTGGGTTGCTGATTTTACATTCACTTGCAGTAGCGACGGCTAATAAAAAGAGTTTTTTGTTTTAAACTTTTATGGTGAGGTTTAGTGTTTTGGAAATCTTGCTTCAAAAGGCTAGATACTAAATTGATTGTCTAGGTATGAAAGGAAAGATCTTATGATTTTAATGTGAATTGAACACAAAAAATTATTAACCAAAACAAATACATTAAAATAAAGTTTTATCATATAATCATTAACAAAATAATGGCTACATTACCTCTTATTATTTATTTTTTACAAAAATAGTTCAGCGAAATGTGTTTCTGAGAACATTTAAGGCGAGAAATAAGCTATGCAGTTGCTGAATCTGTCTTTATTTTAGAAATTGACGACGCTCAGTTTGAAAGATTTTCGAGAGTTTGCGGGCGGCGCAGTCTCTGGGAACTCGCCGCTCCGCGTTGGCATTACACGGCTTCTTACATAGACAATGAATGGGAAAATTCCCTCCGCTATGAACTCAGGCAGGATGCCGTTTAGTTTCCCGGTGTGTCCGGGACTTCCACAACATGTACAAAGCAGTAATAGTGTTTATTATGGCCACGAATGATGATACATTATCGGTGTAAATGCAGCAGGTGCCGGTCGGATTTCTCTCTTACCCCGACTGCAGTACATCCCCGATCCCAAACTGCTCGGCGATCGCTCGCCACAATCCCCCCCCCCCCCCTCCCCGCTGCAGCCTCAGCCAAAATCACGTGAGAGCCCTGCTCCATACCTGAACTGCTCAGGGCAACAAGCGTTTTGTCCGCTTGTAGTTTCAAACGTGGAAGTGAGTCAGGAGGAGACGTGAGCAGGAGCAGGAGAGTGAGCGAGGATTGGATCGGAACATTTAGCCAATAGTAGCCATGCGGACCAGATGGCTACTATTGGCTAAAGTTTGGCTCAAGTGAAAAATTGTAGACTCCATCTTTAACTCAAATGTAGCTCAACCATGTCATGTAATCTGAAATTTAGCACATTGGGCCTCATTGACTAATATCTTCAAGTTTTTTCTTAAATTTGTTCTTAAGAAATGTCCTAAGAAAAGTCAACGCCGGATTCATGACGTGTTCTTAAATCGCAGAAATGTTGGCATCTGAGTTCTTATCATGAGCAGAGAGCCCATGAAAGGGCATGAAACTGCAGGGCCACAGAACTCGAAGAAAACATCAGTAGTCCTGAAGTGGAGGCAGCCAAATGCCACAGGAACCAGCCTTTATATTCTGTAACGTCAATAGTGGATCTAAAATAACAGTAAAACAACATGCATGCTTTAACTGGTTCAGTGGATGCTGTATCTGGAGGACGCACAACCCACAAAGTAAAAAGGAAACTGTTTGATGTCAAATCTGAGGCAAAAAATAAATGTGCAAACACAGAAAAGAGATGCCGACCACCGGAGGTGGGAAGGCTGCTCAGAACGATCGGTTTTGAATGCTAAGAAACGAAAAGAAATTAATATAAATCTTAAAAAAGGAAGATGCAGGAAAACCCGTTTGTTGAAGTGATGTTTTTTTCTTAAGATTAATTATAAGCTATATATAAATCACACTGTAAAATTAAAAATTTTAAAGCCTTTATTTACAAACAACCAATTCATTGCTCACGGACTTGGACCACAAGTCTGTAGTCCGTGATTGAATGACACCTCCAGGTGAGTCTGACGGTTGGTGAGTGATGTCAACCAGGGGGCCAGACAAAAACTGTACTCAAGGTGGCATCATGACTTTTCGTAAATATACACGCCACTTCCTGTGGCGTGTTGTCTGTACGCAATTCGAGCTATCGGTGTGTATGTGTACGTTCTGAGCAAAACGACCGTTCATATCTGCATGTTTGTCAGCGCCCTCTAGCGAAACGACCCATCACATCCGCGTGTATGTAAACGCCCTTTAGGGTCAGGGTTAGGGTTCGGCGTTGATAAATACAGGAAAAGCCGATTGTGCGTAGTGATAACACGCCATAATGGCATACGAGTTGGCGTGTTATACATACGTCACTTCATGAGATCAGTCTGTCAAGTAAGAGTATTGTTACTTTACAAGTAACAAGTAATCATCCAAATAATTAGGCAAGGCAAGGCAAGGCAAGGCAACTTTATTTGTATAGCACATTTCATACACAAGGCAGACTCAAAGTGCTTCACATCATAAAACAAAGTGAGAAGAAAAAAGAAAAGAAAAATAGAAGAATTAAAAGAAAATAATAAAAATTTTAAAAATGCATTACAGAAAGAAAATAGAATAAAAACATATTTGCAATAATTAAAAACAGTGCAGACATTAAAAGATTTAGCAGAAAGCTATGGTGAACATAAAAGTTTTCAGTCTAGTTTTAAAAGTGGTCAGAGTTGGGGCAAGTCTTACATCTTCAGGAAGTTTATTCCAGCCATTTGTTGCATAGTGACTAAATGATGCTCTCCCGTGATTGTTGTTTACTCTGGGAATCACTAACAGATTGGTCTCAGAAGATCTTAGTGGTCTAGAGGGCTTATGTAGTGGGAGCATATCAGTGATATACTTCGGTCCTAGACCATGTAGTGATTTATATGTGAGCAGGAGGATTTTGAAATCAATCCTCTGACATACAGGGAGCCAATGTAAGGATTTAAGAATTGGTGTAATGTGCTCACATTTTTTGGTCTTTGTAAGAACTCTAGCAGCAGCGTTCTGAACAAGCTGTAGCTGCCTGACAGTTTTTTTCGGAAGACCTGCAAGGAGACCATTACAGTAGTCTAGCCTACTAGTAATAAAGGCATGTACAAGTTTTTCTAAGTCTTGAGCTGACATGAGCCCTCTAAGTCTTGCTACATTTTTTAGGTGATAGTAGGCTGATTTTGTTACTGATTTAACGTGACTGTCGAAATGTAAATCAGAATCCATAATAACCCCAAGATTTCTGGCTTTGGTTGAGGTTTTCAGGGACAGAGAGTGAAGGTGTTGAATTACTTTAAACCTTTCTTTTTTAGCACCAAAAACAATTATCTCAGTTTTGTCCTCATTTAGTTGTAGGAAATTTTGGCACATCCAGTCTTTGACTTGCTCAATGCACTGGCACAGAAGATCTATGGGGCGATAGTCGTTTGGTGATAGTGCTACATAGATTTGTGTGTCATCGGCATAGCAATGGTGGTCAATGTTATTATTTTGCATGATTTGTCCTAGTGGGAGCATGTAGATGTTGAATAAAGTCGGCCCCAAGATTGAACCTTGGGGGACTCCACACGTTACATTGGTAGGTTCTGATACAAAGTCGCCAATGGAAACAAAATAGTTCCTATCTTGTAGATATGACTTGAACCAGTTTAAGACTGTGCCTGAAAGCCCCACCCAGTTTTCCAACCTGTCCAAGAGTATTGAGTGGTCGACAGTGTCAAATGCAGCACTGAGGTCTAGTAGCATTAATATTGAAGTTTTGCCAGAGTCTGTGTTAAGACGGATGTCATTTACAACTTTAATAAGGGCCGTCTCGGTGCTATGAAAAGGTCGAAATCCTGACTGGAAGTTGTTGTGGCAGCCAGTTGAAGCCAGGAAGTGATTTAGTTGTTGGAGGACAACTTTCTCAATTATTTTACTTATGAAGGGTAGATTTGAAATTGGTCTGTAGTTGTTGATAATAGAGGCATCTAGGCTCCGCTTTTTTAGAAGAGGTTTAATGACTGCAGTTTTGAAGGCCTTTGGGAAATTGCCTGATTGAATGGAGTTATTAACTATTTGCAATACGTCTATTGATAGGCAGTCAAAAACATTCTTAAAAAAGTTGGTAGGTAAAGCATCAAGGCAGCAGGTGGATGATTTTAGATTTGTCACCGTTTCCACTAGAGTTTTAGAGTCTATGGCTTTAAAGCTTGCCATCATTGCTGTGTTACTTTTGCCTGAACAGGTTGGTGATCCAACTTTTTTGTTTGAGATATTGATGGCGCGTCTGATGCCTTCAATTTTATTAGTATAAAAGAATGCAAACTCATTGCATTTCTGCGTGGAATGTAGTTTAGCTGGTATTTGTGTTGGGGGGTTGGTCAGTCTGTCAACAGTTGCAAATAGGGTTTTCGCCTTATTAGTGTTGTTGTTTATGATATTGGAGAAGTATGTTTCTCTCGCACTTTTTAAGACTAAATTGTAGGCCCGGAGGCTCTCTTTGTAGATGTCATGGTGAATATGAAGTTTAGTACTCCGCCAGATTCGTTCAGCCTTCCTGCACTCTCTTCTCTGGGCTGTCTCTTACTCAATTACTTGAGTAAGAGTAAGAAAGTATTAAGGGAAAAAACGTATCCTCCATCTCCTAATAAAATAAGTCATTAGGGGAATAGAGTGCAGTGTTGCTGGAATGTATAATGAATTCCTCAAAGAGGCATTTATGAGCCATGTGTCTCCAGCAGCTCCTTGTTTGTGGCGCAAACCCAGAGTAATACACATAGTAATATATAGGAATGAATGCGTTAGTGTACTATTTTGTTTTATTAAAAGGCCACAATGCTTTGTAATATAATGAAAATAATAAATTAACAAGATTATAATATAAAATAGACAAATATTATTGTAATTTAACTGTAGAATTAAAGAAAACGCAATCACCAATTATTTTGCACACATGTTGGCACTCAAAATTTTTTTGTTTTTTTTGCCAGTATGCAACTCATACCATGCCACTATAAATCACAACTTCGTAGTGGCTCGCCATATCATTCAAAAAAGTAGAAAAGTAGAGCCGATCCCAGCTATCATTGGGCGAAGGCAGGGTACACCCTGGACAGGTCGCCAGTCCATTGCAGGGCATGGACTGCATGTAGAGACAAACAACCATTCACTCTCACATTCACACCTACAGGCAATATAGAGTCACCAATGAACCTATCCCCATCCTGCATGTCTTTGGACTGTGGGAGGAAGCCGGAGAACCCGGAGAGAACCCACGCTTACACGGGGAGAACATGCAAACTCCACACAGAAGGAGCCCGGGCTGACCCGGAATCGAACCCGGGATCCTCTAAAATCACAGTTCTAAGAGCAAAATAAACATAACACAAGTTGATCTCACAAAATCTGATTTATTTACATAAATCTATATCAAATCATTCATTGTTGGTTTTCAGAACGGAAGAAGAGATCCTGTATCTATATAACTATTCTCATCTGTATAACTCTTCTTGTCTGTATAACTCTTTTATCTGTATCTGCACAACTCCTGGATAAAATATAGGATAAATAATTTAAGGTACAATATGTAAGAAATATAAAGCAACTGGCCGGAAAATCATCCTAATATGTCATAGAGACTCAGGAATAATGATCATATAACTTACTGAACTCACCAACAACAACAGTACAGCCAAAATATTTGCATTTAAAAAAATCTTTTTTGCGGACCGCAAATCATGTTTATGTTTTGAAAACATGTTTTGGCACGTGACGCCACCCACTGGCGTCTACAAATCATTGCAGTCAGTAGAGTCTCAGCTGCCGAGCAACCACGGGTTGCCAGTTTCGACTGAGCTACAATGGCAGAGGCAACGAAACCCAAAAGAGCTCGTTATGATTCACAAAAACGCCAAGATAAAAACCGAGGCAAAGCGAGCGTCTATATCGGGGATGCATTTGAACGGTGGAGACAGTTGAAAGCTGAGAGGAATTTGAAATCGGATGCAGGATTGGCTACTCTTCTCCTAGACAGGTAAGTTGAGCTTGGCTAACTAAGTAAGCATCATAGCTTGACGGGGATGGACATTCCGAATACTTTGAACTGTCGAGTAACAACGTTATTCATTCCGATCATAGAAACAAACATTAGCAGCATAGACGTCGGAACTAGGGGTGCGGCCGCACCACCTCCCATCAACCCCCCATCAGCCTCCCCGCGGCATCTGAGCGCTCTTTCCCAGCCTTGCGCAGGTTGAAAACCTGGCTGCACAACACTAGGAAGCAGGAAAGACTTACGCATTACGCTAATCATAACTCTACACTATGTTAATTAATCCCTGTTGTTAGCTGTTGTTGTGAGCTGGACACCGACTCACGGAGCGGCTCCAGGTCAGTCAGAGCGCAGACCCGGTAGTCACCGAGGATCAACAGCTGAGTGGCGGCGGCGAAGAGGCGGAGGCTCTTCTTTTATGTCCGCGTCATAACGCTTTTGGTGCGTGTTTAAAACAGTGGGTTTACTTCAAAACTTGAGCGTCAGACGCTGTCAGAGCGTTTATGAACAGTGTTTCAGAGCTTCCACCTAAACGCCTCAAAGTAGGCTTTCAGGTAATTTTGCGGCATAACAGCGCCTTCCGGGTAAAAAAGACGTAGCCTACGGCAAAATCTGGAATAAAAAATGGCACTGTTATTTCATCCCCGAATCCCATTCATAAATACAATATCTAATATCAGTTGACGAGTCGTTTTCCGTTTTTAAAACGAATAACGGGATACGAGTCATTCTTCCGTTTTTCGTTCTTTTATTTTGAAGCGAAAAACGGGAAACAACTCGTTATCCGTTTTGCGATTGTTGACTTCAAAAGTCGAAAGTCGGATGGCCGCAACATACACGGACCGTTTATCCACTTAATCATTGTGTGCGTCTCTACCCCCGACCGCCGTCCAGCTTGCTAACGGAGGATACGCCAACATCTCTGGCAACCTCGAGTCTGGAGGGGAGGGGGTGGAGGGGAAGGCGGATACAACTCGCCACAGTGTTTTGAATTTGAGTGTCGTACCGTTTTTGGCCACATTCTTACATATGGCGCCTTTAACATCCATTCATTTATATAGTCATGTTTTATAGTGAAAAAAGAGTATAATGTACCTATGTTGCCCTTTTTCATCAATCTGACCAGTAGATATATTGAAGTCAGAGCAGCTGTTCTTATTTTCTCTTTTTTTGAGAGATTTTTTTTAAATGTGATTTGCACATATTTTCAGTTGACTTGTTGATTTGCACAGATTGTCTTTAATTGCTCTGATTAAAGAGAAAACAAAGTTGGATATTTGGCAGCTTGTTAAACTCGTTTACAAAATACATTTGTCATAATCACATTCACAAGTTTTCATTGTAAAAGTCATCATTTTCATATACACAAGTAAGTATCGAGTTCTAAAGTGAAGATTTGACACTACAAATGAATTGGGTGCACATCTTGGAACTAATTCACAAAGTAGTCAAATACACTTACAAAAAATGTAATGTATTATGCAAGCAAAGTAACAAAATCTGAGAATTGAGAATCTCAAAATTGACTAGGGCATGGGCCCCTTCAGATAGTAAGATTTGAAGCAGTTTCTGGAGAGAAGGTGGAAACACTGCATTTACTGGTGACTGGATGAGCTGAAAATTGTCTTTGTGTAGACATTTCATTGAACCTACTCTCCCCAAAGCAGTTTGATAAATCCATTCAGTGAAAGCATTGATGATCAAAGTCATTAATTGAGTTGTCATTGTCTCTTTGATATGATAGTGAGGATTTTATGGAAATTTACAATGCAGATGAAGAAGTTAAAAGGTGCATTTATTTGATAATTTTGTGTGTGTGTGTGTGTGTGTGTGTGTGTGTGAGTGAGAGAGAGAGAGAGAGAGTGTGATTTGGTTCTACAGTAATTTTCTCTGACATTTATTTCATGTACTGACATTTCAGCTATATGCTTTAATGAAGGTGAACACATTTCTGATGGAGGCACATTCCTTCTTAAGGCCTTCAAGTGGCAGACTGGCAGCAACCTCACTGCATCTGCCTCCATCTGGCATCTGGTGTGACGCTGTTAATAAAGTTAGCTTCCATAATGCAAAGTATTTTCAGTTCAGAGAAAGTCATTTTGGCAGCTAAATTAATTGGTAGCGTTGTAGTGTAATCCCTGTTACGCCCAATCTCCACTGCATACGTCTCCGATGCGGTGCGTCTCCGATCCGGCTTCGGTCCGCCGTCCGCCAATCCCCACAGAATGCGTTTGAGTCCGCCACGGCGCAGTCCGGCAGAACGACTGTGACGTCACGAGACCTCGCGATAATACGTAATCACGCGAGACTGCAGTTAAAGAACTCTGAAAACCTCTGACCTGTTGACTCCGTACCTGGCCCCGCCCATTCTGACGTTTTTGTGACGTAGTTAACTGAAATATGATCCGTCACCAAGAGGTTTTATTAACACAAGTGTTTTATTTTTAAGTAATGTTGTGGAAAAATGAATCTGCCCAATAAAGATCAACAACCAGGATCAACTTTTTCTCCGAGGTTTATTCCACTAAGCATTCTCATCTGCAGAAGAAAGTACTGTTCACCCCTGCCTTCTGATGCAAAGGTTCAGAATCAGCAGGAACGACCCTGAGTCTAACAACAATCTCCCTTTTAAGGAGGAGGAACCATGGACAAAGGACGGATCATGTCCTATCTTACAAAGACAAGATATACAGGCAAGGTTAAGATTTACAGAACACAGGCGTCATAGTCCTGAAATTATCTTATGTCAATGTGGCACTCATGTTCATATCATCTACAAACAGGCATTCATTTTCGTCATAGCATAACAGTCAGAAGAGGAGATGTGGATCGACAACTGGCCGACAAATATTCTGATTATAAATTACAAACATCCAAAATTCCCATTACAGTAACCAGATGTTTTATTGTTGAGTATGTACCAAACTTCTTGTTTCACTATATTTGCTCTGTGCTGAATTGCTGCGCCGTGGTCCGGCATCCGTCAGAAATAGAAGCCCTCCGTATTTGTTGCGGAGAGCAGCGGACTGCCGGAGCCGAGACGCAGCCGAGACGCAGCGGACATGCAGCGCAGCAGACCTGGTGGGGATTCACCCATAGACTAAAGTAAAACGTATCTGCTTCGCTGGCGTGGCGGAGACGCAACGCAGCGGAGACGTATGCAGTGGAAATTGGGGGTTAGGGCCCACAGAATACTAAGATGAAAAGGACCAGAGACTAGGTTTGTTGGAGGGTTAACAGAGTAAGTGAAAGACACAATGCAACAATGGAGCCACAGGATGATTTTGCTTTTGACCGTGAATGAAATAAACATACAATTAAACTTCAGTGCAAATAAATGGTAAAAAAGTTTGCACAGAAGGACATTCATTGAAACCTTCTTTTAAGTTCAGTTTGGTTCAATAGTTCCTTGTTGTGATCAGATCAGTGTGTTGTGTCAGATTTAGTTCAATGTGTAGGAATTCAGTAGATGGAAGAGGAGAGGTTGGTCTACTCTTGGGGCGAACAGATGATGTTGGTCCAGCTCCTTGGATTAAGGAGGTATATCATTCCCTGGGGCTCGCCATCAAATCAGTCAATTAAAAACAGAGAAACGTGAAGTTGCCAGAAAGGAACAGCCATCTTCAAGTCAGTCCATTAACAGCAAAGTAGTTGTAAGAGCCCCCCACAAGAGAGATGGGAAAAGAGTTTATGACAAGAAACACTATTGCTTGTATTTTCCATCCTTATGCTAAAATGGCAAGGCATCTAGAGGATGTACATGAAAACAAACCCGATGTGGCCAAAGCCCTAAGCTTTCCAAAAGGATCCAAAGGGAGGAAAATGCAGCTGGATTTCATTCGGAACAGAGGAAACTATGCTCACAATGCTGCTGTTATGAAATCAGGCCAGCTTGTGCCATTGAAAAAGCCACCTAACACATGTAAAGGAAGTGATTTCATGCTGTGAAAAGCGGCGATCGCCTTTTCCCCGAGCCTACCGGGTTGCCCTGAAGTCACACACAGAACGTCACCATTGCCGCACTACATTTCCCAGCATACACACATATCAGCTGCCGTCACGGCGGCGTTACACCCCTGGATTAACGACCAATGCAGTCGGCTAGGCACTCGGACATAAACAACCACAACGAACGTCAGTTCGGTTATTTTACAAAACAACACAGCGAACAGGGAGGTGCCCACTGATTTCGCTCCATAATTCACTCAGTAACAATACATTTCAGATCCCCATGAAGATGTAGATTGGGCCCTATCAGAAGTAGAGAAAAGGCTGTGCCGACACTTTACAAGGATAGTCATCAGGGGGAAGCGTGGACGCCCAGTCCTAATTCTGCTTACGCCCAAAATGCTGAATGCAGCAGAACTCTTTGTGGAGCAAAGGGAAGCTTGTGGGATTTTAAAAGAGAATGGATACATGTTTGCCAGACCTTGCGCCATGACACATTTTAGAGGATCTGACAGTATCCATGACTTCGCCAAAAAGTGTGGTGCCAAGTGTCCGGAGTCACTTACCTCAACGAAACTCAGGAGGCCTGCTAGTACAATATCAACCGCTCCCATCAACCACAGCAACTTCTCAGTACTCTGTCAACCCATGGGCTAAGTGCTGTGGTGACTCAGACCGTACTGGAAGAGCCCTTCTCGCCCCTCCTACACCCTTTGGATAATTGGTTAAGGGATGCATTATTCTTTATGAAATTAGAGAAAATCAAACACTCCCTCCGTGGCTCAAATGAAAAAAAATTTAAGATTTGTCAACCCTTTCAAGATCATGTCTAGACACTCCAGCTAGATGCTCCCCGCACTGGCCCCCTGAACTGCACCTTCATGTGGCTCCTGGGTCACGTTTTCTCCCTGTACTAGGCGGAATACACCCCGTCGGCGTGGCGCAGGTGCGCCGAGAGCTGACTGCGTCTGGTCTACGAAACTAGGGCCCTATTTCTCATTTGTTAGGGTCTTCTTCAGTTTTTTTCCTGTTTTTTTGTCTTGTTTTGTTTTCAGTTTTCAGATTGGTATTATTTGTTTCCAGGTTTGTGATTCTGTGCGAGTATAGACAAAGGGCCCTAGTTTCGTAGACCAGGCGCAGTCAGCTTTCAGCGCACCTGCGCCGCGCCGACGGGGTGTGTCCGCCTGGACTTTGCAAGTTTCGTGCACCGCGCAGGCTCGCGCAGGCACACCTCCCGTCTCGCCCACCGGTGCAAGTGGGAAAGAGGGAGGAGAAGAAGGCGTGAGTGGGAGACGAAGAGGAGACGAGGCGTGGACTGGGATTAATACAGCCGATTCAGATCTTCACCAATCAAATGAGCTCCTCTCCTCTCCTTTAACGCGTTAGGGGAGGTTCAGTGCAAGTTCCGTCACTTGACAACCCGATGACAAGCACCGCCGCTCCCACCATGCGCATCACGCGCTGTGCGCGCGTATCATAATAATAACAATGCTGATATAAAAAACAGGAGAGAGAGAGGAAGATGTTTTGGTCCGAGAGGCTGAGTTTCCGTTACGCGTGCCATCCGCCTTTGATCTGACGTCAGATGTGATGGGACAATCTATATAGATATAAATTCACGTGTTGATTCAATTAGTTGCATTAAATAGTGTTTGTTGTGATTATTTATTGCATTTAAATGTGCCTGGAACTGTGGAAACCTGCCTGTGAGGTCTCGGTGACGTGTGCGCACTGCGCGCCGGTCCGCCAAACTTCCGATCCGCCAGCTGTGATTCGCATTGAATGAATGGACTTCATTTACGCCTTGCGCCTTGCGCTGAAAGTAGACCAGGTCGGAGCTGGCGAGCTTTCAGCGCAGTCTCGGCGAGGCTTTTTGCCACGAAACTTCCGCTACGCCAAGCTGAATCTGTGACGCCTCCCCCTGCTGCGCCGCCACACCCATCTTGGCGCAGGCGATCCACCAAACTGCCAAACTGACGGTGCGCAAGGCTGCGCAGGTCGAAACTTGCACTGCGCCAGCTGCGCCGCCCTGCGCTGGTCTACGAAACTAGGGCCCAAAATGTCTCCTCTTGTTTTAATAACGCTGTTATTAGTGCTAACTTCACCTTATTCAATGGTCTGTTCACTGAGATGTATGTAAGGTTTTCTTTTTGTTGAAAACTCAACAAATAAAATCATATTAAAAAAAAGATATAACCACAGACTGTGGTCTCCTGGCACTGTGAGATACCACACTTTGAGTACAATCCAGAGGCTGTCCGTGGTACAAACAATAAAGTTGCTGCCATATTTATACCGAGACATTATTTCCATCGTTTATGGACGTCATTGCCTAAACAAGCATTTAAAAAAATCTCTGTATCGTCTTTACAGACAGACTTATTAAACCAGGACTTATGACTTTTTCTATTCCACTCCAAATGTCGTTACTTTGGCATACTCTTACAATTTTGTCCAAAGCGACTTACAATAAGTACATTTGTCAAAAGAAAGAAAACTCTTCATCCGTGTATTGCAATTAAATCACAATATTGTTTTTTTCTGAACATTATTTTTATTCTTATAGATCTTTTTAGATTTGTATTTACATTGTCTACATGGCACAACTGATCCTGTGATTTAATTTAATTTAATTTCATATACTTTAATTGTCCCTGTAGGGAAATTTGTCGTGGACTCACCAATGGTGGAGACAGGTACACAGCAAACAAATGTCAATCGATCACTTACCCATACTATGTGTGTGAGCATTCGGTGTGAACGCCCTCTTAGGAATAAGGTAGTCTTCTGGACAAAAGTTCTGTGTTTGTTCCACCTCCCCTCCTACTCAGCCTGTGTGGAATTTCTCTCTTTATTACTACATCTGTTCCCATAGCACCATGAGGATTGTGGCCTGGTCCTCTGCTGACAACTTTCACCATCATATACCCTCTTCTTTGAGTATGTGTTGTCTTGTCCAATGTTTCAGCATTTTCATACATGATGAAGCGAGCAGATACCGAAACATTGGATCCTTAGGAGTACCTGCTCAGGATTGGTGGATATCCTGCTCACTTTCCTTACTCAATGAATGTCTACCAAAACATATCATTGCTAACTGCAGCTGCATTATCTGTGTGGTGGGTTTCTGGTGAAGGAGGTCATTGTTTGCAGGAAGGGACTGTTGAATATCTTGATTAGTGGTGATGACTGACAATAATAAAGCAGCATCTCTTGAAGGCAGTGTGGCTGGCAGCAGTCATTGCCTCTTTCTGCTTGTCAGAAGGTGTATGCTTTTAGCATTGGGTAAGCTGGTCTTTCTCCAGGAAAGTTGTTATCTGCTTGTGAGTCTTATCTCCTTCCTTATGAAGAAAAGGCTTGCATAGCCATGAGTTGGACCATCCCAACAATCCAAATGATGCACCTGCTCCTGCTCCTCCACACAGGTTGAATGCATAAGTTCTCTGATTGAGCCGATGTATGACATGACAATATGCTTCACCGCTGATGGTCACCACAATTGATGGTTGGAATTAGATTCAGCAACATCAATAACCCCCAAAACGATCCTATTGGTTGTTCAAATTGGCCAAGCAGTTGCAGACATATTGTCAATTCAGGTAATCATGCTAATTAATTGGTTATGCAAATTACGCAAACTTCCCAACAACAGAAAATTAGCATCTGACAGTTTATAAATGTTTGGAACCTAGATGACTTTGGGGTAAAATATGTCTCTTAAGGCAAATACACAACTGGGGCCTCATTTATAAAGCTTGCGTACGGCCAAAACGGGGCTGGAACGTGCATACGCCACTTTCCACGCAAATGTGATCTAGAAAAAACAAACTTGGCGGGAAAGTGTGCATACCTGTAAGCAAACTCTGAGGTATGCATACCGGTACGCACAGTCTGGAGACTGGAGGTGAATCAGCGACACAGATGGAGCTGTGGTGAACTGAAGTCAGATTGTAGGAAGTAAACGTGAGAAGAACTATATAATTTTGATGACTCGCACACTCCATATCATACGCTATATCCGCGTTATCATGATGAACTCCAGCAGTGTTTTTGACGCATTTACTGAGTGATATTTTTTCATTAACACCTTTTAAAATCCAACTCGTATCTTAAATCAAAATAATTTTGAAATGTTGAATCAGCGCTGCCAGGAGGAGATGGCCCGACTGCATGTAATACAGGATACAATAAATACCCTCCATTAGATCACTGCAGAACACAGCGGGAATAACTAAATATTCTCCTTATTTACTGTGCATATGTCATCAATACACATAAATACAGCCATTAAACCATTGTATAATTGTTACACAATATCCTGGTTTTTAAACCACCAGAGCGCAGAGGAAATGCATTATAATGAGTGCCACACTCATGCGCGCTCAGTCGTGGAGCGTGGAGAGTGAGTGAGGATGTCATGCTGCGTTTGTAAGATAAGGACGACAACAATCAATGTTCATTTTTAAAGTAGCCTATTCTTTTATTAATATGGCAATTTCTTGCATCACAGTGTGCATTTGCTGTAGCTCATCTGCAACGTTGTTGATGGCGGCAATTGTGTCTCGCTGAAGTTGCAGGACGGCGTCAATGAGCACCCGACCGCTTAATGTGCCATGCACCTGGGTGCACTGCGTCTTGGCGCGCTGCTGCTTTGCGCCGGACCCAGACGCTGTGCCGAGGGCCCGTCACCCTCCTCACATCACCCTCCTCACCGTCACCCTCCTCACCGTCACCCTCCTCTACGCCCAACGCTGCAGACGCTGGAAGGAGAGAAACTATTTAACGTTTTGTTTTATATAGCCTACCATAAAAGTTTAAAATCCGTTTACCCTTATCCCTCTGGGCTCAGTCGCATCTATGTCTCCCACCTTTTTGGACACAATCCACGTCAAAGTCGCATCAAAGTTCCTCAAATACTCAAGCAATACATTAAATCCATGTTGGTAAAGGAGCAGAAAGATGTAGTTAACCTTCAGATCATCGTCCTCTCCATCTCACTGACGCCGTTGACAGCAGCAGCAATGTGTTGCCACTCGCACTGCTTCTTTTTATTCATGATCCCGCTGCTGTGGCCACTAAATAAAATTATTTTCCGGGCCTCCACCTCCCCAACAAGTGTCTCATTCTCCGTTTCGGAAAAGTTCCGTTTCTTTGCTTTTTTCTGACCTGTCGCCATGATTCACCATACAGAAACAATTGCATGCCGGCTCATTAATATGGTAAAATGTGGGCGTGTACAGGGCAGGATTCAGGTACGCACACTTGTAGGTGATCCTGTGATTTATAAAGGGAACATTGCGTACAGCTTGTGTGCGCACAGTTTTATAAATCAGATTTTTTTTGGCGCACGCAAACTTTGGCTTTTGGGCGTAAGTACACTTTTAGTAAGGATCCTACGCACAGTTTTATAAATGGGGTTGTCTTGGTGTAAAGAAGGAAAAAATTAAAGTAAAGTGTTATCTTAACGATTTTCAGGGATGACAATTTAGCTGATTTCAACAATTAAGATGATTTCAATAATTTAGATGCATCCCAACATGAAGACCAAGGATTTCTCTGTAGGACCCTTTCCATAAAAACAATCTGAGCCCTGTCAGTGGCACAAAAAAAAGCATGGTCCAGTGAATGTACATTGAAGGTGCATAATAATTATGGCTGTTTTTATTGGACTTTATTATCTGTAAAAGCAGTGCAATTTTGTAAAACCACAGAATACATTTAACAAATGTGTACCATGATTCACATGTATTTCACTATCCACAAACATGTATACTTTAATTTGCAAATACGTATAACTCTGAAAATATGCAGTCATATTTATGTATTTACAGCTCCATTTCTATGGTGAAACAGGGTTGGCATATTTGCGGATCGCCTCCTGAGAGTTTGTGAACATGTGAACATTTTTGACTTATGTATTTGCATAATTTTGTCCAACATTTACAACCACGGATCTGTAGAATAAACCTTACAAGCAAGTTTCACAAGCAAAATAAGAGTGTGAGACAGCGGCCATAAAATAAGAAAAGGTTTTACTAAAGATTTAAGGGGAAAAGGCAAAGGGGTCAATTTCTAAATGAAGATTAAAGGAAATATGCTCATTTATTAAAGTTACTAGCATGATTTTTGGACTAGTTTTAAAAGAATGAGAGCAACATAACCAAAATATATGCCATTAACCTGAGTATGGCCAAACTAGTGATGGGCAAATGATACCGAGGCTTTGGAGCTTGTGTCGCTCTTCCTGAAGCTTAGTTGTTCGAACCACTGTGTCGGAGCTTGTATCAAACACTGGCGTCACGTGACTGAAGCACTAAAGTGCTTCATTGCTTCGAAATGTTTCGAAGCGTTTCATTGGCTCATAGTGTATCAGTGCGTTTCATTGGTTCCAGTGTTCATGCGTCGTGAGCCAGAAGAGGAGGAGACTGAAGCCTGCCACAGTGGAAGAAATTCTATTTCTTAATACAAACCTGTCTGTTCTGTGCATAAACATTCCTCCTCGACCATACAACTTATCCTATGACAAACTATTATCTGGACTCTGGTGTAAAACACTTAATACAAAACGATCTGAGTTCACATACCATGATCAAATAAATAAACCCTTAACCAACCATTAACCTTTCATATCATTTAGATTTATCTGTTGGCTTGAACTGGGATGTTTTACAGTATGGGCGAGTATGAATGAACAAAACACGTAAATGACCACACAGTCTTTTCTAAACTTTTATTGCTGACATGGGATTGAAACGGTGTCAGAGCATCAGTCGCGCTCTTGAGAGGTTGCTATGGCTTCAAGCGTTGAAACTTTGAATCTTTTTCAACACAATTGCTCGGAAAGCCTCAGTGCTTCATAAGGCTTCACTTGCCCACCACTAGTCCAAACAAAAGAAATGACATGTGATGCAAAATGTAGAGTATCCAAACATACCTATCGTCCACAATGTCACCATCCCAGAAATACAATAACAAATCTTGTTTTAAATTGTTCAGCACACAAACCACTGGTCTCAGAGACCGAGGGCAGAACGAAGACAAGATGGCAGAGCGAGGGGATCCTGATAATGGCCCTTTTAAAATGGAACACACCATCTCCGATTGGTCAGCTCAACAGGTGGAACTCGGCTTACCAGCCGGATCCCAATCAGGTCTTTAGTACCTGGGAAGGAAACAGAAAGAAGGAAGAGGCAGAAACACACACACACACAGCCTTCTGGCTTTGCTTGGCAAGGAACAATATAATTTGATACAAATTAGAACTGATTATTACTATTAATTGTTTTGAATAATTATTTTTTTGAAATAGGGCTGCACGGTGGTGTAGTGGGTAGCACTGTCGCCTCACAGCGAGAGAGTCCTGGGTTCTATCCCTGGGTCGGGTATGGGTTCCTTCTGTGTGGAGTTTGCATGTTCTCCCCATGTAAGCGTGGGTTCTCTCCGGGTTCCTCCCACAGTCCAAAGACATGCAGGATGGGGATAGGTTAATTGATGACTCTAAATTGCCCATAGGTGTGAATGTGAGCATGAATGGTTGTCTGTCTCTACATGTCGGCCCTGTGATAGACCGACGACCTGTCCAGGGTGTACCCTGCCTTCGTTGTATGACAGCTGGGATCGGCTCCAGCCCCCACGCAACCCTGAATACAGGATAAGCGTAGGACGATGGATGGATGGATGAATTCCTTGACATAGCCATATTCCAGTAGTTGCCCCCTGCTGGCCAAAACATAATCGGCGCCCCATGTGTGTCAAAATCCTACTCCCTACTGAAGCCCAACAACTGGCACTAATGATTTCAATATCCAGACATTTAAGGATTGAAGCTTCATAATTAAAACTAAGGTCAACTTTGAGTGTATGCTGTCAGAAAATGACCTTTGAAAAAAATGGGCTTCTCCTTCTTTTCAAAAAGCATTATGTTTACAACCTGTCTCATGATCTGTCCACTTGTTTTTCTCAATCTGTTGCAATGTTGGTATTCCCAGATTGGATCCTAATGAATTTATTGACTACCATAGTATCATAACCAATGTAACTGACAGCAAACTAAATAAAATAAACCACCAAGAAATAAAAAAAAAAAAAAAAAAAAAAAACTGAATTTTACGACGGCGTATTAGGGCCACTGTCGGAAAAAAAAAAAAAAACGGAGCCGAGAGAGGTGGGCAATATTCTGAGATTAAAAGTCGCAAATTTGCTAGTTTTAAAGTGGCAAATTTAGGAGTTTAAAAAGTCGCAAATTTACAAGAAAAAACTCGCAAATTTGCGAGTTTTAAAGTGGCAAATTTGCTAGTTTATTACGATGCTAACAACCGGCATTTATGCTAGCTAACTTCCCATGACTGTAGCTTTTATCTTTCTAATTAATCCATCCCGTGTGTCAATGCTTTGCTAACGTCCTTAGGGTGATGGCTCTTGATGGTTAGTGTTGGTTAATTTTATATGGGCCAAATTGTCATCTTACTGTATGTGTGTTTGTTGATCGGGTGGTTTGGCTAAGCTAGCGGTCATAGAGGAAGTAATCACGTAGCTTGACCCGGATGTTTACCGTTGCTATGACAACAAGTGAAAGCTACCGCTAGCTAGCTTAGGCAAACTACCTGCTCAATAAACACAAATAAGATGACAATTTGGCCCAAATAAAATTAACCAACAATAACCATCAACAGGCATAATTTTCTCGTAAATTTGCGACTTTTTAAACTCGTAAATTTGCGAGTTTTTTCTCGTAAAGTTACGAGTTTTAAAGTGGCAAATTTGCGAGTTTTTCTCGTAAATTTGCGACTTTTTAAACTCGTAAATTTGCCACTTTAAAACTAGCAAATTTGCAACTTTTAATCTCAGAATATTGCCCACCTCTCTCGGCTCCGTTTTTTTTTTTTTTTTTTCGACAGTGGCCCTAATACGCCGTCGTAGAATTTCCCTTGAATGAGCTCCAAATTCCAGATATGTATCTGCAAACAGACACATTGTATTCTTTGATGTTTGCTAATGGCCTTCAAGACATACCTCATTATCGTTTAGATGTGTGCCTCACTAGTTTTTGCGCACTGGTGTAGTGTTTTTTTTTTTTAATCTGTACACATTGGCCCACTCAGACTTTTGCCTCTTCCCAATCCTTAAAGACATCTGACTGAAGGAAATATCAATTACAAACCTTCAGCATGCATTCAAAGAGAAAATGTGTCAGCTTTGAAATAAAGTTATTACATAGGCAGCCGTTTCAGCATTAAGGAGTTAAATTAATAATCAAACCTGTCGCTACGGGAGAAGCGAGAGAAGAAAAGAAACGGGAGAAAATTACAGATGAAAGAAAGAAGCCACAGGTTAGGCCACGGTGAAAAGCATTTCATTTGGCCCATCGTCTCATCTCCAACTTGAAAGTGGGACTCTTTTGTTCTTTTTCACCTACACAACCCTCCAGCCAGCCTTTTTTTTAACTCACCCATTGCATAATTACAATATTCCTGTTAAGGCCTTCCACCACTTCTTGGATTTATAGATGCCCTGTAGGGAAAGTCTTTGATTGCTCAGGAACAGAATACATTTCACACGGGGTGAGTCATTGTACATGGATATATTCTAATGATTCGTTGTCAGCTAGTAGAGCTAGCGCCACTCAATTTTACCATTAAAAAAAGTGGTGGAGAGAAGCAATGAAGGAATTTTGCTAATGCTATGGATAATTTTTTTCTCTCCTTGTGCTTAATTTAAACCTTCATATTTCAGTCTTAAGTTTCAGAATTTGAAAGACATACTAGGGGCATTTGCTGCACTTGAGTGATCGATTAATAAGAACTCATTAACTGCATCACTTTTCTTTTAACCTAATTAATTCATATATGAATGCATATGGTGCTGTATCTCTGTAACAGAACAACCTGAACCTCTTGCTCAATTCAGGCAAAGCCCACCCACATTTGTCATGAATACAGATCCATGTTAACCTCTCTGGAGTTTAATCATCAATGTTTCTGCAAGTGGGAAATTAGTGATTGAAGGATTAAATGAAAGTATGAAAATGAAGAGAGTCAGGAAGCCTGGCCCTGACACTCTAATTAAAAAGTTCAAAAATATGCCTTCAGACAGGACTGTTTGAAGCAATTTCCCTGGCTGATGTACGATAAAGAAAGGGACTCAATGCACTGCATTTATTGTCGGGAGTGCGGTCGGAATTTGGCCGGTAATTTGTGGAAGAGTCAACAACATGTCCAAAAAGCATACTACATGCCGTGAAAAGTGTGTTAATAAAGCTGCATTTCAGTGTCAGGCTGTATCAATCAGGTCCGCTGAGGAATCAAATGATTATAAAATTCACCGTCGCATATTATATTGCAAAGGAGGAGTTGCCGTTCACTAAATTTAAGTCCGAAATCATTCTGATGAAAAAAAATGCCGACACACTGAAGAACAAGACAGCTGCAGAGATTGGAAACGCCACGTACGTCTCTACGAAGGAGTGCGTTATTGTCTACTGCCGCATTTTGTGTA
The DNA here is from genome assembly GCA_029853015.1 of Chelidonichthys spinosus. Taxonomy (NCBI): domain Eukaryota; kingdom Metazoa; phylum Chordata; class Actinopteri; order Perciformes; family Triglidae; genus Chelidonichthys; species Chelidonichthys spinosus. The sequence goes on from CM056826.1 coordinate 2,014,147, forward strand.
AAGGGAGGCCGGTCAACATGTTAATTGGACATGTCTGGTGGAGCATGGACAAGCACGGTGTTTGAAGGCCAACATTACAGCATGAGAGATCATGAATAGGAAATTGTATAGTAGCCTATTCCTAATATTATTAAAAATGAATAGCCTAAGTAAAAATATAAGTAGGCTAGGCTAAGATCACAAAAACAGTTTTCCATTTGCAATCTATAGGCTAGTGACCTGTATGATCTTTTTATTGTGCCACAAAGCAAGAAATTTGCTGCACTTGGGCATCAGTGTGCAGATTGGCTGGAGAAAAGGGTTCCTCTGGGTGCTGATGGTGCTGCAGTTAACCTAGGCCATAAGGGGGGTTGTCATTATGTAAAAGGAGAGAGATAAAAAGGTGACTTTTTGGCGTTAAAGGCGACACGATGAAAAATGCCGGTCCACCTAAATGTCGTGCTGGTGCACCTAAATAAAAAAAGTTAGGCGCACCAGTGCAACCAATGCAGTCTGGAGCCCTGCCTTCTGACAGAAATAAAGCCCAAATCTGTGTTGTAGGCACAAAATACACTTACAGTTTACTTTGTGTCATCAAACAAATCAATAGATTAACATTTTTGTGACTATTTCACAAACTGCCGTGTTGTCGATTTTGTAGCTTATCTGTTTGTGGTAGATCAGAAAACAATGTTTGTCCTATAGCGGTTAGGAGGGCACAATAGTGTCATCATAACAATGGGTGCAAAAAAATCAGAAAACTCTTCAGAAGGAAATTGTTGGACTTATTTTTTGAAGGAAATATTTCCTGTTGATGGAAGAAAAACTGCTAAGTCACATCAGAGAAGGATAACAACTTTTTTTTTTCAAGAAAGAAGCTCAACACTGTTTGAAACCGTTTCTCATTTAGCTCTGAGCTCCCCACACTTGCTTTTCATTATCACTCCCCCACCATGCATTGTTTGCTCTTTCTGTCTGTTTATATTAGTTGCTCTCTCTCTCTCATCAGAGCAGATCTGCCTATTTTTCCATTCAGTGGCATGCTCTTTCTCTCAGCCTTAATCGGTGCTATTTTCAGAGAGAGAGAGAGCAGTAAGTGAAGTATTGCGAGAGATGATACAAAAGCTTCCTTCTCAAGGGAGTGAGAGCAGAAGAGTTTGTTAAATATGCCGCTGACTATTCAGTTCGCTGTCTTTCCGGCTCTCTCCCTCTCTGACTCTTTCGAGGCTCTTAGAGAGGCCAGTCTCTCCATATGCTTGGACACAAAGCATTTTACTGTATTAAATAATGCAGGTAGTCCACAATTTCTCCTTTCTTGTTTTTTTTTTCCAGGACATTTGAAACACCACATCAACTCCAGCACACTTGTCGTGAGTAATAAATGTTACGCTTCATCATAAATACATTTTTGTTTTGCTCCTGTCATATTACAACATCAAAATAAGCCATTACAGACCAAACCAATGGGCAGTTTGTGAATGTGTTTACATGTCCTACTCTAAGCATTTGATGCCATTTTTCCAAGGGACATTGCTGAGACATTCCTGTATGATTTGTCTTTATGTGCACATCATAGATTATTAATTCAATGTTGAAATGACAATAATGATGACAATAATGCAGACACTTAAAAATGACCTCTCTGTCCACATTGTTGCAAGGGACTCTTTCCTGCTCATGTGAAATGATCAAAATGTAACGTAAACTGGTCAGTCTGTTAATTAATGGCTGATTAGCCCCTCAAGTTGTCTGGTCACAAAAAAGTTATACTATTAAAACCACCTACAGACATTTAAAACCAAATATGGAAGCACATTAAGCATTGCCTGGAAACCAAGTACACTCTTAGAAATAAAAGTGCTAAGTATAACCATATAAGGTTCTTCGGCTTGTCCTCATAGGAGAACCCTTTTTGGCTCCGGGTAGAACCTTTCATAAAGGTTCCACCTGGAACCCTTTTGGAAGGTTCTACCGAGAACCCCACATAAAGGGTTATACCTAGAACTGTGTGTGTTCTACAAAGAACCGACGCAGGGAGTTCCACTAAGAACCCTTTCATTTTTCAAGGGTTACGTCTAGAACCCACACAGGGAGTTCCACTAAGAACACTTTCATATTTCAAGGGTTTCATCTAGAACCTGCACAGGGAATTCCACTAAGAATCCTTTCATTTTTCAAGGGTTACGTCTAGAACCCACACAGGGAGTTCCACCAAGAACCCTTTCATGTTTCAAGGGTTTCATCTAGACCTCACACATGGGGTTCTAAAAACATCCCTTTTCAAAGGTTTTCACAAATAACCGTCTTGTCTTCTGAGGGTTCTATACAGATCAGTTTAGTTCATATTATATTGTGGTAATTTATCATGTTGACATTGAAAAAACATTCAAAACATTTTAATGAGAAAAAAATGTATTTAAATATTTAAATACATTTTTTTCTCATTAAAATGTTTTGAATGTGAGTCCAACAGAACAGGCTGTGTAGGTCTCAGGGGAGAACAGGTCAAAAGTTAGCATAGGTCCAGTGGAATCAGCAACATGACAGGCCAGACACACCATGCTGTCCTCAGTCGTGGATTTGTGTAATCTCCAGCAATGGTGACATGGCAGAAAGGGGAGACAAAAAATAGTTTTAATTTCATCAATCCAAGGTGCACTTACTTCGCCTTATTGTAAGCTATCTACAAACAATAAAATAATGCATGGTCCAATGAAAGGAATCAGAGAAAGTAAGGGAACCCCACAAAGTTTTCACATTGATTTAAATAATGTTAAAATACTTTTCAGTGTTATCTTACAAGTACTCAAAATGTTACGTATTATAACAATAATGGAAATCTCAGCAAAACCCTCTTTATCAAGCCAATGGCACACTTCGGCTTTCGTCCAAGCTGTGTAAGTCATTTCTACAAGAAAACAAGCAAGCAAGCAAACGAACAAAACATAACAAGAAACAAATGCTTAGTCCACCTTTCACCATAAAAGTCCTCAGCTAGGGTCAAGCATGCTGAAATAAGATATTATATTTAGCTTCACCTTGATTCTCTGAAGTTTCTTCTGTTCTTCTTTGTTCTGTTCTGTTCGCAGTAATCACTATTGGTATGTCACACCTGGTTTGTAGAGGGTGAAGACCAGACTATATGGTGCAATCCATGGGGCAACCAGCTCTTAAGTCACACATGACAGCCACCATTGGGCCCGCTCGCAGGCCCAACACACCAAACCTCTCCCTTTCCCCTGGGAGATCAAGGTTCAATTCCTGGCATCAATAAACCCTGATGTAGTAGCCCCAAAGTCAGCATCACAATATGATTTTTTTTAACATCAGTTAAGGCTTGGCCTCTGACATCAAAGACCTTCCTTTATCACTGAACTTATGTGCAGCTTCACAACTTGACTAAGCCAGTAAGCAGGGTAGAGCAGCCATGGGATGAGGCCGATCATGGAAAAGTATGAGGAGGAGACAAATACATAAGTAAAATTGTCTGTAAAATAAGTGTTTAATATTTTTCAAATTGTCTGTCACTAATCCACACATCACCTCAGTAGGCATTAACATGGTCACTCTGCATCAACCAGGCCTTGAACTCACAACCTCAAACTGTATCTCTAGATCACCTGACTTGTAACAAACTTTCAAAAGCCTTTGTCCAGTGAGTAGTATAGCTCACTTAGATGCCCCAGAAAGAGGGGTTATATCCTTGCTGTAGGGACCCAGGGTTCAATTCCCCCAGCTACTTCTTTGCTGTGTGTCATTTGCTCCTGAAGAAGGAGTAGTGTAACTAAACTTTTAAAAAATAAACACAATTGTAGCTGCTGCACAGCAATGGGTCGGGTCCAGACTTTTTTTAGGCAATTCTGAGCAACAAACAGGAGAATAGGAAGGCAAGACAGTTGACATTGTAATGTTGCACATTTTTGCACCATTTGAGGCTGAAATCCACAATATCTGGAACCATAGACCATTGTCTATCGCACTGAGCTAATTGGCAAGTGGCAATTGAAGCGTGGCTTCACAAATTGACTAAGCCATTCACAGTCAAAAATCAGTGTTTGAGGTAAAATTCTGATATGTTTTTGTCAAACATCATCTACCATGACTCTAAAATTTTGTACATTGGTTTCACAAAAACTTCCAGGTATTTTGATGTATTTCAACCATCAGCCTTGCTGGGGCTTGAACCCACATTGTCTGGCACCAAGAACCAGCTCCTAGCCAACTGAGCTAATTGTCTGGAAGTGCGACCAGCAAGGTATGATATCTGTCAACATGGGAATTGAACCTGTGACCTAAAAGCAGAAGTCACACATTATACAGACAGAGCTAAACAGACACATGATCAGCTTACTGTCTGACCACTGACATGAAGGAGCTGTCAACCTGGCTGTGTGAGTGAGTGTGGCGAGTCAGAGGAGGCCCTGATCTACATATTCTGCTGGATAGCTCAGTGGGTAATGGTACAGACTTAAGATTTGGAGGGTGGGGGTTAAAATCCCAGTCACAGCTAATCTTTGCCTGGGTCAACAAGAAACCTTACTGATGAAGGTCTTGCTTTCTTATAATTAATGGTTGAGAAAATAAATTGGTAACAGAACATTTCAGTTTCATTATTTGTATGTCTGATCAGAATGTGTAAGGTAATAGACTAGTATGGTGGACCTGATGACTCCCCCCAGCTAGCAGGTTAGCTCAGTCACTGCTACCAGTGACTTTAGACTGGGTGGCAGGTGTTCAAATCCCAAGATCGGCAATTATGTTACAGTTTGATCAACAGGATCTGGAGAAGAAGAAAAAAACAAATAAACAAAAAATGGATATGAAAAGTATTTGTATCAGTAATCACAAGGAATTGTATTACCATTATTGGTAAGTGTTATCAGGAAGTTCCCTGGTGACACAGGATATTATACCCATGCTTTCAACAATCCCCGAAGAACTCTTTCTTCCAAAAACAGTTCTGTGGATCAAAATAGTTCTTACTGGAACCCTTAGCGTTACCAAGAACCCCTTTAAAACCCTGTATTCAGGAAAGGGGTTTTAAAGGGTTCTCTCAATCAAAATGGTTCTTAATGGAACCATTAGTGTTCCCAAGAACCCTTGAAAAACCCTTTCTTCGGGAAAGGGTTTTTCAGAAGCAAATGGTTCCAGGTAGAACCTCAGCCCTTGTAGAAGAACCCTATTGGAACCCTTATTTCTAAGAGTGTAGCTTCATCAAATCTGTTTTTTTCTGACTGAAAAAAAAATCAAGCTTTAATCAAACATTAGGGCAGTGGTAGTTGCAGAAACAAATGTTGTATGCTGCACTTTAATGAGCACACATTTTTCCTGTTTGTTTCTGGTTCTGTGTGTGTGTGTGTGTGTGTGTGTGTGTGTTTAATTTAGCTTTTTGCTTCCTTGTTTATTCAGGAAATATATAAAGGCCAATAAATATATTCAACAATGAAACAAAACAAACAAAATAATAATAATTATGAGGAACTACTGTCTTATACTTATTCAATGTAGTCCAATAGATCCCTCTATAATCAAATCAGATTATGCGCATCAGTTGAATTAATGTTGACCAAAATAAAAAATTGAATTTGTACGGGAATGGTTTAAAGGGGCCCTATTATGAAAAATCAACTTTTCCATGGTTTTCAAACCTAAAATTGGTCCCTGGGGAGTCAATAGGTCCCCACAGTATCAGAAAAGACCACCATCTCTGTCAGGCCGGTGAGGTTTGTATTGTCTTGGTTTTTGTCTTGTGAACTTCCTGTTTTATTTTGAAAGTAACTCCCCTCTCGTTTCTTACCCTTCCTCATGTGTCCCCAGTCTGACGTCATCCCTGATTGTCTCCACCTGTTGCCCATTATCCCTCTGTGTATTTAAGTCTGCATCTCCCTTTGTATTGTGCCAGTGCGTTTCGTCTCTCATACTGTCATGATCTTCCTGCCAAGCCCCACTCCAAGTTTGTATTTTTGCGTTCCTTTTTTTCATGTGCATTTAATTTCATAGCCATGTTTTGTTTCTCTGTGGAGTGATTTTTTTTTTTGTTTTGTTTTGTACTTTAATTTAGTACAAAACAACTGTAATTACTGTACTGTAATTTAGAATAAAAGCCTGTTCAACCTGCCTCTGCCCTGCACCTGAGTCCTCCCACCTTGCCCAAGCCTGACATAATGCACTGGCCAGTTTGGACTCGGCAGGACTCAGGCAGTTTGTGGAACTCCTCCAAGTGTAATTAACAAACCAGTAAACCAAAAAGTCGGAGCATCTCAAGGCCCGGTGGATGAACTTCATCTACAATGGAAATGTGCCCACATGCGTCTGTAAATGGTTGTTTGTGTGTGCTACGCACTTCACTGACAGGAGCTTTGACAACTTGGGTCAGTACAGCTCAGGATATGCCTCTAACCTGAGGCTAAAGGTTGGATCAATAATGACAATCTGAGAGCCAACCACAGACTCGGTCACAAGTGGTAAGTTTCTAAATATTATGTAATATGCATATTACAGTTGACCAGCGGAACTGCTATCTTAAGTTAGTGTTGACGTGTTGCACTAAAAGCTTACATTGTATTGATATTGAGGGCCGTTAATGTAACGTAGTACTGCGGGGGCTTTTCCAACGTGAAACACCTGTTTGTTTATACACACCGATGCAAAGACGATATCAAAAGAACAAACGTTTCTTTTTGCACCATTTTACGAGCTATTGGCGCATCACAACATCTGTTATAGTGAAATAGGAACTTGTTCCACATTTGAGATGTAGTTGTTAACTCTGTCTGCTTACAGAGCAGCAGCGCACATCAGCATCCTACAACGAGGGACTATTATGTTCTATTATGTGATATCATGGGTTTCATTCCTCAATACAACTCTGTGACAGCTACCCAGGCTACTGTTTCCTGCAAGGACTTTGGTGTTGGCACAGCCATGGTTCCAGCAGACCTGTTTGACATTCACTCCAATAAGGAGACCATCAAAGAGAGCTCGCCTGGACCCAGTAGAGGAGGAGGATACTTTGGAGGGCACATCTTCCTTGACTTCAGAAGAGCTTTCAACAGACATTTTGCGAGTTACAAAAATATCATTACATTGGTGAATTTGAATATATTTTTATTGCCATGCCAACTGTTTTTAATGAGGTTTTGTAGTGTATGATCAATCTGGAGGAAATACATTTTAGGAATGCTTCAATAAACTGCTGCAGATTTATGACCTTACTATGACAGATGTTTCTGTTACTTAGTCCAATCCACAGAGGGGATGCAAAAATAAAGGTCTATCTCTGTAATACAGTTACAGAAATACTACAAACAAAGACGGAACTAACTAAGATTTTTGCCTCCGTTTTTCTCCCCACTGTCACACTGCAATGCTACCTCCTGTGTGATGTTGGGATTTTGAAAATGTATTGCCTCTGAAAATCATGAGCGTGTTGTCATCCTGCTCAATGTTTGAAGTGTCCTGAGATAACTGTGAACTTCAACTGCTGATTAATTTGACAATAAAATCTTTACAGTAATTGTAAAAGGTGTCATGTTTAATATTACTGAAGTAACGGTCAGGAAGACTGCATAATATGTTGCATAGAGGAATTTATTTTTGTAAAACACAATTGATAAACAAACAACTTACTGCTGTATTCCTCTTACATGTAAAGCACCATAACCAGCTCTATATATATTTAATGTGTTTTGCAGTGAGAAGACATTCAGACAGGTTCCAACCAGGATGTTCCACCATGCAACCTCTTCCTCCTCCGGCTGCTGCATCCGTCTTGTAACATCGTGTAAATCGTGACATTCCTCATGTTATGTGAATAATAATCTCAACAGACAACTTGCTGTAACAAACATTACCTGTGGTGTCTCCATGCAGCAGACATGTTCAGTGTCTGAAGGCATTGTTGCACAATTCCCACATGGTCACCTAGTCGAATATAGTGCATCATTTGACACTTCAACAACATAATTAGTGTTAATATGTTAACCTGTCAGACTTTGCTGACAAGCTGAGGGGGATGAGCAGTAAACTTCATGTTTGAATTTTGTAACCGCAAGTTTGGCACGTAATATTGAGCTGGAGCACAATCCGTTTATAAAACACAGCACACAGCCTATAATTCAAATTCAGTACATAATTCTGGAGGATGACATGATACTGACCAAATCCTGTTCCTTGCATTGTAGGGATCAGGTTTTTAATCCCGTTGCAAACTGCCCGCATACAGGATGCTGTATTCATCCGTTTTAATTTAATGTTGCGTCCCCATTTGGAAAACATGCCTCTGTAAGCTGTCAACAACACAGCACTACTTACGATATTGCTTGTTGCCAAAATAGCTCACAGACACGTTATTTATAGAGCGAAGAAAGCAGCATTAGCGACATAGTCATTGTGGCACGCGCTAGCTACGCTCACACATACATCGAGTTACCGTCCGAAACGTTACACAGACACGTTGACTAAGCATTCAGGAACGTCCTGCTGCATCCACGGCGTCAGAACTTTTGCAGGAGCTGCTCCTGGTTCTGGGTCGGAGTCCAGTTTGAAGCGGTACGGCTGAACCACTGTATTGTTTGTAGCATGGAACCATAACCATGGCAACAAGCTGGACGCGGACAGCACGAGGCGGAGAGACATAATCACTTCCTCAGGAGGAGCGAGGTCGGGGGTAATCTCATTAGCATAAGGCTACACCCTGTCAGTATCACCCGTTTGAAGGGGTGGGGTGAAAGGGCTGAAAATGAGGAGTATGATCCACTCTGAAATACATGTTCTGATTGTTTTTTCCAGTTGAATCATTCAAAGACCAAGTCTGGAGACATCAATAACGTATATTAACTTGTTGAAAAGGAGCTTAATAGGGCCGCTTTAAGACAAGGATTTGCTTGTAGCTTGTACAGTCCAGTACAGTAATTAGTTATCAATATTAAACTCCATTTCTGCTGATAGATATCCTGAAACCCTGTGCACTGGCTAATTAAGATGGACTGTCCTTTAAAAAGAATTATGTTGCTTATGACTCAATTAGGGATGCATCTGTTAGTTAACCAAACAAAAGCCAAAGAATGCAGAAGAATATGAAGAGAGGACTCATTTAGCATGGTCTTTTCTGCCCAACATGTCATAAAAGCAAACTTTAAACCACCTGTAACTGTATTTCCTTCTTTAAATGGATCAATAAAATAATTTGTCTTCAAGTGTATTTGGACCTCTGAGAGTGATATATTTATAACACAGTGATAGTCGCTCATAATACATCTTGTTGCCAGACCTTTCTGCACTCAACATCCACATACAGTTTATACAGGGAGTCTGATATGTCAACACTGTTGTTTCCCAGTAGTGTCATAGATGACTCTCTATAACTCTCCATTTGTAAGACACATATGATAGCTGCCCACAGTGCATCTGCCTGATTGCTCCATCCAGTGGCACTCTTGAAAATGTTAATGGTGGGCAGTTTACGTCAGAAAGTGTTCACCACCATCTGTACTAGACCCACCATCATCCTGATGGAGAGGGATTTACCAAGTGTGTTAAGGACAGAGGAAGTTAAACTACTGCTGTACTGTATTGATCCAGTTTGGTTAATTGCATCTCTGTGTACTTATTTGCATGGCTGTGTGTGTGTGTGTGTGTGTGTACGTGCATTCCTCATGGCTTTGTGACTGAAATGTGCACTGTATTTACATCTCTGTGTGAAGAAGGTGTGAAGCAGACAGAGAGTCAGGTACATATTGTCCAATGGCCTGTCCACCACTCTGGCTACTGTTGCTCTGTCACAGTTATCTCTCAAACACATACACACACACACACACACACACACACACACACACACATACACACTGCTCTGTCTGTTGCCTCCCTAACTTGAAATTGCTGTGTGCTGCTGCTCACATCCAGAGAAGCATTGGGCCGTATACAAACACATCTCTCTCTCTCTCTCTCTCTCTCTCTCTCTCTCTCTCTGACACACACACACACACACACACACACACACACACACACAAAATGATTTATGGCCTCCAATACAGTCAATAAGAGCCATGGCCAAGATGAAGGACTTGCTAGCAGGACACACATGTACACAAACACACACATACTGTTGTCCATTAGCTAAGTGTAATGGAGTGAGCTACTGACCGCATTGGCTCTCTTTATTATTTTCCTGTTTAATGCCAGTGTTGCCTCATGAAAAAACTAGGTGTATAACTGATGTACAACATATGAGTTGACATCGACATTGAATAGGTGTCTGATTGATGCAAATTATAGTTTAGTACTCAATGGACGCATATTGTGGTAAAAAAAACAAACTCTTAATGTCAAAGCAGCACAATTTGCAAATCAATATTTTCTTTCACACCAAAAGCTAATATGATGTGGTCAAAGATCAACCTTCATATTTTTTTTAGAACAAAGTATATTTTTCAAAAGTTTGTCCAGATTTAGCATTTTTGTGTTATCTGTCACGTAACCGTGTGTAAAGACCAAGTGATTTGAAAAGAATAATTCTGACTATTATCCAAACAACCTTTGCACAACTAACTGAACTGCAAAGCCACTCCCCCAATATTACCTTTGTACGATGACCTCACAGAGCTGCTAGCATGGCTATTGAGTCTTTAAGCTTGTGGATACACACTCAAAAACGATTCAATATCTTCTTAGAGTGACACATTTAAATACTGGTTGCTTTTTTAAAATATATCTACTTTAGAACTATACATGTATAATTATAATTTATATAACACAAAAGGCATTAATACTTTAACATATGATATTCATTAACTCAAAATAAATCTGTTTCATTCGGAACCGCCCACCGTCGCAGGCACACTACGCACTCTCAAAGTCTCTTCGGCCTTTTTCTGCTGTTGACTACACTGTGAGAGTTGACCTCTGTTTGTTGGTAAGTATTCACTTTACTTTATAATATGTATATAATGTGCCTTACTGTCAGATAACAGTCCGTATGTATGCAGATCCCATGTGTGCATGTATGTGTCTATGTAGATCCCCGTGTGATTATGCGGGTCCCACTTGTGCATCAGGCAGGGAGATGGCCAACAATGCTGGCTTTTTGTCAACTTGTCAGACACTGTTATCGGCGTTATTTAAAAAAAAAAGACTAGTAACAAATCTAACTAGTATGCTGACCTCATGCTGGTTGCAGAAGGACCATGATTTTGGCCGAAGTACCACCTGCGTCCTTTTGGTGCATGTGTTAAACAGTCGGGCAGGACACACCTGACGGCTGGCAGCTGCTGCACCGCAGGTCTGCCTCTCCTGTCGCAGTGTGTTTGCAGACTGCAGTGAGAGTAAAGTACTAATGTGTTGACATTAAGCACCTCGGTTCCTCTTAAACCTTATAGAGGCTCAGAATAAGACTTTCATAACTGTATTCCCTTAAACAGTGATTGACAGATCTTAATTTGTAATTAACTCTGTTTGTTAAGTATAATTGGAAATATTTTAGCACTGTAGCCATGTGTTGAATATTGGTTTCTGTATTTGGGGTAGAAATGAAAGCAATGGAAATCTGAAATGTATTGGTTAACATGAAAATAATATGACAGCCAGGGATTTATCCACCCTGTGTTTGCCCCTTACCATTATTTGAAACTTGGGATTAATTTGACTACTATAAATGCATAAATGCAGTACTTTGCATGGCTTGGTACAGAAGCCCCGGTCCAGGAGGTCTTCAACTCACACCTCCGGTAGAGTTTTTCAAGCATTCCAGGGGAGGTTGGGGATATGGAGCCCAAGTGGTCTGTGTTCAAAGCCTTCATTGTTGATGTGACTGCAAGGAGCTGTGGCCTCAAGGTCATCAGTGCCTGTTATGGCGGAAATTTCAGAACCTGCTGGTGGACACCAGCCGAGAGAGAAGCAGTCAGGCTGAAAAAAGAGGCCTTTCGGGCTTGGTTAGCCCAGGGGTGGGAGGAATTCGGGGAGGCCATGGAGAAGGACTTTCAGGGTGGTGGTCCCCATTTTTAAAAAAAGGAGACTGGAGGGTGTGCTTAAATTGCCGAGGAATCACACTGCTCAGCCTCCCTGGGAAATTTTACTCCAGGGTGCTGGAAAGGAGGCTCCGGCCGATTGTCAAACCTGAGATTCAAGAGGAACAATGTGGATTCCATCCAGGCCGTGGAATAATGGACCAACTCTTTACCCTGGCAGTGTTGCTTGAGGGGTCATGGGAGTTTGCTCAACCAGTCTCCATGTGTTTTGTGGATTTGGAGAAGGCTTTCAACCATGTCCCCAGGGCTATCCTGTACTGAGGGTATTTGGGGTGCCTGGGCTGTTCCTACGAGCCATAAGATCCTTGTATGAGCATTGTGGCCGCATTCTTGACTCAAAGTCAAGCTTGTTCTCAGTGGGTGTTGGACTTTGCCAAGGTTGTCCCTCGTCTCCGATCCTGTTCATGATATTCATGGACAGGATCTCAAGGTGCAAGGTGAGGAGAGTGTCCGATTTGGGAACCTCGGGATTGCATCCCTGCTATTTTCAGACGATGTAGTTCTGTTGACTTCATCAGACCAGGAACTTGCAACAGCACGCACTTGGATGGTTTGTTAAGCGGCCATGGTTCTCTACCGGAAAATGGTGGATTGCACTCTTTAGGTGGGGATTGAGTTGCTTCCTGAAGCAAAGGAGTTAAATTATCTCAGGATCTATTTCACAAGTGAGGGAAGAAGGTAGCGTGAGATTGACAGGTGGATTAGTGCAGCATCAGCAGTACTGCAGGCTGTATACTAGACCGTCGTGGTGAAGGAGCTGAGCCGAAAGGCAAAACTCTCAATTTACCAGTCAATCTACGCCCATGGTCACAATCTTTGGGTAGTGACCGAAAGAACAAGATCCCGGATACAAGCAGCCGAGATGTGTTTCGTATGGTGGCTGGGCTAGGGTGAGGAGCTCAGTCATCAGGGAGGAGCTCGGAAAGAGCCAGCTGAGGTGTTTTTTTGTATAATTAAAATAAAAAATGATGCAAACACAAAGATGAAATAAGATTACTATTTATTAGATTATTGATTTAGATTAGTTATTATGGGAAAAGTTAAATGTTTTTGACTTGCCATGCTTTGTTCTCCATTATTTGTAGATTCAGTGTTGCTGTAAAATGTGTTAGTCCATTGTCAAAGATTAATGTTTGGCAATTTTGACTCAAGTATTCCAGCACTTTAATTGGCACCTCTAATGCATTCATCTCTTTTTTGCAATTTGATTATCTTGACCTATGCATTGGTGACAACCTCCTTGTTGTGGCCACCTCCTAGTGATAGTAAGTAAGCTTTACTTGCACAATGCTGGTACGAACTGACCTGTATCATTTTGATTTGTTCAATGTGATACATGCTAATTGTCTTCTATTCTCTCTTTCAGGATTACGTATGTGGAAATGCAAAGAATGCAGTATTTGTGATTTAAACATTTTAGCAGACTCATGGGCATTGTAGGGGTAGTTATCACTATCCATGTCCATACATAGGTTGCCCATGCAAATTTTTGAACCTTATTGTTTTTATTAGTGGATTTATTTCACATCTATATAGAAAAACAAATAGTTTTTCATCTATACACATGCTACATGTACTTGTGAATCCATCTGTGCACATACATTAATATTCAGACTCAAAAGAGCTGTGTATGTCAGGTTCTTGCATAATTTCTAAACCTTTTTTCCCCTTACAAATACAACCCTTATGTATTGGCTTCTTATCTTGTTTTCTGTTATTCTGCTCTAGGTTAGAGGTGCTCCATCATGGCAAGTCTGGCTTTTCTGCAGATCATCTTTGATGATGAATCTGACTCTAGAAAACTGCCTCTGGGTTCTGGAATTCCAGCCACAGTGGAAGAACAGTAAAGACATCCTTTCAATTGAAAGAGGACTTACGTTTGCAGGACATTACTTTGTACACAGAAGACCCGTCTGAGCAGACCTTGATGACTACATCCCCAGAGCCATGAATGGCTGCCTCGTCAGTATCCTCATCCTGCTGTGATAATATGATTCACACATCAACCGGCGAATAAAATCGCTGTTCAGTTCCTGTGTGTGTGTTGTGTATATATTTATTAGGGCTGTCAAAGTTAACGCGTTAATAACGCGTTAATAACGCGTTAGAAACACGTTAATAACGCGTTAACGCAACATCCTCTTAACGCCGTTCATTTTTTTACGAGTGATTAACACTCGGTATTTAAAAAAAAACAAAAAAACGCATTGTATGATTTATGGCCGTCGGTGGCACCTGTAGTCTTGATCCAGAGGGAAAGTGCGTGTCCACAGGCAGCGGTGTTTCCCCGCGTCCCATTCATTGTCTATGTGAAAAGCCGTGCAATGTATTCTGGTAGCGTCGCGGCGAATGTCGAGAGACGGCGTGCGAGTTGGCCGCTCCTCATTTGCCTTAAGTTGAAGTCGAATCTACTTTATGCTAATCAGAGGCGCCGGGCTCGACTCGCCGCCTCGGGAACGCTCGCAAAAATCTGTTGTTTGAAGGAGAGCGCCTGTCAATCATCCTCTAGTGGCAGCCCACCAAGCGTGCAATACTGGGAAGCGGCGCGTCCACACGCATTTAAAATCGCCTTGAAGGTGCGTGTCCACAGGGGCGATTTGTGAACGGCAAATTCACCTTCAAAAGACTGCCACCTCCTAGTCTGCAGTTCATTACGGATGTTGTGGGCAATGCCAAGCACTCCCTGACACTTCTTACTCAGCAAATTAATAGATTCTAGTTCAGAAATTATCACAACTAAGTTGATATCTTATAATAAAGTAAAAACTTTGATTCCTCTAACCAGTTTGTCATGCATTTCTTTATTCCAACACCACACATGATGTATTTTGTTTTAATCTACCCCCAAAAATACAAGTAAATACTAGTATTTTAAACTTGTGATTAATCGTGATTAATCACAACCTGTTATTGTGATTAACTCGATTACATTTTTTAATCGTTTGACAGCACTAATGCATTACTAAAACATGTAGCAGCACTATTCGGGATATAAAGGGATCCATTTTGCACTATAATAATAAAGAAGCCGGGAAGTGATTTCAGTGGCTGCTGGCTGCATCCACAAAGGCATCTCCCCCATGAACCAGACACACCTTCCCTCGTCTGGCACCGGTCCGTCAACATAAGGGGTAGTCTGAGCAGGGCCTAAGGGTCGTCACCCTCATACTCTGTCGGAGGCCTCAAATACCTTATTACTCAAAAAGGATAAAGATCCACTTCTCTGCAGCAGCGACAGACCAATCTCTCTATTGAACGTGGACTTTAAGATACGAGCAAAAGTTTTAGCTAGCCGTCTCCAGCGGGTCATACCAGCCCTAATCAATCCAGACCAGACTGGCTTCATTTCTGGGAGGCAGTTTTATCGAACACTAGCGGGGCGTACCCACCAAACGCGATGAAACTTCATCGCGCGACAAGATTACATGTAAAGTCAATGCAAAGACGCGATTAGACGCTTCATCGCGCCGGGCGACGCGATGGACGCGATAGCGCGGCGCGATGGACGCGATGGACGCGAAAAATCGCTTCATCGCGCCATCGCTTCATCGCGCCATCGCTTCATCGCGCCATCGCTCGAGTTGAAATGATTGAACTTTTGCGGCGAATTCGCGTGAAGACGCGCCGCGACAGCCTATCAGCGTTGAGATCGTCACCGACGTGCTGACGTACGGACGTCCTGGTGTTCCCTCGCTTTTTGCCACAATATTTATATATTATATTATATATTGCCCATAATCAAAGTTGGGGGGCGCACGCGCGCACACGCACACACACACACACATACATATCAATCCCAGCTCGGTGGGTACGCGGCGTAGGAGGTGATTAAATATTATTTTCTCCCCCTCTACCGACTCACCCAAAATGGTCTTGCCGTTAGATGCTGAAAAGCATTCGATTGTGTAGAGTGGAGGTACTTATTTTACACACTTAATAAATTTGGCTTTGTGGCATGGATAAAACTTCTCTACAGATACACTTACACATTAGATATGGTCAAATAATCCCATAAACAATATATACAAGTGAAAGAAATGTGCAAGAATTCTACTGTACTACTGTATAAAAAAATCATTTTTGAGTTAGATGAAAGAAATTCAATGTCAGTCAATTAACGTAATTAGTTTTATTTTAGCTTTATTTGATACAATTAGTTTGAGTTTCTATAATTTTATTTTAACTATTTCATAAAATGATTTGTATTTTCTGTAATTATGTTATTGTTATCAATATTGTACTAACTAAATTTATATTGGATGGTTGTGCATATATTTTTTTGGATGGAAAACCTGCCCACAATTCAATTGAGTTCAGCCAATGAGTTATTTTTACACAGTACAACAACCCAAATAATTTTAAACTATATAACTGTTACATAGGCCTACATATAAAAACTGCTCTTTAACAAGTATGGTACTACTGACATTCCAGGTGATAGAATACTCTTACTTTTCTTTCTACATACGTGAAAGAGAGATCCAAGAAATTTAACCTCTTTTCATCTCTCCACCTGTTCTGTCCTACACTTTAAAACTGAACATGTTGGAAATACTCTAAATGTTTGTCGTAATTGATTACCTAAAGATATTTAAGTAGTCAAATTTGTTTGAAGTATACTATATGTTTAAATTATATTTTCAGTAAACTTAATTGTTTATTATTTTTTAAATAAAATAGGTTTTCTGAACTTAAATGTTTTTTTTTAAATTGTACTTAATACATGTGATTGTGCTCAATAAATAATAAGGGGGGTGCCATACTTACCATAAAATGTAATTTTGCTATACTCAAAAAATGAATAAAGAAAACTCAAAAAGATTACTACTCAAAGTCCCAGTCGGCAAGTCCGGCGGATCAAGGGCACTCAGATTTTGAATGTTTACAACTCCCGTGCTCCTCCCCCACGACCACCTCTGTGTGCACGAACACCCTGCATGCTGAGTGGACAGGATGAGCCTGGCTGTGTTGATATTTTGCAAAACAAACGTGCATGTAGAGGCGCACTTTTTTTTCTAAAACCGGGTGATTTATGTTGTTCTATCGGAGCATAGTGTCGGCTTCGGTGAATATGATCAAAAAAATGTTGCCGACTGGGGCTTTCCTTTATTTTCTCCCTCATCCTGTATCACCTCCTCTGCCCACCTCTCCTCACCACGTTTTGTTTGTCTAATAAAGACAGCAGTATCTCTTAGCTTGGAAATAACATCAACTCTGTTTTTAGAGCAAAATAACGGTCAATTAGGCACTGAGCTTCTTGCTGGGCCATAAAAATGGATAACAATGAGCAAACTGCAAACAAATAGCAACTACACTTTCACTACTCAGCTGCAGTGGTTGGACTTTTTTCACAGCCTTGTTGAGAACTTTTTTTTCATCGTGCTGGCTACTTCAAATGGCTTCAATATCGTTAAATACTTGTTGATGGAGTTTTCAGAAGAAGATATTGTTCCACTGCTACTATCATGCAAGGTGATGTCATCAAGAGAAAGAGGTGGATATTGGCCTCTTGACTGTAACCTACAGCATTAGTTTCCAGCCTTAGAATAGGTTCAGTGTGTTACTTAGTTGGTAGAATTCATCCTCTTACCTCATAAATCTGGTCCTTAATCTAGTCCATGGAGTTTAGAACTGGATGATGTCATCATTTCACCTCATTGGTTTGTGGACTTTTGAGCATGTGGAGGAGCAACTGCTGGATGCTATGGACACATCTGGATTCTGGTGTGAAGCTATAACAAAGTTCGCTACAATAATTCAAGGTCAACTTTACTGCTAAGTGTGAAAGTCATATTAGTTGCTGCATTGGTGGCGTGGTAGTGGCTGTAACAAGGCTGTGGTAATGTCCTGTCAATCATGTCAAAACATAACCTGCTTCATGGTCTATTTGACTCTAAATGGACTGTAATTTATTAAATAAACATCATGCTGCATTGAAGGAGACTGAAACCCTGAAATTTATTGACTTTGAAAACCATGAGTGTGTTCTAGTCCTGCTCTATGTGTAAAGTGTCCTGTGATAACTTTTGTTGTGATATGACAATATAAATACAATTGAATTGAACTGACTGAAATCGCCCCAGATGGCCAGTAGAGAGGAAATTCAGTGTTCCCTTCACTTCATTGGTTGCTGCCTGATCTTGTCCTGACTTTTCTCATCGTTGATTACATTTTTTGGGTGTTTAATTGGCTACTAGTCCAAAATATTCAAGAATACAGAGGACTTTGTCAGAATGTACTATGGAGTGGATCAGGTTCTACTTCTCTTAAGCTGGACGGTGATGAGTTGTCATGACCTACAGCTTTACAAAATCAAACTGGCTCAATTGAAAATGGGAAAGATGAAGCCTGGTTGCAACTGGGTTAAACAGGCAGCGTGACAGAGAAACACAGCAAATCTACAGCTTATCTTTCTGTAAGTCATCTCTGCTCAACACAGCAAATCTACAGCTTGTCATTCTGTAGGTCAGCTCTGCTCATTACTGTTTCCCAATGCTTGCTCACTCAGATATATGTTTGGCTGCAGGTGTGATTTATTTTTTGGGTTATGGGTCCTACCTATTCAATTAAAGTGAGTGGAGTGACCACATTGTGTCCAGCATGAATATGTTTACATGGACCGTTGTCATGCCCCTCAGTGTCTAATACCAACACACAAGGCACCCTATTGCGTCAGTATGAGACGCATCAGACTTTTAAAAAAAAAAATACAATGAAAATCTACCTGCATAATTATAACATACAAAGAGAAAATACTTGAGAGTGTGATGATGTAGGATTAAGACCAAAAAAAGCATCACAGCAAGGGAGAGATGGGGGGTTACACAAACGCAGTACTTTTCAACCAGGAGACCCCCAGAAACCTAACTACGTGGTGTATCTGTGTAAACCTCAGCAAGGGTTTTTGTTTGAAGTTAATGTTACCCATGTTTTCACAGCGACTGGTCATTGGTCTACCCTGTGTGTTAGAAAGTGAAACCATGGGGTCTGGCAAATGGTCAGTATGTGGCGAGTTGGAATGAGTTTGAATGTTGGTTTCAAGAAGTTAGCTTACATCAAGTTGACATACAGTTGTTAAGTTGGTGGGTAAGTTTAGGTGAAAAACTACTTGGTTAATCTTTTTTAAAAGGTCGTCATTTGGGTTAAAGCCACAACAGTAGTTGCTTTATATATGGAGATTACATGACAAATAAGTCAGGGTTAAATTAACTATGGAAGTGGCATTACTTACTGCAGTGGTTTTCAAACTGGGCAAGCGCAGCAAGTAGGGCTCTATGATTTCCGCGATGCATGAATTTGACAAAGAAAATCTAATCAAATGTAACAGGGAATTTCGCGTGAATTTTGGGGAATGACTGACTTACTGTAAAGTCGAGCTGAAACGGCATTTCAAGGGTATCTAGGTTCCAGGACATATTTCCCAGGAATATAGAATAGGCAGGTGGGACCTGCAGATTGATTGATAGATGTCATGATACTATTGGTTGAAATTGATTGGTGGTAGCTGTTGTAGCACAAGTATTATTTGGGACAATTCTGTTCTTCCAAAATATTGCTGCAGACATGTCCCTACCACCCATATGCAACGTCTTAATCAACCATAGTGTATTTAGTGACATGACACTAGATGAGATAAAAACATTATTGTTTGAGGTGGTTTCATTCATTGAGATCATTTCTGCCTCTAATGAACATTTGTCCCAGACAAATATGTGTAGGAATATAATATACAGTAAATTACTCCAATTGGGGAAAGATTCAGTAATAAAGTGCGGAAAAGTGGCTCAGTAGTTGGTCCATCTCTTCTGAGTATGTTTGAACAGAGCATAGTTTCATCTAATGGAGGACCATGACCGAATCGAAGATTGGTCTATGGAAAGTGAAAACCCCATGCTAACGTTGACCACAGACTGTTTCTATTGTAACAGAGAGAGAGAGAGAAGGAGAGTGATTTGGTGTATCTCAGAGTGTGTCAACCGCTGACTCTGCTTTTTCCCGTGGCTGGGTTATCTGCGAAGGGTAATGAATGGAGTCCAATGGAGTTGAGTTAAGATGAATGGAGTCGAACTCCGGATTCAGCACACAGGCCTCATCATCAGTGGAGTATGAAGGTGGTGATTGAACAATGCCTACAACATACAGCCTACAGGAAGGGACTTTTTAGTTCACGTATGGGTCTAGGGGACTGACATGGTTATGTAGAATGTAGGTAAATTCTTAGTGCTTTTTGTCATGCACTTTCACTTGTTTTTTCATTACTATCATTATAATATTATATTATCATATTGTTTATAAATATCATAGGTGATGACATATAAACTGCTACTCTACGTGAATGTGATGTGGTATACTCAATTGCATCCTCCCAGTGTCAAGCAGTTATATTAAGAAACTTCAGGATGCATTTAAACAAATCCAGATCTCACTAAGTGGTCAAAATTAGCTCTAAATGCAAGGAAAACCCAATTCATGACCTTAACTAAGACACAGTCCCAAAGCAAAAGTGACGTGTAATTGAAAAAATTGCATCATTTAAGTATCTGGGTCTTTGGCTGGATGACAATATGTCTTATAAAACTCAAATATAGAACCTTCTTGTGAAAAAGTTAAAACCTAGGTCAGGATTTTATTATCTAGGCAGGCAAGGCAACTTTATTTGTATAGCACATTTCATACACAAGGCAGACTCAAAGTGCTTCACATCATACAACAAAGTGAAAAAAATAGAAGAATTTAAAGAAAATAAAGGCAAATTTAAAAATGCATTAAAAAAAAGAAAGGAGAATAAAAACATATTTGCAATAATTAAAAACAGTGCAGGCATTAAAAGATTTAGCAGAAAGCTATGGTGAACATAAAAGTTTTCAGTCTAGTTTTAAAAGTGGTCAGAGTTGGGGCAAGTCTAACATCTTCAGGAAGTTTATTCCAGCCATTTGTTGCATAGTGACTAAATGATGCTCTCCCGTGATTGTTGTTTACTCTGGGAATCACTAACAGATTGGTCTCAGAAGATCTTAGTGGTCTAGAAGGCTTATGTAGTGGGAGCATATCAGTGATATACTTCGGTCCTAGACCA
This sequence comes from Chelidonichthys spinosus, assembly GCA_029853015.1. Lineage (NCBI taxonomy): Eukaryota > Metazoa > Chordata > Actinopteri > Perciformes > Triglidae > Chelidonichthys > Chelidonichthys spinosus. Next base: position 2,035,225 of record CM056826.1, read on the forward strand.
TGTAGTGATTTATATGTAAGCAGGAGGATTTTGAAATCAATCCTCTGACATACAGGGAGCCAATGTAAGGATTTAAGAATTGGTGTAATGTGCTCACATTTTTTGGTCTTTGTAAGAACTCTAGCAGCAGCGTTCTGAACAAGCTGTAGCTGCCTGACAGTTTTTTTCAGAAGACCTGCAAGGAGACCATTACAGTAGTCTAGCCTACTAGTAATAAAGGCATACAAGTTTTTCTAAGTCTTGAGCTGACATGAGCCCTCTAAGTCTTGCTACATTTTTTAGGTGATAGTAGGCTGATTTTGTTACTGATTTAACGTGACTGTCGAAATGTAAATCAGAATCCATAATAACCCCAAGATTTCTGGCTTTGTTTGAGGTTTTCAGGGACAGAGAGCGAAGGTCTTGAATTACTTTAAACCTTTCTTTTTTAGCACCAAAAACAATTATCTCAGTTTTGTCCTCATTTAGTTGTAGGAAGTTTTGGCACATCCAGTCTTTGACTTGCTCAATGCACTGGCTGTGATCTATGGGGCGACAGTCGTTTGGTGATAGTGCTACATAGATTTGGGTGTCATCGGCATAGCAATAGTGGTCAATCTTATTATTTTTGCATGATTTGTCCTAGTGGGAGCATGTAGATGTTGAATAAAGTCGGCCCCAAGATTGCACCTTGGGGGACTCCACACGTTACATTGGTAGGTTCTGATACAAAGTCGCCAGTGGAAACAAAATATTTCCTATCTTGTAGCATGGGCGAGCGGTCATAATAAGCTATAAATGCAGTGCATGCCCAAGTCGTTCAATAAAAATAATTGAAAATATTAATCTGGCAGTGTGTTCGATTATACAATACCTTAGTTTTACTGTTTTGGTCTTAAATCCGTGCCAATCCGTCCCGTTTTGCTTGCGAAAAGCTGGAAAGCTGACAGCTTGTTTCGCGCATGCGCACTGTGACACCGACTAGTACAGTTACTGCTAAAGGCTGTGTTTACTGTAGATGAGCATTTTGAATGGCAAAAAAGCTGTCAGTGAAGCAGCCTATCTGCCAACGCGCATGCGCAAAAATGACTTGTTTGAATTGTTCAGCGGGAAACTGTCAGTGGTTCATTCATTGTGTAGCCTGGTCAAAATGACTGAAAATATTAATTACATTCAGGCTTTGCATTCAGTGCCGTTTTCACGGAGACCTTTTGAGGAAAAGAAAGCTATAATTTCAAGTGGACGGCCTACTCCTGAAGTAAATATCACAAAGACTGCCAAGAATTTCGTCCGTCACTTTCAAGCTAGCACGTATGAGAAACATAAATGGTTAGCTAGCCGACCCCCCTCTCGTGAAACGATCCGGTCTGACAGCGACATATTGCCTGTTCATTCATGAAAACCATCTTGAAACACTCTCAGTCAAACAAGGTGGGGAATGAGAAATCTGCGGCACTACTAGCCTAGTTCGTTTTAAAACACACCGGCAGCAGCGCCTACTGATCTGAGGATCGCGCTGACGGCCGTTTCGTTACATTTTTCTCATTGAAAAACTATACAACTGGCATTTAGATGATGTTCTCCAAAAAAAAAAATAAACTAAAAAAGTAATTACAATTCAGTTTTAGTAATCAACCACATATAGTGATCAAATGTACTCTGGACCAACGTGATCACTACAAGCGGTTTCCACTGTAGTAGTTAAAAACCATATTATATTTTTTATTAAAAAATATAGTGCCCCCCCAAGGGCGCGCATGGTATTGACACTTCAGCATGACCACAGTAAAAGGTCACCGCTCGCCACTGTCTTGTAGATATGACTTGAACCAGCTTAAGACTGTGCCTGAGAGCCCCACCCAGTTTTCCAACCTGTGCAAGAGTATTGAGTGGTCGACAGTGTCAAATGCAGCACTGAGGTCTAATAGCATTAATATTGAAGTTTTGCCAGAGTCTGTGTTAAGACGGATGTCATTTACAACTTTAATAAGGGCCGTCTCGGTGCTATAAAAAGGTCGAAATCCTGACTGGAAGTTGTTGTGGCAGCCAGTTGAAGCCAGGAAGTGATTTAGTTGTTGGAGGATAACTTTCTCAATTATTTTACTTATGAAGGGTAGATTTGAAATTGGTCTGTAGTTGTTGATAATAGAGGCATCTAGGCTCCGCTTTTTTAGAAGAGGTTTATAGACTGCAGTTTTGAAGGCCTTTGGGAAATTGCCTGAATGAATGGAGTTATTAACTATTTGCAATACGTCTATTGATAGGCAGTCAAAAACATTCTTAAAAAAGTTGGTAGGTAAAGCATCAAGGCAGCAGGTGGATGATTTTAGATTTGTCACCGTTTCCATTAGAGTTTTAGAGTCTATGGCATTAAAGCTTGCCATGATTGCTGTGTTACTTTTGCCTGAACAGGGTGGTGATCCAACTTTTTTGTTTGAGATATTGATGGCGTGTCTGATGCCTTCAATTTTATTAGTATAAAAGAATGCAAACTCATTGCATTTCTGCGTGGAATGGAGTTTAGCTGGTATTTGTGTTGGGGGGTTGGTCAGTCTGTCAACAGTTGCAAATATGGTTTTTGCCTTATTAGTGTTGTTGTTTGTGATATTGGAGAAGTATGTTTCTCTCGCACTTTTTAAGACTAAATTGTAGGCCCGGAGGCTCTCTTTATAGATGTCATGGTGAATATGAAGTTTAGTACTCCGCCAGATTCGTTCAGCCTTCCTGCACTCTCTTCTCTGGGCTGTCACAACAGCAGCTTTTCTCCAGGGTGCCTTTTGCTTACCAAAAATTGTTTTAACCGTAGCAGGTGCAATGACATCTATGACATTCAGAATTTTGGAATAAAAGATGTTTACAAGATCATCAGCATGACATGGGTTTAGAGGTGGTAACGAGGAGATGGCATTTTTAAAGAGTACATTGGCATGTTCATTGATGTACCGCTTTTTGACCTTATTTGATTCTGTTTGTGTGTCAGGAATGAAAGAAATATTAAAGAAAACACAGAAGTGATCAGACAATGAAGGATCAGTCACAAAAACATCAGAAACATGGAAACCTTTTGTGATAATCAGGTCCAGGGTGTGTCCCTTACAATGAGTAACCTCTTTCACATGTTGAGAAAGGTCAAATGTGTCTAGAATATTAAAAAGTTCTTTTGCACCCTTGTCATTCAAATCATCAATATGAAAATTAAAGTCACCGGTTATAACTAGGCAGTCGAAATCAGTGGAGATGCTAGACAATAATTCAGTAAAATCATCGAAAAAATGTGATGAATATTTAGGTGGCCTGTAAATAATTAACAGGAGAACTCTGGGAGAGCATTTCAGCACAGCACAAATATATTCGAATGATGGAAAAACACCAAGTGACATCTCTTTCCCTTGAAATGTATTTTTAAATATAGCAGCAACCCCTCACCTCTTTTCCCAGATCTACAAACATCAATAAAATTATAGTTGGGGGTGCTGTCTCGATCAGAATGCTTGCACTGTTATTTTGTTTTAGCCATGTTTCAGTTAAAAACATAAAATCAAGTTTAGAAGGGGTAATAAAATCCTTGACTAAAAATGATTTGTTATTAAGAGACCTAACATTTAGCAGACCCATCCTGATGGTGTTATTGACAGGCTTTGAGGTTGACTTTGATTTTGAGAGAACAGGAATGAGATTGTTTAGGTTAGCTGTGTGTTCAAGTTTCCCAATGTTTACTCTCTTAGTAGTCACAACAGGAATGCAGAAGGTGCCATGTTTTGATGTAGGCGACCTTGGGTCCAGCTGATAATGCGGTCTACTGCTGAACCCTTTTCTGTCTCAGTAATATTCAGGGCTGCTGTCAGGGTGAGGAGGGGGTGGCCATAAGGGAAGAGTCTTGAAAGAGGGGGTCCTGGATTTTAGTGACTTAGTTGCACTCTTGGAAGAGGGGGGGTCTAGGGTTTTAGTGACTTAGTTGCAGCCTTGGAAGAGGGGGTCTTGAGTTTTGGTGACTTAGTTGCAGCCTTGGGAGGGGGGGTCTGAGTAGGGCAGGGGGTAGGTGGGGGTAGCTCCTGGAATTCCAAGGGGGAGGAGGGGAGAGAAAGGTTTATTGGAGGGAGGGAGAATGACGAAGACCTGGATTGGGATTTGGGAGGGGTGGGGGAGGGATCCACATTCAGTCCTTCTTCGACGTTGTTGATAATCTGAGAAGGGCGGGGGGTAGGTGGGGGTAGCTCTTGGAACTCCAAGGGGGAGGAGGGGAGAGAAAGGTTTATTGGAGGGAGGAAGAATGACGAAGACCTGGATGGAGATTGGGGGGGGGGTGGGGGAGGGATCCACATTCAGTCCCTCTTCGACGTTTCTGGTAATCTGTGTTTCGTCTTCCCTCTTTGTTGGTTCCTCTTGTCTCTTGTCCTTGGCAGTGTTGACAGATGGCTGACGCAGGCAGTAAGACATGTTGGTAATGAATAGCTTTGCTCCCAGCTTATTTAGGCAAAGTCCGTTTGTCTTAAAAAGATGCCTGCGGTCCCAGAAAAAGCGGAAAGTGTCAATAAAATGCATTGGGCGAGCAAGGGATGCAGTTGAGAGCCATTTGTTGAGCCAAAACAGTCTACTGAATGTCTCCGCTCCTCTCCCGGTCGGAGGCAGAGGGCCACTGATGAAAACCTCAGCATTCACAGAGCTGACTGTTTCAAAGAGTTTGTTGAAGTCTTCTCTCAACTCTCTTGATTGTTGTTTTTCAATGTCATTAAATCCAATGTGCAGAATGATATTTTTCACAGTTGGGTGTGCAGCCACAATTTCCAGGATTCTTTTTTCCAAATCAGACACCGTATCCTTCGGAAAGCAGAGTACTTTGATGTTATTACTGCTTTTCATATCTTTTACAGAAAAGTCACCCACAATCAGATTTTCAGGCCCTGTCGTTAGCTTTCTCTGTGGCTTTAAGTTAGCAGGTCTTACCCTGCTGCGTGGTGGTGGGGGGTTATCCAGGCAATCAGAGGGGGATCCATGGTCCTGCAGCAGTGGAGCAAACCTGTTCTTTAGTTGAACAGTTGTTTGCTGGGGAGGTTTCTTGGTAGCTCTCCTCTCCCCAGCTGTCTGCGGCTGTGTCCTACGAGGCAGTGGGGTTGAGGAGGCGCTGTGCCTGGATGGAGATGGTAATGCAGGCCAGCCGGTCAGATCACAGATATCGGGGCGCTGGGTCCTGCCAGATATCCGTTCTCCCATGTCACAGGGAGATGGTCTTCTCTTTGGCTTTGCACCAAGTGTGTTCCAGGGAGGATTATCGCTGGTAGATTTATTACCGTGTACAGGATCCTCCCGTTTCTTCATAGCTTCATTATAGCTAGTTAGCTGTGTTCTAGCATGCTCCTGTCCACTGTTTTGAGTCAGTGCTAGAGTGGTGTTGTTCCCACAAAGTCCATTCTCTTCTACATTTACTTCTAACCGATTCATTTTTGTTTCCAGCAGTAAAATCTTCTGTAGGAGTTTATGGTAATCTTCCGTAGAGAAGGGAGGCATCTTCTGCTAATTACCTTTAGCAGGCTCAGTCTGCACTGTAGCAAAGCTGGAAGCATTCAGCTTCATCTAAGTAAGGCTTGCTTCACCATGTTAGCCAGGAAAAAACTTGGACAGGCTACTTACTCAAGTAGATTGGATGGGGAGTACAGGATGTAGTATGCATGTAGAGAACATACCCATAGTCTATTAGATACTGCATACCACAGTGCTCTGCGTTTCATCATACTTCCCACTGTGTTCTGTATAGTCTAGTCAACTGGCCCTCACTACATTTATGCAGAAAACTTCATTGGCACATTTTCGTCTACAAGGCCATGCTGTGTCTCCTCCCATCTTACTTATGTAACCTCCTGACACAGACCAACAGCAATGTAGGAAGTACGATATTGAAATATGTATATCAATGTGTATTATTATACAATTTTAATACCCGCTCTCGGGGCACCATCTGTTGGTCAGACAGAACTTTATAGAGTTCACTTTAATGACTCTAATGACTACTATTAATTCATTAATTCAACAATCTATCAATACAATTTAATAAATCAGTCTTCATTTCCTCAGATCATAAGCCCTTGAAATAGGGATCTTTGCGTTCTGCACAGGAGAAATATCAACGTTTATAATATGAGGGTGTTTATTGACTAACTAAAGATTAAACAAAGTGAATAAAAGCATAACAGAGATGTAACAGAAGCAGAAATACAACACAAGAAATATAACTGGGAAAGTGGTTACTAACACATCTAGAACATTTGGCAATAAAGGCGAGTGTGTTTCTCCTAATAATAATGGAACAATGAAATGAAATGGCCTCACAGATATTAGATTAACAAACGCTAATACTTACTTTCACCCTGCAACTCGGTCATTACTGTTGAATACGGATTCGGAGGATTCTTCTCAGCTTAATTGAAACTCCAAGCGGTTGCTCTTCCGTCAGTAACGGGGACACGAAGGGATTCTCTGTGTCAGGGCCGAGGGTTGGTTTGGAACCCTTAGCGCTGATCTGCAGTAGCTTTGTAGCAGGTGTCATCTCGCCGAAATCCATCTCATTTGATGAGCTGTCTTCTCTGTGAGCTCGACCGTGGGTGACTAGTCAAATAGCACCGATCAATATGCTAAATCTTGCAGCCGTTGGTTGATTAAGAGTTTAACAAAAACGTCTTGCGTGCAAAGAGTAAAAGACCAAAAATGCAAAAAGGAAGAATCTAATGACTAACAAAATTAGCTAATAAAGTAGTTGTTAAGGTTTGGAACTAGAAAAAGGGAAGAAGATGAAGCGGGCAAGAGCAAAAGAGCAAGAGTCGTGTACGACTGTATACACACAGCTTTTATGCTGACCGAAGGGGGCGTGTCCAGGTCGGACTGTTCGAGTTACAGTCCGAAATCTATATGATTAAACTATTATAAATGCAATCCTATAACTATACGTTTGAACACATAATCGCGCCATTATGGTCAAAGCTCGTTCCTTGAATCGCATTGCAAATAAAACAGAGTCATGTTGAAGTAAATGAAATATTAGTTATCACATTTCTTTGTCCAACCACTTTGAATCAACCACTCTTGATGGAGTTGAAGTTTGTTTCACCATAACACTGTACACTCAATCAAGCTAGTCTCACATAAATTGGTTAATACACTTGTCTTTGTATATCGATATCTATTGGTCACTCTTATGATATTGAGGTGAGAGGAGATGATCCATTTCACCTCTGGCCACTTGAGAGCAGTTAAACAAATGTGTTAATCAGTCTCCAGCCATGTTTGTGAGTCTGGTGTTTCTGAAGGTCTGTCAAAGCCTCAACAACATCTCGCATCTCCAAATGTGTGGAGATGTTGTTGAGGCTTTGATTTAGGAGTTCATAAATCTCCTAATCGGGCAGGTTTTGAGGCCGTAAAGAGGCCAGTCCAGTGATCTGGATGTGAGTGTTATTTCAGCTGGAGTGAGGAGACTCTTGTCTGTGCCTCCTCTCCAGTTGTCATCCTCTGTTTATTAATCCAATTAAAATCCAATTGTGAAACAATATTCAGCTTCGTTCCTCTAAATGGATCACCTATTGCCCTGAGTGGGGCAAAAAAGCTTTCTTCCAATTTGCCCCATGGTCTTGGAATTGGTGTTACATTTAAAAAAAATAGCATCCCTGGGAAAATTTGCACTTTTCCATGGGCCGTTTGCAACACTTGAAATGGCCCATGGAAATCCATGACTTAAAAAAAATGAAGCCTATCGCTACCTAATCTCATTGTAAAATAAGGCGGAATGATCTCTTGTTTATGTAAATTAGAATGGGTTCGAATGGGTTCAAATATGAATTTTCATGGACGATGAACATGGGAAGAGTGACCAATTTTGTTGGTTTGGGTTAGTGAGTGTGGTTGAAATGTTGGAGAGGCTTGCATGCCTTGAAGGGTTGAAGGTGGTTAAGAAGATGAGGAAATCACAGCATTGTATAAAAAAAATAATAACCTGTCAGGGGTGAGTGTTTCAGTGCAAAAAGTGGTTTTGAAATTCAAAGGCCTTTCATTAACAAATGGTGGCTACTGGAGCTCAAGAAGCCGTTACATTAAGTTACTGCCGCTACACTTGAATGGTGGATGTTTGGATTTTTTTTAAATGATCGGGCAGGAGTGATGAAGCTGATTAATGTTCCAAACTATGCCATCCTGTGAAGAATGATGAAAGGGTTTTGGGATCAAGACTATTCAAAATGGCTTGTCGTGAAGCGATAACCAGGTGAAGAAAATGGGTGTTTGACTGACTATTACTGAAAACAGAGGGTTCAATGATGGATGAGGTCCAAAGTTACTGCCAAGGATTTTAATTTCTGAAACAAGAGATGGGTGAGGGATTCAGCGAGGGAGTACTGGTGGCATGGAAGGTGGGTGGCACAGATAATCAAATGGTATATCTGTAGATTGGGGCGACTGTGGCTCAGTGGGTAGAGCGGGTTGGCCAATATTCGGAGGGTCGGCGGTTACGATCCCAGCCCTTGTCACTGTGTCATGGTCGTTGTGTCCTTGGGCAAGACACTTCACCCAGCTTGCCTTGTGTGAATGTGTATGACTGCTGTATGTTTGAGGTGGTGATCGGAGGGGCTGTAGGCGCTGAATGGCAGCCACGCTTCCGTCAGTCTGTCCCAGGGCAGCTGTGGCTACTATCGTAGTTTACCACCTTACAATGAATAGAACCTGGAACCCTGTCAGAGCGCTTTGAGTGTCTTGAAAAGCGCTATATAAATCCAATCCATTATTAGATTCATTGAATAACGTTGAATGATTGTAAACAACCTTTGTTTAGGTTGATGGTGGCGCGGTTATCTGAATATATGAGGTTTTCTTTATAGGACCAATCATCAAAAGACAGCGAATAGGCCTATCATGGGCTGACAGGAGATTAAGGCAAGGGAGTGATACAGTGGGGATGACCTTGATGCCTGCGTGAAAACTGAAAGTGCAATAATGCATAAAGAAATGGACAAAATGACGGTCAGGATAATTCTTGAGGACAAGCTACATGACACTGATGTTTATGGGTGTTTTGAGGATATGTCTTCCAGCATAGGCACGTGACATAAGGAAGAGATGTGGAGATAGCGAAAACTTGAAATGTTACAACCCAGGTCATTGATGTGTTGCCGACCATTCTCCAACTTATTAGAAGATGGGGTATTCCCTTTTGTCTACGCACTCCACAAATTCCACAGCCGAGAGCACCTTGGAACAAGCTGTTGAGTGTAGCCTGATATGGGCTGCTCCATGAAGGCAGGTCATTAGGTAGACCAGTAGCAGGGTGTGCTGTAGGAGCAGAAAAAAGGGATGGTGGGGTTGGGGAGGGTAGGAAGGATAAAAGGGATAGATTAGTTATAAAAGGTTTTACATAGTGGATGCATGTGTACATTGACTTATGTATATAATAAATATATTTTATAACACTAACAAGATACTAAAGCCAAAACACTTCTGGGCAAACGGCGAAAGTAAATTTCCAGTTGGTGAGGATTTGTCACTGTTCTGCATGCAGATCCATTCCATTTTAAGCTGATGTGACAGGTGTATTTTTGTATTAAAATCATGCTTAGTGCAGCATACTGAAATTCTTCCCAGGGACAGCAGGCTTTCATCTGACAAGAGCTGCAGAGAGTGCAATCAATTAGCAGTCCAGAACAATCAGCAAAGCATACTTACAGCTCTGTGCTGGAACAGTAGTTTCTGATAATTGGTCGACTGTCCTCCCACAGATATGATGAAAAACCATGGTATTTCTGGAAAAGGGTCTCTAATATTTTTTCCAAAACTAAGATAAGTGATACTTGAATGAAACCGAGGAGTGCATTTTTACGACGTACAGAAGGAGAGAGATGTAGGTGGAGAGGGATGGAGGAGATATGGTGGAATATAGAGCGGGGGAGAGGATGTTCAGTGTCTGGCTCATTAACTCAGTAGATGTAATCAGGGGGAGGGAGTGGGACATTTGGCCATCGATTAATGAGCAGCATGGGGCAGTGTGGTGGGGAAGCAATACCGACTGAACTCTGCTGTCAGATCTGATGTAGCAGTCTGTGGATGATTATGCATATAGATTTGGAGAGAGATGCTTGGGGATTACATTGTGTTGTGTGAACGTTCTGATGTAGCAACTTCAGTAACAAAAAGGTTGCGGCATTCGACAGAGAGAAGGGCATCGCATGGAAGTGCAGGGACAGATGACACAAACAGTAGATTTGACTTATATGAATAAATATAATTTGATATATAAACTGAAAACATGCATGAATTCATCACTTGAATTGTTTCCAATGTGAAGGTTGATGTTTTCATTGGTGGTTTTTCCATTCATCAATTTTCAGTATTACATGTGAAATTAAATAATGCATTTTTTAAGGCACAAATGTTTTTATTTATTTATCCACCATCTTGTTGCCAACTTCCAATGTAAATTGTATAAAACTGTATAAAAGCATGTAGAAATAGAATTTATATGAATACATTTCACACAACAGCAGTGGGAGTGGCATTCCCTACTGTGGCAATAGAGGCCAAGAAAATAACAAGATTTGCTATTTGAGCACATGCAGAATAAATATTCTAAAAAATAAAGCCTGCTAGTACAGTATGCATCCCACTGTGTGGTGTCGTCAAACTAACAGCACACAGTGATTTAACCCTGCTGGAAGTGGATGGATCCGTGCTTACCCTCAAAGAGATCTGTCTCCCAGCTCTGTGAGTGTCTAAAAGCCCCCAGGGACACAGTACGGCATGTTGGTCATTCAAGTACCTCTCAATTACTGCTTTTAATTTCCCTTCCACACTAAGCTGTGCCATTTCTCTCAGATATGGAAACAAGAAAGTATTAGCCCCCAGTTCTTTTGTTGGAAGCCCAAGGATAAACTGGAGAACTCTTCAGTTCACAGATATAGTATTTATTCAGGTCACAGGTAAAGTATGGCAGCGCTGGGCTCGGAATGGCAGAGCTCCCCGTTTCTGGGTGCTGGTCACATTTTATCTTCTTGGGCTGAGGCTGCCCCCTACAGAGGTTGAACTTTCACGCAACCAAGTCTTACTGGTCAGTTATCGTGAACTTACAGAAATGTAATATGAAACATGCATGGGTGTTGTCCTTCAGGCGTGTGTCTATTCTAGCAAACCTAACTATCAGATCAAAGAGGGCCTTGAAGATTCAACGGGTTCCTGCTTATCAGGTTAACTGTCACACTGTTCTAATGAGCACAACCACTGATTTATATGACTTCAGTAAAAAAGTACAAGTCTAAAGTAAACAATGTAAAAGCCAATTCTAACAATTTTCACATTTTCTAGTATAGCTGTGCAAGTATAAAGGCAAGGCAAGGCAACTTTATTTGTACATAGCACATTTCATACACAAGGCAGACTCAAAGTGCTTCACATCATACAGCAAAGTGAAAAAAAAATAGAAGAATTAAAAGAAAATAAAGGCAAATTTAAAAATGCATTACAGAAAGAAAGGAGAACAAAAACATATTTGCAATAATTAAAAACAGTGCAGACATTAAAAGATTTAGCAGAAAGCTATGGTGAACATAAAAGTTTTCAGTCTAGTTTTAAAAGTGGTCAGAGTTGGGGCAAGTCTTACATCTTCAGGAAGTTTATTCCAGCCATTTGTTGCATAGTGACTAAATGATTCTCTCCCGTGATTGATGTTTACTCTGGGAATCACTAACAGATTGGTCTCAGAAGATCTAGTGATTTATATGTGAGCAGGAGGATTTTGAAAGCAATCCTCTGACATACAGGGAGTCAATGTAAGGATTTAAGAATTGGTGTAATGCGCTCACATTTTTTGGTCTTTGTAAGAACTCTAGCAGCAGCGTTCTGAACAAGCTGTAGCTGCCTGACAGTTTTTTTCGGAAGACCTGCAAGGAGACCATTACAGTAGTCTAGCCTACTAGTAATAAAGGCATGTACAAGTTTTTCTAAGTCTTGAGCTGACATGAGCCCTCTAAGTCTTGCTACATTTTTTAGGTGATAGTAGGCTGATTTTGTTACTGATTTAACGTGACTGTCGAAATGTAAATCAGAATCCATAATAACCCCAAGATTTCTGGCTTTGTGTGAGGTTTTCAGGGACAGAAAGTGAAGGTGTTGAATTACTTTAAACCTTTCTTTTTTAGCACCAAAAACAATTATCTCAGTTTTGTCCTCATTTAGTTGTAGGAAGTTTTGGCACATAAAACTGAAAATACAGTATAAAGATGACAAGGCCAAAAGTTGCTGAGTCGTGCTCCTCATTTTTCGTCCTGGTCGATGAAAAGTGTTTGCCATATCAGGATAACATTACATTTCGACAGAACATAGCTAACTTAGCAAGCAAGCCAATTTAACAACATTGTGTGAGATGAGAGATTTATTGAGCGGTTTCACACAAAACCAAACTATACTAGGAAAAACCTACGACAAATGGCCAAGACTGTAAGCAAGTTAGTTTCGGTTCAACACACAGCTGGACGTGAACAAAAGAGAGGCCGCGTGTCACAAAGAACGTAAAAACACCAAGTGAGACTTGTGAATGTGCTGTACATATACTGTCCAAACAAAGCTCCTAAAACCTGGATAATAACATCACCTACGTCTTCATCTGAAAATGCTTAATTCAGCAGAAGGAATAATTCAGAATACTTTGCCCCGTGGTCTTGGAATAATCTACAATTGGTGTTACATTTTAAAAACCTAGTGTCCCTGGGAAAATTTAAAACAATTCAATTGGTCCATGGAAGTGAAAATTGCACTCATTTTACCTAATGTCACGGGATGTAGACTATAAATGAAGGAGATAAATCTACATGGACCACTCTTCACATGGGCATAACTTACATCAACTGCGGTGTCACTTTTAAAGCTGGTTGTTGACCGTTTGCTGACAAGCATTCCAGCATTAAGGCTATTTCTTTACATGCAGTCTGGTGCAGAACTCACTTCACATGAAACAAACCGGGGCTACATTACATCACTTCCTGTAAATGTCACGGAAAAAATAATGAGGAGCAAATCTGTCTGCACATTAGCGTGTCGTTCACACTGTTTGTAAACACTACTGATTGTGTGTGTTGTCAGCAGTACATGAATGCATGATATGATGAAACGTTTTTGTGTTTACAGGTGAATGAATGTCTTGTTTTCTCTGCAGGGAAGGAGACTACTGTGAGGCATCAAATTTTGGCAGAAAGTTCATCGGTATCAGGTAGGTCCGTGTCTTTAAGGATACTCTCCTACTGTTGAGGCACACGTCTTCTGTTGTTGTATTTGTTTGTTGTTGGTATGTGTGTTCTGGTAAGGATGAATCTCAATGTCATCCTTTACTGACGGTGTGTGACAGTCAGGGATGGAAGGGTTACCTTTGTAAAGGTATTCTGATACAATTATTGAGTACTTACTTGTTAAAACATGGATTCAGTAAGCTAATCCAAGTATCATGAATTAATATACAATCTGGGGCGTACTTGTAAATGTTTCCTTACATTTGACGTACAGTCTTTGGATAGTTAAAGTATTTTCAGCGCCAGAAGCCATCAGCTGCACTGACAGTTTTCCTTTTTCAGTTTTGAACTCAAAATATTGTTGAAGAAAGCATTCTTTGATCTGAAAGCCACGATAATGAACTGAAAAGCATTTCACTCCACACCAGTGCTCCACTGAAGTCTTATAGGCATTATGTGGTGCGGTGGGCAATACACACAAGGGGCCCTAGTTTCGTAGACCAGGCGCAGTCAGCTTTCAGCGCATCTGCGCCGCGCCGACGGGGTGTGTCCGCCTGGACTTTGCAAGTTTCTTGCACCGCGCAGGCTCGCGCAGGAGAAGAAGGCGTGAGTGGGAGACGAGGAGGAGACGAGGCGTGGACTGGGATTAATACAGCTGTTGGGGACCTAACCGTTAGGACTACACAATGCGGCCTACAAAAGCCTACACATGCGGCCAGGACAAAGGAACAAAGGAGATTAAAAACTACACCGCCATTTTAGTTTCACTTCTCACCCAGGTGAGAGATGCGACGCCACCCAACTGGTGCCTATTGGCTGACAGTCAGTAGGCACCAGGGGGGGTCCCCTGGAGCGGCCTGAGCTTTATAAACCGAAGCCGCCTAGAGAACGCTCTCTTCTGCTCTTACTCTCCGGCTCCCGCTCCTACCCGGGCGCTGGTTCCAGCGCTTCCATCGCAACACCACGTTGCCACGGGAGCCGACCGCTGCAACAAGAGGAACCAAGCCGGTTCCTGCCGTCCAGCTACCAGACGCTGTCTGAAGTAAGCTGACTTAATCGCCAAGCCGGGATTATATTGCCGTCCGTGGAAGAAAGAAACACGGACTGTTTTCTTTATTTGAGTTTGACCAATGAGAGGAAACCCGCTCCGCTCTCGCCTGGACTAAGCCGACTCGTCACGTCTCCCGCTAACGCCCGGGCCCGAACTACCGTCGCAAACGCCAGGACGGACTCGCAACCTACGCAACGACACTAGTAAGAGGCTATCAGTCTGGGCAGAGACATAATTGATAGTGTAGGACATGCTTGTAATTCTTGTTAATGTGTTTTACGTTCTGATCGCGGACCGCCGAGTCTGTTCGTTCATGTGCTGCTGTATTTAAATACTGATCGTGGACCCACGCAGCTGGCTTGGTTTCTGTAACAGTGTTTTCGACTAACCTCCGCCATATTCGCAAGCTCAATAAGCATCTACTATCAGTTAAAAGACCGGTCTCGCGGAATAAACGCCAGTTCATTCACGCGAGCCCGTGTGATAGCGGCACGCCTTCTGAAGCCTCAGAAATATCGCGCGCGCATTCTTCCCCTCTCTTTGTTTGTGTCCCGCAAACACACACACATCCTCCGCCAGCTGTTTCCAGGACATAGCTCCACCTCTCTCTCTCTCTCGCTACTCCATCTAACGACAGTGGCTCCGCCCCTGAACGCCGTGAGGAATAGCTCCATCTGGTGGTCGCGCCCGACCATATCTCTCTCTCTCTCTCTCTCTCTCTCTCTCTCTACATGCGCGCGCACACACACACACACACACTCCACGTGTGTCTTCTGTAGCTTAGTTTTGTGTGTTAGGTAGTTAGGTAATAAGGCTTGTTAATTGCAGTGTTATTGATTGTGATCATTATTACTGATTTTAATAAAACTTATCATATTATAACTAGCGGTCTCTTGTGCTTGTTGTGTATATGTCACTGGATAACAGCAGGTTGTGAAGGCTAGTGCTTGAATTTCACGCCTTTTTTAATTGTTAGATTGTTTTTATGCTTCTATGCCAATGATCACGATCCTTGGCATTTGAGTATAAAACCTTTATATTGAGACTGAATACAGTTTTAGGTTATCTTTTCCCTGATCCCAGGGTGGTGCCCCGTTTATTCATGATTATATCATAATATATTAAATATAATTATTAATATCGATAATCATATCGACATTAATAATTAACTGTTGATAACCAAATCTGCTCCTGCTACAACCCCAACACAGCCGATTCAGATCTCACCAATCAAATGAGCTCCTCTCCTCAACTTTAATGCGTTAGGGGAGGTTCAGTGCAAGTTCCGTCACTTGACAACCCGATGACAGAAGCAGCGCCGCCGCTCCCACCACGCGCATCACGCGCTGTGCGCGCGTATCATAATAATAACAATACCGATATTATAAAAAACAGGAGAGAGAGAGGGAGATGTTTTGGTCCGAGAGGCTGAGTTTCCGTTACGCGTGCCATTCGCCTTTGATCTGACGTCTGATGTGACGGGACAATCTATATAGATATACATTCACGTGTTGATTAAATTAGTTGCATTAAATAGTGTTTGTTGTGATTATTTATTGCATTTAAATGTGCCTGGAACTGTGGAAACCTGCCTGTGAGGTCTCGGTGATGTGTACGCACTGCGCGCAGTCAGCCAAACTTCCACTGCGCCAGCTGTGATTCGCATTGAATGAATGGACTTTATTTACGCCTTGCGCCGAAAGTAGACCAGGTCGGAGCTGGCGAGCTTTCAGCGCAGTCTCCGCGAGGCTTTTTGCCACGAAACTTCCGCTACGCCAAGCTGAATCTGTGACGCCTCCCCCTGCTGCGCCGCCACACCCATCTTGGCACAGGCGATCCACCAAACTGCCAAACTGACCGTGCGCAAGGCTGCGCGGGTCGAAACTTGCATTGCGCCGGCTCCGCCACCCTGCGCTGCACCACGAAACTAGGGCCCATCGACTTATAAAATATATTACACAAAAATCTAATTTTACATTATGTAAAAAACAATAATCAAAATGTGTCTGTAATCTGATTAGGTCTTTTTTTGTAACTGTAGGGGAATACAGTACCATAATTACAAAACAGTGTTCCATGTATTCAGTTACTCTCCAAGCCCAGTGAGTGTTGATCCGAGTTAGCACGTGATCCTCCAGCTGATCCCCATCAAAAAGAATGACAGCAGGGCCTTGTGCATAGCCAAAATGCTTTTGAGATCAGTGGGATCTTGAAAAGTGAGAGAAATAGGTTTCATTCCCAGTGGCTCTGTCTGTGTTGTTGGGAGACTACTTTTAACTATATCCCTTGGTACAGGCACACAGAGACAGAAACAATTTAAAATATCTAAAGACATGCAGGCAAACACAAAAAAAACAATCACATTATGTTTTGGGGACATGTAGGCTCTCTAAAAAAAAAAACCCTCTGCTCTGGTTGATTGGGTAGCAGAGTGACCAAATCCATCCAATTATTAGTAGTCTAGCATGTCCTTTTCTGACATTGCAGTTTTCCACGTAAACATGGATGGAGACAAATTCAAGAAGGATTATGGTGAAAGAACACTTCTTTGTCCTGTCAATATTGGGTATGCATATATTACTTTTGGGGACTTTAGGAACTACAGTTCTGAGAGAGTAGTGATCTAGCAGGACAGTAGGGTTTAATGAGCCCTTCAATGATGGAGCCTTGTAAGTGAGGAGAAGGATTTCAAATTCTATTCTGGATTTTACTGGGAGCCAGTGCAGAGAAGCTTATACTGGAGAAATATGATCCCTTTTTTGGGCTGCAGCATTCTGGACTAGCTGGAGAGATTTAAGGGATTTATTGGAACAGTCTGATAATAATGAATTACAATAGTCCAGCCTTGATGTAACTAATGCATGGACTAGTTTGTCTTTACTTTTTGAGAGAGCATTGGCCTAATTTTAGTAATGTTACACAGGTGAAAGTAGGCTGTCCTTGTAGTTCTTTTAATATGCGAGTCAAAGGACAGGTCCTGATCAAAGATATCTCCAAGGTTTCTTACAGTAGTATTTGAGGCGATGGCAATCCCATCAATAGTCGCTATATCTTTAAACCAGGGGTGAGGAACCTCATGCCCGCAGGCCATATACAGCCTGTTTGATACGGCCTGCGAGGCAATACATAAATACAGAATGCGTTTTTTTGAAATCACATTTATTTATGAATGGTAAATGGAAATTGGACCTGCATTTATCAAGTGCTTTTCTAGCTTACAAGCTACTCAAAGCACTTTATACTACATTCAGTCTCTTTTACATGTTCACACACACACACACACACACACACATTTCTATACTGATGGCAGTGGAGCCGCCTGCACATCAGAAGCTACATATTCTCACAGCATGTACCCCTTTCTGCTTTAGACACAGATTTTCTCAGGAGTTTGGGCCCGAAGAACAACATCTTCCTGCTTATCTGTGTTTAACATCGGGCAATTGTAGGTCATCCAGGTTTTCAGAATGTCAATACATGCCTGGAGTTTAACAAACTTGTTAAATTGTTTTTTCAGGCTTGATTGATAGATATAATTGCAGCGTCTGCATAACAATGAAAGTTTATCACGCGTATTCTAATGATATTACCGAAAGGAAGCATATATACGTTGAAAAGAATTGGTTTGTGTCACTGCATCTAACTTCAGTGCGCATTGGAGGCTTTTTCATTAACATGCACAAACTGTGAGCGATTGGATGAATAGGACTTAAACCAGCTTAATGTGGGTCTTTTGATGCCAACTAAGTTTTCCAACAATTGCTCAAGTCCCAAAGAAACACGAAGTAAGAATGAAGCAGTTCTACACTGTAGAAACAGTGAACGGGTAAAAGAGCAAAGATACCAATATGCTCAGTTAAGATGTCTGATTACATACACAGCTATTTAAAAAAAGTGAAAAAAACTATCTTCACTACTAACTGTGTTTCTGTGAGTAATGGAGGTGGAAGCAATGGAAACACCACATTCATTTGTATTTATAGATGAAGCTGGGTTGAACCTTGCCAAAACGAATCACAGAGGATGGGTTGTTATAGGTCAGAGGGGCACTGTGGAGGTTCCAGGCCAAAGGTGGGGAAATATCACCGTGTGCTGCAATCGCCAATAATGGTTTGCTTTTCAACACACCACTCATTGGCCCAACAACACAGAAAGATGTACAGCCTTCCTAGAACAGCTTTACTCTCAGCTAGTGCCAGCAGAACAGTAAAAATAAAACAAGTTTTTGTGACAGTTTGTGATAATGTAGCTTTTCACCACTCTAAAGCACTCACAGACAGGTTAGCAGCGCATCGCAAATTTATGGTTTTGTATAGAGGTGTAACGATTCAGCTGCTATATCGATGTATAGATTTTTATTCCTCCGATCCAACTACATTGATAGGTGCTCAGCTAGTTGTCCTTAGCTGCGGACAAATATCGATATAAAATCGATTTGCAACATTATCTATTGTATCTATATTAAGCAGGGATCCAGAGTGCGACCATTTTGGGCGATCAAAAATCAGTGAAGTGCGGCTAAATATGTTCCTTGGTCACACAGGTGCTCCTAACATTCAGCGGGTCTGTTTATGGGCCTAGGTCTCTGGTTGGCTTTGACCCTGGTCTCGTCTTCGGTGAATCTTTGTGAGGAAAAGTAATCAGGCGGTGTGACTTGAGCGTCAAAAATGAAGACAACTGTTGATAGTTTTTTTTTTCGTACAGGAAGTTGCTGTGCCCGTAATACCTGTCTCTCCTCCCGTAAGACGCCCCGTTCTGTCTCACTGTCTCCCCTCACACCGTAAGATACCGATCCTGTCTCACTGTCTCCCTTAGCACCGTAAGATACGGGTCCTGTATCACCCGTCTCTGTCCGAGCCGGTGTCGCTAACCGGGCGGTCCGGTCAGACGTAGGGCCCTAGTTTCGTAGACCAGGCGCAGTCAGCTTTCAGCGCACCTGCGCCGCGCCGACGGGGTGTGTCCGCCTGGACTTTGCAAGTTTCGTGCACCACGCAGGCTCGCGCAGGCACACCTCCCGTCTCGCCCACCGGCGCAAGTGGGAAAGAGGGAGGAGAAGAAGGCGTGAGTGGTAGCAAGGAGGAGACGAGGCGTGGACTGGGATTAAAACAGCCGATTCAGATCTTCACCAATCAAATGAGCTCCTCTCCTCACCTTTAATGCGTTAGGGGAGGTTCAGTGCAAGATCCGTCACTTGACAACCCGATGACAGAAGCAGCGCCGCCGCTGTCACCACGCTCATCATGCGCTGTGCGCGCGTATTATAATAATAACAATGCTGATATTATAAAAAACAGGAGAGAGAGAGGGAGATGTTTTGGTCCGAGAGGCTGAGTTTCCGTTACGCGTGCCATCCGCCTTTGATCTGACGTCAGATGTGACGGGACAATCTATATAGATATAAATGCACGTGTTGATTCAATTAGTTGCATTAAATAGTGTTTGTTGTGATTGTTTATTGTATTTAAATGTGCCTGGAACTGTGGAAACCTGCCTTTGAGGTCTCAGTGACGTGTACGCACTGCGCGCAGTCAGCCAAACTTCCACTGCGCCAGCTGTGATTCGCATTGAATGAATGGACTTCATTTGCGCCTTGCGCCGAAAGTAGACCAGGTCGGAGCTGGTTAGCTTTCAGCGCAGTCTCGGCGAGGCTTTTTGCCACGAAACTTCCGCTACGCCAAGCTGAATCTGTGACGCCTCCCCCTGCTGCGCCGCCACACCCATGTTGGCGCAGGCGATCCACCAAACTGCCAAACTGACCGTGCGCAAGGCTGCGTGGGTGGAAACCTGCATTGCGCCGGCTCCGCCACCCTGTGCCGCCCTGCGCTGCGCCACAAAACTAGGGCCCGTAGTGTTAAGAACTGGTGATTTGATTCGGTCTCCGGTTCGCCGGTTATATTGTAGCGACCCTGCAGTAATGTTCTGTTATAATGTTCTGCTAACTGTTTTTGTTGGGAACATTTTTGGCGTGGTTACGGCCGACAGTAACCTGTACGGACGACAATAAATGTTGGTTTGCTGAACAACTTCGCCGTCTTTTCTCATCCAACCTGGCGGGCGCTACAATATATTTTCTGCAAAGAGTACGACCAGAGACAGGCTGGGAACGCTGCTTTTATTGTTGGAGTGTCGTCGTTCAGGATCGTTAAAACAGTACCAGAAACACAACTGGTACCGGGACAGTTTTCAATATAAAAAAGAGCATATTATTTTCAACTAAAAGGTGAATTTATTCGCCATTCACCAATCATTGTTTCCTAGTTTTATATCCATAATTATTTTACCCCTGCTGATTCCCTGACAAGAAATACTTGTAGGAATCTTCACCTGTACTGTCCAGTATCCATTTTTTCACAGTAACACTGGTTGAATTTTTGTCAAAAAAAAAAAAGTTTCTGTATCGATTTTAATTAATTGAATCGTAACGTCGTAATCGTATCTTTCTAGAAAGCCAAATATCGTCCTTGAACCATATCAGAACCACCGTTTTGTAACTGCCTTCATATTTCCTCTTCCTCAACCCAATAGAGGTGTTTTTCTCTGCCTGGAGATGGAAAGTGTACTATCACCACTCATAATGTTGCTATTGGAAGCTATGAGTGCCACATTTGGGGACACGCGTCCAGAGGACTGCCAGGGGTGGATAAGGCACCCCAGGTGCATGGCGCGATCTGATGTGATGATGATGAAAACATGTGGCCTGATTCCAGAGAGAGACAAGATTAGCCCCACAATTGTTACTATTACGTGACATTAGTTTGTATCTTTTCTTTTCAGTAATTATGTAAATTACTACAAACAAAATACAAATACATCAGCTGATTTCCATTATGTTCTTGTTTACCTAAAATTAATTTTGTTATACAATTAAAAAAATAATGTTTTTTTAAAGAAAATAATGATTTGTGTGAAATCACTCAAATGATTCAAACTGGAAAGTGTTTTTCCTCTCGGCGTATTCTGAGTGACACTGTGTGTTGTCTCAATTGTTCAAAGTGTTTTGCTGCGCTGAACCTGTTTGGAGATGTGGCTGAAGAGTTGTGTTGTTTGGAATGAGTTTTGCAGCTGATGTGAACTGTTTAGCTCAGGTGTTGGTTATCAGACTGTGGTTATAGTTTTCCACATGTGACTGCAGTTCTGAACACTGTTGTTTAGCAATTGAAAAAAACTGTAAGACCTGGTATTGGATTAAAGACCTGTGGAATCACTTCTTAAACTTGGCTACAGCCCTATCCGATAGACACCTAGTGTAGTAGCTTCTTCCTAGAGGAGCGTAGTCCAGTTATACTACTTCAAAGGTTATCAAGTTATGGTCAGATAAGGAATAATTTTGAGGAAAAATTAGTGTTCAATTTCAACTTAGAAGAGGTCAAGGGTGGTTCTGACAGTGAGTGGGTTTATGTACACTCTGCCTGAGTCCAGTGGAATCTATTAATGATGTAGCTACACTAAGGTTGTCATTAAAAATGTCCATATAGACATTAAAGCCTCCCACAATAATTACTTTATCTGATTTAAGGAGTAAACTTGATAGAAACTCGGAAAATTCAGAATGTGGACCAAGGGCACGATACCAAATATCCTTGGCTGTGCTGTCTTCAAGGTTGGACTGGGTTCCAGGATAGACACATGTGTGTTTTGCTGTGTTGGTGGTTTAGTGGCAGTGGTCCACTCATTTTTAATCTGTCAGTCTTGCTCTGTAGTAACTGTGGTCACATGCCATGTCACGCATGCACACAACAGTTACACACTCACACACAGTATATGCTCAGCACATAGCCATTGGCTGGTTTCTGGAGATTCCAGAAAGGTGGGTAAAAACATTGTTGTTGATCTAAAGTGCTAAAAATATATATTTTTGGCTTTAGCCTACAATATAAGTTAGTCAGATATGTGATGTTTTGTTAAAATCAATGTTAATCAAAAGAAATGCTGCATTCTTTGTTCAATATCAATGTGAATTCAATTTATTTTGAGTCAGAATTGGACAACACAGGCAATGTGAATACAAATGGGGCTGTGGTAACTGCAAGATTATTCACCGTTTTCTGGACTAAAGATTAATTGGGGAAAAAAGATTTTAAAAAAAATTGTTGCAGCCTTGGAGCCAAAATGTTGCTTATTGTTTTGTTTTTTTTTAAATCAGCTTCGCTTCAGTTGCCGCATGCACAAGCACATGGCAGTTATAATTTTAGGTGCCTCCTATCACCCACTATCAAGTCATGTTTAACTTATTCGCCTTTAAAGCTCTGGTTCTGAAAAGTGAACACCAAAGCTGAAGTGCCTTACACTTGCATTCTCTCTGCTGGCCATCAGGAGGCGACTCACCTGGATGCAAAACACATTTGATTGTATGGTAATTGTATAGTATAGTTAAGTCAATGAGAAAATGGTCCTACTTCTCTTGATTTATTATTTATCTCAGTAAACATTGTAAACATGAGTTTATGGTCTCAATCTCTAGTTTCAAGTCGTCTTCAAACCAGCATGATGATCATTTAGTACATTATGGTCCATTTAGAGTCAAACAGACCAGAAAGCAGGGGATGCTTTAGGTGTAGCTAACGCAGGCTAGCTACCACTGCTACCATCGCTAATACAATTAGCTAAGTTGACTTTAACACTTAGCTGTAAAGTTGAATTATGAAGCCAACTCCAGTAAGGTTGCTGCTCGGCATGCTGCTCAGCCACTTGTGTTGTGTCAATCATACAGGCCGAATATGGTCATAACCAACATGGCAACGGCTAAAATCCAAAATGTTGACGACCAAAATGCAGAAGCTGTAGTCTCCGAACCAATGGTTGACGTCACGATGAATACGTCCTCTCCTCCTTATATACAGTGGTGATGAATCTTGGTCAGTGCCCCTCAGCGTCAACCAGGATATTTTTCTAACCCCGACCAAGAAGGTTATTTTGAAAGGTGCATGCAATGAGCATATACTAATACCCTGTTCCTGACGCATCAACAACTGATGCTTGCGGCATACCTGGATGGTCCAAAGCTTTGGATGTGCTGCATCAGCTGAAAACTGTTTTAGTTTCCAACATTGTCTTCTTTCATTTTAGTCATTAGGATTTGTGGCTCAATGAATACTAAGGATTGTTAGTCAGACTGAATGTTTAAGAAAATATTAACACAACACAAAAACTCAAGCTTTTAGTCAGTCAATCTCTCAAGTGTGCATGAATGAATCACTATACAAATGTTCAACGCCATCAGGACAGCATCTTGGTGGAAATAATACCAACATTATACCATTTCAAAATCAAACGTGTATCAATCGGAACACCCACAGATATATAAATATGTTTAAATTATGAACGATTCTCTGCCAAATTAGTACATCAAAGGCAGCTGCTTGTGGCTTACTTGTCCTCTCTGCCTTTTCTCTCATTAACTTGTTTCCTTTCTGCCCTTTTTAGATGCATAACGCTTCAACAGAGGGGTATCAATGAACAGAAAAAACATGATTTGACGATCGCTGCAAGACCTGAAAGCTTTTAGCCATCCTTCATTTGTGCGTCTCACCAGAAATATGTATTAAAACGTATCAATCCACACTGGCTCTGTGAGACCTGTCTGATGGAGAAATCCCGCCTATTTAACTCTTCAGGTCTATTTTGCTGCATTGTTTGTAAAAATCAGTTTTGAACTTATTATCCGTGAGTTAATTTTCTAATCAGTCTTTGACATCCCCTGTTTTATTACAGGCAGATTCCCCTCATCCCAGGGTTGGGTGGGGATATAAAATCAATGAATCAACATTGTTGATTTATTTCCATGGAGCTGACATGAAAACATTTGGTTCAGTAAATGTGTCAGAGACACTCCTAACTTGGAAGTATAAAAAGGATGAAGTTGACTAATTTCAGACTAAATACTAAAATACTCAGACTAACTAATACATCCCCATTAATCGCTGCTGTATTTTGAGGTAATGAATAAATATCAGCATGTTTGTGACCGAACCCAAACACAAGACACAGAACTCAGTAAAGCAGTTTTACAATTATATTTATTTGTGACACAGTGAATAAATCTGTAGGGGGGAGGGGTGCTGACGAATCAAGGAATCCCACGTGGTTTGGTGCAGGTGCAGGCATATATGATATGACTTGTGAAGTTAAAATGATATATGCAGGCTTTTCTCGCATTGAGGTGGTTGTCCCACATTCAGCTCTATTCAAAAAGGATGTGTGTCTTCATAGAACACACAGTTCTTTTTATTTATTTATTTACAAGAGTTGCACTTGGTGGATTTTTGTTAGGGTGTTGGTACTATTTGTAAAAGGTAACGGCCAAAATAATGTGGTACTATGTAGTATTGAAACTTGTGACAAAAATGTGACAATATATGGTTGCTTACAGCCAATCAACGTTCATTGATTTGAAGTAATGTGTGAAGGGCCCGCTCTGCATCTACAAGCCATAGAGCAAGGATGGCCTGCAGACGACTCTCAATGTGGATATGGCTGAGCTGGCAGCTAACGGTGCTAACAGAGCTAACAACAATAGTGCTGAGCTTGATTTAGAGTGCAGAGCTGACAATGTGAACATGAGAGGGAACCGAAAGGTTGGCGCTACGTTTCTGCAACAATGCAGTCATGGGTCAGGAGATGGCATTATCAGCAATAACCATTGTTTAAGCGCAGTGTTGTAGTGAAGCTGTATTGTAATCAACAGCTAGGAAAGGTGCTGCCCAAACTGTACTGGAGCAGAACAGGATCCAGCCACATAACACCATTAAGTCACTGACTGACTGTTTCCATCCAGTTTCCATCTCAATCATATAGAAGATGTTCATTGTTTTAATATAGTTTTATATCACCAACTAGTGATGCATCCACACATGTGAGCCTGAACGCCATCTTGTATTACAACTACAAAGCCATTGTGCATCTTTATACACCAGTGACATGACAGGAAATAAAATATACTTTTATATTACATCAACTTTGACTTCACTTTACCTACGTTATTGAACATAAAGCCAGACATATAGCCAGACATCACGGAACATGACTTCAACAAATAGGCCATTGATAAAAGAAAATATATAAAATAATCAACATAACCCCATTAAGAGAGGATAATAGACAGTTTTTCATATTTGAATTGAAAAAAGGTGTGTAAAAATACCCTACTTGAAATACAGTTATGGTGTTATTCATTTTAAATGGTTTCAGAAGCAACAATTTAGCACATTGGCCATACAAGGTCCAGGGCCCTCATTTATAAAGCTTGCGTACGCACAAAACGGGGCTGGAAACGTGCATACGCCACTTTCCACGCAAATGTTGTGATCTATAAAAACCAAACTTGACGGGAAAGTGTGCGTACCCGTAAGCAAACTCTGAGGCATGCGTACCGGTACGCACATTCTGGAGACTGTAAGGGAATCAGCAGTAAATGTGAGAAGAACTATATATTTTTGATGACTGGCACACATTTAGTTACACTCCATATCATACGTTAGATCTGCGTTATCATGATGAACTCCAGCAATGTTTTTGACGCTTTTAATGAGTGATAGTTTTTTTCATGTTAACACCTTCTTTTAAAATCTGACTTGTATCTTAAATCAAAATAATTTTGAAATATTGAATCAGCGCTGTCACCGCAGGAGGAGGAGACGGCCCAAATGCATGTAATGCAGTATACAATAAATACCTTCCATTAGATCACTGCAGAACACAGCAGGAATAACTAAATATTCTCCTTATTTATGTGCATATATCATCAACGCACATACATACAGCCATTAAGCCATCGTATAATTGTTACACTTATCCTTGTTTTTAAACCACCAGAGCGCAGAGGAAATGCACTATAATGAGTGGCACGCTCGTGCGCGCTCAGTCGTGGAGCGTGGAGAGCGCAACTTTACCGAACTTCAGGAGGCAGCCTCACCATCCGGCAAAGGTGGTAGAGTCCCCAGCATGATGAGCCTCGGCCCCCTGCCCGACTGGAGGGGTATCCTCAGGGCGCAAGAATCCGTGAGGATGTCATGCGTTTGTAGGAAGACAACGATCAATGTTCATTGTAAACGTATTATTTTATTAATCACAGTGCGCGTTTGCCGTAGCTCATCTGCAACGTTGTTGATGGCGGTGATTGTGTCTCGCTGAAGTTGCAGGACGGCATCAGTGAGCACCCGACCGCTTGGACCCGGACGCTGTGCCGAGGGCCCGTCACCCTCCTCACATCACCCTCCTCACCGTCACCCTCCTCTACGCCACACGCTGCAGACTCTGGAAGGACAAAACTATTTAACGTTTTGTTTTATTATACAATAAAAGTTTAAAATCTGTTTACCCTTATACCTCTGGTCTCAGTCGCGTCTGTGTCTCCCTCCTTTTCAGACACAATCCCCGTCAAAGTCACATCAAAATCAAACCTCCTCAAATACTCTAGCAATACATTAAATCAATGTTATGAGCAGAAAGATGTAATTTACCTTCAGATCACCGTCCGCTCCGTCCCACTGATGCCGTTGACAGCAGCAGCAATGTGTTGCCACTCGCACTGCGTCTTTTTATCCGTGATCCCGCTGCTGTGACCACTAAATTAAATTATTGTCCGGGCCTCCACCTCCCAAACAAGTGTCTCTTTCTCCGTTTCTGAATAGTTACGTTTCTTCGCTTTTTTTCTGACCTATCGCCGTGATTCACCACACGGAAACGATCGTATGCCGGCTCATTAACATAGTAAAATGTGGGCGTGTACAGGGCGGGATTCAGGTACGCACACTTGTAGGTGATCCTGTGATTTATAAAGGGAACATTGCGTACAGCTTTCGTGCGCACAGTTTTATAAATCAGATTTTTTTTTTTTGGCGCACGCAAACTTTGGCTTTTTGCCGTAAGTACACTTTTAGTAAGGATCCTACGCACAGTTTTATAAATGAGGGCCCAGAGCAGTACATGCATGTGTGTGCACACATGATCAGGATGGTGCCACCTCCATCTCATTGTGAGCCAGTAAAACCCCTGTGTATATATTTTAGAGTGTTTATTTGAATGCTGTATTGAAAATAATTTGTTAAACAGAACATGTTAGAAATTAGACTTAAGTATTTAAGTATATATCTGATCTGATATCTTATTAAGTTCCATCAGGCATATTGCTTAGGTTGTACACCTACTTCATTTAAGGTGAGTCATCATTAAATAATATAATTTAGACTGGGAACAGATAAACAGACTTACCAATTTACTGTTAATTGTTTGTGTTAAATGCTCCAAGGCCACAAATTACAAGAAAACAATCCTGTTATGCTCAGGCCAAATGAAAAACAATTTGTTTGAGTTTTCACCTTTTAAAACGCTGATAATAACTGAAATGATTAATGCTTGCAATTTACGGCTTGCTGCTCTGCAGAGAATGAAAACTGAGGTACTGAAAGAAAAAAAAGGAAATGGCTCTAAATTAGACATTTCCATTGAGTGATGAGAACTAAAAGCTGAAGCAATTAACGTAATCAGGACAGTCTCTGCGGCTTCTTGAACTCTGATTAAATGTTCTGATTGCCAGAGAAATCACTCCCTAAGACGGAGATCCATAGCTGCCTGTACTGTAAAGTGGCCTATTGGTAAATCCATTATGCCCGGACACGGATGCGTTTTTAGACCAACGCTCTTAAGGACATTGTGAAACATGAAAGGGTAGTATTTCAAAGATGCGACAAGCTCCTAAATGGCTTTCAGTCGGCACGATGCTAAGATAAGCTTTGTTCACATTACAGTGCTTGCGGTCCAACTGACACAGAAGTTGCAGATTTTTAGCTTCTGTACTCAGAGAACATTTCCCAATAAAAAGGTATATTTAAGCAGAGGGATTTCAATCAAACTCTTCCATTTGATTGGACAGCCCAAAAGTGGCCGGGCTGAGAGTATGATGTATGATGTACAGTATAATGGACTGTTTGCTCAGCACATACCTTCCTCAGGGAGGAATTTCCAGATTTTCAACCAGTCTGTGTCACTGCAGTATATATGCAGAAGAACATCCGCTGGATGATGTGAAACCACCAGAGGAGTTTTGCCCCTGAGTGCAGGATGATTCATCAAACTTGAAATTGTATCTGGAATTGATCGTTCTACTTAGACTGCTCACATTCATGCATCTGTGCCCTGAAACGCCTCAAATGCAACCAATAACATCATAAACATGGGGTGACTGCATATATACATGAGAAAATATACTCATATTTGAGTCAAGCAACCACCAGATTCTGCCGATACTGCTCAATTTAATAGGTTTGGGCTCCCCTTTAAACAGTTGATACTCT
Organism: Chelidonichthys spinosus; assembly: GCA_029853015.1. Lineage (NCBI taxonomy): Eukaryota > Metazoa > Chordata > Actinopteri > Perciformes > Triglidae > Chelidonichthys > Chelidonichthys spinosus. The sequence goes on from CM056826.1 coordinate 2,063,790, forward strand.
TAAAGAAAGACCCTTCATTTCCACTAGTTTTTAACTTTTTTTTTTGAACAAGGTCTTTTTATTTGAGATTTTCATTAAATACAAACATAATACAAACAGAACTAATCCCTAGTCTGTTTTTAACTTTTTACTCTTCTGTGAACTATGTTAAATAAATTATGCATGATGTTGCCGTTTCATATCCAAAATCAATGTCAACATGTCCATGAATAGTGAAAAGTCAGTATATAAATACATTTTAAGTGACTGATTGATGAGGCAAATATAGTCTTCATCTCTACTGTTAAAAGGAGCCAAGCTCAACAGTAAACATCTTTACCTTCCTAAAGTTAATTAAGGATTACTTACAACTCATTACCAGATACTAATGGTGTGTTCAAACCAATCTTTCAAGGCTTTCAAGCAGCTACTTTCTTTTATTTCTAAGATGTAGCTGGCCAAACAGGTGCACTGTCATCTTGTATTCTTTCAAACTGTTCTATATTGCCACCTGGCCACCACAGGAACCTGTTGTAAGTTTGAGTCATCTGAGCTTTCTCTGACTTGGTGGTACATTGACTCTGTCTGCTATTACCACAACTGGTTCGAGTAAATTAGTTCTAAAAGCAATGTATTTGTGAGGTTTGGTCCTTGAATCAGTTCTTCATTCAGAGCAATCATACAGAACCCGTAACTTGTGCTTTTTTAGATGTTGAACACCATGATGAGGCAAATACCATGTCTTGCCATCTTCTTGTATCATCATGCCACAAGATCTTGTGGCACTATTTCAGCATGTTCCTTCTTCAAGGAAATCTCTGAACTCCTGGTGAAAGCTAGTGTACATAAGAAGATTTATTTTTAAGCATAGAGCTCGCTGCTCTACTAGCTCATGTTTGTTTGGCGAGAGATGTCACCTTTTTTGAGTGGAAGTTTCAAATGGTAATGCCATTCTTTTATTTTGGCAGATGCAGACATGCAGTAATCATTACAGCCTTTTCTTCATACACCTTCTCAGGGAAATCATGATTGAAGTTCTGCTTCACAAGATCATCCAAACTCACCACTGAAATCCAATGACTGTTAACCTGTTGAAGTTGACCTTCAGTGCCAGTGCAGAGTCAAAGGACCCATCCTAGGCTGATTTTATCAGCATAAGGCTCATTATTTTTACTGTTAATTACCTTCCATGGTCTTAGGTGCGTTAATTCTAATTTTAGCATCTATATGATTCAGTACAACGTACTTTAGGTAATCCCATTCATTCAATACTTCTGATGTGGGAATTTGCTCCTCTGAAACAGGTATCTCATCTTGAGTGTATACTGCTGGCAGTGCAATAAAATCCTCTCTTGAGATTTGATACTTTCTCTCTACTATTCTCTCTACAGTGTACGTTTCTTCTTGTCCAAAGGTTTTCAATAAGAGTCACCCTTTCCTTCCTTTACCTTTCAGTTCTCTTTGTAGAACCGTAAGCAAAAGGTGAATCCAAAAAGGCTTATGTTTGGACACTTTTCTGCTGTAAAACAGTTTGACTTGAAGAGAAACAATGGCTTATGTTTGGTTGCGACTTGCCCTATTATGAATAGGTTTCTACTATCTGTCTGCACTTGCACATTCCTCCCCCCATCTGATTTCTTTCTTCCAATGTGCAACAAGGTGAGGTGCTTCAATGAGCAGAGCTTGCAACACTTAAATTAGCTTTGTTAAATGTGCTATTGACAACATCCAGCCACTAGATGTCGCACTCACACTTGCGTCACAACACAGCTGTTGCTCGAAGCGCATGCGCCCTCAATGGGTTGCCAGTTCGTTGCACAACCTGCGTTTTTAGCTAGCTAGCTATAATGATATCTTACCGGTCGAGAAGAAAAGTGGCCACCTCGTCGTGGCTTTTCTGTTCTTGAAACTCCTTCAGCTGACTAACGATCAAACGCTGAAGAAATGTTCACTCTGGTCTTGCTCCTCTTGTCACTTAGCACTTGGAACTGGTACCAAAAATGCCGCCTGCTTACCGTCAAACTCAGCCATTTTTACCCACACTAATTGGCAACCCCAAAGACTCTTGACCCCTGACTACGCAGAGATACCACCTGATACCAATGTTGTTATTCCATTGGCTCACAAGCCCCTGTTACGGCCAGGAAAATGGAGGCGGACCCAGGAGCAAGAGACTTCAGTTTATTGACAATAGGTTCTTAATCAAACACTTAGGGCCCTAGTTTCGTGGTGCAGCGCAGGGCGGGGCAGGGTGGCGGAGCCGGCGCAATGCAAGTTTCGACCTGCGCGGCCTTGCGCACCGTCAGTTTGGCAGTTTGATGGATCGCATGCGCCAAGATGGGTGTGGCGGCGCAGCAGGGGGAGGCGTCACAGATTCAGCTTGGCGTAGCGGAAGTTTCGTGGCAAAAAGCCTCACTGAGACTGCGCTGAAAGCTCGCCAGCTCCGACCTGGTCTACTTTCAGCGCAAGGCGTAAATAAAGTCCATTCATTCAAAGCGAATCACAGCTGGCGCAGTGGAAGCTGGCTGACGGCGCGCAGTGCGCACACGTCACCAAGACCTCACAGGCAGGTTTCCACAGTTCCAGGCACATTTAAATGCAATAAATAATCACAACAAACACTATTTAATGCAACTAATTGAATCAACACGTGAATTTATATCTATATAGATTGTCCCGTCACATCTGACGTCAGATCAAAGGCGGATGGCACGCGTAACGGAAACACAGCCTCTCGGACCAAAACATCTCCCTCTCGCTCCTGTTTTTTATATTATCGGCATTGTTATTATTATGATACGCGCGCACAGCACGTGATGCGCGTGGTGGGAGCGGCGTGTCATCGGGTTGTTAAGTGACGGTACTTGCACTGAACCTCCCCTAACGCATTAAAGGAGAGGAGAGGAGCTCATTTGATTGGTGAAGATCTGAATCGGCTGTATTAATCCCAGTCCACACCTCGTTCCCTCCTCGTCTCCCACTCACGCCTTCTTCTCCTCCCTCTTTCCCACTTGCGCCGGTGGGCGAGACGGGAGGTGTGCCTGTGCGAGCCTGCGCGGTGCACGAAACTTGCAAAGTCCAGGCGGACACACCCCGTCGGCGCGGCGCAGGTGCGCTGAAAGCTGACTGCGCCTGGTCTACGAAACTAGGGCCCTAAGTGTCCAGGGCCCGGTTTCCCGAAGCCTTCTTAAAGCCTTCTTAACGCTACGTCATTCGTAACCCCTACTTTAGGGGCGTTCACACCATACGCGATAGACGCGAATTGAGCGGCGACTCTACATTGAAAATCAATGTAAATTGCGCGATGACACGCGATTCAGGCGGAGGCGGCGTGAATGGAGCGTCTGGCGCGATGAGACGCGGCGCGAATGGCACGAATGGCGCATCTGACGCGAATGGCGCGTCAGACGCAACGCGAATAAAGTTGAAAATATCGAACTTTTCAGGCGGCATCGCGCCGCGACATCCAATCAGCTACGAGTTCAAGCCGACAGACAGATGAGCTGAGATGGACGGGCTGCATTCCCTAACAACCCGACTCCGGAAGACCGGACCCCGGCGCGACGGGGGCCGTTACCGGCCTCACACCGTCCATAGGCTGAGCCTCGATCAGAAGGTCCTCAGGCCCCCGAGCGACACCGGGCAAGCGGTCTTCCGTACGCCACATTTCCCACATCCGCCCGCCCGTCGTACAGGGATTCGGCGCTGGGCTCTTCCCTCTTCGCTCGACGTTACTGAGCGAATCCTAGATAGTTTATTTTCGTCCGCTTAGTAATATTCTTAAATTCAGCAGGTTGTCTCGTCTGATCTGAGGTCGTAGTCGAATGTGGCCCCGACTCTCCCTGGGAAGAGGTGCGAGGGATGTGGCTCCCGGAGGAGGCTCACGGACTCTGGCATCGGGTACCCCGAGGCGGAGGAGGAGGGTCCGCCGACGCTGCCCTCGTTTCCCCCGCTAGAGCGGCACTGGTTCAAAAATGACCGTCATGCGCGAATGACGCGAATGAAGCGAATGAAGCGAATAGTCCAAAATGATCAAGTGGCGCGATACAAGCGTCTCACGCGATTGTATTCGCGTCTATCGCGTCCGGAGTGAACGCCGCATTAGAGTTCCTACTTAACATTTTGCGTGTTTCCCGAAACGTTCTTTGCTACGAATCTCTTTCGTACGTCATACGTTGGTAAGAGTGGTCTGGAGCACTCTTAGAGCCTTCTTAGCTCTACCGTAGTGATGTTTCAGCTCCTGATGCTAGTCGCCGCCACTGTACAGTAATCCAGAAATCCCCGTTGTGCATGGAACTGCACATTGTCAGTGTTGTGTTTCACCAATGGTGTGGTGTCCATTTCGACCAAAGTTTCTTGTGGCGATGAACAACGTAAAAACATAAATGTATTGTTACGCGCACTCTCGATATATAAAAAAAAAAATATTCGATCCTTTCCAGGAACAAAAAAGTAATCAAATGCGCTTGTAAATAAGGTAAAAAATGCCATCTTAATGAAGAAAATATCAAACAAATAATTTATATCAACAGTAGGGGCCTAGTGGTCAAAACAAAGTATGTTACCAGGCATTGCATTGCATAAGTTTTGACTACAATGGCACATGTAATTAAGGATGTAATTCACTCAATCTCCTCCACTGTCTCTATATTTTCAATATCTTTTTTTAAATCAGTACATGGTAGTATGTTCGACCATGGTTAAATAAATGTTTAGGCCTAGAAGGATTTCTAGCAATGTTTTATTCTCAAACACTGCAATAGCATACATTTTATAATATAGTGCTGTCATGCACCTGCGCATGAAATGGAAAATCGAACTCTGAGCAATCGATTTCAGCACTTTCTTTATGGACAGCGTTGTGTACGTACGACGTAAGGAGTGTTTCTTAAGAAGACTCCTAAGAGACCATTCGGGAACCACGACTACAGAGGTAAACAACTTTGGTAAGTCATAACGTAGGAGTCTTCATAGCGCGCTAAGAGTGGACGTTATCGGGAAACCGGGCCCAGTTAAATAACAAAAGGTTCCTAAAATCAACGAAGAGTGTCCGCTGCTGTAGGCGGCTGGTCCACGGGAAATGAAAATAAAGGGCAGCGAGGCACTGAGCTGGTGAAAGAAACACAAAAGGGTAATTAGTAGTGATGGGCAAATGATACCGAGGCTTTGGAGCTTGTGTCGCTCTTCCTGAAGCGGAGTGGTTCGAACCACTGTGTCGGAGCTTGTATCAAACACCGGCGTCACGTGACCGAAGCACTAAAGCGCTTCATTGCTTCGAAATGTTTCGAAGCGTTTCATTGGCTCATAGTGTGTCAGTGCGTTTCATTGGCTCGTAGTGTTCATGCGTCGTGAGCCAGAAGACGAGCAGTCTGAAGCCTGCCACAGTGGAAAAAATTATATTTCTGAATAAAATCTTGTGAAGACCAAAAACCTGTCTGTTCTGTGCATAAAAATTCCTCCTCAACCATACAACTTATCCTATGACAAACTATTATCTGGACTCTGGTGTAAAACACTTAATACAAAAACGATCTGAGTTCACATACCATAATCAAATAAATAAACCCTTAACCAACATTTAACCCTTCATATCATTTAGATTTATCCGTTGGCTTAAACTGGGATGTTTTACAGTATGGGCGAGTATGAACGAACAAAGCACGTTAATGACCACACAGTCTTTTCTAAACTTTTATTGCTGACATGGGATTGAAACGGTGTCAGAGCATCAGTCGCGCTCTTGAGAGGTTGCTATGGCTTCAGTTGTCCACCAGATGTCACCATCACTGAAGCGTTGAAGCTTTGAATCTTTTCAACACAATTGCTAGGAAAGCCTCAGTGCTTCATAAGGCTTCACTTGCCCACCACTAATAATTAGGCAAAAAGACTCCGCACACTGAGGGAAACAGGAGAACTCTCATGAATGATACATACAACTGGCTCTACCAATGAGACGAAATTATCTGGCACAGGAGGCTTTTATAGGGAGGTTGATTGGGTGGAGATAGGAACCAGGGGCCCGTACTATGAAGCGAGTTAAACATACCCAGGGTTTCTTTCAGAGATCCAGCTTGAGTTACCCTAACAAAGGAGATCGGAGATAAGCGGTCACACGAAGCTGGTTATCAACTCGTTAACTCAACCCAGGGTTTTCCAATCGAGCTATCAGCACGTGCACATGAAAGAGGCGGCGTTTGCAGCATTTGACCAATCACAAACATGGTTCAGTCTACGGCAGCGGAGCGGCGTTTTTCATGTACGAGGAGCGAACCATAATCTTACAGAAATACGAAAAAGTTAAACATATAATACAGGCAAAAGCAACAGTTTCATCTGCCAAATGCAGTAAGGACAGCTGGCAAAAACTCTCCAACTGTGTGGATGCGGAAGTCATATTAATAGTATTAGTAGTACTATAATATGACTGGCCCATCATAAGGGCACTAGTAGATCAGACTGATTTGACTCCAACGGTAACTTCGCTGATAGCTTAGTGGTAGAGTTACCCACCCGTGTTGCGAGGCTCTTTACAGCGGCCCCAGTTCGAATCCGCCCTGCGGCCGTCTTTTAAATCATGTCGTCACTCTTTCTTTAGTCCCTTTAACTCTTACGATGTCCTTCAGCAATAAAAGGCCAAACATATAACTTTAAAATAATGAATTTGTTGCTTGGATGTATTCTTATAACGTGGTTAATGACAATATCAGCCTCATTCTTTCAGCTGCAATCCCGGCAGTGTAAAACGGACTTGGGAGCAAATCAAATAAATATAAAAACATAATTCAAAGTGGTAAGTAGGCTGTACGCTGACACAGAAAAGTCTTTCCCTCCGAAGAGAATCTGTCTCTCATATAAAACATCGTCAGGGACAGAAAAAGGGTTTTGCCGGTCTCTGTACACTCTATAGTTCTCCTACGAGACCCTCTCACGATCCACCGAGCTTCTTTTTTTTTATGTCGGCGCACTAAGACAGCTGATTGGTCAGTAGGCGGTGTGTTTCTCCACGTTGATTTCTTATCAGGAACATAACCTGCTCCGGAGCAGGTTAGCTCCACAGCGTAAGTAACCATAGCGATTTACCCCGGTAAGAAGTGAACCAGCGTCGTAGGACGGAAACCCAGGGTTAACGCTCAACTTACCTCGCTAAGCCCAAATCACACTTCGTAGTACAGGCCTCAGGTGTGCCTCGCTGCACTTGCGAAAGTGGGTCGACTCCGCCTCCGCCCCTCTCCAGCACTGCAGGTGAAATCAGGAGAGACAGGCAGAAAAACAAAGTGCACAACAAAACATAACCAAAGAATAAATCAAACACAACCCAGGCCATAACAGCCCTGCTAGAACCTGCAGCCACACATCGACACAGAGGTAAACAAAAGATTCATTTTGGACCCATCAGTTTTTTAAAAATGATTAATTCACAGTCAAAAACACTTTTTTAAGGGAAGTGACACTTTGATTCTGCACCATTCTAAAATCTCTGTGGATGTTTTTTTTTTAATTATTTGTTTAAATAAAAATGCATAAATTGGCTCTTTCTCTAACACGCTCCTAATATTCATACGCTACACTTTCTACAAAAGCTACAAAAGTTTGCATGTGCAATGTATTATTCATATCCTTCAAAGCCTCGATGTGAATGATGGCATTTCCATAACTGCCCATGAACAAGGCATACTACTGAATTGCTGTTCAATGTTCAGAGATCAGCATCTGGAAATGTGCTTGTTAAGAACATGTGTGTCATTATTGGGAACTGGTCCAAGCTGCAACTTATTCTTGGAGGACTTGCTGACCACAGAAGGTGCTTGAATTGGCCATAGGCCAATGTGCAGCAACATGGTTGCCTTTCATGCCACAATCATCATAATCCTTTGCTTTGACGTAACAAATCAAATCAAAGTGGAACCACATTTTCAGGGCTGATTTTTTGTGCCTTTCAAATCATCTTAGCTTCTTCTCTATCAAGGGTCAATTTCTTCTTGAGATTTTCAGCTTGATCCAAGTGTGCTGTTCTTTCAGCTTCAGACTTACAGCTGGAAGATGAGGCTGCAGTCCCAACATCACCAGCAGCAAGAGTTGCAGCGCCACATAGTGGACAGAAAAAACAGTCTTAACGGACTTTAGGCAGGAATCTGGAGCAGACGAGGCTCTTGGGTTCCATTCATTGTCAGCTGCTTTTATTAAGATCGTTTTAATTTGTGTTTATTACTTGCTTAATTTTAGCTCCAAGACCTTTTTCAGTCAGTTTGGGCCCTCTCATTTTACTTGCTTTACTGGTTTAGTTCCACCATCCATTTGTGTAACAGGTAGACATTCTTCAAGCACATTTTGATTTAATTCTTAATTTTCAGCAACTTCAAGAGCATCTCCATGCTTGTACAACATCTAGTCTTTACAATTCAAATACACACCAATATGTGCACAAACTCTGATCTACATGCTTAATGCGTAATCTGAATGTCACCTTTGATATTGAAGATAGCAATGCATTTGTTTGTCCATTTGACCTGGTTGCAAAAAGAAGTCTGATTGCATGGGAGTCTATGAGAAAATGATCCTACATCTCACTTGATTTATTATCTCAGTAAACATTGTAAACATGAATATGGTCTCAATCTCTAGTTTCAAGTCTTCTTTAATCCAGCATGATGTTCATTTAGAAAAATATGGTCTATTTAGTGTCCAATAGACCAGAAAGCTGGGTTTTTAGGATGTGGCTACCTTGTGATTGACATGTTTCTACCACAGCAGCGTCCAGTCTAATAGTTGTCAATTTTTCCATATTAGAACTTTAAACATTTAACATTTCAGTGTGTTTTCAGTTCCTGAAAGTAAACTGGAACATTTAGGTCCCTGAAAATATATTTCTCAGTATTCGGTTGTACTTAGCTCCACCCTTTCATGTCACTTCTGTTTCTTTTTCATCAGATGGCAAAAAAGTGGCCACAGCCGAAATGTCAAACAAAAGGCTTCTTATCATTGAACATGACCACATCCATAGGGAAACGAGAATGTACATGAATGGTCCCACACTAGAAGCCAGCCTTTCGAAGATGGAGGAGGAAACAAACGGTCTTCCTGTGATTTATCGATTATGTTGCCTGCGGCATGAATGCACAGCAGGTTGAGTGGCGTTTCCATTCCATTTCCATCTCTAAAAAGGTTTGTGGCCGTGACTTCTCCATTGAGCCCCAATGCTTCCGCTTGTGTGGTTTGTGTTATTTAAAAAAAATGTTATCTATCTATTAATATGAGTTTAACTCGGTACGGACTTGAAATGCACATGCACCTTACTTTCAACAAAAGGCCGTTCCTTACTCCCCCTTCTCCAACATTGACATTTCCGTTTGGTTGATTGTGTGGACTGGAGGTTGACCTTCTCTGCAGACTACCACTGCTGATGGAATGGCTCCAGCTGTCATGGCTTCCATTAACCCGTAGTCCCTGGCTTCACAGGGCCATGGCTCTGTTATATCAAGATAAAGTAAAAGATCATTCAAAGCCTTGCACAGGCCCTGCTCTACTTTTAATCAAACAAGCATGTGGGGTTCAAACATTGAGCGTGGACATGCATGCAGGAGATTAGAGGAGGGAGAACGAAGAATGAAGGGGGGTTACTGCAGACGGTGTGAATGAAGGCGGTTAGGGAGAAGAGTGAAGTCATCCTCGCTATGTTAATATGCTCAACGGAGCGTTTATGAAACGAAGAGATGGAGGTATAAGTCAGTGACATTTTCATTAATTTGTTGTCAGGTAGATCCTCTCCCCGCTGCTGAGCTTGACATATAAGACTGTTTTCTCACACATTTCAGATGAATGGCTCAACATAAAACAGCGAGGCTTGACAAGATGAAGAAGTAGGTTTGGTGGGGGCGCTCAACTGTCGTGAAATAGATGTGGATTATTCCATCACTTGCTGAAAACCTTGCATTACCATGTAATCTCATTATTGTAAAGCGATCGGAATGGCTGCTCACTTAGTGTGTAATTATGTGAACTCAAAAACTTGACGTGTATATGATATTGAAAACCACACTATTCTTGGTTAAGTCTGCAAGTTAATCCTTTAATCTCGACCGACATTGCTTCTCAGTTTGATGTCAACCATAAGTATAACATTTTATGGTCTATTTGACTGTAAATCAGGGATGCCAGGGTTACGGCCCACGGGCCGGACCCGGCCCGACTGTACGTCACATCCGGCCCGCTGGTGATAAGGGGAGAATATTTTTTTTAATCATTATTTTATCAATTTAAAAAAAAAAAAAAAAAAAAAATATATATATATATATATATATATATATATATATATATATATATATATACCGTAAATCCTCTAATACTGGCCTGTATTCTATTACCGTCCAGTCACATTGGCCGGGGCAAGTGTCGACAGGCAGCGTTTTTTCCACCCTTCCCATTCATTTAGTCAGGTTCGCGTCGCAAAGATTTTGGCTGAGTTCTATATCAAAGGATTTACGGTATGCCCTGCAATGCATTCGACTCACAGCGAGTGTGGAGAGACGGTGCGCCGCTGCCTCCTGCAAGCTCTCGAAAATCTTTTATACTGAATGTTGTCGATCTAAAATAAAGACAGATACAGCAACTGCATAGCTTATTTCCCGCTTAAAATGTTTTCAGAAACACGTTTCGGTGAACTATTGTCGTAAAATAAGAGAAAGTTTTCAAACTTTGGCTTCATTTTTCAGACCTGGAAGTTGCCACCTGGTTGGGAACCAACTACCATTTGTAAAATAAAAAAGATTGTGTGTCATATTTAAGACAAGCAGGTGAACGTAACGTTATATTTTTTGGGTAATTATTAGTGCATTGAACCACTTGAGAGAGCCCACAGACAGTGCACACATGCATGGCCACACTGGGAATCATGGACGGTAAGCTAGTTAACAAATACAACTCAAACATTAATTCCATAGTTGAAATTAGCATGTGCTATAAAAAAAAAAAATATTCCACAGCAGATTACACATTTCAGTTAATGAATCATTAGATGTTTTCTCTGTATACATTACAGCATACATGGATTGAAGGTTGTTTTCGGTTGTAATTACATTGACATTAGTAATTGACACCTCTGTAGTGGTGTCTTTAGCGCAACAACCCCAAAGAAGAGCCAGATCACAGTGTTTAATTGCGAATGTAATTTGGTTTTGGTCTCTTTGCACACTAACTAACAAGATTCACCTCTGCTCATTTGTATGGATGTACACTTTTTGCACAACATAATTGAAGTAGCAAATTAATATTTCATGAATATTTTTTTCACCACAGGAGTTTCAAATGGTTTTGTAAGGACAAATCAAGCGAGGTTATTGTGAAATTAGGCCATTGCAAATGCATATTCATGGGAAATAGCACAGCCAAGTGCTGGCAGTATTTTACTAAATACAATAATACTGATTAAGGGACTGTTCGTTATTTATTTTAAGACCCACCGGAGGGATTTTTGAACCTCTGATCACTTCATGCATAACCCCCAGCGATATAATTTATTTTAACATGAGAAACAAATGCTTAGTCCAACTTTCACCATAAAAGTCCTCAGCTAGGGTCGAGCATGCTGAAATAAGATATTATATTTAGCTCACCTTGATTCTCTGAAGTTTCTTCTGTTCTCTCTCTCTTCTGTTCTTCTTTGTTCTGTTCTGTTCACAGTAATCACTATTGGTATGTCACACCTGGTTTGTAGAGGGGGAATACCAGACCATATAGTGCAATCCATGGGGCAACCAGCTCTTAACTCACACATGACAGCCACCATGGGGCCAGCTCCCAGGCCCAACACACCAAACCTTGCCCTTTCCCCTGGGAGATCAAGGTTCAGTTCCCAGCATCAACAAACCCTGATGCAGTAGCCCGAAAGCCAGCATTACAATACGATTTTTGCATCAGTTAAGGCTTGGCCTCTGACATCAAAGACCTTCCTCTATCACTGAACTTATCTGCAGCTTCACAACTTGACTAAGCCAGTCAGCAGGGAACAGCAGCCATGGGATGAGGCCCATCATGAAAAAGTATGAGGAGGAGACAAATACATGAGTAAAATTGTCTGTAAAATAAGTGTTCAAATTGTCTGTCACTAATCCACACATCACCTCAGTAGGCATTAACATGGTCACTCTGCATCAACCAGGCCTTGAACTCACAACCTCAAACTATATGTAGTGTAACTAAACTTTAACTGCTGCGCAAATTTAGGCAATTCTGAGCAACAAACAGGAGAATAAGAAGGCAAGACAGTTAACATTATAATGTTCATTTTGCAACAGTTGAGGCTGAAATCCACAATTTCCGGAACCAAAGACCATTGTCTATCGATCTGAGCTAATTGGCAAGTGGCAACTCAACTGTGGCTTCACAAATTGAGTAAGCCATTCACTGTTGCGCAGGCAGATTTGAAACCACTGTAAAAAATAAAATCAGATTTTGAGGTAAAATTCTGATGTTTTTGTCAAACATCATCTATCACGACTCTAAAATTTTGTACATTTGTTTCACAAAAACTAACAGGTATTTTGATGTATTACAATTATCACCCTGAACCTGTGACCTAAAAGCAGAAGTCACACATGATTAGCTTACTGTCTGACCACTGACATGAAGGAGCTGTCAACCCGGCTGTGCGAGTGAGTTCTGGCGAGTCAGAGGAGTCCCTGATCTACACGTTCTGCTGGATAGCTCAGTGGGTAATGGTACAGACTTTAGATTCGGAGGGTGGGGGTTAAAATCCCAGTCACAGCTAATCTTTGCCTGGGTCAACAAGATTTGCTGATGAAGGTCTTGCTTTCTTATAATTAATGGTTGTGAAAATAAATTGGTAATCGAACATTTCAGTTATAGGCCATTATTTGTATGTCTGATCAGAAGGTAATAGACTAGTATGGTGGACCTGATGACTCAACGCAGCTAGCTGGTTAGCTCAGTCACTACTGCCAGTGACTTTAGACTGGGTGGCAGGTGTTCAAATCCCAAGATGGGCAATTATGTTACAGTTTGATCAACAGGATCTGGAGAAGAAGAAAAAAAAATGGATATGAAAAGTATTTGTATCAGTAGTCACAAGGAATTGTATTTTGTGCCATTATTGGTGAGTGTTATCAGGAAGTATGTCCCTGGTGACACAGGATCCATGCTTTCAACAATCCCTGAAGAACTATTTCTTCCAAAAACGGTTCTCTGGATCAAAATAGTTCTTACTGGAACCATTAGTGTTACCAAGAACCCTTGAAAAACCCTTTCTTCGGGAAAGGGTTTTTCAGAAGCAAATGGTTCCAGGTAGAACCTCAGCCCTTGTAGAAGAACCCTATTTGAACCCTTATTTCTAAGAGTGTAATAGCACAAATATAGGGCTTTTTATTGGTCATACTCTATATTGTACAGGCAGATTGTAGATCTAAGTTGTATTTTCTTTCCTTAACGTTTATCAACAAGCGCTCATGGATAGAAAAATACCTCAACCCTAACAGTTTGAGATAAGGTATTATATTAATAGCATATGATGTATTTTGTTCCACACAGCTCATTACACAAAATTCCCATTTATCTTTCTATTCCATCGGTCCGTGCATATTTCCGCAAACCTTTAAATGGTAAAGGGAGGATCCTGTTAAGCACATTTCTCCTCTCTCTTCCCTCCTGTTGTCACTCGTTTGTTTTTTTATAGCTGCATCCCTTTAGTCACCTACCTTCCCCGTAAATCTGTGTCCTTCATCATTCTCTCTATCTCGTATCTCTGCACCAGTCTGTCTTCTTGTTCTAACGTCTTTCTTCCTCTTTGTGTTGTTCACAACACCAACTCAACTCAATTTTCACATGGCAGTGTTGGGGAAGTTAGTTGTAAAAAGAAGTTGTTTACTTGTTACGCGTTACTTCTTGAAAAAGTAATCCATTACTTTACTTAGTTACCCTCCAATGAAAGTGACTTTTTACATTACTCGTTACTTTAATGTTTTATGTTGCTTGACTTTTAGCAGAACCCTATCTCTGTTCCTAAATGTATAGGCTTTCATACAGTTCTAGTATGGAGGACATAACAGATATTTTGTTTGTGCTCTTTATTATAAAAAAAAACGCCACAGAGCATTTCACAAAACATTGAGCTTTAGGCTTAAACGCCACCACTAAACAATAATATCAAACAATATCAATATAAAGTCATATTCATTAAACAGACTAGCCCCAAAATAGGTGCAAATCTAGTTAAAATCATATTAATAGGCTCCTTAGAACCAACATGATGCAAACCTCAAAATGGCTCATGTCTCAAAATAAAACATGCCTCGTGTAAATCCAACAGATAAGATTAACTTCAAAATGTCTTGATATCGATGGCTTGTGTAAATAAAATAAAATGGCATAATACAGCTTAGAGGCAGACGTTTTAGCCAATATAAAATCCAGAACAACTTAAAGCAGGACTGGCCTCAGAATTAAAAGGCTATGTTCACTGAATATGCTGGCCCTTCTTCACAGTAGGCAGATAGAAAAGAGGATATTGGGCACAGGCTTGAGCCTATGGCAACCTATTCCACATCAGCACAAAATGTGTGATTATACCTCACCAGGAGCAGTCGTTCAAACGTTTATCTGAAAGTCTGTTTCTTCTGGGGGTAAGAACAATTCCTCCATGCAGGCTGAACAGCCTCTCCACCGCTGCACTGGATGGTGTGGCAGTGTTGTATTTCATGGACACAGCTTTCACTCGGGGAAACGGTTGAGAATGGCTTACTCTGAGCCTGATCTCATGTACTTAAGTACCTCCGAGTCTGTGCTAAATTACATTGTGTCTTCCTTCTCATCAAAAGAAAAACAGTCATTCTCATTGGCGTTGGTGTGTGCGGCAACTTCTCAGTTTTTATTCTCAGCCGGCTCTTCATCATGGGATATACTTTAAATTGCTGCAACGTCAAGGCAGCGTGTTCGAAGTTCCAAGTAATAGCAATACCTCCATCCCTCAAGCTTCTTGCTTGCCATGGTTGCTGTTCAGTCTTCATGCCACCACCAGGGACCAGCTTCTATCACGTACGGAAATGAGAGCTTGTGACTAATGCGCAAGCGTGCATTTGAGTGGGCTGTGTCACTTCACTTGTCCCTGGGAAAAGTAACGTTGCGCTGAATTGAAAAATAAACTATGTTACATTACCAAATTTTCCGTAGTAGCATGTTACACTACTTTTTATTTGAAAAAAGTAGTTACGTTGCGAGCGCCTGGTGGCCGGGTCTGTGCCCACGGGACCCGGCCGGGCACAGCCCGAAAGAGCGACGTGGGCCCGCCCTCCTGCAGGCCCACCACCCGCAGGAGGGTTCAGAAGGGGCCGGTGCGGTGGGATTTGGGTGGCTGTCCTGGGCGGGTGCCCCGGCGACCCAATCCCCGGGCGGTGACTCTAGCCATGGGGACATGGAATGTCACCTCACTGGGGGGGAAAGAGCCTGAGCTAGTGCGGGAGGTGGAGCGCTACCGGCTACAGGTAGTCAGGCTCACCTCCACGCACAGTCTAGGCTCTGGAACCCAACTCCTTGAGAGAGGCTGGACTCTCTTCTACTCTGGAGTTGCCCGCGGTGAAAGGCGCCGAGCTGGTGTGGGCTTGCTTATAGCCCCCCAGCTCAGCCGCCATGTGTTGGAGTTTTCCCCGGTGAACGAGAGGGTCGTTTCCCTGCGCCTTCGGGTCGGGGATAGGTCTCTCACTGTTGTTTCGGCCTATGGGCCAAACAGCAGTGCAGAGTACCCGACCTTCTTGGAGTCCTTGGGAGGGGTACTTGAGAGTGCTCCAACCGGGGACTCCATTGTTTTACTGGGGGACTTCAACGCTCACGTGGGCAACGACAGTGTTACCTGGAGGGGCGTGATTGGGAGGAACGGCCTCCCCGATCAGAACCCGAGTGGCGTTCTGTTATTGGACTTCTGTGCTGGTCACGGTTTGTCCATAACGAACACCATGTTCAAACATAAGGGTGTCCATCAGTGCACATGGCACCAGGACACCCTAGGCCGGAGGTCAATGATCGACTCTGTGGTTGTGTCATCTGACCTCCGGCCGTATGTTTTGGACACTCGGTTGAAGAGAGGGGCTGAGCTGTCAACTGATCACCACCTGGTGGTGAGTTGGATCCGCTGGCAGGGGAGGAAGCTGGACAGACTTGGCAGACCTAAACGCGTTGTGAGGGTCTGCTGGGAACGTCTGGTGGAACCCTCTGTCAGGGAGGTCTTCAACTCCCACCTCCAGGAGAGCTTTGACCAGATCCCGAGGGAGGCTGGGGACATTGAGTCCGAATGGACCTTGTTCTCTGCTTCCATTGTTGACGCGGCTGTTCGAACCTGTGGCCGTAAGGTCTCCGGTGCCTGTCGTGGCGGCAATCCCCGAACCCGGTGGTGGACACCGGAAGTAAGGGATGCTGTCAAGCTGAAGAAGGAGTCCTACCGAGCCTGGTTGGCTCGGGGGACACCCGAGGCAGCTGACGGGTATCGGCAGGCCAAGCGTGCTGCAGCACGGACGGTCGCTGAAGCAAAGGTTCGGGTCTGGGAAGAGTTCGGGGAGGCCATGGAGGAGGACTATCAGTCAGCCTCGAGGAAATTCTGGCAAACCATCCGGCGCCTTAGAAAGGGGAAGCAGCCCTCCACCAACACTGTTTACGGTGGAGGTGGGGAGCTGCTGACTTCGACTGGGGATATCGTCGGGCGGTGGAAGGAATACTTCGAGGACCTCCTCAACCCCACTGTCACGTCTCCCATTGGGGAAGCAGAGGCTGGAGACTCAGAGGCTCATCCACCCATTACCCGGGCTGAAGTCACCGAGGTAGTTAAGAAGCTCCCCGGTGGCAAGTGGATGAAATCCGCCCTGAGTACCTCAAGTCTCTAGATGTTGTGGGGCTGTCTTGGTTGACACGTCTCTGCAACATCGCGTGGCAGTCGGGGACAGTGCCTCAGGACTGGCAGACCGGGGTGGTGGTCCCTCTATTCAAAAAGGGGGACCGGAGGGTGTGTTCCAACTATCGGGGGATCACACTTCTCAGCCTCCCCGGGAAAGTCTATTCCAGGTGCTGGAGAGGAGAATTCGGCCGATAGTCGAACCTCGGATTCAGGAGGAACAATGCGGTTTTCGTCCTGGCCGTGGAACACTGGACCAGCTCTATACCCTCCGCAGGGTGCTCGAGGGTTCATGGGAGTTTGCCCAACCAGTCCACATGTGTTTTGTGGACTTGGAGAAGGCATTCGACCGTGTCCCTCGTGGCATTCTGTGGGAGGTACTTCGGGAGTACGGGGTCGGGGGCCCTCTGCTAAGGGCTGTTCGGTCCCTGTATGACCGGAGCAGGAGCTTGGTTCGCATTGCCGGCAGTAAGTCAGACCTGTTCCAGGTGCATGTTGGACTCCGGCAGGGCTGCCCTCTGTCACCGGTCCTGTTCATTATTTTTATGGACAGGATTTCTAGGCGCAGCCGTGGGCCGGAGGGGATCTGGTTCGGGAGCCACTGGATTTCATCCCTGCTTTTTGCGGACGATGTGGTCTTGTTGGCTCCTTCGAGCCAGGACCTCCAGCATGTCCTGGGGCGGTTTGCAGCCGAGTGTGAAGCAGCCGGGATGAGGATTAGCACCTCCAAATCTGAGGCCATGGTTCTCGACCGGAAAAAGGTGGCTTGCTCCCTCCAGGTTGGGGGGGAGTTCCTGCCTCAAGTGGAGGAGTTTAAGTATCTTGGGGTCTTGTTCACGAGTGAGGGAAGGATGGAGCGTGAGATTGACAGGCGGATCGGTGCAGCGGCTGCAGTAATGCGGTCGCTGTATCGGTCCGTCGTGGTAAAGAGAGAGCTGAGCCGAAAGGCGAAGCTCTCGGTTTACCGGTCAATCTACGTTCCTACCCTCACCTATGGTCATGAACTTTGGTCATGACCGAAAGAATAAGATCCCGGATACAAGCGGCCGAAATGAGCTTCCTCCGCAGGGTGGCGGGGCGCTCCCTTAGAGATAGGGTGAGGAGCTCCGTCACACGGGAGGAGCTCGGAGTAGAGCCGCTGCTCCTCCACATCGAGAGGAGCCAGTTGAGGTGGCTCGGGCATCTGCATCGGATGCCCCCTGGACGCCTCCCTCGGGAGGTGTTCCAGGCATGCCCCACCGGGAGGAGACCCCGAGGAAGACCCAGGACACGCTGGAGTGACTATGTCACCCGGCTGGCCTGGGAACGCCTTGGGGTCCTCCCGGAGGAGCTTGGGGAAGTGTCGGGGGAGAGGGAAGTCTGGGCGTCCCTGCTCAGGCAGCTGCCCCCGCGACCCGGTCCCGGATAAGCGGAGGAAAATGGATGGATGGATGGAGTTACGTTGCTGATGAACAGATGGAATTGGCTAGCTTGTTGGAAGTTGCTAGTTAACTTTCCTCTGATTCTTCTTGCATTTCATTGTGATGAAGTTATGGTTCTTTACACTTCAAGTTAATTTTTTGAGATCACATTCCCAGTGATATTGATATTTAACAATATACAGTATGCTCAAAAAATCAGCTTTTTCCCATTTTTATATCAAAAAACATTTCTCCCCCCAGGAAAACTAAACATGACACATGCTAACATGAGCTAGAAAAAAACCTATTTCAACCAATAATATCAGCCATTAATCGACAGAACAGAAGGTGAGTGAATCTTTTCAGCCACCAAATCAAATTCCTCCCGTTATTTCTGTTTCACTCCTGTACTCTTGAAACGCCTTTTCAGCTTGACTTTACAACCAGATTGAGCTGCGAGATGTTTTCTAACTGGCCCTTAAAGGGTTGTTTAGCTCACCCAGTTTTAATCATTGTATTATAAAACCATCCATCAATACATTATCTTCGTTCTGGTTGCAGTGGCGCTGACATCATTGCCTTTCAGTCAGCCTTCCCTGCTTTTCCAACTCTTCCTCTTTTTGTATCCCTCACATCGTCCTCTGTCAGCACAGTCAAATCCCCTACTTCACGTCCCACCCTATTCTTCCACCATATTTTCTACCCATACTACCTCCGCTCCCTCCCTTTTCCTCCCAGCAGGGGAGTGTAGCGTTGTCCTGTGGCTGAGAGGATGATTCATGATTGACTGGCAAGGGAGAAGGAGACATATTAATCAAGAGGCAGCAGTAGAGCTCTGCCATAATGCAAATGGAGTGTTAATTGAGTGCTGGATGGCTTTGAATAATGGCTCGGGCTTCTCACTTCAATCAATGCACATCACAACAATGGGCTGACAGCGCGCTTTCACGATGTGGAATACATCCCATAATGCTATAATGCTTTCTTCACCTCTTTGTTTCACGACACAGGGAATGGAAAAGTGGCTGTTTATGTCTGCTTATTAGAAAGTAGATGTTGATTGAGAGCTATCTCAGTAGGCACTGAATAGATGCTGTGTTCTCTGTTTGTATATGAAAGAGTGAAATGGAATTGGAAGATATACATAACGGAATAGTGTTTATTCAGCATAAGACTCATTCAAGCCATCAATTCAATTTCCAACCTCGTATTCGGCTCACAAGAACAGCAGGCTAACTCCCCAGCAACATGTTCCCGCGCCAGCTGAGGAATCCCAGCCTTTCCCAGGCTATATGGGATGTATCATTTCCCCGGCCAACACAGTCTCACTCACTTGGAGATAGTTTCTAGCGTTTCTTTTCATTCACTACCCAAACCTTATGACTATAGCTGAGGGTCTGAAGATAGATGGACTGGTAAATGGAACACTACACCACAAGCCTCTGGTCTGGTACAATGGCCACATCTCTGCTCCTGCTGCTTTCCAGCTCACACTCTATTTTAACCTCAATCTCCCAACCCAGAGAGGAATGTCCAACTGTGTGTCTGATAACATGTAAATTGGAAATGATTTGCAAACACAAATGTCACAATATCTTTAATAGGTGATAACAAGTCAGTGTTTTGAGTATGTTCATCAATGTGTTACTGGAGTTTAGCTCATATTTAGTCCTCTTTAACCACACCAAACTTAGTCCACTTAAAGTGGATCAAAATGTTGACCAACAGAAAAGGTTTCCTTCGTCAGTCCACTACAGAACACTGTGCTATTTCTCCTTCCTTCCCTCAAAAACATCTATTCCATATTCATGAAAAAATATGTCCTCAAACAACTGGATTCATACAAAGTTTCTTGACACAAACATTTACATTTTTAATTTACATTTCAACATATCATGGTAATGTTATAATTTTCAGCCAATGCTATTTGTTACAGAATAGAGCCTGAACAAATCATAATCTAGGTAAAATGACCTCCGTGAATGAAACACTTAAGATGTGTTCACACCAAGCATACAAACATCTGGTGTATCCTTCTCCACCCCACCACACCCTACCCTGTCCCTCACAGGAGACGAATTGACTCATTAACAGTCTCTATGACAGAAAACAGAATGCAAGAACTTGCTCAGCAGTGGTAATGCTATCCAGCTCTCCTCTTAATTACAAAGCATCAGGCAGCTAAATGAGCTCTGCTCAGGGGCCCTGTGGGGATACAGATCGGCAAACACAGCATCTCACCCGCCGCAGAGAGGTGCTTCATTGCCATTACACCAATATCCACGGTATGAAGACAAACAGTGGTAGTGAGAGAAGGCCTTGGAGGCGCACTGAGCACTGCTGCTGCCGTTGTGTTAAGGACAAGCAAAAGCATAGCGAAGAGGCAGCATGAAATGTTAAGCCAGTGTCATCATCCGCAATCCTAGTTTGTGTAAACAGTTTCCTGTTTTATTTTGGAAGTTACTCTCATTGCATGTCATGTTTGTTGGGAGGCTGTCCATAGGGACACACTCAGATCAGCTCCCCATTATTTCAGTAAATATGCGAAAATCACGCGCGGTCCGTTGCTCCCCTGTTCACACCAGACGTGTATTTCTCTGTGACGGTCGTCAAGCGCTTTTGCTCAGCTGTTTATTCAGAGATTTTTTTCATTATGGAGTAAATAACCCCATAAAATTAATAGGCCTACGCCATGTTTCTGTAACCCAGAAGTTTGTACACTTTTATTTATCCGTTCTCTCTGAGAGAGAGAGAGAGAGAGACTATCTACTCCTCCACATTTATTAAATGTATTGTCTCTTCCTGTTTCCCAGTGCGAGTTTAGATACACAAATATGATCGCATTTGTCAATCGCTGTATTTTATTTTGAAAATTGCTTTTATTTTGAAAATTGACCAGATTGTCTCGTGTTTCTCTGTGTGATTTCCTGCCAGAATCGATGCGTTCGCTCGCGGCACGCGCAAAAAATAGAGCAGATGCCGAAACGATTGCTTCACGGCGCGGGACGGCCGTGCCTATTCGCGGCCTGCTGCGTCTGGTATGAACTACGCTATCACTTAACAAGGGCGCCGAAAGGAAGCGGGCTCCGCTCTGCGTGGCCGGTGTGCTTTCTAGTCACCGATCCATATTGTGAACAGCAAATACATTGAAGTCGTCACAGGATGCCGGTTCCTGATTGGCTAACAGCTCATCACGTTCACGGAGGTCACACTAGGCGCGTTTCGAATCATGCATGCACATGCATTTGCCTCGCAAAATCAGGCATTCTGGGGAAAAAAACGTCAGAAATGCTGGTGATAACTTCCCTTTGCGACATGTCACATGACTTTAAAAACTTGCGGTATCTCCAGGGTACCTCCCCCCACATGCTTTTCTGTGCAGATGGTCTCAAATAAGTGCGGACATAAGACACTCCCCTCAACGTTGCCCTAGTTGGTTAGAATTACCACGTGGTATTTCCCACGTGAGAAAATTCCTCAGCCTCCGTCAACAACGGGAGTTCAAATGCCTCGGCTCGAATTTGTCAGCAACGAAGAAAGCCAGCGCCACTGGGCAGAACATATTCTTTGTGCAAAGTCCGTGAAGTTTCCCCTGGCTCGACAGTTTTTGTTATTTATATAATTATTAATTAATTTAAATTTAAATTTAAAAAAAAAAGTCTGTGAAGTGCACCTGTGTCCGACTTGACGTGGTGGGAACTTGACGTGTTTATGAGGAGTTCCGGCGGATCCTCTCAAGTCTCGTGCATGCATCTGCGCAAATGCATGCAATCTGAAACGCAGCCACTGAGTTACATTCTGATGCGTTCAGGCTCTATTCGGTAACAAAGAGCATTGGCCGATATTTACATACATTAACATTAACATATCATGATGTGTTTAAAGGAGATGTTTTCAAATAATTAAAATTGTTATTATATAGAGAAATAATGAGAAAAAGCTGTGATAGACTGGCGTCCTGTCCAGGGTGTACCCTGCCTTCGCCCAATGACAGCTGGGATCGGTTCCAGCCCCCCCGCGACCCTAAATAAGCGGTAGAAAATGGATGGATGGATGGATAATGAGAAAAAGTTCAGAATTCTTTCTGTGTGGAAGCAACGCTAAACATCATTGAAGGGGAAAGCATAAACTTTAGTTCATTAAAGTTTATGCTTTCCCCTCCTCTATCGTGTGAAAAGGAACAGGACTGAGGCCCCATCAGAGCTGAGGTGGACCAGAAACAGATCCCTTTTCAAATGAACTGACAATGTGAACACAAATAGAACCCTGTTCTGTTGGTCCACATTTTGGTCCACTTGAAGGGGATTGAGTTTGGTTTGGTGGAAGAGGACTATATGTGAAAACAACCTGAGCCCAATCATGACGTTTTCCCAAAACCTCACTTACTGGTTTTGTTGCCTAAATCTAAAAACTTTTCTTTTGTAAAACAACATGGGGAAGACACAAATTATACTTCCAATTATAATACATTAGTTTTAAAGTCATGCTGAGTAACACGAAAAATGGAAAATTGTTGTGCATGTACATTAATCAGTAGTCTAACGGGGCGTACCCACCAAACGCGATGAACGCGATTTAATCGCGCGACAAATGAAATTGCGTCGCGCTAGACGCTCCAGTTTTGACGCCGGTCCAATATGCCAAAAAACGCCTCATCGCGGCATCGCGTCGCGAGCTCGCCCAAACAACAACATTTCTTCCGCCATTTCATTCTCTCGTCGATCATGGCTGAGTTAACCACCATCGCTGCACTGTATCTACTCTGGAGAAGTTCCCAGCTTCGTCTGCGGGCTAGGCGCCGACGTCAGTTCTGGGTGCATGCTACCCTACGGAGGCGGCGTGAGCTCGGCGAGTTCCACCGTCTCCTGCAGGAGCTGCGCCTGGACAACGGCCGGTTCCAGCGGTACTTCAGGCTGACTGTTGCCCAGTTTGAAGACCTGCTAACCAGGGTACAGGACCGGGAGGTTTAGCTGCTGCTCTGCCCAGAACTGGTGCTTCATAGCCGGCCATAAGCTCGTTGTTACCCAGTGATAGAGAGAGTTTAAGTTTATCGGTTTGTCAAAATCAATCAATATTCACTGTAGTTAGCAAGACTCCGACCGGTACAGGACCGGGAGGTTTAGCTGCTGCTCTGCCCAGAACTGGTGCTTCATAGCCGGCCATAAGCCCCAGTGATAAACAATCGCTAAAAAAAAAAGATCTCTGCGTGTGAAAGAGCTGGGATTGATATGTATGTATGTGTGTGTGTGTGTGTGTGTGTGTGCACGCGTGCGTGCGCCCCCCAACTTTGATTATGGGCAATATATAAGATAATATAATATATAAATATTGTGGCAAAAAGCGAGGGAACACCAGGACGTCCGTACGTCAGCACGTCGGTGACGATCTCAACGCTGATAGGCTGTCGCGGCGCGTCTTCACGCGAATTCGCCGCAAAAGTTCAATTATTTCAACTCGAGCGATGGCGCGATGAAGCGATGGCGCGATGAAGCGATTTTTCGTGTCCATCGCGCAGCGCTATCGCGTCCATTGCGTAGCCCGGCGCGATGAAGCGTCTAATCGCGTCTTTGCATTGACTTTACATGTAATCTTGTCGTGCGATGAAGTTTCATTGCGTTTGGTGGGTACGCCCTGTAATGGCAGTTTGTGACACAAAAATGAAATCTGTTTGTTGGCTAAACCTAACCAATCATTTTACAACATTAAGCATGTTGCATTGTGTATTTCTGCAAGCATGATATGAGGCTAATATGAAACGTATTCATGAAAAGTATTTTTCATTCATAAAAGACATTTGACATTTAATACAATGCCAACATTTATTTTCTCGTGACTGGATTGAATTTGCTAAGGCAAAGCTTTAATTTTGTGAAACAAAAATGTACCTATAGTAGCACAATGTAGTTGATGCATGTGGACAAACAATGAGTAGTTCTACCAATAGTGTCGTACTATTCCATTGATAATAAAATAATCAGCTTTGCAAATATGTTATGAGAAGTGTAATGTATTAAACATATTCAATGAGCTCACGGATACACAGAATGTGTTTTGGTGACATTAAGTTTTTTTGTTTACAAAGAAATTCCACAGGGCAGCTAATAGAGCAGTTGCAATCTGGATTTTTTGCTTATGTTCTGGGCAAGAGACAAACTGAGGCAAATATATATTCTCCTGTTGAGATGATTCACAAAGTGGGATAAATTGAGTCTGGCAAAGAAATGAGAGACAATTGGACAGGGGGGACAGGGATTCTGTTAGGTTTCCCCATCCTACATCTAAAGCAGGTACACGTACACGTCCCCACTGACTAATGACCACTGAACAAATATAAAAAGCCAGATGGGTTTGAATGCAGCAGGCAGCAAAAGATGGATGTACCAAGGTAGAATAATAAAGGAGAAAGAGACGTATACATTTTGCCGAGGTAGAGGATCCATTAATCTTGTCTGCATTTTGCACAAGCATCTCTAATTATGTCCAATCTGTTTGAAAGATGTGAGCTTAATCCACTCATCATATTGACTGGACTATGGAAAGATGTCAACCAAAACCAGTAATCTATTGCCCTGCTGAGTTCTTCTGCACATGTTCACACCACTTTTGCAGTTTGAACTCCAAAGGGACAGTTTACGGGGGGTTTAGCTCAGGAGGTAGAGCGGGTTGGCTGGCAACCGCAAGATTGCCGGTTCGATCCCCGGCTCCTCCTAGCTGAGTGCCCGGTGTCCCTGAGCAAGACACCTCACCCCAATTGCTCCTGACGAGCTGGCTGTCGCCCTGCATGGTTGACTCCGCCGTCAGTGTGTGAATGTGTGTATGAATGGGTGAATGTCAGTCATTACTGTAAAGAGCTTTGGACAAAAGCGCTATATAAATCAGGACCATTTAAAGTTTACCATTTAAAGTTTACCCAATTATCAATGAGTAAGAAGGGCATCCCTTTATATCTCCAAAAGTAGGCAACCCACACCAAAGCAATCTAGATTGAACAGGATAGACACGATACCAGCAAGTGCATTTTGATATCATGACTAATATGAATAATGAGTGATGAATATTATGAGAATTACCATATAAACTGCACAATGGGCAGAAGTAGGCTAAACCAGATACAGATCCCACCCATTAACATTCCTCCAGAGATGTGCCGTGCAGGGTCATTGATAGACCTCCCCCGTCCCCTTGTGGGACAATCTACACCATGAACTAGTTTAGTTTGGGTAAGCTTACTTGAAAAGGAAGTTGAGCAGTGGACATTGAGAGGCTCACCACCCACACCCATCACCCAGCCAGACCTTCCAGAACAGACGACCACCATAAGCGAAGTCAATTGCTAGGACCTAAGGCTACTACACTACCCAGCATGCTCCTGGCTGTCCGATTGGTCGCAAGAAAATAAGATGGACGAAATAAGACCTGAGACCAATCCAGCAATGGGACATCACTGACTGTTGGTCCCACGACATTACAGAGACTACTGGATCAAGTTGAACTTGACGAGTGGACCTCAGGACAGAGGACAGGACACTGGTGGGACAAGAGGAGGTGGACTCAATTATGCTGAGTGCTCAAACACAGTCAGAGATGGAACATGTTTCCCTGATGTCAAAGTCTTATGATGTGACCCATGTAATCTGACCAGAGAACTGTATTTGTTGCTACTGTTTACCTTCCTTCTGATGCAAATTCAAATAAAGCGCTACATGAATTAACTAGGGTTTTCGTTTTGTTTGTCATATTTTCTTGCATAGCCCACAAGTGCATTTTGTTTGCAAAATGACAATAAATGATCCTTGTATTAAAAAGTCCTGACCCATGCATCACTTTTAGTTTCGTCTCAGGAATCCACACCACTAGGGGGTTCAATGAAGACTCAGAACCATCACAGTCTTCAAGTCAGAAGATCAGTGTTTATCATTTGTTTATAATCAAGTGATCTGTTCCAGAAACTTGTCCTCAGATCAGAGGATTGAAACACTGCCTCTCACCCTCTGTCTTTCTATCTCTGTCTGGATTGCTAGGGCACGCAA
Organism: Chelidonichthys spinosus; assembly: GCA_029853015.1. Taxonomy (NCBI): domain Eukaryota; kingdom Metazoa; phylum Chordata; class Actinopteri; order Perciformes; family Triglidae; genus Chelidonichthys; species Chelidonichthys spinosus. Next base: position 2,090,084 of record CM056826.1, read on the forward strand.
AACAAATAAATAAATTAAATGAGTAATCCCATATCCCTTTCGGCCATGTGTATTTTACTATGTGAACAAAGATGTGTGATGATGATTTAACAGACATGCCCGAAATAAATAAATAAATAAATGACAGGTTTAAATTAGCACATTATAACCTGATGTTCCTCAAAAATTAATTCCCTTAATTAACCCAAAATGAGATTATTATTTTCCTTGTGCTTTAAAAATTGTAATACCTTTTATGCTAATGAAGGTTGGAGGGGAGAGATCAACTAGTGGAGCAGAATATCCATGATTGTAGGGAATTATGCATATGCATGTCTATTTTATTTCTTAAAAATGATACAGTAATTTGACAGTTTATTTGATTACAGTGTTAATGGGGCTGCATTTAACATTAATATAACAGCAAACACAATTAACTGTGTAAAAATACAGTAATGTCTAGCTGAGCAGAGAATAAAGTCACTCTCCCTCTGTGTGTGTTGTTAACAGATTGTCATTGCTTTATTGACTGAAGCGTAGCACTAAAGACTGGTTCCCCCACAGGTAAACACTGTTAGCTCTGTCAGCAATTTCACCATTGTTTGCACTGTAAGTGTTGTTAGCACCATTAGCTGTGAGAAACCAGCTTGCCGTTGGCATGTTGCCATTGTGAGAAACTCAAAATGCTCCCAATCTTGTATCTTGTGCTGTAACTAGATACTTTGCGAATGTGATTGTCCCCTTAACACCCTTGAAAATCACAAAGAAATATAACTTCAACAGTGTCTTTCTTTGACTACCAATCATTCTAGATGTGTTTGAACCCTAAAGTTGTTTGCTGAAAATGAATACAAATAATGAAGTTAACTATTTTCGGTTAGAGTGCGTGTCAGTGGGGGTCCCGTGCAGTCGTTGATGAGGCCAGTTGCAGATGGAAAGAAACTGTTTTTGTGGTGCAAGGTTTTGGTCTTGACATAAATTGACCTTGTAAGTAGTGTGAAAGACAAAAGACATTGTTACACGAGTTGGTCATTTGACAATATTTTGCCATTTATACTGTATATTTAGTATTTTTATAAATGTTGTTTCTGTCAATTTTGTTTTTGGAAAGATTGTCTAAAATGTGTTGTTTTTGAAAGTGAATGTAGTGTGTTTTACGATTATTTACACCCTGTTTGTACCTAGATGGGCGCCATACTGTAATAAATATTAAATTTGATATAAATGGGGCATTAAAACATTTTCAGACATTTTGTCCAGGGTTAGCGTTAACATAATAATGTTCCCGAATCTTAAGTGCAGCAATTTTCTCTGGTAACATGCAATTCACTGTCATTTCAATACAAAGCTCATTGCTCACGACAACAAGATGTTGGTTTTGTTATAATTAGGGCTGTCAAAAGATTGATTTTTTTAATCGCGATTAATCGCATTTTGTCCATAGTTAACTCGCGATTAATCGCAAATTAATCGCTTTTTTTTTTCTTTCTTCTAAATGTACCTTAATGTATTTTTTTCATATTCTTAATACTTTTAACATGGGCAAATATACTTGATTTTAGGTTAATTGAAGACTCTAAATTGCCCGTAGGTGTGAATGTGAGCGTGAATGGTTGTTTGTCTCTACATGTCAGCCCTGCGATAGACTGGCGTCCTGTCCAGGGTGTACCCTGCCTTCGCCCAATGACAGCTGGGATCGGCTCCAGCCCCCCCGCGACCCTGAATACAGGATAAGCGGTAGACAATGGATGGATGGATGGATATACTTGATTTATGAAAATGTTTATTTAACACTTCAAATATCCCCTTACCAAAACATGGGATCAAAACAGGGTTATAAGAATATATCACAAACAATTGAAGTGAACATGTCACAGGAGATAGTGTAACAGGAGATAAGTATAGTTAGGATATAAGTGCATTGGCTTGCAAGTGATATCTCAGACTGGACGTACTTCTATGGTAGCTCATTTCATACCCACAGTACGTGCAGATGACTTTGGTCTTATCGACTGAACCATCTGGCAGTCTTTTGAAGGTGTCCGAATGTGTAGTGAGCATTACTATTCCCTATATAGTCCACTCAAAGTTTCCCACAATGCATCGTGAAAAGTAGTGTACAGCCGATGGTCACTAGCCGAGCCAATTTTACCATCATGCATTGCGCTGAAAGACAAATCGCGAAGGGACGAGAGGAGAGAGAGCAGGAAAAAGCAGAAGAAATATGAATAATCGTACAATAATAAATGTTAATATTTAATATATGTATTGCAGAGCAGAACAAGACGACACAAACGGCCAAAGTGTGATGTTTTCCATTATTTACTTATAATATAATAAAATATAATATATATATATATATATATGAATTATTTATACGAGACGTTGGGCGAGCGGCGGCCGGCCGGCTGGCGACAGTTGGCTGGTGGCCGGCGGCGGTGGTGGCCAGCGATGGGCGGCGACAGTTGGTGGTGGCCGTGGCGGCCGGCGATAAGTTGCAGTGGCCGACGACAGGCGGCGATGGCCGGCCGGCCGACGAGAGGCGGCAGCGGGGTCTTCGTCCGTCAAAAACCGTCACTCAAACCAAAGCGCCGTATGACAGTCTGAAAACTATTAAGATGCGGGGATGAGGGACAGATTGTGGTGAGCGATCGCCGAGGAGTTTGGGATCGGGGACGGACTGCAGCCTGTTCAGGTCTGGTGGATTGTGGAGATGTGGGGTGCCGGTAGTGCTGCAACCTGGTCCTGAAGTCCACCTGGACCCGATCGGGATCGTTGTAAATAAAGAGATGTAGTGATCGTCTCATTTTTGAAAATTATTTTTTCTCAAGAAATGAGACGGCCATGGAATCCCCCGAGGACTCGTTCTTTTGGTTTTGTAAATTTTCGCAACAAATATGTATTAAAAAAATAATTATCCTGGTAATTTCTCTGCGTGAGACTTAAAAGCCGCTGGCGGAATCTGACACGTATTAATTATGCGTCAGGACAACGTCATCAACGGCGCCGAAAGAAATCCCCCGAGTAGTGTCCGAAAGTGTTTTTTAATTTTGCCTTTGAGTACACTATATAGTGCCCTCCATAGAACTACCCTATATAGGGAGTAGGGAGTGATTTCGGACACAGCAATGAATGGGACGCGGGGAAACACCGCTGCCTGTGGACACGCACCTTCCCTCTGGATCAAGACTACAGGTGCCACCGACGGACATAAATCATACAATGCGCGTTTTTTTTTTTTTTTAAATACCGAGCGTTAATCGCGCGTTAAAAAAATAAGAGGATGTTGCGTTAATGTGTTATTAATGCGTTAACTTTGACAGCCCTAGTTATAATATAATGTAATGTAATATAATATATAAATAACAATTAATTTGTAGTTATGCAGAATGGCAAAGGGGATCGGCTCCAGCGACCCTGAACAGGATAATTGGTGATTGATAATGAATGTAGTTACGTACGCAGTGCAAGTTATGTTGGTTACATTACTTAACATTGCATTCTTCCAATCACAAGCACACATTTACCCACTGATGATTTGTGTAGCTGGCCAATCAGGATGTGCCTTCCCTCACAGATAGATCTCTGCAGAGAGGAAATCTACCTCCTCCTGGGAGGATAGTCACCTCGTTGACTCGTGTGAACAGAGGAGGTGCGCTGTAGAAGTGGAGAGAATATCCCAGTCTCAGCAACCATTCCATCAATGTGCAGCTACGTGGCCACATCTCATGAAAGTGTTAACATACGTGTGATGACCTGACAGCTGCCAGAAAGCTGTGGTAACCTGCCTTGGCCCTCTGACCACCAGGCCTTGCATAAATGAAAGGCTGGCTCACGGGGGACCGATATAAAAAGGGCTGAACTGGCAATGGAGTTTGTGCATGCATCACCAGCCAGCTCCCTCAAGCAACAGCAGGCACCGTATTACTGTATGTCGGAAAATGGGCCCGTGTGCCCTGGGGCCTGCTGGTGTGGTCCTCTCAGCACTCAGTTGAATCCGTTTACCCCGGCCACAAGGCGGCACTGTCTCCTTCTCACCGTCGCGTTGTTACGCCTCAGTATCGTGTTATGTGATGCTGGTCCAATATGTAACTTTGATTTTTGCTTTTTATGGCTGTTATATTGTAATTTGTCTGTTCCAAACAGGTTGGTTTATGTTGGGAATTGTCTTTTTGTGCTGGCTTATAGTTTAACCATTTGTGAGGAAGCTGTTATATTTCTTGAGACAAGGTGCAGAGAGAGAGAGCAAGATGCGAGTGTGTATGTGTGTGTGTGTGTCTACCATATCAAACCAGAGGTAAGGAGAACTGATTTCTGAAATACAGCAATAATTACAAGTAATTTCATGAGAACAATCATGGATTTGAGGAATGAGAGGCAGTGTGGGAGGGGAGGAAAAATAAATGCAAACCCATTTTTGACAGGTGTGACAATCAAGGTCACATCTGACTAATCGGGATTCTGAGAGGGTTAAGATTTGCCATATAATTCCACAACTATGGAAGGTTATGAAATAATTTGTTATCTAAACTCTGCAGTAAACAGCTGCATGATGGGACTAGAGCTCCCCAGAGTTTCAAGAGTTAGCTGACCACAGATAATGTCCTCAGGGACACAACAATGGCTCAACTGCAAAACACATGTAACATCCAGGTTCACACAACATATCTGTCACCAAGCAACCAGCTGCAGTTGACAAGACAGAGCATAGAAGAAGTAACTTATGTTATCTGATTAAAATGGAGCTAGGGTTGGGATTTTCTTCTTTTTATTGCATATTACGATGAGGATATGCTTCACCACCAGCACCTTCGGGGTATGATACGAGAGTATTTCTGCTGCATCTCCCACAGCTGATCTGCTCACAGTTACCATGTTGATTAAAAACTAATCATCACCAGTGTGCAATGAATCTTGGGATAGGTTGGGCCGTGAATAAGGATCCGTCAGTTCAAATGCAGCCTCTGGCTATCTCTCTGATGTCTTCGCGCTGTACCGTCACCACTACCTGTAGCAGCCGGAAAAAGGCTATGCTCCACCTTCAAAATAAAAGCCTTTTATACAATATCAAAATAATAATATCAAACTGTTTTAGGTCTCCTTGACATAATCATGTTATGGTGGGATATTATATTTTCTCACTATTTTGCATAAAGCATAGTATTAGCATTTTTTAGAAATTGTACTCATGTCCCCAAATTTTAAAAACATCAGATTTGACAGAAAATAATCAAAGCTTGTTCAAACTAAAGAGAAAGTGGTTTCATAAACTTGTCTTCATCTGGAGTGTTGCTGCATCCATGAACAGTCTCTTGGGCTTTGTGTGTCCATGGTAACCTCAGTGAAACCTTCCAAGGGCCCGAGGATCCATGGGAAATGGAAGACAGGTACTTGATTGTGTTCTCCTGTAAGCTGGAGAGGGCAAATAGTGGAGGAAGTAGTAAATGAAAGTGGTTCATTAGATGTTGATCCAGATCCTCCCAAAGGGCCAGGGGAAGGCTGGAGGGAAAAGCTTTATGCTGGACAGAGAATTAAAGAGAGTATTTGCTGCAGGCTTTGAGTCCTTACTCATCATACACTTGAGACGGGCAGGCTCACTTGCTAACACCACTGTAATACTTGTTATTGGTTGAGGAATATTACCAAGCAGATCGTTTTCAATGTCTACCTTGAACAACAAATTCATAGTTAAATCAATTGTCTGTTGGAAATCTGTCTATGCAAATCCATGCTCTACCCCTATCAGGGATGTTAAAGATACAAATCATAATATTCACATTATATGCAGCATATTGTATTTAAATGAAGGTGGACTGAGGGAAAGAAAAAATAAGGCGTGATCGAGACAAAACCATGAATTGTGCTGTGAAAACAATATGGGCAGAGCACTTTATCACAACGGCCACAAAGCACTTTGTATGTTTTCATTTGGGAGAATATCCTTATTACCTCCACATTCACATTGGCAGCGCATACTGCTTTGTTCCTATCATGTTCACCTTTCACAATAAAAGTCTTAGACATAAAATTATACACCACATCATGGGAACTGAACACAATAGCATACAATATGTATTCTTCACCAAATTGCATTTATTATGGATGGTCCACCAACTGACGTTGATTTGCTCCATCTTAATCGTGCAATAGCAATCACCAAAAGAACTGTACTGAGAAAGTGATTGGAGTATTGTCCCAGGGTTTTTCATTTTGACAAAGAGTACGACATATTCAGTAATCTTCTACATAGAAGTCCCTGTAAGTAGTGAATTTTGAAAACAAACCAGAAGTTGGTGTACTGGTTTATACGGGTTAAAAATATATAAAAATATTTCATATAGCTAATTGTTAAACTGTGAATTGTACTTTTCACACTTCCATTCTTTACAGATTAACCAAAAGAGAAACATCGTGTTAATAACGGAGCTTTAGAGGTAGCGAGGATACTTATTAGAGTGGGCTTCACATTTATGGACAGATATGAGAGTGGTATCAACTCTTCTCTTGTTTCCCAAATGACCAGCTATTAATTTAATATGTAAAATGGTGGTCAGGTTTGCATTATTATTCCAGGCCTATGTGGTGCAGGCTTATATGTGGCGCTGTTTCTGCTACAAAAATACACCAAAAACGGAGAAGAGACACAGCATGCGCATAAAGCTTGCACGCTGTATACAAACATAGACAGTAGAAGACAAAACCGAAACAGAAAACTTTCTAGCTCAGCGTAGTGGCAGAATATGTTGCCATAGTAACCCAAATAGTCATAATATCTGCTGCAGCACGACCACAAGCATGTAGGTTGCCATTGTTGATGTTAGGAGATGTTGTGGGAATAAGAAGTCAAACGCTAGAGGGTCAAGGGTCCCGAACTCCCCTCAATATATGGTGGCGATGCCCATGCGTGTGGACATGGCGTAGTAACCTTTCTAACTACTATACAAATGTGATGAGTATGTTACAAAATGGCAGCTGTGGGTGTTGACTGTCAACTGTTTGGTCTAGACAAAGGGTTCTTTGTAGGGACCATGAGGAAGGCCACCTGAGACCAGGTTTCTGTATGTGTATAACGAGGTTGTTTAGTGTGCCATGAGCAAAGCTGGATGTTCGAAATCCATAACCACTGAACCAAGGGTACAAACTTAACTAATTAAAAATTACCTTGAAACATTCCGTCCCTTAAAGTTGCCATCCCTTAAGTTTCTGTTGCATGGATGGAGGAATTCCTAGTGAGCTGCGTCTTGGCGTCAAAGTCCGGGAGAAAGACAGGGAGATGAGACCTCTGTTCAGGTCAAGGACCCAGGAGAAAGAAGCAGAAATCAGGACAGCCATTGCAACTTCTTAGTTCTACTGGGTGTTGCTGCATCCTTGAACCGTCTCCTGGGCTTTGCATGCCCAAAGTTACCTCAGTGAAACCTTCCAAGGGCCCGAGGATTGGAATCACTTGGTTGGCATCACAGATAGTGGGGCAGCGATCACGCCAACAGGCAGATGGGGGAGGGAGCCCCAGACCCCCTGTGCAGGAGTAGGGCTGTGCTTTAACACAAAGATTCGACCATCTTAATGTTTGAAAGTAATTCAATCTGCATCAATTATTTGCTTTCTAGACAAAAGCTTGAGGTCTCAGCACCTGTGAGAATACTGAATACTGACATCATTCCTTCAGACCTGTATGCTTTTACACACTTATTTATGCAAGAAGAGTCAATAATCAATGTTGCAGACTGGAGATTGAATCTTGTGAGGAACCTGTTTAAAAAAAAAAAAAATTGGTTAACTTATTTTCACTTATGCTTTGGTTAGGTTAAGGCAACAAAACGACTTGATAAGGTTATGGAAAACCCTACATATACCCAACAGTTTCTAAGGTGTGCCTGGGTCAGGTGCAAATAAGGTATAAATAGCAGCATATGTTTTGTGTTTATGTTCATAGCAGATCTGTGACCCTGGGATGTCATTACAAGATCTCAATTAGACATATATATATATATATTTTCTATTTAAAATTAACACATGCTGTGCCATCCTTGATTGTGAATAGAAAAGATGTACAAATCCCAGTTAACATGTCTCTTTGGTCTTGTGACAAGTACAAAGTAAATTGCATCTCCTCGTAAGAGAGGAAAACATTCCCTGTAGATTTCACGCATGGCATTGCAATTATGTGTTCCACTGTGGTCCTGCATAAAGAGATCTTTGAAGAATAATTCATTCATATCTAGACACACCAGAATCTTTATAACACGCTAATGGAGTTATAGTAGATTATCCATGCTCTTATTGTGAGAGACAGGCCTCTTGAGCAAATACAGGCTAGCATTTTTTCTTCCTTGTGGGCAACATATATTGAGCAACCAATATTGAGATAAACCTGCTTCATTTATTGTTTTCCAGCCACATGGAATCTTTATTAAATTCTGTTCTGAGATTGAACGGGTTTCTACAAATTAAATAAAAGCATGAAACAATAGGGAAAGCTGTACAGTAGCTTGTAATGTTGCCAAGCCATCATGACAAACTTAAGTAAATGAGGCCAGAAAAGTGAGGGATGCGGTGCTGGAGTGGCAGTAAGTGATCAGTCAAATCAGAAAATCAATTCTAAAATGTATTTTAGATTTTACATTTAAGAGAGGCTAAAACAGGGCTTATGTGACCTTGTCTTCTAGTATTCGTTAAAAGCTGAGTCAGCTGGAAGCACACGATAGTCTTTTTGCTGAATCCTGAGTACAATGAATTACAATAATCTAACAGAGAAGAGATAAAAGCATGGATGACCTTTTTCGAAAAGAGGGCAAGAGAGAAAAGTTAGGATGTTTCAGTTTGCTCCTTAATTGATAAAAACATGACTGACGTAGAAGAATCGAAACCGAGCAATCACCTGTATCAGCAGTAGGAAGTTGCTTGTTGCTTTAATGAGCGCGGATTCAATGTCAGGACATTTTTCTATGAATTTCCATCAGGTTTATATAGGCAAGGCAATTTGATTTGTATAGCACCTTTCAACAACAGGGCAATTCAAAGTGCTTAACATAAAACATTAAACACATTGGAGAGAAAAAAAACATTAAAACAAGCCAATAATAAAAATTAAATTTAACATTTAAAATAATTAAATTAAATTAAATAAAGAAATAGAAAAAAGAATATAAAGGAATAGAAAATACAGTGCAGCATAAGAATTTCATAGATAGTATTGTTTACTGAAAAGCAGCAGCAAACGGAAAAGTCTCCAGTCTTGATTTAAAAGAGATATATACATATCATAAGTATTCATGTCATAAGTATTCATAAAGGAAATCAATGCTAAGTGTCTTCCCTAAAACTTTTGATAAAATGGTCATTTAGAAATAGGTCTAAAATGTTTAAAATCATCAGAGTCAAGATTCTGTTTCTTAAAGAGCTGGAGCACCACTGCATGCTTAAGGCATGAGGGAACACAGCCATTGTAAAGGCAACTACTAACAGTCTATAAAATAGTAGGACAAACACAATTAAAAACCTCTTAAAATCTGACAGGCATTTGCTATACAAGTTAACAGCAGACGGCTCCACCATCTTCAGCAACGTCCTAAACACCACAGCAAACTGAATGAAGCAGCCAAGTTGCTAGTTTACCCTGCTCATCATCAGGAAACACATCACCGGTTGCTTAACACACCTTAGCAGTGCAGTTTGGGGGGGCATGTGTTCTCTCTATGTATTGAATCAAGCAATCAAGTTGCAAGTTTTTGCATTGTCTTTGCTACTGGGCAACACTAGCATGCTTCTAAAATAGCATTGTTCAAAATGAGAGATAACAGTCACATCTGCCTTTATATTAAAGTAGGGTTTGTTTTTGTATTATTTTTAGAAGTCCTTAAAAGCTTAAGAAGCTCTAACCTGAAAAGTCAGAGTATTAAAGTGGGAGTATTGGGGTTGCACCGAATAGGTCGAAGTTTCATTCATAACATTGACAGTCTCATTGTTATTACTATAAACAACTTGGAAATATTGCCTGCTATTGTCCACACACCCCCCCCCCCCCCCCCCCCTCAGTCGCTCTCAGATGATGTGGCTCGCCTCATTTCTCGCTCCTCTCATTGTTTTACATTTTACAACTGGTAAATTGTGGGACGATCCATCCATCCATCTAGAGACATACTGGTGACCAGACTATCACAGGGTTGACATGTAGAGACAGACAGGTAACCAGTCTATCACTGTGCTGACATGTAGAGACAGACAGGTAACCAGTCTATCACAGAGCTGACATGTACAGACAGGTCCATCCTGCATGTCTTTGGACTGTGGGAGGAAGCTGGAGAACCCGGAGAGAACCTATGCTAACACGGGGAGAACATGCAAACTCTACACAGAAGGAACCCGAACCTGACCAGGGAATCAAGGGGACAGTGCTACCCACTACACCCATGTGCAGCCTCCATGCAGCTTTAATATTACAATTCCATGTGCACCACAGAGACTTTTGTGCCCCTCCAGCTGATCAATGAGTAATGCTTCCTCCAGAGGTTTGAGCTCATCTTCCTTCTGTACAGCCCCATGCATTTTAAAATCCTTCTCAGTGTACGCTTACGTATCACATGGTCCACCATACCCAATAACAGTAGAATCTTGCCACGTCTCAACCCAAACATGAAGAACTTAATCAAGTCATATTCCTCAATTCATCCAATCCCTGTGCACCGTTTCCTCATGCCTATAAGTATAATAGGCAGATTATGATTTAGGTTGTATTTTGTAAAAACGTGAAATCCAATAAAAATGCATAACGGGATAAACACCATATTATAATAATAGCAACAACTCAGTAGAGATACAGCAATGATAAGTTAATGCATTAAATGAAATGGTTATATGGGGACATAACGCTGAGTGCACAGTTTGGCTCACATATGTCACCTGGTGGTTGTTGGTGTACACTCCCTATATAAATATAGAATGTAAACCCATAGCCAAAGCATGTGCCTTGCAAAGGTCAGACAGTATGTAATGAATACAAATAAAACCAAAACCATGAAAGTCCTTAAGATATTTTGATACTTTGAGAGAGAAAGCGAAATGACAGAAGTGCCAAGAAAAAGCAATTAGACTTAATCTTGTCATTAACCAGGTTTTTCTAGACAGCATGCCTCATTCCATCATAGTGGAGGAGAAATCTCGGGTTCCTGGCCTCAGATTCTGCTATTTTGTGTGGAATATGTGACATTGTCTGCCCAAGGCACTGAAACCCAGTCTGCATCTCCTCTCCCGCTATGCTTCATGGTGTCACGCTGCGCTGCTCCTCAGCTGAGCTTTTCAGCAACAAAATCCCATCATTTCTACTCATAATCCTCAGTCAGCAACTGCTGCTCTTTCTAAAAGGCAAATGGAATCAGCTGCAGCCATCTCTCCTAGCCTCGAACCGCGCCCTCGTTTATTATGAATCCATTACAATACAACATCCAGCTTGTGTCTAACCGTTTTGTTTTTTGTAGGTTTTTTTCTTTTTTTCACAAAAAGCTGTTTTTTTTCCATGCAGTTGAGTAATGGCAGCTGCAAGCATATAGGCGTGAAAACTCCCCTTGCAAGCTGTTCTTATCGCACTCTGCAATATCCTCAGATCAGAATCTCCTCTCCAGAATTTAGCATGATTTTATGGTCCTGTTATAGTCTTTATCCTACCCTGTCCTCTACTTTGATCCTCTCTTCTTTTTCTTTTGCCTTTCTCCAGTTCTCTCCTCACCTCCTTAGATTTTAGGCTCTTTTTCTTCTTTAATTTCCTCTGCTCTGCTTTCTTAAATCCTCTGTGGCCGCTTGTCTTTGCTCCATGTATGAGAAGAGGGATATATTTTTTCTATTACCTGGTTGGAACAAGGCAGAGTATACAGTCTAGCAGTAGGAAAGCAATTCATTTATCTCTCTCCCTGGCTTGACCCCTTTTTGTGGAAAGCAGATTGCCTGTAAAAATGTATTTTGAGGGCAAATCCAGGGTCTTGTTTGGTGCGCAGTTAGATATGGCATTTCCTCCCCATCAATGCCATGTCAAGGCATTAGGTTGGGAACCCCTACAGGTTTTTCCAGCAAATACAAAAGCTTTTGAAAAAAAAGGTCTTTGCCGCAGGCTTGACGCTTACAAGAATAGCAGCCAGTGTGTGATCCATATTGAACCTTTGCAAATCCAAACTGGGTCCTTCATTTTCCTTGTGCATCCACAGGATTAGGACATGTCAGGTTTGGGGTGTTGTGAGAGCAGATCATTTATTGTCCACAGTCTAGGCTGCTTTTTACAGGTGCAGCATATAAATATATGGGCCGCGACAGGATAAAGTGGTAGAGGGTTCATTTTCAAGTGAGATGGGGGTCAGTTAGAAATGGTCTAACTTTTCTTTGCAATTCTTGCAAATGTATCTCCTGGACAGAAAGGTTGCTGCTTCCCACAAGTACAAACCATCTTGCTTTGAATCTACAGTATTTATAATGTAGGTTTTGTTTGGAGCAGAATACATGAATCGGCCTATAAACTGTATGCAGTATGTGTAAACATTACAAATCTGCATATCAATGCAGAATATGGGACAAGATTTTGGTATCAAAAGTGTTGTTTGTAGTCTGAGTAATATACTGCCCAATTACGTTGGAGGATGCTTTGGTTTCATACAGGTAAACAGACCAAAAGAGATATGATGTGTGGTGGCAATTGGTGTATGATTTCCTGGTGAGAAATAAGAAACTCCTAACAGAACTTTGAGTAATTTATTAAATAAAGAGTACAAAACAGGCAAGCAATTGCTACAGACAAAATCTAATGAGTCAAAGCTCTCGCAAACATAGTGTCCAAGCGGTCCGCGTCACCAACATACAGCTTCAGAGCAAACTGTCTATCTCAAGAGTCTGACCAGTCTTCAATGTTGAGAAGGGCTTTTTGTACAGATGTTGGTGATGTATCATCACGGAAGCATTGTTTTGTAGTTTAGACAACAAACTTTGTCCAGGATGTAGGGTCGATGATTGACGAGCCCCTCATCAGTGTCTATAGATCCATTTTGACTTGCCAGCTGTACTGGTATCACAACGTCCATCCTACAACTCATAAGATGTGACATGACATAATTGCAGGATACAGGTAACCTCATGACACTGGAATACTGATAAGTCAAAACTACTCAACCTACTAATTATGTTGTGAGCTGCGATGATCTGGACCCAAGTGCACGACTCAAACACGGATTATAGTGAAACAAAGTCTCTTTAATAAACAGCCAGGTGCAAAAATAGTGCGAGGGGAAGGTGAGTGGTGCGAGGTCCCAGGGTCCCGAGGAGTGATGTGGGTTAAGGTATCGTGAGGTCCGTTGTCCCGGGTGAGACGGCGTGCAGGTCGAATCCGCAGGTAAGTAGGCCGTTCGAATAACAGCGACTACGTCGGCACAGCGATCTGGGGTAGGGCAGGAGAGGCACAGAGGCATTAGCTGGAATTGGACACAGAGGCAACAACAGGAACTTGGAAACTGAGTAAGCCAGGAATGAGTACAACCACGTAGACTGACGGAATGTTCTAGCGGCGAACAGGAGGGAATCCAGAGCTCTTAAAGGGCGTTGATTGCAAGTGGTTTCACCTGCCTGCTGCCTGTGGAGGGAAGACCACGCCATCATGCACCAAACAGACGGGGGAGGGGACACAGGGGAAAACAGACAAGCACACACACACACACACACACACACACAGGAAAGGGGCAGGGCTTCCATGATGGGATCATGACAAATGAACCTATAATAAACCACTAAATTAAAAATGTTAACCCTGTAACACCCCTTTTAAAATTATGTTACCTTTAGCCATCCTAAAAAACAATCTGGTATATTTTATTTTATTTTTTACCACATTTACATAATCATTGGGTCCTATTGTTCAGTCTCACAATGCTATTGGATCGTACATTTGTTTATAAGTCCCGTCTTACGGCCATGAACTCACACAACCTCTCAAGGTTTCCTTCGAACAACATCTTTTTGTTTCATTGGACTGGATTCATAAGATTCAAGTAAGTAAAATGTATTTTAGATTTTTTTTGGTTGTTATTACAACATCTATGTCATGTACACATGTAGTTATTGTGGAATAGATGTATCAAATTTAATTTAGAGCTTGTTATATATTTGTTGCAATTATACAACACTGGGTGAGTGTGGTCAAAACAGCAGGCTTGTTGCAATGGGCTCAAACAGGTTGTATTCCCTCCACTACACCACTGCCTGAAACAGAGTATTTTCTGTATACATGGACAGTATACATTCTACCCATGTGTTGTGTTCTGGTCAAATTTGACTAATTTAAAAGTTTTATCATTAAAAAATGTCGTTAATTTGATCAGTGAAAGCCTGGCACATTCGATGCATTGTCCAATTTTGTCTGAAAAGAAAAGTGTGTGTCGCTCCACTGAAAAGCCACGGTTCAAGGTGAGGCATAGCCTCCTCCTGGCTGGATCCAAATAATCGCTCCTCCTAAATGTGATTAGGAGCACTAAACGGAGCCAGAGTAATCATATTTTTTCATTGATTATCCATCTCAGGGTATAATGACGACAAATATGATTTTTAAAAAATATTATTAGTAGTACTTTTTACAGAACTTTCCATCTGTAGATTGAACAGTCAAAACAATCCAAAAAATGAAAAGAAGAAAACCGAAGATGTGCCAGGTGATGCATTGGGGTAATATGTTCAAATGGCCAAATCTGTGATGTCTTTATGTGAACATACGCTGAGATTCACACTGAACATTGTGCCTCCACTGATCAATGAAATGAAAATGCGTCTGTGAATAACACATTTCATTCTTCTTGTATGTAGGGCAGTTATTTTACACATCTCTCATCTCTGACGGAGGTGACAGTGAATTTCTTCCCGTCTTCGCCGCTCAGTATCCAGTGTGGGACAGCAGATGGCAAACCTGAAGGTTGTAGCCCCTCTGCTGTACCTGCATGCATTATTCAAAGCCCATTTATCACAGGAGAAGTCCCAGTGTAGCCACATTAAACATCCGCTGGCTCGTTTGTTTATGCCTTATTTATGCCTTCAAAATACAGAGCAAGGTCTGATACTTGTACAATTAGTGACCTAGGTTTAACCCCGTGTGAATCTCCTTGCATTATTTAACAGTCATCATTGTTTTGTGTCATTTTGTTATGCTACACACTCTTAGAGGAAATACATCAATATGAAAGGCCTCATAGACCTTTGTACATAGTACACAGCGCAATGTGCAGTACATTGTTGTTGGCCTGCTGGTGATTTATCTTAATGTGGTAGGAAATACTGGTGCACAGTCAACTACAAATAAGCCTTGCTGTGGTTAAAAGGGTTTCAATATGTTGCATCTATCAATCTTTGCCCGTATATTTGAAATACAGAGGAATCACAATATTATTTTGCAGGTTCAGAACATTGTAACATTGTCTGCTGACGTCCAGCAGATGTAACTACGCTTGCACATTGACTTTTTTCCCCTCCTTTGTCAATCTGCCTGCTCTCTGCTTGTCATTCTGTTGAGCAAGAGAGCGTTTCATACAACAAGGTTAAGCAAGGTCAACTCTCACTTTGATTGGCTTACACACACACACGGACAGCTAGTTTAAGGCGTTGGTGGTGAAGTCAGGGTCATGATCCATGTGATCGATAGCTCAATAGCCAGCAGGACGTCCGAAGGTCCCAGATTTCACAGTGGGTGAAGAGAAACAATACTGTAGTTGTAAAAGTTCTCCACACTGCATTACAATGAGCTGCTCCATTCATTTTCAAAACTGAAAACGCTTATGGCCTTGTTAAATCCTCTATCTTCTATAACAAAGTAGTTGCACTTTACTTGATCATGTACTACTGCTACTACTACTAGTACTACTAGTAAGTATTTATTCATGTAGTACTTACATTTTATACTAAAATATTATACTCTTTGCTCCAAGTTATTGGGCAGCTTTACTTTGAGGATAAGAACTTGAACTTGCATAATGTAAAAGACACATGATCAGTTCATAAAGTTATGCCAGCTTCACAGTGGATGTGGAAGCATAGGCGCCGATCCCGTGGGTGCTTCGGTGCTCGAGCACCCACTGACAACGTTGAGCACCCACTGGCCAATCGGGATGGCCGATGAACAAAAACAACAAAAAAGTGAATAAATGAAACTTGTGGTGGAACTGTATCTTTAAAATGAACTGCCTTTACTTGAATCGTATTATCCAATTAAAATCATTAGGCCTACAGCTCTGTGCTTGTACACTATGACGTAGTCACCTAACAGGTAACCAATCGGATGATTGGATTTGGCTGCGGCTAAACAACGTAGGACTTAGAAAAAATAAAGTTATGGATGGGGTCCGTGTGGGGGAGAGTGAGTCCGCATGAGGTGGCCTTAGTCCGGATCGAAAGACCGGCCGCACACGCCTGGATGTATGTTAGAGTACCATATGCGTGAGGACTTAGAAAAAATAAAGTTATGGATGGGGTCCGTGTGGGGGAGATTGAGTCCGGCTGAGGGGGCCTAAGACCGGATCGAAAGACCGGCCGCACACGCCTGGATGTATGTTAGACTACCATATGCGTGAGGACTTAGAAAATAAACGAACACAACTCATTTTGGAGTACCATATGCGTGAGGACTTAGGAAAAATCTCAAAATTTATTTTTGGAGTACAACGTCAGTTGTGGTTATGCAGTAAAAGTCAGTTTGTGACAATCATTACCTTGGTGGTATTCATTTAATTTGAGCAGCAAAAATAATAAAATAAATAAATAAATAAATTGAGCACCCACGGCGCCTATGTGTGGAAGTGCCACAAAATGCCATCATGTTCAGATAATGTAAAGCACTTGGATGCAGAGGTCCACGGCTGGCTTGCGCGCTTCACTGATCATTTCTGTCTGGCCTATTTTCCCCACATGAATCTGATAAGAAAATACACAATGATAATTTACTACAAATTATAAATGACATATTATCTATTGCTAAAATGGTCCTCATTTATATATCACTTTTATCCAAAGCACTTTACAGTGTTGACTGACATTCTCCCATTCACTCACACACATTCACACACTGACAGCGGAGTCAACCACGCAGGGCGACAGCCAGCTCGTCAGGAGCAATTAGGGTGAGGCGTCTTGCTCAGGGACACCAGGCACTCATCTAGGAGGAGCCGGGGATCAAACCAGCAATCTTGCAGCTACCTGCCAACCCGCTGTACCTCCTGAGCTAATGCCCCCGCACATATATTCAATTGGTGTCCATCTGCATTTGGTGTCAGTACTAGCAGGAGTAGTAGTATAGTAGATGTAGGATACAAATGATCTAATTCTAGAGTGATTGTTTTGTTTTGTCTTTTTAATTATGTGACAGGTTATGAATGACGAGTGCAGCTCCAGATAATGGTGATTGATTATGTGAATTTGAAGGCATCACGCAGATGAGAGACAGTCCACACTGTTGGGTGAGGGAGATGAGCCCAGGAGGCTCGCCTGTAGTTCCATCTACCGCCAAAGAGGTTGCTAGAAACAATGCATCTCAAATCTTACGGACTGCCACTTTAAAGACTGCCAGCTTGCCACATCAGGCATGTAAATCCACCAACTCACTTGCCTGGTTGGACTTTGAGTGGTCAAAAACGAAATGAGTCGATGATGGAAGTAGCTCCTGAGTGAGCTTTCTTAATTCCTTCTCATCTCTGTTGAGAGTTGCAGAGTCTATCCCAAGGATTTAACCTTAACCATTTGAGGTCAATTGAAAAAGCTTGTCTGCTGTAGACAGCAGACTGAGTGGTTAGTTGGTGAGTTAGGCTCAACACACACAACAGTTTAATGTGTCCCTTTATAGAGTGTTGAGTTGTATAAGTTGTCTTATTGCAATTTCCTCACATTAGGCTTTAAGTAATTTAGTAAAGAGCCGATTTGCGTTTCATACCTCGGCAGTAGGCCATATCCTTTACTGTAACTTATTGAGTAAAGGCTCACCTTTTGCAACATTTTTTTCAGGGGGCTATATTTTACAGGAGATGGTGCAGACCTCGCCTGTACAATATCATAGTGCCCTCTTAACCATAAACCAATTGTATGAATCTTATTGCACTTCTTTGGCATTCTCTAGCTAGGACCGTTCTTTCTGCTCTGCCAGCTATTTGGTCCTCACTGGCATTAAACGGTGTTTGTTCCAATTAACAGAAAGATGAATTGTGGAGCATCCAATCAATGGCTCTCAGTGGATTTCTGCTGCTATGATAAAAAGGCACAGATAAAGGGCTAAAGGTATTTCTCACACTCATCTATCATATGGAAAGCCAAAGGGATGATGGGGTATTGGTAAACAGGAAGTGATGGCATAAGGTCACAGTGCTCTTAATTATCACACAGAGAGATGATGAAGGGCTAAACAACAAATTAAGGATGTAAACATAAAATGATTTGACCTTCTGAATTGATTATTTTTGCATGTTGTTGTTAAAGAGGATATCCGCATATCACCACACATACATGGATGATGCTAATGATCAGTGACATGTGTGTGCATTCATTAATCTGAGTGGCATGTTCTCTGGCCAGATTTTAAATAGCTTTTAATTTGTAATATACAGAAAGATAACTGTTTATCACTCCCATGTTAATTACAGTGGAACAGCTAATTAACCAAACAACCGTGTTGCTAAAAGAAACTTGCCTTGAACATTTACTAATTTGTTCATCAATGTAAATGAATTTTCCTTGTTGCGTCATATTTTGTTTCCTTGTTACTGCTAATGGTTTATTATGACCAGCTAATAAAGCATAGAGGGAGGAAGTGATCTTCTCTGCACAATAATTCAGTTTACTGTGTTTGGTTTTTGAAAGCCAGTGATGAATCACAGGATCCAGGCCAAATTTATCACACTCAGAATGAGTGTTGATTATTTAATTATGAAATTTCCCAATGAAATGGTGAAAAGTGCTGTTTTTGCGCTCCACAATAACAGTAAGTGAGTGGGTAGAATATGGTATTTAGTGGTCAGATATAAACATGAATTGTTGGAGAAACCTACACCAGCGAGAAATTAAGAGCATGCATCACTAGATGTGTCCAACTACACTATCTGTGGTCATTTACAGAATGAATGAAGTCTCTGAGTTTTGACTTTATTGACTTTTCAAATGGAACATGTAGGTTTCCTTGTTAAAGACTTCAATCAATGTTAAATACATCTATGTTTATTATCTACGCCAACCATTTGTCTGCAACGGACACATTCTGTTGAAAGCCACCAGATAACTCGGTCTCTTGTTAAACACCTGCTGCTCTGTAACAGTCGTGATCACTGTTGGAGTTAGGTGGGAGCCAGTGGGAGCTGAGCTCACATTGAGTGAGGACCGTCTCCCATGAACACAGTTAACTCAAATATCTGTGGGGGTCTCTGAAAATACAGCAGCATAATGTTTTAATTACAAATAGAGCTATGTTCCCTTACACATTAGTAGGAGTATTATTGACATTAAAAATAAACAGCTTGACATGAAAAAATTGTGCCAGCATAAGGACACAAACAAGCCACAAACAATATTTAAAAAAAATACAATGTGTGTGTGTGTGTGTGTGTGTGTGCGGAAGTGCCGAACATAGCTAACGTAGCCGTCACTAACTACCACTAGGTTTTTTTTTTTTTGGAGACCCCACAGAGATGAAATCATAACTTGAACCCTGGTCGTGATCCTGTCTGAACTCTGTAGAGTCGCTGTTGGGATGTTGATTCTGTCACTGAACACACACCAAGCAGATATATTGTTGCTGGTAAAAAAAAAAAAAAAAACCTTGCTAACTTGTCTGGACTGCTGGTGCAAAATGCCACGTCTATTACCGACACGCATATTTTTGATGATGTCATGATATGTGAAATATGACCTGGACCCAAAGGAGAATCTCTGGTTGTCCACAGAAAGTGGCTTTGAGACTGATGCACCCTGATGAGCTGTGGATTTGGGAAATTCCAGGCATTTGGATTGTGGGACATAAGCATGCAACATTTGGAAAACATTAACATTCATCTTCCTCCTTTAGTCATTCATTTTGAAGAACACATTCTTAGCGACAGCTGAGTTCCATATGTTCATTTTCCTGGTAAACCATTTCATTAGTCAGTCAATTAGAGATATCATTTGGTCAGATTGACAAATAGATGAAGTCAGTCAATCAGAAAAATCTAAAGTCAGTCAGACGGATGCATAGAAAGTCAGTCATTGGGTGAAATCCAATGACTGGGGTGAGACAGACGGAGATGAAGAGATCAAAGTGATGGAACTCGATGGACCAGCAGTCCAGATGGCCATGGAGACAGATCCCAGCCCAAGTTTACAGTGGCCCAGCCAACACATTATCAGGCAGAGCTCTCACCAGCAGCCAACTGCCTCAGAGCTCTGCTGTGTCTGCCAGCTCTGTTCACTCAGGGAAATGGGTCAGCCCAACACAGCCGCCAGTTTCATGCTGCTTGGATCTTTGTGCACATTGTGTGTCTTTATGTTCCACTGATAGAAACTCATACTGTAGATGCGCATCGTTTTCAGCAGTCAGCAGCGCAGCCACAATCACGATTGCACTGAAGTGAGAGTGCTCCGATCCGGATTATTGGGGCTGATCATTGATCACTGGTAGCAGTATCAAGCCATCCGATCTTGAAGCTATTTCACCATGCCATTCTGTAAGTGTGAGTTGGTTACTCTCTGTTTAGGCACAACTGACAAATATGTTGAATAAGTATGTCATTTAAAAAACACAATCAAAAGCAGCAGAGAGACAAAAAATGAGCTGCAGATCAGGCCGGCCTGCAGAGCTCCGTCCGATTACTCAAAGCCTGATGAATGGCCCGATGAATGGCCTCTATTGTGGCGTTGTGTAGAGAAGTCAGTCTTGCTCTGAGAGAAGTCGAAGGTACGACAAAGTCTCTTTCTCTTGGAAACAGATGCGTTTTGAGTCAATGGAAATCCACTCATCACACCTTTCTCAGCTGTCTTCTGTAAACTCTATATAACTCTGGCTAGAGTCACAATGTAGTCAGAAAGGATTCTACAGCAACGTTGTGAACTTCTTTCACCACTGAGAGTGATTCAATCTCATCTGAACCAGCCACCGAGTTGGACCTGAAGAGTTTTTCTTTCACACATGTCAAAGACAAATATTTCAATTATTTTATAACCAGTTGAACAATAAACACACTACCTCTACAGTACACATCATTGTCCTTTCCCTCTTCTGGTTGCATTCCACTCAGTCTCAGTGTTTTCATACATTGTCATTTTTCAAACTTAAAGTGGACCAAAGAGTAGAACAACAGAAAATGGAATCAGTTTGTATAGAATGTGCAGAGCTTTCAGTAGGACTGAACAGTTGTTGCAATCCAGTGTTTTAGATGTCTCCCATCTCTGCAATCAAGACAATTACCATCAATTAGTTTGAGAATATTTGTCAAACGAATGACTATGCTCTTGACTCAGCAGAGACATATCCAGCTGAGCATGCACGCACACACACATACACACACAGCATGTGGGTGATACAGACAGACAGGCATTTGTCTCTGTCGTCATGCTCACGTTGTTTTGAAGCAGAGGCTCCTAGTTGTAATATGTATATATAGAACTTGGTAATCAACAAGTAATCAAAAACAAAGTGACCGCCAATGAGGGAAAACCACAGAGCTCCTTTCAGTGTGGAGCATTTGAAGGCATCAGTCGACACTGTTGGGTGAGGGAGATTAGGTCCCAGAGGCTCACCTGCAGTTCCACCTACCGCCAAAGAGGCCGCTAGAAGCAACGCATCTCAAATCTTACGCTGACAACTTTAAGATGCAATCGAACCTCTGTGAATGTCGTTGGCTGTTAGTTCTGTTATTTAGCCAATTGAGACTGAGCTCACTATACCAGCAGCTCTTGAAGAGTTCAACAGAGATTCACTGTTCATACCAATATTCTGATCACATTTGACTGAATATCAGTTGATAAAGATTGGCAAACAGGGGTATGCCTCATGGCGAAGCTAGAGGGCTCGAATACAATGGCGGTGGGAAAATTTTACCCGGATCACATGTTGACAATGCACGGTGAAGGGAACTGCCACATGGTTAATTTCAGAGGGTCTTCGTTTGTTGAACAAACAATGCTGACTAATCACTCTGAGCTCATGTGTGAAAACAAATTTAGTCACCTAAAATGATGTCTTTGAAGCAACTGACTCAAGCAAATCTTGGAAACGGAGGGGAAATTCAGTGTGCCATTATTGTTTTATTGCCCAGTGGCCAAGTTAAATAAATATACGCAACACTTATAGAAAGAAATCTTTCAATTTTGCCAATATCCAGTGCTGGATTTGATGCCTTTCTTGTTACTGCTATGGTAAGAAGCTATAGGTCAGTAGAAAAGATACCGTCACATTATTTATGCTAATTAGAGTCCCTACATTGACTGAAGTAATACTGTAGTGTTTCCAGCTGGACAAACAGGGAGCGCCATGATCTTCACAAGAACTCAGTATTGGTTTCAGTGGGCAGCGTTAGTGCCATACAGTTTAAATATGATTCATACAATACCATTTGTACTTATTTCAGTGGAGAGTTGAGAGTTATGTGATAGACATGTATTATCATATTGCATTATTATTGAGAGTTTTGTCTGCTACTTTCCACTCTGCCAGCAAAACAGTCTGGGATGAATGCTGATCCACAGCCTGTATTCAAAGAAGGTTTGTGGAGGAATTCATGACTCTGCCCTTTTGGATCCTGTGATGATTGCCTGTGGATGTATAGTTCTTGAACCTGAAAACTTGTTACGTATCCTAGCATCCCACATCAATCCTCCCCTCTCCAGCTCATTCTCTGACTCAGTACATTATATCATGATATCAACCACAGCCTCAGTATTGTCTCAGTGGAATGCATCACTACTGGATGAATTTTACGGGTCAAAAGGACATTTTATACCATTTGCTCCTTATGGCTCTCTACGTACATTTGTATTTGCATTTGTATTCGTTTTTGAATGAAACAGTTAGGACTTATTGTGCGTATGGTAGGTTTTTGTGTGCTCTTGCGTGTGTGTGTGTGTTTTGTGGTATTTGTTTACAGAGGCTAGATTTTACCACCCTTTTGGGAATAATTCCCCCCTATGTATGTGTTTATTAATGTCACTAGTGACACAGAATTTTGTTTTTAGTGTGTGTGTGTGTGTGTGTGTGTGTGTGTCTGAGTTTTGTAACCCTTCCCTTGTCAAGCTGTGCTCATATTACAGTTCCTCTCATTGACTTTGTCTCAATCTTGAATGAGAATTATTGTTTCATTAAATTAAAATATCCGAACAATTATTTTGTTTGAGGTCAACCTCTGCATTGTTTGAATGAGACATTTGAATGTATCATTGATTAAAGCAAAATGTGTAAAAGTATGTTAACACCTGAAGAAGAAAAAAACTTTGAACATTGTTGCAGGATGGGTTTTTTCTGGTTTGTTTTTTGAATTTGGCATTGAAGTTTGCGGCCAACTTTATTTTTCTGTTTATGGCGTATAATAAATGTAATCTATGCATACAGATGCATGTATAGTTTGTGCACAACAGCTCTCCCCCGCTGATATCTTACCACCCAGTCCTACAGCCAACCATTCTGGGAATACTCTCGGAGAGTACTTACAATTCTTACAAGTATGGAAAGCAAAGTGGGCCATAAACACCTCTAAAATGCCTACACTCCAACAGGGACATGATGTTGACACCTTAATTGCATGTCCAGCAGGCATTAATTGCATTTCAAAAGGCATTGATTGCACTACTAATGTGTAAATAGCCTGTCGGCAAAGCAAAACTTCCACTTCAATGAGGTGGAAATTGCGACAGTGAAAAAATTGTCCCTCCGCAAGATTAATTTTAACAAGGGGCTCAGTGAGACGATTGTTGGCTTTTTGAGGCAGTATTTTACCATTGAAGGCTACTTGTTGGCTCATGAGGCTACAATTGTTGGTCGCCAAAGCTACAGTTGCCCCCTGCTGAGGCTAAAGTTGTCCCTGCTGAGACTACAACTGTCACCTGCCACAGTGCAGGTACGATTGTAGCCTCACCAATGTGCGAAGAAAGGTGTAAAGCCCACCCCTTTGTCATAGTTACAAAAAGTTAGGATTGAAGATGGTCTATTTATAGAAGATATGCAACTTAGGCCCCGTACACACAAAGCAAAACTAACTTTTTTTCTCCGTTTTGCCTTGGTGTCGTTTCAAATCTGCGTCCAGACGAATCCACTGAAAACGACTCAGCGTACTGTAGTACATATTCCAGGCCTATATGTGGCGCTGTTTCTGCTACAAAAATGCAGAGACGGAGCTTGACCGGATGTTTGCCGTTGCTGTGGCAACACGTGAGAGCTACGGCTAAATATCCACCCGATCAATAAACACCCATAAGTTGACAATTTGGCCCGTATAAATAAAACCAACAATAAGTATCAACAGCCGTCACCCTAAGGACCTTAACGAGGCGTTGTTACATGTTGGGATGGATTAATTAGACAAATAAATGCCTACATTCATGGAAAGTTAGCTAGCGGTTGTTTGTTAGCATCGTAATAAAGTAGCCCCCCTCTCTCGGCTCCGTTATTGTTTCATACAGTGGCCCTGATACACCGACGTACAGACAAGCAGTATATCTGCTATGAGCATGGAGGCTGCCGTTGTTGTTACGAGACATCGCGGGGGAAGAAGTCAGGCTCGAGGGTCGAGGAGTGGGACGATGACGACAGCGTATTCGTTTTCGCCGTCTACACGAAAACGATCATGAAAAGGAGGGGTGCCGTTTATTTCTTTTCCACACTGAGAGCTGGTTTCAAAAAAGTGCGTTTTCAGGCCGCGAAAACGCCGGATTCGTATGGACGGAAGGGCATCTTCTGCATTTATGCACTGAAAACGTTTTTGTGTGGACAGGCCCTTATACTGTTTAAACTAATTTTAACCCTGTCCCCTATGAACGGTGAAGCATTCAAACTTCAAACTATATTTTCACATCACAATGTTAAAATTCTAAATCTCTTATTCTCAAATTGTTGGCCTATAAAGCTGCAGTGAGAGTAAAGTGATTTGGGCCCTGCAAAGAGTTTTTTTTTTTCTCATTGTGGTGACCATTGTTGACCATTACCAACTGTAGTTACCATGATCTGAACAGGAAGAAGCAAGCCTGGAGGCAAATTATTGCTTTATTAGTGATACTTCATTATTTTAACTATGTATATAAATATTATAAAATATATTTTACTATAAACTATTAGGTAGCGTACAATGGAAGTGTGTCAGCTCCACCTTGATTTATTCTGACACAAAAAGTGAATGCAGTCCATCCCTCCTCACCAGTCAGACCTGGCATACTGGAAAAACCTTTATTCTGTCATTGCGGGTTTCCCTCTGGAGAGTGATGTCAAATATCACTGTATAGCAATGCCTTGCTCCCTGAATTGAGTGGATTGTACCAGTCTCAAGTGGTAGGTGGAAAATGGAAGCATACTCCATCCCTCCACATAAACTGTCTGGAGCTCTCCACCATGCTTAAAGTACTGAAGCACCTTTCTCCCCTGCTAAAAAACTAACACATTATGGTATGATAGCAGCAACATGTACATCAACCATCAGGATGACATGTGCTCAGTCTGACTGCTGGAAATAGCCAGGAACCCGCTGCAATGGTCACACAGATACTAGTCTAGATAACAGGAAGTGAAGGCTCGGGATCAACACCCAGAGGAAGGAAGCCAGACTTGCTTGTTGTTGTAGATTCTAAGTCTTTATAGATATAATAGTGAACCTGGAGATTTGTTTTTCCGCCACCTGTGTTCAGCTTTCCGTCACTCTCTTTTTTCTCTTCTTACCAACGTGGTATTTCTACATGGACACCTTTTTTTTTGCCAGGGACCACTTTCACCTTAGTGGGCACAATGGCATCAATAATATTTGTAATTGTCACATTGAACTTATCAACAAGCGTATTTACTGAACGCCTGAATAAGTGTTCCACAGTTAGTGTTCACCATAATAGAAATGATAGCTCAAATGATAAAAAAGTAAACTAAACTATCATTGTCTTTTAATATCAGTTATTAATTGTTGTATTTCATAAGGAGAAGGAGCCAAATCTCTCTCTCTCTCTCTCTGGCATTGATACTTTTTACCCCTGTCCTGACAAAGGCATAATCAGTTCAAGAGTTAGTCTTGGGTCATTATTACCTGCTGGAGAACCATCTGTTCACTGGGGCTGGCCGAGGACTCTGCCGGGTAACTCACACACTGGAACACACTCATACAAGGGCCCACACACACAGCCTTGATGCTTGCCAGGTAAATTTGGACCACAGTGAGAAGTAAAATGTTGAATAATTTGGCTTTAGGCCGAGAACACATGTACATGGCTGTTCTTGTATCAATGCATTTGGGTCTTTTGTCCACACCCAAGCAGCATTTCAGTCCCTCAAAAGTTGTTGTTTAATTTTAATATCATAAAAATACAATCACTTTGAAGATTCTCTTTAACTAATTTTTCAGGAAAACTGAGCCTCATACTATGGCGAAGGCATGGCTCATCTAACTCTGAATGGCTTACCATTATATTTTTCTTTAAAAGGTTTATCATTGGCAACGTTTGCAAGATGTTTCACTTATCATCCAAGAGGCTTCTTCAGTTTGAAGTGACTAGTGGGGAGTTTTGTTATTTAACTTCATGCAGGATCATTAATGCTGTGAGAGGCATGTCTCCTGGACCCATCCAACCCTTAAGTGAAAGTTGAGTCGTTCACACGTTGGTGGGGGCAAGTGGGTCCTGAGCCATCAACTGAAGTATTCACATGGATGTGAATGGGTGTTCGATGGGTAGCCTGAGAGTCGCTGACCCGTCCTGCCACCATGTGAGTTATTGTGGTCACATGAGGATGGTTGTTGATGTATGAGAGGCTGTCCACATGTACCAAAAAAAACTTTTTTTCTCCGTTTTGCCTTGGCGATGTTTCAAGAAAATCATGCATCCAGACGAATCCACTGAAAACGACTCAGCGTGCTGTAATACATATTCCAGGCCTATATGTGGCGCTGTTTCTGCTACAAAAATACACCAAAAACGCAGAAGAACAGACGGAGCTGACCGGATGTTTACTACGGCAACAAGTGAACGCTACAGCTAATCTCCACCCAACCACCCGATCAATAAACACCCATAAGATGACAATTTGGCCCGTAAACAATAAGCATCAAAAGCCATCACCCTAAGGACCTTGACAAGGCGTTGTCACACATTGTGATGGATTAATTAGAAAACGAAATGCCTACATTCATGGCAAGTTAGCTAGCGGTTGTTTGTTAGCATCGAAATAAAGTAGCAAATCTGCAACTTTTTCCCCGGAATATCGCCCCCCTCTCTCGGCTCTGTTTTTTTCATACAGTGGCTCTGATACGCCGTCGTACAGACGAGCAGAATATCTGCTACGAGCACGTAGGCCGCGGTTATTGTTGTTGTTACGAGAGGTCGCGGGCAAGAAGTCAGGCTCGAGGGTCGGGCCGATGACGTCATCGTATTCGTTTTTGCCGTCTACATGAAAACGAACACGCAACGGAGAGGTGCCGTTTTTTCTTTTCCACCCTGAGAGCTGGTTTCAAAAAAGTGCGTTTTCAGGCCGCGAAAACGCTGGATCCATGTGGACGGCAGAAACGCACAAGATGCGTTTACCCACAAAAAACGTTTCCATATGGACCTGACTGTATCTATGTAAAATGGTAGATGGCCTCATTTATATAGCAGGAATGACTGACATTCACCCATTCACTCACCGATGGCGGAGTCAACCACACAGGGCGACAGCCAGCTCATCAGGAGCAATTGGGGTGAGGTGTTCCAAGATAATCTGTTGTTATTGTGCAACACAACAAATCAAGTTGTGCACAATCACAATCAACACAGTATTAAACTGGCCCAGTGCCGGGCCTGACTGCCGGGCCAGAGCTCCGGTGTTGACCCGTTAAACAGCAGTGTTGCAGCTCTTTAAATATGTCCACATTTTGTCTGGAGAAAGGAAGGAAGCTGCTTTGTCTCTTGTTGGTAAGTCAGAAACTAATTGTAGATTTGAGTTTAGGCATTGTGTGAGTAAAGCTAGTAGTAACATTTAGTCTAGTATTGATAGCTTGTTGTTGAAATTCTTGTGAAGCTGTCTGTGCTAAGTGAGCAATCAGCTTGTTTTTGAGCCAGCTCACCTGTAGTGAATAGACTTGATTAGAGGGAAGGAGGAGCCACAGTCAGAACTTAAGGGACAGCAGTAACTCTCTTCAAACCACATTTTGTCTGGAGAAAGGAAGGAAGCTGCTTTGTCTCTTGTTGGTAAGTCAGAAACTAATTGTAGATTTGAGTTTAGGCATTGTGTGAGTAAAGCTAGTAGTAACATTTAGTCTAGTATTGATAGCTTGTTGTTGAAATTCTTGTGAAGCTGTCTGTGCTAAGTGAGCAATCAGCTTGTTTTTGAGCCAGCTCACCTGTAGTGAATAGACTTGATTAGAGGGAAGGAGGAGCCACAGTCAGAACTTAAGGGACAGCAGTAACTCTCTTCAAACCACATTTTGTCTGGAGAAAGGAAGGAAGCTGCTTTGTCTCTTGTTGGTAAGTCAGAAACTAATTGTAGATTTGAGTTTAGGCATTGTGTGAGTAAAGCTAGTAGTAACATTTAGTCTAGTATTGATAGCTTGTTGTTGAAATTCTTGTGAAGCTGTCTGTGCTAAGTGAGCAATCAGCTTGTTTTTGAGCCAGCTCACCTGTAGTGAATAGACTTGATTAGAGGGAAGGAGGAGCCACAGTCAGTACTTGCGGTAAATTGAGCACTTAAAAGGCTGTCACTTCAGCGTCAGCTGCAGCGTCGGGCCATCAGAACGAAGACATCTGAACAAAGACAAGGGAGTCTATCTGCGGGAGTCAAGACATTTGAACAAAGACAAGGGAGTCTATCTGCGGGAGTCAAGACATCTGAACAAAGACAAGGGAGTCTATCTGCGGGAGTCAAGACATTTGAACAAAGACAAGGGAGTCTATCTGCGGGAGTCAAGACATCTGAACAAAGACAAGGGAGTCTATCTGCGGGAGTCCATCGAGGAAGCCCATTGAGGTAGGTATAACATCTCAACCCCCCCTCGCAGCCATGTGTCTTATCCCAGTCAGGACATCACACTGGAGAAGATTTTACCGAAGTTCCTTCACTCGAGGCTGTAACCCATCCAATCTCTGCTACCCACCACTCTCCACCGGTAAGGAACTTGAAGTACTAGGAGGGCTTTGGAACTGCCAGTCTGCAGTCAAGAAGGCGGACACCATCTCAGCCTATGCCTCCCTGCAGACTCTCCACTTCCTGGCCCTCACAGAGACCTGGATCACCCCTGAAAACACTGCCACTCCAGCTGCCCTTTCAACTGCCTACTCGTTTTCACACTCCCCAAGACGAACAGGGCGAGGAGGAGGAACTGGGCTCCTCATCTCACCCACATGGTCCTACCAGGTCCTTCCTCTCGACCACCTACCCCGATCTACGCTTGAATTTCACGCCGTCTCTGTCACGCTTCCTTTCAAACTCAACATCATAGTGATCTATCGCCCACCCGGTCCTCTTGGTGACTTTTTGGATGAGATGGATGCCCTCCTGAGCTGCTCCCCTGATGATGGCACACCACTCGTCGTCCTCGGTGACTTCAACATCCACCCGGGAAAGCTGCATTCATCTGAATTCATAGACTTCTTTTCCGCATTTGACCTTACACTGTCCCCCTCTCCACCAACTCACCGGGCCGGGAACCAACTTGACCTTGTCTTCACAAGATCCTGTGACATCTCGGTACTCTCTGTTACCCCGCTCACCGTGTCCGACCACCACTTTGTGTCTTTCTCCATCCCCATGAAGCCCACCTCATCCCTCCACTCTACGCCTCGAATGGTCACCAGCCGCCGCAACCTGAAATCCCTCACTCCCTCCGCTCTCTCCTCAACTATTATCTCCTCGCTCCCATCCTCGGAACAGTTCTCCTTAATGTCTACTGAGGAAGCCTCCTCTATCCTGATGTCCTCACTCTCCTCTTCTTTGGACACACTCTGTCCCCCAATCTCACGACCGGCGCGATCATCTCCTGCCCCTCCCTGGCTGTCTGAACCTCTGCGAACCAACAGATCATTGTTGCGAGCATCAGAGAGAAAATGGAAGAAATCGGGACATCACGAGGACCTTGCTCACTACCACCTCCTCCTCTCTGACTTCACCTCAACTGTTTCGGTAGCCAAATCTGCCTTCTACCTGGCTAAGATCAACTCTTCTGCCTCCAACCCCAGGAAACTCTTCTCCGTGTTCTCTTCCCTCCTCACCCCTCCTGCCCCTACCCCCCCTTCCTCCCTTACTGCCGATGACTTTGCAACTTACTTTACCAAGAAAGTACATGACATCAGCTCCTCATTCACGCCTATTCCCTCCCAGAAGACATCTCCCCCAACTCTCAACTCGGATGGTCTTACCAGCTTTAGCCCCCTCACCTCTGAGGACGTCCACGCACTTGTTACATCTAACCACGCCACCACCTGCTCCCTTGACCCGATTCCCTCCTCTCTTCTCCAGGACATCTCACACGACATCTTGACATTCCTCACCACCTTGATCAACTCCTCCCTCACCTCAGGTGTCATTCCAGCGGATTTTAAGACCGCTATCGTGAAGCCTCTCCTTAAAAAACCCACCCTAGACGCTACTGACATTCAAAGCTACAGACCTGTATCTCTTCATTCATTCCTCTCTAAAACCTTGGAACGTGCCTCCTACAACCAACTGTCATCCTATCTCTTGCGGAAAAACCTCCTAGACCCTAATCAATCAGGATTCAGGACTGCTCACTCCACTGAGACGGCCCTCCTCACAGTGACCGAGTCCCTGCGAGACGCCAGAGCCTCGTCCCACTCCTCCGTTCTCATTCTCCTCGACCTATCTGCTGCATTCGACACAGTCATCCACCAAATCCTCCTCTCCACTCTGGCTGAACTTGGCATAACTGACTCTGCTCTCGCCTGGTTTACATCATACCTGACAAACCGCACCTTCCAGGTCACATGGAATGGCTCTATGTCCAAACCCTGCTCTCTGGACACGGGCGTCCCTCAAGGCTCAGTATTAGGACCGCTTCTGTTCTCACTATACACCAGATCACTAGGTTCTGTTATCACATCGCATGGATTCTCCTACCATTGCTACGCAGATGACACCCAGCTGTTCCTCTCTTTTCCCCCGTCCTCTGACGCTCACATTGCAACTCGCATCTCGAACTGTCTGGCTGACATCTCTGTCTGGACAACTGCACATCACCTCAAGCTCAACCTGAACAAAACCGAACTCCTCTTCATCCCAGGGAAAGACTGCCCTCGCATGGACCTGTCGGTCACTGTCGAGGGCATCACAGTATCACCTTCCTCAACTGCGAGGAACCTGGGTGTAATCCTCGATGACCAACTATCCTGCACCCCCAACATCACTGCTGTGGCCCGATCCTGCAGATTCGCCCTCTACAATATCCGCAGGATTCGGACCCTCCTCACAAAGGATGCAACGCAGCTCTTGGTCCAAGCACTGGTCATCTCCCGCCTTGACTACTGCAACTCTCTCCTGGCCGGACTCCCGGCCTCTGCGATTAAACCATTACAGCATATCCAGAATGCCGCAGCACGCCTTATCTTCAATCTACCCAAATTCTCCCACGTGACCCCCCTCCTCCGTGACCTCCACTGGCTCCCTGTTGCAGCACGCATCCAATTCAAGACGATGACACTGGCCTTCAGGGCCATCAATGGAACGGCACCCTTCTACCTTCAAACACTGGTCAAACCTCATGCCCCGAAGCGAGCACTTCGCTCTTCTACTTCAGCTGGCCGGCTGGTACCACCATCGCTGAAATCAAGCAAATGTCGCTCAGCAAAGTCCAGACTCTTCTCTGTTCTGGCGCCTCAGTGGTGGAACGAACTCCCGACCAATGTCAGGACAGCAGAGTAATTTGCCATCTTCCGAAAAAGGCTCAAGACTCACCTGTTCAGACTTCACCTTGACTCTACATAGCATGACCCACTAGCACCCTCCCTCGACACCCCCCCCCCCCCCAAAAAAAAACAAAAAAAAACAAAAAAAAACAAACAAAAAAAAACCTTACCTATAGCACTCTGATCTTAGCACTGTTGCTCTTGAAGTACTACTTTACTCAGATGAGGACCTAACACATGTTCTATTTTTAGCTCTTACTTTATCGGCAATGATACGTTGTGGTTTCTTTGTTTCCTTCTTTTGACAAATGT
The DNA here is from genome assembly GCA_029853015.1 of Chelidonichthys spinosus. Classification (NCBI taxonomy): domain Eukaryota; kingdom Metazoa; phylum Chordata; class Actinopteri; order Perciformes; family Triglidae; genus Chelidonichthys; species Chelidonichthys spinosus. Next base: position 2,122,409 of record CM056826.1, read on the forward strand.
ACTTATTGTAAGTCGCTTTGGACAAAAGCGTCTGCTAAATGACCTAAATGTAATGTAAATGTCCATGATTGTATTTGACATCTGAAATTGAAATATGACCGATGGCCATTAGTTCGTTGACCAAGTAGCTGCAAGAACAAACTTGCTTTGGTGCTCTTGCATGCTGCGTGTGTGCATGTGTGTGTGTGTGGGGAAAGCAGGAAAACACAGAGTGAATTAATATTGATGTGGGTATTCTCTTACTGATAAAGCGGAACAGATTTGATTGTGAAGCAATGAAAAGAGTGCTGGACAAATTAGACTCAAACTACCCAACATGCATTGTGCTGTGATCGCCAGCGATCAATTCTGCAAAGGCCTGGTTAATGTCCAACATCTCCATCTCCAACAAGCCTCATATCAAGTTCAAGAGTCTCAATCTGGTTTACGCGAATATCAATAACAAGCACACTCTCACCAAGAATCCCATTGGCCAAAAGTTCTCTGGCTGGCTCTGATTGGACTTTCTTACCAGGAAGCAGCGAGATGAACAAGCTTCAATTCAATGTAGAAGAAAATACTGGTCAGAGAGTTGTGGAGATTGGGTGCGACGCCTCAAAGCTAAATTTGCGTAGTGTGTTGAATAAGAAAGTCCAGGGGCCTCATTTATAAAACTGTGCATAGGATTCTTACTAAAAGTGTATGTACTCCCAAAAGCCAAAGTTTGCGTGCGCCCAAAAAAAATCTGATTTATAAAACTGTGCGCATGCAAGCTGTTCCCTTTATAAATCACAGATCACCTACAAGTGTGTGTACCTGATTCCTGCCCTGTACACGCCCACCTTTTACCATATTAATGAGCCGGCATGCAATCGTTTCCGTGTGGTGAATCACGGCAACAGGCCAGAAAAATGTGAAGAAACGTAACTTTTCAGAAACGGAGATAGAGACTCTTGTTGGGGAGGTGAAAGCCCGGAAAATAATTTTATTTAGTGTCCACAGCAGCGGGATCACAAATAAAAAGAAGCAGTGCGAGTGGCAACACATTGCTGCTGCAGTCAACGGCATCAGAGCGGACGGTGGCAGAACTTCAATAAAAGTGGTGCGATCTGAAGGTAAATCACATCTTTCTGCTCCTTTACCAACATGTATTTAATGTATTTGAGGAAGTTTGACTTTGATGTGACTTTGACGGGGATTGTGTCAACAAACGCGACTGAGACCTGGGGCCCGTTTCACAAACAGGTTTAGTGAAAACCTTGAGTTAGTTAACACTGAGATGAGGGAAACTCTGCTTTTTCGGTTTCACAAAGCCAGTTCAGCATAAATCTGGGTCAGTTACCCGGGTAACATGCTCCGTGAAACTAACCTGCTCGCTAGCAGGTTTGCTTCAACAAACCCTGAGTTTCTCCCTACATGTCTCCGCCTTTTTCCGGAATCTGAACCAACTCTGAAAAAAATGTGCCGTCCTTTCATCGTCAACCTAATCGATATGGAAATAAAAGTGATTCTAGCAGCTTTGCGTCGGGAGAGGATTTTGATTACCTTTCCCTTCAATCACATTAGATATTATCTAAACAATTCTCCGACATTTTCAGCATTTCATATCGCGGACATAATCCGCAACCAGATTCTTTGCGGAGCTAGTGTTTTTGCAAACGGGAGATTTATGAAATGTTTAAGTACATTCCTGTGTTGAAATACCTGCTTATATTTACTGTTTAATATGTGAAATATGATTCAAATCATATGCCTTAGTCAACGTATTTGCGCAATATTCTTCTGCTTAATTTTCAACTGAAGCCACTTTCTTTCTGTGCCTGGGGGGATTACACCCAATAAAAATGATGATTTATTTGTTGCGCTACTTTGTGAACTACGGGAATCGTACGGCTGTCGCGTGCACCATAGGCAGGGTTGCTAACCATTACACCACAGTGTCGCTCCCCAAATCTTAAAATGAACAGTTTTTTTCCTCAAGATCAATTGACTGTTTCATTCAGTTATACACATTAGATCGGGCAGTAAATGTCACGCCAACTATCTCTACTTTTGCTGCAGTTACGGTGCTCCGCTTTCTCAGGATGAGCTCGTTTTCTACATAAACACTCGGTAATATCTAATAACGCTCTCCCGGTTGCCATGGTGAATCGTAGTATCGGAGATCCATTGATGATGGCTTTGTAGAGTCGGTAGGAACGCGCGTAACTCAGAGTTTACATACTCAGAGTTGACTGAACTAATTCAAAACCACTGTTCTGAAACCGAAAACTCAGAGTTTCCCATCTCAGAGTTGTTCAACTCAGAGTTCAGGGTTCGGTTCAGAGTTTGTTGAAACTGCTTTGTGAAACGGGCCCCAGAGGTATAAGGATAAACAGATTTTACATTTTTATTGTATATAAAAACAAAACCTTAAATAGTTTCTGTCCTTCCAGAGTCTGCAGCGTTGGGCGTAGAGGAGGGTGACGGGCCCTCGGCACAGCGTCCAGGTCCGGCGCAAAGCAGCAGTGCGACAAGACACAGTGCATCCGGGCGCATGGAACATCAAACGATCGGGTGCTCACTGACGGCGTCCTGCAACTTCAGCGAGACACAATTGCCGCTGTTGGGGATGTAGCAGGAGCAGATTTGGTTATCAACATCCATCCATCCATCCCTTTTCTCCTGCTTATCCTGTATTCAGGGTCACGGGGGGCTGGAGCCGATCCCAGCTGTCATTGGGCGAAGGCAGGGTACACCCTGGACAGGACGCCAGTCTATCACAGGGCCGACATGTAGAGACAGACAACCATTCACGCTCACATTCACACCTACGGGCAATTTAGAGTCATCAATGAACCTATCCCCATCCTGCATGTCTTTGGACTGTGGGAGGAAGCCGGAGCACCCGGAGAGAACCCACGCTTACACGGGGAGAACATGCAAACTCCACACAGAAGGAACCCGGGCCGACCCGGGGATCGAACCCAGGACCCTCTTGCTGTGAGGCGAGAGTGCTACCCACTACACCACCGTGCATTATTATATATGTTAAATTATATTTAACATATTATCATGATAGCTGGGATCGGCACCAGCCCCCCCGTGACCCTAAATACAGGATAAGCGGTAGAAAATGGATGGATGGATATTATCATGATATAATCATGAATAAATGGGGCACCACCCTGGGATCAGGGAAAAGATAACCTAAAACTGTATTCAGTCTCAATATAAAGGTTTTATACTCACATGCCAAGGATCATGATCATTGGCATAGAAGAAAAAAACTAATCGAACAATTAAAAAGGCGTGAAATTCGAGCACTAGCCTTCACAACCTGCTGTTATCCAGTGACATATACACAACAAGCTCAAGAGACCGCTAGTTATAATATAATAAGATTTATTAAAATCAGTAATAATGATCACAATCAATAACACTGCAATTAACAAAGCCTTATTACCTAACTACCTAACACACAAAGCTAAGCTGAACAGAAGGAGAGACACACGTGGAGTGTGTGTGTGTGTGTGCGTGTGTACGTGGGTGTAGAGAGAGCGAGAGAGAGAGAGATATGGCCGGTCGCGTCCACCAGATGGAGCTATTCCTCAAAGCGTTCAGGGGCGGAGCCACTGATGTCAGATGGAGTAGCGAGAGAGAGAGGGGGAGAGATGGCCGGATGCAGCCACCGGATGTAGCTATGTCCTTAGCGTCCGCCAGGAACAGCTGGCGTAGGACACGTGTGTGCGGCGTATGTGTGTGTGTGTGTGTGTGTTAGCGGGACACAAACAAAGAGAGAGAGAGAATGCACAAGCAATATTCTGAGGCTCAGAAGGCGTGCAGCTATCACACGGGCGCACGTGAATGAACTGGCATTTATTCCACGAGACCGGTCTTTTAACTAATAGTAGACGCTTTCTGAGCTCGCGAATATGGCTGAGGTTAGTCGAAAACACTGTTACAGAAATCAACCCAGCGGCGTGGGTACACAATCAGAATTCAAATACAACACGGAGAGCCACGGACTCGGCGGTCTGCAATCAAAACTTAAAACACGTTAACAAGAATTACAATCATATCCTACACTATCAAATTTATGTCTCTGCCCAGACTGATATCCGTCGTTGCGCAAGCTGCGAGTCCGTCCTGGCGATGACGGCGTTCCGTACCGTGGCGGCAGTAGTTCGGGAGTCCCGGCGGCAGCGGGGGTCGTGATGAGTCGGCTTAGTCGAGACGAGAGTGGAGCAGGTTTCCTCTCGTTGATCAAACTCGAATAAAGAAAACAGTTTGTGTTTCTTTCTCCCGGGGGCAGCAATATAATCCCGGCTTGGCGATTTAGTCAGCATACTTCAGACAGGAGCTGGTAGCTGGAATGCAGGAACCGGCTTGGTTCCTCTTGTTGCAGCGGTGCGCTGCAGGAGGCGTCGCCTCCCGTTGCAACGTGGTGTTGTGTTGGTTGTAGGAAGAGACACCAGAGTAAGAGAGTGTTCTCCAGGCGGCTTCGGTTTATAAAGCTCACGGCTGCTGCCGGGGACCCCCCGGGGTTACCTTTGGTTGTCAGCCAATAGGGCACCAGTTGTGTGATGTTGCACTTCGCGCTTACGTGAGAGGTGAAACTAAAATGGCGGTGTAGTTTTTAATCCCCTTTGTCCCTTTGTTCTGACTGCATGTGTAGGCTTTTGTAGGCCGCATCGTGTAGTCCTTACGGTGAGGTCCAAACACCTGTATTACATGCAGTCGAGCCATCTCCTCCTCCTCCTCCTGCGGTGACAGCGCGGATTCAACATTTTGAAATTATTTTGATTTAAGATACCAGTTGGATTTTAAAAGAAGGTGTTCATGAAAAAAAAAATCACTAAAAGCATCAAAAACACTGCTGGAGTTCATCATGATAACATGGATCTAACGTATGATATGGAGTGTAATTAAATGTGTACGAGAATGATAGTTCTTCTCACGTTTACTTCCTACAATCTGACTTCAGTTCACCACAGCTCCACCTGTGTCGCTGATTCCCCTCCAGTCTCCAGAATGTGCGTACCGTTATGCATACCTCAGAGTTTGCGTACATTTTCCCGTCAAGTTTGGTTTTTATAGATCACAACATTTGCGTGGAAAGTGGCGTACGCACGTTTCCAGCCCCGTTTTGTGCATACACTGTTGTCCATTACAGTGTGGGGTTTAACCTGTTGATGGCTCTATTATGTGTATAGCTGTGGCATGAAAGCTTATCACTATTGAGATTCTCCTCCTGTCATCATCGCTGAATCAGAAATGGAGGAAACACATATTGTATCTATTTGTGGCCACCCAGAGCTCTACGCTAGTAGCTCTGATTGCCCACATGGAGACAAGTGCCCCCCCACCTCCGGTGCGTCTAGAGAACAAATTAACGCAAATGATCCTGCCGCCAAACTTGCAAACTTGTGTGATTAACACAAGGCATAAAAAATGTTCCATTTGGTGTGAACACACCTTAAACCCACTCACCTTTTAGCAGTTCAATTCCCTTTTCACTGTGTACGTCACAGAACAGATACTGTAACTTTCCTTTTATACGTCACAGTATATTCATTCATAACTTCCTACTCATTTAATGGTTATGTGCATACATCTGTTGTATCTATGTCTTTTATTCATATGACGATCCATTTATATATACACATGCATCCCGTAGTCTTCACACCCTCAGTATATCTCAGTGTCAAGGGAGAAGGAAGGTCACTATAATTATGTGTCTGTCTAGGTGTGTGTGTGTGTGTGTGCTGTGACAGTGGCAGAAGCAGGCGATAATGAGTGATGTGCATTCGTTTTTCAGCAGCATGATCCAGGCTATATTTAGAGGTAATTGTGTTCTTGTGTACAGAGGGCTTGCAAGAAGGTGTGACTTTCAACAAAGTAGAAGTTCATCATGTGTGCGTCACTTGGTGGGTGAGCAAAACAACCCCATTTGTCTTTCTGATTTCCTCCTGACACTTTTTGTGAACAATATGGTTGTTACTCGCAGGATATCCAAGCACATTATAGTGTGCATTCGTGTTGAAGTGAAGTCCACCTTGATGAAATAGGTTTCTCGACAAACTTCACTCACCTGCCATGGCAAATTAAATGTTTTTTCTCATGCTCAGCCACAACTGCCACAGAATTCAAAGTGGGAGTGTAAAGTAGTGGGTAAAGAGAGGTATTTTACATGTCACTTTATCTGATATTTGTGGTCATGTACTTTGTGAAGACATAGTGTCAAATTGTAGTAATGGAGAAACCTTTTTTAGGAAATAGTATTTTCATAGACATATGAGTGTAAACTATAACACAGGACATCGATTGATTCCAGTGCCTACATACACATGATCTTAAAGCTATCGGCCATTATATTTCAGTTTTGGCTCTCACAGGTTGAAGTCCTACCTGCCAACTGGCCAAAAAGGCTGGCAGCAAATCAATTCATCAGCCTGTGAAAACAGCAAAGTTTCTTGTGCCCTGAGGAGGCATTTGAAGTATTACTTCCTGTCAGACTGCTTACAAAAAGCAAAGTTATCAAGAAAATCTGGCAACAGGAGAGAGATTACACAGCGTTTAAAAACACAAGGAGCAGGGACACACAGGTGGACTTCATCAAGGACGAGAGGGAAATAGTAGGAGGAACAATGTTTTTTTTCTGAAACTATCAACCAACACAAAACCAACATTGTGTCGAACAACACGGATGCTCCATAGACCAAACCATTGCCCGTAAAATATTTCTGAAGATCTGTTCAAGCTCAAAGTTGGCGATGATACACTGTCATATGGACATGACGGCAATGCTCGATAGAAAGAAGTTTGTCACTGTACTGGCTTGAAAACAGCTCCAGAGTGAGGACGTCAGATGGGAACTTACGCAAGACTTGCATTGTTTTGGCTATGGGCTGCTGTTTAGCTTTAAGCAATCGTTGCTATGTTGTAACATAGTCATACATATGGACATAACAGCTTCATGGATTTATTATGGACATGATGACTGCACTGCTCGAACGTTTCTTTATGGATACAAAATCTACGAGGAAAACGTTTTCGTTTCTGCGGTGAGTGGGACGGACGAGCGCGCGCCCGGCACTCTACTGCTAATGTCTACGGGGTGATTTGTGGGTGAGTAACTCAAAAAACACATATTTATGTCATTTCGCCACACTATTTGTGCTGAACGAGCGCCATCGTGTCTCATACGGACCCAACCTGTGTTGCATCCATCCATCCATCCATTTTCTACCGCTTATCCTGCATTCAGGGTCACGGGGGGCTGGAGCCGATCCCAGCTGTCATTGGGCGAAGGCAGGGTACACCCTGGACAGGACGCCAGTCTATCACAGGGCCGACATGTAGAGACAGACAACCATTCCCACTCACATTCACACCTACGGGCAATTTAGAGTAATCAATTAACCTATCCCCATCCTGCATGTCTTTGGACTGTGGGAGGAAGCCGGAGAACCAGGAGAGAACCCACGCTTACACGGGGAGAACATGCAAACTCCACACAGAAGGAACCCGGGCCGACCCGGGGATCAAACCCGGGACCCTCTTGCTGTGAGGCGAGAGTGCTAACCACTACACCACCGTGCAGCCCCTGTGTTGCATAAGTCTTGGAATTATTTTCTGAGGCCCAGAAAAGCAGATAAAACTTGCCCCTATGGGTTAGCATTGGAGCGAGTTTGGAAGGCTGCCAGGCAGGTTCAGATCTCGGGCTAGGCAACGTCAATTTTTGTCGGGTTTTTTGCTTTTGAAAGTCGGGATGACCCTGGGGACAACGAAAATGGGGTCAAGAATGACCGGATTCTCCTTTAAGTAACCCTAACAAAGACAATCAGAGATAAGCGGTCACACGAAGCTGGTTATCAACTCGTCAAGTCAACCCAGGGTTTCCGGGGGCAGGGTTTGAGTCATCAGGTCCACCATACTAGTCTATTACCTTACACCTTCTGATCAGACATACAAATAATGAAACTGAAATGTTCTGTTACCAATTTATTTTCACAACCATTAATTATAAGAACGCAAGACCTTCATCAGCAAATCTTTTTGACCCAGGCAAAGATTAGCTGTGACTCTAAAAACATCCCTTTTCAAAGGTTTTCACAAATAACTGTCTTGTCCTCTGAGGTTTCTATAAAGAACCATATTGTATTCTACAGATCAGTTTAGTTCATATTATATTGTGGTCATTTATCATGTTGACACAGAACAAACATTCAAAATATTTTAATGAGAAAAACATTTATTTAAAGATAGTCCAACAGAACAGGCTGTGTCGGTCCCAGGGGAGAACAGGTCAAAAGTCAGCATAGGTCCAGTGGAATCAGCAACATGACAGGCCAGACACATCATGCTGTCCTCAGTCGTGGATTTGTGTAATCTCCAGCAACGGTGACATGGCATAAAGGGGAGACAAAAAAGAGTTTTAGTTCCATCAATCCAAGGTGCACTTATTGCATGTACTGCGCCTTATTGTAAGCTATCTACAAACAATAAAGGTAACACTTTACAATAACCATCATTTATAAATGGTAAATAGACCATTTATAAATGGTACACAGATAGTTTATTAAGGTTTAACAATCATTTATAAACAGAATATAGACCATTTATAAATGGTAAATAGTTCATTTATTAATGTTTAACCATAATTTATAAATGGCAAATAGATAGATTATTAATGTAAGTTAATAGTTACTTAACCATTAACAAACAATGAAATTATAATTAATAATATTTATTAATTATCAATAGACTATTTATTAGCGCTTTATAGTTGCAGTCATTATAACATTTTTAACACTATATTAAGCATTTGTTAATGATTTATATACCTTTAAGAAATTGGTTGTAAAACATCTATTACGATTAAATATGTAGAAGACCTGTTATTTGTAGCAATTTTCTAAATGGTTAATATTTGGTTTATAAACCATCTATAAACATTACTTAGATGGTTATTGTAAAGTTGCGACTGATGTTTGTAATACTTTGTGAATGGTTTATAATTGCTTTATAAACCATCTATAAACATTACTTAGCTGGTTATTGTAAAGTTGCGACTGATGTTTATAATAATTACTTAATGATTAATAAGCTGTTTGTAAACCATCAAGTTACATTTATTTGACTTTTATTTGTGATCTATAACATAGTGATTATTTTGCATTGATAAAAGAATAGGGTCTGATTATTGTATTGAACACGTTTATGAACAGAGAGTCAATAACATGTACCACATAAATATGGTGGTAGACAAGAATGGTGGGATTACGACACAACAATGACAACTTAATTTTAAAATGAATTGATGATACAATATTCAGGCACACTGCACTTAAAAATAAGTATTTCATTGTCTACTCACCCCATTTTCCACGAATTAACAATAATCAACAAAGCAATGAACAACATCACACACTCTGGAATGTCAATGTGTTGCCTTCTTGGCATCATTTATTTTTCTATTTGTATTGCTTTGCAATATCATGGAGCAGGCGTCCTAATGGACCATTATAGTGTTTTTTACCCAGCCATTCATTCCACTCAATCATAATCAGGTGATCTCTTAGTAGATCCTCGGTGCGATTCCCCCGGAGTCTCCCGATGGTCTCCTTGTAGCTCCTCCAGGCCCTCTCAATGTGTTGAGTGTGGCAGCCTGTATCAGCATTGACATACTCCACACTGTGGTTGACTGTATAATGCTTGTATCCAAATTCAGGCAGAGCCTGACGGTAGGCCCGCCACTCATCAGACAGTATTGTGGATCCCGGCCGAACATGATGCAGAACCAGTGGGATCAGCTCTCGTCTGGTCCGTCTTTCCACCAAGCGGAGAACAGGCATTGTCTTCTGTCCTCTGCGCTTCACACCCAGCATTCCAAACACCCACTTTTTCCGTGTCCATCCACCAACCATTCTTCCACGTCCATACTGTCAAAATATTCAAATAGAACACATATTAGAAATGGTAGTTATTCACATGATGTGTGACTAATATATGGTAATCATTTGACCATTAAAACATAAAATTAAACTAATTTAATTGACTTAAATGAGTTATAAAAATTATTATATCCCTGTAAGTATGGATTCACCCCAACCATTGTATCAGCAAATCCTTCCTCTTAGTGGAAATAGTTTTCTCATGACAATGTTTTCAAATTTGCTGTGAGCATTAGGTGGCAGTCTCCTTACCTGTTATTCATACAGTGACAAAAACCCAAAGATACAGCTCCTTATGGAAAATACATTTGTCACAATGACCTATTGAGTCCACCATTTTGGATTTTCCACCATTTCAAATGTTAAATGTAAATATAAAAGCACATCTTCCCCTACTCATACTAATGTTGACTGTACAACAGTCTCACCCAAAATGAAAACAAAATATATTTTTCCTTTTGCCCGGAGTGTTATCTGTCCACCCAGATAGTTTTGGTGTGATTTGCAGTTTTTTGGAGATATCTGCCATATAGATGTCTGCCTTCAATCCAATACAATGGAGCTAAAAGGTGCTGGGTTTGTGGCAGGAATTCCCACAGACATTTTAGGCATATGGCTGTTTCCACGTACCTTCCTTTTGTGTCTGAAATGGCTTTCATCGATAACCACAAACTCTTTCCGCCCTCCCAGTCTCTGTCCTTTTCTTCTCTTCCTTCTTTCCATTGCCTCAACACAGACATTTCGTAGCTTTTTGGCCATCTTTGACAGTGTTCTTGAACTCCCAGCAATGTCATCTATCATCATGTCGATTTGTCTCAATCGTAGGCCTTGTGCAAACCTTAAAAATACATAAAATGAAAATGTTGTTGCCTTATGCAGACAATACTTCAGTAATTACACTTGGAAGGGCATTCTTTACTATGACAATGGGCATGACAGTAATTCAAGCTACAGCCCAGCAATGTCAGCATTACCGATGTGCCTGCCCACACTTAGACAAAGTTTGATGATGATGGAACAAACTGTCATGGAGTTATGATCAATATTGCCTCCCTCAGTAAAATAAATGAAATAGAAAATAATTGGAATAGAATTAATCTGAAGTTCACAAATGGTTAGTATAATGGACATCACTACACAAACTTAAAGATGTTTTTTTTTTTTTGTCCTACAAACCAAATTATGTTCTCCATGACTGATTTATAAAAGCAATAAAGGGTAAAACATCCAAGGGGGTGTATACTTTTTATAGGCATTATATGTGTAATATGCTTATAGCCCATCAGGTCCTCTGGCAGGAGTCTGGTAGTTGTTCCAAAGTGCAGGACTAAAACATCTGGTGAGAAAACTTTTAGGTTTACTCTGAGCCACCGGAACAGTCTGCCTGCGGATGTGAGAACAACTGGTTGTGAGAACTCCCTCGTTTTCAGCCAATCACATGACTGCATTCCCACGAGGGGTACCTCAACATGGCCAGAGCACAGCGCATTTGTGATTGACTGAAAACGAGGGATGCATCTGATTGGCTACAGAGAGTTCCTTGTTGAAAATAATGCATTTGTGAATCCAGCCACGTCAGGAGAGTCTCAAAAATTCACGAACAAATGCAAACAAGTTCACCAATGAAAAGCGTCTTTTAAATTCAAGTTTAACAGTTTGTATATAAATGTAACAACATACAAATAAATTTTTGATGAAAATTGCAAATATTTTTTTTAATTCATATATTTATACATTTACAGTATATTACATTTATTTAAAATGAAATGTATTTGTGAGAAGAGAGTCATTTATATATACATCACAAAATACATTTGTGAATCCTTCTCTGTGCATTCATTATTAATGAGACTGAACTGACCCCATATCTGTGAAGCACTTTGAACTGCAGTAACCTGTATGTAAGGTGCTTTACAAATACTAGAATATTTTTTCAGGCCTGGTGGTACCCACCCATATTGGTGCGGTCAGATGTCCAAATGAAGCTTCGTGAAGCATTTTCTTTATTTTCTGAGCCCAATAGATGGCGCTCTCTGTTCAGCAAAGGGTTGAAGCCCGATATATTTCCATTGCTTTCAACCCTTTGTTGAACAGAGAGCGCCATCTATTGGGCTCAGAAAATAAAGAAAATGCTTCACGAAGTTTCATTTGGACATATACTTAGAACTACATCTACATCTTTCCTGTACATCTCAGAGGGGACCTCTACAAAAACCCTCTGGGATGGTTCTCTTTTAACAGACTGCTTATGCTGATAGCATATGCGACTATATACTGTAACCCACCTCTGGCTTTGGTGTAATAGGACATAAGAAATCTAAATCACAGGTAATGTGATTCTTTCTATTAATGTAGATTATTTCTATGTAATCTTTAAAATATCCAGTAGATATTTTAATATTATTTCCATACCTGTACAAGAATCGCATCCAGTTGAAAAGGCTCATCTTGGATCTGCTGAAGATAGACTTGTGCCGGACTGATTTTGTGACAATGCCTTTGTGGTTGGTCCTCTGTTGACAAACCCTATGGACAACACAGCTGCTTGTGAGTGATCCATTGAAATTCAAAGATAAACCATAATTTCTGTTATCTCTGTTTAAGACCTTTCCAAAAATTTGTTTCAATGTGATACCAATCTAAAAATCAAAATCTTTGAAGGATTAACAAAACATGTAGATAAATAGATAGAACAACAAATAGTAATATTATTACAGATAAGGCAGTAAATACATAAAGTATAAAACAATAAATAAATACATAAACGAATTAATTAATACTGTGATGTAATCTGGTGCAGATTAAGTAAATTCAAGAAAGATTGGGTCTTTTTACTTACCATTTATGCAAATCTCCACGGCTGCAGTCCTTCATCTTCATTTTGTGTTGGCAAATGTTGCATTTCATTTCCTTTTTGAGAAGCTTTCTTTTTTGTAGCCATTTTATAAGTTTCAAGTGGTGCTTTCTTTTAGATCTAGAACCTTCAACTAACTCCCTCAGTTCAGTGGCTAAACCCGGCATTTTTCCATCAAATGAGCTTGAGCTGTTGAGACTTCCACTTCCTGTTTGCGCCAAAAGGATGCCATGAGGTCACAGGTCACAGGTCATGCTACGTTCTTCTATGGTCGGAGGTGGGAAATACGTCATCTCAGACCTAGGTGCGTGCGAGTAACAAAGTCGGAGGTTGAGGTCATTCAAATTCATAAAAACTCTTAAAATGTACATTTTTCTCACCGTTTATGATGTGGGCGGCCATGGTAAAATTACATCATACGACGAACTGGGGTTATTTTATTTTCCTACTCGGAAGTCGGAATTTACGACCTCCGAGTTATACATGAACGCAGCATCACTCTTCATGCAGATTCAGACCGATTCAAACCTGTCTCTCTCTTGCCAACTACAGCCTCCTGACATGTGCATGCAACTTGACTGTTTTTTTAAATAATATCTTGTTTCACGATGACCAAAAGACCTTTCACCAGATCTGGAAGAGCCTTAAAAGAAGACATGTTGGCGACACCGCCGTCATGGAAAGAAAAAACGCAGCCAACAGCACCTGACGTTAGCATCATGTCGGACGACAGTAGCGATGCCGGTGAACACAAGAATTTGACGGAAACTAACGCTATCCAAGATGACAAAGATGACTTTTATATTTCCAGCGACACCCTTGATGCTGACAGGAAAGACGAATCTCAGACCGTCGGTAAGTTAGCTAAGTTAATGTTGACCTGTTAGCACTTGTTTTAGCCTATCTAGCTTAACATTAGCTGCTAACCGTTATTTCTTAAGGGTGTTTTCACATCCATAAGTCCGGGGTAAAAAAGGAGAAAAAATTATACTTTGTTGCAAATTAGTTTTCATCCGGTTCACACTGTTCCTTGTTTTTCTCTTAGTCTTTAGGGCCAGACTAAGAGAAAAAACAATTAAATTACGAGAATAAAGTCGTAACATTACGAGAAAAAAGTCGTAACATTACGAGAAAAAAGTCGTAATATTACGAGAATAAAGTCGGAACATTACGAGATTAAAAGTAATAACATTACGAGAATAAAGTCGTAATAAGGAAATACTTAGTTTTCTGGCACATCAGCATCAGATTATCATCAGTAACAGGACTTTGGAGCTGTCTGGTAGTGGTCAACTGCAACTGAGGCTGCTGTTTGGTTGAGCTGGTCACGTCAGATCTTGATAACGGCTTTGACTTTATTCTTGTAATATTATGACTTTTATTCTCGTAATATTATGACTTTTATTCTCGTAATATTACGACTTTATTCTCGTTATATTATGACTTTTTTTCTCGTAATATTACGACTTTATTCTCGTAATGTTACGACTTTATTCTCGTAGACCTAATATTACGACTTTATTCTCGTAATATTATGACTTTATTCTCGTAATATTATGACTTTATTCTCGTAATTAAAAAAAAAAAAATTATTTTAGTCTGGCCCTAATACTCCGTCGTAGTTCCTTGTTAAGCAAACGTAATTTTGTTAACAAATGACATGCGGTCCAAAATTTGTGAGCTGTCAAACAACAATGGATCAGCAGCAGCATATTGCCATTTCTGTGGCACCTAACATTACTATTATTGTGATATGTTGTTGCAACCAAATTAAAACAGAGGAGTAGGAACACAGATCAAGATGTTCGAGATAGATTAAATGCTGTCACATTAACAACTGTCTTGAGTTGGTTTACTGTTGCCTTGACAACAGGTATTTTTGTGGTGAAAACACTGGATATTTTAACCCAAACCACGATCTTTCCCTAACCCTGGGTTAGAAGTAAAGTGGTTTTTAAACCTCACCAGACCTAAAAGGTGAGGTGACATATTATACTAATTTACAACAAGTTCACATAGGAGTTCCTATAAAAGTGTTTTTGAGGTGTGTTGCCCAAAACCGACCTTGGTCCTGGATTGAATACAGTATGCCCTACTGAAAACAGGCCATTGTACTGTATAGCCTTATACAGTAAAGCAACACAAAATGGTAAAACTTCCACATTTGATAATGTGTCATGTACAGATCCATGCTTTATCTTCATACTTTTAGCTAAGCCTGCTTTGTATGGACCAAGGTCAATAAAGTAGTCATCTGTAATATGGTGGATGCACACATAGAACATTTCAGGGAGTTTTGAGGGTACATTTCCGTTAAAAATGAAATCACTCCACTGAGGCTTCAGAGGCTCAGATGAAGGGAATGAAAATAGACTGGGTGTTGCAGTCAACAACACAGCAACAACTCTCACAGAGATACGTTAACACGCAAAACATTTTTATTAGGTAGCTCGAGCACTAAATATTACATTTCTTATTTTTTCTTTATTACCCATTCCACGGTTTCCCACAGAAAAGTTGTTAGGCCTGGTAGTATAATACACAATCTCTAATTAGAGCTCTGTAATATGAATGCAGTTTAACACACAACATTTAAGAATTGGAAATTGAATTGTGTCTTCAAAATTCAAATATGTATAGAATCTACATTTTGTACAGTATCATTACCCCTTAGTCGCAATCATGTTCAGATTATCTCCCATTATGTTCTACTTTTGTTCCAACTCCCTAAACCAGCATTTCACATAATTATGACATAAACTTAACATTTAACACAATTTTAGATGCACTCAACTTTATTTCTTTCGTTTTCAGTCATGAGTCCAACAGCAGCAGTCATGATCAAAAAGGCTAAGAAAAGAGAACATCTGCTGAGACTGAAAATCCGCAAATTGAACAAGGAGATGGCCTCCCTTCGTCAAAAAGTTGCAGGTAAGTGTTTTTCTTTCTCCTCAAAACTACTGTCTCTCCATACCTAATCCTAATCTCAGTATCATAATCAGTTGCGTTCTTCCAAACATATGAACACTGGCTCAAATGCAGTGAAGCACATAGACGAAATAAGGATACTAGATTAGTATCCAATTTTCGATACAGATGCCAGAAGTAAACATTTTTTTTTTTAAAAGATCATGAAGATCATTACATAACGCATACTGGCCATTAATAAACAATTTATTTCAAATGAGTACAATATCATCTTTGTGCTAAAAGGTGTAAAAAGATAGTCCAGTATTTTACTAGAAATAATATGACACAAAATAATAATAATAAAAATATAGCCGCAATGGCCAAGGTCCAAGCAGAAATGGCATTTAATGACTACATACGACCTTTAGAGGAAAGTGAATGCATGCCACATGGGTACATTGGCATACCCAGTGTACCTAGTGGATACTTGGGGATTCAAACCTAATTTTGGTTCTTGATATTATTATTATTATAATTGGTTATATATATT
This sequence comes from Chelidonichthys spinosus, assembly GCA_029853015.1. Lineage (NCBI taxonomy): Eukaryota > Metazoa > Chordata > Actinopteri > Perciformes > Triglidae > Chelidonichthys > Chelidonichthys spinosus. Next base: position 2,138,640 of record CM056826.1, read on the forward strand.
ATTATTTTCTCCCCCACCTAACATATTAGAATCATATTGGAGATTCTAAGATTCAATAAGAACTGGATTTGATAAGCAGAATCAGAACCAGAATCAATCAAATCTAAACAATGCCCAATCCTGCTTGAGCAGCCCAACTTTAATGTCTTTGAAAGAGTGAGCACATTGTTTGCTGTTAACACTGTTATTATCGGGGGTGCACATAACTTTTTTGGTCTGGTTCTCAAAGGAGCACCTGGAGATGTTGCTTGGTGCTCATCCTTTACATGCGAGTAGTGTTGTCACGCATTTTTGTTTCAATACCGATACCAATATGAATCTAATACTTTATACTCTAATACTAATACTTTACTTTTTGTTAGAATAAATTAATGTTTATAATTTTTTTTAACTGACATTGATGTTTCTGGGTGTCAGCCTCTGAGCAGCAGGTGTGTAGCACTAGCCACCAGCCAATAATAGTGCACAGGCTGTGAGCACAGGAATCTATAAAATTGTAGCAACCACATTAGATGTCTGTCTGTGTCATAGATGTGTAAAGGGCTGCAGGTCTCTGCATGTGTGTGCGTGACGGTGGTCACACACATACGCACGCACGCACGCACACACAAACCCGTGTGTGGGCGCTTGCGCATCCAGATCAGAGAGACTACAGCGGACAGTTTCAACTGAATTAACAGACTCAGCAGTAGGGTTGGGCGGTATGAGCAAAATCTTATATCACGGTATGAATAATTTCATATCACGGTAACGGTATATATCACGGTATGGTTTTCTCCCTGTAAATTCAATTAATGGCTTAAAAATAACCATACTGTCGCATTTGATCATTTTCCTCTTTTATTTAATTTTCTCACAGCAGCATAACATTATTTTAAAGAAAGTATAATAATATAATAAATAATAAGCCACAAAGAATGTGCAAATGTCTGGTAAACATTTGAACTCAAGCTTTGACTTAAGCTATAGTGTGTGTGCAAATATAAACACAGAGCTCCAGCTTAATAAGAAATAAAAATAACAAATGAGAAAAAGTATGCGTTGTGATGGCCTCCGTTATCTCCCTCCATTGACGTGATTTATTGTCATACGGGGTGCCATCGGCGAAAGACTCATAATACTGCTTCGCATGTTTTAACTTTAAGTGGTGGAAGAGGTTCCCGGTGTTTCCACCTGCAGCAGCAACAGTCGAGCGACACTCTTTGCAGAGTATCGCTTTTTGTTCGTTGTCGGATTTTCTAAATCCGAAAAAGTTCCAACAGACGTAGCGCCCTTTTTGGAATGAGTTCCTCCTCTTCGTCATGGGTGGGTCGTGCTGCCTCAGTTTCCTCGTGACGTTCACTCTCCGCCTCCGCCATGATTGTTATTACTCAGGTAAAGCTGTTTGTTCTTCGTCATGCTAATGCAACCACGCAAGCAGTCCCCGTGTGTCGAGGCGGTGTAATTACAGTGACTCAGAGCGATGCCGCAGACATCTGCGCTTTCTCCGGTATAAACGGTATTGCAAAATCTCTACCGGTGGACACTTTTATACCGTCACACGGTATAATACCGTCATACCGCCGGACCCTACTCAGCAGTGTGGTGCATTCCTGCAGGTTGTGAGGAGGTGCACATGTGTTAATTTGTGATTTAGAACGTAACTTCTGTGAAACAATGGGGAAAATCAAGTTTTATTCCTTGGATTTCACCGCTTTGGAGAGGAGCGGCTCTGAATGCTGTGTTCACAGACGGTCTGTAAACAGTAGTGATGACGTAATTTCAGTAAAGTAGACTAACTGTGTCCCAAAAATGTTGGTACACAAATGAGTCTTTTCACGTGTTGCCTGGTGCGCATTTTTTATTTTGACCACGCATGCACACCTGCACACCAGTTATGTGCACCCCTGGTTGTTGTTGTTGTTGTTGTTGTTGTTGTTTACACAATTTTCTCTTCTTTTTAGCCCAGGCCAATGCTGTAGTGACGGAGTCGTCATCATCATCTGCACCCCCCTCATCAGCCACTTCCTCCTCTTCATCTGCTGACTCCAACTACTCCTCATCCTCGTCCTCATCCTCCTCTTCAGTTGAGAGGAAAAGAAGAAAACGGTACAAAAAGAATAGGGACAAAAAAAAGAGCCACATCGAAAAGGGAAAGAAGAAGAAGAAGAAGAAGAAGAAGAAGAAGAAGGTGGCAAAAGAAAAGACATCACTTGGCAGACGAGGTGAATCACGAATCATCCTATTTAAAAAAGTTTTATTAATGTTTGATTAGAAATATGAAACATTTGTGCTTAGGGATGTAAATTTTGGTTTGAAATTCTAACCATTTCATTACCAAAGTGGTTGTACTACTTCACAAAAAATACAAAAAAAAAGCACCAACCTATATTTCCTCTTCCCCAGAGTGATATCAAGATAGTCTCTGTGTGATATGGCAAGGGTTAGATACATCAGCTGTAGAGATGTCTACTATCACCCCAATACAATGGAGTTGAATGGCATTGGGTTTGTGGTGCTCAAAGTGTGAAAAAATACATTGGACAAACTTGAAGGCAATGTTTCCTTACAGAAATCATGACCTGCGTATTCAAGATTATCCACAGTCATTGTTGTGAGCAGGTTCATGGAGAACAATTTTCTACCAAAGATGACTACTAGGGGTGTCACGATTTCGATTTTTCATCGAAATCGATCGAAATGACGTCACGATCTCGAGCATCGAAGTCAAAGAGAGGATCGACGATCCCCCCTCCCCCCGTGTGCAAAGCTACGCACACTACGCAAAGTTACGCAAATGACGCAGCACATTGTAGCCGACGCCGCTAGTTACCTATCCTGCAGGTTATGACACGATGGCGAGTGCAGATGAAAGAGGAGACGCGGCACCGGAGCTTGAAGCAGCTCCTGCTTCTCTTAAATCACATGTATGGAAATACTTTGCGTTCCCGGTGAGTTAGGTCGACGACGTTCGCGTTGTTGACAAGAAGACCACAGTGTGTAAGATATGCTATGCGCGTGTACCATACCCGGCCACGGGAAACACTACGAACATGGCAGGACACATTCGCCGGCATCACAAAGATGTAGATTTGACAGCTGGGAAAGCACCATCACTGGTCCAGCCAACTATTAAATCCTCGTTTGCAATAAAACTTCCACAGACCTCAGCTCGCGCAAAAGCTATAACTAGCGCTATAGGGCTATTTATAGCAGCAGACCTGCAGCCTTACTCGGTGGTGGAAAACACGGGATTTAAATATTTAATTAGCGTACTTGAGCCACGCTACAGTATGCCCTCTGTGACCTCTCATTGTTGTTTGTTTTTGTTGTTGAAAACAAGATTGTTACTTTTATATTGCAAATAAATAATTTAAATTTGACCATTAGTGCCTAATGTGATACATTATGGAAATTGCATCACTTATATGTAGCCCAACTTTTGAAATAAGATTTACTGTACAAAATTTGATGAATAAAACCAATGATCGTAGACTAGACTAGTCTGAAAATGGCATAGGCATCTGTGCTGTAAGAAAAAGAAAAAAATCGAGAATCGAATCGAATCGTGACCCTAAAATCGAAAATCAAATCGAATCGAGTATTTGGAGAATCGTGACACCCCTAATGACTACCATAATAGTTTTCAATGAAACTGTTCATGAGGTTTGTGGATTATCTTGAGTAACCATGTTTTGATTTCTGGAAAGAGATGTGCTTTTCAAATGTAATTATTGGCGCATTGAGCTAATTTGTTTTACTACTGAATTAGATTACTATTGCCGATATATTTCCATTGCTTTCAACCCTTTGTTGAACAGAGAGTGCCATCTATTGGGCTCAGAAAATAAAGAAAATGCTTCACGAAGCTTCATTTGGACATCACTAAGTAAGATAGATATGCATACAAATAAAAATACTTGTGATGATGTAAGAGACTAGTCACAGCTGTAGAAGTTGAATTGGATATGGTGAATTATAAGCTGTCCCATTAGGGTTTGTAAATTGAGATGTCCCAGTAGTTGTGCACTACTTTGTGATTTGTTGATTGACCAGTTCATCCTTATTTACTAACTCTTCTCTTACTTTTGTAGCCTGTCATCCCACGGAGATCATTGCCAGATACAAGAGGGTGTTGAGAGCATACAACAGTGGAAAGAAATTGGGTGAAGCATGTGCATTCGCTGGTGTAACAGAGCTGACAGTGAGATGCAAAGCGGCAGTCCCGGAGCTTGCCATAGCTTGCCCAGATAAATTTGAAAAACTACTGGCAGGATTCCATAAAAGAGATAAGATAGCTGACATTGTCAGCAAATGTGAGTACATGATTCAAAATGATGCAGAAGTCAGGGCCAAAATAGCTAAAAATAAAGCAGTGGGTAAGCTCATACCATACAACAAGAGGGAGCAGAAGTAATCGGTTGGGCAGCCGGCTGCCTTGATGTTGGAAGTTACATATGTTATGCAAAAAGCTTAAACATGACCATTAGCCACTGTACGTTATTTATTAATACAGAATAAGGCTACTGTTGCGTCATTTACACTGTTGTATTTCCTTTGAATTTAAAGTGATGGTTCGGAGTGAAATGCACCCTAGGTAGTTTCCACCATGACATCCAGCCAAACACCCCCTTGGAAGCATTTTTAGCGATGGTCAATATTGGTCAAGATAGCCGCTATCAGCCGAATGGCTTAGTACTAGCACTATGGTACAGAGGGTATATCTCGTAAGTTACCCCACTAATAATGCATGGAATGCAGACACTATGTGTATTACTGCAGAAGTTTGTTAACATTTAATGCATTATGGGGTAATTTACGAGATATATCCTCTGTACCATAGCACTAGTACTAAGCCATTCGGCTGATAGCGGCTATCTTGACCAATGCTGACCATCGCTAAAAATGCTTCTGAGGGGGTATTTGGCTGGATGTCATGGTGGAAATTACCTAGGGTGCATTTCACTCCGAACCATCACTTTAAGACGAACATTTGTCAAATCAAGGTGCTCCAAATTACTTCTGTGTCTTTTCCTTTTATCAGGCCAACCATAATTTTTGTTTCACATTCATGTTAAATATTTTAAAATAATGTTTGCATGGCAATTGCAGTTTTAAAATAAAGTTTTTTTATTGATTTTCTGTTGTGTTGACTTTTTTAAGTCTCTCTCTTTCTCCCACTCTGTTTATTTGTAGTGCAGTGCTGCAAATCAACATTAACTTTAAGGTTTGTTCAGAAATGTGTTTAAAGTTGATCATAAAAATCAACTGCAATTCTGTTATTGGTGAACAAATGAGCTCTCTAAGAGATCACCAATATAAGATTTAAAAGAGTCAAATAAATGTAACTTGATGGTTTACAAACAGCTTATTAATCATTAAGTAATTATTATAAACATCAGTCGCAACTTTACAATAACCATCTAAGTAATGTTTATAGATGGTTTATAAAGCAATTATAAACCATTCACAAAGTATTACAAACATCAGTCGCAACTTTACAATAACCATCTAAGTAATGTTTATAGATGGTTTATAAACCAAATAATAACCATTTAGAAAATTGCTACAAATAACAGGTCTTCTACATATTTAATCGTAATAGATGTTTTACAACCAATTTCTTAAAGGTATATAAATCATTAACAAATGCTTAATATAGTGTTAAAAATGTTATAATGAGTGCAACTATAAAGCGCTAATAAATAGTCTATTGATAATTAATAAATATTATTAATTATAATTTCATTGTTTGTTAATGGTTAAGTAACTATTAACTTACATTAATAAACTATCTATATGCCATTTATAAATAATGGTTAAACATTAATAAATGACCTAATTACCATTTATAAATGGTCTATATTCTGTTTATAAATGATTGTTAAACCTTAATAAACTATCTGTGTACCATTTATAAATTGTCTATTTACCATTTATAAATGATGGTTATTGTAAAGTGTTACCACAATAAAATAATGCATGGTCCAATGAAAGGAATCAGAGTACATACTGTATCACACCCGGCGTCCTGGCGCGGATGGCTGAGCTGGCTTGCCCCCCTGAAGACCGAGCGTCCGCTCCCACAACCCTGGTCATCGGGGACTCGATTGTGAGGCACGTCCGCATGAGGGGGGCGTTCACCATGGCGTTTCCTGGAGCCACCGTTGCGGACATAACCGGGAAAATACCTGACATCCTGAGCGCGTATCCGCAGGCAAGAAGGATTATCATCCACACAGGTACAAATATCGCTGTTAAAAAACACTCACTCATCATTTGAGCACCATTCCTTTACTTTTAGCAATCCTCCAATTCTTTGCCTTACTGTTTATAGACCACCCCATCACTCTAGCTCTTTTATCAGTGAATTTTCTGAACTTTTATCAATTATCCACACTTCTTTTAGCAGGATTTTAATAACTGGTGATTTTAATCTACACGTTGACGATATCTCGGATCCGATATCCAGAGAGTTTTTAAATCTTTTAAGTTGTCTTGATTTTAAGCAGCATGTCGCTCAGCCAACTCACAACAGAGGACACACCCTGGACCTGGTCATAACCCATGGCCTGTCCATCGGTGTGTCCTCTGTTGTTGACCTGGCTGTGTCTGACCACTATTGTGTATTTTTTAACATCACCAGTTTTAACCAAGAGGAGGCCCCGGTGAGAACGGTGAGGAGGCGCTACCGTACTTCTGAAGTGGCTGCAAATTTTATGGAGATTTTACAGAGCACTCCTGCTGAAATTCTACCTGCACCTTGTGATTTTTTTTTTTTTTTTTTACTTTTTATTTAGACATTTTAACCATTTTACAAAACATGTCCTGACATATGACTTTGAAAATGCATGTTAGACTGTACAAGAGAATGAAAGGTAATGTAAATGGGAAAATATACATAGTCATGATATAAACATTAGTAACAACCCTGACATTAATAGGTAGGAAAGCAGATATCTATAGATAGTAGCTGAGCATGGTTCTCCAAAGAGGAACTCCCAAAATTACTCCGTCGCATATTCCCATTATTATACACCCAGGTATCTTGAAATACAAGTCCATCTTTGCATGAAAGTGTCCATTGTGAGCTGGAGAGTAGCTGTCATTTGCTCCATCATATATACATTTTTCAGTCTCTGGGTCCATTCACCTATATTTGGTGGTTTTACCTCTTTCCAGTTCACTGTAATCATTTTCTTCGCTACCGGTAAGAGAATCCTCAGTGCATATCGTTGGTCTGCATTGTATATATCTTTGGGTATAGCTCCCAGCAAAAATAACGTTGGTTCTAGAGTAACATCTATATCCAGGATAGTATCGATTTCCTTTTTAATATCACCCCAGAATCCTTGCAGTACTGGACAGTCCCAGAAGATGTGTGTGGTGTCACCAATATTTCCACATTTTCGCCAACATAGTGCCAAATTAGAGTTTTTCACATATGAAGAGATAACAAGAGGAGTATTAAAAAATATTATCTTTACCTTCCAGTCAAACTCTTTCCATAATTGACTATTAATTCCCTTATGGCAGCCTGCCCATATGTCCTCCCATGTAGAATCTTCAATTATAACATTCATTTCCAATTCCCATTTTTCTTTAATGTACTCCGTGTTTTGTAAAGCGCTCGTTGCTAGCCTTTTATAAATATTAGATAAGTGTTTTTTTTTGTTGGGAAATATTTCTCTAAAACACTAATAAAGTATTCTTCTATTTCATTTGGGTTTTTACTAACCATTTCCTTTACCTTATGGTTTGTAACATAATGTCTTATCTGAAGGTATCTGTATATATCCTTCGATGGGAGGTCAAATTGTTCTTGAAGTTGAGAAAATGATTTAAATTCTGTTCCTCTGAAAAGTTGATTAATTGTACGGAGACCTTTGTCGGCCCACCTTCAGACCCGCTATCCCACAGGGAAGGTAGGAATTCTATATTTCCTACTATCAACATGGCTCTTGAAATTGACACTGGTCCACCGAGCATTTTTTTTACTATTGTCCAGACTTTCAGAGTGTGTTTTATCCATTCATTCTTTATTTTAATTTTATTGACTGACTTTATATCCATCGGCTCCAGCCCCCCCCCCCCCGCGACCCTAAATACAGGATAAGCGGTAGAAAATGGATGGATGGATGGACTTTATATCCATAAATGGGAGTACTGATAAGGAAGCGCCCTTAACAGAGTCTTGTTCTATCTTGGTCCATATTGCCTCTCGGTCGTTTCTGAGCCATGCCACTATTGCATTTATTTGTGGATTTACTACACGGTGGTGTAGTGGGTAGCACTCTCGCCTCACAGCAAGAGGGTCCTGGGTTCAATACCCGGGTTGGCCCGGGTTCCTTCTGTGTGGAGTTTGCATGTTCTCCCCGTGTAAGCGTGGGTTCTCTCCGGGTCCTCCAGCTTCCTCCCACAGTCCAAAGACATGCAAGATGGGGATAGGTTAATTGGTGACTCTAAATTGCCCGTAGGTGTGAATGTGAGAGTGAATGGTTGTCTGTCTCTACATGTCGGCCCTGTGATAGACTGGCGTCCTGTCCAGGGTGTACCCTGCCTTCGCCCAATGACAGCTGGGATCGGCTCCAGCCCCCCCGTGACCCTAAATACAGGATAAGCGGTAGAAAATGGATGGATGGATGTGCAGCCCAGTAATAACTTTACTCCTCCCTTGTCTTTGGATAGTTGAAGAGATGCACCTTGTGATTTTATTGTTGATAATTTTAACAGCAGACTGAAGTCAACTTTGGACTCAGTAGCTCCACTTTTAACTAAAACAATAAAAAGTAAACCTATACCCCTGTGAAGAAAAAACATTGAAATCAATGAACTGAAAAGAAAATGCAGGAGTGCCGAGAGAAGATGGAGGAAAAGTAAACTGACAATTCATTACGAGATTTTACGTCAACAACTCAAAACCTACAATAATACAGTCAAAAAGCACGAATTTCACATTTCTCACAACTCATCACCATCAATAAAAACAACCCCCAGTTCCTCTTCTCCACTTTTGATATTTTAACAGGCACTAATTCTAATAAAGTTTTTAAGACACCCACAGATGATCTTTGCGAGAACTTTGCAGACCACTTCAGAACCAAAATCAAGGACATCAGATCCTGCCATTTATCCCATCAAGTTTTAACTGTTAACACTGAACTGTTGTCCTTGCCTGAGGTAACACTCCCACGTAAACCCAACAACCTGCCTTTTAGATCCCATTCCCACATCACTTTTAAAATCGTTTTATGGATTCTTCGAGGAACAGTTTTTAAACATCATGAATTGCTCTCTTCAGACGGGTGTCTTTCCCAGCGCCTTTAAAACGGCGGTGGTGAAGCCCCTTCTGAAGAAGAGCAATTTAGATCCAAGTGTTTTTAATAACTACCGACCTGTATCCAACTTACCATTTTTAAGTAAAATTTTAGAAAAACTGGTTTTTAACCAAGTTAATGACTTTTTAAACAGAATTAACATTTTAGAGAAGCATCAGTCTGGTTTTAGGAAAAACCACAGTACTGAGTCAGCACTTTTAAAGATTTTAAACGACATTTGATAATAAAAAGATCACAGTGTTGGTTCTACTGGATCTAAGCGCAGCTTTTGATACAGTAGACCATCACATTTTATTAAATAGGCTCAGACACCTGGTGGGCATCTCTGGTACTGTTCTTAACTGGTTTTGTTCTTATCTCACAGACCGATGCTTTTATATAAGTATGGATACATGTTCCTCAGGAACCCATGAAATTGGATGTGGGGTTCCCCAAGGGTCAATTTTAGGTCCACTTCTTTTTAATCTTTACATGCTGCCCCTTGGGGACATCATCAGGAGGCACGGCATCAGCTTCCATAGTTATGCTGACCATACGCAACTGTATATTGCCATGTCTCCTGATGACACAGGGCCAATTGACGCCCTTTTTAACTGTATTTTAGACATCAAGTCATGGATGGCAGAGAATTTCCTACAGCTCAACCAGGACAAGACTGAGGTTTTAGTTATAGGTCCTGAAGGCCAGAGAGAGAAACTTTTACCAAAACTGCAAGATCTTAAACCAGCACAGTCAGTAAAAAATCTGCGCGTGATTTTTGACTCTGAGCTGAATTTTATTCCACATATCAAAAATATGACGAAAATAGGTTTTTATCATCTTAAGAACATAGCCAGAGTCCGCCCGTTTCTCTCTCAGGCCAGTACAGAGGTGCTGATGCATGCTTTTATCTCCTGTCGTTTAGATTATTGTAATGCCCTGCTCTCTGGTCTTCCCAAAAAGAGTATTTTAAATCTCCAACTATTACAGAACTTGATCTTAAATAATTTTAGTTGTTTTACTTATAATTGGTATTGTTTTATTTTATTATCTTATATATTTTTATCCTTTTAGCTGGTCACTCTATTTACTTATTTTTTCATGGTTTTTAATCCAGTGTTTCCTCAGGGGGGTCTTCCACACTGGGAGCTGTGTCTGGGCTGCTGCTGGGGGTGCTGTCCCTGGGTCCCTACGGCTCGGCTGACTGTTGTCTGACGGTGTCGGGGGGCCTGGGCACTGGTGCCGCCTGTGGCACAGCCTGCGACTCCTCCCAGTGTGGGTGGCCCCAAAGATAGCGTTTCCTCAATCATCAGTGTCATGCCATGTCTCCCTATTGTCAGTAGTGAGAGTGTGCAGATGTGTGTGTTTGTGTGTGTGTGCGAGTGTGCAGTATGTAGGGTGGGAGGAAGGGGCTTTATTTGTAATTGTTTTTGCTTTTTTCTTTTGATGTGTGTAAAGCACTTTGTGAATCATGAGAAAGTGAGGGAACCCCACAAAGTTTTCCAATTAAATAATGTTAAAATACTTTTCAGTGTTATGTAACAAGTACTCAAAATGTTACGTATTGTAACAATAATGGAAATCTCAGCAAAACCCTGTTTTTCAAGCCAATGGCACACTTCGGCTTTGGTCCAAGCTGTGTAAGTCATTTCTACAAGAAAACAAACAAGCAAGCAAACGAACAAAACATAACAAGAAACAAATGTTAGTACACCTTTCACCATATAAGTCCTCAGCTAGGGTCAAGCTCACCTTGATTCTCTGAAGTTTCTTCTGTTCTCTCTCTCTTCTTTGTTCTGTTCTGTTTGCAGTAATCACTATTGGTATGTCAAACCTGCTTTGTAGAGGGTGAAGACCAGACTATATGGTGCAATCCATTTGGTCAACCAGCTCTTATCTAACACATGACAGCCACCATTGGGCCAGTTCCCAGGCCCAACACACCAAACCTCACCCTTTCCCCTGGGAGATCAAGGTTCAATTCCTGGCATCAACAAAACCTGGTGCGGTAGCCCCAAAGTCAGTGTTACAATATGATTTTTTCATCAGTTAAGGCTTGGCCTCTGACATCAAAGACCTTCCTTTATCACTGAACTTTTGTGCAGCTTCACAACTTGACTAAGCCAGTCAGCAGGGTACAGCAGCCATGGGATGAAGCCGATCATGGAAGAATATGAGGAGGAGACAAATACATGAGTAAAATTGTCTGTAAAATAAGTGTTTAATATTTTTCAAATTGTCTGTCACTAATCCACACATTACCTCAGTAGGCATTAACATGGTCACTCTGCATCAACCAGGCCTTGAACTCACAACTTCAAACTGTATCTCTAGATCACCTGACTTGTAACAAACTTTCAAAAGCCTTTGTCCAGTGAGTCCTATAGCTCACTTAGATGCCCCAGAAAGAAGGGTTATATCCTTGCTGTAGGGACCCAGGGTTCAATTCCCCTCGCTGCTTCTTTGCTGTGTGTCATTTGCTCCTGAAGAAGGGAGTAGTGTAACTAAACTTTAAAGAATAAACACAATTATAGCTGCTGCCCAGCAATGGGTCGGGTCCAGACTATTTTTTGGCAACTTTAGGCAATTCTGAGCAACAAACAGGAGAATAGGAAGGTAAGACAGTTGACATTGTAATGTTCATTTTGCACCAGTTGAGGCTGAAATCCACAATTTCTGGAACCAAGATCATTGTCTATCGCACTGAGCTAATTGGCAAGTGGCAACTCAACTGTGGCTTCACAAATTGACTAAGCCGTTCACAGTCAAAAATCAGTATTTGAGGTAAAATTCTGATATGTTTTTGTCAAACATCATCTACCATGAATCTAAAATTTCGTACATTTGTTTCACAAAGACTACAAGGTATTTTGATGTATTACGGTTATGACCCTTGCTGGGGCTTGACCCCACATCGTCTGGCACCAAGAACCAGCTCCTAGCCAAATGAGCTAATTGTCTGATTATTGAACATGTCACCTAAAAGCAGAAGTCACACATTGTACAGACAGCGCTAAACAGACACATGATCAGCTCCCTCTGTCTGACCACTGACATGAAGGAGCTGACAACCTGGCTGTGCGAGTGAGTGTGGCGATTCAGAGCAGTCCCTGATCTACACATTCTGCTGGATAGCTCAGTGGGTAATGGTACAGGCTTTAGATTTGGAGGGTGGGGGTTAAAATCCCACTCACAGCTAATCTTTGCCTGGATCAACAAGATTTGCTGATGAATTTCTTGCTTTCTTATAATTAATGGTTGTGAAAATAAATTGGTAACAGATCATTTCAGTTTCATTATTTGTACGTCTGATCAGAATGTGTAAGGTTATAGACTAGTGTGGTGGACCTGAAGACTCAATGCAGCTAGCTGGTTAGCTCAGTCACTACTGCCAGTGACTTTAGACTAGGAGACAGGTGTTCAAATCCCAAGATGGGCAATTATGTTGCAGTTTGATCAACAGGATCTGGAGAAATGAAAAGTATTTGTATCAGTAGTCACAAGGAATTCTATTTTGCACCATTGTTATCAGGAAGTATGTCCCTGGTGACACAGGATCCATGCTTTCAACAATCCCTGAAGTCTTTCTTCCAATAACGGTTCTCTGGATCAAAATAGTTCTTACTGGAACCCTTAGCGTTACCAAGAACCCTTTTAAAACCCTTTATTCAGGAAAGGGGTTTTAAAGGGTTCTCTCGATCAAAATGGTTCTTACTGGAACCATTAGTGTTACCAAGAACCCTTGAAAAACCCTTTCTTCGGGAAAGGGTTTTTCAGAAGCAAATGGTTCCAGGTAGAACCTCAGCCCTTGTAGAAGAACCCTATTGGAACCCTTATTTCTAAGAGTGTAGGCTGTAAGCTGACACAGATAAGTCATGCTCTCTGATGAGAATCTGTATCTCTCATATAAAACACTGTCAGGGACAGACAAAGGGTTTTGCCGGTCTCTGAAAACTCTAGTTCTCCTACGAGAACCTCTCATGAATGACCAAGCTTTTTTTTTTTATCCGTGCACCAAGAGAGCTGATTGGTCAGTAGGCAGTGTTTTTCGCCACGTTGATCTCTTTTCAGGAACATAACCTGCTCCGGAGCAGGTTAACTCTGCAGCATAAGTTACCATGATGATCTACCCCGGTAAGAAGTGAACCAGCGTTGCAGGACGGAAAACCCAGAGTTAACGCTTAAGTTACCTCGCTAAGCCCAAATCCTGCTTCCTAGTACAGGCCGCTGGTCTGCCTAGTTTGTTTGTTTATCCGGGGAATGTGCTCAGCACTGTTCCTTGTTGCATGTATCTTGCATTAAACAGACACACACACAGCTTCTCCATACTTTCCAGAGTTGTTCAGTCCTGACCCCTGAAGCATTATCAAACCCTATCGGGTTCCCCTATGTCTGCCTTTAAATTGGACTTCCTGTGTCATGTTCCATTGTCTCATACATACCCTGTAGCAACATGCCTACACTGATGCAGACACTTGTGTTGTTTTGCCAGAGGCCTGTCGTCAGTCGAAAGCGCCATAACTGCTACCTGCAAGGCTCACCTCAGGGCATAGAATTCAGTAATACACAAAGCCAAGCAGTCACAGAGCATCTAGTTCTAGTAAAATGCATTCATCTGTCAATTACATTACCAAACAACCATTCAGAAAAAATAAACATGTTGCAAAAAATGTTAAGCAATATAATCATATAATCAGCCAATTGGCCCTTTTCACAGCAGGGAAGACAAAGGTCTTACTCATAACATAAATAATGGTTCTGCCCTGTTCAAATGTCCCAGTAAGTCATGCAGCAAAATGGAATCCAGTCATTATTCATTATATTATTTTCACCTGTGCTTTTCCCACTGAGTCATGTAAATATGTCTTCCATGAAAAGAGCCATCTGGCTTGCTCCTAATCATCAGCTCAACTTGCAGCCAGTCTACCTACTTGCCAGACAAAACTTTAGAACTTTTTTTGCAAAAGTGATCATATAGAACATCTAATACTGGTTCTTGGCCTGTTTGTTTTGTATTCATTTTACCTGATGACTTGAAAAATTAGTACTTGAGTGATCAATAATGTGCAGGAAATTTGAATTCATAAGCAATATCAATTAATTCAACACATTCTTTCCCTTTGCTGCTGCTACACCCGTTTTCAGAGGGCAAACAAAAATATTCATTGGGTCAGTATTCTCAGCTAAAGCTCCATAATTTGAGTCTTTATTTCATGCATTTTGCATGGAAACACCAACTGTATGTATAACTGTTTGTTACTGAAATGTTCTGATTGGACAGGACACCATTTCGTTTCCCAGTGTGTCCGGGACTTCCACAACATGTACAAAGCAGTAATAGTGTCTATTATGGCCATGAATGATGAAACATTATCGGTGTAAATGCAGCGGGTGCCGGTTGGATTTCTCTTTCACCCCTACTGCAGTACGTCCCAGATCCCAAACTGCTCGGCGTTCGCTCGCCACAATCCCCCCCTTTTAGGCAGAAATCTCGTGCAGCCCAGGCCTATTGGGTTCCAACTGCATTTGGTGTTGGTAGTATAGTAGTAGTAGCATTAACAGTAGTGGTGGCATTAACAGAAGCAAGTATTAACAGTAGTAATCCATGACAGCAGGCACAGCCACACCGAGATGGATCCATCCCAACCACGTCGCCGTAGACCAAAAAGCAGGAGTAGTTGAGCAGTCACACAGCGGGCAGGTGGAGCTACAATATGGTGTTTCCAGCATCAGACCAGTTAGCAGTCTGCATCAGTTAGGACCTCAGCGGACTCTGCTGGACCAGAAAGCATAGCCAGACTCCCGGGAGTAATCCTGGGAGTAGTCAAGTTAGTAACAGTAGAAATGCCAATTTTAGTCAATTACTTTAATCAATAGTCAGCCACCTTAAAAATGACTGGTGGTAAGAGTCAAACAAGACCACAGCATCGGTGCAGTCCAGATCAGGTTCCATTACGGTCCAGGGAGACCTGCTAGGCGAGAAAGCATAGGGACTCCGGGGGAACATACAGAGAGAGCGAGAGAAAGAGAGAGAAGGAGAGAGAGGCTCAGTGTGTCACTATAAAAAAGCCTTATGATTAATACGATGGATCCAGATCCAGAAGGTTATTGCTAGGGGTGCCGCTCTGCTTAAATTCATTAAATCCACTTGTCGCTTCTCCGACAAAAGTTGGCGACAGCCAAAATGCCAAACTCCATAGTCCACAAACCAACGTGTTCCACAAACAAACGTGGTGACGTTACGAAGACTACGTCCGCTTGTTATATAGAGTCCATGCTACAATATCATTAGAATTAGTTGACAGTATAGATCAGTTTCACTTTCACTTCAGTTCACTTTCAGTACATCAGAAAATGGTATAAATATAGTGTGCACTTAACCCTCATCTTCCCAATCAGGGCCCCCACGGACTCCAGAGGTATCACAAAGGTCACAATTGCTGTTGGTATTATTATTTATTCTCAAGACTGTCTCCTCCATGAGGATCATGAGCTTGGTCGTGTGTGTGCTTGTGTGCATCTGTAAGTGTGCATCCCTGTGTCTGTCCACAGTAAATCTCAAATTCTGCAGCAGCAAACTGCATACTATTTTGAATGACCAGTTATGGCTGTATGTTCAAGGGCCACGTGGTTGCAGTGACTCACATAATAAAAAAAAGAGGATTGCCTCTATATTTCCACTGACTGCCTGCTGACTCCTCACTCAGACCGGTAGGGCCGCTAGTGACAACACAGCTGAGTAGCGCTCACTTTTATTGTTTTGTGATGGATGGTGTGTTTGCCCAACAACTAACAGGCAACAGAAACTACTTAACGCACTGCTGAGGACATCGCCGCCACTCAGCTGCTGCTATGCTGTCAGATATGCTGTTATGTTTGTATCCGTGAAATGTATGACAATTTCGAGCCAATTTCTTGCTTTCATCAAAGCTTGTTTTTGAGTTTGAATTGAGTGTTTTTTTTTACAATGCCTTACAGTCCAATGTGTTTAGCAATAGTGGGTTGTGTTCATTGAGTCACACAATACATGCAGGGGCTGTTGTATACAGACATGGCAAAGATCTGAGTGCATCTTTGTAGTTGTGTTCTGTTTTAACCACTTAAGACCTGGCGTCCACATGCGTTGACACCACATTTTACGTTGTCAATACCATATTACTTAATTGTGCTTAATGGGGGCCTAATGTCCACATCCGTGGACACTTACCAAAACTACACCATGTCAAAAGATGATGCTCAGTTTTTATACTTATCAGGTCCCAATAAGCCCAAATAACAAAGAAATGAAGAATGCATACCAAAAAAGAGCTCAGAAGTTGTGCTTTTAAAATAATAATTTTAAATACCAAGGTGTTGGGGTCCTGGGTGTATGTTGTTAAACTGTCTCATAAGTATTCACCCACAAATGTCAAGTTACGTAGCTCACACAAATAAATACAGTGATTGTATCTGTAAATATGTATTTACAAATTGTTTTGTACATCAACTTAGCATTTTCAAAGTAAATATTTGTATGCGAATGCACACATGGGTCTCTCTGCACAGAATTTTCTGTGACACAGTAAAACAGTCTCAAACGAATCCACACATCTGTTGAGATCCACGTATATGTTTCTATTTAAAAATGCTAAATTAAGGATTTGCAAATGAATATAAAGTATTTTGAATGTTATTCAGCCATGCACATGGAGATGTTTCAGTATAACTATGATATAACATATTTGTACAGTTAGTCTTTAAGAAATTATGATATACATGTCAATTCTGGGTACAAATGTAGATACAGATTTAGGCACCTCTCCCTTGGCAGTTATCTGTCTGTTGTGCTATCCAACTTAACATTTCTTAGTTATAAGTATGGGATTGTTTTAACACCATACAGGGGACTCTAGTCAGACGCACCTACATGCTGCCTAAGCACTTTTATAAGATAGAATAGAATAGACGGATGAAATGTTGGCTATGGATCCAAAAGTAAAGTATCACACACTGTCAGAGGCATCCTGGCAGTCCCTTACCCTAACCCAACTGTTTTTTTTTTTCAGGTGACATTAATTACCCAACGGGTAGCATTCTAACATCTTGCTATAGAGGTTATTTCTAACAGTCGTTAGTTTGGCCTTTTGGCTTAATGACGTTTTGCTGCAGCCCCCCATCCACAGCGATACACTGCTTTTTATTCACGCTGCCGTCTACTGTCTTCAGTCATTGGACAAGTACATCATACAACCCCACTTCAAACCACTCTGCTATCTCTTTCACTTGTGCCACATACTAAACATAGGAAACCCACTTATGAGCCAATCTTTCCTTAAACTGTCTGCTGAGGGGTACATAGAGCATGAGAGTTTGGAGCAGAGGGCCACTGTCCAAGCTGCTGTATTTAATGAGTTGGGAGTGAGGCCGTATTGCCAGGAGATGCGTTTGCGGTTTTCTGCTGGTAATTCTATTGCACTCCCTCTCAATTACCTCACCTAATGATGTTGCTTTCACAGCAACTGACTCAAGAGAATGTTCAGCAGTGATGGTAAATTGATAGGTTTCTATATTTTACTTTTTGTTTCCAGGTGAAAAAAATGTATATCTAAACGGATGATATTCCAGGGAACAAAGTCAAAGATAAAGGCTTTCTACACACTGAAGTCCAGAGTGGATGAGAAGCTAACTGATAGGCTTGATGTGTAATTAATGGTCTGACACAGGCTAATGAAGCTAATGACGCTAACTGCGCTAGCATATGGACGCCCCATGAGGATCCACACTCAGCTCTCTAATTTAGATAAATGACGCCCAAGGTTATGCCGAGCTATTTGCATTTCATTTGGTTGAAGCCAGGGGAGAAACAGGGATTAAACTGGGGGATGGATGGGAGAGATCAAAGAGTGGAGGTGTGTGAGAGATGGGGAGAGCGGTGTTTACGCTGGAGAATGTTTGTAGAGCTCCCCTTGGCCTGCATGATGCTGTTGTCAGATAAAAGGAAGGTAGCAGAGGGGGCTGGTGGCAGCTGTCACAAACAACAGCACCTGTGTGTCTATGGGTATGTATTTTCGGGGAAGCATACAGGTTTGTAATTACTTCATATTGGCCCTTGGGAGACATCTCATTGTCAGCTAGAAAGTCTCAGGAGAGAAGAGAGTGTGCTGTATTTGGATTGCATCATTGTAACACTATCAAAGCAGTCAGCCATGTATATGTTGTAACCTGCTCGTTTAATACTGAAAGAGAGTGCATTTAGTGATGGAGCCATTTTTATAGAAGTTATAGTGCAAATAGTTTGTTGGTTTGTGTGGAGGCATTGTTGATTCACAATTGTTGTTGTTGGTGTGAAGGAAACAAGTGTTCAGGCTTAAATCACATTTACTGAATTTTCAGCCACGTTACATTCAGCAGTCCCTTTGGGTTCAGGCAAAAATGCCATCTTATCAAAATTGCATATTTTCCCAGTACGTGGTGTGTTTAGAGCCAGGAATTCACAATGGCACTTCTGATAGCTGTCATCAGTTCACAAATTTTATGTCAAATTCATGTTCAGTGTGTTGGGAGTGTAACAGTTTCGTAAACGCTGACTAAATATTCTATTTCAAGCGCTCATATTTCGCATCTCTGGAGATTCCAGCTTTACAGAAAAAGACTAACACATTTTTTCTAGAGGTTTCATCAGCAGACAGACTATATGGACCAGGTGATAACTTGAGATGCACCACTCCAACCTGTGGAACAGATTCTGATTTAAACCAGTCAAATTCAAGCAACATAGACTTTTTCAGGTGGATATGGTATTTCTACCTCACGGTCGTTATTCTGAAAGATAAAAATGGACCTGCATTTCTAAAGTGCCTCACTTGTCTTTTTGACCACTCACGGTGCTTTTACACTACATGTCTACATTCAACCATTTACACACTGATGACAGAGGAGCCGCCTGCCCATCAGGATTTAATCTAATCTTATTTATTCACACACATTCACACGCTGATGGCACAGCCAATAATTACCATTGTGACACGTTTTAAATCCTTTCACAGGGATTTTCCATTGACCATTTCAAACCATGCCTGACTGATTTACATGTCCTAACCACCTCCAAGTGGGTTGTGGTGACTCCCACTCAACTCATCACACCAGAAAGAAAGAGGTTGTATCTGTTCAGCTCTCAGTATTCTAACTGAATCTCTGTGGTTGAAGTTTAATTTAGTTTCTGGATCCCTGTTTGTACATTCCTGTCCGAGGTAGAGATGATGGACTAGAGATGATCACGCAATGGGGTTTACGTGTCGAAATGCAATTCAATGCCACACCGGTAGAGAGCACTATGTTTTTTTGTAAAGACTGACCGACCGACCGAGACTCTTGTGATGTATATCGTCGTTAGCCTCGTTATAGCCTATTTGTTTACCTTCCGGCTCTAAACATCCACAATGTTTCAGAATTTGGTGTTTTACTTCTTTGTGCAAAAGTGACAAGGTGCAAACAATTAGAATATTAAAAGTTTAAATGGCGGTGTTTATGAGTGGAAACCGGAAAAGCGGTCTCTATGCAGTAAGCGGACCAATCACAGCCAATGCCGCTGCGTTGGTGCTGCGTCGGTGCTGCGTCGCCTCGACACACGTCTAGGATTTTTGGGAGGTGCACGTCAGGCGGTTGCGGTGGACGTAAGGGGGGTTCACAAGGACGTAATGGGTCTGTAAGCCCCCTTGCGTCATGTCAACGTGGAAGCATAACTTGGGCTGAATACTGCAGGGAAGGAGAGTGCCCTGCAGGCAGCAAAATTATCAGGGGGCCTTTATTGTGGAGAATCTATTGGAAATTAAATGCATACACTGTTATATAGCCACTCCACTAGCTAGAGCCGTGGTTACAATCACTCAATGTAAAGCCAAGCCAACACATGTGCATTGACAAGGGGCATTCCGATCGGTGCAGTCTTTTCACCTGATCTCTGTTACCCCACATGGACCTCCTGGATTGGCTTTGATCAGCTGCAATTTTTTGGCATTTCTGCACTGGCTTGAATGTCATCAATACCAATTTATTGTCTATGGAGCAGTTCATATACTTGATGACGTCACAAATTATGGTAGATGTTTACTAATATATTCGACAAGAAGAATCACATGTAGGGATTTTGAAAATGGGTGTTGTTAAAGCTGACTTCTTGTTTGTAGCATGGAAAATGATTTCGCCATAAGTGCGTAAAGGCCCACTTACTAGCTTTCTGTAAGCTTTCAACCACATCCCATGTTTGTCATCAGTGGATTGATCTGATTGAGATTGCATGGAGATGGTTCAGTTGTCAGTGATGTGATAGCATGTGGTCAAACATAACCCCTGCTTTTGTTTCTAGATCTCTCCAAAGATCTGTTCTCATTTCACTAATGGCACCCACTATCATCGCGTCTTTTTCAGTTTTCAATTTTCCCTGATATAAGAACAGAAGCCAACATCAATGTTTAAACCTCGTAAATTTAAAACTATATACATTTTGGTTGTTTTAAAAAATGAAAAACACAGACCATAGATGATGTTCAGATTGAAATTCAGATTGTGTTTTCAGTGTTTCCCCTACCATTGTACAAGGAGACCTGCCACCAGGCCAAAAAATAAATAAATCAATACGCCAAAAATAAGCCACCTATCAATTCATTCATAAATCAATAATCATTTACATTAGGAGCGCCTCCGCGCAGCACAGTAGAGTTGCTCCGCAAGACGCACGGCCGCAACAATCCTCGCCGCGCACTCCCGCTACGTTCTTCTTTGTGTACTTTATGTGCTTGATGTTGTGCTTGTACTTGATAAAATAAGACAATATATGCACTCATATGTTGTTATAGTGTTTTACAGTATCTGTAGCTATTAATGTGATGCTCCTCATTTTCCAGCCATATTTTTCCGGACCCTAATTTTGGATCGTTTTCCATCAACCGGCACCTTAATAAGTCACTCTCTCCTTGAATCCTTGAAAACCTTGAATACACTCTGGTTGAACAAAAATGTTGAATGCAAATATAATAATTGCAGAATTGCAGACTGCTTGCTGTGCCACCTGACTTAATCCAACTGCACCAATACACTGTTTGGACCTCACCGTTAGGACTACACAATGCGGCCTACAGAAGCCCTCACATGCGGTCAGGACAAAGGAACAAAGGAGATAAAAAACTACAACCACCATTTTAGTGTCACCTCGCACCTGGTTGCGAAGTGCAACGTCACACAACTGGTGCCCTATTGGCTGACAACCACAGGGATCCCCGGGAGCAGCCGTAAGCTATATATTCCAGCGCCGCCTAAAGAACTTCCTCTCTCCACCGTGACACAGGTTACAACGGGAGGTTAACATTACGTCTGCAGCGTTTTCCTTTGTCCTAGGTCGCAGTCTTTCCCCCAAACTCGCTGGACGAGCAACAGACTGTTTTACCCCACTTTTTCTCTACTCGTTTTCTTTTTTCTTTTTGTTTATCATTTTGGATCCTGAGGAGATCGCCACAACAGCGCGACCCTCCCATTCACCCGCGGAAGGAAGAAAAACCCTTTCTTCGTCCCAGCTGCCAGCTACGGATAACTTGCCCCGTTTTTGTCTGGAACCAGCTGACTAAATCGCCGAGCCCCGCGATTTCTTATTGCCTGCAAAAGGAAGAAATACTGGATCCGGTGCTGAACGAGCGCTCGTGGACCACCGTCCGTTGCCGGCGTCAAGAGGAAACCTCACATCGACGCATCTCACATCGACAAAAGTAAGAGGCTATTTGTCTGGGCAGAAGCAGAGATTCTATAGTGTAGGACATGCTTGTAATTCTTGTTAATGTGTTTTAAGTTTTGATCACGGACCACCGAGTCCGTTGGTTTATGTGCTGTTGTATCTGAATGCTGATCGTGTACCCACGCCGCTGGGTTGATTTCTGTAACGGTGTTTTTGACTAACCTCAGCCATATTCGCGAGCTCAATAAGCATCTACTATCAGTTAAAAGACCGGTCTCGCTGAATGAACGCCAGTTCATTCACAAGCGCCGGTGTGATAGTAACACGCCTCCTGAGCCTTAGAATATTGCGTGCGCATTCTCTCTCTCTCTCTCTTTGTTTGTGTCCCGCTAACACAAACACGCACACATACGCCACCCCGCACGTGTCCTCCGCCAGCTGTTTCCGGCTCTGGACGCTAAGGACATAGCTCCATCCGGTGACTGTAACCGGCCATCTCTCGCTCTCTCTCGCAATCCTATCGGACGTCAGTGGCTTCGCCCCTGAACACTGTGAGGAATAGCTCCATCTGGTGGCTGCACCCGGCCATCTCTCCTCTCTCTCTCTCTCTCTCGCTACTCTGACGTCAGTGGCTCCGCCCCTGAACGCTGTGAGGGATAGCTCCATCTGGTGGCTGCACCCGGCCATCTCTCCCTCTCTCTCTCTCTCTCTACACCCACGTACACACGCACACCCGCGCACACACACACACACACACACACACACTCCACGTGTGTCTCTCCCACTGTTTAGCTCAGTTTTGTGTGTTAGGTAGTTAGGTAATAAGGCTTTGTTGATTGCAGTGTTATTGATTGTGATCATTATTACTGATTTTAATAAATCTTATTATATTATAACTAGCGGTCTCTTGTGCTTGTTGTGTATATGTTACTGGATAACAGCAGGTTGTGAAGGCTAGTGCTTGAATTTCACGCCTTTTTAATTGTTCGATTGGTTTTGTACTTCTATGCCAATGATCACGATGATTGGCATGTGAGTATAAAACCTTTATATTGAGACTGAATACAGTTTTAGGTTATCTTTTCCCTGATCCCAGGGTGGTGCCCCGTTTATTCATGATTATATCATGATTAAATATAATTATTAATACTGATAATCATATTGACATTAATAATTAACTGTTGATAACCGAATCTGCTCCTGCTACATCCCCAACAACACCATCCCACAAGTCTCGTCTGTTTAGGGATTTTTCGGTGGGTACCACCGGGCCTAAAAACAATTCTAGGGGAAACACTGGTGTTTTGTTGCTTCCTGAAGCGGATCTTGTCCATTAGGCCATCCACATCTGCTTTTCCGTTTCCCGAAATCCACCCACCACAGAATAAGAAAACCTGACCTTCAGCCGTAATGGACTACATAACCTGTTGACTTGTGGGTAATGCAGTTTTTAATGGATTGAGTTGAACTTTCAGAACCAGGAATGCAGAGAGAAGCAAGGGACGAAACAGGTACTGAGAGGAAGAAATACAAACAAACAGCTAGATAAGAGTGTTGGGCTGTTATTGTTTTCCGTGTCTAACATCCTGACACATGGCCTGTGGTATTCAGGAGATTTAATGCAGAGGAGTGACAGAGAGATCCATAAAGCCTCTATTCTACTTCTACACCCGAGGGGAAGCCATCTTTAATTCATGAACACTATAAAAATAAAGGTTTTCTCTGCAGGCCCCACAGTCTGTAACAAACTCTCACAGCAACATGGCACCAGGCAGATGTTGATGCTGTGTTTATGGATGGATATCGCCTTGCAAGACCCAGGTTATCAATTAGAATGTGGCATGATGGTTAAGGAGTTAGAGTTGCAACAACGCCACCTGGGGTAATTTCCCCCCCAGGAAATTCTAAGGTAACTTTTTATGAAGGAGGTCACACGGGTTCGATATACAACAGGGGCAAGAGACGGTTTTCAAATTAAAGAACACTTTATTTATCATACGTTAATCAGCAACATAATCAAAACTTCACACACACACACTACACACACGCACACACCAGTTGCATAACATTACACCCTACAATAACAGATCAAGAAGCAGGACAGTAGTCTACTGGCAGCAGGGCCAAACCAAAAATATGGAGGTCTGTAAATTAAACACCTGTGAAACAGCACTCACACACACACACTGGACACTCGTGAAGGGGGACCACCACCAGGGACGGAACTGCCGCCTTGGACCACAGCATCTAACCAAAACACACAAAACAAGTTAAAACATGCAACCAGGTGCAACACAGGGCTGGTGTGACAAAACAATGAAAACAAAAACACAGAAATACACCAACATGAACTCACAAAAATGGAAACTAATTACTAAAGCACAAATCAATGAACACAGTGGAGTGCCCCTTTAAATGTGGGCAGCTTTACAGTGACTACGCCAAAAGCGCTCAACTGACCAGCTCGTTAGGACACATTCATGGGACAGCCACACAGCTGATTAACAAACAGAAAATCATTAGTGGAAAAAAAAGAACGTCCATCAATTCAACAGAGCCAAAACAGCAGCGTGGATCTTCAGGAGGGGTGGCTGGACACAGACCAACCATTCACCACGGCCTCTACAAGAAGGCACACCACTATAATTTAGCAAACATACACATTAAAATCGACATCTCTAGAAAATGAATTTGTACATACCACGACGCGACGCTACAGTGACGCCCAGAGCGACGGAGGGACAACGGCTCGTGCTGCGGGTCAATCACTCAGCTACACCAGAACACAAGGAATATTAAGCTGGGAACTGAGCGACAGAGCCGCTGGATGGCAGACAATTGCTAACTTACTGAGAGGAACAGGTGAGCGCATCCCGGGAGGGCCTCCGGCGGAGCGCCTCATCTCCCACAGCCCTAGCAGCCGCTTAGCTGCAAAGAGTTGAGATCGCGTCATCAAAATGCCCATTTATGCACAAATGCACAACAGAGGACTGGCAAAGAGCATTACCTGGATGAGGAGGAATGTAAGCCCGCGACAGCCACGCCGAAACACAGCGAAGGACAGGCTGCAGCCACCGAAGGAAACGAGAGACAGGTGTGTCTGCACCTCTATATGTAGGGGTGTATCGTACCGCCCCTCATTCAGGATGCCCAACTCATTGGCACAGTGCCATATAGTGGCAGGAAGGGAAACGACCTGTCACAATAAGCAACTGAAAAAATGAGTTTGGCTGCTTATTAAATGGATTTAATAATGGTCTGTCTCTCTGCAGACACATGAATTCAACTGTATTATATTCAGTTCAACTGACAGCCAGGTACAGGTTGCAAGTTAAGTACCACAGCTGACCCCTGCATTAATGCCCACCTGAATTACAGGTGGGCATTAATGCATTCCATTTCAAATCTTGAGTTGATGATAGAATGATATGTCTAGTGGTTGCATGTGCTTGGTGCACGTTGCAAGTACTCGTAATATTAGGCTTAGTTTTGAAGTATAAGTTTGAGACTATTTTTCCAGATCAAATTTCATACATGTGGTGATCTTTTATCGAGCTCCTCATAACAGCATAATTCAGCAAGTGCATTTTACATCTTTAAATAAATGCTTACTAGTATCACACACACACAAGTATAAAAGCAGACTCCATGGAGATACTCAATAATTTAATTACACCACTGGATGCTTTTGTTTTGTGTGTCCATAATGGTTTGTACTATTTCTCCCATTATCTTAGAATGTGGGGGTTCTTGTATAATATGCATGTGTTTTATTCATGTTGATGTGAAAATATAGAATGGTTGGTAATTTTAAGGTTGTTTTAGTTCATAATGTATGTGGGAAAAGGGCTGTTCGGTCCCTGTATGACCGGAGCAGGAGCTTGGTTCGCATTGCCGGCAGTAAGTCAGACCTGTTCCAGGTGCATGTTGGACTCCGGCAGGGCTGCCCTTTGTCACCGGTTCTGTTCATTATTTTTATGGACAGGATTTCTAGGCGCAGCCGTGGGCCGGAGGGGATCTGGTTCGGGAGCCACTGGATTTCATCCCTGCTCTTTGCAGACGATGTGGTCTTGTTGGCTCCTTCGAGCCAGGACCTCCAGCATGTCCTGAGGCGGTTTGCAGCCGAGTGTGAAGCAGCCGGGATGAGGATTAGCACCTCCAAATCGGAGGCCATGGTTCTCGACCGGAAAAAGGGGG
Organism: Chelidonichthys spinosus; assembly: GCA_029853015.1. Lineage (NCBI taxonomy): Eukaryota > Metazoa > Chordata > Actinopteri > Perciformes > Triglidae > Chelidonichthys > Chelidonichthys spinosus. The sequence continues at coordinate 2,164,836 of CM056826.1, forward strand.
CTTGCTCCATCCAGGTCGGGGGGGAGTTCCTGCCTCAAGTGGAGGAGTTTAAGTATCTTGGGGTCTTGTTCATGAGTGAGGGAAGGGTGGAACGTGAGATTGACAGGCAGATCGGTGCAGGTGCACGCTGGAGTGACTATGTCACCCGGCTGGCCTGGGAACGCCTTGGGGTCCTCCCGGAGGAGCTGGGGGAAGTGTTCGGGGAGAGGGAAGTCTGGGCGTCCCTGCTCAGGCAGCTGCCCCCGCGACCCGGTCCCGGATAAGTGGAAGAAAATGGATGGATGGATGGATGTGGGAATGAATCATTTGTGGTGCTAGCTTTCCATCTGCCCTCCTAGCACTTCTGTGGCACGGGGGGAGGAAAAGCCATGATTGACAGCTTGTTTCATGCTCTGTAACTATAGCAACTGACAAGGTTGTGTCAAAAGAAATGATCGGTGAGGAGGAGTGTTTGGGGAAATATTCACCCTTTCTCGCTCTTTGTTTATCTGCCCTGATCACACTAAATGTGTAGTGTAGAGCAGTCGCACCAGCAGGCCTGCGTTGCAGCAATTTAGGAATGAGAGGTGAATGTACTGTAGAGTAGTGAAAGATAGCAGAGGCATCAGATGATTTGTCAAGCCGTTAGGAATATCTCATTTCAAGACAATGATTTGGGCAACCTTGGCGTTGTTCCTCACCTCTTCAAAGTCAGAGCTGTTTGGAATTCAGGGGGCTGTGAAGGTCAAACAGCTGTTGTTGCACAAGCCATTTAATTTCTTATGCAGAATTTTTTCTTCTGCCTGGCTTTGGAAATGACTGCTCTTTAAAAAGAAAAATTCAAAATTCAGTAAAAATAATAAAATAATACTTTAATCTGGAATTGCAAATAATGGAGGCAGTTTTGACTCACAGAATGAATTATGTCATAGATTTTTTACTCTCTCTGTGGCAGTTCAGCATTAACTTTATTATTGGCATGTTTGCAAAAAACATATTGATTGAGTACTGATGCACAATTCAAGATCTTCTATGTCTATGGCACCACTGTGCATTATAAAACAGAAACTATGTAAAAATGAAAAAAATCGAACTTGAGTACAAGATATGAAAGCCAATGTATCTATATGGTGGCTGGGTACACTGTATATATTACAGTGGGTTATATAGCTTGACAAGAACATACTGTCAGGAAATGAGTAGTGGGTGGACCCAAAAATGCAGGACACGGCTTCTCAGAGACGACAAGGTTTTTAATCCAAAAACGGGTTTGGTACACAGGTAAACAGTCCAAGACAGGCAAACAAATCCAAATGGGCTCAGGCAGAGGCAGGGTTGAAGAAACAGGCAAAAAGGTCTGGTAATCAAAAAAAACTCTATGAATGCTAGGAAATCACTGGAATGATATACAAGCTAAAACAAACTGGCACTGGAGTGGGGGGAGACAGGCTATTTAAGCAGACAGGGGAGGTGAGACGAGACACAGGTGAAACACATTAACGGGGACAGGTAATCACACGTGGAAGGACAAAGGGGCAGGAAGTGACGGACCTAGAACAGAGACAACAGGGTGAGTAACAAAATAAAACACAAGACAGAAGCTGACAAAATATGAGAAAAACACTTAGCTGGGGAGACGTGACGGTCTTGTAGCTGCTACATAAATACTCCAAATAATGTCAGACTTCACGAAAATGGCAAGCCAAAACCCAATAGCACGACTCGTAAAAACAGTTCAAGTGCAAAAATAGTTTAATGAGAATCAGGGGTCAAACCAGGTAATCAGTCAACGAAGCAAACAAATCCAGTACGGCAGGCAAAAAGTACAGTCCAAAAATCCAAAGGGCAGGTCAACAGCAGGACAGGCAGGATGAGAATCAGGAATACTGAATGCTGGAGATGCTAGGTCAGGGCACTGGACAATGTGGCAAGAAGCTTCTTCTTCTTAAGTTTCTTGGTAGTATACCACCACCAACTGTAAAGGAATGTGTTATGCCATGAACGTCAGAGTCTAGGCCTGTATAAATTACATATAAATTACAACATAAATTATATAAAAAAAAACATTTTCATTATACCAGTATTATTAAGAAAAATAAATAAAGCTTAATCCATTACCCTTTCCACCATTTGTAAAGTAGCACCACATCTTCCCTTCTGTTTAAACTCAGTGAAATAACCCTTTTCCCTGTCACATTCTTCTGTACTTTATGGTAGTGTCTAGCTACAGGTCAAAGGAATCAGCAGTGAATGAGAGCAGGAGGGAGTAGCAGTGTCTGAAATGACATTAGAGGCAGGAAGCACTCACACTGTACATGAACATCCATTCAAGGATTTCTTTGACTTTGCATGGACTTGCGTGACATTATGCTGAAATTAATTGTTGGTCCGTTTCACTGCATCACTTGCATCAAAAAAGTTGAGAAAGATTGGATCCGTCAATCAGATTGCATTATGCAACTCCCCCATGCGCTTGACATGCCTTCCCTTGTCCGTCAACGGACATGTACAGTGTGAATGCGGCCTTAGTGGCAAAACAGGACATAGAAAATAAAAAAAATGAAAGACTGGCTGAAGTTGCATCACATCTAGAAATAAATACGGCAGCAACTTATTTGTTTGGAGCATAGACAGTCTTTTCTCCACAAAGTCTGGTACTATCTAGACCTCTGCAACCTCTCCAACGTCAGGACATCAGTCTCAGTGCTGACAGGCTTTTCATGAAATGGTGCAAATTTCTTGTGCAAGTTGAACTATTTCAAATATGAAATAATGAGAATAATCTGAACATCTCAAACTCCGAAACGACTTAAATTATTTCCCACCTCCCCCTGTAATCATTGTTGGCCTTAAAGTGGCGAGACATTTTTCATATGAAAGCGTGTCTTCTTTATTTCAGTGCGAGTATGACCCTCTTGCCGTGACACGGCATGAGCAGCACTTGCAATTTCCCCACATCCCTTGGAATTAGCAGGTCCCTTAATTCTGCTGCTGACACTGTTGATGACAATGGAGTTTCCTTGATGGATTTCCGAAAGCAGTGCTTCAATATATGACAATGTTGCAGGATGTGTAAACTTGGTATGGAATTATTGGTTTGTCATGTCTGTGAAGGTTTTCAAGTCATCCAGGCCCTGGACTTGCTTTGAAGACGTTTGCCTCTCATCCAGGAGGCTTCTTCTACTGGGTTGTTAGTTATGCTTACAATTCTCATGAATGCGCATTAATACGACCTAAATATGAGGTGGCACAATCAAGCCCACTGTATGAAAACAATTAAGAGAACGTTAATATAAGATGCCACCAAGGTTATTGACATTGGTGTTAGTTTTTAGTCCTCTGCCGAAGACAATTATGTTTTGTCTTTGTTTTATAGAAGGGAATTTTGTTACATACAATTGTTTATTTTCTGAAGGCACAGACATAGAGAATCTAGAGAATGAGTCCTTCAGTGAGAGCCCTAGATTCCTGAATTCCTTGTATTGAAGATTCACTTTTAACACAGGTGCTTTCGAGTTGTAGGCATAGCCGCTCTAACCCGAGTCCTCCAGATGATACGACTGTCACCTCACTTAAGTCAGGTCACAAAAAGTGTACAGAGTACAATGGCAGCATCAAATGTTCTTACACTTTGAAATGGAGTTATGAACGCAAGGAGCAATATTTATTTTTTATCCCCAAACCACGAAGAAGGATGCAATCTTAAAAATGCAATGGCCCATTCATCTGAGGCGACAGGCACAAATCGCCCCCTCACCACATGATTTATTGAAAAAGAGCTTTAACGTATGGTGATATTTTGGTCACAGCCATCAGCCATCAACGTCAACTAACCAGAAGTGACAAGAAGGCAGTGGAGCAGCAGTCAGAGACGGCTGAAAAATACCTACATTGTTGATCTCGTCCAGGGATTTAATATGACAAAAGAGTGTTGATTTGTTGCTCTGCCGTCGGTCCATGGTGAGAAAAGCTACTTTCAAATGTAATTCTGTACACTTTGCTGAATCCTTACTTGAACAGAGGGCTCCAAATAATTCTATTTATATAATAATCCTGTTTTTTTCATTATCTTTCATTTCCCCATGGAGATGGAGATGAAGTTAAATCAAATTCAATACAGACATCATTTTGATTTTGCTACATCTGCCCTAATGCTTTATTTTAAAAGCACTTGTCTAATTAAACAAACAGAAGGGTTTCACTTATCCTAAATGGCCTCATTTATATAGCGCTTTACATTAATGACTGTCACTCACACATTCACACACCGACGGCGGAGTCAACCACACAGGGCAATTAGGGTGAGGTGCCTTACTCAGGGACACCAGGCACTCAGCTAGGAGGAGCCGGGGATTGAAATGGCAATCTTGCGGTTGCCAGCCAAACGCTCTACCTCCTGAGCTAAACCCCCCCATCCTGTGTGAAGCCAAGTCAATGTTGACTTATTTTAGAATATGTTTGTTAGGTAATTTCGTTTTGGCACAATTCTCAATTGTTAATGAATATTTTCAAAAAAACGTGTAAACCTCCAAACCACTGGCCACTGCTTCACAACAGATTTGACTTTCTCATTCATTTAAACAGGTTGCAAATGTTTCATTACATGAATTGAAGTGCAATTAACTACAATTTGCATTGCATTTGCAATGCAAATTGCAAATGCCCCCCCGCGATCCTGAATAGCTGTTACCAAACATATTTGTAGAGCTGGGGTCCGTTTCACAAAGCAGGGGTCCGTTTCACAAAGCAGGTTTAGTGAAAACCTTGAGTTAGTTAACCCTGAGATGAGGGAAACTCTGGTTTTTCAGTTTCACAAAGCCAGTTCAGCATAAATCTGAGTCAGTTACCCGGGTAACATGCTCCGTGAAACTAACCTGCTCGCTAGCAGGTTTGCTTCAACAAACCCTGAGTTTCTCCCTACATGTCTCCGCCTTTTTCCGGAATCTCAACCAACTCTGAAAAAATGTGCCGTCCTTTCATCGTCAACCTAATCGATACGGAAATAAAAGTGATTCTAGCAGCTTTGCGTCGGGAGAGGATTTTGATTACCTTTCCTTTCAATCACATTAGATATTATCTAAACAATATTCTCCGATATTTTCAACATTTCATATCGTGGACATAATCCGCAACCAGATTCTTTGCGGAGGTAGTGTTTTTGCGAACGGGAGATTTATGAAATGTTTAAGTACATTACTGTGTTGAAATACCTGCTTATATTTACTGTTTAATATGTGAAATATGATTAAAATCATATGCCTTATTCAACGTATTTGCGCAATATTCTTATGCTTAATTTTCAACTGAAGCCACTTTCTTTCTGTGCCTGGGGGGATTACACCCAATAAAAATAATAATTTATATGTTGCACTGCTTTGTGAACTTCGGGAATTGAACTGCTGTCGCCTGCACCATAGGCGGCATTGCTAACCATTATACCACAGTGTCGCTATGCATGTCTGAAAATAAAGACTTATTACCTTTAGACCAATAGACTGTTTCATTCAGTTATACACATTAGATCGGGCAGTAAATGTCTGCCACGCCAACTATCTCTACTTTGCTGCAGTTACGGTGCTCCGCTTTCTCAGGATGAGCTCGTTTTCTACATAAACACTCAGTAATATCTAATAACGCTCTCCCGGTTGCCATGGTGAATCGTAGTATCGGAGCTCCATTGATGATGGCTTTGTAGAGTCGGCAGGCACGCGCGTAACTCAGAGTTTACATACTCAGAGTTGAGTAAACTAATTCAAAACCGCTGTTCTGAAACTGAAAACTCAGAGTTGCCCATCTCAGAGTTGTTCAACTCAGAGTTCAGGGTTAGGTTCAGAGTTTGTTGAACCTGCTTTGTGAAACGGGCCCCTGGTTTAGTGAAATCTTGAGTTAGTTAACCCTGAGATGAGGGAAACTCTGGTTTTTCGGTTTCACAATAGCTAGTTCAGCATAAATCTGGTCAGTTACTCCGGAACATGCTCCGTGAAACTAACCTGCTCGCTAGCAGTTATGCTTCAACAAACCCTGAGTTTCTCCCTACGAGTCTCCGCTTTTTCCGGAATCTGAGACCAACTCTGAAAAAAATGTTAGCTGTCCTTTCATCGTCAACCTGATCGATATGGAAATAAAAGTGATTCTAGCAGCTTTGCTTGGGAGAGGATTTTGATTACCTTTCCTTTCAATCACATTAGATATTATCTAAACAATATTCTCCGAATTTTCAAACATATCGGGACATAATCCGCAACCAGATTCTTTGCGGAGGTAGTGTTTTTGCAACGGGAGATTCATGAAATGTTTAAGTACATTACTGTGTTGAAATACCTGCTTATATTTACTGTTTAATATGTGAAATATGATTAAAATCATATGCCTTATCAACGTATTTGCGCAATATTCTTATGCTTAATTTTCACTGAAGCCACTTTCTTTCTGTGCCTGGGGGGATTACACCCAATAAAAATATATTTATTTGTTGCCTCTTTGTGAACTCGGGAATGGACCGCTTCCCTGCACCATAGGCAGGTTGCTAACCATTAACCACAGTGTCGCTTCAATGTGAAAATAAACTTTTTACCTTTAGATCAATGACTGTTTCATTCAGTTATACACATTAGATAGGGCAGTAAATGTCTGCCACGCTAACTATCGCTACTTTGCTGCAGTTACGTTGCTCCGCTTTCTCAGGATGAGCTCGTTTTCTACATAAACACTCGGTAATATCTAATAACGCTCTCCCGGTTGCCATGGTGATGATGGCTTTGTAGAGTCGGCAGGAAGGCGCGTAACTCAGAGTTTACATACTCAGAGTTGACTGAACTAATTCAAAACTGCTGTTCTGAAACCGAAAACTCAGAGTTGTTCAACTCACAGTTCAGGGTTAGGTTTAGAGTTTGTTGAACCTGCTTTGTGAAACGGGCCCCTGGACTACAACAGAATAACCACAATGTCTGAACATGGAGGAACCTGCTCAGGTACATAATGGAACAACCTGCTCTCTCGGGTTCAAGAGTTTCAGGACAATCCTAAATCTGGAGTCAGTTACTTCGGGTAACATGCTCCGTGAAACTAACCTGCTCGCTAGCATGTTTGCTTCAACAAACCCTGAGTTTCTCCCTACATGTCTCCGCCTTTTTCGGAATCTTGAACCAACTCTGAAAAATTGCCGTCCTTTCATCGTCAACCTGATCGATATGGAAATAAAAATAGACTTTCATGGAGGATTTTGATTACCTTTCCTTTCAATCACATTAGATATTATCTAAACAATATTCTCCGACATTTTCAACATATCGCGGACATAATCCGCAACCAGATTCTTTGCGGAGGTAGTGTTTTTGCAAAGAGGAGATTCATGAAATGTTTAAGTACATTCCTGTGTTGAAATACCTGCTTATATTTACTGTTTAATATGTGAAATATGATTAAAATCATATGCCTTAGTCAACGTATTTGCGCAATATTCTTATGCTTAATTTTCGACTGAAGCCACTTTCTTTCTGTGCCTGGGGGGATTACACCCAATAAAAATGATGATTTATTTGTTGCGCTACTTTGTGAACTACGGGAATCGGACCGCTATCACCTGCACCATAGGCAGTGTTGCTAACCATTACACCACAGTGTCGCTTTCCAAATGTGAAAATGAACACTTTTTACCTTTAGATCAATTGACTGTTTCATTCAGTTATACACATTAGATCGGGCAGTAAATGTCTGCCACGCCAACTATCGCTACTTTTGCTGCAGTTACGGTGCTCCGCTTTCTCAGGATGAGCTCGTTTTCTACATAAACACTCGGTAATATATAATGACGCTCTCCCCGTTGCCATGGTGAATCGTAGTATCGGAGCTCCATTGATGATGGCTTTGTAGAGTCGGCAGGCACGCGCGTAACTCAGAGTTTACATACTCAGAGTTGACTGAACTAATTCAAAACCGCTGTTCTGAAACCGAAAACTCAGAGTTTCCCATCTCAGAGTTGGTCAACTCAGAGTTCAGGGTTAGGTTCAGAGTTTGTTGAACCTGCTTTGTGAAACGGGCCCCTGGACTACAACAGAATAACCACAATGTCTGAACAGGAGGAACCTACTCGGGTACATAATGAACAACCTGCTCTCTCCGGGGGAAGAGTTTTAGGACAATCCTGAAATGTGGAGATAAGGAAAATTTACGGGCTCCAGTGCCATCCTGAAAAACATCCCCACATTCTGACCACCATTGTTTACATGAACCCAAAGGAACTTTTGGAAGCATGAGTTAAATGTTTTGAGTGAGTTCTGACCTTCTGCAGGTGAGTAATGGCGTCGTGTTGGACCAGAGAAGCTATTTTGACAAATGCACATCAGGCTTTGAGAATGTTAACACTGTTTCAAGGAATGAGCCAAAGCAATTGAAAAAAAACTTAAACACAGTTATGTAACAAACATGCTTAATTTATGTAACAAACGTACCTACCAAAACACAATCTCTTTTTCAAAGCCAAATCACTTTTGTGTCCTAAACCTAAGACAATAATTTTGAGTCATGACCCAGTGTAGTTAAATTCACTCAGTTTAACACTTCTTCTCTACCGCCCTCTACCTTCAGGTGAAAAACAGTTCGAGAAGAAAACCTACTACAGTAAATCCTCAAAAAATGTCCCTCCTTCTTCTTAAGATTACATTATTGTCTGTGAGCACATTGAGTATAAAGGTGATAATGGGATTTATAGTCTATGACCGTCTCATTGTGAGTTGCAGTAGATCATCAAGAGATATGCAGTATGTGACTTTATAGATCCAACAGTGTCATATATTGATTTGTGAATGAACACTTATATTTCTAAGAATTATGACATTCTACCGGCAGAGAATGATGCATTCACCATTTAATTATATGTCTAATATTTTCTTTTTAACACCACCATTATAAGAAGGGGTCAAACTTATGTAACTGTGTGTGTGTGTGTGTGTGTGTGTGTGTGTGTCAGTGATGTGCGGGCTGATCCAAAATAATCACTCACAATTAAGGCGGGCCCACACTGGACCGAAAGTCGGCGTCTTTGACAGAGTCGGCATCCGTGACATGAGTCTGCTTGGTGTGGTCACTCGAATCGGCCCACGTCGGCGTTCATTTCAGCCGATTCAAATGTGTAATCCGCCATGCAAGTCGGTCACTCTTTTACCATTCTGATTGGTGGAGGCTAGCAGCTTGACTAGCGAATCAGTGAAGCCCGGAAGTGACGATGGTAAACATACCAGATAACCAGTGGAATCGAAGAAGGTGGTCTAGAGAGGACCGCCTACTTCCGGTTTTCGTGTTTTTTGGCCCACAATACAGATTAGCGCTGCCTGTTGTTTTGGAGACATTACATCTCGCGCAAGCGCGGAACGTATGGCGTCGGCTGTAGTTCCGTAGGTGTGAACCGCCCATGTCGTTGTTCGAGTCGGCCATGTTAAGTAGCCCGACGTCATTTACCGACGCGAATCGGGCAGTCGGTCCGGTGTGGACCCGCCTTTACAAGTCACACAAAAATATTTTAAATGATGATGATTGCGGGCAGGTCAGTTAAAATGTACACATGAATGGAAGAATATTACCTTCACATATTTAATCATTTCAAGGGCGCACCCACACTAGGCCACTAGGCCACACGCGTTGCCCGGCTGCCCGCTTGCTCACAGGTCTAGTGTTGACTAGAAATACGTGCACATGTGACGTGTGTGACGTATTACGACGTGATGACATATGTACAAGAGGTAACCAATAACCTCCAATATGAGAGCAAGCCAGCTGGGGAGTGGGGGGGCACAGTATAGATCAACTGGCCCTAGTGTGAGTGCACCCAAAAACAATGGTTGAATGAATCAATTGTCGAGAATGTGCGGAGCCTGCTGAGATGAGATACCTGCGTGAGTGGTAGGGTAGCATTTTGTCTTTACTCATTTTTGCAGTTTCAGTTGCGGTCAGGTTGAATGATGGCATCGGATCACCTGAATCACTCGTGTGTGTTACTGAGACTGCCCAACAACACAACACATTTTATGATGGGAACCTGCAGAAAGCCCTTCATCCTTAGTTATGACAAACATCTGATTAAGTTCAATGACACATGGGTCTGGGTTTCCTCCCCAGTTTGCATGTTCTCCCCGTGTAAGCGTGGGTTCTCTCCGGGTTCTCCGGCTTCCTCCCACAGTCCAAAGACATGCAGGATGGGGATAGGTTAATTGGTGACTCTAAATTGCCCGTAGGTGTGAATGTGAGCGTGAATGGTTGTCTGTCTCTACATGTCGGCCCTGCGATAGACTGGTTACCTGTCCAGGGTGTACCCTGCCTTCGCCCAATGACAGCTGGGATCGGCTCCAGCCCCCCACCGCGACCCTGAATACTGGATAAGCGGTAGAAAATGGATGGATGGATGGATCTTGGTGTTCATTGTTTTTCTGGAAGCAGGACATTGTGGCATTCACATTGTTTTAATGGCAAGCTGCTGAGTTGGCCAAATCTTTTGAATCAACCCCTTATTTTGCAACTTTGGGGATTTGGGGCTTTTCAGTGATTATACAGACATGCCCTGATAGAACAGGGAAGCAGCAGACACTCACTTATGTCTATAGGATGTTTGGTGTGCAAATTATTTTCAAGGCAATAAAATGAAACTATTCCTTGAAAAAGTAGCAAGTAACAAAGTGTCATATACACACAACAAAAAAGAAAAGAAAGATTTTTTACTTTTTACAAGGCTTTCACTCTCCATCAATGGAGTTCTGTGTTTTTTGGTCTTGGGCTAAAAGCCCACTGCAGTGAGTGTGCCTCTAACAGGAGGTCAGCAGTTAAATGAACTTTTGTTCCATTTTACTGAGAGGTTCCTTCATCTGCATTGAGATAGAAGTAATGAAAGTGTGGTGGAGCATTGAAGATTGATGCCAGGGAACTCCCAGACCTCTTCCCTCTACTTTTTATTCTTTCTGCTTCATCTATAAACACTCTTCTCTGCCTTCCTGTTTTCAACGGTTTTGCTTTGTGGCTCTGCCACTGCTTCTGAGTCTTCTCCTCCTCACTGTGTCTATCGTTTCTACTGTCCTCTCACTGTCTCCTTCTGTGTGTCCATCTCTCCCCATTCGCCATTGTATTTCCATCTCTTTTTGAATCTGCTTTGTTAAATAAAGTGACTGCTCTTTCTAAACAACGGCAAGTCAGCTCTCATCTCTCACACGTGACCTATTCAGAGCTGAATCTGGAATTGTAAAATGTCCAGTTAGGACTCATGAGTATCACTAGCAATGATTATATTCTTGTGTAGTTTTAAAGGCATTGGTGGGAGACTGTAAAGATCTAAAACACAATGGTGTAACTAACAAACAATTGTGCAAGCCCTTTCCCCCCATATCCTTTATATGTGTATGTGATGTAAAAGAGGTTAATGCATAGTAATATAATAGAAATAGGACATTGAACTGGTTTCCTTGGCAATGTGACTAGTACAAAAGAAGATGGTGATTGTTGTTAGTTGTAATGGCGACAACACACATCTGTGATATGGTAGTTTACCCGGAAGAACATGTTTCTCTAATTTGTTATAAACCTCTGGTTGTTATTGTTATAAAATACAATGAAGAGGAAATAACTATATTTATTTTCCAAGCTCTACAGAATTTTTGTTTGAACAGAATCCAGATCATATACGAGTACTACTGTTTCCATTTATTTTCTAAATAGTTTTCAAGCACTTAGTAATTAAAAACAGCTTGTTTTTGTTGTGAAACTACAAGTACAGTATATTCCAGTAAAGAACAGGGGCAAATACACCTGGTAATGATATATTATTATATGCATTGAGCTGCAGTTGGCTGTCTAATGCTTCATGTTACTCTGAACAGAATCTCTCAGCCCTGCTGTGTTAAGCTTCATTAGCCAACTACACCACAAGACTATATCAATTTAATAAGCTTCATGCTTCACAACAGTTTCTGCTTAGGCTTGCTTTTTCTACCCTTTGCTTCGATAATGGCCTTTAAATTGGACAGCACTTGTATGGAATAAGATTGTATTTAAGAGTATTTAGTTGTTTGTTTGTTTTTTACCCCATATGATTATTGATTGGACAGTCCATTTGCTCATTCACGTTGGACATTGATGATGGAGCGTGTACAAGGGATTGTTAAACCTGATGAAACCTAGACACTAGCTGAGATGTTGTTCATAGCTGATCTCCAGTCAGATCTGACACACACAAAATCACAAAATTGCCAGCCCTGGAGAGGTTTAATGATGCTGTTTAGGTGCTGTATTGAACCATGCTCCTTAACACTCAGGTCAGTTCTTACTTAACTCTATGCCTCTACGTAACTTGCATCCTCACAGTCATATGTGTAAATGTAAAATACATCACAGCACCCTGTGGTGCTTTTAGTCTTCATAATTGTGTGCTGAGAGGCTGTGGTGAGTCACTTAGCCAAGTAGCTATTAACCACAATTATCAGACTTCTTCTATATCCAGCACTAATGTCATCATCCATTACCTTGAGTCAAATGGGTAGTCTTAATCTGACCCAGGTGGCCGATACCAGGCTTTCTACATACACTTCCTGGGTTCATTACAGAGATAGTACATATTGCAAATGTCAACATGCATTAAGCTGAAAAGGAAAAGTTACTTGGAATATACTTCCTCAGTTGTACTTAGCTCACGTCTTTCCACATCGATCCAGAGAAGAAGATGGCAACTGTCTTGGCATCACAGTGACTATATCCATTTATTATATAGTCTATGGGACTGGCTTTGCAATCAGTGGTCTAATGTTTCCAACATGATTCCATGTAGGTTTTTGAGTACATAAAAAATATTTAAATACAGAAATAATAAAATATGAAAACTGTTTGAAAATGTTATGCATTTGAAATCCAGGTGACAACATGGCATACAGGAAGGTGTGTGACACCCAGGGTGGTCCAATGGTGGGTAAGGTTCTGCACTGCTCTGGAAATCTGGATCTTGCTTGGGACCTGGACAAAGAGGAGCTTCAGGAACCAGGACCCAGCATGGACCGCATGCAAATGCAACATGTAGACTGCCAGAGGACAGGTTTGCTTTAACTAGTATACACTCACATTTTTCTATAAACCTTGTGTCATTTTAATCTGCTAATTTAGTCAAATCTTTTACAATCAAAGTAATGAAATACCTCCAACAGCCAAACATACACCTCAAATTACATGAAGATGAATATTGTAGTGTCTAACTCAAACCAATATGACCTGCTTATGAAGAGCTGATTCGTTTGCTCTACTAACAGGAGAATTATAGCATATTAAATGTAAATGATTGTCGGATTAATGTCAGGACAGTTGACATGGTGAGGCTGTGAATTATTTCGTACATATTTTGCTGCATCAATCCTACAGCTCATACAGTAACTGCCAAACAAAATACAGTTTGAGTAAACAATCACACTCAAATCAGCCGGATATCAATGCAAAATATGTTTATTTTATGACTTTTGTATACACAATCTTTTCAAGTGTCATGGCCATATTCATCATGAACAGGTATCACCTTCTCTGATGCATGTATGATATGCTCATAGTATGCAGTATAGTTCAGTGTTCCTTGTGTATTTATCTTGATATTAGTATTTTTTTTTTTGTTATGCTTTTGATGTTTTTCCAAAAATTAATCAGAAAACTGTCTGCCACTGCCAGCAACTGCAAAAAAAGACACACTTTTTACGTACCCTTAGGTTGAAATTCTTCAGCTTTTAAAGACTGTTTTGAATTGTGTCTGTATCACCAGAAGTTATCTGTCCTCACAAATGCCTTTTCAACCATGTGCCTCATTGTTGGTTAAGCATCAAGTTTAATTTCATATGCCATTTACTGTTTCACTAGGTATTTGTTGTAACTAAGTTACTACTAACTAACTCAAACTGCCCCTTGAGTGGAAAAGATTGTGTTTACACAATGTTGGTCAACTTGACCCATAACATACAGACAGTACTTGATGTAATTCAATGTAGTCAACATTTTTTTCCTGATTTCTCACTGGAAGCACTTTCAGGGTGTTCAGACCCCGGCCCTGATCCTGATCCCGAGCTGATGGAACCCATCCAGTCGTCTGTCTCAGTTTCACCACATGGACGATTTGAAAGACTTCAGGAAGACCCCAACTACATCTCCCACTTCACCAGGGCTCCGGGTCATAAAGGCCAACGGCGACTCCATTGCTTCCTGCTCAGGTAATTCAAGGACTTTCTGGTTCTCAAGTCAGAAATGCCCAGCAGTGGGAACTGTTGGTCATATTTACAACTTAAATGTGTTTTAGTGATGTGCTTCAGCAGAATTAGTAACAGCTGGTGTCACCAAATCCACCAACATCCACAACCTGCTGGTTTAACACTTTAAGGAAAAAGCATGCTAACGAAAAATTGTGAAAGGGAGCTGTTAAAAGTATCCATATGGAATATTTAAAGTCTTTGTCACCATATTGATTTTGAATTCATATTATGTTGCTCCATATTCAGCCTTTGATTAAGTGGGTGATCAGCCTTGTGAATGTGAAAAAGTATACACTGAGTGAGGAGAGCATTTTTTTCCGGCAGTTATGCAGCTGTAATTTAACCAGCCTTGTTTATACCAGGAGGGCATTTTCATGTTTCATTATTTACTGCTGATTCTTTATGTTGGCTCATAACATTGTGTACCAGAGTATTTATACTGTTCTCAAAGTATACCAAACACAATTATGGAATATCTTCTGACTTTATATCAAGGTCAGGCAAGTGGCAACACCCCTGATTTCCATTGCATAATTTCCTCCAGCTTGTCATTGGCTTCCATGTCAGTATGGACATCCACCCCAGCTGGCATCATCAGTTGGTTGAATCTGATCCATTGCCAAAGATAAGAGTATTACTAAGAGACTACCACCACCTGAGTCTTACTCTTTACTACTATTTTCCAGCAGGAAGACTCAGAAGAAACCACTGAATCCACATTTAATTTAATTTAATCAATGTACAGATGGTCACAAAATGAATCAAAGTGAAAAATGAAAAGGATGTCACATTTAGAGGCTTTGTTCTGTTATGCTGTAAAACTATTCCCATGTCCTCTGAATGATAATTAGAGACGAATGCGAATGACAATATGACATTGTGAATGATTAAAATGTCTCCATGTACTCCCTGAACAGAGAGAGATTGTTAGCATCGTGCTACAGTGTACATTCTTTCAGTTCCAGTTCTATAGCTTGCTAAGTGTTTCCCCTGTATATAGCTGCAGCTCTAATAACACAATTAACTCACTTCCTCTACTTGAAGCAGCCAGATTTGCAGATGAGCAACAGTTATACAGTACATGAACACCCCAAGACATTGCCACCATTAAGGCTCTCTCCACATGAAGCTGAAGAGAGACAGGTGAAGTGAAGTTTGCAATAGTTACAAACAGGCCCAATAGTGAACATCACGCTAACATGCTGACGGACTGTATTTTGTGATTTTAGGTGAGCTACACCAAAGAATATTTGATTTGAATAGATCGATACTGTTTTGCCCTCATTGTTCTCCATGAAGTTTCTTGGAAGTAGGGTTGAGTGGTATGACCGTATTATACCGTGTGACGGTATAAAAGTGTCTACGGTAGAGATTTTGTAATACCGTTTATACCGGAGAAAGCGCAGATGTCTGCGGCATCGCTCTGAGTCACTGTAATTACACCGCCTCGACACACGGGGCACTGCGTGGTATTGCAGCAGACTGCTTGCGTGGTTGCATGAGCACAACGAAGAAGAAACAGCTTTACCTGAGTAATAACAATCATGGCGGAGGCGGAGAGTGAACGTCACGAGGAAACGGAGGCAGCACGACCCACCCATGACGAAGAGGAGGAGGAACTTGTTCCGAAAAAGGGAGCTACGTCTGTTGGAACTTTTTCGGATATAGAAAATCCGACAACGAACAAAAAGCGATACTCTGCAAACAGTGTCGCGCGGCTGTTGCTGCTGCAGGTGGAAACAGCGGTAACCTCTTCCACCACTTAAAACTAAAACACACGAAGCAGTATTACGAGTCTTTCGCCAAAGGCACCCCGTATGACAATAAATCACATCGATGGAGGGAGATAATGTTGGCCATCACGACGTATACTTTTTCTCATTTGTTATTTTTATTTCTTATTAAGATGGAGCTCTGTGTTTACATTTGCACACACACTATAGCTTAAGTTAAAGCTGGAGTTCAAACGTTTACCAGACATTTGCGCATTCTTTGTGGCTTATTATTGATTATATTTTCTTTAAAATAAGTTATGCTGCTGTGAGAAAATTAAAATAAAAGAGGAAAATGATCAAATGCGACAGTATGGTTATTTTTAAGCCATTAATTGAATTTACAGGGGGAAAAACCATACCGTGATATATACCGTTACCGTGATATGAAATTATTCATACCGTGATATAAGATTTCGCTCATACCGCCCAACCCTACTTGGAAGTGATGTTATGTAGCACTGGTGCATTTCATGTGAAGTGAGTGTGGCAGTTGTCAGCAACCTGTCAGATAGAAAAGTATGTCTTAGGTTTTTGGTTTTGTTCGGCCCCCAAAGCAGAGACAGGCAGCTGAGCACATGGAACAGCTCAGGCACAAAGGACACAAGAGCATGGCAGCAGCACATGGGAAATCACGCACAAGAAAAACAGTATTAAATACAAAAGAATCGCAAGAAAAAACAGGAAACACTGGTTAATCACTAACATCTACAAAAAAACAGAAAAAAAGACTGAGCGTGAAATGTGGAGCACTGCTGAATAAGATGGAATCATCTGGCAGAGTGATGACCTGGCTCTTATTGTCAGGTTGATGAGGTGAGTGGGATCAGGTGGGCCTTCATTGCTGCAGCAGGAGAAGCCAGAAATGAACTACCACATGAAGTTTGCTCATTTACCCTCTTCATCACCTGTCCAAAATACTAAAGGTGGTGAACGTCCATATGCACAATGCTGAGTCCATCCTAGAAGTGTTTGCAGTACTAGATGATGGGTTTGAGTAGACTATCATGCTTCCTCCAGCAGAAATTTGCTACAGGTTGTAAGGAGGACCAGCAAGCCCTTTAACTACTGGAGCAGCAAACCGCTGACAAAGATGTGGATGGTGTGCAAATATGTCACCTCTCACCTCTCTCTTGTTGTCATTATCATCCATGGGCCCAATATAGCAGTGCTGCCTGAACTATAGCACACAGAGCCTTGTATATATGAAGATGTGCAACAGACAGGGACTTACTGTTAATGAGTAGAGAATCTGGAGCTGGCAGGCTACGTCAAACAACTGACCCCTGAGAATGTGGAATCCTGGACTCATGGTATCTACCACATCATACAGTCCATCGTAATGGATCAATTAATCGTTGTTCCCCCCCCATTTGCCGTTAAAAATATTAGTGCATGAGGGGTCTAATTTGTCCGGCGCTCTTTTCATTGCTTCACAATCAAATCCATTCCACTTTATCAGTAAGAGAATACCCACATCAATAGAAATCCACTCCGTGTTCTCCTGCTTTCCTACACACACACACGCAAAAGCAAAAAACCAAGTTTGCTTCTTGCAGCTACTGTTACGGTTCTGTCTACCAGCTTCGCACATTTTTTAACTTTGTCTCGTGAGAGGATAAACATTGTTACTTTCTGCTCTGGGGTCTGAACTTGCTTCGCGAACCATAACAGAATAATCCGGCCAAAGCATGGACCTGGCAGAGACTGACCCCTTTAGGCAGGCTCTGGGAGTCCTAGTAGGACAACACGACCACGCTCTTAAGAGCATTATGAACGCTCTCACCAGACTCTCCTCCAGCGTGGCGCAACACGGCGTCCGCATGGACCAGGTGTCGTCCCATCTTGCCTCCCCGCCGGCGTCTTTACCCCCGACAGCAGCTGCTCCTTCTCCGCCGCCTGTTTCTCTCCGTGAACCTCACATACCGACCCCAGCACACTTCTCCTGCAGCTCCATTCCTACCACTCAGATCAAACCAAGATAGCTTTGCTAAGGGGGATCTTTCACCGAGGCCTAAACAATGAGCTAAAGGAGGGCTAGCAGTGAGGGATGAAACCTCCACGCTCGACAAGCTAATTTCATTAGCCACCCGCTTAAACAAACCGGCTACGTGATCGTATGAGGGAGCGACCCGACAGACGTATCCGGACCTCACCCTCGATGAGTCCCTCTATGGCAGCAGACACCGAGAACACCGCCGCCTGTTCCGTCTGTGCACGCAGCAAAGCCACCCATCACGCCCCTGCTGGCTACGCCCCCCACCCATTCCTCAACAACCCTGGTCTCAGATCGCCACATCAGCCTACCGCCGTCAGAAGGTAACACCACCATACTCACCATTATCAACTGCTTCTCTAATGCGGCACACTTTATTCCCCTTCTGAGCCTCCTGTGAGCCCTGGAAACAGCTTCCCTCCTTACCCTCCATGTCGTCTGGCTACATGGCATCCCTCTGGACATTGTGTTGGATCGAGGTCCCCAATTGTTCTCCCAGGTGTGGAGGGCCTTCTGTCGACTCATCAGTGCTATGGCCAGCCTATCATCAGGTTACCATCCCCAGTCCAATGGCCAGACAGAACGGGCCAACCAGGACGTGGACGCAGCTCTGCGGTGTGTCACCTTCCCTGGGTTGAGTATGCCCACAACTCCCTTGAATCCTCTGCCATAGGCATGTCCCCCTTTATGGCAGCTAACGGCTTTCAGCCCCTGCTCTTCCCTGCGCAGGAGGTGGACGTGTCCCATCCGTGCAGGACCACCTTCGCCGGGCCCATCGAGTCTGGCAGGAGGCCCGGGCTGCCCTCTCGCGCACCTCGGTCTGTAACCAAAGACTGGCTGACTGCCATCGGATCCAGGCCCCTAATTATCAGCAGGGGCAGATGGTGTGGCTCTCCTCCCGGAACATTCCCCTGTAGGTGGAGTCCCGGAAACTGGCTCTTCAAGATTGACCGCATCATCAACCCTAGCGTGGTGACTTAACATTCACCCCTTGTTCCATGTCTCACTCCTCAAGCCAGTGTCCATCAGTCCACTCCTCTCCTGAATTTGCCTGCAGCCACCGGCTTTGCACATTTTTTAACAAATAAACATTGTTACTTCCTTCCTTACCTGGACTTGTGTCAGTCTCTGCTCTGGGGTCTGAACTCGATTCGCAAACCATAACAGCTACTTGGTCAACAAGTTGGACATCAGTGATCATATTTCAATTTCAGATGTCAGATACAATCATGGACGTATTAAAACAAGTAACAAATCTCAAACTGCACATCAAGCAAAAGTGCTGTCTTATTTTTGATATACTCAAAGTACCTGATGGATTTCTTAATAATCAGTTTTTCCCCAATTCAGAAAGAAATATTTATTGATAAAGTCCATTACATGGATAAGACTAGAGTTCATTTTTGACCTTGAAACGTTGATGAAACAAGCCAAACAAACTCCCTCTACTGAAGAGTACTGTGAGATGCTGATCAAAGCTGACCTCAACTTCATTCTTCATAGGAACTTCCTGGCAGGTGTAGGGGTTTTTGTGCTGGGTCTCCTGATTGGCTGGTTCACTCACACACCTACTGTCAAACCATTACCTCCTCCACCCGACAGCTCAGACCTGCTGGAGGAGCTACTGAGAGGAATTACAGCCGACAAGATAAGCGCTCTTCATAGGTAAGGTCCCAACATATGTTGTATTTTTCCTATTTTGCTGTGCTGATATTTTTGGGTGTCAACCTGTATAACAACGTAACAACCTGGTGCCAGATCGTAAGCACATGTCCAAGAGGATCCTATAAATGCTATGAAGGCTGCTGACACAGTGCTGAAAAAAGGCAATTTTTCTCACATTCCAAACCTGGTGGATCTGGGGTTGGGTTTTACCTACTGTCAAGCACCCTAACTGTGGTCAGGCATTTATGGTGTTGTTGAAGAGGAAGCAGAAGAAGAGGAAACAGAATGAGCATCCTGTGAAATCTGTGATTTCTCGTGCATCCGTCACAATCTTGGAACCAGTGAAGGAAGTAAACATTTTGACTGGGGAGGAGCGACAGGTGGATCTGCTTAGCACATTTGGCAGAGTGGCAACCTGAGCAGCAACCTTACTGGATCTGGCTTCTGGTGTGAAACAAAGTTAGTTTCCATGATTCAATGAAACCATGGAAACCATGAACCATAGCCTGTTTAAATAGGAAAATAAACATCATGCTGGATTGAAGAAGACTTGAAATTAGAGATTGAGACCATAAACTAATGTTAAGTAGAGAATGCAAGTTTAAGACTGTGCCATTATGATGGCTACTGAAGGGCTTTTTTTGGGACACTTGCTGAAACAAGGCAGAATTTCAGCCCTTCAGGGAGGACCATCTAAACAGACCATATCCTGTTTCTTGTTTTTATGACCATAATCTTTTCAGAACCTGAACCAGGTAGTTGCCAAAACATAACTGAACCCTAACATAAATTGGTTGTGGTGAATTTCCATTATTGGTATAATTGTACATTTTGTCAGCAGTGACTTGAAAAATCTAGCTGGCTTTCATATAAGATAAGTGGAAAAATAGGGCCCCCATGATTTTGATAATCTTATTTAAGATTATTTGTTTTTCACTGTAAAGGATTTAAAAAAAAAATGCAATACACATATTAGCATCTTCACAGAATTTTAAGTGATTCCAGTGTATTTTAATTATTTAGTTTTATAGTTGCATATTTATCAGGATAATATAGTGAATAGAATTATATTGTCCAGGCTTATCGTGACATAAAAATTCATATTGTCCCATGTCTACAACCCGTAAGGTCTCCGGTGCCTGTCGTGGCGGCAATCCCCGAACCCGGTGGTGGACACCAGAAGTAAGGGATGCTGTCAAGCTGAAGAAGGAGTCCTACCGAGCCTGGTTGGCTCGGTGGATTCCCGAGGCAGCTGACGGGTACCGGCAGGCCAAGCGTGCTGCAGCACGGACAGTCGCTGAAGCAATGGTTCGGGTCTGGGAAGAGTTCGGGGAGGCCATGGAGGAGGACTATCGGTCAGCCTCGAGGAAATTCTGGCAAACCATCCGGCGCCTTAGGAAGGGGAAGCAGCCCTCCACCAACACCGTTTACGGTGGAGGGAGTTTGCCCAACCAGTCCACATGTGTTTTGTGGACTTGGAGAATGCATTCGACCGTGTCCCTCGTGGCATTCTGGGGGGGGGGGGGTCTTCGGGAGTACGGGGTCGGGGGCCCTCTGCTAAGGGCTGTTCGGTCCCTGTATGACCGGAGCAGGAGCTTGTTTCGCATTGCCGGCAGTAAGTCAGACCTGCATGTTGGACTCCGGCAGGGCTGCCCTCTGTCACCGGTCCTGTTCATTATTTTTATGGACAGGATTTCTAGGTGCAGCCGTGGGCCGAAGGGGATCTGGTTCGGGAGCCACTGGATGTGGTCTTGGTGGCTCCTTCGAGCCAGGACCTCCAGCATGCCCTGGGGCGGTTTGCAGCCGAGTGTGAAGCAGCCGGGATGAGGATTAGCACCTCCAAATCTGAGGCCATGGTTCTCGACCGGAAAAAGGTGGCTTGCTCCCTCCAGGTCGGGGGGGAGTTCCTGCCTCAAGTGGAGGAGTTTAAGTATCTTGGGGTCTTGTTCACGAGTGAGGGAAGGGTGGAACGTGAGATTGACAGGCAGATCGGTGCAGCGGCTGCAGTAATGCGGTTGCTGTATCGGTCCGTCGTGGTAAAGAGAGAGCTAAGTCGAAAGGCGAAGCTCTCGGTTTACCGGTCAATCTACGTTCCTACCCTCACCTATGGTCATGAACTTTGGATCATGACCGAAAGAATAAGATCCCGGATACAAGCAGCCGAAATGAGCTTCCTCCGCAGGGTGGCGGGGCGCTCCCTTAGAGATAGGGTGAGGAGCTCCGTCACACGGGAGGAGCTCGGAGTAGAGCCGCTGCTCCTCCACATCAAGAGTAGCCAGTTGAGGTGGCTCGGGCATCTGCATCGGATGCCCCCTGGACGCCTCCCTCGGGAGGTGTTCCAGGCATGCCCCACCGGGAGGAGACCCCGAGGAAGACCCAGGACACGCTGGAGTGACTATGTCACCCGGCTGGCCTGGGAACGCCTTCGGTTCCTCCCGGAGGAGCTGGGGGAAGTGTCCGGGGAGAGGGAAGTCTGGGCGTCCCTGCTCAGGCAGCTGCCCCCGCGACCCGGTCCCGGATAAGCGGAGGAAAATGGATGGATGGATGGATGGATCTACAACCCTACTCATAGAGACGTGTCCAACTTTGACCCTGGAGATCAGTGTTTACATCCGGTCTTCCTTCCTGGCTTTTAACCTTGACCATGATGTCAAACAGCTGTTCAAATCCTGTCTGCTATGAACAGTCATGTTGGTTTCTATAATTACGACATCTCATCTCATCGTCTACTGCTTATCCGGTGTCGGGTTGTGGGGGAAGAAGCTTTAGCAGGGGACCCCAAACTTCCCGACCCCAAATGGCCACATTTGCCAACGCTGACTGGGGGACAATCCTTCCCAAATCTCAACTAATCTACTTTAGACTATGATCATGGTCTTACAACTCTCATTCATTAATAGTTTTTGAAATGGCATATTCTTGATTCTTCTGTTGCCAGATCAGAAAATGCTCATCTGAGTCACTTTTGTGGTTTAAATGTAAATGTGTGGACTTGATCTTGTTGAAACAGTCATACAGATGGCAATACAGAAAATATGAGAAATTAAAGCACTATAAGAAAGGTAGAGAAAAAAACTGAGAAGAAAATAGAATCATAGGAAGAAGGAATGATTTGTTGGATAAGCAAAGCAATGTTGTTATAGTGACTTGAGTTGAATGGCTGTTCAAAAGAAGTGACATAGAAGGAAAACAGACAAAGAGTATAATCATTTGATGTCCCCCTAAGTCTAAGATCAACAGTCTGACTGGTTTCCTTCTAGCCAGGCACTGATCTATTTATATCCAAAGAGGAAGGGAAAGATTCAGAGATAGTAGCGACAGAGTGAAAGCCAGAGATAACAACTCTCCACCAGGTCGCAAACCTTTTTTTTTTATTATCACCAATACAAACCTCTGTCAACCTGAACGCTGCCTTCTCCAAGCCAAGGAATCACAGGATGACTGGGTGTATGTGTCTCTGAGATAACTGGCTTTGCCACTGAACTGAGACAATCGTGTCACCGTGGTTTCCCTCTCTTGAGTTTTCCACACTTTTCATGATTGATTTTTTTCACATTTATATTTCAGGGTGACAGAAAAACCCCACCCACATATCAATAACCACCAAGACCCACACATACATCTGAACAATTTGTGAGAATGATGGAGCATTTGTTTCAGTTGATGACAGTTTCTAATTTAATTAATTTAATTTAAATTGTTTACCCTTATTCATCAGGGACCTCTGGTACTTCATGTTTTTCAGAGATTAGCATGAACTGTAAGATGGATAGAAGGTAGAAATGGCCCTTAATTATATTTTTCACTTGCATAATTGTGGCCTCTAGTTTACCTTTTTATTGTACAATATGCCACATTATCACAAACTAGATGATTAAATCACCTCACTAGAGATGAGATCCAATATAAACATCCAGTCAAGTTGTATCAAGCAGCCCTGGCATTCAGGAGGGGATCTTAATCTCTAAAAGCATATATACTGTAGGATAGGATTTGTATATCATGTTACTAAATGCAGCTCATTTGCTAATCATGTTCATGCATGTATCGCTTGTGCATCAGAAGGTGACTGTGGGGATGTGCTAAATCAATCAGATTGTGAAAAGCAGTCACAATTTACACCATTGCATCCAATGCTTTGCCTTGCACTTGCTGATGTATGGCTTGGATGCAGCTGCTCGACCATGGAAACCCATTGTACGTGGCCTACCACTTCTTGGCTGGGATGCTGTCTTTCCCACTCCCATCAGTGAGGACATTTCACGACTGGACTCGTTGCACAGGTTTTGCAAAATTGTTTCTGCGTGTTAGTTTGGGGGATTGGGGGTGGAACGGACACTTTCGTGTTGTGCCTCTGTTTCACCTCGTATTATATTATTTGGTAGTGAGGAAATTTCACAACTGGACTTGTTGCACAGGTGGCATCCTCTCACAGTACCATGCTGGAATTCACTGAGCTCCTGAGAGGGACCCATTCTTTCACAAATGTTTGTAGAAACAGTGTACATGCCTAGGTGCTTGCTTTTATACACCTGTGGCCATGGAAGTGATTGGAACACATGATTTCAATTATTTGGATGGGTGAGTGAATACTTTTGACAATATAGTGTATATTTTACAGCTACAAATACATTGGAGTCCTGCAAGCAAATGGAGACCACGAAGAGGCCACAAGAAAGTCAGCCACAGCCAAATACCAAGTCCTAGCAAGTTCTAAAAAGTCGGCTGAATGGAAAGAACAAGATCAGAGCCATAAACACACTGGTCATCAGATACCCTGCTGGTATAATAGCCTGGTCCAAAGGAAGAGATAGAGGCCACTGATATCAAGACAGCAAAGCCCCTCACCATGCTTGGTGGATTCAAGTCCAACACTCTGAGATTGTACGTTAAGCAGAAGGAGGGAGGCTGAGTACCACAGACAGATAGAAGTGGCTTGTATGGAAACACAAGACTGCCCATGGGGCGAGTAGGGACTTTTCAATAACAGTGTTTTACAGCTGGATTTCTTTTATGTTCAACCCATATGACAGGGCAACCTCATGGTTCACGCCCTGTCTGTTGATACAGTTCTATGTCTTGGACATATCAGCATAGTGGAAAGCATGGATGGAATCGCGGAATACAAATTATAAAAATCAATATTTTATCAAACATTATAAGTATTTGTCACTGAACCTAAGCTGAAAGAAAATAAAAAAAAAAACCATTGTCGAGGGTCTCTACTGTGTAGTCTTTAGTGTAATAAACGGCCACACAGCTTCATCCAGCGTCTCTCCTCTGTTTGTTTCGGGAGGGGGCTGGGACAGTAAATGGTCCTCATTTACTCAGATAGTGTGATAGTCGTGTCGAAGACGTCTATTATAACTTTTCTCTAAGTTTTGAATCCATGTGATGAGCAGCTACAAACATAATCTCACAGCAGAAATGTCACAGATTCACAACTGAAAGTGTTAAAAACACAAAATTCAAAAAAATGAAACGGAAAAAATACTACGAATTTCATAGGGCCCTACCTACAGTGTAATTCAGATGGTGGTCCGCATCTGAATTCTGGGGGGGGTGCACCTCAAAAAAATAGTTCCAACATCCCATCCATTTCAGGGTATGTTCTCTAAGGAATGACAGGACTGGGTTGGAGGGAAGAATTTGATATTTTAACCCTAGTTATATAAACATGGGTGGAGCCCACTACCTACACTCTTAGAAATAAAAGTGCTAAGTAGAACCATATAAGGTTCTTCAATTAAATTAAATTAACTTAAATTTTATTTATAGTGTCAAATCACAACAGAAGTCATCTCAGGACACTAAACATATTGAGCAGGACTAGAATACACTCAATTCTACACAATTTAAAAATCCCAACATCACCCAGGGGCAAGCGTTACAGCGACAGTGGCGAGAAAAAACTGCCTTAATAGGCTTTTAGGCAGAAATCTCGTGCAGCCCAGGCCCTTGGGTTCCAACTGCATTTGGTGCTGGTAGTATAGTAGTAGTAGCATTAGCAGTAGTGGTGGTATTAACAGAAGCAATAGTAGCAACAGTAGTAGTCCACGGCAGCAGGCACAGCCACGCCGAGATGGATCCATCCCAACCACATCGCCGTAGACCAGAAAGCAGGAGGGTTGTCCTCATAGGAGAACACCTTTTTGGCTCAAGA
The DNA here is from genome assembly GCA_029853015.1 of Chelidonichthys spinosus. Classification (NCBI taxonomy): domain Eukaryota; kingdom Metazoa; phylum Chordata; class Actinopteri; order Perciformes; family Triglidae; genus Chelidonichthys; species Chelidonichthys spinosus. The sequence goes on from CM056826.1 coordinate 2,190,663, forward strand.
TAGAACCTTTTATAAAGGTTCCACCTGGAACCCTTTTGGAAGGTTCTACCGAGAACCCCACATAAAGAGTTATACCTAGAACTGTGTGTAAGGTTCCACCCAGAACCCCCCATGAGAGGTTCTACAAAGAACCCACGAAGGGAGTTCCACTAAGAACCCTTTCATATTTCAAGGGTTTCATCTAGAACCTGCACAGGGAGTTCCACTAAAAACCCTTTCATTTTTCAAGGGTTTTATCTAGAACCCACACAGGGAGTTTCACTAAGAACCCTTTCGTATTTCAAGTGTTTCATCTAGAACCCACACAAGGAGTTCCACTAAGAACCCTTTCATATTTCAAGGGTTGCATCTAGAACCCACACAGGGAGTTCCACTAAGAACCCTTTCATTTTTCAAGGGTTGCATCTAGAACCCACACGGGGAGTTCCACTAAGAACCCTTTCATTTTTCAAGGGTTTTATCTAGAACCTACAAAAGGAGTTCCACCAAGAACCCTTTCATGTTTCAAGGGTTTCATCTAGACCTCACACAGGGGGTTCTAAAAACATCCCTTTTCAAAGGTTTTCACAAATAACCGTCTTGTCTTCTGAGGGTTCTATACAGATCAGTCTAGTTCATATTATATTGTGGTCATTTATCATGTTAACATTGAACAAACATTCAAAACATTTTAATGAGAAAAACATTTATTTAAAGATAGTCCAACAGAACAGGCTGTGTAAGTCCCAGGGGAGAACAGGTCAAAAGTCAGCACAGGTCCAGTGGAATCAGCAACATGAGTGGATTTGTGTAATCTCCAGCAATGGTGACATGGCAGAAAGGGGAGACAAAAAAGAGTTTGAGTTCCATCAATCCAAGGTGTATTTACTTCGCCTTATTGTAAGCTATCTACAAACAATAAAATAATGCATGGTCCAATGAAAGGAATCAGAGTACACACCGTACGTAGTAACTGTGACAGTGGAACAGTGTCATGAGAAAGTGAGGGAACCCCACGAAGTTTTCACATTGATTTAAATAATGTTAAAATAATTTTCAGTGTTATGTAACAAGTACTCAAAATGTTACGTATTATAACAATAATGGAAATCTCAGCAAAACTCTCTTTTTCAAGCCAATGGCACACTTCGGCTTTCGTCCAAGCTGTGTAAGTCATTTCTACAAGAAAACAAACAAGCAAGCAAACGAACAAAACATAGCAAGAAACAAATGCTTAGTCCACCTTTCACCATAATTGTCCTCAGCTAGGGTCAAGCATGCTGAAATAAGATATTATATTTAGCTCACCTTGATTCTGTTCTCTCTCTCTTCTGTTCTTCTTTGTTCTGTTCTGTTCGCAGTAATCACTTTTGGTATGTCACACCTGGTTTGTAGAGGGTGAGGACCAGACTATATGGGGCAACCAGCTCTTAACTCACACATGACAGCCACCATTGGGCCAGCTCGCAGGCCCAACACACCAAACCTCTCCCTTTCCCCTGGGAGATCAAGGTTCAATTCCTGTCATCAACAAACCCTGATGTAGTAGCCCCAAAGTTAGCATCACAATGTGATTTTTTTTTAACATCAGTTAAGGCTTGGCCTCTGACATCAAAGACCTTCCTTTATCACTGAATTTATCTGCAGCTTCACAACTTGACTAAGCCAGTCAGCAGGGTACAGCAGCCATGGGATGAGGCCGATCATGGAAAAGTATGAGGAGACAAATACATGAGTAAAATTGTCTGTAAAATAAGTGTTTAATATTTTTCAAATTGTCTGTCACTAATCCACACATCACCTCAGTAGGCATTAACATGGTCACTCTGCATCAACCAGGCCTTGACTCACAACTTCAAACTGTATCTCTAGATCACCTGACTTGTAACAAACTTTCAAAAGCCATTGTCCAGTGAGTAGTATAGCTCACTTAGATGCCCCAGAAAGAGGGGTTATATCTTTGCTGTAGCGACCCAGGGTTCAATTCCCCTGGCTTTTTCTTTGCTGTGTGTCAATTTTCTCCTAAAGAAGGGAGTAGTGTAACTAAACTTTTAAAAAATAAACACAATTATAGCTGCTGCGCAGCAATGGGTCGGGTCCAGACTATTTTTTGGCAACTTTAGGCAATTCTGAGCAACAAACAAGAGTATAGGAAGGCAAGACAGTTGACATTGTAATGTTGCACATTTTGCACCAGTTGAGGCTGAAATCCACAATTTCTGGAACTAAAGACCATTGTCTATCACACTGAGCTAATTGGCAAGTGGCAACTCAACTGTGGCTTCACAAATTGACTAAGCGATTCACAGTCAAAAATCAGTGTAAATCAGTGTAAAATTCTGATAGGTTTTTGTCAGACATCATCTACCATGACTCTAAAGTTTTGTTCATTTGTTTCACAATACTATCAGGTATTTTGATGTATTACAAATATCACATTTACATTACATTTAGGTCATTTAGCAGACGCTTTTGTCCAAAGCGACTTACAATAAGTACATTTGTCAAAAGAAGGAAACAAAGAAACCACGACGTATCATTGCCGATAAAGTAAGAGCTAAAAATAGAACAAGTGTTAGGTCCTCATCTGAGTAAAGTAGTACTTCGAGAGCAACAGTGCTAAGATCAGAGTGCTATAGGTAATTTTTTTTTTTTTTTTTTTTTTTTTTTTTTTTTTGGGGGGGGGGGGGTGTCGAGGGAGGGTGCTAGTGGGTCATGCTATGTAGAGTCAAGGTGAAGTCTGAACAGGTGAGTCTTGAGCCTTTTTCGGAAGATGGCAAATGACTCTGCTGTCCTGACATTGGTCGGGAGTTCGTTCCACCACTGAGGCGCCAGAACAGAGAAGAGTCTGGACTTTGCTGAGCGACATTTGCTTGATTTCAGCGATGGTGGTACCAGCCGGCCAGCTGAAGTAGAAGAGCGAAGTGCTCGCTTCGGGGCATGAGGTTTGACCAGTGTTTGAAGGTAAAAGGGTGCCGTTCCATTGATGGCCCTGAAGGCCAGTGTCATCGTCTTGAATTGGATGCGTGCTGCAACAGGGAGCCAGCCAAATATCACCCTTGCTGGGGCTTGAACCCACATTGTCTGGCACCAAGAACCAGCTCCTAGCCAACTGAGCTAATTGTCTGGAAGTGGAATCAGCAAGGTATGATATCTGTCAACATGGGAATTGATACTGTGACCTAAAAGCAGAAGTCACAGTTTGTACAGACAGAGCTAAACAGACACATGACAACAGACACATGATGAGCTCTCTCTGTCTGACCACTGACATGAAGGAGCTGTCAACCTGGCTGTGCGAGTGAGTGTGGCGAGTCAGAGGAGGCCCCGATCTACACATTCTGCTGGATAGCTCAGTGGGTAATGGTACAGACTTAAGATTTGGAGGGTGGGGGTTAAAATCCCAGTCACAGCTAATCTTTGCCTGGGTCAACAAGATTTGCTGATGAAGGTCTTGCGTTCTTATAATTAATGGTTGTGAAAATAAATTGGTAACAGAACATTTCAGTTATAGGACTGCCATTATTTGTATGTCTGATCAAAAGGTGTAAGGTAATAGACTAGTATGGTGGACCTGATGACTCCACCCAGCTAGCAGGTTAGCTCAGTCACTACTGCCAGTGACTTTAGACTGGGTGGCAGGTCTTCAAATCCCAAAATCGGCAATTATATTACAGTTTGATCAACAGGATCTGGAGAAGAAGAAAAAAACAAATAAACAAAAAATGGATATGAAAAGTATTTGTATCAGTAATCACAAGGAATTGTATTACCATTATTGGTAAGTGTTATCAGGAAGTTCCCTGGTGACACAGGATCCATGCTTTCAACAATCCCTGAAGAACTCTTTCTTCCAAAAACGGTTCTCTGGATCAAAATAGTTCTTACTGGAACCCTTTTAAAACCTTTTATTCAGGAAAGGGGTTTTAAAGGGTTCTCTCGATCAAAATGGTTCTTACTGGAACCATTAGTGTTACCAAGAACCCTTGAAAAACCCTTTCTTCGGGAAAGGGTTTTTCAGAAGCAAATGGTTCCAGGTAGAACCTCAGCCCTTGTAGAAGAACCCTATTGGAACCCTTATTTCTAAGTGTAGATGGCCCTACCGCTCCAATGCCACTCTCTGAAGTGGGTGTAGGATGGCAGACTGTGTTGTGTCATACACACATGTGGGTAGGCTCATCCTGATTGGCTGGCTACGCTGATGCAAAGTTTCAGTGGGTGTGATTCGAGGAGAGTATTAGCCATATAGTCCATAAGAGGGCTCCACCTCTGCTTATAGAACCAGTGTTACAATATCATAACCTTATTTTTTTTTTTGCCTAAACCTAAAGGCCCTTTCTTTCAATTAAAAATGTTAAGTGTGAAGTGAAGCCTGTAGTCCCCATATCGAAGTTCCCGTTAGCGAGACACTTAACCCCACATTGCCCCGAATGCTGTACCATCGGTTTTGAAAATATGTGAATGTTTCAGATGAGATCCTGGTGGGTATGTGTCACCTTGCATGTATCTGCTGTATGTCCAAGTGAATGTATGAATGTTGACATGTAATGGAAAGTGCTTAGAGTGGTCCATTCACCATTTTTCATTAATTTGGCTGATAATCAAAATGGGTGTGTTAATGATGACACACTTGTTTTAGGAAGGATCCTTACTGATTGAAACAACCCAGAAATCGTAGAGGCAGCATATGGTACAGTGGACCATCCCGCAACATTAAAGAACGTCCTGCAATTTCTTGTGGTAACGCTACAGCAGACCCACATTTATAACATCTGCATCATAACGTAGCCTAGTGTTGGGTACTCTAAGCACCGCGGTTGTCTTTTCCTAGGTCCCTATGAACAGTCCTTGCCTTCATGTTGTTTTCCATCAAGGACAAAGAAAAGTGCTTCCTAAAAGACATAAGGGGCCCTAGTTTCGTGGCACAGCACAGGGTGGCGGAGCCGGCGTAATGCAAGTTTCGACCCGCGCAGCCTTGCGCACGGTCAGTTTGGCAGTTTGGTGGATCGCCTGCGCCAAGATGGGTGTGGCGGCGCAGCAGTGGGAGGCGTCACAGATTCAGCTTGGCGTAGCGGAAGTTTCGTGGCAAAAAGCCTTGCCGAGATTGCGCTGAAAGCCCGCCAGCTCCAACCTAGTCTACTCTCGGCGCAAGGCGCAAATAAAGTCCATTCATTCAAGGCGAATCACAGCTGGCGGAGTGGAAGTTTGGCTGACAGCGCAGTGCGCATACGTCACTGAGACCTCACAGGCAGGTTTCCGCAGTTCCAGGCACATTTAAATGCAATAAACAATCACAACAAACACTATTTAATGCAGTTGAATCAACACATGAATTTATATCTATATAGATTGTCCCGTCACATCTGACGTCAGATGAAAGGCGGATGGCACGCGGAACGGAAACTCAGCCTCTCGGACCAAAACATCTCCCTCTCTCTCTCCTGTTTTTTATTATATCGGCATTGTTATTATTATGATACGCACGCACAGCGCGTGATGAGCGTGGTGGGAGCGGCGGCGCTGCTTCTGTCATCGGGTTGTCAAGTGACTAAACTTGCACTGAACCTCCCCTAATGCATTAAAGGTGAGGAGAGGAGCTCATTTGATTGGTGAAGATCTGAATCGGCTGTATTAATCCCAGTCCACGCCTCGTCTCCTCCTCGTCTCCCACTCACGCCTTCTCCTCCTCCCTCTTTCCCACTTGCGCGGATGGGAGTGACGGGAGGTGTGCCTGCGCGGTGCACGAAACTTGCAAAGTCCAGGCGGACACACCCCGTCGGCGTGGCTCAGGTGCGCTGAGAGCTGACTGCGCCTGGTCTACGAAACTAGGGCCCAAGATGTTATTTATTAACAGCATTCTGGTAGAGACGATGGTCAGGGGAAACCACAATTTTTTTTCTATCACACTTGTTTAATCAAAACACTCTCACTTCTATCTGGTCAAATGCCAACACTTGGTCAGTGACCCAGCACTTTGTACCCCTCTAGTGGCAGCGTCAGTTTTGGACATGTCGGGTCAGTTTTTACTCTTTAATTGTATAGGGTCAATTTAAATGTATCTTTCATGGTAGGATTACTTCAGTTAATACTTTGAATTGTTTAGGTTGAGGCAACAAAACTACTTACTCCGGTAGCTTGATTAGGTTTCAAAAAGAGATTATAATGTTGGCTCAAATAAGTATATTTTTCATGTAAAATAAGTACATTTATTACATTTACATCACATTAATTATCCATCCATCCATCCATTTTCTACCACTTATCCTGTATTCAGGGGGGGCGGGGGGGCTGGAGCCGATCCCAGCTGTCATTGGGCGAAGGCAGGGTACACCCTGGACAGGTCGCCAGTCTATCACAGGGCCGACATCTAGAGACAGACAACCATTCACGCTCACATTCACACCTACAGGCAATTTAGAGTCATCAATTAACCTATCCCCATCCTGCATGTCTTTGGACTGTGGGAGGAAGCCGGAGAACCCGGAGAGAACCCACGCTTACACAACACAAAACAGTAGTCCCTGTTTGTTTGATCCAAACATCTGCCCTCACCTCCTTGTCGGTGGACCACCATGGGAACTCATTTTGAAAAGTATATGCAGTAGTCAATGGCAAGACACATACTATTTTTGATCCCTTATGAATTGTCACATGAATTACAGATACATTGTTTGAAGTATAGACTGATAATCAATTAGATTAAAAAATATGATTACATGATTATAAAATATCTAATGACGTGACAAAAGACGACACACCCTAAAGTTGCATAAATGGCGTATGAAGCCAGTGTTTGGTACCAGGATGTAACGTTACTCACACTAACAACATTTCTTGCTTGTTCTTCCTTTAAGCGGCTGACAAACAGAGTCGCTCCCATGGGGACACTGGAGGGGCGTGACTAAGCCTCTCTATTGTTACGTTTATTTACTCACTTTTCTGAGTGCATTGGTTATGTGTTTGTGGTTCTGGCTCTGGATACAAGAGTTTTGATTTGGTCCTGATAATACTTTGCCCTGAAGGTTTGCAATGTGGCCCTCAAACATTTTCAACAAGGCCCTTTGTAGAGAAAGGCTGTAGTTTACAATAACAATGTGCTATACTATTTCTTAAACCAGTCCTGCCATGCTTCTTGACTGTTGTTTCATGACCTCGATATTCCAAATGTGTGTTTCTTTACCAATAAACCACTTAACATGCTACTTCCAGTGGAAAAGTTCCAATGAAGCAATGGCTAGTGATGGTGAAGAGAGAACATATGCATTCGCAGCAGATGCATGGATTATACTGCAGAGTTTCAAGAGATGCATTATGAAACAAGACACACCTCCAACAAGACTTGTCCTGAATGAACACATTACGTCCCCTCACTGGTGCCTTAAGGTCAAATTGTTATTGTCCCATTTGTGCACAATCATCGGCGTCGTCATCATCACCACCACCACTCAATAGGGAATTTATTGCATTGTTAAAAAATGCCAGCTCCACAGGCATCACTGTGGGGGGACATGTCATCAGTGCTGGTAATGATGTGATTGGCATGAACAAAGATCATAATATCACTGCTGCTGATAGAGACAAAGAGGCCGAGGGTGTAAACAACATCAACTAGGAGTTGAAATATAATGACAGTCAATGACAGTCTAAGAATCATATTACGCTCTGTAGAAATGTAATCAATCAAAAAAGAACCATAAAAACTTAATTGGCATAGCACTTGGGTGAGTGAAAAGTTACAGAGTGCTTTACAATGCAAAACAGAATGCACACTGATAAAAGACCAAAGGCCTCATGAAAGATTGGAAAAGCAATAAAGATAACACAGAAGATGATATCATAAAAAGAACAAATAATACAAAAAACTGCAAAATATTTCACGAAATAAAAGTATGACTTTTTTTTTAAAGGTGATGCTAATTTTGCAATCCTAAGGCTGTGAGGCAGGGTCTTGTATGACCCTTGGTAATAACCAGGGGCGTAGCCATCATTTCAGAAGTGAGGGGGACAAATTGTTCAGAGGTCTATTGAATGATTTATCTTCCTCTCGCATTCAATTGCACCTCTCCTTAGTGGCTAAAGAACCACATTACCACAAACAGCACAGCACCAGTGGACCGACTTTAGTTCTTTAGAATTATATACTATCAAAATCTAAAGTCAAAATCTAAAATCTAAAGCTGCCAACTCTGGTTGAGTTGACACAGAATGACTCTCGAACATCTACAGGGTAAGTAGCCAGATAGTTAAGTGCCACTTAATTGCTCAAGTGCAACACTGAATACGAAGATTTCTGTAAAACATTCCCGTTTCAAATTATCAGCACCAAAATGAAATGGAAGTGACAGGGTAACAGGGTAATAAGCCACATAATTTAATTTACTGGCAAGAAGTGACAAGTGAAAGTGACACAACAATAAACAGATCTGAAACTTAACAATAAACTCACTTATCTATAACTATAACTAGAAGATACACTCACTGTTAGTCTTAAAACAAGGATGGGAGAGCTGGTCTTCAGGCCAAAGTATTTATTTCACACAACAGAATAATTAACTTCTCTCACTGAGCACCCAGCTTATATACTTTTTGTCCAGGGGGTTTCCATGCCCCTGGATCCTCCTTCTTTGGTTATGATAAAGTGGGCTTTTCCACAAACGTCGCACCTAGGCCCCTCCCTTCTTCTGGCCACATTTGTTATTCATTTATTTAATCAGTTTACTATCTACATTCAAACATTGGTATTCCCCTGACAGTTCCAATACCCACAGAACATATTTTTGAACTTAGCATGGACTGCAAGGTGCATTCCATTTTCCATGAAAGCAATACTGGGTGCCCCCAGACATGGTGGTATGACATGTCAGTCATGGTCTAGTCACTACAACATACAGTATATGTAGCAGTACACTGATCTCACCTAAATGAAGCACCCAAACGTGATTCTGCGCCACTCATTAGCCGCAATGAATTGCTGAGCAATTTGTCTCCTATTTAGTTTGTCTAGTTTTTCTTTGTGGATATGACACACAGCAACACTGTTGAGCCGAGACTGTGTCATTGTACTTCGGAGCCAGGTTTTTAACCTCCGAAGACCACTGAAGCTTCTTTCAGCCTCAGCGGAGGAGGCAGGCACAGTAAGAAGCAAACGCACAAGTATTTCTACTTGTTCAAAGAGACCCCTGACTTCTGGCAACATTCCTTGCAGAATGGTAGCAGCTTCACTGCTTGACTGAAAGTCATACTTTGACTTGAACATTGCTAATTGCACTTGAAGAGAAGGTCTGTACACTTCTGGATATTGCAGCAAAACATCATCATCTGTCACTCCTGTTAAGAGTACTTTTTCAAGTTTCCTGATCATAAGCAGCCCTTCATTTTCAAAACGTTCTGTGAATTGCATACTCACAGTGTCCAGAACCTTGAAAAATTCTGTTCTGAAGTAGTCAACTGAGGAGTGAGGTACATGGGCAGCAGACACGCCAGCCAGGCGTTTGGGAGGGTTTCGGACCCAAGGCTTTTCAAGTGGAGACAGGTTGAGTTTTTCACACATTTGTGATGCCTTGTTGTAGAAACTTTGACATTTCTCAGGTGTTCTTTTTTCAGCAGCAAGCATACCATCAACTGACTGTGTACGACTCTGAAGAGACTTATTGAGGCACTCCAATTCCTCTGTAACCTCCAAGGCAAGCAGAAGACCAAGAACTACATTGCCCTTTTGCAATCTTTCAAGCAAGCCATTTGCCCTGCTGGCTGAATCTGATTTACCTGATGCCATTTCCTCTAAAGCAAGCAATACAGGCTGATACTGGTTGAGTAGTGAACGAATGGCACCTGTACGTACAGTCCACCTTGTGGGACACAAGGGCCTGATAGACTGAGCTGGCCCGCTCTCTGCTTTTGCAATATCCTGAAGAATGGACTTCATTTTCATTGACTGGCCAAACAGAACTCCCAATTCATGAGCCCACTGCAAAGAGTCACGAACAACAGAAGAGGCTGTGCAGGCATGTTGTGTGATTAGGTTCACACAATGGGCCCCGCAATGTACATAAGGAGCCAGAGGTTGATGCTTCCTGATAATGGCCTGTGCTCCTGAATATTGCCCTGCCATGTTTGCAGCACCATCATAGGCTTGCCCTCTCAACCCAGTGATTGACAAATTCAGACGGAGCAGTACATACATAATAACCTTTGCAAGGTTTTATCCTGTGGTCACAGACACTTCATACAAGCCAACAAATTCTTCATGAACTATCAGATCATGATCAACGTATCTCAAACATACTGCCTCCTGCTCCTTTCCTGACACGTCTTGTGTTCCATCCATAATCACAGAAAACTGCAGTTGCGGAAGTGACCTGATGTTATCTGCAATTTCACAAATGATTGAGTGGCTCAATATATTAAGGATCTCGTTTTGAACTTGGGGACATGTATAGTCAATTCAGGAACTCAACCATTTCCTTAGATCAGGGTCATCCTCAGATTTGTACTTCAATAGCTGTGCAAAATTTCCTTCACTGTCATCACGCCCTCTTAGAGCTAGACCCTGCCTTGCCAAGAACTGCACAGCACAGACTATTTTTAACAGACAGGTTCGTGCCTCCTCTTGCTGTGATGCCCGTACATTAGACAGTTGCACATCCACTGATCTAGTCTCATAGATTTGCGTTGTTACGGCTATTTTGTGACATTCTGATGGAGCATCCCAGCCAGCATGTCCATGTGGGGCCCATAAGGTTTAAATTTGGGCTGCAGATAAGGGTCCCAAGTGGGTTTGTCCGCAGTTTCCATGGTGGCCCCACCTGTGTTTGCCCATATGGGTTTCAAGTTGGTTCTGACTGAGTTTCAGGTGGGGCCCAAATTGGTGAGTTGCACAGGACCCATGTAGGCCCCATATCTGTGCCCACATGGGCATGAAGAGGGATCAGACTGGACCTTAAATGGGTCCTTATATAGGCAAACACAGGTGGGGCCACCATGGAAACTGCGGACAAACCCACTGGGACCCTTATCTGCAGCCCAAATTTAAACCTTATGGGCCCCACATGGACATGCTGGCTGGGTAACCAGCTTGCCGTTGGCATGTTGCCATTGTGAGAAACTCAAAATGCTCCCAATCTTGTATCTTGTGCTGTAACTAGATACTTTGCAAATGTGATTGTCCCCTTAACACCCTTGGAAATCACAAAGAAATATAACTTCAACAGTGTCTTTCTTTGACTACCAATCATTCTAGATGTGTTTGAACCCTAAAGTTGTTTGCTGAAAATGAATAAAAATAATGAAGTTAACTATTTTCGGTTAGAGTGCGTGTCAGTGGGGGTCCCGTGCAGTCGTTGATGAGGCCAGTTGCAGATGGAAAGAAACTGTTTTTGTGGTGCAAGGTTTTGGTCTTGACATAAATTGACCTTGTAAGTAGTCAGAAAATGTGAAATGACAAAATACATTGTTACACGAGTTGGTCATTTGACAATATTTTGCCATTTATACTGTATATTTAGTATTTTTATAAATGTTGTTTCTGTCAATTTTGTTTTTGGAAAGATTGTCTAAAATGTGTTGTTTTCGAAAGTGAATGTAGTGTGTTTTACGATTATTTACACCCTGTTTGTACCTAGATGGGCGCCATACTGTAATAAATATTAGATTTGATATAAATGGGTCATTAAAACATTTTCAGACATTTTGTCCAGGGTTAGCGTTAACATAATAATGTTCCCGAATCTTAAGTGCAGCAATTTTCTCTGGTAACATGCAATTCACTGTCATTTCAATACAAAGCTCATTGCTCACGACAACAAGATGTTGGTTTTGTTATAATTAGGGCTGTCAAAAGATTGATTTTTTTAATCGCGATTAATCACATTTTGTCCATAGTTAACTCGCGATGAATTAATCGCAAATTAATCGCTTTTTTTTTCTTTCTTCTAAATGTACCTTAATGTATTTTTTTCATATTCTTAATACTTTTAACAAGGGCAAATATACTTGATTTATGAAAATGTTTATTTAACACTTCAAACATCCCCTTACCAAAACATGGGATCAAAACAGGGTTATAAGAATACATCACAAACAATTAAAGTGAACATGTCACAGGAGATAGTGTAACAGGAGATAAGTACAGTTAGGATATAAGTGCATTGGCTTGCAAGTGATATCTCAGACTGGACGTACTTCTATGGTAGCTCATTTCATACCCACAGTACGCGCAGATGACTTTGGTCTTATTGACTGAACCATCTGGCAGTCTTTTGAAGGTGAATTTGCCGTTCACAAATCGCCCCTGTGGACACGCACCTTCAAGGTAAGTGTCCACAGGGGCGATTTTAAACGCGAGTGGACGCGCCGCTTCCCAGTATTGCACGCTTGGTGGGCTGCCACTAGAGGATGATTGACAGGCGCTCTCCTTCAAACAACAGATTTTTGCGAGCGTTCGCGAGCGTTCCCGAGGCGGCGAGTTGAGCCCGGCGCCTCTGATTAGCATAAAGTAGATTTGACTTATACTTTAGGCAAATGAGGAGCTGCCAACTTGCGCGCCGTCTCTCGACATTCGCCGCTTCGGATTCGGATGTTGCGTTTTGACAGCCCTAGTATATATATATATATATATATATATATATATATATTGTTTAGGTACTAGCAGGAGCAGATTTGGCTATCAACAGATAAGTATTACTACCAATATAATTATTGATATTGATTATTATATTTAATATACACTCAACAAAAATATAAACGCAACGCTTTTGTTTTTGCTCCCATTTTTCATGAGATGGACTTAAAGATCTAAAATTCATTCCAGATACACAATATTACCATTTCTCTCAAACATTGTTCACAAATCTGTCTAAATGTGTGATAGTGAGCACTTCTGCTTTGCTGAGATAATCCATCCCACCTCACAGGTGTGCCACATCAAGATGCTGATCTGACATCATGATTAGTGCACAGGTGTACCTTATACTGCCCACAATAAAAGGCCACTCTGATTAAAAACAAGAATTACAAGCATATCCTACACTATCGAACCTATGCCTCTGCCCAGACAACAGCCTCTTACTTGGTCGATGTGCTTGAGTCCATCCTGTGCGGGTGGCGGAGTTTCTTGGCACCCCGGCGGCAACAGGGCTATGGTTCGCGAGTCACAAAGTGGCGGGTCCTCGTGCGGCAGCGAAGGATGTGGCGGGTTGATTGAATCCAGACGAGAGCGGGGCTTAGAAGTTATCCTTCTCGGTGGTAACTTTGATGAAGAAACAGTTTGTGTTCCTTCCTTCTGCAGGTAAACAAAAGATCACGCGGTGCGGCGATTTGGTCGGTTGAGAGCGGGGCTTAGAATTTATTGTAGCGTCCATGGCTGATTGATGGTCGGACTCTTTAACTGATGGTTCACAAGTGTTTATTTTTGAGCAGAAATGATGATACCGTTGCTCCATTAAAACCTTCGACAACACTCTGAACACACCGTAAGAGCTATGGAATGAAACAAAAATAAAGTATTATCATCTTTGTAATGGCATGTTCAACAATATCAAAAATAGTATTTTTTAACCTTTAAACAGAAAATGGATCCTCATTTACAATCATTAAATATCCCTTTTAACCTATTTAAGCTTAACTACAACCTCAGAATAGAGAGCAATAAAATATATTTAACTTAAAAATTGATATATTGACTGCCACTTTGCAGCTTTAACCTCAAAAAATTGTTATTAATGCACGCAAAAATAATGCTGCATTTACCAGAGTTGGTATGACATCAGACTTCACACCTTGGTGAGAGGGGTGTGAAGCAAGATGTAGTTCTTTGTCTCCTTTGTTCCTTTGTTCTGATCGCATGTGAAGGCTTCTGGCCTCCTTGTAGGCCGTTCTTTGTTCTCTTTGGTGAGGTCCCAACATATATTATATTTATTATTTTCTTTTTTGGGGTTACACAATAGTGTTCATTTACGTTTAAGCTGTGAGCTGTATTGCTCTCAATACAGTAGCAAGCCAAATCCTATTTTAAAGAATGCAGGAGTTGGAATATAACATCCATGTTTCAAACAGCACTGTGAGTGAACAGTAAAGCCAAATGAGATGAAGAAAATAACTCAATAAATAAGTGAAATGCATACCACAGTTGAACTGTACAGTGCAGAGCTCCTTTATGCATTTGCATTGTGTTGATTGCTTTGAAGGTGCATGCTAGGAGGCTGATAGATGCAGTTGTGCTCCAATAACACACTGTCATTAACACAGGTTTGGATTATGTGTTTTCCATAATAGCAAAATCAAAATCATTACAAATGCCGAAGCATAAGTGCCAAAAACTGTAATTCCTCAGAAACGCTTGAAGAAAAGTCCATAAAAACATGGGCCAATGTATGTTTTTCAGGAAGGAATGTTCGGTATTGTTTTGCCTGAATTTTTATTCGCGAATTGAATTGTGGGAGTAAGAACCTCCGCTAGCCGCATGACACTCTCATTTGCTTATTGGATTGGGAGGAATCCTTCCTCACTGTTCTGTGGTAAAACATAATGCTGAATAAAATAATGAAATGATTTATGCTATTGAGTTAATGTTAGCTCATAATGTTAAGCTGTGTGTACTATTGACATTACCAGATATGTCAGGAATATTTTGCAGACTAATTGTCAGACTCTAAGGCAGGTTCATAGTGTAATTTTTTTGGTGAGTAATTTAGTGAAAAAAAGAAATTGATGTGTCAGTGAATAAACGTTTTTCAGAATTGTCTAATATCTCGTGTGGTGATAGGGTTACCATGAGCACATCTTCTGTCTGCACCCGGGCTCTAAGAAGTAAAATAATCTACTGGTAAAAAATAGAGAGAGTCTGAAGAACTGAACCTTCAGTCAAGGACCGTCTGCTCGCCACAGCAGCCTTGCCAAATGCCTCATTAGTCAGAGGCACAGTAAGTATCATCAAGTAATAAATAATAATAATATTTTGAAGGGTGATGGATGCCTTGGAACTTTGTTCCCATCATACCTCCATATATATATATATATATATATATATATATATATATATATATAATATATATATATATAATAATATACATACATATACATGTAATGATATAGTAGATTTTCTACTGTTCAGGGCCAGTAGCCTACTTGTCAACTACCTGTGAAACCAAAAAATAAATAAATAAAGGAATAATAATTCTAATGCCAAAATCAAGGAAGAACTCCCCTTATGGGTACGTCCAAATCCACCAATACATGTAACCAATATTCTAACAAGTTTGTAAGTGCAGAACTGTGGTGCAATATAATATTTTTCTGATCCAGGATTCTGGGTCTGATCCAGGGTAAAATGGCAGCTACAGTGAGGATTTGCTCACCACTCTAATTCATCTTTCTGGCACTTCAATGTTTTGCACACACACACACACACACACACAACCATGAGCAGACAACACACGCACAGCAAGCTTAATGTTTTTTTAACCAGCACCTGGAGTTTCACACTCTAATAAGTTTGAGTGGATTTTATTGTAGTTTTTGTCTCTGAGTGTGTTAGCGTGTCCCTCAGTGTGTACCTGACTCAGGAGGATAAAGACAAAGCTGTACAATCCCTTGTGAGTGTGAGCTTCCAGCCTTATTTACATGGCTCAGTCTTCACCAGAATTCTCACCTTCTATGTAAATGAGTGGAGGAGAGAGCAGTTGAAGCCAGGTGCTGTACCAGACAGACAGCCTGAAGCTGTATTCTGAGGACAGCCTCACTCAGGTTTGACTCTTTATATACAGTGTTTACTGCTTGTCACTGACAGGTAGTGTGTCTTTAGATACACTGTATATTAGGGATTGTTTAAACTCACTTTTTTTTCAAGCACCCAAGAAATCAGCCATTTTAATCTGCAGTAATATCAAATACGTTTATTTCGGGCCATGATCACCTTTCACCAAGATTTCCAAGTAGACTACTACCTTCTCCAAAACCAACATTTGATAAGTAAAAAAATGTTTTTCAAAGTAGGAAACGTACACTTCATTACATTGTATTATTTCATTCCTTATACAAGGTGTGGGGGGGGGTCCGGATCCAGACCGGAGTCCGGACATTTCTTACAAACCAGGGGCCTCATGTATCAATGTTGCTTACGCACAAAAACGTGGCATACGTTATTTTCCACGCCAACGTTCAGATGTATCAAAAGTGAAATGAGCGTGGAAATGTGCGGTGTCCCACGCCAGCTTCATGGCTGGCGTACGCACGTTTCTACAGCTATTGTTCCTTTGGCGACACTCTGAGGTGATGCTGGGAAACTGTTAATTATGTGAAAACAATTAGTCCTCAGAGTAATGTGCACATCAGAGACACATTAATGGACAATTAACACACACGTGTTTGCAATAATATGGATGGATATAAAAGCATGCGCAAAGTGATGAAAAAATGGCATTAACAATGGCAGCCTTGGCCTTGTTAGAAGACATCGCAAACGGTAACATCAGACGTGAGAGGGTGTTTAGAGAACGGGAGGATATGTTAGCAAATGACGACAACTGGCTCATGAGTCGTTTTAAGTTGCCGAGGCCAGTGTTACTGGAGCTGTGCGCAGAGCTGCGGCCGAAAACATGGAAACATTTTCATTCAATAAATGTTCAAATAATATGTGATGCGCAAATGCAGCTCACCAACATCGTGGCAAGGTGGCCTGGTTCAACGCATGACTCGTTCATTCTTACTAATAGTATGGTTGGTAACAGGCTGGAGGTTGGCACGGTGCGCGATGGGTGGCTTCTCGGTGAGGAAATGTATCCGTTTAATTGCGCCCCGAATGTAAAAAAAAAAACGTTGACCCGTTGCGGTCACGCTTCGGCGGTGGGCCGAAATCCTCCTCTTCACCTCCACCTCGTCGGACCATTTCATTTTTATTTCAGGGAGTGTGCGCTGCTCCGACCACACAGCGTTCACTGCCTCACACACACACTCCCACTCACATTTCTTTTTTTTTGTATTTATGCCTGATGAGAGGCTACCAAATAATACTGGTCTTCGAGTCTCGACTTGGTTTAAGAGTGTTTCGAGCTCAGACTCGGTGAAGTTGCACTTCTTCCCTTTACTCATTTTCTAGATCTGATGGTGCAGAGAGGGGAATCCCCGGTGCAGGCCCGATTTAAAATCATTTGCATATTTAAATGAGGGCGTGCACAGGGAGGAGTTTAGCACTTCTACATGTGCGCTCAATTCCACGTTGATTGGGATCTACAAAGGAAAAGTGCTTGGATCCATGTGTACGCACACTTTGATACATCTGATTTTTTTTGTGCGTACGCCGGTTTCTGGATTCTAGCGTACGCCATGTTTCAGTAGGAAATCCACGCAATTCTTAGTACATGAGGCCCCAGGTCTGGGATCACTGACCTCAACTATGTTCAGAAGCGGTATCATTTACTATAACTTGGTTTATCCCTAATTTCGGAATAAGACAAAGTGGCCATGGATGGATTCTTTATTTTGATTTGTAAAACACAAATGTGTTTTATTTTTACCAGCAGTAAAGTAATAGGTGGAACATGGAAAGCAGAGTTAAGGTTAGAAGATAAAGACAAAAGTGACTTTCTGCCTATTTGTTTAATATAAGACGTCCTGTCACATTTCTCAACGCGTCGAAGGATTTATCACAGTCAAGACTACGGCCCAGAGAAAAGCTAAAAATACTGTATGTTTTGATGTGCGTGGAGCAGGCGTCGGACAGTCCCCCGTCGGGACAGGAACATGATCCGGCGACGAGCGAACCCCCAATAGGCTGCGTGGAGCAGGCATAGGACAGTCCCTCGTCGGGACAGGAACAGGCAACGAGCAAACCCCCGATAGGCTGCGTGGAGCAGGTGTCGGACAGTCCCCGGTCTGGACTGGTGACAGACGGGCCTCCGCCTGGACTAGTGATGGACGGACCTCCGCGTGGACTGGGGATTGAGCTGAGGCATGGGCTGGTAGCTTGGCTGTGACTGAGGCATGGGCTGAGGCCGGTTGCTTGGCTGTGAGCGGTGGAGCTGCTGTGGTAGGTGGAGCGAGGTGTTCCCGTAAGCTCTGGAGTTGCGCTGAAAGGTGGACGAGTCGAGACACCATCGCTGTCCGGGACTCTTCC
Source organism: Chelidonichthys spinosus (assembly GCA_029853015.1). NCBI lineage: Eukaryota > Metazoa > Chordata > Actinopteri > Perciformes > Triglidae > Chelidonichthys > Chelidonichthys spinosus. The sequence goes on from CM056826.1 coordinate 2,208,751, forward strand.
AGGCAGGAAAGGCGGACTTCTCGGGCCTGGAGGAGTTCCAAAAACTACCTGACCCCTGCTGAGTCCATACTGGCCAGTTCGTTCTGTCAGGTTTGGACGAGGAGGGAGGACTCCGGTGCAGGGCAGAGGCAGTTTAAACAGGCTTTAGTTCTAAATTAAAAAAGTACAAAAAAAGGAACGCAATGGAAGATCATGACATGACGAAAGACAAACCAAACTGGCACAAGACAAGGGGAGACGCAGACTTAAATACACAGAGGGATAATGAGCAACATAGAACAGGAAATGACAAGACAAAAACCAAGACAAGACAAACCTCACCAGCGTGAAAAAAATGCCTTTAAACATAAAATCACTGTTTTAAATAAAAATATATGTACTTCAGTGGCCTATGACTTTCATGCAGGGGATGGGTTCGGAGTACTGCACTCTTCATCTCCACTCCGACATATAGCTGACCATCACAGTGAGATTACTCTCTGTTGCCCGAGAGGTCCAACTATCCGGGTCAGTGCTAGACTCTGTGCTTTAGCCAGTTCCACTTCAATGCCTTTCCGCGTTGTTTTATAGAAGTCAGGAATTACATTAGTGCTGAAAAATGTGCGCGATGGCAGCGTAGATCGAGCGTTTTCATTAGGTGACAAAAGCTTGGATCGCTAACTATGGAAAAGGGCTGCAAATCTTTTGCAATAAATGTCCCCACTGCACTTGTTATTTTCTTGTGTTTTTCTGCACCAGTAGAAATGGCTTGTTGGAAGGCATCAGCAAAACACAAATGTTATTTAACTGTTGGTGTTTCCCCATTATAGTGCTGAACACATGCTGTGTTCAAGTGCTACCTGAAATTACATGAAATTTTAATGCAAAACCGAAAACACCTCAATTCACAAGTGCGTATCGAACAGTACATGGTGTACCATACGGTTCAATATCATATTCAGAACCGTGGCATCCCTAATATATACCCAGAGGTATGAAATAACTATAAACTATAATATAAAGTAAAATAATAACTATAAAGTACAACTATTTAATAACTGTCTTTAGGTAGAATTTTCAGGTATCTGTACTTTTCTGACAACTTGTTACTTTTACTCCTTACATTGTAAAACAACTAATGTACTACTACTCCTCACCTTTTCAACACAACAAGCTGGTTACTTAAGTTATGCATTTGAGAGGGAATTATCGATTTATTTATTTTATCTTATAAATATGATGCGAGATTCAGTTCCGTGTGAAAAAGCAATCGTGAGAGTCGACCGTCACATGACTCTTTTCACGTTCTGTGAAAGCTGGAAGCCAAAAAATAAAGTGTTTAAAATCAAGACACATTGAGGTTCTAGGTTCATTGTCCTTCAGATTACCCAGGACCTCAAGTTGGAGCTGAACCTCAAGTTGGAGCAACCACTGTACCTCAAGGACCCTGAGATGGGCCAGAGAGATTGTTCCCCCCTCCCAACTTGGACATAAACTGTTGGAATCACTACCCTGTAGCAGGAGGCTGAAGTCTATCTCGACCAAAATTTAATGCCACAAAAACTTCTTCCAGAATGCAGTCAGCCTCACCAACAAGGCCTGGGATTTTTTGTCATTGAATCCGAAGACTGATTCAATGCTAATATCTTGGTGCAGGCCTGTGACTACCAGCCAACACACAGCGGTGCACAAGGAGGGCTTCTTGCAGGATCACCTCCCAGTGAAGCAAGTGCTTTGTGCAAGGAATTGCCACTTTTGGAGTCTGGTAGGTCCAGTCTCTAGTGTGACTCTAGGTCCTGAGGTTCAGCCTTCAGAATAAGGGCATGAGAAGGCATCTGTCTGAGGACAATACAAAAAGAAAAAAAAAAAAGGATCTGCTGTGTGCTGACATGAAAAGTGACCACAAGGTTGGTGTTTTGTCTGTACATCTGTTCTCCTTATGCATCAAGTATAAACTTGTTCGATAGGCTTAATTAATAGTTTCACACACACACACACACACACATATCCAGTACAGAGTGCGCTGCTGTCTCTTAACCCAGTGTTTTTCAGGCCAAGGACCCTGTGGCTGATAGTGACAGTGCAGGGACACCCCGAATACATATCATATAAAATTGTGTTGCTTATTAAACTGGGCTAATAATAATGTGTAGTGCAGCCTATAGTTCCATGTATAAAGCACTTTGTAATGATGGATATGCTAAGCCATGAAAAGAAATAATTGTTGACAGATTCATATATTTAATTTTAATTCTATATTGGAATTTCTACATAACAATTTCACAACATAACATTTAACAAATAGAAATATTTATATTATAGGTTGTATTCATTAGTATTCATTCAGTTAGTGTGTATTTTTGGACATATTTAAATTTTTGAAAAAAAGTTTGGCATCAAATCATTTTGGCAAATCATTTTTCACTTCATTCACAAACTGTTTGCTGCCGTACACTGTTGTGGAAAAATGAATCTGCCCAATAAAGATCAACAACCAGGATCAGCTTTTTCTCTGAGGTTTATTCCACTAAGTATTCTCATCTGCAGAAGAAAGTACTGTTCACCCCTGCCTTCTGATGCAAAGGTTCAGAATCAGCAGGAACGACCCTGAGTCCAACAACAATCTCCCTTTTAAGGAGGAGGAACCATGGACAGAGGACGGATCATGTCCTATCTTACAAAGACAAGATGTACAGGCAAGGTCAAGATTTACAGAACACAGGCGTCATAGTCCTGAAATTATCTTATGTCAATGTGGCACTCATGTTCATATCATCTACAAACAGGCATTCATTTTCGTCATAGCATAACAGTCAGAAAGGAGATGCGGATCGACGTCTGACCTGACAAATATTTTGATAATAAATTACAAACAACCAAAATTCCCATTACAACACACCAAGAAGGAAATGGTTCATTCAAAAACCTAAAAAGAAGCCTTTCTCTTCACCTCCTTAAACCACTTTAGTTTTGGCCCCTACTTTACAAACTGGATTAAGACACTATATAACACACCATCAGCATCAGTAATCACCAACAGAATAATATCCCAATCATTCCACTCAAATAGAGGTACTACGCAAGGATGCCCATTATCACCATTACTCTTTGCACTTTTCATTGAACCACTCGCTACAGCCATAAGACAGAATGACAGTATTTCAGGTACAAAAACCAATTCACACCACCATAAAATTAGTCTTTACGCCGATGACATCTTAAACTATCTAACCAATCCATCAACATCCCTTCCGTCAGTCCACAATCTGATCAACAGCTAAAGCAGGGTTTCTGGCTACTCCATCAATTGGTCTAAGTCCGAGATTCTGCCTCTTAACCACTTTGACTGGGATGCTGGGGTTGGGGACCTACCCTACAACCGGACAACTCAAACCATTAAATACCTTGGAATCCATTTTTCAACCAATCAAAATGATATATTCAAACTCAACTTTACCCCACTACTACAAAGCATCAAAGAAGACTTGAACAGATGGAACAAACTCCCACTCTCCTTAATTGGCTGCATATCTACTGTCAAAATGAAAATTCTTCCAAAAATCAACTACCTATTTGCCATGACCCCTGTTAACCCGTCCCTTGGCTGGTTCTCCTCTCTAAATGCAATTGTAAATACATTCTATTGGAAAGAAAAGAAATCCAGGATTAAATTAATCACTCTTCAAAAACCCAAACAGTATGGCGGACTGGATGCACCAAATTTCTACTACTACTTTCTTTCCCACCAGCTTCAGTATATCCGTCACTGGACAAACAACCATAACCCTGCCTGGCTCGACATTAAACAAACCATCTGCAAAGATCTGCCCATTCAACATATTGCTTTAATAGGAAAATCAATTAAAACACACTACTGCTTCAAATTTCATACAGTAAACACAACCTTCACTGCCTGGTGGAAAGCTAATGACATCCCCAACACTCAACTTTCTCCCTCTGCCCTCACTCCCATCTGGCACAACCCCATGTTCATGGAAAGAGAGAGGTGTAACCAGCCTGGGGCACCTCTGTTCTGGCAGCTCTCTCATGACCTTTGACCTTCTCAAACAAACACACAACCTACCCAATCACTGTCATTACCAGTACCTACAGTTGAAAGAGGCCATAAAAAAGACAATTGACTTTAGCAACTTCCACAACCTCGACCCCCCTCTTCTATCAAAACTACGTTCACTACAACCCAAAAAATTACTATCACAAATTTATAAATTACTTTCTCACCATGACACCACCATCTCTATACCAGCACATAAATGGATTTCAGACCTACAAATAGAACACAACGACATAGACTGGCAGACCATATGCAACAATACATTCTCCATGTCACTCAACTCTAAGGGCCCTAGTTTCGTGGCGCAGCGCAGGGCGGCGCAGGGTGGCGCAGCCGGTGTAACGCAAGTTTCGACCAGTCAGTTTGGCAGTTTGGTTGATCGCCTGCGCCAAGATGGGTGTGGCGGCGCAGCAGGGGGAGGCGTCACATATTAAGCTTGGCGTAGCAGAAGTTTCGTGGCAAAAAGCCTCGCCGAGACTCCGCTGAAAGCTCGCCAGCTCCAACCTGGTCTACTCTCGGCGCAAGGCGTAAATAAAGTCCATTCATTCTAGGCGAATCACAGCTGGCGGAGTGGAAGTTTGGCTGACGGCGCGCAGTGCGCACACGTCACCGAGACCTCACAGGCAGGTTTCCACAGTTCCAGGCACATTTAAATGCAATACATAATCACAACAAACACTATTTAATGCAACTAATTGAATCAACATGTGAATTTATATCTATATAGATTGTCCCCTCACGTCTGACATCAGATCAAAGGTGGATGGCACGCGTAACGGAAACTCAGCCTCTCGGACCAAAACATCTCCCTCTCTCTCTCCTGTTTTTTATAATATCGGCATTGTTATTATTATGATACGCGCGCACAGCGCGTGATGCGCGTGGTGAGAGTGGCGGCGCTGCTTCTGTCATCGGGTTGTCAAGTGACGGAAACTTCACTGAACCTCCCCTAACGCATTAAAGGAGAGGAGAGGAGCTCATTTGATTGGTGAAGATCTAATCGGCTGTATTAATCCCAGTCCACGCCTCGTCTCCTCCTCGTCTCCCACTCACGCCTTCTTCTCCTCCCTCTTTCCCACTTGCGCCGGTGGGCGAGATGGGAGGTGTGCCTGCGCGAGCCTGCGCGGTGCACGAAACTTGCAAAGGCCAGGCGGTACACACCCCGTCGGCGTGGCGCAGGTGCGCTGAGAGCTGACTGCTCTCAGCGCAAACCAACATTGGCTCAATCTGTTAACCGACCATGCAAATCTGGAACAGCTTACATCATCAATAAAAGACAATATGATGGCTTTCAATAAAACCTGGTCTCCCTTTCTGCAGTTTATCCGGAGTTGATCCCCCCCAGCAAGACTTTCCATATATAAACATGCAAACATGAAAAGGATTAAATAATAAATTATGGCTCTTTTCTAATCTTTTCCCCCCTTTCCCCTTTATTCTCCTCATCTTCACTTTCGCATTTTTTTTTTCATTTTATATTTATTTTATTGTGCCCCCCCCCCCCCTTCTTTCTTTTGCTGCGCATCTATCATTATATTGTTTGTATTATTAGTATTGTTGTAAATACTGTAACGACCCGAGGCCGGCAAGGCAAGGACCCAATCGCACAACTCGGAAAGTTTCAAAACAATAATCTTTATTTCAGAAAACAAAAGGAGAGCAGAAGCTACAAACGTAAGGGAAGAACATAAAGCGCCTCCTAAAGGGAGGGAGGAAAAAAATAACTGAAAAACACTGGCCTAATCTGGCTAACAGTATATGTACAAGCAATGGGGGAACAAAGTCTAAACAATTACAGAAAGAAAAGTCTAAATACAAAGTACCAAATCAAAAGAGCTAAGCTAGAAAACGAGCACGGGGGAGGAACTAAACAAATCTGACCTAACAAAGTAGCAAACAAGCAAAACGGATCTATAAACAAAGTAACAACAAAACAAACCATCAGCAGTCGTGAACGAGGTTTCAAGGGAACAAGAAGGCTGGTTGAAATGACGAGACATAACAAACTGGCACAGGACAAGGGGAGATGCTGACAATATATACACACACACACGAGGTAATGGGAACAGGTGACACAATCAGGAAGAGGGCGGGACATCACAGACAACGGAAACAGAGGGGCAGGAAGTAAACATGCCTGAAACGAGAGGGAACAAGGTTACTTCAAAATAAAAGACGAGACAACACAGAAGACGGGACTAAAACGATAAACTTTAACAGACAGATGGATCATGACAAATATGTTTGTTTTGTAAATATGTCTATTTTGTTCTCTTGATTTGTAATTTATTGTTTTGTCACAAATAAAAAGTAAAAAATAAAAGAAGCTTTTAATGTTTAAAACAGTGACATTGTGTACAGCCTGAGTCGCTCGGTCTGACCCACTGGACTGTGCACACAGAACGCTAGTTAGCGAACCAGCTGGGATATTCACTGAATTTGAGAAAGTAAGTGTTGGATTTAAATACGCCTACACCATCTCATTATGTTTAAAGAATAATAGGCAGGCAATGATAGATTACTTATTGGGAAATAATAGTAATACAAACATAAATTTTTGCAAAACATTTTTGCACCCGGATTCAGGCCATGCTCCTCCAGTTTCTTGGCATGTTCCTGTAGTACCACAAGACCCACATCCCACAACTTTAGATGAATAAACAAGCAGCAAGCTGGTAACAAGGAGTCCTGATAAAAACGAGAGTTTTCAATAGTTGTCTGACTAACCTACTCCAAATCTCCAAGTCATTTTGCATACAGACATGAAGTCATGTGTCCTTTAAGATTGCTCTGTGCTCACATTTGTGTATGAAAATATAAGCCTATACACTTAGTGTGTGTGTGTGTGTGTGTTTGTGATTGACAGACAGAAAGGTTTAGTTTAAGGTCAAATGCCATGGCTGATCCACAATCTGCAGCAGGGCTGTGGTGCATTTTTGACATGTGTCAGATCCTATTTATTATCATAATGTCAGGTTGAGGGAGCATCAATCCAGTCAAAAAGGTCAATAGTTCAAAATGTAGTGACAATAATAACAAAGCTCAGAGAAGCTGCACACTGTAGAAATGGTGTAAAGAAAGATGTGAATGTGAGTTAACGTGAGGCAACATGAGTTACAGCCATGGAGCACAATGTCACAAGGATATTGTGGTGTTAAATTGTACAGAGATCAGATCTACTCTATTACTACACACCTCATTATTGCAGTGGTATGTCATGCCATGAAATGAGTTTTCTTCTTATTTATTGTCAATTACAGGTTGATTACCACAGAGAGTGCAATACAAAGGCACTGATGTGTGTGTTAAAATATAATTAAAAATACAAAATAGTGCATTTGGATTTGGACTTGGCCAAAAGAAATCAAACATCAATCTGCTGTGATGTTTTCCTTTTGTACTGTTAGTATTTAAAGCTGACTTTGCCTTTCATCTTTTACTATCCAGTTAAATATCATCAACTTTGAGATGATCATAGTACTGGTAATTGGGAACAGTTTACATTTCACATTTCAGCAAACCTCTGAAGGAAAACATTTATTCATTTAATTAATGAGGGCAGTGTGAGTTTCATGGTGAATCCGTGGGAGTTAGCAACACATATTCTGTACCACGTTACATGCACCGTCACATTTAGAGCTGAGCATTCTGGGCACAGCTCAAATGTTAAGTGCACTGCTATGCATATGCACATTGTATTTTGATTCCTGCTATAATCCGTGCTGCTACATTAACGTTGCACTTTGAATGGAAATAGAAGTAGGCAGTGCTAAACAGTTTAGCCTCCGAAACAGAGGCAAAGTGAGTTTTAGAAGCTCTCTGCACATTATTGAGTCATTGACATCATGATGTAAAATACACCGTAATACACATCATAGTGGGTAGCACTGTCGCCTCACAGCGAGAGGGTCCTGGGTTTGATTCCCGACTTGGGTTTGGGTTCCTTCTGTGTGGAGTTTGCATGTTCTCCCAGTGTAAGCGTGGGTTCTCTCCGGGTTCTCCGGCTTCCTCCCACAGTCCAAAGACATGCAGGTAGCAGCAGATCGGTTAATTGATGACTCTGAATTGCCCATAGACTCTAAATTGACCCTCGTAAAAGGATCTGTCCCAACCATACTGGACCCAGCAACTTCACCTGAGACACATAGGCGAGCCATAGCGATACATCTACCGTACACATTGGCGCATGCTACTGCTAGCATAAGCGGAATCCTCTCCGCCGCTCTCCAAGTAGGCGATGACAGACGGAGCTCATTAGCGTTTAAAGGTGCAGGCACAGAAGCAGCCTGTTCTCAGGAGAGCTCATTTGAGCAACTTTTAGACAGCTGAAATTCAGGACCACGGATGTTTTTGGGGCAATTCAAATTGAATCCAGTGTTGTTGGACCTCTGACAGCTGTGTGAAATTGATAAAAAAAAACACTATTATAGGGGACCTTTAATGTTTCCTCCAGTTTGAGAAATATTTGTTATAATGAAGGTGCCCAGATGCTGGGCCCCCCTGCTTCCTTTACGTCTGATTTTCAATGAGGTGACAACGTAACCGGCATTTCTGCATGGTTTCCACATAATTGACAGCACAGGTAGTGGAAGTTTGGGTTTCCAGATTGTATATTGGAGATTGAATAAATGTCACAATAAAATGTCACAAAATATAATGAAGACATTTCTGATGCAGTCTTTGTGTAATGACTGCATCTCAAATACATCCCATTGGCGGAAAGCAGTAAACACTCCCAACTCATCAAATCCGATGCTTAGCTAGAGTTTCTGATACTGACGCCTGGTTCACACTGGAGGCGGAAGCGCCGCGAATAGATGCGTAGCAGAGCCCGCTTCCATTCGGCGCCCCTGTTAAGCTATGGTGTCGTTCACACTGGACGCGGAGCGCCGCGAATACGCGCGGCCCTCCCGCCCCGTGAAGCGATCGTTTTGGCATCTGCTCTATTTTTTGCACGTGCCGCGAGTGAACGCGTCAATTCTGGCAGGAAATCACACAGAGAAACACGAGACAATCCGGTAAATTTTCAAAATAAAAGCAATTTTCAAAATAAAATACCGCGATTGACAAATGCGATCATATTTGTGTATCTAAACTTGCACTGTCGGAAACAGGAAGAGATAATACATTTAATAAATGTGAAGAGTAGATAAAAAAATGTGTATTTCAACGGTATATCTGCACTACTACTGTCTACTACCATACACACTCTCTCTGTCTGTGTGTGTGTCCCTCTCTCTCTCTCGCTCTCTGAGAGAGAGAGAACGGATACATACAAGAAGTGTACAAACTTCTTGGTTACAGAAAACATGGTGTATTAATTGTATGGGGTTATTTACTTCATAACGGAAAAAAATAGCTCTGAATGAACAACAGCTGAGCAGAAGTGCTTGTCGACCGCCGCGGAGAAATACGCGTCTGGTCTGAACGGGGGGTGTGCGGATCGCTCGCGATTTTTTTCGGCGGCGCGCTGCGGCGCTTCCGCGTCCAGTGTGAACCAGGCGTGACACACCAAGGAACCCCCCAACTAGTGATTAGAAATGCCAAAGTAACTCATCCAAGAAGGGCCGGTGTGGGTTGAGGTTTTTGTTTTAGTCCAGCACTACCTCACCCGATCCAACTCATCAAGGTCTTCATTGTAGACCATGGTTTATTAATTAGTTGTCTGAGTGCTGGGCTAAAACAAAAACCTGCACCTACACTGGCCCTTCTTTGAACCGATTGGACACCCCTGATGCAGTACAAAGAGCAGGGGGCTACCTCCAGTTCTGCCATGCTCATTCTCTCTACTGGCCATCAGGGGTGACTCCTCTGGTCTTAATACTAATTCAGTCTGGGTATCAATGTGTGTTTGAAAGATAATAAAGGGAACTCAATTAAATAGAGAGCTCTTCTAATGTTCAGCAATCTTAGCCAATTGTGTTGATACTAATGCTGGTACAGTGACCACACACAATGCTGTTATGCAGATATTGAATTTAATATCCTCAACTGCTTCAGACGAGCTTTGTGTATGCAGCTGGAGAGAGATTTACGAGTTTGTAGTTTCCCCTCTCTGCCCATGGAATGTTTAATTTAAGAACGTCAGAAGTCTCTGTTAACTCTGCTTTACTCAAGACATCCCACATTTTCTCCTAACGTAACTCCTAACATCCATCTAGCCAAGAGATGTCAGGACAGACAATTGTCGTTGTTGTATGAGTTGATCAGAGGCTGGTTGTGTTGATCGCTGAGACGTGACAACACAGTCACATCAACTAAAAGGTAGTATGGCCAATCAGCCTGGAACACGACTGAGAGCTGCCATGACAACAAATCAGATGTGTTGATGAGGGCTGGTGCTCGAGCGCGCTCGGCAGGGAGCATGCCTGTGTGTGTCTGCGTGTCGTTTGCCATCAGAACAGACGTCTCTGCTGCCTGTAATTTTGATGTAGACCTACATCAAACCTGCAGTGATGGCTGGTGAGTTTTACACGTTCCAACTAAATGCTGGGCTGCTGGTGGGCGGGCACACGACTGCAGTTGCAGGGCCTTTGCTTGTTAATTTGCTGTAGAAAGAAAGTAGGTTCCAAAGTTTCAAAGTCATTAGTCTTCTTTTTCTTTTGCCTTTTTGAAAAGCATTTGGAATTTCCCTGGCGTCATTTCTGCCAGCACAGGCTTGCAGAGCATAAATAAACAAAAAGTTTCTACAGTCGTTTTGCACAGCTCAGTGCAAATTACAGTGGAAAGTCATTTATCTGGAGCCAGTGGGAATAGAGGCTGTTAAGATGGCAAAGACTTGTTCACTCGTTCAAATGCTCACATGTGAGGCTCCAGTACGTTCTATACCATTTGAATTTACACAGTAACTGTGTGTGAGCCCCAGTGGAAAGTCATCTTGCCCTTGCAATTATTTGACCATATAAACTCAACAACAACAACAATATTAACTTGTCTTTTAAGTTCAATGTGATATAATTTATCAGCACAGCAGTAATGTTCCCATGCATAAAATCCATGTCATAAACAGTTCCCGTGGGCAATACAACACTTATATTACTATAGAAGTATACTACCTTGTTATGGGATCATCTGTGTCCTAAATCAACAAATATGTTTACATGGCTATAAATGTCCTGTGCTCCCTAATTCATTAGTATGTATTTGCATAAGGTTGGCTGTGTGACATTTAGATAAATGAGTTTCTCCTGTTTCTCTGTATTCATTCTAGGGATTATACCTATATGGCATTAATCAAGGATTCCTTTAACCAGTACGCTTCCACTCACTATTCCACTTTCCCCTGGTGGGTTTTTCACGTCCTCAGACTCCCCGGCTGGGTAATTACCAGAGCTTATAATAAGCTGGGGACTGAGACATTAATGTAGTTTAGTTCTCCATGGGAGAACATGCAGAGGCCAGTCATCCACTTTCAATTACAGCTGTGCACACGTGCATGTAACACCTGATACGCTCTGCACGTACTCACGTACACGTAAACTCACCTCGCCTACAGGTAATTACTTCCAAGCTGCTGTGCTGTCACCTGCAGCAATGTCCATCTGATCAATACTGGTATTAACAGCCGGTGCTAACAGTTCTATACAGTGACGCTCTCGATTTTAAGAGGAATAAATAATAGAATATAAATAATAAACCATATCATGGGATAATAAGAACAATTGTAACATACTGTAGGAGAAGCAAATATATATTGCATTCAGGCCATCTAAGGGTCTGTGACCATGTCATGTCTTTTTGCAGCAGAAAATCACCTGAAGGCTGATGGGGAGTGCTTCATCCCAGCATTTGTTTCTATGATAACAATATCTTGCAACATATATCACCATCCTAACCACCATTGTCTGTTGTAATAGCAACACCCTTTTGCATTTAGTATCTATTTGGGCTGTTTGTCTTTTCACCATGAGTACCAACCAGAGGATGCTTGCTTCATTTGTTTTTCATTTGTCATATTTGCTTGTCATCAAATCTGACACATTAATGTAAGAACAAGGAAGATAATCCATCGGGACACGAAAAACGCACACTGTGTCCGGCCGGCCGATCTACTCCCACTAACAGGCTTTACAGTCAGTATAGTGCTTTGTCCATGTGGTCTCCCTGAGTTTTTGGACTTTGTTTTTTGTAAGCTTGAACTGAAACTGAATTTAGGTCCTTACCTTCTTCATTGATAGTACATCCCTGACAGTTCTCTTGCAAATGCCAGTCGAGCTGTACCATTCTGGGCTGTGGGACCAGGTTCCACCAGAGGTATCTGGTCCTCATTACACCTCATGCAATTTGGTCAGAAACATGAGCACCAGTCCTGTTGGAGGTCCTTTTGAAGGGCTCTGGCAGTGCTCCTCCTGTTCCTCCTCACACAAAGAAGCAGATACCGGTCCTTCTGCTGGGTTGTTATCCTTCTACGGCCCTGTCCAACTCTGTGCTGGGAGACACAGCAAACCTGCTTGCAACCGCACACATAGATGTGGATCCAGGAGGAGCTGGACTAGCTGTGCAACCTGACTGGGCTGCAGGTACTACCTCATGCTACAAGTAGTAACAAGGACTAGCAGAACTCAAAACTACAGAAAAATCAGTCAGCGCAATAGTGTGTGGCCACCACAAGAAAAACCATTCCCTTTTGGGGCTTGTCTTGATGTTTCCTACATTGCACCTGTTGTCACTTTCATTTACACCAAAGCAGGTGAAATTCATAGGCGTAGGTGCAGAATGGCCAGCTGCCCCAGGGCAGCTGCGGCTACTATTGTAGTTTACTACCACCGGTATGACTGTGTGAATGAATGGAACCTGGGACTCTGTCAGAGCGCTTTGAGTGTCTTGAAAAGCGCCATACAAATCCAATCAATTATTATTATTATAATGTTAATTATATTATATTATGTTCAACTCGGATCTCCCCCCGCTATCGAGACGATTTATGACTGAAAATACTGTTGATGACTGTGTCGGACACAGATGGATTCTGGGTCAGGCTTGGGCATCAGACTTGTTGTGTCAGCGGTACCAGAGCAGAACTGAACAGGTCCTATTATAATAAAATTAGGCTGTGTCTCCATCCAAAATCCACTCCACTCATGGCTGCTAGCTCCCGGCTGCTAGCTCCCGGCTGCTAGCTCGCACTCACATGCTCTGATGCAGGCCGAGTGTTTACTAGAAATATATGCAGACGTGACTTGTCAGTAAAGTTGCAGTCATGTTCTCTGTGTTGTTCGCTATTGTGATGACTTGAGACAGCACTCCTTGAAAACAACATCAAGCCATTCGTGTCACATTACGTGATGATGTACAACAGGCAATCGTGACAACCTAGGCCTGTTTGTGCTGGAGCAGTGTGAGTGCAAACCACCAGGGGACCCCCTGAGGGGGGGCAATCGTGCCGAGGCACGGTACAGATCGAATGGCCCTGGTGTGAGTGCACCCTTAGTTATAAGGTCAACCTTGAATTATGAACCAAACTTTGTCAGCAGCTTCACACCAAAGACCAGATGGATCTAGATCCAGTAATGTTGCTGCTTATGTTCATCAGATCTATCTGTCGCTCCTCCACAGTCCAAATATAGTCACTTCCTTCACTGGTTGCAAAAAATGCAAGATCGCGGCAGTCAAAATGCAGAGTCTCCAGTCTGCAGTCAGCTGACAGTACTGACCAACACCTCCATGCCACCCCAGGTTTAGATCCAGCAATGCCATGTAATTTTTGTCCCTCAGTTTAATAATGTCTTGGTTACACTTTACAAAAATCTCTGACATTCATGCCTGTTCACAATGAATATGATAATGCCCCCCATTTGGTGAAGAGACCCTGGTCTTGTGTCTTTGCAACCCCCCTCCAAAGTCTTATTAACCATTTGCCAACAACTGGGCCATCTGGAGCTTTTTGACAGGCAGGTCGGGACCGCATTAAAAAGTGGACTTGATGATATTTCACCTTGTGACCGAACAGCACAGATTGCATTTACACTTGACTGAGATCACATCACTTTTACATAAAGTCTGGCTCACTTGACTGTTGGAAATGCAATTACATCTTCAATAAAGCTACCCAGAGGAATGTTGTCCTTTATGTGAAATGTACAGATGCATATCACATACTAACAGCAGGTGTGCAGAATAGATGGAACTAAATTTTATGGATGATCTATTTGAGTTTTGTCAATTTGCACAAGAACTGTTTGGTAACACCCTATATATTATAAAATGTGGTTATTGCAACATTTCACAAACAGTGTGGTTTGAACATAGCTGATGTTATTTTAGAACAGAGATGGATCTCTGGGTGTAAAAGATGATAACATATGGTGGATATTTTAGCCTTTTCAGGAAATCTAAAGCACAGGAGGAGGTCTGGGTGAGGAGGTGAGACGAACAGCAGCAGCTCATTCTCTCTCTCATGCCATCTTGTCTTAAAACTTAAAAGAGAAGGAAGAAGGAGGGAGAAAAGTGAAGAATGTTTGTGATGAATAAGCAAAAAACAAAAGAAGACAGTGTGAGGATGGAGAGAAATAGAGGAGAAGAACACAAACTAGGAGAGACACAGACGTAAATGGGCCTCAGGAGAGTATCTGAGAGTGACAGGCTGCTGCCATGACTATACTGAGCTGTGGGTAAACTGTCAAAACACTGACTGGTCCACCTGGCAGCCCTCCCTCTCCCTCTCCTATTTCTTTTCTAACTTCTATTCTTGCTCTTTGTTGCTGCTCCCCAAAACTTTCAACATTCAACTGGCTGCCAGACAGAAATGAGAAACTGAATTTTATATTTCCATTTATTACATTCCAATTCAATCGGCTCCAGCCCCCCCGTGACCCTGAATACAGGATCAGCGGTAGACAATGGATGGATGGATGGACATTCCAATTCATTTTGAGGTTTCCTACAGCAGTCAGCCAGGTCCAGCCAATGAAAAACTACCACTAACTTAAGAGCTGGAATTTATGTTACACTAATGATCAGTGAGTTAACACTTATTTTGTGTGGAGCACAGAGCTTCTGTGTAGCACTTGTTAGTAACACGGATTAAAACTGTACTACAATATTAAATTCAATTTTAATCAATGAAAAGTAGCTAACCTTAACCCACATTTTAACAAAGGGGTCGTGAAGACAAAGGGCCCTAGTTTCGTAGACCAGGCGCAGTCAGCTTTCAGCGCACCTGCGCCACGCCGACGGGGTGTGTCCGCCTGGACTTTGCAAGTTTCGTGCACCGCGCAGGCTCGCGCAGGCACACCTTCCCGTCTCGCCCACCGGCGCAAGTGGGAAAGAGGGAGGAGAAGAAGGCGTGAGTGGGAGACGAGGAGGAGACGAGGCGTGGACTGGGATTAATACAGCCGATTCAGATCTTCACCAATCAAATGAGCTCCTCTCCTCACCTTTAATGCGTTAGGGGAGGTTCAGTGCAAGTTCCGTCACTTGACAACCCGATGACAGAAGCAGCGCCGCCGCTCCCACCACGCGCATCACGTGCTGTGCGCGCGTATCATAATAATAACAATGCCAATATTATAAAAAACAGGAGAGAGAGAGGGAGATGTTTTGGTCCGAGAGGCTGAGTTTCTGTTACGCGTGCCATCCGCCTTTGATCTGACGTCAGATGTGACGGGACAATCTATATAGATATAAATTCACGTGTTGATTCAATAAGTTGCATTAAATAGTGTTTGTTGTGATTGTTTATTGGATTTAAATGTGCCTGGAACTGTGGAAACCTGCCTGTGAGGTCTCGGTGACGTGTGCGCACTGCTGCCGGTCAGCCAAACTTCCACTGCGCCAGCTGTGATTCGCATTGAATGAATGGACTTCATTTACGCCTTGCGCCGAAAGTAGACCAGGTTGGAGCTGGCGAGCTTTCAGCGCAGTCTCGGCGAGGCTTTTTGCCACGAAACTTCCGCTACGCCAAGCTGAATCTGTGACGCCTCCCCCTGCTGCGCCGCCACACCCATCTTGGTGCAGGCGATCCACCAAACTGCCAAACTGACCGTGTGCAAGGCTGCGCAGGTCGAAACTTGCATTGCGCCGGCTCCGCCACCCTGCGCCGCCCTGCGCTGCGCCACGAAACTAGGGCCCAAAATGTTCGGTGATGACATATGATACATTAAAATAACACTTTAGGCTACAGATAATTTGCATTTAACGTCAATGCACAGTGGAAACTGCTTATAGTGATCATGTCTGTTTGGGTCAAATTTATCACGATTAGTGGATGTGGTCTGGTAGTTGACTAGGGGCACAATGGGACAAAAATTTCCCCCTGAAAATTTGGTCCCTTACCGGCCCAATTTCAGAACGTTATTTTTTTTTTATTGCAAATATCAGGCTAAGATTGTGGCAACCGCAGCATGCAGCGCAATTACAGGCTTTCATAATTAAATAATACACACTGAAGCAATTCACACAGAGGGAGAGAGAGAGAGAGAGAGAGAGAGAGAGAGAGAGAGAGAGAGAGAGAGAAGCGTGGCACTTTGGCCATATAGATGGACTAGAAAAAACTTTTCTCTGGCACCATGTCTACAAGTACAAGCCTAATCTTTCATCCAATTTATGAATAGATTGCTGTCAGTAGTAGCGAAAAGCTAAACTGAGCAACACAACACATTGGTTTCCTTACAGCATGTAAGCTTGTTTGAAACACTTTTAGATACATCATGGTTGGTGCTTGTCTGAGTTGCGTGATAATTGAACAACAAATCTAACTCCTTTGACTTTGGCCGTGTAAAAAATCCATTAGCTTTGCACATTTAGCTCAACCAGGCTCACGGCCTTTCCTCTTTTTTTTTTAAACTGATTTTCACGTAGCTATGCTTGACCATTGAACTGTGTGAGCCCATCCACTTGGTGTTGGTTATAACTACATTTCCACCTTAAGTGTTGAGTTGTTGCTACCTTCACTCTAATTATTGAGTGGATGAAAACAAGACAGAAACATCTTGTGTTTAACATGTTTGTTAGGTTATTGTTGCAGCTGGGCGACTTATTAGGCTCAGTGCTGAGATGTTTCTGCAGTGGTGTCGGTGAGGTTGTATCTTAGCAGTGTTATGAGGCTGCATGTTTATTTATTAATTGTTCCATCTTTTTGTCTTATACTCGAACGTCCCATCCAGAGAGCCATCAGCGTAAATGCGTTCAAAAATTTACATAATTGAATAATATGGATAATTTAAAGTGCATCTGTACAGGAGTGATTATATTCTAAGTTTTAGGATCCATATAAACAGTTGATCACTGCAACTAAAAGCCTATTATTAGAAGCTGTTTGCCCAGCCAGGCACACCCTCAAGAAGCAATGTGGCAACAGCTTCTCAGCCATGCTGTGGGTTCACCACCCACAAGAGGAATCACTGGGGTCGGGTCAGTGCATTTCAGAAACCAAGAGATCCTGAAATGAAATGCATCGTCCATGAGCTGCGAGCTAGCTGCTTCCAACATTTCACAACTGTACTATAGTATACTTATACCAGTTTATTGTGGTAGTATGCTAGTGTTTTCCAATTTAAACTAATAAAGTGTTGGGGTTGTAGCAGGAGCAGATTTGGTTATCAACAGTTAATTATCAATATCAATATGATTATCGGTATTAATAATTACATTTAATATATTCTCATGATATAATCATGAATAAACGGGGCACCAGCCTGGGATCAGGGAAAAGATAACCTAAAACTGTATACAGTCTCAATATAAAGGTTTTATACTCAAATGCCAAGGATCCTGATCATTGGCATAGAAGCATAAAACAATCTAACAATTAAAAAGGCGTGAAATTCAAGCACTAGCCTTCACAACCTGCTGTTATCCAGTGACATACACACAACAAGCACAAGAGACCGCTAGTTATAATATGATAAGTTTTATTAAAATCAGTAATAATGATCACAATCAATAACACTGCAATTAACAAAGCCTTATTACCTAACTACCTAACACACAAAGCTAAGCTGAACAGAAGGAGAGACACACGTGGAGTGTGTGTGTGTGTTTGTGCGTACGTGTGCGTGTGTGTGCGCGTGCGTGTCGAGAGAGAGGGAGAGATGGGTGGAGCTAGTCCTCGCAGCGTTCAGGGGCGGAGCCACTGGCGTCCGATGGTGCAGCGAGAGAGAGAGAGAGAGAGAGAGAGCCGTATGTAGCCACCAGATGTAGCTATGTCCCTAGCGTCCGCCGGGAACAGCTGGCTTAGGCCACGTGTGTGCGGCGTGTATGTGTGTGTGTGTTAGCGGGACACAAACAAAGAGAGAGAGAGTGCGCGAGCGATATTCGGATGCCCAGAAGCCGTGCCACCACCACACGGGCGCGCGTGAATGAACTGGCGTTTATTCCGCGAGACCGGTCTTTTAACTGATAGTAGAGGCTTTCTGAGCTCGCGAATATGGCGGAGGTTAGTCGAAACACTGTTACAGAAACCAACCCAGCTGCGTGGGTACACAATCAGCATTCAAATACAACAGCACATGAACAAATGGACTCGGTGGTCCGCGATCAGAACTTAAAACACATTAACAAGAATTACAAGCATGTCCTACACTATCGAATCTCTGCTTCTGCCCAGACAAATAGCCTCTTACTTTTGTCGATGTGAGATGCGTCGATGTGAGGGTTCCGTCCCGTGCGGTGATGGCGTTCCTTGACGCCTGGCAACGGACGGTAGTTCTGGGCGCTCGTTTAGCGCCGGATCCAAGTTAGTTGAAGAAAACCGTTAGTTATTCTTCCTTCTGCAGGGAACGATGAAAATCGCGGGGCTCTGCGATTTAGTCAGCTGATTTCAGACAAAGACGGGTCGAGTTATCCGTTCTGCTGGCAGCTGGGACGAAGAAAGTTTCTTCTTATCGCGGGGAACGGGAGAGTCGCTGTCGCGGTGGTCTCCTCGGGATCCAAAATGATAAAACAAAAGAAAAATAAAACGAGTAGAGAAAAGAGGGGTAAAACAGTCTGTTGCTCGTCCAGCGAGTTTGGGGAAAAGACTGCGGCCTAGGACAAAGGAAACGCTGCAGACGTTATGTTCACCTCCTGGCGTAACGCAAGTTACTTTGGAGAGAGCGAGTTTTCTGGTGGCCGCGGGATTTATAGCTCACGGCTGGTCCGGGGGACTCCCTGGAGTTCCATTCAGTTCTCAGCCAATTGGGCTCCAGGGGTGTGGCGTCAGATTTCGTGACCAGGTGGAGGTGACACTAAAATGGTGGTTGTAGTCTTTTATCTCCTCTGTCCCTTTGTCTGGCCGCATAGTGTAGGCTTTGTAGGCCGCATTGTGTAGTCCTAACGGTTAGGTCCCAACAAAAGTGTAGCTGTGGCTTATGGGAATATAGTTTTGCATGTGTTTGGTCATAAATCTGAGTATAGGACTATGTGATGATGGTGTCACAGTCTATATTACATATCATGTCAATCCTTCCAATAGATAATTCAATCAGAACCAAAATTCCAACCTAATGCTGATTCCAGGTAAAAAGTCAGAGGTCCATATGGACCATCATTCTCTTGGGACAATGGATTATAGCACAAAGTTTAACAGCAATTCATCGAGTTGTTGTTTCAATCTGACTAAAGTAGTGGAGTAACCGTCTATGGAGCCATTTTGCAAGCAACACAAAAATAAATCTTCCTACCTCCGATCCATGCAAACGCCATTCATGGTTAATGCGAGGGACGTGAATAAACACAACTGATCCTCTGGTTATTCTGTTTTCAGTGCCAGACCTCGTCATTATGACCTAATGCAATCAATTATCTGGTATTTTGTGTTTACATTAATGCAAAGTACATTCAGTTTGGCCCGGTTCGATTGCCTATTTATGGGCAGTATTTCGGGCAGCGCGTCTTAGAGTTTTGAGTCCGACGGAGCAAAGTAAAATTCCGCTGCTGCTGAGAAACTAGTTCCTCAAAAAATGGATGATTCATGAGATGCAAGGTTAGTTTTGTTTCAAATATTATTCTATCAACACAGATATGTACATCGACAGTCTAGTGTTTTTTTTTTTTTTTCAAACTTTATTTTGCAGTTTTCCATTAACAAACATACAACCTCCAAACATAGACCCCCTCCCTCCCCCAAGGCTCTTAAACAAAAATTAAAAATACAAAAAAAAAACAAATACATACAAAAATAGTCAGACAGTGACCTCTTATCTTAACTTCAATCAATTAATGTTTTGAGCATGTTATAAAGTGGTTCTAACTATCCAATACAACTTGTATCATTGAAAGGAAAAACCTTCTACAAATTCTATAAAGGGACTCCAGGTAAGAGTGAAGTTTCTGTGGGCTTTACTTATTTTGTATCTCAGTTTCTCTAAAGGTAGAAAAGATAGAACATCCCTCAACCATTGTAGAAATGAAGGGGGTAAGTTTGATTCTGCGTGCAAGTAGGGAAGCAAATGCCAAAGCATTTGCCTGCAAATTCCAGACTTTGCAGCCTGGAGGTGTTACACCGAAAATGGCTGTGTGATAGTCAGGCGTTATAGTCTGACCACAAATTTTGGAAAATACATCGAATATCTGTCTCCAATAGTCATTGAGGGATGTGCAAGACCAGAACATGTGTCCTATCGTGGCAGGTACATGGCTGCACCTCGGACAACTAGGCTCTGCAGTGGGAAAAAGTTTTGACAATTTATCTCTTGGAACAGTGCAGGCGATGGAGTACTTTAAATTGAATTAAACCATGTCGTATACACAATGATGAGGTATGAATACGCTTTAGACTGTGCTGCCACATATCTTCAGAAAGCTCAACCCCCAAATCTTTCTCCCATGCCATTTTAGTTTTATCCCATAGTATTGGCTTCAAGTCTCCTATCATATTGTAAATCACAGATACACGTTTCTTCTCATAAGGATCCAGTCCTAGAATTGCATCTAAATGATTCTTAGGTGGTGGGAAAGGAAATGAGGGAAACCGTTCTCTGGTGAAGCTACGAATCTGAAGAAATCTAAAATAATGCGATCTGGGTATATTGTGGTCATTTTCAAGTGTTTCAAATGAAATAAACACGTCATCAGGGTACAAATCACAGAAGAATATCAGCCCATTTCTATGCCAATATTGACATGCATTATCGAAACCAGATGGAAGAAAGAGGTAGTTATCTGCTACTGGGAAATACCTGCTATACTGCTTTAAATCAAAATGCCTCCTAAATTGTAACCATATCCTAAGTGAGGCTTTCACAACCGGGTTCGTGAACTTTGTACTACAATTGTGTGGTAACAATGATGTAAGTGTTGGTAAAGGGTTGGATAGTAATTCCATATGAACCCAGTCTGGACCCTGCTTATTCTCATATGTATAAATCCAATGAATTAATTTTACTATGTTAGCAGCCCAGTAATACCAAAGAAAATTGGGTAATCCCAGCCCACCAGCATCTTTAGGAACCTCCAGGTAGTTTTTTTTCATCCTAGGGTTAGAGTTGTTCCATATAAATGAAGAAATTAGTCTATCTAGCATGTTTTCATAGGGATATATATGGGGACCATCTGAAACACATAAAGAAATCTAGGTAGGACAGTCATTTTAACTATGTTAATGCGACCTGCCAACGAAATTGGCAAAGCTGACCATTTCCTAAGATCTTGCTTTGTTTGTTCTAATAATGGGCCCTAGTTTCGTAGACCAGGCGCAGTCAGCTTTCAGCGCACCTGCGCCGCGCCGACGGGGTGTGTCCGCCTGGAATTTGCAAGTTTCGTGCACCGCGCAGGCTCGCGCAGGCACACCTCCCGTCTCGCCCACCGGCGCAAGTGGGAAAGAGGGAGGAGAAGAAGGCGTGAGTGGGAGACGAGGAGGAGACGAGGCGTGGACTGGGATTAATACAGCCGATTCAGATCTTCACCAATCAAATGAACTCCTCTCCTCTCCTTTAATGCGTTAGGGGAGGTTCAGTGCAAGTTCCGTCACTTGACAACCCGATGACAGAAGCAGCGCCGCCGCTCCAACCACGCGCATCACGCGCTGTCCGCGCGTGTTATAATAATAACAATGCCAGTATTATAAAAAACAGGAGAGAGAGAGGGAGATGTTTTGGTCCGAGAGGCTGAGTTTCCGTTACGCGTGCCATCCGCCTTTGATCTGACGTCAGATGTGACGGGACAATCTATATAGATATAAATTCACGTGGTGATTCAATTAGTTGCATTAAATAGTGTTTGTTCTGATTATTTATTGCATTTAAATGTGCCTGGAACTGTAGAAACCTGCCTGTGAGGTCTCGGGGATGTGTACGCACTGCGCGCCTTCAGCCAAACTTCCACTGCGCCAGCTGTGATTTGCATTGAATGAATGGAGTTTATTTACGCCTTGCGCCTAAAGTAGACCAGGTCGGAGCTGGCGAGCTTTCAGCGCAGTCTCGGCGAGGCTTTTTGCCACGAAACTTCCGCTACGCCAAGCTGAATCTGTGACGCCTCCCCCTGCTGTGCCGCCACACCCATCTTGGCGCAGGCGATCCACCAAACTGCCAAACTGACGGTGCGCAAGGCTGCGCGGGTCGAAACTTGCACTGCGCCAGCTGCGCCACCCTGCGCCGCCCTGCGCTGGTCTACGAAACTAGGGCCCAATGAGTTAAAGTTGTGTTTTTCCAAATTCTCCACCTTGCGTGTAACTTAAATTCCTAGATATGTGAACATGTTGCGTTCTATTTTGAATGGAAATCTTGAAAAATCTTCGTCTGTGCCATCAATTGGAAAAAGCAGGCTCTTGGAGTAGTTCAATTTATAGCCTGAGAGATGTCAGAATCAGCGTTTGAGATCTTACTATTTGGTCTAGGGTTTGATCTATCTAGTCCTGGGTGTAAAACACAGTTAAAATCCCCCCCCCCAGTATCAATTGGTTGTTATTAAGATCTGGTAACATTGCTATAAAGTTAGTAAAAAAAAGTGGGTCGTCCCAGTTAGGTCCGTATACATTAGCTGATGTTACTTGGGTACCATACAATTTGCCAGACACTATGACATATCTACCCCTGGAATCACACACGGTCTGTGATGGGATGAATGGGATGCCTTTTCTGATCAGGATCGCTGTACCACGTGCTCTATCATCATTTTTTGAGCAGAATATTTGCCCTATCCAAGCTTTCTTTAACTTTGTGGATTCACTTGATCTTAAGTGAGTCTCCTGTAAGAACATGATATCACTTCTTGATATTTTTATATGTGCAAACACCCTACTTCGCTTCACTGGGTTATGAATTCCCTTTATGTTCCAACTCAAAAAACGAATCTGGCCTGACGTCTGTATATCAGACATTGTGCTTCTAAGATAACAATATAAGAAGGCTAGGAAGAGTCCCTGTCTAACGACAAAACTAAAACTAACACTGAGCCTTAAATCCCTATGCTGATCTACTGAACCCGTCGAGATCGCACATCCCTCTTCTAGCATTATGCTGCAGATAACCAACTAACCTATCTTCATAACAGGCCCCAAGGAGGGCGAACCATAATGTATTTAAACTGGGTTGAATTTAGTATGAAAATTGTTTGCATATAGTCAACAACGAAAAACAGACCAAGGTGCCTCTGTATATCCTGTCCCTCTCCTTTAAGTCACTTCCAGGTACTTCATGTTAACAAACATCCCTCTGCTATATCTGTATGTCTAATAAGAGTTAAAAGATTCGAAGTGTAAGCTTAAGTTAGCGAGCTTAAGAAAAGAAATGGCCACTCCATATAATAGACGTTGAGTTTCAAATGATCATAGTGGGTTAGAGTGGCAAGGCTCTCAGAGGGATGAACATTTTAGATTTAGCAAAAAATAAAATAAAATAAATAAAAGGATAAGCAAAGAACAACTCTAAAGGATTATATTGTATTGGTATGATGCTAATCCTAGTACCAATAACTTTTATGGCGTTTGCATTTTACATAAGAAGGCATCATGTTCAAACGGTATGCATTATGAATACAGACATACCCGCATAGACTGCATGTGTACACAAAAAGAAATAAAATAGTCGAGAGGAACAGAGTCTGTATTTTGTGGCCGAAACACCAGGCATTAAGTGTCCATAAAATAAAATGCAAGTGTTACCAGAGAGTGACGGCGAGCGCGCAGAGGGTGACGGCGAGCGCGCAGAGAGTGGTCTTTATGCGCGCTGAATATGGTTTTTATGCTCGCGGATTTTGGCACTGAAATGACGCCATAGGCCGGACTCCAACTCGCCCAGGCGGGTCTCTTGTTTCGCCACGTCGTCTCGGAGCGCGTCCATCTTAGTGTTCAAGTCAGCAGTACTTGAGTCTTTCCGTGCCAGAATCCTGTTTTCACTTCTTGCAATTGCAGCCATGACAACAGATAGGTCTGTAATCTCTTCATCCGACGATTCCTCGTTCAGAGACATGATTTCAGTGTAGTCCGAGGCTTTAGCAGAGGCCTGATTGGTGTGGCGTCTTCCTTTGGGCATTTTGTCGTTTAATCGTATATTATTAAAGGATGGAGTTATCTGTGTGACACGCTGGTGTTATCCAGTCGTAAGAGGCAAACATGGTCTGTCTGAAGCTGTTTTTAAAATATTATTTTCAAAAAAAGGTTCGCTCCGGTCGGGATCTCTGCACAAACACGTCCTCACATATCGCTGCTCGCTCCTCCCCTCGACAGTCTAGTGTTTTAATTGATTTGCCTCGGGTGCACTGTGGAGTGGGCAAGTCTGTTTTTAATGCCTGTCTAACGAGAACCATTGACTTGCACTAGCCATAGCATAAGCAAACTCAGCAACTAGAAGAACTGAATGAAATTTCTTGAAAACGTCTCCAGACGTCTCAAACACACCGGCTCACTTGGAAAATAGTTCTTATGTCCAAAATTCCGAACTATCCTTTTAATATACAATTTTAATACCTGCTCTCGTAAAAAGGGGCACCATCTGTTGATCGGACAGAACTTTATAGAGTTCACTTTAATGACTCTGATGACCACTTATTAAATAATGAACAATGAATCAACTGCTGTTACTCAAGAGAATACCATCTGGCCCCCTTTTCTACATGTGTGATTTAGGAGGCAGGGAGGGGGTCATTTGAAACACAGGAGATGCTCCAATAAGCATCTTAAAAAAAAGTTATTCCCTTGGGAAGGGTCCTGAGAGGAAGAAGAAGGGCGTAATCTTTAACCTGATCAGGGCTTTCTGTGAAACAAAGGTGTTAATCAGTCTCCAGCCATGTTTGTGATGCTTTAAAGTCTAGTGTCTCTGAAGGTCTGATTCCTCACATTTGGAGATGCGTGGAGATGTTGTTGAGGCTTCGATTTTGGAGTTCATAGATCTCCAAATCAGGAAGGTTTTCAGGCCGTAAAGAGGCCAGTCCAGTGATCTGGACGTGAGTGTTGTTCCAGCTGGAATGAGGAGACACTGTCTCTTTTTTCTGTGACTCCTCTCCATGTTGTCCAATGGTGAATAGTTCATCCTCTGTCCGTTAATCAAATTAAAATCTGAGTGTGAGAGAATCATGAGGCTGCACTATGGTAACATTGTAGCTGCTCCAACAACATTCAAAATAACATCATCTAGACATAAACAGGGCAGCAACATTATTGTAGGCAATGATTCATATACATATTGTATAGATTTGTGTCCGTTCTCTGTACAAATATGAGGTAATATTGTAGAGCTCTAGCTTCTTTCATGTTTCTGTTTTTGTATTCCAATTTTCCCAACCCCTTTACCCCTTTACTTTTCATTTACTTTTCCCTTTTTAGTTCATGATCACAAGCATTTGGGTAAACAATGACATTCCCAGAGATGGTTCCTATCTATATTTGATTTCCATACTTCTCAGCTTTCAATGTCCATATTTAGGAATTTATCATTGGCTGAGCTAACATCTTGCATTTGAAATATTTAAGAGCTGCATTGCTTTCACTCAGTCTGATGCCCAAAGCTAGAATTACTTCAAAAAGCATTTGCATATCATTGCATGTGTGCTCATGTTTCATCATAATGCCTAATGTTTTTCATGACCCTGGGGTGACGTGAGTTATAGCAGGAGTTTCATGTTTCAACGGAAGTCCTAGATGGCAGGGATTGTATTAATCAGGAAATTGGATTTTTGACAACAAACTGTGAGCAAACTGTGATTATTGAGCGCTTTCACACTAACGAAATGATACGATGACAAAATTAGACTTTCCTGCCTTGTAAAATTGTCTAATTGATGAACAGCATATTTGTAATTCAAAAACATTTCTTCGCTCTCCATTGGCTACTGTACATCTTTTTTTTCAAAATAAGGGAACACAGTAAGGGGTCTGACACATCATGTAAATTTTACAATATTAAGTTGACCTACATTTTTAATACACGCCACATAATTTGACTTATTTTCACATTTTATTTTCATATTTTGATCAATTTGTGCAGCTGGGTATGTCAAGTGTTCTGGCTTCAATGTGTAACATGTACAGATGTAGCAATACTGGAAATATAGGTTAGGGTTAGGGTTGGATGGGGATAGGTTAATTGATGACTCTTAATTGCCCGTAGGTGTGAATGTGAGTGTAAATGGTTGTCTGTCTCTACATATCGGCCCTGTGATACTGGCATACCCTGCCTTCGCCCAATGACAGCTGGGATCGGCTCCAGCCCCCCCGCGACCCTGAATACAGGATAAACGGTAGACAATGGATGGATGGATGGATGGATGCAAGTCTATGAGAAAAAGATCCTACTTCTCTCTATATTTATTATCTCAGTAAACTTTAGAAACATGAGTTAATGGTTTCAATCTCTATAGTTCCTCACACCTGTGTGAAATAAAAAAAAGGCTTAATGATTGGCACTAAGCTTCAGGGTGTTTTCACATGTCGTCCTCTTTAAAGGGCCCTATTATGCTATTTTTCCACAAGTTAATATAAGTTATTGATGTCTCCAAACCTGGTCTTTGAATTCCTCAACTGGAAAAATCAATCAGAACATGTATTTCGGAGTGGATCACACTCCTCATTTTCGCCTTTTTTACCCCACTTTTTCAAACGGGTGATTCTGTCGGGGTTTATGCTAATGAGATGACCCCCGACCCCGCTCCTACTGAGGAAGTGGTTGTGTCTCTCCGCCCCGTGCTGTCCGCGTCCAGCTTGTTGCCATGGTTATGGTTCTACGCTACAAACTAACAGCGGTCCAGCCGTACCGCTTCAAACCGGACTCCGACCCAGAACCAGGACCAGCTCCTGTAGAAGCTCTACGCCGCGGATGCAGCAGGACATTTCTGAATGGTTAGTTAACATGTCTGTGTAATGTTTTAGATGGTAACTCGATGTGTGTTAGCGTAGCTAGCGCTAAGCACAATGACGCTAATGCTGCGTTCTTTGCTCTATAAGTAACGTATCTGTGAGCTATTTTAAGGCAACAATTAATATCGTTAGTAGTGCCGTGTTGTTGACAGTTCACAGTTGCATGTTTTCCAAATGGGGACGTAACATTATATTTAAACGGATGAAAACCCGCTGAAAACAGCGTCCTGTATGCGGGCAGTTTGTTTACATCACATTAACGGGATTAAAAACTAGATCCTCTACACATAAAGATATACAAGCAACAGGATTTGGTCAGTATCATGTCGTCCTCCAGAATTATGTGCTGAATTGTGAATTATAGGCTGTCTGCTGTGTTTAATAAACGTGATTTGCTCCATCTCAACATTACGTGCTTAACTTACTGTTACAAAATTCAAACATGAGGTTTACACCTCAGCTTGTCAGCAAAGTCAGTCAGGTTACCATATTAACAAGATTTGTTGTTGAAATGCTCAAAGTCTGTACTATATTCATCTAGGTGACCATGTGGGAATTGTGCAACAGCCTTCAGACACCGAACATGTCTGCTGCATGGAGACACCACGGGTAATGTTACTGTCTGTTACACCAAGTTGTCTGTTGAGATTATTCTTCACATAACATGACGATCATGATTCACTAGGTAAGTAGCGGATGCAGCAGCTGGAGAGGAAGAGCTTGCATGGTGGGACATCCTGTTGGAACCGTCTGTCTGAAGTTCTCTCTCCAAACGCATGAAATATAGCTGGTTATGGTGCTTTACATGTAAGAGGAATACAGCAGTCTGTTGTTTGTTTATCAATTGTGTTTTATAAAAAATAAATCCCTCTATGCAACATATTATACAGTCTTCCTGGCCATTACTTCAGTAATATTAACCATGACACATTTTACAATTACTGTAAAGACTTTATTGTCAAATTAATCAGCAGTTGAAGTTCACAGTTATCTCAGAACACAAACGCAAACTGTTTGTGGCCGACTCTGCAGGGTCATATCAAGCTCTTCTGAAGTCAAGGAAGAGCTGCCCTCCAAAGTATCCTCCTCCCCTACCGGGTCCAGGCAAGCTCTCTTTGATGGTCTCCTTATTGGAGTGGTTGTGAAACGGGTCTGGAACCATGGCTGTGCCAACACCAAAGTCCTTGCAGGACACAGTAGCTGTAACAGAGTTGTATGGAGGAATGAAACCCATGATATCACATAATAGAAACACACATCTGCACAACTACTAGTAGTTGCTGTTAAACCTGATCTCAAGTAGGCTACATGTCAGGCTACACACCTTTACTTGGGTAAGGACCCTGTAGTCCTCCTAGACAGGTGAGTGCCAACAGTAGCTGTGGTGGGTCGGTGTGGGACGCTGATGTGATCTGCTGCTCTGTAAGCAGACAGACAGTCAGACAGACAGTCAGACAGACAGTCAGACAGACAGACAGTCAGACAGACAGTCAGACAGACAGACAGTCAGAGATTACAACCACATCTGAAATGTGGAACACGTTACTATTTCACTATAACTGATGTGGTGACGCACCAATAGCTCGTAAAATCCCTTCGTTAGCGGTGCAAAAACAAACGTTTGGTGACGTCGTCTTTGCATCGGCATGTATAAACAAACAGATCAGCTGCTCTCGCTGCCGCATTCGAGCTACAAAACATTCCCAAGCAAACTGATGTCTAGCGTTATTTTACAGGTTTGGGCCCCGCAGTACTACGTATCGTTAACGGTCCTCAACATCAATACAATGGAAGCTTTTAACGCAACACGCCAATGCTAACTTTAGCGCAACACGCCAATGCTAACACACCAATGCTAAGAAAGCAACGGTAAACTGTAACACGGCATATTACATAATATTTAGTAACTTACCGCTTCAGTGTCTGTGGTTGGCTCTCAGACTGTCGGTACTGATCCAAACTTTAGCCTCAGGTTAGAGGCATATCCTGAGCTGTAGCGACCCATGTTGTCAAAGCTCCTGTCAGTGAAGTGCGTCGCACACACAAACACACATTTACGGACGCGTGTGCGCACATTTCCATCGTAGATGCTCCGATGATGCAAGTAAATATCAGCAGTTGGACTGCCAACTCGCTTTCCGTTGATTCTGGCATTTTGGTTCACTGGTTTGTATGTACATCACACTGACAGCCAACAGGTATGGGATTATGTGGGCGGGACCACACAGGTGGAGCGATTCTAATGAGCCGAGATGACCCATATAAGGCACAGCAAAATTCGGTGCTGACGTCATTTAGTGGACATTCTGCAAACCTTTCGTTTATCGGGAGGATTTCTTTCAAATTGAGAAAGTGAAACAGGGAGATGGTGGACTTTTCTGATACTGTGGGGACTTATTGACACCCCAGGGACCCATTTTAGGGTGGAAAAACATGGAAAAGTCGATTTTTCATAATAGGGCCCCTTTAAACGAATCAAACAAAAAGTGGATCAACACATTGTCGGTTCATTTGAAAGAGGACTCAGTTAGATTTCTGGTCCCCCTCAGCTCTGATGGGGCCTCAGTCCTGATCCTGTTCACACTGTAGTTAAAGTTTATGCTTTCTCCCTCACTGATGTGATGTGAGTGTCACTTCCAAACAGAAATAACTCAGAAAGAGCTTTTTCTCATTCATTCCCTCTAATACAACTATTTTATATTCATGTGAAAACATCTTCGCAATGCAAGTTTCGACCCGCGCAGCCTTGCGCACCGTCAGTTTGGCAGTTTGGTGGATCGCCTGCACCAAGATGGGTGTGGCGGCGCAGCAGGGGGAGGTGTCACAGATTCAGCTTGGCGTAGCGGACGTTTCGTGGCAAAAAGCCTCGCCGAGACTGCACTGAAAGCTTGCCAGCTCCAACCTGGTCTACTTTCGGCGCAAGGCGTAAATAAAGTCCATTCATTCAATGCAAATCACAGCTGGCGGAGTGGAAGTTTGGCTGACCGGCAGCAGTGCGCACACGTCACCGAGACCTCACAGGCAGGTTTCCACAGTTCCAGGCACATTTAAATGCAATAAATAATCACAACAAACACTATTTAATGCAACTAATTGAATCAACACGTGAATTTATATCTATATAGATTGTCCCGTCACATCTGACGTCAGATCAAAGGCGGATGTCACGCGTAACGGAAACTCAGCCTCTCGGACCAAAACATCTCCCTCTCTCTCTCCTGTTTTTTATAATATCGGCATTGTTATTATTATGATACGCACGCACAGCGCGTGATGCGCGTGGTGGGAGCGGCGGCGCTGCTTCTGTCATCGGGTTGTCAAGTGACGGATCTTGCACTGAACCTCCCCTAACGCATTAAAGGAGAGGAGAGGAGCTCATTTGATTGGTGAAGATCTGAATCGGCTGTATTAATCCCAGTCCACGCCTCGTCTCCTCCTCGTCTCCCACTCATGCCTTCTTCTCCTCCCTCTTTCCCACTTGCGCCGGTGGCGAGACGGGAAGTGTGCCTGCGCGAGCCTGCGCGGTGCACGAAACTTGCAAAGTCCAGGCGGACACATCCCGTCGGCGCGGCGCAGGTGCGCTGAAAGCTGACTGTGCCTGGTCTACGAAACTAGGGCCCAATGTCCCACTCCTCTCAATCTGGCCTGATCACCCGACACCAGAACCCCGATAGATCCCATTTCAGAGTGCCTCTGACTGAAATTAAACATTCTTTGTGACCCTGGTTCCATGATCACAAGAAGATGATAACGTTTTCAGAGACTCTACATGGAGATTTGCAATTGAGAGGCATCTGTCCTGACAACAGCAAGATAAATCCCCCAAAAGAGAAAAAGAAAGACAGCCTAATATTTCCCCCAAAGATGCTGACTTACCAGGAAAATGAAACAGGTCATAATTATCAAACAAACATGACATATAATGAGTATGACAAAAATATAAATTTAAGAGATTAGAATCAATAGTATACTGTGGATTGATAGACAGAAGCTTATCTTGGCTTGAGGGAAGCAATGCACTGTTGTATTGCATAGGCATCAGCCCCCATTGGCTTATGGTCAGCAGTGGCCTTATAAATAAACAAGTATGAGCTAGACAACAGTGGCTGGAATGAAATACATAAAAGAAGATTTGGCTTCGGTGGATGACCTGAAACTAAGCATACCATATGACAATATTTAGTGGATTAAAATGATGAGAATGGAATGCCGAGGTCAGTCATGACCAGAAATAAATTGATAAGAAGGACCGAGTGCACAGTAAGATAGCCATGAAGCCAAAACCCCATCACCAGTTGCATAAGAAACTGTGCAGGCTTGATTACAGAGACAGTGCCTCAACGTTTAGATGTCTCATGATGCAATAAAAGCAGATTATGATAACAGACAAAAAATAAAGGCAACAGAAACAACTATCATAAAAGCACCAACACCACTTTAAACATTATTTACCAGGGATTTGGGGAAAATTCATGAAGTATGGGCAGAGGCTAGAACATTCAAATGTTTTATTTACCGAAAAATTATAACGGAAGTTAATCAGACACTTTTAATCTAGAGCAGGTCAATCCTATCATTGTGCTATTGGATAGAATAGACCAGCTGATGAGAACAGCTGATATCATGATTGACAGCCCCGAACTAAGACAGCAAGGAGATTATGGGTGTTTTCACACAAATGAAATCAGAGCGATGGCACAGCGTTTTTGCACATATGTGAAGATTTCGAGAGAACTCAGAATCCTCTGAAGCTAGCCGTACTCAGAGTATGGTTTGCTTCAGGTCCGTGTTGCAGTCCGCTTCACCTGGTCATGAACACAAAGCACTCCAGGTTTGCTTTGCCCTTTGCCATCGTATTTTAGCCCTCTAGGCTTCCACAGAGACATACCATCAGATCAGCCAACGATTCAGTTAGTAAATATATGAA
The DNA here is from genome assembly GCA_029853015.1 of Chelidonichthys spinosus. Taxonomy (NCBI): domain Eukaryota; kingdom Metazoa; phylum Chordata; class Actinopteri; order Perciformes; family Triglidae; genus Chelidonichthys; species Chelidonichthys spinosus. The sequence continues at coordinate 2,240,938 of CM056826.1, forward strand.
GTCTGAAAAAAGACGTCAGGAGATGCCGGTTCCTGATTGGCTAAATAACGGAGCTTACAGCTGATCATGTTCACCAGGGGCAATTCTAGGATCAGAGATTTAGAGCAATTTTCCCTTTAAAAAAAAAACTGTACATTTTAACGTTACTTTGGACTATCATTCCCACATTTGTGAATGAAGAACATCAGACTTTTGGGATAGGGGAAATCACTGTACATCTTACTTTAATGCTGAGCCATCACTTGGTTTACAAAGTACTACAAGTGAAATTGTATAACAATGAAAAGATAATGAGGTAAACCCTCAGCTAGCCAACTCCTATGAAACAACATAAAGAGTGATCTGTGATTCAGAGCAGCAAAAATGATGACTGGTGATGATTATTGAGTGGTAAAAGAACTTACTGGAACAACTGCAACACAGACAGAAACTACACACTTCATGGGGCGAGCGGGTCTTTTGTATTTTTGTTGTTAAAATATTAAGTTTAAAGTAAACCATATACTTGTTTATACTATATATTGTCGAACACGGACTTGCGTTTAAAAAAAACAACATGACTGTTATTTATATATTGCATGTATCAATATAAAGTATGTTAGGGGTGCTGGGACACAATTTAGGGGTGCTTAAGCAGATAGATACGCCTATGATGTTCACTGAGGTCGCATTGAGTAACATTATGATGCGTTCAGGCTCTATACAGTAACAGAGCATTAGGCGACATATTTGTTATGATGTGTTCAAATGTAATCTTGTAAAACAAAGTTTCTGGTGAGGATGAAGCCAGTTGTTTAAAGGAGATGTTTTCCCATGACTATAAAAGTTATTTTATAGAGAATGAATGAGAAAAAGTTCAGAGTTCTTTCTGTGTGGAAGCAACGCTAAACATCATTGAAGGGGAAAGCATGAACTTTAATGAACTATCATGTGATCAGAGCTGAGGTGGACCAGAAACAGAACTGAGTCAAACGAATCGACAATGTGAACACAAATAGAACAGTCTCTTTACTGCTGCTCTTTAAGAGGACTGAGTTTGGTTCAAAAGTGATCTGCGTTCTGGCAAAGTGGTCGAGTTGAAGTCAGCATTAAAGACTGTGGAGCTGATGGCACAGAGGTACTTTAGCTCCACTTGTATCTGTGAGAAATCATCAAAACAAAGCAAATGACCTGTCTCAAGGAGAGGCAACTAACTGACTGTGTGAGACTAAATGTCTTTAACTAGGAGCCCATTAACATGCTCAGTTTGGAGTGAAATAATGTGTATAGTACCTAATTACATGTTTACTTTTATTGTTACATGGCGCAATGTTCAGTGGGGAGATTTATGTTGTTCTCCTAACTGGATATTTTAAAACTGCATTTAATATATCACAGTCATTCAGAATGAGATTTTGCATTCTGGTTTGATTTTGAGAGGTTTGTTTTCAAACTGTGCATTGATAAATCTGAAGAATAAATTCAAAAGTAAAATTGAAAAGGCAGCATTATTCAGCATTTAATCATCCGAGGGCATTTATTTTATTGCAATTCAATTAAATTTGATTTATAGTGTCATATCACAACAGAAGTCATCTCAGGACACTCAACACATTGAGCAGGACTACATATACGCTCATGATTTTCAGAGTTAATACAATTTCAAAGTCCCAACATCACCCAGGACCAAGCGTTACAGCGACAGTGGTGAGAAAAAACTTAATAGGCTTTTAGGCAGAAATATCATGCAGCCCAGGCCCTTGGGTTCTAACTGCATTTGGTGTTGGTAGTATAGTAGTAGCAGCATTAGCAGTGCCTCCTTTGTCAGCATGATTAAGGAAAAATCTACTGGCCAGATTTTCGTGACATTTAGTGAAGGGTTTAGCATGGGCCAAGGAAGACTCAAGTACATTTTCAGGTGGTTACACGCATTATTTTTCAATTTTGGAAATGGCCTTGGGGGAGATCTGCGCTCTAGTGCCCTTCTAGTTTTCTGTTTATTTAATAAAATCACTGTTTTCCCCACAGCCCAACTCTGCTTTACACTCATTATTTTGAGATTGTATCCATTTCCCAGTTGTGCAGGTGTGTACTCACACCTTAATACCATTACACCAGTTTGCCTCAGAAGTTCGTGTCAATTTAACCACGCTATCATCGTATTGCTTTTAATCCTCCCCAGTTCACGCTGGACAGGTCAGTAGCAGAGGCTCCTTAGTACATTCAGTGATGTGAACTTCTTCTTTCAGTCAGCCATGATTCATGAGTCAATCAGTCTAGCCATCTAGATGTTAATGATGCCTTTTTAATTGTTCTGTTTTTGGATTTATTTTTGCTGTCCAATTAAACACTATTTCTTTCAACTTTTATCTTAATAATTTTATTTAACTTTTTTTTTTCAGGTAGGCTACAACACTTTCCAGCATGTTTTCATTTACTCTATTGGATGGTGACATTTTAATAATGTGATAGCAAATAGTGTGATTATGTAATAATAATGTATATCATACAATGATTACTCTTGCTCATTTTGACACATCAGGTTAGTGATGGGTTTAAAAGCGAAGCAAACCAGAACATCATTCTTAGGAACCCCCATTATTGTCCTCTCTGTTTGGTCTATATATTCCACAGTATAATGGCTTGTTTTGTTAGGACCAGGATATCCAACACACTCCTAGTATTAGGCATTAAATAGCATTTATTTAACATTCAAGCCTTAGTGTGAAGGGACAATGCTGCTTAAGAACTTCCACAGAAGAGGTTTTGAGTCCTCTGTTTATATTTTTGTCCATCGCTGTCTATCCAATCAGAAGATTATCTCCCGTCCATATGTTGAAGTGTTCTTGGGCAAAATACTGAACACCAGATTGCCCTTGAAGGTTGTGCCATCTGTGTGAGAATGTGCGTGAGTGGGTTAGTTGGATCCTGAAATATTTAAATTCGAGCAAATTATGTGATGCTCTGACGTGAAAACCTGTTAGTGTTAAGATTCTCCACCTGCCGTCACTGAATCAGTAGAATGGAGACAAAACATATTGTCTATTTGGGGTTCACAGAGCTGTAGTAAACCAGCCATTTCAATTCACCGAGCCCCTAGATGATGTCATGCACTCAGACAGGACGCTGTTATCTGGCATATCTGGGACTTCCACAACATGTAGAAAGCAGCAATAGTGGTTAGTTCAGCCATGATGGATGAAACGTTATCGGTGAATACATTGAAGTAAGCAGAAATTTGCTTTGCATTTGTTGTGAATATACCTGAAGAATGTGTTGCCGAATGGATAAATGTAGACATGTAGTGTAAAGTGGTTTGAGTGGTCGAAAAGACTAGAAAAGCTATAGAAATGCACGTCCATCTCCCATTCCATTCGTCATTACTAAAAAATCTGTGATTACCTCAACAACTTAAGGAAACTAGACAGGCAGCCGAATCCATGCGAAGCGTGATACTGGTATCTAGATAGTTGAATGGTGGATTCCTATGCAGTCGTGCTGCATTAAACCTACACATTCTCTTCCCCAACTTGTCAAATAGTGTCATAAATGAGGGATCCAATGCAACAGGTATCCCAGCATGTTAAACTGGGACACTGTTGCAGTAAACGTGTAAAAGAAATGCTAAACAAAAATGGCATGTTGAGGTTTTCTATGTGGTTATACTGTGTCATCACACTCCTGGAGTTTGTTCTCTGAGCATCTCATAGTCACCCATGGGTTTACATGGTCATTAGATGAAAGTCCGGTGCATCTTGTGCATTGGTATCAGACAAAACATCAGTATTTGATGTCCTGGGAATGACAATAGGCTGGTTACATGTATGTCCTAACCCTAACCCTTCTACAACCATACTATCTGGCAAAAATCAAATGTGAACATTTACTTACAACACAATACAAAGTGAAATGATAAAATCATCCCTTTGAGGTTTGGCACTTACCTTACACTTTTTTTTTGCTTGGATATACCAACAAACATATTGAAGAAACAAAACTGCCAATAAACCAATAAACATATGTTTAGATCCAATGTATCAACTTGATGATAAGAAATTGTCTGCTTTGGCAAACACGGGACTATACAAGAGATACCAGTACCTTATCTCTCAAGTTAGAATCAATGAAGTCCGAGAGATAAAACTAAACTGTGTCGATGTGCTGTCAACATGTCAAGCTTTCACCCTGCTGCCATTAATAGATATTTCTATCATAGCCTCTCGTGCCTGACAAGGGGAACATCTTTTTGGATTGCAGATGTTCTTCTTCCCAGTATACAATTTTAGTAATGGATGTATACAATTCATAACAGATTCCAACATATCGTTGGAGGATTATTTTACAAATAATGCAAATGATATAGAAATGCCTCACAGAAAATAATCAACTGTCCTTTTCTACCTTCATTCCTCTGCTATCCAAACCAATATCCCTGCCATGGTTGTGTTGCCATAAATAAAGCTCTGGCATTTGCACTGGCAGACTTTATGCAGTTGAGCAGCCACGTGACCCAGTAGATGTAGCAGTTTAATTTCAAGAGTATTGGCCATTGATTTGCATTTCATGAGTGTGAGTGGTTCTGATTTCCTTCTTAAGTCATTAGATATTTATTGCTGCACATCCATTTCACATGAGACGTCAGGGACTTCATTGTTGAATTGAGTGGAATTCCCTTGAAGTTGTCAGAGCACATAAAGTCGTAACGAAAAAGCAATAATTCTCTGGAAGCAGCAGCGGTATGCATGGTGTTTTTTTCTCTCCTTTTCCCTTGTTGTGTCGATGGCCTTTTCTCAAACAGACCCTTTCTGTTTCAACCAATCATCCAATGAACACACCGACAACATTCTATTTTGTTGTAAGACAAAATATGATCAAATAAAATAGGATAATCCTTTATTTGGTTCACAGCGGGACAATGCAGTATTACAGCAAAGGGGTAGTGCAATAACAAGAGGCATCAGTAAAAAAAAAAAAATGAATAGAACAAGCCTAATAAATGAACAACAAACCAGTAGATGTAAAAAGAGATTGAATATTGGACATCCATTCATCAGGTTGGAAATTGGATCTGCCATAAGTAAAGAAGTGCCAAAGTAAGCTAATCTAAAAGGTTATGGAAAAGTTTGAAAATAGGGTTTCGAATCAACCTGGCATCCACAGCAGTACTTTTTTTTGCTTCTGTGCTGGTTCTTCTGTCTGGTTCTCCAAACTGGGATTGTGTTGACCGCAGAAACCTACGTCTTTAGAGTTCTTTGGAAACGCTAAAACAATCTACCAAAATATGAATGTTTGGATTTAAGTACATAAGTTACAGCAGCGAGATAGAATCACATACAGTAACAACCTAAAATAAAAAAAGATATATAATATTAATGAAGCCGTCTCTTAAACACACAGCACTCAGAGCACAAAGGGAATATGGTTGATGATGCTGTGCAGTCTTATTCTTGAATTAACAATGACCTCATGGAAACAAATTAGTCCATCCCACACGATATGGGACACAAACAGATCCTGTAGGATTAACATTTTCCTCTCACTGATGTTGCGTTACTTATGTGGAGCTCTACAGGAATGTTTATGGCAGGTTAGAGTCCAGAAGAGTAGAACATTGTATGTTATAGACAACTTTCGCAATCAATCTGCAAAATATAATGAGTACAGATGCCATAACGTTGAAAGAAAAGGTCTAAAGCACATAAAATATCAGACATTTTAAATTAAAATAATAATTATCTGTTCATGTATTGTACACACATGCAGAGTTATCCAATATGATCCAGTATTACCTGAAAGTGATCACTTTGCAATTTAAAACACAAAGCTAGAGCATTGCAGTTGAAAAGCAATTACACCCTTCCATTGTATTTTGTTTAAAGAAAATGTAAAATAAGCAGTCTCATGACTCATCTTTATTTCTGTCCAAAAGTGAACATTGTGTCCAGCAGCCAGCATGTGTGTTGTGCAAGTGTCCTTGAATGTGACACTTAACCCCCTTGGGTCGAGCCAGCATTGACTATATGTTACATTGCCAATACTGGACAGGTCCAATCAACTCTTACTATATACAGTATATGTGTAAGAACATAGATTGGGACCCAAAGGCTGGCAGCAAACCAGAAACATATTAATTAAAGGCCCCTGCTTACTGGTGATGTAAGCTTATGGGCAGCACATTTATACCATTGTCTCTTTAAAACAGATGGGCTCATTTAATTGACCTTGATCAAGCACATTGTTGGTATTACACTGTGTGACCATCCTTGTTTTTGTACTTTATCTCAGCTTTTATTTCAGCATCTAACTCAGCTGTGCTCTGCATTACTTTTGTTTCATTAAAATGTAATCTGCAGCAACCGTCTGGCAGCACCCAATAAACTATAATCAAATTAATAATTCATTGAATGGGTAATATGAGAAAAGTAAAGGATCAAGTAGGTAGCATGTTAAAATAGAAATAAATAGAAGTAAAATGAGCCTTCCCATTCAAATCAGTGTAGCAGGATGGTCAGAGCTGTGGCCATTTGTATGTCTACTTTTGACATTGTGGCTGTTGCAGCAGGCTGATCTGCCTTTCTAGGGACCACTGCTCCAACCACCAATCGATCAGAACACCCGTACATAGAAGTACATCATTCGTCTCAACTGTCTCATTAAAGGAGGTACAGGTCCATTCTACTAGCTCGTCCACATTTTAAGACTTGAGTAAAATGTAATGGGCCGTCCTGTTTGTCCTATTCCTTGTTTAAGACACAACCTCCAACAATGTGTGGTCAATTAAATTGTAATGATACATTTAAAAATATCATGTCTGCATGTGCTCAGTGTTATGTCTACTTTTGTTGTTTAGAAAGCTTATAAAGCAAGCATTTTTTGTTGATACTTGTTGATATATGTCATAACAGGAAAAGTACAAGTGCAAGAACAACATTGCACATTTTTATTTCACACCTGTGTGCCTCTTGCTGATGATTCAAAATATCTTCCCTCCAAACAGGTCTCTTGTCAAATCAAACTGTCCAGTAATTTAAGTATAAAGACTTAACTTGATGATCTGTGCCTCTGACTGAGATACAGCTGGGGCTGTATTCAGTAAATCAGTAAATTTAATGAGCTCATGCAAATGGGATTTCTAGAAGGCAAATACATTACTTTGGTGTGGTCCCAACATAATGTTAGTTTTATCCAGGATCATGATGGCGTACGTGGCTAACACTCCATCTTTCCTATCTCTTCACTGCCCTTATTACCAGGACTTACAGTGCTTTTCATGCAGGGGCAACGTAAGTTAATTTTTCAGTGTGTGTGTGTGTGTGTGTGTGCGCGTGTGTATGCACATTGTTATTCAGCAGAGAAGCTGGCCACAGCAACAATGGACCTGTTTTACATTCCCTTAAAAGCAGCTATTTAACTCCTGCTTCATTCAAAGTCTGTCTAACTGTCTTCATTTATCACTGCTGGGTGAGACTTGACTGCCCCGTACATTTGCAATAATAGAGTTCTGCATTTTGTTGTTATTAATGTGATACTATTTATTTTGATGTTAAAGGGCAATAGAGTAGTCAGATGAATTCTGGGTAGGCTAAGAGAAAATAATGTGGTCCTAACTCCAACACTGGTGCGTTCTATTAGACCCTTTTGTGTCCAATATCACTCACTCTACTCACTATGAAGGGAGTTCTACACAGACTGTATACTGGACTATATGGAGGACTACACAGAAGACTATATACTGGACTATATGGAGGATTAGACAGAAGACTATATACTGGACTATATATATAACTACACAGAGGACTATAAAGAGGACTACACAAATTTCTATATACTCTACTATATACAGCACTACACAAAATACTTAACTGTATAGATGAAAACACAGAAGACTAGTCTTTAAAGAGGTATACACATAGAGGTCACATATGCCCCTTTTCCACCGAGGCATTTGAGGGTAGGTTCGGAGCCGGTGCCCAATGGCGAACCAGTTCTTCCTGTTTCCACAGACAAAGACCGGCTCTCGGCCAGGAAAACTGGTTCCAGAGCGGCCCCAACTCTTTGCTGGGCTAGAACCATTCGCAAACCTACGTCGGGGGCTGGGGGCGGGGTTAACGCTCGAGGCGACAGGGGAAAATACGCTGCTGCAGAGTTTTATTAACATTATTGTTCCCGGTTAGTTTCACTTTTGAAATGTTTCACCTCGTTGCAGACCAACAACACATTTCTGTTTAGTTTACCAAGCTAGTGATTACGTGTGTAACAGCAGCAACTTGTGGCTATGCTTTCTCGGGTAATGTAAGCTGACCGGCTAGCTAGCCAGCTAGCGTGATATTGCTAACAACAACAACGTTGGCATGCCGCTTTCTGACTTCCGGTGGCTCACTAGACGTTACCAACTACCAATGTAACATAACATCTGTGTTCGCAGCGTTGTGAACACGTTTGTGATTAAACCGCTGTTCTCTGGTTTGTGTTTGTAGAGCTGTCGAACATCGACGATATTGAACGGTCCAACCTGAAGATGACTAAACATCAAACGCTTTGACCTATTGATCACACACTGTTCTACACTTTAAAAAATGTTGTGATTTTAGTATATTGTGTATTTTATTGTTATTGTGCATCTGTGTACAATACATTGTCGATTATTTTATTGGCTCATGTTAACTAAGGCATTAGCTATTGTGCTAATATATATGCAACTATCGCTATGGCTCATGTTAGCTAATCTTAGCTAAGGCGTTAGCTACTCTACCTTGTCACTGGACATCGTTCAAATCGTTCATTGTTTCCAGAGCCTGTTCTGCATACAAACAAATAACGTGCGTGTGACGGCAGGCTGCGGTAGGCTAAATTATTTACAACGGCAGTAATGGACAATGCTGTGTTGCTTTAATAATGCCATTACAGTTCTTATAATTACTTTGAGAGAGAGAGAGAGAGAGAGCATGACGGTGAGCATGACGGTGAGTATGAAGTCAGCAGCTCCAGCTCACTTAAGGACAGAGTGTGTGAGGCATTACAGCTGTGAATGTAGCAGTTAGCTCCGACATTAACATCGGAGAGCATGTGAGGCGTTACAGCTGTGAATGTAGCAGTTAGCCCTGACATTAGCATCAGAGAGTGTGTGACGGCGTTGCGACTGTGAATCACGTCACGGCTGACATTGCTCCATCTCCGCCGCCTACCTGATGTTACTGCCAGAAAGTATCGGCGTGGTAGTATCTAAGCACCTTCTTGATTACAAATACAAGTACACAGGACCAATATCTGACCGATATCCAATGCTGGCATCCCTAATTGAGAACTACACTGAGAAATATAAAGAGGACTAACTTGAAAACGGTACAGAGGACTACACAGAGGACTACATTGAGGAATATATAGAAGACTACACAGAGGACTACATTGAGGACTTTATGGAGGACTATGTAGATAGCGATATAATGGACTATGTAGGGGACTACTTAAAGAATTAATGTATATAGAGGACAATGTAGAGTCTACATGGAGGAATAAATAGAGGACTGTGTAGATCACTATATAGAAGACTGCATAGAGGACTATGTAGAAGAGGACTACACAGAAGACAATATAGAAGACTATACAAAGGAATATATAGATGACTACACAGAGGACTATATATAGAACACCTCTTTATATAGTCCTCTAAATGGTAAAATGGTCACAGGGCGACAGCCAACTTGTCAGCTAGGAGGTAACCCACTTTACCTCCTGAGCTAAACCCCACACCTCTACCTTGGTCTCTATATAGTCTTACAAAGAGGGATTTGAATTGGCCCCTTCACATTGAATGGACCATTTAAATGTGGGCGTGCTTAGAGTTCACTGCAATACAGAGCTAAAGAGAACAGACCTGTGGTTAGATCTGAGGAGGGAAAAGAGCTCTGTTTTTGCTATATATTTTACACATTGCAATATACTGTATATATACAATATATATATAAATTAAGATTTAACACAGTATTCTTAATTTTCCTTGGTCTTTAAGTCTTCTAATCTGTGTAAACTCATGTTGAATTTATTTTGACCTGCAGAGATTTGTGAAGAAAATAGTACATTTTTCATATATGGTGAATCACACATGCACATGAAAAAGCTACATATTTCTTTGATTTTGGTTTGATATCTTGTGCAACACTGCACCAGAATCCACTCCTGACCAGGTGGCAGTGATTGTCGATGCAGCTTCCTAACTCCTCCCCTCTGTTGTGAACTGCTGCATGGAGCAGTCGGTGATGTGCTGAATCTTCTTTATTGGCAGACTCCATCATCACTCAGATTCCACCTTAACACCAGTGCTGGCATCTGAATAAAGATTTCTTATCGTGGAGCGTGAGCGGCAGTGCCATGCTCTTAAAATTTGACAAATGCAAATGGGACAAGAGAAATCAAATGTGACTAACGTGTTTGGAAACAGAGAAAATCAATTGTCTCCTGCACAAATGGATGAGCTATTAAAATGATTGTGTGCTACAGGAATTATCTTCAGCAGCTGCCAGCAGAAGCGACACATAAACTGTCTGCTTGGCCCAAGAATGCACACAGAGCTCCCACTAAGGCATTTATATCCACACTCCCCATGAGCAGAACATGTGATTTATCCACATGTTCTCATGCTGATAGCGTTTACACATTATCATTGTAACAAAAATAAAACGTGCAATAAAAACATGTAACCCCATTATTCAGTGATATTCAGTAGGCTATAAAGAATTAATTTAAGCTCAGATGCCAAAGAGACCAGATATAAAACATTTTTAAAAAGGCTGTTATGGAACTATTGCAGCTGGCTGAAGTTTGGATAAACAGATTTTTTGTATCTTTCTTTGTGAGTTTCAGAGGAGAGGATTCTTTAAAACCAGCAATTCAAAACAATCAGGGAAAGGTTACACAGCAAGGAATAAGACTGCTCCTGTTGCTTCTTTTCTCCTCTCACACCCAAATACAGATGGTGTAAATGACAACCATACTCATTTATTATCTGGAAGAAAATGTCAAAAGGGACAGCATTCTGACTTAAAACAGGAGACATCATATTGATGGGATGGTTACCTTCAGAAACAACTGTTTAGTGGAGGCTGAAACATGGATCCATTCAAGTTTTAATAAACTAAATCTCAAAATGGCACCATGGCTCATTGTGACCAGAGTCCTTCAGAGAACTGAGACATGATATATATTTTCCATGAAACAAAAAAAAGTTTGACTTCCTGCATTTGGTGTTGGTAGTATAGTAGTAGCATTAACAGTAGTGGTGGTATTAACAGAAGCAATAGTATCAACAGTAGTAGTCCATGGCAGCAGGCACAGCCACGCCGAGATGGATCCACCCCGACTTGGTCGCCGTAGACCAAAAAGCAGGAGTAGTTGAGCAGTCACACAGCGGGCAGGTGGTGTTTCCAGCGTCAGGCCAGTTGCATCGGTCAGGACCTCAGTGGACTCTGCTGGACCAGAAAGCGTAGCCAGAGCGCGGGAGTGATCCCGGGAGTAGTCAAGTTAGTAACAGTAGAGATGCCGATTTTAGTCAATTACTTTAATTAAAAATACTGGCGGTAAGAGGCAAACAAGACCACAGCATCGGTGCAGTCCGGATCAGGTTCCACCACAGTCCGTCAGATTCATCTATAAGAGAATCGATCTGGGAGGGACTGAGATTAACATAGAAGTCCTCCGTTTCATTAAGACATGGAAGTGAATTCAAGACTGGCGGAATTACTTCCTTAAACTTAGCTTCAGCTCTATCCGATAGACACAGAGGGCCCTAGTTTCGTAGACCGGCGCAGGGTGGCGCAGCCGGCGCAGTGCAAGTTTCGACCCGCGCAGCCTTGCGCACCGTCAGTTTGGCAGTTTGGTGGATCGCCTGCGCCAACATGGGTGTGGCGGCGCAGCAGGGGGAGGCGTCACAGATTCAGCTTGGCGTAGCGGAAGTTTCGTGGCAAAAAGCCTCGCCGAGACTGCGCTGAAAGCTCGCCAGCTCCAACCTGGTCTACTTTCAGCGCAAGGCGCAAGGCGTAAATAAAGTCCATTCATTCAATGCGAATCACAGCTGGTGGATCGGAAGTTTGGTGGACCGGCGCGCAGTGCGCACACGTCACCGAAACCTCACAGGCAGGTTTCCACAGTTCCAGGCACATTTAAATGCAATAAATAATCACAACAAACGCTATTTAATGCAACTAATTGAATCAACACGTGAATGTATATCTATATAGATTGTCCCGTCACATCTGACGTCAGATCAAAGGCGGATGTCACGCGTAACGGAAACTCAGCCTCTCGGACCAAAACATCTCCCTCTCTCTCTCCTGTTTTTTATAATATGGGCATTGTTATTATTATGATACGCACGCACAGCACGTGATGCGCGTGGTGGGAGCGCTTCTGTCATCTGGTTGTCAAGTGACGGAACTTGCACTGAACCTCCCCTAACGCATTAAAGGTGAGGAGAGGAGCTCATTTGATTGGTGAAGATCTGAATCGGCTGTATTAATCCCAGTCCACGCCTCGTCTCCTCCTCGTCTCCCACTCACGCCTTCTTCTCCTCCCTCTTTCCCACTTGCGCCGGTGGGCGAGACGGGAGGCATGCCTGCGCGAGCCTGCGCGGTGCACGAAACTTGCAAAGTCCAGGCGGACACACCCTGTCAGCGCGGCGCAGGTGCGCTGATAGCTGACTGCGCCTGGTCTATGAAACTAGGGCCCAGAGAGGTAACCAGTCTATCACAGTGCCGACATGTAGAGACAGACAGGTAACCAGTCTATCACAGTGCCGACATGTAGAGACAGACAGGTAACCAGTCTATCACAGGGCTGACATGTAGAGACAGACAACTAACCACTCTATCACAGGGCTGACATGTAGAGACAGACAGGTCCCCATCCTGCATGTCTTTGGACTGTGGGAAGAAGCCGGAGAACCTGGAGAGAACCTATGCTCACACAGGGAGAACATGCAAACTCCACACAGAAGGGAACCTGAACTAGGACTCAAACCCAGGACCATCATGCAGTCCTCATCATCTTGCTCATCATAATGAACAGGATGCAGCACTATGTTGACAATGCTGGATAGGATCACACTGCAGAGCAGAAACAGAGCTGTTCTTCATGCTTTATATGACTGCAGTGAAGAATCATGCTGTGAACAGACCTGCCTAACACTCACGCTTAACCACCTCTGTCATCATGAACACCTTCCATTTACATGTTCCTATTATTTTCTGTGCCTTCAGAACATTAGCAGGATACTGCATCTCTCATATTACAGTATGTAGCTTAAATCCAAATGTGGATCTAATAAAATCACTAAAAGGAACCTTGCCACAGAGACAGACTCATCTCTGATTAATAAAACAGTTTTTTCCTGCTTATATGGAAATGGAATGAAAAGTACAATTAAGTTATTTTTTTACTGTTCACAAAGCAAATTGTCTAACTTAGTTGTTTTGTGTTTCCGGCATATTTGATATATATATATATATATTTTTTAGGTATCATCTTCTCAGAGTAACCTATTATTGAGTGCTGGATGGCATATTGGTTCTTCACAGAACGCTGAAATACCAGACAAATGTTTTTATTGCTGAACTTTTGAGTTCATCCTCCCATAGCTAGAGCAATAAAGAGAGTAAACATCAAGCACCAAAAGAAAAAACAAACAAAAAAAATGGCAGTAGACTCAAATAAGGCCTGGAGCAAATTGTATTGACATATCTTTCATGCAATTAGGAAAACAGGATTGACAGAGACGGACAGCTCCAGTGAAGAGCTGAGTGTGTGTGAAAAACAAAGAGGTTCATGCTTCAACCAAGTTAGAGCAAATCTGAAAGAATAAACAAAACAAAAAAAAACAAGCTATTTTCACTGAGGACCAATAGGCAGAAGCATTGCCATTATACTACCCAATTTCTAAAGTGCAAAACAGATTTTTCTTCATGCAAAATTGTTTATTAACATTTTGTATTCTAAAGAACATAATTCTGAAGAATATCATCATGTCATTAAAAGTTCAAACATGCCATAGTTGTGAACTTCATCATATCTGTAAAAAGGAAGAGGGCAGAAAATCACTGGTAGGTTTACTCACAACAGACACATAATAACAACAACAATAATAATAATAATAGTAATAATAATAATAATACATTTTATTTATAAAGTGCTTTTCAGGACACTCAAAGACACTTTATAAGTATAAAACAACATAAATGTAAAACAATTAATTAAAATACGATATATTGCTGAACGCACCCTGTGTCAAAATTCTTGTTATGAATGATCTCAATGGCAATGCATGAGACTTTTTTTCTTGAAGTCAAAAGTGTTACTACTCATGTTTATGCAAAAATGTGTTTTAGTGGGTGTGTATACTCTCCTGACCATCTGGGGGCGACTCCTCTAGTAGTAGAAATAAGTCAGATTGTATAGAAGTCTATGAGATATTGACACTACTTCTCACTTGATTTATTATCTCAGTAAATATAACCATTCATTTGTGTTTACAAGTCCTATTCAATTTCTAAGTCTTGTTCAATATAGCATGACGTTCCTAAATGCTGGTCTTCTAAAACAGAAGATAAATGGTGTGGCTACCTTGTGATTGATCTGGTTTGGATCTTATGCAGGCTTCTGTTTGAATTCTAGCCTTTTCACAATGTTCATGAAATTTTGGTCTTTCAGTTGTATTTACCTCCACTTTCTCGTGTCACTTGCAAGACGCCATGATGGCAATGGCCAAAACCACAATGAACTTGAGGTTTAAAAATGGTCGTCAAAAATATAATGGGTGATGTCACAGTGACTACATCCACTACAGTCTATGCGTCCTTTAGATATGGTCAGACAAATGTGTCTATGAAAAAAAAAAGTTCCACAAAGCCTTTTGTGCTAGTGGGAGCTGCACAAAATCGGGTCCATTGCCTCTCGGGTGATGTCCCTTTTGTCTGTGGTTTGAGCCCAAAAGCCTCTGCTTTTAATCTCTCCTTCAAGCTAGCACAATGACAAATTGGGAAGATCTACTGTTGTATTGCATTAAATAATGGACATTCTCTTCTCTGCTTCCAGGTCCTTCTCCAGCCTATCAGATGACAGCGAGGAAGCCACAGCCAGGTACCTCTACAGGCAGTGGGTGGGACTTGGTTTGACAGATGTCCATCTGTCCAATCACACAGTTCTGCTCAGCCTGCCTGGTTCCACACCCAGCACCATCACTGACAGGTCTAGTCACCAGTGTTTCCTACCAAACGGGATCCCCTGTGACCAGCGTGGACCAAACGACCTGCCCAAGCAGCAGTTCTCCTACGCAGCCTACTCTGCTGTTGGAAGTCTACAGGTACTGTACCTTTGTCCTGTAGTGACATTTCCTGAAGGTTGCTTCACCCTCCTGGCTGCTGCAGTCTTCTCATGCTCTTCCGCCGCATCACCTTCATATCGTCAGATTGTCAAAATCCTTGGCCTTCTAAGGGTCATTGGTCAAGGTCATAGCCAGAGGTTATTTCTTTAAATGTTACAGCTCAGCCTCAGGGTGCAAAGGTGTCTCAGTGCTGTCATTTTCAGCAATTCAGGCAAGGATAAATAATGTATTTGTATTTTCTGGTAGAATGTTAAACAGATTTTTGGCAATTAAAAACAATCTCATACGGTATCAGGGCTGCCCAGGGGTCGGTATTTGATGCTTTAGTAGTGAGACCAGGCTGAACTTGCTCATGGATTTACATGCTGGTGGTTTGGGATTGTCATGGCTTATTTTAATAGCAATTTAAAGGATATGTGAACATGAATATGGTATATCCACAAAATCCTTTCATAGAGAAGTAAGCCTGTGAAGATGGATACAAAACATTATGCGTGTGAATTAGCAATAGTACACGAAGGATATAGCAGACTGTCAAAGTAAGTGCATGTGTCTGTGTCAGTGATGCTCAGGTCTTTTCACGAGCGACCCAAACTCACCTGCAAATAACCTGAATATCATGCAAAAATATTTTAGTTTGAATTTTAACTGCGGGGAACGGCAGATCAGCCGGTGCATCATTGTTGTGTTTGTATCTATTGGTGAGCTGACAGCAGAGCCAAAGGAACAAAACATATGTCCATGTAGTCTGATTTATAATATCAAGTAGGATACATTTCTCTTCATCATGATTGAATGTGCCATTTGATTTTAATCTACAAATGTTAATTAGCATTATGTTACATTATGGTGTGTCTCCAAAACAAAACTCAAATGCGACGAAACTCAAAAACGACTCATTTTTCTATGTGTATGTAAAAATAGAGACATGAACTGTAACTGAAAGAAAACAATTTTAATACTTCGATAAATGAATAGTGGTGAAAGAGGTACTCAGATATCTATTCAATGAAAAGTATACAAGTGTAAAACATTCTGTAACAAGAAAAAGTTCAGAATTCAAAATGTAACTCTAAGAAAAAGTACAAAAGTATTTTCATAACAATGCACTTAACTAAACAAAAATAAAAGTATCTATTATGCAGAATGATATACAGTACATTGTTATTGTATTCTTATTATTGATGCATTGATGTGTTCATCATTTTAACGTTGCTGGTAAATGTGGAGCTAATTTAAATGACTTTATATTTTGATGGTACTTAATGAATAATACATCATCATTTATGAGTTTATCGTAATTGCTTTTATTAATAATAATAACTAAAACTGTCAGATAAATAAAGTGCATGTAGAGACTAGTATAAAATGAAAATACTCAAGTACAAGTACTTCAAAATGGTATGCAAGTACAGTGAATGAGTAAATGTAATAAATACATTTAATTTATGTTTTTCTAGCTCTAGTCAATAAATGCGATAGCAGTTGTGAATAAATCTGTTTCTACTCAAAATATAAATAATGACTAACAACTAATAAATGATATATCCCAATTCATAGTCAATCTAGAAAGCAAACAATTAGTTTTTGTGGCACACACTTGATATATTTTCAATCATTAAACATACTTTGAATGTAAATAAGGCACTGCAGTTCATTAAAAAAAATAAAAATAGATCTGTCTATCACATTTTCCCCTAGGGGAGGATCCCTCTGGGCCCCCTCCAGAGGTCTGGGCTCTAAAATACAGATGTTGTCAGAAAAACTGGTCTTCTTTACTGTCCCAGACTAAAAAAGACTTTGTCCAGTCAACTGTAATGCCAAATCAGAACTGTGTCACCACCGTACACAAATGACAAATGTTATTTATATTAAAAACATACTTTTGATTGCCAGATATCTTAGTAGGTAGAGTTGGCGCCCCACATACCGAGGCCAAGTCCTCACTGCAGTGGCCTCAGGTTTGAATCCGACCTTTCTGACTCTCTCTCACCCGTTTCACTCTAACTCCTTGTCCTATCTCAATAAAAAACAGGCCAAAAAAAGAAGAAAAACATGTTTGATTAAATCATAAACCATTACGCATGTACACATTTAAACCAATATCTTGAATTAAGTAAAAAAGTGGAGTGTGTTTGAATGCAGCACTCCATAATGCATTTCATAATATGAAACTGTATTCTCTAGATTAAATTGGGTCATCCTTAGCAAAATATTCCCATAAATGGAGCAGAAGGAGAATATTTCTTGGTAGTTTGCCTCAGGCCGTCTCTTACAGACAAGAGGTAGCTTACACACGTTATATAATACACTTATTTCAGAATAGACTTGCCTATAAAAAAACACCAGCTAAGTCAATGTAGAAACTGTAAAAACGGTATGTGTCATGCTAGATGCACTGCTAATCTTTTGCACCATCCTTCCCGAGTGTGAAGGTTAATGGAAGTCATTATGCATGTAGTCCACCCACGCCAGCCCGCAAACACACACGTAAAGAAATACAGTCACACTATTTTTAGAGGGTTGTACTTCTCTGTATCCCGGAACAGAGAAAGGGGTTGAAGGAGACACTTGTTATTCCCTTGAGCCCCTGCCTGGCCTGAGGGCAGATGAAAAGTTGGAGTGATTCTCTGAATACCAAGTTTTCCTTCTCTTTTCCATCCCTCGTTCTCTCCTTGCTCACCTTTCTCTGCTTTGCTCGATCCATCCAGCTGTCCAGTCAGCGGAGTCTACCCAAAGGAGGGTCACAGCCATCCATCACCAGATTATTTCCCAACTCCCTTCCTGAGCGCTGCCTTGAATTAAGCGTCAGTTTGCCGGATTTAAACATGTTTTTCAGAAAATTAAATATGGCGTTTGTGATGGATGGATGGCGTTCCAGACCAAGTATACTAGCCTAATAAGTCCTGCTGTTGGTGACATTGTTTTCTGGTGGGGTGGACACACACACACACACACACACACACACACAGACACACACACACACTGACTGAAAGGTCAAGTAAAAGAAATAGCATTATGTTTTCATTGTGGGCCAGAAGAAGATAATGTGACCATGCTTTCTGTATGTAATATTGCAATATACTACACACTCATTAATTATATGGTTACAGGGGCAGGTCACATTTCTGTCATGTAACCAAATCCTTCCACAGCAATAACAGGAATACATTAATCGGCCCCCATTTCTCCTGGTGATTTGTGGTATGATATATTAGATCAGAGGGGATGGGGTTTGAAGGGCGATTGCATGCATCAGTGGTATAATAGTGGAGATAAATTCAGTTTGTAAAGAGAGGGGTAGATATATAATATTAATAATAATAATAAAAATAATAATCATAATAATTATGATGATGATAATGGATCATAGTAAGTTGATACATCAAGGTCATCAAAGATAAGAAAGTCAAAACCAGTAAAATCCAAAGTGTATATATCTCAGTTAATCCATTCCAAATAAGTCATTAGAGAGCATGTTTAGTCATTTGTGAGCATGGATTAGTACGTTTAGAGGAGGATTTATAAATGTTTTGTATCCCACAGTTTTTGTTCTGTTGGCCGTAATTGTACTTGCCATTATATATTAACTTGTCATGTTTATCTTGGCGTATATAATCTTTATGGATGGCTTGAATTGCTCTGATAAAAAGACAACAAAAAGGTAAAAAGCATTTATGATGTAAAAAAAATATATTGTCATTTAGATATGAAAGCTGCTCCTTTTCCTCATACATTCCGTCATATGAACTGATGATTTAAGGAGATATGATATAGATGTTAGAGGGATAGGGGCTTAAATACATGAAAAGGCATATTTTTTAAATAACTCAAATATATTCTGTTCCACTGATTCCCTTACTAGCCAAATGTAGCCTAACTAGTTGGCAGATTTCCAACTGCTACTTAGTTCAATCAGCGGAGAACTCAAGGCAACTTGACCAATAGTGTCACTGTCCAACTAAGTGAAGCACAAACAGGAATGAACTATATTTAAAGTCTACTTTCTTTCTTCATACATGATGTCATTTCAAAGGCTTGTGCGCGTCCACACACAGTGGTCCAGGAGGTAGGGAGGGAGGTTATGGTTATTGCCCAGGAGCACCTCATATTTGGATATTTCTGGGGAAATGAATATATCTGTTTATTAAGAAAAAAAACCCCATGCAGAAAAAGGGCACTTTGTCTCTACAAGGGCAAGGTGGAGGGGCTCAAGCACTGATTCCTTGGTGGCACAAAACAACTTGGTTCGGTTTAGTAAGGGTTAGGGTTTGGGTTCAAATCATAATGTCTCCAGACCCCTGAATGAGCGCAATACCTTCGTGTTAGGGGTCTATCAAGATATGTATGTCATCATTCCTGTGTTTTGTTTGATCTCTTTTTAAAGCACACTGGTCAAACAAACATTTTATTGGGTCACAGAAAAGGGATACATATCCCGTTTTAGTATATATATATATATATATATATATATATATATATATATATATATATATATATATATCTAGATCAAGATTAAGATTAATCTAGATCAAAATGGCTCATTTGAATTCTGCCGAAGTCATTTATAATGGGCCCTAGTTTCGTGGGTAATGCAAGTTTCGACCCGTACAGCCTTGCGCACGGTCAGTTTGTCAGTTTGGTGGATCGCCTGCGCCAAGATGGGTGTGGCGGCGCAGCAGGGGGAGGTGTCACAGATTCAGCTTGGTGCAGCGGAAGTTTCGTGGCGAAAAGCCTTGCAGAGACTGCGCTGAAAGCTCGCCAGCTCCAACCTGGTCTACTCTCGGCACAAGGCGTAAATAAAGTCCATTCATTCAAGGCGAATCACAGCTGGCGGAGTGGAAGTTTGGCTGACGGCGCGCAGTGCGCACACGTCACCGAGACCTCACAGGCAGGTTTCCACAGTTCCAGGCATATTTAAATGCAATAAATAATCACAACAAACATTATTTAATGGAACTAATCGAATCAACACGTGAATTTATATCTATATAGATTGTCCCGTCACATCTGACGTCAGATCAAAGGCGGATGGCACGCGTAACGGAAACTCAGCCTCTCGGACCAAAGCATCTCCCTCTCTCTCTGCTGTTTTTAATAATATCAGCATTGTTATTATTATGATACGCGCGCACAGCGTGTGATGCGCGTGGTGGGAGCGGCGGCGCTGCTTCTGTCATTGGGTTGTCAAGTGACGGATCTTGAACCTCCCCTAACGATTTAAGGTGAGGAGAGGAGCTCATTTGATTGGTGAACGAGTGGTGGTGGTGTGGTGGAACGAACTCCCGACCAATGTCAGGACAGCAGAGTCATTTGCCATCTTCCGAAAAAGGCTCAAGACTCACCTGTTCAGACTTCACCTTGACTCTACATAGCATGACCCACTAGCACCCTCCCTCGACACCCCCCCCCCCCAAAAAAAAAAAAAAAAGAAAAAAAAAAACAAAACCTTACCTATAGCACTCTGATCTTAGCACTGTTGCTCTTGAAGTACTACTTTACTCAGATGAGGACCTAACACTTGTTCTATTTTTAGCTCTTACTTTACCGGCAATGATACGTCGTGGTTTCTTTGCTTCCTTCTTTTGACAAATGTACTTATTGTAAGTCGTTTGGACAAAAGCGTCTGCTAAATGACCTAAATGTAAATGTAAATGGTGAAGATCTGAATCGCCTGTATTAATCCCAGTCCACGCCTCCTCTCCTCCTCGTCTCCCACTCATGCCTTCTTCTCCTCCCTCTTTCCCACGCGGACACACCCCGTCGGCGTGGCGCAGGTGCGCTGAGAGCTGACTGCGCCTGGTCTACGAAACTAGGGCCCATTATGTGTGTGCTACCTCCATAATGACTAACTAACTAATTCTGCATTGCAGAAGGTGCAAACAACCTTAGTCTTGTCGAGGTTTCCATTGGGAAGCTTCTTAAAAAAAATGTTTCCCTGAAGCAAACCCGGCGGCTTCATAGCTGCATCCATGTCAGCAGTCACGTTTGATGTGGTAATTTCACAGTAGGCATACACAGATTCGAAGTCTGACTCGTTCTCGCCCCCTACAGTGCAATTCCGGCAGGCATATGTAACCGGCTAGTTTCTGGCGTTGTCTGCGTTGTGTATTAATGAAGAGGCCCAGACCGGGATATCTTTGGAGGCGATCTCCGTTTATTCTCCCTGACAAAAGTTGTAAACAACAAAATCCTCCCGTAAATCATTTACAGCTTGAGCTCCTCTCTCGAGTACAACAGGAAAAGTGGCGGAGACATTCAATACATTAAAACACGGAAAACATACCTGACAAAAGGTGTAAACAACAAAATCCTCCCGTAAATCATTTACAGCTTGAGCTCCTCTCTCGAGTACAACAGGAAAAGTGGCGGAGACATTCAATACATTAAAACACGGAAAACATACCTGACAAAAGGTGTAAACAACAAAATCCTCCCGTAAATCATTAACAGCTTGAGCTCCTCTCTCGAGTACAACAGGAAAAGTGGCGGAGACATTCAATACATTAAAACACGGAAAACATACCTGACAAAAGGTGTGAACAACAAAATCCTCCCGTAAATCATTTTCAGCTTGAGCTCCTACACAGAATAAATAACAAAGAAATATGTTAGAGTGTTACTCAATAAGTTTAATGGCGGCTAAAAACACGAAAATTTCTGTGACCACAGTGTCGCTCACCTCTCTCAAGTACAACAGGAAAAGGGGAGAGGCAAAGGCGTCTGATACATTTATAGGGGGACCCACGAAAGTGAACGTCGGGGTACAGAAACTGAGTCTCAAACGTTCCACATACTGACTTAGGAGGCCACCCATGTCAGGTAATAACTATTAGAACAGATTTCGTGTAATTCTAATATACTAAACATCAATGCTGTATAATTGACTCTGTTACATATACATCTGTGCTGAAATGAAAGTGAAAGTCACCATAGCTTGCTTAGTGTAGACCCAGCTCCCAACCCAGTAAAACTCAGATAGATAGATTAACAGCAATATTTTTTTTATCGCCAGATAAGAGTCTAACGGCCCACCACTAATATATATATATATATATATATATATATATATTTTGTGTGTGTGTGTGTAAAAATAATATCTTAGAGGACACCCTAAAGAACCAGCTGACTTAGGCCAGTGGCACTAACTTCCCAGGTCATGAAGACCTTCGAACGTCTGCTGTTTCATCTCCGCAGATGGTCCGTTACGCGCAGGATCAACTGCAATTTGCGAACCAGGCGAAAGGTAGGCGTGGAGGATGCCATCCTCTTCCTCCTCCACAAGGCATACTCCCATCTGGACAGGGGGAGTGGCACTGAGAGAATCATGTTCTTTGATTGCTCTAGCCCCCTGGAGGACTTTTTGACGTGATGCGGGTCCAAGCTTCTGCAGCTGAACACCTCAAAGACCAAGGAGATGGTGGAGGACTTCCGGAGGAACAATCCACAACTACGACCGGTCTCCATCAACGGGGTCCATGTGGAGGTGGTCATGACGTACCCCTACCTGGGGCTGCAGTTGGACGACAGACTGGACTTGACAGCAAACACTAATGCTCTCCACAAGAAAGGGCCACCCTTTACACCACACCCTCTACACCACTGGCCCCACACCCTCTACACTTTATCCTCTACACCATACCCTCTACATCACAGCCTCTACAGCAAACCCTCTACACCACCCTCCATACCACAGCCTCCACACCCTCTACACCTGTCATGATGTCATCATGGCAGCCCTCCTCTTCCCTCTTGTGTCATTGTTTTGTTTCCCCATGTTTGTCATCCTGATTGTTTCTCCCGTGGCGTTCTGCGGCTGCAGCTCCAGGTGGGATTCATCAGTCACTAATCACCTCCCAGCAGTATAAGAAGCCTGGTCTGATTGTCACTAATCGCCAGATCGTTTTATCAGCATGAGCGGTAGTTCATAGTTTGACCAAATCTGTGCTTTTTGTCGCCGCAGTTCTTGCTCCCTGTTTCGCCTGCCTGCCAGTTTGCCGTTCAGTCTGCCTGCCTGCCTGCTCCTTTGTCTACCAGCTTTCCCTGTGCCGCTGTATCTCGCTCTGGGCAATTGTTTGTTCAGCACCCGGACGCCATTACCACGTGGAGGGACGCCTCACCTGGCTTTTGGTCTTCACTGGGCACGCTCTGGAGAGCTCACCACTCGCACCACTCCCACCATTGATGTCACCAGCCCTGTCCCCTTTATTTCCCCCGTGCACATTGCACTAGTTGTTTATTCTGTCACACATTAAATCATGTTTAATTGACTTTCGTTGTTGTGTCTTACGTTTGGGTCCAATCCTCCAGTGTTCGTTCATAACAGAACGATCTGGCCAAACATGGACCCAGCAGACACTGAGGCGAGACAACAAGATTCTCCCATCCGTCACACTGTTTCCACCCAGGGAGTCCTGCTCGGACAGCATTCACAGATATTACAGGGGATCATGGAGAATCTAAACCTACTATCTGCCAGCGTTTCCCGCATGGAGGAGCTCCAGCTCCGCCTTCCTCGTGTCCCTCCTGCTTCTAGTTCTCCACCCTCGGTACCCGTGAGTAACCCGCTACCCCGTGAACCATTTGTACCTGCTCCTGAACGTTATGATGGTAACCTGGGAGAGTGTAAAACATTCCTTTTCCAATTTTCCCTGGTGTTTGGGCAGCAGCCACTCACATATGCCATTGACACCACTAAGATTGCCTATGTTCTCGGGTTACTCACCGGCAGAGCCAGGAGTTGGGGAGCAGCGTTTTGGAACATTCCTCAAACCCAGTATGCTACCTACCAGTAGTTCACCGCGGAGATCATCTCGGTGTTCGATCACCCTGTATCCAACTGCGACACCAGTAACCAGCTCCTTAGCCTTCGTCAGGGCTCCACCAGTGCCGCCGACTAGTCCGTCGAGTTCCGTACCCTTGCGGCGGAATTAGGGTGGGATGACAGGGCGCTACAAAGCATCTTTTTCAAGGGGTTGAACGAGGGGGTTAAAGACAGCCTAGTGGGAAGATCAGAGACCAGCAACCTGCAGGAGCTAATCGGATTAGCGATCAAGATTGACAACCGCCTCAGAGAGAGACGCAGGGAATGGGGGTCTGGTTCTCTAGCTAGACCCGGCATGCCTTCATTCACCCATGACCCAGCTCACAAGTTGTCTAACCATTCAATTGCCTCCAGGGTCCCTCTGCCTGCTGTTTCTAACCAGGTCGAACCCATGCTGCTTGGCCGCCGTCACCTGACCCCAGCGGAACGGAGCCGACGGTTCAAGGAAGGATTGTGCATCTACTGTGGGGAACCTAAAACCTAATCACCAACTTGCCTCCTGTCCCGTTCGGTTAACGTCCCAGCCTCGCCAGTCTCAGACGGGGTTCTGGTGAGTCGTTCCGTGGTTCCAGCTATTCCCCGTAGGCGTGTTAATTTTGATGCCATGTTAGAGTTTCTGTGATAGAGAGCTAGCCATCAAGGCGTTTGTTGATTCTGGAGCCGACACTAACATCATCTACTCAGAATTGGTTAGAATCAACCATATTCCTACCATCCCTCTGAACACGCCCCTAGTGGTCAACTCACTCAATGGTGAGAAATTAGCTCTTATCTCTTCAGAAACCGTACCCATATCCCTGTCATTAGCTGGCAACCATAATGAGCTAATTAGTTTCCACGTCATGCCTTCAGCCAACGCCCCTGTTGTCCTCGGCCTTCCCTGGCTCCTCTGCCACAACCTCTACCGACTGGCCTGCAGGTAGAGTTAGTAGTTGGAGTAATCACTGTCTTTCCTCGTGCCTCAGATCTGCTCATCCAAAGTTTTCCAGTGTCCCCAGCCCTCTCTCTCCTGAAACCCCTGACTTGTCCTCTGTGCCTCCTACCTATCACGATTTGGCTGAAGTGTTCAGTAAAGTTAAGGCTCTGTCCTTACCACCACATAGACCCTATGACTGTCAAATCGATTTGTTGCCTGGAGCCCCTTTTCCCACCAGCAGGTTGTTTAACCTGTCAGCACCCGAACGTAAGTCAATGGAGCTCTACATCAATGATTCCCTGAAGTCGGGTATTATTCGCCCATCCTCTTCTCCTTTGGGTGCTGGGTTTTTCTTTGTGGCTAAAAAGGACAAGACCCTCCGAGCTTGTATTGACTATCGTGGTCTTAATAACATAACTGTAAAGAACAAGTACCCTCTGCCATTAATCAACTCTGCCTTTGAACCCTTACATGGCACCACCGTCTTCTCCAAATTGGACCTCCGCAACGCCTACCATCTGGTCCGGATTAAGGAGGGGGACGAATGGAAGACTGCCTTCAACACTCCCCTGGGTCATTTCGAGTATTTGGTCATGCCCTTCGGCCTCACAAATGCTCCTGCCATGTTCCAGGCCATGGTTAATGATGTGCTCAGGGACTTGCTTAATCGGTCTGTGTTTGTGTACCTCGACGACATCCTAATCTTCTCCAGGAATATCTCCGAGCACATTATCCATGTTCGCCAGGTTCTTCAGCGTCTCATGGAAAACAGACTTTATGTGAAGGCGGAGAAGTGCGAGTTCCATGTGTCCTCAGTAACCTTTCTGGGGTACATCGTGGAAAGCTGGCAGGTTAAGGCAGACCCAGCGAAGGTTCAGGCAGTGGCCGAATGGCCTACACCTTCCACCAGAAAGCAGTTACAACGGTTTTTGGGTTTTGCTCATTTTTACTGCCGTTTTGTCCGCAACCTCAGCCAGGTGGTTGCTCCCATGACTAGATTGACCTCTCCCACTGTTCCTTTTGTGTGGTCCCCAGCAGCCAAGAGGGCTTTCCAGACCCTGAAAGAACGTTTCACTTCCGCTCCGGTGCTCGTTCAGCCTGATCCCTCTCTACAGTTCATCGTCGAGGTGGATGCCTCGGACATTGGTGTGGGAGCCGTGCTCTTCCAACGGACCACAGGTGACAGTAAACTCCATCCTTGTGCCTTTTTTTTTTCCAGAAAACTATCCCCGGCGGAGTGAAACTACGACTTGGGCAACCGGGAGCTGCTCGCAGTCAAACTGGCGCTGGAAGAATGGAGACAGACACCGTTTGTGGTCTGGACGGACCATAAAAACCTGGCCTACATTCAGACGGCCAAGCGGCTGAATTCTCGCCAAGCTCGGTCGGCTTTGTTTTTTGGCCATTTTAATTTCTTTCTCACCTATCGTCCCGGCAGTAAGAACATTAAACCCGATGCCCTCTCCAGACATTATGGACCTGTGGAGGAGGAGACGACCGCTCCTGATCCCATCATACCCACCACTTGTGTGGTAGCGTCTCTAAACAGGCGCCCCGGTGGAGGTCTGTTTGTCCCTGATTGTGCTCGTTCCCAGGTTCTCTAGTGGGGTCACTCCTCGCGATTCGCATGTCATCCGGGGGTCTCCAGAATGGTGTCTCTCATCCGCCGACACTTCTGGTGGCCTACTATGTTGGGAGATACCCGGGAATTCGTCCAGGCCTGCACCATCTGCGCCAGATGCAAGGCGTCTCATCGCCCTCCTACAGGTCTCCTCCGTCCCCTCCCAGTGCCCGGTCGACCAGTATAAGAAGCCTGGTCTGATTGTCACTCATCGCCAGATCGTTTCGTCAGCATGAGCCGTAGTTCATTGTGTCCTCAGGCCACCTGTAGTCACCTGTTATTCTCTGTGTTTTTCGACTGTGCTTTGTTTGACCAAACCTGTGCTTTTTGTCGCCGCAGTTCTTGCTCCCTGTTTCGACTGCCTGCCAGTTTGCCATTCAGTCTGCCTGCCTGCCTGCTCCTTCGTCTACCAGCATTCCCTGTGCCGCTGTATCTCGCTCTGGGAAATAGTTTGTTCAGCACACGGACGCCATTACCACTTGGAGGGACGCCTCACCTGGCTTTTGGTCTTCACTGGGCATGCTCTGGAGAGCGAACCACTCGCACCATTGATGTCACCAGCCCTGTCCCCTTTATTTCCCCCGTGCACATTGCACTAGTTGTTTATTCTGTCACACATTAAATCACGTTTAATTTACTTTCGTTGTTGTGTCTTGCGTTTGGGTCAAATCCTCCAGTGTTCGTTCATAACAACACCACCCTTTAGAGCAAGGGCTCCCAAAGTGGGGGTCGGGACCCCCCAGAGGGTCGCGAGATGCCGCTGGGGGGTCGCAAAATGATTTTCATGACTCTGACTGAGATGTTCTGCTGCTAACATGGAAATGAAAGTATTGTGTCAAAATGAAGTTTGCACATGACAGCAACGATGTTCACTCCTAAGTTCCATGGAGATGACTTTGACTGAGATATTCTGCTTTTATCTGATAGTAAACTGTTTATGTAAAATCATATCATGGTTGTCAAGGTTCTGTTCTTTTGTATTGTTGTTATGCTTGTGTTTGGATACGCCTATTAGTGGCGTGTTTCAGTCTCCTCTAGTGATATTGGGGGTCTCCAGTCTCTGGCACTGTTGTTTTGGGGGTCGCGGGCTGAAACGTTTGGGAACCCCTGCTTTAGAGCACACCCTCTACACCATATCCTCTCCACCGCACCCTCTATACCATACCCCCTACACTGCACCCTCTACACCACCCTCTACACCACAGCCTCCACACCCTCTACACCATACCCTCTAAACCACCCTCTACACCACACCCTCACCAGGCTGAGGAGTGTGTTCAGACTGCTGTCAGTACCCTGCTCTGATGATAGACTCAAAAACGTGTATGCCATGTAACACATCCTTGCTGTGACAGTGGGAGCCACACAGAGATTTTCTTTTATATAATTATGTTATTATTATTATGTAATATATGTTGGTCATGTGTTTTGTAAGCTGCTACTGGATAATGAATTTCCCTTGGGATCAAGTATCTATCTATCTCTATCTAAGGTCTCCCTGCATCAATTAAATATAAATAAATACAATGTATTTTTGTATCCTGTATTTTTGTTTCACCATGATCAAGTTATTGTGTTTTTTCCCCTTGCAATCCACAATAAAATCCTATATTGTCACATCCTTACCTATGACATCTTTTAATAGAGCAGTTTTTTTTTAATGAAATCCGACAGACATGCTTTCACCAGACCTACATATGGATTGCTCACACTAATTCTATATCAACAGACTGTATTGTACATCTGAACATATGTGCTGTGTCATCCATTTTCGCAGCGTGAAAGGCGCGACCTAAAATCTACAGCCAAAAATATGCATCCTTTCTAATAACCCTCAACAACTCAGATTGAATTGAAGACAGACCATAAACAGAGTATGCTTATGTTCACTTTCAGAGTGCATTGCAATCTTTTATCCTTCCTATTGCATAACACGGGACACTGAGGAATCTGAAGAAAAAGAGGAAGTGAAAAGTGTCATCAGAGACAGACCCAGTTGTATGAGCTGTAGGACTTGTAGAGTACACACAAGCAGCACCCCAGGTGACACCAACATCTATGAAGTACAAAAAAATCCTCTGTGGCACCAAACCCATTAACCAGAGGGTTATATCCATCAGGTGAATGGAACAAGCAGCATTCTTGTAGAGCTACAGGACAGCTAAAGGGCCCTAGTTTCGTAGACCAGGCGCAGTCAGCTTTCAGCGCACCTGCGCCGCGCCGACGGTGTGTGTCCGCCTGGACTTTGCAAGTTTCGTGCACCGCGCAGGCTCGTGCAGGCATGCCTCCCGTCTCGCCCACCGGCGCAAGTGGGAAAGAGGGAGGAGAAGAAGGCGTGAGTGGGAGACGAGGAGGAGACGAGGCGTGGACTGGGATTAATACAGCCGATTCAGATCTTCACCAATCAAATGAGCTCCTCTCCTCACCTTTAATGCGTTAGGGGAGGTTCAGTGGAAGATCCGTCACTTGACAACCCGATGACAGAAGCAGCGCCGCCGCTCTCACCACGCGCTATCATAATAATAACAATGCCGATATTAGAAAAAACAGGAGAGAGAGAGGGAGATGTTTTGGTCCGCTGAGTTTCCGTTATGCGTGCCATCCGCCTTTGATATGACGTCAGATGTGACGGGACAATCTATATAGATATAAATTCACGTGTTGATTCAATTAGTTGCATTAAATAGTGTTTGTTGTGATTATTTATTGGATTTAAATGTGCCTGGAACTGTGGAAACCTGCCTGTGAGGTCTCGGTGACGTGTGTGCACTGCGCGCCGTCAGCCAAACTTCCACTGCGCCAGCTGTGATACGCATTGAATGAATGGACTTTATTTACGCCTTGCACCTTGCGCCGAAAGCAGACCAGGTTGGAGCTGGCGAGCTTTCAGCACAGTCTCGGCGAGGCTTTTTGCCACGAAACTTCCGCTACGCCAAGCTGAATCTGTGACGCCTCCCCCTGCTGCGCCGCCACACCCATGTTGGTGCAGGTGATCCACCAAACTGCCAAACTGACCGTGCACAAGGCTGCGCGGGTCGAAACTTGCATTGCGCCGGCTCCGCCACCCTGCGCCACGAAACTAGGGCCCAAACTGTCACCCAGGGGTCTCCTGGGTTAAGGTCCCACCTGTCCACCCTGACCTGAATCATAGAGTGTGTGCACTTAAGATCTATTGCGGCAATTGAAAGCATGTCAACTGTATCTATTCTACAGATTTGAGGTCTCCCTTATTTTTCTGCATCAAACATGTTATTGACATACAAAAAACAGTGAAAATAAATGGATGGGTGGCTGCACAGTGGTGTAGTGGGTAGCACTGTCGTCTCACAGCGAGAGGGTCCCGGGTTTGATTCCTGGGTCGGCCCGGGTTCCTTCTGTGTGGAGTTTGCATGTTCTCCCCGTGTGAGCTTGGGTTCTCTCCGGGTTCTCCGGCTTCCTCCCACAGTCCAAAGACATGCAGGATGGGGATAGGTTCATTGATGACTCTAAATTGCCCGTAGGTGTGAATGTGAGTGTGAATGGTTGTTTGTCTCTACATGTCGGCCCTGTGATAGACTGGCGTCCTGTCCAGGATGTACCCTGCCTTCGCCCAATGAAAGCTAGGATCGGCTCCAGACCCCCCGCGACCCTGAATGCAGGATAAGCGGTAGACAATGAATGGAGGATGAATGGATTAATGGATGATTGGATGGATGGATGGATGGATGGACACATATGGATATGTTGGTAGAGTAAATACCATATGCAGTAAGATATTTGCAATATGTAGAATAGATGTGTGTGTGTGTGTGTGTGTGTGTGTGTGTGTGTGTGTAAATACCTTCAACTATTCTACTATTAAAATAGAGCTTACTTTGTAATGTGTTATAATTTCCCATGTAATTTACGTAAAAAATAACACTTTAAAGTTTCCTTTAAAAAGGTATGTCATTATGGACTCCTTTGGTGAAGAAAAAGCAACGAAATTGTGCGGAATTCTGAATGCAATAGATAATGCATGGATTGATGTACACCCAGCCCAACGAGCTGATCTCTCCAGTTCTCTATTTAGATACTGCTCAGATACAGCTTCTTCATTTCCACTACAGCTAGTACATGATTACAAGATTTTTATCAGGAAAATTGAAATTAGCTCTAAAATAAAGCAAGCAACTGAGCCAGAAACTAAAACGTGATGAGCCTTCTGTATTCTATCCAATTGTGTGCCCTTTTGGTCTTCATGGTTATATTGGAATCTGCTGTCTTTGGTTGAAGGTAAGCTTGGGTTCAGGCTTCTTTATGTGACTCAACATCACTGCATCAAAATGCTCACTGATGCTTTATAAATGTTCACTTTTAAGCCTTCCAAGGACAGGCTGTGGGGAAAAGCTCTGACTAATTCAACACAGCTACAGAAATGTACTTGTCCTCATCCTGCTCCGCTCTCTTTGTCCTCCGGGGTTTTGGAATAATGCCCATCCTTATCCAGTGCAGTTGTGAACTGTTTTGGGATGTTTTATTCTTTTAATTGAGTAATTGTAGCTCTACACCTGATTGGCTTTGTTTTTCCCTGTCGAGGTTAGTCTTCACATCAGTACTGCATGTCAATGTAAATTATGGTCCTTTTAAAGTCAGAGAGGCCATATAGCAGGGTATGCTTCAGGGCAGGGCTCCCTTGTGATTGACAGTTTCCTACCATGGTGTGGCTACAGTCACTACCACGTTACCAATGCATTTAGCCTCTTTGATTACCTCAACACTACAAGTCCCAGTCGGCAACATTTTTTTTTATCATATTCACAGAAGCCAACACTATGCTCCGATAAATCCGATAAAGAACATAAATCATACGGTTTTAGAAAAAAAAAATGCGCCTCTACGTGCATGTAGAGCTTGTTGTTTGTTTTGCAAAAATCCACCGTGCCCGGATGATCCTGTCCAATCAACAAGCAGGGCTGTGTTCGTGCAGACACAGAGCCCCTCCCCCCTCGGGTCGTACCACTATCACAGGGGGGAGGTGGAGGGAAGTAACAACAGGCTTCCAATTCCTCGGTTTAAAACCGAAGGGAGGAGGTCCAAAACAACCAAGGAAAAGAAAACACCGGTGGAAAAGAAGGGAAAAAAGAAAGATTGCGACGGTGCCCTTGATAAAATGTGAGTCAAAATCGGACCCGTGTTTCAAAGGTCGTATGATCTAAGGGATTTCAAAGGGCACAAAGTCGAGGGAAAGGAGCTCGGTGGTCGTGGGGGAGGAGCGCGGGAGTTGTAATCATTCAAAATCTGACAGAGGGCCCTTGATCTGCCGGACTTGCCAACTGGGACTGTTACACGTATGGAAGCTATCTTTGTTAGCAGCTTTACATCAGAATCCAGATGGATCCAGATCTTGTAAGGTTGCTGCTCGGGGTGTTGCTCTGTGTTTGTAAGATCCACCTGTCACTCATTCACAATCCATATATGGTCACTTTCCCAGATTGTAAACTATCTCCATCAACACCTTTCTATGTTCTATTCAATGTGGTTGAGGAAGAAGGTTGATCAAAATTGCCAGAATCACAATAGTTCCCCAGCTGTAAAATCAGAAAGAGCATCCAGGATGTGTGAAGTGAAAGGTGACTCACATCTTCCAGGAGAAGAGGCCAAGGACAGCCTGATATTATGTGACTACCCTCTCATTTACCAAACTGAGAATGAACCCTAGGGGTGGTGTCTCTGGGTGATAGCTGACATCTCCTGACACAGCGTTAGATTGTATAGAGTGTATTTATAGGTAAGGCACTTTAATCTGAAGCTGTAATGGATAAAGTGCTGCCCTTTATTAGAAACTACTTTTGGCCTTCTACTGTCAGTCAGGCATGTGCAGAGGGGGGGGGGGGGGCCCTTTGCCCCTTGATGCCCAAAGTGCCCTTTTGTCAAAGTGATTTCCCCCCCCCCCAAAGAGTGTGTGTGTGTGTGTCTGTGTGGCCCAAAATAATAATAAATAAAACAAAATAATAATAATTTAGATCTACCCTAGTCGGTCGTGCCCTCACTCTGCCGTCACTGCCCTGACGTGCCCAGACATGCCCTGCTGCTGAACGCTAAGCTGCTGAACGCGGCCACTGCTCGTCTCGCGAAACCTCACTTTTTGACAGACAGGGAGTAAACAACTTGTCCGGTGAGTAGGTTTTGCAGCGGTATTCGTTTGTGCACGGGTCTATTCTTGCAAGATGACTGACGAAGTGAAGTGAGCAATGAGCATCCTCTGTGTTGTCCAACTCTGCACACACACCTCTCACAAGTTATAGCCATTAACCACACACAGCGTGCTGTGGGGGAAAAGTATGTCGGGCTTTTTTTTATTTTTTAGTTTCTGTACGTTTCTCTTGTCATGGGCAAAGTGCATTAGAGAGATATCATGTGTTATTTTACTGTCAAGCTGTTTTTTCCTATGTTTCTAGAGGCAATGAGGCAAAGACTGTTATTTCACTAAACTATGCAATATACATATTCACATAATTTTGGACTATTACAGTATAAATACAACAATAATAGCAGAATTTGAATTTTGATTTTCTCAACCTCTCATTT
The DNA here is from genome assembly GCA_029853015.1 of Chelidonichthys spinosus. Taxonomy (NCBI): domain Eukaryota; kingdom Metazoa; phylum Chordata; class Actinopteri; order Perciformes; family Triglidae; genus Chelidonichthys; species Chelidonichthys spinosus. The sequence goes on from CM056826.1 coordinate 2,274,197, forward strand.
AACAAATTAAATATAATATGCATACAAATTATATTACTTTTAGAACCTTGCTGTCTTGCGCAAAGTCGATAGTCAAACTGAGTAGCACAAAAATATTTAAGTACATGATTTCAATATCATTTAATTATTTTTTACTTTAATAATTTAGCACTAGGAATAATAAATGGCAGATTATGAATGGATTAAATTGGTGGCTATACAGTACAATTTTTGAAAAGTATGAAATGTCACTGTGTGTGTGTGTGTGTGTGTGTGTGTGTGTGCGCACTGGCCATATATGAGATGTGGACAATGACATGGTGTGTTGTGATTCCATGTTACATTCTTTATGAATATGGGTTTCTACCATTCAACCGGTTATATTGCAAGGTATGTTTCTGTATGGTTCGTGCTCCATGTGCCCCCTTTTAACTTTGAGCACCTGCCCCTCCAAAGGTCTCTGCACGGCCCTGCTGTCAGTGATGGAAGAACAAATGGTGTCATCCACTCTGCTACTATCTGACTCGTGACCAATGACCAGGGTGAAAGTAGATTGAAGTTCTTGCCGTTCTTCACCAATTTGTATTGTTCAACTCCCATCCCTAGCTCCCTGCTTCCCTGAACACACACATTACATTTTTAAATGGTGTAGAAAGACATTATGCATAGAATATTATTTATTTAAGCGGTGTAAGTGCCACAGAATAATCTTTGAATGTTAACAAAGCTTTCGAAATCACAACTAAATTAAATAACAACAAGTTCTTTTTTTAAAGTAAAGATGCACCAGCGCAACGTTGTGTCAGAGTTACAGAATACAACAGAGTATCATGAAACATCACAACTTATTATTTTCTGTAATTTTACTTACGGAGAAGAACCATCTGTCAGGTGAAAACCCACAGCACTTGATATCAGACAATTCTGCTGAGCAGAAGACGATGTTTGTCAGCAGTAGTGACTAAACAAAGATTAAAACCTGCAGGTCTGTACTGGTGCAAACACAATTTATACAGAAAAGGGTGCATTCACGTGCTCCTCAGATGGTCCCATTTTCTATTGGGAAGTTAAGATGTATGTGGAAACAACCAAGAAAATGTGATGTTTTTGATTGCTAAACAACATGCAGCCATGTGTCAGAATCAGAAACCAGAAAGGACTTTATTGCCAAGTATGTTTTAACATACAAGGAATTTGCTTTAGTGTTCAGTGCCTACAATAATTAAAAGGAATAAACAATAAAGCAAAGTACCGCAGTCAAGCACATACATAGACAAGTTCAAGTTCACTTTTATTTATATAGCACAGTTAAAAAGACATGTAACAGTCACCCAAAGTGCTTCACAGAGCAGAGACAAAAACAAAAAGAACACATGTACAAGAAACAAGAAAACATGCATATAATCACACATATTCACACACAAAGGTATGTAGCACATGCACATATACAAACATATGCGCATACATACACATGCGCATACGTGCACGGCTACAATAGTCAGAAACACCAGTGCAAAAAAAAAACAAAACTAGGCTGGATTAGAAGTCCCTGTGGATCCAAAGGCCAAGGTGAAAAGATGTGTTTTTAAAGCACACTTAAATCTCTCTATGGAACCTGCATGTCTAACATGTAATAGCAAGCTGTTCCAGAGTTTAGAGGCAGCCACAGAGAAGGCAAGATCGCCCTTGGTCTTCAATTTTGATCTAGGTCCATCCAACAACAACTCACTGGATGACCGTAGGTCTCTGGCTGGATTACGTACTTGTATAAATTCCGCCAGATATAGAGGAGCCAGACCAGTTAAAAGTGGATGGGAAGCCAGTGGAGGGAGCCAGTGGAGGGAGGCCAGAGCAGGGTGATGTGGTCACGTATTTTAATGACAGTCAAAATGCGAGCAAATTACATTTAAGATGAAAAAGACACTTTAGCCTTTGGGTTATTGTTCTGGCTTGAGGGGGTGTTCACGTGAATTTTCCCACTCAGTAAGTAATTTTTCCAATTATCATGATAGTACATGATTAGTGGTAGGTTATTATTTGCAGCTGGGCAGTTTATTAGGCTCAGTGATGTGAGGTTAAAGTGATGGTTCGGAGTGAAATGCACCCTAGGTAATTTCCACCATGACATCCAGCCAAATACCCCCTCGGAAGCATTTTTAGAGATGGTCAGCATTGGTCAAGATAGCCGCTATCAGCCGAATGGCTTAGTACTAGCGCTATGGTACTGGGGGTAAATCTCGTAAATTACCCCACTAATAATGCAAGGAATGTTACCAAACTTCTGCAGTAGTACACATAGGGTCTGTACTCACAAAACGAGGCATTTGAAAGTTTGTAAGTACACCAGGAGTTTATTTAAAAGAACACTTGCCTGATAGCTTCTATCCTCCGCTGCTATGCTACCACAGCGTAGACGCCACTTCCGTGTTTACCCAGCCGATGCCGTGACGCAAGTTTCACACGAGAGTATGAAAAAGTTTATAGAGTTTTTATAAATGCTTGTATTATCAGGTCACCGCCATAGTCTCAAGGTTCGCCCAAAATGATTTTATCAAGGCAAATGGACTTAACTAGCAGCTCTAATGATAGGCCTAAACAGGAGGGCAGCAGCGCTTATTATCAGGGGAAATCCTTGCGGCTGGTTTGGCTCATCAATGTTCTGTTTTCCCTCGTTGCCATGGCAAGGCTACCCCCCCTCAGCTGCGCGAGTTTGACAGTGCATGCGCGTATGTCAAAACCAAACCACTAAGAAAGGCTGAGGAATAGTCAGCCACTTCTACCGTAGCGCTATTCGGAAAACATTTATTATATTATATTTAACAGAATTATTAATAATAATAATAATAATAATAATAATAATAGTCAAAAGGCTCAGCACTGTGATTTAGTCATTTTTGTTTTCATCTTTTCTTGAATGCTTAAACTCCTCAACCCCATTGAGTATGTCAACATTTGTATCAGTACCAGCAGTTTGTAAGAAATTGGTCAGTAATTGATATGTCATACTTTGGTTCTCGAAATTCACCAAATTGATGCATTAAATAATCCTGTGGGAAACACTGCTCCCGGGCCACCACACCAGGATTTAGTAGAACATGGTCATAACAGGAAATTTGCTTTGGCTGGGCTCTGTTCCCATACATCTCTGGTCCTATATCCAAGGCATGTCAGCAAAACCCTCCTGACTGTGTCCCTACCCCCAGTGGCCCTGCACCCCCTCCCCCTCCCTATATATGCAGCCATAAACCTATTTACTTTCCATACCTGATCTCTCTACATCCTACTGCATGCATAAAACACCCCACATTTGCATACACACAAGAATAGCCCAAACTACCAAGTATAATTAACCCACTACAAATAGACCATGTATATTTCACAAGTTCTACAGCAGGTGAAAATATGTGCACATAGTATGCATAAGTACAGTAATTATCACAGGGTAAACATTTGCAATATGTGCTTCCTCTGTGTAAACTGCCTTGTTGGAACATACAGAAAATTATATATATTATTAATTGGATCCCAATAGAATAAACTCTATAATAAGCAAATTCAAATGGAAACTTTTATTATTTGGTTTTGATTTCACTTCATAATGTTTCAATAGTGTATTACACAGTACAGACATCACAGATTTATGTAAAAAAATTCTAAATTAGAATTATTGCATTACAAATTGTGTTGCAGGCAGAAGTATCCCTAAACTGTCTGCCACCAGACCAAACATAGATCTCATTGCATTTGCTGTGCTATTCTCCAGTCTAAATAATGCCAAAGTTTAAATTAATACACTTCAGCTGCCCAATAGCTCATCAATCATAATAATTGATCACAACAAGCTAACTAATAAAATCTGTTATTTAGCTAATTTGCATTATTTAGAAACGAGTACTATGTCATCATACTTATCTTCACATAAATCATGGCTGCTATAAATATGAACTCTACCTCTTAGCACATAATGGAGTTCTTGCAACATCATGAAAAATAAAATTGTCCTCATTAATATGCAAATGAAATCACATGTGAATCTAATAACACCATCTCCTCTATAAGGCTTGCCTGCGGTGTGTTCATGAATATACTGCAGTTCCGACAAAATAATTACTTATTTCCCAGGATGTGATTACATGTGGCAAAAGCACACACACACACACACACACACACACACACACACACACACACACACACATAAGCACTACATGATCAGAGTATGTGGCAGGATGCACAGCATACAGCACTACACCCACACACATACACACTTTCTCAGCCCCATGGGTAGATGAGAAAGTGTGACTGAGAAAAAAACAAGTTAGTGGGTGCATTGTTGTGAGAGTTTTAGGTGAGTTTTTTTTTTTTTGTTAGCTTTGAAGCCACCAAGGAAGTCACAGTTTTTTATGTTGTCTGGAATTGTGTTCCATTGTGTGACAACTTTAACAGAGTAGGCTGGCTCCAAATGCTGAATAGCGAAAGGGTACAGTGCAGTTATGTACAGTGGACCTTACAGAGCCACAGTAACAGACAAACTCACTCAAACAAGTGGGGGCCAGGCCTTTTAGGATTTTGTAAACTGTAGGCTACATACATTTGAAAATATTCTAAAATCTTCAAAAGTTAGTAGATTATGCTTGTGTAGTATGTCACAGTGGTGGTACCTAAGTGGCTTTTTGTCAAATATTTTCAGGGCCAGTTTGTACAGGGATTCTAAGGGCCTAATTGTTGTTTGACTAGCCTGCCCCCAGCAAGTGATACAGTATTAGATATGTGAGAAAATAAGAGCATGCAGAAATATCTTAGCAGCCTTTGTAGATAGAGAGGATCTAGTCTGTCTAAAGTTTGCCAAGTTGTGTTTAATAGTTTTTGTCATCTTCTTGACGTGTTTCTTGAAGCTCAAATTTTAATCGAGCAGCACACCACGATATTTGAATTCAGTGACGATCTCAATCTGTTCACCTTTAATGCAGATGTTTACATCTGGGATGTTCAGCTTGGTTTTGGAAAAGAACATGCCTTTTGTTTTGCCTAGGTAAGACAGGATTGGTCTAGCCACTCAGCCACTCCAACCAGGGCATTGGTTCGTTTAGCTGGAGCTTGCTGAGCTGATTTTGCATGTGTGTTCAGGACAGTGTGTCCTGAACACACAGGACACACTGTGTATGCCATGCTGGGTCTGCCTCACTCCACCTGGCTTGCCTGCTAACATATTTCTGTCTCTCTCCCTACTGGCCTGCAGGGGGAGCTGCTTGGGGTTAGATTGGCAGCTAATGGGCTGCTGATTGAAGGAGGCATAAAAGAAGTTCCTTGACTGCGGCTCGGGTCTCTTCTCGGCTGCACGGGCCTTCCATGATTGAGGGCTGGCTGCAGCTCCTTTCTCTCCTTTCCCCGCACCTCGACTGATACACTACCTGAAATTATCATTGTTAAAACGTAATATCGGTGTGGTCTCCCAATGTCATTTCTGCCCTGAGCCAGGAAGTCTTGATCAGCATAGAGTTGTACCTCTACATCATGACAATACTGTGGGAGGTTGTTAATGTAGAGACTAGAGAGTAGTGGGCCTAACACAGATCATTGAGGTACAGCAGGCATCTTTGATTTTCACACTGCCTTCTATTGGATAGGTATGATGGTTTCCATGCAAGTGTGTTGGACGAAAGGTTGAAGTTGGAGAGTTTAGATATGAGGACATTATGGTTAACTGTATCAAAGGCTTTACTTAAGTCTAAGAGCTCCAACAACTCCACCTTTGTCAAGACTAGATCTGATTTGCTCTGTTAGGTATAGGATGGCTGTTTCTGTAGAGTGATGTTTTCTGAATCCAAACTAGGCTGAATTTAGACCAGGGTTGTAGCTTTTAATGTGGTCTGTAAGTTGGTTTATGACCACTCACTAACCCTGGAGCTAATGGCAATATGCTTATGGGTCTGTAGTTGACCCATAAGTCAGGAACCCTGACTAGATAGCGGTCACCAAATTTGAAGATGGGAGTTATAATGGAATGTTTCCAGTCTGTAGGAAAAAAGCTGTGAGTAATGGAGAGGTTTACTAAATGGGCAATAGGGGGGATTGGAGTAGCTGAGTGTTTTTTGATAAACACTGTCCTGATGGGAAGCATCTTTGCTTTTTGAGGTTCTTAGGGAGCAAAACACTTTCTTTACTTTCTCTTCAGTGACTGTGACAAAACCCTCTCCTTAATACATTGTTGACTAGGTTTAACATTATTTCCTAATTCCTGAACAGAATCAATAAAAAAATAATTGAAAGTTGAGGCAATATTTGCATCGTCATCTATTGTCTTGCTCTGAACTGTGAGCTGGATATCCCCAGTATGATGTTGCGCTCTCCCTATTAAACTGTTGATACTTTTTCCAAATTTCACTACTGTTGCCTTTAGCATCGTTCATAAGTTAGAGAAAAAAGTTTGACTTGGCTAATGTCAGTTCATTAATCACTTTGTTCCTTAAGCCTTTGTAAACCAAAATGTCTGTGTCCCTTTTGGTCTTAATGGCATTTTAAAGCAGCATCTCTACTCTTCGTCAGTTGCCATAGAAGGCAGGTGGACCCTGTTTCTGTTTTTTCTCTTGATTTTAACAGTGAGTTTATCTCTGACAGTGTTGCTTTTGATGTAAAAAACTGACAACTATGCTCCAGATTTTTAGAGGATACAATGTCTCCCCAGTCCAAGTTATATCATTGTCAAATATGTCCTCTTTACTTTTCGGTATACAGAAAAAATGTTTGTGGCGTGAAGTTGATGTTTAGTTCTTAAATCTTTTTTGCCTTTTCCTCGCCACCAGAGTTAATTTATGGTCAGACAAACCAGTTATCAAATTATAATTTTGTTATCCTTTTAGGTTGATTGGAGAAAAACAGATCAAGTTGTGTGCTTGAACATGTTGGGATTCTGGTTGGGCCTTTTATCAGCTGTTCTAGATGGTATTTGTCTGTAATAACTTTTAGCTCCTCTTAGACTTATCTTCCCAATTGAGATTGAAATCCCCCATGAGAATAAGTTTGTTGTTGTGGTCACATTCTTTAAGGATATCAGGAAGTTCCTCATAAAATGTGTCATCAGCAGTCAGGGGTCTATAAAAGCCCATAATGAATGACATTTGCTGAGACAAGACAACTTTTAATGCAACATACTCAAGGGAGATTGCCGGCTTGAAAAACATGCGTATTTGATAGTTTGTCATGCATGTACAAGTACCCCGCCCCCTTTTGCCAGGTCCTGTCTCGTCTGAAACATTGGAACCCACTCATTGTAAATACATTGATGGGAGTAGAATGTTGAAGCCATGTTTCAGATATGCACAAGTCCAAGTTTGAGTTTGCTAGTAGATGAGTCAACTGTTCAGTTTTTGAGACAATACGGCTGATGTTTAGGTGGCCACCAAAAAGTCCTCTCTGTTTCTGCTCTGGATCTCAAACGACCTTTACATGTTTGAAATGTTTTAAAAGGGATTTGTTTTTTAACAGCAGGATTGATGCACCTAACAGCATGCTGTGCTGGCTAGCTTGTTGAGTTCTAAGGCCGAAGCATCTACTCCAACTAGGGGGATGGTAGGTACGGGTATTCCACAGAAACTCACCTCTTTGGGTGATGTCGCCACTGTTGTTGTTGATGGGAGTTTGGCACCGATGACTTGCGATGCGCTCCGAGTGACTACTGGTCCTGGATTTAGTTGTACATGTTTTTCCATAGGAACCATTTAATCATAAAAGGGCTTTAAATCTCTGCCATTGACATGGTTACCTTCTGCTTGATTAAAAAAAAAAAAGTATGTAAATTGTTGAAATATTTCCCCTAGGAAATATGTGATATGTGTTACTACTGGCTCCCCCGCCGTGGCATAACCAGCCCCTCTTTATGCCGTCAGGCTGGGACACGCGTCGCGTGCCAGCACATCCCATCCATTACACACAGGACCAGACCTAGAATAGAGACAAGACACGGTAATGCAGACCAGGAGAAATACATACATTCTTGGATGTAACCCCCCCCCCCCCTTAAAAGACGGGTCTTGCTGGCTATGCTACAGAACACCACAACCATAATGTGAATAAAGCTATAGAACCTAAGTACACCCAAATGTACAAAATAGTGCAAAAATGTGCAAAACATCCACAAATATTTACAAAAATACACCATACTACAGAACAAAATCCACTTTAACCCCTTTTTCCACACCCATCTCACAACTGTCACAACTTCTGTAATGCGGGCCCTGGAAGACAGAAAAAAGACCGAATGAAAGGCATGGGGTAATAGCAGCCAAAGCATTAACCAGAGGGAGCATGGGACAAAGCATCTGCAATCACATTATCTCCACCTTTAATGTGACGAATATCCAAATTATATGGTTGCAGAAAAAGAGCCCAGCGCATTAGCGCTGATTTGGATTTTGCAGTGAGTGCAAGAAAGTTAATGGGTTATGGTCACAGAAAACTATCAGGGACACGGCACCAGCTACAGACAGATATGAAAATGCTGTAGTGCCCAAATTAATGCCAAAGCTTCTCTCTCAATGACGAGTAATTTGCGTGATACAAAATAAACTTCCGAGAGAAGAAAGAGACTGGACGATCAACACCTTGTTCATCTTCCTGAAGAAATACAGCTCCCGCTCCTACCTGACTAGCATCGACTTGCAACGTGAACGGCCAGTTCAACTGCGGCGCTGCAAGGACAGAAGAGGAAGTTAAAAGGGCTTTAACAGTCTCAAAGTAAGTCTGGCAATCATGGGTCCAGTTAAACTTCGCACTAGACTTCAGTAGGTCCGTTAATGGTGCCACTACTGAAGAGCAATTTGGGCAGAAACAACGATAGAACCCCACCATACCTAAAAATCTCATCAATTCTTTTTTGTTGGTGGGTGATGGATACGGATCTATGGCCAACGTCTTAGCCCATATGGGGAACACTTGTCCTTGGCCCACCACCTTTCCCAGGTAGGTCACCGTCGCCCTCGCAAACTCACACTTTGCGAGGTTGATAGTTAATTGAGCCTGGGCAAGGCACTGGAACAGAGCTCTAATGGAGTCCAAGTGCCCACCCCAGGTGTTACTAAAGACCACCACATCGTCCAGATACACTGCACAACCTTCTAGACCAGCGACCAGTGTGTTCATCAGCCGCTGGAAGGTGGCAGGAGCGGTTCGTAACCCAAAGCTCATTACTTTGTGTGAAAACAACCCCTGTGAAGTAATGAATGAGGACACCTCTCTTGCACGATCAGTCAAAGGCACTTGCCAGTAGCCCTTGAGAAGGTCGAATTTGCTAACAAATGTCGCAGCACCAACCTGGTCTACACAATCCTCTATACGAGGCAGGGGAAAACTATCTGGTTTCATGATAGCGTTAAGTTTCCGATAATCTGTACAAAATCGAAAGGTGCCATCTGGTTTGTTGACCAGATGACATGGTGATACCCAGGCTGATGCGGACAGTTCAGCCAGACCATTGTCGAGAAGGTACTCCACCTCTGTGTCAATGTGCTTCCGCTTCTCTTGGGAAACATCATAAAACCGCTGCCTGAATGGGGACACATCACCAACATCTATATCGTGTTCCAACTGAGTCGGAGTATCTGAGAAGAGAGTCGGAAAGTCATTAATTAAATTGATCAGCTCAGCACACTTGTCCTCAGACAAGTGCGCCAACAACTGTGGAAGTTGCTTCAATGTTTCCAAGTTGTGCAAACGCGCATGCAAAACAGCATCATCAGGAACTCTTATCTCCTCCTCTTGCTCCTGCGCTGCCACCGAAGAAACAAGAGGGAAAGCAGGAGACAAACAACAGTCACCCAGAGCTACAGGTTGCGCAGTAGTTTTACAATTGAATTTATCTGAACGTTCGTGATATGGCTTAAGCAGGTTAAGGTGACACAACTGGGTGCTTTCCTGACACCTTCCTGACAACAGTGGCCAGATAACTTGGCCTGGAATGGCGATGACATAATTGGCAGGAGAGCTAGCACTTTGTCACCCACTTCGAAAACAAGACGCTGGGTTCACTGATCATACCTCTCCTTCATTTTTGACTGAGTGTTTGTCAACTTCTCACGGGCCAACCTACCGGCCTCATAGAGACATCTTCTAAAACCATTCACATAATCACACAAGGCTTTTGGTGGCTCCTTGAGGTCCAAACCATCCTTTAGGACAGCCAAAGGCCCACGTACAGAGTGGCCGAAGACTAGATCATTAGGACTGAAACCTGTACTTTCCTGAACCACCTACCTAGATGCAAGCAACAGCCATGGCAAACCCTCCTCCCAGTCACGTCCTAACTCCATACAGTAGGCACGGAGAAGGGACTTCAGTGTCTGTAATGTTCAAGACCACCTTGGCTCTGAGGTTGGTAAGCAGAGGCTTTGTTGTGTTTAATGTGAAGCTGGCACAAAACCTGACAAAGACACAAGACATAAAATTGGAGCCTTGGTCAGTTTGAACAACCATTGGTATTCCAAATATAGAAAAAAACTGGGAAAGAGCCTTTACAATGGATCTGGTTGGAATAGAGTGGAGTGGGTAGGCAGCAGGATAACGGGTTACCTGACACATGATAGTCAGCAAATACCTAGACCCACCCTTAGCAACAGGCAGTGGCCCTACACAGTGCAACTGTAAATGCTCAAATGGAGCAGCCACAACAGGTATTGGATGCAAAGGTGCAGGCTTTATGACCTGATTGGGCTTTCCAGTCATCTGGCATAGATGGCAGGTTTTAATATAGGCCGCAACATCTTTCTTTAATTTAGGCTAATAGAAATTACGCATAATGCGATCATACGTCTTTCTTACCCCCAAATGCCCCAACATGTCATGAGCAGTCTTCAGCACCAGGGGCCCTAGTTTCGTAGACCAGGTGTAGTCAGCGCGCAGGTGTGTCCGCCTGGACTTTGCAAGTTTCCAGCACCGCGCAGGCACGCCTCCCATCACTCCCGCCCGCGCAAATGGGAAAGAGGGAGGAGAAGAAGGCGTGAGTGGGAGAGGAGGACGAGACAAGGCGTAGAGTGGGATTAACACAGCCGATTCAGATCTTCACCAATCAAATGAGCTCCTCTCTTCTCCTTTAATGAGCTAAGGCGAGGTGCAGTGCAAGTTTCTTGACAACCCAATGACACCCACCACATGCATCACGCTCTGTGCGTGCGTATAGTCATGATAATTATAATGCCGATATTATATCACTATATATAAATCTTTATTATGGACTCAGATGGTCCACTCACATCCAACATACACACACACATGTGACACATTAAAATACATACTCAAAAATACTGTACTAAAATAGGTGCAAGCTATCATGCCAATGCTTTCGAAGCCTGGATGTGAACCGATAGCCCATCATAGGGTTGGTTAAGGCTATAATGATGCTATTTTCTGATAAATCCAATCGACACATGAAATTGAACATTAGCTTTCGTAACAGTGCCTGACATGTAGGTACATTAGAGGACACAAATAGCTGGCTAGCACTGTGCCACCTAGGAACACGGAGCAACAACCTCATGGCATCATTATATGCCACTCTAAGCCTCTGCATAGTTCTCACTCTGTAAGAGGACCAGAGATGAGCTGTATACAGCGGCGTGACATAAGCCCTAAACAAAGCACACTTAACATCTGTGGAACACATGGAAAATTTCCTCAACATCACGTTGGCCTGTGCATATATTTTACACCATTGACGACGAATGTCACCGTCATCCATGAGATCATCTGAGAAGACATGTCCTAGATATTTTAATTCCCTGCATATTTCTAAGAGGCCATCTGCGAGATGGAAAGCAGGAAAAGAGGATTTTTTGTCCTCTCTAGATCTCACAACAACAACCTTACTCTTTTTGGAATTATAGTTGATGTCAAATTCTCTTCCATATTGTGTGCATATCCTCACCAGCTCTTGTAACCCAGCAGAATATGGACAATGTAAAACCAGGTCATCAGCATACATGAGATGATTCACAACTTGATCTCCCACAATACATCCTGTTGTACATTCATTTAGCTGTCTTGAAAAGGTCATCAATATATATATTAAAAAGAATAGGGGATAATATTCCTCCTTGACGGACCCCATTCGCCACATGAAAAGGATCAGAAACAGTATTATCCCATTTGACCTGGAATGTTTGCTGAGCATACCAATACATTAGAATTCTGACAATATATTTAGGAACATCTCTCATGAGTAGTTTTTCAAATAGTTTTGCATGGTTGATTCTATCGAATGCCTTAAAGGCATCAATAAAACAGAGAAACATAGAGGTGTTTTGGCGTTGATATTTAGCGACAATCTCCTTTAAAGCATAAATGCATAAGTCAGTACTATGTTTTGTCTTGAACCCAAATTGATTGTCTGTAGTTAATACATACATTTCGATCCTATTTAAAATAATTTTTTCCAGCACCTTAGACAGGGTACTGGCAAGGGCAATTGGCCTATAATTGTCCATGCTGTTTAATTTGCCAGCCTTCTTCTTAAGCACAGGAACCAGCAAAACAGACAAGATGGAATCAGGGAGAACTCCATGCACCATGATACCAGAGAAACACATGGCTAACAGTGGAGAGAGCCTATAGCTGGCATGCTTAAGATGCTCTGCAGCAATACCATCTGTACCACATGTTTTGTTGTTATCAAGCATCTCAATAGCATGTGCCACCTCCGCTGGCCTTATTGTAACATTAGTGTCCAAATCAACATTATTAACAGCAACAAAATTACTCTTGACACAGTTGAACAGCTTGATATAATGCTCACGCCATAATTTTGCAATATTATCTGAACCAGAGATACCTTCAATGTCGTATGGTAAAGACGTTTTATGGTTATTCCTCACTTTGATTGCTTTCCAAAAGTCAACATAGTTGTTCTTTTGTAGATTCCTAGCAAGCAAGTCCGCTCTAATAGTATTCTCTTTTGTCTTAATATGGCGAAGAGCATATTTATATCTGGCATTAGTTTGTTTTTTACACTCAAACACATCACCCTGTCTAGGCCTTCCTGCATCAATCCAAAGTTTAAGGCTTCCCTTGCTGCAGCATGGTGTTCAGACACATACTCCTTCCACCCAGGTTTGATGTTAACCACCTTCTTATGACTGCAGAAAGACCTAGCAGAGGCATTTAAAACTTTTATAATGTTATCATATAAATCACAAATGTCAGCAGCATGCTGTGTGTCAGCACAGTTCATGTTAAGACACATAATGGCATCCCTCGGCAATACAACATGATTTAGTAGGCTGTCAGTTATCTATCAATGTCCTCTTTAGATAGATTAGCCCAGTTTAATTTCACTGAGTTGCCTGAATTCCCAGTATCCACAAGGAGGGGCACAGTGTCAACATTTAACAACATAGCTATAGGTATGTGGTCAGAGGTAGCCAGACCATAGCAAATCTCCATATTTTCTAGAGAGGCATGAGCATCTGCTGTGCACAGACAGTGGTCAAGCCAGGAGGTTGTGTGCCATGCCTCACTTACATAGGTAAAACTATTATCCGGTAAGAATGCTTTACTGGATAAGATAAGTTTATTGTCATTACAAAAATGTAACAGATGTTTTGCAAAGAGAGAATTGCTATCTGATAAATCAGCATTAAAATCCCCATAGACATACACACAAGTAGAATCATTGTCCTCAATGAAGGAGTGGATAAAAGCTAGTCTGTTAAAAAATTCATCCTCAGCCTCATATGATTCACATGGTGTATATATATTTAATATGGTAATCCTCTTGCCATTAAAGCATACTTCTAACCCTATGGCCCAATCAACATTTAATCTACTCACTTTCACCATTGGGTCATATCTACGGTTCCAAAGGATGGCCACTCCACCTGCTGTTCTACCTTTAACTATTTTCATGCTTAGATCAGTAGTGGATTCCCCAGCACCATGAAAATCCTTGTGTATTGTATTTAACTTGTCTAAATCCTGTTTGGCAAGCCAGGTCTCTTGGAGACACAGAATATCACACTCATTCAACAATTTATCAACAACAAAGCGTCTTGATTTATCTGTAGCAGTGTGTCCCACACATAGACCGCGTACATTGTACGATACAATCCGCATATTGTTCTTCATTACGGGATATAGCTCGGGCGCACGAGTCACAGTGTCAGCATTCGCTTGTTAGCTGGCTGACAGCAGAAAGGGACTCCCCATCACAAACCACAGGCTGTGGCGCAGGTAACTGGTAGCGTGGATTCGTTTCCAATCGAACCGCCCCCCCACCAGCGACTTTAGCCCGGCGTGGCTCAAAATACCGGCGAACAAAAGCACCAGCCGGCCACAGATGAGGATCATACATCTCCGCTACATTGTCACATTCAGCAGTGACACAAAAAGAGCTGAATCTACTTAAAGTTGTTTCGATTTTGCGACATTTCACTTCCCGATCCAGTTTATCTTTCAAATAGTCAGAGAGAGTGATGGCATCTAGATTAGGGTCAAACTTTGAGACAAAGACACTCACCATCTTTGTTGTGATAGTTTTTATGTTGCCCGCCGTGCCGTACCAATTATTCCAGTCTTATTTCGCTCCAATCTCTCTGACGTTTTTCCGAGGCGAGGTCTGTGCTGAACAGCAGAGTTACCCGGCGTCGGCTTACTACGACCCGCTTTCTTTAGTACCGTGGTCCATGCAGGGGAATGCTCTTGACAGGGTGACCGAGACGCCACAGGTGATGTTGGGGCTGTGGTCTCCTGGACTGTCACATCTAACCGTTCAGCTGCCATGGGGCCCACCGTTGAGGGGAGCGGCTGCTCCACGGCAGTCAAGCGATCATCTATGGCAGCTGTCACCTCTTGCAAACTTTGACAAACATTTGTCTGAGCTTCCAGGGTACTTTTCATGCAGCACATCTCTTTGTTTATTTGTTGCATTCTGCCGAGCAGTGTTGAAACGTCTATATGATTGAACGAGACGGGTGGCAGATCGTCCAAAAAGTAGGACACAAATCTCGGGATATCCTCCCCACACTCGTTTAGCACTTTCATGCACAATTTAACATTATTAGCATCTTTCTGTTGGCCTTTGAAGGCAGTACAGCGCTGAGAAGTGTCAGGGCACACCTCAAACAAAGCCTTCTTGGCGGCGTCAATCCGTTCGGAAGTAAAAGTACTAGTCACCAGCAAAACAATCTCATCGTGGCTTAAGGTTCTCATTTTAACCACAACAAAGTTCAGTAGTTCATCTTCCACAATCACTTTTCCGCCATCAGTTTTGTAAATGATCGGTTTAAGTCGAGAAGACGCTGAAGCAGCAGCATGCCGTGAAGGCAGGTCGGCCATCTTAAAACTATAGAAATTGTAGGCACATTTTAGGCATGTCTATCACAAAACAGGGTCAGGGCGCACAGCAATGGCCAGGCCATTCATCATCATCATCACCGTCTTCATCATCTGTGCTCCACAGCTGCAACGGATTCCCCGTCCAACACCAGAACGGAGGGACACCGGGACCTCGCGTGCCACTCAGACCAGCTGCAGCCCCAACTCCGGTTCCAGCTCGCAGCAAAGTTGTGTGTTTCCATGGACACAACAGGCAAGACCAGCACTAGCTGCTGTATTTTTTTTAAATATTTTTTTCAGGCATAGACGCATTTTATTAGCAGTGGAGTGCCTGGAACTGTGGAAACCTGCCTGTGAGGTCTTGGTGACGTGTGCGCACTGCGCGCCGGTCAGCCAAACTGCCACTCCTCCAGCTGTAATTCGCCCTATGCCAAGAGTAAACCAGGTTGGAGCTGGCGAGCTTTCGGCGCAGTCTCGGCGAGGCTTTTTGCCACGAAACTTCCGCTGCGCCAAGCTGAATCTGTGACACCTTCTCCTGCTGCGCCGCCACACCCATCTTGGCGCAGGTGATCCACCAAACTGCCAAACTGACCATGCGCAAGGCTGCGGCTGGTCGAAACTTGCATTACGACGGCTCCGCCACCCTGCGCCACCTGCGCTGCGCCACGAAACTAGGGCACCAGGTGTCTGGTGGTGGCAGGCACAACAACCTGAAGCCATGACTCCCCCACTGAAATGTTCGTTGAGGGTGTGCATTTTCTCACAAGCAAACCATCTTTAACAGAATAACCAAGACCCACACTCTCAAAAGACTCAACCGGAACAGCTCGCTCAAATAATGAACATAGAGATTGATCTGCATGCCGTTCCTTAACTAAATCTTCATGAGAAAGAGTCAAAGGAAAATGGTATAGCAAACCTAGACTTCTCTGCAGCTGCATTAACCTGAAGGGCCTCCACCGCAGCACGGCTAGCTGCGCGGGTTACAGCACAAGCAGCAAACACCTGCGGTAACTCTTTTAAACAGACATCAGGTTCATTCATCAGCTGAGGAAAGTCAGTCACCACCGGAATAGGGCTACTCTGCCAAACACGGCCACCAGCCCTAATATAACAGACACCCCATCAACAGGGAGGGCAGGGCGTACGCCCAACTCAACCTCCCCCTCTACCAACTCAGAGTAGAGCACAAGCCTATGTAAAGGGACTTCAAAAGTACTAAGATCAATACCTCTGACCAAAAGAGATCTCCCAGACCTTGAGGAAGAAGAAAATTTCAAAATAGACTCCAAAATAAAGAACTCTGATGATCCTGTATCATGCACGATTTTTACAGGAAACTTCTCCTCACTGCCAATTAGTGAAACAAACCCATCTGAATTAAATGGAGAATAATTAGGCTTCAGTTTGTTAGAAACAACAATATCTGAATTACAAGGCGATACAGCTAAAGCAGCAGGTTTCACAAATGAGTAACGAGCTTTGGCCTTTGACTTCAGCACCAGACAGTTCCCTTTCCAATGTGATTTCCCTTGGCAATAATGTAGCGTGGTACAGAGGGAAGTTGCCCTCCACTACACATTTAATTTGAAAGTCTTTATTTTGTTCTGCAAAGAGCAAAAAAATATATATTTATCATCACCGTTCGCCACACACATACGCAATAACTTCTCACTCAAGTGTGTGTTCTCGTTCTCTGACGTATTCAATATTCTAACACAAAGTATGAACATCTGCCCCAACATCAAAACAATGATCATGTGCGTTACATCGCTATTCCAGACCAGTTTCAGCATGTACATACACTATCATCTTGTTTCTCTAATACAGAGTCAATCAATAATATTTACCAAACATTGTCACATTAACAAATCAATTATGTATCTATTTTAACTTCGCTCGAGGTAACTTAGCAACCGGTACTGGCAAGCTAGCCGTTTCCAGTACGTTACTTTGGCTGAACACGTGACGTTCATAAACAATAGTTCAAGTTCAAACGGGATTATAAACTATTACATAACATATTTACCCAACAATTACACAATCCTAACTCTCCCTTCTTACCTGCAAAGAGCAATAGGTAAGAAGGAGCAATAATAATATATATTTATCATCACCGTTCACCACACACATGAGCAATAACTTCTCACTCAAGTGTGTGTTCTCTTCCCTTGACACACAGCGAACGCGCCCTCTGCTGGTCAGAGTTAAACACTGCATAACTACTAAATAACTACAGTTTTCAAACAATAAATCAACTTTTCCTTATCAGAAAACACAGACAATTTTCACCACACTCTGAACATGAGCTGTACTAATGCAAATCATATTAAACCTGTAAATAATAATAATGTAGGTATATCAACCCACTGATGGCTCTGTATGCCACACTAACACCTGATCGCTCTTGACTAACTGGTAGAGGATTAACGTTTGGAGATTTGTTACGCAAATTAACAATGTCTCTTTGTCCAATTGCTGAACGCAGACGTTCAAATGAGCTTTATGTGTTAGCTCGTATTCATCGACCAGCACCGCCGCATCAGCCTCGTTCGCAGCCTGCATTTCAGCAATATACGTCACAACACGCTCTGGCAATGTGTCCTTAAATTGCTCCAAGACAATCAAGTCCGTCATGCTGTCTAATGTTTGAACGTTAGAGGCGACGCACCAGCATTGGTATTGTAACGGGAAATCTCTTGCAAACTCAACATTCGTTTGATCTGGACGTCTCCGCATACCTCTAAACTGCGGCTTCTGGAATTAACTCGAATGATCTTAAAACTGACGCCTTTGTTGGGGTAGTAGCAGGAGCAGATTTGGTTATCAACAGCTAATTACTAATGTCAATATGATTATCAATATTAATAATTATATTTAATACATTATCATGATATAATCATGAATAAACGGGGCACCACCATGAGATCAGGGAAAAGATAACCTAAAACTGTATTCAGTCTCAATATAAAGGTTTTATACTCACATGCCAATCATTGTGATCATTGGCATAGAAGTACAAAAACAATCGAACAATTAAAATGGCGTGAAATTCAAGCACTAGCCTTCACAACCTGCTGTTATCCAGTGACACATACACAACAAGCACAAGAGACCGCTAGTTATAATATAATAAGATTTATTAAAATCAGTAATAATGATCACAATCAATAACACTGCAATTAACAAAGCCTTATTACCTAACTACCTAACACACAAAGCTAGCTAAACAACGGACGAGACACACGTGGAGTGTGTGTGTGTGCGTGTGTGTAGAGAGAGAGAGTGAGAGAGAGAGATATGGCCGGGCACCACCAGATGGAGCTATCCCTCACAGCATTCAGGGGCGAAGCCACTGACACCAGATGGAGTAGCGAGAGAGGGAGAGAGAGAGAGGGAGAGATGGCCGGGTGCAGCCACCAGATGGAGCTATTCCTCACAGCGTTCAGGGGCGGAGCCACTGACGTCTGATAGGATCGCGAGAGAGAGAGAGAGCGAGTGAGAGATGGCCGGGTACAGCTATGTCCTTAGCGTCCGCCGGAAACAGCTGGCGTAGGACACGTGTGGAGCGGCGTAAGTGTGCGTGTGTATGTTAGCGGGACACAAACAAAGAGAGGGGGAGAATGCGCGCGCAATATTCTGAGGCTCAGGAGGCGTGTTACTATCACACGGGGCTTGTGAATGAACTGGCGTCCATTCAGCGAGACCGGTCTCTTAACTGATAGTAGACGCTTACTGGCCTCGCGAATATGGCTGAGGTTAGTCAAAACACCATTACAGAAATCAACCCAGCGGCGTGGGTACACAATCAGCATTCAAATACAACACGGAAAGCAACGGACTCGGCGGTCCGTGATCAAAACTTAAAACACTTTAACAAGAATTACAAGCATATCCTACACTATCAAACTTATGTCTCTGCCCAGCCTCTTACTGGTGTCGTTGCATAGGTTGCTAGTCCGTCCCGGCGATGACGGCGTTCCTTAACGCGGCGGTAGTTCGTGGGCCCCGGCGTCCAGACGAGAGCGGAGCGGGTTTTCTCTCGTTGATCAAACTCGAATAAAGAAAACTGTTCGTGTTTCTTTCTTCGATGGGCGGCAGTATAATCGCGGCTTGGCGATTTAGTCAGCCTTCTTCAGACAGCGTCTGATAGCTGGAAGGTAGGAACCGGCTTGGCTCCTCTTGTTGCAGCGGTGTGCTGTGGGAGGGGTTGCCTCCCGTTGCAACATGGTGTTGCGATGGAAGCGCGTTGGAAGAAGAGGGACGTTCTTAAAGGAAAAGTTCAGAATTTTGGACATAGACCCTCATTTACAACTTACTCGAGGTGATATAGGTCGGTGGAGACCGTTTTCAGCACAATTGGTCCAGTCCTTATAGTTGCACAAGTCACTGTTGCTAAACTGGTGTTGAGCTAGCGCAAGTCAACGGTAACATCCAGCCTGTCACTAAAAACAGCTTTAACTGCTCCGCAGAACACCCGAGACAAATGTATTATAACGTCAGACTATCGATGTACATGTCAGTGTTGGTAGATAATTTTAGAAATTAAACCAACCTTGCATTTTCAATGATAAAACATTTTGAGGGACTAGTTTCTCAGCAGCAGCGGAATTTTACTTTGCGTGCTAGTAGTAGTGTGTAAAAACAAAACCTAAGCGCCCTACAGTCGTGACAGCTACTACTCGTAGCAGCGTTATAAAAATGGTGCTTCAGTGTGCGTTCCTGTTATCCTGATTCCTTCCCGCTAGCATAGGACTGACAGCAGCTGAATAAACTTGCGTGATTGTCAGCGAAACCGAAACCGTCTTCCTCTGTAGCCTCACTAGCCCGGAGACATCAATCCGCCACTGGCGTAGCCTTAGCAACAACAGGGAAAAAAGTATAAGCTATTCCAATGCCATGCAAGGTTGGTTTAATTTTTTTAATTATTCTACAACACTGACATGTACATCGATAGTCTGACGTTAT
The DNA here is from genome assembly GCA_029853015.1 of Chelidonichthys spinosus. Lineage (NCBI taxonomy): Eukaryota > Metazoa > Chordata > Actinopteri > Perciformes > Triglidae > Chelidonichthys > Chelidonichthys spinosus. Next base: position 2,294,459 of record CM056826.1, read on the forward strand.
AATACATTTGTCTCGGGTGTTCTGCGGAGCAGCTGTTTTTAGTGACAGGCTGGATGTTACCGTTGACGTGCGCTAGCTCAACACCAGTTTAGCAACAGTGTGCAACTATAAGGACTGGACCAATTGTGCTGAAAACGGTCTCCACCGACCTATATCACCTCGGGTAAGTTGTAAATGAGGTCCTATGTCCAAAATTCCGAACTTTTCCTTTAAGGCAGCTTCGGTTTATAAAGCTCATGGCTGCTGCCGGGGACCCCCCGGGGTACCTGCGGTTGTCAGCCAATAGGGCACCAGTTGTGTGACGTTGCACTTCGCACCTACATGAGAAGTGAAACTAAAATGGCGGTGTAGTTTTTAATCCCCTTTTGTCCCTTTGTTCTGACCGCATGTGTAGGCTTCTGTAGGCCGCATTGTGTAGTCCTACTGGTGAGGTCCCAACACCTTCATAACTTCATAGTCTTTTGCATCATCAACACTGAGAGCGGAGAACGCTCTCTGTGCTCTCCCCGTAAGAGCGCACTGCAACATAAGAGTCTGACCAACCCTGCGCGTCTGCCACCCTTTCAAATAACACGAAAAAAGTGTCAACATCCTTTTCATTAGAGGGGGGGGGGAAGAAGCCGTAAACTAGTGGAGATGTTGAGCTTTGAATCCCCTGAGCCTGGCATTCTACCTTGTTTGATAAGATTCAAACGTTCAGCTTCGAGTTCAAGCTTTTGCTGTTCTAATTCTCGTTTAGCACGTTCATTTTGATAATTTAGATGCAGACGCAAATTTGCATTTGATGTTCGATGTTTGATCTTACGATGTTCTAACTGTAAGAGTAACAGTTCTTTTTGCCCAGCAAATGTTAAATTTGCAGCATTACTTGGAGTCGGAGGAATTTTTTTCTCATCATCCTCAGATGCATTGCCACTACCAGACGCTACAAGTAGACCCTTGGCGCACAAGAACGCATACATTGTACTTTTAATCTCTTTTTTATATCGTTTACTCGTAAGCTCTATGTTGTAATGACTAGCAAGTTTTATTAATTATTCTTTTGTTAATGCATTGAATAAAACCTTCGAGGGTTCCTCCACAAACTTTTCGACAATTGACGCCATTCTTTAAACAATTAACGCACGCTATATTGAACTCAAATGAACATCTCACAGTGTAAGGACTAAATGAATGAAACATGAACTGGGAAGGCCAGAGACATTTCGATAGCCAAATAACCATTCCTTTTAAGCACACAAAAACACCAAAAAATTTAAACAAGACGCGGATCTTGGATTAAACACAAAGCCCGCAAGAATGGCTTTACAAACCATTAATCTGGCGATTTCTCCAATGCATCGGTAGTGCCCCCGAGACTAATGCTCTAGCCACGGACCTGTTCAAAAACAAAAAACCACACGTCCCACAAAACATGCAACCTACAGTGTAAGCATAAAAAGAAAGGTTATGGCCAATTGATTAAATACACATCGCTGAACTTACCCTCCATGTCCAACATTCCCGTATAGCCTACAAGAACAATAGATGGCCTGTTGTCCTGGCTCCAAGAAGAGAACAAACTTTCCTATCTGTGTTAACGCGAAAAACGACCAGGGCGCAGTATATACAGTTTGGGTACGAAAGAATACTAGGCCAATGCTCCGCCCGACTGTCCGACAGCGCGTCATTTTTCTTTGTTCAATTTACTTTGCCAAACCGGGATTCAATAATGGAGAGAAGCCTGATTACTCCACTTCCCCGAATGAAGTTTCAAGTTTGCATTTAGGGCCTATTGTTTAAATGTGAGCGTCCCGTCGGCCTACTCCAAGAACAATTGACACAGTTTAAAGTGCAGGCGGAAATATGTTCTTAAGACGAGCCTCCAGCGAGACACGCTGGGGCACTAGCAGGAGCAGATTTAGTTATTAATGTATATATATTGATATTAGTAGGATAATTAATATAATTCATAAAAACAGGGCACCACCCTAAAATCAGGGAAAACCTTGACTCAGTTTTCATATAAAAGGTTTTATACTCAAATGCTAATAATATATAACTATTAGCATATGAGTACAAACGATTGTGGTTTTTTTCATAGGTTACGTTCCTGTTTTATTTTGTAGTTTTGGTCCCCTGTCTTGGTTTCCTGTCTTGTACTTCATGGTCCTTGTTGTTTCTGGTGTCTTGACTCCCCCACCCTCTCATGTTTATTACCCATCTGCCATAATGTGTTTCACCTGTCCCTCATCAGCTCCCTGCCTCCTTGTGGATAGACTCTGTGGCTGCGGTAGAATAGTCTTTGGCTGCGGTGGAATAGTCTATTTTGCTTAGGAAGGTTCCGAACTGAAGTGACCCAGAAGTAAACACGTGGCCGCCATGATAAGAGCTGTTCTAATTCTCTAAATGCAAAGGAAAGGAGCTCCAATGCTTCCTTTCAGATCTCCTTTAGCATAGGATGCAACGGATCTTACGCTGACCCACAATTCTTTACGAGAGCAACATTTAAAGTTGCATTTTTAAACACCTCGGCCGTTCATGAAAACAAACAATATGTGCAAATAGACAGGGTATGATTTGGGGCAGGGCTACCTGGTGACTTAGTGTAATAATAGCAGCAGTGGGTGTCAAGCAGGGCCAAGTCATCAGGCATTTTACAATCCAGCTGCATCTGCATTGGGAAGAAGTCAAGTTAGTAACAAGCATGAATGGGACATGAATGGCCCACTTCTACTTACTACTCATGTGAGCCATTAGTCTTTACAGTTTATGTCACCTCCCTCTTCTCCTAAACTTAACGTTTTTTTTTTCTTTTTTTGCCTGAACCCTTCCTGTTATTTTGAAAAGACCCTCTGAATGTGACAAGCTTATATTGACATGCCATCACTGACATGTGCAAACGTGTCACTCGAGGTTTATGTAGAGTGTCGTACTGTAGCCTGAAGCTTTGATCAAGCTGCATTGCTTAATGCATTGAAGTGAGAACTTTTTTTTGTATCCAAGTGTGACAAAAAAGACCAACGAGAATTTTAACTGCAATCGTCAATTCCATGCTTCATTTTGGTGCCAAGCAACACACATTCATATCATCCAGTTCAAACAAAAGAACTACAAAATGAAAGTTAGGTTCCCGAATCATAAGCAGTTTGTTACGTTTTGGAAAAAAAAGTCTGCATATATACAGTTGTTCGTTTAGGGGCTAGTCTTTCCCCCAATTTTTTTTTTTTTTTTGATTACTCATTTTGTAAACATGACAAACCATGGCGACCCAATTCACAAAAAGCCGTATCTATAAATCATGAGAAGAGTGACTTTGTGCTAAGATGAACATACCTTAGCATTTCTGCATCACCTTATATAATCTTCAACAGCTATTTAGAAGACACATTATTTGGTAAATAACAATTTGGTTGTATATGTTATTGAAAACATAGTATAGATAGATCCAATGCATATAGGCATAATTAACAGGATGGCTCATTCTTTGTATTTCCTCTCATCAGTTATATATTTAGGTGGAGAAAACAGGTTTTCCGCTCATCATTTGAACAAAGAATCCATGCAAGCTTTTCATAGGTCGAACTAAGCTACAATTATCAGAAAAATAGAACATAACAGGAGATGGACTGGGTTCAGACAGGATTAGAAATGTCCCCATATGCAGCTGTTCACACCAGAAACAGAGAGACAGAATCACTAGGGACTCTGCCTCTCTCTCTCACTCTCTCTCTCCCTCTCTCTCTTTCTCCAAATGTGTTTACTCAAATACACATGTGTAATTCTATTCAAATATATGCAAACCGACACCCTTGCATATTACACACTCATAATACTGACGTTTCCTGCATTTCATTTAAGTTACTCACTGATTTTAGTTCCAGCATCCTGTGATCTCTGCAATTGTGCTTTTGTATTTATATGAAAACACAAGTTCAGGTTGACAAGTTCAACCTCTTCCATGTGCAGACACTGGTAACTTGTGAAAACTTTCGATACGGCTTTACCTGTACTTTCAGTCTGCCTTAACCCTTTCACTATGTGTTTTCACGTCATGAAAGTTAATAATTTTGATAGCCTAGAGATGCCCTACTCAAGTCACCATAAAGCTGCTAAGTAACACACACATACATCCTTGACATCGAAGCATTTAGCATTAGAAAAATTGTTGTTAATGGCTGGCTGGCTTAAGAAATGTTCATCATCTCAGCAGGAGGATGGAGCTCACAGCATCAGCCAGACAGAGACCTCTTACATTGTTAATTTCATTACCTCACCGAGATGAAACGACTGAGGAAGAGGGATGGATCTAGTTTTAGTAGCACCATCTAAGTGCGTATAGAGATGCTGCTTTATTTCAATTTGCTGCATCTTGTAATGTTCCACAGTCTGCAGTTTAAATTGAGGACTTTTATGATGCAAATGCAGGCAGGAGTGATAAATCTCTCTTACTCCCCTCTCCTCAGCTCCCCTGATGCAAAAGATGTGCTCTCTCTTCCTTACTTTCTCTCCACTGCAGCATCACGTTACACTCGCCCCCTGGTCACATGAAAAATGAAGCAGGTCCAGGTGACGCACTGAGGGGGAGGGAGACTGCGGGAGGGGTGAGAGACAGGCCCCAAAAAGTAATGCTTTGACTTACCTCCAATACTTCTAGGTCACTTAAATTTGGAAGATAATCACTCAGACACATTCACAGAAAAAAAACACAGTTGGCTAAAGTTATTCTTGTGTGCTATAAAGTAATCATAGTCTGTTTATTTTTTATTGATTTCAATGGCTACATTAGAATTATTGTATGCACACTGGCAGTTCTTGTTAATTTAATAATAACAATTATAATTAAATCCAAACAGTTTTTTTGTTTGTTCATACATATGATTATTGTTTTGGTTCAAGAAACCTTAGTTTTTGGGGCTGCACAGTGGTGTAGTGGGTAGCCCTGTTGCCTCACAGCGAGAGGCCCCGGGTTCGATTTCTGGTCCGGGCTCGGGTTATGGAGTTTGCATATTCTCCCCGCATGAGTCCAAAGACATGCAGGATGACTTCAGTTCATTGATGACTCTAAATGTCTCGTAGATGTGAATGTGAGTGTGAATGGTTGTCTGTCTCTTCATGTCGGCCCTGTGATAGACTGGTAAACCTGTCTGTCTCTACATGTCGGCCCTGTGATAGACTGGTTACCTGTCTGTCTCTACATGTAAGCCATGTGATAGACTGGTTACCTGTCTGTCTCTACATGTCAGCCCTGTGATAGACTGGTTACCTGTCTGTCTCTACATGTCAGCCCTGTGATAGACTGGTTACCTGTCTGTCTCTACATGTCGGCCCTGTGATAGACTGGTTACCTGTCTGTCTCTACATGTCGGCCCTGTGATAGACTGGTTACCTGTCTGTCTCTACATGTCAGCCCTGTGATAGACTGGTTATCTGTCTGGCTCTACATGTCAGCCCTGTGATAGACTGGTTACCTGTCTGTCTCTACATGTCTCCCTGTGATAGACTGGTTACCTGTCTGTCTCTACATGTTGGCCCTGTGATAGACTGGTTACCTGTCTGTCTCTACATGTCGGCCCTGTGATAGACTGGTTACCTGTCTGTCTCTACATGTCGGCCCTGTGATAGACTGGTTACCTCTTTGTCTCTACATGTCGGCCCTGTGATAGACTGGTTACCTGTCTGTCTCTACATGTTGGCCCTGTGATAGACTGGTTACCTGTCTGTCTCTACATGTCGGCCCTGTGATAGACTGGTTACCTGTCTGTCTCTACATGTCAGCCCTGTGATAGACTGGTTACCTGTCTGGCTCTACATGTCAGCCCTGTGATAGACTGGTTACCTCTTTGTCTCTACATGTCGGCCCTGTGATAGACTGGTTACCTGTTTGTCTCTACATGTCGGCCCTGTGATAGACTGGCGACCTGTCCAGGGTGTACCCTACCTGGGATCAGCTCCAGCCCCCAGCGACCCTGAATACAGGATAAGGGGTAGATGATGGATGGACCTTAGTTTTTCCTCCATGCTGAACATAGAATACTTTTTAAGGATCCTATTTACTATTTCAACCCGCAGCACAAACAAGAGGTGATCGTGGTTTGTGGTTTAAATAGTTTTGATGAAAATGCCATGTTTTTAAGGAAGAAGCAAGCAACTACTGCTCAGCTGTAAAAATGAGAACTTTGATATTACTACACGAGTTGTGTTCTTGAGGAGTTTTTCAAGAATGCATTTTGATTTAATCCATCCATCCATCGTCTACCGCTTTATCCTGTATTCAGGGTCCCGGGGGATGGAGCCGATCCCAGCTGACATTGGGCGAAGGCCGGGTACACCCTGGACAGGTCTATTTTGATATAGTTTTGCTGTTAAATGCAGCTCCCATTTGTTGTTCATGGTGTCATGAAAGAACAACTGCATTTTCCTCAACATATCAAGGTAACACAGGTTGAATAATTGATATACAAATATAATTGTGCCGGTGAAGTATTCCTTAAAGAGTTGCTAGAGTGCCTCTTTGATATTGTCTTGCCAATAATGCACTTTGTGCCACATAACGTACTATGTTAACAAAATAATTGCTCAAACTAAATGTCAATCAAATCAGACAAAGCAATCAAAGTGAGAGTTTACAAACAGAGTTGGTCTGATGCACGGTACAAGCACACAGCTGAGTGGAGCATCAACATCTGGATGGCATATATTACACACAAATATCTTGGGAAACATTTGATTAAAGAGCAAGTCATTATATGAGTAACTGCTAAGCCTCTGTGCCTTTCTTCCCAGGGGGAAGTGGTGGACGTCCAGTACGCCAGCGTTGACGACCTCAGGAGAGCCAAAGACAGCCTGAACCTCACCAGCCAGATTGCAGTGGTCAAGCTTGGTCAAGCACCTTTGCTGTACAAGGTAAGGTCAAATCAAATCACTGCAAAGTGTTGCCGCCCTGCAGGTAATGATACATTTGATTTAATGATGGCAATGGGATCTTTTGGCCTTTAAAAATAAGTGCAAGGCTCCCCAAGGTTTTTTTTATAATGAGTTGTTTTAAAACTGAATTTCTGAAAAAACATCTTGGGTGTTTTAATAAACATGCATCCATACACTATATTGCCAAACATATTCAGATACTCATCCAAATAATTGAAATCAGGTGTTCCAATCACTTCCATGGCCACAGGTGTATAAAAGCAAGCATCTAGGCATGCAGACTGTTTCTACAAACATCTGTGAGCGAATGGGTCGCTCTCAGGAGCTCAGTGAATTCCAGCGTGGTACTGTGATAGGATTCCACCTGTGCAACAAGTCCAGTTGTGGAATTTCCTCACTCCTAAATATTCCACAGTCAACTGTCAGTGGGATTATAACAAAGTGGAAGTGTAACGGAGATCCTTTCTGTCTCCATTACGTATGATTAACGGCTTCCGTATTGGCGAAGCATATGTGCGCCGTATATTTTACCTCATAAAACATTAACATAATGGCACAAGGAATCGTATGGTTAATATAAAAATGACACAAGCTACTGATATATTTTAAAACCTTTTATTGGAGGGCTGTGTTGTGCTCATTGTTTTCCGCAGGCGATCTGGCGATGTTGTTCCGGATGCCGGGTGGTTGAATTGGCTGCGCCACCTGTGGAAAGTTTATAAAACAGAATGTGAATAGTGGCGCCCGAGCGGCTAGGCCATCACTTAGATGTCGCTTAGGAGTCACTTAGCACATTGCATTGTATTAATCATGCCATTAAGGTTTTGAAGCGTAACAAACAATACGTCACATGCTAAACACTTACCCGTGTTCTCCTGTCTCCAACTCCCAGGGTGCGCGACTGAAAGAGTCCCGGGGAAACAAGCGCCTCTTTGTCGTTCCGGGAGGGGTCCATTGGTTGGTTGGGGTGTATTGTTATGTCGGGTTAAAAGGGGTAGTGTTGTTAGAGTAGTTTGCTGAGAGCTAACTATCCAGGGGTTAATAATTGTCATTTAAATATTCGGTATATATGTATATTTGGAGGTTTGTGCTATTTGTAGGTGTGGGGTAATATGGGTTCTGTTTAAGCACCCCTATGGTTGGTAGCACTATAAAGGGCTGCGCTAAGTGCTAGTATGGTTGGCTGGTGGCTGTAGTGGTGGTAGCGCTGGGCACAGTAGCTGGGCCTGAATATGCTGTAATGTACACACGGAACTAACCCTGTCTGTAAATAAATGCCCACGAGTTGGGTTAACTGTACCGCATACCTCCGCCTCCTCACTTTTGGTCTGGGCCGCTCACAAGGTCAGTCTAACAGAAGCGATTGGGAATGACAGCAGCCAAGAAGTGGTAGACCACATAAAATGATGGAGCAGGGTCAGCGGATGCTGAGGCATAGTGCGCAGAGGTCACCATCTTTCTGCAGAGTCAATCACTACAGTTCTCTAAACTTCATGTGGCCTTCAGATTAGCTCAAGAACAGTGTAGAGAGCTTCATGGAATGGGTTTCCATGGCTGAGCAGCTGCATCCAAGCCATACATCAGCAAGTGCAATGCAAAGCGTGGGATACAGTGGTGTAAAACACGCCGCCACTGGACTCTAGAGCAGTGGAGACGCGTTATATGGGTTTCAAGTTGGTTCTGACTGGGTTTCAGGTGAGGCCCAAATTGGTGAGTTGCACAGGACCCATGTAGGCCCCATATCTGTGCCCACATGGGCATGAAGAGGGATCAGACTGGACCTTAAATGGGTCCTTATATGGGCAAACACAGGTGGGGCCACCATGGAAACTGCGGACAAACCCACTTGGGACCCTTATCTGCAGCCCAAATTTAAACCTTATGGGCCCCACATGGACATGCTGGCTGGGTAAAGACATGGATGAGAGAGTTTGGTGTGGATGAACTTGACTAGCCTCAACCCGATCTCATCTTTGGGATGAATTAGAGTGGAGACTTAAGTTCATATGCGAGTCAAGGGAGGTGAGCGAATACTTTTGTCAATATAGTGTAGCTCACTGTCCTTTGAAGATAATAAATTAAGCTGCACACATGGTTTTATAATGAACAGGGCCTGATGTATGGCTGGTCACCTGTGCTTCATATTATGTTTGTCCTATGAATCCCTCATATCTAACTGACATAGTGTAAGTCAGTCCACCCAGACTCTTTTGTTAGTGAAGTTAACATCAGCCACGTTATTTTCCTAAACATAACTAAATGGTTTTGTTGTTTAAACCCAGCTAAGTGGTTTTGTTGTCTAAACCTAGCTAAATGGTTTTGTTGTCTAAACCTAGATAGGTTGCGTGAACCCAACTCAGTGGTCTTCTTACTTTAACCTATCTAAGTGGTTTGTTGCCTGAAACTCCAGACTAGAAGAGTCGGGATTTAAACCACCATTCGTCTGATTGGAGGGCGATTCGCTCTACTTCTGAGCCACTCAATACAGTATATGACATACTATGGTCAAATTAGGTGTACAATACTTAGTTATTGACAATGAATCATACCATGTTATATGATATTGAATTTGTATTCCAATACCAAAGGTTTAGATACAAAGACCAATGCAAAACAGCTTTCTATCAGAAAATCTGATAGCTCTGCCTCCGTTTCTTCATGCTTTGTGCAGTGAACATACAAATAAACAAGAAACGGAGAGAGACTGTGGTGGTCAAATTTGACCAAAGAAACGTTAATTTACTGATGTAATTATTAATTATAAATACAGCTTGTTTTCACTGACCTTGCTACATTGTGAATAACAAATCCATGTTCAATTTGCCAGGAGAGCTGACATTGGCTGTCATCAGCCGGTGGGCAGCCGCGTACATTATGATACGATCAAGCTTTTTAGTGAGAGTGATTATTGGGCGCAAACATGTCACTCTTGTGTCAGGTTTTTTTTTTTTGAGAAACTTGAATATATGCAGATATAAACTAAAAATGTATGTTCTAATGCACTGGTGTCAGATCAGAAGCCTGCTTTGTATCGACCGATACGCATGTTCAGGTTTCGGAATTGGTATTGGGAAGGAAAGTGAATGTGTCAGAAATAAAAACATAAACATACAGAGACAGAGTGACTTCATTCTCTGCTCAGGTAGATATTATTCCACTATATATCTACACAGTGACATTGTTAGGCCTATTTTTTTAGGGGGGCTGGAGCTACCCTAAATTGTTCCCAAGCCCCCCCAAATAATTTGACTTTTTATTTATTTATGTATTTCCTTTTTTTCCAGAATAATCTCATACTAATGAAAGGGTATACATAGAGTTTTTTGATTAAAGCATCATAGTCTGTAGAAAGAATGTACTTTGGTTAGAAGCATTTCTGTAAATGCCTATGTCTTTATCTGGAATAAATACAGAAAAAATACATACAAAATACAGTTATTTTGATAAAGTTCTTATTTATGTTGTCAGATTTCACTGTGACCTTTAAAATCAGTCTTGGTTTATACTTTATACTTTATGACAGAAACAGGACTGAACAAATTCACTCTGATTGAACCAATCTACAGTACAGTTATTGGTGTAATTAAAGTATTTTCTTTAGAGCTGCAGCTTATCCAGCGGAGAGAGGAATTAGATATGGTATCACTTTAAAACACAATTAAGCAGGACCTGTTAAAAGCATGCAGCTTTAATGTGTCTAAAAGTTACCATTACAATAACTCTTGTTCAACAGAAGAGAATGGAAGAAGAAAACGTCTGTTGCTTTGAACTTATTACTCGCCACACTTCTTCACGAGTTGTTGTCGATCGGATACAGTTCTAAAAAATGCAAGCACAAAGATTTTGGGGGGCTGTCCCTGTCTCTGCATAGCAAATAGTTATTTGCTGCTATATTAATGTTGTAAATATCCTATAAAGGACCTTTAATAAATACAGGGCCTGAATTTACAAGAAAGCTGTTTCCTTTGCTTTGACCATTGAACATCACTCTCCTTCTGAACGTGAGATTAGTGATTAATGACAGGCTAATGAGCCATGAGAGGAGTAAATGGAGGTTACCAAAAAAATGTAGAGTGAATATTTTAAGAGGGGTCACCATACTGCATTTACATTGACACAGTTAGAGTTTTAAAAAGCCATTAAATCAGACTTCCTACTGCCACATGGGACCCTGCTAGCAACAGGCTGCTGACCCATTTTCCCTCCTCACCCACAGTTTGTGACAAATTTGATCATGTGTGCTTCATAATGTATCCGTGTGTCAGCGGCTGAGAAAAATGATGGTCCTTTACATATAAATGGGGAGGAATGATTGATGAGCCTTGTTCACTCACTAATGAGTGTGTGACGGTGACTGCAGGCCCAATGTTACACACACACACTCAGCTCGAAACATGGAACACACGTTTTCACCATGTTAAATCCTTGGTTCAATTACTGTCATACAAACTCATTTGAGAATCACAACATAGAATCACAATATGACCTAAGTTCATTATGTTGGCATATTCCACAGCAAAGTTATTATAATATATTCCCGAGTAACGACAGTAACATTTAACATACAGCCGCACATCAAAAAATCACAGAGGTTGTTTTTTAAGGTTTGTTTCTGCTTAATATCCGAATGTTTTAAGTGTAGCCCTCAACATAGATTTAAAAGTAAGCATGTGAAAAACAACCAAAAACGTAGTTATCTGACTGTCAAAGTAGATGCAGGTCAGTTTGTTCAACTGGGTTTACTGAGGGACTCGCAGGGACCACGGCAAGACTAGAGGAGAAATGGCAAAGCTTAGTGAGTCTATGTAGTCCGATTTACAGTATAACATAAAGTAAGATACATTTCTCTCAACTATGCCTGTAAGCGCTGTTTGATTTCGTTTTCCAAACCTCACTGTGTAACATGACATTACTGTAGGAGAGTAAGGTTAATACCTAATGGTACCTACGTAAACTGTGTATGTAAGGAAACTAAGGACGATATTAAAATATGTATATCAATGTATATTATCTACAATTTCCATACCTGCTCTCGTAAAAGGGGCACCATCTGTTGGTCAGACAGAACTTTATAGAATTCACGTTAATGACTCTAATTACCACTTATTAATTAATTAACAATTAATCAATATCATTTAATAAATCAGTCTCATTTCCTTAGATCATAAGTTCTTATAGGGATCTTTGTATTCTGCACAGAAGAAATATCCACGGACAACGACTTTATGCTTTAGGGGAATTTATTGACTAACTAAGGATTAAACAAAGGGAATAAAAGAGTATAACTGGAATCAACATAAACACACATAAAACACAAGAAGTATTACTGGAAGAAACTGGTTAACTATGAATATAGGAGGTTTGGCGATAAGGACAAGTGTGTGTTTCTCCTAAGAATTTGGACTTTCTTAGTAATAAAACATACTGCCTCAACGGATATAAAATATTAGAGAACGCTATTATTAAGTTTAACCATACGCTTCAACTCTGGTCACCAACTGAGTGTAAACTGTGTCGGTCTTACGTCATTCAGCGTGGTTTCAGCTTTTCCTGGGAACCTCAAGCAGTCACGCTTCCCGTTGGTGAATTAGGGCACTGCCGTTTGCAGGCCGTCTGCCGAGGGATGCTGCTGCTGGGAGTGACCGGTGGCGTGACGTTGAATCTTGGATAACTAATTATATAGCTTACTCGTAATACTTAGTGATCTTCTTAGGGACTCTTAGTTGTTAAGAGTAAAAATGTTACTGATAGTAACAATTCCTGAAAAATGCAAAAAGGAGAATTAAAGGGAAAAGGAACTAAAATTAAGCAAAGAGGGGGGGGGGGGCAGCCAAGCGTGTGCTTTGACCTCGACCCCCTCTCCAACCTCTCTACTCTGCTCGACTCGACTCTGCTCTTTTCCCCGACGAGCTATTGGAAATGCTCTGTCTTTATGCTTCATGCAGGGGACGTGATTTTAGTTGAACCCGGTCCTGAGGAGGAGCCGGTCCAGGAGGGCCTCCAATAGAACCACTCGTAATGTGATTCCCTAAATGTATACGATATGCTGATCACACACAATCTTGCCCTTATGGTCAAAGTTGGCTCCTTCTAACACATTGCATATAGTGTTCACACAGAATGATAGGTCAAAACAAATTAAACATGAACTGTTAACATTTCTCTGTACAAATCATTTATGGTAGAGTTGAAAGGAACTTTGATCCAACACATACAATGCAAACCTATCAAACAAGTTTGGTAACTTAGCAAGCATTTTGTCCTCGGTGATGCAGGCAGATTAATGAGAAAACATATATCCTCTGACTGCGTGAGTGCAGTAGTTAAGTCCATTACAATGACAATGTTCATTTTAGCATTTTTGGTAACTTCTCTGTTCTTCGGCGTAGAACAATGGGAAGTTCGCTGTTGCAGGCTGGAGGGGGGTTGGACCCGGAAGCACAGATGAGCAGGCTGAGTATAGTTTACACAGTTTATTAAACAGCGAAAGTTGAAAAAACAAGAACAGAAATATAGGCCGTCGGTCCGACAGCGCGGCGTCCTCTGGACCAACCAAAAATCTCAGGCACCAAGGCGAAAAAACGAAACTCAGGAATCTCAGCCGAGGCAGGCAGGCGAGGGAGAACAAACTGAAAACAAGAAAAAGGAGCACGTCAAACTCACGAAGGAATAACCACTGAGATGCTGCTACGAAAAGCAGGAAGTGTCAGCTCTACCGATGAGACGGAATTATCTGGCAGAGTAGTCATGGGTGAGCCAGAGGTTATATGTGAAGCGGTGATGAGAGATTGAGAACCGGTGTGCCTCGTCAGCCCCGCCTGCCGCGCCCTGTAGGGGAGAAAAAGAGGCGGGGAAGGAGAAACAGCAGGCACACACACAAACAACCCTCACAGTACCCCCCCCTCAAGGAACGCCACCTGGCGGTCTACCAGGCTTCCCAGGGAACAGAGAGTAAAAGTCAACAAGCAGAGTAGGGTCCAGGATGAGAGAACGCTTAACCCAGGAGCGCTCCTCCGGACCATATCCCTCCCAGTCCACCAGATACTGGTAACCACGACCCCGCCTCCGTACATCCAACAGCCGCCGGACAGTGTAGACAGGATGGTCATCGATAATCCGGGGGGCTGGAGGGGTCTCGGCCGGAGGGGACAGAGGGCTGGTGACTACTGGCTTCAGGAGAGAGACATGGAAAGAAGGGTGCACCTTCAAGGCAGGTGGAAGCCTCAGTCTCACCACCGCGGGATTAATCACCCGGTCGACCTCAAAGGGGCCGATGTATCTGGGCGCTAGTTTCCGGGATTCAGTCTGCAGCGGGAGATCCCGAGAAGATAACCAAACCCTTTGTCCGGGCTGGTAGACAGGTGCAGGAGCCCGGTGGAGGTCCGCCAGCCTCTTGTTCCGAGCTGCCGTGCGGGAAAGGGCTGCCCGAGTCTCCCGCCAGACCCGGCGGGCGCGCCGGAGATGACCCTGCACCGAGGGAACCGCCGACTCCGTCTCCTGAGAGGGAAATAATGGAGGCTGGAAACCGTTAGCCGCCATAAAAGGAGACACACCTGTGGCGGGGCAGACCAGGGAGTTGTGGGCATATTCCACCCAGGGGAGGTGGGTGGACCAGGAGGCCGGGTGGCGGGCGGTAACACAACGAAGAGCCGTCTCAAGGTCCTGGTTAGCCCGCTCCGTCTGGCCGTCAGAGTGCGGTGGAAAACCGGGGTGGCAAGCCACCTTGGAGGCGTGTCCCCACTGAAGCACTGGACCCCGGACGGGCGCAGGCACAAACAACCGTCCTGGTGGACAGCACTCAGGATCCGGACGGTCCTCCCTAGCCTCCTGGACCAACCTTTCGACCTCCCACCTGGCAGCTCCAACCACACACGTCGAGGGTAAGATGGTCTCCCCACTCGGCTCCTTCTCCAGAGAGTCAAACTGGCGGGACAGGGCATCCGGCTTGGTGTTCTTGGACCCAGGCCGGTAGGTGAGGGTGAAGTTAAACCGGCCCAGGAACAAGGCCCACCGGGCCTGGCGAGGGTTCAACCTGCGAGCAGAGCGGAGATAAGAGAGGTTTTTATGGTCCGTCCAAACAACAAAAGGAAAAGTAGTTCCTTCCAGCAGGTGTCTCCACTCCTGAAGAGCCAGAATGACTGCCAGAAGCTCACGGTTACCAACGTCATAATTTCTCTCTGCAGAAGAAAGTCGGCGGGAGAAGTAGGCACAGGGATGCAGCTTCTGGTCCGAGGTGGGTCGTTGAGAGAGGACCGCTCCTACACCTGTGTCCGAGGCGTCGACCTCCACCACAAACTGAGCGGAGTGATCTGGGTGTATGAGCACAGGAGCAGAGGAAAACAACATCTTCAATTTACTGAAGGCAGCTTCTGCTGCAGGGGACCACAAAAAGGGAGTCTTAACAGAGGTCAACTTGGTTAGAGGGGAGGCGACAGAACTATAGCCCCTGATGAACCTGCGGTAAAAGTTAGCGAATCCCAGAAACCTCTGTAACTGCTTCCGGGATGCGGGAATGGGCCAGTTGGCCACTGCCTGTACCTTGGCTGGGTCAGTTCGGATCTGGCCCCTCTCTACCACAAAGCCCAGAAACTGCACGGAGGAAACATGAAAATCGCATTTCTCAGCCTTCACGTACAGCCTGTTCTCCAAGAGCCTCTGTAACACGATCTTGACGTGCTGAACATGGTCCTCCAAAGACCGTGAAAAAATGAGAATGTCATCGATGTACACAAACACAAATTTGTTCAACATGTCACGTAATACATCATTCACCAGAGCCTGGAATACAGCAGGAGCATTAGTTAGTCCAAAAGGCATAACACAATATTCAAAATGTCCCAGTGGCGTGTTGAAGGCAGTCTTCCATTCGTCCCCCTCCCTAATGCGTACCAGGTGGTACGCGTTCCTTAGGTCCAGCTTGGTAAAGATGGTAGCTTCGTGTAGGGAGCTGAAAGCAGAGTCAATGAGCGGCAGAGGGTACTTATTGCGGACAGTAATTTCATTTAAACCCCTGTAATCAATACAGGGATGTAGAGACTTGTCCTTCTTGGCCACAAAGAAAAACCCCGCCCCCACCGGAGAGGATGAGGGGCGAATAAGACCTGCTGCCAGGGAGTCCGAGATGTAGGTCTCCATGGCTGTTTTCTCCGGTCTGGAGAGATTATATAGCTTGCTGGAAGGTTAAGGGGAAACAGCAGGCACACACACAAACAACCCTCACATTCGCCAGTATGCTTATAATTCCTCAATGATTATTATGGATGGTGTTAAACTAATGTTGAACATATATCTCATCCTTTTCTTGGTTTGGTCTAAATTTGAACATGATTTCCTTAGCTGAGTTCATGTGACCTTTCACTGCAGGTCAGCAGACCAGGTCGTTTTCACAGACCAGTTTGTTAGTTTATGACTCCCAGAGGGGAGAAAGGTGTCTTCAACATGACTTGGGAGCAAATGGTGAGGAAGAGATAAGGGGCCCTAGTTTCGTAGACCAGCGCAGGGCGGTGCAGGGTGGCGCAGCCGGCGCAGTGAAAGTTTCGACCCGCGCAGCCTTGCGTACCGTCAGTTTGGCAGTTTGGTGGATCGCCTGCGCCAAGATGGGTGTGGCGGCACAGCAGGGGGAGGCGACACAGATTCAGCTTGGCGTAGCGGAAGTTTCGCGGCAAAAAGCCTCGCCGAGACTGCGCTGAAAGCTCGCCAGCTGGTCTACTTTCAGCGCAAGGCGCAAGGCGTAAATAAAGTCCATTGATTCAATGCGAATCACAGCTGGCGCAGTGGAAGTTTGGCGGACCGGCGCGCAGTGCGCACACGTCACCGAGACCTCACAGGCAGGTTTCCACAGTTCCAGGCACATTTCAATGCAATAAATAATCACAACAAACACCAACATATTTAATGCAACTAATTGAATCAACACGTGAATTTATATCTATATAGATTGTCCCGTCACATCTGACGTCAGATCAAAGGCGGATGGCACGCGTAACGGAAACTCAGCCTCTCGGACCAAAACATCTCCCTCTCTCTCTCCTGTTTGTTATAATATGGACATTGCTATTATTATGATACGCACGCACAGCGCGTGATGAGCGTGGTGGGAGCGGCGGCGCTGCTTCTGTCATCGGGTTGTCAAGTGACGGATCTTGCACTGAACCTCCCCTAACGCATTAAAGGAGAGGAGAGGAGCTCATTTGATTGGTGAAGATCTGAATCGGCTGTATTAATCCCAGTCCACGCCTCGTCTCCTCCTCGTCTCCCACTCACGCCTTCTTCTCCTCCCTCTTTCCCACTTGCGCCGGTGGGCGAGACGGGAGGTGTGCCTGCGCGAGCCTGCGCGGTGCACGAAACTTGCAAAGTCCAGGCGGACACACCCCGTGGGCGCGGCGCAGGTGCGCTGAAAGCTGACTGCGCCTGGTCTACGAAACTAGGGCCCAAGGTGTTATCCTTTATACTTCAATCAGGGCTCTCTGTCAAACAAAGGTGTTAAATCAGTTTCCAGTTGTGTTTAGGTGCCACAAAGTCTGGTGTCTCCAAGGTCTGCATCCTCCCGAGACCTTTGGAAATGCGTGGAGATGTTCTTGAGGCTCTGGGGTTTCATAAACTCTCTAACCGGGCAGCTTTTGAGGCAATAAAGAGGCCTCACATTCCATCCTAGGTCAGTCGAGTGATCTGAGTGTTTTCTCATCTGGAGGGAATAGTTGTTTTGTTTATCAATTGAATTACATCCGAGAATCGTGGAGCTGTTGCTCCTACATTACGTTACATTATGCCGTGTCTCCAAAACAAAATACAATAGTGAACAACTAATTTTACTATCAGTGAAAACTCTAAACGAGAGAACAAGTTGTATTGAAGTCACAGTGGAGAGATAGACAGACAGACAGACAGTTAAACAGTTCACACTCCACAGCATGAACTGTATCTGAAATCTCTAGATAAAGTAGTAATAGTACAGTGTAAAATAATCTGTGGATTGGAAATATTACATAGACAGTACTTCAACATTGTACATAAGTACACTTATTTACACCTTACCTAGTTACATTCCATCATTGTTAATAAATATATTTAATTACTGCTTTTCCAACTCTAGTCAATGAATGTGATAGCAGTGAAATATTCTGTTTCTACTCAAGATAAGAAGAATAATCTCCTAAAATTTTTAACATCACAATGCATAATTAATCTGAAAACTAAACAGTTTTTGTGGCACACACTTCAAGAGAAATGCGTACGTTGCATATGCATGCCATTCTCTGTGTGTGTGTGTGTGTGCTGGCCCTGCTTTCCAGTGAAGGACGGAGTCGTGATGAGGAGTATGACCGTGGTTGGAGTCACATATTCAATAAAGTAGTCATCCACGGTGATAAAAAAAAAAAACAAGGACACTAGATTTCCCATGGCCAACAATGAAATACTGCTCTGCATTGTGGCAGCTGCAGCATACATCCTTCCAGCCAGCAACTATTCTCTGTTATTACCAGAAATGTTGGCTAAATAAACAGCAACACGGTATAACCTTGGATTAGCGGTAGACAACTTGTCATATGAGGGAAAAAGGATAAATAAGATGTCATCACACTGTTAAAAAATGTGCCTTCTTCTCTCTGACTAATTGTGCGGTGGGGTTAACTTCTAAACAAAACATCATAATAATAATAATAATAATTAAAACTGCGAGCAGTGATGAACGGGCCCTCGCATGGCACGTAACTCAGTTAGTGCTCCGGCCGCCTGACGTGTCGGACCGCCTGGCCTTGCCACTGCCACGGCGCGGGTCGGCCCCGGCCACTGCCACGCCGCCTGGTCGTCCCCGGGCACTGCCACGGGGCAGGTCTTCCCCGGCCACCGCCACGGCGTGCGTCTCCCCGGCCATCGCCACGCCGCTGGTCGTCCCTTGCCTGAATTGTCCCGTCCATCACTGTGTCAGATGATTGAAGTCGTCACGCTCGACTGGGGTGCAAGTTCCACGACACTGGGACCTTATACATTGTGAAAACAATGTATAAGGTCGCCAATAGGTGGCGCTGAGATTGTGAGTCAATATTGCAGTGCAGACATGTTCAGGGTGGGAATCTCATCAAACGTGAGAAGTTTGAAAAAGATCGGACAATGGAAACTGAAGTTGGAAACTGGCCACGCCCTTTGACTTATGTAAGACCTTTTGATGATTTTTCATCGTCGAGAAACACGCTCGCAAAGTTTGGTAAGAATCGGATCAATGCTGTAGAAGCAGGTCGTTGAAATAAACTGCATGAAAAGGCAAAAAATTCGGTTAAATTTTACATAAAATCCAAAATAGCTGACTTCCCGTACATTTTTCGGGCATGGGTCCTTGGGTTTTTTTTGTACATCTCTACATGTTCTATGTACCCAGAAAGTTTCATGCAGGTACGTCAAAGTTAAAGGTGTTCAATATCTTAGAAGGAGCAGTAAAAGTGTAAAAACATGATATTTCCAGGTACCATCAGGTGGCGCTCTAACCTCGGGTCAATATTGCAGTGCGGATACGTTCAGGGTGGGACTCTTATCAAACTTGAGAAGTTTGAACCAGATCAGACAATGGACACTGAAGTTATAACAGTTTAGAGTATTGTGGCAAAGCATGAAATTCATCTGTGTTCGTGGCGCTCTCCTGGCCACGCCATTTGACTTATGTAAGACCTTTTGATGATTTTTCATCGGTGAGGACTCTAGAACAGGCTCGCAAAGTTTGGTAGGAATCGGATCAATGCTGTAGGAGCAGGTTGTTGAAATACACTGCATGAAAAAGGCGAAATATTTGGTTAAATTTGACATAAAACGCAAAATAGCTGACTTCCTGTACATTTTTCGGGCATGGGTCCCGGGTTTTTTTGTACAGCTCTACATGTTCTATGTACCTACAAAGTTTCATGCAGGTACGTCAAAGTTAAAGGTGTTCAATCTTTTAAAAGTAGCGTAAAAGTGTAAAAACATGATATTTACAGGAACTATCAGGTGGCGCTCTGACCTCAGGTCAATATTGAAGTGCATACGTGTTCAGGGTGAACCTCTTATCAAACACGTCAAGTTTTCAGATTGGACATTATATCTTGAAGTTACAACAACTTCCTCTACACTGGACAAAACACAACGCCCTGGCCACAACCTTTGACTTATGTAAGACCTTTCAATGATTTTGCATCGTTGAGGCCTGTAGAACAGCCTCAGCGAGTTTGGCAGGAATGGGATCAACGGTGTAGGAGGAGTTTGTTGAAATACAAAGTCCACAATTGGAAAAATGAGAAAAATAGCCTAAAATGGCTGATTAACTGTAGCACCCCCGGGTGGTCAATTTTAATAAAACTTTCAGGATATGTTCCAGGGAGAGATGTCAACATATCCTGCAAGTTTCAAGAAAATTGGACATTGAATCTTGAAGTTACAACAACTTCCTGTACACTGGCAAAAACGTCACGCACTGGCCACGCCCTTTGACTTATGCAAGACCTTTTGATGACACTTCATCATTGAAGACTTGAGTACATGATGACCAAGTTTGAGGTGAATCTGATAAAGCTGCGAAGAGTTCGCTGAAGTATAAAACTTAACACTTTCTATCGCCAGTAGGTGGCGCTCTTATTGTGAGTCAATATTGCAGTTGAGATGTGTTCAGGGTTGGACTCTTGACAAACATGTGAAGTTTTGATCATATCAAACAATGTACATTGAAGTTTGGATTTTTGTGGTCGAAGAATGAAATTCGTCCATGTTCAGGACGCCGTCCTGGCCACGCCCTTGGACTTATGTAAGACCTTTCGATGATTTTGCATCTTTGAGGCCTCTAGAACAGTCTCAACGAGTTTGGCAGGAATCGGATCAACGATCAAAATAGGAGGAGTTTGTTAACATACAAACTCTATAATAGGCTTAAATGGCCTAAAATGGCCCAAAATGGCTGATTTACTGTAGCGCCCCCGAGTGGTCAATTTTAATAAAACTTTCAGGATATTTTCCAGGGAGATATGTCAACATATCCTGCAAGTTTCATGATGATTGGGTTAAAGATTATGGAGTTATGTGTGTTGATTTCTAGAGCCCTGAACGCAACAACATTTTACCAAGCTTTTGATAGCACTTGATCAGCTTGGTTTAATGATGATCCACAGCAATTTTGGTGAGAATTGGATCTACGGTTTAGGAAAAATGAGCAAAAACGCATTTTTCACAAAATTCAAAATGGCGGAAAATTTTGGTAGGCGGACTTTGGTGCCATAATGTAATTTTTTGTAGATCACACGGATCTGCATGTCTGTGCAAAATTTCAAGTCAATTGGAGTTACGGTCTGAGCTGGCCATCCTTCTTTGCGTTAGGTGGCGCTAGCGAGCCACTTTTCTGTGGCCAACTATGAAACCTTTAAAATATCAAAATTTTCGCCGTTTTCTATTAGCCTGCTAATTTTTTTCAACTTCTGAATATGTTAAGTCCTCCAAAATGGCACCCGAAGTGGCGGAAAAATAAGAATAAGAAACTGTACAGTTTCAATAGGGCTTCGCTGTCCGACATTGTCGGCGCTCGGGCCCTAATAAACGAAGCAATTTCCACAGGGCTTCGCTGCCCGACGTTGTCGGCGCTAGGGCCCTAATTTTAAAACTGCGAGCAGTGATGCACGGGCCCTCGCACACATGCAAGTCGGGAGTGCTACGACAGCCTGCCAGTGTTGCGGCCGCCTACCCGGCCACCGCCACATCACTGGTCGCCTGTGCCTGAATTTTCATCTGCTGATAATCGTATCAGACAATTAAAGTCATCATGCTCGACTTGCTACATTGGGACTGTAGCAACCCACTGGAAACATCACTTCCTCTTATATGGCGCAAAAGCATCGGCACGGTAACAGGGTTTATGGCATCCTCCCAATCTTCATCGGGAAGCATGAGCAATGTCTGGAGGATTTCTGACCAAATTTAAGGTGGATTCGGCCAACACATTAGGAGGAGTATATACAAGTGTAAAAACATGACATTTCATGTCGCCATTAGGTGGCTCTCTGATTGTGAGTCCATATTGCAGTGCAGACATGTTCAGGGTGGGACTCTCATCAAACATGAGAAGTTTGGACCAGTACCATGTACACTGAAGTTATAACAGTTTAGAGTTTTGTGGCGAAGGATGAAATTTGTTCGCGTTCATGGCGCCATCCTGGCCCCGCCCTTTGACTTATGTAAGACCTTTTGATAATTTTTCATCGTTGAGGCCTCTAGAACAGTCTCACAAAGTTTGGTAGGAATCAGATCAACAGTGTAGGAGGAGTTTGTTAAAATACACTGCAGGTAAAATCGGTTAAATTTCAAATGAAATTCAAAATGGCTGACTTCCTGTAGATTTTAGGGTATGGGGTTTGTATATGTGGTGCTACCCACTACACCACCTATCACCTCCCTCATGATCAAATTCATTTTTGAATATTATGTATTAATTCCGGGGCTGCATGGTGGTGTAGTGGGTAGCAATGTCACCTCACAGCAAGAGGGTCCCGGCTTTGATTCCCGGTTCGAGTTCCTTCTGTGTAGAGTTTGCATATTCTCCCCGTGTCAGCGTGGGGTCAGTCCGGGTTCTCCGGCTTTCTCCCACAGTCCAAAGACATCCAGGATGGGGACCTGTCTGTCTCTACATGCCAGCCCTGTGATTGACTGGTTACCTGTCTGTCTCTACATGTCAGCCCTGTGATAGACTAGTTACCTGTCTGTCTCTACATGTCAGCCCTGTGATAGACTAGTTACCTGTCCAGGGTAAACCCTGCCTTCGCCCAATGACAGCTGGGATCGGTTCCAGCCCCCCCCCCCCATGACCCTGAATACAGGATAAGCGGTAGACAATGGATGGATGTATTTATTCCACGTATTCATCAACAGATAGTGAGAACGACAGACACACACACTAGCTCTACAGAAAACAGCAAAGAAAGAGAAATGCTTGTTGACAGGTGTGGAGAAATGTGGTTGTGTGAACAACCCCACATAATGATTTACATAGCACTGCGCTCTGTGGCAGTATGAACTGTTTACACACCGAGGGTGTGACGAATGAACAACACTTGAATAAATGTGTGCAGACAGAGACCCGCTCGCAGGATGCTATTGATCCAGAGCAGCATCTGGCATTGTCTCTGAGGCAAATAGTTGTATCACCTAAGCTACTGTAAGCAATTTTTTTTAGTTTTACTTGTAGTGAAGCATTGAATTTGAGTTACCTCTGGTAAGTGGTTACAAAGTGTGCAGTATAGGTCCCTGGCATTTATTGTGAAAGGTAAGAATGAGCCTCCATGTTGATGTACAATATAATGTATATGTATTGAACATTCCTTATGTAAAACAAAAATAAATGTTCCATCACTTTTCCACAACCTAAGATTCTCATTCAGTTTGAAAATAATCATGGTAAAAATAAAAAATGCTAAATTGACCTGCATTTCTACAGAACTTTTCTCATCTTTTTGACTACTACTAGGTGCTTTACACTACACATCTACATTCATCCATTCACACACATTCACATACACTGACGGCAGAGGCTGCCATACAATATGCCACCTGCCCAACAGGATCTAATCTAACTATTTCATGCACACGTTGACACGCCAATGACACAGCCTTCGGGGACAATTTGGAGTTTAGTATCTTACTCAAAGACATTTCAGCATGCGGACTGAATGAAGGAGTCGTGATGGTAAGTTTCATTTTAAAAGTGGCTCCCCAGAAAAGAAGTTTGGAAAATGATGCTTTAAAGCACTGTAAGAATCAAATGTTACTTTGTGTCTGTCCAGCTTTCCCTGCTGTCTGAACTGGGTTTTGGAGGTGTTCTGCTCTACATTGACCCATGCGACGCACCCCCTGGCCACCACACCTGGCATCAAACCTTCAGAATTACTCTCAACCCCGGAGGAAGCCCTACCATTGGTGAGTCTATGTTTTTATTTATAAAATTATACTAGGTTAATTTATCATCACTGTATAAAAGGGTTGTGCAACAAAATGCAGTTTGTAGTCCCATTTTGCTACATTAGAAACTACAACCCAAAAAAACTCTTACACTGTGACGGGTGGAGGATGAATTTAGGAATCATCTAAGAAAAGAAGCTACTCTGAAGACTGGTGCTTTGTCAGCTGATACTTGTGTATCTCTTCCCAGAATGCAGTAGGGTGAACAAACTGTTTCTGGGTGGGTTTTGTCGTTTAATATATCTGGGCTCTGTGCAGGCACCCCTTCTCACCAATATCACTGATGCTGGTAGATGGTACCAATGGTGTTTTGCTCTCCTGGCTCGTACACATCCCTTGCCAGTTTGTAATGTTTCCAGTCAGAGTGCCTTCAATTTTAACAAGAGCTTGGTACACAAATGTAGCCTTACATTTCTGTAAGGGAGATGTGTCAGGTTGTTTGTGCTGCTGATTCTCAGGAACTTAATTGGTCACTGGCTCCAGTGATGCAGACAGGGGAGTGTCTTTTGCCTCCTTGTTCCAACAATCATCTCTTTGATTTTACTGACGTTGAGCAATAGCTTGCTCTGAGCATCACATTTCCTCTCATACAAAGTTCTCATCCGGCCAGTGACGGTAGTCTCATCTGCAAACTACACAACTGAGTTCTCTTCATGTCCTTGGTAGCAGTCATGGTTGTACTGTGGGAACAGGAGCAGCTAGTTATCACTTTTCATAAACCCAACTGTTACGACGGCGGGTTACTACAAATAACATTAACAAAAGAAGAAAATAAAACCTCCTTGTCTATTTCCAAAACCAAAACATTCAAAACCAACACTCCTGCACCTGATGAGACTGACAGAGGAAACTGCAGGTGTGTGTGTGTGATCAGTACTATTTACTAGTTACTTAAGTTTTCTAACACTTCACTAGTGCCTAGTCTAAGCCTAAGTCTGTACAGTTTCCACACTAGAACTATAAAAAGTCTTGACACAGTTGGTGTGCTGTTGAATGGAATTCCCAATTTGCAACTTGCTCCGTCTTATTGGTTGGTAGTTTCCAGCGCCGCTCCAATCAGATGTATCAAATGTATATTGACACACTGTGACTGACACATGCAGAAGTGACACTGGAGGGAAATGAAGAGCTTCATAGTTTGAATCTTTGGAGTTTTGACCAAGCTGTGTTATTTGATGCGGTGCAGTGAGGGCGTTTTGGGATGATGATAAGGATAATAACAGAAAGGTAGAGAACATTTTTAACTGACACAAGGCTAAGTGGATGGAGCCAAAATGGGTCAACACGGGGGCAGGCTGAGAGGTGATTGGGAGAACACAAGGGAATAGGTAAAGCCGCTGCCAGAGTTAAGAGATGTACCAAAACAACTCTGACTGATGACGGCCCTGTCAGAACACAAAATAAGTTGCCATTTCCAGGGAGTTTATGAACAGAGACACAGAAAGTGGAGTAAAGTCTAACTTCCTTCCTCCGGGTGTTGATCCCGAGCCTTCACTTCCTGTGTTATCTAGACCAGCTTTGCTCTGACATCTCTTTTTATTTTTTCCAAAAGTTAGAGGGGCGTCACTAGGTTTTAAGGACAGGGGGGGCTTAGCCCCCAGGAGATGCACAGAATGTGAGCGAACGTTTAATTTAACAAACAGCTATCAAAAACAGAGAAATTGCACGTTTTGGACATATTTAACAGAGATACTTTACTGTGTAAATGTTTTAGGCCCTCAGTAGTACTCGGTAGTACTCGGTAGTACTTGAGTGACAGCTGAGCTCAGTGACATGTACTGGCAAACAGTTGAGTGCAAAGCTTTTCAAACGCCTGCTGCTCAGGCATACTTTCACCTAGAAACTCCATTTAAACTTTAAAATGTCTGTCTATCTCTCTCTGTCTCACTCAGAAGTGACAGCAGGTGCGCTCTGATTGGCCGACAGCAGCAGTCAGTGGGAGTTGTAGTTTTTCAAACAATACATAGTACCTAGTAGTTCTCAGTACTTGAGTCTCAGTAGTACTCGGTAGTACTCTGTAGTACTTGAGTGACAGCTGAGCTCAGTGACATGTACTGGCAAACAGTTGAGTCTCTGAAGTACTCGGTAGTACTTGAGTGACAGCTGAGCTCGGTGACATGTACTGGCAAACAGTTGAGTGCGAAGTATTTGTAGTTGAATTTGCCTCTAAAACAACTCCGTCTCGTTTGAAATCTCGAAAAATCTCATCGCAATGTATATACACTCCGGCAGTCGCCCCCGTGGCCCTTTCAAAATTTCCAGCGGGGGAATTTTCTAGTTAAAGTGTTTCTTATTCAGAAAAAAACCCAACAAGAACAAAAAACATATTTTTGTATTCTTACCAGTAATTTAAGCAGTTAATCAGATTCATTTAATTACCTTTCTGTTTGGAATCTGGTTAATCCCCTAAAAATACTCACATTTCCTACCTTGGCCTCAGGCAGAGAAAGTTATATATTTCTGTGTCTCTGTGACTCTTTCCTACTGTATTTAAAGCACCCTCCCAAGATGGATGACCCCTCCGACCCTCAGTCTTGTCCCCACTTCCTGTTTTTCTGCCCGGTCTGGTCAGTCGGGACGTGTCATTACCGCTGAAGTATCTTTAGTCCTTGTAAGCGTCCCAGTACCACAGTGGCAAGACCCAGTACAGCCCCAGCAGATGTCTGGGATGCAGTGTAAGCATGTGTTACAGTGTGTGAATGTGTGTGTGGTGTGTTACATGGAAGAGAGAGAGAGATAGAGAGAGACAGATGCTGGCTGCATGGTCTCTCACCAATAATGATGCTCTCAGGTCCACAGTACTAATACAGCTCAGAAGAACAGAAGATGTGAAAGGACACCTCATTACTCATATCAGCCTTACTGTATTCTACTACCTACATTCAATCTTTATGTTTTAATGACTGAAAAACATCTAACTATAAAGCAAGGAGACTGTACAAGGGCAGAAAGTCAAAATAGTGCTGCTTTTTTCATTGAAATGTTTAACATTCTGATGTTGTTTTTACAATATAGAATCACGGGGGGTGCTGTATACCTAAAACCACCAATGGGTAGAATTTACCTGTGCACCTGGCAATGGCATTTTTAGAACAAATAAAAATGTACTCTGTCATTGTATAAAGGCATTGTCTTCACAAATTATTGTCTCAAGTCAGAAAATTATTCTGTTTAATCACCACCTGTGTTTTGGTCCTCCTTGTTTTATAATCTAAGTATCTTTAACATTCGCTTTGCATGGCCGTCCATATAAATCAATCTAAAATGACACTGAAAATGGGTCGGCTATTAGAAGAAAATATTTTCATATTTGGGTGGTGTGATATTATAAAATGATGAATAAATAATAATAAATTATGAATAATGAGAGAATTACTTTAGACTGAGCCTATTTCAAAAATGCTCATATATTTACCCGGTGGTGGTCATATGTATGAATGCCTGTGTTTTTAATCTGGATTTATCTTGATTATATTTAAAAATAGGAAGCGCAAAACAACACAGTTGTGACTGGGGACTGGGGAACTTCAATATTTTATTAAAATATAGTTATGTACAATTGGAAATTCTAGTGTTCCTGATGTAAATTCATTATATTTTTTTGATAACCCTAGTGTGTGTGTGTGTGTGTGTGTGTGTGTGTGTGTGTGTGTGTGTGTGTGAAAAAGAAAATAGTTTAGGAATAAAAAGAAGGTTCAAACATGGTGTGAAAGCTTGATTGAAATGAATGTGTTCTACCCAGGCAGCACCCTTCATCTGAAGCTGACTGCAAAAACAAGTCTGATTGCATGGAAGTCTATGAGAGAATGACCCTACTTCTCATTTGATTTATTATCTATCTAGTTTCAATTCTTCTTCAATACAGCATGATGTTTATTTAGTCTTTATGGGCATGGCTACCTTGTGATTGACAGGTCACTACCCTAGTCTCACTATCACATTAATAATTAGCTACTAAGATTACTTTAACACTTAAAGCTGGGGTATGTAATGTTGGAAAAGCCCCCCCCCCCCCTCCCATCAGTGAGTTCGTCCAAGCTGATTCTTCCGGCATCAGCGAGACGTGAAGGCTGTGCACTGGCGCTTAGGCAGGGAGGGCGGGTGCAGAACTAACCACATTTTGTCTGGAGAAAGGAAGGAAGCTGCTTTGTCTCTTGTTGGTAAGTCAGAAACTAATTGTAGATTTGAGTTTAGGCATTGTGTGAGTAAAGCTAGTGGTAACATTTAGTCTAGTATTGATAGCTTGTTGTTGAAATTCTTGTGAAGCTGTCTGTGCTAAGTGAGCAATCAGCTTGTTTTGAGCCAGCTCACCTGTAGTGAATAGACTTGATTAGAGGGAAGGAGGAGCCACAGTCAGAACTTAAGGGACAGCAGTAACTCTCTTCAAACCACATTTTGTCTGGAGAAAGGAAGGAAGCTGCTTTGTCTCTTGTTGGTAAGTCAGAAACTAATTGTAGATTTGAGTTTAGGCATTGTGTGAGTAAAGCTAGTGGTAACATTTAGTCTAGTATTGATAGCTGAACAAAGACAAGGGAGTCTATCTGCGGGAGTCAAGACAGCTGAACAAAGACAAGGGAGTCTATCTGCGGGAGTCAAGACAGCTGAACAAAGACAAGGGAGTCTATCTGCGGGAGTCAAGACAGCTGAACAAAGACAAGGGAGTCTATCTGCGGGAGTCAAGACAGCTGAACAAAGACAAGGGAGTCTATCTGCGGGAGTCCATCGAGGAAGCCCATTGAGGTAGGTATAACATCTCAACCCCCCCCCCCCCCCCTCGCAGCCATGTGTCTTATCCCAGTCAGGACATCACACTGGAGAAGATTTTACCGAAGATCCTTCACTCGAGGCCGTAACCCATCCAATCTCTGCTACCCACCACTCTCCACCGGTAAGGAACTTGAAGTACTAGGGGGGCTGTGGAACTGCCAGTCTGCAGTCAAGAAGGCGGACACCATCTCAGCCTATGCCTCCCTGCAGACTCTCCACTTCCTGGCCCTCACAGAGACCTGGATCACCCCTGAAAACACTGCCACTCCTGCTGCCCTTTCAACTGCCTACTCGTTTTCACACTCCCCAAGACGAACAGGGCGAGGAGGAGGAACTGGGCTCCTCATCTCACCCACATGGTCCTACCAGGTCCTTCCTCTCGACCACCTACCCCGATCTATGCTTGAATTTCACGCCGTCTCTGTCACCCTTCCTTTCAAACTCAACATCATAGTGATCTATCGCCCACCCGGTCCTCTTGATGACTTTTTGGATGAGATGGATGCCCTCCTGAGCTGCTCCCCTGATGATGGCACACCACTCGTCGTCCTCGGTGACTTCAACATCCACCCGGGAAAGCTGCATTCATCTGAATTCATAGACTTCTTTTCCGCATTTGACCTTACACTGTCCCCCTCTCCACCAACTCACCGGGCCGGGAACCAACTTGACCTTGTCTTCACTAGATCCTGTGGCATCTCGGCACTCTCTGTTACCCTGCTCACCGTGTCCGACCACCACTCTGTGACTTTCTCCTTCCCCATGAAGCCCACCTCATCCCTCCACTCTACGCCTCGAATGGTCACCAGCCGCCGCAACCTGAAATCCCTCACTCCTTCCGCTCTCTCCTCAACTGTTATCTCCTCGCTCCCATCCTCGGAACAGTTCTCCTTAATGCCTACTGAGGAAGCCTCCTCCATACTGATGTCCTCACTTTCCTCTTCTTTGGACACTCTCTGTCCCCCAATCTCACGACCTGCGCGATCATCTCCCGCCCCTCCCTGGCTGTCTGAACCTCTGCGAACCAACAGATCATTGTTGCGAGCGTCAGAGAGAAAATGGAAGAAATCGGGACAGCACGAGGACCTTGCTCACTACCACCTCCTCCTCTCTGACTTCACCTCAACTGTTTCGGCAGCCAAATCTGCCTTCTACCTGGCTAAGATCAACTCTTCTGCCTCCAACCCCAGGAAACTCTTCTCCGTGTTCTCTTCCCTCCTCACCCCTCCTGCCCCTACCCCCCCTTCCTCCCTTACTGCCGATGACTTTGCAACTTACTTTACCAAGAAAGTACATGACATCAGTCCTCATTCACGCCTATTCCCTCCCAGAAGACATCTCCCCAAACTCTCAACTCGGATGGTCTTACCAGCTTTAGCTCCCTCACCTCTGAGGACGTCCACGCACTTGTTACATCTAACCGCGCCACCACCTGCTCCCTTGACCCGATTCCCTCCTCTCTTCTCCAGGACATCTCACACGACATCTTGCCATTCCTCACCACCCTGATCAACTCCTCCCTCAACTCAGATGTCATTCCAGCGGATTTTAAGACCGCTATCGTGAAGCCTCTCCTTAAAAAACCCACCCTAGACGCTACTGACATCCAAAGCTACAGACCTGTATCTCTTCTTTCATTCCTCTCTAAAACCTTGGAACCTGCCGCCTACAACCAACTGTCATCCTATCTCTCGCGGAACAACCTCCTAGACCCTAATCAATCAGGATTCAGGACTGCTCACTCCACTGAGACGGCCCTCCTCACAGTGACCGAGTCCCTGCGAGACGCCAGAGCCTCGTCCCACTCCTCCGTTCTCATTCTCCTCGACCTATCTGCTGCATTCGACACAGTCAACCACCAAATCCTCCTCTCCACTCTGGCTGAACTTGGCATAACTGACTGTGCTCTCACCTGGTTTACATCATACCTGACAAACCGCACCTTCCAGGTCACATGGAATGGCTCTATGTCCAAACCCTGCTCTCTGGACACGGGCGTCCCTCAAGGCTCAGTATTAGGACCGCTTCTGTTCTCACTATACACCAGATCACTAGGTTCTGTTATCACATCGCATGGATTCTCCTACCATTGCTACGCAGATGACACCCAGCTGTTCCTCTCTTTTCCCCCGTCCTCTGACGCTCACATTGCAACTCGCATCTCGAACTGTCTGGCTGACATCTCTGTCTGGACAACTGAACATCACCTCCAGCTTAACCTGAATAAAACCGAACTCCTCTTCATCCCAGGGAAAGACTGCCCTCGCATGGACCTGTCGGTCACTGTCGAGGGCATCACAGTATTACCTTCCTCAACTGCGAGGAACCTGGGTGTAATCCTCGATGACCAACTATCCTGCACCCCCAACATCACTGCTGTGGCCCGATCCTGCAGATTTGCCCTCTACAATATCCGCAGGATTCGGACCTTCCTCACAAAGGATGCAACGCAGCTCTTGGTCCAAGCACTGGTCATCTCCCGCCTTGACTACTGCAACTCTCTCCTGGCCGGACTCCCGGCCTCTGCGATTAAACCATTACAGCGTATCCAGAATGCCGCAGCACGCCTTATCTTCAATCTACCCAAATTCTCCCACGTGACCCCCCTCCTCCGTGACCTCCACTGGCTCCCTGTTGCAGCACGCATCCAATTCAAGACGATGACACTGGCCTTCAGGGCCATCAATGGAACGGCACCCTTCTACCTTCAAACACTGGTCAAACCTCATGCCCCGAAGCGAGCACTTCGCTCCTCTACTTCAGCTGGCCGGCTGGTACCACCATCGCTGAAATCAAACAAATGTCGCTCAGCAAAGTCCAGACTCTTCTCCGTTCTGGCGCCTCAGTGGTGGAACGAACTCCCGACCAATGTCAGGACAGCAGAGTCATTTGCCATCTTCCGAAAAAGGCTCAAGACTCACCTGTTCAGACTTCACCTTGACTCTACATAGCATGACCCACTAGCACCCTCCCTCGACCCCCCCCCCCAAAAAAACAAAACAAAAAAACAAAAACAAAAAAAAACAAAAAAAACAAAAACAAAACCTTACCTATAGCACTCTGATCTTAGCACTGTTGCTCTTGAAGTACTACTTTACTCAGATGAGGACCTAACACTTGTTCTATTTTTAGCTCTTACTGCATCGGCAATGATACGTCGTGGTTTCTTTGTTTCCTTCTTTTGACAAATGTACTTATTGTAAGTCGCTTTGGACAAAAGCGTCTGCTAAATGACCTAAATGTAAATGTAAATGTAACTAGACATGAAGGCGTCTGATTGTTTTTTTAGTCTGACCAATCCCTTTGGTGCGAGGGGCACAGATCGGTTGTTTGTTTTCTCAGTCCCACGGCGGCCGCAGAGCTCTGTTTAATTCCGTTCCTTTTCCTGATGACATAATGTACTGATCCCTCTGAAATTAGACGGGCCATTTCACCCAGTATAACAAAAAGTGCTTCTGAGCAAGATTACATACCCCATCTTTGAGGGATGTTCACACCAAATGCAAAGTACATTTTTTGTATGTTTTTTTTTGTAAGTAAATTGCACTTAAAGACGATGCAAATTCGCGCTTGAATGCATGAATGATGCAATTTTTTATTTGCTCACTCTGAAATATTTGAACTCAATTGAAAATTTGCGTGTGACTTTCTGACACGAAAGCCAATCAGCAATGATATTCTCCTTCTTTCATCACTTGTCAATTAATGACAAATGATGACAAACCAGCGTAGCGGTCTGTGGCCTCCTTAAGCTCAGCGATAGTATCTTGTTTCAGACCGAACCAAACTATGAGTACAAACCAGAGACTGTCTGTGGTACAAACAAGTAAAAAAAAGATTTTTTTTTCTTTTCTTGCAATGAACCAGTACAAGATTTGTTTTGGTACATAATGGCAGATTTTATTAATATGCAACCCCAGTTTCAGATGCATGGTACTCTTCTTTTTGTGTTATTCTAGTATGTATTAGTAATAATACAAATAATATAATGGTAAATGGACCTGCATTTATAGAGCACTTTTCTACTAGTCTTTTGAATGAATGAATGAATGCTTTATTTCAAATGTGAATAATACATTACACTTGAAGCATTAGTCGCTAAAAGCCTTTGTATGTTTGAATAGGAGTCGGAAGAAGCATTTAGCTTATTAATTCCTACCCCTTCTCCACTTAGTACCTACCTTGTTTTTTTTATACTTTCAACAAAACCAACAGTCACCAACAAGTACACCATAACTACTTGTGTCAAAATAAATAAAATAAATGACAAGAATGGCAAAATGTGATAACCCTAGTGTTTGTCATACCCCACTTCTTCCCTGTACCTACCATCGTAAATACCATCTGTTTGTACCGCTGTTTGAATTTGCTCATGGTTGGACATTGTCTGAGCTCCTCCGCTAGTCTGTTCCACAGTTTCACTCCACATATTGAAATACAAAAGGTTTTTAAAGTTGTGCGTGCATACAGATGTTTTAGATTCAGTTCACACCTCAGATTATATCCCCCTTCTCTCGGAAAAAAACATATTTACAAACAACAAACAACAAATATGTACTGGTAGTATGTTGTTTGTTGCCCTGTACATGATTTGTGTTGTTTGGAAGTGTACCAGATCAGTGAGTTTCAGTATTTTTGATTTTGAAAATAAGGGGTTTGTGTGTTCTCTCTAATCATTGTTATGAATTATCCTGATTGCTCTTTTATGCAGAATCGACAGTGGTTGTAGTGTAGATTTATAAGCATTGCCCCAAATCTCTGCACAGTAACTCAAATACGGAAATACCAGTGAATTGTAAAGAATGGGGAGTGATTTGTGGTCAAGAAAGTGTTTTGCCTTACTTAATACTGAGATGCTCCATGACAGTTTGCTTCCATGTTATTTTTCGTCCATAATTACACCCAGAAATGTATTTTCATGTACCCTTGCAATGTCAACACCATCTTTCTGTATTATTGCTTGAGTAATCATTTTACAGTTCCCAAATAACATGAATTTGGTTTTGTTTAAATTTAAAGATAATTTGTTTCTATCAAACCACCTCTTTAATTTACACATTTCTTTAGTGATACACCCCAGAAGCTCCTGTACATTATTCCCTGAGCAAAACATGTTTGTGTCGTCTGCAAATAGCACCATTTTCAATACATTAGAGAATTTACATATATCATTTATATATAGAATAAACCGTTTGGGACCCAGTACTGACCCCTGGGGGACGCCACAGGCAATGTCCAAGCACGATGAGCTAAAGTCTCCCAACTTCACAAATTGACTCTGGCCCTTTAAATAACTCTCAACCCAGTGCAAAACTATCCCCCTGATCCCATACGTTCCAGTTTATTGATTAATATGTCATGATTGATTGTGTCAAAGGCTTTCTTGAGATCAATGAATATTCCAATTGCATATTGTTTATTTTCTGTAGCGTTAGTGATTACTTCTATTGATTCCATTAATGCCAGTGATGTTGAACTGTTTGGTCTGAATCTGTACTGTCAGTGAGTAGTTTATGTTTGACTATGAATTTGTCTAATCGATTATTGAATACTTTTTCTAGAATTTTTTTAAATTGTGGTAATAATGAGACAGGTCTGTAATTTGTGAATTGGTGTCTATCTCCAGTTTTATACAGCGGTACAACTTTAGCTATTTTCATTTTGCTCGGAAATTTGCCAATTTGGAATGATAAATTACAGATGAAATTTAGCGGTTCTGAAATCCCCTCAATTACCTTTTTCACAATTTTCATATCAATGTTGTTGCCATCAGTAGATGTTTTATCTTTACATTTATTTACAGTATCAATTATTTCTTTCTCTTCCACTGCTGTGAGGAACATTGAGTTACTATTACTATATAAGATTATCATTCCAATCCTGTGATGATGCGGGATCAGGAATTTTTTCAGTCAGGTGTGGTCCAACACTCACAAAGAACTGGTTAAAGCTATTTACTATATTGTCCATGTTCTCCTTTCTGATATCATTATCTATGAAATACTGAGGGTAGCATTGTCTAGAGCCATTTTTGATAATGTTGTTCATTATATCCCATATTTCTTTAATATTTCTTTTCAACTACTCAAAGCAATTTACACTACACTCAGTCTATTTTACCCATTCACATTCACACACCAATGGCACAGTGGGGTTCAGTAGCCCAACGACACTTTAGTGTGCAGTCTGAACGAGCTGGGTTTCAAATCACCGATCTTCTGATTGGAGGACAACTCGCTCTACCCCCCATATAAAAGTACAAAAGTAAGTATCACAAAAGTACAAAGTTCTTCACAGAGAAAAAACAAAATGACAGGAGGAGGAGAATGACAAAATAAATTAACTGCAAGAATAAAATAAAAAACAAGAAATAAATAAACAATAAAAAAGGCACTTTCCAATAAAATTGTGATTATAGAAGAGATACTTCCTCAGGCGTGTTGTTACTGTCCCTTTAGTTTTCATCCTGGCAACAAAAAAATGTGTTAGGTATAGGCAACAAACAACTTGGTTATGGTTAGGCAGAAAAACAACTTGTAAGGTTTAGACAGAAAACTACTTGGTTAGGTTGAGGAAAGATAAAGTTAAAAGAAAAGGTCTCCTGAGGGGTATTCCACCAAACTCGCTAATTAAAGCGGCGCTTTCCTGGTTAAGCCTGGTTAGAACTAACGCCAACTTCCACTTGCGGCTAAACCCGTTCCATTAACGCATTTCAGCCGCGCTATGTTGAGGCTAATTCAAGCCAGGTTAATGTTGTCGTGTGTTACGCACGTTCACGGGATATGAAGCCAGCCCAGAACCGTGAATGTCGAATCATCGATGGAACTGTATGAGGAGTACAAACCCATCATAACCAAAAAGGGAATACTGTAGTGATAAATAAAAATCATGAGGCTGCTTGGGCAAGAATTACCGAGCGATTAAATACGGAAGTACCGTTAAGAGTAACATGCTCTAATCTAACACTGACAACAACTCCACGAAAGTGAGAATAGTGTAGCGGTAATGCGCCGGCTTTATACGCGGCAGGCGACGGTTCAATTACCGTCTATGGAACATTGTGAAATTTATTTCTTTGGCCGGAACTCTCTCTCACTTGTCTCTTTTTTTTTTTAAATAGGCCTAGTAAATGCAATACATTGACCAACTCATTTATCTCAACAATTCAATGAACACATTCAATTAACTTATTAATGAACTCACCTGAAAGGAATTTATGTTGCTGAAAATTGCATGCAGCAATGCCTTTGTCATTGGGATCTATATCATGCTATTAATAATAACCTCTTTATGCCTATCATGTTTTTGCAAGTTATATTTGGGTTCTGGGGAAATTGTATGACATATTTATCATAGTTAAGGTAAAATGTTGGTTAATTCTCTGATCTAAAGATAATTATACAGGCAACAAAAAAACACATGTAATGTCCTCACCGGGAAGTGAACCTGCGATGTCCACATTTAAGGACAGGTACATCACCACTCACCCAACTGGGAGTTTTAGAAAATTATATGGCCAGTCGGTATTAAACAAAATAAATGATTTATTCATATTTTTTTAATTGCAAGCTTGTATTCTTAGACGCTTGATGAAAATATAGTCTGTTTGTACTTCATATATGTAATTTTGGTAATTTTTGGTCTTTCACCTGATGAAATCACGAGGACTAGGCTTGGCGGAACCTTCTGCTGGTACAGTTGTTTCCGACAGACGGACTTCTCTGAAACCCTCGCTAAAGTAAGCCTGATGGTTAGCCTGTCCCGGGGCAGGCTAGTTTGGTCGGATAAATTCCCATGGTTACTTAGCGGAGAGTGCCTCAAGTCACGTTGATGGAACGCAACTCTCGCTAAAGGTAGCGAGGCTTATCGAAATTAGCCCGGCTTTGCGCTTAGCGAGTTTGGTGGAATACCCCTCTGGTTGAAAGTCCTATGTTTATTTGAGCCATCCCTCCACCCCATACCCCTCACTTCAGAGACTTTGTCGGACTTTATACTACGTTA
Source organism: Chelidonichthys spinosus (assembly GCA_029853015.1). NCBI lineage: Eukaryota > Metazoa > Chordata > Actinopteri > Perciformes > Triglidae > Chelidonichthys > Chelidonichthys spinosus. The sequence continues at coordinate 2,331,095 of CM056826.1, forward strand.
CCTGCTTTCCTCCTTTGTACCTGTCTTATATGTTATGGCTACTAGTTACTGCCATAGGCTGTATATAAGAAGTGGATATGTGACATTTGGTCCGTCGCCATCTTCAAGTTTTTGCAACCAGCCAACAGAAGTGACCATATTTAGACTGCAGAGGAGCGATGGGCAGAACAGCACTCATGTTTACAATGTTTACTGAGATAATTAATCAAGTGGGGGCATTTTCTCATATATTTCGATGCAACCAGACATTCAGAGTTGCCTGATGCAAGTTGCAGAATGCAAGTAACAATTGATCGTGGAAAGACACTTGCACAGTGGACCTACATGACCATGTTTTGTATGGCATTGTTTTGTTAAACATGAGTTATCCCACCTTTACAAAAGATAAGTACATGTGCAGTTTTTCTGCATTATAGATTTTAATAGAAACATGGAGCTTTATACCAAACATATTTTGGAAGCCAGATGTGAAATGATTCCCCACATGTGATGAACATGAAATCCACATGCTTGTTTTCTCCAGGGAGTGTGAGAACATACCACCCATCGTCTAATTGTGGTCCGCCTCAAATCAGCACAACACAAACACAGCAGATGGCTGCCTCTCTTCAATTCAACCTGAAAGTTGGAGCCATTAGTGTTCTAAAATAAGCTGCACCATTATTCCATTTCAGTCAGACAACTGACCTTTATGTTTATTGTAGCAGCAGAACATATGTTGGAGTTTGGCGTGTAGGCTCTGGCCTCATCACTCCCCAGATGTAATTACATAGAAATATGGGAAGTGATTAGTAAATGTCTGGCAGGTGGATGACGGGGTGGTGGAGGGGTTGAAACAAGCAGACAGCAATACTGACGTGGCAGCAAAGGCCGGAAGGGGAAAATAGGAAATAGTGTAGCTTAAATAGACCACCAGATTGTAAATGACGTAAATGGAAGAATGTTATTGGAGTATGAGGCCTGTCACATGAGGATAAAAGTGAACCGCGAGTTGTCTGCCTGAACCAGCTCGCAGTGTTCATGGCTCTGTTCAAGATGCAGCTATTTTCTACAAAGATATCATCTAAAAAACCCTCTACAAACGTATAGCTCATCAGATAGACACACTGTAGGCTATGTTCACTGTAGGAGGAGATGTGAAATCAACATTGAGACATTCTGTCAGTTCTGTACTTCACAAATACCTTGCAAATTAAACTAACAATCCCCTGCACTTTAATGAAATGTATGCTATTTTTCCACACTTCAAGTGCTCTTACTTTGCAGGAACTCAGGTGTTTCCTGCTGTTCTGCGTGGCCGTTGCATTGCAACTGTTTTGCTTTGGTGGAAAAGAGTTTACCTTTCAAGGCCTTGGTGTTTTAAGAGCTTGGAAACATGCTCAACAGCACCTCCACTTTCAAATGGAAAATAAGACAAAAAGCTGTCAGGAGTGCTCCCCAGTGGAGATGGTGCCAGTGAAAGAGTTGTTTAGATTAAATAGAATTCCGCTGTTTGCCATGGCTCTGTGAAATGCTCCCCAGACTTTCGCCACGTCTCAGTTTATTGTTTGGACTTTGTTGTCTTCCTCTCTCCACCCTCTCCTCCCCCCCAGCCTGCTAATTTGACTTCCTTGCTGTGTTGTATTACTACTATGTTGTTGCCTGCTGAGACAGCCGCAAATTAAAGCCTCTGCCTTCTCATACATATATCACTCCCAATTCTCTCATGAATTTGCATAGAAGAAGTGAAGGTGTGGGTTGTGTTTACAGTGTTCAAGAAGAATCGACAATGTCTTTGCATGAACAAGTCTGTAAGAGGGAGGAAGTGCTACCATAATTATAAATAGTTATACATATATATATATATAGTATTAATAATGTTAACAAATGATGATGTAATCTTATGAAAAAGGGTGCCTACTCTAGCCTGTTAGTCCTCTAAAATGTTATGTAACATTAAGGGAATGCAGAAATTATTTAGAACTGCACAACAGTAGTTTAATATAGAAAAGAGTTTACCATCGCTTTGATCGCATATAGTGCAGACCCATTTTTTGCGCCACTGGGTATGTGTGTGATTGTGTGTGTATATAAAGTATGAGTCTATATACTCATACTACTTTTTTTGTTTTGTTTTTAAAGATAAGAATTTCAGCTAGAGCACCGTTCGAGCCTTTTATTATTTTATACAGACAGTGTGGAAACAGTGAGAGAGAAGGAGAAGACATGCGGGAAACTGATCCCGGGCCGGGAGTCGAACCCGGGATCACCGTGTCGAGGACGTTGAACATCTGTACATGGGGCGGCTGGCCTAACCACTGCACCACCGGCCGCCCCATACCCATATTTGCTTGGCTAGCTAAGCTAGCTCAGTGCTGTCGTTTTAAAATTATCTGCACATCGAAACTAAGCTGTAATGGGAGATGTTTGGCTCGTAATGTGGGCATCTGATCTAACAGTAAGGTGCCAAGTGGCCTGTTGGCATTGCTTGAATTGACTGTGATGCTAATAGTTTAGAAACTAGCCTACCTGAGGACAATAGGCTAGTTGCTAAATCATTAGCAGGCTAACAGATACCAGATATCGCTGAGTGACATCTGTAGGGGGGAGGGCTTATCTGAATGAGATGCAAATGAGCACTATTGTGTTTCCTTTCTGGCCAGGTGAGGTGAGGTGAGGTAAGATTTGCAGATCTTTCAGGCCAGTTTTCTCAGTGAACAGTTTTCAGAGAAGCATACATTCAAATGGCCACAACTTCCTCAAATATCTATATTATCTATATATATCTATATATGTGTTAGACATCATTGGAACGCTTAGAAACTACACTTTCAGAATCTGTGAATAACTCAAAATGCCCCGAGGTCGACTTGTTCCTGGTTTTGCTGTGGCTGGTCACATATTTGGATGGATACAGGATAAGCGGTAGACAATGGATGGATATATATATTTGTATGTTTTTACATCCCTTTGAAAGTCTGGAGTTGTACAAAATAGAAAAAAGAAAACTGATGAAAAATGTCTGGAAAGCCCACAGAGTTTGGGGTTCGATATCTTCAGCAGGTGTTCACTGTCAGCTTTCCTCCTTGTTGCTCCAGCATTCATCAAGTCTGATATGCACCATACTGCTGTAGCATTCATTTATTCTTCAAAGAGATGCCAGTTTGCCCTGTAACTGTCTCTACGCTTGCTATATAGAACTGGAACAGTGCCAACAAAAAAGTTGATGCTACTTGAGGACACATTCAAATTGACACTCAGAAAACATGAATGACTGTAACTTTGTTTAGTTTGATTATGTGTGTAAACGCTTGGTTATCAGTTTAATTAGGAGAACATAGATGGACAGCTTGATTTGAGGAACATGCATTTGATGAACAATTTGATTTTGGGTACACATTTGTCCTCGGGGAGGGGAAGCATGCACACACAGGCAAGGAAATGTAGGGTAATCACACACACAGCGGGATCTGATTACATGTTGTCGTCATAAGAAATGATCCAAGAACGTCTCTGAAAAGTCTCTGGATGGTGAGCATAAAAAGAAGATTTGTGAAATCCAGGGTTCATCTCTTGCATCCTGTGTGTAGTTAAGACTAATAAAACACTTTGGGCAACTCATCCTCATACAACAGGTTGTATGATTCATTTGCCTAACGTCCAGCAACACGGGCGATCAGAGCACCTTTGCAGGCCCCTGTGGTGATCATGATTTGGGTTAAGTACAGAGGTGGCATTACTTAAGTTACAAAATGTGTTTAAATAACTATGAAAGTGGTGATACTTAAGGACTGAAGTTCTGTAACAAATAAGTTGACGGTATCTTTGGTTTCAGACAGGACATGAACAGAGGTCTCCTGGGTGAAAGTCTGGTGGTTTCAGATTCATCCATCAATTTCTGGTGGAAATGGCCAGCTCCTATTCTAAAAAGTGAAGCCAAGCTGGAGGGCCTTAAACAGTCTGACTGTATAGAAGTTGATGAGAAGTAATCAGTAAACATTGTAAACATGAGTTTATGGTCTTAATCTTGATTTTCAAGTCTTCTTCATCCAGCATGATGTTCATTTAGTAAATTGTCGTCGAATTTAGAGTCGAATAGACTCTAAATTCCTCCTAAAGTCAAAGCTACCAAGGCAAAATTAAATTGCAATAGCCAGCCAGGTTTAACCAGTAAATTATTGTCCATTTAGAGTCAAACAGACCAGAAGGGGGATGCTACCACAATGTTGCTACCATAGCTACCAATGCAATTAGCTACAATGATGACTTTACCACTGAGCTGTAAAGATTACCTTGAATGACAGACGCTAACTTTGTTAACTTGTGTTCGTCAGATTCACCCGTCACTCCTCCACAGTCCAAATATGGTCACTTCTCTTCACTGGTTCCAAACATTCCAAGATTAGCAGATTGATCCCCAACATATCTATATCCCAAATTGTTTAGAGTATTAATACTAGCACCAAAGGATTGATCAAAAATAGTGACGAGTTTACCATCACTTACATACATATACATACATGAAAATCACAGTGAAAACAAAATATATTCTATTGATTCTATTCAGGTATAAAACGGGTTATGGTGCCCTTTGGGTCAATAGTTTGCATCAATAGTGGTGCAGATGCTGATCCTAGATATGTCCATTGTAACAACCTGAAAGACAGGCCATGTTCCAGATTTGTGAGAGAGGACACAAATGGGTAAAAAAAAAAAAAAACAGTTCTCTCTTTGTGGTAAAATAGAAAACACATTTTTCTGGCACATTTGACCTATCAGAGGCCTCATGGTTTTTGCCAAGGTGTTGCACCTGGTTGTGGTCCTTTGAGTGCAGCTAACACGTGTGCAGTTGGTTTTCACTGATGTATTTCCACATCCCCATTTGCTCTATTTATCAAATGAGAACTGTGCATGGCCTTGATTGAGCAATTGTATTAAGCTTTAATATGCAGAACCACTTTCTCAGCCCTTATCTGGTGGATCCAAAGAAAGGTTCAAACCATTCTCCAGTGTTAATTTTTGACAGGTAGTCTAGACTTTTCAGTGGGTTGCTTGGGATATTTATAAACCTCTACTCAATTCAAATGAACTCCATGAATGGAACATGTAGTCATTAGCATATTGATTAGAATACAAGGTTGCTACAAGAGATATATTTTTTTTCCTTTAAATGGTCAATCATGGACAAGCCATGGTTGTGTGAATAGAGCAAAGGAGTAGCATTTGATCCCCTGAAGAATGTGATTAGAGAAACACTATTATTTGCTCTGCTGAAGAAGAACACTAGCTTTTTCAGATATATTTTCTTTCCGGCTCAGAAAGTTTTAAGTTACTTACACTGAACAAAACATGTAAAAGAGTGGTTGAAGTGCATAGTGTTGGGTGGGGGGGTAACAAGTTATGGGCTAGAGGTTCTGCATGCATCACATATCATTTTGCATGTTGTAGATTCTGCAAAAGACTTGTCTTGGGCTTCAGAAAGGAGCAGGTTCAGCTATTGATACATAGTTATAAACATCAATAATTACTGATATCAATAAGATTATTAATAATATTTTAGTAATTGGGCCACCACCCTGGGGCCAAGGACCAATAACTTAACAGTTAATTTTGTCTCAAAATGAGGCTGTTCTCAAATGAGGCTGTGAAGTACTGTCACTCATGGGAGAAACAGTGAAGGACGGAGTCTGAGATCTGACTCTCTCTCTCTCTCTCTCTCTCTCTCTCTCTCTCTCTCTCTCTCTCTCTCTCTCAACCAAGTGCTGTTACAATGTTCACACAGCAGGAACCACAGGCAGCAATACAATTTATCATCAATCAGTGATTAACAGCACTACAATCAACAAACCGTTAATATCACTCAGGCAAGCTGTGTGTGTTTGTGTGTGTGTGTGTGTGTGTGTGTGTGTGGGGGGGGGGGGTAAGAAGGGATGAAGGGGAGGAGCAAAAGGGGCAAGATGGTGGACGTCTTCTCATTGGTGATAACGTCATGCGAGAATGGCAGATGAGCTTGCGAGGTTGAACAAAGTAAGAGGGGAATGGAAGAATATGGCTGCGTTCGAAATGCCATACTAACGTACTGTCTACTAAATCAACGATTGAGTATGCCTTTCCCTCAGACCCTTCACACAGAAGTATACTCATCTTCTCTCACGTGATTGAATACGTTCCGTTTCCGGCCCGAACTCGCGTTGAATGGAAATTAATTCTAAAAATATAAATCGGTATTATTATTACTCTATGAAATATTCCTCAATGTTATTTAAGTACAATTTATAGTTTTTTTAATGTGAGCTCCCGCGCTTTACCTCTCCTGTCTTCCGCTTACCTGCAGCTCCGTTCTTTCGCGAGTAAGCTAGCTGTTCAATTTTCATCGTGATTATTGGCATTATGCCATCAACCAGTGGCCGAACACTGGCGAGGAGACAACGGAGGCTGTTGGCTTGTCGTCTGCGGTACATCATTAAAATCTTCATGGCATCTGGATTTCTCTCTGAAGTAAGTAATATTAACAGCACTTAAGTGGTTTACACGTTTACCTGTAGTATATTGATCATCAATAGACAGGCCTATGTATGCATTCATAAACTAAATCATTAAAAGACATATAGCTGATATAAGTAGTTTAATACATATCATGTATGACAGTTTGGTGTGACAGAAAAAAATTATTAGCAGGCTAATAGTGAGTAATTAATTACACAAATAAGCATGTAATATATACAGGTTATATATACAGGTTGCATAAATGTAGTATTAGAAATAGGAGTGTGAAGAAGTGTTTATCAACAAATTAATATGAAAATGTTCAGAATAAATGTAATTAATATATGATGTTTTCTTTTACAGGTTGGTGCCAGAGGGCCATACTGCAGGGTGAATCATCATGTTCCCCTGTTGCGTCTCTACTTTGGGGAAGGGGATTTGATGAAGGACTTCCGTCTTTCCAGGCCTTCTGTGGAGAACCTCATCCAGTGCCTACAGGAGGACACTGACCATGGATGGGGAAAGGCTTTTGAGGTGCTTGTCTTCCTGTACTGGCTGGCTAGTGCCACCTCCTACAGGGTCATGTCAGAAGCCTTCGACATACCTCGCACAACATGCCACAATGTTGTTCACCGGGTCAGCAAGGGCATCCAAGGCATCTTCAAGAGGCTCATCCACTTCCCCAGTAGGGATGAGCTGGAAGAAATTGGGGCTGGGTTCCAGCTGCTCTCTGGTTCCCCGGTGTTTGGCAGAGTGGCGGGGAGCATTGATGGGTGCCACCACCGCATTGTCCCCCCTGGTCAGTTTGCGGCCGATTATTTTAACCACAAACTCTTCCATTCGGCCCCGTTTCAGGCAATCTGTGACCACAAGGGTTGCTTCCTGGACGTCTTCGTGGGGTTCCCTGGCTGGGTGCACGATGCCAGGGTCCTCAAGTGTAGCCCGGTCTACATCAACCAGCTCTACCCACCTCCAGGATGGTGCCTCAACGGGGACGGTGGTTATCCCTGCCTGGCGTAACCCATCTCCCTGATGACCCCATTCCGTGAGCCTGTCCGGAATGCTGTCGAGGGCAGGTACAATGCCAGGTTGTCCAGGGCCAGGTGCGTGGTGTAAAGAGCCTTTGGGGTGCTGAAGGCAAGGTGGTGCTCCATCTTCTTGAAGGCTCTAGAGGTGAAGGTGGAGTTTGTCTCGGACGTCATCATTGATTGTCTGTTCTTGCACAACCTCTGCATCAACAACGGGGACATCTTGGAGCCAGATGTAGGTGGTGATGGAGATGATGGGGATGACTGCCATGATGCCAAAGAGCCACTCCAGCAGTCCGGGGACATCCTCAGAGGCAGGCTTGCAGCTGCAGTGTCTGCTCCAAATGTGATCCCTGTCCTGCAGGAACATGATTATTGTTAGTTTTTTTTGGTCAGCGGTTGAGTTCACACCCTGAGAGGATATGTTCTAATATTTCCTAGTTAAGATTTACTGTTATATTTCATGTTATGTTGTGTTACATTTGTTTGTTTAATACAAGCATCAACTGTTAATACTACTACCTTTATTACTACTGTTAATACTACCACTGTTATAAGAATTCTGTATAACCTCATGTCTTAAAGTTCTCTTTGTTCAGGTTACAGCTTTATGTGTTGAACTGTTTATTACTTTAGTATCCCCATGGCTGACCTAAATGTTATCAGAGGCCTGGTAGTCATGATGTCTTGTTCTACATGAAGGTTAACTGTCAGTGACGCGTTATCTCCTGTGCCTTTAAAAGACTCAAGTCACAACAGTGATTTCAGCACTTCCTCTGTAGCATCCTCACATGTTGTTGCATTGTAACTGCTCCTCTTGATCAAGATTAAAGTCAGACGTCGACTTTACTTATGTCTCCAATCTCCTCCTTGGGTGAATTTATTTGTTTACGGAAAAAAAATATTTTAACAACCACTGTTAATATAACTACTGTTAATACTACTACTGTTAATATAACTACTGTTAATATAACCATCAACACCAAATGCAGATTGAACCCAAGAGCCTGGTCTGCTCCAGATTTCTAGGTAGTTTGTTCTTGCCACTGTCAGGCTGAACTGCTCCTGGTGATGTTGGGATTCCAAAAATCTTGAGCGTGTTCTGGTCCTGCTCCATGTGTTAAGAATCCTGAGTTAACTTCTGTTGTAATATAACACTCAAAATAACATTGAATTGAGTGTTCAAAAAGAATAATAAAAAACAATACGATACTGTGAATCCTTTTTTCTCTACATTTTATTTTTTTACAATTTTTTCCAGCAATGTCATTAACCGCTCCTCCCTGGCATGACTCTCCCTCTCTCTCTCTTCTCTCTCTCGACGTTCCTCTCTGCTTCGGCTTTCCATCCACTCTCTCCACTCTCGGTCCCTCCTCTCGCTGTGCCTCCTTTCTTCCTCTCTCCTCTCTCTCTCTCTCTTCTCCTCCCTCTCATGTTCCTCTCGCTCCTTCTTCTCCTCCCTCTCTCGTTTCTCTCTCTCCTTCTTTTCCTCCCTCTCACCTTTCTCTCTCTCCTTCTTTTCCTCCCTCTCACATTTCTCTCTCCCTCTCTTCTCCTCCCTCTCTTCAGCCTGCCGTTCCTTCTCCTCCTCTCTCTCCTGGAACTCTCTGAGGAACGTGAGCCACTCAGACTCCCGTTTCCTCTTTCCTCCAGCAGGACTCTCTACCTCCTGCTCTAGAGGAGAGACCACTGCTGCAGTGGTTGTCAACATGGATGAGGAGATGAGGTTTAGTGGGGTAATTGCCGATCTTTGACCCATCACCTCATCCATGATAACAAATCACTTCCAGTTTGCAGCAGTGGCCTCTCCTCCCTCAGTGCTCACACCCGTGCGTGGGGTCTTCAGTTCCTATAAACAACAAACACTTATCATAATCATGATTTAGCTACACTATTCACCACTAGTCATATTATAATATGAATTGTAATACTGTACCACATGGGATAAACTTAATGGACACCGATGTTTTAACACATTGTAGATATTACCCAGCAATGACTTTGCCTGATTATTTAGAAGAAAGACAACATCACCTTGTTTATTTTACGTTTCACATCAAGAATGTAGTGCTACATTCTTTAAACTGCTTCCCACTCACCTTGTATTTCTGCTTGACATTTTCCCACTTTTTCTTTGCCCATCCAGGCTCCACCTTCCCCTCCATTCTATGCTCCTTGATAAATATCCTTTATGAAGATCAGTACATACAAAAGTGTTACAGCTCATTGATGATATCTTGCCGACTGAAATAAGTGTTCAACAGAACAGGTAGACATCTCAGGAGAGCAGTACATCTCCCATCTATACCTTATATCATTGAGAAGCTAAATATGCACCAGTAGCAGTTAAGCCCTGCATATGAGAATTATAACATTTAATACCACATGTTCTTACTCAAAGCCCCTGATGGCAGCATTCCTCTTGCCGGTAAACTTCTCTTCATTCTGCCCCCTCCACCGGATGAGGCGTTCAGTGTCTGCATCGGTCCAGTGCACGGCGTTATTAATTATTAATCACCGTTAGTAAATATATAACCACGTCTTAACATAAGCACCATCTTCTTAGTTAACGTCGGCAAAAACGGCACATTTGCCGCTTCGGTTACGCTCGCTAACCTCTATGGTAAATTACCGTCTGTAGGCTAGCCGGCTAGCATGACCTTCGATTCGTAAGGTTAACGTACAGTTCCAACAATAAAGTAACGTTCATTATCAATACGATTTAAAAATCAGCTGGAAACATAAAAATCGTGTTACAGTATACTTACATTTGTACGTGGTTTGTGTATGGCTGACGCCAGGATCGCCGCTATCGTCCGCCATTACAAAAAACCTTTCAGCAGTCAGAGGAGCCGCAATGCATTTTGGGGAAGTTGAGTAGATTTAGCAAGGTCTGCTGTATACTCAGAAATTCTTGCCAATGCAGTATACATCCGGGAACTTCTCGCGTACACAAATCCACATACTATTGTATGTGAACGCACTACGTACTCAAATTTATGTCACAATTGAGTACGAGTAGGATGTTAGTATGGCATTTCGAACACAGCTTTTGATGGCATGTTATCAATGCTTTGTACAAAAGCGCTTTACAGTAATGACTGACATTCACCCATTCATACACACATTCACACACCAACGACGGCAGTCAACCACGCAGGGCGACAGCCAGCACCTCAGGAGCAATTAGGGTGAGGTGTCTTGCTCAGGGACACCAGGCACTCAGCTAGGAGGAGCCGGGGATCGAACCGGCAATCTTGCGGTTACCAGCCAACCCGCTCCCTCCTGAGATAAACCTCCCCAGTAGATTCACTGTATCCACCATAATCCCAAGATTTAGAGAAGAAAACAGGTGATTACCTTTTTTGACATTATAGTATGTAAATGTTGACAGCAATTACTGTATGACTATACTATATACTGTACCAAAGTATACTGTAAGTAAATATGTGTTTCAGTACATCACTGTGCCAATGTACTGTAGTATTGTAATGGAGGGTTAGTCTAACTCAGGGGTACTCAAATACAAATCCTCAAGGGCCACAAAGTTGTTTTTCAATGACTCAAAGGTCCATTTATTGAGGTCGGTCAGGCCACATTTGATATACTGTATTTAGTGCATTTCTTTTTGTTGTTCTTACCTCTGAATTTTGAGGATATGTTTCTTCAAAATTTGTATGCTTTGTCTCATAATGCCGTTTCAAATTAGAAATCTTCATCACAGATAGTCTCCTGGCAGGAGGAAGAATGAATGCAAACGTTTCAGTCCATTCTTCTTTAAATTGGCGATTTTCACTGTCCACCTTTCTTTAGGCAGAGAACTTGGAACACGCCTTTTTCATGTAATCTTTTTTCCCGTCTATGCTATCTATCTATGCTCCCACTGGCAAAGTGGCAACATGCGAACCGCTTCAAAAACGAAAGTGAAACTTAAAAATGCGCTTGCAGTGTGACCCAATAACAGGCTGTCTGTGTATCGTTGGCATGGAGACAAGTCCCGATACACGGGTTGACCCAACCAAAACACATACTGAAAAAAGAATAGTTCCGGGGCCACAAATAGGTGGCCGGCAGGCCGGATGCGGCCTGGGGGCCGTCTATTGAGTACTGCTGGTGTAACTGTTTGTAGGCCTAGTATTCCATGTTTATTTTTGTACTTTATGTTTACGTAGGCTTACTGTATACAAGTGCTAAATGCACAAGATTTCTGTTTGTTTTTGTACTGTACCACTGCACAGGATTTCTGTTTTTGGTACTTGTATTTTTTACTATGTACAAGTGCTAAATAAACAATTTTTTTGTTTTGCAACATGCATTTAGCCTACAGTGAACAATGAACATTTATTTCTACCGCTTCATGTACTGAGCATTGTGTTTTCTATTTTTCTATGTAGTGTTTAGTGACTGCTCTGTAGTGTTTTTAATTTTGATTGACTCGGGGCAGGATTTGACAACATAGTTCAGTTTTGAGCACCGATTGAACTGTTTTGAGGTGAGAGCTCAGTTTTGGGCACAGATAAAACTGTTTTGAGTTGAAAGTTTGGTTTTGCAAGAAGATTTTGAGGTTTTGTGAATGTAGTTTGAAAATTGGGTTTTGTGTTCACAGTTTAGAGAAAAGGAAAACAGCTTTTGAGAAATGTGTCTTAGCAATCGAGAAAAACTGTAAATGGGACTGTAATTACACTTTACATCAAGCAGTACAGGAGTTAAAACAGTAGCTAACTGTTCTCGGACAATCTGTTACTTGTGAATCGCGTAACATGACGATCAAGTTGTGGAAGGTCCACCAGTCCGGCAGTTTTCTCAAGCTGATTCTGCACGCCAGCGAGTAACAGCGGGTGATCCTCGTGCGGTCGTGAAAGACGCGGAATGAGAGTTGAGATTTAAGAGAGTGGATGTCTTGTTCTTTTTGTTTTTTCTGCGTAATTCAAGTTTCGACCCGCGCAGCCTTGCGCACGGTCAGTTTGGCAGTTTGCCTGCGCCAAAATGGGTGTGGTGGCGCAGCAGGGGGAGGCATCACAGATTCAGCTTGGTGCAGCGGAAGTTTCGTGGCAAAAAGCCTGCCAGCTCCAACCTAGTCTACTTTTGGCATAAGGCGCAAGGCGCAAATAAAGTCCATTCATTCAAGGCAAATTACAGCTGGCGGAATGGAAGTTTGGCTGACCGGCGTGCAGTGCGTACACGTCGCCAAGACCTCACAGGCAGGTTTCCACAGTTCCAGGCACATTTAAATGCAATAAAATGCAACAAACACTATTTAATGCAACTAATTGAATCAACACGTGAATTTATATCTATATAGATTGTCCCATCACATCTGACGTCAGATCAAAGTCGGATTGCACGCGTAACGGAAACTCAGCCTCTTGGACCAAAACATCTCCCTCTCTCTCTCCTGTTATTTATAATATCGGCATTGTTATTATTATGATACGCACGCACAGCGCGTGGTGGGAGCGGCGGCGCTGCTTCTGTCATCGGGTTGTCAAGTGATGGAACTTGCACTGAACCTCCCCTAACGCATTAAAGGTGAGGAGCGGAGCTCATTTGATTGGTGAAGATCTGAATTGGCTGTATTAATCCCAGTCCACGCCACGCCTTCTTCTCCTCCCTCTTTCCCACTTGCGCGGGTGGGCGAGACGAGAGGTGTGCCTGCGCGAGCCTGCGCGGTGCACGAAACTTGCAAAGTCCAGGCGGACACACTCCCGTCGGCGTGGCGCACGTGCGCTGCGCGCTGACTACGCCTGGTCTACGAAATTAGGGCCCATTGTCTCGTGCTGTCTCGTGTATAAGTTATGTTGACATCTGCCTCGAACACAACAACCATAAAACAGTGATGTTTGAACATTGCTATTAAAATAATAATCATTCCTGCTATCCTCTTTTGTCTTTGTAGCATTTTTTCAAAAAGGTATCTCTTCAGCAGCAATCTCAAAGTGAACAAGAGTTAGCATCCTATCAAGTCAAACTTTACAACATTGCTCCAATTTGGAGGCAATTTATTCAAGGTAACAAGCAGTTATCCCACTCAGTTCTCAGCTTGCTCAAAGTAAGGGGATCCAGGATGTAGCAAAACTATCACACAATGCCTGACCTATCATCTCGTTTCAAGTAAAAACTTTTAGTCAGGTCTCTGCAGGAATTAGCTCACACAGTGTTCAGGAGAACGTATTTTCTCTGTTCATTTGCTGAGAATTGGACTTTTTGGGATTCATTACAGTTAATTGGCTGTTTAGTGGGGACACTACTGAGGAGTCGAGTGTGGGAGCTGCAGCTGTTGCATTAGCATCTGTGGGGGCTGAATTATGCATGCAGGTTAAAGCTTCTGAAAGCTCCTCCTTATGATTTATTAATGTCTGCTTGCAGATAGGGATGGATTAGGTCTGTGGCAGGGATACCAAATGGTGACACATTCACAATGGTCACGGCAGAGTTGTGTTACAAAACCAGATATCAAAGCCAGAGTGATATTATTCCTTTGACTTTGAACATTTGTGAAACAGTGGGTGCTCACAGAATTTTAAGTTTCATAAATTGTGCATGAGACAGACCCAAAAGCTGTGGGAAGACAAATGCCTCACTGTAAGCAGCTCTGTTGAGTCCGGCTCAAGCTGACTGCTGTGTGGAGCTGTACATTGTTGTCCAGACTTTTCTGACCAGGGTGGCCCATGTGGGCAGTGAGTATTGCCACGCATAGCTAAAATCATCACTAATGAAACTCTTGACGTCATTTCAACACTTACTTTTGATTTGGAAAGGAGACATGAACAGCAGTCAGTTTTTGTTTGACCTGCCCACCAGTCCTCCCACTCGCCCCCATGTGGACTATCTCTCTCTTTATATTACATCAGTTGTTTCGAGCGTGTAGTGTTTACATTGGATTGAAAGCATGGTGCAACCTGTATTCATGACGATGCTCCATGCGTTGCATGCAGATGTGTCTTCTCCACAGTTTGTGCTACATCAGCAGCCAATCATTTCTTTCGATTGACTTTGTATGCAGCTGTATCACTTAAAAATTTGCCTTGCATTTTGCCAGAACAAAGGTTAAAAGGGGTAGTTTGGATTTTTTTTATCTGGGGTTGTATGAGACCCTCATTCATAGCCAGTGTTTTACCTACAGTAAACACAGTGATGTACTGCTGTGGACAGGGGCAGGAGCAAAACACATTTTAAACACCTGAAAAAATGTCAGTTAAAGTGTATTCTTTATTCTATATACCTATTCTATAGATCTCTATATATCTCTTTTCCTTACCTGTCTGATGGAGAACTGAAGGCCTGTGAAGACCAACCTACCTGAGCTATAAATAAACGCCATAATCTATGCATTCAACCATGCTTCAAGTACACAACGTGTACAACCCTCAGCTCACTGAGCCACCAGGATCTCCCTCACACTCTCAGACTGTGGTCTAATCCTCTCGTACTGTCACAACAGCTAAATCTGCCACCTGTGTCATACACGATCCAATTATCTTCCTTTTACAATCTTGACACCACTGGAGGTGTCTGACATCATGTTGGAAAGATAGACAGGCATGTCCTGTTTGAAATTCCTGTCACAGCGGGTTTGCTGAACTTTGTCTTCGAGCCTATTTCACGGCTGATCCATCATGCATGTCAAGTGTGTCTGTTTAACCCACTAAAGGACACGGTTGGCCTTCATTACACTACTTCCTGACTCCCAAAATGTTTTGCACTCCAGTTTTTGCCATGATTCTGGTGTGTTGGGGGTTGTGTATGGGTGGGTGGTTGGGGATGTTGGATGTGCAGCAGAGCTTCAAATTGGCTCTCCTTGCCTCATGTCGAGAGCTGCAGCTTTTGGAGGAAATAGACATGCAAATAACATGCAGTGTGTGCTTATATTTCCAAGCGCCGTTGGGTCTCGGCACTCGGTCAATAACATGGAAATGTGCCATGGATTCTTTTGGCCTCACTGTTTAAGTTGGATAACAAGGCAGTCCAATGAGCCTGTTAGCACGGTGGCAGAACAGTGACAGAATGAGGTGTTTGTATTGTCACACACTGTATCACAGTGTATAGCGAGAGAGAGAAAGAGGGAGAGAGAGAAACATGTACTGTAGTAGAAAGACAGCGAGAGAGGTGGAACATACAAGTGATCAAAGTTCTACACTCCTTTTCCCTGTTCACTCCATTTACCAAAGGAAATGTGTGCAACTTCATTTCCAGTTTCATTCTCTGTTGACACTTTCTTTTTTTTTATCTGTCAAGTGTTCTGTTTGTCCAATATAATTACTTATTAAAAACAACATCATACTGTGGTATGAATCCACTGCATGCTTGTTTTCAACTTAATTTCTCGCTCTTCATGCACTTCAATGAAACAACTCAGGCTTACTTGAAGGGATGCTGTGAATGGTGTTTGCAAAGCCCTGCCTCAGCCCTGTTGATTTTTAGATTTAACTGGATGAGAAATTGAGATATGGCTTACGTGGAGGCTGTTTGCTTGATTGTGTTGGCATGATTATTGCTATTCTCAAGACAATTTCTCCACCCGAAGTGGGTTTTTCGTGTGCCATTTTGAAGTGCATGTAAGAATAGAGTCCAGTGGGAAATTTGAACATCTGTGTCTCACTAGCTCACTGTGCCCAAGAGAGAGCTGGAAATAGATGAGTTGCCTATAAGGAATCTGCTTCAGCAGGTAAAACACGGTTTACCTGATTACTTATACTTTAATGCAGTTGCAGCTTGCACTCATTACTGTTAAATAAAACGATCCTCCAGTAAATGACGAATAGAAAATAGATGAGAAAGGTTTCCCATTAGGGCACCATCAACTTTTTTACATCTATTATATTTTTTGCAGAATTTCTCATTGATAACAGTGGATAAGCCTCTGGGGACAGGCAGTTATATTTTTGCGGTTGCAGTTTAGCCAGTGGATATCTGGGCCAAGACTTCCGTCCACTGCTCGATATTTACACTCCAATTAGCAACACATTAACGTGCCTGGAGATTCAGACGGCGTGTACAACCCCATAGTTGTAGCCAGTTTACAAGTTCTTTTAAAACAAAAAAAAGCTAAATCATCATCAGACGATAGTAAGTTGGTCCCAAGCATATTGCATAACGCTTTTGCTTGCCACATGGACCGTTTTCCTGCATTCAACAAAAGCCTGTTTGAATGTGATTGGTTAATACTACATGGAATATAAGCACAACCAAAACCGTGTTCAATTGCCTACAAAATCTATTTATAGAGTTTATAAGTAATGTATGGAATAAAATCGAAAACGGAGTTGTGACACAACTAGTTTAGTTACTTTATTTGACAGACTTATTAATTAATATTAACAACATTTCTGAAAAATATAGGGCAGAGTTAGCCAGAAAGGCTAATTATCATCTGTAGTCCGACATTTACAATAAAAGCAAACCAAAAGAATATACAGATACAACAAAGCCAATAGAGCCAGTTCAGTTCAGTATCATAACCTCGTTACACATTAAGCAATAACAAGCTTGGCCCCTGAACACAAACTCAGAAAATTCATTCGAATCAGGAGATCACCATCTGGTGTGAAAAACACTTAGGTTTGTGTCAAAGCGAGACAGCACTTTGAGTTATAAAAATATGGTTGCTAGGCCAGGTCCACATAGACCTCTAAACAAATTGCAGGTTATTTTTCACAGTGATGAATAAAGAAGAGCAATAGCACAGAAGGAAACTAGCCCATGTGACATGAATACATGAACAATGGGTTGGACGTTTTACTTGATATTCTGTGAATTTCTCTCTGGAGCCATTATTCTCCTTTTTCTGTTCAGCAGCCTATAACAAGTATGTTTTTTTTCCCTCCAGTCTTCTCTCCATACAAGGTAAGCTAGATTGAATGACAATAAGTGTTGAGGCAGAATTAGTAACCAAACCCTCGATCTTCACTGCTGTTGCCTCTTCTGGCCAATTAAACTGTGTTCTATTCTGACTTTCTCTCTCTGCATCTCTTTGTTACGGCTCTTACTCCCTGCAGCTCATTTGGATTGAGAAAGACACTTAAGTCAGGCCAAATAAAAAAGGTTTTCACCCAACGACAAAGATTTGTTGCGGCCACGGTGGTGCAGCCCTCTCCCCTGGTTCCTATTTAAATGTGCAATGGGGAATGAGAGGATTACTGATGGGTGTGAAATCCCTCTTCTCTCCCCCTCTTCTCCCTGTGTATGTATGTGTAGGTCAATATCAAATGTGGTCATTATGATTCTTGGCTTTGATTCTTGAGACACACTGGACTCTCGAGACCATAGACTCCAGACATAAGATGATAAGATGTGGACGTAGAGGGAATGCAAGTTTAAGGCATATCAGCCTTGGCTTCACCTTTCAGAACATGAGGTTGCTGCCTGCTCCAGACCGGAGCATCTTTGAGCAAAATAGTACAAGAGGTCTACTGTTTTCAGTAAAGAAACAAATGTTTTGGCAATCCATCCAGTAGTTGTATTTACTAAATAATACCACAACCTTTCAAATGTCAATGTTTGTGCTTGAAAGAAGATGACACATTTTCTCAGAAAACTTAAAAATCTGTAACAAATGTGCCAATCCATCTGGTACATTTGAAATGTTTTACAGTTTCAACCTTTTTCTACTTCACGGCGATCTTGTGGTTGTTAAAAACAAATTCTGAGGATCACCCACCAAGGAAATGAGAAAGGAAAGCACACTATTGTGAGGAAACTACACTGTAAACCCCAACAGTACTACTAACTTATAAGGACTGAGGGAACAATAATTAAAATATGTTTAATAGTTGAAAGAACTTATAACTAATCAGTGATGTGAACGGTTAATCTAGTTTTAATTTTATGAGTAAAGTATTCCCCATCAATGATCGCTTTTGAGTAAACGCTACGTACACGTTGTGAATCTGCTGCCCTGACCGACGGAATTTTTTTTTGTCCAAGATGGCTGCCCTGTGCGAGAGTCGGTGTCTCATCTTGGTTCATGTATTAACTTGTAAGTAAACCAAACAAACTTGTCAAAACTGCTTTGCTTGTTATAACGTTGCATGGGTATCACAAATAATAAAGTGTTTGATCGTTAGACTGCGCTGTTTTTACATTTAGGGTACCGAGCAATGGCCGCGGTGATTCACGCTAATTTTTTAATTGCGGCTCCTGTGCTGCCGTTAACGATGTTAGCTAGTAACTCTTTTCAGTTAGCAGCCGTAGCGTTTCTTTGTGTGGCGCTGATATTTATGTGAAGCGCCCTTATCTGGTAAATATTTTTCTCCTTCTTACATGCACCCGAATGAACTAACGTAGGCCTAGTAGCTATCTTAAGACAAATCAACGTTAAGTTGCAGCTAGTTAAGCCATTAGCCGACTCAGTAACTTTTATGCACTTCAGTGCTAGTTACGTCCGTAGTAATGCATGGACATGAAGTTGGTTAGCTTATGCAATCTGCAAGCTTACATTGAACCTCCATTTTTTCTTTCCTCATAGGCTGAAGTGGATGCAGAGAAGCGAGCATGCACACAAATCAAGGTAACTGGGATTTAGCTTGTGCTGCTCCCCCTCCATAAATGGGCTAACATTTTATTATTATTTGTAATAATCAACTCTTTCTATGTGTGTGCATTTGAAGATCTATGTAATTGACTGTATATGACCTACAGTCACTTATATTATCTGAGAACAACTTATATCATCTGAGAATAACTTTAATATAACTTTATAAGTTATATTAACACTTCTGGGTTAATAAATTGTAACGCTGTTGTTGAGTAGCCTACATAATTTAACTGGTTTCTTATTGCTTATTGTATCTGTTTCCACAGGATCAAGTTGAGAATATTGACCAGCACTTTTTCTTTGGTAAGCCAAATGATTTAAACTCACTTGTAGGATAATTAATTTAGTTTGAAAGTAAGCACTTCAAATGATGGAGTGGAAGTGCAACTTGGGTGCTGTGTCCTCAGACACCCAGACACAGTTATTTAAGCACTACATAGCCATTATTCAAGAGTTAGTCCTTTGCCATGTCTCTACACCTCCTGCATTTGTACATTTCTGTAATTAATGCACTGAAAATTCATTTATCGCGGTTTCACAAAGACACGTGTAGAGCTGGTGCAAGTGAAGGAGCACAAGCAGGACACAGTTTTTACATGTCCCTTGTGTGATTTCAGACCGCCCTTCTCAGAGGCAACACTGTCACACTGATGACTTTTGCCCTGCGAGTTCCTACAGAAATGGCCGGCTCTTCGGATGGAATCGCAGGTAAAACAGGCTCACTCTTTCTCATTTCTACCAATCTTTACACATCTTTCTCAGTCTGCCCTCTCCAAACATGTTTCATCCCAATTCTTTTGTCCTATTGTGTTTTTTTTATTTTGTTTTGTAGGTTTGTGCAGAGTTCCACCGCATCACAAACGTCAATCTATGGAACCAGTTTTATGCTGAGCTTGACCGGCACACACCACAACTGTTGGCCATATACAGACAGAAGGCAGAACACACCGGCAAGATAGCAGAGGCGCTGCAGGACATCCTACATATTTATGACCTCCAGGTGAGTTAAAGTTGAACTTGGTCCAAATGAAGTTATACGGACAACAGTGACAGCAACAAAGTTCATCATGTTCAATTTGCTTGTCCTTTCAGCAAGAACAAGATGTCAACATGAGACGCACTGCAGCCCTACGTGCTCTCCCGGTATACTTGCGTGTGGAGGACCCACCGTTCTTCAAGACGTGGAATGTAAGTATGCACTGCTTTTGCAGAACTGTTAGTATCAATGAGGTGATATTGCTTGCTTTGTATGGATAGCATTATTTTCAACACTAAAAGCTGCCTAACTATACAACCACCTTCCAAACCCTGTGTGGAGGCGTGAGTGTGGATGCATATGGATACATACAGTATGTGGTATAGAAGCCCTGTAATCCTTAAGTTTAACTTCCCACAAAGCCCTGACCTCACCTTGCCCAGATGGCTAATAATTTGGTTGACCTTTTGACCTTACCACTCATGAAATAACACACACACACACACACTACTTTCCTACCTCCTCCCTTCCTTCTTTCCTCCCTCCCTGCCCCTCCCTTCATTCCTTCCTTCCTCATTTTTTCTTCCTTCCCTTTTTCTTTCCTTCCTTCTTCCCCTCCTTCCCTTTTTCTTTCCTTCGTTCCCTCCTTATCTCCCTCCATCCCTCCTTACTTCTTTCCTTCCTTCTGTCCCTCCATCCCTCCTCACTTCTTTCCTTCCTTCCTCCCTTCTTCCCCGTCCTTCCTTCAGCTTCCTTCCTTGACCCGATGACCGCTGGAGGGTTTGAGACACATTGACATACTTACATGTATACCTACCTGTTGGATGGTGACTAGTAGAATAGTCAGTTGAAATACCTACCTAATACTTAGCTGTTGAGTCATGACCTGTGAAATAGTAATATAATGCAATTGTCTAGTTCCTAAAAGTTAACCTTTTATAACCTGCATATTCCAGGAGGAGGATTTGCCTGAGCCAGACATCACTGACACGCCTGTTGCCCTTGTCACGGTGGTCTCCGAGAGCACTACAAGTCCAGTTGACTTCAGTCCTGCATCCATTGCTATTGTGGTAGAACATCAGCTTGTGATGAGCAACATCCCCAGGTTGGCTAAAGCATTTGCATTGTTGTTTGGTTTGATGTATGTATTGCATTTTGACTACCCCAGGAAACTCATTCACACTTTTACCTTCATCCAGAAAGTGCTAATGGGACCACATTACACTTTGTGTCTATGCACATGCACACATCTGTATGCACATACAGAAGCGAGTTTTTGGTGCCAAGAGTCTTAATGTGACAGTATGTTGAATATGCTTTTGCCCAAAGCATCTGAATGGAAGTGACACCTGGTAGGCTGTCTAACCACAAAAGCTACCTGTTCATGTTTGCACTTTAAAAAAAGATTACAGTTTTTATTGTTAGCAATTGTATATTTCTGTAATTTATTCACTGAAAATTCCTTTATAATGTGTAGAGCTGGTGCAAGTGAAGGAGCACAAGCAGGACAAACACTTTTTACATGTCCCTTATCCACCAAGTGGTCATTCGTTCATGGTTGCCTTTTTAAAAAGTTAACTGTAAATCGGAATAGTGTGAGATATGCCCTTTACAATAATGTATTTATTTATTTTTATTTTATTTCATAAAAGAGCTCTTGGTCCTTTGTTGTAAGACTTATGCACAAAGGCCAGTGGTATTATTTATTTCAGTTTTATTTATGTTTAAAATTGTTTTGCAGTTTGATGAGCTGTAAGATCCTTTTAATTTGTGTACAAAGTCTTGCCAGATGTTTTACTTTAAGCACTTTAACATGCTCAGTCATGTCATGACATGTAGATGGACACACACACACACACACACACACACACACACACACTGATATACAGACACACACTCATATACAGACACCTTACCCATTCAGGAGGTGATTGAGCTGTTTAATGTCCAGTTACATTTGCAGCAGGGTTTTAAAGAAATATTGCTGTAATTGTTCATACTTGTTTGGATAAACAATGTTAATGCAAATAAAAACAAACTGAAATTGTACCTGAAGTTGTGTGTGTGTGTGTGTGTGTGTGTGTTTAATGTAAAAATTGAGTATTCAGAACTTAAATCAAATGAAATTAAATTTTCATGAGCTTATGAGTTATGTACAAGTATGTTTTTTGAGTAAGACTGAAGTAAAATTTTAAGTTTGTATACATACAAGTTTTAATAACTGCTTAAAATACTTTTTAAGTACAGTGCACTTCAATTTAATGAAAGTTAAATTTAAATAATTTAAGTATGAAGAAGACAAATATTAAGTTAAGGAAAATTTAAAAAATTATATTGAACTTAAAAAATATGTGTTCAGTTGACTTAATCAATATTCTAAGTATAGTGTAACTCCAAAAATGTGTTAGGTTAACTTAAAAGTTTTTACGTAATCAGTTACAGCATAAATTTCGAGTTTTCTGAACTTATCCGGGTTCACAGTGTAGTTACATGATCCCAGCTGGCATCTTAAATAATATCACTAAATATTGTAAAATGTTATCCTCACTTTACTCACATATTTCTTACCTGTATGTTTTGGGAGCTCAATGAAAAGAAACACATCTCACTGATGTATCAACTGTGATGAATTCAGTGCAGGTTGTCTGTCAGCCGCATGAGAAGCTTTTTTTATGACCCTCAAGAGGAATATGCAGAGAAAAGAAATTACTCATATGACCACCAGAACCATGAAAGTGTGGACTCCTCAGCATGGCAGCAACAGTTAGGCTGGTTAAATACCGGCTCAGAGGGCTCAGGTTTGATCTTTTACAGCCATGCACAAGCCTCCTTGGGTTGGACACTTAAACTCACACCCCGACAAGAAGGAGGAAAAAGACTTTCCCTCTTGGGGTTAAGCGAAGTCTGTTAAATCAAACAGCGTGTTTATCCTGCCCTGACTCATTTCCCCTGTCTGTCAGTGTCATTATGTCTCTTTATCTCTCTCCACCCCCCATCTCTCTGTAAGCAGCTTTAGAAGCGCCACTCTGAGTTGAAGCCGCTAGCCGAGCGTGTCTTCCCTCCGGCTTACACACCAGCTGCAGTGGGTCAGACTCTTTAATGGTGAGCCTGTCCATACGGCGGTATAGTCCATACAGTAGCCACTTGTCTTCGCTGCAGGGATTTAAGCCCCACTCCATAATTGCAATGCAGTGGTGCCCCCTTGTGAAACAGCATTAGATCACTGCTTGCTTTGTGTGTGCTTTAATTCAATAAAGCATAATGCATATCCTTGATTTAGAAAGATATATTTGTTTCAAGAACAAATTAGTCATAATACTGACTACGGGCCCTAGTTTTGTGACTATTTTCTGTATGAAATATGTCTCCTTATTGTAGAATTTGTGTTTATTTGTTGGAATAATGAATAGGCGTAGCTAATACATTTTGAAGTAGTTAACTGTATTGTTATTGCTTGTAGCAGATTAATTCATATCAAAATATGTAACAATATTTAATAACTTTTTTAGACCAACATACTTTCAGTAGATTCAATTTAAGACACAAATCAAATGTGATACTAATCAATAGTTATTGTCAAATTACGACTCAAAATAATACGTTTTACTGCCCAAAAATGAATATAAACGAAATATTTATTAATCTAATGACTACATGGTCAGTACAGACAGATAAATGAGGAATACAATAATAAGTGAATAAAAGATAAACAAATGAGCACAGTGACTAACATGTATGAATGAAAATATTACATGTGAACAGAGACTGATATCATATTGATTAAATTTGATCAGTTAAATGTGTGTTTTATTGTTTTATCCATTGTCTACCGCTTATCCTGTATTCAGGGTCGCGGGGGTGGGGGGGGGCTGGAGCCGATCCCAGCTGTCATTGGGCGAAGGCAGGGTACACCCCGGACAGGTCGCCGGTCTATCACAGGGCCAACATGTAGAGACAGACAACCATTTACACTCACATTCACACCTACGGGTAATTTAGAGTCACCAATTAACCTATCTCCATCCTGCATGTCTTTGGCCTGTGGGAGGATGCCGGAGAACCCGGAGAGAACCCACGCTTACACATGCAAACTCCACACAGAAGGAACCTGAGAGAGTTAAACACTACACCATCTGTCAAAATTTGATGGATGAGGGGAGGGGGGATGGGGGGGGGGGGGTTAAGGGGGAACGTGGTTTGAATATTTAATGAGTATGACATCATCGAGTCTGCGCAGGAACGTGGTTTGAATATTTAATGAGTATGACGTCATCGTGTCTGCGCGGGAGGATGGGGGTTGCGAGACGCAGTCACACAGACTCTGCCGCGTCCCCCTCAACCTGGTGCCTGGGACAAACTACTCAGAGTTCATAAACTTGTTTTATTCATAGACAACATATTTAAACACATCATTTTCATCAGAGGTTGCAATGTGCAGCTCCCATGAAATCCTCCGCAAAACCGGCTGAGAAAGTCTGGAAGAGAATCTGTGGGGCCATCATTATTGTGTTTAATCACTCCCCCTCCATGAAACCGGCTGAGAACGTCTGGAAGACAAGGGGTCCTCGAATATGTGGGGCCATAGTCCGTAGGCCAAACTTGAACACATCATTGTGTTTAATCACTCCCCCTCCGCTAAACCGGCTGAGAACGTCTGGAAGACAAGAGAAGCAAAACCAATCAGATTTCATTTCAGAGACTTTTGCTGAGAAAGGACCAAAGGTCAGCCGCCTCTAGGTTTTCAGACCTGAGCTCCCACACCCACACACACCCGCACGCACCCACGCACACACGCACACACACACACACACACTCTCCCTCTCCTATGAAAGAGATGACTTTTTGAATTAAACCTAAATGTTTTCTGATCCAAACGCATATTCTTAGCTTGGGGGAATATTTTCTATTGTTTTGTTGTCTATAGAATCTCCATTGAACCTTATGCACGGTCAGAAAGAAGCTTTGAAAGTTTAACTTGAATAGCTTGAAAAACTACGACCAAATAGCTGCTGGTTAGTGAACACGCAAGAACACCACAAGCGGGAAGATGCGCTCGTAAATATGTTTATTGAGACTGGTATGTCTACAAGATTGTGTGACTCGACTGCCTTCATAAAGTTTAGCTTTTCACTCGAGCCAAAATTCAAATCACCCGGTGCTGCACGAATGAATGACCTCATTGGAGCGAAAATGGAGAAGGCAAAGCACAAATTAAAAGACATCATAAAGGACGGGAGGAAGATGACCCTCTATGTGGATGGCTGGAGCAAGAGAGGATTAACAGCATCCTTCATGGGTGTGTCAGCATGTTTTTATCATCCACCTGGAGGCCATGTTTACCATGCTCTGCTCAACCTACACCGAATGGAGCACCCACACACTGGGGAGAATATTGCTTGGTGCATTGATAAGACATTAAAAGAATGGGGTATAGGAGAAGACACGGTGCTGCTCATTGTGACTGATAACGGCTCCAACAGAGTCGGAGGAGACAGACGAGGAGGATGAGGAGATTGGAGAGATTGGAGACCTAGGTGAGTGTGGTAATAGTGCCAAATACATCTAGTCTTATTGATTTTTTGTATTTGTTAATAAAGTGTTACAATGATAACCAGTGTTGTAAGCTTTAATTGATATTAAGCACATTGAGCTCAAAAACAGAGAGGAAAATAATTTACTTGCCATTTACCCACTCCTGTTCAAAATCTAAAATGTCAATCCAAGTGGTATACATCTGTTAAAACTCACACTGACATCATTGTTATTGTCATTTCATGATTTCATATCTAATATTTGGATTCATTATAAACATACAATATTAAATGTGTTAGCCTGTAGAAACAGGGGTTAAGAAATGTGACATCTTGAGACCGCATTTTGCTTCAAGAACAGCTGAATGACTTTGGATGATGTAGATTGGACACATGGGGTCCGTTTCACAAAGCAGGTTTAGTGAAAACCTTGAGTTAGTTAACCCTGAGATGAGGGAAACTCTGGTTTATCGGTTTCACAAAGCCAGTTCAGCATAAATCTGAGTCAGTTACCTGGGTAACATGCTCCGTGAACCTAACCTGCTCGCTAGCAGGTTTGCTTCAACAAACCCTGAGTTTCTCCCTACATGTCTCCGCCTTTTTCCGGAATCTGAACCAACTCTGAAAAATTGTGCCGGAAATAAAAACGATTCTAGCAGCTTTGCGTCGGGAGAGGATTTTGATTACCTTTCCTTTCAATCACATTAGATATTATCTAAACAATATTCTCCGACATTTTCAACATTTCATATCGCGGACATAATCCGCAACCAGATTCTTTGCGGAGGTAGTGTTTTTGCGAATGGGAGATTTATGAAATGTTTAAGTACATTCCTGTGTTGAAATACCTGCTTATATTTACTGTTTAATATGTGAAATATGATTAAAATCAGTCTTAATTTTGCCTTAGTCAACGTATTTGCGCAATATTCTTATGCTTAATTTTCAACTGAAGCCACTTTCTTTCTGTGCCTGGGGGGATTACACCCAATAAAAATAATTTATTTGATGGTCACTTTGTGAACTACGGGAATTGACCCGCTGTTGCCTGCACCATAGGCAGCGTTGCTAACCATTACACCACAGTGTAGCTGTGCAAGTTTGAAAATAAAGACTTATTACCTTTAGATCAATCGACTGTTTCATTCAGTTATACACATTAGATCGGGCAGTAATTGTCTGCCACGCCAACTATCGCTACTTTGCTGCAGTTACGGTGCTCTGCTTTCTCAGGATGAGCTTGTTTTCTACATAAACACTCAGTAATATCTAATGACGCTCTCCCCGTTGCCATGGTGAATCGTAGTATCGGAGCTCCATTGATGATGGCTTTGTAGAGTCGGCAGGCACGCGCGTAACTCAGAGTTTACATACTCAGAGTTGAGTGAACTAATTCAAAACCGCTGTTCTGAAACTGAAAACTCATGAGTTGCCCATCTCAGAGTTGTTCAACTCAGAGTTCAGGGTTAGGTTCAGAGTTTGTTGAACCTGCTTTGCGAAACGACCCATGGTTGTTTAGACGAGGGGTCAAGTGAGAGATCAAGACAACAGTTAAAGTCACCACCAAGGATGAGCTGGCAGAATTGTAAATCAGGGAGTGAGAGAAACAAAGGTTTTGAAAAAATCCTCATTGTCCCAAATTGGACCAAACCCATTCACCAAAGTCAGATTATGGCCACAAATTTTCCCTGAAATGATAACAAAGCACCTGTTGGGGTCTGATATGACCTTGGACACAGAAATTGGGATTGATTTATGGACAAGAATTGCGACACCACAAGCCTTTCTTGAGAAGGAAGTAGAGCTGATGCTCTACGGAGCTAAAGGTGATCTGATGGCTTGAGATGAGTTTCCTGTAGAAAGGCAATTTTTGTGTTTAGCTGTTTCAGATGGTTAAGCACTGTGTTACGCTTTAGAGGATAATTCAGCACCTTGACATTCCAACTAGTAAATATTAAAGCACCCCTAGGTGTTGTCAATGAGTTAGAACTTAAAGTCCCAGTCGGCAAGTCTGGCGGATGGAGGGCACTCTGTCAGATTTTGAATGTTTACAACTCTCACGCTCCTCCCCCACGACCACCGAGCTCCTTCCCCTCGACTCCATGCCCTATGAAATCCCTTAGATCACGCCACCTTTGAAACGCGGGTCCGATGTCGACTCTGGTTTTATCACGGGCACCGTCGCAATCTTTTTTTTTTTTTCATTTACATTTAGGTCATTTAGCAGACGCTTTTGTCCAAAGCGACTTACAATAAGTACATTTGTCAAAAGAAGGAAACAAAGAAACCACAATGTATCATTCCCGATAAAGTAAGAGCTAAAAATAGAACAAGTGTTAGGTCCTCATCTGAGTAAAGTAGTACTTCAAGAGCAACAGTGCTACGATCAGAGTGCTATAGGTAAGGTTTTTTTTTGGGGGGGGGGGGGTGTTAGTGGGTCATGCTATGTAGAGTCGAGGTGAAGTCTGAACAGGTGAGTCTTGAGCCTTTTTCGGAAGATGGCAAATGACTTTGCTGTCCTGACATTGGTCGGGAGTTCGTTCCACCACTGATGCGCCAGAACAGAGAAGAGTCTGGACTTTGCTGAGCGACATTTGTTTGATTTCAGCGATGGTGGTACCAGCCGGCCAGCTGAAGTAGAGGAGCGAAGTGCTCGCGTCGGGGCATGAGGTTTGACCAGTGTTTGAATGTAGACAGGTGCTGTTCCATTGATGGCCCTGAAGGCCAGTGTCATTGTCTTGAATTAGATGCGTGCTGCAACAGGGAGCCAGTGGAGGTCACGGAGGAGGGGGGGTCACATAGGAGAATTTGGGTAGATTGAAGATAAGGCGTGCTGCAGTGTTCTGGATACACTGCAATGGTTTAATCGCAGAGTCCGGCCAGGAGAGAGTTGCAGTAGTCAAGGCGGGAGATGACCAGTGCTTGGACCAAGAGTTGCGTTGCATCCTTTGTGAGGAAGGTCCGAATCCTGCGGATATTGTAGAGGCCAAATCTGCAAGATCGGCCACAGCAGTGATGTTGGGGGTGCAGGATAGTTGGTCATCGAGGATTACACCCAGGTTCCTCGCAGTTGACGACGGCAATAGTGTGATGCCCTCGACAGTGACCGACAGGTCCATGCGAGGGCATTCTTTCCCTGAGATGAAGAGGAGTACGGTTTTGTTCAGGTTGAGCTTGAGGTGATGTGCAGTTGTCCAGACAGAGATGTCAGCGAGACAGTTCGAGATGCGAGTTGCAATGTGAGTGTCAGAGGACAGGGGAAACGAGAGGAACAGCTGGGTGTGAATTGCGTAGCAATGGTAGGAGAATCCATGCGATGTGATAACAGAACCTAGTGATCTGGTGTATAGTGAGAACAGAAGCGGTCCTAATACTGAGCCTTGAGGGACACCCGTGTCCAGAGAGCAGGGTTTGGACATAGAGCCATTCCATGTGACCTGAAAGGTGCGATTTGTCAGGTATGATGTAAACCAGGTGAGAGCAGAGTCAGTTATGCCAAGTTCAGCCAGAGTGGAGAGGAGGATTTGGTGGTTAACTGTGTCGAATGCAGCAGATAGGCCGAGGAGAATGAGAATGGAGGAGTTGGATGAGGCTCTGGCGTCTCGCAGGGACTCGGTCACTGTGAGGAGGGCCGCCTCACTGGAGTGAGCAGTCCTGAATCCTGATTGATTAGGGTCTAGGAGGTTGTTCTGCGAGAGATAGGATGACAGTTGGTTGTAAGCGGCACGTTCCAAGGTTTTAGAGAGGAATGAAAGAAGAGATACAGGTCTGTAGCTTTGGATGTCAGTAGCGTCTAGGGTGGGTTTTTAAGGAGAGGCTTCACGGTAGCTGTCTTAAAATCCGCTGGAATGACACCTGAGGTGAGGGAGGAGTTGATCAGGGTGGGGAGGAATGGCAAGATGTCGTGTGAGATGTCCTGGAGAAGAGAGGAGGGAATCGGGTCGAGGGAGCAGGTGGTGGCTTGGTTAGATGTAACAACTGCGTGCACGTCTTCAGAGGTGAGGGGGCTAAAACCATCAGAGTTGAGAGTTGGAGGAGATGTCTTCTGGGAGGGAATAGGCGTAAATGAGGAGCTGATGTCGTTTACTTTCTTAGTAAAGTAAGTTGCAAAGTCATCGGCAGTAAGGGAGGAAGGGGGGGAGGGGTCGGAGGGGTGAGGAGGGAGAACATGGAGAAGAGTTTCCTGGGGTTGGAGGCAGAAGAGTTGATCTTTGTCAGGTAGAAGGCAGATTTAGCTGCCGAAACAGTTGAGGTGAAGTCAGAGAGGAGGTGGTGGTAGTGAGCAAGGTCCTCGTGCTGGCCCAATTTCTTCCATTTTCTCTCTGACGCTCGCAACAATGATCTGTTGGTTCGCAGAGGTTCAGACAGCCAGGGAGGGGAGGGAGATGATCGCGCAGGTCGTGAGATTGGGGGACAGAGAGTGTCCAAAGAAGAGGAGAGTGAGGACATCAGGATGGAGGAGGCTTCCTCAGTAGGCATTAAGGAGAAATGTTCTGAGGATGGTAGCGAGGAGATAACAGTTGAGGAGAGAGCAGAGGGAGTGAGGGATTTCAGGTTGCGGCGGCTGGTGACCATTCAAGGCGTAGAGGGGAGGGATGTGGTGGGCTTCATGGGGAGGGAGAAAGTCACAAAGTGGTGGTCGGACACGGTGAGCAGGGTAACAGAGAGTGCCGAGATGCCACAGGATCTTGTGAAGACAAGGTTAAGTTGGTTCCCGGCCCGGTGAGTTGGTGGAGAGGGGGAGAGCGTAAGGTCAAATGCGGTAAAGAAGTCAATGAATTCAGATGAATGCAGCTTTCCCGGATGGATGTTGAAGTCACTGAGGATGACGAGTGGTGTGCCATCAGGGGAGCAGTTTAGGAGAGCATCCATCTCATCCAAAAAGTCACCGAGAGGACCGGGTGGGCGATAGATCACTATGATGTTGAGTTTGAAAGGAAGGGTGACAGAGACGGCGTGGAATTCAAGTGTAGATTGGGGTAGGTGGTCCAGAGGAAGGACCTGGTAGGACCATCTGGGTGAGATGAGGAGCCCAGTTCCTCCTCCTCACCCTGTTCGTCTTGGGGAGTGTGAAAACGAGTAGGCAGTTGAAAGGGCAGCTGGAGTGGCAGTGTTTTCTGGGGTGATCCAGGTCTCCGTGAGGGCCAGGAACTGGAGAGTCTGCAGGGAAGCATAGGCTGAGATGGTGTCCGCCTTCTTGACTGCAGACTGGCAGTTCCACAGCCCCCCTAGTACTTCAAGTTCCTTACCGGTGGAGAATGGTGGGTAGCAGAGATTGGACGGGTTACAGCCTCGAGTGAAGGGTCTTCGGTAAAATCTTCTCCAGTGTGATGTCCTGACTGGGATAAGACACATGGCTGCGAGGGGGGGGGGGGTGAGATGTTATACCTACCTCAATGGACTTCCTCGATGGACTCCCACAGGTAGACTCCCTTGTCTTCGTTCTGATGACCTGACGCTGCAGCTGATGCTGTAGTGACAGCCTTTTAAGTGCTCAGTTTACCGCAAGTACTGACTGTGACCCCTCCCTCCAATCAACTCTATTCACTACAGCTGAGCTGGCTGAAACTAGCTGATTACTCACTTAGCATAGACAGCTGAGCTGGCTGAAACTAGCTGATTACTCACTTAGCATAGACAGCTTGCACAATAATTTCAACAACAAGCTATCAACACAAGACTAAATGTTACCACTAGCTTTACTCACACAATGCCTAAACCCAAATCTACAATTAGTTTTTGACTTACCAACAAGAGACAAAGCAGCTTCCTTCCTTTCTCCAGACAAAATGTGGTTTTGTCTGGAGAACAAAACCACATATTCCACCGGTGTTTTCTTTTCCTTGGTTGTTTTCGAACTCCTCGTTTCGTTTTTGAACCGAGAGAATTAGAAGCTTGTTCCTACTTCCCTCTGCTTCCCCCCTGTGATAGTGGTACAACCCGAGGGAAGAGGGGCTCTGTGTGCATGAACACAGCCCTGTGTGCTGAGTGGACAAGATGACCCGGGTTTTGTTGATATTTTGCAAAACAAACAACAGGCTCTATGTACGTAGAGGTGCGCTTTTTTTTCTAAAACCGGATGATTTATGTTGTTCTATCGGAGCATAGTGTCTGCTTCGGTGAATATGATCAAAAAAATGTTGCCGACTGGGACTTTAACATACTGTGATATTAGGGAGCCTGGGTGGATGTTTCCACTCCTATGACTGGTGCACCCTGCCCACAAGCCAGCAGCAGGATGAAAGAGGGCATGGCGCCTGGTCTGAGCATGCTAAGTTGCAGGAGCAGCACACAGGTACAAACAAACAAAAGATAAACAAAAAAACAAAACCAAAAAAAACATGGATCAGACGGCAAGGCAGGACACCTAAAGGAAACATACAAGCCTCCCCCCACCCATCCCTTCCCCTAAGCCCAAACCCCAATCAAGTTTGCTGTAGAGGACAGCAACCCACAACTCTCTGATACATAGATAAGCATATCGTAATACTTCCTTTAAGCTATCAATCCATTCCCACAACATAACTTTCGGAAACTTTGAAAACAAAAGATAAAACTTTTAAATAACACAGTCACACATTAAGGCTTTGCTATATGTGCTGTATCTGCTGTAACTTATCGGACGATAAAAAATATATCGCCGTTAATCCATTCTCAAAGTTGGGTTTTACTGGCTCTTTTAGTGGAAAAAACATTGAAACATGCTGGCCGTATGGTGGCCGATATGAGCTGCCCTCTCTCATCTCCGCGCAGCAGTGTAGATTTGCTCCGCAAGACCCCGCTACGTTCTTCTTCGTGTACTTACCACCACAATGTCACTTTCTAGGGAAAATGTATTTTTAAGAAGCTTCCCAATGGAAACCTCGACAAGACTAAGGTTGTTTGCACCTTGTGCAATGCGGAATTAGTTAGTTTGTCATTATTTAGGTAGCACACACATATTATGAATGCCTTCGCCAGAATTCAAATGAGACATTTTAATCTAGATTAATCAAGATTAATTCCAAGATTACAGTGAGATTAATCTAGATTAAAAAAATGAATCTGTGCCCACCACTATATATATATATATATATATATATCATATATATATATATATATATTATATTATATTATATATATATATATCATATATATATATATATATATATACTATATTTAATAATATATATATATATCATATATATATATATATATATATATATATATATATATACACACACACACATTATATCTATATATATGTATACATACACAAATACCACATATACATATACACTATATTGCCAAAAGTATTCACTCACCCATCCAGATAATTGAAATCAGGTGTTCCAATCACTTCCATGGCCACAGGCGTATTAGAAAAAGCGCCTAGGCATGCAGACTGTTTCTACAAACATTTGTGAAAGAAAGGGTCGCTCTCAGGAGCTCAGTGAATTCCAGCCTGTGCAACAAGTCCAGTTGTGAAATTTCCTCACTCCTCAATATTCCACAGTCAACTGTCAGTAGGATTATAACAAAGTGGAAGCAATTGGGAACAACAGCAACTCAGTCAAGAAGTGGTAGACCACGTAAAATGATGGAGCGGGGTTGAGGAACATAGTGCACAGAGGTCACCAACTTTCTGCAGTCAATCACTACAGACCTCCAAACCTCATGTAGCCTTCAGATTAGCTCAAGAACAGTGTAGAGAGCTTCATGGAATGGGTTTCCATGGCCGATCAGCTGCATCCAAGCCATACATCAGCAAGTGCAAAGCTACGCCTCGGATGCAGTGGTGTAAAGCATGTGGCCACTGGACTCTAGAGCAGTGGAGACGTTCCCTGGAGTGACCAATCATGCTTCTCCATCTGGCAATCTGATGGACGAGTCTGGGTTTGGCGGTTGCTAGGACAACAGCACTTGTCTGACTGCATTGTGCCACGTGTAAAGTTTGGTGGAGGGGGATCATGGTGTGGGGGTGTTTTTCAGGATCTGGGCTTGGCCCCTTAGTTCCAGTGAAAGGAACTCTGAATGCTTCAGCATACCATGAGATGTTGGACAATTCCATGCTCCCAACTTTGTGGAACAGTTTGGGGATGTCCCCTTCCTGTTCCAACATGACAACAAGCAAGCAAGGTCCATAAAGACATGGATGAGAGTTTAGTGTGGATGAACTTGACTGGCCTGCACAGAGCCAGGCCTTCCTGTGTGTGAGTGTGTGATCTCAAATATACACTACTGGAAGAATGGTCAAATAAACACACTCCTAAACCTTGTGGAAACCCTTCCAGAAGAGTTGAAGTTGTTATAGCTGCAAAGGGTGGACCGACGTCATATTAAACCCTGTAAAATATAGATTTTTGGTGGGCGGGGATCACTGCAAGGAGAAGCAAGAGCAGTGATATTTTGACACCTGCCAAAACAATAGATATGACATATTCATTAAATATATATTTCAAAGTACAGTAATGAGCTGGAAGGTAAATTCACATAACTTGTTGTTGAGTTAAATGTTAATCGGATGGGATCAGTGAGCCAATATGGCGAGTGTCAGAGGGCAATTTTTTTCAATTCAATTTTATTTATAGTGTCAAATCACAACAGAGTCATCTCAGGACACTTAACACATTGAGCAGGACTAGAATACGCTCAAAATTTCAAGAGTCAACACAATTTCAAAGTCCCAACATCACCCAGGGGCAAGCGTTACAGCGACAGTGGCGAGAAAAAACTGCCTTAATAGGCTTTTAGGCAGAAATCTCGTGCAGCCCAGGCCCTTGGGTTCCAACTGCATTTGGTGTTGGTAGTATGGTAGTGGTAGCATTAACAGTAGTGGTGGTATTAACAAAAGCAATAGTATCAACAGTAGTAGTCCATGGCAGCAGGCACAGCCACGCCAAGATGGATCCATCCCAGCCACGTCGCCGTAGACCAGGAAGCAGGAGTGGTTGAGCAGTCACACAGCAGGCAGGTGGAGCTACCATGTGGTGTTTCCAGCGTCAGGCCAGTTAGCAGTCTGCATCGGCCAGGACCTCAGTGGACTCTGCTGGACCAGAAAGCATAGCCAGACTCCGGAGTGATCAAGTCCAGTGACAGTAGAGATGCCGATTTAGTCAATTACTTTCAATTAAAGGCAGTAGAGCAACAAGACCACAACATCAGTGCATCCGGATCAGTTCCACCACGGTCCAGGAGACTGCTAGGCAAGAGCACAGGGACTTGGGAACATACTTAATAGAGAGAGAATGCAGAGAGAGAGAGCTCAGTGTGTCACTATAGTCCCCCAGCAATCTAGGCCTATAGCAGCTTAACCAAGAGCTGGCTCAGGGCAAACCAGAGCCAGCCCTAACTATAAGTGGTGTCAAAGAGAACGGTTTTAAGCCTACTCTTAAATGTGGGAACAGTGTCTGCCTCACGAACCAGAACCGGAAGACGGTTCCACAGAAGAGGAGCTTGATGGCTGAAGGCTCTGGCCCCTGTTCTAATTTTGGAGACTTTAGGAACTACAAGTAACCCTTTATTCTGAGAGCGTAGTACTCTAGCAGGACAGTAGGGTTTAATGAGCTCTTTAAGATAAGATGGTGCCTGTCCATTAAGAGCCTTGTAATGAGAAGAAGGATTTTAAATTCTATTCTGGATTTTACTGGGAGCCAGTGCAGAGAAGCTAATACAGGAGAAATGTGATCCCTTCTTCTGGTTTTAGTCAGAACACGAGCTGCAGCATTCTGGACCAGCTGGAGAGATTTAAGAGATTTATTAGAGCAGCCTGATAATAAAGAATTACAATAGTCCAGCCTTGAGGTAACAAATGCATGGACGAGTTTTTCTGCATCCTTTTGAGACAGCATTGGCCTAATTTTAGTAATGTTACGCAGGTGAAAGTAGGCTGTTCTCGTGGTTTGTTTAATATGCGAGTCAAAGGACAGGTCCTGATCAAAGATAACTCCAAGGTTTCTTACAGTAGCATTTGAGGCGATGGCAATCCCATCAATAGTCGCTATATCTTTAGACAGCGAGCTTCGGAGGAGTTTAGGCCCAAGTACAATAACTTCCGTTTTATCGGAGTTTCACATCAGGAAATTGCAGGTCATCCAGGATTTGATGTCATCAACACATGCCTGGAGTTTAACTAGCTGATTGGTTTCTTCAGGCTTGATCGATAGATATAACTGAGTATCATCAGCATAACAATGGAAGTTTATAGAGTGTCCTCTAATAATGTTGCCTAAAGGAAGCATATATAAGTCGAAAAGAATTGGTCCGAGCACAGAACCTTGAGGAACACCGTATTTAACTTCAGTGTGCCTGGAGGATTTTTTATTGACATGCACAAACTGAGATCGATTGGATAAATAGGACTTAAACCAGCTTAATGCGGTTCCTGTGATGCCAATTCATTTTTCCAGTCTACATATTAGAATCTCATGGTTAATGGTGTCAAATGCAGCACTAAGATCTAGCAGAACAAGTACAGAAACCAGTCCTTTGTCAGAAGCAATAAGAAGGTCATTTGTAATTTTCACCAGAGCTGTCTCTGTACTATGATGTACTCTAAATCCTGACTGGAAATCCTCAAGTAGACTGTTACTGTTGAGAAAGTCACACAGCTGATTGGCGACTACTTTCTCAAGGATCTTAGAGAGAAAAGGAAGATTTGATATCGGTCTGTAGTTTGCTAAAACCCCTGGATCTAGAGTAGGCTTCTTTAGGAGAGGTTTAATTACAGCTATCTAATAGCGACGCGCTAACTAAGGGTAAGACTTCTTTCAGTAGCCTGGTTGGTATCGGGTCTAGTAGACAGGTTGAGGGTTTAGAAGAAGAGATCATTGACGTTAGTTGGTTTAGGTTGATTGGAGAAAAGCAGTCTAAATATATATCAGGTCTTAATGCTAGTTCTAAAACTCCTGAGTTTGAGGGTAATGCGGTTCCAATTGAAGGCAAGATGCAAGTAATTTTGTCGCTGATTGCTAGAATTTTATCATTAAAAAAGTTCATAAAGTCGTTACTACTAAGATCTCTAGGAATGCATGGCTCAGTAGAGCTGTGACTCTTTGTCAGCCTGGCTACAGTACTGAAAAGAAATCTAGGGTTGTTTTTATTTTCCTCTATTAAAGATGAGTAGTAGGCTGTTCTGGCATTACGGAGAGCCTTCTTATATATTTTAAGACAGTCCTGCCAAACTAGGCGGGATTCTTCCAGTTTGGTGGAGCGCCAGATGGTTTCAAGTTTACGCAATTTTTGTTTTAATTTACGAGTTTGGGAGTTATACCAGGGAGCTAACTTCCTATGCTTTATAGTTTTCTGTTTTAGCGGAGCAACAGAGTCGAGAGTCGTTCGCAGTAGGCTACCAGATTCATCTATAAGAGAATCGATCTGGGAGGGACTAAGATTAACATAGTAGTCCTCCGTTTCATAGAGACATGGAAGTGAACTCAAGACTGGCGGAATTACTTCCTTAAACTTAGCTACTGCTCTATCCGATAGACACCGAGAGTAGTAGCTTTTTCCTAGAGGAGCAAAGTCCAGCAGCAATAAGTCAAAGGTTATCAAGTAATGGTCAGATAAAGAAGAATTTTGAGGAAAGACTATTCAATTTTCGATTTCAACGCCATAAGATAAGACGAGGTCGAGAGTGTGGCTATGACAGTGAGTTGGTTTCTGTACACTCTGACTGAAGCCAATAGAATCTATTAAGGAAGTAAATGCTACACTCAGGCTGTCATTTACAACGTCCACATGGACATTAAAATCCCCCACAATAATTACTTTATCTGATTTAAGGACTAAACTTGATAGCAACTCAGAGAATTCAGATAGGAATTCAGAGTATGGACCAGGAGCACGATACACAATAACAAACAGAATTGGCTGCATTGTTTTCCAGTTTGGGTGTGAAAGGCTGAGAATCAGACTCTCAAATGAGTTATAATTTAGTTTTAGCTTAGGATTGATTGACAGGCTTGAATCAAAAATGGCTGCAACTCCTCCTCCACGTCTGCTGCCTCGAGATATATGAGTATTAATATGGCTGGGAGGACTAGCTTCGTTTAAGCAAACATAGTCTTCCTCACGCAGCCAGGTTTCAGTCAGGCAGAATAAATCAATATGATTATCTGATATTAAGTCGTTGACTAATACTGATTTAGATGAGAGAGATCTAATGTTTAAGAGTCCACATTTAATTCTCCTATTTTGTTTTACTACATCGGAAGTGCTAATTTTTATTAGGTTTTCATGTGAAATCTCTCTTCTGTTTGACCTAATTAATTTGGTTGGTCGGGGGACAGACACCGTTCTTATGTGGTTTTGGTTTTGGGTGGGTGACTGCTCTAAAGGAGGCGCAGAGAAGTGTGTAAGACTGCAACTCTGCTTCCTGGTCTCAACACTGGTTTGTCATGATCTAGGACTACCAATGAGATCAGTGATGCTTCTAGATAGGAGAGCAGCTCCATCCAAAGTGGGGTGGATACCATCTCTCCTGATCAGACCAGGTTTTCCCCAGAAATGCTGCCAATTATTAACGAAGCCCACATCGTTATCTGGACACCACCTCGACAGCCAGCGGTGGGAAGATGACATGCGGCTATACATGTCATCACTTGTAAAGTTTGGCAGGGGACCAGAGAAAACTACGGAGTCCGACATCGTTTTTGCATATTCGCACACCGAGCCAACATTAATTTTAGTGACCTCCGATTGGCGTAATCGGGTGTCATTAACGCCGACGTGAATAACAATCTTACTGTATTTACGTTTATCCTTAGCCAGCAGTTTCAATTGAGCTTCGATGTCGCCCGCTCTGGCACACTGGGACACATTTGACGATGAACGCTGGTGTCGCTATTTTCACGTGTCTCACTATGGAGCTACCAATGACCAGAGTTGGCTTCTCAGCGGGTGTGTCGCTGAGTGGGGAAAAACGATTAGACACGTGAACATGGTGGTTAACCGTGGGCTTCG
Source organism: Chelidonichthys spinosus (assembly GCA_029853015.1). NCBI lineage: Eukaryota > Metazoa > Chordata > Actinopteri > Perciformes > Triglidae > Chelidonichthys > Chelidonichthys spinosus. The sequence continues at coordinate 2,369,570 of CM056826.1, forward strand.
GTTTAGAACTATGCCTCCTTTGGACATTCACCCAGCCTCCCGGCTGCTCGGGGTTTGCCGAGGGACGGCTAGCTGCTACGCTATGTCGGCCCGCACCATCTACAGCTAGCGTCAGCTGGCTGGTTACAGCAGCAGCCGACGGAGGATTGTTGGTGCGGAGTCGCGCTTCTAAATCATTTATCCTCGCCTCCAAAGCAAAAAGTGAACTACATTTATTACATGTACCCTTATCAGTAAAGGAGGCAGAGTAGTAGCTGAACATCAGACACACCGGGCAGGAGAGAAGAGAAGGAGGACAGGGAAAGAGAGAAGCCATCGTAGCCACTAGGCTAGCTGTCGCGCTAAAGTAGCTAGCAGAGATAGCGCGTAAACAACAACAGCAAATTTAGCGAGGCAACTCAGAGAGTGAGCGATGTGTCTGCTGAAGCAGGGATAGCGTGTGCTTAGTTTAAACTTGGCGGTAGTAAGCCTCTGAACAGGGAAACTACGTTAAATTAACAGAGTTATGCTAGAGAGAAAAACACAGCCTGTAGCGACTATCACGGAGAAACAGGAAATGACGCAAAGCGCTTACCGTCAGCTGATCCTACCGTCAGCTCAGAAAAATAAAGTTAACAGATCAAGACGAAGCAAACAAAAACTTGTCATGTAGCCAAAGACAGCACTGAAAAAATAACAAGGATAGTGTGCCAGATAACTTGCATCCAGATCTTTGTGTTAGCCCTGGACAAACTTGACAGCTGCTGAAGCAGACAGGAGCCAGGTCTTCTCCTCGTCAGACTTGGTAAAGTAAAGCCGGCTTGTACCCGCGCTGAGACAGTTCGGTCATGGAGGTCTTGCACTCGGCGCATTGCTTTAGGACGCCAGGACTGGAGTCATCGTAGAAGTGGACCTTATGGCCTTTGTAGGTCAGATCACCTCATCTGCGAGCCTCGCAGATCACTAGGTCTTTATTAATTTGAAAGCGCTGAAAGCGCAGGATGATAGGCTGTGGTGTGCCTCCCAGCGCAGGTTTGGGAGCGAGGCTATTATGGAGTTTAAAAAATGTGTTTATGCTGTGCTGCATATTGAGCATACACAATACAAACATGTTGAGCACACAGTTCATACATACTCTGTTTATTCAGAGAAAGCTTAACATCAGAAGAACAAAAGTCAGTACATACAGGGCCAGACAGCAGTTCATGTCTGATATATAATGCAAAGGCATGATTTTTTACATTTAAGTTAGTTTTCCATATTACCATGGCAACTGTCTCAGGCTAATTCTGCTTTGACCTGGCTTCTCTTGAGATTGCACGCTGCTTACTTATTTACACTGTCAAGTGGAAGTAATTGTGAATGGCATGACCTGTGTATCCACGTGTATGGTGATATGCACTGTGTAACTCGTGTGTCGTAGTGCTTTCGCTTCATTTCCTGGTGAGAGGAAGTCATTCTGGGCCATAATGTCTAGATTTACATTTTTGCAGTCTGAATCAAGCATGCTGTAAGGCATCTGATGACTCCTTTCTGGCTTCATACCTCGTTTTCTCATGCACTGCCTCATGCCAATGGAAGGGATCTTTGGCATGTTGCATCCCTTTCACTCTTTGCATTTCATGCAAGCAGTAGGCTGATATTTTTATCCTCATATCTTACTCTTGGAAAATATCCTTTTTAAAAGCTGTTTCACACCAGCCACGGACTTTTATGGGAAAAATTTGGACTGAAATGTATAAAAACTGATTTTGACAGTTGTAATGAAAAAGTGTATACACTACCGTTAATAAGCATTTTTCCCCAAACTAATAAATAAATGCAAAATATGTTCTGAGCAAGCATGTGTTGTGGGGCTGGGTTAATGCCCTTCTATGTTCTGTCCAGTTCTCCAGCTGCGCACATATGTTGAGTTCACTGATACAAGGCCAAGCCCACGCCCGGGGGTAGTCCAGTCCCACAGGGCCAATACGCACCATCACACAGATGAGACCTTCCAATCAACTTACTTCATACAGTCGACACTGTTCGGTTTTCAAAAGAATTCTGGGAGATGAGGTCCCAGAGGCTCGCCTGAAGTTACATCTACCGCCAAAGAAGCAACGTATCTAAAATATTATGGACATTGGAAATAGCACCTTGGAATTATAATTCTTCTTTAGGTGGTGTTCCCCTTTAAGTGCCATTTGGCATTGTCTGGCTCATATTGAGCCAAACCCTAGGTTAGCAAATAAAGTGCTTAATTGTCTATATGTATGACAACATTAAAGGCACATTCACACCAAATGTGAAGAACATTTTGTTTTGTATGACCGCAGGATCATTTGTATTTATGTGTGGGATCATTTGTTTGATGTGCCAGAGAGAAGGGGGCTTACCTCCTTGTAGACTCCGACAATCTTTCATCAATGGTTCAAATCACCACTATTTCTGCTTTTTTCATGCTGTGAAGTCCCAGATAAAACGAGAAACTAATTGCGTCCTGTCTGAATCTATAACATCACTCGGAGGTACTGAATGGTGAATTTAATTGTGGTGTATTCACTGTGAATAGCAAGTGAATTTGCATCTATTAGTGTCTTTGCATTAACTTTGAATGCAATAGAAGTTAAGCAGTGGCTAGAGAAGTTAAGCAGTGGCAATCATACCGATATTTATAAAGGCCACATCAGTGCTCTTCATTCCAACATGTCGGGAGGAATGTCTCTCTTTATACCACTTGTCTCTCTTCTTCCTTTGCTCATCTTTCTTTTTTTTTGGCTGACTGACACTAAGTCCACTTAGGTGTTAAGCATGTCATTAAGTTTTCATTAAAATACCATCATCATTACAGAAGGATTAGGTATTCTCTTAATCCATCACTTAATCAGCACAGGAATATCAAACAGCAATGTCGCAGGCCCATTGAGAAGCACCAGTTGGCTTCTTTTCTCAGTCGGCTGTAGATATGTTTCGACTTACCTTTCTTTAAAAAAAACCAAACACGTTACAAATGAACTTGTTAGCAAGTAAAAAGAGTAAACTATACATACACAAAAATTGTTGATCAAAGACCTTGAAGTGGCATACAAACACACAAACACACGTAGGAGGACTATGCAGAGGACTTTATCGAGGACTATATGGAAGACTATGTTGAGGAGTATGTAGAGGACTATATTCATTGAACAAAATCCCAAGCTGATTAAATTCAAAATTGTTTGTTATATTAATTACAATTACAGCTACTTTTTGTCTGAAGAAAGGAAGGAAGCTGCATTTTGTCTTGTTGGTAAGTAAGAATGTAATTGATTGTAGATAATGGGTTGAGGCATTCTGTGATTAGAGCTAGTTGTATTATTTAGTCTTGTCTAGATACTTGGTAAATTTTTGTGAAGCTGTTCATACTGAGTGGGCAATTACCTAGTTTTGGCCATCTCTGCTTTAGTTAATAGACTTGATTGGAGGAAGGGGCTAACCCTGCATCAGTTAAACCTAGCAATTAAGAGGTTTACTACAGCATCAGCTGCAGGACTATCGAAAGAAGACTGTTAATCAAAGACAAGGGAGTCAATCTGTGGGAGTCCATGTGGGAAGTCATAACAACTCAACCACCACCCATTGCAGCCATGTGTCCTATCCCAGCCAGGAGATCAAACCAGAGAAGATTTCTCCAGCTGTAATCCATCCAATCTCTGCTACCCACCATTCTCCACTGGTACGGAACTTGAAGTACTAGGGGGGCTATGGAACTGCCAGTCTGCAGTCAAAAAGGCGGATACCATTTCAGCGTATGCCTCCATGCAGACTCTCCACTTACTGGCCCTTACGGAGACCTGGATCACCACAGAAAACACTGCCACTCCAGCTGCCCTCTTGACTGCCTACTCATTTCCACACTCCCCAAGACTAACAGGTCGAGGAGGAGGAACTGGACTCCTTACCTCATCCAGTCCTACCAGGTCCTTCCCCTGGGCCACTGCACTTGAATTCCACACCGTCTCTGTCGCCCTTCCTTTCAAGCTCAACATCATAGTGATCTATCGCCCCCCCGGTCCTCTTTGTGACTGTATTGATGAGATGGATGCCCTCCCAAGCTGCTCCCCTGCTGATGGCACACCACTCATCGTCCTTAGTGACTTCAACATCCACCCAGGAAAGCTGCACTCATCTGCATTTATTGACTTATTTTCCACAATTGACCTCACATGCTCCTCCTCTCCACCCACCCACCAGACCGGGAACCAACTTGACCTTGTCTTCACAAGATCCTGTGGCATCTCAGTACTCTCTGTTACCCCGCTCACTGTGTCTGACGACCACTTTGTGACTCTCTCTCCCCATGAAGTCCACCACCTGCTGCAACCTGAAATCCCTCTTGCTCTCCACTCTGTCTTCAACTGTTCTTTCCTCATGACCATCCACAGAACAATTCGCCCTAATGCCTAGAGAGGAAGCCTCCTCCATCCTGATGTCCTCACTCTCCTCTTCTTTGGATGCTCTGTGTCCCCTCACCTCACGACCAGCGCGATCATCTCCCTCCCCTCCCTGTACCGGCAGCTAAATCAGCCTTCTACCTATGTTCAGCCTCCAACCCCAGGAAACTCTTCTCCGTGTTCTCCTCCTTCCTCACCCCTCCTAACCCCCTTCCTTCCTCCCTCACTGCTGATAACCTTGCAACTTACTTTACCAAGATAGTAAAAGACATCAGCTCATTCACTCCTGTACCCTTCAAGAAACCATCTCCCCCAACTCTCGTTGTGGAATTCATTCATTACTCCATTTATACACATTCATATATTCAACCATGAAAATACATTCCTTCCTACATTCAGTCATATGTATAAACATTAATTTATCCATTCACCCCTACCTGTTAGGATTAGCGGAGCGAGTTCGGACCCCAGAGCAGACTGACACAAGTCAAGGTTAGAAAGGAAGTAACAATGTTTATTCTCTCACGTGACAAAGAATAAAAATGTGCAGGTCAACGAGGCACACGAGGGAACTGAAAGGGAGGAGAGAGAGACTGGTGAATAGCGTGTAGACAAAAAGAGGAACAATAGAGAGTAGGAGGAGTGTGACCACCTCTACTGACGAAGCATGAATAATCTGGCAAGGAACTGGTGATCCAACCGGGGCTCTTTTGGAGAGTTGATTGTTGGTGAGTGGTTGTAGGTATGCCTCATCAACGACCAGAAAAGGTAACGACAACGCCTACAGCCGGAACAGCCCTGCAGGGAAAAACACAGTGCCCAACCCACAACTCAGATCTCCAACTGACCTGGGATCTATCAGCATTTCTAAAGTTTTGTTAAGGCTGCAGTGGTTAGAATCGGCAAGTATCAACATCAGAGCATCAGGTTTAGTATGTAGATGTTAGGGGTGTGAATCTTTGGCTTCACAGTGATTTGATTCGTTTAACAATACAGTAGTTGGCGATTCGATTCAAGGACAATTTTTTTTTTTGAACGATTCAATTCGATTCTGTAAACCACGATTCGATTCAGTAACTTGTAAACAAAATTCTACAGCCATGAAATAAACATGCAATAATGCGAGTGAGACTATCTGTATTCCTCTGAAAGGTGAAAAAATAAACAGACCACAGAATTACTTATTTAACATATTTATTCTATAAAAAAGTAGTCCTGCATAATATTTTATGCAGAATACGAAAATGTAATGCTCAGTTATTTTTAACGTTTTTCAATAGACAACATGCTGGCAGGGGAGAGTGTCTTAAACGTATTAAAACATTAAAATAAATATAATACAAACATAAACCATATAAACATAAATATACCCCAAAAATGTATTTCTGATCAAGTACAAGAACTTAAATTTCAGTACTTGCCAATAACGAGTACTTAGATGAGTAGACTTACAGTTCCACTGAAACTGCCTCATTTGCCTCCAATGCGTGCTGCAGAAAACTCAGCACGTGAATAAGCGGCAGGTCGCGTCTGTGCATTGACTTTACATGTAACTTGGTCTTGTGAAAAATGTGCCTCGCTTTCGGTGTGAACGCCAGTGTTGGTCATCTTACTTTAAAAATGAATAAGTTAGTTACAAATTACTTGTCCTAAAAAGTAATTGAGTTAGTAATTCAGTTAGCACATTGTAAAAGTAATTAGTTACTCAGCAAAGTAACCAACGTTATTTTTTATTTTCTATAACGCTATTACGTTCTGTGCAGAATCTATGAACTGTATATTAGGCCTACTGCATATTTAACAGAACACTTTCCTACTCATACATATTCCGTAAAGTAACAATATTTAGATGAAGATATAAAATATAAAACTAACTAGTGGCATTTGGGCTTGGGGTTGGGTTAGCAGCAGCAGCAACAAGTGTCTTGTTAGCATGTCTTGATGTGCTTCATAAGATTCGAGTTGCTTGAGGCAGACGTGGATAAAGTCTTTTTTCCTGGGCATAGCGTGCATGTTACATAAACATTCTTGCCTTTAAGTTCAATGAGTGAGAAGTAGTGCCGGTACTTCCAGTCCTAGAATGCTACCTTTGCATTTCCCTGACTCATCGCCATTGTCGCTGTCTTGTTGTGTTTGGCAGCAGGGCGTGCAGTGAGACAGCGTGAGCAGGGCATGATCTGCCCACCCAGCCAATCATCATTGCATTTGCAACGGTGTCATCATCCTCACCCCTGCAAGCCTGATACCTTGCGCTTCATTCAACCAAATTGTAGGAAATCTACATTCTCAGTAAAGGCAACGTTGCAACGATGGGAAAAGTAATTAATTAGATTACTCATTACTGAAAAAATTACGCCGTTAGTAACGCCGTTATACTCTTAACGCTATTATTACCAACATTGGTGAACGCCCCTTTAGGCCAGCACTGACATAATGAAGAACTTACTGTAAGCGATTGAATTTAGACTAAAGCCATAAAAGGCACTTTTGCACTGACTACATTGATCTGCCAAAGGCAAAAAAACAAGGAATTACTGTGGACCAGATGAAACGAAAAAAAAAAAAAAAAACATGAATAATTCTGTCCATGTCGTTAAAAAGACCAAACAGATTTAATTTTGCCATTGTGTCTTTGAGGAACTGAATACTTTTTTTCTCCCATGGTTCCATTCCTGTCTCTCCTTCATTTCTGCATGCTGGCGTGAGCTTAGCAAAGTGTCTAATAGTGACGTGTCAGATTTCCATGGGGATGAGAGGAGAGGTCCCTCCTGCAGTACTTATTAGCTGTAATACATTCCTCTCCTGTGCTTTGATCACTGTGGGAGACCGTGTGATGCCTCCTACCATCACATTTGTTTCATGTCTAGATTTTTCTGTCGCTCTATCATCTGCCTTTCATAGTCTCCTTCTCATTCTCTCTTAGAAATATCCACATGCACGTTCATACTGACTGATACACAGTGGATTTTAAGTCTGACTGAGCCAAGTAATGTGTTGTCTGTGTCTGTGAGTCACTCTACTGCCCCCAAATATATAGAACCTCTAAATATAGAGGTACTATGTTCGGTGGTTCATGAGGAAAAAATTAAAGTTTGAGTAGATGCACAGGTACACAAAGAATTTCACTCCTCTTTGCAGCTGATAGTCCGCACTGGTTCCATGATCATCTGTACTTGATTTAGCTCAAGACCACAATTTGTCTTAACCAAAGCACCTAAACGTAACCATACTCTAACCACAGATGTCCCATCTCAGAAAACACTTGTGTTGTTCAGGAGACCACAGATTCTACACATAAAGGTCAGTTTAGTGTTCTGAATTGAGATTGTGGAATTTGAAAGAATTTGTCAGTTTTATGGAAGTGTAATACCACCTTCAATCCAAAATGTGAAATTGGTCCCCCAAAGGAGAAGTGCTTCGAGTGTTGCATCAAGAAAAAATGAATTGCTGAATGTTATTGTCAATTTCCATGATTGAAGATGATGCACAGAATACTGACTGATATATAACACAGTCAGTGTTTGCCAGGAAACAGAAAGTGCACATAGACTTCCCTGACACTCTTCTTTTAAATTAGTTCAAGCATTGCATTTGGATTTAATACATGCAAGAAGCTTGTTAAGACAGGATATATGGAGAGGGATAAGATGAGGGCCACAAGTCTAACATCAAAGATAATAGCTCTCAAGCATCCTTTAATGAGAGGTTTAGAGTTAGTTCAGGAGGATGTTCTAATGAAGTGGTGTGAAGTGCAAAGGGCTACTATGAAGGGTCCTCCTCCATATTTTTTCTGCGCCTCAATATTGGTGTTCTCAGAAAAATACTTGCAGCCCAAAAGCAAAGCTCTTGCAGCCCAAAAGCAAAGCTCTTCATGGTTTAGATATTAGATATTGTATTCCAAGACATTATTCAAAACTCAAGACAATAATGTAAAAAAGTTCTTCTTTTTACTTAATATATATTTGTAAGTCAAAGGTGGAACAATGTACCACGCTAGTTTTATCTCTTTGTTCAGGAGCAATGGCGGCTACTACACTCTAGTACAGCCCTGGCAATCGACAAGCGGCAGCAAGTGTTACCTCCCATATGCCAAACTTGGCTATTATTAGCTGTATTTCCTAATATATATGCCACAGTGATGTTACTATAAATAATTATTACCCACTTGCACCAGAATGTGAGTGTCAAATATTTATATTTATCTTTGTCAAATAGGCTGTTGTATATGTAAGAGCCATTTTAAGTGCTACTTGATGAAAATGCTCTCTTTTTAGTTTCTCTGTACGTGGTATTTTGGTCTCAGGATTGCACATCATTGATTCAGTAAGTAATGGAAGAGGAAACATTCACACAAGTTTGTTTTAGAGACATGGACCACCGACTGCTGCCTCATAAATGTCTGCAAATAATCTCCTGCTTTAAAGCAGTTTATTGTCTGGTAGAATTGCAACAAGGTACGATAGCTTTATCTGTCCTGGAATGTCACTTTTTTCATTCATATAACACTATCTAGTGGTGGGAATTAATATTCCCTAGTCAATGGTCTGCATTTGCATGTCAAAGTTCACTAAATTTAAACTGAACAAAGACCATTTGGAAATCCACTGATTCATACAACTTAAATAATTCTTCCTGTTGAATTTTGCCCGGTAAGTCATGGTCAGGTAATCATGGAGTAATTAAATGTCTCAGTAACCAATCACATTCAGAGGGAACAATTATACAGTCACTGAGAATGATTTAAAAAAATGCAAAAGCCACCTTGAGGCTTGCATTTGCATTGTGGCTTTTGCATTTTAGTACCCTTCTCACCCACCGTATAATAATAATAACCAATGCACAAGTTATAATTGGCTTTAACATTCTAAATTATTCTAAGTATTACTTATTCACATGAATTTATTCATAAGAACCAATTTATTAAATTATTTACTTAATACCAATTTATTAATATAGATTTACATTTACAGCAATTTATATATTAAGAGTGGATTCTTGGCTTGGGCTGCACGGTGGTGTAGTGGGTAGCACTGTCGCCTCACAGCAAGAGGGTCCTGGGTTCGATTCCCGGGTCGGGCCTGGGTTCCTTCTGTGTGGAGTTTGCATGTTCTCCCCGTGTTAGCGTGGGTTCTCTCCGGGTTCTCAGGCTTCCTCCCAAAGACATGCAGGATGGGGATAGGTTCATTGATGACTCTAAATTGCCCGTAGGTGTGAATGTGAGCGTGAATGTCCGTCTCTACATGTCAGCCCTGTGATAGACTGGCGTCCTGTCCAGTGATAGTTGGCCTTCGCCCAATGACTGGGATCAGCCCCCCCCCCCCCCCGTGACCCTGAATACAGGATAAGCGGTAGACAATGGATGGATGGATTCTTGGCTTGTTCCATGGTCTTATTTAGTGTTTAGTTTCTTTGCCTCCAACCTGCCATGTCCTCTCATCTCTGCCCTCCTCCCTCTGCTCAACTTCCTCTCAAATGTCTGCGAACCATCTCCTGACCTTCCTTTCCTTTTCTTTTCCTTTCTACTTTTTACCTTATTTTCTCTCCTCGATTTTCTCATCCCTTGTCTCTTCCCTTCCCACCATCTCCCCCCTTGTCTTGTCTCCTGTGTTGTTCATGGATTATTAATCATCTTGTGGAGCTGGAGCGCCGCCATGTTGCTCCTTAGACCAGCCACAGAAGGCTATTGACTAGAGGTTTGGTCCAAACAAACCACAAGGGATTTTTTGAGGGTTGCTGAACTTGTCCTCACAGCGAAGGTTAGAATATAGATTGTTCACAAACTTAGCCGAAGTATGGATCACCTGCAAGAGAAGCAGAAATGTAACAATATGCTTAAGACAATGGGGTATACAAGATGTAACTGTGGAAATTACATATTAGGGACAAAGGATGCATGTGTTTGTAATGACTAATGTCCTTGTTGGTTATTGCTGATTGCAGCTCCCATTTATTTGAAGATTTTGTATTTGTAGTTTAACTATGACAAAGGTTAAGGGAATGCAACAGAACGTTGAGCCGTTATTCCTTAATTCTGTAATTAGATAATATTAAAGAGATTTACTGAAAGCATTGGGCACTGCAATAATAGTGAATATATAATTGGGATAGATTGGCATTGTGACAAGAGACAGCAACATCAGGAAGAAGGAACACAAGAAAAAATATGAAGGGCTGAAAAAAGGGCTCTAAAATATGTGGAGAACAGAATCAGTGGAACCAGTAGTGTGTGTGTGTGTGTGTATATATATATGTATATATACACACATATACACATATATATATATATATATATATATTTATATATATATATATATATATATATACACTCAACAAAAATATAAACGCAACACTTTTGTTTTTGCTCCCATTTTTCATGAGATGGACTTAAAGATCTAAAATTCCTTCCAGATACACAATATTACCATTTCTCTCAAACATTGTTCACAAATCAGTCTAAATGTGTGATAGTGAGCACTTCTGCTTTGCTGAGATAATCCATCCCACCTCACAGGTGTGCCACATCAAGATGCTGATCTGACATCATGATTAGTGCACAGGTGTGCCTTAGACTGTCCACAATAAAAGGCCACCCTGAAATGTGCATTTTTTTTGCTTTGTTGGGGGTCTGGGGACTCAGAACCAGTCAGTATCTGGTGTGACCACCATTTGCCTCATGCAGTGCAACACATCTTCTTCGCATAGAGTTTATCAGATTGTCGATTGTGGCCTGTGGAATGTTGGTCCACTCCTCTTCAATGGCTGTGCGAAGTTGCTGGATATTAGTGGGAACTGGTACACGCTGTCGTATACGCGGTCAAGCACATCCAAACATCTCAATGGGTGACATGTCCGGTGAGTATGCTGGCCATGCAAGAACTGGGACATTTTCAGCTTCCAAGAATTGTGTACAGATCCTTGCAACATGGGGCCGTGCATTATCTTGCTGAAACATGAGGTGATGTTCATGGATGTATGGCACAACAATGGGCCTCAGGATCTCATCACGGTATCTCTGTGCATTCAAAATGCCATCAATAAAATGCACCTGTGTTCTTCGTCCATAACAGATGCCTGCCCATACCATAACCCCACCACCACCATGGCCACTCGATCCACAACACTGACATCAGCAAAGCGCTCACCACGAGCACACACGCTGTCTGCCATCTGCCCTGAACAATGTAAACCGAGATTCATCCGTGAAGAGAACACCTCTCCAACGCCAGACGCCATCGAATGTGAGCATTGCCACTCAAGTCTGTTACGGCGACACTGGAGTCAGTCAAGACCCCGATGAGACGACGAGCATGCAGTTGAGCTTCCTGAGATGTTTTCTGACAGTTTGTGCAGAAATTGTTTGGTTATGCAAACCAATTGTTTCAGCAGCTGTCTGAGTGGCTGGTCTCAGACGATCTTGGAGGTGAACCTGCTGGATGTGGAGGTCCTGGGCTGGTGTGGTTACACATGGTCTGCGGTTGTGAGGCCGGTTGGATGTACTGCCATATTCTCTGAAACGCCTTTGGAGACGGCTTATGGTGGAGAAATGAACATTCAATGCACAAGCAACAGATCTGGTTGACATTCCTGCTGTCAGCATGCCAATTGCACGCTCCCTCAATGCTTGTGGCATCTGTGGCATTTTGCTGTGAGACAAAACTGCACATTTCAGAGTGGCCTTTTATTGTGGGCATTATAAGGTACACCTGTGCACTAATCATGATGTCAGATCAGCATCTTGATGTGGCACACCTGTGAGGTGGGATGGATTATCTCAGCAAAGCAGAAGTGCTCACTATCACACATTTAGACAGATTTGTGAACAATGTTTGAGAGAAATGGTAATATTGTGTGTATCTGGAAAGAATTTTAGATCTTTAAGTCCATCTCATGAAAAATGGGAGCAAAAACAAAAGTGTTGCGTTTATATTTTTGTTGAGTGTATATATTTATTTTACTTTACTTTAAAGTAAAATAAATATGTATACATACACACACACACACACTATATTGCCAAAGTTATTCACTCACCTGCCTTGGCTCGCATATGAACTTAAGTGACATTCCATTCTTAATCCATAGTGTTTAATATGATGTCGGTCCACCCTTTGCAGCTATAACAGCTTCAACTCTTCTGGAAGGCTTTCCACAAGATTTAACTCTTTCCACTCTATTTCATCCCAAAGGTGTTCTATCGGGTTGAGGTCAGGACTCTGTGCAGGCCAGTCAAGTTCATCCACACCAAACTCTCATCCATGTCTTTATGGACCTTGCTTTGTGCACTGGTGTAGTCATGTTGGAACAGGAAGGGGACATCCCCAAACTGTTACACAAAGTTGGGAGCATGGAATTGTCCAACATCTCATGCTGAAGCATTCAGAGTTCCTTTCACTGGAACTAAGGGGCCAAGCCCAGCTCCTGAAAAACACCCCCACACCATAATCCCCCTCCACCAAACTTTACACGTGGCACAATGCAGCCAGACAAGTACCGTTGTCCTGGCAACCTCCAAACCCAGACTCGTCCATCAGATTGCTAGATGGAGAAGCGTGATTGGTCACTCCAGAGATCGTCTCCACTGCTCTAGAGTCCAGTGGCGGCTTTACACCACTGCATCCGACGCTTTGCATTGCACTTGTTGATGTATGGCTTGGATGCAGCTGATCGGCCATGGAAACCCATTCCATGAAGCTCTCTACACTGTTCTTGAGTTAATCTGAAGGCCACATGAAGTTTGGAGGTCTGTAGTGATTGACTGCAGAAAGTTGGTGACCTCTGTGCACTATGTTCCTCAACCCCGCTCCATCATTTTACGTGGTCTACCACTTCTTGGCTGAGTTGCTGTCGTTCCCAATCTCTTCCACATCCCACTGACAGTTGACTGTGGAATATTTAGGAGTGAGGACATTTCACGACTGGACTTGTTGCACAGGTGGCATCCTATCACAGTATCACTCTGAGCTCCTGAGAGCGACCCATTCTTTCACAGATGTTTGTAGAAACAGTCTGCATGCCTAGGTGCTTGCTTTTATACACCTATGGCCATGGAAGGGATTGGAACACCTGATTTCAATTATTTGGATGGGTGAGTGAATACTTTTGGCAATAGAGTGTGTATACATACACACACACACACACACCTTCATCAGAAAAAAAAGTAAAAATAGTTTTGATAGTAGATGTGTTTTTGTGTGTTGTTTTTTAATACTAATCACAGCCAAGCAACACACACACACATTATTAAACCTGACAAAAATTATTTCCCACCTATTTCACAGATGAAAAAGCAAAGCAAAGAACTCTAGTATGAGTCATAAACCCATTCATTTCTTTTTTTTTTTAAGGTGAAAAAGAGTGAGGGCACTCAAATCTCGATCTCAGGATTGTCATGATCTGTGTTTTTCTCTGATTAATTTCCTGTTTGATTTTGTAATTTTGTCCCGTGTGATTTCCTGTCTTGTACTTGCTGGTCCTTGTTGTTTCTGTTGTCTGGGTTTTCCGTCCTACGACGCTGGTTCACTTCTTACCGGGGTAGATCGCCATAGTAACTTACACTGTGGAGCTAACCTGCTCCGGAGCAGGTTATGTTCCTGATAAGAGATCAACATGGAGAAACACACCACCGACTGACCAATCAGCTCTCTTGGTGTGCGGATATAAAAAAAAAAAAAAAGAAGCTCCTTGGATCATGAGAGGGTCTCGTAGGAGAACTATAGTGTTCAGAGACCCTGACGATGTTTTATATGAGAGATACAGATTCTCATCAGAGGGAAAGACTTTTCTTTGTCAGCATACAGCCTACTTACCACTTTGAATTATGTTTTTATATTTATTTGATTTGCTCCCAAGTCCGTTTTACACCGCCAGGATTGCAGCTGAAAGAATGAGGCTGATATTGTCATAAACCATGTTATAAGAATACATCCAAGCAACACATTCATCATTTTAAAGATATATTTTTGGCCTTTTATTGCGGAAGGACATCATAAGAGTTAAAGGGACGAGAAAGAGCAACAACATGATTTAAAAGACGGCCGTAGGGCGGATTCGAAGTGGGGCCGCTGCAAGGAGCTTCGTAACATGGGCAGTAACTATACCACTAAGCTATCAGCGAAGTCAAAGTAACCAATTAATCAATCAGATCTTGTAGTGTCCTTATGATGGGGCATTCGTATTATACTACTAATACTATTAATACGACTTCCGCATTCACACAGTCTGCGAGTTGCCAGCTGTCCTTTTCTGCATTTGGCAGATGAAACGGTTGCCTTTTGCCTGTATTATATGTTTAACTTCTTCGTATATCTGTAAGATTATGGTTCGCTCCTCGTACGTGAAATACGCCGCTCCGCTGCCGTAGACTGATGGAAACGCCGCCTCTTTCATGTGCACGCACTCATAGCTGGACAGGTAAACCCTGGGTTGAGTTAACAAGTTGATAACCAGCTTCATGTGACCGCTTATCTCCGATTGCCTTTGTTAGGGTTACTTAAGCTGGATCTCTGAAAGATACCCTGGGTATGTTGAACTTGCTTCGTAGTACAGGCCCTAGCTCCCTGCCTCCCGGTGTATGTATGTGTTTCCCCTGTCTCACTGTTTGTCCCTGCATGCTGCCCCACCCTGTTTCCCTGGGATTATTCGTCTTCCTGCGTCCAGCCTCCCGTGGCCCTTCGTGTTTTTGTTGGTATCATGTTTCTTTTTGACTGCCATTTTTACCCTTGTGTTAATACTTTGTTTTATTACTTAAATAAACATTTTATTTGTTGTTATCAATGAACAGAAAACAATAAACAATCAAACAAAGAGGGCTAGGACATGACAGTACACACATTTGAAAGTAGGTACAAATAAGAAAAGCATAGGTACAGTAAACAATACAAATATTCACATATTGGATGGATGGATTGGATGGATTTTATTTGAATCCTCATTAGCTGATGCAGAATACATCAGCTACTCTTCCTGGAGTCCACACACAACATATTACAAGACAAGAATTCAACATACAAGACAACAGATAAAAAAATTAAAAAAAAGATAAATGAAAAAGAATAGATAAATATATTACATATTGGAATAGAATTAAGACTCTTTATGTTTGTAGCGATCCCATTTTCCCCAGTATTCCTCTCCTTTATCAAACTCTTCCAGCAGAAATCTCGCCAGAAATAGGAGTTTGTGGTAGTGGATTGATTTTTCCAAATTCGAAGCCATGTTTCTTCTGGAATTACTATACAAGCTTCTTTTTCCCAGCGCAGTCTAATATAGTCTGTTGAGTTTTTTTCAGTAAAGTGAAGCTTTTGTATAGTTTTCCAGTGATACCTTTGATACTTTTTGAATCATAAGCGTCTGATGATTTTTTGAGGGTTCAGCTAAATTAGGGGGTCTTTATTGCTTTCAGAAAGAAGTGGCGAATCTGTAAGTAACGATAAAAATCTTCCTTACCCAACTCATAAGATTTACATAAATTTACAAAAGAATTCAAGTTTCCGTTCTTTATCATCCTACAGAAGGAGGTGATTCCTCGCTCAGTCCATTGTTCATACTTACAGTCCTGTGAATCCGGAGGGAAGTGTGGATGGAATGCAGGCCAGTTTAACACTCCAATTTCTTCACAAAGCTGATATTTCTTTATCAGGTCTGACCACATTTTCAGAGAGAAACTAGTACATTGATTATGTAGCTGGTGGACATCATTAAACGTGCCAGGGCAACCCAGAACTGACTGAATTGGTATTTCCATTAAGGATAGCTCAATATCTTTCCATCTAGCTTCATAGGCTGTATTACACCAGCATACAAGATACCTCATCTGATCTGACAGATACTAATCTTTAAGACAATGCAGAGCCCCCCCCCCCCCCAGCTGTTGCAATGTTGAGTATCTCATCCTTGGTCGAAAAATGTTTATCCCACTCTCTGAATTGTTTTGCAGGAACCTCTATTGGAAGTGCTGAAAATAAGTCTAATAATCTTGGGAGAATTTATTGTCCGGATTTTACTGCTGAGGTCGAGGGGAAGCAAGCTCCACCTGCCCAGATCATCGTATATTTTCTTATTTAACATAATTTAATTGTGAAAGGTTTTTTGTCAGTAAGACACCAAGATATTTAAGTTGTGATTGGTGCCAATTGAATTGGTGCCTGTCCATCAATTGCCTTGAAGGCGCAAAACAAAAGGTCATGACTTGGGTTTTTTGCATGCAGTGTATAACCAGAATATTTCCCATACGTTCCCAGGATGTTCATAAGCAGTGGAATACCAGATTCAGGATTTTTAAAGTTTGACAAGGATGTCGTCCACATACAGAAAAAAAAAAAATACTTCCCACATCTACACCCTCCAGAGCAGTCTCCTCCCTGATGGCCTGAGCAAGGGGCTCGATAAAAAAGTTGAAAAGTAGTGGGCTTAATGAGCAACCTTGCCTACATCCTCGTAACGTTATTTGATTTGAAAGGCTCCCATTAACTTCTATCCTGCTGTTGGAATACAGCATTCTTATGCATTGTATCAATGAGTCACTAAAACTAAATCTTTCCATAACTTGAAATAAGAAATCCCATCCGACCGAATCAATGCCTTCTCGGCATCGAGGCTGATAAGGACTGCGCTTGATGTTCCTTTTGGAATTTGATCAATAATGTTTAGGGCTCTTCTAATGTTATCGTGTGTTTGCCTATTACTTATAAAACCTGTTTGGTCCTCATCTATCAAGGAGGGCACTATTGTGTTTAATCTTTTAGCCAATATAGCTGCATACAGTTTATAATCTGTTTAAAACACTTATTGGTCTATACCCTTTGCAGTCCATTTTGTCCTTTCCCTCCTTTGGTATGATTGAAATAAATGCCTCGCTCCATGATGGCGGGAGGGCCCCACCTGCCTTCAGCAGAGGGACCAAAATGTTTTTCATGCACTTATACCACTCCGGAGGAAATCTGTCACAGCCTGGTGATTTATTGGTTCTAAGATTTGAGATTTCATTATCTATTTCCTTAGTTGAGATTTCACAAGTTAACTCGTCATTTTGATTTTTACCTATTGAGGGGAGATCTAAAGAAGAAAGAAATGTCCATCCATCCATCCATCCATTTTCTTCCGCTTATCCGGGACCGGGTCGCGGGGGCAGCTGCCTGAGCAGGGACGCCCAGACTTCCCTCTCCCCGGACACTTCCCCCAGCTCCTCCGGGAGGACCCCAAGGCGTTCCCAGGCCAGCCGGGTGACATAGTCACTCCAGCGTGTCCTGGGTCTTCCTCGGGGTCTCCTCCCGGTGGGGCATGCCACGAACACCTCCCGAGGGAGGCGTCCAGGGGGCATCCGATGCAGATGCCCGAGCCACCTCAACTGGCTCCTCTCGATGTGGAGGAGCAGCGGCTCTACTCCGAGCTCCTCCCGTGTGAAGGAGCTCCTCACCCGATCTCTGAGGGAGCGCCCCGCCACCCTGCGGAGGAAGCTCATTTCGGCCGCTTGTATCCGGGATCTTATTCTTTCGGTCATGACCCAAAGTTCATGACCATAGGTGAGGGTAGGAACGTAGATTGACCGGAAAATTGATTTACCACGACGGACCGATACAGCGACCGCATTACTGCAGCCGCTGCACCGATCCGCCTGTCAATCTCACGTTCCATCCTTCCCTCACTCGTGAACAAGATCCTCCACTTGAGGCAGGAACTCCCCCCCCGACCTGGAGGGAGCAAGCCACCTTTTTCCGGTCGAGAACCATGGCCTCAGATTTGGAGGTGCTAATCCTCATCCTCGGCTGCAAACCGCCCCAGGACATGCTGGAGGTCCTGGCTCGAAGGAGCCAACAAGACCACATCGTCCGCAAAAAGCAGGGATGAAATCCAGTGGCTCCCGAACCAGATCCCCTCCGGCCCCGACTGCGCCTAGAAATCCTGTCCATAAAAATAATTAACAGGACCGGTGACAAAGGGCAGCCCTGCCGGAGTCCAACATGCACCTGGAACAGGTCTGACTTACTGCCGGCAATGCGAAGAAGAAATGTTTGAATCGTAAGTCCATCTGATTTGTCTGGTTGTGTATATAATATAATAATCTATAGTATTTTTCAAATGCATTGGGAATTTCCTCTAGTTTAGTAGTTACCTTGTTTGTTATAGGATCCCTAATTTTGTAAATTGAGTTTTCCGCTTGCTGTTTTCTAAGTCTCCATGCAAGCATGTGGTTTATTCTTAATGAGAGTTTCAAAGTCTGGGAGGACAGTAGACAGAGCTACCCTCAGATCATGCTCAGTGTCCAGTCTGTTTCTCTGCTTTGACTTGAGCTGCAACAAGGTGGAAAATCCACTTTCACACAGATAGGTTGTGCTGAATGGTAGGAGCGTTTTGACTGCAAGAGTGGGATGGATGGTGCTGGACTGAGGAAGGGTCTGCGAGGCCGAAACGTTACTCCTTTTCGGTGATAATACATTTTTAGTGCTTTGGAGCTCCTTGTTGGTGTGCGGATTTTTCCTTTTTTCACTGTTCTTTAGTATTACCAGACATGTCCTGAATACATCGCGCTACAGTATCATTGGACAGCGGTATGGTTTTCAGCCTGTCTGCCGCTGATTGATCCAGCACCTCTCTCACCATATCCATGGCTGCAGGTAAAATAAGCTCTTCGGCTATTGTGTGGGGTTTCTTCGCCTTCGCAATACGGTGAGCTACGTGGTAAGAGGCACGGAGAGCTTCCTCTTGTTTGGAGCAAGACGCTGTCAGACACTTCTGTGAAGTCCTCAGCTTCTGGAGTTGTCTTTGAAAAAACTCCACCAGCTTGTCTTTAGATGCAGGATGTTTAGTATCCAAATGGCGCTTCAGTCCCTTATTATCCTCAATGAACGAAAATCCGCATCTTAAATACACCGGGTCATATTTACGCTTTGCCATCGCAACGCTTACTTTTTAACTTAAAGTGACCGTCATTCAAATGACAGTTACCATGGCTACCGCACCTAGGCGGCTGCACGTGTCTGATGCGTGCCTTTCAAAATAAATATTTTTTCAAAATAAAAGACATGTCAAACATCAGAGGGGTATTCCATCAAACTCGCTAAGCGCAAAGCCGGGCTAATTTCGATAAGCCTCACTACCTTTAGCGAGAGTTGCGTTCCATCAACGTGACTTGAGGGACTCTCCGCTAAGTAACCATTGAAATTTATCCGGCCAAACTAGCCTGCTCCGGGGCAGGCTAAACATCAGGCTTACTTTAGCGGGGGTTTCAGAGAAGTCCGTCTGTCGGAAACAACTGTACCAGCAGAAGGTTCCGCCAAGCCTAGTCCTCGTGATTTCGTCACGTGAAAGACCAAAAATTACCAGAATTACATATATGAAGTACAAACAGACTATATTTTCATCAAGCGTCTAAGAATACCACCTTGCAATTAAAAAAATATGAATAAATCGTTTATTTTGTTTAAGACCTACTGGCCATTTGGTTATCCAAAGTCCCCAGTTGGGTGAGTGGTGATGCACCTGCCCTTAAATGTGGGCATCGCAGGTTCACATCCCTGCGAGGATATCTCATGTGTGTGTGTGTTTTTTTTTTTTTTTCCCTGTATAATTGTCTTTAGATCAGAGAATTAGACCAACATTTTACTTTAACTATGATAAATATGTCATACAATTTCCTCAGAACCCAAATATAATTTGCAAAAACATGATAGACATAAAGATGTTATTATTAATAGCATGTTATAGATCCCAATGACAAAGGCATTGCTGCATGCAATTTTCAGCAACATAAATTCCTTTCGGGTGAGTTCATTAATAAGTTCATTGAATGTATTCATTAAATTGTTGAGATAAATGAGTTGGTCAATGTAGATGCATTTACTAGGCCTATCTAAAAAAAAAGAGAGAGAGAAAGAGAGAGAGAGAGACTTCCGGCCAAAGAAAGAAATAGAAACGACTATAGTCAGGAATTGAACCGTCGCCTGCTGCGTGTAAAGCCGATGCGTTACCTCTACACTATCCTCACGTTAGAGAAATCGTAGTGTTATATTAGAACATGTTACTCTTAACGGTATCTGTATTAAATCGCTCGGCAATTCTTGCCCAAGCAGCCTTGTGATTTTTATTTATCACTACAGTATTCCGTTTTTTGGTTATGATGGGTTTGTACTCCTCATACAGTTCCATCAATAATTTTTGCTCTGGTCTTTTCTGCCATTTTCTCGATGATTCGACATTCCTGGTTCTGGTCTGGCTTCATATCCCGTGAACGTGCGTAACACACGACAACGTTAGCCTCGCTTGAATAAGCCTCAACATAGCGCGGCTGAAATGCGTTAATGGAACGGGTTTAGCCGCAAGTGGAAGTTGGCGCTAGTTCTAACCAGGCTTAACCAGGTAAGCGCCGCTTTAATTAGCGAGTTTGGTGGAATACCCCTCAGATGTGCATAAAATATTTACTTTTTTTGACCAACTGTCCGCGACCCATCCAGAATGGGTCTGCGACCCACTTTTGGGTCGGGACCCACCAGTTGAGATCGGATGCTAGGCCCTGCCTCATAATAGTGCCGTTTATTTATTTTTTTTAGCTTTTTTTCAATTTCCCCACTAAAAATCTTGTTTATCTCCTGCTTAACGGGCCTCATTTGCTCACGTATAGAGGGGTTATTGTTGTAGTATGAAGTTTCTCAAGATTTTTTAGTTGCTTCTGCAAGTCTGACAGCTTTTTATCTCTGATCTTTTTTAGCCTAGCACACTTAGCAATAATTTTTCCTCTAAGAAATGCCTTTGATACTGTCACGGTTCGGGCAAGACGTGGACTCGAAAAAGGAGGTGAGGGCCCAAATGCAGTAGAAAAAAAGGATTTATTTAAATTATTAACTAAATACAAAACCAAAACTAAGACTAAAACAAAGTATCAAACAAAGAAAACCACAAGGGCAAAAACGGTCATCAAAGAAACACTTACGAACAAAACCAAAACACGAAGGGACAGGGGGGGCAGGACGCAGAGACGAATAATCCAGACAGAGGCGTGGTGCAACATGCAGGGTGTGACTGCGACAGCGACAGCAACAATGAACCAACAATGAGACAGGGGAAACACACAGACTATATAGGCCTACAGAGGGAGGCAGGGAGCTGACGAGGAACAGGTGAAACACATCAGGGCAGGCATGGTAATCAACACGAGAGGGTGGGGGAGTCAAGACAGCGGAAACAACAAGGACCAGGCCGTACGAGACAGGAAATCACACTGAGGACAAAATTACAAAATAAAACAGGAAATCAAAACTAGGGAAACAGAACATGACAAAAACACAGATCATGACAGATACGTCCCATAGAATTGCAGGACTGACTTCTCCATTATCATTATCATAACTAAATAAGTTTCTAATTCCTTGGCCATTTCAGTTTTGAATGAATTACTATTTAATAAACCAGTATTCAGCCTCCATAAATTAGTTTTTTAAGATTTCTATCTAAAGTACATTTTAAAGTTAAACCTGAGTGATCAGAAATATCTCTCCGTCCAATTGTGCAATCTTTCACCTTATGGAAATCTCTGCTAAACATAATTCGATTCTAGAGTATATGTTATGCCTTGCAGAGTAAAAGGTAAAATCACTATTGTATTTATGTAAGTGTCTCCAAATATCAAATAGTCCAAGGCCTTGAAGAATTATATTTATTTTTTTATTCTTTCTTCTCACTTGATTTGTTGTGTCTAATTTAGGGTTAAGAAGTAAATTAAAGTCCCCTGCACATAAACAGGTGCCATATGTTTCTGCAGATATCTCCCTTAAGAAAGAGATGCTGCTACCAGGGGGTGCATATACGTTGCACAGAGTAACTTCTTCCTGCTCTAGTTTTCCCTCGACTAGAACAAATCTACCCTCTTTGTCTTTATGTTTCCGCGATCAATTCAAAACAATTAGAATTCGGAATAAGAATAGCTTCTCTCCTTGTCTTTCCTGTCCTGTGAGAAAAGGTATTCCTAAATTTTCTTAAATTTCTCATGTTCCATCGCAGGAAGATGCGTTTCTTGCAGAAAAACTCATTTTAACTTTGCAACTATTTTGCTCATTTTGTTGGGATTGTTTATACCATTCACATTCCAAGACTGTGGGCCCTAGTTTCGTGGCGCAGCGCAGGGTGGCGGAGCCGGCGCAATGCAAGTTTCGACCCGCGCAGCCTTGCGCACCGTCAGTTTGGCAGTTTGGTGGATCGCCTGCGCCAAGATGGGTGTGTCGGCGCAGCAGGGGGAGGCGTCACAGATTCAGCTTGGCGTAGCGGAAGTTTCGTGGCAAAAAGCCTCGCCGAGACTGCGCTGAAAGCTCGCCAGCTCCGACCTGGGCTACTTTCAGCGCAAGGCGTAAATAAAGTCCATTCATTCAATGCGAATCACAGCTGGCTGAGTGGAAGTTTGGCTGACGGCGCGCAGTGCGCACACGTCACCGAGACATCACAGGCAGGTTTCCACAGTTCCAGGCACATTTAAATGCAATAAGTAATCACAACAAACACTATTTAATGCAACTAATTGAATCAACACGTGAATGTATATCTATATAGATTGTCCCGTCACATCTGACGTCAGATCAAAGGCGGATGGCACGCGTAACGGAAACTCAGCCTCTCGGACCAAAACATCTCCCTCTCTCTCTCCTGTTTTTTATAATATCAGCATTGTTATTATTATGATACGCGCGCACAGCGCGTGATGCGCGTGGTGGGAGCGCCGGCGCTGCTTCTGTCATCGGGTTGTCAAGTGACGGAACTTGCACTGAACCTCCCCTAACGCATTAAAGGTGAGGAGAGGAGCTCATTTGATTGGTGAAGATCTGAATCGGCTGTATTAATCCCAGTCCACGCCTCGTCTCCAACTCACGCCTTCTTCTCCTCCCTCTTTCCCACTTGCGCCGGTGGGCGAGACGGGAGGTGTGCCTGCGCGAGCCTGCGCAGTGCACGAAACTTGCAAAGTCCAGGCGGACACACCCCGTCGGCGCGGCGCAGGTGCGCTGAAAGCTGACTGCGCCTGGTCTATGAAACTAGGGCCCAGTGTATTATAATACTGCATACACATTAGTCACCACAGACATGTTTTCCAGTACCTTCAAAAATTCAGTCAAGGCCCTCACAACACAAACAACACGAACAACATAGGATTTAACGTTCACTGAACATGTGGTAAACTTTAAAAACCAGGTTTTCTCTTGAAACCTCTTTAGGTTGAGGTAGAATGCCACTCAATGGGGCCCCTCAGCAGTACTTATACACAGGAAACACTGAAAGAGAGTGGTGACCTATAATGAAGATCAGCTGCATCGAACCATTGCTATAGTGACTTATTTTTGAAGGGGGGTACTCAGGTTCCACATGAGTCTTTACTGTGCCTTTTTATGTTCATAGCTTTTCAAGCTTATTGTAACAGTAAATTAAGATATTGATTGCTAAAGAACTGGTGGTGGAGGTGGTAATCGATTAACATATCTCCATGAGGGAGGGGCGAAAAAAGTTACTTATCCATTATGGCATCCTCTCTGGCTGGCCTTTGAAACAGCTTTAGCTTCTTGCGTGCGCTCTCCTGATATTTGTGTGCGTTCCCTGCTCGCCGAGTCCCTGCTGTACTCCATGGTAGAAGTTTGTTGATTGTCTCCACGGTGATGTCCTTGGATCTTCTTAAACGTAGGGGACCCACTGTGAATCCACTTTTCTTTAAGTCCTCCGAGGCTTCCTCGGAGTTGCTGTATGTGACTGTGCCTGAATCGAAGTGCACGCGCATCCACATCAGCGGAGTTTGGAAGCGGATCCTTTTTTCTTTGAGCACTTTCTTGATGGGAGTGTACTCTTTCCTCCTCTGCTGTACATTTTCGGCGTAATCATGGTCAAAGTACACTTGCTTTTCTTGAACACAGATGGGTTTCTTCCATGCAGCGTGAAGGATTTTTTCCTTGATATTAAACTGTAAGAACCGGACCACTGCAGGTGGTGAGGTGGCTGTGTGCCGAGCGCCCTGTGTGCTCTCTCGATTCCCAGATTCCTCTCTCCGCAAAGGCCCACGTTGTCCCTCAGTTCTGTCAGAAACATATTTTCCATATATCATAGCATAGAAGAGCCCTCTGCGTTTTTGGGGATGCCATTAATCCATATGTTGTTACGTCGTGTGCGCCATTTTAAGTCCGTTATCTTCTCCTGGAGAAACTTTTGATTGTCAAGGACCCGGTTTCCCGAAGCCTTCTTAAAGCCTTCTTAACGCTACGTCATTCGTAACCCCTACTTAGAGTTCCTACATAACATTTCGCGTGTTTCCCAAAACGTTCTTTGCTACGAATCTTTCGTACGTCATACGTTCGTAAGAGTGGTCTGGAGCACTCTTAGAGATTTCTTAGTTCTACAGTAGTGATGTTTCAGCTCCTGACTCCTCTGTGCACTGTGGAGGGGCCAAGACTGTTTTTAATGCCTGTCTAGCTAAGAACCATTGTGTTGCGCTAGCCATAGCATTAGCGTACTCAGCAAGAAGAACTGAATGAAATTTCTTGAAAACCTCTCCAGACGTCTCGAACACACCGGCTCACTTGGAAAATAGGTCTTATGTCCAAAATCCTGAACTATCCCTTTAAGAAGACTCCTAAGAGACCGTTCGGGAACCACGACTATAGAGCTAAACAACTTTGGTAAGTCATAACGTAGGAGTCTTCGTAGCGTGGACGTTATCGGGAAACCGGGCCAAGTACATTAGTTGAATGAGGGTGTCTTTAACGCCATTTTCCCATTCCTGCTTCCCTGTCATGTTCTTCTCAATTTCCCCCAGTGGTTCAGCCACCTCCTCAATCTTGCCGGTAGCGGCACTCACTTGTTGGTTAATTTCAGTGGTCAGTTTGTCCAGTTGCATTTTCATGTCTTCTTAAAAGCTTGTTCTTACTTGCGACAGTTCTTTTTTCATTTCTGACTTAAGATCCTGCATTCATGCAGCTACCACCTCACTCACCACTATTCTCAGGGAGCTGAGTGAAGCAGGTGAGGTCTTAACCCTACGTGTCGTCACCATTTTCGCTGCGAGTTTCGCTAGAATTGCCGTTGTTTCGGGTTTCCCGGTCGATTTGACTCTTGAGACGTGGCTCCCTCCTTATTCCATCTACCCCCCACTCATTGTTCTTTGAGTTTAAATCACTTTAGCTCCTGCCGCACCGGTCCAGACGGAGGTCTGTCCATCACCTGTTTCGACGGAGGTCCGTCCGTCACCAGTCCCAGTGGAGATCCATCCGTCAACAGTCTGTCGCCTGTTCCTGTTCCGACAGGGGACCGTCCCACACCAGCTCCACGCAGCCTGCCTGGGGTCTGCTCGTCGCCTGTTCCTATTCTGACGGTCAACCGTCCAATGCCTGTTCCACACATCCTGCCAGGGGTCCGCTCGTCAATTCTTCCTGCCTCAGCAGAGCCTCAGCCGTCTCAAGTCCCTCCACCGGCGGAGCCTGATCCGTCGCCTGTCCCTGCACTGGCGGAGCCTGATCTGTCTCCAGTTCCTGCACCGGCGGCGCCTCAGAAGTCTGCTGCCCAAGCGTCATCCGCTTGGTCGCCCTCCTGCCTGGCCGCCCTCCTGCCTGGCCTCCTGAGCGGCCCTGTCTGCCCGGTCGCCCTCCTGCCCGACCTCCCGAGCGGCCCTGTCTCCTGTCTTGTACTTCCTGGTCCTTGTTGTTTCTGCTGTCTTGACTCACCCTCTCGTGTTGATTACCCTACCTGCCCTAATGTGTTTCACCTGTCCCTCGTCAGCTCCCTGCCTCCCGGTGTGAATAGGCCTCAGTACTCGATGGGTCAAGAACACAAGACCAGAACAAGGAGCAGAGCGGAGCAATGAGTTGTAACATAATTAGAATTCAAGTGAATATCTTTTAACTCCTATTAAAGCACACCGTAAACTATTATCCCCCCACTGTGGATGCAGAGGAGCGGATAAGAGACGGGAGATGCACTCAGGTCTGTTATCAGTTCATTCCAAGTCAGCCATAACTGGGCAGCGAGGATATAATGCCGTTTACTCCAGCAGAATGGAAAGACGTGAGGTGCACACTCACTACCTCACTCATTCACTGACGAAGCAAAAGGAACTTAGAAAGAGCATTCATATTTTTTTCACCTGTTCAGTCATAAAGTCGTGAATACATTAGGAACTGGATCTCACTTGCCCCTCAGGGCTTCCCTTATTATTAAACTACAAAGTGAGGAATCTCTGTGCGTTATTATTATCCCAGTAAACATTGTAAACATGAGTTTATGGTCTCAATTGCTAGTAGGGCCACAGAATAACAAGGAGTAAGAGGTTTGTTGCATACGTAATGTTCATTCCATCCAAGAAGTGATTCCTTCTACTGAAAATCTGATTAGATGTCAAACACAGGGCATTCTCAAGTTGAGCTCCCACCATGTTGGGTCTCACTAGGAGACATTTCAATCGTTTTGAGCTTCTGCATTGGATGCATGCTTCAGATCTGGCAATGGATCACAACTGCTGTGACTAGACAGTGAACTAGGACCCCAATGCAAGACTCAGACACAGAAAGAAGGGAAAAAACTCCAGACACGAGATGAAGAGAGAGGGTGGACTGCCAGAATCTAACAAGGGCATGTTGACATTTCTACAAACAATCGACAAACAATAATAATTGTTTGTCAATTGAACAATTGACTGTTGAGTGTTTCTGTTTGCATGGCACATAGTAGACAGAAGATCCAAATCAGAACCTTAAGGAGCGCCATATATGTGGGACAACAGGAAACTCTTCTTGTTTTTCATTGATTACTTCTGATTCTCTTCCTGTCTATTTTTGTATTTATCTCTAGCTGAGGTGTCCAGAGGGGCTGGAGGAAGCCTAACATCGTTGTTGATTCAGCCCATCTCTGCTTTCCTGGCTAAGACGTTATTGTCATCTCCAACTACCGGCCAGGGACATGCCTGTGTTCCTCTAGCCATGCCTCCCAACACAGGTACACAGGCACATCAAACATAAAGGTTGCATGTGGACTTCTTCTACAATTATGATTGTGTCTCATGCTCATCACTTGTTTGGTTGGAAATGTAAAAGAAACTTATTTAGTGTATAATGATGAATGAATGAATGAATGAATGAATAAGTATAATTATCAAGCGTACATGTTGTTCTGTAGCTCAAACCTACTGTCTGTTTAGTGTTTAAATACAATAACATTACAGAAACGGGCTCAGGTAAACAGGCTGGAACATACAGAGGCACAAGGAAATGGGTTGGAACATCATGAACCGAGTAACGAGGGGGCCTTGAGCATGTCACATATGTTATGGCATAAGTTCATTTTATCTCATCTCATCTTCAACCGCTTACCCAGTGTCAGGTCACAGGGGCAGCAGCTTTTGCAGGGGACCCCAAACTTCCCTTTCCCGGTCACCATGGAGATTTATCCTGTGGAGCTAGCCTGCTCCAGACCACGCTAAGAGCCTGTATCTATCAATTTGATCTGTATCTCAGTTTCCACTGCTCGTTACATATTGCCATCCAGTGAAGTAGCATGCTATCATTAATTAAACACTGAAACCATTATTTTACATTCATTCAGCCAAATTATCCTGTATTCAAGGTCACGGGGGGGGGGGGCTGGAGCCGACCCCAGCTATCACTGAGCGAAGGCAGGGTACACCCTGGACAGGTCGCCAGTCTATCACAGGGCTCACATGTAGAGACGGACAACCATTTGTAACAGTTATAATTGTGTTGATATTGTTCAGTTTACCACACATCCGTTTAAGACCGGCGGCCCGATAACCAGACAGTGTGCCCCCCTCGCTCCCTCTCTGTGATTCTGGGTGTAATGTATTGATAAAACACTTGGGGGCACTGTTGTAAAGTGCAAGTTCGCCTTGAAAACCGCGTACCTGTCAAAGTTGTTTCATACAGTATTTGAGCGCCAGATTAAAGCGCTACATGTGCACGTGGCTTTCCTCAACTAAACCCTGAGATCATTGATTCACTGTTGCAGATGCAAATTCACCATGACGATGACACACAAGCTGTACTTCTCCCAAACTGAGCATGCGCTTCTCATGTAGGTGTATGAGGAGCTGGACCCAACCACATGTTCCTTTGTGTGCACTCACCAACAACACCTAAATGTAATGTCGCTTAACATCACTTTCGACATGGCAAGATCCATCGAGATGGCCACGAGGGAACAGAGTGGCAGCGCAGAGTGGCACAGCCTGAGGAAGATGAGGCTCACCTCCTCCAGGTTCCGGGAGGTGTGCCATGTCCGAGGTCACAGCTCTGCAGAGAACCTTGCAGAACGCATCCGCAAAGGTGGGGTTCAGACAGCCTTGATGAAGAGGGGGCTGGCACTGGAGCCAGAAGCTATTCAGGAATATGCCCACATTAAAAACGTCAACTACTGGCCATCAGGATTTGTCATCCATCCGGATGCTCCCTGGCTCGGATCCTCTCCAGATGGTGTCGTTTTTGATCCGACGGAGGCACCACCATTCGGGCTGGTGGAGGTGAAGTGCCCCAACGTGAAGAGCTATGTGGACTGCGGGTACCTGCACATGCAAAGTGGCGCCTTGCGCCTGAAGCCAGGCCACAGCTACTATTGGCAGGTGCAAGGTCAACTGCTTATCACCGGAATGCAGTGGTGCGATTTTGTGGTTTTTGCAGAAGAGGACCTTCTTGTACAAAGAATTTATAAGGATGAGGAGGTCGCTAGGGTTATAAGGGAAAGGGGGGATTATTACTTTTTCTATCATTACTTGATCTGATCATCATCTTTAGAAATCTATACAAAGCCTGAACTAATTTATTAAATATTAATTATTAATTATTTAATATTTCCTTATTAAATTCTACATGTTCTAATGTCATCTCTGGTGCGTTTTCATTTTCATTTCAAGTCATTAAAAACCCAAAGCTAATGTAATAATGACAATGACACAAAGAATGTGTTTTGATCTTTAATTCATTGCTGAGTTGCCCATGCCTTCACTAACGGCCCATTCTGATAGTTGACCAGGAAACAGGCCACATTGAACAATTCATCAATGTTCCCGCATATAGACAGTGGTATGTCCTTGTCGAACAGTTTGTTCTCTTTCACTCTCCTTATGCACCTCTCCACATGCACTCTTAGACGTGCAATCGACTGTGTCTGTCTGACATCCTCTCGACTCATTTGTTGTTTGTTGCTGAGAAAAGCAGGCCGGTACACCTTACAAGAAGCAAGGTTGTCCACAAGAAACCCTTTGTCCACCATGATCGCCATTCCTGGCTTCAGCAGGTTTACAATCCCAGACAGCTTGAAGATCTCGCGATCACTCATTGAGCCTGCGTACAGTCCAGACACAAAGGTGACAGCACCGTGGGGTGCCATGTCAATCATGGCCTTGAATGTAGTGTGGGATTTGTATGTAGCGAAAACCTCACTCTGAAGGAGCAGAGAGGATGGCGTCTGACAGAATATCTCTGTACAATCAAGGACCACCTGTGTATCGGGAAAAGCTGCAAACTCAGGTGGCAGGTGAGCTCTCACTATCTCTGGAGGAATCCAGAGGCGCTTGCTTCCCAGCAGACAGTACAGGAAATGAGTCCATGTGGAGATGATCCGACTTGCAGTAGTGCGGTGAATGCTGAACCTCTCTGCAAGGTCCCTGAGAGGAAAACCCACTGACAGGTACATCAGGAACAGCAGAAACTCGTCAATGGGTCTCAGTTTCTGTTGAGATTGAGATACATTATATTTATATACACATAACCCTAACATTATATAGATACACATTTCTCTTTTATTTAATACAAAAAGTCAACAGATCCCACCATTTATTTAGCAACAAATGCATATACTAAACTCGAATTTGTTGTTTTTTTGCTGTCCGATTTGCTTAATGTCAGGTTTTGCTCTCTACTCCTCCTCTTCAATATTTTATCAATATTATGGTGTGCACATAGAGTAGATTAATTCATTGTCAACTGTGTTATCAACTTGTTCACGTGAACTTGCATTAGATGTTATATTTACAAATATGCAGATAAAGTGTATAAAAACACAAGTTGATCAAAGTCATATGGTGACAGGTCTGAGGTCTGCAGTGAGCACAAGGCCCTAAAATGGCTGAAATTTCAACGTTGTTGACCACATTTGTTACCTACCGTTGTTGGGTGATGGACTGTGCTGATGTTGGCAGAAGCTGTCTTCGCGCTGGTTATGCGCACCATCTTGTGGATCACAGCAGGTTCAATTAATCTCCAAAATGCCATGAAACTCCTGTAGCACGCAAACCTGGTATAAAAGCGCACGTCCTCATCTGATGCTGACAGGCGCTCTATCCCAAAACGCTGGCGAAGATGGAGGTCTTCCAACTGCTGTTGTAGCTCCCTAATCTGGCGACGTATTAAATTACTCGCCCTCGTTCCTGTTTGAGGGACTACAGAGTAGTCATGATCTGGAGCCATTTCGGTCTGCATCTCCGAGTCCGAGTCTGACTCTGGGGCGGGACTCTCGGCCCGCGGACGCCGTTCCCAGACGCTCGGTCTGGGCGCTGGTAGTTTGTACCCACGAAAAGTAGACTGGCACAGTTCCCTTCTGCAGCCTCCTCAGCCCCCCGGCAGTCACACTAAAATCAGTCTGCTTAAAATGCCGACTACAGGTGTTTTTGGTCGGGTTGAAGTCATCCCTCCGGATCTTCTGCATCCACTCAGCCCGTACCGCCCCGTCAACTGGGAATGAATAAAAAGCTGACTTCTTTGTTGTAACGTGACGAAACGGTACATAACGGCACACAACAATGAAGTGCTGAGGCTCTAACCCTCTGAAAGGCAAGTCGCCTCTCTTCAATCCTAAAAACAGTCATTGTGAAAAATTATCTCTCTGGTAATTCTTGGTCGCTGTTGTCTCCCGCTCTCGCTGTCAAATCACCGGAAGTTTTTACCAGAAGTACTGGCCCACACACTCAAGTCCGGAGGTCAGCGGTAGCCATATTGTGCACGGAGCGAATTGGGCAGTTAACTATTAAGCTGCAAAAAAAAAAAAAAAAGTTTTGCTCACCCTATTTGTAGAGGAAGGCCATCCTCCTGTCTCTCATGGTGGCAAAGTGATCGATGACCATGCTGAAGAACTTCCCACTGGCCTTTAGGTCCTCCACAACAACAGTGTCAATAGATATCCTGGTCAAGTTGACAAGCCTGTCCTGTCCACATGTGTTCCACAGATAGGTTTTGATCCTCTTGAGACAGGAAAATGAGCACTCTGCTGATGTGCTGGTAGCCGGTATGGTGAGCATAAGCTGCAGCAGCTTGAAGACCTCGGAGAGTGTGCCCTGTAGGTCATCCTCAATGAGCAGCTGCAGCAGCTCTGTTGGTGGCTTGTGAAACAAGGTGTTGTTGTACACCGTGTGCAGCTCATTTCTCAGTTTCTTCTCATCAAAGACTGGATAGGTGCTGATCAGCTGAGCCAACTCACTGCTGGGGAATGCAGCAGGCTTGCAGAACAATGCAAATGAGGTGTGGTCCAGTACTCGAAAAAAGCTCAGGTGCTCCATGTTGGCGAATCTCTGGGTCATGTGCAGTACTATACCGTCAACAATCTCAAAGTACAGACGTGGGAAAGATGAAACAGTGTCCTCGTCTCCTTCTTGGTGCTGGTTAACCCCCTGCACGTCGGGGCGCAGGTTCTCCGACTGCCTTGACTGTTTCCTCATAAATGCCAGTAAACGTCTTGCCGGTTCTTGTGGCTTTGAGAGCGCTGATCGTCCTGTTGATCCGATCCTGGCATTTTTTTATGTCCGCCGTATTGCTTTGCAGAACCTGAAAAAGTGGTTCTGTGAGGCCGAAAATGGACCGAAAGACTCCGAGCAGGAAGGAGAAATCAAAATCCTCCAGCTTCTGCTTCAAGGCCGCACTTTGTGCAATAGTGTCCTTGTCCCATCCCGGTTCTGTCATGACCCTGTCAAACGCCACATGGAGCGATGTGCGTCCCTCATGGATAGCATGTACCGCGGAGCTTTTGAAGTTCCACCTCACAACAGAGCCTCCTGGTACACGCACAGCCCGGTCCACCTCGAACAACAATGCTGATATTTTACAGGATTGTGAGAAGAAATTGTGAAAGGCATCAAGACCGGCAAAAAACAGTTTGGCTGGTTGTGCCAAAACCAAGTTTAGCTTGTGCGCATAGCAGTGGATGAATAGCGCGTGGAGCAGTGCGCTTTTACTAAAGCCTGCACGCCGCCGTGCTGTCCACTCATACAGCTAGCACCATCGTACATCTGGCAAATGAACTTGTTTGTAGGGCTGTAGTTTCCAATGGCTGTCATGACAACTGATGTTATGGCTTTTGCATCTCTTTCTGCGCTGACATCATAAAAGCTGAGGAAACGTTCACACACATGCCTTTCTCATGACAGTGAGTTGGCACTTGTTGGAGATGTCTGACGTGTCATCCACTTGTACAGCAATGAATGGAGACCTGCGTATTTCTTTCTCAGTCTCATCCTGGATAATGTGAGCGATGCTTTCGATGGTGTCATTTTGAATGGTGTTTGACATACCGCTGAAGACTCAAGCTCAAGTGCTCTGCAAGAGTGCTGTCAAACTCTGCAAAAGCATGCACCACCTCCACAAAATAGCCCCTGTTCGCGCTGCCAGCGGCCTCATTGTGACCCCTGAACTCTTGCTCTCGGCGCGCAAGGCACAGGGCTGCAACGATGAGTCTCATCAAAATATCCCGGTT
Source organism: Chelidonichthys spinosus (assembly GCA_029853015.1). Lineage (NCBI taxonomy): Eukaryota > Metazoa > Chordata > Actinopteri > Perciformes > Triglidae > Chelidonichthys > Chelidonichthys spinosus. The sequence goes on from CM056826.1 coordinate 2,402,662, forward strand.
CTTCTTCACCTGCTCATTGTGCTTCTTTGTGCTGAGACTTTTAGCTAAATCCAGAGCCTCGTTGATCCGGACGCGTCCAGAAAGCTTCAGTTTAACAGCACAATCGATGTGTTTTTTGGATTTGCAGTGCCTTTCAATGGCCCGAGACAGGTTGGCCAGATCGGTGAATCCAGTGGTGACCCAGGGATTATTCAGGGAGCAGGAATCCTTGTCAAAAAGGAGACAGGGCCAGCAGAATAGCCGCTGTAGCTTGGCGCTACCAGCTAGCCACTCAGTGCGGACGTAATTCTCCTCATTAAAGGTCCGAAAACCTGTCTTCCTCTCCGTATGGAGCTCTAGTTTTGGTGTTGGCCGGCCATCAGATTTAATCCGGAGTTGCTGTTGTAGAGGCAGTTTAGTAAAATTATTTTTTACTAAATATTCCAAATCTCCACCCTCCATAATCGCGCTTAAAAAATTAAGTTAGCTTATCCATAGATGAACATAAAGCAACGAATCTTCCGTTATTTCATTCATTGACGTTGACGATAACATACTGTGATTTGATTGGCCTGATGCCAACGAGTTTGCGGCTTCCCTTTATACTGTCCTGACCAATCACTGGGGAGCAGTGTCGTGACAATAGCCTCACCTGATTGGTCCATCCATCCATCCATTTTCTACCGCTTATCCTGTATTTTGGGGTCACGGGGGCGCTGGAGCCGATCCCAGCTGTCATTGGGCGAAGGCAGGGTACACCCTGGACAGGACGCCAGTCCATCGCAGGGCCGACATGTAGAGACAAACAACCATTCATGCTCACATTCACACCTACGGGCAATTTAGAGTCACCAATTAACCTATCCCCATCCTGCATGTCTGGACTGTGGGAGGAAGCCGGAGAACCCGGGGAGAACCCACGCTCACACGGGGAGAACATGCAAACTCCACACAGAAGGAACCCGGGCCGACCCGGGAGTTGAACCCAGGACCCTCTTGCTGTGAGGCGAGAGTGCAGCCCACCTGATTGGTCAATCATTCTTTTCTTTTTTTCACCAAGGGAGGCCAGCGCAGCTTGGCCTCCTCACAGACAACAGGGTGCAATAACATGTTTTCAACGCTCATTCAACCCGTAACATTTAGAGGGGCGCTGTTTTACACATCAGGAAACACTCAATAACTAATGAAGAGAGATGAGGAGGAGAAGACAGACACATCACAGAAGGATTACGTTACATTTTCTGAAAAAACTGAGGAAGCCTGGCTTCCCTTGGCCTCTGCAAGAAAACGCCACTGCCTCTCTGTCTGTCACTATTTTCACTTGTGACAGTTTGTTACGCTCATACTACGTGATGGACATTACCTCACATTACCGGACTGTTCTTCTTCTCCTGTTTCATAAATGGTGGGTGTCAATTAACGGATAAAGTGTTTCTGTGATTCTGCCACACCGTTTGAATCATGGTTTGAAAAAACCTCAGTGGCAGGGCGGGCATTCACTTTACATTGGAACTAGCGCTAACATTAACCCCGTGCTGTACTTTCACAAGATTTTCATTCTAATTCTATTACACTAACGCAATTAGAAAACACTTAAAACTAGTCTGCAAAATAGCCTATTAGGCTTGAAGCTAAGCTAAGCTAGTTAAAAAAAGTGCATTGGTATGGCTAACCTACATAAGTTTAATTTAAACTATATAAGTTTAATCAAACAAGCTAACTAATAACATTTTTGTGAGTGTTAACAGAACAATCTTTTATTATAAATATAAACCATACATGGTTATATATTGCTTACTTAGCAAAATTGCCAAGTCTGCTGGATCAGAGCATTGAAGGACACCGAAGAACAGGAGAGGAAAAGATGGCAGAATTTCATTCTGCTTCAGTGCAGTCTGCTCATGCGCACTGCCTGCCAATTAAATTGCCCATATTTTTTTCTATTAACTTTTCACCGAGTACATCACGATTGATTTAAAAAGTGGTAATACATGGAACTATTAATTTAAAAATATATGAATGATAATTCCATAACATTAAAATCAATGAAAAAAGCTACATTAAAACATGCAAGATATAGTAGGCTCCAGAATCATTTTTTTCAGTGTGTAAATGTAACTGTAAGCATAGAATGCCTCAGGATATATCAGAAGAGACGGATTAGGTTTGTGTTTGGATAGTTATATGCATGATTGCAGTCTTGGTTATATTATTATCTGTTTTACAGATGTCCAGCAATTACATGCTTTGTAGAGATGCATTTCAATCATGTTGATTGAGCTTTGTGTGTCTGTGATGTCTATAACTCAGATCGTGTTGTCTTTGGTTCAGACAAGATTTTGAACAATTAGTCCATCAAACAATACAGAACATTTTTTCAAAACAAATAAGAGATAAATTGAATTACAGGCAGAATTTTGGATAATGTTATTAATCGTTGGTTGCGGGACAAATTCAGTTAGACAACCTTGTATTAGAAATAGAAGTAGTTATGTCACATGTATTGATTGATGTATATATTTTAATTGATATAGTTTTACAGGGTTGCTGCACACCTAATCTCTAAATACTGTATATAAGAATTACAGTCGTATACACAGAGGTAAGAGCACTGAGTGACTCAAAAAAGCACTCAAACCTACAACATTGTTAACAGAAAGAAAGCTTACTTTATAGGTTCAGGTCCCAACTCATATTTGTGTGAGCAGTTTTGTACTGTTCCGCTTTATCTAAAGGGATCACCCTCACTAGCGCCTACCTCTGCTAGCATATCAATCACACTGTACGGTGGCTCAGTGAGTTCATTACCTGGAATCTCAGACATAACTTTCATTTCTCCCACAAAGCCTTTCCTTATTATTGCTAAATCAAGTAGCATATTCACATTGGTCCGGTGTAAGTAGCTGAAAAGCTGCTATGTGTCTCTTATCACATTGCAGTGCAAAAAGACACCCTGCTAAATCAAATTAATTCATGTATCATTGTGGTAAACAACAAAAGTTTTAAATAGTTACTTCTACAACGAAAAGAGGAGGAAGTGTAAATCATAACGACTTGTTTGTTGACTCAGTAGACTTTAAATGAGAGACGTTGATGTACATGAAAGTCTTACTGCATTATACTCCATTATTTTCTGAATTATAGCCTGCCACCTGAATTTTCCAATTTCCTTTACATAAATTAAGACATTCCCCCCGTAAATTGGAGATTCTCCAGAATGCAGGAGGGAAGTGTCTGACCCTCACATATCCTTGAGTAAGACACACAGCCTTGAAACCATACCAATGCCCTAGGTAATGTCTGAGGATTATTTACTTTTTAAAGCCACAAAGTAAAAAGCTCTCAGCAACTTCAATACGATTTATTTTGTTATAGAGTTGCAAGAGTAAATTTCTATTTACCCTATGTGCAAAAAGACATAGCGAGATGAATTAAGGTCTATATGTTATTGGCAGTCTTACCTGTCACTAGCAAGATGGTTCGTGCCATGTGTAGAATGTTACTCCCACTCCATTATTTCAAATCTCTTAACACAGTGCAATCCAAAAAAAGGCCTGAAGAATGATTTGTATTCATAGGAATTTTTTACATAGATCTACTCTCTAACCCTTGTGTGTTCCATTAGGTGCGCCTCATGGTCAGGTCATCACAATTGACATGCAGTTGTTAATTAACCTATTATTAATGAGGTCAGAAGAGCTTTTGCTGTAGAAGCCACCAAGACTTGTCTTCAAAGTTGGACGGATTAAAAAAAATATTTGTTGTGATTGGGGTTTCCATATCTCCCCCTAGGTAAGAAAGGTAAGGAAACATGCTGAAGTATGAGGGAATCAGCTCAGGATGTTTAAGACCCTCAAGGCAAACATGGACATATGCAGGTGAACAACAAAAATTACACTGTTTAAAGGCACTGCTAAAAAAAGAAGACAAAAATCAGCCAGTGAAGCAGTGTCTTCACCCAAACTATTTCTCTCACATTGAAAGGAAGCACCTCTTTTTAAGCAACCCACATACAAACCAAATAAAGCATTTTCTAAAAGGAAAATACGTTTATAAAGACAATTTCATTTAATGAATAGATAATAGCAGGGATGCTTTCCTATCATTCAAGGGGTGCTGGGCATGAATCTAGAAAAAGTTGAGGCCTATTGTGCTATTTGTGACTATTCATGTTCTGATAAAAGCAACAAATATGGTGCACCTGTTTGGGCCATTGCAGATCGGTGTTCCCATAACCTGTTACGCTGCGTCGCATTTCAAAACTGGACTCACAATGCAGACGCTGAGACAGGAGTTCACAGAAAAGGTGGTCTTTAATGACAACTAAAGAGTTCAAAAAACAAGGCAGCCGTTCCCGACGGTCCTCAGAGGAAAATCCAGAGCTGGGTAATAGAAGTGACAACAGGCAAGGCTGGGCAGGACTGGACGGGCTGGTGCGTGTGGCGGTTCTGTAGCACCGAGAGGGGAAAAAAAGCAGGTTTCAGACAAAAGTCACAATATGAAAAAATACAAGCAGAATTGCACAAAATCTCCTCAAACTAGGCCTGTGTGTTACCACGGTTGGTTTCACAACGAACTGGCGGAGACTGGAAGGGAAGGACCGGCTTAAGACAGCTATCGGGTGATTAGCGTAGATGGACCGCAGGTGAGTGGAGCAGCAGGTGAGATGAGTCAGGCTGATGAACAGAATGTAGGTCAGCCCTGGCCAGCCTGAGACGACACTGACAGACAGAGGGAGACAAACATGCAACAAGAAGGGAGGGGAAAACACAGGAGAAACAAGGGGAAATGACAAGGCACCGCAGATCCTAACAGTACCCCCCCCCTCAATGGGAGCCTCCAGGCGACCCACCAGGCTTGTCAGGATTTGCACGGTGAAAGTCCCGGACTAGGTCTGGGTCCAGGATATATGAGCGTGGCACCCAGGAGCGCTCCTCAGGCCCATAACCCTCCCAGTCAATGAGATACTGGAGCCCCCTACCCCGACGCCGCACATCCAGCAGGCGGCGAACCGTGTAGGCAGGCTGGTCATCGATGAGCCGGGTGGGTGGCGGGGGGTCAGGAGGAGGGCACAGCGTACTGGTGAGAACAGGCTTGAGCTGAGAGACATGGAAGGCTGGATGGATCTTCATGCTTCTGGGGAGTCTTAGTCTAACAGCAGTGGGGTTTATGACCTTCTCAATGACAAAGGGGCCAATGTAGCGAGGTGAGAGCTTCCTGGACTCAGTGCGCAGAGGAATATTTTGGGAAGATAACCAAACCGACTGACCAGGTTGGTATTGCGGGGCAGGATTTCTGTGTCGATTGGCAGAGCGTTGGTTTCGTTCCTTCGTCTGAAGCAGTGCTGCCCGGGTCTTCCTCCAGATCTCTCTGCACCTCCGAATGTGATGTTGTACCGAAGGTACTGCCAGCTCAACCTCCTGCTCAGGGAAAAGTGGGGGCTGATAGCCCACAGAGGCTTCAAAGGGGGATAACCCCGTGGCAGAACAGGTTAAAGAATTATGAGAATACTCAACCCAGGCCAGATGAGTGCTCCAGCTGTTGGGGTTTGCAGCTGCCACACAGCGCAGGGTGGTCTCAAGGTCCTGGTTGGTCCTTTCTGCCTGGCCGTTGGTCTGGGGGTGAAAACCTGAGGACAAACTGACAGATGCCCCCAAGGCCTTGCAGAATGCACGCCAAACTTGGGAGATAAACTGTGGGCCGCGGTCCGAGACTATGTCGGAGGGTATTCCATGAGTCCTGATTACATGAGTAATTAGGAGCTCAGCAGTTTCAAAAGCAGACGGCAGTCTAGGGAGTGCAACAAAATGGGCTGCCTTCGAGAATCTGTCGACGATGGTGAGTATGACTGTGTTACCTTTAGAGACGGGAAGGCCGGTGACGAAATCCAAGGCTATGTGTGTCCAGGGCCTACCAGGGACAGGTAATGGGCGGAGTAAGCCAGCTGGTGGACGGTGGGATGCCTTGCCCCTAGCACACACAGAACACGCTGCCACAAATTGCTTTGTGTCGTTCTCCATGGTGGGCCACCAGAAATGCCTCTTGAGGAGGGAGGTGGTGCGGTTGGCCCCAGGATGGCAAGCTAAACGAGAGGTGTGAACCCACTGCAGTACCTGGGAGCGTACATTGTTGGGGACAAAAAGACAGTTAGCAGGGCCATTACCTGGATCAGGTTGATGTTGCTGTGCCTCTCTAACCGTCTCCTTGATCTCCCAGGTAAGCATGCCGACGACCTGTTCTGGGGGCAAGATGGTGTCCAAGGCGGAGTTAGGTTCCTCGGAGGAGAACTGGCGGGACAGGGCATCAGGCTTTATGTTCCGGGATCCAGGACGATAGGTCAGAATGAAATTGAACCTGCTGAAGAATAGCGCCCATCTCGCCTGCCGAGAGTTGAGCCTCCTGGCGGACTGGAGGTAGGCCAGATTCTTGTGGTCAGTCCAAACGACGAATGGTTTCTCAGACCCCTCCAGCCAATGTCTCCACTCCTCCAGAGCAAGCTTGACCGCCAACAACTCGCGGTTTCCAACGTCATAATTGCTTTCTGCGGACGAGAGACGGCGGGAAAAAAAAGCACAGGGATGAAGCTTGTTAGCTGGCCCAGAAATCTGTGACAGAACTGCCCCAACCCCAGAGTCAGAAGCATCCACTTCAACTATAAACTGCCTGCTGGGATCAGGTTGGATCAGGACGGGAGCAGAGGTGAACAGAGATTTTAGTACTGAAAATGCCCTTTCAGCATCAGAGGACCAACAGAATGGGATCTTGACAGAGGTGAGTTTCGTAAGGGGTGAAGCAACCTTACTGTAGTCCCGGATGAAGCGTCGGTAGAAATTGGCAAACCCTAGGAAGCGCTGTAGTTCCTTCCGACTGGTGGGCCTGGGCCACTCCTCCACCGCACGGATCTTCTCGGGGTCAGCCTTGACTTGGCCACTCTGAATGACATAGCCAAGGAAACTCACAGTATCCACATGAAAATCACACTTCTCAGCCTTCACAAAGAGTCTATTTTCCAGAAGTCGAGTGAGCACCAACCGGACATGAGTGATGTGATCTTCAAGGGATCTGGAAAAAATCAAAATGTCATCCAGGTACACAAAGATGAAGCGGTTAAGGCAGTCTCTAAGAACGTCGTTCACTAGGGCCTGAAACACAGCTGGGGCATTGGTGAGACCAAAGGGCATCACCAGGTACTCAAAATGGCCAATGGGGGTGTTGAAGGCTGTCTTCCATTCGTCCCCTTCCCTGATGCGAACAAGATGGTAGGCATTACGTAAGTCGAGCTTGGAAAAGATGGTGGCTCCCTGGAGAGGCTCGAAGGCAGAACTGATTAAGGGTAGGGGGTACTTGTTCTTAACAGTTATACTATTCAAACCACGGAAATCAATGCATGGCCTTAGTGTCTTGTCTTTCTTTTCTACAAAGAAAAACCCCGCCCCTAGTGGTGATGACGATGGTCGGATTATACCTGCTACCAGGGAGTCCGAGATGTACTTCTCCATGGCTCCTCTCTCAGGGCGAGACAGGTTGTAGAGTCTACCAGAAGGGAGCGGAGCTCCTGGCAGCAGGTCAATAGCACAATCATAGGGGCGGTGTGGTGGCAAGGACAGGGCCCGGTCTTTGCAGAAAACCTCTCGGAGGTCAAGATACTGAGGAGGGACGTTGGACAGGTCGGGTGGTTCTGGTGCAACAGAGGGGCTCCTGTTGCCATCTACAGGGGACAAAGCAGATTGCAAACAGACAGAATGACAGGAGTTACTCCAGCCAATTATTCTTCCACCAGCCCAGTCAATGTGGGGATTATGACGAACTAACCAAGGGTGACCCAGAACCAGGGGGTCTCAGGAGCGTCGATCACATGAAAAGTGATGGTTTCGTGGTGATTTCCAGACAGAATGAGTGTGACAGGGGATGTCTTGTGGGTTACCTTAGCCAGGGGACTACCATTAAGGGCGAGAGCTGTAATAGGGTCTTCCAGCAGCTCCAGCTCCACCCCCGCTTGGACAGCGAGTTGAAGGTCCAAAAAATTACCCTCTGCCCCTGAATCAAGGAGGGCGAGTAACGGGAGAAGCAATCCATCCATGCAGAGAGTGGCCTGTACTTGTAACCGGGACTTCAGTGGGGCAGGAACAGTTCTGAGTTTTGGGCTCATCAGTACCCCCACCGCTACTGATGAGCCAGATCTTTTGGTCGAACCGGACAGTGTGCAAGAAAGTGACCGGGCTTACCACAGTACAGGCACACGCCAGCTTGAATCCTGCGGAGATGCTCAGCTTGCGTGAGATTGGCACCACCCAGTTGCATGGGCTCCTCAGTGGGCGGGAGAGCTAGAGGTTGGGCCGAGTCACCTGACTGGGTAGCCGGTCTGGCAGGTCTGAGGGGTGTACGTGCAGGGGGGAGGGCAGAGCAGCTGGCTGCCCTCTCCTGGCTACGCTCTCGGAGGCGATTGTCCAGACGGATGGCAAGGGAAACAAGAGAGTTTAGGTCAGTAGAATCATCACGGCAGGCAAGTTCATCCTTCAGCCTCTCATTAAGCCCTTTAACAAACACTCCCTGCAATGCTGGCTCGTTCCAATTAGCATCTGCAGCTAATGTCCAGAACTCAACAGAGTAATCTGCCACCGTGCGGGACCCCTGACAGAGAGTTAGCAAGCGGCTAGCAGCATTGCCAACATGATTTGGGTGGTCGAAAACCGCCTTGAGTCTTGCTTCAAAATCATTAAAGGTGAGTGAGCTAACCCCAGTGTTAGAGTTCACTGCTTCTGCCCAAGCAAGAGCTCTCCCTCTTAGTAAGCCCATAATATAATGTACCTTTGAGGGGTCGTTGGTGAAGGTGAGAGGACGCTGCCGGAAGACAAGGTCACACTGGAGCAGGAATCCCCGACATTTATCCAGATCTCCATAAAATGGTTCTGGATCTGTAGTGTAGGAGTCCCTGGTAGGAGGCTGTGGAGCTGATCCAGAAGGAGATTGTGGACCTTGTGCTGCAGGTGAAGAGGTAGATGTGAATACAGAAATCTGTCTGGCTAACTCAGAGACTTGCTGTGTCATGTTGCGGTTACTCTCAACCAAAGCATTAAGTAGTTGCTCATGCTGCCCGAGCAAAGCTCCCTGACTGGAGAGCGCATAGTGTATGGGGTTCTGTTCCTCGTGGGTAGCGCCTGCTGAGTCCATCTCAAGGCCAGTTCGTTCTGTTACGCTGCGTCGCATTTCAAAACTGGACTCACAATGCAGACGCTGAGACAGGAGTTCACAGAAAAGGTGGTCTTTAATGACAACTAAAGAGTTCAAAAAACAAGGCAGCCGTTCCCGACGGTCCTCAGAGGCAAATCCAGAGCTGGGTAATAGAAGTGACAACAGGCAAGGCTGGGCAGGACTGGACGGGCTGGTGCGTGTGGCGGTTCTGTAGCACCGAGAGGGGAAAAAAAGCAGGTTTCAGACAAAAGTCACAATATGAAAAAATACAAGCAGAATTGCACAAAATCTCCTCAAACTAGGCCTGTGTGTTACCACGGTTGGTTTCACAACGAACTGGCGGAGACTGGAAGGGAAGGACCGGCTTAAGACAGCTATCGGGTGATTAGCGTAGATGGACCGCAGGTGAGTGGAGCAGCAGGTGAGATGAGTCAGGCTGATGAACAGAATGTAGGTCAGCCCTGGCCAGCCTGAGACGACACTGACAGACAGAGGGAGACAAACATGCAACAAGAAGGGAGGGGAAAACACAGGAGAAACAAGGGGAAATGACAAGGCACCGCAGATCCTAACATAACCAAGGCAGCCAGCCCCCAAGCTAATGTTTCCATCATGTCAGCACCACAAATATTCATATACAAGTTGAAGTGGGAAAACATATTTGATTACAATGTAAAGCAGCAATAATTGAACCCCCCAACCCCCTTCATCCAAAAGAGATAGGAAGAGTTTGGTACCTTGGAAATCTATAAATGACTTTTACTTTCTGTAGATTGTCAAGTTTGATAGTCTACTCTGTGCTCATTAAACCATCAAATCAGTATTTGACAGGCATTGTTGACAAAGGACAAGGACTTAATCAACGACTCTTACTGTGAATCCCTCATCCATGGAACTTAATTGCAATCCTGCATGCTGGAGTCTCATTCTTTGTTACAATTAAACAGACAAATCGCTTCACCAACTTACAGTCTTGCATCACTAGTCTTGTTGGCCAATGACATGCAGTTCCCAGTTCATCTGGTTTACAAGCTGTGAATTACAAAATGTTGAGGGTCTTGGACACATGGCCTTGCCCACAATGTATGTGGAGTGGATGATTACTCCAAAATACTTACTCAACATGGTGTATCTTTGATAATGTCAACACTTGAGGAAACCAGACAGGTAACAAGATAGTTTTACTCATGGATTGCTTGTAGTTCAAGTCCATTCATCCCCTGATCATTATCTAGCCATTCACATGCAGGGTTGCCATCTGGATTTTTCAGGGGTACCAGGAAAATTTATACAAATTCCAGTTACAATTTAGCATGAAAATGCAATTACTAGCGACGTTGTACATCATCTGTTTGTCTCACATGTCCTCATCCTCAAGTCACAATGGCAGCCTACATCCTTACTTACTAGAACATGTTACATAGCCAAGGGTAATACCAAGGGTTTCATCAGAGGGGTCAGAGAACAAAATCTAACCACTCACTGCTTCCTTCACAGGAATGTACTGCTTGCCAAAATAACTTTCAGATTTATTGGACAGAGAAGTGGATACTGTCAATCTCATCGGATCCAAGCATTTTTGTATTGTATTCAAGGAAATGGGAACAAAAAATGGGGGAAATTTTTGGCCTGACTGAAAGAAGAAATCAGAATGTTCTAGATGGGAGAGAAGTCTGCAAGTACAGAGCCTGTTGTGTGGAGCAGACAGGCTTGAGGTGTTTCCCTTGTGCAGTGAACAGTTAAACAGTAGCACACTCTCTGATCTCATCTCTCAGAATCTGAAAACTCTTTATTTTTTGCATGGGAGTCTTTTGAGCAGTTTGGCTGGGTCTCTGGAATGTTGAGTGAATAGCACAAAAGACTTGCCACTAGTGGCAGAGGAGCAATCGACAGAGATCAGGGAAGATGGCACATTAAAAATTAAATTTAAAAAGATATCGAGACTTTGGACATTCTCTGGATATCATTGGATAAGTAGCACACCTAACAGTTTCAGGTAGCGCCGTTGCAATTCTACTGCTATCTTCCATGAGGTATTTGTGTGAACTGAGCTTTACTAGCTAAGACTTAGACTAACTTACTTTAAGAACAAATACAGGAAGGAACTGAGGGGTTGACCAGGAGCTGTCTGCCTCACATGTATCCCTGTCAGAATTGGTCCACTTGTGTTGGCCATCAGAGTGTTTAATGATGTGGTGACTTGAGATTTTGCATATTTTTCAGGGGTGACAGGACTAATAGCTCCTGTGTGGTCATGTGACGTTATATTATTTTATAAGGAGTCGAGTTATGTCTGCAAACCGCTTACCTTCCATTTGGTGAGCCGTTGCAAGCTCCGACATCGACATGCTTGGCTTTGAAATACAGAGCAACGGTAAGGTTTTTGAGAGGACGGGAATATCCGAGGATCAGGATCTAGTCTTATTACTAGTCTAACTTGTTATTATAGTTAATTCACTTTATCATCGCTAAATTAGTTACATGTTCAACACAAGAGTTACGATCCAATTCAAACAATGTAATTACCACACACATATAAATATATATATGTATGCTCTTTAGATTATACAGAACCTTTAGTCCCAATTCACCAATATGGAATGCACAATTCTAGTGTAATAATAGTATTATTGATTAAATATATTACTGTAAAATATACTTGCTTACATTTTTGTACTGTTTGAGACATATTTATACATTTAAAATTTAAAATGATGCAAAAGATGAAATACATTCCATTGTTGTGTGATGTTACACAATCTCTTCCAAATGAACAAGTCGGAATTCGGTCATATTTTTTTCAGTAAGAGGTCAGACATTTCTGATTTCCGAGTTGTCTGTAATGCAGCATTAGAGTGTACAGCCAGGGGCTCTGTGGGGCTGTATAGGCTGCTGTGGCATAGCAATGGTTTCAGTTAAATGCACAAACACATGCATGGCAACCTGCTCATGACAAGGCCACCATGCTGATGTTTAGCAGGTATGATATTAGAAAGTTATTATAGATTGTTAGCATTTGCTAATAAGCACTTAACACAAAGTAACTAACCCTAACCCAAGAGTTTGCTTGCCAAGAACCTTAAACAAAGATCATTTGCAGAGATAACCCATGCTGTTCTTTCCCAACTGTCTGATGCCTTTCTTGCCTGTAGTCGACTGATTGTTGAATCTTTCTTTCTTGTTCGTCAAGCCCAGTCAAAAATGATGTGCCTCTCTCTGGCGTCTCACAAAAACAATACATCATACACAGGTGCCTTTAATCAATCATTACCTCTGATAATTAGTGTTCTACTCCGCGTGATGGGTGGTTCGCAAAACACAAAAACAAAATGGCTCTTACAGTGTGTATTTGTGTAGGAGAGAGAGAGCGAAATATGGATACATTATAAGAGTCAACTCTTAACTCTTGTTTTCGAGAGTGTAAATCCTCTTATCAGCATCATCACTGCAGTTCTCTACCACAATGCCACCATCTCAGCCTTCACTCCCTCACTCTTATATTCTGTTCACATCTCTCGCACGGCTGTGGTAAGCCAAATGACATGTGTCTTGCTAGATCCAGTAAATACCTCTTGGTGAAATTCACTGCACATCTGGATGATGTTATTAACCCAGACAGGACGGTGTTTCTCGGGACTTCATAACGTGTAAAAAGAAGGAATAGTTGTTATTTCAGCCATGATGGATGAAACCATGTCAGCGTCTACATGGAGGTAAGTGTGTGTCTAGCATGAGTGATGCAAATTAACAGAAATGATCCCGTGGTCAAACCTGAGCAAGTAATATAAGGCAAAACTTTCACGTTAGGTGGGAACACAACTTAAGTTCTGTCCCTCATTTGAGCTTCAATCAACTCATCTCTCTCCCTCCATCAAACCCCAGCAGTCTTTTTAGGAGCATACGAGGGGGTCACCATCTTTTGTGCCAGCATGTTTCTCCATTGTGCATGTTGCACAGTCTGTCCATTTCCATTTATTCTACAATAAATCCAAGCAGCTGGTCAGTGACTGGAACACTGCTTTTTGCTGTTTCCCATGTTGCACAGATAACAGTCACACACACACACACACACACACACACAGGTTGTCAGTGTTGTGCACCTATGCAGCCCGTGTGAGTCATAGAGACAACCACTGATGCATCCCCCAAAAACATGTGGCAGAGAGTACAACTGATCCTTCTGGAGGGGGTCAGTTTGTTCATGTGTGTACTTTAAATCCATGGTGTTACTGCTCTTTCAGAAAATACAAAAATGGTATTGGAATTTTTTTTTGTGCTTTACTGACACTTTTGACTTTTATATGTTTGTGGAATGTTTCTTCTTTTCTTTGTTTTCTGTAATTTTACTGATTTTGGGGGGTCGTTCCATTGTATGGAGGTGTTTTTGGGTAGCAGTGGGTGTAAATTGTGTCAGAAGCTGCTCCAGCTCCCACAGAGATACTTTGGGTTTTGGACTGTGTGTGTGTGTGTGTGTGTGTGTGTGTGTCCATTTGTATTTGTCCCCATTCTCTGAAGACAGGCATCTGTGTAGAGCTTAATATACAACCAATGGTTCTCCAAGGAAGGTTTATTTTTGAAGTGTTTCCATTACATCAAATGAACTGGAAAGGGAGAGAGACAAGGGGGGGAAACAGAGAGAGAGAGAGAGAGAGAGAGAGTTGTAATCTGTCTCCAATCGATTGGCTGCACCTCTGACCACTCTTGGGATCCAACTATCATTAGTTTCCATCTGTCTCCCTCTCTTCTTAACCCCCCCCCCCCCCCCCCCCCGTTTTCTCTCTCTTTTAATTCCCATTGAATTAAGGCTGGCTGTATTGGCTGGCCATTGGTTAATTGCTCAGGTTCCCTCCGTGGAGATCAGCAGACCTTGAAGCGATCAACCTCACATTACTCTCAGCACTGTGGGTGTCTATCAGTATTTGATTTACTTGTGTATCATATTTACAGTTATGTCCAGTTGTGAATATTGTACTCATGCTTATATAAAGTTAGTCATACCAGTTTCATAGCAACAATTATGATTATGTATCCCATTATCGCTTTTACTCAACACTCATCTTGTTATACACCAAAACAACTACATATGGCTCATTGCAACCTCTGGAAATGGACTAATAACACCACTAACACCCTGTGATTAACCACTAACTAGCTACTAAGCTAGAAGCACTCAAAACACTTTACCAACTATAGGATAGACATAATAAACAGCAGTTAACATTGTCTCAACACACAGCTCCACATGAGCTATTTTGAAATGGAAAGTGGTAGCTACTGTGTTTTCAACCGGAGCAACAAAGCAGTAATCCTGGAACTCGCAGTAAGCAAGCTCATCTAAATTTCTTCAGAAATGCCAGAGTAATCATGATATACTTGAATGTATATCATCCTAAAAGGGTGAATAAACGCCAGTTGTGTCCCGTTAAAGTCCTCTTTGTAAGCTGAGTTTCAGTGTTGTATTAGCTACACATTCTGCTTTTTTGGGAATTTCAAAAATGTAAAGCAAATAATGTTGCATTTGTATCCCAGTGTCTACAGTCTTCAGTATTGCAGCAAACATTACTTTTATGTCTCTTTGTCCACCTCTCTCCCTCCCTTTTAGATTGATTCATTCTTGGAACACACCCTGTCCTCATAAGGCCTTGGGGTTTTGGCTCTGACTCTATCTAAAGCTGTTGACTAAACAATTAGCAGGCTAGTCCATCACTGCCACTGAAGTGTGTTGCAAGCTCCCCTGTTTACCCTGGTAGGGCTGACTGATCATTGTTATGATCGGCTCTTGGACCACAACAAATGTAGAAGCCTCACGCAGTTTGGAGCAGTAAAAGTAGATGTATTTAACAAGACAAGGTTAAACAATACCAAAAAATGTGCTTTTAACAAAAAACTCTACATAACAAAACTAATGTCACACAGGACCGCTTAACCTGTGTGACCTAGGAGGGCAACATGTTATCCGGGCCAACCAGGGACACAGACTGGCACAGCTTATGAAGGAGTGGATTGATGGCAGCTGCCGTCAATCCCCAATCAGCCGGTCCCTCCCAACGCCAGACCTGTAAGAGAAAAATAACCCTGCATGGGGCCGTAACATCATTTACACTTTAAACACCGACACATACGTCCACACATTAACATACACTTTTATGTACAACATATGACATCCTCTGACCCAGGACCTTGCATCAGATAAGGAAAAAAACCCAGAAAATCCCCTACTAATTTATGTTGTCTATTCTAAAAGGACAATATTGTTGGTCCACCTTAAAGGTCAGCCCACCTTAAGAACTTAGCCTGTGTCTAGTTGTAGTGTTTATTCACTGACAAATAAACTGCACACAAACACTACACTGCTACATGATGATTTAACATGATTGTCCATCAGGTTATTGTTGCAGCTGGGCGGCTTATTAGGCTCTATGGTGAGAAGTTAACGTCACGTTGCCGTCACAGATTTTTCCATCTTGTTTTTTTACACTTGAACGTCCCATCCAGAGAGCCAACAGCATTATTGCGTTATACCAATGTGTTGATTTCACAAATGAGTTTTCTCTGTTTAACACTTTCATTTTGACAGCCCTAGTAACAAGCATTCTTATTTTACATAATAAACGTGCCCCAACTACAACTTTTTTCAAAACCTAACCAGGTACTATTGTTGCCCAATCCTAACTATGTAAACCTAAAAACTAAGGAAATCATTGTTTGACATTTATTTTGCAAATATATATATATATATATATATATATATATATATATATATATATATTAAAGCTTTTCATGCAATGACGGGCACTGACAAGCCATCCCTGACACATCCAGAACTGATGCTAGAGGGTACGTAGAGAGTTATAAGAGATCCCGCCATAATCACAGAAAGAAGACTAGTCAATATGTCACAATCACGCCGCAATGCTGCCTCCGGTGTCACCTGTGTCTCTTTTGTGATGCTCGTGTCTCTTTTATGCAAGCAGCCTAACATTGCAGAACCTGAGAGAGCCTGAAACACAATGGTGTTGGCAGTTGTGTGGCAGTAGTCTGACATATTAAATAAGGGTATATAATCTGATCACCTGAGTATACTACAACAACAATGGCAGCTGAACTGAGTCGAGTTTCTTTTGCTAGTAATGCGCATGTACATGACACTTCCAGCGCAAGCGAAGCTGCTGTGTGTCATATACAGCATGTCTTGCGCAAGCAACTACTGGCTTTCTATGTTCTTCGGATCAATGTTCCGGGCTTTTTATATCTCCAGTTGGTGCCACGTCTTCAAAACATCACCTTCTGTTCTGGCTTCCACGCTCTCCCCATTCACATTGAGGTCGTCTAGCCTTGTTAGGCCTCTGTTACGGCTCTGAGACTATCTTCATTGTTGCTGATACCCCTTTTCCACCAACGCGAACCTAGTTCAAGAGCCGGGCCGGTGCCGTGCTGGTTCGCAGTTAGTTCAATTTGCGAACCGTCCGAGAACCTGTTTCCACCGGCAAGAGAGCCCAGAGAGCCACGTCATTACGTCACTGTATACGTCTGAGGTTTCCCCGCAGTGCTCATTTCAAGCATAGCAGACATGTCTCTTCAGAAAAAGTGTTTATTTTGGCAAATAATACAATAACAATAAAATACACAAAATACTAAAATCACAACATTTTTTAAAGTGTAGAACAGTGTGTGATCAATAGATCGGAGTGTTTGATGTTTAGTCATCTGCAGGTTTGACCTCCGTTCAATATCGCCGATAACCGACAGCTCTACAAACACAAACCAGAGAACAGCGGTTTAATCACAAACGTGTCCACGACGCTGCAAACACAGATGTTATGTCACGTTGGTAGTTGGTAACGTTTAGTGAGCCAACGGCAGTCAGAAAGTGGCAATGCTAACGTTGTTGTTAGCAATATCACGCTAGGGGGCTGGCGAGCCGGTCAGCTTACATTACCCGAGGAAGCAAAGCGACTAGTTGCTGCTGTTACACACGTAATCACTAGCTTGGTAAACTAAACAGAAATGTGCCATTGGTTTGCAACGAGGTGAAACAATTTAAAAGTGAAACTTACCGGGAACAGTAACGTTCATAAAACTCCGCACTCCGCAGCGGCGTAAATTCCCCCGTTGCCTCGAGCGTTAACCCCGCCCCCAGCCCCTAACGTAAGCCGGGCCCAGTTCTAGCCCAGCAAAGAGTTGGGGCCGATCGGGAACCAGTTTTCCAGGCCGAGAGCCGGCTCCTTGTCTGTGGAAACAGGAAGAGCTGGTTCGCGATTGGGCACCGGCTCCGAACCGGCCCTCAAAATGCCTCGGTGGAAACCCCATTTTGTCTCTGTACCGTTTACACTAATGACATTGCAAAAAAAGGAGTGATAATTCTTCAACTAAAAAACGATGTAAACGGGGCTGTAGTTTCAGAATTTCAGTAGTTGACCAGTTGCGAGTGAGAATGTGTTGGTTGGTCAAAGAGTTTATAAACCAGGGTATGCTTATGGGTGTAGCTACCTTGTGATTGACAGGTAGGTCGCTACTACAGCGTCACTACCACCACAGCATCACTACCAAGCTACCAACGCAATTAGCGTTTAACACTAAGATGTAAATATTACCTTGAATTACGGAAGCTAACTTTGTTAGATGGAGCCAGATGCAGTTCAACAAAATTCCAACATGGTGACGGACAAAACACCGAACTCGAGGCTTCAAAACCGTAGTCCACAAACTAACGGGTGACGCTGTGATGATAACAATGTTTATACAGTGTAGGAACAACAGCTTCATGATTTTTTTTCACACTTGGATTAAATTTGATTAATGAACAAAAGATGAACTATTCATTCCTGGACAACATAGTGAAGACACAGACGAGAGTCTTGATTACTACGCTTTATTGACTTCTTTGCTTTAGTGGTGCAGCTGTTATTTCTTTTATCAATATTTGATAAAAGAAATAACATAATCATAATTCATAATCATAAAAGAGGGCCAGAACTCACCGTGGATGGGCCATACATGCACACATCATAAAACAATTAATGCTGTAAAAAAAATCTGTCAACGGTGTCTGAATTACTCCTTTGTCTCCTTTCCTTCACTCTTATTTTGAACACATACATTTCTTTATTCATCTGTTTCTGTCTCCCTCTCTGTCCCACTCAAAACAAATGTCAAATGTGGAACACAATTGCAGGACAATTACAGGGAGAGGAGAGCAAAGCAAAACAAGTTGAAATGACTTATTACTTTCATTCACTTTAAATACAGTTCTCCTCAACTCTGCATTCAATATCCTGCAGAGAATGGTGCTGAATTGCTTAGAATTTATGATTATGAATCAACAATTTTCATTAGGTGGATGTATTGTCTGTGGGTTACACAATAGGCTCGCTTTATTGAAAATATATGATTAATTTCCTGTGTTTTAAATCTATGATTCCGTCACCACTGAAATATGAGTAATATAGTGTATGTGGTGCTTGTATGTGTAGGTTGATCTCTTTCATGATTTCAGTCTGCATCAAATTTATACTGTTTTTTTTTTTGTCTCCAAATATATAAAGACACCAATCTCTTGTAACAAGCTCTATAAGCTATAATAAATGATGTGATATTTTGAGAGATCATCTTTGGTGGTAAATTAAACTGATTTGGATCCATTTAGGCCAGGTGTCTCAAACTGATCCAGTAAAGGGCCGCTGTGGCTGCAGGTTTTCATTCCAACCAAGCAAGAACACACCTGATCCAACCAATCAAGGTGTGAAGGCAAATCAGGTAGATGAATAAGTCGAGTCAGGTGTGTTCTTGCTTGGTTGGAATGAAAACCTGCAGCCACAGCGGCCCTTTACTGGATCAGTTTGAGACACCTGATTTAGGCCATGCGCTGTATTGTTGTAGCGTTAAAAATTATGTTTTGGATTCACCGTGGCCCAGATAAGAATCTGTGTTCAGGCAGCCTTCTGTGTGGAGTTTGCATGTTCTCCCCATGATGGATAAAGATAGTTAATTAATGACTAAAGTGAGATGGGGATGTGAATGGTTGTCTGTCTCTGTGTCTGATGATAGACTGACCTTTCCAGGGTGTACCCTGCCTTCGCCCAATGGGATCGTTTCCAGCCCCCCGTGAACCTGAATAAGTGGTTACAGATAATGGATGGATGGGCAATCATGAAGGCCAGACATATGGCATGTGGGCCAGAACTGGCCTGCAAAAAGGTCCAATCCGACCCACTGGATGGCTTTACAAAGTGTGAAATTTGCAGCGATGTCATGAATTCATCCCAAATCTAAATTATTGCAAAACATATTTGTCCACTGGGAGTGGCACTATGCTGGATACACAAATTCTAGATGCTTAAATGCAGAATATGTGACCAAACATGTTGGCTACTGTTGTGTCATGCGTATAGGCTACTCTTCAGGCAGGAACCCAGAATGCCAATGGAAAATATCTTTGTCTAGAAGTAGAAAAGTGGACAGTGTTGGAAAAATGGACCAATTCCTATTTTTATATAGTGGTTAATACACTCTTAGAAATAAAAGTGCTAAGTACAACCATATAAGGTTCTTCGGCTTGTCCTCATAGGAGAACCCTTTTTGGCTCCAGGTAGAACCTTTTATAAAGGAAGGTTCTACCGAGAACCCCACATAAAGGGTTATACCTAGAACTGTGTGTGTAAGGTTCCACCCAGAACCCCCCATGAGAGGTTCTACAAAGAACCCACATAGGGAGTTCCACTAAGAACCCTTTCATATGTCAAGGGTTTCATCTAGAACCTGCACATGGAGTTCCACTAAGAACCCTTTCGCTTTTCAAGGGTTTCATCTAGAACCTACAAAAGGAGTTCCACCACGAACCCTTTCATGTTTCAAGGGTTTCATCTAGACCTCACACAGGGGGTTCTAAAAACATCCCTTTTCAAAGGTTTTCACAAATAACCGTCTTTTCTTCTGAGGGTTCTATACAGATCAGTTTAGTTCATATTATATTGTGGTCATTTATCATGTTGACATTGAAATAACATTGAAAACATTTTAATGACAAAAACATTTATTTAGATAGTCCAACAGAACAGGCTGTGTAGGTCTCAGGGGAGAACAGGTCAAAAGTCAGCACAGGTCCAGTGGAATCAGCAACATGACAGGCCAGACACATCATGCTGTACTCAGGCGTGGATTTGTGTAATCTCCAGCAATGGTGACATGGCAGAAAGGGGAGACGAAAAAGAGTTTGAGTTCCATCAATCCAAGGTGCACTTACTTCGCCTTATTGTAAGCTATCTACAAACAATAAAATAATGCATGGTCCAATGAAAGGAATCAGAGTACATACTGTACGGAGTAATTGTGACAGTGGAACAGAATCATGAGAAAGTGAGGGAACCCCACAAAGTTTTCAAATTGATTTAAATAATGTTAAAATACTTTTCAGTGTTATGTAACAAGTACTCAAAATGTTACGTATCATAACAATAATGGAAATCTCAGCAAAACCCTCTTTTTCAAGCCAATGGCACACTTCGGCTTTCGTCCAAGCTGTGTAAGTCATTTCTACAAGAAAACAAACAAACAAGCAAACGAACAAAATATAACAAGAAACAAATGCTTAGTCCACCTTTCACCATAAAAGTCCTCAGCTAGGGTCAAGCATGCTGAAATAAGATATTATATTGAGCTCACCTTGATTCTCTGAAGTTTCTTCTGTTCTTCTTTGTTCTGCTCTTCAGCGGCGCCGGTACGAATCCGCCCTGCGGTCCTCTTTTAAATCATGTCGTTGCTCTCTCTCATCCCTTTAACTCTTACGCTGTCCTTCCGCAATAAAAGGCCGAACACATAACTTTAAAATAATTAATGTCTTGCTTGAAAGTATTCTTATAACGTGGTTTATGACAATATTAGCCTCATTCTTTCAGCTGCAATCCCGGCGGTGTAAAACGGACTTGGGAGCAAATCAAATAAATATAAAAACATAATTCAAAGTGGTAAGTAGGCTGAACGCTGACAAAGAAAAGTCTTTTCCTCTGATGAGAATCTGTATCTCTCATATAAAACATCGTCAGGGACAGAAAAAGGGTTTTGCCGGTCTCTAAACACTCTATAGTTCTCCTACAAGACCCTCTTACGATCCACCGAGCTTCTTTTTTTTTTTATATCGGCGCACCAAGACAGCTGATTGGTCAGTCGGTGGTGTGTTTCTCCACGTTGATCTCTTATCAGGAACATAACATAACACAACTTACGCTGTGGAGCTAACCTGCTCCGGAGCAGGTTATGTTCCTGATAAGAGATCAACGTGGAGAAGTGAACCAGCGTCGTAGGATGGAAAACCCAGGGTTAACGCTTAAGTTACCTCGCTAAGCCCAAATCCTGCTTCGTAGTACAGGCCCCTGGTTTGTAGAGGGTGAAGACCAGACTATATGGTGCAATCCATGGGGCAACCAGCTCTTAACTCACACATGACAGCCACCATTGGGCCAGCTCGCAGGCCCAACACACCAAACCTCTCCCTTTCCCCTGGGAGATCAAGGTTCAATTCCCGGCATCAACAAACCCTGATGTAGTAGCCCCAAAGTCAGCATCACAATATGATTTTTTTTTAACATCAGTTAAGGCTTGGCCTCTGACATCAAAGACCTTCCTCTATCACTGAACTTATGTGCAGCTTCACAACTTGACTAAGCCAGTAAGCAGGGTACAGCTGCCATGGGATGAGGCCGATCATGGAAAAGTATGAGGAGGAGACAAATACAAGAGTAAAATTGTCTGTAAAATAAGTGTTTAATATTTTTCAAATTGTCTGTCACTAATCCACACATCACCTCAGTAGGCATTAACATGGTCACTCTGCATCAACCAGGCCTTGAACTCACAACCTCAAACAGTATCTCTAGATCACCTGACTTGTAACAAACTTTCAAAAGCCTTTGTCCAGTGAGTCGTATAGTTCACTTAGATGCCCCAGAAAGAGCGGTTATATCCTTGCTGTAGGGACCCAGGGTTCAATTCCCCTGGCTGCTTCTCTGCTGTGTGTCATTTCCTCCTAAAGAAGGGAGTAGTGTAACTAAACTTTTAAAAAATAAACACAATTATAGCTGCTGCGCAGCAATGGGTCGGGTTCAGACTATTTTTGGCAACTTTAGGCAATTCTGAGCAACAAACAGGAGAATAGGAAGGCAAGACAGTTGACATTGTAATGTTGCAAGAGCATTGTCTATCGCACTGAGCTAATTGGCAAGTGGCAACTGAACTGTGGCTTCACAAATTGACTAAGCCATTCACAGTCAAAAATCAGTGTTTGAGGTAAAATTCTGATATGTTTTTGTCAAACATCATCTACCATGACTCTAAAATTTTGTACATTTGTTTCACAAAAACATCCAGGTATTTTTTGATGTATTACAACTATCACCCTTGCTGGGGCTTGAACCCACATTGTCTGGCACCAAGAACCAGCTCCTAGCCAACTGAGCTAATTGTCTGGAAGTGCACGCAGCAAGGTATGATATCTGTCAACATGGGAATTGATACTGTGACCTAAAAGCAGAAGTCACAGTTTGTACAGACAGAGTGGCCACTAAACAGACACATGACAACAGACACATGATCAGCTCCCTCTGGCTGACATTGACATGAAGGAGCTGTCAACAGGGGCGTTGCTAGACATAAAGCTCCACTGGGGCACAGGCCCCCTATTACTAAAATCACAAAAAACATCCTTGAATTCCTGCTGCGTGTGTGAAATGTGCTATACAATGTGCTATATAAACTTCCCTTGCTTAGCCCACTATTACTGCAACAGCCATACTGCTGCTGCTAAAAGTGAAAGGTAAAAATGTAGAGATATTTATCTCTAATTCATATTTATTTCAACATACATTATGAACATGCTCAACATGTTTTTATTGATTTTGGAGTATCATTCCCACATTTGTGAATGAAGAACATCAGACTTTTGGGGTTGGGGAAATCACTGTGACTGTAAATCTTACTTTAATGCTTAGCCATCACTTGGTTTACAAAGAAATTGTATTAAAATTAAAAGATAATGGGGTAAACCGTCAGCTATCTAACTCCTATGAAACAACACAAAGAGTGATCTGTGATTCAGAGCAGCAGGAATGAGGACTGGTGGTGATTATTGAGCGGTAATAGAAATGTGTAACACGTCGTTGTTTGAGTTACTTACTGGAACGACCGCAACACAGTCAGAAACTACACGCACTGTGCCGCTTCACACCGGCTACTGCGGGCATCGGGGCGAGCGGGGCAGGTGGGAGAGAGAAGTGGATCATACCATGACGTGATGGGGGGGTCTGTTGTATTTTTAAAGTAAACCATATCCTGTCTATGGTTTTTTTGACCATGTTTAAGCTTGTCAAACACGGACTTGCGTTTAAAAAACAACATGACTGATATATATATTTTTTTGCATTTATCTATGCGTGCGCGTCGCGGTGCCCCGGCTACGACATGCACACTGCCTTGCACGGACGTAATGTGTGCGCCGGACCCGGACCACAAGGTGCGCGCCTCAGCTTGTATTTTGGGTTAAACTGCGTTGGTTTGAGATTGTGGATGAGAAAGAAAATCCATTATTTTACCGTTATTATCAATATAAATGAATCCACTGCCAAATATAGTAGCTCGTTAAAACTCGAACGTGAGATTTTACTGGGGCATGGCAGATCAACACTGGGGCACGTGCCCCAGTAAAAAGTGTCTAGTGACGCCGATGGCTGTCAACCTGGCTGTGCGAGTGAGTGTGGCGAGTCAGAGGAGTCCCTGATCTACACATTCTGCTGGATAGCTCAGTGGGTAATGGTACAGACTTTAGATTTGGAGGTTGGGGGTTAAAATCCCAGTCACAGCTAATCTTTGCCTGGGTCAACAAGAAACCTTGCTGATGAAGGTCTTGCGTTCTTATAATTAATGGTTGTGAAAATAAATTGGTAACAGAACATTTCAGTTTCATTATTTGTATGTCTGATCAGAATGTGTAAGGTAATAGACTAGTATGGTGGACCTGATGACTCCACCCGGCTAGCTAGTTAACTCAGTCACTACTGCCAGTGACTTTATACTGGGTGGCAGGTGTTCAAATCCCAAGATCGGCAATTATGTTACAGTTTGATCAGCAGGATCTGGAGAAGAAGAAAAAAACAAAAAAACAAAAAATGGATATGAAAAGTATTTGTATCAGTAGTCACAAGGAATTGTATTTTCCTTGTGACTACTTTCAACAATCCCTGAAGAACTCTTTCTTCCAAAAACGGTTCTCTGGATCAAAATAGTTCTTACTGGAACCCTTAGCGTTACCAAGAACCCTTTTAAAACCCTTTATTCAGGAAAGGGGTTTTAAAGGGTTGTCTCGATCAAAATGTTTCTTACTGGAACCATTAGTGTTACCAAGAACTGTTGAAAAACCCTTTCTTCGGGAAAGGGTTTTTCAGAAGCAAATGGTTCCAGGTAGAACCTCAGCCCTTGTAGAAGAACCCTATTGGAACCCTTATTTCTAAGAGTGTAGGTCAGTGAGCTTGTAGTGTTCGCAGCACCTTTCAGTGCTCAAAGCTAATGGAGAAAAATACAAGAACTTGTAGGATAACTGAGACAGGAGAAGATACATTAATTGTTGGCAGGTTTGTAGACAGCAGATTGATTTCAGTCATAGCTGACTTAATTGTATGCCGGTCAATCAGTCTCTAACCTCTCTCGCTCCTCCTGTCTTAAAAGTGCTGGAGGTTGCAGCACCCAAATCATAACTCCTTGAATAGACGAGCATTCAAATTCAAGCGGCGGCTGGACCTAGTCACGGAGACGTTGGCCGCAGAACGCAGTCATTGCTGATCTATTGCCACCTTGATTGGTTAGTTTGTTTGGGATATTGCGTCACATAAGAACCTTGCAGTGGTAGAATGAGTGTGTTTGTCAATAAGGTTGCTGTAAAGAAAGCAATTTGACATCTGTTTTTTTGTGTAACAGCAACTCAAACGCATCCAGTCCTAGATTTACCTCTTGTGTCTCAGAAGGCGTCTGGCATAAGGCTGGAGATTGGAGGGGTGGGGGGCTTGTATGAGGTGGTCCGGGTGTCTGGAGGCCTGTTCACGTCAGCCTGATAAGTGACCTGGCTGGCGGGTCTTCATCATAGAAGAGTGATGCACTTCTTCTGTACAGCTGTATTAATCGCGGTTAATGTCAATATTATTTTATCCCGTACATGTATTATCTAGAGTGTTCAGACACTTAGTTTCTGGCTGACTCATTCACAGTGACACACCAACAGCACCAACATCCTACTGATGAATCGCACCAGAAACACAAGATGGCGGTAGCGCCTCAATGACGTCAGATTTAATTCCATAAATTCAAGTTTCAATTTTGATAGATATTGAATGAGAATATTCACAGACATACTAAAGAAAGGAGATTGAACCTGTGAAAATCAGACACATATTGTAGTCCTAATCAACTTTCACAAATTAACTCAGAGCTGCAACGATACATGAAGGCTGACTCTAGCAGTAAACCTATGCATCATGAAGGGAAAATACTCAATGACAGATCTCTCTTGCTGCTCTCTCTCTCACTCTCTCTCTCTCTGCAGATTGAAAACACAGACAGGACACATGTTCCATTCCTGCTCTTTAGCCAAAGTAATTTGTACCAATGTCAAAAGTGATTAATGGGTTATGTGGCACATATGAGAGGAAGCAGTGAATTTTTATAATGTATTAAAGAAGAGTGAGGGGTCGAGTAGGTGGCAGGATGGGATGGAGGATAGGAACAGAGCTGGAAAAGTGGGCTGTCATGCTGCAAGTTCTGTGCTGTAGGCAGGGGACCTCTGTCATACACAGTGTGAGCCCCTGCTTCACATCTTTACTGGCACCTCGTCTGTATTTCCTTCAGATATCCAGCCATCACCCTCCCTAGAGCTAAGAGCCACCCGGCAAGGCAGCAGAGCTGACAGACACAATATCTGGTGACTGCTCAGTCAAATGCATCGTATGGTATGTGTGTGTGTGTGTGTGTGTGTGTGGTATTTTGCTATCTTTGAGAGAGAGAGCATGTTTGCTTTTCAAAACTTCACATAAAGAACACTGTTTATTTTAAACGGTCATTTTGGTTGGCCACCATTTCTTTCTTTATATGCATTTGAGAATGGACATTTTATCTGTCCCACAAAAGTGTATTGTGGGGGATAAAACAGTTTTTTTAAGCATTTATTTCCTCATCAAACATCTTTCTGAATTTTGTAAAACCTCAGCCAATTACTGCTACCAAAATCAATCAGTAGAATAATGTAAATCTGTCACATGGCTTGTATGCATTCCAGAGTTACTGGTCTGTGAAGCCAGAAGGTGTTTGTATGCCTCTCCGGCTTTCTCATGCACACGTGTGAGGGGTCTGCTAATTCTTCTAATGGTCCATGATTTTTAAGCACTTATTGTTCATAGAATTTGACCAAGAGGCTTAGGCATGAGGAGAGATGCTGTACTTTTCCAGGTTCAACTCCTCTTTACTGACCGTAACCCCACACACACACACACACACACACACACACACACAATGTTTCGCTCCCACCCCTGAATCCCTCAGAACTGTACAGCTTTTACTGCCTCAAGCTAATTTTAAACAGCTGTAACCCACATGGCCTCACTGTAAAGAAGCTTTTCAGTGTTTTCAACAGATCATGTTTGAACATTTTAGATTATTTAGCTCCTCTCTGCTATGATTAAATTAAGAACCAAGGAGCTCAATACAGAAAGTCAAATCGCAAATGGAAGAAGTATAAAATAGTGTTCCCCATGCTTCTCTAAAATATGTCCACCTATTAGTGTAAAATCAAAGAAGCAGGAAACACGAATTGTTCAGAGCTAATTGCTAAACAGGGTCACAATGCCAGAACACTGTTTAATCCAATACAATCTGCTATTGGTCCTCCACCAGCCTGTTGGATCCTCCCCTGAGGGGTGTGAATAAATTGTTAATGATTTTGAAAGCAATATAGCTACCTGTAGAAGAAAATGTGTTACCTTACATTTCTTATTTGTATCCCATATAATGTTCCTTTCTCTCGGGAACATCAAATGTCCTGCTGAGCTGTTTCTATTGAATTTAACCCTTGTTTTCTTGATGAAAAGACTCTTTGATCTTTCCCTCTTCCTGAACTGTCTCTGTAACATTTGTCTCTCTATACATTGATCAAGGCCCGATGAGTGACCCCTGTAGTGACATCGTCTAGCTCTCCTGAGAACAGTCACACCTTGTAGACATCCACAGATGTCTCTTCCTCTGCAGAGAGACATGTGTTGATTCAATGCAAATCCACTCATGACGCCTTCCCTTTTGTTCTCCCGAATTGTTCTGTATAAATCCACCTCGGCCAGGCCATTCGACAGACTGGATCTTCATGGATACACTGTGAATTTCTTTTCTCCACTGTCAGTGATTAAACCTCATTTGAACCAGCTACAGAATTGGACCTGAAGAGTTTTCTTCTACAATATGGCGTTGTCGGCAGGATCGCTAACCCTGGGCTAGAGGATGTCTGGACTGGAGGGAGTGATTTTGAATATTAGCAATCGGTGCCAAATTCAAAGGGTAAAGGAAGCCTCTTGTAAAATTCCTAACTTTTGCTAATATTCACAATGCCCTGTCTCAGGTCCGGATCTTCCATAGACCCAGGTAACGCGATTTTCAAATAGCAGCGGTTGACTGCAGGCGGTTCTGGTGAGTTAAAAAAAAAGAAAAAAAAGGCCTTATGTAGTATAATAACTCTGTGTAACGGATTATTTTATGAGGTGGATGATATTGTTATGGAGTAACCAGGCTTCCATACATATTGTCGTAAATCCTATTGGTAGCATAATGACAGTTTGCATGGTGGAATTCTCTGTGACCTTATGGGTCTGAGTGTTTCTCTATGTGAGGGATTGTTATGTGAGGTAGACAACAATTTAAGTGGAGTGAATCAGTCTGACACTATATTGTCATAATTCCTAAACTTGGTAGCATAATGACAGTTTGCATGGTGGAATTCTCCGTGACCTTATGGGTCTGAGTATTTCTCTGTGTGAGGGATTGTTATGTGAGGTCAACAATATTTAAGTGGGGTAGCCAGTCCGCCACTCATATTGTCCTAAATCCTATTGGTAGCATAATGACAGTTTGCATGGTGGAATTCTCCGTGACCTTATGGGTCTGAGTGTTTCTCAATGTGAGGGATTGTTATGTGAGGTCGACGATATTTAAGTGGGGTAGCCAGTCCGCTGCTCATATTGTCCTAAATCCTATTGGTAGTATAATGACGGTTTATATAGTGGAATTCTTTGTGATTGAGGATTTTTCTATATGAGGGATTGTTATGGGAGGTGGATGACATTGTAGTAGGGGTAGCCAGACCGCCGTTCATGTCATCGTAATCCCTACTTGGAAATATAATGACGATTTGCATGGTGAAACTCTCTGTAATCTTATGGATTTCAGTGGTTCTCTTTGTAAAAGATTGTTATATTGAATGAATGAAGTGTGTATAACCGGTTTGACAGTTGTATGAGCTCATTGTAACGTCTTGTTTGTCAATGTTGTGTATTTGTGTTTTGCTGTGATTTAAGGCTTGCTGCGGCCATGTTTTCTTGTTTTCTTACTGTGGGAAGTTATTGCTCGAATTGAGTAGTTGTTCAGGAGGTTACAATTGAACACAACATTCCAGCTCTAATTCCTTATCCGTTGGTTAATAACCTTTTGTTCACTGTGATTCACGACTGCTATTTTGCGATAAACCACGTGGCTAAGAGCACTTTATTTTCATGTAAATACAAATTTTGTGTTGTGTATCTGTTTTAAATCAATTTTCCCCAACCTACTTTAGTTTCTTTACAAATACGTTATATTCTATTTTTTTTATTTCTTGTTACTCAAGACTGTTAGTAACTTACCCTTTATCCCTTCTCTAACTAGTTGGTTTGTCTCTCTGTTTTAATTAGTTTCCCCCCACCCTGCCCTTTGTTATTTACTCTTTGTTCTTTACTATAGTTAAATGATTGGTTCTTTTAGTAGTCTGGCTTCTCTTTAGCCTGTTGTTTCATTTATTTTTTTAATGCACTTCACCCTACCTACCATCTATTATTTTAGTATTTTTTGTAAACATTTCATTTTTTCAATTTTATGATTTCTTGTTTCTCATAACTAATACTGTACCTTATCCTTCTAGTATTATCATTTCATTTGAGCCAGTTGTTTCTGTATCAATTAATTTGCCCCCTTTTATTTTTTCTGTCAAATATTGTTCTCAATATTTAGTACTATTATTATTTTCTCATTAATCATTTTATAATATTTTTTGTTTCAATTGTATTTTTATTTTCACTGTATTTCATTTTTATCTTTATTATTATTTTTTTATTTTCGCCTGTTTTTTGCCTGGAATGCTCTATACAAATCTGGCACCCTATTGAACGGAGTTAAACTGAGAGAGCGTTCACAGACACCAGGATGAACGCATTCACAGTAGCGTTCATCAGGCAGAAATACAGTACGTTCAGTTCACGTTCTTCCCAAAATATGAACGAGTTCAAGAACTATCGTTCAATGAACAGGTTCAGGCACAACACTGTTTAGCAGTATTGCTTCTGTAACTAGGTGGTTGTCTGTCTGTTTTAATGCATTTTCAACAACCTACCTGTTGCTATTTTAGTCTTTTTGTAAATATATTATTTTTCTATTTTATTACTTCAGGTTTCACATACTGTTAGTACCTTGTCCTTTAAGTGTTATTGTTTATCTTAACTAGTTTGCTGTTTTTTTTTGTCTATGTGAAATAATTTTTACCTTTTGTTAGTATTAGTTTTTTTATTTTTTAAATGTATTATTTTCATTTTTACATTTCTCGTTAATAATTATGTTGGTTTTAATTTTTATTTCATCTTATTTTTATTCGTGTTTCATTATTATTTTCGCTTATACATTTTTATTATATTTTTTCTCTCTTCTAAAAAAAAAAAAAAAAAAGAGGGATAAAGTAACTGAATTATATGACTTGCCATCAATCCTAAAGAATTGAATTGTAACTTGAAACGTTGAATTGTCCTCTGAGGTTGTAAACACAGTAGGTGTCTCCGGCATCACTAAACAAAACCCAGTAAGTGCTCCAATGACAGTGGAATTATGCCCCCTATCTAGAGAACATGCCTTTCTAATGGCTACTGATACCCCTCTGAAATTACTGGGTCGTGATTTATTATGTCAATTTGGCTGCACCATTAATGCACCCCTTATGGGGTATATCTTGATGTACCTGATGCTAATGTTAATACTGTGTTTTCTATGCTACAACAGGTTTCCCGATCAGTGACCTATGCTTGGCAGTTGCCCTCTGCTCAACTTTCTTTAAAACTTCAAACAATCTATAATCATATAACCAAACAACCCACTTCTCCTTTCTTTTCTTGGCTGATTTCTGAAATATCTGACTCTTTGCTCTGGTTTCCCTCACTCCATTGTCTAGCTCATCACGATGCAGTTCCAAATTCTGAGTATAAAGCTGAGCAAGATGATAGAGCAATCTCCCTCTTGCATGATAATGATATATATTTTGGTCATGAAGGGATTGCACTCAATGTAAAACTATCTCTCACTCAACAACCTATGTTTCAGAAGGATGACGGTGTTCCCCATATCGCAGTAGCTAATGCTAACAAATGCGACACCTTGGAGCTGGGCAAGATGGTAAAGTTATTCCAATGTTGTAATGACAAAACATTTTGTGATACTGTAGCCAGTTACCCACTGTACAAGGTTGGCTCTTTGGGGTACATCCTGTGTGTATCTTTTGACCCACAACCTGTTATCTTTTCAACTCTGTCACAGACAGAACCACACCTAGCCCTGCCAGCCTATTCCTCCATCTACAACCTCCTTCCATCTTCATCCCAGATCCCTCCTGATTTGTATTCTTCCCACCCTAATGATGTGGGACTGATTCGTTCTGCTTCTAGTGTAAAAATGAATGTCAACCCAGATAAACCACTCCCAAAGAAACGCCAGTGTCCCCTTAAACCCGACTCAGAACTTGGAATTGCACCTGTGATAGAGTCCCTGTTAGAACAAGGCATAATAATAGCTACCTCCAGCCTCTGTAACTACCATTTTGCCCATACCAAAAAAAAAACAAATGAGACAAGTTATAAGACCTCAGTGCAGTTAATGATGTGTTAACCCTATTTTTCCTGTAGTTCCAGATCCAACCACTATCCTCTCCTCCTGTTCTGTTCATCCCAGATCACTGTATTTTTTTATTTCAGTCACGCTGTGGAAAGCTTAGGTATGGTAACAAACTCTTATAATGTTTGAGAAAACATTGATTTTCAGATTTTGACAAATTCCACGAAATTCCATGTTTTACAGGTATTCTTGTCAGATTCTGTGTTTTAGCCTATGCACATTGTGGGAATCAGAGAGCCTACACTTGACTCAGGTTATGCAATTGGTCCCCTATTTGAGATCCTAGAATCTCACCCACCCCCTCCCACAAGCTGAGCTCTTTGCTTTAACGTGGCTACGTTACAAGCTGCCCCCGACACCTCTAAGCGCTCTGCCTGGTTGTGTTGTTTTATGAATTGTGGAGCTCCTGCAACGGCCGCGCATTAGCCACACACTTCTTGCTTCCTCAACTTGTTTGTGTGACACATGGTGTGACTCACAGGAGCAAATGGGGAATGGTTGCTGCAATAAGCAGATTTATGTTGCTCCTGTTATGTCCCTAAATTCAAACAATTTTGTCGACACAAACCAAGAAGAGCATTCCCCCCGTGAGGACTCTTTTGTAAATATGCTGATTGACTTTGTACAAAGTCATATGTTCACATGTTATTGTTATTTTTTTTTTTAATCATATTTTTTCAACATAGTACTGAAGTTTTTGCAAACAGAAAAGCAGACACCACAACAGTGACTACCCACGCTGCATTAACAGCGACGACGGCACCCATTTCAACTCCTCTATCACACGAGAACTCTGCAAGGAACTGTGTTCTTCTGTCTAAGCTCTGCACTAACAGGTGATCGCAGCCCACACGCCTCCCACTGACGGGAACTATCACAACCTTCAGCCTGATGATTTCAACCCTGAAGCAGTTCAAGCGAAAGAACGCTCTCCAGCCCAGGTGGACCGGTCCATCTCAAATACTGCTGACCAACAACACTGTCATGAAGTGTGAAGGATATCCCACATGGATCCACTCTTCACACTGGCAGAAGATCAACAGCTGCCAACATGGACCAGTGAAGATCAACAGCCCAGCAGGAGGACAACCCGGAGCGGTGCTATTCTGACCAGATGCTGACGGAGGACACCAACATGGCTGCTTCTTGTGACCGGATTATCACTTCTGTGGCTCCCTTGCAGTACCAGTATTAACCAATGGGGACAGAAGGTTGCTTTGGAAAATCCCCCTCTTAATACTGAAACCACGGAGCCACCAGAAGAAGAAGAAAAAAAAAAGAAGCATATTAGCAACATCTCGTCCCTCCTTGAATGCCCCATCCTTCAACAGAGATGGGAAACTGGACCCGATACATTTCTCACACATGACCAAATAATTTCTACAAAAACTTATATCAACCTGCCTAGAATGATAGCTGACCAAAGCTCCAATTCTAACCATAACGGTTACACATGTGGATTCATCCCTCATAAATACCGATGAACTCTTCCCACTGATGACTCTGCCCATTTCCGAATGTGACACGTGCCATATACTTCACCGGAATACACACATCTCACACCCATGAATTTTCTCCAGTTTTCACCTGAAATTAGAACTTCATCCTGCAAAATATCCATAAACAAGTGTCAGGCGTGCATGGATGCCCCTGTTATGAATGAATCTATTTGTCACTTCATGCTTTCCTCCATGACCAACAAGGACTTTAATAATTTGGACTTCAACCTCGTCTATGCTTCCTGCCTACAGTTTTAGACGATCTTTTAGCATCCCAGGGTGGTACTTGTGCAGTGATTGGTGTTGAATGTTGTACTTATGTGCCAGATTATAATGCTAGCCTTTCTGATGTCATTGCACACGTTAAACACATTGCTGATGAAGTGCACACCAGCGATATTAGTAGCCCTTTTGAATGGCTGGGAACACTCATTGGTCGTTGGGGTACAAATATAGTTCAATATGTTTTTGTTGGTTTAATCTGTTTTATATTTTTTGTTGTTATTTTTTCTTGTATCAGAGCAATGTGTAAAATTATTACAGCTAAACCCAAGGATAATGCTGGCATCGGGATTCACCATGACACCCCCCCCCCCCCCATGCCTCAAAAAAAATATATATATATATATTTTTTTAACTTTCCCAATTGAAACACATTCCTGAATATCCTTCTTCATATTTTTCTGAAGACCAATTTCACTGGCTTTGTTTGTGGTTCGCAACCTCTTCTTCTTCTACTCAGTTTATTGGCAGAGTACAGTCATGCATTAAAAGTTGCCTATAGCGTCAACTTCTGATCAATGCATCATATATATTCGCTCCAAATCTGTCAATGGATAGCACATAATTAGCAATTATTTTTTGTAACATCAAAAGTTCATTTAAATAAAAATATTATTAATTCATCTATGTCTCGTTGTCTTCCTGTGACACTGTCCTACACACCCAGCTTTGACCATAATGGCGAGATTATGTGTTCAAACATATAGTTATAGGATTGCATTTATAATAGTTTAATCACATAGATTTCAGACTGTAACTCAAACGGGTCCGTCCTGGACACGCCCCCTTCGGTCAACATAAAGTCCCAGTCGGCAACATTTATTTTTATCATATTCACCGAAGCCGACACTATTCTCCGATAGAACAACATAAATCATCCGGCGCGCCTCCACGTGCACGTAGAGCATGATCATCCTGTCGAATCAGCACGCAGCAGCCCTGCTGCTTTGTTCGTGCACACACAGAGCCCCTCTGCCCTCGGGTTGTACCACTACCACAGGGAGGATGCAGAGGGAAGTGGGAACAAGCTTCTAATTCCTTGGTTAAAAACTGAAACGAGGAGTTAGTTTGGCATTTTTAGTCTTTTTACACACAAGAATTTTTGTTAAACTCTAAATCAACTGATGGCCGCAAGATTTAGCATATTGATTGGTGCTGTTTGACTAGTCACCCATGGTCGAGCCGACGGAGAAGACAGCTCATCAACTGAAATGGATTTCAGTGGGACGACACCCACTACGAAGCTACCGCAGATCGGCGCTAATGGTTCCAAACCAACCCTCGTGCCCCGACACAGAGAATCCCTATATTTCTTGTGTTGTATTGGTGCTTCTGTTATTATTTTATTCACTTTGTTCAATCTTTAGTTAGTCAATAAATATCCTCATATTATAACCGCCGTTGTCCATTGATATTTCACAATATTATATTGTGTAGAACGCAAAGATTCCTATTTCAACGGCTTATGATCTATGGAAATGACACTGATTTATTAAATTATATTGATTCATTGTTCATTAATTAATAAGTGGTCATTAGAGTCACTAAAGTGAACTCTATAAAGTCCTGTCCGACCAACAGATGGTGCCCTTTTTCATGCGAGCAGGTATTAAAATTGTATATTAATACACATTGACATACATATTTATATATAGTCCTTAGTTTCCTACATAATTATTTTAACTCTAATTATATACGTTATTTGTAATGATATATGTTTAAGCCTGAAGTTTAACTCATGGAAGTCATTGAACCACCTTCTTTTGTCCGTGTTAACTTCTAGCAGCCACTTGCTTGGGGAAACTGATGGACTAATGTTTTGATTGATTGATTGATATCTTTATTTTGATCATGTAAACGACAATGTAAAAAGATAAAATAAATAAGATAAAAAGGAAATAAGTGAACAGCAAAAATGTTTACACAAAAAAAAAGTAACATCTCATAAGCAACGCAGTTTACATGAGCGAAAAGGAGTAGGAAGAAGTATAAACTTATCTAATCCTACCCCTATGATTTTAACTATATATTCTAATTAAAATCATAGCACAAAGACATACATTTATTATTTCATTCCTCCATTACACCATTTCCTGCCACATTTCACTTTCATGAAACATTCTCAGAATATTTCTTGGTAGCAGATAGGTCCTTGCTTTATATAATACTTGGGCTGTTTTATGCTCCACCAAATCAAACAATTTTAGAGTTTTAGATTTCCAAAATAAGTCATTGGTGTGTGCCCCATAGTCAACCCTGTGAATAATTCTCATTGCTCTTTTCTGCAGTATGAAAAGTGGCTGAAGTGCAGTTTTGTATGTGTTTCCCCATGTCTCTGTACAGTAATCTAAATATGGAAGAATCAGTGTACATCAATTGTACAGAATATAGAGTGATTTATGATCTAGGACATGCTTTGCTTTTACCAAAACTGAAATGCTGCGAGACAGTTTAGATTTGATATATTTAATGTGAGGTTTCCAGCAAATTTTGTCATCTATTATCACTCCCAGGAATTTATTTTCATTTACTCTTTCAATATTTACACCATCTATTTGTACCTGTATTTGATTGTGTATTTTACAGTTTCCAAATAATATGATTTTTGTTTTGTTCAAATGTGATTTTACAGGTTTTAAAGGGAGTAGCGAGTCACTCAATCAATCGTTTAAATTACTATATTTTGACTGGCGTTAGCAGCAAGTGACCCGGGTGAATGGAGACAGCAGACTCGACTCACCCAGATCAGGGTGATATGAAATTTCACGAAATTACGCGTCTTCCAGTTGACTGAGGCAAGAGGCTTGCGAGCCGCGCAAGGAGTAACACTGCTCTAAACACATTTTGCTATACAGTACTTTTCCTTTCCTCCCTCTATTCTGCATACAGATATGCAACACTTGTCTATTGCAATAGACAACATGTTTAGGAGGAAACGTAATGCCACAGAAATTATGTTTCGATTTTATCAGCAGGAAGCAAACATTTATATTGAACGTTTCTGCAAAATGTCATAACTTTCCCTCAAGGTTTGGGACGAAATTGTCCCGTAGAGTGGATTTCAACAGTCAATGCTGCCAAAAACCAACCTGATTGCCATTTGGCTGGCCATGTTTGTTGTTGTTTTTCATTTTTTACATAAGAAATCACACACTGTGGATGACTTTCTGACCAACCAACCATCTGGTATGCTTAATACAGCAACAGCATCTTTGACAGAGTCTTGTATCATCACATTGTTGATATTCTCAGATTAAGCATCACTCAGTAACACGTATTAAAACATTTAATTGGTCAAGGCCGGTCAAAATTGGATCACGTTTGAAATCACCTCCAGGGAAGCTCATCTTAAAGTTTTTCTTTTCTTTTTCCTAGAACGAAAGAAGATTACACTGACTGTTGGAAACCAGCTGTCTTACAAGAAGATCTACAATGTTGTGGGATACCAGAAAGGAAGGAGAAACCCAGGTTTGTACAAATGCTCCGATGGTTTTTGTCATAAAGCAGAAATGTTTCTCAACATATCAGTATTTGGCAGAGCTGTGACAGACAAAGATCAGAATTCTATCTCACACAGACAAAGCCTTCTACTGCAGTTCCTACTCTATTCCAGTCAAGTTAGCCTAGTGCATTTTGCGGATCACTGCTTCTAGAACTTTGTATGTGTCCATGTCCTGACCTCTTTGAAGGGACGGATCTTTATGATACTGCTTTGAATGTCTCAGCACGGACCATGCAGAGCTGTGGTCACACTGCTGCCCAAGATTCGAGACAACAACGGCAGGATCACTTTCGACATCTTTATGTGATGCTTTTCTATGAAGCAATGGTAGTGAGGTCCCTGCCCTAGCTGGACATTTTCCATTGCTTCCATTTATGGAAGGTCTGGTGATGGAGCGGGCCAAGCAGGTGATCACAGCTTTCTGGACACTGTTTTACAGCTGGTTGAATCCCCATTGAAAGAGTTTTACGAAGTGTGGCAACGCAGCTGCACATTAAGTGGGTATTCTCTCCATTTCTGAAGCTCTCTGACTCCATTCACAGGAATAAAGGCAGTGACTCTAACCTCCCAGGATGGAGATCTGGACCAAGTTACTGCCGTTCACATTCACAAGAGTCAGAGTAGGTTTTACTATCCGTACTTTATTACGCCCAAGAAGAGGGCATAGTCTATACCTATTTTATACATCCACAGTCTGAACCAATGCATTTTCCACAAGACCGGGACACAGAGCTGGTTTAGTGAAGTGATTAGTTCACCACCATTGACAAAAAGGATGCAACTTGGATGTCGGGCTGGCACTTAAAACAGACATTTTTTGTGTGTTTGCCTTTCAGTCTACGGGCCACACAAAAACTTATATATGAACCTCCTGAAGCTTGAGCCTGTGTGCCTGGTCCTCCAACACTTTAGGTCCTTTGTACAGGGGAGGCACATGTTAGTTAGGACTGACAACTGTACCACAATGGGAACTACCATTGGTCCTTATGGATTTAGTGAAGGATACCTATGTACCTCTCTAGATCTTCTCTCTGAAGACATTGTCACTTTAGACAGGTTTGCTGTTTGCTCTGACCTCGGCCAAGAGAGTGTGTGAACTAACTGCTCTGCCGGTTCACCCCAGTTGCTTGTTGTTCCGTGATGACTGCAGCAGAGCAATGCACAGACCAAACCTTACCTCTTCCCAAAACTTAAAGGATTTCCTACAGGTCGAGCTTGTTGGGCGCCTTTTCAGAGTTTGTGCTAACAGGGAGTGACACAGGGCTGTTAAAAAAGGTGTTTCTGTCAGTGTGTTGCACTTGACTCTCCCCTTGGCTAGATTCACTTGCATGTTCCCAAGCTCCTTCATGACCTGGGTAATGAGAACTGGGGGGTGTCTTTTGTTTGTTTTAGACCCTATGACTCTGCTTTTACCCCTCAAGTCCAGTAGAGGGTGCAGGGCTCCAGAGTGCGACCATTTTGGTCGCATATGCGACCAAAATTTTTATGAGTGCGACTGAAAAAAAATGTAGGTCGCACTGGTGCAACCAACGCTGCTCGGGTGAAATAAAAAAATCATAAGCGCAGCATCTCTTTATGTTCTCCTGACGGTATCGTGGTCTAAACCAATAAGAGACGGAGCTCGGGCGGGTCCTTGCCTCTGATTGGCTGTGGTCCTTTTCACCACTGTAAATTGTGTCAGTTCGAAAATGCGAGCGAGCAGAGCAGGTACTCTGAGCGCTTCGATTCTCTTTGAAAAAAAAGAGAGGCAGAAAGCTTTGCCCCGAGACTAATTAAAAAGCCCCAAAATATGCCTTTAGACCGGACTGGTTGAAGCAATTTCCCTGGCTGATGTACGATAAAGAAAGGGACTCAATGCACTGCATTTACTGTCGGGAGTGCGGTCAGAATTTGTCCGGTAATAGTGCGTTTGTGGAGGAGTCAACAACATTTCGCATCGAGACATTGAAAAAGCGCAATATGTCCAAAAAGCATACTACATGCCGTGATAAGTGTGTTAATAAAGTGGCCCCTCATCCAGCTGCATTTCAGCGTCAGGCTGTATCGATCAGGTCCGCTGAGGAATCTGAAATTATTATAAAATTAAACGTTGCATACAATATTGGAACGGAGGAGTTGCCGTTCACTAAATTTAAGTCCGAAATGATTCTGATGAAAAAAAATGCCGACACTAAAGAACAAGACAGCGGAGGTTGGAAACGCCACGTACACGTCATTCATGATTGACGGTGACACAGACGTCTCTACGAAGGAGTGCGTTATTGTCTACTGCTGCATTTTGCGTAAAGGGAGGCCGGTCAACATGTTAATTGGACATGTCGAGGTGGAGCATGGACACGCACAGTTTGAAGGCCCACATTACAGCATGAGACATCATGAATAGGAAATTGTATAGTAGCCTATTCCTAATATTATTATTAAAAATGAATAGCCTAAGTAAAAATATAAGTAGGCTAGGCTAAGATCACATAAACAGTTTCCATTTGCAATCTATAGGCTAGTGACCTGTATGATCTTTTTATTGTGCCACAAACAGCATCAGTGTGCAGATTGGCTGCAGAAAACGGTTCCTCTGGGTGCTGATGGTGCTGCAGTTAACCTAGGCCATAAGGGGGTGTCATTATGTAAAAGGAGAGCGATAAAAAGGTGACTTTTTGGCGTTAAAGGCGACACGATGAAAAATGTGGGTGCACCTAAATTTTGTGCTGGTGCACCTAAAAAAAAAAGTTAGGCGCACCAGTGCAACCAATGCAAAAAGTTAGTCTGGAGCCCTGGGGTGTTTCCTGTGTTTATATAACTAGGGTTACAAAATTGTAAACTGTGTTTTCATTGTTTCAGTTAGTCATCCAATCAACTTCATGATCTTGAAATCAAAAATCTCATCTGAAATGTTGATCACTTTCACAGGAACATTAGGTTATTTCTAACGTTAGTCAATAAAATGTATATTTGCTTGTTCACTACTGTTCAATGTCTATGTTAAGCTTTCATCAAGAACCAAATAAAGGATCAGGACTGAAGATGTAAATGATTGCAACCATTCATGACACAAAAAGTAATGGCCTAAAAGTCCTTAATTAAGTTTAGCTCATTTAACATGAGGTCACCTTGTCTAAATAAGACCTGTTCTGACTAAGACTGCACAAAACATTGTTTCAGCATCGACAAAAAGATGAGCAAATGAGCAATTTTCCCCAAAATAACTAAGACTGTGGCTTAGGCCAGAAACAGTTTCAGGAATATTTTTACACTCAAAGGGCAGTGTTCTGAGAGGATTCAATTTGGTGTCGGCTGGGCACATTTGCTCTGAGAAAGGCCCATGGTGAACATGGTTCATGGTTCTGGCTGTGAGCCCCCTTCACCTGGACCTCACGGTTTCCCAGGGTTGTGGATTTAGTGCTCGCTGAGCCCTTTCCGATAGCGGTGATGTCTTGAAACATGGACCCTGTCTTGCTAAAGTTGTGTTTTACGTTTTAGTAAGTTGTCATCCCATTATACCTATACAACAAAAGTGTTAAGGATTAAATTATTTACAAAAGCTCAATATTCTCCATCGATCTAGCCTCATCATTTTCCTGTCAACATACACCAGATTGATGTATTTAATGCTAAAATGTACACAATGCTTTGTCATCATCTGGTGAAAATTCCTTTTTTCATATTGCAATATACAGTCGATCACAGAAAAAAAATCATTGCAGACTATTTTTTCAATATTGGCAGACATAGAGCTGACTAGAGCTGGAAATTGTTTCATCATTTGTTTACTCATGCATTCTTTCCAATGATAAATACTGATTTCTTCTATTAATTCTATTCTGGCTTATGCTATAGTAGAATATGTCACCTTGCTCTGGGCAATTGTGATGGTCAGCAAATAAAGCCACTATATTTCACCAGCTATTCTCTGCCTTTTGGTGCTGGACAGTGGTGTTTTTGGAGTTCCCCCAGTTGCTGCTGGAGAATGTTTGGTGTGGACACTAAAAAGCCCTGTACAGATTCAAGTGATCAGTCTCTACAGCTTAATTTCTAGAAGTGACTTCTTTGAAATTACATGTAGCCCGCCGATCCATTTCAGTACAAACAATGTTAATCAATGGAGCTTTAAACAATGTCCCTCTCTCTTTGTCTGGACCCAATATTGAGAAAAGGCCGCAGGAGGCATTTTTAGATAGTTCAAAGGGTCCTAAATACAAATCCACCATATGACATTTTTTTAGGTGCCCAGTTTCTTGGAGTTTTCATTCAAAAATCGATGCGTTGCTCTCAGGCAAGAAAATACTGGTTGATAGGGTAAAAAAAATGTACTTCTATGTACCACCACAAAACGTTCTCAGTTTGTCACTTACATTAAAGGAGAAAACCGGTCATATTTGACCCCATTTTCGTTGTCCCCAGGGTCATCCCGACTTCTTAGAACCAAAAAACACATTGACATTGCCTAGCCCGAGATCTGTACCTGCCTGGCAGCCTTCCAGACTCGCTCCAATGCTAACCCATTGGGGCAACTTTTTTTCTGCTTTCCTGGGCCTCAGAAAACAATTCCAAGACCTATGGAACACAGGTTGGGTCCATACGAGAAACAACGGCACTCGTTTAGCTCAAATAGTGTGGCAAAACAACATAAATATGTGTGTTTTTGCATGGAGTTACTCACCTCATATCACCCTGTAGACATTAGCAGTAGATAGCCGAGCGCCTGTCGTCCCTCCCAGTCACCGCTGAAACGAAAACGTTTTCCACGTAGTTTTGATTTTGTATCCATAAAGAAACGACCGAGCTGTGCAGTCGTCATGTCTGTAATAAATCCATGAAGCTGTTATGTCCATATGTATGACTATGTTGCAACATAGCAACGATAGCTTCAGCTAGTAACGTGCCTGGTGAGCGCTCGTCAGTCCCACTCACCGCAGAAACGAAAACGTTTTCCTCGTAGATTTTGTATCCATAAAGAGACGATCGAGCAGTGCAGTCGTCATGTCCATAATAAATCCATGAAGCTGTTATATCCATATGTATGACTATGTTACAACATAGCAACGACTGCTTACAGCCAAACAGGAGTCGGAACCAAAACAATGCAAGTCATCACTCTGTTGATGAGAGACTGCAGTCTGCACACGCGACACGCGACTCCCACTCGTGCTGTCAACACAACTAGCCCACTGAGACTGCGCAAGATTTGTTGTGGCTGTAGCAGGTTCAACTGTCACAAAAGCTAAGCAATCTTACTATGTAGTTACACTGTCATATGGACATGACGGCACTGCTCGATGGAAAGAAGTTCGTCACTGTACTGGCTTGAAACCAGCTCCAGAGTGAGGACGTCGGGAGACGGGAACTTGCGCGAGACTTTTGGCTCCCGGCTGTTTAGCTGTAAACAGTCGTTGCTATGTTGTAACATAGTCATACATATGGACATAACGGCTTCATGGATTTATTACGGATATGACGACTGCACTGCTCGATCGTTTCTTTATGGATACAAAATCTACGAGGAAAACGTTTTCGTTTCTGCGGTGACTGGGACGGACGAGTGCCCGGCACGTTACTAGCTGAAGCTATCGTTGCTATGTTGAACGTAGTCATACATATGGACATAAGAGCTTCATGGATTTATTGTGGACATGACGACTGCACTGCTCGATCGTTTCTTTATGGATACAAAATCTAAGAGGAAAACGTTTTCGTTTCTGTGGTGACTGGGACGGACGAGTGCCCGGCACGTTACTAGCTGAAGCTATCGTTGCTATGTTGTAACGTAGTCATACATATGGACATAAGAGCTTCATGGATTTATTGTGGACATGACGACTGCACAGCTCGGTCGTTTCTTTATGGATACAAAATCACAACTACGTGGAAAACGTTTTCGTTTCTGCGGTGACTGGGAGGGACGACAGGCACTCGGCTATCTTCTGCTAATGTCTACAGGGTGATTTGAGGTGAGTAACTCCATGCAAAAACACACATTCATGTC
Organism: Chelidonichthys spinosus; assembly: GCA_029853015.1. Taxonomy (NCBI): domain Eukaryota; kingdom Metazoa; phylum Chordata; class Actinopteri; order Perciformes; family Triglidae; genus Chelidonichthys; species Chelidonichthys spinosus. The sequence goes on from CM056826.1 coordinate 2,445,296, forward strand.
GTTTTGCCACACTATTTGAGCTAAACAAGCGCCGTTGTGTCTCGTATGGACCCAACCTGTGTTCCATAGGTCTTGGAATTGTTTTCTGAGGCCCAGAAATGCAGATAAAAGTTGCCCCAATGGGTTAGCATTGGAGCAAGTCTGGAAGGCTGCCAGGCAGGTACAGATCTCGGGCTAGGCAACGTCAATTTTTGTCAGTTTTTTTGTTACAAATAAGTCGGGATGACCCTGGGGACAAAGAAAATGGGGTCAAATATTACCGGATTTCTCCTTTAAGACGAGTATTTTTTTGTCTTACAAATTTTCTGAAATGTAATGTTTAAATAAGCAAATTAGGCTTAATCTACTGAATATTTTTAGGTCCCCCAGTTTGTCAGTATTTTCATTCAAAAATGGATGCCTTGCTCAGGCGAGAAAATACTGGTAGATAGGATAAAAAAAAAGTAACTTCTATGTATCACCACAAAACTTTCCCAGTTGGTCACTTACATTAAGTATTACAAATCTTGTATTAAAAATGTTCTGAAATGTGATGTTTAAATATGCAAATGAGTCTTAATCTACTGAAATATGCGCTAATATGCACACATTTCAAAACTTTAAGCCACCTTAAAAATTGGTATTGCTATTGAATGATATAACAGTAGCCAGCTAGTAAAGAAGGTCCCTCTAAACACCATGGAAGTGTTAACCAGCATGTTAGAATGTTAGCAATCATGGGTTTTAATTTAGCTTCAGGAAACCTGGTTTGATTTATCGTCTTAGTAGAGCTGCTTAGCTGAAAGTGTGCACTTTGCATTTTGGTACCGTTTTAGCCAAAGGCTGTCCAAAGAAAATGTCGGCCGTGGCACTCATTTGCTAAAATGGCCACCTGTGCCTACTCTTTTCAGCAAGGAGGTGGGCGAGATGAATGGACGACACAGAGGCGTGAACCGTTGCTTACGCAAAGTCCATTTCTTTTAATGGACACCTCGAAGGGCATTATCCCGCTTATTCCATGGTCACCTACGAAAGAAATAAATATTTAATCAATTAATAATACTTTAATGTGTTTTAGAGTTAAAATCGTAAGGTTTTTTTTATCTTTACAAGTCGAACAGACTATTTAATATCTCCCATATGCAGGCATTGCCAAGCAACGTGGCCACAGCGACCCGACCGCAACAGTTGATCAGTAATGGGAAGTGAGATGATGGCTTAACCTTATGTTCCGTGATACAAAGTATCATTTCAGAAGGCCAGTGCACTACTTACCGCTTGTTTGTGTCCTACTTGCCTATGCCAGACGTAACTTAACTATTAACACATTATTTTAAATTAAATGCTACATTTCCATTAATTGTAAAATTTGATAGTGATATTGGCATGTCCATCATCGTGGCATTTGATGGACAGAGATTTAAAGTTTGTGGCTCGCTACGACCATTGCTTGAGACATTGGGAGATGACAAAATGTTGCTCCATTCTCATCTGTCCTGTACTGACGGAGCCCAGTAAGCCTGCAGGCTGCTCTCACAACGATGCCCCATCACCGACATGATCTGGCGAGTTTCCAGCCCGGCGTCAGAGAGACGACCGACAGCTGTGCTCCGGAGGCTGTGGTTGGTGTAAACCTGCGACAGACCCACCTGAAAGAAACAATAATAAACACACTTAGGCTCTATTAATGAGGACAGAAGAGGGGTTATACGGCTACATTATTATTAGAATGTAGCCAGTGGACAGACCTCTTGGCTGATTTTTTTCAGCATGTTCACCAGGCTCACCATCGGCTCCCTGGAGTACCACACATCAGATGCCACAGTGATGGAGCGCTTCGGGTGGAAATAAAATTGTTTTGCATCAGGTTGACACTTGGAGATGTACTTTTTAAAACTTTTCACTGGACACAGAGGATCCCCGGGCCTGGCAAACATGAACCCTCGTAGGTTATCCTTGTGTTGTTCGTTCGGATCTTTATGGTTTTTTGTCTGAGGATCATGCACTAAGCGGACGTATTCAACGCCATGTTCGTCTCTTTGGATGATGAAAGATGTCATGGTCAGCTCACGGCTCCCCTCCCTGCCACGCCGAGCAAAACACAGCTGGATGTCAAACCACACCTTTCTGACGAGGCTGAGGGGCGTATCGGGAGACAGCACAGATGAATATATGATTCTGTGAAGATCCAACTCAGTGATGCAAGGATGGTTGAAGCTGATGTCCTTCCCACTCTTTCCGTAACGTTTCAGTATTACCTTAAAAACCACACTACTGGTCTTGAACACAGTGTCACTAATGATGTTGACGTCACTTAAATGGCGGTTATTACCGGCTCCAGATTCCTCAAACTGGCAACACTGTATTCTCCTCCTTCCTTGCTCAACTGGACAGACACATTAAACAGTCGCAAAACGTCATTGAGAGTAGCGGCAGTGTATGGAGCCAAGCCTAGGAAAAGGGATAACAGCCGGATGTTGGGCGTCCATTCATATTTGGAATTATTTGTACATGAGATAACTTAACATCTGAAGCCTAAGATTGATGGGGGTTTTTTTCCCGTTTTTCGGGTCAAATGGGAGCACTGGGGGCACTACTATGAATGCATTAAAATTGCTATTTTTAAAAATACTAAGACGGCTCGACACAACATGACACTTTGCTTGTAGTATTATCAGGCTCTCTACGAACTCGAGCCTTGATAACATTGTTAGTATACAAATAGTTTGCTTTAAAGACGTTTTTGTTAGTACAGGACAGTATAGGTTAGGTCCAGTCTTGTTATTTTAAGGAACTTCTACAACTTCTAGGCTACACAATGTTCTCAATGCTCGAGTTCATGTGTAGAGACCCTGGTGATACTACGAGCAAAGTTTCATGTTCTGTTGAGCCTTCTTAGTGTTTTAAAAATAGTGATTTTGATGCTATTATAGCAGTGCCCCTAGCGCTCCTATTCAAAAAGCCATTTGACCTGAAAACAAAAATGCTTTCAATCTTAAAAGTGGCGCTTCTGTATAATTGTGCTCAGAATCAATCAGAAGACCAATTCAGAGCAGGGATTTGCCTCTTCCTGCAAAGTGGGAGAACTTGGTCATGCGGACAAGTCATGATGTTCGAGTAAGCACGTTTGTGAAGGGCATGACAATAGAAAGACTGCCACCATCTGGAGATTTTCTCTACTTACACATTCAGCGTTCTCACTTCCAGGCTTTGGTCCAGGCCCACATGCAGCAGCCAATTCTGCCGTCCCCTGAGACCATGGGATGGAGAACTGTATGAGTTTTACGTGGTATCTGTCTTTTTTTTGTTGTTGTGCATATTAGCGCACATTTAATTAGATTAAGCCTCATTTGCATATGTAAACATTACATTTCAGAAAACTTGTAATACAAAAAAATAATTAATGTTAGTGAAAAACTGGAAAGGTTTTGTGGTGATACATAAAAGTTAAAATGTTTACCCTAATGTTACCTATAAGAGCAAGGCATCCATTTTTGATGGAGAAACTATCCCAAAACTTTTCCTCAAAAATGCTTACAGGGTTACAGAATCCTGAAATCTGGTCCAGACTATCCTGTCCCTGTGTTGGTTTATTTCAAGATAATTCTTTATTTCAGGGGATTCATGACAGTTTGACATACTGGCATATGTTTTAAATAAATATTTTTTCTTTCATTGTCTCCTCCCAACATACAGTATTATGTATTTTGAATGTTTAAATGGCCCTTCTGCTTTGCTGTTTCCACTCTTGTCCTTTTTAGTTGTCAGAGTCCCTTTAACATGTCCTCCTCTCACGCCTTCCCCTCTACTTGTGGCAGTTCGTAGCTACTGTACCCGTCTTGCCCAATCACTGATGGAAGATGATGATGATGTGCTGATTTACAATTATTATATTATATTATAATTATTATATATGTTATATTAGACACCATAATGGGCCACTAAAGCAGATAATATGGGTCACACATCTCTAGAAAGAGGGACACTTTAACCAGTTGTTCGCTTTTGATCATGTCTTTTCCGCAGTAATTTAGGTCGACTCTAAACAGAATGAATTTACATGCAAATTAACTTGTTTTAACTCATACTACCCAAAACAATACAGATTTTGCATGAATCTGTAATGCTATATGTAAACAATGCTTGAATTAAATGTACGTTTCAGTGTTTCAGCTTTATAAATATGGAATCTGACAAGAAAGCCCACCTGCAGGTTGAGAAAGTAAAACAGAACTTTTCATTCTTCACACTACAAAGGATCACCTTAAATGCCTTTGAGGAGAGACACACATGGGGATCCCCATTTGTATGATTGATCACATCTTGCCACACTCTGACGGCAGGCTTTTTGCCTTGACCTTAAACCCAGAATGCCATCTCTGTACTTCAATTTTTTTTTATTATTGGCTGACATAACAATATCGACAATAAGCTAGAATCAGCAGATATATCAGCCAGGCCAAACTCGGACTAGCTCTCACTCAGATGACACATTACGTCACATTACGTTTTGCTACCTTTAGCGAGAGTTGCGTTACTTCAACGTGACTTGAGGCACTCTCCGCTAAGTAACCATGGGAATTTATCTGACCAAACTAGCCTGCCCCGGGGCAGGCTAACCATCAGGCTTACTTTAGCGGGGGTTTCAGAGAAGTCCGTCTGTCGGAAACAACTGTACCTGCAGAAGGTTCCGCCAAGCCTAGTCCTCGTGATTTCGTCACGTGAAAGACCAAAAATTACCAAAATTACATATGAAGTACAAACAGACTATATTTTCATCAAGCCTCTAAGAATACATCCTTGCAATTAAAAAATATGAAAAAAAATGTTTAGTTTGTTTAACACCGACTGGCCATATCATTGTCTATAGCCCCCAGTTGGGTGAGTGGTGATGCACCTGCCTTTTTTTTTGCCTGTATAATTGTCTTTAGATCAGAGAATTAGACCAACATTTTACCTTAACTATGATAAATATGTCATACAATTTCCCCAGAACCCAAATATATATTGCAAAAACATGATAGGCATAAATATGTTATTATTAATAGCATGTTATAGATCCCAATGACAAAGGCATTGCTGCATGCAATTTTCAGCCACATAATTTCCTTTCAGGTGAGTTCATTAATCGGTTCATTGAATGTGTTCATTGAATTGTTGAGATAAATTAGTTGGTCAATGTAGATGCATTTACTAGGCCTATTTATAATAAAAGAGAGAGAGTTCAGGCCAATCACACAATTATAGTCTCATACTGCCCACCTGTATACTCTTGTCATTAAATTTACATAATTGTGAGATTAGCTTGAACAATATGACACTGTAAATCTGTATCAGGTGGAGGAAACATTTGTGATACCAACTCTAGTTAAACATTCCTACTTGCTCAAATGACCTGAATGAGCTCACCTGAATCTGTAACAGGAAATCAATAAAATGCATGTGTCAAATTTGACGTGATGCCCTTGATTATAAGGAATTTAATAATGTAAATGTTATCACTGTCAACAAATCCCATTCAAAAACATCGTTATACGATTTCCCAAGAGGTTTGACTCAAATACAGACATTGAAAATACACAGATTGTATCATATAATTATTAATTATAATTATTAATAACTAACTTAGTCATATAATAATATATTTTCCTTGAATTTTGCATGGGGAGCATGAGTTACCTCAGGTTTTCCAACATACGATCAGTGTTGGGAGTAACGCGTTACAAAAGTAATTTATTACTGTAATGCATTACGTTTTGCTGTAACGCGGTAATGTAAGGCATTACAAAAATAGAGCGTTAATGAACAGTGTTTTAGAGCTCCCCCTAAATGTCTCAGGTAGGCTTTCAGGTAATTTCACAGCATACAGCGCCTTCAAGGTCATTAAAAAAGACTAACGGCAAATCTGGAATGAAAAATGGCCGTTATTTCATCCCCGAATCCCATTCATTAACACAATATCTAATATCAGTTAACGAGTCATTTTCCATTTCTCGTTTTCCGTTTTTCAAACGAATAACGGGATACGAGTCATTTTCCGTTTTTCGTTCTTTTATTTTGAAGCGAAAAACATCACATACTGCTGTGTAATGAGCTGCATTGAACACAAGAAGATCTATTGAGAACAAAAAATCCATATTTCCTTTTATTTTGGTGAAAAGTAATGCAAAAGTAATGTAAAAGTAGTGTAATGCCTTACAATTCAAAGACAGTAATATTGTAATGTAACTAATTACTTTGAAATGACAGTAACAAGTAATAAATAATGCATTACACTTTTGAAGTAACTTGCCCAACACTGCATACGATGCAGCATCACTTAACTTAGCTTACATAAACAAACATTGCAATAATTCTAGAAAAGCTGTATCTACATCAGAACACTCGACTGCAAAGAAAGTAACATTAGTTGAGTCCAACCACTGTGTCGATTTGACACAAGATGAATTCGCAAGGCAAGTTACTCAAACATTCTCTCCTTCAAAGTAAACAATACTTTTACGCGTAGATTTCCTTGCATGGCTTCACTCTGGTATGACACTGCAGTGCTGTACAATATCAAACCTTTATTTAACACTCGTAGGGCATTGAGGTTTCCCTCATTTTCAATGACGACGAGTCATAGCCTGTTTAACTGTTTAAGTTTAAGAAAAATATATTTTTCTCTTTTACAAACACACATAGTCAATAATAATGGCAGTGTCAGGGATGTACTATCAACGAAGGAGGTAAGGACCCAAATGCAGTAAAAAAAAAAAAGTTAAGCTAACCTAAAAAAGTCCAAAAACAACAAGGGCAAAAACACTATAAAAAAAACCAAAAACAAAATAAAACAAAACAAGGAACAATCCAAACCGTAGACAAAACTCACAAACAATAATCCAGACAAAGACCGGACCAGTGGCAGGACAGATCAGGTGGTGGACACACATCCGGGATAAAACAGACGACCAAAGGGGTATTCCATCAAACTCGCTAAGCGCAAAACCGGGCTAATTTCGATATGTTTTGCTACCTTTAGCGAGAGTTCCGTTACTTCAACGTGACTTGAGGCACTCTCCGCTAAGTAACCATGGGAATTTATCCGACCAAACTAGCCTACCCTGGGGCAGGCTAACCATCAGGCTTACTTTAGCGGGGGTTTCAGAGAAGTCCGTCTGTCAGAAACAACTGTACCAGCAGAAGGTTCCGCCAAGCCTAGTCCTCGTGATATCGTCACGTGAAAGACCAAAAATTACCAAAATGACATATGAAGTACAAACAGACTATATTTTCATCAAGCCTCTAAGAATACATCCTTGCAATTAAAAAATATGAATAAATTGTTTATTTTGTTTAACACCGACTGGCCATATCATTGTCTAAAGCCCCCAGTTGGGTGAGTGGTGATGCACCTGCCTTTTTTTTGCCTGTATAATTGTCTTTAGATCAAAGAATTAGACCAACATTTTACCTTAACTATGATAAATATGTCATACAATTTCCCCAGAACCCAAATATATCTTGCAAAAACATGATAGGCATGAAGATGTTATTATTAATAGCATGTTATAGATCCCAATGACAAAGGCATTGCTGCATGCAATTTTCAGCCACATAAATTCCTTTCAGGTGAGTTCATTAATAGATTCATTGAATGTGTTCATTGAATTGAGATAAATTAGTTGGTCAATGTAGATGCATTTACTAGGCCTATTTATAATAAAAGAGAGAGAGTTCAGGCCAAAGAAAGAAGTTTCACAAACGTCCATAGTCGGGAATTGAACCTTGGCTGGCCGCTTGCAAAGCTGGCGCATTACCTCTACACTATCCTCACGTTCGAGAAGTCGTTATCAGTGTTTTATTAGAACATGTTACTCTTAACGGTACTTCCGTATTTAATCGCTCGGCAATTCTTGCCCAAGCAGCCTCGCGATTTTTATTTATCACTACAGTATTCCCTTTTTTGGTTATGAGGGGTTTGTACTCCTCGTACAGTTCCATGCCATTTTCTCGATGATTCGACATTCACGATTCTGGGCTGGCTTCATATCCCGTGAACGGGCGTAACACACGACAACATTAACCTGGCTTAAAATTAGCCTCAACAAGGCGCGGCTGAAATGTGTTAATGGAATGGGTTTAGCCACAAGTGGAAGTTAGTTCTAACCAGGCTTAACTAGGTAAGCGCCACCTTTATTAGCGAGTTTGGTGGAATACCCTTCAAGCAAAGACAGAAAGGAAACACACAGACTAAATACACAGGGCTGATTAGGTTCAACGACAGACAGGTGTGGAAACACAAGGGCAGGCTATGGGGATTGGGGAGAACAAGAGGCAACGCTAGATCGTGGGCTGTTAGTCTCATGTTGTGCAATTTAAGATTCAATCTGTTGACAAACATATCTCATGTGGTTGATAATAATAATAATCACCCAGATACACATTTAATGCAGTATAACTGTCAAACTTCACTTATGTGCAATAGATTATATCATACTACCTCAACAGCAGATACACTACTATACTGTATAATGTTTAATATACATACATTACATGTATACATTACTTATATTTATTGGCATTATTTTACACTTTATATTTTTATATTTATTTGATTCTTTCTTTCCTGACTCTTATAAAGCAACTGCAACTGTTAAAAGAATTTTCCTGTAAACGAATAAATTCACCCATGAGGAGAACGGAGACATAAGTAAAGTCGACGTCTGACTTTAATCTTGTACAAGAGGAGCAGTTACAACGTGTGAGGATGCTACAGAGGAAGTGCTCAAATCACTGTTGTGACTTGAGTCTTTTAAAGGCACAGGAGATAACGCGTCACTGACAGTTAACCTTCATGTAGAACAAGACATCATGACTACCAGGCCTCTGATAACATTTAGGTCAGCAATGAGGATACTAAAGTAAGAAACAGTTCAACACATAAAGCTGTAACCTGAACAAAGAAAACTTTAAGACATGAGGTTATACAAAATTCTTATAAAAGCAACTGTACATTTTCCCGAGGTTTTACTAAAGCATTCTAATTCTGATTTCCACAGATATTTATGAACTAGTGATGGGAATTCCAGCTCTTTGTGGAGAGCCGGCTCTTTTGGCTCGGCTCACTAAAAAGAGTCGGCTCTTTCGGCTCCCAAGTGGCTACTCAGATTTTTTGTTACTTAAATTAATCTATTACCAAATTATGTGTAAAATGAATAACTAATGTAAAAAAAAACACATAAAATATAACATAGTATTTATATGTATTTGTTACAGCCGCCGGCTTGTGTTGTTTTCTTTTCTCCCCTTTTCCCCCACTCTAGGTTCTGCCCCTTTTTCCTGGTGCGTCATTAAGTGATCTGGCTCACTGTGTGGCAGCGTTCGCGCTAACTGTTGGTCTTGTATGCTCTGATTACCTTAGGAAACCGGTAGGTAGCCTGTGCTTTGCTATGAGTGAACCTTGGTTGTTTTTGCCCAAACATAATTATGGTCTTTTGTGTTATAGGTGTTTCGGCTCCCCGCGTTTTGAGGAAGTCCGTCTTTTGTTGGCACGTTTGTTTATAAATAAACTTCGTCTTGGCTGTATCACCTCTGTTTGTCTTTTAAAACTCCCGGTTATTTAATATGTTACTCCCTTCATCCCCTAGCCCAACTGGGGACGTAACAGGCTTGACATATACATAAATACATTTTAAATGAAAAAGACCCATTTTAATTTGTGGGGATGTAGGTCTACTAGGTGGCTGTGGTGGTGATATACTGGCTGCTACAGACATAGGAGCACCAACAGTTGCAGGAGTTGACACACCTTCATTAGGCAAGGCAAGGCAACTTTATTTGTATAGCACATTTCATACACAAGGCAGACTCAAAGTGCCGCATCTCATACAACAAAGTGAAAAAGAAAAAAATAGAAGAATTAAGAGAAAATAAAGGCAAAATTAAAATGCATTACAGAAAGACAAGGAGAATAAAAACATATTTGCAATAATTAAAAACAGTGCAGACATTAAAAGATTTAGCAGAAAGCTATGGTGAACATAAAAGTTTTCAGTCTAGTTTTAAAAGTGGTCAGAGTTGGGGCAAGTCTTACATCTTCAGGAAGTTTATTCCAGCTATTTGCTGCATAGTGACTAAATGATGCTCTCCCGTGATTGTTGTTTACTCTGGGAATCACTAACAGATTGGTCTCAGAAGATCTTAGTCGTCTAGAAGGCTTATATAGTGGGAATTGGTGTAATGTGCTCACATTTTTTGGTCTTTGTAAGCACTCTAGCAGCAGCGTTCTGAACAAGCTGTAGCTGCCGTTTTTTTCGGAGGACCTGCAAGGAGACCATTACAGTAGTCTAGCCTACTAGTAATAAAGGCATGTACAAGTTTTTCTAAGTCTTGAGCTGACATGAGCCCTCTAAGTCTTGCTACATTTTTGAGGTGATAGTAGGCTGATTTCGTTACTGATTTAATGTGACTGTCGAAATGTAAATCAGAATCCATAATAACCCCAAGATTTCTGGCTTTGTTTGAGGTTTTCAGGGACAGAGAGTGAAGGTGTTGAATTCATTTAAACCTTTCTTTTTTAACACCAAAAACAATTATCTCAGTTTTGTCCTCATTTAGTTGTAGGAAGTTTTGGCACATCCAGTCTTTGACTTGCTCAATGCACTAGCACAGAAGATCTATGGGGCAATAGTCGTTTGGTGATAGTGCTACATAGATTTGGGTGTCATCGGCATAACAATGGTGGTCAATGTTATTATTTTTGCATGATTTGTCCTAGTGGGAGCATGTAGATGTTGAATAAAGTCGGCCCCAAGATTGAACCTTGTGGGACTCCACACGTTACATTGGTAGGTTCTGATACAAAGTTGCCAATGGAAAAAAAATAGTTCCTATCTTGTAGATATGACTTGAACCAGCTTAAGACTGTGCCTGAGAGCCCCACCCAGTTTTCCAACCTGTCCAAAAGTATTGAGTGGTCGACAGTGTCAAATGCAGCACTGAGGTCTACTAGCATTAATATTGAAGTTTTGACAGAGTCTGTGTTAAGACGGATGTCATTTACAACTTTAATAAGCGCCGTCTCGTTGCTATGAAAAGGTCGAAATCCTGACTGGAAGTTGTTGTGGCAGCCAGTTGAAGCCCAGAAGTGATTTAGTTGTTGGTGGACAACTTTCTCAATTATTTTACTTATGAAGGGTAGATTTTAAATTGGTCTGTAGTTGTTGATAATAGAGGCATCTAGGCTCTGCTTTTTTTAGAAGAGGTTTAATGACTGCAGTTTTGAAGGCCTTTGGGAAATTGCCTGATTGAATGGACTTATTAACTATTTGCAATACGTCTATTGATAGGCAGTCAAAAACATTCTTAAAAAAGTTGGTAGGTAAAGTATCAAGGCAGCAGGTGGATGATTTTAAATTTGTCAGTTTCCACTAGTCTATGGCATTAAAGCTTGCCATCATTGCTGTGTTACTTTTGCCTGAACAGGGTGGTGATCCAACTTTTTTGTTTGAGATATTGATAGTGTCTGATGCCTTCAATTTTATTAGTATAAAAGAATGCAAACTCATTGCATTTCTGCGTGGAATGGAGTTTATCTGGTATTTGTGTTGGGGGGTTGGTCAGTCTGTCAACAGTTGCAAATTTTTCACCTTATTAGTGTTGTTGTTTATGATATTGGAGAAGAATGTTTCTCTCGCACCTTTTAAGACTAAATTGTAGGCCCGGAGGCTCTCTTTATAGATGTCATGGTGAATATGAAGTTTAGTACTCCGCCAGATTCGCTCAGCCTTCCTGCACTCTCTTCTCTGGGCTGTCACAACAGCAGCTTTTCTCCAGGGTGCCTTTTGCTTACCAGAAATTGTTTTAACCGTAACAGGTGCAATGACATCTATGACATTCAGAATTTTGGAATTAAAGATGTTTACAAGATCATCAGCATGACATGGGTTTAGAGGTGGTAACGAGGAGATGGCATTTGTAAAGAGTACATTGGCATGTTCATTGATGTACCGCTTTTTGACCTTATTTGATTCTGTTTGTGTGTCCGGAATGAAAGAAATATTAAAGAAAACACAGAAGTGGTCAGACAATGAAGGATCAGTCACAAAAACATCAGAAACTTTGAGACCTTTTGTGATAATCAGGTCCACGATATGTCCCTTGACAATGAGTAGCCTCTTTCACATGTTGAGAAAGGTCAAATGTGTCTAGAATATTAAAAAGTTAGCAGAGTGCCTTGCTGGTCTTTTCTCCAACCCCATTAATTGCACTGTTGGATGAGTAGTGATGATTATGCCTGTGCAGGTTGTTTGTGGAGCCTGCTCGATATGACATTTTTATTTTACACTGAAATTTTTAAGTGTACACTCCGCCTTTCCGGAGTCTAACACTTTAAAATGTGTCCAAATTTGACTCCTTTTCCTGCTGTAACTCATCTTCGGTAAAATGGTAAAATCCTCTTGCTCCTCTCGTTCTCATCTCCTCCCTCCTGTTCGTGTGCGCTGCTGTGTGTGTGCTGCCTGCAAGTGTCTGTAACCCCTCCCCTCCCCCGTCCTGCTCAGTGTAGTGTAACCCAGGTTAAAAATGTGTATTAAAAGAATTTTATTGTGTATTAAAAACAGGCATAATTGAGTTAAAAGCAGTAAATTATTTCATTATATTTCTAAAACCAAGATGTTTGAACTAAAATCAGTGAAATTCATAGTGGATAAATCAATTCATTAAATGTAATGTTTTGTTATTGATATTCAGTTAAAAGGAAGAACAGAACTGTAATAAAAAAAGTGGAGTTTTAGTTTGAAAGAGCTGGTCGGAGGACGATCTTTTCATCCAATCGGAGATGAAGCTTCCTCCCACTGACCCGATCGGAGCAGGTTCACTTCCTCGTGAAGCTGCTAGGAGGAGGAGAGCAAGCCACATTGAGCACGAGCCGACCCGAGTCACGAAAAACACACTTCAGGACGGTGAAACAATAAAAAACACGGATAAAACACAGAGAAAACTGTTGAAGATCCCCCGGACGACCAGGACCTGCGTGCACCTGAGTGCAGTTGGAGGAGCCGCTCGGGAGGAGAAAAGCATCGGTCAGGTTTTTTTGTTGGATCCCAATTGAGATACGGACCTACCTGGAAGTTGGAGCCAGTTGATGTTGATGGCGAGCCAGACCCCAGAGAATCCTGAGAAGCCAACGTCGTGGAATCACCAGTACATACACACACACCACCCACACACAAGTGAGGTGGGACTGATATTTCACCTATACGGTGATAACTGACTGAACTGAACACCAGAAATTAAGGCAGCTGCAGAACTTTATTTTATTTTTTATTTTTCATACTTACCCGGGTAATAGATGTTATAAATGTGTTATTACTGTGGTCTTCCCATCCTGGTAATAAAAAGGGAAGCACATTGTTTCTTAAAGAGACCGCTGTGTTCCTGAGCATCGGTTGGTCAATCCTGGGCTCCGTAATCGACCTTAGAGCTTCTGATACTTTTTGGCCTGTTGAATCTAAATCCTATTACTACTTTAAAGGGTTACACTTGTTACAGTAGTCACACAGATGCTGCCACAGCCACACATGTTGAAAAATGCGGCTTTAAAAGACAATTAAAAAAATCGCTCTGATCGGGAGCCGGCTCTCTTGATCGCGAGAGAGATTACTTTGCAAATAAATGAGCAAATCAGGTGCATAATAGATAGCTATGTCAGAAAGTTAACATAAAGCATATCAACATATTACAGTGTCCTTATACCTCAAAATCATTCCAGTACAGATGCAAGTCCAGATTCCCAATTCGATCACAGACAGACATAGACACAATGAGATAAGAGAAGTGGACAAATTTGTCTCGTCTTTCCTCTCTGAAAATGTCTGATATCAGATGACTCATTCAGGGTAATTAGGAGATAACGTGGTGATGCTTAATCATTAATTATCAATTAAATAAAGGTGTGATCTTCACCTCACTTGACCTGAGGAAGACCTCCTGTGGTTTAAACATTTTATCAGTTAGGTCCACTTAAAATAAAATCAGTGGACTTAATCATTTGGTTTCTACTTTTCTGTCAGTCTTCCTCAGGCTACGCGAAGCATGACTATGCACACTGGTTGTACATGAACATTTATATTATAACAGAAAGCAGGAGTAGTTGTAGTTCTGAAGCATGACATACTTTGCGTATATAATATGCAACACCTTAGAATTAACACAAAAGACACTCAATATCAGCACAGTTCTCTGATGACTTCAGACCAGCGTTCAGTCCAGCTGATTTGTTGAGGCGTGGCTGTAGTAGGACAAAAGAACGCAGTCCCGACTGCTCACGTGCTCCCTGGTGGTTGTGCATGCTGCAGCTAGGACAGAAGCTGTGGGATAAATGATATAGTAGATGGAATCTACATTGGCTAAGGGATGGTGCCCTTATGCCATGGTCACTTCCATGGTAATCCTGAGGCTTTGCTAATACCTGCAACAATCATACACTCAACAAAAATATAAACGCAACACTTTTGTTTTTGCTCCCATTTTTCATGAGATGGACTTCTAAAAAGATCTAAAATTCATTCCAGATACACAATATTACCATTTCTCTCAAACATTGTTCACAAATCTGTCTAAATGTGTGATAGTGAGCACTTCTGCTTTGCTGAGATAATCCATCCCACCTCACAGGTGTGCCACATCAAAATGCTGATCTGACATCATGATTAGTGCACAGGTGTACCTTATAATGCCCACAATAAAAGGCCTTTGTTGGGGGTCTGGGGACTCAGAACCAGTCAGTATCTGGTGTGACCACCATTTGCCTCATGCAGTGCAACACATCTTCTTTGCATAGAGTTTATCAGATTGTCAATTGTGGCCTGTGGAATGTTGGTCCACTCCTCTTCAATGGCTGTGCGAAGTTGCTGGATATTAGTGGGAACTGGTACACGCTGTCGTATACGTCGGTCAAGCACATCCCAAACATGCTCAATGGGTGACATGTCCGGTGAGTATGCTGGCCATGCAAGAACTGGGACATTTTCAGCTTCCAAGAATTGTGTACAGATCCTTGCAACATGGGGCCGTGCATTATCTTGCTGAAACATGAGGTGATGTTCATGGATGTATGGCACAACAATGGGCCTCAGGATCTCATCACGGTATCTCTGTGCATTCAAAATGCCATCAATAAAATGCACCTGTGTTCTTCGTCCATAACAGATGCCTGCCCATACCATAACCCCACCACCACCATGGGCCACTCAATCCACAACATTGACATCAGCAAAGCGCTCACCCACACAACGCCACACACGCTGTCTGCCATCTGCCCTGAACAATGTAAACCGAGATTCATCCGTGAAGAGAACACCTCTCCAACGTGCCAGACGCCATCGAATGTGAGCATTTGCCCACTCAAGTCTGTTACGGCGACGAGCTGGAGTCAGGTCAAGACCCCGATGAGGACGACGAGCATGCAGTTGAGCTTCCCTGAGACGGTTTCTGACAGTTTGTGCAGAAATTGTTTGGTTCTGCAAACCAATTGTTTCAGCAGCTGTCTGAGTGGCTGGTCTCAGACGATCTTGGAGGTGAACCTGCTGGATGTGGAGGTCCTGGGCTGGTGTGGTTACACATGGTCTGCGGTTGTGAGGCCGGTTGGATGTACTGCCATATTCTCTGAAATGCCTTTGGAGACGGCTTATGGTGGAGAAATGAACATTCAATGCATGAGCAACAGATCTGGTTGACATTCCTGCTGTCAGCATGCCAATTGCACGCTCCCTCAATGCTTGTGGCATCTGTGGCATTTTGCTGTGAGACAAAACTGCACATTTCAGAGTGGCCTTTTATTGTGGGCAGTATAAGGTACACCTGTGCACTAATCATGATGTCAGATCAGCATCTTGATGTGGCACACCTGTGAGGTGGGATGGATTATCTCAGCAAAGCAGAAGTGCTCACTATCGCACATATAGACAGATTTGTGAACAATGTTTGAGAGAAATGGTAATATTGTGTATCTGGAATGAATTTTAGATCTTTAAGTCCATCTCATGAAAAATGGGAGCAAAAACAAAAGTGTTGTGTTTATATTTTTGTTGAGTGTATATAGACACAACATGGCAATGGGAGATATTTCTTGTCTGCTACGAGCCAGAAAGGTGGTGTTATGCATATCAAGACTTAAAGTGAATGACATGGTGAATGGTTGACAAATAGATAAATAGAATATAATTCAAACATAGCTTCCTGCCATGCCATTGTCCCCAAATCAATATCAAGATCTTTGCTAACAAGTGAGTATGTTGCATGTTGTGCAGCCTGTGGTGGTCAGAGGACAAGGCACTGTAGGACTACACTCAACGTTGTAAATAAGATTCAATTTGTATGTTTGTGTATGTTTTTTTTTTTTCATTTATTGTCATCTGTCATTGATATATAGTTGATCATGAATGAATGGACACCGAGTATTTAACCAGAACATTCAGTCAGAGAAGCCCCTTAAACTACACCAGCTGTTTACTCCCTCCATAGTTTGTGCAGATGGTTCCTGTGATACACCCAACCCCAAATCCATTATCTAATGAGGAATTCACACAAGATATTGCTTGTCGAGGTGAGGGAAGCTATATCTGAGCTTAATGCCTCTAGAAGGAGGAAGAAGGTCCGTCATTTAGATGTAAGACAACCACGAACCTGAAGAAATCATCCACCATCCACTACACTGAGCCTCAGTTGGTGCCTGCTGAACCGTTAATGATCCGTTATGATGTTACGATGCTTCATTTAACCTTTTGTGTGAATACCAGGGCTGGACTGGCCATCGGGCAATTCGGGCATTTGCCCGAAGGGCCGATGGCGATTTTGGTCCGAGCCTTTTTTTTTTTTTTTTTTACTAATGGTACTAGTGTTATTAATGGTATTAGTTATGATATCTATTCAGTGTTTCCCGCACATTGAATGGACTTAACTAGTGGCTCTAATGATAGGCCTAAACAGGAGGGCAGCAGCGCTTATTATAAGGGGAAATCCTTGCGGCTGGTTTGGTTCATCAACGTTCTGTTTTCCCCCGTCGCCATGGCAAGGCGTCCACCACGCCGACCCCCCTTAGCTGCGCGAGTTTGATAATGCGTGCGCCTATGTCAACACCAAAACACCAAGGCAGGCTGAGGAATAGTCACCCACTTATATTAATAATAATAATAGTCATAATAAACTAATAGTATAAAGCAGCCATCACCAATAAGCAGCCCGCGGGCCAAATCCGGCCCGCAAGAGCAAAGTGTCCGGCCCGTGCGGACCCAGTGACACTATGCAATAACCTGCTGAAATAAAGAGTTCTGTAAAGTTGGAAATATATTCACAGATTCGGGATCAATAAATCAAACACAAATGATGCCTCTTCCCCACCGTAATATCATAGACTACGAGCTACAAGGACCAAAACCCAGATCTTTTACATATATAAGCCATTCAGTCTGGACGGAGAACATTGATCTCTACGCGCAGCCAGGCAGCCGGGCGAGTGCACAGGGACCGTCTGCAAATTACAAGACAAAAGCAAGACGCTGCAAACAAAAATCAATTAACTCCACTGTTATACAATATTTTTTCCTCTTGTGCACCACTTGCTGTAGTGCTTTTGTTTTTTGTTATTGATCAGAATATTCTCCAGGGGCATTCAAATAAATAAATCCTTGACATTGGACTTATTTTCTTTCAAGCGTACATTTTTATCTGTCCCTCAACACAGGCTATGACTACTACTACAACCAACTACCACTGGTAGTACTAATCATTACAATAATAATACTTCAAATAATAGCAACAACAATAATAATATTTGCACATAAAATAATGTTTAGTGATCCAATGAAAAAAAAAACAGACAATTTGGCCCTCGACTTGGCAACCTGGGCATAATTTGTCCCTCAGTGAAAACTAATTGGGGAACCCTGGAAGGCTCAGCACTGTGTTTTAGTCATTTTTGTTTTCATCTTTTCTTGAATGCTTCAACTCCTCAACCCCATTTAGTATGTCAACATTTTGTATTAGTACCAGCAGTTTGTGAGAAATTGGTCAGTAATTGATGTCATATTTTGGTTCTCAAAATTCACCAAATTGATGCATTAAAATGAAATCTATTAAAATGTTTCTCCGAGGGGGGGGCATGCCCCCGGACCCCCCTAAAAGATCGCAAGACCCCCCACGATAGAATCCTGTGGGAAACACTGCTATTGGTACACAAAACTTGTAGATCGGCCCCTTAGTCATGATTGATTCTGGGCTGGACCAATTACAGCTGGGGGGCATGCCAGACAGGGTACAAGCATTGTCACAAAAAAGTTTGTTCATAGGCTTCATTGTCTTTCCATCTATACCTGGTGGGCCAGTCTCGGTTGAAAATGCCTGGGCCAATTTTTGGTCCCAGTCCAGCCCTGGAATACTGAGCAATATAGATATTCATGATAAAAATACATTATTAAATGACTCAATAAAACAAATGGTACTTTCAAATCTGACTGATTTGAAGCTGTTTGCAGTAATGGTTGATTTACCCTGGAAGCTGCTCTCAGTGCAATAATATGTTGTCAGATTCTCTATCAGCACTCTGTGTTGGAGTGATGAGCTTTGCTCTGTTCTTTGTTTTGCCTGTAGGAAGCTGCTTTGTGTATCCAAAACTCAACACTCTGTCTTTGTAGGAAATGGAAGGCATACAAATAAGCCCAGAGCATTCATGTTTGTGTGTGAACGTGGGGGAATTTGTTTTCCTTCAAACGCCAATTTGTGATTATTTTACTGAACTATACTATCATACATTTACTTTATAATTTCCCTGAAGAACAGTGGCTAGTGTAAGGAGTGACTCTACAACATTTTTCACCTGTTCTGGAAATGTGCATCATCAACTGTAAACCATTTTATTCCCCCAGTGAGTTCACTTCTTTCATTTTTAGGGATGCACGATATTATTGGCAAGGTATCGGTATCGGCCGATATTGACGTTAAAATGTATTATCGGATATCTGCTAACACGCCGATATATCAAACCTATAAATAAAGACTGCTGCTTCCTTGATTAAATCAGATTAAATGCCAGAGGGCGTGAGGATTGCCTGCGCGGCGCGAGGATTGCGTGCGCGGCGCGACACCACACGTGACCTACTTCAACTTGCAGCAGAGCGAGGGAGAAGTTCAAAATGTCAGCGTCTGGAAGTTTTTTAAGGTGTCGGAAACGGATGGCAAAGTTTGTATTTGCAACGATTGTTCAGCGGCGGTGATGCGAGGAGGAGCCAACACGCATTCTTTTAACACGTAAGTCGCAGTCGGCCACTTTTCTTTGATCATATTCACTGGTTGCTGCTATATTTAAAAATACATTTCAGGGGAAACAGATGTCCCTTGGTGTTTTTCCATCATTCGAATATCTTTGTGCTGTGTTGAAATGCTCTCCCAGAGTTCTCCTGTTAATTATTTACAGGCCACCTAAATATTCGTCAAATTTTTTCGATGATTTTACTGAATTATTGTCTAGCATCTCCACTGATTTTGACTGCCTAGTTATAACTGGTGACTTTAATTTTCATATTGATGATTTGAATGACAAGGGTGCAAAATAACTTTTTAATATTCTAGACACATTTGACCTTTCTCAACATGTGAAAGAGGCTACTCATTGTAAGGGACACACCCTGGACCTGATTATCACAAAAGGTCTCAATGTTTCTGATGTTTTTGTGACTGATCCTTCATTGTCTGATCACTTCTGTGTTTTCTTTAATATTTCTTTCATTCCGGACACACAAACAGAATCAAATAAGGTCAAAAAACGATACATCAATGAACATGCCAATGTACTCTTTAAAAATGCCATTTCCTCGTTACCACCTCTAAACCCATGTCATGCTGATGATCTTGTAAACATCTTTAATTCCAAAATTCTGAATGTCATAGATGTCATTGCACCTGCTACGGTTAAAACAATTTCTGGTAAGCAAAAGGCACCCTGGAGAAAAGCTGCTGTTGTGACAGCCCAGAGAAGAGAGTGCAGGAAGGCTGAACGAATCTGGCGGAGTACTAAACTTCATATTCACCATGACATCTACAAAGAGAGCCTCCGGGCCTACAATTTAGTCTTAAAAAGTGCGAGAGAAACATACTTCTCCAATATCATAAACAACAACACTAATAAGGCGAAAACCCTATTTGCAACTGTTGACAGACTGACCAACCCCCCAACACAAATACCAGCTAAACTACATTCCACGCAGAAATGCAATGAGTTTGCATTCTTTTATACTAATAAAATTGAAGGCATCAGACGCGCCATCAATATCTCAAACAAAAAAGTTGGATCACCAACCTGTTCAGGCAAAAGTAACACAGCAATGATGGCAAGCTTTAATGCCATAGACTCTAAAACTCTAGTGGAAACGGTGACAAATTTAAAATCATCCACCTGCTGCCTTGATACTTTACCTACCAACTTTTTTAAGAATGTTTTTGACTGCCTATCAATAGACGTATTGCAAATAGTTAATAACTCCATTCAATCAGGCAATTTCCCAAAGGCCTTCAAAACTGCAGTCATTAAACCTCTTCTAAAAAAGCGGAGCCTAGATGCCTCTATTATCAACAACTACAGACCAATTTCAAATCTACCCTTCATAAGTAAAATAATTGAGAAAGTTGTCCTCCAACAACTAAATCACTTCCTGGCTTCAACTGGCTGCCACAACAACTTCCAGTCAGGATTTCGACCTTTTCATAGCACCGAGACGGCCCTTATTAAAGTTGTAAATGACATCCGTCTTAACACAGACTCTGTCAAAACTTCAATATTAATGCTACTACACCTCAGTGCTGCATTTGACACTGTCGACCACTCAATACTCTTGGACAGGTTGGAAAACTGGGTGGGGCTCTCAGGTCTTAAACTGGTTCAAGTCATATCTACAAGATAGGAACTATTTTGTTTCCATTGGCGACTTTGTATCAGAACCTACCAATGTAACGTGTGGAGTCCCCCAAGGTTCAATCTTGGGGCCGACTTTATTCAACATCTACATGCTCCCACTAGGACAAATCATGCAAAATAATAACATTGACCACCATTGCTATGCCGATGACACACAAATCTATGTAGCACTATCACCAAACGACTATCGCCCCCTAGATCTTCTGTGCCAGTGCATTGAGCAAGTCAAAGACTGGATGTGCCAAAACTTCCTACAACTAAATGAGGACAAAACTGAGATAATTGTTTTTGGTGCTAAAAAAGAAAGGTTTAAAGTAATTCAACACCTTCACTCTCTGTCCCTGAAAACCTCAACCAAAGCCAGAAATCTTGGGGTTATTATGGATTCTGATTTACATTTCGACAGTCACGTTAAATCAGTAACAAAATCAGCCTACTATCACCTAAAAAATGTAGCAAGACTTAGAGGGCTCATGTCAGCTCAAGACTTAGAAAAACTTGTACATGCCTTTATTACTAGTAGGCTAGACTACTGTAATGGTCTCCTTGCAGGTCTTCCGAAAAAAACTGTCAGGCAGCTACAGCTTGTTCAGAACGCTGCTGCTAGAGTTCTTACAAAGACCAAAAAACGTGAGCACATTACACCAATTCTTAAATCCTTACATTGGCTCCCTGTATGTCAGAGGATTGATTTCAAAATCCTCCTGCTCACATATAAATCACTACATGGTCTAGGACCGAAGTATATCACTGATATGCTCCCACTACATAAGCCCTCTAGACCACTAAGATCTTCTGAGACCAATCTGTTAGTGATTCCCAGAGTAAACAACAATCACGGGAGAGCATCATTTAGTCACTATGCAACAAATGGCTGGAATAAACTTCCTGAAGATGTAAGACTTGCCCCAACTCTGACCACTTTTAAAACTAGACTGAAAACTTTTATGTTCACCATAGCTTTCTGCTAAATCTTTTAATGTCTGCACTGTTTTTAATTATTGCAAATATGTTTTTATTCTATTTTCTTTCTGTAATGCATTTTTAAAATTTTTATTATTTTCTTTTAATTCTTCTATTTTTCTTTTCTTTTTTCTTCTCACTTTGTTTTATGATGTGAAGCACTTTGAGTCTGCCTTGTGTATGAAATGTGCTATACAAATAAAGTTGCCTTGCCTTGCCTTGAAGCCGACACTATGCGGCGAGTCAGAGGTAACGCCAAGCACCCCTCAGGTGGAGACTGATTGTCCCACAGTGCACTGAGCAGGGAACGCGCACGCACGCTCACCCACGCCGAACCTTTCCGCGGTGTGTGAGGCTTCGCAGGTGAGGCGGAGGTGTAATCAGCTGAGCGGGACAGGAAGGCTTTGTGGGCACACGCCGAGTCGACGGATGCTTCATGAAGAAACGGTCAGAATGGTCACCAGCCGCCGCAACCTGAAATCCCTCACTCCCTCCGCTCTCTCCTCAACTGTTATCTCCTCGCTCCCATCCTCGGAACAGTTCTCCTTAATGTCTACTGAGGAAGCCTCCTCTATCCTGATGTCCTCACTCTCCTCTTCTTTGGACACTCACTGTCCCCCAATCTCACGACCGGCGCGATCATCTCCCGCCCCTCCCTGGCTGTCTGAACCTCTGCGAACCAACAGATCATTGTTGCGAGCATCAGAGAGAAAATGGAAGAAATCGGGACATCACGAGGACCTTGCTCACTACCACCTCCTCCTCTCTGACTTCACCTCAACTGTTTCGGCAGGTAAATCTGCCTTCTACCTGGCTAAGATCAACTCTTCTGCCTCCAACCCCAGGAAACTCTTCTCCGTGTTCTCTTCCCTCCTCACCCCTCCTGCCACTACCCCCCCTTCCTCCCTTACTGCCGATGACTTTGCAACTTACTTTACCAAGAAAGTACATGACATCAGCTCCTCATTCACGCCTATTCCCTCCCAGAAGACATCTCCCCCAACTCTCAACTCGGATGGTCTTACCAGCTTTAGCCCCCTCACCTCTGAGGACGTCCACGCACTTGTTACATCTAACCGCGCCACCACCTGCTCCCTTGACCCGATTCCCTCCTCTCTTCTCCAGGACATCTCACACGACATCTTGCCATTCCTCACCACCCTGATCAACTCCTCCCTCACCTCAGGTGTCATTCCAGCGGATTTTAAGACCGCTATCGTGAAGCCTCTCCTTAAAAAACCCACCCTAGACGCTACTGACATTCAAAGCTACAGACCTGTATCTCTTCTTTCATTCCTCTCTAAAACCTTGGAACGTGCCTCCTACAACCAACTGTCATCCTATCTCTTGCGGAAAAACCTCCTAGACCCTAATCAATCAGGATTCAGGACTGCTCACTCCACTGAGACGGCCCTCCTCACAGTGACCGAGTCCCTGCGAGACGCCAGAGCCTCATCCCACTCCTCCGTTCTCATTCTCCTCGACCTATCTGCTGCATTCGACACAGTCAACCACCAAATCCTCCTCTCCACTCTGGCTGAACTTGGCATAACTGACTCCGCTCTCACCTGGTTTACATCATACCTGACAAACCGCACCTTCCAGGTCACATGGAATGGCTCTATGTCCAAACCCTGCTCTCTGGACACGGGCGTCCCTCAAGGCTCAGTATTAGGACCGCTTCTGTTCTCACTATACACCAGATCACTAGGTTCTGTTATCACATCGCATGGATTCTCCTACCATTGCTACGCAGATGACACCCAGCTGTTCCTCTCTTTTCCCCCGTCCTCTGACGCTCACATTGCAACTCGCATCTCGAACTGTCTGGCTGACATCTCTGTCTGGACAACTGCACATCACCTCAAGCTCAACCTGAACAAAACCGAACTCCTCTTCATCCCAGGGAAAGACTGCCCTCGCATGGACCTGTCGGTCACTGTCGAGGGCATCACAGTATTACCTTCCTCAACTGCGAGGAACCTGGGTGTAATCCTCGATGACCAACTATCCTGCACCCCCAACATCACTGCTGTGGCCCGATCCTGCAGATTCGCCCTCTACAATATCCGCAGGATTCGGACCTTCCTCACAAAGGATGCAACGCAGCTCTTGGTCCAAGCACTGGTCATCTCCCGCCTTGACTACTGCAACTCTCTCCTGGCCGGACTCCCGGTCTCTGCGATTAAACCATTACAGCGTATCCAGAATGCCGCAGCACGCCTTATCTTCAATCTACCCAAATTCTCCCACGTGACCCCCCTCCTCCGTGACCTCCACTGGCTCCCTGTTGCAGCACACATCCAATTCAAGACGATGACACTGGCCTTCAGGGCCATCAATGGAACGGCACCCTTCTACCTTCAAACACTGGTCAAACCTCATGCCCCGAAGCGAGCACTTCGCTCTTCTACTTCAGCTGGCCGGCTGGTACCACCATCGCTGAAATCAAGCAAATGTCGCTCAGCAAAGTCCAGACTCTTCTCTGTTCTGGCGCCTCAGTGGTGGAACGAACTCCCGACCAATGTCAGGACAGCAGTCATTTGCCATCTTCCGAAAAAGGCTCAAGATTCACCTGTTCAGACTTCACCTTGACTCTACATAGCATGACCCACTAGCACCCTCCCTCGACACCCCCCCCCCCCCCCCAAAAAAAAAAAAAAACCTTACCTATAGCACTCTGATCTTAGCACTGTTGCTCTTGAAGTACTACTTTACTCAGATGAGGACCTAACACTTGTTCTATTTTTAGCTCTTACTGTATCGGCAATGATACGTCGTGGTTTCTTTGTTTCCTTCTTTTGACAAATGTACTTATTGTAAGTCGCTTTGGACAAAAGCGTCTGCTAAATGACCTAAATGTAAATGTAAATGTAAACGGCCGAGGAACGGGTTTGCTCTGCTGTTCTGTGAGCGTGCGGGGATGTTATTCATAGAAATGCACTGTAAAAATATTTCAGTTAAAAGGGTGTGTTAAATAGATTATGAGTTCATTATTTGGTAGAATATCAGTAAAACTGTGACGCTGTGTGCTGTTAAACCTGTTAAAACATGTAGTTGAAAAAATTGTACTAGTGTACTCCATGCCGTTTATCGATGAGAGAAGACACAGGCGCATTCACAGAATCTGGTGCACGCGCACTGACGAACACTCGATGGGAGGGAGCGGAGGAGCTCGGTGGTAGAGGGGAGGCGTGAGTTTTGTAAACATTCAAAATGTGACTCGATCTGCCAGACTTGCTGACTGCACTTTAATTGTCCATTAAAATAACCGTCATCTATTACGAGTTTGTATGTATATATACATATATATCGGTATCGGTTATCGGCCAAAAGAGTTGTAAAATATCGGCATATCGGATATCGGCAAAAAATCCAATATCGTGCATCCCTATTCATTTTGGTTATTCACTCTGGGACAACCTCCGTTGGCATCTCAAAGGTGCAATGATTCTGACACGCCTTTCTGTCTCAGTTTTACAATGATGACGGTGCAGAAAACCTGGCAATAAACTCCTTTCTGATTGGATCTGCCCCCTCGATTGATTCTAAGTCCAGGCCCAAGACAACACATTCTTCTAATTAATTATATATGATGTAGCATGGTCAGAAGCACTAAGTCTCAAACTATGGGGCTCTACATTCCCCTCTAGCGTCACTTGCAGTTGTCAGTCACATTGTATCAACTTGTTACATTAAGTGTTTTCAAAAAACCTGAAAGGAACATATTAAAGTTAAGTTAGGACAACAAACGACTGAAGGCCTGTGTCCACACTTGTTGCTGGTTTTGCCATGGCGGGTCACATATGCATCTTATTCTTCTGAATGAACGGATAGTATATGTGGCCGCACCTTAGGGAAAATCTCTGCACTCCGCATAATTTTTTTCTGAGCGAGCCACCCATTTTGATTGGCCAATCTGATTGGCCGAACTTTTCAGCTGGTGACATTACCATAGTCAGAAAAGTCACTATATGTGGACCTACTTAATCTATAGCACATCAGGATCTAATCTAATCTAACTCATTCACATGCCAATGGCACAGCCTTCAGGGCCAATTTTGTCCAAGGACAATTCTGCATGCTGACTGCCGGGAATGGAACGACCGATCTTCCGATTGGATGACGACTCTGAGCCACAGCCTCCCTGTATGAAAAGAGCTTGTGGATCCACCCATATCTCGCCCTCTGTGAACCTGGCCTCAGAGGCCTGGGGATGGGCCCTGCATCCGTGGCGTGGGAAGGCTCAGGGTGTGTGGGGCCTTGTAATTTACACTTGGTGGAATATGGCCTGGATTGGGATCTGGCCGTAAATGGTCCTCATTTATATGGCCGTCTGTTGTCCCTCTATGGGCCATGCCCTAGCTGGGGGAGCTGCTGGTGCTCTGGGTACTTGCCTGCTGGCTGGTGGGGGGGTTGGCAAGTGGGTGGTTCTATGTCAGTTGTTTTTGCCATAATGCTGCAGGTGGGTGTGTCACATATCACGTGCAAAGGGGTCAGTTTGTAAGGAGCACTACCCAAACTGCAGCATTTTCAATTCAATTTTATTTATAGTATCATATCACAACAAACATCATCTCTGGACACTCATTTTTTACCCCGTTTTCGTTGTCCCCAGAGTCATCCTGACTTATTAGAAGCAAAAACCCCGACAAAGATTGATGTGATCTAGCCCAAGATGTGTACCTGCCTGCCAGCCTTCCAGAATAGCTCCAATGCTAACCCATAGGGGCAGGTTGGGTCCGTACAAGACACAACAGCACTCATTTAGCTCAAATAGTGTGGAGCTGGAGCTGTTTTCAAGCCAGAGAGGACATCAGACTGGAACTTGCGCGAGACTTGCACTGTTTTGGCTATGGGCTGCTGTTTAGCTGTAAGCAGTCGTTGCTATGTTGTAACATAGTCATACATATGCACATAACAGCTTCATGGATTTATTATGGACATGAAGACTGCACTGCTTGATAATTTCTTTATGGATACAAAATCAAAACTACAATGAAAAGTTTTTCGTTTGTGGTGAGTGGGAGGGACGAGCGCGTGCCCGGCACTCTACTGCTAATGTCTACGGGCAGGGCTGGACTGGGACCAAAATTGGCCCGGGCATTTTCAGCCGAGACCGGCCCACCAGAAAGATGGAAAGATAATGAAGCCTATGAACAAACTTTTTTGTGACAATGCTTGTACACTGTCTGGCATGCCCCCCAGCTGTAATTGGTCCAGCCCAGAATCAATCATGACTAAGGGCCCGATCTACCAGTTTTGCGTACCAATAGCAGTGTTTCCCACAGGATTCTATCGTGGGGGGTCTTGCGATCTTGTGGGGGGATCCGGGGGCATGCCCCCCTGGGAGAAACATTTTAATAGATTTCATTTTAATGCTTCAATTTGGTAAATTTTGAGAACCAAAATATGACATCCATTACTGACCAATTTCTTACAAACTGCTGGTACTAATACAAAATGTTGACATACTAAATAGGGTTGAGGAGTTGAAGCATTCAAGAAAAGATGAAAACAAAATTTACTAAAACACAGTGCTGAGCCTTCCAGGGTCCCCAAATTAGTTTTCACTGAGGGCCAAATTATGCCCAGGTTGCCGAAGTCGAGGGCCTGTTTTTATTCATTGGATCACTAAACATTATTTTATGTGCAAATGTTATTATTGTTGCTGCTATTATTTGAAGTATTATTATTGTAATGATGAGTACTACCAGTGGTAGTTGGTTGTAGTAGCAGATAGTAGTAGCAGTCATAGCCTGTGTTGAGGGACAGATAAAAATGTACGCTTGAAAGAAAATAAGTCCAATATCAACGATTGATTTATTTGAATGCCCCTGGAGAATATTTTGATCAACAACAAAAAACAACAGCACTGCAGCAAGTGGTGCACAAGAGGAAAAAATATTGTATAACAGTGGAGTAAATGATTTTTGTTTGCAGCGTCTTGCTTTTGTCTTGTAATTTGCAGACGGTTCCTGTGCACTCGCCCGGCTGCGCATAGAGATCAATGTTCTCCGTCCAGACTGAATGGCTTATATATGTAAAAGATCTGGGTTTTGGTCCTTGTAGCTCGTAGTCTATGATATTACGGTGGGGAAGAGGCATCATTTGTGTTTGATTTATTGATCCCGAATCTGTGAATATATTTCCAACTTTACAGAACTCTTTATTTCAGCAGGTTATTGCATAGTGTCACTGGGTCCGCACGGGCCAGACACTTTGCTCTTGCGGGCCGGATTTGGCCCGCGGGCTGCTTATTGGTGATGGCTGCTTTATACTATTAGTTTATTATGACTATTATTATTATTAATATAAGTGGGTGACTATTCCTCAGCCTGCCTTGGTGTTTTGGTTTTGACATACGCGCATGCACTGTCAAACTCGCGCAGCTAAGGGGGGTCGGCGTGGGGGACGCCTTGCCATGGCGACGGGGGAAAACAGAACGTTGATGAACCAAACCAGCCGCGAGGATTTCCCCTCATAATAAGCGCTGCTACCCTCCTGTTTAGGCCTATCATTAAAGCTGCTAGTTAAGTCCATTCAATATCTGGGAAACACTGAATAGGTATCATGACTAATACCATTAATAACACTAGTACCATTAGTAAAAAAAAAAACCTGTGTAGGTCTTGGAATTATTTTCTGAGGCCCAGAAAAGCAGATAAAATTTCCACCTATGGGTTAGCATTGAGCTATTCTGGAAGGCTGCCAGGCTGGTACACATCTCGGGTTAGGTCAAGTCAATTTTTTTTGCTTCTAATAAGTCGGGATGACCCTGGGGACAACGAAAATGGGGTCAAAAATGACAGGATTTCTTCTTGAACACATTGAGCAGGACTAGAATACGCTCATGATTTTTAGAGTTAATACATTTTCAAAGTCCCAATGTCACCCAGCAGGGATGGACTGGGACTAAAAAATGGCCCTGGACTTTGACTAGGCCCAGCCCAAAGCAATCGGCACGCGGAAACTCAACAACAATAACGCCTGGCATGAGTGTCACAATACTTTCATTGTGGCTAGGGATGTCCCGATCCAGCTTTTTGCACTTCCGATCCGATACCGATATTGTAGCTTTTAGTATCGGCCGATACCGATACCGGCCGATCCAAGCATGTATTAAAGATTAAAGATATTTACTTATTTTGTTGTCAGACTCATGTTGAAAAGGGTTTTACTCTTAAGAACAACTAGCCAACTTAATTAGGTTAGTTTGAATAATCCACAATGGTTGGTAATGAGAAGCTGACCTGTTTATTCTTAACAGGGTTAAATAAACACATAATAGACTAAGTAATAAATAGTCAATCTTACCGCTTTACCAACACGCTTGACTTTATTGTGGCAAGTATTGCACTCCGCCTCTTCGTCTTTTTCGTCTTTTAGGGTAAAATGATCCCACACAGCTGACATTTTTATCGATAACTTTAAATTCTTAGTGTGACATCAGTGTTTCCCCTAGAATTTTTTTCAGGCCCGGTGGTACCCACCGAAAAAACCCTAAACAGACGAGACGCGTGGGATGGTGTATTGGTGCAGTTGGATTAAGTCAGGCGGCACAGCAAGCAGTCTGCAATTCTGCAATTATAATATTTGCATTTGACATTTTTGTTCAACCAGAGTGTATTCAAGATCACAAGGAGAGAGTGACTTACTAAGGTGCCGTTTGATGGAAATGATCCAAAATTAGGGGCCAGAAAAATATGTCTGGAAAATGATGAGCATCACATTAATAGCTACAGATACTGTAAAACACTACAACGACATATGAGTGCATATATTCTCTTATTTTATCAAGTAAAATATAAGTTAAACCTATAACTTATATTTTACTTACTCTACAGCCTAATAATTCAGGTAGAAACAGGTTAACTCAGAGTTCCGGCTTATCAAAAACAATCCTCCCCCCACAGGGGGTCCCTTGCTTTTGTAATGGGAATTTTGGATGTCTGTAATTTATTATCAGAATATTTGTCAGGTCAGACGTCGATCCGCATTTCCTTTCTGACTGTTATGCTATGACGAAAATTAATGCCTGTTTGTCGATGATATGAACATGAGTGCCACATTGACATAAGATAATTTCAGGACTATGACGCCTGTGTTCTGTAAATCTTGACCTTGCCTGTACATCTTGTCTTTGTAAGATAGGACATGATCCGTCCTTTGGTTCCTCCTCCTTAAAAGGGAGATTGCTGTTGGACTCAGGGTCGTTCCTGCTGATTCTGAACCTTTGCATCAGAAGGCAGGGGTGGACAGTACTTTCTTCTGCAGATGAGAATACTTAGTGGAATAAACCTCGGAGAAAAAGCTGATCCTGGTTGTTGATCTTTATTGGGCAGATTCATTTTTCCACAACACTTTGCATTCACACTGCTCCAGCCCAAACGGGCTTTAGCCCCTACACACGTCATCACGTCCTAATACTACACACAATATGGCTTGATGTTGTTTTGAAGGAGTGCATATATTTATCGACAACACTCGACCTGCATCAGCGCATGTGGGCACGAGTGGATCTGTGCGAGCATGCAGCGCGGAAGCCGGTCCGGTTCCTCATACCACGGGTCTGAAGAGTGCAACAGCTTGTCAAAATACAGTGTCAACTCCGTGTTTTCAAAGTAGAAAGCGACATCGTGGTGTTTTAACGAGGCGGAACGGCATCAGAACAACATCAAGCGCGTAAAGTACACGAAGAAGAACGTAGCGGGAGCGAGCAGCGAGGATTGTTGTGGCTGCACGTCTTGCAGAGCAAGTCTACTGTGCTGCGCAGAGGCGCTACTAATGTAAATGTTTATTGATTTATGAATTAATTGATAGGTGGCTTATTTTTGGCGTATTGATTTTATGGCCCGTACAATTGTAGGGGAAACACTGGAGATGCACACAAGTCCGTCTTGTTGTTGTTTAACGGATGCTGGACAGGTCGTGAGGTGTGCGCTAGGTGTGCTGGAAAACGCGGACCAGACTTTAGGGAAAAACGGAAAAAAATGGAATGGATTACCTACATCGGTGCGCTGGAAAACACGGACCGGAGTCATGAAAAAAAACTGGATCGGGAGTCCGGATCGGGATTTTCCTGTGCAGGCCGATCCGATATCGATATGCATTTTTTGCTAATATCGGCAAATATCGGATCGGGACATCCCTAATTGTGGCTCATGACACTATACCATCCAAATTATAGCAATAGCACAGATGTTGACTAGACGTTGTGTTAAGAGCATAGTATTCTTCTAGTTTAACTTGAATACTTGAATAAATGAAGGTCTCAACACACTGCAGTCCCTCTGGCTGAACCAATACAAAACAGGTATCTGAAACACACAACACATAGTATTGTATGAGTTATGATAAACCACAATGTAAAGAGGCTGTTCATATACAGTTTAACTTGATTACTCACATAGAAATTAAGGTTGAATACTAACCTAAAAAAACAAACCAGCAATGGCACTTTACTCAATGTTGGGGGATAAGGAGTTTCTTCAACAGGTCACTTTTTTCTGCAACTCTGTCTATGACCAAGTCATTGTCAAGGGACATGAGGATGTCTTTCTCTGTGGTCATGAATGCTTCCAGGTGTTCTTGTGACTATGTGCTCCTTATTCGACTTTTGAGTGTTGGAGAACAGAGAAACTTCTCTCACAGGCTACCTGTGTAACAGGCAGAGTAAGGAGGCACCTGTATCCCCAGCCAAGGATATGATAGGCATCTGTGAAGAGGTTGTAGCGTTTCAGAATTTGATAGCAACAGACTGGGCATTCCTTACAAGATTTGCACAGAAAAGCACAACATATTTCTTAATATTAGCTACTACTGCATGTGGCATTTTACATCTAAAATGTTTAAGTTTAGCTATTTTAACTGCTGTAATCATTATTTCATTTCCTTTTTCTTGCATTGTACTGAGCAACACAAACTGGGTATATTTAAAAATGTATCAACCTGAATAACATTTCCTAAGATCAGCCCTAGCAAGTAACTCTCTTTCTTCCTCTCTCATGTTCCATATTTACTTGCCCTGTATCTGTCTGTGGAACCTGCTCATCTCTCTGTCCCTCATCATCACAGGTGGCCCTATCTTGTTGAGGCTGAACTGTGCTGCTGCAGGCTGTGCTGCTGCTGGCTGTGCTGCTGAACATGTTAGTTTGCGACATTTAGCGGCTTCGCTATCTGAATGTCGCAATTTTTTCCCCCTCGCCTTCTCAGCCCCACCTTTTTCTTTCCGTTTTTACCGGTGTTATCCATTCTGTATTTTTCACTTTGAGGAAGAACGGCGCGCAGTTGTATCACTGATCGGCTGATCACTGGCGATCAAAACCCATTCAGAGTGGTACGTCACCTCCGGGGTCTAGTAAATCCCTCTGGGGCTAATGGAAACACGGCGAGTGAACGGCCATTTGAGAGGGCGTGCCCTGAAACTTTCCGAGCGGCCACATTTTACCGAAAGTCTTGATTCATTGCTGCTGCTACTACTTCTTCTTCTTCGGGGCAGCCGGCATCCAACTTAAAGGTGCATAGCTGCCACCTACCGTATTGGAGTGTGAAACAGTAGATTAGCAGGGGGAAAAAAACAGGTGATGACTGCGTGGCGGATGGTGCGGCCCGCCGGCCGTCCTGGAGTACCGGCCATTCTATGATTCTCCAGATCACACAGATGGCCAGTCCGCCCCTGTCACCCAGGAAAATTTCTGCCTTAATAGGCTTTTGGGCAGAAATCTCCTGCAGCCCAGGTATATGGCAGCAGGCACAGCCACAATGAGATGGATCCATCCCAACCATGTCGCCATAGACCAAACAACAGTAGTTATTGAGCAGTCACACAGCGGGCAGGTGTAGCTACAATATGGTGTTTCCCACATCAGGCCAGTTAGCAGTCTGCAATGGTCAGGACCTGAGCAGACTCTGCTGGACAGGAAAGCACAGCCAGACTCTCGGGAGTGAACCTAGGAGTAGTAACAATAGAGATGCCGATTTTAGTCAATTTCTTTAATCAATAGTCAGCTGCCTTAAAAATACAAGCGTTAAGAGTCAAACAAGACCAGTCTTAGGTTCCACCATGGTCCAGGGAGACCTGCTAGGCGAGAAAGCACAGGGACTCCGGGGGGAACATACACAGAGAGAGAGAGCCTGTTGGCAGAATATCAAGGCAGCAGGAGGAGGATTTCAGATGTCCTCCAAGGTTTTATGGTTAATCACATGAAATTGTGCCATGGTTTTTTAATTGATTTCGAGTGGACTCATGGACAACATGTGTCCTGCACCTGACGTGCAGGCACTGACTGTGTCCCTAATTTTCAGATTTTTTTCTGTGTAGTCCATCTGCTTTCAGCGATCCCAAGTCTCGAGAATATCTCGACTCCTTTTCTGTGTCAGATGCCCACTGAGGGACACGTCAATATTCAGACAGCTGACAGTAAAATCTTGCTTCAGACTGCTGTTTCAAAATATCATTTGACCCTATGCACAACATGATGTTTTTCACTGTTGGGTGCTCAGTCATGATATCGATGATTTTTTTCTCTCATGTCAGACACCATGTCCTTGGAGAAGCATACAACTGTGGTGTTTTTACTGGAAAAGCTTCTCATATCAAGAGCAGATTCACCCACAATCAGAGTCTCAGGCTCAGTCACGAGCTTTTCTCTGTAGCTTTTTCTTTCAGCTCTTACCCCGTTTTGAGTAGATTAAATAGTATCCAGGTTGTTAGACGGGGATCCACAGGAGCAAATCTGTTCTCCAGTTGTACACATGGTTGTTTAGGAAGTTTGTTGTTATTCCTAACGGGGGAAGTACGGGAAATGAAAATCACTCCTAAGGAGGCAATGAGGGCACTATGGACATAACATGAACGGGAAAACACAGAAAATAATAATCACTCCTATGGAGGCTATGAGGGCACTACAGGCATTAACATGAATGGGAAAACATGGGAAATAATAATCACTCCTAAGGAGGCTATGGGGGCACTACGGACATAAACGGGAACGGGAGAAAATACGGGAAATTAAAATGAAAAGACAGGAGACTATGCTGCGCTAAACGGGAATGCTATCAAACTTTTACAACAAACAAAAATCCACTCTTAAGGAGGAATCAGGCGAGGCTATGAACCATACGGGGCTATGCTAGCGGAAACAAAAGTCACTCCAAAAGGGAGGAAAAAATGGGGCAAAACAAAAGACACTACAACGGAGGTCGGCACAAGGCTATAAACAAAAGAGCGAGCTAAACTTACTAAAAACATTACAACCAAAAATCACTCTTGACGAGGAAGACGAGAAAACAAGGAACATGGACGTGGCGATACAATAGTCGGGGTACACGGACGGAACGTATTACTCGGACGCCGGACACGGGAGGACACAGATTATTTAACACATGAGGGAAATGGGGAACAGGTGACAACAATCAGGGATCGGGGAAGACGTCAGACAGGAAACACGTGGGGAAGGGCAAGTGACCTGGGACGAGAGG
The DNA here is from genome assembly GCA_029853015.1 of Chelidonichthys spinosus. Classification (NCBI taxonomy): domain Eukaryota; kingdom Metazoa; phylum Chordata; class Actinopteri; order Perciformes; family Triglidae; genus Chelidonichthys; species Chelidonichthys spinosus. The sequence goes on from CM056826.1 coordinate 2,479,671, forward strand.
GGAGTTGATTTCAAAATAAAACAGGAAATGACAAGACAACAAACCCAGACAAGACACCCCTCACCGTGGCGTGACAGTTCCAGAGTTAACTTGTTGATTTATTACCTTGAACACGGCCCTCCTATTTCTCCGTAGTGCTAACTAGCAGTGTGTTAGCAATATCATGTCCACTGTTTTGAGTCCACGGTAAAGTGGTGTTGTTCCCACATTGTCCATTTACTTCCACATTCACTTCTAACCTATGCATTTTAGTTTTCAGTACTGCAATCTTTTGTAGAAGTTTGTGGTAGTTGTCAGCAGAGAAGAGAGGCATCTTGCTATTAATTCGCTTAAGCTCCGTGTCACGTCTCCCCACGTCTCAGTGACGGCTTGTGCTATAGGTAGGTTGATTCTTGATTCTTGATTCTTGCTGAATTTGAAATCTTCATGCTTATGTGTTGTTTTATTTGTGCCTATGAGCTGTGTAAATTGATGCTTATTTCAGTGTCGCTGCTCTGGTCTGTACAGCACTTTGATCAATGTGGGTTGTCTTGAAATGTAATTACTATGAATATAATTAATTGATGCAGTGCAGGTATGAGGCTAAAGGTTTGTATTGTTTGCAAATCATGTTGGCCTCTGGTTCATTAATATTCCTGTGAATAATTGCCTACAGATGTGCTTCAACAAACTTCCGCTACTGCTGTGACAAGAACTGGAAACTAAACCCTCATGACTGTTAAGCAATATGTGTGTTATGCTTGAGTAAATGTGGACATGATTAGCCCATACATATAAAATGAATAAGTGTCATGTAGTTATATATTATTCACCTAGAACAACATCATTTAATACATAACTAAACTTTTTCTTCTCTTTTTTTTTCAAATCTGTTTTCAGACCGCTATGTGCTGGTTGGCAGTCGTCATGACAGCAGCCATGGAAGTGGGACTTCAGCCATAATGAATCAGCTGATCGCGGCACTGACTGAGCAGACCAAACGGGGAATGGTGCTGGACCGTACCATCGTGTTTTGCTCATGGGGAGGCTCGGCCCTAGGGAACATCGGGTCATATGAGTGGGGAAAGGTCAGCAAGCACAAGCTCATCTCTTTTATTAAATGTCAGCATTGGGGTCAGAAGCTATATAAGGATCACAACCCAAATAGAGAGAAACCTTTTCGTTTTTTCAGGAAAAACCTTCTTTCACCGACATATTATGCTGCTAGGGCATGTTAGAATATAGTCAAGCTAGCTAGCAGCTAATACATATACTAAATATGAAGACAATAGTGGCATCAGAGTCATCAGAGTGCCGCCACCGTGGTAAGGAATATCGCCGGGAACATCACAAGACTGTGCCATGCTGTGTGTGATTGAAGGAGAGGTGTGGATCCCAGCCTGCTCTGTCCCATCCAGAGGTCTAATGATCAATCCCACGTTAAAACTGAACTTTTTAATGCCCAGTCCCTGTCAAATAAATCAAGCCTGGTTCATGATCACATTCTTGATAAAGATATTGACCTGATGTGCCTCACTGAGACCTGGCACCAACCTGAGGTTTTTTCATCATTAAATGAAGCCTGTCCCCCCGGATACAGTTACCTGCAGAGGGCTCGCTGCACTGGCCGAGTTGGTGGCCTGGCGGTAATTTACCGCAACACTCTCAAGCTGTCTCCTCTGTCTCTCCCTGATGTGTCCTCTTTTGAATATCTGGCCTTCAAATCAAAACCCCCTTCCAAGATCAATGCTGTACTGATCTACCGGCCGCCCAAACCACATCCATCCTTCATCACAGAGATTCACGACCTTCTCCCCTCGCTCTGCTCTCTATCCTCCAATAACATCATACTTGGCGATATGAACATTCACATTGATAATCCCAGCTGATTTGCTTCATGTACTGGACTGTCTCAACCTCACACAGCATGTTGATGCACCTACACACACCAGGGGGCACACTTTAGACCTGGTCATCTCTGACTCTCCCTCCATCAAAAATCTCTCAATATATGACCTGGGTGTCTCTGACCACAGCATAATTTCCATGGACATGGATATTAATTTTCGCAACATAAAAACCATCAACCCTGCCATCTTGCACTCTGACCTCCAACTGCTGGCCTCAGTCAACCTTCCATCAGTCAACAAATCGGTCGAACACTACAACCCTTCTCTTCGCTGCCTCCTGGATATACATGCCCCTCTCAAAACAAGAACTGTGTCTTTCTCTCACACTGCCCCCTGGTTCACGAAAGAACTGCGCAAGATGAAGGCTGCTGGCCGTGCCATTGAGAGGCATGTCAAATCATCTGGTCTCGTGGTACACAAGCTTGCCTACAAAAATCACCAGAAGGCCTATGTAGCAGCCCTTAAAGAAGCCCGGTCCATCTATTACTCCAACATCATCAATAACAGTCCGGGTAATTCAAAACAGCTTTTTTTCCACCATAAACTATCTCAACCCCAAAAACCAAACCCATACAGAACCCACAGCAGAACACTGCAACAGGTTTCTTGTATCTTTCAAAGATAAATTCCATCCGGTCCCAGCTTTCAGGCTCCCCAGCTCCATTTCTGCCATCTGCCTGCCCTCAACCGGCACTTTTCAGCACCTTTGCTGCAGTCACACAGACCAAAGTTGAGGATTTCATTAAAAAAAATGAAGCCTTCCACCTCCCCCTTGGACCCCATCCCTACAACACTCATCAAATCAAACCTGTCTGTCATAAGCTCTCTTATCACACAAATAATAAACCACTCGTTAAACTCCAGCCATGTCCCGCCCTCACTCAAAACTGCCGTTATCAAGCCTCTCCTGAAAAAACCCAACCTCGATCCAGAATGTGTCTCAAACTACCGGCCCATTTCCCATCTTCCCATTCCTGTCCAAAGTGCTTGAAAAAGCTGTTGCTGTACAGCTACAGGGACATCTACTACGTCATTCACTGTTTGAAATATTCCAATCTGGTGTCCGTACTGCCCATAGTACAGACACAGCACTGTTGAGGGTAACCAATGACGTTCTCATCTCTGCCGATTCTGGATCCCCCTCCCTGCTCATCCTTCTCGACCTTTCAGCGGCTTTTGACACTGTCGACCACCATATCCTCCCATGCCGCCTCGACACCGACATTGGTCTCCATCATTCCACACTGGACTGGTTCACAGCTTACCTCGCGGACAGGACAGAGTACGTCATCCTGGGATCTGCCAGGTCCCAAACAGCCCGTTACTTGCGGTGTCCCCCAAGGATCTGTCCTAGGACCCCTCCTCTTTATCTCGTACATGCTGCCACTGGGTCGTGTCATCAGCCAGCACGGCATCTCTTTTCATTGTTATGCTGATGACACTCAGTTGTACCTCCGAACTGACCCCAACCTACGTTCAACCCCGGTCCGCTCATCATCACCTACTCTAGCCCTCTCCAACTGCCTGGAGGAGATTAGGGCGTGGATGAGTCACAACTTCCTCCAGCTGAACAGTTCCAAAACCGAAGCCATACAAATTGGCACTCCTCATCAGGTCCAGTCTTAACCACCATCTCCTTCTCTGGTCAAGACATCCCCCTCTCTACCTCAGTCACCAACCTTGGTGTGAAGCTGGACCCACAACTTACCTTTGTAAACCACATCAAACATCTGTACAAAACCTGCTTTTTCCATATCAAGAACATTTCTAAACTCCGCCCATTCCTCACTTTCTCTGATGCAAAAAAACTTGTCCATGCCCTAATCTCATCCAGGCTTGATTACTGTAACAGCCTGCTCATCAGTATTCCCAACAAACACCTTCAGAAACTTCAATTCATTCAGAACTGTGCTGCCCGAACTCTGATGAAAACCCACAAATACGACCACATCACCCCCATTCTTCAGAACCTCCACTGGCTACCCATAACCTCAAGAATCCAATATAAAATCGCCCTTATCACCCACCTTTGCATCTACAGCAACGCCCTGCAATACCTAAAACTAGAACTTGAAAACTACAGAATAAACAGAAGAAATACAAAATGCTTCTTTGTAGTTTCACAAATAGTTCACATAAAACATTCACGTATTAATCATATTCTCTTTTCCTTGAACAAAGTATCTTCTGATAACAACACACTTTACATATTTTCATACCTCATTCCGCTCTCCAAGGGCACTAATTACTGAGTTTCAGCCATCAGCTAGCATGCTCTCTAGCTCGCCGCACACCTCACAGTTTGGAGCTCTTAGAAATAACAGGTACGAACAATACAAATATAATAGCTAAAAGGTAAATCACAATGTAAACTCTTTTCTTACAGGGTTCAAACAGATGAAAACGATGAATAACTAATGAGTTTATAAGTGTTACCGTTCCTCAGACGATGCGTAAGCACATTGTGAAAACAGAGTAACAGGAAGTTTAGCGTCACAAAAAACATCAGAAGAAGAAAACTCTTCAAAATAAAAGCAGAACAGACCACTAGGTGACACTATAGGACTACAATGACCTGTTAACACATAAAAACAATCCTGTATGAGAATATAAAGGCGATTTATCAGACATTTACATTATTATTAAAATTAGAATTTAAAAATGTATTATCCATGCATCAGCGTACTGACACTAGATGGAATTCAGCTGCAACTTGTATAAGGTTTCATTTGTAGGCTGGATTGCCACAATTAAGGATTACAAGAACAGTGACAAAAACAGTGGATGTTACTATTCTCCCAGAAGGATATCCTTGCCTGCAAGCAGACCATACTGTGTTGATCGAGTAAGTCTCATTTAAGAATGGCTCTTCATTGTAGGCCCTTTCACAGAGTAAAAACAGATGTAATTAAGTAAATTAATTATGGACCCACTTTATTTAGTGTGTCACAGTCATACCAATGAGCCAGCATGTGCAACACCAGGCCCTTGGCCTGCCGAAATGGAACAGGGCCATAATTAATGTCAATTACTTGTTTACCCTGCAATGATATGTCAAAATGGCTGCTGTGAAAAGGCCATATTCTCATTCCCACATAGCTCAGTTATAGTTTGGTTTACTCTATAGAATTCGAATTTTGGTTTTAATCTGATGGTTTTAAATTAGATTAAATTTTATTTTAAGCAACAGCAGACGAAAAATTATATAATCCTAAGTGAAATACTGAAAAAGACTTGAGATAATGATGATAATGATAAGTGTGATGACAATAATTATATTGTTATGAATGTCATTTTGAGTGTAATGATGGTAACCAGTGTGTGTGTGTGTGTGTGTGTGTGCCCTTCAGGATAACAGTGTGATCCTACAGAGCAGTGCAGTGGCATACATCAGCCTGAACTCTCCAGTTAGAGGGACAGAGACTCTTCGAGCTACAGCTTCTCCAACACTGCTGCAACTCACTTCAGACATACAGAGAGTAAGTATTACTACAGCTGTTAGCTACCACTGGTAATGGCTAGTTTTACTGCAAGATGTCACTGGAGATGTACAGTAGTAGTAATGTATGTTTGCTACGACCAAACATATTAATACTGCTGGAAACTTATCACATACTACTACTACTGCAGCACATTCTAAATTCTGAGAGTATCCTGCGATATTCAGGACCCAAAACATGCTTTTAACAGTTTCCAAGCAGACTTTCATTGGCAAAACTGAAAATATGGTTGCACTTTTTTAAGTCATCTCATATTTTCAGTAATTAAGATACTATGCAGTCATAAGTGAGCATAATAATGACACTGTGACATAAGATAATAATAGCACTTTATAACAGCCAAAACAGAACCCCACGGTTGTTGTCTTGTTCTGAATGTAACAGGAATATTCTAATATCACAAATGCAACAGATATGTATTATAAAATATTAAAAATATTGATTTTAGGGTACTCCTTTTGCTTTTTACTCTCCATGCTGTTTAAAGTTAAAGGCCCACAATTGGTTGCAAATTTCTCAAAACAGTGAGCAACAATTAAGGTGTGTTAACACCAAACACAAAGCAAATTCCCAGCGTTAGTCACCCGAGATTGACCACAGGATAATTTATGTTTATTTGCCTCACTCATGCTAGACGCATGGGAGACGAGGGAGAGTCAGGCGGCTTATTTTAATAAAGATACCAACATCATTTCATCAATGATGGCTGAAATAACCACTATTGTTGCTTTGTTCTGGAAGTCTAAGATACACCGGGAAATCAAAGCTTCCTGTCTGAGCTCATAACATAATCCAGATGTGCTTGGTGAATTTCACCAAGTTGGATCCACTGTATCTAGCAAGACACGTTGGTTGGTTTACTACAGCTGGATGAACCCAAATAAAATAAACAAATTTCATTGCAATAAACAGGCAAAACAGTGTAAAAAGTCTGAAGGCACAATTTGTTAGGTCTTTTCAAGAAGACAATTAAAATGCTTGTTTTCTGAATGGAGTCTGGCTTGATGGGTGTTAGGCTATGCTAATATTGTAGCTGCTCCACTCCAAATAAGGTAATCTAGACAAATACAGCAGAGACCTTGTTGTTTGGACCACAGACAGTCTCTGGTTCCTCTACATAGTCTCGTCTGGTCTCTGGACTACTAATAGCTATTATCGTTGAATTGGGGGACCACAGACAGTCTCTGGTTCCTCCACATAGTCTGGTCTGGTGTCTGGACTAGTATGAGCTACTATTGTAGAGTTCTGTCAGAGCACAGACACAGGAGACAAGATATGTCTCTTCCATTTGTGATACAGCAACTTCAGGACAATCTCAATGCTCATAGAATTTTGTGACAGCATCACGTGAATGTCTCACTCAATTTTAAAAATGTCAATGCAAACACTGATCTATTTTCGCCAATGCATTGAATTTGTATGCAATAGTGGCACATAAATAATCTTTTTGCACAACTGGTGTGAACGTGCATTACTGAGTCCTGATGCTACTAGTTGAAGTGCACCATCAGGCAGCTCCAGACAGGTCAGCTGTGTCAGGCCAGCTAGGTCAACAGTATTTTTATTGTGACCTTTTGTAATTATCAGTATGAAAATCATCTTAACATTGCAACTTCCATGTTTCTAATAGCGTTATTTTGTTCATCGTGATTTGTGTTTTGACAAGCTTATTGTGTGTATTGTGACTCATCAGCTGGCTCACTGCAGTGTTATTTCAATTAAAATTATTTATAGTGTCATATCACAACAGAAGTCAAGTCAGTCAGAAGTCAAGTCAGTGGGGCAGGATTGTTCTCTGGTTCCAGGAGTGGGTCAGGATTGTTGTCTGGTCTAGAGTTCTCAACGGTGGACAACGGAAGTTTCGGTCCGCGAATACGAAATGAGTGTGTCGTCCTTTATAACTTGTATTTAATAAGTTGTTTGCTGTGAATCATCGCTGTTCAGTAGTCAATCTGGTCACTGCTTCATGGCAGAGCACATACACGCTGCGTGAGCATCAGCTATAGCTCTGGTTCCAGGAGTGGAGTCGGTCAAAAGTAACTGGCCACAGGCAGATGTAGATTTATTGTCGGCATATTTATTTATATAGCTATTTAAAGTTTCAGTGTTTGGTAATCATTAAAACAGTTTCATTTGAATTCACGTGCTGTCTGTCTGATCGTGATAACAAGTGTTAGGCAAAATCTGCAGCCGCGGATCGGGTTGGGTCCGACATTGCATGTGGTGTTAGTAGTAGTATAGTAGTAGTAGCATTACAGATGGTGTTAACAGAAGAGATAGTATCAACAGTAGTAGTCCATGGCAGCAGGCACAGCCACGCTGAGATGGATCCATCCCAACCACGTCGCCGTAGACCAAAAAGCAGAAGTAGTTGAGCAGCATCACAGCGGGCATGTGGAGCTACAACGTGGTGTTTCCAACATCAGGCCAGTTAGCAGTCTGCATCGGTCAGTTAGTCCCCTCCAAAACTATGAAACAACAGGGCCAGTGATTGGTTGTTCAAAACATGCACAGATTATTCACATTTCTGTCTGGCAGCTGATTGGTTATCTCTCCTACTCACTGGTCAGTTAAAGAGAGTTTAAGGATGTTGGTGGGAGGAGCTAAAATGTGTTGCTATGCTGTTTTTGAGTTGCCAAATCTAGGGAGACAATACTACATTTGCATCTCTGGGCAGAAAATCCTCAGCATTATGTAAATATGCAAAGCTCCCTGGTGAACGTTATTGAATCCGTTAACACTAAAAAGAGGTTTTGTTGGCACAAAATGTAAAATTAATTCCTCTCACTGTGGCAGCGCCAAATGGTTGTTAAAAAAAGATGTTGAGATTCTATGAATGATTGATGAATGATAATGTACACTATAATTAATCACACTGTAAATGCCTAAATCTCAAAGCCTTTATTTACAAAAGATAAATTAATTGCTCACGGACTTGGAAAGCAAATCTGTTGTCCGGTCCCAGGAGTGGGTCAGGATTGTTGTCTGGTCCCAGGAGTGGGTCAGGATAGTTCTCTGGTCCCAGGAGTGGGTCAGGACGCACATCCTATTGTTCTGGTGGCTGGAGGGGAAATGTTATACCACATTTCATGGCGATGTTGCATTTGGCTGAGGTTATCAGGCTGTAATGTTTTGGCAGGAATAAAACCATTTCAGCGGTTGTATTTGTAGAGACCTTCTCTAGTTTGTAAAGCAGAGTGCCACCTGCTTTCTCCAAACACATCCAGCATCTTTTCAAGATGATGATCATGCGCTCAATGGTGGAGCCAGTATGCGCATACCACTGAATAAACGACACCTCTGGGTAAGTCTGATGGTTGGTGAGTGATGTCATCAACCAGGGGGCCAATGCAGATCCTCCATCTCCTAATACAATAAGTCATTATGGGAATAGAGCTTACTGCTGCTGGACTTTATAATGAATTACTCAAAGATGCGTATAAGAGCCATGTGTCTCCAGCAGCTCCTTGTTGTGAAACCCACAGAACTGTTTAGTAATATATAGGAATGAATGTGTTAGTATAGTGTTTTGTTTATTTTAAAAGGCCACAATGCTTTGTATTATAATGAAAATAATAATTAAACAATAATATAAATTCTAAAAATATTGTAATTTAAATCTACAGTATTATGCAACTGTAGAATTGAAGAAAATGCAATAACCAATTATTTTGGACAAAAATGTTGGCACTCAAATGTGCGTTAAGTGTTTTCTTCAGAAATAAGAAAACATTGGTGAATATCAGAATCTTTGTGAAAACTGTGTGTAAGTGGGGTTTAAGAAGAAAATTCTTCCGAAGAACGCTTGGTGAATGAGGCCCCTTGTTCTCCTCAGGCTCTCTCTGTGCACTGCTTGCATTCATTTATCTCCACATATTCTTGCTCTCTAACAGACTGAAATGACAGTTAATGAGAGAAACATAATCACAAGAAATGGGGAGACTTTTTTGTGTCACCTATTCTGTGAGAGGAGGAGGAAGCCACTCTCAATGTGATCTAAATAAATCTTAAATTCACTCACACGCCATCCCACAAGCCACATTCAGAAACACGCTGCATTGGCCATTCTACTGACTAGGCTGCAGCAGCTCTATGATTCAGCCTCTTTATTCCAACCTGGGGGTGTTTTGCAGATATATTCAGCCCTCGCAGACGTCTTCTTCCCAACTTTTACCATCCTTTTAAACAAATTAAGCAAAAAACTCACCTCATCGTCGCATTCTCTCATGTCCCTTCTCTGCCGCCTCCTCCTTTTTTTATTTTTCCCCTTCCCCTTAAGCACTACATCCCTTTCCCCCCACCTTGCTCCCTCTCCTATTGCTTCCTAATCTCCACTTTCATCAGCAGCAAGCACTGCACATCACACCACCCTCTCATTTACCTCATTAGAATCTACCTAACTTCTCTTCTGCCATCTCTCTTTATCTCTGCAGGTCATGCTACACGGTATTTGTGTCTTTAGGCTAGTCATCTATCCACATGGAAGATTCATGTGGTTGCCAGGCAAGAGGTCACAAGGGATCAGATTGTACAGTGCCTTGTCCCTTTATGTTCCTGGACCAATTAGTAGGAGTAGCAGTCTACCTGTGACATTCCACTGTAAAGCTTAAGACAGCCTCTGCCAAAGACGTAGACAGAGAGAAAGTCACCTTTTATATTGAATAAAAATATATTTCACAGAACAAGGAAAACATTAATTGAATGCTACTGCTTCCGCTTTCTTCTATAATTGATTCCATTTTTGGGGCTTCCTCTTATGTTTTTCATGCTTATAACAGCAGCTCTAATGTTGTTCTTATATAGCTGTACCTATGTATCATAATTGAATGGATTAATTTCAAGGTTTCAGCACAAATACAGGATGAGAAAATTCAATACAGGCCTCATTCAGATTCTAGCATTCACCAATGTTTTCTTATGTTGGATTTGTTCTTAAGTTAAGAACAAATTCTATGCACACTCAAGGTCTCACTTACGCACATTTGAGTATTGACATGTTTGTCCAAAATAATTGGTTATTGCGTTTTTTTCCAATTCTACAGTTGCATAATACTGTAGGATTTGAATTACAATAATATTTGTATAATTTATATTCTTCAATTATTATTTTCAATATATTACAAGTATAGTATTATGGCCTTTTAAAATAAAAAGCACTACACTAACACATTCACTCCTAGAAATGAATTACAATTCATGCAGCAGTGGGCGCTATTCCCATAAAAAAAATGTCACCCCCCCCACCCCCCTTCTATGAAATAATTTTCCATTTTCCAGATTCCGTTTGATTTTTTCCCGAATTGAAGGTTTCTGATGTGAGATTCTGTTTGTAGCTGCTCATCATAAGGACTTCTGCAGGTCGAGTTATTCTTATGTTGACAAAACGAAAGAAACAAAAGAGAAAAGTTATCATCAACGTCTTCAACGTCTGTGTGTGTCTCAGCCCCGCCCCTCGGTGAAACAGACAGTGGAGAGACGCTGGATGAAGGAGTGTGCCCTTAAAGGAGAAATACGGTCATTTTTAACCCCATTTTCGTTGTCCCCAGGGTCATCCCGACTTATCAGAAGCAAAAAAAACGACAAAAATTGACGTTGCCTAGCCCGAGATCTGTACCTGCCTGGCAGCCTTCCAGACTCGTTCCAATGCTAACCCATTGGGGCAACTTTTATCTGCTTTCCTGGGCCTCAGAAAATAATTCCAAGACCTATGCAACACAGGTTGGGTCCGTTTAGCTCAAATAGTGTGTTTTTGCATGGAGTTACTCACCTCAAATCACCCTGTAGACATTAGCAGTAGATAGCCGAGCGCCTGTAATCCCTCCCCGTCGCCGCAGAAACTAAAACGCTTTCTTCGTAGTTCTGATTTTGTATCCATAAAGAAACTTCCGAGCTGTGCAGTCGCCATGTCCGTAATAAATCCATGAAGCTTTTATGTCCATATGTATGACTATGTTACAACATAGCAACGATAGCTTCAGCTAGTAATGTGCCGGATGCTCGTCCGTCCCAGTCACCGCAGAAACAAAAACGTTTTCCTCGTAGTTTTAATTTTGTATCCATAAAGAAACGACCGAGCTGTGCAGTCGGAGCTGTGCAAACAGGTGGGGGGAAACCCCCGTTTTTTTTTTTATAAATTCAACGAAATTCTGTGTTTTACATTTGATTAAATTTTCAATGTCAAATTCCGTGATTCAGTCCACGTTTTCCGCATTGCGGAAATCAAAGGGCTCTACTTGCCATGCCCCCGTTTTATAGCTCCAGGGGGGGTGTGCCCCCCAGTTTGATGGAGGATCTGCCCTGGCCCCCTGGTTGATGACATCACTCACCAACCATCAGACTCATCCGGAGGTGCCGTTCAATCAGCAGTACGCACATACGCGCTCCACCATTGAGCGCACAATCACTATCTGGAAAAGACGCTGGATGTGTTTGGACACAGCAGGTGGCGCTCTGCTTTACAAACCAGAGAAGGTCTCTATAAATACACTGCTGAAAATGGTTTTGTTCTTGCAAAATTATTATACATCGCCATGAAATGTGGTGTAACATTTTCCATTTAGCCACCACAACAAGAGGATGTACTTCCTGATATTTTAAAGGTCACACATCAAACTGTTTTCATCAATTTCACACAGCTGTCAGAGGTCCAACAACATGGTATTCAAAATGCACTGCCCCAAACCCATCTGTGGTCCTGAATTTCAGCTGTCTAAAGGTGGCTCAAATGAGCTCTACTGAGAACATGCTGCTTCTGTGTCTGCACCTTTAAATGCTAATGAGCTCCGTCTGTCATCACCTACTCGGAGAGAGACAGAGACTACGCTGATTGCGCTCTGAGCAGCATGCGGCAATGTTTACGTGGATGTATCGCTATGGCTCGCCTATGTGGCTCGGGTGAAGTTGCTGGGGCTCGTATTGTGGGGACAGATACTTATACTAGGGTCAGTGTCGAGGCAAAGCCAGCTTTGTACTGACCCTCGTTACTGAAGCAGCCCAATGTGGAGTGGTTAGCACACACATAGAAGCTAACACGAACCGTAGCCGTAAAAATGAAATGCAAGAGACCAGACCCGGGCCACCGTACACGATGCTCTGTCGGACACACGCCCCCGGGTTCCGTCCGACCAAAGGCAGCAGAAGACGCACCAGAGCGCGTGAGACAGAGGGAGGATTATCTCCAGCTTCACCTGCACAGGGATTTATTCACGGAGCACCAGCCGGATCACCCAGCGCCATGACAGGTAAGTTGGGCTGCACTCTCCGTGCACGCTGTGGGTCCGTGCGTGCGTGCTGTCTGTGCGTGCTCGCTCTCCTTGCGTGCTGTCTGCCCTTGCTCTCTGTGCAAGTGCGTGCTCTCAGTGCACGCTATGGGCCCTAGTTTCGTGGCGCAGGGCGGCGCAGGGTGCCGGCGCAATGCAAGTTTCGACCCGCGCAGCCTTGAGCATGGTCAGTTTGGCAGTTTGGTGGATCGCCTGCGCCAAGATGGGTGTGGCAGCGCAGCAGGGGGAGGCGTCACAGATTCAGCTTGGCGTAGCGGAAGTTTCGTGGCAAAAAGCCTCGCCGAGACTGCGTTGAAAGCTCGCCAGCTCCGACCTGGTCTACTCTGGGCGCAAGGCGTAAATAAAGTCCATGCATTCAATGCGAATCACAGCTGGCGCAGTGGAAGTTTGGCTGACGGCGCGCAGTGCGCACGCGTCACCGAGACCTCACAGGCAGGTTTCCACAGTTCCAGGCACATTTAAATGCAATAAATAATCACAACAAACACTATTTAATGCAACTAATTGAATCAACACGTGAATTTATATCTATATAGATTGTCCCGTCACATCTGATGTCAGATCAAAGGCGGATGGCACGCGTAACAGAAACTCAGCCTCTCTGACCAAAACATCTCCCTCTCTCTCTCCTGTTTTTTATATCGGCATTGTTATTATTATGATACGCACGCACAGCGCGTGATGCGCGTGGTGGGAGCGGCGGCGCTGCTTCTGTCATCGGGTTGTCAAGTGACGGATCTTGCACTGAACCTCCCCTAACGTTAAAGGAGAGGAGAGGAGCTCATTTGATTGGTGAAGATCTGAATCGGCTGTATTAATCCCAGTCCACGCCTCGTCTCCCACTCACGCCTTCTTCTCTTCCCTCTTTCCCACTTGCGCCGGTGGGCGAGACGGGAGGTGAGCCTGTGCTGCGCGAGCCTGCGCGGTGCACGAAACTTCCGTCGGCGCGGCGCAGGTGCGCTGAAAGCTGACTGCGCCTGGTCTACGAAACTAGGGCCCTATGGGTCTGTTGTTTTAGTGTTATTTTATATACACTACAGATGCTGCCTCCACTTCAGAAGTTGTCTTACGTTTGGAGTCCGGTTATTCACCATTTTCAAATTTCTGTTTTGGCTTTCTTTACTTCTGTTCCATCCTTTCTCCTTGAGTTCTGTGTGTGTGTGTGTGTCTGTGTGTGTGTGTGTAATGGCCCACTATGTGACAGTTTCCCTGTGTTGTGTATGTGGACCTGCACCGGCACATGGGGAAACCAGACTGAATCAGGAAAAGTATGTCAACATCCCACATAAACAGCCCACAGCAACTCTTTGTCTTTCCTGTGATCCTTTTGTGGAACTTATTATTGTTAACAAAAATATGACAACACATGTTACTATACATTATTGTCTCTTTCACAGTAGAATAAAATACAAACCTTCAGCTTCAAAGGCAACATTTCTTTTGTCTTTGACACCTAATTGTAGCTTCTACGGTTACGTTATACATTTTCCACATAATAAAACTTAACATGTCAAATGGAAACTTTTACCTGCACAAACCAGTCTGAATCAGGAAAAGTACGTTGAGATTGGAGACATAAACAGCCCTACGCAACAGACAATGAGTCAGAATGGAGGAATAGCACCAGCAGCAATGTAAAATAAGCTACAGTTAGCATTTAGATCTGAGCCTGAAATGAATTACTTACTCGATGCCAAATAAACGAAAATTAATTTTGGCTAATAATATCTGCAGCATTTAACATGCTTTAGCACTGTACCGCAATACGCAGCCCAACATCACTAACCAGATAAATCACTGTTTTTGGTAGAAATTATATTTCTACATGCCACATCATTTACGAATAGGTGTAGTAGAGTAATAGAAACATTCATGACATGCATGCTGCTTATTAATTGAAAGGGGCGTGTTAAAAATAATAGAAGTGTGGAGTTCATTTAGTGAGGTCATTCATTCTGTGAAAAAACATGCTGGTTAAAGTGCATTTGTCTCTGAATATCGGAGTAAAATGGGTCGTTCCAGACACTGTTTAGAAAAACAGCATACTTTGATTAAAAAGTTGATTGGAGGGGGGGAGTAAACATATAAAGAAGTGCAGAAATAATAGGCTGCTCTGATCAAATGATCTCAAATGCTTTAAAATGGCAACCAAAACCAGAAAGACATGGAGGAAAATGAAAAACTACCATTCGAATTGATCGAAGGATAGCCGAAATGGCAAAGACCCAACCAATAATCAGCTCCAGGGTAATCAAAGAAGATCTAAAGTTATCTGTGAGTACTGTAACAATTAGAAGATGCATATGTGAAGCCAACCTATCGGCAAGAATCCCCTGCAAAGTTCCACTGATGAAAAAATGACATGTGCTGAAGAGGTTACAATTTTGCCAAAGAACATATTGACTGGCCTGAAGAGAAATGGCACAACATTTTGTGGACTGATGAAAGCAAGATTGTTCTTTTTGGGTCCAAGGGCCGCAGACAGTTTGTCAGACGACTCCAAAAAACTGAATTCAAGCCTCAGTACACTGTGAAGACAGGGAAGTATGGTTGCGCAAGCATCATGTTATGGGGATGTTTCTCATACTATGGTGTCGGGCATATTTTTCATATACCAGGAATCATGAATCAGTTTGGATACATCAAAATACTGGAAGAGGTCATGTTGCCTTATATCTAAGAGGAAATGTCCTTGAAATGGGTGTTTCAACAAGAGAACGACCCCAAACACACCAGTAAGCAAGCAGCATATTGGTTCCAGACCAACAAGATAATAGAGTGGCCAGCCCAATCCCCGGACCTTAATCCAATAGAAGCAGGTCTCAGAAACATCTTATACAACTTATTCAATTGTTTCTGTGATTCCTGGAGCTTCAGGGAGTGAAAATAAAATGAAAAAAAAAAAAAAAAGCTAATCCACTGCAAAAAAAAAATCAACAATGAGTCATGTTGTATACAATTGTTTATGTTTAACAGGTACACTTTTATAAATTACCTGTAGATAGCCCTTAAAGTTAGAACAGAGTATATTGGTGCAGTGATACATCCTCATGGAACTCTCCATTGCAACATGATTCGGTAGCATGCTGTACTCCATGGAGTCATATTATTGTATACATAGCATGTATGATCCCAACCGGAGTCTGTTGGTATGTTAACAAATTAAACAGGTCAAATACATCTTTATAGCTCTACACAGTCACACAGTAACATCCAAAGGATCCTCCAAAAATCCACCTGGAGTGTTTACTTTGTTTACCCCATTGTCTCCTCTCCCCTCATTGTACCTAATTGTCAATTCGCTGGCAGCTGTATCTCTAGCATGCTCTGTTGCTCTATTCATTATGTTGGAGTCTCAGAGCTGTCCCAGGTATGATCCCCGCCATAAACAAACACGTCAAAGCATGCCACTAATTGTGTTCGCCCAATGGCCACAATACTTCGTACTTATCTTTCTTTGCTCAGATCTGTCTTCCAAGTCAAGATGCTGCTGCATTGATAGTTGTGGAATGGGTGCTTGGGAACCAATTATAATACAACTACATACTTCTTTGTAGGAGATTTACACAAAGGTGGGAGGAGGGGTAGTTAAAAAGAAGGCAAGAGGAAGAGACATAAGGGTGGAAACAAGGGAGCCTTTGGTGGCTAAAAGAAAACAATAAATGGGGAGAAGTTTGCACTGTGATTGGGTATTGTTACAGAGATGTGTGTCTAGTCTCCGTCCAGAGAGTGGGTCGCTTGTAGTAGGTACCTCCATTTGAAAACAAATTGTTACCAGTGGATAGCACATAGTTAGACTGAAAAAGGACGAGAGTGGTAAATCCTTCATCTGCCCTCCCTCCACTAACTGGCTTTTAGTTATTGTCACAATTCACTACCGCCTCCAATGTTGTTTATATGGATTCTCAACATTAATAATGCTTGGAAGCTTGTTTCACTGTAACGCTGTTATTTCTGTGGTCATTTGCCTAATGTCTTTATATTATAGAGCACATAGAATCGAATTAATCTGTTGTCTAATGTTAGGCTCTTTGTTCACTTTAGACTTTTTCACTGAACTCATATAAATCACTGGTTGTGCTCATTAGAACAGTGTGACATGTTAACCTGATAAACAGGAACCCGTTGAATCTTCAAGGCCCTCTTTGATGTGATAGTTAGGTTTGCTAGAATAGACACACGCCTGAAGGACAACACCCACACATGTTTCATATTCGAGAAGTCAGAGATAACTGACCAGTAAGACTCGGTTGCCTGAAAGTCCAACCTCTGTACGGGGCACCCTCAGCCCAAGAAGATAAAATGCGAACAGTACCTGGAAACGGGGCTCGCTCTGACTGAGATCCTGTCAGAGCTCTGCCACTCCGAGCCCAGCGCTGCCATACTTTACTTGTGATCTGAATAAATACTATATCTGTGAACTGAAGAGTTCTCCGGTTTATCTTTGGGCTTCCAACGAAAGAACTGGGGGTTAATACTAACTAATTTAATGTGACTGTGCATTAAATGTTTATAATGCATTAATGCCATATTATCCAACCCTGTTTTCTAGAAATGACACATACTTTCGCTAAATATGCTGTTAAGAAAATGCCAGGATTATGATTTTGTTCACTCCAGTCACACATGTTCTAAACCACCATGCTTGTGCACATTTGGGGTCATTTGCATTCAGAAACACCCCAATTAAACATATATGGTAACAAAACATCGGTTTAAGAAATACGTGAATATTCCTTTTTCTCTTCACTGGCATAACGGAGAGCAAAGAACAGAAACGTTTCCGCTACAGAAATGGAGGTGCTGTTCAGTTCACTTGGTGCAGGTGTGTTAGTATATTATTATTGTTATATATTATATTATTAGTACATTGATGGAATGAGACCCCTTTCCCTGTTTGATCTCAGATTGCTGTGGATTCCCGGAAGGGAAGTGGATGTAGTTCGAACCCAGGGAAATTTCTATCTTGGGCATTTGAGACAGATTGGTGCGCTGGTGTAGAGGGAGAACAATAGAGGGGACAGGACACACCCTTGAGAAGCACCAGTGCTGATGTCACACAATAGTGTGAAGTTCTTAAAATACCAGCAATTAAAATATCCACTGTTAAAAGAAAAATGGCACAACCTGTGGCATAAAAATGATTTATTTAAAAACACAAGTAAAACTGTAGTAAAAGTCAGAGTCTCTGTAAAACAAATAATACAAATTAAAATGTCCCCGTTCACAAGGGTCCATGCAGGGTCCAGTCCAGTTAAAAGCAGTCCTAAATCCAGGCGATAGCAGATGGGTCTCCGGTCCGTCACATCGTGGTGTCCTCCGCTAGAGAGTATAGAGGACGACAAAATAATCGTCAGACACTGTGTCATGCTACACCAAGAGTTCACACAAGGAGCCTATAGAAACTAATTAAGTAAACTAAAAAAAGGTTTGAGCCAAAATAAATTAACCACTCCACTCAAAACAAACCAAATATGCATGCAGTTAACCAATAACAAAGGCCAAAAGAAAACACAAGGCTCTCCCCTCTTTAGCATGATGTGGCTTCTATTTTCCTGTATGGATCGACAAGGCGTTCACTGTTCACGGGTACATCATATAAGAATAAGGGTGAGACTTAACTGGAGGAGGGGCGATGCGCACAATCACCCCTCCGCGTTCCCACGTGGCGTCTCTCACTCCCTCCTGCAGCGTACGGACCAAGTTCCGCCTCTCTGGCCGTCTCGATTGGCTCCTGCGGTGTCGGTCGTTCACTCAGCCGTTTCCCACTCTCCCGACCGGTCGTACGCCGCCTGGATTCCGCTCTCCGGCCGTTCCGTTCCATTCCGTTCGTAGCACTTCGTTCCGTGATTCCCACTCCTGCAGCAGCGTCCATCTGCCCTGCTCTGTCGCGTCCTGGGCCCCCCGCTCTGCCACACCTGTGTTCATTTAAAAGCTGGGAACTACCGCACAGTCCTGTGTTGGCCAATCCTGTGCTGTGAGGGGGGTGTGGTCCGGTGTTCACAGCTGAGTCCATTCAGCTCATCACTCATCAAAAAAAACATGTCAGTCACAGCAGGTTACACGACCCAACAATATAAAAACTCTAAAACCATGCAGTAATATAAAACTAATAAAACCATAAAACACAATACTCAAATGTAATCAAATACAAATAATTAAAAGAACTTTGGCAATTAAAACATGCAAACAAAGAATAAAACGCAACCATACTGTAAACAACCCCACTGTGACACTGACAGTCCTTGTGTCTGATGTGATGGCTCCCATCCTCACATGTTGGCTCCTGTCAGTCAGGAAGCTTTTGATCGAGTGACAGATGGCAGGGGAAACAGAGAGGTGGGAGAGTTTGGTGGTGAGGATTCTAGGGATGATAGTGTTGAACACCGAGCTGAAGCCCACAACCAGGATCCTTGCATAGGTGCCATTCTCGTCAAGGTGTTGCAGAATGTAGTAGGGTTGTCACAAGAACCGATACTTCGGTACCAATTCGATGCCGACATGAAAAAAATAATTCAATACTTGCTTTTTTCTGGTATCGTCAGAACCGAATATACAACTTTTCACTCGGCGAGCCGTGTCGATTCTTGGCGGAACTGACGGGGGCAGTATACGCGTGTGAGCAGCACAGAGCAGTAAGCGGCGCTGAAGAAGAAAACTTGCCGTCTTCGAAAAAAATGGCTTCAGCGGGTGGGAGCGAAAGCACAACACGTCGGCTCGTTGACAAGACAGGTGCGAAGAATCGCGTGTGGAAATATTTTGCATTCGAGGCAGATGAATCTGGAGCAATTCTTGATTCGAACAAGCCGACATGCAAAAAGTGCCTCAGAAGTTTTCAGACCAAAGGAGGAAGCACGTCAAACCTGGCCAAACACCTCGGCTATAGACCACTGCTGTTCTTTTTTGAATGTAAAATAGTTGACTATTGTTATTTATGACCATATTTATAAGCACAGTATTGTTTGTTTTTATACTGGATGGCTATAGGTCTGTTGGCAGCTGGTACTGCAATTTAAATTCTGTGCAAAAAGATCTTAAAGCACAGTGGTGTTAAATACTTGACAGTTTGAAGCAGTTTTCAATACATTAGTGAATTTAAAAGTACATGGGTCCTGTTGTTTTTTGTTTTTTTTAATTGTGATATCGAATTAGTATCGAGAATCGTGGAAATTCACAGGTATTGGTATCGACTACTGAAATTCTGGTATCGTGACAACCCTAGAATGTAGTGCAGCCCCATGTTCACTGCGTCATCCACTAACCTGTTTTCCCTGTAGGCAAATTGCAGTGGGTCCAGCAGGGGATCGGTGATGGATTTCAGATGGGCCACCACCAAGCGTTCAAAACATTTCATGGCCACTGAAGTCAGTGCCACGGGTCTGTAGTCATTTAGTCCAGTGATGGTGGGTTTCTTGGGGACAGGAATGATGGTGGAACTCTTGAAGCAGGAGGGGACTTCACACAGCTCCAGGGATCTGTTGAATATCCGTGTGTACACTGGCGCTAACTGTCAAGCACAGGCCTTAAAGGGATAGTTCAGAATTTTGGACATAAGACCTCATTTCCAAGTGAGCCGGTGTGTTTGAGACATCTGGAGATGTTTTCAAGAAATTTCATTCGGTTCTTCTAGTTGCCGAGTTCGCTTATGCTATAGCTAGCGCGAGTCCATGGTTCTTAGCTAGACAAGCATTAAAAACAGTCTTGCCCACTCCACAGTGCACCCGAGGCAAATCCATTAAAACACTAGACTGTCGATGTACATATGTGTGTTGATAGAATAATATTTGAAACAAAACTAACCTTGCATCGCATGAATCATCCATTTTTTGAGGAATGAGTTTTTCAGCAGCAGCAGAACTTTACTTTGCTCCGTCGGACTCAAAACTCTAAGACGCGCAGCCCGAAATACTGCCCGTAAATAAGCAATCAAACCGGGGCAAACTGTTGGCACTTATACCCCCAAGGCTGTCTGAAAAGCCCTCGGAGCTCACTCAAACACCGGGCAGCCCACGGCCACGCAAAGCCACAATTACGCATCGCGAACCCAGACCTCTGCTCCGTCCGTAGACCCGTAAACCCTCGGACGCGTTGCGGGGGATTTCCTCCTGGCACCACCAGTCTCCGTTTGTTCGGTCCCGGTTCTCTGCTCCAGCGGGGGCCATCTCGGTCTCCACAGACGCTCATTCACGTTCTGCCCTTTGAGCGTCCCTCTCGCGCAATTCTTCCTCTGTATATTCAGGCTCGTACAGGTACGGTTGGGTTTGGATGGAAAAAAACTCCTCATCAGAGTCTTCAAAAGTTTCAGTATATTCTCCAAAAGTGGCCATTTCTGTGAGATTGAAGATACTAGCACCGCAGGCTACTCTGCGTCTGTAGCAATGACAGCAGGTAAACAAACTATTATAGAACCGATAACTTATAAGTACTAGGTGATATCGCTCCGCCGCTGCCATAGCCTACTAGGAAGTATGACACGCTGCTGCTGCTGCTGAGACATAAATCCTTAAAAATGCAAGGTTCTATCATTCTATCAACACATATGTACATCAATAGTCTGCCGTTACAATGGATTTGCCTCGGGTGCACTGTGGAGTGGGCAAGACTGTTTTTAATGCCTGTCTAGCTAAGAACGATTGACTTGCACTAGCCATAGCATAAGCGAACTCAGCAACTAGAAGAACTGAATGAAATTTCTTGAAAACGTCTCCTTATGTCTCGAACACAGCGGCTCACTTGGAAAATAGGTCTTATGTCCAAAATTCGGAACTATCCCTTTAAGGCAGGATGGTGAGACTCTGTCGGGGCCGGCAGCTTTGCGTGTGTTTTGCTTGAGAAATAGGGGGGTGAGTTGGGGAAGTGGCAGGGGAAGGAGGAGGAGGGGGAGGAGGGGAAGCCAGGGGGGAGGTGGCAGGTGGCTCGGGGGAAGAGGGCGTGAATGAGTCTTTCAAACAGACAGTAGAAAGTGTTAAGGCGGGTCCACACCGCACCGACTGCCCAACTCGTGAAGTCGGGCTACTTAACATGGCAGACTCGAACAACGACTTGGGCAGTTCACACCTACGGAACTACAGCCGACGGCATACGTTCCATTTTGGCTTCTTTTGTCCATTTCGGGACGGTTTTGGTGACAGGCTATGCAGATTTAAGCTTCTGTTTGTAGTTGGGAATGAGGTGTATCACGCAGTGATCGGATAGACCTAGTGCCCGTGCAATAGAGCGGTAAGCTCCTTTCAGTATAGTGTAGCAGTGATCTGATATGTAGATTTCCCTTGTAGGACAGTTGACGTGCTGTTTGAATTTCGGCAGTTCGTGGTTTAGGTGGGCCTTGTTAAAGTTCCCCATGATAATGAGAAGAGAGTCCGGGTGTTTTTGTTCTAAAAAGCTTACTTGATCAGCGAGGGTTTGAAGAGCATCACTCACGCTGGCCTGCGGGGGAATGTACCGGCCAGAATGAATGAGGAGAAAGAGCGCCGGCTCTCTTTCCTCTCCTGCGTGTCCGTCTCCAAGTACGCATCGCTCTGGCAACAGTGGCTGCTCCTCCGATCACAAGTTCAAGGAAACTTTGGGGATCGACGAAATTAGGTGAAATTTGCTTTGGAGTTTCTGTCCGATGGATAATAGTTCTTGTCTGGTGAAAGTAATCGGGTTTGCATGGCTGAATTTCACAAGAAAACACATAATTACCACTAAGTAATCTGTGTTGATAAATCCCACCTGTTCTAAACTACCATGCTCGTGCATGTTTAGGCTCATTTACATTCAGAAACTCGTTACATTCAGAAACGCCTGCTATTGACCATATATGGTAGCAGCAATCCCTTTAAGAATGCATCAATGGACTTTTTCCCTCTCCGAAATCATGGCAAAGAGAGTGAAGAAGAGGAATTTCTCCGACACAGAGATTGAGGTACTTGTAGGACAGGGCTGTACAGTAGTACTAAAACATGCCTGTGCTAAGAATTAATCAGATTTAGCCATAAAAAAATACAAAAAATTGTGTAGAACGATGGTACTACGACCATAGACGTCCGAACTAGGGGTGCGTGGGGTGCAGCCGCACCCCCTCCCATCCGCCCCCCCGAGCGCTCTGTCTCAGCCTTGCGCAGGTTGAAAACCTGGCTGCGCAACACTAGGAAGCAGGAGAGACTTACGCATTACGCTAATCATAACTCTACACTGTTAATTAATCGCTGTTAGCAGGTTCCATGAGCTGGACACCGACTCACGGAGCAGCTCCTGGGATCAACAGCTGAGTGGCGGCGGCGAAGAGACAGAGGCTACGCTTTTATTTCAGCGTCATAACGCTTTTGGTGCGTGTTTAAAACAGTAAGTTCAACTTCAAAAGGCGAGCGTCAGACGCTGTCAGAGCGTTTATGAACAGTGTTTTACAGCTCCCTCTAAATGTCTCAAAGTAGGCTTTCAGGTAATTTCGCGTCTTAACACAGTGCCTTCTGGGTAAAAAAGACGTACGGCAAAATCTGTAATGAAAAATGGCACTGTTATTTCATCCCCGCATCCCATTCATAAACACAATATCTAATATCAGTTAACAAGTCGTTTTCCATTTCTCGTTTTCCGTTTTTTTAAAAAGAATAACAGGATACGAGTGATTTTTCCGTTCATTTATTTTGAAGCGAAAAACGAGAAACGACTTGTTTTGCGATTGTTGACTTCCAAGCGAAAGTCGGATGGCCGCAACGTACACAATCCGTGTACCCTTCGTTCTTTGGTTTTTCCGTTTCAAAACCAAATTAAAATAACCGAAAAACAACTTTGTTTTTCTGTTATTTTGTTTTAAACCCAGAAACCCAAAACAGAATAACACAAAATCACACATTTTGTAGCTGTTATTCTGTTTTAAAACAAAAACAGAATAACGTGAAAATGATTTTTTTTTATTTTTACTGTTTTGTTATTGATATTTGGAAAATTTGGGGAATGCTGGGAGACTTTTAATCCTTACCTTAAGTAGCAAGAACAAAGAGACAGACATCTCTCTTTAAAATCACCAACACCAATTTATTTCCACAAACACAATCATACAGCAGCAACGAGCCTACAGTATAAATGTAAATCTAAACTAGACCTGGTTAAGACTCATGTGCAGTTTATTTTGAAGGAAAAGTGAAATGGTGCTTTAATAGAAAGTTATTTTCCATGCAGCACCCACTAAAACTATGAAAGAAAACAATCGATTTAAAAAAAAAAAAATGTCTTTCCCCCTTGTAATTCCCCATGAATTTGTTGTGAAAGAGGAAATGTTTTGTTTTTTGATCAGTTTATTATTTTAGTATATGCATTAGTCCATTATTAGATTCCTTCTGATGCTGACTATCACATAAAAATGTGTTTTAGAGGCTCAGACAGACCTCTTGTGTTCATTGGCAGCTCATTATGAGTGAAATCACGTCCATCTTCGGTGTGTGACGCACATTTCCTAATATGGACTTCACTCCTATAGAGGGTATAGACACCACATAAAACACATAAAACACATAAAACACCTTTTTATGTGATAGTGTGATCTAAAGGTAAAAAGTGTTCATTTTCAGGTTTGGAGCACGACACTGTGGTGTAATGGTTAGCAACGCTGCCTATGGTGCAGGCGACCCGGGTAACTGACCCAGATTTATGCTGAACTGGCTTTGTGAAACCGAAAAACCAGAGTTTCCCTCATCTCAGGGTTAACTAACTCAAGGTTTTCACTAAACCTGCTTTGTGAAACGGACCCCAGGTCTAGTTTAGATATTTACATTTATACTGTAGGCTTGTTGCTGCTGTATGATTGTGTTTGTGGAAATAAATTACCCACAAGTTGGTGATTTTAAAGAGAGATGTCTGTCTCTATGTTCTTGCTACTTAAGGTAAGGATTAGAAGTCTCCCAGCATTCCCCAAATTTTCCAAATAGCACAATAACAAAACAGTAAAAATAAAAAAAACGTAATTTTCACGTTATTCTGTTTTTCCGTTTTTCCGTTCTGGGTTTAAAAAAAAATAACAGAAAAACAAAGTTGTTTTTCAGTTATTTTAATTTGGTTTTGAAACGGAAAAACCAAAGAACGAAGGGTACACGGATTGTGTACGTTGCGGCCATCCGACTTTCGCTTTGAAGTCAACAATCGCAAAACGGATAATAAGTCGTTTCTCGTTTTTCGCTTCAAAATAAATGAACGGAAAAATCACTCGTATCCTGTTATTCTTTTTAAAAAAAAGGAAAACGAGAAATGGAAAACGACTCGTTAACTGATATTAGATATTGTGTTTATGAATGGGATGCGGGGATGAAATAACAGTGCCATTTTTCATTACAGATTTTGCCGTACGTCTTTTTTACCCAGAAGGCACTGTGTTAAGACGCGAAATTACCTGAAAGCCTACTTTGAGACATTTAGAGGGAGCTGTAAAACACTGTTCATAAACGCTCTGACAGCGTCTGACGCTCGCCTTTTGAAGTTGAACTTACTGTTTTAAACACGCACCAAAAGCGTTATGACGCTGACATAAAAGTGGAGCCTCTGCCTCTTCGCCGCCGCCACTCAGCTGTTGATCCCGGGAGCTGCTCCGTGAGTCGGTGTCCAGCTCATGGAACCTGCTAACAGCGATTAATTAACAGTGTAGAGTTATGATTAGCGTAATGCGTAAGTCTCTCCTGCTTCCTAGTGTTGCGCAGCCAGGTTTTCAACCTGCGCAAGGCTGAGACAGAGCGCTCGGGGGGCGGATGGGAGGGGGTGCGGCTGCACCCCACGCACCCCTGGTTCGGACGTCTATGGTCGTAGTACCATCGTTCTACACAATTTTTTTTATTTTTTTATGGCTAAATCTGATTAATTCTTAGCACAGGCATGTTTTAGTATAGCAAGTGCAACATATATGTCGCACTTGCTACTATACAGCCCTGTCCTACAAGTACCTCAATCTCTGTGTCAGAGAAATTCCTCTTCTTCACTCTCTTTGCCATGATTTCGGAGAGGGAAAAAGTCCATTGATGCATTCTTAAAGGGATTGCTGCTACCATATATGGTCAATAGCAGGCGTTTCTGAATGTAACGAGTTTCTGAATGTAAATGAGCCTAAACATGCACGAGCATGGTAGTTTAGAACAGGTGGGATTTATCAACACAGATTACTTAGTGGTAATTATGTGTTTTCTTGTGAAATTCAGCCATGCAAACCCGATTACTTTCACCAGACAAGAACTATTATCCATCGGACAGAAACTCCAAAGCAAATTTCACCTAATTTCGTCGATCCCCAAAGTTTCCTTGAACTTGTGATCGGAGGAGCAGCCACTGTTGCCAGAGCGATGCGTACTTGGAGACGGACACGCAGGAGAGGAAAGAGAGCCGGCGCTCTTTCTCCTCATTCATTCTGGCCGGTACATTCCCCCGCACGCCAGCGTGAGTGATGCTCTTCAAACCCTCGCTGATCAAGTAAGCTTTTTAGAACAAAAACACCCGGACTCTCTTCTCATTATCATGGGGAACTTTAACAAGGCCCACCTAAACCACGAACTGCCGAAATTCAAACAGCACGTCAACTGTCCTACAAGGGAAAACTACATATCAGATCACTGTACTGAAAGGAGCTTACCGCTCTATAGCACGGGCACTAGGTCTATCCGATCACTGCGTGATACACCTCATTCCCAACTACAAACAGAAGCTTAAATCTGCAAAGCCTGTCACCAAAACCGTCCCGAAATGGACAAAAGAAGCCAAAATGGAACGTATGCCGTCGGCTGTAGTTCCGTAGGTGTGAACTGCCCAAGTCGTTGTTCGAGTCTGCCATGTTAAGTAGCCCGACTTCACGAGTTGGGCAGTCGGTGCGGTGTGGACCCGCCTTAACACTTTCTACTGTCTGTTTGAAAGACTCATTCACGCCCTCTTCCCCCGAGCCACCTGCCACCTCCCCCCTGGCTTCCCCTCCTCCCCCTCCTCCTCCTTCCCCTGCCACTTCCCCAACTCACCCCCCTATTTCTCAAGCAAAACACACGCAAAGCTGCCGGCCCCGACAGAGTCTCACCATCCTGCCTTAAAGGGATAGTTCCGAATTTTGGACATAAGACCTATTTTCCAAGTGAGCCGCTGTGTTCGAGACATAAGGAGACGTTTTCAAGAAATTTCATTCAGTTCTTCTAGTTGCTGAGTTCGCTTATGCTATGGCTAGTGCAAGTCAATCGTTCTTAGCTAGACAGGCATTAAAAACAGTCTTGCCCACTCCACAGTGCACCCGAGGCAAATCCATTGTAACGGCAGACTATTGATGTACATATGTGTTGATAGAATGATAGAACCTTGCATTTTTAAGGATTTATGTCTCAGCAGCAGCAGCAGCGTGTCATACTTCCTAGTAGGCTATGGCAGCGGCGGAGCGATATCACCTAGTACTTATAAGTTATCGGTTCTATAATAGTTTGTTTACCTGCTGTCATTGCTACAGACGCAGAGTAGCCTGCGGTGCTAGTATCTTCAATCTCACAGAAATGGCCACTTTTGGAGAATATACTGAAACTTTTGAAGACTCTGATGAGGAGTTTTTTTCCATCCAAACCCAACCGTACCTGTACGAGCCTGAATATACAGAGGAAGAATTGCGCGAGAGGGACGCTCAAAGGGCAGAACGTGAATGAGCGTCTGTGGAGACCGAGATGGCCCCCGCTGGAGCAGAGAACCGGGACCGAACAAACGGAGACTGGTGGTGCCAGGAGGAAATCCCCCGCAACGCGTCCGAGGGTTTACGGGTCTACGGACGGAGCAGAGGTCTGGGTTCGCGATGCGTAATTGTGGCTTTGCGTGGCCGTGGGCTGCCCGGTGTTTGAGTGAGCTCCGAGGGCTTTTCAGACAGCCTTGGGGGTATAAGTGCCAACAGTTTGCCCCGGTTTGATTGCTTATTTACGGGCAGTATTTCGGGCTGCGCGTCTTAGAGTTTTGAGTCCGACGGAGCAAAGTTAAGTTCTGCTGCTGCTGAAAAACTCATTCCTCAAAAAATGGATGATTCATGCGATTCAAGGTTAGTTTTGTTTCAAATATTATTCTATCAACACACATATGTACATCGACAGTCTAGTGTTTTAATGGATTTGCCTCGGGTGCACTGTGGAGTGGGCAAGACTGTTTTTAATGCTTGTCTAGCTAAGAACCATGGACTCGCGCTAGCTATAGCATAAGCGAACTCGGCAACTAGAAGAACTGAATGAAATTTCTTGAAAACATCTCCAGAAGTCTCAAACACACCGGCTCACTTGGAAATTAGGTGTTATGTCCAAAATTCTGAACTATCCCTTTAAGGCCTGTGCTTGACAGTTAGCGCCAGTGTACACACGGATATTCAACAGATCCCTGGAGCTGTGTGAAGTCCCCTCCTACTTCAAGAGTTCCACCATCATTCCTGTCCCCAAGAAACCCACCATCACTGGACTAAATGACTACAGACCCGTGGCACTGACTTCAGTGGCCATGAAATGTTTTGAACGCTTGGTGGTGGCCCATCTGAAATCCATCACCGATCCCCTGCTGGACCCACTGCAATTTGCCTACAGGGAAAACAGGTTAGTGGATGACGCAGTGAACATGGGGCTGCACTACATTCTGCAACACCTTGACCAGAATGGCACCTATGCAAGGATCCTGGTTGTGGGCTTCAGCTCGGTGTTCAACACTATCATCCCTAGAATCCTCACCGCCAAACTCTCCCACCTCTCTGTTTCCCCTGCCATCTGTCACTCGATCAAAAGCTTCCTGACTGACAGGAGCCAACATGTGAGGATGGGAGCCATCACATCAGACACAAGGACTGTCAGTGTCACAGTGGGGTTGTTTACAGTATGGTTGCGTTTTATTCTTTGTTTGCATGTTTTAATTGCCAAAGTTCTTTTAATTATTTGTATTTGATTACATTTGAGTATTGTGTTTTATGGTTTTATTAGTTTTATATTACTGCATGGTTTTAGAGTTTTTATATTGTTGGGTCGTGTAACCTGCTGTGACTGACATGTTTTTTTTGATGAGTGATGAGCTGAATGGACTCAGCTGTGAACACCGGACCACACCCCCCTCACAGCACAGGATTGGCCAACACAGGACTGTGCGGTAGTTCCCAGCTTTTAAATGAACACAGGTGTGGCAGAGCGGGGGGCCCAGGACGCGACAGAGCAGGGCAGATGGACGCTGCTGCAGGAGTGGGAATCACGGAACGAAGTGCTACGAACGGAATGGAACGGATTCCGTTTTTTTTCACGTTATTCTGTTTTTGTTTTAAAACAGAATAACAGCTACAAAATGTGTGATTTTGTGTTATTCTGTTTTTCCGTTTTTCCGTTCTGGGTTTAAAACAAAATAACAGAAAAACAAAGTTGTTTTTCGGTTATTTTAATTTGGTTTTGAAACGGAAAAACCATAGAACGAAGGGTACACGGATTGTACATGGACCGTTTATCCAGTTAATCATTGTGTGCGTCTCTCCACTGACCTTCCCAACAAAAATCCTGCCCCCCCCCCCCTCAGAAAATAGTTCCAACGTCCATGACTTTGACCCGCCCAAGGTTGCGTAAAAATGGCTGGCCACTTCCCAGAGGGCCAGGAGGCCATTTACAAAGCAGTGGCCAGCAGACAGTCTTTAGACTGGCAGTGTTTTAACGCCTGTTATGTAAAAATGAGTTAAAGTGTAATAAAGATGCTTCTTCTGCATTTTTAGGGTGTGCTACAACTCTCTGGTCCTGTGCTAAAAAAACAGCCTCTGTAGCACTAGTGCTATGTGCTGAAAAAGTTAACGTACAGCCCTGTTGTAGGAGAAGTAGAAACCAACCAAAAAATACTGGAAGGCTGCCAGGCACTGACAAAGTTCTATCGAGCAGTGCCATCATGTCCATATGACAGTGTAACTTCATAGTAAGATTGCAGTTGAACCTGCTACAGTGACAACAAATCTTGCGCAGTCTCAGTAGGCTAGTTGTGTTGACAGCACGAGTGGGAGTCGCGTGTGCAGACTGCAGTCTCTCGTCAGCAGAGTGAGATCGAGCAAGAGGTTCCAAAGCTAGCTAACTAGTACTTGACATTGTCACTGTTTTTTGACTCCAGGGCTCAGTATTTCAAAAGTGATCCGACTGGATTATCCTGGTCGGATTGGATTAAATCGTGGTCTGATCTCAAAACTGGGTATTTAAACACAGATCCAGAGAATCCTGATCCTGAAGATCAGGATTCAGCTTTCGTAATCCAATCCTCCCTTGAATCCAGATAAAGGGCTGGATTTGGGTATTTCAAAACGTAAGGCAGAGATCTGGATCAACTTGATACCAAAATTTAAGGATCATTTGGATCCCACCAGGGGCCTGTACTACGAAGCAAGTTCAACATACCCAGGGTATCTTTCAGAGATCCAGCTTAAGTAACCCTAACAAAGGCAATCGGAGATAAGCGGTCACACGAAGCTGGTTATCAACTCGTTAACTCAACCCAGGGTTTACCTGTCCAGCTATGAGCGCGTGCACATGAAAGAGGCGGCGTTTGCAGCATTTGACCAATCACAAACATGGATCAGTCTACGGCAGCCGAGCGGCGTATTTCAGGTACGAGGAGCGAACCATAATCTTACAGAAATACGAAGAAGTTAAACAAATAATGCAGGCAAAAGGCAACAGTTTCATCTGCCAAATGCAGGAAGGACAGCTGGCAAAAACTCGCCGACTGTGTGAATGCGGAAGTCGCATTAATAGTAGTAGTAGTATAATATGACTGATCCATCATGAGGACACTAGTAGATATGACTGATTAAATGAAAATTTAAACTTCGCTGATAGCTTAGTGGTAGAGTTACCGACCCATGTTACGGGGCTCCTTACAGCGGCGCCGGTACGAATCCGCCCTGCGGCTGTCTTTTAAATCATGTCGTCGCTCTCTCTCATCCCTTTAATTCTTATGATGTCCTTCCGCAATAAAAGGTCGAACACATAACTTTAAAATAATGAATTTGTTGCTTGGATGTATTCTTATAACGTGGTTTATGACAATATTAGCCTCATTCTTTCAGCTGCAAGGGAGACAAATTAGGATGGAAAAAATGTATCTAATTGTGTCACTGATCAAGCTAGAATACATGAAAATAATGCAACTACAATTTCAAACACTTTCCAGCACTTTATTCAAAATCCAACAATTTATCACTGCAATTGAAGCATTTCCAAGGATTTCCAGCACTCATACAGACCCTGTCCTTAATAGCTGAGTGGGCTCAAATTACTCAATTAAACCGCTAAACATTAGACGACGGTAAACTTACATTTTTGACGTGAAAGTCGTGCTCACAGCTGCTCCTTCCATGAAGTAGTCCGCCATGTTTCAGATCCGGAGGCGGAGACTTGAGATTTGGTAATCCGACCAGCCAGGTCGGGATCACGGTGATCCACCCGGCCAGTGTTTTGAAATACTCAGATGAAGTCAGCAGGATCACCTTGATCCATGACTGAGAAAAGGAGGATTTCATTATCCGGATTATTCTGATCCGGATTACAAGTTTTGAAATACTGGGCCCTGGTGTACTCAAAGTGACCCTCGCGCGACTGTCCAAGATTTGTCACTGTACTGGCTTGAAAACAGCTCCAGAGTGAGGACGGCAGACAGGAACTTGCGCGAGACTTGCATTGTTTTGGCTATGGGCTGCTGTTTAGCTGTCAGCAATCGTTGCTATGTTGTAACATAGTCATACATATGGACATAACAGCTTCATGGATTTATTATGGACATGACGACTGCACTGCTTGATCGTTTCTTTATGGATACAAAATCAAAACTACGAGGAAAACGTTTTCGTTTCTCCAGTGACTGGGAGGGATGAGTGCTCGGCTATCTACTGCTGATGTCTACGGGGTGATTTGAGGTGAGTAACTCCATGCAAAAACACATATTTATGTCGTTTCGCCACACTATTTGAGCTTAACGAGCACTGTCGTGTCTCGTAAGGACCCAACCTGTGTTGCTTTGGTCTTGAAATTATATGCCCAGAAAAGCAGATAAAACTTGCCCGTATGGGTTAGCAAACGAGCGGGTCTGGAAGGCTGCTAGGCAGGTACAGATCTCAGGCTAGGCAACGTCAATTTTTGTCGGGTTTTTTGCTTCTGAAAAGTCTGGATGACCCTGGGACAACAAAAATGGAGTCAAAAATGACCGGATCTCTCCTTTAATGCAGGTGTGACCAACAAAAGAAAAAAATTGGCGTGGGAGAAGGTAACGGCTGCAGTTAATTCTGATCAGAGGAAAGAGCAGTCTCAGAAATAAAAAATAAATGGTCTGACATCAAAGTCTGTGTCAAAAAACATGTCACGGCCCACAGACATGAATCATCTGTAACTGGAGGAGGACAAACAACAACCCAGCTTTCACCTATAGATACCTGTATTGCCAGCATCATCGGGGACACAGCACTACGTGGAATTATTCCTGTTGGAGACACAGATCAGCTGTACCATCAACATAGTCACACTGCAGGTAAAATAAAAAGCTGGGCTGAGGTGTTTGATAAACATTTATTTAGAAAGTTTAATTTGTGAAAGTTAAAATAAACATGACAATAATGTGATGTTCTTTCAATAACTCAGAAACTCAAGCCAGTCTCGCCTGTACTCAGGAGCCAGAAGAGCCGAGAGATCCTGGGGGGTGAGGGTGGAGGACGATGGAGGCAGTGCTGCAAAATCAATGAGACACAACCAAATCCATAAATTAAATAAAGGATCAAACATCACAAACATCGCAAACACTCTACTGCAAATCAACGAGTCACTGGCACAGATTGCTGCATGTGCATCACAAATGTTAAATAAACTTTGAAATGTTGAATGATGAGATTATTTTCCCACACACACACTTTTGATCTGAAAGATGGCTAACAGGCAGACTTACCTAAAATCTCTGTATGATCCTCTCTCTTGTTTGAATGGCAGTGGCATTAGGGGGTAGGACAGTCTCTGCTTTAGGCATCGGCTCGTCTGCTCTGGGGGGTTCCTGCAGCGGGATGCCTTGTCTGATGGCCAAGTTGTGAAGGACTTTTAGCAGGCCTATTGTGCGTTCAATGATATTTCTTGAGCGCGCATGGGCCCAGTTGTAGTGCTGCTCCTGCGGGGTCCTCGGGTTGGCTACAGGGGTCATCAGCCATGGCTTCCTTGGATAGCCACGGCTTCCTTGGATATCCCCGATCACCTAAACCAAACTTAGACTTCCTTTTTTGTCATTGTGCAAATTACACAGCAGTGCATATGGTAACGAAATTTCGGTGCGTTTGGCTTCCAGAGTTGTAACTAGGCAGTGTTTGGAAGTTAGGAAATACTATTAACTGTACATGTAAAATATGAGTGCAAAGAGCTATGTATAGACAAGTGTAAATAAACAGTGGCTATCAGTTATAAATGACATAATGACAAGATATTTACATGGAATATTGCACAGAGCAGAGTAGTAGCGAGATGAATTATCGCACTTCAGTAATAATTTTGAATACACAGGAAACTATTGCACTGCACAGAAAAGCAGTTTGAAACCAAAAATATTGTCCATGTCATTTCTGGAGTTGGGTGGATGGGGAGAAGAAGAGGGGGAAATGGGGGGGGGCATGGTAGGGGTTGGTTATTTGGCATTTAGCAGTCTTACAGCCAGGGGGAAGCCCAGAAAATAATTTTAAGATGTTGTAACCCTCACCAATCAGCCAGCCATCCTCAACAGCTCCTGCTTGGTGCAGAATGAATGAGTCGTGCGTTCCTCCAGGCCACCGGGCAACAACATTTAACAGAGACATGTGGATCGCAGATTATTTGTGCATTGATTGAACGAAATCCTTTCCTGGTCACGTAGCTGAATTAATTGTGTAATGGTGCTTTTATTGAGATGTGGGTGCAATCTATGGCTCCAATTATGTTTGGGAATCCGGCAATGGCGTGAAATCCTTGTTTAATTTGGGCTTGTTGGTGAAGTCTGTATGGGAACTGGATGTAAGTTGGGGCCAGAGAAATGATTGCATCTAACACTGCCGGCATGATTACACTTAGGGCCCTAGTTTCGTGGCGCAGCGCAGGGTGGCGGAGCTGGCGCAATGCAAGTTTCGACCCGCGCAGCCTTGCGCACGGTCAGTTTGGCAGTTTGGTGGATCGCCTGCGCCAAGATGGGTGTGGCGGCGCAGCAGGGGGAGGCGTCACAGATTCAGCTTGGCGTAGCGGAAGTTTCGTGGCAAAAAGCCTCGCCGAGACTGCGCTGAAAGCTTGCCAGCTCCAACCTGGTCTACTTTCGGCGCAAGGCGTAAATAAAGTCCATTCATTCAATGCGAATCACAGCTGGCGCAGTGGAAGTTTGGCTGACTGCGCGCAGTGCGTACACGTCACAGAGACCTCACAGGCAGGTTTCCACAGTTCCAGGCACATTTAAATGCAATAAATAATCACAACAAACACTATTTAATGCAACTGCTTGAATCAACACGTGAATTTATATCTATATAGTCCCGTCACATCTGACGTCAGATCAAAGGCGGATGTCACGCGTAACGGAAACTCAGCCTCTCGGACCAAAACGTCTCCCTCTCTCTCTCCTGTTTTTTATAATATCGGCATCATTATTATGATACGTGCGCACAGCGCTTGATGCGCGTGGTGGGAGCAGCGGCACTGCTTCTGTCATCGGGTTGTCAAGTGACGGATCTTGCACTGAACCTCCCCTAACGCATTAAAGGAGAGGAGAGGAGCTCATTTGATTGGTGAAGATCTGAATCGGCTGTGTTAATCCCAGTCCACGCCTCGTCTCCTCCTCGTCTCCCACTCACGCCTTCTTCTCCTCCCTCTTTCCCACTTGCGCCGGTGGGCGAGACGGGAGGTGTGCCTGTGCATGCCTGCGCGGTGCACGAAACTTGCAAAGTCCAGGCGGACACACCCCGTCGGCGCGGCGCAGGTGCGCTAAAAGCTGACTGCGCTTGGTCTACGAAACTAGGGCCCTTAGTGCCGGCTGTGAAATGCTGCAAGTCTCCAATCTTGCGCTGAAATGTTCCGGTGGCCAAAAATCCCAGGGTAGAGAGGAGCTGGATGTGCACTGGGATGGCTTTAGTGCGTCTTGTCTCTCTCTCCAACATGGGTCTCAAATCACGGCATAAATCTATTAATTCAATTCAATTCAACTTTTTTATAAAGCGCATTTCATGCACAAGGCAGACTCAATGTGCTTCACAACAGGTATACATAGTTATATAAAAATCAGTTAGAAATCAAATAGAAAATAAGAAGAGTGCAAGTAAACAATCATATCATCATCTTCAGCACATACACACTTAGACTCACACATGCGCACCCACTGACACAATCACATATAGGCACATGCACACACACACATACACACACAGTTCAGCAGAATGCTGTTGAGAAAAGATATGTTTTTAGTCTGTTTTTAAAGATGGCTACTGACGTGGCATGTCTAACTGTGTCAGGCATTTTCGTGGCGCATATACACTAAGTGCGAGGAATGAGTAAGTTGCCACTGCCTGTTGACCGAAGTGTTCTTGCTGGGGTGTAAGTGATGAGCATATCTGTGATGTATTGAGGTGCAAGGCCATGTAGTGCTTTGTAAACCAGGAGTAGTATTTTGAAATCGATTCTTGTACTAACAGGTAACCAGTGCAAAGATTTAAGAACGGGTGTGATGTATTGATATTTCTTGGCACCAGTGAGAATGCGTGCAGCTGCATTTTGAATTATTGTAACCTCTGAGTACTTGATTTTGAGAGTCCAGTGAATAAACCATTACAGTAATCTAATCTACTTGTTATAAAAGCGTGGATTAATTTTTCTGAGTCTGATTTTGACAGAAAGTCCCTCAATTTGGAGATATTTTTGAGATGATAGAAAGATGATCTGGTAATGTGATTGATGTGATTTCTGAAATTTAGATCGCTGTCAATGATGACACCCAGATTCCTTGCTTCAGTTTTGCTGTTTAGAGAGAGAGTATTGAGATGTGCTGCAATTTTCTGTCTCTGAGCCTGTGCACCAAAGATGAGTATTTCTGTTTTGTCTTTGTTTAGTTGTAAAAAAAATTCTGACATCCAATGATTGATATCTTTGATACACTGAGTGAGGGATATTATGGGTGATATGTCATCTGGGTGTAGTGAAATGTAAAGTTTTGAGTCATCTGCATAATTATGATAACTAAGATTATGTTTGCGTATGACATGTGAGAGTGGAAGCATGTAGAGATTGAATAGACCCTTGTGGTACCCCACATGTAATCTTCATTGTGTTGGAGGTAAATTCACCAATGGAGACATAAAACTGCCTATCGTGAAGGTAGGTTCTGAACCAGTTTAGAACTGGACCAGACAGGCCAACCCACATTTCAAGCCTTTCCATTAGGATTTTGTGGTCGATAGTGTCAAACGCAGAACTAAGATCAAGTAGAACAAGAATGGAGATTTTTTGGAGTCTGTGTTCATATGTAGATCATTTAAAACTTTGATAAGTGCTGTTTCTGTGCTATGGTGGGGACAAAAACCAGACTGATAAGTATCTAAAAGGCTATTTGATGCAAGATAGTTCTTGAGCTGAATGTAGACTGCTTTTTCAAGTATTTTGCTGAGGAATGGTAGATTGGAGATAGGTCTGTAATTTGCAATGACATTTTGATCCAGATTGTTCTTCTTCAGGAGTGGTTTGATAACAGCTGTTTTTAGTGATGTGGGAAATATACCTGACTGGAGAGACCAGTTAATGATATGTAGAACCTCTGGTGCTAGGCAGTTAAAAACATTTTTGAAAAAAGCAGTTGGGAGAGGATCCAGACAGCAGGTGGAGGATCTGAGCTGACCAACAATATTGTCAAGCTCTGTCAGATTTAAACAGTTAAAGTGAGACATGACACAGGTGGAGTTTATGGAGAAAGGAAGGGCAAGTTCAGTTGTCGAGTTTAGAGCACTAATGTTTTGTCTAATAGTAATGATTTTGTTATTAAAGAAAGAAGCAAATTGATCACATTTTTCTGGGGACAACATTTCTGAGGGAATGGTGGATGGTGGGTTAATAAGTCTGTCCACAGTGGAGAATAGCACTTTGCTGTTATTAATATTTTCATTGATGATTTTAGAAAAGAATGATTGTCTAGCTTGTTTAATTGCTTTGTTATATTCATTCAGTTTATCCTTATAAATGTCATTGTGAACCTGAAGTCTTGTTTTTCTCCACTGTCGCTCTGCCTGACGACACTTTCTCTTTAAGTGTCTGATGTCCACTTCATTTCTCCAGGGATCCTTTTGTTTTTTTACATATTTAGTTTTGAGTGGTGCAATTTTATCAAATACACTCTGTATTTTTGAGTTGAAGTTGTCCACAAGGTCCCCAGTTGAAGATATCATGGACAATGACATCTCATTTACAATTTTTTGAAATCTTTCAATAGTATTATCATTAATTATACGTCTTTTAAGTAATCGAGAACTGTTACATTGTACAGGGAAAGCAGAGACATCAAAATAAAGGCAACAGTGATCAGAAAAGGCTACATCCACGACAAGAGGCGTTGTTATGTTAAGTCCTTTTGAGATGACAAGGTCAAGAGTATGTCCTTTATTGTGGGTGGGTCCACGGACATGTTGAGAGAGGTCAAATGCCTCCAGCAGACTGATAAAGCTTAAGGCATCTGGATCAGTTTTTATGTCAATGTGAATATTAAAGTCACCAGATATAATAAGACAGTCATAGTCAGTGGAAACCTGAGATAATAGCTGAGAAAATTCATTCAGGAATCCAGTTTTGGGTTTTGGTGGACGGTAAACGGTTATTATTAAGACTGTAGATTTACAATGTACTGACAAAGCAAGGTATTCAAATGATATGAATTCACCAAGACGGACTTCCTTACAGTTTTAAGTGTCAGAGAAGACAGCAGCAATTCCACCACCTCTCCTATCAGTCCTAGTGGTATGGAAGAAATTGAAGTTTGGAGGTGCAGTCTCAATGAGTGTGGCGGCTCCGTTTTTATCCAGCCAGGTTTCGGTTAGTAAGGTTAAATCTAGACTGTGGGTGCTAATGAGTTCATTTATCAAAAATGATTTATTTGTAAGAGACCTGACATTTAATAGAGCCATTTTTATTTTTTGAGGTGCATTGCTGTGTGAGGGGCTGATAGCTGGAGGGATATGGATAAGATTACTGAGGTTAGCTGAACTGGTGGGATCAGAAGTGCATTTTTTAGGCCTAAAGTTTGTGATAACAGGGATATAAGTAATTGTCACTGGGCTGCTATAATGTTTGGAGTGTGGAGTTACTGACCGTCAACAAGGGTAAGCCATGCAGGAGCGCAGGGTGAGTTCAACGTTCAGGGATAGGAGGCGAGATCCAATGAAGTTTGGGTGGAGCCGGTCATTTAGTATACTTTTGGTATATTAGTATATTTTTGGGGAAGCGGTACCTGCTGAGAAGCCACTCTGTGCTCACACTGAACAGCTCTTTGAAAACGCGCTCCCAGCAGAGCGCACGGTTCTCTAAATCCTCTAATACTGCAAGATAAGCCATGGCACGTGCATTTCAAGTTTTCTTTTCAGGTTGTCCTGTCACAGCTGTCTTTTATAACCTGTTACACCAATTATTCATATTGTCTACTAAATTACTAATTGAGAAATGTTAGTAATTAGAGGAAACAGGGAACATGTGTGAGGTTTGAGTTGCTGAACACTGTGACTCTCTGAGTGCGTTCAATTTGTAGTTTCACTGTTCTACCACTAGGTTTTGTGTGTACACATGGTAAGAGTTGTGCTTGAATTTACACATGTTCCTACAAGATGATAAATCCCATGCTTTGCGTGGGAATGTTCTTACGACTTAACAGTCTCGTAGAGTGTTTTCAAACA
This sequence comes from Chelidonichthys spinosus, assembly GCA_029853015.1. Classification (NCBI taxonomy): domain Eukaryota; kingdom Metazoa; phylum Chordata; class Actinopteri; order Perciformes; family Triglidae; genus Chelidonichthys; species Chelidonichthys spinosus. The sequence goes on from CM056826.1 coordinate 2,518,207, forward strand.
TCGTTGCAACATGATTGGCAGTGCACAGAGGTTCAAACAGGTAGTTGAGCTCTACTAAAGTAAACACTGCAGACACTGATGAAGACAAGAGGAATCTCTGCTAATGGAGAGAAGTCAGAATTAGACCTGGATGGTCATTTAAGAACGGGAGGTGCACTCTAAAAACGAATGCTTTGGCTCAACAACAAATATTAACGTTAATCTAAGTTATGACAACTGAATTTCAACCAACACACTACATTGAGTTGGGGGAATTCACTTTTCTTCTGCAATTGAAGGTATTTTAAATGACCAACTACTTAATTATTGATAGAATTAAACATGTTTTTTCAGTTAATTACACATAAAATTAAAACTGCGAGCAGTGATAACGGGCCCTCGCATGGCACGTAACTCAGTTAGTGCTACGGCCGCCTGACATGTCGGACTGCCTGGCCTGGCCACTGCCACGGCGCGGGTCGTCCCCGGCCACCGCCACGGCTAGCCCCTGTCGTCCCCGGCCACCGCCACGGCACGGGTTGTCCCTAGCCACCGCCATGGCGTGGGTCGTCCCTTGCATGAATCGTTGCATCGATCACTGTGTCAGACAACTGAAGTCGTCGTGCTCGACTGGGTTGCAAAGTTCCATGACACTGTGACTGTATACGAGTGTAAAACCTGACGTTTCATGTCGCCAATAGGCAATAGGTGGCGCTGTGTTGGTAAGTCAATATTGCAGTGCAGACATGTTCAGCATGGGACTCTCAGCAAACGTGAGAAGTTTGAACCAGATCGGACAATGTACATAGAAGTTATAACAGTTTAGAGTATTGTGGCGAAGCATGAAATTCGTCTATGTTCAGGGCGCTGTAATTGCGCTCCCGTAGGACTTATGTAAGACCTTTCAATGATTTTGCATTGTTGAGGCCTCTAGAACAATCTCAGCGAGTTTGGCATGAATCGGATAAACGGTGTAGGAGGAGTTCGTTAAAATATACTGCATGAAAGAGGCGAAAAATCGCTTAAAATTTCACATTAAATGCAAAATGGCTGACTTCCTGTTGGGTTTAGGGCATGGGTCCAAGAGGCTTTTTTGTACATCTCTACATGTTCTATGTACCTACAAAGTTTCATGCAGGTACGTCAAAGTTAAAGGTGTTCAATATCCTAAAAGTAGCCGTAAAAGTGTGAAAACATGATATTTCCAGGTACCATCAGGTGTTGCTCTGACCTAAGGTCAATATCACAGTGCATACGTGTTCAGGGTGAGACTCTAATCAAACATGTCAAGTTTTGAGCAGATTGGACATTGTATTCTGAAATTAAAACAACTTCCTGTACACTGGCCAAAACGCAAGCCCTGGCCAGGCCCTTTGACTTATGTAAGACCTTTCGATGATTTTGCATCGGTGAGGCCTGTAGAACAGTCTCAGTGAGTTTCTGGTGCCGCCGCTGGTCATATCACATTTCAGAATATGCCCAAATTCATTGCTTCAGTTGAAATGTTTTTTAAATGAATGATGCTCACCTTGAAAATGTCCTTTGTGGTGTATGTGTTCAGCCGACAGGTTCTCAAACGTCTTGTCTGGAGATGTCCAGGCATGTTAAATTGGCAGGGGAGGGGACTTGAAATCCTGAACTTTAGGTTGTGAAAAATTAAGTCATCAAGCCAATTCAATGAAGTTGACTCGACTCAAACTGTCTCTACAATCTGCATCCTGCCAATCAGTCACCATGGCAACCCTGTTCAATCACAATCAAGTGATTTCCTTGCTGCGTTAGCACCACTGTACATCATACTGTGATATTTTGGTATTTTTGGCACCAAATCCGGCACACGGGGGGGGGGGGGGGGGGGGGGGGGGGGGTGGGGGGGTAACTCAGGAGGTAGAGCTCTCTAACAAGTGCGCAGCTCTGTTCGTGAGCGAGAAGCCAGCGGCCTGAGCCCCGCACCAGGAGACACCACCTGCTTCTGTGGCTACAGACACCATTCCCCTGTTGACAGACACCACAGCCTTCCCTCCACTCACGGCTAGCTGCCCCTCCAGCAGATGGACATCCAACATGGGGCAGTCCACCTCCGCCGTCACGCTCCTCATCCTCATCATCTCCCCACCAGGCAATGGATCACACTCGGGGCCCTGGTGTGGGTGGTGGGGTGGCACAGCCGGTTTGCTCCCCTGATGACCGAGCGGACGCTTCCACAAACCTAGTCATCGGGGACTCAATTGTGAGGCACGTCCGCATGAGGGGGGTGTTCACCATGTCGTTTCCCGGAGCCACCGTTACGGACATAACGGGAAAATACCCGAAATCCTGAGCTCGCATCCACAGACAAAAAGGATTATCATCCACGCAGGTGCAAACGACATCGCCAGGCAACAGTCCGAACTTTTAAAACGAAACTTCTCACACCTTTTTAACACCATCTCACAGTCCCAGGTGGCTTTTTTTTATCTCCAGCCCCACCCCCACCTGCGGCAGAGGGATAGGCAGCTTCAGCAGGCTGCTCAGCCTCAACAGCTGGCTCTCCTCTCCCTGCAGCTCACACCATGTTTGCTTCATCAACAACTTCAATGTTTTCTGGGAGAGGCGACATCTTTTTGGGTCAGACGGACTCCATCTGAATCAAGCAGGTGCCCGCATGCTACTTTCCCCAACCCCTCACCAGCTGCTCTGTACGCCACTAATTGACGTCTCCCAGGTCCTTGCTCCCATTCATTCAGCTCCACCTCTGACCACCATACCCACAACACCGGACTTGGACCATATAGTCTCACCAACACTTCACCATCCCCGTAATCATTACACTCCATCAGCACATCAGACACTGCCATACCCACTCTGTGAACTTTAATTTACAGAACAATCGACCTCTCCAGTCCACAAGCCACCTGTCACCATCAACATGGCACTTTTTAATGTTCGCTCTCTTTTAAATATAACTTTTTTAATGAATGATGTGATTTTATATTATAAATTAGACTTTTAACTGAGACATTGCTTGGCACTGTTCTCACTTAGGCTTCCCCACCAAATTTAAATTTTTTATTTTTGACTAGAGAGGGTAGAAGAGGGGGTGGGACGGCATCCAACACCCATAACTCCCTAACCTCAAATAGTGTTTTTTAACAGTTACATGTCATTTGAGCATTATGCCTTTACTTTTAGCAGCCTCCAATTCTCTGCATTAATGTATATAGACCACCCCATCACTCTACTTTCTTTGTCAGTGAATTTTCTGAACTATTATCAATTATCCACACCTCTCATAGCAGGGTTTTAATAACTGGTGATTTTAATCTACACATTGCTGTTACCTCAGACCCGATATCCAGAGAGTTTTTAAATCTTTTGAATTGTCTGGATTTTAAGCAGCACGTAATGCAGCCGACTCACAACAGAGGACACACCCTGGACCTGGTCATAACCCATGGCCTGTCCATCAGTGTGTCCTCTGTTGTCGACCTGGCTGTATTTTTTAATATTACCAGTTTTAACCAAGGGGAGGCCCCGGTGAGAACAGTGAGGAAGCGTTATCCAACTTCTGAAGTGGCTGCAAATTTCTTGGGGATTTTACAGAGCGCTTCTGCTGAAATTTTACCTGCACCCTAATGTTATTGATAATTTTAACAGTAGACTGAAGTCAACTCTGGACTCAGTAGCTCCACTTAACAAAAACAATAAAAGGAAAACCTACACCCCCATAGAGAATGGCGGAGTGCTGAGAGAAGATGGAGAAAGAGTAAATATACAGTCCACTATATGATATTTTATGTCAACAACTAAAAACCTACAATAATGCAGTCAGAAAGGCACAAATTTCCCATTTCTCAAAACTCATCACCAACCATAAAAACAACCCCTGTTAAAATAATTTGTCCATAAAGAATAAATTCACCCAAGGAGGAGATCGGAGACATAAGTAAAGTCGACGTCTGACTTTAATCTTGTACAAGAGGAGCAGTTACAACGTGTGAGGATGCTACAGAGGAAGTGCTCAAATCACTGTTGTGACTTGAGTCTTTTAAAGGCACAGGAGATAACACGTCACTGACAGCTAATCTTCATGCAGAACTAGACATCATGACTACCAGGCCTCTGATAACATTTAGGTCAGCCATGGGGATACTAAAGTAATAAACAGTTCAACACATAAAGCTGTAACCTGAACAAAGAAAACTTTAAGACATGAGGTTATACAAAATTCTTATAACAACCCCCGGTTCCTCTTCTCCACCTTCGTTATTTTAACAGGTTCTAACTGTAATAAAGTTTTTAAGACACCCACAGATGATCTTTGTGAGAACTTTGCAGACCACTTCAGAACCAAAATCAAGGACATCAGGGGCCCATTTCACAAAGCAGGTTCAACAAACTCTGAACCTAACCCTGAACTCTGAGTTGATCAACTCTGAGATGGGCAACTCTGAGTTTTCAGTTTCAGAACAGCGGTTTTGAATTAGTTCACTCAACTCTGAGTATGTAAACTCTGAGTTACGCGCGTGCCTGCCGACTCTACAAAGCCATTATCAATGGAGCTCCGATACTACGATTCACCATGGCAACGGGGAGAGCGTCATTAGATATTACTGAGTGTTTATGTAGAAAACGAGCTCATCCTGAGAAAGCGGAGCAACGTAACTGCAGCAAAGTAGAGATAGTTGGCGTGGCAGACATTTACTGCCCGATCTAATGTGTATAACTGGGGTCCGTTTCACAAAGCAGGTTTAGTGAAAACCTTGAGTTAGTTAACCCTGAGATGAGGGAAACTCTGGTTTTTCGGTTTCACAAAGCCAGTTCAGCATAAATCTGGGTCAGTTACCCGGGTAACATGCTCCGTGAAACTAACCTGCTCGCTAGCAGGTTTGCTTCAACAAACCCTGAGTTTCTCCCTACATGTCTCCGCCTTTTTCCGGAATCTGAACCAACTCTGAAAAATTGTGCCGTCCTTTCATCGTCAACCTAATCGATATGGAAATAAAAGTGATTCTAGCAGCTTTGCGTCGGGAGAGGATTTTGATTACCTTTCCTTCCAATCACATTAGATATTATCTAAACAATATTCTCCAACATTTTCAACATTTAATATCGCGGACATAATCCGCAACCGGATTCTTCATCCGGAGGTCATGTTTTTGCGAATGGGAGATTTATGAAATGTTTAAATACATTCCTGTGTTGAAATACCTGCTTATATTTACTGTTTAATATGTGAAATATGATTAAAATCATATGCCTTAGTCAAAGTATTTGCGCAATATTCTTATGCTTAATTTTCAACTGAAGCCACTTTCTTTCTGTGCCTGGGGGGATTACACCCAATGAAAATGATAATTTATTTGTTTCAGTACTTTGTGAACTGTCACCTGCACCGTAGGTAGCGTTGCTAACCATTACACCACCGTGCTGCTCTCCAAATCTGAAAATAAAGAGTTATTACCTTTAGATCAATAGACTGTTTCATTCAGTTATACACATTAGATCGGGCAGTAATTGTCTGCCACGCCAACTATCCCTACTTTGCTGCAGTTACGGTGCTCCGCTTTCTCAGGATGAGCTTGTTTTCTACATAAACACTCGGTAATATCTAATAACACTCTCCCGGTTGCCATGGTGAATCGTAGTATCGGAGCTCCATTGATGATGGCTTTGTAGAGTCGGCAGGCACGCACGTAACTCAGAGTTGACTGAACTAATTCAAAACCGCTGTTCTGAAACCGAAAACTCAGAGTTTCCCATCTCAGAGTTGTTCAACTCAGAGTTCAGGGTTAGGTTCAGAGTTTGTTGAACCTGCTTTGTGAAATGGGCCCCTGAATGAAACAGTCTATTGATCTAAAGGTAATACGTCTTTATTTTCACTCTTGCAGAGCGACACTGTGGTGTAATGTTTAGCAACGCCGCGCACGGGTGCAGGGGACAGGGGTTCAACTCCTGTAGATCACAACGCAGTTCATTGAATGACTCATCATTTTCATCGGGTGTAAATCCCCCATGCCCAGAAAGAAAGTGGCGTCAGTTGAAAGCATAAGAATATTGCGCAAATACTTTGACTAAGGCATATGATTTTAATCATATTTCACATATTAAACAGTAAATATAAGCAGGTATGTCAACACAGAAATGTACTTAAACATTTCATAAATCTCCCGTTTGCAAAAACGCTACCTTTGCAAATAATCTGGTTGCGGATTATGTCCACGATATGAAATGTTGAAAATGTCGGAGAATATTGTTTAGATAATATCTAATGTGATTGAAAGGAAAGGTAATCAAAATCCTCTCCCGACGCAAAGCTGCTAGAATCGTTTTTATTTCCATATCGATTAGGTTGACGATGAAAGGACAGCACCATTTTTCAGAGTTGGTTGTAGGGAGAAACTCACGGTTTGTGGAAGCAAACCTGCTAGCGAACAGGTTAGGTTCACGGAGTATGTTACCCGGGTAACTGACTCAGATTTATGCTGAACTGGCCTTGTGAAACCGAAAAACCAGAGTTTCCCTCATCTCAGGGTTAACTAACTCTTTTCACTAAACCTGCTTTGTGAAACGGACCCCTGGCAAAATTGACCCACTACATAGAGAGGGAGGGAAGTGTCCTCCATTTTCACAAAAAAATAAATAAGCAACCACTTTCAAAGCATCCAATATTTATTTAATACACTTATTCCTAACACAAATGTATTGAATTGATAGAGCCATCACAGAGGGAGTCCACAGACAAGACACGAACAAAAATCTATAATCTGCTTGAATCAAGTAACATTTTGGTCCTCAGCTCATTTTAAACAGAAAACAACCTGTCACCTCGGAATTCAACAGGACAATCAAGTAATAGTGCAATATAAACATTTTGAAATCTGCCAGTTTTCTCTCAACAACAATGAACAATTTACAGCATTTTCATGGAGCCACCACAAGGAAAAAATCAATAAAATTCAGTATCATCTGCTCAAATAAACATTTTGGTCCTAAAATCATTTTAGCTTGTTTTAAAACAGAAAACAACCTGACACATTACAATTCAACAAGACAGGCAAGGGTTAAACATTTTAGTGCAACATAAACATTTGGAAATCTGTCAATTTCTCTCAATTAGACAAGACAAAAAGAAATGCTACATAATCTGGCAAAATACACAATTTTAATCCTAAATAATGGGGAAGTGCATGCTTAAATTTGAAATGCTTGATTTCACTTGGTAACACATCTTACACTGGATTTTTTCTGGACTTTGAATGTGCAAACTGGTGAACGATATCTTCAAAATCAAGGCCACTAACAAGTTCATGTTCGATGGCCAAGAGAGAAAGTGCAGAGAGCCGTGTCTGTGACATTGTGGTCCTCAGCTCATTTTTGACTCGTTTCAAAACAGAAAACGACCTCTCACCCTCACAGTTAGACACAGGCAAGGTTAAAAACAGTGCAACATAAACATTCGGAAATGTTGTCTTAAGTCCATGTCTCTCAAGAGCTTGCAGCAGCTGTACAGGTGAAGTCTCATTCTGCACAAAGTGCCTAAACTGAATAAGTTCGTCTGACAAGGAACCATCCAGATCTGTCAGATAAATGGAGCTCAGCTTAGCAGCTCTTTCACGCACATCACAATCATCACAGTCCCTCTCAAATAGAACTCCAAAGAGGTCACACACGTGTGCAGGCTTCGATGCGCTTGGATAGGCACAAACAAAGTCTGTCAATGATGACATAATATGTTTCAACCTTGAATCTCTGACTAATATCAGTCAGAGCTACTTCGCTGTCATCACCAGACTCGTCTGCAAATTTCTTTTTTCTCACACGTCGAGTGTCAACCTGGTAGTTTTGTGTAGCACGTGCTGATTCTTTGAGCCCTGCAAACTGTTCTCGTAGAGTGCCAAGTTTTGCGACCAATACAGCAGCTTCGAGTTTGGTTTGTGTTTTCCCCTCACAGTCTGAAGCTATTTTGGCTAATGTATCTCTAATTGTAATTGTAATCCGTAATTTTCATGGAGAGCTTTTGTGGAGTCTGCTCTGCAACTCCATCGAGTGGTGCTGAGGGATTTTAGAGTGTATCTAGTGTAATGTTTGCTGTCATGGAAAACTGTATTCCAGCGATGGGTTGATGCACTGCAAAATGTATACAGAGGCTGCAGCAGTAAAAAAAAAAAAAAGAGTTAACCTCCTCACAGCAATTATCAATGCAGTTAACACCTATGAGGTTCAGCGAATGGGCAGCACACAGTGTATAATGAATTAGTGGGTTTTGTTTTTTCAAGTGCACCTGGAGCCCGTTGTATTTGCCAGACATGTTGCTACCATTATCGTAACTTTGGCCACGACAGTTTGACAAGTCTAACCCCAAGCTTCGCACCATTTCAATCACAGATTCGGCTAGGCTTACACCTGTGTGGCTGTGGATGGGCTCAAACCAGGGGCGGACTGGCCATCTGTGTGATCTGGAGAATCACAGAATGGCCGGTACTCCAGGACGGCTGGCGGGCGGCACCAACCGCCACGCAGTCATCACCTGTTTTTTTCCCCCTGCTAATCTACAGTTTCACACTCCAGTACAGTAGGTACTGTAAGTTGGATGCCGGCTGCCCCGAAGAAGAAGAAGAAGTAGTAGCAGCAGCAAAGAATCAAGACTTTCGGTAAAATGTGGCCGCTCGGAAAGATTCAGGGCACGCCCTCTCAAATGGCCGTTCACTCGCCGTGTTTCCATTAGCCCCATAGGAATTTACTAGACCCCGGAGGTGACGTACCACTCTGAATGGGTTTTGATCGCCAGTGATCAGCTGATCAGTGATACAACTGCGCGCTGTTCTTCCTCAAAGTAAAAAATACAGAATGGATAACACCTGTAAAAAACGGAAAGAAAAAGGTGGGGCTGAGAAGGCAAGGAGGAGAATTGCGACATTTAGATAGCGAAGCCGCTAAATGTCGCAAACTAACATGTTCAGCAGCACAGCCAGCAGCAGCACAGCCAGCAGCAGCACAGTTCAGCCTCAACAAGATAGGGCCACCTGTGATGATGAGGGACAGAGAGATGAGCAGGTTCCACAGACAGATACAGGGCAAGTAAGTATGGAACATGAGAGAGGAAGAAATAGAGTTACTTGCTAGGGCTGATCTTAGGAAATGTTATTCAGGTTGCTACATTTTTAAATATACCCAGTTTGTGTTGCTCAGTACAATGCAAAAAATGAAATGAAATAATGATTACAGCAGTTAAAATAGCTGAACTTAAACATTTTAGATGTAAAATGCCACATGCAGTAGTAGCTAATATTAAGAAATATGTTGTGCTTTTCTGTGCAAATCTTGTAAGGAATGCCCAGTCTGTTGCTATCAAATTCTGAAACACTACAACCTCTTCACAGATGCCTATCATATCCTTGGCTGGGGATACAGGTGCCTCCTTACTCTGCCTGTTACACAGGTAGCCTGTGAGAGAAGTTTCTCTGTTCTGAAACACATCAAAAGTCGAATAAGGAGCACATAGTCACAAGAACACCTGGAAGTATTCATGACCACAGAGAAAGACATCCTCATGTCCCTTGACAATGACTTGGTCATAGACAGAGTTGCAGAAAAAAGCGACCTGTTGAAGAAACTCCTTATCCCCCAACATTGAGTAAAATGCCATTGCTGGTTTGTTTTTTTAGGTTAGTATTCAACCTTCATTTCTATGATAGTAATCAAGTTAAACTGTATATGTACAGCCTCTTTACATTGTGGTTTATCATAACTCATTCAGTACTATGTGTTGTGTGTTTCAGAAACCTGTTTTGTATTGGTTCAGCCAGAGGGACTGCAGTGTGTTGAGACCTTAATTTATTCAAGTATTCAAGTTAAACTAGAAGAATACTATGCTCTTAACACAACATCTAGTCAACATCAGTGCTATTGCTATAATTTGGATGGTATAGTGTCATGAGCCACAATGAAAGTATTGTGACACTCATACCAGGAGTTATTGTTGTTGTTGAGTTTCTGCGTGCCGATTGCTGTGGGCCGGGCCTAGTCAAAGTCCAGGGCCATTTTTTAGTCCCAGTCCATCCCTGGCTCAAACCCGATGAATCTTTCCACTACTCTGCCATCTCCACTGGCAAAACGAAAAACAAATGTCAGCTGATATACGTGTGCTAAATCTGGTGTTGAATCAACGATTACAGAGAAATATTTAGCATGTCTGACTTCCTCTGCTATCACTTGCTTAGTTTTGTCACCCATTAATGAAATAAATTCTCGACAAACAGTTGAGGAAAGGTAAGATGGCTTACCTCTACCCTTATTGCCATGCTTCTCAAGGTGCTCCTTTAAAAAGGGGTCAAACTCCGCTATCAGTTCAAGCAGTCCCAAATAGTTCCCATTGTGCACAGAACCCAGCAGTTCGTTATCGCCTCTAAATGGCAGTCCTCTCGCTCCCAAAAATGTAATAACAGCAACCACACGTCTAAGGACTTCTTTCCAGTACTGCTGTTCTGCCTGACACTGTCGGGCAGACAAGCGTCCACTTTGCATGCGTATTTAGACCTGTGCAATAAAGAAAGCATGTTTTGTCTATGTTCTGCACTCTTTTCGTGATCACAAATCCTCTCTGGATGTTTCCAATCACAGTAATACACTGATACACTGATAAATGTATGCTTTTGGGATGACAGTAGTTTGCAGGCAAAGCAATAAACTGATCCAGTTGATGGCGAGTAAAGAAGCCATTCCCTCGGCACAAATTAGTTGTTTCGGAGATGGCAATGAAGCAAATCGTTGGTGAGGGAGCCTGTCCAATTTCCAAGTCCGGACTCCCTTACCGATGCAGGATAGTTGGCAGCCCGGTTCTGGAAAGCTGCAGGCCCTCGGTAGATCACCTCTTCCCGGTGCTGCTCTGTAACGGGCCCCCAAAGTGCAGGATCCCCAGGGAGTAGAGGCGCTGAGGTATAGCAGGGGCTGCTCGCAGACTCGACGAGCGGCTCGGATGGCGGTGAGACTCGAGACCCATCACCGCTTCCCTCAACGGTCGCACTCGCAGCAGAATCTGGGCCGTCAGTTGAAGATGCTACCTCTTCGCTCTCCGGGCTGTGAACATTAGCTAGCGTTGGCAGTGAAGAAATGTCCTGGCTAGCTGAGCTGTCCTCGTTGACGGAAGCTGCCTTAGCAGAACAGTTGGTAACTGGAGTGAAGAAATGACCTATTTTCGGTATAAACTTAAATTTTCTCCATTTTTGAAAGTTTGGCGCTCCCACTTAGCTTCTCCATGTCTGCATTTTTTGAGTTGTGTAGAGGCGCCTGACGTCACACAACCATCTCAGTGCACGTTGATTGACATCACCTTTGACCTGCCTCATACGGGCTGACCAATGAGGAGAGGGTCTCAGGCTGAGACCCTCTCCTCATTGGTCAGCCCCTGCCTGTGACTGTGACGGTCACAGGCAGGGGCAGGGTCTCTGTGCAGCGCAATGGCTTTGGCGGATAGTTTAACAGCAAGAGATAACCAGATATTTTGCTTGTGCCCTCACTGCCCTGGGCCCTTTAGAGGTTGTGGGCCCTCTGTGCAATTGCCCAGTTGCCCATATGTTTAATCCGGCCTTGTCACCATCCGTCTTGCATTTTGTAGCTTCCTTCAGCTCTCGCTGAGTATGAGTATGAGCCAGTCCGATATTCACTCTCATTCGAGCTCTTTCTTTGTCATGCTCCCGTTTTCTTTTCTTCGCCTCATCGGACATTATACTCCTCCTTTTCTTTGCAGGCTCTGCGATGACGCCAATTTAAAAACTACCTAGCTGCAAGGTATCTTCCATGCACCTGCCGGGTGTTCTCCCACTGATCTCCACGCAGGGCCTCCACCTACCGGCTTGTAAAAAAACAATTGCTGTAAAGCAGGTCAAATTAGAACTACAAAACCGCTACCCGATGAGGCAAAGTTACATAGTGCAGTAACAGCTAATAGAGGGCTGCAGAGCGAATGCTGAAGTGCCGTTCACCCGGTTTTGAGGTGATGAACAACTGAAACTATTTTGGAAACATTATTTTAAGGCACTAAATACTCTTTAGTGTTGCTTTAAACTATTTGGATCCACTTAAAGTGATGGTTCAGAGTGAAATGCACCCTAGGTAATTTCCACTATGACATCCAGCCAAATACCCCCCTCGGAAGCATTTTTAGCGATGGTCAGCATTGGTAAAGATAGGGCTATCAGCCGAATGGCTTAGTACTAGTTTTAGTGGGGTAATTTACGAGATATACACTATGTACTATAGCGATAGTACTAAGCCATTCGGCTGCTAGCCCTATCTTTACCAATGCTGACCATCGCTAAAAATGCTTCCGAGGGGGTATTTGGCTGGGTGTCATGGTGGAAATGACCTAGGGTGCATTTCACTCCGAACCATCACTTTAAACGATGTCTTCCTATATCACAAGCTCTTCAATCTCTGTGTCTCTTTAATATCCCACTCACTCATTTTTGCATTTCAGTTCAACTGCTGCAAATGAATCATCCAAAGACCATGGTCCGGAACAGTATCATTATTATCATCACAATATGATGCAAAGTTGTTTCTGTCATTTGGCACTTTGTTGGTGCAGTGAGTTGCATTCTCTATTACGGTACACCACCACCCTGTGCTTATTCGATGTGTCATAATGCTGATGGAAACCGAGTGTACAAAATGTAAGGGCAACATATTTTAATGTGTAAAATGGGAGGAATCATACATGCAAATATGATGTTAAAAAGGTAGGCGAGAACACGGCTGAATGAAGGCATTCATAAGCCTTAAAGAACACAAAACATGTTTTAATTAAAAAACATATCCATGTGTTGTTGAATGGGCTTTGTTTTTATATTGAATTTTATTCTAAAATCCAAGCAAAGATTAACAGAGCCTCTTTCAAGCAAAAACAGCCTCAATATACTCACCTCAGAAGATTATCTAATTTCAAGCTGTTGCATCCAGGTCCAGCAAGCCAGTCCATGAACCACATATGATTCTGTGGATTGAGTGGTATTGAGTGGTAAGCTGAGATCTCAAAATGATTTCACTTTCTCCTTATCATAGCAGACAAAGAAATTAAATATTGATTCCTGGTGTGGCACCAGAGGCTGAAATTATCCATTCTCTCTGCTCTTGCTGACTCGTTCCCTCCATGCTCACTTGCTTATTCACTCTATCCTCCCATTGCATCCCTCTTCTTTTACACCTCACTCTTTTATTATTCCCTCTCCAAAGGACTCTACTTTCATTTCAACTGTCTGGTTCTCTTTTGTCTTCTGACATTCTCGTTTACTGCACTCTGTCTGGTTGTAAGGGAGCAAAAACAGAGCAGGTATATCGGCCTGACTACATTTTCTCTATAGTCTATTATCTGATCCATCTTTAAATCTTTTATTTTATTTAGTGATGGAATTCAAAGACTATGAATGCCTTTATAGTGTTGAGTAAATACCATAACGTCAGTTGAGAGGTTAAAAATAATGCTGAGATGTAAAACAAAATCTTGTATTTTCCTAACATACGAAAGCAGCCAAAGTCAGGAGCGACGTTTATATTGTTTGATCCAGGTCGGGTACTCATACTTTCTCACCAAAGTAAATGCACCAACTATTCCAAGGAACAATTTATCCATCAGTGTTCAATGGTAATAGTTGTATGTTGTGATACATTGTTTGAGTTGAGATTCTTTCCTCTATCCATTCATTTTCCATGACTTACCTGGATCTGGGTGTCAGATTTAGCAGCAACCAACCAAACCAAAATAGCCAAAGTAGCCTATGCTGCCTTCTCCGAAGCCACATCCACCAACTTCTTCAAGCATCTTGTGGCAATCGTCAATTCTGAAGTGCCATACACTCTAAAAACTTTATCCTGGCTATCTCCTCTGGTTGCAAAAATAAGTGATTGCATCGAAATCTATGAGAACATGACCCTACCATCGCTACCACTCTACCAATGCAATTAGCTACTAAGATGACTATAATACTCAGCTGAAAAGTTGACCTTGAATTATGAAGTTTGAACTTTGTTAGCAGCTTCACACCAGAATCCATATGAAGCATGAAGCCAGATGCAGTAAGATTCTGATGCTTGTGTTCATCAGAGCCACCCGTCGCTCCTCTACAGTCCAAATATGGTAACTTTCTTAACTGGTTGCAAAAATTCCAAGATGTCAATGGCCAAACTCCAAGTTGGCAATGAACTAAATATCCCAAGCTCAAGGTTTCAAAATTGTAGTGCACAAACCAGTGAGTGACATCATGATGACTATGTCCACTTCTTAAATACAGTCAATGTGTCATGGGTGTACTATGAATGAAGGAGGTATGGACCAAATGCAGTTAAAAAAGGTTTAATTAAATGATAAGCTCACAAAAATGTCCAAAAACTCAAAAAAAGGGAGATCACAGGGGCAAAAATACTATACAAAAGCTAACAAAAACATCAAAAAACAAGACAAACAAGACAAAAACACTATCAAAAACAAAGAACAAAATAATCCCACAGGTGAACAGAACTCACAACAATAACCCAGACAAGACCAGAGGGGTATTCCATCAAACTCGCTAAGCGCTAATCCGGGCTAATTCCGATAAGCCTCGCTACCTTTAGCGAGAGTTGCGTTCCATCAACGTGACTTGAGGCACTCTCCGCTAAGTAACCATGGGAATTTATCTGACCAAACTAGCCTTCCCCGGGGCAGGCTAACCATCAGGCTTACTTAAGCGGGGGTTTCAGAGAAGTCCGTCTGTCGGAAACAACTGTACCAGCAGAAGGTTCCGCCAAGCCTAGTCCTCATGATGTCGTCACGTCAAAGACCAAAAATTACCAAAATTACATATATGAAGTACAAACAGACTATATTTTCATCAAGTGTCTAAGAATACATGCTTGCAATTAAAAAATATGAATAAATCGTTTATTTTGTTTAAGTCTCATGTGTGTTTGTTTTTTTTTTTCTTTTTTGCTTATATAATTGTCTTTAGATCAGAGAATTAGACCAACATTTGCAAAGCCGGAATCCATTGTTAATTGCCAACTGAAAGATTTTCTTTCAAATAACTCTATTTTGTCTGTGGTTTTAGAGCTAACCATAGCACTATCTCTACCATCACTCTGGTTACCAATAATATTGTCTCTGCCTTAGATAATAAGACACACTGTTTACTAGGGTTGGGCATCGTTTGGATTTTACCGATTCCGATCCCGATTTCGATCCTCTGTTTCGATTCCTGTTCTAAACGATTCTCGATTCCGATTCTTTGAGGTGCAGGTCAACAGGTCCAGTGTTGCCACAGTTACTTTGAAAAAGTAATCTGACTACTGACTACTCCTTTAAAAAGTAACTTCGTTAAGTTACTGACTACTTGATTTTAAAAGTTACTAAGTTAGATTACAAGTTACTTTATTAGTTACATTCAACAGCTGCATCAGACTACTAGATTTTGCCAATACTCACTTTATTGATGTGCTTTTTTAACAGTAACATCTACAATGTATCCATTTTAAGTTGCACTTGAAAACTATGTCCTGATAGAAAATACATGTTTTTATATATAAAAAAATAAAGACAGTCTTTCTTGACTTCACTTAACTTAAATAACTGTTTGCATATTGTAATGGCAGTAACATCATGAATGAACATTTTATGAATATTGAACCAGCATTAGAGCAGCAAGGATTGGTTTTATGAAACCAAGGATGAGCACAGTCCTCAAGTATGAGCGGCGTGATGACGAAGGGAGGGGGCGGGGCCAGCAAGCAGCGAGACATGTCTCCACTAAACACTCAAGAGAGTCTCCGCTCGCATTTCAGCACAGACTGAGTTAGCAGGAGCTCCGTGAAATCGAGAACTTGTCTTGTTTATTCACACGCTGCGCCTTTTCACCGTCACCGGACGGGACCTACTCTTTTAATGTGGTTGTGCCATGCTGTGACTCTAAATGTTTTTTCAAGTTTGACGTTGTATTCTTGAAAGTATACAACACTTTATTGTTAACACAGAGTGTACAACGAACCTTTATGTTGCCATCTTTTGCTGAGATGAAGTCGAAATAATGCTTGTATTTCCAGCTGGAAAATGCGTATCTCTCCCCCTCCATTGTTTACGTTTCTGCCGGTATAGCGACTACACGCGACCGTCTGTGAAGGTGTCGGCTAACATACGTCACACCCCGAGACGCACGAAGAAAGCAGATCTTTTTTTTTACTGACAAAAATAGTAACGCGCCGTGTATTTGGATAAGTAACTTTAATCTGACTACTGGTTTGGCAATAGTAGCGCGTTAGATTACTCGTTACTGATCGTTCTATCGCGGAGTCTCCGCACGCCAGGCGGAGTAATACAAACAAACTAGTGCGGACGTTTAAGAACCGAAAAAAAAGGATCGCAATTCCAACAGCTTCTTAACGGTTCCGGAACCGGAGGTTAGGAACCGGTTCCTATTTGGAACCGGATCTCGATGCCCAACCCTACTGTTTACTGATCTTAGTAAAGCCTTTGATACAGTCGACCATTCTTTATTGCTGGATAAATTGGCTAGTATTGGCCTTACTGGAAATGCTTGTAACTGGTTCATTTAAGTACCAGGAAGTGCATCAAAACATCATCAGTTTCATCAAATTCAGGGTTACATTTTTTACGTTCAATGCTTCCTTCCAGACTGATAATTGGTTATACAGACCCTACTCTACCCTTACCACCCCAGGTCTCCCCACCCAGCCCACCCTTCCATCCACCCCACATCCCTTAACCCACCCACCCGCACCCGATAGAGCTGCGTACCCCAAGTACTCAAGATTTCTCTTGAGAAAAAGGAGCCCCTAAAGATTTTATCTAGATGCTGGTATACAATTTATTCAAAATCTGACACAATCATACACAACAAAAAAGAGAAGAGAAAAAAAAGGGTGGGGTTACTACAGACATGCTCTAAAGGGCATTATGAATCTGACTCCATTGATCTGACCTGTTGTACCCGGTCCAGTGAGCTGCTCCTACTAAAGGTTCCCCGAGCTCACTCCAGCCTGGGAATGACTGCCTTTTCATATAGTGCCCCTACCTCATGGAATGCTCTGCAGAGTGTGACAACCCCAAGTGGTTGTTTTGTGTGGCTGTTTGTGTGTGTGTGGTGCCGCTCTCGCTCTCTTTCTCCCTCCTGTTCCACGCAGGTTGATTGTTACATGGGCCTCTGGTGTGCGTCCCGAGGGGGCGGGGCCACGTCCTTAAGAGCCATGTGGAGAACACCAGCTGGCTCTCTCTCCATTCCCAGCCTGGCACCCTGCGGCTTACCTGTTGCTGTCTTCGTCGTTTTAGTTTACATCCAACATTTACACACAGCCATGCATCCACACACACCGCTGATCGCTCTCATTACAGATATAGGTTGTATTTTGGTTATTATACTTTGGTGTTAAATAAATATGATTGCCGGCATCTCTTCCCTCTTGTGGTGTGTTTGTCAGAGAACTGAGCCAGTTATGACAAGAGCAATTTAAAAATGACTGTTCTTCCTACTTTTGGTATATTTAAATCTATTATTTCAGATTTTTACACATACCACTGTAACTGTTTTAGCTGAACTATTTACTTATTTATTGTTTCTTTCCATTTTATTATAGTATTTTATATTTGTTTTTTGTTTTTTAATCTGTTTTATTATGTCATCCTTGTAATTGTATTTATTCTGTGCTTGTCGCCACTTTAAATGAGGGAAACCTCAGTGTCTCTCGAACTGAAATAAAGGTTGTTTAATTGATTGATTGATTGATTGATTGATAGCCAGACTCCCAGAAGTAATCCTAAGGAGTAGTGAAGTTAGTAACAGTAGAGATGCTGATTTTAGTCAATTTCTTTAATCAATAGTCAGCCGCCTTAAAAATACTAGCGGTAAGAGTCAAACAAGACCACAGCATCGGCACAGTCCGGATCAGGTTCCACAACGGTCCAGGGAGACCTGCTAGACGAGAAAGCACAGGGATTCTGGGGGAACATACAGAGAGAGAGAGAGAAAGAGAGGGAGAGAGTTTCAGTGTGTCACTATAAATCCCCGGGCAGCATAACTAAGAGCTGGTTCAAGGCAAACCTGAGCCAGCCCTAACTATAAGCGTTGTCAAAGAGGAATGTTTTAAGCCTACTCTCAAAAGTGGGAACAGTGTCTGCCTCCTGAACCAGAAATAGAAGATGTTTTCTTTCTTTTTTTTTATTTACGAGTCAATTAATTGTCTGTGAAGGACATCCTTTACAATCTACAGAATTTTCTATTTTATGATTGAATGAACAGGAAAAGGTACTGAGAATTTCCAGCACGATTCCTTTTCTACAGATTTAATCTTACTGTGTAGACTATGCATACAAAGGGACACATCAGGAGAGTGACAAATACGTGACACAGAATTGCAAAATATTCAGTTATATAGTTCAGGGCTTTAATTGTGAAAGTAGTGCATGTTGTCTGTGCTGCTGATCCAGTCATATCAATAACAGACGTCAATATTTAGCTGCAGTAGATGTGTGGAAGTGTTAACAACGTCTTAGTTTGAGTAGATAGGATATTTTCCAGTACACCAACACACAGAGAAACATAACCCATCATAGTGAATGAATGGCATTGTCATGATCTATGTTTTTCTCTAGTTAATTTCCTGTTTTATTTTGTAATTTTGTCCCGTGTGGGTCTTGTACTTCCTGGTCCTTGTTGTTTCTGCTGTCTTGACTCCCCCACCCTCTCGTGTTGATTACCCTACCTGCCCTAATGTGTTTTACCTGTCATTCGTCAGCTCCCTGCCTCTGCAGATGGCCCATAGCGAGAGATTTTTGTATTTTTTATATGTGCTTAGTTGCAAACGGTTCAGTAAAAAACCTTTCGAAATACAGTTCTTGTGTGGACAGTGATTCCTTATGAAGATGCATTGTGTTGTATATGTTGGATTATTCGTCTTCCTGCGTCCAGCCTCTCATTTCTCTTTGTGTTTTTGTTTGAATCGTAAGTGTTTCTTTTTGACTGCCGTTTTTACCCTTGTGGTCTCCCAGAGTTGACACTTTGTTTTATTAGTTAAATAAACATTGTTTTCCGTTACCCTTTGTCTCCTGCCTGCTTTTGGGTTCAAGTCCTTGTTCATTCGTGACAGGCATGATGTCCCAGTTATTAGCTACCCTGGATTACAGCTACATTTTTGTCTTTATTTGTTTCGTTTTTTCATGTTTATCACTGGTGCACTGAATGGCATGGCAATGACAGGATGCACTCTTTGGATAAGGAAGTGTGGAGGTTGGAAATGAATCGCCCATAGCCAGTCAACCATCCAGCCAGACCTGCTATACCTGACCTCAGGACAGTGGAGTAGACTCGGTGTTAACATTAATGATGCTTGGTTCTAAAATATCTGAATCATCTCATATGGACAATCCATTGGTCCTTTGCTATTATAAATGTATAAAAATGTGAAACATTAGCTGATATTTCAGGCGGTTGTAAAAAAGTTTTAAAAGGGATAAACGGTTCAACACAGAAGCCAAGTATTATCAAGAACTTCAACATGGCAGGCTGTTCTTATTTTATTCTCCTAAACTCTGTATCAATCTTTATTGTCTTTTGATAACATTCCACTGTTTTTGTATTCTTTTTGTGTTCTTTCCTCTCTGTTAGAGACAGTTGCTGAGTTGCATTCGTGGTGGGAACTGTCCTGGACCCAACGTCAGCTCGCTGCAGTTGCCTGGAGATGTGAACTTCTTCACCAACCAACTGGCTGTGCCTACCATGGAATTTGCGTTTGAGCAGACCAAAGCAGAAGAGGTAATTAAGCCCAAACACCATTTTGTTTACTTCCATGGCTTTCATTGTGCATACTGGTGGTCTTTCATTTCCAGATGAACCCTCTTATTACTTTGCTTTTTATGCTAATGTGTGTGATCACTGCAGAGTAGAGGGCAGGACACAGTCACACCTTATTTATCAATGTATTTCATCAATAAACTAACGATACACATATAATAATAAGCACAATATTACTCATTCAGTGTTAACATGGATACATGTGGGGTGAAATATATTATGCCAGTTAGGGGGGGGTCCAGGCTCAATATTACGTCCCACCCCCAGAACCGCCCCTGTTAATTGGAAGTAAAACCTCTTCTTGGGGAAGAAACACACACACACACACACACACACACACACACACACACACACACACACACACACCTGTCAGTGACACTGTCATCTTTAAAGAACATGACACCTACCATTTTTCATCACCATTATTCATTCTGCAACCTATGAGACTAATTGTATTAAAATAAAAATATGTCAAAGTTTAAAGAATCAGCTTGATACTGCAATATGGATATTGCCCGTATACAAGCATACAAATGCATAATCAGATAGCTTACAAATTATGCATGCCCCATTTACTTCCATTTGAAATGCAGTATTGATGTTTGCTGTACTGCCTTGGGGTGGAAATACAGAGATTTAGCTCCAGCTAAGTCGGCCCACTCAAATTTGGAACTTCTGGCTTGGATGGCAACTTTGAGCTTGATTAGTGCAAGTGATCTTCATGAGGTTTATCTGCCCTAAAGGCGTCATCACAACCTGAAAATATTAGTAGCAGAGGGGGAAATCAACAGCACTGGCCTTCGGAGGAAGATAAAACCTGATTGAAGTCTGTCTGATCCATCAATAAGCTTGATCATGTTTGGGTAAGGTTGATTATGCAGACATTAGCTTAATTTGCTGAATAGAATTTATACTGAATTGCAGTGTTAATATAAGTTGGTTATTTTATTTTTATGTATGATGGAATGTTGAGACGAGGGATTTCCTTCCTGCTCAATGAGAGATGAACAATATTTTGTTTCAGAATCAGGAGCTGTGTGTATCAAGTGTCTCAAAATCAATGTAGACTACTTCTTAGTAGTTTTTTAAATCAAAATCTCTTTATTTATTTTTTTTGCAATAACAGTGCATGGATTTCAGTTTAAAAAGACAAAATGAAATGAAATATAGAAATGAGATCCAACACACACAGAGAGAAAGAGACAACAATAAAACAACAGCAAAAATAAAATAAACCGTAAAATTAATCCCCGTCACTGCCAGTGAGCTTCATGACCTTTAAATATACAGTTTAATAATGAGTGTGGATTATAGTTGTCAATACAGTAAACAAAAAAATAATAAAAAAGATGCCAAATTGTGGAACGTCAAGGGCCTAAGAGGACTGACACATGTTCAAAAAAGGTCCCCAGGCACGCAGGAATCTCCCATTAGAATAATGGAGAGAGTACCTTATCTTTTCAATCTTCAAACATGTCATTAGGGCCGTCAGCCAATCGGTGTGTGTGGGAGGGAGGGGGTCCCTCCATCTGAGGAGGACAGACCTCCGAGCCAGGAGAGAGGCAAACGCTAGAGTGCGGCGCTGTTCAGAGGACAGTCGAACCTCACCCGTGACTCCAAACAAACCAATAAGGGGGTTCGGCTCCACCCTCACTGTCAAAATCTGGGAGAGGGAGTGAAAAACCTCTGTCCAGAATCCGCTCAGTTTAGGACAAGTCCAAAACATGTGAAAGAGTGAGCCGTCTGAGATGTTGCATTTGGTACAGAGTGGGCTGATGTCGGGATAGAAGGTGGCCAGTTTGGTTCTGGAGATGTGAACTCTGTGAACCACTTTGAATTGGATTAAGTTATGACGGGCACACAGAGATGAGGAGTTGACTTGTTTTAAAACAGATGACCATGTTTCCTCAGAGAGGGGGGTACCTAGGTCCTCCTCCCATGCCGCCCTGATCCTATCCATAGATGCCGTCCTCAGAGCCAACATCGTGCTGCAGAACACAGAGACGGGCCTCCTCTGGTGTGGATTTGAGGAGAGAACTGTGTCAACAATATTCCTGTCAGAACTTAGTGTGGTGGGCAATTTAGAAAGTATAAAATGTCGAATTTGTAGATAACGGAAGAAATTTGACTGTGAAAGTGAAAATTTGTTACGTAATTGTTGAAATGATGCCAAATTATTATCAATAAATAGGTCTTTGAAGCGTGCTATTCCCTTCTGACTCCACTCTTTGAAGGTGGGGTCCTCGAGTGAAGGTTTGAAAAAATGATTATGTAATATTGGGCTAAATGGTGAAAAGTCATGGAATTTGAAAAACTTTCGGAACTGAGACCAGATCTTCACCGAGTGTTTAACCACTGGATTTTTTAAAGATCCGGTTGAGAGTGGAAGAGAGGAGCCGATCAATGCAGCCAGGGATACGTCGTCTTCTGATCTCAGCTCCATCGCCACCCAGTCAGGAGGATCCGGTCGATTATGAAAGTGAGACCAGAATGTGAGACACCGCAAGTTGGCAGCCCAATAATAAAAACGGAGATTAGGCAGAGCCAGACCACCGGCAGTCTTCGTCTTTTGTAAATGAGCTTTATTAAGACGAGCCCTTTTCCCCTTCCAAATATAAGAAGAGATAGTCGAATCAAGATGATCAAAAAAGGTTTTGGGGATAAAAATCGGTAAAGCCTGAAATAGGTACAAAAGTTTTGGTAAAATGGTCATTTTGATGGAATTTATTCGCCCAATGAGGGACATGGTGAGTGGTGACCATTGTGTGAGTGTTTGTTTGATTTGAGTTGATAAATTTAAAAAGTTCTCTTTAAAAAGGTCTTTGTGCTTCCTGGTAATCGTGACGCCTAAATAGGAAATTTTGTGATTTACAATTTTAAATGGGAAATTGGTGAAGTCTGAAGCAGATGCAACATTGCCAATTGGAAACAGTTCACTTTTTTCAAAGTTTATTTTATACCCAGACAGTTGACTGAAGTTATCGAGTAATGATAGAGCCGAATGGAGAGAGGTAGTCGGGTTTGAGATCAAGAGCATAAGGTCGTCCGCATAGATCGAGGCCCTATGCTCAATGCCGCCTCTCCATATACCCGAGATGTCATCCCGGCTGCGGATGGCGATGGCGAGAGGTTCAATAACCAGGTCAAATAGCATGGGGCTGAGAGGACACCCCTGGCGGGTTCCACGATGCAGGCTGAATGGGCTGGACAGCTGGGAGTTGGTTCGGATCAAGGCTGTAGGGTGAGAGTACAGCAGCTTAATCCACGCAGTGAAGTTTGGCCCAAAACCAAATTTCTCCAGCACTGCCCACAGGTAGACCCACTCCACGCGATCAAATGCCTTTTCAGCATCTATGGAGACTACACACTCAGGGGTGTCATCAGGGGTGGAATAGATAATGTTCAATAATCGGCGTATATTGAAGAAGGAGTGTCTACCCTTTATAAAACCGGTTTGATCCTCAGATATGATGGTTGGAAGGATATTTTCTAGTCTGCGAGCTAAGACTTTGGCCAGAATTTTTGCATCAGTGTTGATAAGAGAAATGGGCCTGTAGGAGGCGCAATGTGTGGGATCCTTGCCTTTTTTGGCGATAAGGGTAATACAGGCTTCAGAAAATGACTTAGGAAGGGAGCCTTGCCTAAATGATTCACAAAGCACAGAACAAAGTTGTGAAGACAGAAGTAAAGAGAACTTCTTAAAAAACTCAGCTGGGAACCCGTCGGGGCCTGGACTCTTGCCTGACTGCATTGAAGAAATAGCTGAGGCTATTTCAGCCTGTGTTATGGGCTCATCCAGTCTCTTACCATGGTCTGGTTGGAGTTTGGGAACATTGAGGCTGTTTAGAAAGTTGCGTATGGCATTAGGATCGGGTGGAGATTCTGAGGAGTACAGATTTGAATAGAAGTCCCTGAAAGCATCGTTAATTTGAGTATGGTCTGTGGTAATGTCACCATTACGTGTATGAATTTTAATTATGTTTTGTTTAGCAGAAAAGCCCTTTAGCTGGTTTGCAAGCAGTTTGTCGGCCTTGTCTCCATGGGCATAGAATGTGGCTTTATTTTTCAGGAGCAAATATTCGACTGAATGAGTGGTAAGGAGGTCAAATTTAGTTTGGAGCTCTAATCGTTTCTTGT
This sequence comes from Chelidonichthys spinosus, assembly GCA_029853015.1. Taxonomy (NCBI): domain Eukaryota; kingdom Metazoa; phylum Chordata; class Actinopteri; order Perciformes; family Triglidae; genus Chelidonichthys; species Chelidonichthys spinosus. Next base: position 2,542,134 of record CM056826.1, read on the forward strand.
AAAGATTTGGATTTTTAGTTAGCGCATATTGTTTGTCAATTTCCCCAATTTGATGAGCCAGATCTGAACGCTCTTTGTTAGCTTTACTTTTCATTTGAGCTGTGTAAGATATAATTTGTCCCCTGAGGTAGGCCTTAAGGGCATCCCATACAATCAGACTAGAGACCTCAGGGGATATGTTAGTAGATAAGAAAAAGCTTATTTCATTTTTTATGAACTCCACAAATTTGTCGTCCGACAGCAGAGTGGAGTTGAAACGCCACTGTCTGCTCCTCCGGGGGAGATTTGGGAGGGATATAGCCATGGAGACAGGTGCGTGGTCTGAGATGACAATACTGTGGTAATCACAGGAGCGGACAAGGGGCAGGAGTCCATGGTCAAGGAGAACATAATCTATGCGTGAATATGTGTGATGGACATGTGAAAAAAAGGAGTATTCCTTTTCCTGGGGATGTAGAGAGCGCCACACATCACAAACACCATACTGCATGAGGAAGGCCTGAATGAGACTGGCTGATTTACTCGGCGTGGCGGGGTTGGTGGAAGACCGGTCTAAAAGTGGATCCAGCCAGCAGTTCAGATCACCTCCAAAGATAAGAGAGTGTGTATTAAGGTCTGGGAGTAATGAAAATAGGCGCTCAAAAAAGGTTGGTTCATCCACGTTGGGGGCATAGACATTAACAAGGACCACCATTGTGTTGTATAATTTCCCAGTCACAATAATATATCGGCCAAATTTATCAGAAGTCACATTATGAGGCTCGAAGGCAATATTTGGAGAGATTAAGATTGAAACTCCTCTGGCCTTAGCCTGAAAGGAGGAGTGGAACGCCCCTCCCCCCCAACCCGTCAGCAGACGACCGCTGTCCGAGCTGCGAATGTGGGTTTCTTGCAGGAAAACGATGTCTGCTTTAAGCCGTTTTAAATGTGAAAAAATCTTTCTCCTCTTTACTGGGTGGTTCAAGCCCTTGACATTCCAACTGGCAAAATTCACACAACTATCCACAAGTAATAGAAAAAGTAAAGAGTGTGAGATATGCTAAATGACAGGTCAAAAGAGAAATATGTGTGTACATTTGATTCCCCAGCTGTTGGCAGTGACCCCCCCCCCATCCCTCCCAAGAAAGCTGCTAAAAAGAAAAGCAGCAAGCTCTTAAACCCAAACATCTAACTTCAAAATTTCCCTTTCTCAACTAAACTGCTCCTCCGGTATCAACCATTAGAATAGTAAAAATAAAACACCCCTATAAACAACATTGGAACATTGAACAGTCCTGAGAGAATTATCAGACTATGATTAAATAAAATTAAATACGGACCCAGTACAAACAAAAAGAGAGAGAAGAACTACTACTGGTGTAAAACAGTGCACACTGACATGGCTGCAGTCTTAAAGTTGTAAATATGCTGGCTCCACTATAGCCGTCACTCAGATTGCGAGCATATAAAGAAGGAAACAGATGTATGGCGCATACACACAATGGTAACAAACCACCGGTAGATTAGAACAGTTACAGTAAACGCGACCCAGGCGTGTACCACACGGCCCAGCCGCGCTGCTGAAATAAAGTAACTATGGTACCCATGTAGACAAACCAGCGTGTCGGTGCTCCGTGGCCGTCCGGAACTACAGCAGAGTTACCTCTCATCCAGTCAGACTGAGTGAGGTGTTTATGAAGCCTGGGATGATTTGGGAAGGCCGTCGATGTACTTCTGCGCCTCTTCCACCGAGCTGATCCATTTTCTGGCTCCCCCGGCCAGCGTGAGCCGTAGCCGGGCTGGGTACAGGAGCGCTGGTTTCAGACCCCGCTTATATAGCTCCGCCATGACGTCCCGGTACTCCGCGCGTTGGCTGGCCACCTCGGGACTGTAATCCTCCACCACCCGGATCTTGTGGCCGCGGTAGTCGAGCATCCCCTCCGGCGTGACTCCCTGATGAGCAGGTCCTTGGTCTGGTAGCGGTGAAGGCGGACGATCACCGGCCGCGGCCGCTGCCCAGGAGCCGGTTTGGCCGCCAGGGTTCGGTGGGCTCTGTCGATGTCCGGCTTGGAAGGCAGCGTCTCGGAGCCGAAAACCTCCAGCAGTAGGTCCGCGAAGAAATCGGAGGGACGGCCGCTCTCGGTGGACTCAGGGAGCCCCAGGATGCGGATGTTCTGCCGGCGGCTTCGTCCCTCCAGGTCAGTCACCTTGGCCTTTAGCTTAGCGTTGTCGCTGCTTAGCGTGGAACAGACGTTCTCCAGGTCGCTAACTCGCTGGCTCAGGTCGTCCGCAGCGAGTTCCAGTGAGGACACACGCTGGCCGTGATCGTCCACACTCTGTCTCAGCGTGTCCAACTTTGAGTCCAGTTGATTAAAAGAACTTTTGAACTCGGCCGCGAGCTCCTCTCGGTGTCTTACAAGTAGCGCCGAGATATTATCCAATGCTAAGCTAGGGTTAGCTTCTTCCTTCTTGCTCGACTTACTGCCTTTGGAAGCCATTAGAAAAGTTATTTTTTCCCGTTTAGAGCGTTGTCAAGCGAATAGATGAGTGACTTGAGTTCGGATGAACAAATTCAAGGGCGATGTTGTTGTGAAAAAGGTAAATTAACCGGAGAGCACGTACCGCACAACTACTCCATCTATCTTCAGAACCGGAAGCCCCCCTTAGTAGTTTTTAGACAACTTTGGTTGTTAGGAATTTGTCAGTACCCTTATGGCAGAATAACAGTCAAGCATGACAGTCAAGACACAAAATAACTAAATGCACATAACACTTAAAGTGATGGAAGGTGGAAGTTCGATACGCAGCTCCTCCTGTCAGCGAGACACTAGGCTTGTTCAGGATGGTCTTGGATGGGCTTGACTTGACTTGACTTACCACGCCCACGAGAGCTGCAGGTGTCTGAGGGGGTGGGCTCTAAAAGAGACTGTAGCCAAACGCCGTCAAGTCGGACAAAAAAGTCAACGTGACTAAGCGATAGAACACACACACACACACGCAAGGCAACATGTGGAAGGCATTCTTTTTTTTCAGTATATTTGTATTATCATTCTATGTTTGTATTTACCAGACCTCACATCATATAAATAGGCCTACTCACAGCACAATGCACAGAACTTTAGATCAAGCCATGAGATCAAAGTGACCAAAATAAAAAGGCAAATCATTTCACCACAAGTTGGCCGCCGAGTGCGGACCTGAACACACGTCATTGAACTTTTAACCAATAGAGAACCATTCCACTTAGCGCAGGTGTGGACAAGCCGGTTGCAGCCGCCGTAGACCGCGCTGCCAAGCGCTGCAAGAAGTGGCTCTTCGTAATATTAAGAGTACTAGTATTAACTGTAATATTAGTAGTAGAATTAACAGTAGTCCGGGCAGTATTGGGCAGCGGACACATTTAGATGGATCTACCTCCAACATATCCCCGTAGACCAGAAAGAAGTCAGTGATGAGCAGCATCACAGGTGGAGCCACAATACGGTGTCTCCATCATCAGGCCACCTGCAATACAAGTAAGCAGAAGAACTCCGGGGAAGAGAGAGTGAGAGAGTCAGTCAGTCAGTCATTATAAATCCCCCAGTAGTCTAGACCAAGCAGCATAACTAAGAGCTGGTTCAAGACAAACCCGAGCTAACGTTAGGAACCAGTAGATGGTTCCACAGAAGAGGAGCTTGATGGCTGAAAGCACTGGCACCTGTTCTACTTTTGAAGAGATTACTTTTTGGCGACTGCTTTCTCAAGGATCTTGAAGAGAAAAGGAAGATTTGATATTGGTCTGTAGTTTGCTAAAACCCTGGATCAACAGTAGGACAGTTTAAAGAGGTTTAATCACAGCTACTAAGGACTGTGGCACATAGCCTGTTAATAAAGACACATTGATCATATCTAGTAAGGACGTGCTGACATTGATCTCCCGACCAATGTCAGGACAGCAGAGTCACTTGCCATCTTCCGAAAATGGCTCAAAACTCACCTGTTCAGACTTCACCTCGACTCTACATAGCATGACCCACTAACCCCCCCCAAACAAAAAAATAGCACTTCCATGTTCCTACCTATAGCACTGTTGTTTTTAAGGTATGTTTGATGGACAGCTGCTACTTTACTCGGACGAGGACCTAACACTTGTTTCTATTTTTTAAGCTCTTACTTTATCGGCAATATCTTGTGGTTTCTTTCTTCTGACAAATGTACTTTGTAAGCAGTGGTGGACAGTAACGGAGTAAATTTACTTAAGTATATATCCAGAGGATTTGTATTTCACTTGAGTATTAGATTTCTTTGGTACTTATTACTCTTACTTGAATACATTTCCAAGACAAATACTTTTACTTTTACTCAAGTTAATTTCTAGAAAGGCTGAAAAGTACTTGTTACTTTCAGGTCTGGTCTTTTCTTTCTTTTTTTTTTAAGTACTATAGGACACAAGCTGTGTTTGTCAAAGAAGGAAACCTATCACAGTGCACGCTCTCCACTGGGATCTACGTAAAAGCGGAAATACGTAATCCCTCCCCATAAGTATACATGGGGAGACAGAGTTTGTTGTGCTCCTCTATTGTCCTTCCTGTAAAGACAAGCAACTTCAACATTGAGTTATTGAAAGCAGAGATGTCGTTTTTTGTAAAACAGTGATTCTCATCCAGTGGTGTGGGGACAACATTGGTCTTTGAGGGGGTTCCAGTTCCCAATGATAGAGAGTTAGTTATACAGTGCAGGTTCATTTGGTTACAATTTCAGTGATTGTTAATAAACATCTGCATCTGCAACATCTGCTGTAGTCCTGTGATCCCATTCATTTTATTTGAAATTTACTCTTACTCTTACTTTTACTTAAAGTAAATTTAAAAGCATGTACTTTTGGATACTTAAGTACCTTTAAATGCAAGTACTTTTTTACTCTTACTCGAGTACCATGTCGACTGAGCTACTTTTACTTTTAACGGGGTAAATTTTGACCAGTAGTATTTGTAGTTTTACTCAAGTACTGGGGTCGAGTACTCTGTCCATCTCTGATTGTAGGTCGCTTTGGACAAAAGTGTCTGTTAAATGCCCTAAATGTAAATGTAAGACTTCTTTGAGTAGCCTGGTTGGTATCGGGTCTAGGAGACAGGTTGAAGGTTTAGATGAAGAGATCATTGACCTTAGTTGGTGAAGGTTGATTCTAGAACAGCAGTCTAAATATATATCAGGTCTTTATGTTATTTCTAAGATCCCTGAGTTTGAGTGACATGATTTTGGCTGAAGGCAGGAATTTAGGATTTTGTCTCTGATTTTATCATTAAACTGCAGTCTATTTCAAGATTCGGCAATTTGTATTTTAGTTTGAGTTATACCATGGAGCCAAGTTCCTTTCTTTTATTCAAACTCGGAGAATTCAGATAAGAATTCAGAATATGTAACAGGAGCACGATACACTATAACAAATACACTTGGCCGTGTTTTCCTGCGACAGATTAAGAATAAGGCTCTCAAATTAGTTATAATTTTGTTTTGGTTTCAGGTTGATTGACAGGCTTGAATAAAAAATGGCTGCAACTCCTCCTCCTCGTCTGCTGCCTCAAGATATATGAGTATTAATATGGCTGGGAGAACGTGCTTCATTAAACCTGACGAAGTTCAGGCAGCCAGGTTTCAGTATAACAGAATAAATCAATAAGATTATCTGATATTATTTCTTTGACTGATACTGCTTTAGATGGGAGAGATCTAATGTTTAAGAGTCCACATCATTTAATTATCTTATTTTGTTGTACTATATCGGAGGAGGTTTTAATTTTTATTAGGTTTTCATGTGAAATCCCTCTTCTGTTTGCCTGAGTTAATTTAGTTGGTCGGGGGACAGACACCGTTCTTATGTTGTTTTGGTTTTGGGTGGGTGACTACTCTGATGGAGGTGCAGAGAATTGTGTAAGACTGCAACTCTGCTTCCTGGGGCCCGTTTCACAAAGCAGGTTCAACAAACTCTGAACCTAACCCTGAACTCTGAGTTGAACAACTCTGAGATGGGCAACTCTGAGTTTTCAGTTTCAGAACAGCGGTTTTTAATTAGTTCACTCAACTCTGAGTATGTGAACTCTGAGTTACGCGCATGCCTGCCGACTCTACAAAGCCATCATCAATGGATCTCCGATACTACGATTCACCATGGCAACGGGGAGAGCGTCATTAGATATTACCGAGTGTTTATGTAGAAAACGAGCTCATCCTGAGAAAGCAGAGCACCGTAACTGCAGCAAAGTAGCGATAGTTGGCGTGGCAGACATTTACTGCCCGATCTAATGTGTATAACTGAATAAAACAGTCTATTGATCTAACGGTAATAAGTCTTTATTTTCAAATTTGTACAGCGACACTGTGGTGTAATGGTTAGCAAAGCTGCCTATGGTGTGGGTGACAGCAGTTCAATTCCCGTAGTTCACAAAGTAGCGCAACAAATAAATTATTATTTTTATTGGGTGTAATCCCCCAGGCACAGAAAGAAAGTGGCTTCAGTTGAAAATTAAGCATAAGAATATTGCGCAAATACGTTGACTAAGGCATATGATTTTAATCATATTTCACATATTAAACAGTAAATATAAGCAGGTATTTCAACACAGGAATGTACTTCCCGTTCGCAAAAACACTACCTCTGCAAAGAATCTGGTTGCAGATTATGTCCGCGATATGAAATGTTGAAAATGTCGGAGAATATTGTTTAGATAATATCTAATGTGATTGAAAGGAAAGGAATCAAAATCCTCTCCCGACGCAAAGCTGCTAGAATCACTTTTATTTCCATATTGATTAGGTTGACGATGAAAGTACGACACATTTTTTCAGAGTTGGTTCAGATTCCGGAAAAAGGCGGAGACATGTAGGGAGAAACTCAGGGTTTGTTGAAGCAAACCTGCTAGCGAGCAGGTTAGGTTCACGGAGCATGTTACCCGGGTAACTGACTCAGATTTATGCTGAACTGGCTTTGTGAAACCGAAAAACCAGAGTTTCCCTCATCTCAGGGTTAACTAACTCAAGGTTTTCACTAAACCTGCTTTGTGAAACGGACCCCAGGTCTCAACTCTGGCTTGTCAGGTTTTAGGACAACCAATAAACTCATCAATATTTGTGGATATGAGAGCAGCTCCATCCAAAGTGGGGTGGATGCCATCTCTCCTAATCAGACCAGGATTTCCCAAAACGGCCACCAGTGGTGTACGAAGCCCACATGGTTATCTGGACTTCGACAGCCAGCAGTGGAAAGATGACATGAATACATATCATCACTAGTCAAATTTAGCAGGGGAGGAGGCGCTCGGTGGCGCAGTAGATAGGGCGGCTGCCCCATGTACAGAGGCTCAACGTCCTCAACGTGGCAATCCCAGGTTTGACTCCCGGCCCGGGACCAGTTTCACACAATGGGCCATAGTTTTGTGGCGCAGCGCAGGGTGGTGGAGCCGGCGTAATGCAAGTTTCGACCCGCGCAGCCTTGCGCACGGTCAGTTTGGCAGTTTGGTGGATCACCTGCGCCAAGATGGGTGTGGCGGCGCAGCAGGGGGAGGCGTCACAGATTCAGCTTGGCGTAGCGGAAGTTTCGTGGCAAAAACCCTCGCCGAGACTTCGCCGAAAGCCCGCCAGCTCCAACCTAGTCTACTCTTGGTGTAAGGCGCAAATAAAGTCCATTCGTGGACTCCACGCTGGGAGCTGAGTCCGGGCTGCTGCTGGGGGTGCTGTCCTTGGGTCCCTTCGGCCTGACCAGCTGTTGTCTGTCAGGGTCGGAGGGCCTTGGCACTGGCGCCCCCCGTGGCACGGTCTGTGACTCCTCCCAGCGTGGATGGCCCCAATGGCGGCGCTTCCTCAATTCTCAGTGCCTTGCCATGTCTCCCTGTTGCCGGTATTGTGCATGTGTGTGTATGTGCGTGTGTGGGTGTGTGTATGGAGGGTGGGAGGTGTCTAATTTATTGTTTTTATCTTTGTGTAAAGCACTTTGTGCTGCGCACTCAGTGTATGAAAAGTGCTTTATAAATAAAGATTGATTGATTCATTCATTCATTCATTCAAGGCGAATTACAGCTGGCAGAGTGGACCGGCGCGCAGTCCGCACACGTCACCGAGACCTCACAGGCAGGTTTCCACAGTTCCAGGCACATTTAAATGCAATAAATAATCACAACAAACACTTTTTAATGCAACTAATTGAATCAACACGTGAATTTATATCTATATAGATTGTCTTGTCACATCTGACGTCCGATCAAAGGCGAATGGTACGCGTAACGGAAACTCAGCCTCTCGGACCAAAACATCTCCCTCTCTCTCTCTCCTCCTGTTTTTTATAATATCGGCATTGTTATTATTATGATACGCACGCACAGCGCGTGATGCGCGTGGTGGGAGCGGCGGCGCTGCTTCTGTCATCGGGTTGTCAAGTGACGGAACTTGCACTGAACCTCCCCTAACGCATTAAAGGTGAGCTGAGGAGCTCATTTGATTGGTGAAGATCTGAATCGGCTGTGTTAATCCCAGTCCACACCTTGTCTCCTCCTCGTCTCCCACTCACGCATTCTTCTCCTCCCTCTTTCCCACTTGCGCGGGTGGGAGTGACGGGAGGCGTGCCTGCGCAAGCCTGCGCAGTGCACGAAACTTGCAAAGTCCAGGCAGACACACCCCGTCGGTGTGGCGCACGTGCGCTGCGCGCTGACTACGCCTAGTCTACGAAACTAGGGCCCAATGTCTTCTCCCTCTCTCTCCCTGTTTCCACACTGTCTGTATAAAATAATAAAAGGCTTGAACGGCGCTCTAGCCGAAAAATAATCTTAAAAATTTAGCAGGGGAGCAATGTCGCCCCTATTTTCAAATTTCTCAAAATGGAGCTGCTGGCAATCAGATTTGGCTTCTCAGCGGGTGTGTCACTGAGTGGGAATATCTGTTTGAAACATGAATGATTTGGTGGTTAGCTGTGGGCTTTGGCTTTGCACTATGCTTCCTTCGGACATCACCCAGCCTCCATAGCAGCTACACTATGTCGGCTCACACCGACTACAGGTATTGTCAGCTGGCAGCCAATGGAAGATTATTGGTGCGAAGCCGTGGTTCAAATCATTTATCCTCGACTCCAAAGCAAAAAGTGAGCTACATTTACTTATCCCATCATCGGTAAAGGAGATGCGGAAGTATTTGCTTCTATATTATAGGTCATAGAGGAGGTAAACATGTTGCTTGACCGGATGTTTGCCATTGCTATAGTCTAGATAACAGGAAGTGTAGGCTCGGGGATCGCCCGGAGGATGGAAGGACTTGACTCCTCCCCTTCTGCTTTCTGTTGTCAAACTCCCTTCCAACTAGCAACTTCTACTCATGCCCGATGTTGATCCGTTTTCTGACACGGCCGTCATCAGTCGGAGTTGTTTTCGTACATCTCTTAACTCTGGCAGCGGCATGCGCCACTGACGTTGACATGACTGTTGTACCGATCCGTTCCACTTCACACCAGCTTATCGGTTTAGAGCTACAAACAGCTAGCAAACCATCAGTGTTTTAAATTAGTCCAGTGAGCTCCTCCAGCCCCCACACACCGCCCAGACGTCCAACTGCCAGATCCGACCACTCTCCGCCCACTCTGTTGCCTCTCGTCTGACCCTTTCGGCAGAAAAGTTGCGTTGTACACACCGCTTCAACGTGCTTCGACAACACAGCAGCGTGTACGTTCTGCGCTTGCGCGATATGCAATAAGCCTCCTTAACAGCGGGTGGCGCTAGTCTCGTGCCAGTACTCCAAAACAGGAAAACAGGAAATGACGGACCGGAGTGCAGATAAAAACAATGCACACAGTCTTGGTTCAGTATTCGTTCGACTCGAGAAGACCTTTGTGGACTAAATACTTGGCATTTCTGGAAAGATGACTCTGGCTAGGGTGACACTCGCGTTGTGTACTCTCGGGCTCATTATTTTACGAAGACGTCGTCTCAGTAGGGAACGAGTAATACGGAGAAACCATTGTCACTTCCGCCCCGCCCACACACCTGCCATTGGATACTCGCTAGCGCACCGCCAATCAGAGTATCCAATGGCTCAGACGTCCAACGGCCCACCTCCTCAGACTTCGCATGCTGTACACACCAAACATATGTGTTCCCAACCTCGTCCGAGCCTCTCCAAATGCTTCAGATGTCCAACGGTTGGGCCGGTGTGTTCCTGCCTTAAGGACCTTAACGAGGCATTGTCACACGTTGTGATGTATCAATTAGAAAAATAAATGCGACATTCATGTGAATGTTACCAGGTTCAACTACACTTTGTTGTAGCTGGCTGGATCAACCCCTCGACTTTGCGTTGTGTTTAATGATGGCCAGGAGGCTTGTGTTGCAGTTCGTGACACCATTTATTCTGGACAAACTGGACAGGAACAGAACATGTACTGGTCACATACAGGCTCGACAGGCAGCTCGCGTGCAGCACACTCGATCGCACCTCTAACTGGCTCAATAACATAATACAATATAATACACAAATACAGAATGTGAATAATGTACCTGGACAGGAACAGAATATGCACTGGTCACATACAGGCTCGACAGGCAGCTTGCGTGCAGCACACTACAACAGAACCGCAAGCACCTACAAGTGCCACGACTCACTCATAGCTTGCACATTAACATCTTCAATAACCACAGTACGTATATTCATACAAGAGAGAGATTAAATACACGATAATTGTATACAGTGCTGCAAATCACCTCGATCGCACCTCTCATTAACTGGCAGCGTTTCTAACGTGCACTTGGCATTCATAAACTGCCACTGAAAGAGGGTGCTGTTGAGCCACTAAACTCCCAAAAATAAATTTCCAACACAATAAAGTGGAATCCCATACATACTTTGTTACATTCCCCCCTGCCAAATTCCACCCCAAAACAACAAAAACAGTCAGCAAGAAAGAGAAAAAATATATATATGACCAGTTCAAAACACCAGGTACAAAAATCGCAATCAGGCAAAACATGTTACGACCCAGCTCGTTGTGGAGAGCAGCAACATAAGTATGACAAGAAAAGGGATGGAATGTGACACTGGAGGAGTTCTGGTCAGCTTTGTGTATTTAATTCACCATAAAAACAGGCTGAGCGCAAGCAAATACAGTAACACAAAGGCTACACAGGTGCCGACAAACGAGCCATACAAAACATGGGGAGACATGAACAACTGGCAAAAATATACAACTAAGAACAAAAAGAGGTCTGCACCCAGCAGCTTGCAACATCAAATTAATTAGAACAAACTAAGGACAGGCAATATCCAGGCCGTACGAAGACAACCGATCACTACTCTCTAGACCCAAATAAGTGCAACCACCGGCTACTTGAACTGACTCAGGTTCACAGCCGCCCCCCCTGACTGTGGACACAGGCTATTTAACATGCTGGAGACAATTGATGGCTCCCGATTGGTGGGTTCCCGAACAGCATGCAGGTAGTAGGCGTCGGTGTCGGCTCCAGGAGGACCAAGGCTTGAATGGGAAAACACAGCGGGCAGAATCAAACACAACACACACTAACCACAATCAATCCCCTTAACGGTAGCCAATGGCGACCGTAACACATAGAACGATACAAATAATTCCACACATCGTAGAAGATATTTCTCTCCTTTCTTGTGTTACTGATGAGGGCATATTAACGAAATTACAGTCACAAACACCCAGTACAAAGACCATTCACCATAAGAATCAGTGTAGGAAGAAGTTGGCCGGACCTCATCACCACAAAAAATATGGAAAATATGCCTTTTACATATTTCATAAACGTTATGACTGAAAATCACCTCATTACAGAAGGAGACAAAAGAGATCCAATTAATGCACATCTTCTCTTGACAAATATGCGGAATGAGTAACCAAAACATCCATAACTACAGTCAAAAACAATAAAAGGTCACTATTCCAAACCTAGGACCCCGTTCCCTGATGCATGGACTCTATAAGTCTTGTAACAGGTTTCAACAACCTCCCCGCTCTGGACCTCACAGCCTCTCTAACCTCCCCATCCCCAGCAAGGGATCCAGTTTTGTCAATAGTCTCGGTAGTCAGGCACTGATTGTCATTACATGAAAGGTGGTCCAGAGAGCCATCACCAATAGCTAAACTGTTACCAGAGTCAGTGCCATCACTAGTCTTCCTTAGGACCTCAGTCATTGGGGGGTCAGGGTCTGACAGTCTGTGAGATGTCTGGTCAACTATCTCGGGCACTGTGATATCAGTAGATTGAATAGTGGCTGCCTCACATTAGCTGTGTCCCAATTCAGGGTCTGCAGCCTTCGGAGGCTGCATTCGAAGGCCGCTTACGTCACAGAGCTGCGTGAAGGCTGTCCCAATTCGTCCAAATTTGAAGGCTCCTCCAAATGCGGTCGACAAATGTGTCCTCCTTTCCCCTGTATTCGAAGGATGCACCGCTACTATCCTTCGTGGCCTCCCATATCCCAAGATGCTTTGCGCACCGCTGTTCAACCAACAATGGCGGCGAAAGACGGCAGCAGCACCGGCACCGGCAGCAGTGCCGAATACACATTTAAATGTAAGTAACAGGTTTTTGCTTAACGTCGGATGTTCAAGGGGCCTTAAAACACATTTGAGTGTTAAAATGCATGAAGTTAATAATGCTAATACGTGTAGCCAACGGAATGTAGGGCCAGCTACGTGATGTAGCTTAAGGCTATTAATACGAGGAGCTCAGTTAACGTTAGCCTTTAAACGTAATGCAAGCCTAAAACCCTTCACTTTCAAATGTTACAAGCTCCAATGGTAACTTATATCTTATTGTAACCGTGGAGCTGTTAAGTTAATTTGTTCTTGTTGTAAGTTGTGTAGGCTACAGTTCACTCCTCTCGCAGCTGAATATATAACGTTAACGATGGGTTGCGCTGTATTTCTAGGCTGTAAAACTGTAAACGTTTGGATTGAATACAGAGCTGACCTTAGGATCATTATTACTGTTAATATCGTTATTATATCGTACAATCATTTTGCATGTTGACATAACAGGAAATGTGCTTTACATGTCGTTTGTTGTAGAGAGCAAGGAGCAGACTGAGGATTTGATCAAACTCCGGGTCCGGGATGAGAACGACCACCTGTTGAGGCCAAGAACACAGGGCCACCGACATCAGCAAGAAAGAGGAAAAGAGATGAATGCTGGATTTGATCAGGGAGGACATGAAGTTACAGAGGGAGAGCGAGGAAAGGAGAAAGAGAGAGAGAGAGGATGGAGAGACTTTTTAGTTTATTGGAGAGAATGGTTGAGAGGCTTTGAATTTTTTTGGGGGGGGGGGGGGTGGATGTTTTTTTTCTGTTCGATTAAGTTCTGTGTTGATTTGTAATTTAAATTGTTAATTAAAAATATTGTATTGTTCCATTTTCTTTTCCAAATATTGTCTATATTTAAATTTAAATCTTATAACCTTGTAACATTATCTGTTCCATTTCTTATTTACAACTAAAGTCAACTTTTGAACTGCTTTTCAGTGACAAGAAAATAATTTATTTTTTGTGTAATTAACAAATATTTACAAAGTTACAATAACTATTGACAAGTGGGTGTTCTTAACATGTAGAACTATTTACAAAAGATCAGCAGAAATAACTATTTACAGAGAACATATATACAGTATTGACTGAGCAGGAGTCCCTGGTGGTGCTGCTGGACTGGATGGGATGCTACATTAAGGACCCTGGAGACTTCTGGCTCTGTGTGGGACATCATCTGGAAGTTGGGGGGTGTGGGATGCATGTCTCCACTGTCCACCACATTGTCCATCATCCAAGAGAGTCTAGCTGCAGACATCCACCCACACGCTCCGGACATCCACCCACACGCACTTCCGCTGCAGACAGAAACATCCACCCACACGCCGGAAATCGGATAATAAAAAATAAAAATCGGAAAATAAAATAAAAATCGGGCGTTACGATGTGTTTACATAAATGAAAGGGCGTTAAGTAATGTGTTTACATAAATGAACAAAATAAATTAAGTTATAAAATCGGATAAACGCATCCGGTTTTGGACAGAAGACCTGACACTCGCTGTTCACTTTAAGCTGGAGCTTATGGCTCTTCTCTTTCTGTTAATACACACACCTTATTCAGATTCCCTCTGTGTTATACTGCAATCATCTCAATTTAATATTTGATAGGACACAAACTGATACTCGTATTGTAAAGCTGAAGGGCATCAGAGATTGAGGCTAATAATTATTTTAAATACTATGTATGAGTGGACAGGAATAGTTAGAACAATTCCCCTTTAGCTTCACCTTTTCTGACATATTTATATTAGGTCTAGCTATGTTACATTCTGTTGTCTTAATATCATAAGGTTCGACTGCATTCCAACATAATTTATCATATGTTATTAGGTTTTGCATTCCTAAATTCTTACTCTGAACCATCATTCATTTAATATCTGGCTCTAATTGTCTATAATATTGTCTTACCTTGTGCTGCTGAACCACCTTATTTGCCCATATTTAAATACGACAAACTCAAGTCTGTGTTTTAACTTAGCTCTGTGTGTAACCAAAGTGAATAAGTAAAGTCATACAAAAAATCAATACATTGTAAACGTTATAACACTTTATTAAGAACACTCAACAGATAACTGAACTCAGAACCTCAACACACACACACACACACACACACAGCAATATCACTGGCTGTCCACCCAGCGACCCAGAAACATGGCGTTGACCCGAAGATCCTCCTCAGCTGCCATGTTAAGGAAGACCTCCATGTCTTCCTGAAAATCAAATGTGAAGAGCAGGGGGTACTTTTCTTCTTCATCAGTTGAAGAACGTATCCTTTCCTGGAGCTCCTGCTGTTCTTTTGCGTCCATATTCGGAAATGCGGGCTCGACCACCTTCCCCTTGAGCAAACCTGCATTCTGACGCAGCCAGGCAACTCCAGCCACAATGTTGTAAAGTGGCCCCTGTTTAATGGAAAATGAAATGCCACCAAGTTGGAATAATTTTATATTCAATTATATTATTTTTGCAACCAGTAAGTTACTTAAACTAAGACTTGGAACTGTAAGGTTCTACACCCGGGACTGCAGACAAGCCCATCCAGATAATAACACATCAAATTAGACAACAACGGCACTGTGGTGGGAAACATAACTGGAGGGGGTAAGTCTGTCTACAGAGATGAGGACCTGAAACTGTTGAACACTGAGTGAGTTGAACACCAGAATATTTTTTTTTTTTTTTTTAAAGAACAAACAAATGCAACTTAACATTAACAGCATTAAAATATATATAAATAAAAACGTACCTCATGAATTCCATCTCGCCTTCTCTTCTTCAGTTTAAAAACTGGTGGCACCTCACCCCGAAGAAGAGCCTTAGATGTGTCAGTCCAGTGGGCAAAGGGTTTGCCATGGCTCAAATATTAAGAATTAAAGGAAGAAAGAGAAATTAATACACTACAAATACAATAGAGACACTCATGTGTAATAATTTCTTAGTCAAACAAAGGTGAACATAATTTGGCCTTACCTTCCAAGGTCAAGATTTTCAATCAGCATGATACACCACCATTTTCTCAACGATGGCATATCAGTCTAATAAAATAGAAAAAAGATATATCAGCCATAATATAAAATAACTTTTTTAGATAGCTTTGAATAAGCAAGGGAACTTACAACAGTGAAGTCAAAGGGTGCATCCATGACTTTGTAAAGGGCATACTGTAAATAAAACAATAATTTTATGTTAATATTTTTTAAGCACAAAGAGTAAATAAATCCGACCAATAGTCACACCTACCATCAACATGAAGATGCCACAGTCGATGCCATACTTTTGCTGTGGAAAGCCCTATCATGTCAGAAATGAGTTAGTATTTGTACTTCTAGTTTCACAGTATCATTAAACAACAATATATTTACCTCGATGTCCAAACCAGTCGTCTCTTTCCATGGCCCAGGGCTGAGAGACTGACAAAGGTTTCTAAAATGGAACAGACAGCAGCATTTAGAGCATATCAATCATGCAAAATATGGCCCTTTTTCATGTACCGCACACATGACGCAATCTATTTAGTCAGGAACAAGATCTTCATGCAGTCACACACACCATTTCAGCAGGCTTTTTATGGTACCATTATATAAACTCACTTAGTGGTTTCAATTTATTGTAAGTTTAGGAGTTCACAGTATGTGGACATTTCTTGTTAAATTCTAAGGTTAAGTTGATATCCAATATTCATGTTATATATAAGCAGCACCATAAAATGGCTGCTATACAGATCAGAACATGATCTGGAGAACAAACATTTTGGAACAAACAGAAAGGCATTGAAACTGCATCAATCAGGAACATCAATAAGAACCATCATGCAAGTTTGTGTTAGTAACCTCAACAGTTCTCTCATTTCTAGATCGCCAAATCCAAACTGTGCATGTTCACATTTGGAATCCAGAAAGAATATCTCTCTCTGGCCTGTGTTCAAAACCTATGATTGCAGTTAATGACAATTACATAACATTGCGTGAGATGACAAGACAACACAACACAATACCAACTCAATCACTGAACAGTCTAATATGGAATACTGATTATTTTTCAGAACATTAAATGAAAGTTTAGAAAAAACGATACCACAATGTGCATTCAATAAGTACAATTTGGAGTACACTCAGTGTGCAAGAGGTAGTTTGGTCTATTTTCGTAATTTCATAATTTGCGTAATGAAAGTCACATGTCATAGTTAGTATCGCTACTTACAGATAACAAGAAATGTCCAGGTTTCCAAACAGGAATTACAACAGCGTCTCTGAAGTAAACATCATCCTAATAATAATGAAAAAAGTTGAAAATAAACTGTGAAAATACAGGAAGAATATATAGACAGAATTTTTAGAATAACAACTTATTGTCCTGCAACTTCTCTTCCCGATTGTTCTGATTTATGCATTTATTGTAAATGGGTATGGTTTTAAGTTCCCTGAGTTTATCATTCAAATTGAAACCAGTAGGGCATAATAGACTTACAGGTAAACTTGAAAGTGGGTCACATGCTGTTGGATATCGCCAAGTCGGAACAGAGATCAGCCACAAATATGCTCTTCCCCTGTGTAATAAATTGAAATCATGAGCAGAGACATCAGAAACTAAAAAGTATGTTCAGAATAAGATTTGTAAATATTCTACCTTTGACTGAGCAATTTGTTGGATGAGCTCAAAACATGCATTTCCTATCTGCAGAAAACAGAAAAAAGTTTAACTTGACTGCATACTTCATTTCCTCTAAACATAAAGAGATCCATCAGCTGTTAACTTATGGTTGGTAACTTATTCCATTTCGTTATTCAGGCCAAGGGTCTGAAAATCAGCACGTGTCAGGCAGCAACCCCTCTGTGTTTTGACAATCAACTCCGTCCCTGGCCTCTCAATATCCATGATGTACGCAAGCTGATGAGATAGATTTGTGTGTGTGTGCGTGTGTGTCATTAGAAATTATTTCACATAAAAAATATCTTCCTAAAATTGTAATATTTTCCCAAGGAATTTCATGGGTGGCTCGGTCAAGAGGACAAACGGCTCCTTTCAAATTTCACAGCGACCTAATACATACCAGTTGCTCCTGGACAGGATGACTTTGCAGTGTCCATGACGCTCGGCATGGTCCGACTTGGTCACATTTTGTGATGGACTCACAGTGTGCTCCACATGGGACCATGTCTATCATCAAGGAGAACTGAAGTTAACAAAATACTAACAAACAAATTAACAAAATAGTTGTTTTGAAAACCTACTAACCACCGTTGTTCAAGTTTGGGTCAGTGAGAAGCCTTTTTGGCTGCAGAGGGGTACCAACTGGCGGGGGTGTTGCTGTAAGGACCTTCCAGGTCCTGAGGCTTTGAGAAATCATAATTAAATCATAATTATTCAATAAAAGCAGTTTCACAAATTACAACTGGAAAAAAAATACTTTTCTTTGACCTCATATTTACCAAGAACTGCTTGTCCAACGCTGTTTAGGAAGATGTCCTGCACCTGATGTGTTTCATGTCCTCTCTGTAGCTGCTGCTCCAAAAGTTTTGCATTTGTGTTGCTGTTTTTATGATGAACAAGGTTTCTCATCAAAAAAATGTGTGTCAATGGTGCCATGTTGTTCAGAAAGTAGTTTTTTTTCTGCATGCTAGAAAACAGCTGCTCAGCCACCTGGCTATTAAAAGAACCCTGCAGTTCAGGGACCAGATTGATCCTTCTTAAGACTTCCTTTGGATCGTTTGTGTTGGCCTCGTGGAATCTGTCATATAAAACAGGGGTTCCCAAACGTTTCAGCCCCAAAATAACTGTGCCAGAGACTGGAGACCCCCAATATCACTGGAGGAGACTGAAACACGCCACTAATAGGCGTATCCAAACACAAGCATAACAACAATACAAAAGAACAGAATCTTGACAACCATGATATGATTTTACATAAACAGTTTACTATCAGATAAAAGCAGAATATCTCAGTCAAAGTCATCTCCATGGAACTTAGGATTGAACATCGTTGCTGTCATGTGCAAACTTCATTTTGACACAATACTTTCCATTTCCATGTTAGCAGCAGAACATCTCAGTCAAAGTCATGAAAATCATTTTGCGACCCCCCAGGGGCATCTCGCGACCCCCTGGGGGGTCCCGACCCCCACTTTGGGAACCCTTGATATAAAACATAGTGGTCTGAGGAACCAGTGACAGGATGTCCATCTTCATCGGGTTTTTGTAACTTTTCAGTAAGCCATGGTAGAGGGACACTGAGTTTTTTCTGCTGTGCTGCTGTGATGTTCTCTTGGGTAGATGCAGCCAGTCTCCCTTCATGTGGCTGGAAAGGCAGGGAGGTTGGGGATCGGAGGTTGGCATGAGTTGCCAAGCCCCGAGCAAAATCGTAAACAGACACATTTGGCATATGCATCCAAGACAATAGAAGATCGGCATAATCTCTTGGAGACTCGGCCCTTAGGTTGAACTTCAAACTGTACACCACACCATGAGGGCACAGGATCACTGACCACCCACCTATAACAAAAGGTTGAAAAACAGTTATTATAAAATATTCAAATAATTACTCTCATAGTTCTGATGCTCTATGTGCAATGTCCATTACCAGATGCTCCCCAGATTTTCTGGAATATTTTATCATATGAATGACGTGTCTTCATTTCCTCCCTCAATCTGACAACAAGATCCATCCGCGATCCCTTCTAATCCAAATTGCAGGCCTTACAGAGCTTGCGCACTGTTGAAACCTTTTAAAATACACAGAATGAAAGAATTACGAAGGTTCTGTCTACATATAGTGTTTATTTGGCAGAAAAGCACCGTCCCTCTAAAAAAAAGCCTGGCACTCTTGTAAAAGATATGGAAAGATGCTGGGTGCAGTAGCTTGCCCCTGGGTATGGCATAAGCTCTCTTCTCATTGAGAGCAATTGAAAAAAAAAAGCTGCATAAGGCAAATCAAACATGAGTACATAAATACACTCAACAAAAATATAAACGCAACACTTTTGTTTTTGCTCCCATTTTTCATGAGATGGACTTAAAGATCTAAAATTAATTCCAGATACACAATATTACCATTTCTCTCAAACATTGTTCACAAATCTGTCTAAATGTGTGATAGTGAGCACTTCTGCTTTGCTGAGATAATCCATCCCACCTCACAGGTGTGCCACATCAAGATGCTGATCTGACATCATGATTAGTGCACAGGTGTGCCTTAGACTGCCCACAATAAAAGGCCACTCTGAAATGTGCATTTTTTCATCCATTCATCCGTGAAGAGAACACCTCTCCAATGTGCCAGACGCCATCGAATGTGATTATTTGCCCACTCAAGTCTGTTACGGCGACGATCTGGAGTCAGGTCAAGACCCCGATGAGGATGACGAGCATGCAGTTGAGCTTCCCTGAGACGGTTTCTGACAGTTTGTGCAGAAATTGTTTGGTTATGCAAACCAATTGTTTCAGCAGCTGTCTGAGTGGCTGGTCTCAGACCATCTTGGAGGTGAACCTGCTGGATGTGGAGGTCCTGGGCTGGTGTGGTTACACGTGGTTTGCGGTTGTGAGGCCGGTTGGATGTACTGCCATATTCTCTGAAACGCCTTTGGAGGCGGCTTATGGTGGAGAAATGAACATTCAATGCATGAGCAACAGATCTGGTTGACATTCCTGCTGTCAGCATGCCAATTGCACGCTCCCTCAATGCTTGTGGCATCTGTGGCATTTTGCTGTGAGACAAAACTGCACATTTCAGAGTGGCCTTTTATTGTGGGCAGTATAAGGTACACCTGTGCACTAATCATGATGTCAGATCAGCATCTTGATGTGGCACACCTGTGAGGTGGGATGGATTATCTCAGCAAAGCAGAAGTGCTCACTATCACACATTTAGACAGATTTGTGAACAATGTTTGAGAGAAATGGTAATATTGTGTATCTGGAACGATTTTAGATCTTTAAGTCCATCTCATGAAAAATGGGAGCAAAAACAAAAGTGTTGCGTTTATATTTTTGTTGAGTGTACTTTTGTTGTCTATGTAAATATATAGTGGAGTAATGTCGACCTGAGCAGTGAATAAAGTAGCTCTCCCTCTGTGTGTGTTGTTATCAGAGCTTCTCTGCTTTTTTTTAATGTAACCACTTAAAGCTGTAGTTTATGATTTGATTTTTTACAATTGGCTAAATTTTGACTTCAGTGAAAAATCATAGACTACAGCTTTAAGCATACATGTTGGTGTATAAGTTTGTGTGTGTATGTCTCACTAGCTTGCTTGTAATATATGAGGGATGTTTTCTTCAAAAGAAGAAAAGAAAAGAATGTTCTTAGCGGTATTGAGACTGAAAGAAGGGCAACAATTTGAGGAGTGCACGTTGAACTAATTTAGGTAATCTATTGGAGAAGACACATATGGTCCCAACCACACAAGGCATCTGTGCATTCTGCATCTGTTCCAACATTGCTGAATATTCCAAACAGACCACTATATGTGATCTACTGTGTGGGTAATCGTAGTCATACATCCTCATACGCCCAATAAACAGAGTTGCGTTGGCGGTAATGTGTTGGGAAACCACCAGATGTTGTGTAGCAGAAGTGGGGTTCGTTGAACATTTGTTTTCTCATTTAACATCTGTTTTCCTTCTCACTAATATGAAAGTTCTCCTCTGTGCAGTGTCCCAGCACTGTCCTGTGATTCACCAACTGCAATATTTTAACAAACTTTGTTTTACAAAGTTTGAATGGTTGTTTTAAGATGGTTGCTACATCCAAGAGATGTTCATTTGCATTTGAGTTTGGAAGTACCTCAAAGTTTGTTGTTTGCACAAAAACATGTGTGAAGTGAATATTGTCAATAGTTGGTCAGGTGTACAATATAACCGTAATTTCATTGTAGGGTCATTCCGTGTCATTTCATCAAATGCTTCCCACCTGACCATCTCAGAATGTCCTGAAAAAATTCAAGTAGAAAGACACACTTGTTAATAGGACAAATCCAAAATATTAGGTCTCTACTGTCAATAGTTTTCTCATGAAACATCATTGAATAAAGGGTAGTTTAGACGGTTTTTGGCATCATGCTCTGAAAAGCCATTTTTAAACAGCAATATCTGGAAAACTATATCACCTGTGGCCTTCAAAATTTTTACAGGGTATATCTGTTATTAATAGCCTCCAGACATGAAATATCAGGGGTGTAGCTCAATGATAACCTAGTATGGTAGGTACTTAAAATTAGGCTTTTTGAAATAAAGTAGTACATTTAAAGAGTGGCCGAGCTCCCATTTTTACAGATAAAAGACTTCTATCACTTCTGCCTATATCTCTGGTGTTAGCTTAAACATTCTACAAAATATGGTCTCTCTCAGATGATTAGTTTCACAGATATAAGCTGCTTTCACCATGTTTAACTCACATTCAAGGACTTATTGCCTCTGTAACTACAACTGTGCTACATTTTAATGTTTTCGTAAGGCTAAATTTATCAGTAGCATTTAGTCACATGTAAGTCTTTGGTAAATGGTAAAAAAACACATTTGAATTGCCCTGCTGTGATGTTTACTAGTAGGCTGTTAGGACATGCATTACCAAAACCGGCCACAAAAACCCCACCAGTATCAGGATTTTAAAAAATCCACTGCGACAAAATGAGGCAAATCACCCTCCCGATTTTTTAATATGATTTTAACAAGATTATGATCTTTAAAAAAAAAGTAAGTTTGGACCTGATACTTGTCAGTTTTTTGGAATATGACTCTGAAGTTGGGCAAAGATGTGTTTACTTCCATTTTTGAGCCTTAATATCTGTGAAACTTCATCATCTGAGAGAGACCATATTTTGTAGAATGTTTAAGCTAACACCAGAGATAGAGGTGATAGAAGTCTTTTATCTGCAAAAATGGGAGCTCAGCCACTCTTCAAATGTACTACTTTATTTCAACAAGCCACATTTTAAGTACCTACCATACTAGGTTATCATTGAGCTACACCCCTGATATTTCATGTCTGGAGGCTATTAGTAACAGATATACTCTGTAAAAAATTTGAATGCCACAGGATGAGATAGTTTTTCTGTTTAAATATGGCTTTTCAGAGCATGATGCCAAAAAACGTCTAAACTACCCTTCATTCAATGATGTTTCATGAGAAAATTATTGACAGTAGAGACCTAATATTTTGGATTTGTCCTATTAACAAGTGTGTCTTTGTACTTGGATTTTTTCAGGACATTCTGAGATGGTCAGGTGGGAAGATTTTCAGAAATCTGATGAAATGACACGGAATGACCCTGTACTCTTTCATTGTGATTGAACACAATGCTCTGGAAAAACTGCAGAGAAGGTAAAATGCCATTGTTTCATCAAGCACTCATGTTACTTTTGGGGATGGAGAAGAAATCAGACAGGCCAGTGAGGTGTGAGAAGAATATCTGACGTTGCTTCTCCTTGGTTCCAGGTCTCAATCAGGTTCAGAAGAGGAGAGATCCTTATCAGGTCTTTGGTATGTACTCTGTTTAGACCGGAGGCCATTACAGGAACTCCTAGTAAATATTTATTATAGTTTTCCCAAGTTGGTAAGGATCAGCACTGACATCTTGGACCCTGCTGTCATCTTGAAGCTTCTCTTTGACAGCAACACTGCCTTAAATGTAGCAGTGCATATGAAACAGCTCTGTAAATGACTGGTGTCAGTAGGTCTGTCAACCTACAAGGACAAATTATTATTTCCTGGTTTCAATAGTTAAAATAACACATTTTACAGAAACTACATTTTTACATGAAATATATAAGCTTGTAATGTACTGTAGCTTCCATACAGTTAATTTAACCTAAACCACAATCTTTTCCTTTGCCTAAATTGACACTGGAGAGGTAGAGCATCATAGTTTGAGGCATAGGGCCACTGACCAAGTGTCTGTATTTGATGAGTTGATAGTGAGGTTGTGTTCAACAATCGACTGTCACTCCTCCATGTGTGTGCACAGTTCACAAGAGGGTGGATGGAGACACTGACTGAGATTACTCTGATCAACATACATGGAAATTAATTCCAGTTGATTTGTGTATATTTCTCACTTTGAATAACTCACTGCTGCTCCATGAAGCTCCGCCTCGTCTGTCCATAAACTGTTGTTCTATATGATTCATACACTACTGTTCTATATGTTATCCATACACTGTTGTTCCATCTATGATCCATATGTTGCTGTTCTATGATCCATATGCGGCTGTTCTATGATCCATACGACGCTGTTCTATGATCCATACACTGTTGTTCTTATTTTGTTGAGTTTAGTAAATGCATGCCATTTGTTTCTTTTGCTGCAGAAATTCAATACAATAAATGAATCACCCAGAACTGCTGCAGTAAAGGCTTATTTGCAACAGGACATTACTGCAAGATAACATGGTACTCATCTTCCTCTCCGTTGTCCTGGTACTCGTCATGTAAGGGTCGCTAAGTCACTGCTGTGTATAGGTGTTTTTTTTTTATTTACATTTTAATTACAAAGAAGAAAAACAAACAATCAAAACAAAATAGATACAGACAGCACCAACTTACAAGTAGCCATCCGGTCCGCATGGCTACTATTGGCTAAATGTTCCGATCCAGTCCTCGCTCACTCTCCTGCTCCTGCTCATGTCTTGTCCCGACTCACTTCCACGTTTGAAACTACGAGTGGACAAGACAGACGCTTGTTGCCCTGAGCAGTTCAGGTATGGAGCAGGGCTCTCACGGATTGTGGCAAGCGATCGCAGAGCAGTATCGGGGACGTTCTGCAGTCGGGGTGAGAGAGAAATCCGACCAGTACCCGCTGCATTTACACCGATAACGTTTCACGAATGATGAAACATTATCGTGAATGAGATGAGTGGTTGCAGGTGTGCCTCGTCACCGACTGGAACAGGCAATGACTACACCTACAGCTGGAGCAGCCCTGCAGGGAAACACGCCGTGCAACCCACAACACCAGAGCAAGAAACACAATACAAAAACCAACCCGAGTGAAAATCACAGAACCGTAACAACAGGTAATATGTTTAATTGCTGTCATGAGTGGTGGACATTACTATAAGGACTGGGGTTTCAGGGGTTGTTAGCGGGTCAGCGCGCTCGTGCCACCTTTTTTGTACTGTCCAGGTGGGACGTTATTTAATTTATATATATATATAAATTATATATAATATATATATATATAATAAAGGTGTTTAGATGAGGATTTTTGGTTTAGTTTTCAACAATGTGTCCCTTTTAGGCAGGTTGGCGGGCGGCTTCAATGATCAGTATCAGATCTGCCTTCATTCTTTCATTGTAAATGGTCCTCATTTATATAGCGCTTTTATCCAAAGCGCTTTACAGTAATGACTGACATTCACCCATTCACACACTTACGCAGGGCAGTGAGGCGTCTTACTTAGAGCCGGGGGTCGAACCGGCAATTTTGCGGTTACCAGCCAACCCGCTCTACCTCCTGAGCTAAAGCCCCCCCTCATTTTAGCGTTAGTAATTATTTCCTTTATATACATAGATGAGGGCAATTGTTACAGTCTTCCTCTCCGTTGTCCTGGTACTCATCTTCCTCTTCCTTGCCCTATATTGTTTCTTTTCCACACCAGATCAGCCTAAAGAGGTTCTCTTTTACTGGATACCATATGGTCATGTTGAAAGAACCTCAACACCTGAGTGTTTCCTAGATGGGATTATCTGTGATTGATCTATTGCATAACTTCAATCAGCTGTTTCTCAGTAGCAATGGAAAAAAAATACCTATTATATTTTGTTTTTCAATCAACAATATGAACACCTGTTCAGTTTGACTTTAGCCTATAAATGATTTCGATTAGATTAGATTTAGCTTTATTGTCAATCTGAGTACAGTACAAAATGCTGTTACTTCTAACCAGAAGTCCAAAAAGTGCAATGTAAAACACAACAACAACAATAACAACAACAACAGTATAATCAGGCTTAGAGTACCGGTATGTTGATACCGTTCATGATGTTATCTGTTCTGCATATACCAGTTGCAACGCTGCAGAAGCAACCTGTCAGTCATATGGTAGCCCTGCCCTAATGCATCCCCTGCTTTCTGGTCTATTAAGCCCCTTTTACACAGACGATTTGACCATAATGGCGGAAAGGCTGGTCAAAATATGCCACAAACCGGACTGGTTGGCCGTGTGACGTATTCAATTAGCATTGGAAATCTGATCAGCTCGATTGCATCAAAACAACTATGAAAGCATATTTAGTTGCTGCGTCATAAACATGTTGATGCGTACGACGGCCTTGTACGAGCAACTACCTCCATTTTATTTGCTTGGCTTCTACGTTTTGAGCTGTTAAATCCGTAGGCAGCGTGTCGCCCTGGTAACACGTCTTCACTACGTCACGTCTTTTCTGCCTCGGGTGCTCGGAGGGTTTAGATAGAATGCCGTATCGCCTCGTCTCGCCTCTGATGCGGCTCTGTGACAACCTCCGTTGGCGTCTCAGAGGCGTAATATTCTGTTACGCCTTTCTGCCTTGGTCAACGTTTAGACTGTCAAAGGCATGATACTTTCTCAATGAAAAGGCAGTCTATTTGGGGCTTATGACTCTAAGTGAACCATAATTGACTAAATGAACATCATGCTGGATTGAAGAAGATTTGAGACCAGAGATTGATACCATAAACTACAATGTTAACTGAGATAATAAATCAATGAGAACTAGGGTAATTTTCTCATCAACGTCCATTTAATCCGACTTATTTTTTCCACCAGATGGGTCACCCCCTGATGACGTGTAGAGAGAATGCAAGTTTAATGCACTTCAGTATTAGCTTCACTTTTAGGAAGGGAAGGATGCCGCCTAGAATTGCCATGATCAGTTTCTCATTGTCAGGTGGATGTTAACTGACATTGAGCACGCTGGGATGCTGGCTAGTTGGGAGAGCTATTCTGACTGATTACCACTAGCATGGTCCCAGCAGTCTACCAACTTGTCTGCTGAACAAGTGGCAGTGGAGTGAAAAGTAAGATATTACACATACATCTGTTAACACTTAACACATTTGACAACCTGCTTTCAATTTTGGCAGCAATTTCCTCACACCATTTATCCAGAAGCATATCAGGTCTTAATTTATCATTGGCTCTTGCAGCAAAAATACCATTTTATTACAACAGTTTACAGTAGCATTTTGACCATTTCAAATCGTTCTCAGCTGGTATGTTGGGCTGTAAAACACATTAAATGGCATCTTGTTAAATGGGGGTAGATGTCTGTCGGTGCTTTCAACCATCCTGGAAGCTTGAAGCAGATGAGGAATGATAGAAGGTTATTACATCTGCATTCAGCTCTGCATTGCACAGCTGTCAGCCCAAAATTCCATTTGGCTCTTCAAATGGTTATGATACCATACTGACACACCCGTGTGTGTGTGTGTGTGTGTGTGTGTGTGTGTGTGCGCGCGCACACATACCCATCTGTTCATTGGACTAATTTTACTTGAGGTAATTCCACCAATAACTTGAGGTGAGTCGGGTGAGGGTATATGAATGAAGTCTCTGCAGGTTTATGGAGGAAACAAGGTACAAGTGAGGAGCAAGCAGGTGGTAGTAAGTAAGAGTATGGCAGGTCAGTAATATCAATAAATTATACACCTCTGCTGTCTACACTACAGTTTTTACTTGGCTTTTACAGGACATATTCAAGATGAATGTACCAAAAAGGAAGAGTGCATTACCTATGATGTCATCAGGGTTGGGTTTTTTTAGACTTTAGAAAGACACAGAAAACATTCGACAAACGGTTTGACAGGCAGATTGCATTACAATTAAACGGATCCATTTGCTGTCCAACTACCAGTCACACACAACATATGACATAAGTATATATACAGTCCCAGTCTGACATTGGGCACAGCCAGACTATCACAGAGACAAACAACCATTCACATTCATAGCTACGGGACATTTAGAATCATCAATGAACCTATCCCCATCCTGCATGTCTTTGGACTGTAAAAGAGAACCCACGCTAACACGCCGAGAACATGCAAACTCCTCAAGGAAAATGTCCAAACCGAGACTGGAACCCTGCTAACCACTACACCACCAAGCATCCCTCGGAGTTCAACTTGTTTTGGTTATTCGGCTGAACTAACTCAAACAACTGTGATCCCACTATCAACTCAGTAAATCAACTCAGGGTTTCTCAATATGGCTGTGAGTGTGTTCACATAAAAGGTGTGGGGTTAACAACATCTGACCAATCACAAACATGGACATACACATAATCCAGCTAAAAGCAAATGAGTTGCAGTTAGCTAATGCAGGAAGGAAAGCTCACATTACTCACAGTGTGTGTATGGATGTGTAAATGAATAGGGCTAGAATATAGGGTTTACTGTGATTCCATTTGTGTATTCCATTGAATGAATGTGTTTACGTACATATATTGTTTGTAACATAGAAGATACTTGTTGGGGATGTAGCAGGAGCAGATTTGCGTATCAACAGCTAATTATTAATGCCAATATGATTATCGATATTAATAATTATATTTAATATATTATTATGATATAATCATGAATATATGGGGCACCACCCTGGGATCAGGGAAAAGATAACCTAAAACTGTATTCAGTCTCAATATAAAGGTTTTATACTCACATGCCGATCATCGTGATCATTGGCATAGAAGCATAAAAACAATCTAACAATTAAAAAGTTCGAGCACTAGCCTTCACAACCTGCTGTTATCCAGTGACATATACACAACAAGCACAAGAGACCGCTAGTTATAATATAATAAGATTTATTAAAATAATGATCACAATCAATAACACTGCAATTAACAAAGCCTTATTACCTAACTACCTAACACACAAAGCTAAGCTTGACAAAGGAAGAGACATGGAGTGTGTGTGTGTGTGCATGCGTGTGTCTGTGGAGAGAGAGCGAGAGATGGCCGGGTACAGCCACCAGATGGAGCTATGTCCTTAGCGTCCGGAGACGGAAACAGCTGGCGTAGGATACGTGTGGGGGCGGTGTATGTGTGTGCACATGTGTGTTAGCCAGAACAAAGAGAGAGAGAATGCGCGCGTAATACACAAAGGATCAGTAAGCGATTACCATCACACGGGAGCTCGTGAATGAACTGGCGTTCGTTCGGTGGGACCCCGGTCCTTTAACTGATGGTAGATCACTTACTAAGCTTGTGAGTGTGTCCGAGGTTAGACACACACTGTTACAGAAATGAAACCCAGCGGCGTGGGTGCACAATCAGCTTTCAAATACAACAACACAGAAAGCAACGGGCTCTGCGGTCCGTGATCAAAACTTAAAACACATTTACAAGAATTACAAGCATATCCTACACTATCAAACTTATATCTCTGCCCAGATAGATAGCCTCTTACTGTGTTGATGTGTAGCCTGTGAGTCCATTCCCGGCGATGGCGGCGTTCCTTAATGCGGCGGCGACGGTAGTTTGTGAGTCCCCGGCGGCAGTGGGGGACTTGAGTCGGCTGAGTCCAGACGAGAGCGGGGCGTTATCCCTCTCGTTGATCAAACTCGAATAAAGAAAACAGTTTGTGTTCCTTCCTTCTGCGGGCAACAATGTAATCGCGGCTTGGCGATTTAGTCAGCTGACTTCAAACAGGAGCTGGTAGCTGGAATGCAGGAACCGTTTGTGTTCCTCTTCTGCAGGCAAACAAAAGAATCGCGCGGTTGTGCTGATCTTCTCAGGATCCGTAATCATAAAAAAGGGAAAAAGGCGAGTCAAGAAAAAGGAGGGAAAACAGTCTGTTTCTTGTCCAGCGAGTTTGGGGAAAGACTGTGGTCTCAGACAAAGGGAACGCTGCAGCCGTTAAAAGTTTGCCTTTGTTGTCGCAGCAGTGTGCTGCGGTGGAGGAGGTCCCCTCCTGTTGCGATGTCGTGTCGCGATGGAAGAGAGAGTTCTTAAGGCGGCGCCGGTTTATATAGCTCACTGCTGCTCCCGGGGACCCCCTGGGGTACCTGTGGTTGTCAGCCAATAGGGCACCATAACGTTGCACTTCGCACCTGGGTGAGAAGTAAAGCCAAAATGGCGGTTGTAGTTTTTTTTATCATCCTGATGGTGAGGTCCCAACATATTTCATCCATCCTTTTTGGGGAAATTGTTGCATGTATGGAAATATTGTAGCATTACTCTTTTAGTTTCTACTCCGTGGTGTGAAATGGACTCGGAGCACATAAAGAAGAGCATTCATTTAAGAACATTCAAAGGGGAAGAAGGTTTTCTTTCTTTTTTCATAATCACCCATTGCAACAGAAAAGTATCGGTAGCAAAGTAACTCAGGGTTACAGACTGTAAACCACCAGTGACTCAGACATGACACACATAAGTTATTACATGATATGAGTATATGATGAGAAATTATATACTAATTTATATCACTGGGGCAGAAAGAATAAGGCTCAAATAGGACAAATAACTGTTTTGTTTGTTTTCCGTCTCGTCTTCTCCCTCAAAACCTAAGGATGTAACTTTAATTGACTTGGGGTGAAAGAAGCCGAAAGAAGGAATGCTTTATGACATGTCAAGCACTCTCCCTGAATTGAACTTTTAACCTGCACTCTACAGAGATATTGGCAATAAAAGGAAGAGAATGTAAATTCAGGTGATAATTCAGGCCCCAGTTTGTTGACTCTAAAACATGAGAAAATCTGGTGGTGTAGCACCTCAACCAGATAAGCTGCCAGACG
The DNA here is from genome assembly GCA_029853015.1 of Chelidonichthys spinosus. Classification (NCBI taxonomy): domain Eukaryota; kingdom Metazoa; phylum Chordata; class Actinopteri; order Perciformes; family Triglidae; genus Chelidonichthys; species Chelidonichthys spinosus. Next base: position 2,572,371 of record CM056826.1, read on the forward strand.
GAGGTTGTTAATCAGTCATTAGGGTCTTGCGAGGATAAGCCACAAAAAACAGGTGTAATACATGACCATCATACGTTTTAACCAAAACTAAAACTTGAACTATGTTTGTAATCAGAGTTTAAAGAATGTAGGCTTATGTAAATCACATTTGTGAAAACATGGATTTGACTTCCTGTTTTGTAGGGGTAGAAATGTCAAAGATATTATTTTCTGGGTTTAATCATTGTTTGAACATGGAGCCATACTGCCATTCTGTGGTGATAGATAATAAGGTCTCCATGGGCATATTATATCATGACTTGAGTTAAGATGTGATTAGATTGAGAAATTAATCTCTGCTAATATGTTAATCCTTCATTTTATTTGTGTTGCATGATGCTCATAATTCAAGAGTACAATAGTTTTGAGTAATGTTCTGTGTATGAAATGCTTAATGCACGTGTGTTTCCCTGTGAATGCTGTGTGATGATTTGACTAAGTATAATAATATGTTAAGAGCTGGTTTTTGACAAGAATATGTATCTATCGCGGGTAATATTTCAATCTTATATTTTCCGAATATATAGTTCATTACATTTCTTTGGACAAGCCTTGAAGCAGAAACCCTCCACTTGCCAAAACACGCCCACTGAAGATAAAACTACCGACTCTGCTTGGTCCCTGCACGATTTTTTCCTCTTTTAATCTCTTTTCAATTTATACACATCTACTATTACTTATAGTACTTATATATTTTGTTATATATTTAAATTTTTCCTGCGCTATTGTTTCTCACCACGTATAAGAATATGTCTGGTAACTTTGAGACTAATATTGAACTTCAATCAGTCAATTAAACCGTTTTAATCCACTTGTGTTATATGCGTCTTAAAGGGATAGTTCGGAATTTTGGACAGAAGACCTATTTTCCAACTCAGCCGGTGTGTTTGAGACGTCTGGAGACGTTTTCAAGACATTTCATTCAGTTCTTCTAGTTGCCGAGTTCGCTTGTGCTATGGCTAGCGCAAGTCAATGGTTCTAGTTAGCATGGCATTAAAAACACTCATACCGACTCCACAGTGCACCCGAGGCAAATCAATTGTAATGGCAGACTATCGATGTACATATCTGTGTTGATAGAATGTTTGAAATAAAACCAACCTTGCATTTTTAAGGATTTATGTCTCAGCAGCAGTGGACTGATATCACCTAGCCTTATAAGTTAGCGGTTCTTTAATAGTTTGTTTACCTGCTGTCATTGCTACAGACGCAGAGTAGCCTGCAGTGCTAGTTTCTTCAATCTCACAGAAATGGCCACTTTTGGAGAATATACTGAAACTTTTGAAGACTCTGATGGGAGTTTTTTTCCACCCAAACCCAACCGTACCTGTACGAGCCTGAATATACAGAGGAAGAATTGCCCGAGAGGGATGCTCAAAGGGCAGAACGTGAACGAGCGTCTGTGGAGACCGAGATAGCCCCCGCTTGAACTGAGAACCGGGACCGAACAAACGGAGACGGAGCAGAGGTTCGGCTTCGCAGTGCGTAATTGTGGGTTGGCTGGGCCGTGGGCTGCCTGGTGTTTGTGTGAGGTCCAAGCTGTGCTTTTCACCCAAGTCTCAGGGTATGAGGCCCAACAATTCGGCCCTTTTGATTGCCTATTTACAGCAGTATTTCGGGCGGCGCGTCTTAAGAGTTTCGTGTCAGACGGAGAATCCGCATGTGTGGATTCGCATGGCTGTGTGCTGCCCGGTGTTTGTGTGAGGTTCAAGCGGTTTTCAGACAGCCTTGGGGGCATAAGGGCCGACAATTTGGCGGTATTCAGGTGTGTATTTACCGGAGGGATTCCATGCAACGCCTCTGAGGGTTTGCGGTTCTCCGGACGAGCAGAGGTTCGGGTTCGCGGTGCGTAATTGTGGGTTAGCGGGGCCGTGTGCTGCCCGGTGTTTGAGTGCATAGCCCAAGCGAACTCGGCAACTAGAAGAACTGAATGAAATGTCTTGAAAACGTTTCCAGACGTCTCGAACACACCGGCTGAGTTGGAAAATAGGTCTTATGTCCAAAATTCCGAAGTATCCCTTTAAACCAGTCAGCAACCACCAGTTCTGAAAAGTGAAGCCAAGTCTGAAGTGCCTTAAACCTGCCATCAGGGGGCAGTGACTCTGGTTGACAAACAGCCTATAAGAAAATGATCCTACATTAGGATCTTTAGTGGTTTTGCAGTTGTGGGCCTCTTTCATTAGATTCTTACTAACAACTGTTGTTGGTGTTGTGGAAAAAATGAATCTGTCCAATAAAAATCAACAACCAGGATCAGCTTTTTCTCCGAGGTTTATTCCACAAAGTATTTTCATCTGCAGACCAAAATAGTTCTCGTCTGTCTTCTCTTGCAAAAGTTCAGAGACAGCAGGAACGACCCTGAGTCCAACGGCAATCTCCCTTTTAAGGAGGAGGAATCATACCGTAGACAAAAGACGGTTCATGTCCTATCTTACAAAGACAAGATGTACAGAACACAGATGTCATAATCTCTGAAATTATCTCATGTCATGTGCTCATATCACCTACCTACGCACAAATAGGCATTTATTTTAGTCATAGCATAACAGTTGAGAAGAGGCGATGCGGATCAACGTCTGACCTGACAAAGATTCTGATTATAAATTTCAAACATCCAAAATTCCCATTACATTGGCGAATTAAGAAAAGCTCAGAAAACCTCAAACTTCAATAAAGCTACATTTTAAATATATGACAACTTTGTTCGATGCAACATGGCACTCACAGTAACATCTTTAAAATCAAACTAAAACAACATATTAAAGCTGCAGTCGGCAAGTCTGGCAGATGGAGTTGCCTCAGTCTAAGGAATGTTTCCAACATACCTTGGACTGCCATTACCTCGCTTCCGTATCGCAACATAGTTCAGAGTGCAACAGGATAGGCAAGAGGACAAAACATAATTTATTTCAGCTTGCCTTTATTGTAAGTGTATTTTATTCCGGGAGTAAATAGTTTGGTGAAAGAAACCACTTTTTGAGTATGATGGCATTTTACACACAGGGAGAGGTGAACTAATAACCTTGTTGTATAATACTAATAATAATGATGATAATTATTATTGTTATTATTTGTATTATTATTAGTAGTAGTAATAGTAGTAGTATTAGTAGTAGCAGAAGTTTTGCTGTTGTTATTATAATAAATGTAAGCGAAGTGCAGGTTTGATGAACGTCAGTGCAACAATAGTTCTTTTTAGGTTTATTTTGCTTTTTCACCCTCAGGAATATTTAAATAGTCAGTGCTTTAAATATTTTCTTCTGTTCATCTGGTTTTTGGGCAATCAACTCATTTCCATGTAAGCAGATGATAAAGTACAGTCTGGCAGTAGCTGACTCAGCAATAGTGATTTATTTGTGGATGAGCTGTTTGGTCCAGTTAACAACCTCAGCACTTTCTGTATGTCCAGCATTTTATTTAGCCTTGCAAATACTGATTGTCAAGACAACGGCAACCAATCTTTTCCTGACACAGCAGTTCATCTTTCAAAGAGATGATTTATCATCATTTTATGAAGTGCTATCTCTAACTGCAAGGTAAAAGCATGGTACAATTTCTTTCCTTACATGTGGTCCGGATGAAACACCCATCGAAAAGTTGCAACGTGGCAAGGCTTTTTTTTTCGGACTGGAACAGTATCTGTTGCCTTTTAGCCTCCACAGGTTCAGTGTGTGTGAGTCAGTGTTATATATGAACTTAAGACAACTCTCAATATTGAACACCGGTCTCTTGTATGTTTGGCATAGGCTACATTGCTACATTACGTAACACACGTATGTTACGTAACGTCATATCATCTACTATGCATCAACACCACAGTTTGATGATCCAGCTGCCAACTTGCTGATCGGGAACAGGCTTCAGGCTGGGATCATTCTACATTTTACTTGTCAACAAAGTCAATCAAACCCAACATGTGGCAGTCTTCTTCTCAATGTCCTCTGACCCCATCTGTGGCTCTCAGCACCACATTCTTTCATTCATAGTCAAATAGAAATGGCTCACAAAGAAATAGTTTCACAAAAGAAAAAAAGTATATTCTTAAAACAGCTGGACTTTGTAGATTTATTGAACATTGTTTAAACATGATGCCCTCATGGCAGCAGAGTACTTGTTTGCGGGGGAGCAGGTCGGTGAATGTGGACTTGTGTGTTTAGCCCCGCCATCTCCAGTGATATACAATTGGGGTATATATGGCTATACGACATGTGATCTGGTTTTGATGTAACTTGGTGATTGTTCATAATGGTGCCTGCATCATTTCTGAGCAACACCACATTTATTTTTGCAGTATTTTTTCTTTGAAATGATCAGCATTAGACATGAAACTATAATGACTGTTGTGTCTGGGACTGGAGCCCCTGAAGTTTCCTAGTTTGTTCCTGTGTTTTTCCCTCCCTTGTGTTTCCAGTGCCCCCTGTCTGTCTCTCTGTTGTCTTGTTTGTGTTTTGACGTGGGCGTGGCTTCTCCTCCTGGCTCAGCTGCTTCCCCCTGCAATCAGCACCTCACTCCAACCAGTCTGCACACCTGCCTCTCAATCATCTCATCACCTGCAGTATTTATACCCCAGCTCTCCAGCTGCTCAGCGCCAGATTGTTGTTTCACCACCAGTGGTAGTTACTCTCAGGCCTCCTCCTGTTTTGCTACTACTAGTGTTACATAATTTTTAACTATCGTCTCTTGTGCTCCAGGATCATCACCATCTCGATAATCATAAACCGTTAACCTACTGCTGACCAACGGTTGTTCAATGTTTATATTAACAATGCAAAAATAACTCCATTTACCTTACATTTAGTTAAGAAACAAATAGATTTACTGTCACACAGATAGGACATATTTTATTCAGTGAAAAACAAGCAACAATCTAATAATAAGCAAATCATAAGGTCCCCCTTCATAATGAAAGAATAAATAACTAAATATTAAAAAAATAGCAACATTGTGTGAGTCTGCTATCTGATAATTCCTCTCTTTAAAAAAAATCAGGCTCTAGTTTTCACTTCTCTATCGTCACAGTGAGCTAGGCAGCTTTTTCAAGTCACTCATCACAATAATACAAATATTCCGATAATGGAAATTCACAATTTAGTGTTTTCTTACATCGTTCCATCTCTGATCATCTTCCACCATTCTGACCATAAAATACTGCATACTACAATACTAATACTCCTACAGAAAACCAACACCAACCCTGATCAAACATCCTTCCACCCTGGTGTTACGAGTTGGAGTGGCTGGTTTGATGATTTGACATTCCACACACATCAATTTATTCCTGCATAGAGCGTACGTGTTGGAGACGTAGCTGTCACTTCTCCCTCCTGCCAGCCTGCATCACGTCAAAACCCCCTGAAAAAGGTTTCGCACCAGCTTCATCTGTGGGCATGTGTGACTGACTGTGGCAAAAAAAAGCAGTTGCCAGATGTTTCATCATACATACTATACTTTAAGAACAGCCTGTTTTAAGCTTAAACTTAAAGTGTAGTTGCTTATCAGCTCAGCTGACAGCTGGATTTGTCTGGTCTTAAATCCAACATAGTTTTGATTCACAATAAGCTTATGAGAGCTCAGAAAGGAATATGTGGTAAAAATGTTCTCCATCTACACACCAAAATGACATGGGCTCTAAACACTCATCTTAGGGTTTCCATTAATAGTTAATGGTTCATTACATTACAACCAGACGGATGTTGTTATAGCAGTAGCCATAGTTTCCATCCGGTAAGATAATATCGTATTGACTACAGTAATTGCTGACATGAACATGACAAAACTGCTAAGAAAAAATTAATCAGGGCAAAAAACGTGACTTGTTAGACAATTACTTTGTCTAACAATTATTTCTTATCCTATTCGTAGAGTGTTGAAATTCTGGTGCGATATACATAATCTGTCATTTTTCTTTCCGCTTCCACAACAATATACACAGAATATGGTGGGTTTTTTTCCGGTATATTTATGAATGGTTGTTCTCCTCATGTGAGCGTGGGTTCTCTCCGGGTTCTCCGGTTTCTTCCCACAGTCCAAAGACATGCAGGATGGACCTGTCTGTCTATACATGTCAGCCCTGTCATAGACTGGTTACCTGTCTGTCTCTACATGTCGGCCCTGTGATAGACTTAGGGTTGTCACGATACCAGAATTTCAGTGGTCGATACCAATACCTGTGAATTTCCACGATTCTCGATACTAATTCGATACCACAATTAAAAAAAAAAAAAACAGGACCCATGTACTTTTAAATTCACTATTTAACACCACTGTGCTTTAAGATCTTTTTGCACAAGGTTTAAATTGCAGTACCAGCTGCCAACAGACCTATAGCCATCCAGTATAAAAACAAACAATACTGTGCTTATAAATATGGTCATAAATAACAATAGTCAACTATTTTACATTAAAAAAAGAACAGCAGTGGCCTATAGCCAGGTTTGACGTGCTTCCTCCTTTGGTCTGAAAACTTCTGAGGCACTTTTTGCATGTCGGCTTGTTTGAATCAAGAATTGCTCCGGATTCATCCGCCTCGCCCTCGAATGCAAAATATTTCCACACGCGACTCTTCGCACCTGTCTTGTCGACGAGCCGACGTGTTGTGCTTTCGCTCCCACCCGCTGAAGTACCTGTCTGTCTCTACATGTCTCCCTGTGATAGACTGGTTACCTGTCTGTCTCTACATGTCTGCACAATACACAATCTAAATACTTTTTCACCACTGTATCTCAGCCAGTTGAAAATGCAATTTGGCCAAAATCCTCAGAAAAAGCCAACTATTTGAAAGGTCACCTGACCCCTCTGCTTCCTGTTTTTTCAAGAAAGCCCAGATAAAAACTACAGTCGAGTACTTCGGTAACCAGAGTCAGTAGCTGTGTCCGTCTGTGACATGACCATTCATTTGCACATTTATGTGGTCCCTCAAGAATATCCTGTGCGTGTGTTGACTAGTCTGCCAGATCTGTTTAATTTGCATACAGATTGCACGTTTATACCAGGTACAAATGGGGGCTCATTTTCTCACACTGGAACCAGGAAAACTTCCTATGCATCACCTTCATGCATTTCTTAGGTCTTTTCAATCCAGTTCTTTCCCCTACTCAATTCCATATTCTGTTTGCTAGTCCTTTCTTCTTATATACTGCATTCTTTCCCTTAATCCTCGTTTCTCAATCTCTCTAAAAAAAAAATCAGGTAAACTCTGACTTTAAGCCGCACATTTAGTAGATTTGAAAAATTGTATCATATATGTTGTGATTTCTATTTAATAAAGATTGATGTCAGCCAAATAAGGCCAGTAAGTCAAATTCTGAAAATAAAAAAGGTGGATAAACTGATCGAAGGGTTTACTCCACTGCACCCCTAGTATTAATCTTCATCACTCCTCTCACTGTTGGCCTCCTCTGTATCTCTCCTCTTTGAGCGTCATCCACATTGCTTTAATAGGAAACGATAGCTTCTCTCTTTCTGGTTCCTCGGCAGCGTCATGCACACGCACACACACTCACACAAACACACACACCTCAACTGGATTAGAGGGTTTAGTATCGGTATCGATTACCTCCTCAGGAACAGACGCTGCCAGAACTGTCCCAAGCCAAAACTCCCAGACCCTGTGGAATCTGTGGAGGAGAGGAGAGGAATTAAAGGGGCTGCTTTACAGACTAATGTTCTTGAGCGGGAAAATATTAAGGTTCTTTCATTGTAAATTCTGTGTACTCAATATGTCCGACCTGTACTTCACCCAGACAGAACCTTGCAACTTCAGTATTGAGAGTAATGAAGTACAAATCATGCATTGACTTTCGGTCTCGGTTCATCTTGCCACCATGGGCACTGTTGCTGTTTCACATCCTTTTTATGGCAGAGAGCACTAAGCGTTCAAATGATGATTGAGAATATCCCAATCATTCTATATTCCATCCTAAAAGTCCTTGAGCTTTATTCGAAACAGTCTCTGGCCTCGAATGAACAGGGTACATTTGTTTTTTTAGATTTTGTTATTATTATTATTATTATTATTATTATTATTATTATTATTGCTATATATGCTATATGTGCTGGTATAGGATGAGGGTTAATCCAACATCATACATTAATTTGTTCGTGAATCATTCTGCATTGACCTCCACATTAATATGAGTGATTCTCACAGCATCTGTAGTCCATGTTTTATAGTGAATGAAAAGTTCCCCTTCGGTTCATTAAGCAGGAAACATGTTGACAAATCTGCAACTTGATCTCGCCTGTTTATCTGGGAGAAGTCACATTAATGGAGCTCATTAATCCTGCGCATTAGCCCTTATTTCAACATTTTTAGTAAAAGTGGAGTGTCATTTTTCATTCCTCAAACGCATGGCATTGAAAACGCTGAATGGGAAGGGACAATGAATGTGACCAGCACACATTGTTCTGGCACGTAGCGAGGCACACATCACCTGATAGCTAAGCACTCTTGATCATCTTGGCTGATAGCACTATGAGGCAAGTTGTCAACGTGCACTTGTACACAGTGCTTGAATTGGAATAAAAAAAGGTGCCAGTACTCTAAATCAGCACTTCTAAGCATGCGCGAGCGAGAGAAAGAGAGAGAGAGAGTGTCTTGGAATAAAGATATCACAACTTAGATACTCACTACTGAAGTCCTCTGTGTTGGGGATGTAGCAGGAGCAGATTTGGTTATCAAAAGCTAATTATCAATGTCAATATGATTATCGATATTAATAATTATATTTAATACATTATAATTTAATCATGAATATACGGGGCACCACCCTGGGATCAGGGAAAAGATAACCTAAAACTGTATTCAGTCTCAATATAAAGGTTTTATACTCAAATGCCAAGGATCGTGATCATTGGCATAGAAGCATAAAAACAATCTAACAATTAAGAAAAGGCGTGAAATTCAAGCACTAGCCTTCACAACCTGCTGTTATCCATACATGACATATACACAACAAGCACAAGAGACCGCTAGTTATAATATAATAAGATTTATTAAAATCAGTAATAATGATCACAATCAATAACACTGCAATTAACAAAGCCTTATTACCTAAACCTAACACACAAAGCTAAGCTTGACAAAGGAAGAGACACACGTGGAGTGTGTGTGTGTGTGCGTGTGTAGGGAGAGGAAAGAGCGAGAGAGAGATGGCTGGGCGCAGCCACCAGGTGGAGCTATTTCCGACAGCGTTCAGGGGCAGAACTGCTGATGTCAGATAGAATAGCGAGAGAGAAAGAGAGAGAGAGATGGCCGGGTACAGCCACCAGACGGAGCTATTCTCTGGCGTCCGGAGACGGAAACAGCTGGCGTAGGATATGTGTGGGGCGGTATATCCTATGTGTGTGCACATGTGTGTTAGCCGAAACAAAGAGAGAGAGAATGCGCACGTAATTCACAAAGGATCAGTAAACTATCACCATCACACGGGAGCTCGTGAATGAACTGGCGTTCGTTCGATGAGACCCCGGTCTTTTAACTGATGGTAGATCACTTACTGAGCTCGTGGATGTGTCCGAGGTTGGACATGCACTGTTACAGAAATGAAACCCAGCGGCGTGGGTACACAATCAGCATTTGGATACAACAACACAGAAAGCAACGGACTCGGCGGTCCGTGATCAAAACTTAAACACATTAACAAGAATTACAAGCATATCCTACACTATCAAACTTATATCTCTGCCCAGATAGATAGCCTCTTACTGGTGTCGTTGCGCAGGCTGTGAGTCTGTCCCGGCGATGGCGTCATCCTTGACGCGGCGGCAACGGTAGTTTGTGAGTCCCCGGCAGCAGGGGACGCGACAAGTCGGCTTAGTCCAGACGAGAGCGGGGCGTTATCCCTCTCGTTGATCAAACTCGAATAAAGAAAGCAGTTCGTGTTCTTCCTTCCGCGGGTAACAATATAATCGCACGGCGTGGCGACTTAGTCAGCTGACTTCGGACAGGAGCGGGGCTTCCTGTTGGTCGCTGGGGTAAAGGAACTGTTTGTGTTCCTCTTCTGCAGGCAAACAAAGAATCGCGTGTGCGGCGATCTTCTCAGGATCCGTAATCATAAAAAAAGAAAAAGGCGAGTCGCGGAAAACGGGGGAAAACAGTCTGTCGCTCGTCCAGCGAGTTTGGGAAAAGACTGTGGCCTAAGACAAAGGAAACTCTGCAGGGTGGGCTGCGGTGGAGGAGCTCACCTCCTGTTCCAACGTGGTGTTGCAATGGAAGAGAAAGTTCTTAAGGCGGCACCGGTTTATATAGCTCACGGCTGCTCCCGGGGACCCCCTGGGGTACCTGTGATTGTCAGGCAATAGGACACCAGTTGTGTGACGTTGCACTTCGCACCTAGGTGCGAGGTGAAACCAAAATTGCGGTTGTAGTTTTTTATCTCCTTCGTTCCTTTGTCCTGACCGCATGTGAGGGCTTTTGTAGGCCGCATTGTGTAGTCCTCATGGTGAGGTCCCAACATCTGTCTAGTCCTCTCCATCCAGAGAGGGTGACCGGTTTCATTTTTCCATTTCTGCTCCCTGTACATAAATAGAAATATTGTTTAACTAATCACTCAAATGAATACTGTGATGGTCAAGATGGGTCAACAATTAAGTGTTGGGGTACATACTATAAATGTGAGAATAGTATGTACCCCAATGTGTGAGATAAATGGTAATATTGTGTATCTGGAATGAATTTTAGATCTTTAAGTCCATCTCATGAAAAATGGGAGCAAAATCAAAAGTGTTGCGTTTATATTTTTGTTGAGTGTAATATGTGTGTGCTACCTTAAATAATGACTAACTAACTAATTCCGCATTGCACAAGGTGCAAACAACCTTAGTCTTGTCAAGGTTTCCATTGGGAAGCTTCTTAAAAATACATTTTTCCTGAAGCAAACCCGACGGCTTCATAGCTGCATCCATGTCAGTATGTCACATCTGATGTGGTAATTTCACAGTAGGCATACACAGGTTCGAAGTCTGACTCGTTCTTGCCCCCTACAGTGCAATTCGGCCAGGTATACATTCGCGTTAAAATATCAAGGTGAAAGTCATCATAGCTTGCATAGCATAGACCAGTGCTATTCAATTAGTTTTGAATGAGGGCCAGTTGATGGAAATGATCCAAAATGAGGGTCCAGAAAAATATGGCGTGAAAATGATGAGCATCACATTAATAGCTACAGATACTGTAAAACACGACGACATATGAGTGCATATATTGCCTTATTTTATCAAGTCAAATATAAGTTATAGGTTTACTCAACAGTTCATAGAAATTCAGGTTGAAATAGGTTAACTCCTATTAGAGTTCCATAGCTTATCAAGAAACAATCCTTATTTTATTAACATAGGCTGCCTAAGGGCGCACTCACACCAGGGCCATTTGATCCGTACCGTACGACACATGCATGGCTTGATGTTGCTTTCGAGGTGCGCCATCTCTGCATATATTTCTAGTAAACACTTGACCTGCATCAGCGCATGTGAGCACGAGCAGATCTGTGCGAGCAGGCGGCACGAGCGCAGTGGATTTTGGACGGAGACACACAGCCGTGTTTTTATTACAAAAGTACCGGTCTGGTTCCGCTCACACCACGAGTCAGAAGAGTGCAACAGCTTATCAAAATACAGTCTTTTCTGTCTCAACTTTCCGTGTTTTCAAAGTAGAAAGCGACATTATGGTGGTCCAACGAGGCGGAACGGTCATCAGAACACAAAGAAGTACACAAAGAAGAATGTGAGAATTGCTGTGCAAGTCTACACTGCTGCAAGGAGATGAGAGATGGCATCTCATATCGGCCACTATACGGCTAGCATTTTTTAATGTTTTTTCCACTAAAAGGGCCAGTAAATATTCCTTCCCGGCCCGGATTTGGCCCGGCTCCCAACCAAACTTTGAGACTCTTATCGGGCGATGAAAAAAATATCGCCGTTAATCTATTCTCAAAGTTGGGTTGGGAGCTGCTTCTATACAAGGACTCGGATCCGGCCCGCAAAGGGATATTTACTGGCCCTTTTAGTGGAAAAAAAGATTAAAACATGCTGGCCGTATAGTGGCCGATATGAGCTGCCCTCTCTCATCTCCACGCAGCAGTGTAGACTTGCTCCGCTGCTGCACGCTTGAGACTCGTGATGTGAGCGGAACCAGACCGGTACTTTTCTAATAAAAAACGCGGCCGTGTGTCCAAAATCCGCTGCGCTCACGCTGCCTGCTCACACAGATCTGCTCGTGCTCACATGCGCTGATGCAGGTTGAGTGTTTACTATAAATGTATGCAGAGACGGCGCACCTCGTGTGTCGTACGGTACGGATCAAATGGCCCTGGTGTGAGTGCATCCTTAGGCAGCCTATGTTAATAAAATAAGGATTGTTTTTTGATAAGCTATGGAACTCTGTGTTAACCTATTTCAACCTGAATTTCTGTGAACTGTTGAGTAGACCTATAACTTATATTTTACTGGATAAAATGAGGCAATATTCATATTTGGATCATTTCCATCAACCGGCCCTCATTCAAAACTAATTGATGCTCTGAACAGATCTTCACCCCATCTGAACACATACTAAACTTCCATACAGGAATATTTGCTTGTGCGTACATCTTGCAACGTTGCCTATGTATAATAATCATCTGTCATTTCATCACTCATGAAATGACCAAGATATGTGACTTCATCACAGACGCCAAGATTGTTATCGGACAATTTGAAGTCTGGAAATTTGAAGCATTTGTCCTACTCTTACTAGCATTATATTTCATATCATGTTCCACACCATACACAGCACAAAAAAACTAGGAGCTGCTGGAGACCACTACTTAGACTAAGACGAGATCATTAGCATACATATTACGGTTCACTAAAATATTCCCAATAATATACCCAGTATTATAGGCTTTCAGTTGCTTAGACAGATCATCAATATGTAAATTAAGAAGAACTGGGGACAAAATACCCCCTTGTCTAACACCATTGCCAACCCCAAATTGGGCTGAGACACTGTTGCCCCATTTTACTTGCTTTGTTTGAGTAGCATATCAGTAAGCCAGGATTCTCACAATGCATTTTGGCACACCTCTTTGGCTCAATTTAATAAATAACTCTCTATGGTCAACATGATCAAAAGCTTTCGAAGCATCAATAAAATACATAAAAATAGATGAATGTTACTGTCTATATTTGTTAACAATGTATTTGAATTAGGGATGCAAACAATTAATCGATTATTGATTAATTGTCGATAAGAAATTACTCGATTAAAATAAATTAATTGCAATTAATTGCATTTTGAACCCGTAATTCCCCGCCAGTCCACGTGAGGGCGCGCTAGACGTACTTGACGCACATGCGGTAACACAAGTGAAGCAGGACTCTGACGACAACAACAAGACAAACGAGCCACATTCCATTAGAACACATTCACATTCATTGACAGTTGTCGCTCAGAGATGGGCGAGTGTCGACGTATGTGAACAGGCTCAAAACCAAAACACCAAGGAAGGCTGAGGAATATTCACCCACTTATATTAATAATAATAGTTATAATATACAAATAGTTTAAAGGCTCAGCACTGTGTTTTAGTCATTTTTGTTTTCATCTTTTCTTGAATGCTTAAACTCCTCAACCCCATTTAGTTTGTCAACATTTGTATCAGAACCAGCCGTTTGTTAGAAATTGGTCAGTAATTGATATGTCATATTTTGGATCACAAAATTCACCAAATTGAAGCATTAAAATGAAATTATTCAAAATATGATTTGGATTTTTTCTTTATATCATAAGGAAGATGGCATTTCATGTTAAGTATACAGTAGATAGAACCTATTCAGAGGGAAATTCAGCTTCTCAGAAGAATTGCCGCTTATCAATTAATCGATCATTGATCAATAAGATGAAACAACTATCGATTAATGAATTACTCAATAATTTGCAACCCTGATTTGAATGTCAGTGCCATGTGTAGCTTTAAATGCACATTGATACTCGACCTTGATCTATGGAGGTAATGAACTCATTTACTATATCCCATAGTATTTTTCCACTCACTTTTGACAATTTGCTGTCTAGGGCAATGGGGCCTGTTGTTATCTAGACAGCCTACTTTACCAGCTGTATCCTTCATTACAGGAAGTAAGAGGACAGACAACATAGAGTCTGGTGACTATTCATAACAGAATATACAATAGAATTAAAATAGTGTTTGATTGACTCCACCATATAAATGGTTCCATCAACATTTTTTTAATGTATGTCTATTTTGATTGAAATCACTAACCAACCCACACCAACATGATTCTGAAAAATGAATTTCCTTAGAAAGTGTCCTCCGATTTGTGAGGTTGTTCAGGTTATAATTCACTGTGATATGCTCATGTGTTTCACAGCAGGCTGTTCCCATTCACCGTTTGAATTAAGAAAAATCATGCACTATAATGTGTTTATAACCCACATCATCGATAACCAGGACATACATGGCTGCTTCTAAAGAAATCAAGTCATTTAGTATACAGAGCGTGTCCACTTTGGCTAGGAAGCAGTTTGTGGTGGATGTGTGGGTCAACCAAACACATTTCAGCAACAAGGCAATTCAAAGTGTTTCAAATTTTAAAAAACATCAAGAAAGATCAAGACACACATGCACAAGAAACATTCAAATACACAACATAAAAAAACTGCCTTTAAAGAGCATATTGGCAAGTTTATAAAGTTGCATATTTGCTACTTTATTATGATGCTAACAACCGGCATTTATGCAAGCTAACTTCCTATGAATATATATATTTATTTTTCTAATTAATATATCACAACCTGTGACGATGCCTTTCACTTGTCATAGATGAAGTCAACAAGTTGCTTTACTGGATGTTTGCCGTTGCTATGACAACAAGTGAAAGCTACCGCCCAACCACTCGATCAATAAACACCCATTAGATGACAATTAGCAAATTTCTCTGAATATTGCCCACCTCTCTCGGCTCTTTTTTTTTCTTCTTTTCTACAGTGACCCTAATTCGCCATTGTATATTCCAAATATATGTTGCATAAAAACTGATGACATGACTCTCATGAAAACAATTATTTAAAATGAATTAGCAGAGGTAGAGAGTTTAATTGGAGATGGCAACACATGTTGTTGCATATTTTTTTATATAAGAAAGAATGTTTACCTTTTCCAGTAGCCTAAAGCAGCACATAGAGAGAAGACAACTTATACTTATTTTAACCCAGATCAAGACCGTTTTCTAAACCTCACAAAGTAGTTTTGCTTTTTTTATTGACCTGAACCAGTATACCAGTAGTCTCCAATGGTCATATATGTCGTTTCAACCTTTTCTCACTGCCAAGGTCTTGTGCGTTTCGGCCAGCTGTCCACACAGATCCAGTGTTTTCAGTGCCTGAAAACACACTTTTTTGAAACCAGGTCCCAGGCTGATAAAGAAAAAAATGGCGCCCCTCCGTTTCATGTTCGTTTCGTGTAGACGGCGAGGCTAGAGGCTAGAGGGGCCCTGCCTCTCGACCCTCTAGCCTGGCTTCTTCCCCCCCAACGGCGGCCTACGTGCTCGTGATTGTGTTGCAGCAGATATTCTACTCCTTTGTAGGATGGCATATTAGGGCCACTGTATGAAAAAAATGGAGCTAAGAGAGGGGGGCAATATGCCAAGAAAAAGTTGCAGATTTGCTACTTTTTTACGATGCTAACAAACAGCCGATATTTATGCTAGCTAACTTCCCATGAATGTCGCATTTATTTTTCTAATGAATCCATTACAACGTGTGGCAACGCCTCATTAAGGTCCTTAGGGTGACGGCTGTTGATAGTTATTGTTGGTTTTATTTATATGGGCCAAATTGTCATTTTATGGGTGTTTATTGACTGGGTGGTCGGGTGGAGATTAGCTTTCACTTGTTGCCATAGCAACGGCAAACATCCGGTCAAGCAACGTGTTTACCTCTCTATTCTCCGTCTCTTCTTCTGAGTTTTTGGTGTATTTTTGTAGCAGAAACAGCACCACATAAGGGCCTAGAATATGTACTACAGTGCGTGTGGACGCAGATTTTCTTGAAACGACGCCGAGGAAAAATGGAGAAAAAGATTGTTTTGGTATGTGTGGATGGGACCTAATAATGCAACTTAGTCAATGCTCTTTGGCACCTGACAATGGCGCTCATTAAAAATATGCCCCTCCTCAACAAGTGAGTGAAAGGGGGAGAGAGAGAGAGAGGGAGGGGCCGGCATTAGCGAGAACAAAGCCATGAATCTGAAGATTGTTTCACAGGGGTTACATTTTGAAGCACTATAAACACATCCACACCTCCTCAAAAACCTGGGGGAAGGTGTCAAAGCAGGAAGAATGTGCCCTGGGCTCGTCATCTTGTCTGCTCTCTCTCTCACTGTATGTCAGGCCTGTCAGCTCAGGGAGCCTCGCTACGCTGAGTTGCAGGACAAAGTGGCCATGTTTGACCTGTGACTGCACACACTGCTTATTGGCTGGGGGTTACATGCCCATGTGGGATCCAAATGCTCTTTACTGGCCCAGAAGAGTCCCAAACACGGCAAAATAAGAAGAATCAAGAAAATATATGAGTGACAACTGAGTTATTTTTGTATCATTATATAAATCGTTTTTTAGAAAATAGTTGTATATTATACCTTCAAAATACACCACCAATCATCATCCACTTTATTTCCGGTGTGTTCACCAATAGTCGTCATGAAAACCAGTATAATTCAGCTTCTATTGCAGAAAATATCTCATTTGTACAATAATTTGTTTTGCATCAGTTGCTGATTAGCAACTTTTGCAGAATTGATTCAAATTTATTTAAATTCTGGCACGAGTACTTTAGTTTGGTTTAGTTAGAGTGGTTTTATTTCCCTTATTTCTTCACCAGGCTGAAAGAACCACTGAATAAATATTTAAAATATTATTATGTAAATCTTAACGATGGAAAATCTGGTTTTGACAGTTTGGTTAAATCTGGATGTGGCGAAATCTCTGAGATACACGATGCACATTGACACACATTGAATTAACAGTCAAATAAATAAATGTGCATAGAAATGATATTATAAGTGTTGATATTTTGATATGGCTGTGGCTAGGGAGGAAGCTCCATCGTGGTGAAGGTTTATTACAAACTGACTCATGATTCCAAAGCCTGTTAAGTAGTACAACAAACACCTCAAAAAGAGCAACTACAAAAAAAAAAAAAAAAAAAAACCTTCAAACCCAAGCTGTCGTTTTAGCTCAAGCTGTCAGTAGTTGTTCTTTCATTCTTCTGTTTGAAAATGACATAATGTCAGATGTCTCTAAACGAGAGAGACGGAGAATATGAGGCCATTTGGAGTTCAAACTCATAACCCAGTGGCTAATTTATGACTTAGGGGGTAGCTGCCAGCTATAACATGGATCTCTGCAGACCATTGTCTCTGTGCATCCCTTCTCTTTCGGTCATCGAGCTTTGAATTTATAAGTCTCCATGTTTACTCATGCATGTCTTCATACATATCTCAGCAAGCACTTTTACGTCACTGTGTCCTCAAGCTGTATGTATTTCTTTTACATGTCCATGCATATGTTTGTATGCTTGTTTAATTCTGTGCTTTTCGTGAGTAGTGTGCATGCATGTGTTTTGGTGCTGTGTAGTCGTGTAGAGTGTACTAGCAGGTCTTACTGAGTGTCCTTCAACTGCTCTGTGTTCCCCCTCCTCACTGCGAGCACAAGGAGTGTAATAGGATCATACATGAGTGAATGCATGCAAAATGCCCCGCTCCCACTGCTGCCAGAGTGACAGCTCAACACGCATCTAATTTTGTACGCTGAGATTCACTTGAAGGGGATGTGAAAAGACACATATACACCCACACGGCCATACATACAAATTCAGAACATGCATTTCTAGGACACTACTGTAGAAAACAGACTCAAGAAACTGGAAACATTTTCATAATCTCAGACCTTAAAAGCAGTTCAATATTCAGATCCTGATATTTGGTTGTTGGATCAGCTGACGTGTTTAAATTGTATTTTATTTATTTGCTTCCAAACAGAAACTCATACTCATGTAACAACTCAAACAACCATTGTTGATACAGATACATGAAGCCTATTCAACTGGTGGCCTGCGGGCCAACTCCAGCTTGCCAGTCAAGCTTCATGGCCTGCTGATCAGCTTTGTTTAAAAATCAATTGAATTTAAAATGACATTTTGCCACAATAAGTCATTCATTTTCTTGTGTAGTAGAAAACAAATCCATAACTGATGTGTCCCATACTGATCAGTGAAATTGAATTACTATGGTTATGTGAACACTGCTTCTCTGTCGCTCAGAACATTTCTGTCAATATACTTATACCCGATTCTGTTCTATTCATTGGTTTTCATAGCAGCCTCCATTCAACTCATCAAAAGTACTGCAGGTGTCTACTGACTCTAGTTGAACGTTAAGGTGGTGTAGAATTAAATGGAATTGTTTATTCAGTATTTCTTATATGTGGTCCTCCATTTTAAAACATAACCAAGCACCCAGGGTCAGGAGCATAGATTATATATAATCTTAGGTTTTGAAGAAATCTGGGGTGTATGCCAGAAATTGTACCCATTAAACACAAATGTTAAAAAAGACAAAAAGGTGTTAATTCATGAGGCCAGAAAGGAGTCGAGTGGGTAATGAGGCCCCCTGAACCATGTGGTTGAAGAGCCCTGATGAGTGTAATTGGGTTTGTTTTAGTTGAACCCAGAAGCAGACACAGAGACAGCTCATAAAGGTTTAATAGTTTTGTATTGCAGTAAAAAAGGAACAGGCTGGTGATAGGGTGGAAGTCCAGTGGCCACCGGAGGGTGGTTGAACAGGGAATACGGGGAACACAGGGGCAGACAGCTGAGGATAGTGCTGGGCTTGAGGGGGCCAAAGTGGTGGAGTCATTCATTGACACAGTAGATCTTCTCATGAAAAGAAAAGAGACACTTGACTGCAGGTCCAATTTTGTGAAGATGGTAGCTTGCTGAAGGGGTTCACAGGAGGGATCTACGAGGAGGAGAGGATACTTATTATAACAGTGATGTTATTAAGTCCAGGAACAGTCCTTCTTTGCCACAAAAATGAATCCAGCACCAACAGGAAATGATGGGGGCTGAGACCGGCTGTGAGGGATTCACCGATATACTGCTCCATAGCCTCACATTCAGGCTTGGAGAGGCTGTAGAGGCGGCGGAAGGGAAGAGGGGCATCGGCTAGTCAATAAATTGGATCAGTCGTATGGTTGCAGGGGTTGAGAGTGCTGTTTACTAAACATCGCAGCTAGGTCATGACATACAGAGGGAACCAGAGAGCGATCAGGAGCTTGGCTGGGGAGAGGGAGGGATGGCTGTATGGGGGGCTGAGCTGACTGGAGGCAGTGAGAGTGGGAGAAAAGACTCCAGATGGAGATGGAGTTGCTGGACCAGTCTAGTTGGGGGTTATGGAGCTTGAGCCAAGTGACCTAAAACCAGGGGAGCATGTAAAGAGGTGATTAAAAAAGGTTGAATGGACTCAATGGTTACCAGAGAGAAGGCAGAATGGTTGGATCTGGTGTGTTACACGGGAGCGGAGCCTTCCGTCTAACATCCTTTGCGCTGGGGAAACGTTCCACAGAATTCCTAGTCCGGGTTACGAGATGAAGTAAAAAAAATTCAGCTACGGCGTCCACTAGAGCTAGCAGAGGAATGGAGATGTTAGGGAGTACTAGAGAGGCTCATAATAACATGCGTGATTGAGGAACAGGAGGAGTACGTTGCACCAGAACTCCACACGAGGTGACGATGTAACCAACTTCCCCACAGTTAATACATTACCTTGTCTTCAAGCAAAGACATGGTTGGTGGGAGTTTAGGACTAGGAAAAAGTGCAAGGTGAGATGAGCTAGGCTGGAGCGAAAGAAACTGGGGTTTGTTAACTGTTTGAAACTTACGACATCCCAGACCTGGGAACATTGCCGTATGGGGTTGTAAAGAGATGATCCAAATCTGCCATTTCTTTCCTAGCTGGTAGCTCATCTTTTATTTTCTCCACTAACCCATGAATGCACCCTGCAATGCTTATTTATCCCACCAACTCTTGGCAGTTTCAGCATGTCCATATCTATTTTTGAGTTTGTGTTATCGTTAAATTTCATGTATATTAAGGTTTTTTTGGGGCCATGCATTGCCAATTAGCTTAGGCTATGAATGCTGGATTGTGTGGCATCATTTTATGTTATATGGGACGCTTGTCTCTATACAAATTAGCGTTACGGTATATAAAATCCAAATTGTAACAGGCAACAGCAGTTGCTGTCAAATGACATGAAATGATGAAAGTGAAGTGGAAATATGTCAGTAATTTCACTGATAGAAGCAGGCTGAGTCTCTCATTCCCACAATAATCATTAAGGCTTCAACAACAACACCCGTTTTAAAAGCAATCAGTGATGGAGGCTGTGAGTCTTCTTCCTCCCTGTCATAAATTTGGCTCATCGCCACTCACAAAACAATGTCAAACGCAGGTGACAACTATAGTGGTTAGTATGCTTACGGGGATAAAACATTTTAATTTATGGAGAGGAATCTACGATGCAGCCTTTGCGATGTGAGCTGGAAGGCAACATTGTGTCAGCTGCGACTGCATTGATGCCAGGTAGTAGCAGTGTTTGTTAGAGAACTCACTGGACTGTGAGTGCTGTGTGAAATAATGCTATAACCTATTATCGTGATCTACTGGGAAACCAGAGGAAGAAATCCCCAAGCTATCTGAAAAAAGTATACTCTTACCTTTCCATCAAGCACCATTTTACCAACATCAAGTCTTTAGGTGAAACTTGTGATGGTTCCCCCATCAGAGTCTTTCAGCATTCTGAACCACTGGCTGTTTAGGGAGAGCATTTCATAAAAACATGTTAAGTGCTCTCAGATGTGCTCTGTTGACATCAAGGGTAAATAAATAAATACTCACAGATTCCATGCTGTCAAATCTGGAAAACAGCTGCAGTTTTTCCTCCATTTAAGTGTCAAGCTATCAGGACCTCGATTATTGTCACCCAGGAAGGACAACTTTAATGTGTGTCATTGTACAAATTGTACATTTCAGAGTCAAAGGGCATGGACTATTTTTCCCAGCAAAGAGTAGATCACATTGGCAATCAGTTATGTTTCCTTTCTCATTGTCCTTTTCACGGCTCAGCTGGTGTTTGGTTTTCAAAGGTTAAAGCAGAGTAAGAGATGGTAGGGACTAAGGCACTGTGTTGCTGTGGATGAAGGTAGCAGTAAAACATTTTCCAAACTGTTACTGTGTGACTTTTGTGAATCTGAGGTTGAAGGTGTGTTCACGCCAAATGCTATGCAGATTTTCATCCTCACCTTGCTTCATCACGATTATTGATGTTTATTCACGTCACTCTTGCGAGATAGGTTGGAGAGGAGCGGGGCATTCTTCCATGCAGACACCAACTATGTAACGTTATTGCTGCTTTGTACATGTTGTGAAGTCCCACATATGTTGGGATACCGAACGCTGTCCTGTTTATGACATCATCCAGAGGTGCTGGGAGAATTTCGCCAAGCTGTATTCATGACACACGTCAGCTGGTGTACCACAGCTGGATGAACCCAAAATAAACTAGTTAGCTGTGATTCAACTGCAAAACAGATAAAACGGATGCCGAACGAACCGGAGTTGCTGTTGCATGCAGCTGTTTATATAGAAACTCATTCTGCAAATGAAAGAGAGCCCACTTCCTCTGCAAAAGCCAAATTTGTGTCTTACATACATACGTGTGTTGGTGATTTCACCTAGTGACAGTTTATCTGCTTGTCTTATCTCTGTTGGGATTTTGTCATGTCAGTTGTTAGTAACATGAATCATGTTGTTGCCGCTAGTCACCAGAGCGATTTACACTCTTTTCTGAAACCTAACTAACTGGTTTTCTTGCCAAAACCTAATTCCAGACCATAGTCTGTGTATATAATACTAAGTGGACGTAGTCAACGTGACATCACTTGTGACATTGGTCTGTGGGCTATGGTTTTGAAGTCAGCATCTTGGTCCTCACCATCTTGGATTTCGACCATCGTATATCTTGTACTACAAGTGGCAGAGCAGCACCTTGATTGGCAACCCCACTGATCTGGTTTCTGATGTGAATCTGTTAACAAAGTTAGCATTGATAATTCAAGGTAAACTTTACAGCTTAATAGCTACTTGCATGGGTGGTGACGGTAGCGAGGCCCTGGTTACATGTTGTTGACTGAGATAATATATCAAGAGAGAAGTAGGCTCATTTCCTCATAAACTTCTATACAATCAGGTTTCTTTTTTAAACAAGAGGAGTCGCCCCCTGATGGCTGATTAGTGTTGGTGTCCCTTTCAAACCTGAACGTTTATTTTGAAAAGACACCAATGAGCGTATATTGACACGTCATCACTGACACATGCGAAAATGATGCTCGAGGGAAAAGTAGAGCATCATAGTTTTTTGGAGCTTTGTCCCATGCTTTATTTATTATTTGTTAATTTGTTCCAAACAAGTAAAGACATAAAATAGGAATAAAAACAACAACAATTAGACATTCCAAGCAATATGTGCAGTGCAATGAAAATCATAAAGCAAAATTGTTTTCTTTACAGCTCGGAAAGGAGTGAGAAGAATAACTTATTTACACTCACCCCTTCTCCTTAACCCTTGTTCCATATTAATAATTAATGAATTAATAATAATAATTAGTATTACCATTAGTACCATTGCTTATAATAGATTACCTGTGACTCTGGATGTATATACACGTGCCACCTCCGTATTTTTCTCTGTCTTGTCTAAAAATGTGATAGCCTTGTATATTTAATAGTGTATCACTTATTGAATCATCTAAGTGTGTCTCAGATATGGCCATTATATGTATAATATTTTCTTGCATAATAGAGCTCAACTCCTCAACCTTATTCTTCAAACTACAAATGTTCAAGTGTGCAAGTCTTAAACCCTTTTTTGGTAGTTTCAGCATATTTGCAAAGAGAAATAGTTAAAGATCACACATAGCCGTATAACCTTAAACCAGCCTTTGCTGGAAGTTTCTTTGTTACAATAGTTCATTTAGCTCCTCCAAGCTCCTGATGCATAATACTTTAGCCTGTTCTGGATTTCCATTCAGTTTGACAAATACCTTACAATTGTGGGTCCACGTAGACTGCAGCTTTCCCTGTTTCCTCAAGATTCTTGCTTTTTTGCAATATCCGCATTTTTTTTTTGATGAGATGCTCATTCAGATACACATCAGTGCCCTTTAACTTTCTACCCTGTTTGAGTAGGTGAAGTTTTTTCTTTCTATTTGCAAATCTGATAATGATGACATGATTGGCTGCTCTGCCTGTCTTGTTACCTACAGGAATTGTGTGACATGCTTCTATGTCGTCTCTATCGATTAAGATGTTCTTCTCCTGCAGAAAGGCAGTCACTTGGGCTTCAGTTGACTCCTCATGTCTGTCCTTATCTTGTCGATCTTCTCCCTCCACCGCTTTGGAATATGATTTTGGTTTGATTTTTAGTCCTGTCACAATAACATCATTAATTCTTGAGTACTGCTCCAGGTCCAGCAAGCGGTTCTCTAAAGAGTTAATTCTGTTCTCTTGCTCCTCATTCTTCTTCTTGATTTCACTTATTTCCTTCATAAAGTTCATCATGGTGCTCATTTTATTTGCCATGTTGGCAATGTCCTGAGACATCATGTTTACTGCATTCTTCAGGTCTTCTAAGTCTTTCTTTAGCTCTTTTGTTGCCATTT
Organism: Chelidonichthys spinosus; assembly: GCA_029853015.1. Taxonomy (NCBI): domain Eukaryota; kingdom Metazoa; phylum Chordata; class Actinopteri; order Perciformes; family Triglidae; genus Chelidonichthys; species Chelidonichthys spinosus. The sequence continues at coordinate 2,596,189 of CM056826.1, forward strand.
TGCTTTGATGATATGTTAAAACAAATTAGACAACACTGACCCAGTAGAGGTGGCTTTGGATGCGGCCTGGTGGTGGTAGCTGCTGAGGCCTGGTGGTGGTAGCTTTTGAGGCCTGGTGGTGGTAGCTGCTGAGGCCTGGTGGTGGTAGCTGCTGCGGCCTGGTGGTGGTAGCTGCTGAGGCCTGGTGGTGGTAGCTGCTGTGGCCTGGTGGTGGTAGCTGCTGTGGCCTGGTGGTGGTAGCTGCTTTGGCCTGGTTGTGGTGGCTGCCAAAGCCAGCAGGTGGCTGCAGCTAAGGCTGTTAGCAGAGATTGCAGGCCTAGTTCCAATCCACAAAATATCACCTTTAGACTTCACCATCCACAGCCATCAGTCATCAAATGCCACTTCTAGTCAACCAGCAGTAAATAAACGAAGAGATTTGACAGCAGTAAGATCAAAAACTGCAAAAAATGAACAAAAAAGGCTCTGCTGCACTCACTGCTGCACTCACACTGCAGCAGCCATCAGTATATTTACAGTAAGAAGCAATGTCTTCACATGAAAGAGAGGATCAGTCCAGTTTACCAAGATTAGAATTATTTGCACATTTTACAGTTTCAGGTATGAGCTTAGATCTGATAACCATCTTTACAGGAATGTGATCAGAGGTGGATACATTGTATAATATTTCCATGTGTGCCAAAGAAGCATGAGCATCAGCTGTAGAGAGACAGTGGTCTAACCAGGATGTGGTATGCCAGGCCTCACTTATATGTATGTAGCTTTCGGCTGGCAAGAGCTCTCTGCTAGACGGTATCAAATTATTATCTGTGAAACACTCCTGGTGGAGTGACACCTTACCCCGGATGGCGGGGGGCGGCCACTGGCCCCATAGGCATGCGTGATCGCATCCACAACCCAGTGGGACAGCCGCTGCTTGGAAAGCGCACGGCCTCTGTTAGGGCCACCATGACACACGAACAGCTGTTCCGACTGCCGCATACCGGCAGTGGCGACAAAGTAAGCCTCAAGAGCCCGTACCGGGCACAGCAGCTCCGACTGAGCATCCTCAGACAGGGAGTCAAAGCGTGCGAGCTGGATAGGCTGGTTAAGATGGGCACGTGAAAGCACCTTTGGTAGGAACGCCACATTCGGCCACAGGACCACCCCTGAGCCATCAGGGTTCCACCGCAGGCAGGTATCAGCCACGGAGAGGGCATGCAACTCCCCGACCCGCTTCGCAGAGGTAATGGCAAGCAGAAAAGCTGTCTTTATAGAAAGCCATTTCAACCCTACCTGGGTCAAAGGCTCAAAGGGAGGAGCGGACACGGCCTCCAGCACCAGGGGCAGGTCCCATGCTGGAGCCCTCAGGGTCCTAGGGAGACGCAGCCTCAGAGCCCCTCTAAGGAAGAGGGACACCAACCTGTGGCACCCCACTGTGGCTCCGTCGACCATCTCGTGTCGGGAAGAAATAGCAGCCACATAGACTCTTAAGGTGGAAGGAGCGCGACCACCATCCAGCAGAGACTGCAGAAACTCCAGAACAGTGGCCACAGAGCAACGTGCTGGATCTACTGCCTTATCCACACACCAGTTAGAGAACAGCCTCCATCTGTTCTCATATTGAACCTGGGTAGATGGTACCCTGGCGTTCAGAATAGTACGCCTGACGTCCGCAGGGCAAACCCTCAGCAGTGGGTCGGGCCCTGTAGCGGCCAGGCCCAGAGCTGGAGGCGACCGGGGTCCGGATGCCAAATCAGACCCCCCAGCTGTGAAAGGAGGTTCGTCCTGTAGGGGAGGCGCCACGGAGAGCTGCAGCAGAGCCTGCGCAGCAATGGAAACCACAGTCTCCCTGGCCAAAAGGGGGCCACCAGAAGGAGCCTGTGGCCCTGCAGAAGTACCCGCTGGAGTGTTGGAAGAATCAGGGGCAGCGGTGGGAAGGCGTACAGAGGACACTGCAGCCAGTCGTGAGCCAGAGCGTCCTGGTCAAGGGGGCTGGTCACCTCCGTCCAGGAGAACCAGAGGGGGCAATGTGTCGACTCCGCCGAAGCGAAGAGGTCCACTTCTGCCCTGCCGAAAAGACCCCACAACATCTCCACCCCTTCCGGATGAAGCCGCCACTCCCCTGGTGGGGGCTTCCGCCGAGACAGAAAATCCGCGGCCAGATTCCGTTCCCCTGGTATAAAAACTGCCCGCAGGCTGGCCAGACGGGGATATGCCCAAGTCAACAGGCTCCGAGTTACCTGGAGAAGCTGTGTAGACCGGGTGCCCCCTTGGTGGTTGATCTGGGCAACAGTGGACATGTTGTCCGAACGAACCAGCACATGCTTGCCCAACAGGTGAGGCAGAAAGTGAACAAGCGCCAGATGCACAGCACGGACCTCTAGCACATTGAAATGCGTGTGGTGCTGGGCCGGCCACTGCCCCTGGGCAGTCCTGCCCTGCCATACCGCGCCCCACCCCGAGAGGCAAGCGTCGGTCGTGACCATCTCCCGGCGGGATGGAATGGCGCCCAGGGGTACACCCACTGACAGAAATGACCTCTGTCTCCATGAGGACAGAGAAAAGAGGCACCGCCGAGATACCCTGACCTTCCGGTAGCCGTGCCACTTGGGGTCCAAGTGGAGGCTGTTCAGCCACATCTGTAGTGGGCGCAGAGACAGCAAGCCCAACGGCACCACAGCTGAAGCAGCTGTCAGTTTGCCCAGGAGCTGGAGGAACCGAAGGAATGGCACCATCCTGCCACCCCTGAAGAGGGGAAGGCGGAGGAGGATGTCGTCTACACGCCGAGGCGACAGATACGCCCTCATAGTGACTGAGTCCAGGACCATCCCCAGGTATACTACCCGTTGGGATGGGTCCAGGACACTCTTTGGAACGTTTACTGTCAGGCCCAGCCGGGCCACGTGCTGAAGCAGCCGAGCCGTATCCTGGGCCACCAGGCACTGGGATGGTGCACAGACCAGCCAGTCGTCCAAATATGGCAGAACCTTCATGCCCTGCTTCTGCAGGGGTGCCAGAGCTGCCGAGACAACCCTGGTGAACACCCGCGGGGAGGGGAGAGGCCAAAGGGAAGAACCCTGAACTGAAAATGCCGGCCGCGAAAAGCAAATCTCAGGAAGCATCGATGGTGCGACGCAATTGGGACATGGAAGTACGCATCCTTCAGATCTACAGTGGTGAACCACTCCCCCCTGGTCACCACACGAAGCGTGTCTGACGTGGTCAGCATGTGAAAAGGGAGCACCTTCAGGAACCTGTTGAGTCCCCTCAGGTCGAGAATGGGGCGAAATTCACCACCTTTCTTTGCCACCAGAAAGTACCTGGAGTAGAACCCCCTGGGGTGTAGCAGAGGGTCCACTGGCTCAATCGCAACCTTGGCCAGGAGGGCGGACAACTCCTGGCTCAGAGCTAAGGCCTTCGCCGGATCGTTGACAAGCGTCATTTCGACCCGGCTGGAGGCCAGGGGCCGGTGTCGGAACTGCAATTCGTACCCCTGGGTTAAGGTGGAAACTACCCAGGGGTCTGAAGTACAGGCAGCCCAGTAACTGAGCTGCTGTTGGGAAAAACATCCGACGACCGGCTCCGTGGCCCTAGCGCCTGCCCCCCCCCCCCCGCCTCTCGAGGCTCTGGGGGGGCGGCGGTCAGGCTGCGGGGCATGAGGCTGCCGGGAAGTTAGGTGCCCGGTGGGCCGAAAGTCAACAACAGGCTGCTGAGCAGGCCGCTGAGACCTCCGCAGGCCACCAGGATAACCAGGTGGCTGAGAGCGCGGCCGGGGGACAGCCGAGGAGCCCCTGGGCCTGCTAGGAGCAGACACACTCCTGCGTAGACCGGATAGCCGCTGCCTGGTCTGAGTAGCCTGGGCAGCTCTCTCCAGCGCCTCCAGGGCAGCAGAACCAAAGAGCTCCCCAGGTTCTACCGGTACAGCCCGAAGAACCTTCCTACACGACTCTGACGGGCGACTGAGCGAGCCAAACCTGGCGGCGAGCCTAGACAATGGTGGACATTGTACACCCCAGCTCCCTCGACATGAGGGCAAATGCCTGTAACGAGGCATCACTCAGACTCTGCAGCGACGGATCAATCTGTGCCTGCTGCAGAGAGGTAGAAAGGCCCAGCAGTAGGTGGGAAAGGGAATTGCCAATCCGACCCATGCCGCAGCATCATAGGCCTTTGTGAGAAGGTCGTCCGTGACCCTGCACTGAGGCCGGGGACACCTGGCATCCGGCCTCAAAGCCTCATCAGGAGCCAAAATGAGGGCCGCGATGGCAGGCTCAACTGGCGGCATGCGGCCTAGCCCAACCTGTGCCGCATCATGCATGGCAGCCAAGGTCCGGGCGTCTGAGGACGGATGTGAAAGGGCCCTGGTGTCCCTCCAACACGCATGAAGCTCCTTCAAGTACTCCTCTGAAGGAGGAACAGTGAGTGCGGTCGGGGCAGGGCTGCGCCTGAAAAAGGTGCTAGCCTGAGCCATACGCATGATGGCCCCGATAGAGGTGTCTGCTGCCCCCTGCAAAGAGCTCCGAGCAGAGGAGCAGGAGGCCTCCCCCAAAGTGTGGGAGGTGTCGTCCTCCGTAACGGCCTCACGGAACAGGCTAGACGAAGCCGCCAGCGACAGGGCATCGTCCAGCATAGGCGCATCCTCCGAGGGGGGGTCAGGCTGTAGCCCAGCCGGCCCCCGACCAGCCCCAGGCTGAAGGGCCAGGAGGAGCGCCTTCATCTGCTCCATGTCCAGCCTGCCCCTCCCCTTTTTCTTTGGGGGGGCACTCATGGCCGCAGCTCCCTCATGTCGCCCGACGCTCCAACTCTGCCAGCCTAGCTACCCTGAGCACCCAAGGCAGGAGGCCACAGTTCATACAGGCACTGTCAGTGAGGCCCTCTCTCAAATGTTCGAGGCCGAGGCAAGGAGGGCAGCGGTCATGACCGTCCTCAGACTCAAGAGGAGCCGCACAGGCAACACATGGATGGGCCATCACCCTTCCTATAGAGGTAGCCAATAATAGTGTTACTGGGAGCGTGGCGTCACCAGCAAATAACCAGACAATAATTAGCTATGAGCGTAAGCGCTGCTGCTAACAGAAGTCAAATAATAGCATTACCGGGAGCGGGAGCGAGAGCACTGCCTTCACCAGTAAGCAACCAACCAAAGACAATTAGCTGTGAGCGTAAGCACTGCTGCTAAACAAACGTCAAATAATAGCGTTACCGGGAGCTAGAGCACTGCCTTCACCAGGAAGCAATCAATCAAAGACAATTAGCTGTGAGCGTAAGCGCTGCTGCTAAACAAAAGTCAAATAATAGCGTTACCGGGAGCGGGAGCGAGAGCACTGCCTTCACCAGTAAGCAATCAACCAAGGACAATTAGCTGTGAGCGTAAGCGCTGCTGCTAAACAAAAGTCAAATAATAGCGTTACCGGGAGCGAGAGCACTGCCTTCACCAGTAAGCAATCAACCAAGGACAATTAGCTGTGAGCATAAGCACTGCTGCTAAACAAAAGTCAAATAATAGCGTTACCGGGAGCGGGAGCGAAAACACTACTTTCACCGGCAAGCCACACACCAATAACATTGAGAGCAAGGAGGCCAACGAGTGCTAGGATCGGGAGCGAGAAACACTGCCTCAACCAACAAACGTCGACACAAACCTGACTCCACGCTGGTCTGGTCTCAGACGAAGATCAGCTGGCCACAGCCTCTGGAGGACGGGTTGCCCGCGGCTCCGACTGTCACGAGGCTGCACGCAGCCAGCTGTAAGCAAAGTTTCCAAGTTCCTTCTCAGCACAAAGTGCAACGCGGTACATGCGCAGCGAGAAGATGAAAAGGAACAGATCCTCTTACGACACCGGAAGATATAGCCCTCCCGGTGTCACGTGGGGGTCACAGGTGACTAGGTTGTTATTGGTACTCGAAATGCGCATGCGCGAGGTGGAGATATCCAGTGCTTTAAGCACCGCCTCTGGCGGTCAGTAAGGATGAAATAGAACACTAATTTTGTAAGTAGGAACTAATAAAAGCAAGCTTATTTACATAGTCTTCTTCATTATGTTGACATTCATATGGAGTGTAAATATTTAAAATGATAAATTCCCTATCACGCTGAGTGAAATGTATAGCAATGCACCAGTCCACACCAAGCCTAATGACATTAATAGCTGAGTCCAGTTTCTTATTCCACAGAGTAGCCACACCTCCTGGAATTCTGCCCCTTTTTATACCCAGACTGAGGTCAGTGGTGGACTCTCTAGCACCATGAAAACTGTCACTGATGGAGTTTAGCCCCTTTAAATCCTGCTTTGCTCGAAAAGTTTCCTGTAGGCACAGAATGTCACAGTGCTCCAACAACTGATCAACAATAATGCGGCAAGCTTTATCCCCAGCTTTTTGACCCAAGCGCAGGCCACGACAGTTGTATGATAGGATGCTTAAATCCATAGCAGCATCATATTTAGGCATTTTTGCCAGTAGCTAGCACACTCGTAGTCCCAGCAGATAGAGTAGCCGCATTAGCAATGACTCCAGCTTTACGTGGTTCATAGAAACGCCTTACATACGCTCCCTCTGGCCAGAGCTCCGGATTATACATATCGCCAACATCTTTGCATTCAACGGATATTTAAAAATGATGTGTATCTGCTGTTGACAGTAACAATCCTTTCACATGACACGCCACGTCCAAGTTTATTCTCAAGATTAGCGTGCAGTAGTTCAGCGCCTATGTCGGGTGAAAACTTAGTTGCAAAGACGCTCACCCGTTTAGTTGTTATCATTTTGATGTCTCCTGCAACTCCAGTGCCCACAATAGTTTTGGCAGCTTTCTTCTTTCCCACCGCAGATGAGTCGGTGCGTAATCCATGTAGGTAATCCTCAGTGCGCTTTCGTTTCCTCTGCTGCACAACTCGGCTCCACAATGATGATCCAGGCGAGGGCATCGTTAACCCAGGGCTAAGTGCTGGTGTGGCGCTCTCCACTGTTATACGCAGCGGTCCCTGTGCCTCTCCTCGGTGTCTGTCATCTGGAGTTTCAGTCACCTCCGCCGATCCGTCAGTGTCTCCAACAGCCGCTGAGTTGGTAGCCTGCACGGCGCTAGCATTCCCTGCGTTAGGCCGCCTCACCGGCGCAACGAAGCCAGCACTGCCGTGGTCAAAGTGCTGTTCCAGGGCACAAGCCCGGCGGTTCACGTCTGCCGTGACTACACGCAAACCTTCACTCATTTCAGTCTGCCGGTGTAGCGCATGTTTCATAGCAGAGACCTCAGTGTGAAGCTGCTCTATTTTTCGAAGTAGGTCCCATACGTCCATGTTGGTAAAAGTCACAGGTGGCTGCTCGTCCAAATAGTGAGATACAAATCTCGGAACATTGTCTCCGCACTCATTCAGCACTTTGAGACAGCTCTTGATGTTATTGGCGTCTTTCTGTGCTCCTTCGTGTGAGATGTTCTGTTGTGTAGTAGGACAGAGTTCAAACAGCATTTTCTTTGAAGCCTCTATCCAGTCTGAGTCGAAGTTGTTGGCAGCTAACAGGATAATCTCATCCTGACTTAATGTTCTCATTTTTATAGCAAGGAAGTGTAAAAGTTCATCTTCCACTATGACTTTGCCTTCAACAGTCTTATAAATGTCTGGTTTTAATCTGGCTCTGGCAAACACTGGAGCACCTGAGGATGCGACAGTGCCTTCCGCCATCTTGAATCATTATTCCATAATAATGATCATAATAATAATGATAATGATAATGTATCAATAGTAATTCAGTGTATTATCAATTACATACTATGTGAATTAGACCATAGACACATATTTAACAATAGATGTACCCTAGACATTTTTAGACATGCATACATACATATGTATACAACTGATATACACATACAAGTCATATGTATGAAGTAACCCAAAAAATAAATAAATAAATAAACATTAACCCGTTTGTCAACCATCCCCTTCATCCTTGCCTTCATCCATCCTGTACCTTGCGGAAAAAGTTTTTTGTATGTCATTTTGAACTGGTTCATGTTTGGCTTTAACTCCACATTCAAACTATTCCACAATCCCTACTCCACAGACCGAAATACAATTTTTTTTCTCGTCGTGCGGACTCTTTCTGATTCTTCTTAGATTATAACCATCCACTCGCTCATTGAATCATTTTTGTACATTTCCAGGTAAGTTTTTATTTTTGGCCCTAAACATTATCTGTGCTGTTTTAAATGCCACCAGATCTGTTATTTTTAATAATTTTGACTGTAAGAACAATGGATTAGTGTGATCCAGATACCTGACATTGTGAATAATGCGTATTGCTCCTTTTTGCAGAATAATTAATGAATCTAGCAAACTTTTATAGTTATTGCCCCAAATTTCTGCACAGTAATTCAAGTAGGGTAAGATTAGTGAACAGTAGAAAATGCAGAGTGATTTGTGATCCAGGACCTGCTTAACTTTGTGTAATAAAGAAATTATTTTTTGACAGTTTGGATTGCACATGTGTGATTTCCAGCTGTTTCTATCATAACCCCAAGAAATTTATTTTCACAAACTTGTTCAATTTCAGCCCCAGTTATCTTTATATTTGCCTGTGTATTTGTTCTGCAATTACCAAATGATATAATTTTGGTTAAGCTCAAGTTAAATGATATTTTGTTTCTGTCAAACCATGTTTTTAGTTTGGCCATTTTAAAATTTTGTTATTTTGTCCAGTAGTTGTTTTAAATTCTCCCCAGAACAAAACATATTTGTCGTCTGCAAACAAGACCAGTCTCAAGGCATTGGACACATTACAAATGTCGTTTATATACATAATGAATAATTTAGGACCCAACACTGACTCCTGGGGGACACCACAAGCAATGTCCAAACATGTAGAACTGCTGCATTTAAATAACAGGGAACAGTTTGTGAAGCCGGGCAGCTTCACCAACAACTATGTTGTTGAGTACAGGGTTGTGAAAATCATACCAGGACAACGTTTAAATTCTCCAAGATAAGTACACCACAGTCTCAACACAGTAAAACACATTGAACAGTTAAATTATATTCTTGTTACAACTTTCAGTTCAGAGTTTAAATGTATATGGAACTAACGATTTAGGTTATATCATTTAGGCTCAGACAGAGGAATGAAGTAAATAAATTAATAGGTGTACATGTTACAACTTGTAATTCATTTATTTTCTAAAGTTGAAAGTGGAAAGGTATGTTTACACCACATGCATTGCAACTTTTTTGCACTGCACAATTGCATACAAAGTACAATGTCATCGCTGAATTAGAAATAGTATATCATAGCGGTCTGTGGAGCTCTACGATGGTACCTCACATTCCATACAGAGACCCAACAAAACTATGTGTATAAACCCGAGACTGCCGTGGAACCAACAACAAGGTGGCTGCCGTATTTACAGCCTACTCCATTCAGAACATTTTAAAAGTGATATGCTTATCATTCTGCAGACCCGACCTCACAACCATGACTTCAGACTTTTCACAAATCACCAACACTATGTAGTTATTTTGGCAGCATTTCTATCCGTTTATTTCAATTAAAAGTAAACCAGCTATTCCCAGTGAATACAGCTCAAATAAATTCACAGAGCACCTCTGTGTGATGTAGTGAACTCAGACAGAACGCCTTTTGAATACTTAGCATATCTGGGACTTCCTTAAAGGGGACATATTATACTGTTTTTCATTAATTTCACAGAGCTGTCAGAGGTCCAACAACACTGTTGTTGATATGCATTGCCCTAAACCATCCGTGGTCTTGAATTTCAGCTGTCTAAAAGTTGCTCAAATGAGCTCTGCTGAGAACAGGCTGCTTCTGTGTCTGCACCTTTAAATGCTAATGAGCTCTGTCTGTCATCGCCTACTCGGAGAGCTATGGAGACGATGCTTACGCTATGCAGCAGCATGCGGCAATGTTTACAGTGGATGTATTGCTATGGCTCGCCTATGTGGCTCAGGTGAAGTTGCTGGGTCCTGTATGGTTGGGACAGATCCTTTTACGAGGGTCAGTGTCAAGGCAAAGCCAGTTTGTACTGACCCTCGTTACTGAAGCAGTCCAATATGAAGTAGCACAGCACATTGTCATTAAAAATGAAACGCAAGAGAACAGGCCCGGACTGTCGGACACGCGCCCCCGGGTTCCGTTTGACCGGAGGCAGCAATGAAGACACACCAGAGCATGTGAGACAGAGAATTGTCTCCAGCTTCACCCGCATAGGGATTAATTCACGGACCACCAGCCGGATCACCCTCTTAGCTGTCAGTCGGCTGCTCTCACTCTCCGCTGCGCTCACTTGCTCTCAGCTGTCGGTCAGGCCGAGCTCGCTCAGCTGTCGGGGGGTTGTGTTCTCAGTGCTGTGTTGCGAAACGCCCCCTCTCGGATATCTCCTATCATCGTGCAGAGGAGTTCGGCCTATGCAAATGAGTCCTTTTGTTACGTAACGAAAGGAGCTGTATCAGAATAGCCTGTAGGAGCACTGTATTACCGGAGGGTGGGCTGCAGAGACCATGCAGGAATTGCTTGTTTTCTTCATTCTGGGAGTTGACAGGCTCAGGGAGGAGACTCAGGGAGGAGACCAGAGAAAACCTGTTTTTCATAATATGAGACCTTTAACTTGTAAAAGCAACAATAGTAGTTATTTCAGCCATGATTAATGAAACATTGTCGGTGTCTACATGGTGGTAAGACCCCCTTCCCCTTCCTCTCCGACGCATCTAACCTGTTACATCAATAAACACAAACAATCCCGTGAATAAATATAAATGATCCTGAGGTGAAACTAAAATGTAAAGTGCAATTTAAGACCACTAGAACATACTGTTCATTGAGTTCACTATAACTATATAATGTTGGTGGTGAGGTAATAGCAACACAGCGCCATTAAACACCAACTGTGACTATATTAGTATAGGTCCCAGTCGGCAACATTGTTTTGATCATATTCACCGAAGCACACTCTATGCTCCGATAGAACAAGATAAATCATTCGGTTTTAGAAAAAAAAACGCACCTGTTGTTTGTTTTGCAAAAAATGAAAAAGACAGAGCCCGGCTCATCCTGTCCAATCAGCACGCAGTGCTGTGTTCGTGGACACACAGAGCCCCTCCTCCCTCGGGTTGTACCACTATCACAGGGGGGAGCGGAGGTAAGTAGAAACAAGCTTCCAATTCCTTGTTAAAAACCGAAACGAAGAGGTCCAAAACAACCAAGGAAAAGAAAACACCGGTAGAAAAGAAGGAAAAAAGAAAGATTGTGACGGTGCCCGTGATAAAACCAGAGTCAACATCGGACCCGCGTTTCAAAGGTGGCGTGATCTAAGGGATTTCAAAGGGCATGAAGTTGAGGGGAAGAGGAGCCCTGTGGTCGTGGGGGAGGAGTGTGAGAGTTGTAAAATCTGGTTTTGTGTCCTGTGATGTGGAATACAGTTTACAGTGTGGTGGCCCATGACCAACTCTTGTTCCCCAGGGTGAAAACCAGTGGTCAGGGGCGTAATTTGTAGGGGGGTTACAGGGGTCATGACCCCCGCAAACCTCAAGCCCAGACAATATAACCCCCCCAATATAATCACATAATTCCGATAATTATTTTGCATGCATAATTTTATCCATTTTATGTACCTGCAAAATAGTTTTGTGTTTAATCATGTGGTAGTGTAACCCCCTCTCCCACCCCTACCCCCCCTACACACACTTGGTATTTCCCAACCCACGTTCTCTAAAGTTTACATTTGAAGTCAGTCACTCGCTGCTATGAGTTCGGGAGAGGAGAAGTAGCTCAAGCAGTGTCAGGCTAACATCATGAAAAGATCTTCAAAAGGCGAACAAACAACTATTTTTCACTGTGGGACTTCGGCCGCTAATAAAAAAAGAAAAATTCATGAACAAAAGGAGGTAAATATAGATGCACATGTTGTTAAATTAGCTGAGTGGCTAGCTAGTTGTTCTGCAGCAGCCTCCTGTCAGTTAAAGCCAGAAGGTGCCAGGGATGTAAAGATGAAACCTGGTTTGAAATTCACTGTTTCACACACCCATTCTTTCCTCTTACATTACACGCTATGTTTTAGCCTTTCCAATGCTATCATCCACTCACGTTGGTTCACGAGAATCCTCATGAAAATTATGTTAGCTCTGCGTCAATATCAGCAGCACCCATTCTTCTCTGTCTCTTCACTATGGCTAACAGCCTATCAAAATAAACATGAGATCCTATGATTTCAATGTTGTGTAGCATTATGATTAGCGACTGATGACGGGGATATGTCCTTCATTTCTACCACAGCTGCTTTCTTCTGATCATATTATTAACAACATGGCAAACAACAGACAGAACCTATGATTTCAACGTTGTGTAGCATTCTGATTATTGATTGGTGATGGAGGTATGTCCTTAATTTTACCACTTCACACTTTTACCAATCGTCTCTGACTGCATATTAATAATGACTAAGCAAAGGGTAACATTGATTTTTAAAGTAAAATATTTTGCTCTATTGCTATCTGCTATATTACATTATGGAGACTTCCTGACAGCTTTCCAAGTAAATAAAATGGCAAGTAGTTTACAGAGGTGCAGTCACTGGTAGGTATATAATTCTTTAAACAGGTCGAGGATATGATTGATTGGACAACTGACTGAACCAATGAGATAGGCTATTAGAATTAACATCAGAAAGCCTACCTTAGCCTGATTGGGAGCAGGCCAGTTGTAAAGAATAAAAAACTCCCCCATGAAACAACATAAAAATTATATTTTTGTGTCTTCATTCCAAAAAGTGCTTCAAATGCTTTACAACATTTTGTTGAGGGAAAAAGCATTCTAAAACATTCTCTGATGTGAATGTACCACCAAACCATTTGAACATTAACTGAGTTTTTTTTTAATATCAGGTTCAAGAACTTGATTGCACAGGTGACCAAAGAGAGATCGAAGGCCAAGGAGATGCAGGTGATGAGAGAGAGAAACGAGGCAGCACAGATGAGGAGAGGGAGAGAGAAGGAGGCAACAGAGGAGGTGAAACAGTTCAAGAGAGAGAGTGTGAAGGTGACAGAGGAGGTGCAGCAGCTGAAGAAGAGCGAGATGGAGGCCACGGAGGAGGTGTAGCAGTTGAGCAAGAGAAAGGAGGAGGTGATGGAGGAAGTGCATCAGTTGAAGAGAGAGAGAGAGAAGGAGGCGAAGGAGAGTCAGATGACCAAAGAGAGGGAGAGAGAGTACAGAGAGAGACAGCGCAGGAGGCACAAATGACCAGGTAATGGACATAACAGAGTAAAACTGTACGTGCAAACACTGTCAGAACACTGGACTGATTTTTTGTATTTGGTTTGTGTGGTTTCCTCATAGAGGGACACATGGTGAAGGCAGCAGTCAGGCAAATGAGCAGGTTAGAATGCAAGGAAATATTGATAGATTTCTTTTTAAATTGAACAATGTGGATAATGTTATTAATATAGGGAGTACGATCATTCAAAAGATTTTCATTTCAGAGAGTGACACGTTTTCTTTTCATGTTTGTCACAGGGACTTGAGCCCCATGTCAGGGACCAGTCGAACACAGATGATAGGGACAGGGAAGGATTTGATGTTTCGGACATCACCACCTGCACAGAGCCTGCACAACCTGATCCTAAGTTTATAGTAGTGCAGAAGCGAGCTAAATGTGTGTTGACTTTTCAACAAAAATGGTTCACAACTTTTCCATGGTTGCACTACAGTGACACTTTACAAGGGGTCATATGTTTTCACTGTGCCAAAGTTTATATGAATCAGCCAACATTTGCAGGCAGGTTTGACACTGCCTTTGTGAGTGCAGGATTTAGAAATTGGAAAAAGGCTATCGACAGGTTCTCAGCACATGCAAAAAGTCAGATACACATCCATGCCATGAATGCCTATGCTCAGAAAGGGAACACTGTAGCTTCATAGCTTTCTTCGGCTGTTGCCAGACAACAAGAGGAAGCAAGGAATGGATTGTCAAAGATTGTGGGTTCCATCAAATACTTAGCTCGGCAAGGTTTAGCTCTGCGTGGTCATGTGGAAGAGAAAGGAAATCTATCTCAGCATCTTAAAGAAAAGGCAGAAGATGACCCTGTTTTTCGGAAGTGGTTAGAGACACACAAGCAGGATTACACAAGTCCTCTCATTCAGAATGAAATACTTGGCATAATGAGCAATGACATTCTAAGAGGAATAGCTAGCACTATTCGATGCCTCCCAATCACACAATTTGCGCTGATTGTTGATGGGACACAAGACATATCAGGTAAAGAGCAAGAATCTGTTTGTCTTCGCTATGTGGATGATGATTTGATTCCTCACGACGAATTTGTTGGGATGTATTCAGTGACTGAGACAACAGGGGAGTGTCTTGCAAATGTAGCACTAGATGTTCTTTGCAGACTAAATTTGCCATTGTCAGCACTGCGTGGGCAGACATACGATGGTGCCGCAAATATGTCTGGCAAATATTGTGGTACACAGGCGCTTATTAGAGTGAAACAACCACTGGCGTTATACGTGCATTGTGGAGCACACTGCGTGAATTTGATTACACAGAAGGCATGCACAGCTTCTACAATTGTGCGAGATGCACTTGACTGGGTTCACCAATTAGGTGTTTTGTGTGGACAGTCTGGAAAATTCAAGCAGTTGTTTAATCAGATAGCTATATCTGATCATGGTACCTCAAGTGCCTTGAAACCACTGTGTGCAACAAGGTGGACTGTTAGACATGGTGCCATCCATTCTGTTCTAACACAGTATGACTCTATCCTCACTGCCTTAGAGGAAATGGCGGGGACTGACTCTCCCACTGCAGCCACTGCAAATGGTCTTTTTCAGCAGTTTCAGCGAGGCAGTACTCTACTTGGTCTTGTAATGGCACAAGCTGTTATTGGAGAGCTAGAGTGTCTCAACTGTTCTCTTCAGAGAAGGACACAGACCATTTCTGGAATGCAGGCTGCTGTTAGTACAGTACAGTCTACTTTAAATGGCAAGAGAAGTGATGAGGCTTTCCTAAGCCTTTTTGAGAAGGCATCTACAGTTGTGAAGTCTTTAGACTTAGAGCCTATTACAATGCCAAGAGTCAGACAGCCACCCAAGCACTATAGTGGAGGAGCAAGTGTTTTCACTCCTAAAACTCCTGTGGAATACTATAGGATTGAGTTTTATAAGGTGCTTGATGCAGTTGATACACAGTTCACTGAACGTTTCCAGCAGGGTTGTCTTCTTACCTTGCAAAAGTTGGAGAACACCTTGCTTTCTGGAAACATTGATCCTGTGATCCTTGACTATCCTGAAATTAATGCCCAACTGCTGGAAATCCAGCTACCTATGTTCAAACACAATTGCATGTACAGTTGCTGTGGAGAAGCTCCAAACATTGTCAGAGGTTTGCCATTAGAGGTGCGAGGCTTATTCACTGAAATTGAAACTCTCCTGAGGTTAATCCTTGTGGTACCGGTGTTGTCTTTTGAGGCAGAGAGGAGCTTTAGTGCTCTTAGACGATTAAAGTCTTGGCTACGCTCAACTATGACACAGCAGAGACTGAACCATGTTGCCATATGTCACATCCATCAGGAAAAATTGGACTTCTTAACCAAGAAGTCAGTGTGTACACAGTTTGTTTCTTTTACACCAAGACGCAAACAGGTATTTGGTGCTTTTAACTGAATTGGCCAACAATATCTGTAGTCTGTCACTGGCAAAATAGACAACAGTATGCAGCAGAGACTGAACCATGTACCCATATTTCTCATACATCAGGACAAATTGGACTGAATTAGCCAACAATTGCTGGCAGAATAGACAACAATGTGACACCCTGTTTATTTTTGTAAAAATATTTAGCTTGGTATGGTATGTGTTAAGTGCAGCCTAATATAACATACCTTAATATGTGGTTTACAGATACAGTAGGCCTAGTTCTTTCCTGCTTTTGTTTGGATTTTGTTCATTTGAACTGGTGATGTCCACCAATATGTGTCAGTTTGCCATGTTCAGAATAAGGGTCAAAAGTCAAAGGCAGATTTATTGTCAATTTGTCCACATACACTAGACATACAGAGAAATTGTATGTTTGTGAAGTATGTTTCTTGCTATCAAATGTATTTTAAATTCAAGAACTCTCCACATTTTACAAAAGCGAAAGATTCATTAAATAAATAGATAGTTTAATCATGTCACCATAGGTAGTTGGCTAATTTTGCTATTTGGGAAAAACAATGTATGGCAAAACAGCACTGAAAGACTGACAAGCAGAATCGTCGGTGGTCTGCAGCCGTTTAATTAATTTAGAAAGAAATCTTGACCCCCCCAATGGTCAGCATAAAGTTACGCCCTTGGCAGTGGTCTTCTCAAGGAAAGGAACAATGTTGCCATTCCATCACATAAGTCATGCTTCATATCTTATCTTGTTTATAAAGATGTCTCGGTGTTAAACTTAAGGTCTTTAACAAATCAGACTTATTTTATTTTTATTATTTTGGCTACATGGAGGGAAGTCCCCATGGCTCTCCAGCCTCTTGAACTTTTTCTTTGCATTTGGTGTGAATACAGTATGTGTACTTTTTAATCAGTAATTTAACAATGATGAATCTCCATAGGCTCTTGGAAAATCTTTAATCTTAATAGCGACCTATTTTTCGTCAACTCTGAGTTACTACCACAACATCAACATCATGTACCATGGTGTGCTAGAAGCAGGCGGCAACCTCCAGTTCTGAAAAGTGAAGACATGCTGAAATGCTTTAAACTTGCATTCTCTCTATTGACCATAGGGGGCAACTTCTATCGTTGCAAAAAGAAAATGACCCTACTTCTCACTTGATTTAATGTCTCAGTAAACATTGAAAACATGAGTTTATGGTCTCAATCTCTGGTTTCAAGCCTTCTTCAATACAGCATGATGTTCATTTGACATGACAGGTTGGCATCACTACTGCCGCTGCCATACCATCGCTACCAAGCTCACAATGCAATTAACTTCTAAGATGACTGTAATACTGTAAAGTAGCTGTAAAGCCTTTGAATTATGAAGCTAACTGTGTTAGCAGCTTCACACCAGAATTCAGATGGATCCAGATCCAGTAAGGATGCTGCTCGGGGTGCCGCTCTGCCGCTTGTGTCCATCAGATCCACCCGTCACTCCTCTACAATCCAAATATGGTCACTTCCATTCACGATTGAGGGCCAAAATGAGGGCCAAAATGCCAAACTCAAGGCTTCAAAACCATTGTCAACAGACCAATGACTGACTCACAATGACTACGTCCACTTCTTATACACAGTCTACAGTGACACACATTGGTGAACTCTGGACAGATAGGAGACAGCAGGGGGGAGGATAAAATGTGCCCTTAAAGTGAGTCAGATAGAGACAGTAAAAGAGAAACAGTGTATGTGTTTACTTATGGAAACCAAGCATAGTACAAATGAATATCTCAAAACATTATTGATCCACACACTGTCACTACTATTCTTTATCTCAGCCCTCCCACCTCCCAGTCTCTCCATCTTCCACTCACTCGCTGTCAAATTCATACCATATTTTCTCTCCTCTCTTGTTCATATTGTCTCTCAACCATGCGGTGCCCCAGGGTCCAATCAAATAACTGCCACAGAGATGGAGTGTATCCAGGTTGGCATGCTGTTCAGTGTGTGTGTGTGTGTGTGTGTGTGTGTGAGAGAGAGAGAGAGAGAGAGAGAGAGAGAGAGAGAGAGAGATAATGCTCTTTAATCTAATGTCCTCACAAAAATAGAAAGACCCTTGAGGGTAAGTCACTGGACAGGCCTCGGTTCAGGGTTTGAGCGATTGCTTTTTCAGTGTTTGCTTTAAAACAATCTTTTCTGTCATCTGTGTGTACTTCATAGAGATTATGTCTGACAAACACCACAGTCCAGACATGGTCACTTCCGTTCAATGGTTGCAAACTTCCAAGATAGCGATGGCCAAATTGCTGGACTTGTTTCAAAACCACAATCCACAATCTGTGCTCACAGTGTTGGGGATGTTATAATTATTAATGTCAATATGATTATCGATATTAATAATTATATTTAATATATTACCATGATGAATGGGTTCGATTCCCGGGTCGGCCCGGGTTCCTTCTGTGTGGAGTTTGCATGTTCTCCCCGTGTAAGTGTGGGTTCTCTCCGGGTTCTCCGGCTTCCGGACATGCAAGATGGGGATAGGTTAATTGATGACTCTAAATTGCCCGTAGGTGTAAATGTGAGCGTGAATGGTTGTTTGTCTCTACATATCGGCCGTGCGATAGACTGGTGTCCTGTCCAGGGTGTACCCTGCCTTTGCCCAATGACAGCTGGGATTGGCTCCATTATCATGATATAATCATGAATAAACAGGGCACCACCCTGGGATCAGGGAAAAGATAACCTAAAACTGTATTCAGTCTCAATATAAAGGTTTTCTACCCACATGCCAATCATCGTGATCATTGGCATCGAAGTACAAGAACAATCTAACAATTAAAAAGGTGTGAAATTCAAGCACTAGCCTTCACAACCTGCTGTTATCCAGTGACATATACACAACAAGCACAAGAGACCGCTAGTTATAATATGATAAGTTTTATTAAAATCAGTAATAATGATCACAATCAATAACACTGCAATTAACAAAGCCTTATTACCTAACTACCTAACACACAAAGCTAAGCTAAACAAAGGGAGAGACACACGTGGAGTGCGTGTACGTGTGTGTGTGTGTGTGGTAGACAGAGAGAGAGAGAGAGAGATATGGCCGGGCGCGACCACCAGATGGAGCTATCCCTCACAGCGTTCAGGGGCGGAGCCACTGACGCCAGATGGAGTAGCGAGAGAGGGAGAGAGGGAGAGATGGCCGGGTGCAGCCACCAGATGGAGCTATTCCTCACAGCGTTCAGGGGCGGAGCCACTGACATCCGATAGGATTGCAAGAGAGAGAGAGCGAGTGAGAGATGGCTGGGTACAGCCACCGGATGGAGCTATGTCCTTAGCGTCCGCCGGAAACAGCTGGCGTAGGATACGTGTGGGGGGCGATGTATGTGTGCGTGTGTGTGTTAGCGGGACACAAACAAAGAGAGGGGGAGAATGTGCGCGCACTATCCTAAGGCTCAGGAGGTGTGTTACTATCACACGGGGCTCGTGAATGAACTGGCATTCATTCAGCGGGACCGCGGTCTTTTAACTGATAGTAGATGCTTACTGGGCTCGGTAATATGGACTGAGGTTAGTCAAAATCACCGTTACAGAAATCAACCCAGCGGCATGGGTACACAATCAGCATTCAAATACAACAGCACGTAAACAACTGACTCGGCGGTCCGTGATCAAAACTTAAAACACGTTAACAACAATTACAAGCATATGGAGCTATAAAACTTATGTCTCTGCCCAGACTGATAGCCTCTTACTGGTGTCGTTGCGTAGGTTTCGAGTCTGTCCTGGCGATGACGGGCAGTGGTAGTTCTTGAGTCCCGGCGGCAGCGGGCCGTGATGAGTCGGCTGAGTCCAGATGAGAGCGGGGCGCTTTCCGTCTCGTTGATCAAACTTGAATAAAGAAAACAGTTTGTGTTTCTTTCTTCCGCAGGCGACAATATAATCGCGGCTTGGCGATTTAGTAAGCTTACTTCAGACAGGAGCTGGTAGCTGGAAAGCAGGAACCGGTTTTGTTCCTCTTCTGCAGGCGAACACAGAGATAACCGCGCGGTTGTGGCGATCTCTCAGGATCAAGAAAACGGGGAGAAGACTGTGGCCTAGGACAAAGGAAACGCTGCAGATGTTATAAGTTGGTCTCCTGTTGCAGCGGTGTGCTGCGGTGGGGGAGACCATCTCCTGTTGTAACATGTGTTATGGTGGAGAGAGTTGGAAGCACAGTTCTTAAGATGGCGCTGGTTTATATTGTTCACGGCTGCTCCCGGGGACCCCCTTGGGTACCTGTGGTTGTCAGCTAATAGGGCACCAGTTGTGTGACGTTGCACTTTGCACCCAGGTGAGAAGTGAAACTGAAATGGCGGTTGTAGTTTTTTATCTCCTTTGTTCCTTTGTTCTGACCGCATGTGAGGGCTTTTGTAGGCCGCATTGTGTAGTCCTAATGGTGAGGTCCCAACAACAGAATCCAATCAAAATGGAGAGGCTATGCATTGCTCCTTCCTGTGGATAGATAATTTTACACATCAATATAGTCTCATTTTGTGGTCTAAAGCAGGGGTTCCCAAAGTGGGGTTCCCGGGGCGCCGGGGGGGGGGGGGGGGGGGGAGGGGGATGTATGTGTAGAAACCAGAGACAGTGTATAGTCCAACTGTCACTGCCATATTTATGTCTAGATGACGTTATTTTGAGTGTTGATGGAGCAGCTACAATGTTAGCATAGCCTAGCACCCGTCAATCCAGACTCCATTCAGAAAACATTTTAAATGTTTTTTGCTTGTCATGTTGTTGATTCATTTTTGCTTTTGCTTTTACACCATAAAAGAGAGGCTTCCTCAAAAAGTTGTGGCTAACACTTGGTCCTCCAACTACCTTTGGCCATGTAGGGTATCCTGTGATGTGTGCGAGTGCACTTTTCAAGCCTTCCGAGGAAGTTCATATGGATAAAACTAGAGACCATTAACCAGGCTTTACTTGGTTCTGCTGCTAATCAGCCACTAACTCCCCTAGATCCTGCTGCAGGAATACCAGAGGAGAGGAGGCTGAGGAAAAGTAGACGAAGAAGAGACACTGAGGGATAAATTAAGAAAATGCAGGGGGATTAGGGATAATAGAGGATTGGATGATGAGAAAATGTTGCCAAGTAACAGAGAGAGACTGAAGGTCAAAGTCATTCAAGGAAAATTAGAAAGTTAAAGCAAAAGTCACTTGATTCAAAAGAAATGAAATATAAAATATGTAGACATGATGGGACAGCTTCAAACGCTGTCTAATTCTGGTTTCATCGAAAACAAATACGCAACAGAACTAAATCCACAGGGCACGACAACAGTTTAATCCACTACTACTACTACTACTACTTTAGGGCGGCTATGGCTCAGGGGTGTATAGCAGGTCGTCATTTAACCACAAGGTTGGCAGTTTGATCCCCAGCTCCTCCTGTTGACATGTTGAAGTAGCCTTGAGCGAGATTCTGAACCGCAAGTTGCTTCACGGCAGCACACAGCATAATGTGTGGGTTTGGTTCAATGCAGAGGTAAAAATGCATGTGTGTATATGAAAATAGTAATTCACTTTTCAGGGCAGAAAACCATTGGATCGGAGACAGGGACAGCATGAGCAGTGATTGTAATGCGAAATGCAAAGCTGGTGAAATCAACACATCACATGAAATTGAGTAGTTTCGCTATTTTTCTTTTTTTTTTTTTTACATAAATATCGTACTATGTATATACTTACACACAAATAATATGTATTCTTTTAACACACATGCTCCAATGAAAAAACAGGAAATGCTTTCAACGTCATGGGCTCAAATCTTTCACTTTATAGAAAGTGTAGAAAGTGTATGAAACTTATGAATGAACTACCATATCCATGTAATTTGCTCTATTCATCTGCACCATACTAGGTTTCACCTGGTCTTGTTTTTCACCATGAGCACTAGAGAATGCTGCTTCTTACTTTGATTGGATGAGCTTGTCACCGCTCTCTCTGACAGATGATCTGTGATAACAAATACAGCAAAATAAGTACAACACTCACCAGCAAGATTCGGGGTCCATGCGGCCGATCTGCTCCCACTAACGGGCTTTTCTCTCTATGTTATGATGGCATCTGTCTGACAGAGCCACCCAAAACAAGCATGTCCTCCATTTTCCACAAGGACGTTGCCATTACTTTTCAGAAAAGTTCACAGATTCACAGCGGTTGCACAAAAAAATTAGAGCGCTCAGAAAAAGACGCAGAGTGCAGTTCTTTTGCTCCCTACTCATTGGGAACCAAATCAAACTCTTTATATGGATACAGACACTAAGATTATATACATATATATGCTACATCCTAGATAGCAACACTATCTATAGCATTTATTTTGTATTTGTCAAAATAACAGCCACCCAAGAGACTACTCTAAAATGTGTTATGACTATAAGACTATAAGAACACTGCAATCACATTTTGGTTTCATCTACACACAGAACCAATGTTGAATTAAGTTATATTAATTGCTCCTCTCTTTCTTTCTGCCCCCAAATTTGACTCTGTTTCTGCTTGGAGAGTCTGAGTTTTGAATGGAATCCCTATCATCAATTTATTTCTGCTGAAGTGCATCAATTATAAGCAAAACCGACATAATCAGTAAGCTTGAGATTACTAAAAGTTTAGAAACTAGCAGCAAAAAAAAGAAAAAAAGTTTTGAACTTAAGATGTCTGTGAGATAGTGAGGAGGAATTTGATTGGTTCGAAATTTGGAACATTTTGTAGTGGAGCAGATAAGCCCTAATAAGAACTGTGCACTTTATGACTATAATATGACATTTCGTCCAGTGTTTCTATAGACTGTAAACTTCATTTTCAGATGTGAAAACACTTCAGATTTGACCTCTGGGGTCAGTCAGACTCGAAACAAATGTCACTAGTTTTCAGGAGTAAAAGGAGTAAAAACAGTTCTTCTGTCTAGCACAATGCACTGTTTGCTTGAGTGCATTATGACATCAAATGGAATATTTAGAATTTTATGCAACATTCCAATAACATTACATTTTAAAATACATTTTAGCAGACCCTGACAGACAACAGCTGGTCGGGCCGAAGGGACCCAAGGACAGCACCCCCAGCAGCATCCCGGACTCAGCTCCCAGCGTGGAGGACCCCCCTGAGGAAACTCTGGAGTAAAACCTTAAAAACTAAAGACATAAGATAGGATAAAAACCATGACAAAAGATAAATAAATGGAGTGAACGGTTAAAAGGATAAGAATCGGTAAGATAAGAAATAAAAAATAAAAAATTGTACCATAGGTAAATAAAACAAATTAAATTATTTAAGATTAATATCGTCTTAAAAAACAAGCTAGAGGAACAACATAAAATATGACCACATAAGAATGTAATAAAAATGTAAATATTAGTTAAAAGCCTGATTAAAAAGGTGTGTCTTTAACCTGCCTTTAAAAATGTCAACAGTCTCTGCAGACCTGAGGTTCTCCAGCAGGCTGTTCCACAGGTGGGGGCGGTAGTGGCGAAATGCTGCCTCACCGTGGGTTTTGGTTCTTGGTTTTGGTATGGATAAAAGGCCAGTGCCGGAGGACCTCAAGGTCCGCGAGGGTTGATATGGTAAAAGCAGTTCAGATAAGTAAGAGGGCGCAAGGCCATTATGACATTTAAAAACCAGTAAAAGAACCTTAAAATCGAAGCGTATGGGGAGCCAATGCAGCGACGCTAAAACTGGTGTAATGTGCTCCCGCCCTCTGGTCCTTGTCAGCACGCGTGCCGCTGAGTTCTGTAGAAGTTGGAGATTTAGAGTACTCTTTTTGGGAAGACCAGAGAGCAGGGCATTACAATAATCTAAACGACAGGAAATAAAAGCATGCATCAGCACCTCCGTACTGGCCTGGGAGAGAAACGTGCGGACTCTGGCTATGTTCTTAAGATGATAAAAACCTATTTTTGTCTTATTTCTGATATGTGGGATAAAATTCAGCTCAGAGTCAAAAATCACGCCCAGATTTTTTACTGATTGTGTTGGTTTAAGATCTTGTAGTTTTGGTAAAAGTTTCTCTCTCTGGCATTCAGGACCTATAACTAAAACCTCAGTTTTGTCCTGGTTGAGCTGTAGGAAGTTCACTGCCATCCATGACTTGATGTCTAAAATACAGTTAAAAAGGGCATCAATTGGCCCTGTGTCATCAGGAGACACGGCGATGTACAGTTGCGTATCATCAGCATAACTATGGAAGCTGATGCCGTGTCTCCTGATGACATCCCCAAGAGGAAGCATGTAAAGATTAAAAAGATGTGGACCTAAAATTGACCCTTGGGGAACCCCACATCCAATTTCATGGGTTCCTGAGGAACATGTATCCATACTTACATAAAAACATCGGTCTGGGAGATAAGAACAAAACCAGTTGAGGACAGTACCAGAGAGGCCGACCAGATGGCTGAGTCTGTTTAATAAAGTGTGATGGTCTACTGCATCAAAAGCTGCGCTTAGATCCAGTAGAACCAACACTGTGAGCTTTTTATTATGAAAATTCCACCTGATGTCATTTAAAATCTTTAAAAGTGCTGACTTGGTACTGTGGTTTTTCCTAAAACCAGACTGATGCTTCTCTAAAATGTTAATTCTGTTTAAAAAGTTGTTAACTTGGTTAAAAAACAGTTTTTCTAAAATTTCACTTAAAAATGGTAAGTTGGACTCAGGTCGGTAGTTATTAAAAACACTTGGATCTAAATTGCTCTTCTTCAGAAGGGGCTTCACCACCGCCGTTTTAAAGGTGGTGGGGAAGACACCCGTCTGAAGAGAGCAATTCATGTTTAAAAACTGTTCCTCGAAGAATCCATAAAACAATTTTAAAAGTGATGTGGGAATGGGATCTAAAAGGCAGGTTGTTGGGTTTATTTGGGAGAATACTCGACCAAGTGTCCTTACATCAACCAGGGCAAAACTCTCCAGTGTTACCTCAGGCAAGGACAACAGTTCAGGTGTGTTAACAGTTAAAACTTGATGGGATAAAAGGCAGGATCTGATGTCCT
This sequence comes from Chelidonichthys spinosus, assembly GCA_029853015.1. Lineage (NCBI taxonomy): Eukaryota > Metazoa > Chordata > Actinopteri > Perciformes > Triglidae > Chelidonichthys > Chelidonichthys spinosus. The sequence goes on from CM056826.1 coordinate 2,620,851, forward strand.
TGATTTTGGTTCTGAAGTGGTTCTCACAAAGATCGTCGGTGGGTGTCTTAAAAACTTCCTTTGACTCAGAACCTGTTAAAATATTGAAGGTGGAGAAGAGGAACCGGGGGTTGTTTTTATGGTTGGTGATGAGTTTTGAGAAATGGGAAATTCTTGCTTTTCTGACTGCATTATTGTAGGTTTTGAGTTGTTGACGTAAAATGTCATAGTGGACTGTCAATTCGCTTTTTCTCCATCTCCTCACAGCAGTCCTGCATTTTCTTTTTAATTCACAGATTTTGTTGTTCTTTCTCCAAGGGGGTGTAAGTTTTGTTTTTATTGTTGTCGTTAAAAGTGGAGCGACTGAGACCAGAGTTGACTTCAGTGTCCTGTTAAAATTGTCAACGATAACGTTGCAGGGTGCAGGTAAAATATCAGCAGGAGTGCTCTGTAAAATCTCCATAAAATTTGCAGCCACTTCATAAGTTAGGTAGCGCCTCCTCACCGTTCTCACCGGGGCCTCCTCTTGGTTAAAACTGGTGATGTTAAAAAATACACAGTAGTGGTCAGACACAGCCAGGTCGACAACAGAGGACACACCGATGGACAGGCCATGGGTTATGACCAGGGGCCTCATGTATCAATGTTGCGTACGCACAAAAACGTGGCGTACGTTATTTTCCACGCCAACGTTCAGATGTATCAAAAGTGAAATGAGCGTGGAAATGTGCGGTGTCCCACGGCAGCTTCATGGCTGGCGTACGCATGTTTCTACAGCTATTGTTCCAGCCTTGTAAGAAGACATCACAAACGGTAACATCAGACATGAGAGGGTGTTTAGAGAACGGGAGGATATGTTAGCAAATGACGACAACTGGCTCATGAGTCGTTTTAAGTTGCCGAGGCCAGTGTTACTGGAGCTGTGCGCAGAGCTGCGGCCGGGCCTAGAAAGAAACACAGCCAGGAGCCAGGGGTTGTCTGTGCCCACACAGGTGCTGACCACTCTGGGGTTTCTGGCAACAGCCTTCCAGAGGGAACTGGCCGACCGGTCAGGAGTGTTCCAGTCCACTCTGAGCCGATTCATGCCAGCTGTGTGGGACGGGATCATAAGAATGTCATCCAGGTACATCAAATTCCCATACAATGCTGTTGAACAGGCCAACATTAAAGCGCAACTTGCAGCAAGAGCCGGTTTCCCTAATGTAATCGGAGCTATTGACTGCACACATGTTGCTATAAAAGCGCCATCACAGGATGAATTTGTTTTTGTCAACAGGAAACATTTTCATTCAATAAATGTTCAAAAAATATGTGATGCGCAAATGCAGCTCACCAACATCGTGGCAAGGTGGCCTGGTTCAACGCATGACTCGTTCATTCTTACTAATAGCATGGTTGGTAACAGGCTGGAGGCTGGCACGGTGCGCAATGGGTGGCTTCTTGGTGAGTAAATGTATCCGTTTAATTGCGCCCCGAATGTAAACCAGCACAATGCCCATTTGGGCACGTGCATTCAAATATGTGCATTTGTTTTTCCCTGGTGAAAATAGAGTGGCAGAGCATCTAACAAGCCCTTTATCGTCTCCTTGTGTTCAGTATTTGTGTCGATAAACGCGTGCGTAAAGTTGGAAATGTCACACTGCAGTAGCCACGGCGCACTTCTGCAGTCATTAATATATATAATAATATAATATATAATACATTAATATCCTCCTGTCCCCCCGCCCGTTGCAGTCACGCTTCGGCGGTGAGCCGAAATCCTCCTCTTCACCTCCACCCTCACGTCGGACCATTTCTTTTTTATTTCAGGGATTGTGCGCTGCTCCGACCCCACAGCGTTCACTGCCTCACACACACGCTCCCACTCACATTTCTTTTTTTTGTGTGTTTATGCCTGATGAGAGGCTACCAAATAATACTGGTCTTCGAGTCTCGACTTTGTTTACGAGCGTTTCGAGCTCAGACTCGGTGAAGTTGCGCTTCTTCCCTTTACTCATTTTCTAGATCTGATGGTGCAGAGAGGGGAATCCCCGGTGCAGGTCCTCTTTTAAATCATTTGCATATTTAAATGGGGGCGTGGACAGGGAGGAGTTTAGCACTTCTACATGTGCGCTCAATTCCACATTGATTGGGATGTACATAGGAAAAGTGCTTGGATCCATGTGTACGCACACTTTGATACATCTGATTTTTTTTGTGTGTACGACAGTTTCTGGATTCTAGCGTACGCCATGTTTCAGTAGGAAATCCACGCAATTCTTAGTACATGAGGCCCCAGGGCCCTCATTTATAAAGCTTGCGTACGCACAAAACGGGGCTGGAAACGTGCGTACGCCACTTTCCACGCAAATGTTGTGATTTATAAAAAACAAAATTGACGGGAAAGTGTCCGTACCCGTAAGCAAACTCTGAGGCATGCGTACCGGTACGTACATTCTGGAGACTGGAAGGGAATCAGCAGTAAACATGAGAAGAACTATATATTTTCGATGACTCGCACACATTTAATTACACTCCATATCATACGTTAGATCTGCGTTATCATGATGAACTCCAGCAATGTTTTTGACGCTTTAAATGAGTGATAGCTTTTTTCATGTTAACACTTTTAAAATCTGACTTGTATCTTAAATCAAAATCATTTTGAAATATTGAATCAGCGCTGTCACCGCAGGAGGAGGAGACGGTCCAAATGCATGTAATACAGTATACAATAAATACCTTCCATTAGATTACTGTAGAACACAGCGGGAATAACTACATCCATCCATCCATCCATTTCCTACCGCTTATCCTGCATTCAGGGTCACGGGGGGCTGGAGCCGATCCCAGCTGTCATTGGGCGAAGGCAGGGTACACTCTGGACAGGACGCCAGTCTGGAATAACTAAATATTCTCCTTATTTATGTGCATACCATCAACGCACATACATACAGCCATTAAGCCATCGTATAATTGTTACACTTATCCTCGTTTTTAAACCACCAGAGCGCAGAGGAAATGCACTATAATGAGTGGCACGCTCGTGTGCGCTCAGTCGTGGAGCGTGGAGAGCGCAACTTTACCGAACTTCAGGAGGCAGACTTTACCACCCGGCAAAGGTGGTACAGTCCCCAGCATGATGAGCCACGGCCCCCTGCCCGACTGGAGGGGTATCAAGGCAAGGCAAGGCAAGGCAACTTTATTTGTATAGCACATTTCATACACAAGGCAGACTCAAAGTGCTTCACATCATAAAACAAAGTGAGAAGAAAAAAGAAAAGAAAAATAGAAGAATTAAAAGAAAATAATAAAAATTTTAAAAATGCATTACAGAAAGAAAATAGAATAAAAACATATTTGCAATAATTAAAAACAGTGCAGACATTAAAAGATTTAGCAGAAAGCTATGGTGAACATAAGAGTTTTCAGTCTAGTTTTAAAAGTGGTCAGAGTTGGGGCAAGTCTTACATCTTCAGGAAGTTTATTCCAGCCATTTGTTGCATAGTGACTAAATGATGCTCTCCCGTGATTGTTGTTTACTCTGGGAATCACTAACAGATTGGTCTCAGAAGATCTTAGTGGTCTAGAGGGCTTATGTAGTGGGAGCATATCAGTGATATACTTCGGTCCTAGACCATGTAGTGATTTATATGTGAGCAGGAGGATTTTGAAATCAATCCTCTGACATACAGGGAGCCAATGTAAGGATTTAAGAATTGGTGTAATGTGCTCACATTTTTTGGTCTTTGTAAGAACTCTAGCAGCAGCGTTCTGAACAAGCTGTAGCTGCCTGACAGTTTTTTTCGGAAGACCTGCAAGGAGACCATTACAGTAGTCTAGCCTACTAGTAATAAAGGCATGTACAAGTTTTTCTAAGTCTTGAGCTGACATGAGCCCTCTAAGTCTTGCTACATTTTTTAGGTGATAGTAGGCTGATTTTGTTACTGATTTAACGTGACTGTCGAAATGTAAATCAGAATCCATAATAACCCCAAGATTTCTGGCTTTGGTTGAGGTTTTCAGGGACAGAGAGTGAAGGTGTTGAATTACTTTAAACCTTTCTTTTTTAGCACCAAAAACAATTATCTCAGTTTTGTCCTCATTTAGTTGTAGGAAATTTTGGCACATCCAGTCTTTGACTTGCTCAATGCACTGGCACAGAAGATCTATGGGGCGATAGTCGTTTGGTGATAGTGCTACATAGATTTGTGTGTCATCGGCATAGCAATGGTGGTCAATGTTATTATTTTGCATGATTTGTCCTAGTGGGAGCATGTAGATGTTGAATAAAGTCGGCCCCAAGATTGAACCTTGGGGGACTCCACACGTTACATTGGTAGGTTCTGATACAAAGTCGCCAATGGAAACAAAATAGTTCCTATCTTGTAGATATGACTTGAACCAGTTTAAGACTGTGCCTGAGAGCCCCACCCAGTTTTCCAACCTGTCCAAGAGTATTGAGTGGTCGACAGTGTCAAATGCAGCACTGAGGTCTAATAGCATTAATATTGAAGTTTTGCCAGAGTCTGTGTTTAGACGGATGTCATTTACAACTTTAATAAGGGCCGTCTCGGTGCTATGAAAAGGTCGAAATCCTGACTGGAAGTTGTTGTGGCAGCCAGTTGAAGCCAGGAAGTGATTTAGTTGTTGGAGGACAACTTTCTCAATTATTTTACTTATGAAGGGTAGATTTGAAATTGGTCTGTAGTTGTTGATAATAGAGGCATCTAGGCTCCGCTTTTTTAGAAGAGGTTTAATGACTGCCGTTTTGAAGGCCTTTGGGAAATTGCCTGATTGAATGGAGTTATTAACTATTTGCAATACGTCTATTGATAGGCAGTCAAAAACATTCTTAAAAAAGTTGGTAGGTAAAGCATCAAGGCAGCAGGTGGATGATTTTAGATTTGTCACCGTTTCCACTAGAGTTTTAGAGTCTATGGCATTAAAGCTTGCCATCATTGCTGTGTTACTTTTGCCTGAACAGGTTGGTGATCCAACTTTTTTGTTTGAGATATTGATGGCGCGTCTGATGCCTTCAATTTTATTAGTATAAAAGAATGCAAACTCATTGCATTTCTGCGTGGAATGTAGTTTAGCTGGTATTTGTGTTGGGGGGTTGGTCAGTCTGTCAACAGTTGCAAATAGGGTTTTCGCCTTATTAGTGTTGTTGTTTATGATATTGGAGAAGTATGTTTCTCTCGCACTTTTTAAGACTAAATTGTAGGCCCGGAGGCTCTCTTTATAGATGTCATGGTGAATATGAAGTTTAGTACTCCGCCAGATTCGTTCAACCTTCCTGCACTCTCTTCTCTGGGCTGTCACAACAGCAGCTTTTCTCCAGGGTGCCTTTTGCTTACCAGAAATTGTTTTAACCGTAGCAGGTGCAATGACATCTATGACATTCAGAATTTTGGAATTAAAGATGTTTACAAGATCATCAGCATGACATGGGTTTAGAGGTGGTAACGAGGAGATGGCATTTTTAAAGAGTACATTGGCATGTTCATTGATGTATCGTTTTTTGACCTTATTTGATTCTGTTTGTGTGTCAGGAATGAAAGAAATATTAAAGAAAACACAGAAGTGATCAGACAATGAAGGATCAGTCACAAAAACATCAGAAACATTGAGACCTTTTGTGATAATCAGGTCCAGGGTGTGTCCCTTACAATGAGTAGCCTCTTTCACATGTTGAGAAAGGTCAAATGTGTCTAGAATATTAAAAAGTTCTTTTGCACCCTTGTCATTCAAATCATCAATATGAAAATTAAAGTCACCAGTTATAACTAGGCAGTCAAAATCAGTGGAGATGCTAGACAATAATTCAGTAAAATCATCGAAAAAATTTGACGAATATTTAGGTGGCCTGTAAATAATTAACAGGAGAACTCTGGGAGAGCATTTCAACACAGCACAAAGATATTCGAATGATGGAAAAACACCAAGGGACATCTGTTTCCCCTGAAATGTATTTTTAAATATAGCAGCAACCCCTCCCCCTCTTTTCCCAGATCTACAAACATCTATAAAATTATAGTTGGGGGGTGCTGTCTCGATCAGAATGCTTGCACTATTATTTTGTTCTAGCCATGTTTCAGTTAAAAACATAAAATCAAGTTTAGAAGTAGTAATAAAATCATTGACTAAAAATGATTTGTTATTAAGAGACCTTACATTTAGCAGACCCATCCTGATGGTGTTATTGACAGGCTTTGAGGTTGACTTTGATTTTGAGAGAACAGGAATGAGATTGTTTAGGTTAGCTGTGTGTTCAAGTTTCCCAATGTTTACTCTCTTAGTAGTCACAACAGGAATGCAGAAGGTGCCATGTTTTGATGTAGGCGACCTTGGGTCCAGCTGATAATGCGGTCTACTGCTGAACCCTTTTCTGTCTCAGTAATATTCAGGGCTGCTGTCAGGGTGGGGAGGGGGTGGCCAAAAGGGAAGAGTCTTGGAGGTCTTGGATTTTAGTGACTTAGTTGCAGCTTTGAGAGAGGGGGTCTTGGATTTTGGTGACTTCGTTGCAGCTTTGGAAGAGGGGGTCTTGAGTTTTGGTGACTTAGTTGCAGCTTTGGAAGAGGGGATCTTGGATTTTGGTGACTTCGTTGCAGCTTTGGAAGAGGGGGTCTTGAGTTTTGGTGACTTAGTTGCAGCCTTGGGAGGGGGGGTCTGAGTAGGGCAGGGGGTAGGTGGGGGTAGCTCCTGGAATTCCAAGGGGGAGGAGGGGAGAGAAAGGTTTATTGGAGGGAGGGAGAATGACGAAGACCTGGATTGGGATTTGGGAGGGGTGGGGGAGGGATCCACATTCAGTCCTCCTTCGACGTTGTTGATAATCTGAGAAGGGCGGGGGGTAGGTGGGGGTAGCTCTTGGAACTCCAAGGGGGAGGAGGGGAGAGAAAGGTTTATTGGAGGGAGGGAGAATGATGAAGACCTGGATGGAGATTTGGGGGGGGTGGGGGAGGGATCCACATTCAGTCCTCCTTCGACGTTTCTGATAATCTGTGTTTCGTCTTCCCTCTTTGTTGGTTCCTCTCGTCTCTTGTCCTTGGCGACAGATGGATGACGCAGGCAGTAAGACATGTTGGTGATGAATAGCTTTGCCCCCAGCTTATTTAGGCAAAGTCCGTTTGTCTTAAAAAGATGCCTGCGGTCCCAGAAAAGGCGGAAATTGTCAATAAAATGCATTGGGCGGGCAAGAGATGCAGTTGAGAGCCATTTGTTGAGCCAAAACAGTCTACTGAATGTCTCCGCTCCTCTCCCGGTCGGGGGCAGAGGGCCACTGATGAAAACCTCAGCATTCACAGAGCTGACTGTTTCAAAGAGTTTGTTGAAGTCCTCTCTCAACTCTGTTGATCGTTGTTTTTCAATGTCATTAAATCCAATGTGCAGAATGATATTTTTCACAGTTGGGTGTGCAGCCACAATTTCCAGGATTCTTTTTTCCAAATCAGACACCGTATCCTTCGGAAAGCAGAGTACTTTGATGTTATTACTGCTTTTCATATCTTTTACAGAAAAGTCACCCACAATCAGATTTTCAGGCCCTGTCGTTAGCTTTCTCTGTGGCTTTAAGTTAGCAGGTCTTACCCTACTGCGTGGTGGTGGGGGGTTATCCAGGCAGTCAGAGGGGGATCCATGGTCCTGCAGCAGTGGAGCAAACCTGTTCTTTAGTTGAACAGTTGTTTGCTGGGGAGGTTTCTTGGTAGCTCTCCTCTCCCCAGCTGTTCGTTGCTGTGTCCTACGAGGCAGTGGGGTTGAGGAGACGCTGTGCCTGGATGGAGATGGTAACGCAGGCCAGCCGGTCAGATCACAGATATCGGGGCGCTGGGTCCTGCCAGATATCCGTTCTCCCATGTCACAGGGAGATGGTCTTCTCTTTGGCTTCGCACCAAGTGTGTTCCAGGGAGGATTATCGCTGGTAGATTTATGACCGTGTACAGGATCCTCCCGTTTCTTCATAGCTTCATTATAGCTAGTTAGCTGTGTTCTAGCATGCTCCTGTCCACTGTTTTGAGTCAGTGCTAGAGTGGTGTTGTTCCCACAAAGTCCATTCACTTCTACATTTACTTCTAACCGATTCATTTTTGTTTCCAGCAGTAAAATCTTCTGTAGGAGTTTATGGTAATCTTCCGTAGAGAAGGGAGCCATTTTCTGCTAATTACCTTTAGCAGGCTCAGGCTTATCTTGTTTGGTAGGCCTCCTCCCGTAGCGTTGAGGAAGTCGTAAAAATATTGAAAAATGCCCGTTTTATCTCAAAGAAAATATAATCCCACTGGTTTTGTAAATATCCAGGAGCTGTTGCTCTTTGTTTCTTATTGAGGAGAAGCAGATAGCAAAAAATAGCAGAAAATCGCAGGCAGGGGTGAGAGCAAAGAGGAAAAGCGTCTGCACTGTAGCAAAGCCGGAAATGTAGGGCGCAAGAATCCGTGAGGATGTCATGCGTTTGTAGGAAGACAACGATCAATGTTCATTGTAAACGTATTATTGTATTAACCACAGTGCGCGTTTGCCGTAGCTCATCTGCAACGTTGTTGATGGCGGTGATTGTGTCTCGCTGAAGTTGCAGAACGGCATCAGTGAGCACCCGACCACTTGATGTGCCATGCGTCCGGGGTGCGCTGCTGCTTTGCGCAGGACCCGGACGCTGTGCGGAGGGCCCGTCACCCTCCTCACATCACCCTCCTCAACATCACCCTCCTCTACGCCACACGCTGCAGACTCTGGAAGGACAAAAACTATTTAACGTTTTGTTTTATATACAATAAAAGTTCAAAATCTGTTCACCCTTATCCCTCTGGTCTCAGTCGCGTCTGTGTCTCCCTCCTTTACGGATACAATTCCCGTCAAAGTCACATCAAAATCAAACCTCCTCAAATACTCTAGCAATACATTAAATCCATGTTAGGAGCAGAAAGATGTCATTTACCTTCAGATCACCGTCCGCTCAGTCCCACTGACGCCGTTGACAGCAGCAGCAATGTGTTGCCACTCGCACTGCGTCTTTTTATTCGTGATCCCGCTGCTGTGACCACTAAATTAAATTATTGTCCGGGCCTCCACCTCCCCAACAAGTGTCTCTTTCTCCGTTTCTGAAAAGTTAGGTTTCTTCGTTTTTTTCTGACCTGTCGCCGTGATTCACCACACGGAAACGATTGCATGCCGGCTCATTAACATAGTAAAATGTGGGCGTTTACAGGGCGGGATTCAGGTACGCACACTTGTAGGTGATCCTGTGATTTATAAAGGGAACATTGCGTACAGCTTGCGTGCGCACAGTTTTATAAATCAGATTTTTTTTTGGCGCACGCAAACTTTGGCTTTTTGGCGTACATACACTTTTAGTAAGGATCCTACGCACAGTTTTATAAATGAGGGCCCAGGTCAGTCTGTGCTGAAATGCGAGCGGAGTCTCTCTTGAGTGTTTAGTGGAGAAATGTCTCGCTGCTTGCTGGCCCCACCCCCTCCCTTCATCATCATCATCATCCCTTCAGCCACTCATACTTGAGGACTGTGTTCATCCTTTGTCCCATAAAACCACTCCTTGCTGCTCTAATGCCGGTTCAATATTCATAAAATGTTCATTCATGATGTTACTGCCATTACAATATGCAAAAAATTATTAAGTCAAGAAAGACTGTCTTTATTTTTTTGTATATAAAAACATGTATTTTCTTTCAGGACATAGTTTTCAAGTGCAACTTAAAATGTCAGTGGATACATTGTTGATGTTACTGTTAAAAAAAGCACGTCAATAAAGTGAGTATTGGCAAAATTGGTAGTCGGCAGCTGTTGAATGTATCTATTAAAGTAACTTGTAATCTAACTTAGTTACTTTTAAAATCAAGTAGTCAATAACTTAACTAAGTTACTTTTTAAAGGAGTAGTCAGTAGTCAGATTACTTTTTCAAAGTAACTGTGGCAACACTGGCGCTGTGTCACCGCAGGAGGAGGAGACAGCCCGACTGCATGTAATACAGGATACAATAAATACCCTCCCATTAGATCACTGCAGAACACTGCAGGAATAAATAAATAGTCTCCTTATTTACTGTGTATATGTGCAACACACATAAATACCGCCATTAAGCCATCATATAATTGTTACACTTTATCCCCGTTTTTAAACCGAGGGCCCATCACCGTCACCCTCCTCTACGCCCAATGCTGCAGACTCTGGAAGGACTGAAACTATTTCACGTTTTGTTTTTTATACAATAAAAGTTTAAAATTGAATTACTCTTATACTTCTGGTCTCAGTCGCGTCTGTGTCTCCCTCCTTTTTGGACACAATACCCGTCAAAGTCACATCAAAGTCAAACTTGCTCAAATACTCAAGCAATACATTAAATACATGTTGGTAAAGGAGCAGAAAGATGTAATTTACCTTCAGATCACCGTCTGCTCTGTCCCACTGACGCCGTTGACTGCAGCAGCAATGTGTTGCCACTCGCACTGCTTCTTTTTATTCGTGATCCCGCTGCTGTGGCCACTAAATAAAATTATTTTCCGGGCCTCCACCTCCCCAACAAGTGTCTCTTTCTCCATTTCTGAAAAGCTTTTTTCTGACCTGTCGCCGTGATTCACGCACGAGAACAATTGCATGCCGGCTCATTAATATGGTAAAAAGTGGGAGTGTACAGGGCGGGTTTCAGGTATGTACACTTGTAGGTGATCCTGTGATTTATAAAGGGAACATTGTGTACAGCTTGCGTGTGCAGTTTTATAAATCTGAATTTTATTTGGTGCACGCAAACTTTGGCTTTAGGGCGTACGTACACTTTTAGTAAGGATCCTACGCACAGTTTTAAATGAGGCCCCTGGTCTCACAGCTCAGCACGCTGCAGCTCCTTGACTATCACCACAGAACACCAGACTTGGCATGTCCACCATTGGCACCACAGGATCACAGGCATGAAAGAGTCCGGAGACAGCGTGGTAAACGATACACAGCCTGTAGCTCCTGGTGCAGGACAATGTGACTAGAGGGTGTAGGCAGTTCCTGGATGACGTAGGCATTGACGCCATTGACAGGCGAACTCTTGTTCCATTGACCTAAATGCAATGAGCACCTTTGGAATGTATCAGTTGATCTGATGTTGCCAAGTTGTCACAGACTGTCCAGGAGCTCACTGATGCTCCGTTCCAATTAAATGCATGAACCATCAGCTGATTGGGCTGACTTTACATGAGCTGCTATCAGTTGATATAGCTGGAATGTGGGCAGAGCATTGTTACCTGCCTGAACTAATGCTATGTTACATTTTTTTAAAGCACTACCCTCAGGTTCCAGGATATTGATCAGTTGGTTCTCCCAACAGGGCCAAAGGATGACAAAAGACTGTCGCAGAGCATGCTGATTTTAATCAGTTCTTTAGGGAAAAAACAACCACAGGGTCTTTGACGAGGACTGAGACTATATCATAAAGAAAAACAAACCCCAATTCCCCCAAAATACCAGGATTAACAGCTTCATCTCTATGTGGTTCACTTGTAGAAAATATACTAATTAGTTGCACCAGAAAAACAAAACTCAGGGGTCAGACCCAGCTAAAAGTGCGGCAGGGGAAGAGGGAGGGGAAATTGTCTGTTAGATTTGGCACATGGGTTACAAAGTGCTCTAAGAAGGAATAAACATTCCCGAACCAGTCCAAAGCTATTGTCACTGTCCTTCATGCTCAACAGGCACTTCATGGTTGATCTTTATCATAAAGTGTGTGAGTGAGTGTGTGTGTTTGACTTGTACAACTATCTTTGTGAGGACCAATTTGAGCTATGGACCTAAGGACTGAGGATATTTTTTTCAAAAGTTAGGATATTTTGAGTGGTCCTCACAGTGGGACGGACCTGCAGAGGCCTGTTTCAGGGTTCAGACTTGGTTTTAAAGTTCAGGTTAGAATAAGGTTTCGGGTAATGATTTCGGTCAAGCACAGAAGGAAACCTCAGGTTCTGGAAAGTGACGCCAGTGCAAAGTGTCTTAAACATGCAGTCTATCTACTGGACATCAGGGGGTGACTCTTCTGGTTGCAAAAACAAGTCTGATGGTATGCAAGTCTGTGAGAAAATTACCCTTCTTCTCAGTTCAATTACATTTGATTTATAATGTCATATCATAACTATCTCAGGACACTTTTCACATCCTACTACCCAACATCCTACAACTAATGAAACACAGTGATACGCAGAAAAAAGATAAGAGAACCACAAAGACAGGAAGACAAATAAATACAATACAATACCCCTTCCCCATATAATTATGCCCCTTCTTCCAAAGCTCTTGCTAGAACTAAAATTTTGAGACATGACCTTCATTTTGATCTTGACTAGGTGACTCAAGGACCAAATTTTGCCGAGATGCCACACACAAGGAAAACAGCACCACTGTTGTGGCTGGTGAAATTTTGGGATAGCATCTTCTGTCAAGTTATGATTTGACAAATTATTAAATTAGATTATTAAAGATTATTAAACTTGAACAGGAAAGGCAGAGAAAGTAGGGCACACCTAAGATGAAGGCACAGAGAGAATGTACTGTGATGAGGGAGAGTGAGGGGTAGATCAGCTGTACAAAGGGCTCCCAGTAGAAAGTGAATAGAATTCTGGTGTCTTTGATCATGACTATCTCCCTCTTTGTTTTCAGGCTTTTGTTTGACAAAACCCTTCATCCCGGCCCTGTGAAGTACAGAACACAGTGTTTCATTTAGCCTGCTGCTTAGCACCGCAGATCCATGGCTAATGGTGCTGCACTGTACTGGGGAAGGAGAATAATTTGGATGCTGTGGAGTATTTATTTATTTTTGTTTTAAACTCTTGCTGTTTTTATGGCTTCAAAATCTAAGCATTGTTTTCCTCACCTCACTATTTCTTAGTATGTAGGCTGGACAATGCCTGCAGTAACAATTTGTTTGGCCTCTTAGGGCAGCAGGAAAAAAAAACTGTCCACACAACATTTAAGTTGATATGGTGAGCTTGTTTGGAAACAGTTGCTTATACATCGCCAGCAGTTATGGAACAGCATTATCTTTTATTTGGATTTGAGTTGCTGGCCACTTGGTTAATATACAATCAATATTCACTGTCCTTAGCTCTGTCTCTCCTTACAGAAAGGTGTGGCTTTTAACTGCTAAATGCTACAATATGTATGTCTGTATGTTGTTTAGTGCTGAGCAAGAAGTGTAAAAGGGTTTCTTGTAGACCTGGAAGCTGCAGCCTGCTGCATCAGATAATGCAGCTATGAGCGAGAAACAACAGTAGTTGTTTTGAAGCTCCGTAAAGCCGAGGAGAGCTGCAGATTCAGTTAATAACTATGTAGAGTCGTCCATCATGTCCACAATCATTCTCAACAGTACCATTGATATTATATTTAAATATTGGTCATAACGGCTTCAAGTAAGCTCATGCAACTTCTTCATGCTACGAAATGTCTTGTTGAAGTCAAGTGTTACACACCAGGGTTGTTTTTACTACAATTAATTCACATTTCAACATGATTATGTTTTGTTTTTCAGAATGTGAATATACAAAGCTTGATTTTCCTGAGCTTTTGCACCACGACTTAATGCATCAACCAATCAATTGTGTTGTGCCTACATTCATGAAACAACAACATCCATCCAGGCTCCATAGTCCGAACCAAGACTGCAAACATTATTATATCATTTAACCTTGACAAAGGCAACGCATTCTGGGCCTACTCCTTCCGTGCATACCTTCTACAGTAAAAGGTTATAAGATAATATCTGCATGCACGTATTCCACTTTTCATGAGTTTTACTTGTCATGCCCCCAGTATGTAAAGGGGTTAAGAGAGAAGGAAACATAATCTTGCACTTTTGCAGTTATTTTAGCAAGTGCTAACAGTGGTGCTGCTAACACCAGAATAACAAAACGGGAAGGAGACCTTCGACTGCGTCATCAACAACTGTGTTGCCATGGTGACTGACTGACAGGCTGCAGGTTGTAGAGACGGTTTGAGTTGAGGGATGGATTTTATTTGATATGGTGTTAAGCAAAATAATTGTGAGGCTGAGAAATGTATCTTATCTGCAACTAAGCATTGACCAACATGGTCCAACCAGAAAAGAGGTTTCACCTGGTCTTGTTTTGTTTAATCTGATTATGTTTAAAATATAATCTATGTAATATAATATATGTTCAAAATAAAAAACTGTTTGATTACCAAGTATGTTTGCACATACAACATTGTCTTGGCATTTGATGCAATCAAGAGACATAAATACAATAGGAAATGTACGATAGAGAATATGAAAAAGGATCACATTAAAAAATTCTAAAGTTGAAGAGATTTACAATGAAGAGGTTATCGAAAATGGTGTTCATAAAAAGCAGTTAAAGGAAAAATATTCATCAGTAATCACAAGACATTCTCAAAAAATGATTGCTCTGTAAGGACAAATGCATGTTGCAATATGTTGACTAGACTAGGAAAAATCTTGTCAAATGATCATGTCAAGAATGTTAAATATTGTCCCCAGAGTTATAAAACCTCAGCAGAGTAACAGTCAAGAAACCATTTGTGGTTTTTAAAAATGAATAGAAATGAAAATAAAAATAATAATGCATCCAATGATGCCTTAAACTAAGTGATCTATCATACCGGCGTATACCTTCAAGTTTGCTTTGTTTGTGTGCTGAATTTGAACCGCTCACCTCATCAAGTAGTTGCAGAGAAACACAGCTTGACCTCAGAAACCTCCAGCTGCAAGAAATCTCCTGGGCTCAAATAGCACGTGAAGCCCTGACTTTGTGAGAGTCATTTATATTTCTGCAAGGTGCACTAAATAATGTGCATTTGTAGCACCCATGGCGCCTATTACATCTAAACTCTATTTGTATATCAAATATCAACTTTGTTACATTATTTAGATTCAACTGAAAAATCGATCTCAGTAATTTGTAGGATTTACATGCATGTGGATTATTCCAAACCTGAATATTTACCTCTAATGCCAATATTCATGGCAATGCCAATATTCCAAGTGGGGTTCGGGACCCCCCCGTCGCGAGCTACCGGGGGGATCGTAAGATGATTTTCATTACTTTGACTGAAATGTTCTTCTGCTAACATGGAAATAAAATTATGGAGTCAAAATTAAGTTTGCACATGACATCAACTGTGTTCACTGTTGAGTTCCATGGAGATTACTTTGACTGAGATATTCTGCTTTTATCTGATAGTAAATTGTTTATGGAAAATCATTATGGTTGTCAGGATGTTCTGTTCTTTTGTGTTGTCATCATGCCCGTGTTGGGATACACCTATTAGTGTGTTTGTCCTGTATGCACGCATTCTTATGTTTCAGTCACCTCTGCCAATCGTGGGGGTCTCTGGCACTGTTTGGGAACCCCTGTTCTAGGCAAACAGAACAAGCTTAAATGTAAAATATGTGACACCATTTATGTTAAACTTTTTTTTAATATTCCCTGAACCTGAGCTCAGTGTTTTGTTTTGCTAACTATTCCTAGGAATACTGAGTAATGCCTCTTTCAATGCTTTATGTCCTTAAGAATAGGATCATCCCAATCTCACTGCAGTTCATGAAATAGTAATTATAAGCAATCTATTGGTTTCATGTACAGGGACACGAATTGTCAATATTTTCCTGTCGCTCACAATGAAAACGATGGTAATGGTAGTGACTTAGGATCCTTTTGCATGGTGGACACAAATTAAACACATCCATGTGACTATGCAAGAGGTAGTGACGTCGTATTAGGGAGGGGATGTGGATGGGTCCAGCAACACAGGACTTTCAACCATGAGACCGGCATCACATTGCATGTCCCAAAGTGAACCTAACATTACTGTACTGTACATAGAACAGGCGTCCTTAATTGAATTGTACAGCACTGTACATTCTATGTGTTATAAATGAAGTTCCTTAGAAGAAAAAATAAAATTCTGCCATGGTCTAATGTAATAGCAGTGGGATTCTTAGCACTAAAGTTGTCTTTTCCAAAGTCCTAATGAATTCTCTTTCACATCTTCCTTGACCATGATTTTCATCAAGCCTAATGAAATGTGGTTCAGAAAAAATATACTTGTTTACTTCCGGGTCACTTCTTCAACTACAGCCTTAAACACTCTCAGGAACATTCCTAACTGACGAAATGACCCGGAAGTAAACAGGTGGCAGCCATGATAAGAGGCGTTCAAATTCTCTAAATGCAAAGGAAAGGAGCTTCAATGCTTCCTTTCAGATCTCCTTTAGCATAGGATACAGATTTTCCTTTATGAAAGGAGATAAAGGCAGCCCACAATTCCTTGCGAGAGCAACATTTAAAGGGGCCGCACACCTCGGTCATATCATGAAGTAAATATGCGTATTTGCATACCAACTACCTTCATGCAGACATATAGTAATTGGAATTGTGTTGATACATGTGTGTGAAAGTGATAATACTTTAATGGCATTTGTATTCCAATCATGTTACAAAGGTTTGAAAAAAACAAAACTAAAACAACAAATTAAATTAAATGTAAATACAGCAAACGGTCAAACAGGAAGGAGGAGCTGCTGGACCTGAAGCTGGTCAGTGAACGAGCTGTTCGTAGAACCAACGCTTTTTGTTGTCCATTGTAGTTTCTCCACCACAGAACCAAGTCAATCCCGGTGTGGATCATCAGCTGTCAATCATCATCAGCTTTATAAGGATGTAGCTTAGTGAATGACCAGTTAGATTCAAGGAGCACTGCTGTCGTCTTTTCCTAAATCCTTTTGAGTTCTCCTTCCAACTTTCCTTCACCCCGTAATGACCCCCCCCCCCCCCCCCCCAAGAAAAACAAATAAACCACAACATATCATTGCCGATAAAGTAAGAGCTAAAAATTGTGCTAAAAAAGTGTTAGATCCTTGTCTGAGTAAAGTAGTAGCTGTTCAGCAAAACATACCTTAAGAGCAACAGTGCTATGCTCAAAGTGCTATGGGTAAGGTTTTTTTTGGGGGGGGGGGGGAGGTAACAGAGGTGGGGGGTCACATGGGAGAATTTGGGTAGATTGAATACAAAGCATGCTGCAGCGTTCTGGATACGCTGCAATGGTTTAGTCGCAGAGGCCAGGAGTCCAGCCAGGAGAGAGTGCCAGTAGTCAAGGCGGGAGATGACCAGTGCTTGGACCAGGAGTTGCGTTGCATCCTTTGTGAGGAAAGTCCGAATCATGCGGATATGACCGACAGGTCCATGCGAGGGCAGTCTTTCTCTGGGATGAAGAGGAGTTCAGTTTTATTCAGGTTAAGCTTGAGGTGATGTGCAGTTGTCCAGACAGAGATGTCAGCCAGACAGTCCGAGATGCGAGTTGCAATGCGAGTGTCGGAGGTTGGGGGAAAAGAGAGGAATAGCTGGGTGTCATCTGCGTAACAACGGTAGGAGAATCCATGCAATGTAATTACAGAGCCTAATGATCTGGTGTATAGTGAGAACAGATGCGGTCCTAATACTGAGCCTTGAGGGACACCCGTGTCCAGAGAACAGGGTTTGGACATAGAGCCATTTCATGTGACCTGCAATTTAAAACAACAAAAACAACATTAAAATAAAAGATAACATAATAAAGCTATTCAGCTAGTTATATACAAACTAAAATCTACTAATTAGGTGGCTGGTGACTGGTGTGTAAGTGCCTGCTTCTTAAAGCTCCTTTTAAAGCAATCAGAGAAGTGCATGTTTTAACCTCCTTAGCTAGTTTGTTCCAGTGCACTGCTGCACTGTACATAAAACTGTTTTTACCCATATTTGATTTAAAACAGCAGGGTACAATGTCCGTGAAGCTACCTCGAGGGGAATATTTGTGGGACTCACCCACCATTGAAACATGATTTAATAGGTACTTTGGCACCTTATTTAAAATTACTTTAAGAGTAAGTAGCATCTTCATATCGACTGCCCGCTTTTCAACTGTCAACCAGTTTAGTTTTTTTAAAATGCTGAGAATCCAGGCGCTAACCTGGATGCACCACTCCTCATCACCTGTGACCTGGAAATGCCTGTGGACACAATCCTGCTCTCCAGTGCCATGACAAACCTCCCCACCACAGACTCTGTTGCTCCCTTCAATTCATATTTGGTCGCTGTTTTCGATGAAGTAGCCCCTTTTAAAGGAATGCAGTGTATTTTTTCAAATCCTCTGCCTGGTATAATGAAGAGCTCCGCTTACTTAATCCGACAGGCAGAAAACTTGAACGCCAGAACGCAAAGAAAACTGGTCTAACAGTCCATGTCCAGATATTTGAGCAGCATCAAAAGGATTACAAAACTGCTTTAAACGCTGCCCAGTCGTCCTACTACTCAACTCTCATCAATAGTAGTAGGGACTCAAGTGAACCGGTCCCTCCGACCTGCCAACACTGCTGTTACCTCCACTGAGCAGTGTAACAACTTCCTTCATATATTCCAGGACTAATTTGACTCCATTAATAACACAATTCTCTACATGCCACCCATTGATGTGGAACTGCCATCTCCTGTCGTTCCAGTCACTGGTCTTTCCATCTCTGCTCCTACCAACACAGCTGCTGTGTCTGAATTGGCTAACCAGTTGAAGAACACCACCTGCTCTCTTGACCTAAAACCTCTGGTCAAGATCTGCCTTCCTGCTCTGCTGCCCTCCATCACAGCCATCATCAATCCATCCCTCAGCACCGGGATCATTCCAGATGAACTCAAACACGCAGCTGTCACTCCTGTTCTTAAGTCAGTAGGGGCCAACCCATCTGACCTGTCCGAACTTTATGCCCATTTCCAACCTCCCCTTCCTGGCCAAAGTCCGAGAATGTGTTCTCTTCAGCGAACTACAACAGGATCTGACCGACCAAGACCTCCTAGAACCTTTCCAGTCCGACTTCAGAGCAAGACACAGCACTGAGACGGCCCTAGTTGAGGTCACCAATGACCTGCTGCTGACTCCATCTTGATCCTCCTGGACCAGAGTGCAGCATTTGATATGGTGAACCACAACATCCTCCTAGACCTTATGAAGAACCTCATGGATCAGTTCATGAATGGTTTCGTTCCTACCTCTCTGGCCAATCTCATCATGTCACCATTGGGTCCAGCATCAGAAAGCATGGAGATTCGCCAAGGTGTTCCACAAGGCTCTGTCCTTGGGCCGTTGCTCTTCTGCATTTACATGCTTCCACTGGGCAGCAGCATCCGCAAATATGGCCTTAGTTACCATTGTTATGCTGACAACACGCAGCTATATGTGTCCACCACGAATAGTATCATTCACAAAGCCACCTTGCTCCTCGCCAGCTGCCTGCAGGATATTAAAGCCTCCAACCAAACTTTCTCTTTCAAAACAGAGGTGATCCTTCTTGGCACTAAGACCACGCTGAAACAGCTTGCAAATTTCTCTCTCGAGATTGATGGCGTCCAGGTCCTTGACAGCCAGTTCTCATTTGAGGCTCACATCAAGCATGTCACAAAAGTCTCCTTCTTCCATCTGAGGAATATTGCTTGGATTGCTCGCCCTTCTTGTGGGGGCAATGGACAAGACCATCAACCGGCTGCAGTACATCCAAAACTGTGCTGTAAGGCTCCTTAATCACACCTCTCCCCGAGGGAGAAGTCTCCCCTGTGCTCTTCAAATTTCACTGGCTCCCCATCCACCAACGCACTGACTACAAGGTCCTTGTACTGGCTTACCAAGCCATCCATTCCACCAGTCCATCCTACCTATCAGAACTTAATCACTGTATTTTTCTACAGCCTCGCTATAGACTGGTCATCATTGGAGGACGGGCCTTCAGCTGTGCTGCACCTGACCTCTGGAACAATCTCCCCACCTTCGTTAGAGAGGCCAAGCTCACTTATTCTTTTAAGACATGCCTCAAATATACTTTTTGAAAACTCAATAAAAACACTTTGATTATTATTATTAAGTCACGCCTCAAAACTCACATTTATAAAATCGCCAACAAGGACTAAATATGAGTTTGTTTTTTGTAGCCCTTTTACTTTATTTTTCTATTTTAGATGTGAAGCGCATTGGGTCCTAGAAATGCGTGACACAAGATTGATTTATTATTATTATTTAGTGGTGAGCAATCACAGAGTTTTATGTACATTACTGCCACCTACCTACAGGTGATATTCAAGATATTCTCTTGCACCAAATGCATAACTGCAATGCATTACGGGTGATATCCACCTCTCGAGTGACCATCGTTGTTCACTCGGCAGCTCAACAACCTTAAGAGATGTTAGTGTTTTTCTTGGAAATTGGCATCCTTGTGGTGGCACAATTGTGTTTCTGAATGACATGATTTTAATTGAAAAGGATTCATGTGATGTCATGTGTGACAATTGCCTCTCTTTCTTTACCTCATTTTAGACCACCAGTTTCCTGTCAGAAGCCCAATTTTCTGCTGAGTCACCAGAGACCCTGGATCCACTTTTCAAGTTCCATGAGACCATTGCTAAGGTAGGACCACAACAGTGGTGAATCACTCCTAGCAATAAACCTTTATCATTACATTACCTTTAACATTACAGTGACCATCATGTCTGCCAACAGATTTAACACTTTGACAGTCCGATGCATCTCATCTTCTTGAACCTCTTTTCTACCAATTTAAAGTTCCCATATTATACTGTTTTTCATCAATTCCACACAGCTGTCTGAGGTCCAACAACACTGTTTTGATATGCATTGGTCCTGAATTTCAGCTGTCTAAAAGTTGCTCAAATGAGCTCTGCTGAGCTCTCCTGAGAACAGGCTGCTTCTGTTTCTGCACCTTTAAATGCTAATGAGCTCCGTCTGTCATCGCCGACTCAGAGAGAGACAGGATGCTGCAATAGCAGCAGCATGCGCCAATGTTTGCAATGGATGTATCGCTATTGCTCGCCTATGTGACCGAGGTGAAGTTGCTGGGTCCTGTATGGTTGGGGCAGATCCTTTTCGAAGGTCAGTGTCAGAGAGGCAAAACCAGCTCTGCTTTGTTACTGAAGCAGCCCGATGTGAAGTGGTTAGCACACACATAGAAGCTACACGGACCAGTGTTGTGCATGAACGAGTTCAAAAGAACGCGTTCATTGAACACATTCATTTTTCTGTGAACTTTGAACTGAACGCAAAGCATTTGTAAATAAAGAACTTGAACGTGAATTAGTTCAGATTGTGTGAAATGTCACATGTTGCGGTCCAATTAAACGTTACAGATGTTTTTTTCTCCTGATAAGTCGAGTGACACGACCTGCTCGCACTTTAGAAACAGCATAGTATCTCTTCTATAAGTTCAGCAAAGCACTCGGATATTGTCACAGAGTTTGTGTGCGTGCACGCCGGGCTTGCGCAGCGCTCCTCTCCACATTTCAGGACACAACGGCTGCCGAAGCGCCGCAGAAGTGCCGCTGCGCGCCCACGAAAATCACGCGGCCCGCAGCCACCCAGTTCAAAACCAGAGATGTATTTCTCTGCAACAGTCAACAAGCGCTTCTGCTCAGCTGTTGTTCATTCAGAGCTACACTCAACAAAAATATAAACGCAACACTTTTGTTTTTGCTCCCATTTTTCATGAGATGGACTTAAAGATCTAAAATTCATTCCAGATACACAATATTACCATTTCTCTCAAACATTGTTCACAAATCTGTCTAAATGTGTGATAGTGAGCACTTCTGCTTTGCTGAGATAATCCATCCCACCTCACAGGTGTGCCACATCAAGATGCTGATCTGACATCATGATTAGTGCACAGGTGTACCTTATACTGCCCACAATAAAAGGCCACTCTGAAATGTGCAGTTTTGTCTCACAGCAAAATGCCACAGATGCCACAAGCATTGAGGGAGCGTGCAATGGGCATGCTGACAGCAGGAATGTCAACCAGATCTGTTGCTCCTGCATTGAATGTTAATTTCTCCACCATAAGCCGTCTCCAAAGGCGTTTCAGAGAATATGGCAGTACATCCAACCGGCCTCACAACCGCAGACCATGTGTAACCACACCAGCCCAGGACCTCCACATCCAGCAGGTTCACCTCCAAGATCGTCTGAGACCAGCCACTCAGACAGCTGCTGAAACAATTGGTTTGCATAACCAAACAATTTCTGCACAAACTGTCAGAAACCGTCTCATGGAAGCTCAACTGCATGCTCGTCGTCCTCATCGGGGTCTTGACCTGACTCCAGATCGTCGCCGTAACAGACTTGAGTGGGCAAATGCTCACATTCGATGGCGTCTGGCACGTTGGAGAGGTGTTCTCTTCACGGATGAATCTCGGTTTACATTGTTCAGGGCAGATGGCAGACAGCGTGTGTGGCGTTGTGTGGGTGAGCACTTTGCTGATGTCAATGTTGTGGATCGAGTGGCCCATGGTGGTGGTGGGGTTATGGTATGGGCAGGCATCTGTTATGGACGAAGAACACAGGTGCATTTTATTGATGGCATTTTGAATGCACAGAGATACCGTGATGAGATCCTGAGGCCCATTGTTGTGCCATACATCCATGAACATCACCTCATGTTTCAGCAAGATAATGCACGGCCCCATGTTGCAAGGATCTGTACACAATTCTTGGAAGCTGAAAATGTCCCAGTTCTTGCATGGCCAGCATACTCACCGGACTTGTCACCCATTGAGCATGTTTGGGATGTGCTTGACCGGCGTATACGACAGCGTGTACCAGTTCCCACTAATATCCAGCAACTTCGCACAGCCATTGAAGAGGAGTGGACCAACATTCCACAGGCCACAATCGACAATCTGATAAACTCTATGCGAAGAAGATGTGTTGCACTGCATGAGGCAAATGGTGGTCACACCAGATACTGACTGGTTCTGAGTCCCCAGACCCCCAATAAAGCAAAAAAAATGCACATTTCAGGGTGGCCTTTTATTGTGGACAGTCTAAAGGGGCGTTCACACCGAACGCGATAGACGATAATTGAGTGGCGACTCTACATTGAAAATCAATGTAAATGGCACGATGACACGCGATTCAGGCGGAGGCGGCGCGAATGGAGCGTCTGGCGTGATGAGACGCGGCGCGAATGGCGCGAATGGCGCGAATGGCGTGTCTGACGCGACATCCAATCAGTGATGAGTTCAAGCCGACGACGTCACTTCCCTCACGTACTCGCTGTTTACAGACCAACATGGAGGAGAAGATCATTGTTGCTGTGTGTGGGCACCCGGTGATCTACGACACCACAGCGGTGTTCTACCGGGACAAAATTAAAAAAGAGGAGGCGTGGGTGAAGGTCGGTGAGGAGGTGGGACTCCCCGGTAAGTTGTGAAGCTATCTGTGGCTCGTTGCTGACCGTGTTTCTATATGAAAATGTTAGCATCAGTTAGCACTTGCATAGCCCCTTTTGCAGAATACCACTTCCAGTTTGTGTGAATGTTTAGGCCATTGTCTTAATATTTAATTTGGTTAGAAGCTAATTTATGCAATGTGCATGTCTTTCTGTGTGTGTGTGTTTGCAGTTGAGGTGTGTCGAAAGAAATGGAAGGGGCTGAGGGACACCTATTTAAAAAAAAAGGAGAGAAGGACAGAAAAAGAGTGGGTCAGCGGCGGGGGAATTAAAAAAGTGGCAGTTCTCTGCGGTCCTGTCTTTCCTGGAACCCTTCACCACCCCAAAGGAAACCAGTTCCAACATGGGTCAGGGGGTCGAGGAAGACTGGACCACAGAGTAAGAGGAAGAGAGGGAGGGGGGTTGATGCGGCCAAGGATGGAAGGGAGCAGATGATTGAGGACCTTCTCATTCAAAGCCTGCAGAGGCCACCTGCTCCCCTGCCACCACCACCTCCACCACCTGCACCACCTGCGTGGATAGAAGAGGAGCGATTTCTGTCAAGCCTGGCTCCTTCCCTCCATAGGCTGCCACCTCAGCAAAGGGAGTTCATCAAATTTCAAATTCATAAATTAATATACGAGAACACAATAGTAACACTCAATATGGATGTACTGGAGTAGCTGGGGTGGCAGCCTCTGCTGGGAACGAGCCAGGCTGATGATTTGTTTTTAATCTTTACGCCTGGTTTTTGTTGTTCAGTTTGTTGTTGTTCTGTGTCTTTGTTTTTTGTTATTTAATTTTTATGTATATAAATATATATTTGCTTCATAATTATATATAAATATACATATTATTATCTATTTTTTGAGAGAGATTTATATTGTTATTTTTTACCCTCATTAAAACGAGATATATATCTTAATGACTTCTATTTCTCATGTCATTCTTTCACACATTCTTTCAAGTACAATAAGATTGTAGACTGGCCAGTTTGAAAATGATAATTAAAGTAAAGAAAAAGTTTAATGGTGTAGTATCAGAGGGGTCAGTATTGTATGAATTGATGTTACATGCACAGTGATTGGTAGACATGGATTGTAGTAGTTATATTGCAGGATTATTGCTCAATACTTTTATTTGGGTGGCTCTTAAAAGAGCCGTTTTTGGGGTGCTTGTGCACTAAACATTATGCTGCCACGGGACCTCTCCCTCCGTGGAGAAGAAGGCTGAGAAGGTCTCCCGAATCCTGATGGCCTCTCTCGCCGAGTTGTTCGCCCCAACTCTTCCCAGACCTGGCAGTGGCTCCACCTCACTCCCGCTTCCTCCAACTCCTGGTGTCTGGGCTGTCATGCGCAGGAAGTTGTGAAGAACACAAGTCGCCTTCACACACTTCTCTGCCACTTCCGGCCGGACCTCGAGGACACGGTGGTACATCCTCCACTGAGCCGCCAGGATGCCGAAGGCATTCTCCACCACCAACCGGGCCCGGGACAGACGGTAATTGAAGATCCTCTTGTCTCTGGGGAGGATGCGCCCAGGGAATGGCCTCATGAGGTTCCTCCGGAGTGGGAACGCTTCAGCAGCCACAAAACAATGAGGCTGGGGTCCTCTGTGTTCTGCGGCTGGTAGAGGCTGGTCCACTGGCAAGTGGAGGGTTCCAGCATTAAGTGCCCGGCCAAAGTCTGAGTTAGCCAGGATACCTCCGTCACTGGTTCTCCTGAAGCCCCCGACATCAATCACCCTGAAACGGTAATTGGCATCGACCACGGCCAAGAGGACAATGGAGAATGTCCCCTTGTAGTTGAAAAACTGGGATCCAGAGTTGGGAGGGGCCTTCAACACCACATGCTTTCCATCCAGAGCTCCACAGCAGAGAGGAAAGTTCCACGTCTCTATAAACTGCTCTGCAATGGACCTCCAGGTTTCTGTGGTGGGCACAGCCATGAAGTCCTCGACCAGGCAGTCCCAGATGGCACTGACCACAGCAGGAACAATGGCAGAAACTGTAGAAATTCCCACTGTTGGCAATGCTCCTGTAGGAGTCTCCTGTGGCCAGGAACCTGCAACATAGAATAGATAATGGGTCAGGCTTTCATTTTCTTGGAAACATTAAAAACAGCCCATGGAATATCACTTAAAAATTCTCCAAACATTAAACAACATTTACACTTTATTATTCATTTATTGGAAACTGCAAGCTTTGTTATTAAAAAAAAGTCAATTTATATTATATGTAAAAGATTAGGTATATCTGTGTAATCTCATTCTGAAATAAGAAATAAGGAAAACTGATAACATTAACAAGTAAAAAGTTAATAAATACTGTATTTGACTGAAAAAATGAAGTGAAAATTAAAAAGGTTTGTTTATGCAGGTTTATAGGTTGATATGCATTTATCACACAACGTAGGCTCCTGTACAGTTGGTAAAATTAGTAGCATACTTTATATTATGTAGCCTATAATATTTTTACATGTTCATTTTGCAGTAGTCTACTGTAATTACTAAACCACAACTCACCTCAGACAGATGGACAGGCGCTCCGCAGCTGAGATGGAGCGCCTGTAGTTGGTGTCCAGGCGGGAGATCCTGGCACCAACCCGCGATAACAGGTCCTCGAACTGGGCTCCGGTCAGCCTGA
The DNA here is from genome assembly GCA_029853015.1 of Chelidonichthys spinosus. Classification (NCBI taxonomy): domain Eukaryota; kingdom Metazoa; phylum Chordata; class Actinopteri; order Perciformes; family Triglidae; genus Chelidonichthys; species Chelidonichthys spinosus. Next base: position 2,646,708 of record CM056826.1, read on the forward strand.
GGTACCGCTGGAACCGGTCCTCATCCAGACGGAGCTCCTGGAGGAGACGATGAAATTCCCCCAGCTCCGTACGCCTCCGGAGGACTTCATGAACCCAGACACGACGGCGGGTGGTTTTCCGGCGTTTCTGGGACTTGTACAGCAGGTACAGTGCAGCAACGGTGGAGATATCAGCCATGATCGAGGTGGAAAGAGAGCGGGAGAAAGGGGCGCCCACGGTTCAAAAATGAGCGTCATGCGCGAATGACGCGAATGGCGCGTCGAGAATGGCGCGTCTGATGCGAATGACTCGAAAAGTCCAAAATGATCAAGCGGCGCGATACACTCGTCTCACGCGATTCTATTCGCGTCTATCGCGTCCGGTGTGAACGCCGCATAAGGCACACCTGTGCACTAATCATGATGTCAGATCAGCATCTTGATGTGGCACACCTGTGAGGTGGGATGGATTATCTCAGCAAAGCAGAAGTGCTCACTATCACACATTTAGACAGATTTGTGAACAATGTTTGAGAGAAATGGTAATATTGTGTATCTGGAATGAATTTTTGATCTTTAAGTCCATCTCATGAAAAATGGGAGCAAAAACAAAAGTGTTGTGTTTATATTTTTGTTGAGTGTATTTTTTTCATCATGGGCAAGTAAATAACCTCATAAAATGAATACGCCATGTTTCTGTAACCAAGAAGTTACACTTTTATTTATCCGAAGAACACTTATTTATCCGTTGTCTTAGAGAGACAAACACAAAGAGAGAGAAAGAGAGAGTGTGTATGGTAGTAGACAGTAGTAGTGTAGATATACCGTGTGTGTTTGTTCGTTTGTTTTAATCTCTTTACTCTGTTTAGATACACAAATATGATCGCATTTGTCAATCGCGAAAATTACTTTTATTTTGAAAATTGACCGGATTGTCTCGTGTTTCTTTGTGTGACTTCCTGCCAGAATTGACGCGATCGCTCGCGGCTTGCACAAAAAGGACAAGATGCCCCCCCAAAAAAATTAACTGAACTTTGAACTAGTTCAGAATTGAAATGGTGAACTATGAACGTGAACAGTTCACTTTGAACATGTGTGAACTGAACTTTGAACTAGTTCATGTGTGAACTTGCACAACACTGACACGGACCGTAGCTGTAAAAATGAAATGCAAGACAACAGACCCGGACCGTCGTGCACAGCGCTCTGGAGGAAGCAGTGAAAACGTACCGAGCACGTGAGACAGAGGGAGGATTGTCTCCAGCTTCATCCGCACCAGGATTTATTCAAGGAGCATCAGCCGGATCACCCAGCGCCATGACTGGTAAGTCGGGCTGCACTCTCCAGAGCGCTGTATGTCCACGTCTGTGCGCACTGTCAGTCCATGCGTCCCTCTTGCTACAAAAGATGTCAGGAGGCTATCTGAGTTAGAATAAATGTAGCCTATTTAGGTAGGAGATAAGCAGATCCGTTACCCCTCAGCTTGATGAATAAAGAGGAGACAGACATATCCTATCTGCTCTTCCACACGCTTGCGTGGAAAGCCTGAGGCAGCCATCATGAACGGCATAACAATAATAATTAAAACTGCGAGCAGTGATAACGGGCCCTCGCATGGCACGTAACTCGGTTAGTGCTACGGCCGCCTGACGTGTCGGACCGCCTGGCCTGGCCACCGCCACGGGGCGGGTCGTCCCCGGCCACCGCCACGTTGCCAGTCGTCCCCGGTCGTTCCCGGCCACCGCCACGGCGCGGGTCGTCCCCGGCCACCGCCACGGCTGGCGTCTGTCATCCCCGGCCACCGCCACGGCGCGGGTCGTCCCCGGCCATCGCAACGCCACTGGTCGTCCCTTGCCTGAATCGTCCCGTCCATCACTGTGTCAGATGAGTGAAGTTTTCATGCTCAACTGGGGTGCAAAGTTCCATGACACTAGGACCTTATACGGGTGTAAAAACATGACATTTTATGTCGCCAATAGGTGGCGCTCTGATTTTGAGTCAATATTGCAGTGCAGACGTGTTCAGAATGGGACTCTCATCAAACTTGAGAAGTTTGAATCAGATCGGACGATGGGCCCGAAGTTTAGAGTATTGTGGCGAAGCATGAATTTCGTCCATGTTCAGGACGCCGTCCCGGCCACGCCCTTTGACTTCTGTAAGACCTTTTGATGATTTTTAATCGTCGCGGCCTCTAGAACAGGCTCAGAAAGTTTGGTAGGAATCAGATTAACGGTGTAGGAGGAGTTCGTTAAAATACAAAGCTTACAATTGAAAAATGGCTGATTTACTGTAGCGCCCCTGAGTGGTCAATTTTAATAAAACTTTCAGGATATGTTCCAGGGACATATTTAAACATATCCTGCAAGTTTTGTGATGATTGGGTTAAAAATTGTGGAGTTATGTCCTTATATGAGTGTAAAAACATGACATTTCATGCTGCCAATAGGTGGCGCTCTGATTGTGAGTCAATATTGCAGTGCAGACGTGTTCAGGGTGGGACTCTCATCAAACGTGAGAAGTTTGAACCAGATCGGATGATGGACACTGAAGTTATAACAGTTTAGAGTATTGTGGCTAAGCATGAAATTCGTCCATGTTCAGGGCGCCGTAATTGCGCTCCCGTAGGACTTTTGCAAGACCTTTCGATGATTTTTAATCGTCGAGGCCTCTAGAACAGGCTCACAAAGTTTGGTAGGAATCAGATTAACGGTGTAGGAGGAGTTCATTAAAATACAAACCTTTCAATTGAAAAATTGGCTGATTTACTGTAGCGCCCCCGAGTGGTCAATTTTAATAAAACTTTCAGGATATGTTTCAGGGAGATATGTGAACATATTCTGCAAGTTTCGTGATGATTGGGTTACATATTGTGGAGTTATGTGTATTGATTTCCAGAGTCCCACCCCTTTTGATGTTCATTGGCTAATAACTTATTAACGCAATGACATTTTACAAATCCTTTTAATAAGACTTGATCACATTGGTCTATTGATGATCCACAGCAATTTGGGTTAGAATAGGATCTACGGTTAAGGAGAACTTAGCAAAAACATATTTTTCAGAAAATTCAAAATTTCGGACAATTTTTGTAGGCGGACCTTAGTAGTCCCGATGGCAATTTTGTAGAGCACACTTGCCTGCACATGTGTGCAAAATTTTGTGTCAATTGGAGTTACGGTGTGACATTTGGTCTAAAATGCGTTAGGTGGCGCTAGAGAGACAGTTTTTTGTGGACAAGTATGAAACCTTCAAAATCTCAAATTTTTCACCAGTCCCCATGAGCTCAGAAATTTTTTTCAACTTCTGAATATGATAAGGCCTCCAAAACAGCGACACAACTCGTAGAAAAAAAAGAATAAGAAACACTACAGTTTCAATAGGGCTTTGCAGCCCGACGTTGTCGGCGCTCGGGCCCTAATAATAAAAAACAATACAGTTTCAATAGGGCTTCGCGATGCCCGACGTTGTCGGCGCTCGGGCCCTAATAAGAAACAGTACAGTTTCAATAGGGCTTCGCTGCCCGACGTTGTCGGCGCTCGGGCCCTAATAATAAACGAGCAGTGATAACGGGCCCTCGCATGGCACGTAACTCGGTTAGTGCTACGACCGCCTGACGTGTCGGACCGCCTGGCCTGGCCACCGCCACGGGGCGGGTCGTCCCCGGCCACCGCCACGTGGCCGGTCGTCCCCCGTCGTACCCGGCCACCGCCACGGCGCGGGTCGTCCCGGGCCACCGCCACGGCTGGCGTCTGTCGTCCCCGGCCACCGCCACGGCGCGGGTCATCCCCGGCCACCGCCACGCCGCGGGTTGTCCCCGGGCCATCGCCACGCCACTGGTCGTCCCTTGCCTGAATCATCCCGTCCATCACTGTGTCAGATGAGTGAAGTTTTCATGCTCGACTGGGGTGCAAAGTTCCACGACACTGGGACCTTATACGGGTGTAAAAACATGACATTTCATGTCGCCAATAGGTGGCGCTCTGATTGTGAGTCAATATTGGAGTGCAGACGCGTTCAGGCTGGGACTCTTATCAAATGAGAGAAGTTTGAACCAGATCGGACAATGGACACTGAAGTTATAACAGTTTAGAGTGTTGTGAAGCATGAAATTCGTCCATGTTCGTGGGGTCGTGCTGGTCACGCCCTTTGACTTATGTAAGACCTTTTAATGATTTTTAATCATTAAGGCCTCTAGAACAGGCTCATAAAGTTTGGTAGGAATCGGATCAACGGTGTAGGAGGAGTTCGTTAAAATACAAAGCTTACAATTGAAAAATGGCTGATTTACTGTAGCGCCCCCGAGTGGTCAATTTTAATAAAACTTTCAGGATATGTTCCAGGCAGATATGTCAACATATCCTGCAAGTTTCGTGATGATTGAGTTAAATATTGTGGATTTATGTCCTTATATGAGTGTAAAAACATGACATTTCATGTTGCCAATAGGTGGCGCTCTGATTGTGAGTCAATATTGCAGTGCAGACATGTTCAGGGTGGGACTCTCATCAAATGTGAGAAGTTTGAACCAGATCGGACGATGGACACTGAAGTTATAACAGTTTAGAGTATTGTGGCGAAGCATGAAATTCGTCCATGTTCAGGGCGCCGTAATTGCGCTCCCGTAGGACTTATGTAAGACCTTTCGATGATTTTTAATCATCGAGGCCTCTAGAACAGGCTCACAAAGTTTGGTAGGAATGGGATCAACGGTGTAGGAGGAGTTCGTTAAAATACAAAGCTTACAACTGAAAAATGGCTGATTTACTGTAGCGCCCCTGAGTGGTCAATTTTAATAAAACTTTCAGGATATGTTTAAGGGACATATGTCAACATATCCTGCAAGTTTCATGATGATTGGGTTAAATATTGTGGAGTTATGTGTATTGATTTCTAAAGCCCCGCCCCTCTGATGTTCATTGGCTAATAACTTCTGAACGCAATGACGTTTTTCAAAGCTTTCCATGCCACTTGCCCAGCTTGGTCTAATGATGAGGCACAGCAAATTTGGTGAGATTCGGATCTACGGTTTAGGAGAAATGAGCAAAAACGTATTTTTGACTAAATTCAAAATGGCGGAAAAATTTTTTTAGGCGGACTTTGGTGCTCCAAGAGGCTTTTTTGTAGAGCACACTTGCCTGCACATGTGTGGCGAATTTTGTGTCAATTAGAGGTATAATGTGCTGGGGCTGGCCTAAAACACGTTAGGTGGCGCTAGAGAGCCACTTTTTTGTGGCCAACTATGAAACCTTTAAAATATCAAATTTTTCGCCAGTCCCCATGTGCACGGAAATTTTTTTCAACTTCTGAATATGATGAGGCCCCCAAAAAGGCAGTCGAACTTGCGAAATAATAAAAAGAAGAATAAGAAACAGTACAGTTTCAATAGGGCTTCGCTGCCCGACGTTGTCGGCGCTCGGGCCCTAATAATAATAATAATTAAAACTGCGAGCAGTGATAACGGGCCCTCGCATGGCACGTAACTCGGTTAGTGCTACGGCCGCCTGACGTGTCGGACCGCCTGGCCTGGCCACCGCCACGGGGCGGGTCGTCCCCGGCCACCGCCATGTGGCCAGTCGTCCCCCGTCGTACCCGGCCACTGCCACGGCGCGGGTCGTCCCTGGCCACTGCCACGGCTGGCGTCCCCGGCCACCGCCACGGCACGGGTCGTCCCCGGCCATCGGCACGCCACTGGTCGTCCCTTGCCTGAATCGTCCCGTCCATCACTGTGTCAGATGAGTGAAGTTTTCATACTCGACTGGGGTGCTAAGTTCCACGACACTCGGACCTTATACGGGTGTAAAAACATGACATTTTATGTCGCCAATAGGTGGCGCTCTGATTGTGAGTCAATATTGCAGTGCAGACGTGTTCAGGATGGGAGTCTCATCAAATATGAGAAGTTTGAACATGATCGGACAATGTACATTGAAGTTATAACTGTTTAGATTTTTGTGGTCGAAGCATGAAATTCGTCCAAGTTCAGGACGCTGTCCCGGCCACGCCCTTTGACTTCTGTAAGACCTTTTGATGATTTTTAATCGTCGAGGCCTCTAGAACATGCTCACAAAGTTTGGTAGGAATCGGATCAATGGTGTAGGAGGAGTTCGTTAAAATACAAAGCATAGAATTGAAAAATGGCTGATTTACTGTAGCGCCCCCGAGTGGTCAATTTTAATAAAACTTTCAGGATATGTTCCAGGGACATATGTCAACATATCCTGCAAGTTTCGTGACAATTTGGTTAAATATTGTGAAGTTATGTCTATTGATTTCTAGAGCCCCGCCCCTCTTATGTTCATTGGCTAATAACTTCTGAACGCAACAACGTTTTTCAATGTTTTTCATGGCACTTTCCCAACTTGGTCTAATGATGAGGCACAGCAAATTTGGTGAGAATCGGATCAACGGTTTAGGAGAAATTAGCAAAAACGGGTTTTTCACAAAATTCAAAATGGCGGAAAATTTCGGTAGGCGGACTTTAGTAGTCTCTATGGCATTTTTGTAGAGGACACTTGTCTGCACATGTGTACCAAATTTTGTGTCAATTGGAGTTACGGTGTGCGTTGTGTGGACGAAACGTCGCTAGGTGGCGCTAGAGAGCAATTTTTTTTACAAGACCTCTAAAATGTTGCAATTTTTGCCAGTCCCCATAGGCTCAGAAATTTTTTTCAACTTCTGAATATGATAAGGCCTCCAAAATGGCAACAGAAGTTGCGGAAGAAGAAAAATAATCAATGCAGTTTTAATAGGGCTTCGCTGCCCGACGTTGTCGGCGCTCGGGCCCTAAAAACAATACAGTTTCAATAGGGCTTTGCTGCCCGACGTTGTCGGCGCTCGGGCCCTAATAATAATAAGAATCCGTTCAATTTCAATAGGGCTTCGCAGCCCGACGTTGTCGGCGCTCGGGCCCTAATAATACATTTTATTTGTTGGCACCTTTCAAACACCCAAGGTCACTTTACATGATAAATTCAATTCAATTCAATTTTATTTTGTCAAACAACAGAGGTCATCTCAGGACACTTAATATTGAGCAGGACTAGAATACGCTCAAAATTTCAAGAGTCAACATGATTTCAAAGTCCCAACATCACCCAGGGGCAAGCTTTACAGCGACAGCGGCGAGAAAAAACTGCCTTCATAGGCTTTAAAGCAGAAATCTTGTGCAGCCCAGGCCCTTGGGTTCCAACTGCATTTGGTGTTGGTAGTATAGTAGTAGTAGCATTAACAGTAATGGTGCATTAACAGAAGCATGTATCAAGTAGTAGTCCGTGGCAGCAGGCACAGCCGCGCTGGGAGTGCAGCAGCAAAGAAAAACCCCCCAAAACAACCACACCGGCAATTCCTTGACCCTCTTGCTACAAGAGATGTCAGGAGGCTATCTTAGTTAAAAATAAATGTAGCCTATTTAAATAGGAGATAAGCCGATCCGTTACCCTTCAGCTTGGTGAATAATAATATTTTAATGATCCTTATGTACTTCCAATATTCGGCTCATGGCTTGAGCATCTAGGATGGCTCTATTTCTGGGGCGCAGATAACGTTCATAAGCAGGTGAGGACCATGGGCCCATGGCTTTTAGGTTGGACACATTGCTGCTGAAGTTGCTGCTCCAAAGCAGTACGAATGAGCCATGCAGCATTCTGGAGGGAGACTTGGCAGAGGAGGCGTAGGCAAGGGGTGAACCAGGCTCGTGACAGGGGTTCTCCTCCCTCCGTGATGAACAGCGGCTCCTGTGGGCTGGCTGGAGCACGGCTTCCAGATAGCGGGCCATGGAAGATAATGGACAAAAATCTGAGTTAGTTTGGGAAATAGGAACTGATATTCTGCTTCTGTCTCTATCAGTTTTGGAATGTTTCAGGAACAAAGGTAATGACTGTGGAGTGTTACATGGCCTATGGTGAGGTCTTGGGAGGGGTCGAAGATCGTGAGCTTGTGGTGAATCCTTCACACCCTAAAGACTAGAGATGCACCAATCCAGTTTCGATCATGTGACATTGCCACAGATATAAATGTACTTAATATTATTTATTCACAAATAAAGTGTACATTAGCAGCAAAAGAAATAAATAACACTTGTAACCATGTAAAGTGCACTGTAAACAGATATTTTAAAATGTAACATGAAATATAGTAGCTGCCTGAACCAGACAGACAATGGCTTAATGAACCGGCGCTTGCTCCGTGTTGCTCTGTGTACTCATCACTAGCTAGTGAGAATGCTAGCATGCTCTGCGTGATGACATAACCAGCATAGCAAACAGAATTGAAGTGACTAGATCGCTGTAACTGTATTGCTGTGTAGGATGTAAATAAAAATTAAATGACTGGATCGGAATGCTGGATCGGCCTCATTTATCAAATATCCGATCCAGCTAATTAGTTGATATCGGAGCCGATATCTGATCCGAGTATCGGAGCATCTCTATTAAAACCCATAAGGCTGTTCCTAACAGTGAGTTTTTTGCAGTTTACGATTATTTAATGGATGTTTTATTATCTCTTTTCCTTCCTCATGAGGCGGGTTCGTCTGGGACGCACTGATTTTGGATGCCCTTCCCCGCAATAGCTGCAAGCATGAATATAGTTACAGTTGACAAATTGCATACGTTTTTATGAATTTGTGGCACATTGGAGTCCAAAAAGATGTCACCTTATCCTCATCGGCTTTAGGCTATAGCCACGGGTTTGGGACACAGGTTGGATGGTGTGAGAAGAACTGCGAATGGTGCAAGAAAGAGCTTGGCGGCCAGTGCAGTGCCTGCTGATTAGAGCCAGGTTGACCACAGACCAGTCCAGTCTTTGGTTAACCTCTGAATGAACATGGCAGCCCTGGCAGAGAATGATTTGTGATATTCATTGAACCAAGTTCCCCCGTGTGACATGCGAGATCGGCAATGATGGAAAGATAGGTATCCAGTTCGGCTCGACGGGATGGATAGACTTTGCAGATTACATCTCTGTATACGGCATAACAACGGAGAATCCTGCTAGTGTCAGAGTCTTTCCAAGTCTAGGATCGTTAGGCTATCTTTTAACATCACGGACACATCACCACAATCTACCACACGCTTATCATTAGGCTTGTTCAGGATGGTCTTGGCTTGACTTGACTAAATAGCGCGCTCTGAATGCAATTTCCCAATAGGAAGCGGGCACGGGGAGTCAGCTGAGCTGTCAGCTAATCTCCTCGGTTTTGACAGCTACATTGTTACTGCTGATTTAGAGCTTGACGTCGTGGCTTGCCAGAACTAACGCTACGCTTGATTTTTCCCCATTTCCATTAAAAGAGCATTAATAGGTGTTGTTCTAAAAGACCCACTACATATTCTGAGTGCTTGGGCATGCACAACATTCAGCTTCTTGAGCACAGAAAAAGCAGCTGCTCCATATGCCATACAGCCACAATCAATTGTAGCCCTTATGATCACCCTTTAGAGCATCATTTATGTTCCTCATTCAGCTCACCAAACAGTTTCTACCAGACATTACATGACATGTATGACTTTCTCCCATCTGGCAACCGTCTTTTCTATATGTACCCTCCATGTAATTTTCCCCTCAAACCAGACACCCACAAATTTGGATGCTTTTACTCTTTTGGTTTGTTATAAAATCTGAGGCCCTGCTGTGGTGTTCTTTTTGAAACCAAAGACCATATACTTTGTCAAAACCCCATTCCTCTGCTCATGTAATTATTCTGTTCAAAGCATGCTGTAACTGCTTAAAAACAGAGGAGGGAGGTCACATGGGAGAATGTACTTTCCTCAGTACTTTTTGTACTATTTGGGAATAGTCATACTCTTCCCAGAGTGCTTTAGGGAATGCAAACTGAAGGTATCATTTTGCCATGGATCCAGCTAGACACACTGTGGGCTACAACCTGAAAACTGCTATTTTGGACCTATAATACACTATATTGCCAAAAGTATTTGCTCACCTGCATTAACTCGCATATGAACTTAAGTGACATCCGATTCTTAATCCAGCATTCTGGATACGCTGGATCCCCAAACTGTTCCACAAAGTTGGGAGCATGGAATTGTCCAACATTTCTTGGTATGCTGAAGCATTCAGAGTTCCTTTCACTGGAACCCCCACACCATAATCCCCCCCTCCACCAAACTTTACACGGGGCACAATGCAGTCATACAAGTACCGTTCTCCTGGCAACCGCCAAACCCAGACTCATCCATCAGATGGAGAAGTGTGATTCCTCATTTCAGAGAACGTGTCTCCACTGCTCTAAAATCCAGTGACGGGGTGCTTTACACCACTGCATCCAATGCTTTGCATTGCACTTGCTGATGTATAGCTTAGATGCAGCTGATCGCCATGGAAACCCATTTCATGAAGCTCTCTACTCACTGTTCTTGAGCTAATCTGAAGGCCACATGAAGTTTGGAGGTCTGTAGCGATTGATTCTGCAGAAAGTTGCCTCAACATCCGCTGACCCCGCTCCGTCATTTTACGTGGCCTACCACTTCGTGGCTGAGTTGCTCATTCCCAATCGCTTCCACTTTGTTATCATCCCACTGACAGTTGACTGTGGAATATTTAGGAGCAAGGAAATTTCAAAACTGGACTTATTGCACAGGTGGCATCCTATCACATTACCACTCTGGAATTCACTGAGCTCCTGAGAGAAACCCATTCTTTCACGAATGTTTGTAGTAACAGTCTGCATGCCTAGGTGCTTGCTTTTATACACCTGTGGCCATGGAAATGATTGGAACACCTGCTTTCAATTATTTGAATGGGTGAGGTGAAAAGTTTTGGCAATGTACTGTAGTGTATGTTTACATTTTGGCAAATTGGCCCCGAAAAGTATGATATGTACTGTAAAACACATCGGAAGAACACACAGAATATCTAAAAGACACATCTTCCCAGCTAAATTAAGTGATGTGGTCTGTTTAGCTTCATACTGCAGCTGCTGATAAATAATGATTCAACATGTTTATTCATCAGGTTATAGTTGCAGCTGGGCGGCTTATTAGGCTCAATGGTGAGAGGTGAAGGCCAGGTTGCCTGGTGTCGGTTTCGGTTGTAATTTAGTTGTTGCCTGCATCTTACACCCCGTTATGTGCTGTCTCAGGAGCATCTTTGCACAGCCCGCACCTGGCCCTGTCTAGTGTTTTAGACACCGGCCTCTATTGATCAATTGCTCAGTGCCTGTTTTTGTGCTGCCTTGATTAGTGCCTCTGTGCTGTCCTTCAGACCAGCATTTGCTAGCCTCTGGTATGATTCCTTTAAATCAGCCACTTCTTCTCTTTGTTGGTGGTACATGCCATGCAGGGGCTTGTCCTTGTGATGTAGCATAGCCAGAGACTCAATGATAGAACGGCAGTCTTCTTAGGTTCCAGTGAGTGCCATGTTTATTTACAGTGTTTGCAACCAAATACACATGTAAATTATACAAAAGAAATAAAAAGTAAAAAAAAACAAACTTGAAACTATCAAAAGAATACTTGCCAAAAAATAACAAAATCGAATTTAAGCACGTGTTTATGGCAGCACAAACACAATTACAATACACTTCAACAGATCAGTAACTCCCCCCAGTTACCCCTCAAATGAATTAAACAAACATTAGATACTACATAACAAAATAAACCCCTCAGTTGGTTTCGGCGGCTCCTCCCCAAACATTTCTGCATGGTGGACTAGCAAAAAAATGGTGAATATGAATGAAATAAACAATTTACAATTCAAACCTGCGAATTAATAAAGTTAATTGAAACTAAATTATGGTTGTGTGATTACTTTAAATTAAATCAGTGCTTCATGTAAAATGACAGTTTGAACACAAACAAACCTGGGATAGTGAGTGTGGAAATGTTACACAAATGCAATGGTAAAACTACAGCAAACTGAAAATGAATATAATATGAAAATAACTGGAGAAATGTAGAAAATAAATGTGGACAGATTAGTACATGCATGGGACAAGTGGTGAGTGCTGGAAACTCACCCACTTTGTCACAGTCCTTCCATGATGTTCATCCCTTACTAGTCCTCGGCCTCCCTCCTTCCGTGTATTACACACACATACACCCTAGTTCTCTATGGAACGGTGTATGTGCATTATTAGTGTTGTAGCTCAAGGATAGAGCTTATGCTCGGTGTCCCGATACTCATTTGTCAAATGCAGTTTTAGGCTAGGCTTGGTTGGGAGGGTTCAGGGTGGCAGCAGGCCTCACAATCTCGTTTTGTCTCTCTTTTCTTGTCTTCATAGCTCCCCTGGCCTGCAGATTTTTTGGGTTTCACAAAGCCAGTTCAGAATAAATCTGAGTCAGTTAACCTGGCAACATACTTTATGTACCTAACCTGCTCGCTGGCAGGTTTTCTTCAACAAACCATGAGTTTCTCCCTACATGTCTCCGCCTTTTTCCGGAATCTGAACCAACTCTGAAAAAATGTGCCGTCCTTTCCTCGATAACCTAATCTATATGGAAATAAAAGTGATTCTAGCAGCTTTGCGTCGGGAGAGAATTTTGATTACCTTTCCTACCGATCACATATCTAAACAATATTCTCCGACATTTTCAACATTTCATATCGCGGACATAATCCGTGACCAGATTCTTTGCATCTGGTCTTAGATCAGATCAGATTCTTGGATATTTTGTGAACGATTTATCCAAGAATTATTATCAAGACTTATATACATCCTTTCATAACCCAAATGCTTCTGATATACATAAATTCCTCAATAATATTAATTTACCCCAATTAACAACAGAACAAACCAATTAACTTGGACAACCCTTAAAGGCGCCATATGTAAGAATGTGGCCAAAAACGTTACTACACCCAAATTCAAAACACTGCGGCGAGTCGTATCCGCCTCCCCCTCCACCCCCTCCCCTCCAGACTCGAGGTTGCCAGAGATGTTGGCGTATCCTCCGTCAGCAAGCTGGACGGCGGTCGGGGGAGAGACGCACACAATGATTAAGTGGATAAACGGTCCATGTACGTTGCTGCCATCCGACTTTCATTTTGAAGTCAACAATTGCAAAACGGATAACGAGACGTTTCCCGTTTTTCGCTTCAAAATAAAAGAACACAAAACGGAAAAATTACTCGTATCCCGTTATGTGTTTTAAAAATGGAAAACGACTAGTTAACTGATATTAGATACTGTGTTTATGAATGGGATTTGGGGATGAAATAACAGTGCCATTTTCCAGATTTTGCCGTAGGCTACGTCTTTTTTACCCCAAAGGCGCTGTAATGCCGCGAAATTACCTGAAAGCCTACTTTGAGACATTTAGGGGGAGCTCTGAAACACTGTTCCTAAACGCTCTGACAGCGTCTGACGCTCGCGTTTGTAAGTAAACCTACTGTTTTAAACACGCACCAAAAGCGTTATGACGCTGACATAAAAGCGGAGCCTCAGCCACTCAGCTGTTGATCCTCGGTGACTGCCGGGGTCTGCGCTCTTACCGACTGGGAGCCGCTCCCTGAGTCGGCCGCACCCCTCGCACCCCTAGTTCCGACGTCTATGCTGCTAACGTTTGTTTCTATGATCGAAACGAATAACGTTACTTGACAGTTCATAGTATTCAAAATGTCCATCCCCGTCAAACTATAACACTAACTTAGTTAGCCAAGCTCAACTTACCTGTCTAGGAGAAGAGTAGCCAATCCTGCATCCGATTTCAAATTCCTCTCAGCTTTCAACTGTCTCCACCGTTCAAATGCATCCCCGATATAGACCCTCGCTTCGCCTCGGTTTTTATCTTGCCATTTTTGTGTGCAAATCTAAATGTTTTAAAATTATGGAAACTTAAAAAAATATGTTTTTTAAGAGTCTTGCAGATGTGGTAGGAGAAGGGTTTTTTATCCAGAGTCTTTAGGGCTCTTTTATAGAGAGAGTCTATTGGTTTGAGTGCTGTCGTACATGCCAGTGACCAGCTTGTTAAGCAGTAGTCTATATGTGAGAAGATCATACAATGTAAAAACATCAAAGCTGCACTGCTGGTTAATGAATTCCTAATCTGTTTGAAATTTGCCAGGTTGTATTTGACAGAGTTAGACACTTTTCTGATGTGTTTCCTGAATGAGAGTGTCGAGTCCAGAATAACTCCCAAGTATCTGAACTCGCTCACCAAAGCAAGCTCCTCCCCTCCCACATGCTTCTTCTCTCAAACTCCAACCATGCAACCTGAAAGGGTGCCATGGCTTCATTGTTGGACAGAGAACGTCTCCTACGTCACCACAACTGTCACACCTTCTTGACGTGTATTGAAGCTCGGAGTGCGGGCAGAACCCAATCTGCACTCCTCCCCTCGCACGGGGTGTTAGGTTGTGGTGATGCGATTGACTACTCACTGTCGGTGGTGACACAGCTGTCACTTGTTGGAGCTTGGCATGCTACTGGTGGAGGAAGGTGTTATTTCATCCTTGCCTCTTAGTCGAACCAGTGACAGGATCTTCTCCCTCCGGACTTGGAATGTGTTTGCATTGAATGCCCTGCTGTCTTTGTGGTCAGGAGAACTTGGAATGGATCCGTGTAGTGTCTTTGCTTCCAGGGTTTTCTCCTGTGATTTTTGATGATCACCCAGTCTTCAGGGGATGCTGGAATGCACTCGGTGGTGATGGAAGTGCAGCTTTCACCTGTGCATGAAGGCCATTTCCATCAACGTTGTATGATATCCAAGCCATCTTTGACCAGATTGATGAGATGTTTTCTCCATCCATCCATCGTCTACCGCTTATCCTGGATTCAGGATCAAGCCGGGCTGGAGCCGATCCAGGCTGTCATTGGGCGAAGGCAGGGTACACCTGGACAGGTCGCCAGTCTATCACAGGGCTGACATGTAGAGACAAACAACCATTCACACTCGCATTCACACCTACGGGCAATTTAGAGTCATCAATTAACCCATCCCCATCCTGCATGCCTTTGGACTGTGGGAGGAAGCTGAGCATGCAAAATATGGGAAACAGCAAGTGTTACGTCTGAGTAGGGTTTTGGTGTACGTGGCTAAACCCATTTAATTTATGCAAACGGTTGAACCGCATTTGTCCTTACAACACGTTCTGCAAAATTAAAAACATCAGAAACATACCGACGGCATCACGGCACTAAATGCAACTTGTTTTGCATTAGTAATAAGCAACAATAATGAAAAGTGATCAAAACAATAAGATATTATAACCAATACGATTATTTATAACCGGATCTGTGAGTGTCTGAATCGGCCGAGCAAGCCGAGGCCCGACACACATCACATTTCAGTTGAGGTGGGAGGGGGAGATGCCTGCGCCGTACCTTGTGTTTATTTACGTCAACGTTTTGAAGATGCGTTACTAGACAAGCTCAGTTTAGCTGAGAACGTCGACCCGAAGCAGATAAAAAGCCGGTAGTTGCTCGTACAAGGCCGTCGTACACAGCAACACGTATATGATACACGGCAAATTTAAGCTAATCGCAGTTCCGACGCTCATTGAATACATTACACGGCCTGCGGTGCCGTGTCCGTCTTTCTCTTTACAAGAGGGGAGGAGTCACTGACACAGCAGAACATTCATCTGTCCAATAGAAAGGCTTCAAACAACTTTTCTGGTTCTTTCTGTACTTCATACCATACTTTCTCAAAATCTCTGTCTATCCCTACGTTTACATGCGAGGTGCAGTGTAATGACTGCTCCTGCATCCACTATGTATCACATGCTTTCTCCTTCTGTCTCTCTTCTCTTCTCTGACTCACATTTCCACATCACAAATGCCCCCAGTCTGCCTGAATGGCACAATCTTTCTCAGCTTTCTCTTGGACAGAGTTGTGTATTGAGCTGCACAAGTTATCTCCATTCTCCTCCGTTGAACCTTCAACTGGCTTAATTGATTATTACTTACACCGCGAAGCAAAGTTATTTATAAATGGTACGATCACAGCATATTTTCACTCTCCTTTCTGTGCAGTTGGCACAAAATTGATGTCATGTAACAGTCTTTTGGTCTATATAACTGAGTGAACGATAAGTCTAGTCTAGACAGGCCAAAAGTCGGGGCCTGAGATAAAGAAGCCAAAGTTTAAGTCGTCAAAACGTTTTAAGCTTCAAGAGTCCAAGTCAGTTTGTCATGCGCGCTAAGAGTTTTACCTCTTTCTAAGTCATTTTGGGATCCACTACCTACAGTATGACGTCATCAATTGTTTTCAGCATGGATTGAATCACTGCAATACATTTGGGAGGGAGGAATGTACCCCTCTTGTGATCACATGTCCCAGATAGATTACTTCTTTACAACTTGGAGTTTTTTCCAGGCTAGCCTTGTGTCTAAATTTTTAAGTAGCGCTACTGTGTCAATTTGGTTTTTGTCACAAATATTTTAACTAAGAAAATAGGTGTGCACACACATGGAACAATAATGCCTAATTTTAATAAAGGTTCCAATATAATTTTTATACCATCGATGGCTTCTTGTTTGAGTGGATATTGTTTAAGGCACGGCCTATAATAAAATTTAGGGTGCACTAGCAATAGTGCGGCGCCTTTCATAAGTCCCACATCATATTTATGAGTGGCCCATGGTGAAGGAGGAACCTGGGACAGCCCAGGGTTTTCTATCCACAAATCTGTGCTGTTCATGTACCTCCAAGAGCTCTGCTGTTCTTTACAGTACTGTTCTCGTTCCTGCGGTTTTCAACACTTTACCGCTAGCGCTATATTCCCCCCTGGGATCCCTTGCAGCAACCGGTCTGAAATCTATAAGGCCAAGACAACGCTGCAACCACGGCTCCCCGTTTCGTTCTTCACGCTTGTCTCCCCTTACGACAGTTGCCCATCCCTAGTTATCTGTCTCATTATTACCCGCTGTGCACGTCAATGAATTACCAGGATTCACCGGCGTATACTAACGAATAAATACAGGTTTAACTATGACACGTCTGTCAACAACTCTCAGTGGTTGTGAGAAATACGTATTCAACATTCTTTCGCTCTGACTCTGTAGGCTGTTTTAGACAATTTAAAATTTCTCACCGCGTTTTCTGTTGTCCTTTCAACTGGATTGGATCGGCAATCGGGGCTCCGCTGGAGGGCAGCTTCTCACCCCTTGGGGAGGAATACGGCCTCCTGTCCATCCGACGGGAGTCCAGATCACACGTCCAATCCCATCCTCGTCGCCAAGTTTGTGGTGGAAATCAGTTTATGATCACCTGATGAGAAATAAGAATACGACTCCTAACAGCGCTTTTAGTAATTTATTCTATAAAGAGTCCAAAACAGGCTAGCAGTCGCTACAGACAGACTGTAAACAGACAAAGTCTAATAAGTCAAAGCCCTCGTAAACAGGGTGTCCAAGCGGACCGCATCACCGACATACAGCTTCAGAGCAAACTATCTGGCCAGATAGGGGCAGACTCCTTAAGAGTCTGACCAATTCTTCAGTCTTGAGAAGGGCTTTTTATACAGTTGTTTGTGATGTGTCATCAGAAAGCATTGTTCCGTTGTTTGTGTAGACGGAGAACTTTGTCCAGAATGTGGTTTTTGAACCACTCATCAGTGTCCATAGATCCATATTGACTTGCCAGCTGTGCTGGTGTCACAAGATGCATTTTACAACTCATGTAACACATGACATGACATAAGTTCAGAATACAGGTTACCTCATGACACATGGAATAGTATGAGTTAAAACTACTCAAACTACTAATTATACTATAATGAACTACTAAATGAAAAATTCCCATCACAAAATACATCCACAATATGACTAAAACAAACTATACACATCACAAGCTGTATCCTGTGTTGTCAGCCCCAGTAAATGCATGAAAGCCTTTGCTCTCTCTTTACCTAGAGCTTGCCACAGTGGTTCAATCTGCACAACACCAGAGGCCATAGACATGGATGTGTTCTTCAACATGAGATCATAGTTTGCTGTGACTAGCACTAAAACATCTGTATCTGGTGAGAAAAACACCAACTGTTCATCATGTGGGTTTCGCTGTGAAGCCAGCACAGCCTGGTAGATCAGCAGTGTGTCTGCATCTTCATGGTTGTTTTCCTCAAAGATGAGGTCTTTGTTGCTCCTAGTGAGCCCAGAAGCAGATGTGATGATCAGCTTAGAGGATCCCTTGGTTGTACACCAGAATTTTTTTAGCAAGATATTCAGTCAGATCACTCTTAGTCTTGTCATGGGAGAGGAATCTGCTCAATGGGATGTGCTTGATGTTTGTCATGTCTGACTTGATACGGAATAGAAGGTTGTCCTTGTCTTCTTTTATCTCTAGTTGCACTCTTCAGAGAATCTGCCCTATATGTATCAAACACGAGGATGATTTCATCATAATCTCTTGTTAGTTCGGTCTGTTATTGAAGCAGCCACTCAGATCCTTGACTGTCGATACAGTCGCTGTTTTTTTGCTCAGCTTCTGCACAAGCACCATACTGTCCACCAGTGCTATCTTCCGGCTGGGTTGATCAGTAGATGCGAGGTCTCGAGTTCCTGTATCTACTGCATCCTGGTGAGTAGAACTTCCTATTTGAGGCAGCTGATGGTCTTCATGGGGCATGTCTTCTTTTGTCAGCTTCCCAAGTAGATGGATTAACTGACTTGTCATGGCATGGCAGAATTGTTCCATCAGGAGCGAACAGTGCCCTTTGTGTCAGAGTGAATATTTTAATGTCTGCACTGTTTTTAATTATTGCAAATATGTTTTTATTCTCCTTTTCTTTCTGTAATGCATTTTTAAATTTGCCTTCATTTTCTTTTAATTCTTCTATTTTTTTTCACTTTGTTGTATGATTTGAAGCACTTTGAGTCTGCCTTGTGTATGAAATGTGCTAGACAAATAAAGTTGCCTTGCCTTGCCTTGCCTTGAATTCATAGTTTCCTATGGCCTCTTTGTAGTTGATGTCTCGGTTTGACCTGGCAAGTACCATCAGCCTTGCAAACATTGGCTATAAACATCACTGTAAATAAAATCTTTCAACTGGAACTACTTTGTGTGTGGATAACTCAGCACCAATTCTAGTAGGCTTGCAATGTTGCAATATTTGTAATCATTCCCACAATGTTTAAGTGAATGTTATCAAAAATCTTTGTTTGAAGAACAGCTGTAATATGAAATAACTTTTCATTACAAAGATATTGCCAGAAAACAACCACACGGGGTAAATTTTTACCTACTCATGCATTGAAGGGTTATGGTGAAGTGCAACTGGCCCCATTGGATTCATCTGAATCATCACTCAAGCTCATTCAGAAGCCGAGATATTGAAATTTAAAGTTTTAAGTCTGCCATTTTTTCTAATTCAATATGGCTGCCACATAGACATCTGGGCAAATGCAAACATTGATTTTACCATAACCTTTCAGAAATGTATAGTTTAGCAAATCCCCAAAAAATTCAGAGCATGCAGGGGTTGGTTCAAACCATAGTTTTAACAATTTAATGTGATGAATTTGCCGTGTATTTTGTCAACCGGGCTGTCTAATCCGGTAGTACATGGGCCCCATCTGCTCGATGACCTCACAGGGGCCCTGCCACTTTGCCAAGAATTTGCACTCATTTGTTGGTATGAGGACCATCACCTTGTCCCCTGGCTGGAACACTCACCTGTGGCCCTCGGTTGTAGGTCCTGGTCTGGGCCTAAGTGTGCGCCACAATTTTTTTGGGGGGTGAAGCCTATTTGTGTAATGCTTTCCTCTAAAGAAGAGGGGATCATTAAAGCAGAAATGATAAAAGAGCAAAAATGGCTTTTCCATTCACAAGATCAAAGCATTGTGTAGCATATGGTTCACAGGTTGGTGAATAACTACAGTCACGATTAGAAGATTCTAAGTGTCTTTAGTGAGGGGGAATGATTAAACTGAGACACAGAATTAAATGAAACTAGGAGATGGAGGTTATGCAAAAATAGTACTAATGTATTTAGAAAAATGGAAATGACCAAATAAACAAATAAACCAATAAACAAAACAAGAAAATTATAGGATGGCCATATGCAAAACTCAAATGTGATCAATGATGATCAACAAATCATTGTTCTCACATCAACACTGTTGCTTTTATAATTTTACAATACCAACAATTATTTCAGTTCATTCACTTCGCATTAAATAGCTATAATAATACAACCCCAGATTTAATATCTATCACTCCATTAATACTGCCAACACAGGTTATGCTTTTGTTGCAGCTCCAATCATGAAACAAAAAAAGAGTCCTGAAAGTCCAAACGAGTCAAGAGTTCAAAGTCAGTCACAAGGAGATTGGATGGGCAATGTGTGGGGATGAAAGAGCGAGAGAGGGGCATGAGCAGAACTGTGGCTGAGGTCCGGCCACACCGACAGGAGCAGTGTTTCTGGGTTTCCTGGGTCTTCTAGCTCGCCATCAAAAGATTCCCAGTGCAGGAAAACCTGGCCAACTCCCGAGTTCAACTGCCTCTCAGGCTTTACAAATGGCTCACAGCGGACACTTTTCCCATGCCAAACAATTTTCTCAGCTGTTTTACCAGCAGCTGCTACCACCGTTTAGTAACTTCCGTGTCTGCTCTGAATGGCTCACTAAATCTTGCGATATGTCGCCAATGGCAACCGAAAACAACAGTTGTCCCAAATATAGAAACAGGTTTCTAGATCTGACAGATAAATCTATGTTCAAATAAATTACAGTTTGATCACTACAGTAATAATTTATGTACCCTATAACCTGGGTTACAATTGCTTTGTGTGTTGATGGATAAGACCTTCGCTGTGCTGGTACTTGAATGCCTAAAGGATTTTGGAGATAAGATTTGCCCTCCTTCGACAGTGTCCTATGGGTCCATAGTAAATAAACAATTGAGAAGGTCAACATTCAAGCAGAAAACCTGAGGGGTATTCCATCAAACTCGCTAAGCGCAAAGCCGGGCTAATTTCGATAAGCCTCGCTACCTTTAGCGAGAGTTGCGTTCCATCAACGTGACTTGAGGGACTCTCCGCTAAGTAACCATGGAAATTTATCCGACCAAACTAGCCTGCTCCGGGGCAGGCTAAACATCAGGCTTACTTTAGCGGGGTTTTCAGAGAAGTCCGTCTGTCGGAAACAACTGTACCAGCAGAAGGTTCCACCAAGCCTAGTCCTCGTGATTTCGTCACGTGAAAGACCAAAAGTTACCAGAATTACATATATGAAGTACAAACAGACTATATTTTCATCAAGCGTCTAAGAATACATGCTTGCAATTAAAAAAATATGAATAAATCGTTTATTTTGTTTAACACCTACTGGCCATTTGATTATCTGAAGTCCCCAGTTGGGTGAGTGGTGATGTACCTGCCCTTAAATGTGGGCATCGCAGGTTCACATCCCGGCGAGGATATCTCATGTGTGTTTTTTTTTTTTTCCCTGTATAATTGTCTTTATTGTCTTTGAGACCAACATTTTACTTTAACTATGATAAATATGTCATACAATTTCCCCAGAACCCAAATATAACTTGCAAAAACATGATAGATATAAATATGTTATTATTAATAGCATGTTATAGATCCCAATGACAAAGGCATTGCTGCATGCAATTTTCAGCACATAAATTCCTTTCAGGTGAGTTCATTAATAAGTTCATTGAATGTATTCATTAAATTGTTGAGATAAATGAGTTGGTCAATGTATTGCATTTACTAGGCCTATCTAAAAAAAAAAGAGAGAAAGAGAGAGAGAGAGAGTTCCGGCCAAAGAAAGAAAAAGAAACGACTATAGTCGGGAATTGAACCATCGCCTGCCGCATGTAAAGCCGGCGCATTACCTCTACACTATCCTCACGTTTGAGAAATCGTAGTCAGTGTTATATTAGAACATGTTACTCTTAACGGTACTTCTGTATTAAATCGCTCGGCAATTCTTGCCCAAGCAGCCTCGTGATTTTTATTTATCACTACAATATTCCCTGTTTTGGTTATGATGGGTTTGTACTCCTCGTACAGTTCCATCAATAATTTTTGCTCTGGTCTTTTCTGACATTTTCTCGATGATTCGACATTCCTGGTTCTGGTCTGGCTTCATATCCCGTGAACGTGCGTAACACACGACAACGTTAGCCTCGCTTGAATAAGCCTCAACAAGGCGCGGCTGAAATGCGTTAATGGAACGGGTTTAGCCGCAAGTGGAAGTTGGTGTTAGTTCTAACCAGGCTTAACCAGGTAAGCGCCGCTTTAATTAGCGAGTTTGGTGGAATACCCCTCTGCTGTCTGTCTGTGTATGTATATACATATATAAAACAAGGGAAAGTCAGGCAATGAATTTGGATATCAATTACATCCTCTTGTTTGTATTTTAAGCAGCATAATTTGTGTAGGGGCCACAGCCCCACGATTCTCGGATATGACCTCTCAATGAACCGAAGGTGAATTATTCACCCTTAATGGATATGCAGACGAAGGTCCCCATCAACGTTTACAGATGAGTAAACATTCTCCTTCAGATCACTGGACCACTTGGAGGAAGTGTGAGGCCTCTTTATGGCTTGGTCAGAGGATTAACGAACCCTGTAACCAGAGCACCCACAAGTTCTTACGGACAACCCCGAACGAGGAGTAAACATTCTCCTTGGAGACTCCAGACTTTGAGGCACCTAAACACATCTGGAAACTGATTAACACCTTTGTTTGACAGAGAGCCTCGATTGAAGTATAAAGGATAACACCTTATCTCTTCCTCACCATTTGCTCCTAAGTCATGTTGAAGACCCCTTCCTCCCCTCTGGGAGTCATAAACTAATGACCTGGTCTGCTGGCATGCAGAGAGAGGTCACATGAACTCTGCAGGAAATCATGTTCACATTTTGACCAATCCAAGAAAAGGATGAGATATGTGTTCTACATTAGTTTAAACCGTCCATAATAATCATTGAGGAATTATAAGCATAACGGCGAACTTCCTGTCGTTCTACGCCGAAGGTCAGAGAAGTTACCAAAAATGCTAAAAATTAACATTGTCATTGTAATGGACTTAACTACTGCACTCATGCAGTCAGACGCAAATATGTCTGCTCATTAATCTGCCCGCATCACAGAGGATTGTTTTATTCACTTTTGTTTAATCCCTAGTTAATCAATAAATAACCTTATAGCATAAAGTCGTTGTCCGTGGATATTTCTTCTGTGCAGAATACAAAGATCCCTATTTCAAGAACTTATGATCTAACGAAATGAGACTGATTTATTAAATATTGATTAATTGTTAATTAATTAATAAGTGGTCATTAGAGTCATTTACGTGAATTCTATAAAGTTCTGTCTGACCAACAGTTCGTGCCCCTTTTACGAGAGCAGTTATTGATCAATATGAAAGTAATTGTAGATTAATATACATTGATATACATATTTTAATATCCTCCTTAGTTTCCTTACATACATAGTTTACGTAGGTATTAACCCTTATCTTCCTACATTTGTAATTATCAAACTCTGCCGGACAGTTTCACATACAGACTGTGTAAAATCTGCAGTGTCAGAGCATGATCGACCCAAACTTTTACTGTCAGTTTTGTTTAAAAGTATGCTCAAGAGAACACAACGTGGTCACTGTGTCAAGGAATTAATGACCCACCGTACTTACCTGTGACATAGGTTCATGTGTATAGTGTGTGTATATGGATATATCATATGTGATCAGGCAGTATCGTGCTTGTGTTCATGAAGCAGGAATTCGTTGTGATAGCCTTTTCGGGTTCTTTTTTATTTTGTTTTCAGTCATCAGCTGTAATAATAAGAGAAACATTGACAGGGTTACCTCAGCAGTGTTCCCCCCCACATAGCAGTGACATTTGGCCCAGATTTGGTATGAAGCTGGCCCAGGTAGCATTCAGTCGGCACTGGCATAAGGCATGTGAACCAAACATGGCCCAAGTGTGGCAAAGGTGGCACTGTCTTGACTCTGACAGACAAGATCTGGGCCAGTTGTTGAGTGTAGTATTCAGCCCACATATCAAATCAGAACGCTGGGCCACATAATGTGAGGGTGGACTCAACCACCCTTAAAATTAAGTTTTAGATATTTTTGAGTGAGTTGTTGTTTAACCCTCTGGGGTCTGGGGTATAATTGGCCGTTTTTTAACCATTTTTGATTTTGCCATTATATTTAACCTTAAAAACTATTTACCTTGCCCTGCCTTTGGTGTCATTATTTTCAGCACAACCTCATATGTGTAACTGTACAGTTATTTTTTCATTTTAAAGGGATAGTTCGGAAGTTTGGACATAAGACCTATTTTCCAACTCAGCTGGTGTGTTCGAGACGTCTGGAGATGTTTTAAAGAAATTTAATTCAGTTGTTCTAGTTGCCGAGTTTGCTTGTGCTATGGCTAGCACAAGTCAATCGTTCTAGTTAGCATGGCATTAAAAAAACTCATACTGACTCCACAGTGCACCCGAGGCAAATCAATTGCAACGGCAGACTATCGATGTACATATGTGTTGATAGAATGTTTGAAATGAAAACCAACCTTGCATTTTTAAGGATTTATGTCTCAGCAGCAGCGTGTCATACTTCCTAGTAGGCTATGGCAGCGGCGGACTGATATCACCTAGCACTTATAAGTTACCCGTTCTATAATAGTTTGTTTACCTGCTGGCCGTGGCCACGCCTGTGTAACATCATGAGCAAAGTCACAACATGCTAGTAAACAGACTACCTGCTAGCATTGTGGCAAAACTGCAACCCTGACATCTCAACAACTTCTCCTCCAGTTAGCAGATGTATGCATAAAGTAAACACATGTAGGGGCAAACAAATATGATGACAATATATTAAAATTAGCTCAAAAAGGACCTTACTTCACACATACATTGAACGTTACTGAAAGTAAACAGTAAATAAAATGTGTATCTTCCCTGAAGAAAGTCTGTGCAAAAGAGGAAGTGAAGCTCAACAGATAGCATTTCAAAATATAACCACAACAGCAGTTCCTGCTACAACCCTTCTCTTGTTTGCACATCAGTGAGCAATCTAAAACACTTTAAACTCTCATTTCGCATCAGTCTGTTGAGATAACATTCTTAGAAACATGAATAGTAAGATATATAACACTGCCAATGCAAAACTCTTTCAAATAAAAGTCTCAATTTAATTTACATATGATGCCTCTAAATGGTAAATGGACCTCCATTTATATAGCGCTTTTCTAGCTAACTAGCTACTCAAGGCACTTCACACTACATTCAGTCACTTTTACCCGTTCACACACTGATGGCAGAGGAGCCGGCTGCACATCCGGATATAACTCATTCATATACATTCACACACCGATGGCGCAGCATCGGGGGCAATTGAAGTATCTTGCCCAAGGACATTTTGGCATACAGACTGGAGGAGCTGGGATTTGATTCCACCAATCATCTGATTGGAGGAAGACTCACTCTACCTCTGAGCCACAGCCGTTGAGAGAGCAGCAAGAAGTGGTCCAGGGTGTCACATCTACAGCTTTGCAGTGATATATAGAGGGAATGTCTTTGTTTCCCTCTATGTTTCCCTCTAAATAAATCTCTCTCTCCCCTCCTCCCCCTTGGAGTTCAAGGAGCTACCCCCACCTACCCCCCGCCCTACCCAGACCCCCTCTCCCAAAACTGCAACTAAGTCACCAAAACCCAGGACCCCCTCTTCCAAGACTGCAACTAAGTCACCAAAACCCAGGCGATCTCCCCCTCAGCGTCAACATCCACCTCCAGCAGTTCACCCCAGCTGTGACACTGCTCACTCCCCCCCCTTATGGCCACCCCCTCCCCACCCTGACAGCAGCCCTGAATATTACTGAGACAGAAAAGGGTTCAGCAGTAGACCGCATTATCAGCTGGACCCAAGGTCACCTACATCAAAACATGGCACCTTCTGCATTCCTGTTGTGACTACTAAGAGAGTAAACATTGGGAAACTTGAACACACTGCTGACCTAAACAATCTCATTCCTGTTCTCTCAAAATCAAAGTCAACCTCAAAGCCTGTCAGTAACACCATCAGGATGGGCCTGCTAAATGTTAGGTCTCTTAATAACAAATCATTTTTAGTCAATGATTTTATGTTTTTAACTGAAACATGTCTAGAACAAAATAACAGTGCAAGCATTCTGATCGAGACAGCACCCCCCAACTATAATTTTATTGATGTTTGTAGATCTGGGAAAAATGGTGGAGGGGTTGCTGCTATATTTAAAAATACATTTCAGGGGAAACAGATGTCACTTGGTGTTTTTCCATCATTCGAATACCTTTGTGCTGTGTTGAAATGCTCTCCCAGAGTTCTCCTGTTAATTATTTACAGGCCACCTAAATATTCATCAAATTATTTCGATGATTTTACTGGATTATTGTCTAGCATCTCCACTGATTTTAACTGCCTGGTTATAACTGGTGACTTTAATTTTCATATTGACGATTTCAATCACAAGGGTGCAAAAGAACTTTTTAATATTCTAGACACATTTGACCGTTCAACATGTGAAAGAGGCTACTCATTGTAAGGGACACACCCTGGACCTGATTATCACAAAAAGTCTCAATGTTTCTGATGTTTTTGTGACTGATCCTTCATTGTCTGATCACTTCTGTGTTTTCTTTAATATTTCTTTCATTCCTGACACACAAACAGAATCAAATAAGGTCAAAAAACGGTACATCAATGAACATGCCAATGTACTCTTTACAAATGCCATCTCCTCGTTACCACCTCTAAACCCATGTCATGCTGATGATCTTGTAAACATCTTTAATTCCAAAATTCTGAATGTCATAGATGTCATTGCACCTGCTACGGTTAAAACATTTCTGGTAAGCAAAAGGCAACCTGGAGAAAAGCTGCTGTTGTGACAGCCCAGAGAAGAGAGTGCAGGAAGGCTGAACGAATCTGGCGGAGTACTAAACTTCATATTCACCATGACATCTATAAAGAGAGCCTCCGGGCCTACAATTTAGTCTTAAAAAGTGCGAGAGAAACATTCTTCTCCAATATCATAAACAACAACACTTATAAGGCGAAAACCCTCTTTGCAACTGTTGACAGACTGACCAACCCCCAACACAAATACCAGCTAAACATCATTCCACGCAGAAATGCAATGAGTTTGCATTCTTTTATACTAAAAAAATTGAAGGCATCAGACGCGCCATCAATATCTCAAACAATAAAGTTGGATCACCACCCTGTTCAGCCAAAAGTAACACAGCAATGATGGCAAGCTTTAATGCCATAGACTAAAACTCTAGTGGAAACGGTGACAAATCTAAAATCATCCACCTGCTGTGGAACAAATAGCTGGAATAAACTTCCTGAAGATGTAAGACTTGCCCCAACTCTGACCACTTTTAAAACTACACTGAAAACTTTTATGTTCACCATAGCTTTCTGCTAAATCTTTTAATGTCTGCATTGTTTTTAATTATTGCAAATATGTTTTTATTCTCCTTGTCTTTCTGTAATGCATTTTAATTTTGCCTTTATTTTCTTTTAATTCTTCTATTTTTCTTCACTTTGTTGTATGACATGTCATGATGTGAAGCACTTTGAGTCTGCCTTGTGTATGAAATGTGCTATACAAATAAAGTTGCCTTGCCTTTGTTATGTTTTTAGGAAGGAGAAGATTACAATGTCTTTTTTCAACCTCTTGCATATTGTAGTCCCTAGTCCTAAACAAAATAATAAAGACACAAACATCTAGCAAGGTTCGAAGACGTGTTGGTCTTGCAGAGTTGGGATAAAGTTGAACAGTTGAAAATGTTTTTGCTTCACTGCAACAAGTGCAGTTCTGCAATTTATACATCAATATAAAATCAAAAGAATGAGTCATTCAAAAAAGTGAAATCCTCACTTGAAATGTGAAAGATGCTCCTTTAAGTTAAGGAGCTCAGTTAAAAATGCAGATCCTTGTGTGTGTGTAATAACTAAAATGCTACGCTGGGTAGAGTTAATATAGTGTGTGTTCAGATGGCAGTGAAAAACCTTTGTTGTCAAGTCTTACTGTTGCTCTCTTCCATAACCTCACATAACTTTTCCAACTTCTTTTTCTTCATTAGGATATATCTTACAACCAACAAATAAGGATATTTTCAGTGAGACTGAAATAAATGTTTTCAACTCACCAGAGTTTCACACAATAATATCTCAACAGAAGCTGCCTTCCGCATGCTCACAGTAGGACTACTGATAAAAGAACAGCTTATTGACATTTAGAAATAATTTAAATGTTTAAGAGATATGTGTGTGACGTTTCATACCAGGCATCTCCATTTAAAGCACGTTAGGGGAATGTTTTTCCAGAGTGTGTGGAGGTGGGCGTGGTACAGTGTCTGGCTGCAGGAGAGATAGGTGGTTGTGGACGAATCACGGGAGCAGCGTCAGCTGATTAGCGCAGGTGATCTGGCTGATGAGGAAGCGCATATGGGCTCCGCGGGAGGAGGCTGGAGAGGAGACCAACATGAGGAAAGCTGGGACTGGAGTGGCCCGAGTGTTCGATACAAAGCACATTAGCGCTGCTTCAAGGGGGAAACATGAAACTACACCTCTAAGTTACATATCTGTTTAGTAGCCAAAAATTTCATAGGGGTTACGTTATCTTCAGAGCTTTGAGGACTGAGTCAAAGCATTTACAGGCTGCTGACTGCAGTTCACTTTGGCTGCTGGGTATTCTAACTCAACTCTTCACTTCCCTGGAGTCAACGAGCAGCAGTTCCTTGGGGCTAAGCAATTCAAAAAATTCACATGCTCCGAAAGAGCACGTCCTCGACAATGCTGCAAGCAGGAACACTAGGAGCCAAGCGACACACGTGTGCATGGACTGCATAAGTGAAGATAAAAACTAAGATATAAAATAAATAAAAAATAGGCAAATATATTGTCCGTTTACATTAGTCACTTGCGATTTGTTTTTCATGGATTTTCACTTGGCACACACATCAAATATCAACATATATTTGATATATTAGTTATTCACATAAATAAAAAAATAAAATACATTCTGAAGACAATGGATAGAAACATTACAGCCCTGGAAATATGCTTTGCATGCAAGAACAGTTTGTGGAAAGAGAAATTGGAGTGTTATGTCCCTGCCTAGGGGAAATACACACAACATAACACAACAACATAAAATTGTACGTTTCACACCCGATCCCCCAAACCAACACGCAGAAACTATTTTTCGTCATGGAAATAATGTGGGGTTTTTATTATTCACCGCAAAGAAATAGACATGCAATTTCAGGGTGAGCGAAGGCAACAAAAAATGCTCTTACTCTTAAACAAAAAGCACTGCCTACCATAGGGCAGGATAACCTACAAAACAAAAGGACAATCACTAAACTAACTCCCTATGCTAAAAATGGTAGCTCACCCCTACCAAACAAAAATCCATACAAAATGGTGGCTCAAGGTTAATTTCACTATGAAAGATACGATACACAAGGTTTGGGAGATGGAGGATACAACGCTGCTACTGCTGTCAACCCACTACTGGGCCAGTGTGGGATCAGTGCCGATTTAAACTGGTGGCTTGTTTGAATCAGCCAGTCAGCTTATAACAATCCCCTCAATATTTAAGGTTGATTATTACTTTTATTTATTATTTAGTTTGTGAGTTACTGTAAGTGAAATTTCTTACAACCCCTAGTCAGGTAATCAAATAGGACCTGCTGCTTTCACCCCCAATTAGAAGCATTCAGCATAAACCACCAATGCTCTTAAATGTTCACTCAACCAGGCGTTTATTCAGACCCCAAACCCCAAAATGTTCACAAAATGATAATGTCCATTGGAGCCTTTAAAGCTCTACTCCAGTAGGGCCTCGTCCCCCAGTCCACTTAAACCACAGGGAAAATGTCCAATCAAAAAACAAAAAACGAAGAGTTAAATCCTTCTCCAGCGAAAAACAAAGTACAAAGTCCAGCAATGCATTGCCACTCTCAAAGAGAGGGGAAAAAAACTGTCTCAGAGGAACCAGACTCACCAACCGTAGCTTCTAGGTCAGGAATAAGAAAAATGCACTAGAGCTCACTCTCCAGTAGGGGTGTCACGATTTCGATTTTTCATCGAAATCGATCGAAATGACGTCACGATCTCGAGCATCGAAGTCAAAGAGAGGATCGACGATCCCCCCTCCCCCCGTGTGCAAAGCTACGCACACTACGCAAAGTTACGCAAATGACGCAGCACATTGTAGCCGACGCCGCTAGTTACCTATCCTGCAGGTTATGACACGATGGCGAGTGCAGATGAAAGAGGAGACGCGGCACCGGAGCTTGAAGCAGCTCCTGCTTCTCTTAAATCACATGTATGGAAATACTTTGCGTTCCCGGTGAGTTATGTCCACGACGTTCGCGTTGTTGACAAGAAGACCACAGTGTGTAAGATATGCTATGCGCGTGTACCATACCCGGCCACGGGAAACACTACGAACATGGCAGGACACATTCGCCAGCATCACAAAGATGTAGATTTGACAGCTGGGAAAGCACCATCACTGGTCCAGCCAACTATTCAATCCTCGTTTGCAATAAAACTTCCACAGACCTCAGCTCGCGCAAAAGCTATAACTAGCGCTATAGGGCTATTTATAGCAGCAGACCTGCAGCCTTACTCGGTGGTGGAAAACACGGGATTTAAACATTTAATTAGCGTACTTGAGCCACGCTACAGTATGCCCTCTGTGACCTCTCATTGTTGTTTGTTTTTGTTGTTGAAAACAAGATTGTTACTTTTATATTGCAAATAAATAATTTAAATTTGACCATTAGTGCCTAATGTGATACATTATGGAAATTGCATCACTTATATGTAGCCCAACTTTTGAAATAAGATTTACTGTACAAAATTTGATGAATAAAACCAATGATCGTAGACTAGACTAGTCTGAAAATGGCATAGGCATCTGTGCTGTAAGAAAAAGAAAAAAATCGAGAATCGAATCGAATCGTGACCCTAAAATCGAAAATCAAATCGAATCGAGTATTTGGAGAATCGTGACACCCCTACTCTCCAGGCATCAGCTCCGTTGTTACCCACGCAGGTTGTATTCTCCACAGACCCATGGTGACGGAAACACCATAAAAAAAAGCTTAATTCAAAACAAAACAAAACATGGAGGAAAGGTTAATCATTGCGGTTGGGAACAGGCCGATTCTTTATGAAGTCGGAAGTAGCCTGAATTAGCCGGCTAGTGGGAAGCGATTTCAATGGCTGCTAGCTACACCAGCAAAGGCTTCTCCCCCATGAACCAGACACGCCTTCCCTCGTCAGTCGGTCAGTCAGTCAGTCAGTCAGTCAGTCAACCAACCACATGCTCAGCCAGCATCATTTACAACAGCCTGCTATATAACATGAGCAAATGACAGCTTCAGTCATTGCTATTTGACACACTCTGGAGTTGCTATGACCTAACTAGGGAAGCAGTCTGCATTCACAGGACTCTTTATCACCAGTTAACAGGAGGTAGAATGTGTGCGTGTGCACACGTGCACTCTCGAGAAAGCTGTGAAGTGATTACAAGCAGTATGCATTGTTTAGCTGTGTGGGGTTGTGTGTGTCCAAGTGAGCATGTCAGACAAAGACAGGCGGGAGTGTGTATGAAACCTGACAGTGGTTCAGGTCCAGCTGACAGCCTTTATAATGGAGGACAAGGTCATTTGTAAGATGGATACTCCTTTGGGGCTGCCTTCATGTCTCCCTCTGTCTATCCTTCTCTCCATCGCATCTCCTGTAAATCTTTCTCAAACACTCTTAGCCACTTACCCTCTGTCTCTCACCATACTTCTTGCCGAACACCACTCCTCTATTCCTTTCTTCCCCCTCCCTCATGCACCTAGGGCCCTTATCCATCAGGGCTAATGATTAAGCTGCTGCCCTGCTCATGTGAGGCGCTCTTTCATTTTTCCCAGAGCTGAAAACCAGCTTTAGCGAAAGGAAATGTAAAATCTCCCTGCCACATGCTCTTCTTTTGAAGCACTTTCCTTCAGGACCTTCCCACTCTCCTAATCTGTCACTGTAATCTCACTAGGAGAGAGAGAGGTTGCTCTGCCCCGGTCCTAAAGCTCCATCTGCACTTATATGGCCATGTTAAGCTGCAGCCAGTTCCAGCCGTTTTGGCACCAAACAGGTCTCTGTTAATACCTTATATGGGCCAACTTCCTGTAGCTAGCCTTTGTCATACAAACACAGAACTTGATCTAAGACTTAGGGCCTCTGAGATGCAACTCCAAAACCAGCACCACATTCCTTAAACCTTCGCTCATGAAACATCCGGTTCTAGTTCAATCCTAACTAGAATGTGTTGATGACCAGATCCTTCAAAATCCAGAATTTGAGTTGTTTTTATAGGTAGAATTCCAGACAGTTTTAATTAGCTCCATTAGCTCCACCTTTTATTCACATGCATGGGGAGTTTAGCTTAGGAGGTAGAGCGGGTTGGCTGGCAACCGCAAGATTGCCGGTTCGATCCCCGGCTCCTCCTAGCTGAGTGCCTGGTATCCCTGAGCAAGACACCTCACCGTAATTGCTCCTGACGAGCTGGCTGTCGTCCTGCGTGGTTGATTCCGCTGTCGGTGTGTGAATGTGTGCATGAATGGGTGAATGTCAGTCAACACTGTAAAGCGCTTTGGATAAAAGCGCTATATAAATGAGAACCATTTACCATCTACATGGACGATGCTGCATTCCTGGGGCAGGTAGCCTCAGTGTAAGCATCATGCATGTGCACATTTATAGATGTAAGAAAAGTAACTCAGAGGGAGTTCATTGAAGTATGATGCCAAGCAGGTTTTTGTGTCCGTCATTGAACCAAGTGGATTTCACAGTGACCATTGTATGACTGAGACAAGTGGAAGTGGAAGCTCTTAGAGAAATTGTCTTTTGACCTCTAGGCCTGAATTCTTCCAGTCTATCAACCTTTGCTTTAAATGTTCTTTTGTATCTTGAGCAATTGTATCCCGTCTTCATATGAAACTTCAGTCTGGTGCCAGTTCTTGGGATGAAGCTTGCAACGATTGCAGGTACAAATGTTTAAAGATTCTGTCTTCTTCTCACATTGTATATTGTTAATAAAAATGGTATTAAGCATCATTAGAGATTTTCAAGCAATTGTGGCTATACGAATGACCCTAATGGGGAATATTAAAGGTTTAAGGCTCATTTATGCACTGCGTTAGATACGTATACGGATACGGACAGAGCCTTCTGTTCGTACTCTGCGTACGTTTTGTCCATATTTCTGTCCATATCCTGCAAGCTTGCAGATGCGTACCGATACGGACCAAGCGTTGCAGTACCAACGGAAATTGTGGGGGCAGTGTCGGGAAATGTACACAAAAAAGTGCCTTTTTTTTTTTAAATGGAAAAGCCATAAACTCATCCTTGCTCAGAGTCGATATAGCCTGGCACACCTCCTTGGCGATGCAACTTACAGTTGCAGTACCCAGCTTGTAACTTGCCGCCAAAGCTTGCTGACTGATCCGGAAATGGAAACATACAACTAAAAGGAGGACAAAGTTGGGGATTTCCATGGCGGCAGGGATAAAACATAATTTTGGCATAAAGCTAGTTAATTTTATTAGCCACCTCGTTCACCCCTGCTGTTTCTACCTGGGACATCCTGCTTATTACTGGTTTACTTGCTACAGTGCTTGTGAAGTGTTTCAGTATGCAGGGTGTGGTGGTGGAAAAATGTTTGTGAATCTAAAACCTGCTGATGACTTTGTCAAGTCTTGTGCACTTTTTAAACACCTTTTTAACACTATCAAACACACATGCAAATGCTTTGGGCTGAGCTGGCAGGTGTAGCGCTGATGAATTATTAAACCAAAACATAATGCAAATCTACTCTAATGGTGTCAAAGAACATCATTGGATGAAGACTGAGCAAAACAGCCCAAGGCTTCTTCACTGCGATAAAAAAATTATCCCTCTATTCTATTTTGTTGTCTTCATGCTTTCCCTCCTTACTCTGCTGTCTCCGGGCAGTGTCTTTCCTCTTCCCCTGTTAAAGTAGTCACTGTATCCCGTCTTCTGTAACTCACTCTTTCAAAACATTGCTGGAGATTCAGCGGATAAAAAAATGATTTCCATTACCATTTAATCAACTGACTCCCGGGGTGCTGTTGATGGAGAGGAGTTAGATGTTTGAGTAGCAAGGGAAATGCCTTGGAGACACAAAGTGGTGAGCCAACCCACACAGAGTTGGCCAGCTAAAAGCTCTCGGGGTAGAGTCAGTGTGTGTTGTCAGGCTGAGATGATTGGCAGGCAGGGAAGGGGTGAATTTTCCTTTGCGTTTGCTGGGGATTAAAAATGAATGTGTCTCTCCCTTGAGACCAGAGCTCTGTGTGTGACGGTGTCCTCTTCCTGCCTCCATTGCTGTCAAATCGGATCACAGCCCATCAAATCCACTGAAAAGTGAGTTGACAGCTGTTTAATAAACACATATACTCCCCCAGATGCACACACAGTAGAAAACGTTCAAGAGACATTAAGATCCCCACCACTTATTTATATATTGATGATTGGAAACACCTTCTGCTAGACCTATGAGGGATATATAGAATATAAGATGCCAACTTGTTGCATCAAGTTTTGGGGAGTATTGTTGACTCCCTGAATTGTTAAATATCTTCTAGCTCTGCATCCAGTCATTTAATGTTAATTAAAAAAAGTTAGAGTAGAAAGACCGGTTGCATGAATGTAAAAACTTAAATTTGAACCAATATTAAAGCATTGTGTGGAAATTCACAACATTTTATATTATTTAAAAAAATGTACCCACGTCCACATTAAGACTACAATCCAGTAAAATAAATCATAATACATCAACAACAAGCAGTTTTACATGTATAGGGTATGCCTTGTAAAGAAAAATACATATATACTTCACATATTTCTACTTTCTTTATAATTGTTATTTATGACTGTAAATAAGCCGGCCAATGTTTCTTTGTCATTTATTCGACTGCTCAGGCAACCCGCTCTCACTTCCAATGCATCAATTACTGATGTCTGGTCAGATCCAGAGTCTGGTCTGCTCCTGATACCGACACACATTGTTTATGAAATACACTGAGCTTTCGAATAACTATATAAACCAATTCTGTGTCATTATTAAGGTACGTTCACACCAAATGTGAAGTGAATATTTTGTGTGGCACTATTGCATGCAAAGACATGAATTGATGCATATTTGCACTGCGAATGACGTGATGCTAATTAGGCTAACTCTTTATTCAGACGAGTTGAAATATTTCAACTCGATCGAATAATGCATGCGACGCAAAAGCCTACGAGCATAGAGATTTTCCTCCTGTCAGTGAATCAGAAATGGAGACAAAACATTGTCGGGGTCTGTGGTCATCCAAAATTATAAAACATAAACTGTCTATGGTACAAACAACAAGCTGTGTGTGTGTGTATGTATATATACACTTCTCCTTTTTATTATTATTTATTATTAATTTTTTTATCCATTTACTGCAATTACCTGGGACTTCCACAGCATGTACAAAGCGGCAATAGTGGTTATTTCAGCCATGATTGATGAAACATTTTCAGAGTCTACATGTAGAGGAAATGTCTCTGATGGGACTCGTGTTTCCTTGATGTCTAAGTTTTAATGGTTTAATGTCTGTGATGTCATATGACCAGAGAACTGTTTTTGTTGCTGCAGTTTAATTCCTGCTGATGAAAAGAAATGAAAAAATG
Source organism: Chelidonichthys spinosus (assembly GCA_029853015.1). NCBI lineage: Eukaryota > Metazoa > Chordata > Actinopteri > Perciformes > Triglidae > Chelidonichthys > Chelidonichthys spinosus. The sequence continues at coordinate 2,682,347 of CM056826.1, forward strand.
CTCCACAGGAATGGACTACTTCTTTTGTTTTGTTTTTGTCTTGTTTTACCTTGAAAACTTGAGACTGCTGTCCCTAACCAAGTTAATGTTTCTTTAATTCTAACAATAATAAAACTGCGCGCAGTGATGAACGGGCCCTCGCATATACACGCAGTTACGGCCGCCTACCTGGCCACCGGCCCGTCGCTGGACGTCCGCCTGATGACACATGTCTGAAGTTTCATCTGTTACAGTTTTTGCCGAATGCTTACACACATGTTGCAGACTTTGTCTCACTGTGTCATAACTTAACACACAGGTCGAGTAAGACACAGCACATGGAGATAAACTCTTAACTTATAGGGCAAAATGAAACTCTTGAAACAGAACCTAACAATCCTATTTCAAAACTGTTTTTAGCATCAAAACATTAAACACATGCACCTTTGTTTGCGGGCATGTGGTTGACAGTCATAAACCTTCCAGCGCCTTGCTGAAAAGAACTCCTCAATTGGATTCAGAAATGGGCTGTACGGTGGCAAGTTGAGTGTAATGAATCTATTATGGTTGGTGAACCAGTTCTGGACCAGAGCAGCCCGATGGAAACTGACATTATCCCAGACGACAACAAACTGGGGCTGCTCTGGCCCGTCCTGGACTACTGTTTCATGAAGTGTGTCCAGAAAGCAAATAATGAGGCCTGTGTTGTAGGGACCGAGGATGGAGTGGTGATGCAGGACTCCCTGTACACTGATGGCGGCACACAAGGTGATATTTCCCCCCGCGCTGACCAGGGACATGAACTATTGCCCTTTGCCCAATAATGTTTCGGCCCCGACGTCTGATTTTCGCCAGGTTAAACCCAGCCTCATCTACAAAAATAAACTCATGCTGCTGTGGAGCTGCATCAAGTTCCAGGAATCTCTAAAACAGAAAAATGTAGATAATGTACAGTGAATATAGTGTGATTGAAAACACAGGACTATCACATATACATTTACACACAATACTGTGTGTGTGTGTGTGTGTGTGTGTGGGGGGGGGGGGGGGGGCTTATTTACACATAGTCATGACGGAGGTCTTTGACTCTCGCACTGTTCCTCTCGAATGGAACTCGATATAGCTGCTTCAGTGAGATGTTGTGCTTTTTGAGGATGCGGGAGAGTGTAGATATGCTGACAGTGTTGATGCCAGTGAAGGTTATTTGATCTGCAAGGATCTGCTCTCTCAAATCACCAAGCCGGATTTCATTATTTGCCAAAACAGTATTGACAATGGCCACCTCCTGTTCATCACTGAACATAGCCTGCCTTCCACCCTGTGCAGGTCGTCTGGCAGTTCTGTAGAAAATGAAACATCATACTTTAAACCCCAATGTATTGTACTGTGCATTTGAACAATGTGCAATACTGTAATTTCTTTGGTACATTTTAGTTGGAAACTTCAAAACATACCTGTTTTCCAGTCTGAACGTTGTAATCATTGAGGCTACTGAGTAGCGACTCAGGTTTGGATGGACTCTCTGCCCAGCCTCCCTCATTGTAAGGCCATGATTTATAACATGGTCCACCAAAGTGGCCCTCATGTCATCGGATATTTGTCTTCTGTTGCCTGCTCCCCTTCTTCGTCCTCTTCCTCGTCTTGCTGCTGCTCTTCCTCTCCCTCTTCCTGTCTCCATGTTTCCAAAGTTGGAACAAAGGAGCTGAGCTCACATCAGGTGTATTTGTAGTGCTATGGCTTAGACTGATTGGTCTACAATTAGATGTTAAATGTTTTCATGTGTGTGAGTCAGTGTGCTTTTCCAATTTTAGTTGTGTTTTGTATTTTTAAATCGATGTGTTTTCCCAATGATTGCACGAGTCTTCCTTTTTGAACAATATGTCTTATGTAAAAAAACAGTGTGTAGTGTTTTGCAAGAACTGTGTTGGAAAATTGGAGAACAGTGCAAAGCATATATTGTGTTTGCAGGCTTGGTGCTTTTGTTTAGGGCATGGTCACCAAAGCTAGAGGTTGTGATGATTTGGGCATAGCAACCACTTTTAGTGTTTAAGCATTAGGCAAAAACTGTAATAACCATAAAAGGTTTCTCGCCGTAAAAGGTTACTCGCTGTAGTAACCATTTCATATGAAATAAAAAATAAATAAATATCATCAATCAAGCAATTGTATATTGGTATTCCACATTTTAATTTAGTCGTGCATAAGTTGTAAGATAGTTGCCATTTCTAGTACAATGAACTGGTAGCACTTACAGTCAGTACATATGTAAGCATTGAATGAAAGAGTGATTTCACTGTCTTTTTGTTATTTGAAAACTGACATTCTCCTAAAACCCAAACTTCCTTTTGCGTTGCATACTTCAGTAGAGTCTGCATTGCTCTTTGAGTTAGCAGGAGCACTGAATGTTAAACAGTTGCTTCTTTTAATGGCACACTCCACTCTATCTGTTTCGACCTCACTCTGACCGTCACTACGGTCTAAAAAGGAATGATCACCTTCGTTCTGCCTATCACCGAGACCATATGTCAAAATAGTCATGTCCATGACCTCCGGAAGCAGAACGACCTGCGTTAATAAATAGCAGAGAATGCTCCCGGGTCAGTCTCTTTTCCCTTCACGCCTCAGAGACCTGTGTTTGTGAGTATCGAAGAAACTTCTGTAAGGTAAGACATTCCACTTACGTAATTCGCTACCTGCGTGGTACGGGTGCAGATTTTGCCCCCGAGGATTGGAGTGGTGTGTTTTTCTTGTCAGCGAAGCTAGCTGTTGTTTGGCTTAGTTTACCGTTTGTTGAGCGCTAGTTCCGGGTATATAGTGTTGTTTATACAGTGCCTATACGGCTGTTCGCAGCTGTGGGCTTCGTGCGAGCCCACTGGGTGCGTTCGCGCACTGGTGTGGGCCGCCGTGCGGTCTTCTGTGCTTTACTGTTGTTGCAGCCGAAGTTTTTCGTGAGTCTGCCGGTCATCTTTGTGTTTTACTGCATTGTGCAGCTGGATTTTGTGTTAGCCTGTCAGTTTGCTGCAGGCCACCTAGCGCTGTAGCTTATTGTTTGTTTATCATTACACGGTAAGTAATTCCGTTGTTGTAATACTTTGTGGTACTCTAGCCTGCTTGTGCAGTAAGAGGTTTATTGTTTATATTGTTGCAGGGTAAGTAATTACGTTGCTGTAATATCTGGTGTTACTCCAGCCTGCTTGTGCAGTGAGTGGTTTATTGTTTGAGTGTTACCTGGATTTATTTCTGAGTGTTCTCTGTTCATTGTTAGCCTGTTGTTTGGCTTTGCACTTTCCGTTTCGGTGCGTTGGGCCTCCTCTGCCACACCCTATACCCCTGTTCGCAGCTGGTGGGGCTAGTGTGCGCCTGCTAGGTGCATTCGTGCGCTGGTGCGGGCCACCGTAGTACCTTGGTGGACTAGTCGAGGAGGGCTCCAGGCGTCAACGCCACCTAGGCTTCTTGGGTCTGAGATGGCTTCCCACTACTGCAGGATCTGCAGTGCCTCCATGAGTGCCAATGATGGGCACAGAGAGTGCCCCATGTGTCTTGGGGCCGCACACGTCCTGGAGGACGTCAACAACCCCTGCAGCGCTGCCTGCGACCTCTCCACGGGTGAAAGACAACGCCGGACCACCCTGATATGCGGCCACGTGCAGGAGGGCCGACAAGAGAGGCGACGCAAGCGGGGCCGACAGCGTGAGTCCCCCCACAGGCCGTCCCATTGAGCTGGACACAGTCCAGCTAAGCGTCCGGCTGAGCATCCAGCTGAGCGCCTGGCGACAGCTGCAGTGACCAAGGGTGGTAGCGCGGAGTCGCTTCAGATCCTCTCTACTCTCCAGGCTCTGGCACAGAAGATGGACAGGCTGGTAGATCGCCGGGCCTCTTCTCCAGATACCCTGCCCCCTGGCCGGGAGGGCACCCGCTCATCCAGGCCTGGGAGCCATGGTGAGGAGGAGGAACGGAGCGAGGCGGATGTGCTATCCCTCTACGCTCCCCAAACAGAGGCGAGCGACCTCATGGGAGATCTGCAGAGCTGGGTGACAGCTCCATGGGGGCGGGAGAGGTCCCCGTCAGCTCCCTGATGTCACGGGTGCTGAGCGCTGCAAACATCCTGGGCCTTGAGGCGCCCACACCTGCTCCGGCTCCCAGGGGAGGCATCTGGGAGGGCATCCCTTGTGCGACCCCACCACCCCCCGTGCCGGTGCCGCCTGACTACACGGCGATGCTGAGGTCGTCATGGAGTAAGTTGACGCAGCGTCCGCAGTTCAATGCAGGCTGCCGCCAGCTAGCAACAGCTACTTACCCCGTGGAGACTGGACCTTGAGACATGCCACCGATTGAGCCATCGATGGCCGCACTCACGTCTATGGGCCTTACTGGTGTGTCACCCAACCCACGCTGCCCCTGTAAGGAGTGCGCAAAGACAGACCGCCTGGCCACTCGCACTTTTAACGCAGCAGCACGAGCGGCCCGGATGGGTAACGCTCTGGCTATTACGCTGGCGAGTCGGGACGACCAGGACGCCAGCGCCCTGCTGGATGCAGCTCTGTGGTCTCACGCCCAGCTGACGCGGGACGTGGGAGACGCCATGGGTTCCGCTGTGTTGTGCCGCAGGCAGGTTTGGCTGGCACAGACCTCCCTGCCAGAGCCTATCAAGCAGGAGCTGCTGAATCTCCCAGTTGCCCCTGGGCATGTTTTCCATCCAGGATCCCAGGAGGTGCTCGACCGCGCTGAACGTGCTGCAGCGTCGAGGGACGCTGTCCAGCGTGTGTGCCGTAGGCCTGCCTCAACGGTCAGCGGGGCGTCCGTTGGCAGATATAGGCCGCGGCTGCCGGCCCGGCCTCCGCCAAGGGGGAACATCCCACAGGCCTCTGGTGACCAGCGATCTCGCCCACCTGACCAGAGATCAGCCCCATATTCCCGTTCCAGGGGTAGAGGGGGTCAACAGCGGGGCACAGGCAGGGGTGCGGGCCGCGGTAGTGGTCCCGCATAGCGTTCCAGGGGTGCCCGCCGATTGGCCTTCCCAGTTGTCATGGACTTCCTGGGAGGGGATTGTCCCAGACCCTTGGGTCGTAGCCACGGTGGCTCGTGGCTACCGATTGCAATTTCGGCGGCAGCCCCCTATAATTTCAGGGGTCAAGGTAACGTTTGTACAAGACCCGGTTTTAATCCGTCCGTACTTGCCAAAGAGGTTCAAGTGTTACTTCTGAAAGGGGCCATCTCAGAAGTACCGCCCACCGCACAGCTCGCTGGGTTCTACAGCAAGTATTTTATGTTCCCAAGAAGGACGGCGGTCTTCGGCCCGTTCTCGACCTCAGGCCCTTGAATCGGTATCTCAAGGTGTTGCCCTTCAAGATGGTCCACACAAGGGTGGTGATGCAGTCCATCCGGCAGGGGGAGTGGTTCACATCTATAGACTTAAAGGATGCTTACTTCCACGTTCCGATTTGCCCGGAACACAGGCCCTTTCTGCGCTTTGCCTTCCAGGGCAGGGCGCTCCAGTTCCATGTCCTACCTTTCGGCCTTTCACTCTCCCCACGAGTTTTCACTCGCGTGGTGTCAGCCGCTCTGTCCCCCTCCAGGCTCGCGGCCTGAAGATACTGCCGTATTTAGACGACTGGCTCGTTTGTGCCCCCTCCCGAGAACAGGTAGTGCGCGACATGGAGACTGTTCTGGCCCACATTCAATTCTTGGGCTTCACGGTCAACCACGAGAAGAGCAACCTGCAACCCCGCCAACAGGCAGAGTTCCTCGATGTCCTTCTCGACTCAGTCGGCATGACGGCGTCTCTCACTCCACGGAGAGCAGACAGCTTGCTCGGCATGCTGGGCCATTTCCGCTTGGGCGGTCTCGTGACCGCTCACAGAGTCCAGAACCTGCTGGGTTTGATGTCTGCAGCAGCAGCGGTAGTTCCTCTTGGCCTGCTGAGGGCACGCCCCCTGCAGTGCTGGTTCAATGCCTTCGGTCTTCACCCGAAGAGTGACAGGCGGGTGAGGCTGCGTGTGTCCCGGGCTTGCATCCGAGGCCTGCGCCCTTGGAGGGACCGGGAGTTCTTGCTCCGAGGTGTCCCACTGGGGGGCCTTCCCCACAGGAGACAAGTCATCTCGACGGACGCGTCCCTCACAGGCTGGGGAACTGTCTGGGAAGGACGGACGGCGAGGGGCATGTGGCAACCCCCATGGACGTTGGAGCACATAAACGTCCTCGAACTCGAAGGCCATCCATCTTGCCTTGCAGAGATTCCTGCCGGTGTTGCAACACCAACACGTTCTCGTGAGGACAGACAGTACTGTGGCGGTGTACTATGTCAATCACAAAGGGGGAACAAGGTCCCAGCGGTGCCTCCAGGTGGCGGAGGGGTTACTGACTTGGGCATGGCCGCGGCTGTCTTCACTGAGGGCAGTGCACATCCCGGGTGTGGAGAACAGAGCAGCCGACATTCTCTCCAGGACGGGGCCACTCCCGGGAGAATGGAGATTGAGCGCGGAGGTCGTAAGCCAGATCTGGATGCGATACGGGGTCGCACAAGTAGATCTCTTTGCATCGGCAGAGACGACACACTGCCCGGAGTGGTACTCCCTCACAGGGCAGGGGGGCAGTTTGGGCCTGGATGCTCAGTCACAAGAATGGCCGACAGGCTTGTTGTATGCTTTTCCTCCACTCCCGCTCATAGCGCAGGTTCTGCGGAGGATCCAGGAGGGCCATCACTCAGTCTTGCTGGAGGCTCCACGGTGGCCAGCGAGGCCTTGGTTCCCGGACCTGCTCCAGCTGCTGCAGGGTCATCCATGGCAGTTGCCATGCAGAGCGGATCTTTTGTCACAGGCAGACGGGCGGATCTGGCATCCGAACCCAGGAACCCTCTGTCTGTGGGTCTGGCCCCTGCAGGGCCCGTCGTTGAGCAGGTAGATGTGTCTGTTCAGGACACGCTGAATAACGCCAGGGCTCCATCCACTAGAGCTTGCTACGCACTCAGGTGGGGGATCTTTTCAGATTGGTGTGCTGGCATGGGCCTCGAGCCAGCGGCTTGCCCCGTGCCACAAGTTTTGCGTTTCTTGCAGTCTGAACTGGATCAAGGCAAGGCAGCCAGTACTGTGAAAGTCTATGCTTCAGCCTTTTCGGCCTTTCACCAGGGTGTGGACAATGGTCCCCTTGGTAGGCATCCCTTGGTTTGCCAGTTCTTGAAGGGAGCCCGCCGGTTGCGTCCAGGTCGCACTTTGCGGGCACCGGGCTGGGATCTGCCCACAGTTTTGACGTCACTTACTGTAGGCCCGTATGAGCCTATTTTAGACGCAGATTTGCGTTCCTTGTCGCTTAAGACTGCCTTTCTCTTGGCGCTCTGTTCTGCGAAACGTGTCAGTGAGCTGTGTGCTCTCTCTGTTAGCGACGACTGCCTTAGGTGGCAGGCAGGAGGTGCTAGTGTGTCACTTTGGCCAAATCCAGCTTTCCTGCCAAAGGTTCTTAATCCGCAGTCCATTAACCAGGTTCTGGAGGTGACTCAATTCCAGCCTTCTTCCACCTCACAGGCAGAGCAAGACAAGTTGCTGACCCTGTGCCCATTCAGGGCCTTGAGGGCCTATCTGGCACGTACACAGTCCTTGCGGAAAGCACACTCAGCTTTTCATCTGTTATGGGGCAGCAAGGCAGGGGCTTCCGCTCTCCAAGCAGAGACTCTCGCATTGGCTGGTGGAGGTTATTTACCATGCTTACAGGGCGCAGGGAATACCGGTTCCTTCTGGTACGAGGGCTCACTCTACCAGGAGTATGGCTACGTCTTGGGCTGCCCTTAGGGGCGTAGCAGCAGACGATATCTGTGCAGTGGCTTCGTGGTCGACGCCATGCACTTTTACCCGTTTTTACAGGGTGGATGTAACTCGCCCACCTCCAGTCGGCGATGCCGCCCTCATGTCCGTGACCGAGCGAGGTTTTAATAATTGATTCTGGGTTCCTCGCGACCCTTTTGGTATGTGTCATCCCTTTTTAGACCATAGTGACGGTCAGAGTGAGGTCGAAATAGATCGTAGGTTACGAATGTAACTATGGATCTGTGAGACCGAGGGATGACCGTCACTATCCTTGTCGCTCGGACCATCCTGAGGCGTGCAGGGATAGGAGACTGACCCGGGAGCATTCTCTGCTATTTATTAACGCAGGTCGTTCTGCTTCCGGAGGTCATGGACATGACTATTTTGACATATGGTCTCGGTGATAGGCAGAACGAAGGTGATCATTCCTTTTTAGACCGTAGTGACGGTCATCCCTCGGTCTCACAGATCCATATTTACATTCGTAACCTACGTTTCCTTTCTCACCCTCTTCAAGGGTGACCTCACCCTTCACTTATTTCTTCTACTGCTCTCCCACCTTCTTCCTCTGCCTTTCTCCTCGACCTTTCAGACTTTTATCTTGAATCCTGTCCTCTTCTTTTTTTTAGCATTGTATCTTTATGCGCCCTCTTTACATTCTTCCTTCCTCCCTGTCCCTTCTCTCATTGCCATGCCATTTTGCTATTACTACCACCATTATTCACACTTAGTTTTTTTTTTTTTAATACACTAAAATCATATGCATAGCACTATTTAAACTGACACAGAGAGCAAAACCTCACAACACATTTTCTGTTTTACACACTTTTTGCAATTCAAAATGGCACTTTTTAAATTCACTGAACACAGTTCTCTGCATAAGACACAACAACCTGACATAAATTCACGTTTGCCATTTCCAAACACTGCCATTCAAAATGACACTACACAAGCTTATTGACTACTATATGTGCCACCTGGCCAAACAATTGTTAATTGTTACCACTTCAATCAGGAAGGAAGCACTGAAAGACCACAGGTGAGGAAGAGGGAGGGGGAGAATGAGAGGGGGAGGAAGAGTGAGAGGTAGGGTAGAGCTGGTAGAGGATGGCCAAAGAAGACAACAACTTTCAAATGAAATCCCAGCAAACTCTGTTGATCATGTCATCAACCATCAACCATGTGTGCATATGTTGCACTGACTTGTTTGGCGAAAAATCAAAAAATAAATGTTAACAGTTTTTCTCGATTGTTTACACACATTTTCTGAAAGCATGCCTCATGCTCTCAGTACTCTACACACAAATCAAAAAACACACACACACAATGGGCAAAACCCCTCAATTCTCCTGCAAAATGAAACTTTACATTCAAAACAATATTATTTCTTCTCAAAATGGTATTTTGTTTTCAAATGACACACACAAACCATCATATGAATAGACAATTATAAGAACCAGTTGAACACTGATGTGCTCAATGTAAAACACAATGAATGGAAAAAACTTCTTCCCCATTTACCATAATGACTTTGGCCTTTTTTTGTTCAGTGTTACACTCACTACAGACTGTACATACATAAATCTGTTCTAAAATATTTTAGAATATTGTTTTTTTATATTTTATTTTCCCCACAAGAATACTGTAATGTATACAGTTTTCATCCGAACCAACACAAAGTTGCATATACAGTGGTCTACATACAAAACCAGAAGAATTTACTGTATACAGTTACAAAAACAACAACTATCCCGCATCCTCTCTTCTGTTTCGGTCTGGCCACAGCACCTCATCCACATCACAGGCGATGCAAGCGATGGCCAAGCAGCGGGGGAAATATCGCCTAGCATGGCAAATCCATGCTAGGCTCCTCCTCGTACTCTCACTCCTCTGGCTCTGCCTCTGTTGCCAATGTTGGCATCTATTGCCCCAAAACAGAAGAGCTCACCTGTTGCACTTTTATGCAAATGCTTTGAATGGAAATTGTAAAACTGTGTTGCAGGTGTTTGTCCATGTGATGAGTCAGTGGGCCCTAGTTTCGTAGACCAGGCGCAGTCAGCTTTCAGCGCACCTGCGCCGCGCCGACGGGGTGTGTCCGCCTGGACTTTGCAAGTTTCGTGCACCGCACAGGCTCGCGCAGGCACACCTCCCGTCTCGCCCACCGGCGCAAGTGGGAAAGAGGGAGGAGAAGAAGGTGTGAGTGGGAGACGAGGAGGAGACGAGGCGTGGCCTGGGATTAATACAGCCGATTCAGATCTTCACCAATCAAATGAGCTCCTCTCCTCACCTTTAATGCGTTAGGGGAGGTTCAGTGCAAGATCCGTCACTTGACAACCCGATGACAGAAGCAGCACCGCCGCTCCCAACATGCGCATCACGCGCTGTGCTTGCGTATCATAATAATAACAATACCGATATTATAAAAAAAACAGGGGAGAGAGAGGGAGATGTTTTTGTCCGAGTTTCCGTGCCATCCGCCTTTGATCTGACGTCAGATGTGACGGGACAATCTATATAGATATAAAGCCATGTGTTGATTCAATTAGTTGCATTAAATAGTGTTTGTTGTGATTATTTATTGCATTTAAATGTGCCTGGAACTGTGGAAACCTGCCTGTGAGGTTTCGGTGACGTGTGCGCACTGCACGCCGTCAGCCAAACTTCCACTCCGCCAGCTGTGATTCGCATTGAATGAATGGACTTTATTTACGCCTTGCGCCGAAAGTAGACCAGCTTGGAGCTGGCGAGCTTTCAGCGCAGTCTCGGTGAGGCTTTTTGCCACGAAACTTCCGCTACGCCAAGCTGAATCTGTGACGCCTCCCCCTGCTGCGCCGCCACACCCATCTTGGCGCAGGCTTTCCACCAAACTGCCAAACTGACGGTGCGCAAGGCTGCGGGGGTCGAAACTTGCATTGCACCGGCTCCGCCACCCTGCGCCGCCCTGCGCGAGGAAACTAGGGCCCAGTGTGCATAGTAGGGAAATTAACTTTTGAATGGCAGTGTGTTCCTTGTGAAAACAAGACATTTTTTTCATGAAAATTGTGCCAAATGCAGAGAATTGTGTGTAGTGTTTTGAAAAAAGTGTGTTTGAGAGCTGCATTTTGAGTGTAAAGCAGGAATTGGGCTTGCAGTTTAGCAGAGCTATTTAAGGGTGCTGGTGCATGAGTTACATGTTGTGGTCATTGTGTCTCAAGTACCAGTATTTGTGTGTAAACAATTGAGAAAAACTGCAATATCAAAATTCAGCAAATATTTCTGTGCATATGAAAAATCTGAAGAATTCTCTACAATTTGAACTATTTTAGTATTATGGCAAAGCATACTAAAGATGAGAGTGCTTTTCATTATGCCCAACAGTGTGCAGTTGGCAGTGTTGCCACAGTTATTTTGAAAAAGTGAATCGAGAACTCGTCTTGTTTATTCACACGCTGCGCCTTTTCACCGTCACCGGGCGGGACCTGCTGTTTTAATTTGGTTGTGCCATGCTGCGACTCTAAATGTTTTTTCAAGTTTGACGCTGTATTCTTGAAAGTAGGCAACACTTTGTTGTTAACACAGAGTGTACAACGAACCTTTATGTTGCCATCTTTTGCTGAGATGAAATCGAAATCCATTGTTTACGTTTCTGCCGGTATAGCCGACTACACATGACCGTCCGTGAAGGTATCGGCTTACCTACGTCACCCCCCTGACAAAAATAGTACCACACCATGTATTTGGATAAGTAACTTTAATCTAACTACTGGTTTGGCAATAGTAGCGCGATAGACTACTGAAAAAAAGTCGTCCGACTACAGTAACCTGTTACTAAGTAGCGCGTTAGTGGCATCACTGGCAGTTGGTAAGACAACAATCTGGTATTATGAATGAAGTATTTGCCATTTGGAGCAAAAGTTTGATTTTGATAATGTAGTGGCAATCAAACCACAAAACTGCTACTTGAGGGAATTTGGAGTCGTTGGTTTCGTGTTCTTGCTTAAAGGGATAGTTCAGAATTGTTCGAGACATCTGGAGATGTTTTCAAGAAATTTCATTCAGTTCTTCTAGCTGCCGAGTTTGCTTGTGCTATGGCTAGCGCAAGTCAATCGTTCTTAGCTAGCATGGCATTAAAAACAGTCTTGCCCACTCTACAGTGCACCCGAGGCAAATCCATTGTAACGGCAGACTTTCGATGTACATATGTGTTGATAGAATGTTTGAAATAAAACCAACCTTGCATTTTTAAGGATTTATGTCTCAGCAGCAGCAGCAGTGTGTCATACTTCCTAGTAGGCTATGGCAGAGGCGGAGTAATATCAACTAGGCAAGGCAAGGCAACTTTATTTGTATAGCACATTTCATACACAAGGCAGACTCAAAGTGCTTCACATCATAAAACAAAGTGAGAAGAAAAAAAAGAAAAGAAAAATAGAAGAATTAAAAGAAAATAATAAAAATTTTAAAAATGCATTACAGAAAGAAAATAGAATAAAAACATATTTGCAATAATTAAAAAGTGCAGACATTAAAAGATTTAGCAGAAAGCTATGGTGAACATAAAAGTTTTCAGTCTAGTTTTAAAAGTGGTCAGAGTTGGGGCAAGTCTTACATCTTCAGGAAGTTTATTCCAGCCATTTGTTGCATAGTGACTAAATGATGCTCTAGCACTTATAAGCTACCGGTTCTATAATAGTTTGTTTAGCTGCTGTCATTGCTACAGACGCAGAGTAGCCTGCAGTGCTAGTTTCTTCAATCTCACAGAAATGGACACTTTTGGAGAATATACTGAAACTTTTGAAGACTCTGATGAGGAGTTTTTTTCCACCCAAACCCAACCGTACCTGTACGAGCCTGAATATACAGAGGAAAAATTGCCCGAGAGGAATGCTCAAAGGGCAGAACGCGAGCATCTTTGGAGACCGAGATAGCCCCTGTGGAGTCCCGACAATTAGTACACTAGTTAACTAGTTCCTCAAAAAATGGATGATTCATGCGATGCAAGGTTAGTTTTGTTTCAAATATTATTCTATTACACAGATATGTACATCGACAGTCTATTAATTGATTTGCCTCGGGTGCACTGTGGAGTGGGCAGGACTGTTTTTAATGCCTCTCTAGCTAAGAACCATTGACTTGCGCTAGCCATAGCACAAGCGAACTCGGCAACTAGAAGAACTGAATGAAATTTCTTGAAAACGTCTCCAGACGTCTTGAACACATTGGCTCACTTGGAAAATAGGTCTTATGTCCAAAATTCCGAACTATCCCTTTAAGAGATGAGGTCTGCCATGACTTGTGAGTTTTACGTTTTATTTTTGCAGAGAAATAATATTTACAAAACACTGGCTGTGATGAATGAGTAAAACTGAAACCAACGTGTAACTATGAAGAGAAAACCAGTAACAGAAAATATCTATGGCACGGTTCGAACGGTTGAAAAACTGTGTGCCTCCGTGACTCCCCTATTGCCTACCACCGTGATTCCCTGACTATGCCCCCTAGTGCCCAGGTGAACGAGCATCACTGCTACTTACTAGACTGAACCATACACAACATAACATACTCACAATCACATAGAAATTGGCTACTACAGATAATGTTTTATGTAGTTTTGGTTGCGGTGCTTCATTTTGCAGCATATTAAGTATTTTGCAGTTTGGTGTGTGGTTTTGTGAATTGTGTTAAGTATTTTGGTAAAAACTAGCCTAGTTTGCAAAATTGTGTTTGAGCAATTGGAAAAAAACTGAAACATCAATGGACTCTGTCCAGTTATATATGTCCCCACGGTTCCTGTCAATTTCCTGCCATGTCTGTATGAAAAACAGGAGTACTTGTTTCAATGCTGTAACGCAGGGACATTTCATCAATGTAGCTATTAATTTTGCTGACACACACATCCAAACCGCATTGAGACAAGATTTTATACAAACAGCAATGTGAAACCACTTGGCCTGGAAGTTGTGCAGTGACAACTAAGGTTGAGTGACTCATTAAAGGGCACAGCAGCAATTTAGCACCTGGCTGAAAACTATGAACAAAGTACAGATACAAAAAAACACAGACATTTTTTCGGCACACTGCAACTGTCAGCTTGCGTGTGTGTTTTCCAAGAGAAAACATGTCAGCCTATGGCATCCTTTCCAGGTGGCCTCTGCATTTAATCCAGCGTAGGCATTATGTACGGTGGTATGTCAATTACTGCATTAGCTGTAGTCTGCTGTTCACACCAGAAGCACATTTCACCTCAGCAACAAGTCATTTAACAAGTGATTCTGCTCCTCTACTGTTTTCTGGAGAATATATGTCTGTCTGCTTGTGTGTGTATGTGCCACGCTCTTTGTTTGGCAACAGCTGATGAATATGTGTAATGGCTCAGGGTTTCCCCCAGTGCTTTATAGGCCTGGCGGGCCGCCAGGCTTTTCTTGCTCCCCCGCCAGGCTAAGCATCGCTTGTTTATTTATTTTAAATAATTTTTTTATGCACCAGAAACAGTGATACCAAAGACAGTATACAGAGCTTTTAACCGCATCTGGGGCCTCATGTACTAAGAATTGTACATGTCGTACGCACAAAAAAATCAGATGTATCAAAGTGTGCGTACACATGGATCCAAGCACTTTTCCTATGTACATCCCAATCAACGTGGAATTGAGCGCACATGTGGAAGTGCTAAACTCCTCCCTGTCCACGCCCCCATTTAAATATGCAAATGATTTTAAATAGGGCCTGCACCGGGGATTCCCCTCTCTGCACCATCAGATCTAGAAAATGAGTAAAGCGAAGAAGCGCAACTTCACCGAGTCTGAGCTCGAAACGCTCTTAAACGAAGTCGAGACTCGAAGACCAGTATTATTTGGTAGCCTCTCATCAGGCATAAACACACAAAAAAGAAATGTGAGTGGGAGCGTGTGTGTGAGGCAGTGAACGCTGTGGGGTCGGAGCAGCGCACACTTCCTGAAATAAAAAAGAAATGGTCCGACGTGAAGGTGGAGGTGAAGAGGAGGATTTCGGCCCACCGCCGAAGCGTGACTGCAACGGGGCAGGAGGATATTAATATATTATATATTATATTATTATATATATTAATGACTGCAGAAGTGCGCCGTGGCTACTGCAGTGTGACATTTCCAACTTTACGCATGCGTTTATCGACACAAATACTGAACACAAGGAGACAATAAAGGGCTTGTTAGATAGCTCTGCCGCTCTTTTTTCACCAGGGAAAAACAAATGCACATATTTGAATGCAAGTGCCCAAATGGGCATTGTGCTGGTTTACATTCGGGGCGCAATTAAACGGATACATTTCCTCACCGAGAAGCCACCCATCGCGCACCGTGCCAGCCTCCAGCCTGTTACCAACCATGCTATTAGTAAGAATGAACGAGTCATGCGTTGAACCAGGCCACCTTGCCACGATGTTGGTGAGCTGCATTTGCGCATCACATATTATTTGAACATTTATTGAATGAAAATGTTTCCTGTTGACAAAAACAAATTCATCCTGTGATGGCGCTTACAGCAACATGTGTGCAGTCAATAGCTCCGATTACATTAGGGAAACTGGCTCTTACTGCAAATTGCGCTTTAATGTTGGCCTGTTCAACAGCATTGTATGGGAATTTGATGTACGTGGATGACATTCTTATGATCCCGTTCCACACAGCTGGCATGAATCGGCTCAGAGTGGACTGGCACACTCCTGACCGGTCGGCCAGTTCCCTCTGGAAGGCTCCTGTTGCCAGAAACCCCAGAGTGGTCAGCACCTGTGTGGGCACGGACAACCCCTGGCTCCTGGCTGTGTTTCTTTCTAGGGCCGGCCGCAGCTCCACGCACAGCTCCAGTAACACTGGCCTTGGCAACTTAAAACGACTCATGAGCCAGTTGTCGTCATTTGCTAACATATCCTCCCGTTCTCTAAACACCCTCTCACGTCTGATGTTACCGTTTGCGATGTCCTCTAACAAGGCCAAGGCTGCCATTGTTAGTGCCATTTTTTCATCACTTTGCGCATGCTTTTATATCCATCCATATGATTGCAAACATGTGTGTGTTAATTGACCATTAATGTGTCTCTGATGTGCACATTACTCTGAGGACTAATTGTTTTCACATAATTAACAGTTTCCCAGCCATGAAGCTGGCGTGGGACACCGCACATTTCCACGCTCATTTCACTTTTGATACATCTGAACGTTGGCGTGGAAAATTACGTACGCCACTTTTTTGTGCGTACGCAACATTGATACATGAGGCCCCTGGTGATAGGGTTGAAAGCGCAATGGCGACATCTTATGGTCGATATTCTTACATAAAGCGGGTGAGAGGTTAGGTGTATTTTCTGTCACCTGAACCCCCAAAACCACTGCCTGTCTCTACCCGTTTACACGTGAGCAACTCTTACGCGACATGTCCCAGAGAAAGGGTCAAAAAACCCTTTATTTTTGCGAAGTCGGAGGAGCTCTGGAGGAGACGATGAGCCCGCTCGTTCACACCGAGGCCAAGGGGAGTGCATCCCCGGCGAGCCGACCGAGCCGCGGCCTGATGATGAGGAAGAGCCAGCGCGAGTTAGCAAGGATGTTAGCACGCCGTCAGAGCAGCCTTCTGCGAACCGCGATGGTAAACATCGAACTACTTACTCCTGCTTTTTGGTCTACAGTGACGTGGTTGGGATGGATCCATCTCGGCGTGGCTGTGCCTGCTGCCATGGACTACTACTATTGATACTATTGCTTCTGTTAATACCACCTCTACTGTTAATGCTACTACTACCATACTACCAACACCAAATGCAGTTGGAACCCAAGGGCCTGGGCTGCACGAGATTTCTGCCTAAAAGCCTATTAAGGCAGTTTTTTCTCGCCACTGTTGCTGTAACGCTTGCCCCTGGGTGATGTTGGGAATTTGAAATTGTGTTTACTCTTGAAATTTTGAGCGTATTCTAGTTAAGTGAATGTGCACTGTTGCACTGTTGTTCTTAAGGTATGTTTGCTGAACAGCTATTACTTAACTCAGACGAGGAACTAACACTTGTTTCTATTTTTTCGCTCTTACTTTATCGGCAATGATATGTTGTGGTCTGCTAAATGCCCTAAATGTAAATGGAATAAAAACAAATATGGAAATATGCGCAATCATTTTGACCTTAAAACAGAACAGGGGCATGACGACGAGGACTACACCTGTGCTCATACAGACAGGGTTACAATATTATAACTTTATATCATAACAAAATTATAACTTAATTTTTCAGATATAAAAGCTCCAGGAATTAAAAATGCACATTTCTTTTATCACAGTGATCTATGGGGAACATGCAAGGATTTATTTTTGTTGCAGTCTTGTGATTGGAATAAATTGGCAGCAGGGCTGAGTGATTGTGGCTTATCTCAGCTCTCTTATATCCATGTCCATAGCTCATAGCAAGTGGTGCTGGTATGGAATCTGAAAACCAGAGCTAAGGAGCCTTTGTCACTAACAGCAGTCGCTCAGTATAGTAACACGCACATACAGTTCCTCTTTCTTTCTCTTATAAATATGTGCCACATGGTACAACAAGCTGTCAATCTGCTGATGTCTACATTTTTTGACGTTGTATTTTTTCCCCCTCGTGAAGCACACACACACACAGACAGATTTGACCATCTGCTACTGTAATGAGCATGGCTGAGCGCTGCTATTGTCCCCAAAGTGTGAATTAATTAGCACTATGTCTGAGGGTTCTTTTTCACGTCTCGCAATTATGTTACGCTCTTTGATCTAACAAGGCCATCAGCCGATAAAAACCCTTAGAAATCCTTAAATTGTCCTCCAGAACATGAGCTGATCCTGAATAGTTTTTATTTTTGGCAATGTATTCAACAACATGACAAATGCAAAAAAATAGATATCGTACCAAGGGTTGTTTGACATTATGATTATCATAAGATGATAATGATTGTAATAACGGTTGTTCTTCAACTTCCGCTCAGGCTCGTTGAAGCAGGGAAAAGATGTCTTCCACAAACCAGCTCATTGGATGTCTTGTATTTGTAAACATTAGTTGTGCTGCTGGCCAGGGATGCTGACTGTTTTAGTTCTTGCATCAACACCAGTGTGTTTTAATACGTTTGTTTTTGGATTTACAAGCATTGGGGCTTTGTCAAGAATCACCATAAAAGCAGCAACCATATTTTTAAAAATATGAATAATAATAACAATTATTATTATATAATAATAATAATAATAACATAAATGTATATAGTCCCTTTCAAGGAACCTAAAGATGCTTTACACACAATGAGACAGAAATATGTCCACAATGTGTTTGGACTCATTGAGATAAGTAAGGGATTTAGATAATGTTACTGGACATGTGAAGGAAACTTGTAACACTATGCACATATGGAGGATATACTGTATGTTCAGTATTAAAACCAAGTAATGGAAATGAGTGCTCCTGCCACTAGAAATGGCCCAGAGTAGGATCCAGGTTGAGGCAGCCTTCTGTGTGTTCTCCCCGTGTTAGCGTAGGTTCTCTCTGACAGTATATTTGTGACAATTGTAGGTTGAAAAAAGACTCAAAACCAGAGACAGTGTTTTACAAAAGCTGTCTTTTACTGACCAGGTCAGGCAGGCAAACAAGACAATGGGAACGAGCAAAATCCGAAAAAAAATAAAGAAACTGGGTCAAAACCATGAAAACGATGGCTAGGAATTCTCTATAGGCCTAATTTGTTCTGATCAAAAGTACTCCCCAAGGACTCTGCTCCAATCTGTTTTCAATGTAACCTCAGGTAAATTGGACAATGAAATAAAATAGTGTACATTTCTTGAACATATAAAATTCATAAATAAAAAATAAACGCATGTGCAAAAGTGGCAGGGACATGCAGGTAAACACGCACGCATGTACCTGTTTACTTGCAAGGTTAGTAATGTGCTAGGGTGCACCCAACTAATGTGTGTAAACGGACCAGTTAAAGTTGTAGTCCGAAACATTCTAACATCTATATAATAGATAAAACTTCCGGCTTTCCTACAGTGCAGACGCTTTTCCTCTTTGCTCTCACCCCTGCCTACGATTTTCTGCTATTTTGTGCTATCTGCTTCTCCTCAATAAGAATCAAAGAGCAGCAGCTCCTGGATACTTACAAAACCAGTGGGATTATATTTTCTTTGAGATAAAACAGACATTTTTCAATATTTTTACGACTTCCTCAACGCTACGCGAGGAGGCCTACCAAACAAGATAAGCCTGAGCCTGCTAAAGGTAATTAGCAGAAGATGCCTCCCTTCTCTACAGAAGATTACCATAAACTCCTACAGAAGATTTTACTGCTGGAAACAAAAATGAATTGGTTAGAAGTAAATGTAGAAGTGAATGGACTTTGTGGGAACAACACCACTCTAGCATTGACTCAATAGTAACAATAATGAAGCTGAAGAAACGGGAGGACCTGTACACGGTAATAAATCTACCAGCAATAATCCTCCCTGGAACACACTTGGTGCGAAGCGAAAGAGAAGTCCATCTCCCTGTGACATGGGAGAACGGATAACTGGCAGGACCCAGCGCCCCGATATATATGATCTGACCGGCTGGTAGGGATGGGAATTGATAAGATTTTTACGATTCCGATTCCATTATCGATATTGCTTATCGATTCGATTCTTTATCGATTCTCTTACCGATTCTAATTTGGGGAAAAAGAACAAACATTTTGATTAGCATCAAGTTTGTTTAATAAGAACTCACAACCTTAACTCACAATGAGGTAAAAAGAGGCCCAATGCCAAGATGGCAAATACACAAGAATGTGTAACATTTTTGTAATAGAAATGAAAAAAATCCTCCTTTTTAAAAAAGGACAAATGAGCTGATAGTAGCACTCAAAAATAATAACAAAAAAGAAATACTGTCAAATTACAACAGTACAGTTTGTAGTGCAAATACTTGCAGAAAAATAAGCACTACTACTTTCCGGAGTTTCCTTCCGTATTAATCGCAGTGGCGATCACAGCTTGGCTACTGCAGCCGCTGCTGCCGGGTTGAGATGCGTCAGTCCGAAGCGTGTCAAAACATGACACTCGTTCAAAAATATTGCATGCTTTGTGCGCAAATGTTTGTGCATATTGGTCGTATTCCCTCCCGACGCCGTTATCTCCACCTTGCAATGACTGCAAGTCGCTTTGTTGTCATTTTTTCTTGTGAAATGAAGCCACGCTTTAGGGCGTTTGAACCTAGTTGGTGCCATTGTTGTTTACGACTGCAACGCACGTGCGAAACCAGCGTAACTGAACCGTGCAGTCGTACTTGCTGAATCGAGCGTGCGTAACATGCGTAAGTTACATGACGTCATTCGTGCTGGTTGGAATCTATAAGAGAATCGTTAGATAAACTGCCAAACGATTCCATGGAATTGAAACACACGGAACCGGTTCTCTATAGGAACTGGTTCTCGATTCCCATCCCTACCGGCTGGCCTGCGTTACCATCTCCATCCAGGCACAGCGCCTCCTCAACCCCACTGCCTCGTAGGAAACAGCAGTGGACAGCTGGGGAGAGGAGAGCTGCCAAGAAACCTCCCCAGCAAACAACTGTTCAACTAAAGAACAGGTTTGCTCCACTGCTGCAGGACCATGGATCCCCCTCTGATTGCCTGGATAACCCCCCACCACCACGCAGCAGGGTAAGACCTGCTAACTTAAAGCCACAGAGAAAGCTAACGACAGGGCCTGAAAATCTGATTGTGGGTGACTTTTCTGTAAAAGATATGAAAAGCAGTAATAACACCAAAGTACTCTGCTTTCCGAAGGATACGGTGTCTGACTTGGAAAAAATAATCCTTGAAATTGTGGCTGCACACCCAACTGTGAAACATATCATTCTGCACATTGGATTTAATGACATTGGTCTGCCAGGTGGAGCTACTCACGGAAGCGTATGCTGGGTTTACTTGTAATCGGAGATCGGTAACTTCGGTAACCAACTGCTGAGTCAGGCTCCCTCTAGTCTAAAGTGTTTGATACCTTTCATTACTGCTGACTCACAATGGAGGATCAACAGGCAGAAGGCCATTCAACTTCCAGTCCAAAGAAAAAGAAACAAAAAAAAAACAAATGAATGGAAGTGAAGAATGGCAAGTCATCAAGAAGCAAAGCGACCACCAACGAGGGAAAACAACAGACCTCCTTTCAGTGTGGAGCATGTCATTTCATCAAGCAGATGGGAGGCAGTCGACACTTGTGAGGCAGATGAGGTCCCAGAGGCTCGCCTGTACTTACATTTACTGCCAAAGAGACCACTACAAGCAACGTGTCTAAAATCTTACTCCAACTTTAACCCACTAATTACACTGTTTCCCCTAGAATTTTTTTCAGGCCCGGTGGTACCCACCGAAAAAACCCTAAACAGGCGAGACGCGTGGGATGGTGTATTGGTGCAGTTGGATTAAGTCAGGTGGCACAACAAGCAGTCTGCAATTCTGCAATTATTATATTTGCATTCAACATTTTTGTTCAACCAGAGTGTATTCAAGATCACAAGGAGAGAGTGACTTATTAAGGTACTGGTTGATGGAAATGATCCAAAATTAAGGTCCAGAAAAATATTGCTGGAAAATGAGGAGCATCACATTATAATAGCTACAGATACTGTAAAACACTACAACGACATATGAGTGCATAATGTCTTATTTTATCAAGTAAAATATAAGTTATAGGTTTTCTTTCTCTCAGGCAGGTCTCCTTGGCCTAGCGGCCCAGCCAGGCCTGTACAATGGTAGGGGAAACACTGAATTATCATTGATGGGGAGGCTTTGGAGAATGTTGAGGACTTCACATACCTCAGTGCTTTCATAAAGCAGTCGCAACAGTGCCGAAAAGGATATTGTTGAAGAAAACTCTTCAGGTCCAATTCTGTAGCTGGTTCAAATGAGGTTTAATCACTGACAGTGGAGAAAAGACAATGTCGCGGTTGCCACACAGCCCAATCTCCCTGATGTGAGGCAAGAGACAACTTATACAGAACCAAAGGGGCAGGTCTAAACAGTGGATTTACATAGATTCAATACGCGTTTCACCCTGGGCAAGAGACGTCCTGAGACAACATAAAGGTGTGACTTCCTCGGAACAGCTGGGTTCTTGCTAGATAGTGTCACAACAGGGGCCATTCATGAAGGCCTTGATCAAGTATGTGGGATGAAGGTGTTTCGGAGACGGTCCAGGAAGGGGGACAGATCAGAGGGTCTCATCATTAACATGACAAGGCTTACATACAACGAATGCAGCTCAGCAAGACATTTGAGGTTCCCGAGAGGAAGTAATATTTAAACAAAACAAATTGGAAGGTAACACATTTTCTTCTACAATATCAAGGCCAGTTTCAAGGCAGAAGTGGTTATAACAG
This sequence comes from Chelidonichthys spinosus, assembly GCA_029853015.1. Lineage (NCBI taxonomy): Eukaryota > Metazoa > Chordata > Actinopteri > Perciformes > Triglidae > Chelidonichthys > Chelidonichthys spinosus. The sequence goes on from CM056826.1 coordinate 2,704,490, forward strand.
ACTCCCTAACATCTGAAAGTCCAAACAATATAGCATCAAAACAAAGTTCAGGCTATATAACAGCATCTCTATGCTGCCCTACAAAGGCAAAAGGCAGTAACTGCATTTTTGGTCAAAAATTAGTTATTGTCATTTTTGGGATATTAAAGACCTTTATCATGTGGAAAAACAATACTCAATACTCAATTTGACTGCTTTTTGGAAGAAAAAAAAGGGTTGTGTTCACCGTAACTGTAAACTTGTAAACCATACAAGCAACCATGGCAGAAAGCCGCAACTGCAGTTACCATTGTAGAAGAAAACTCTTCAGGTCCAATTCTGTGGCTGGTTCAAATGAGGTGGTTAAACCTCATTTGAACCAGCCACAGAATTGGACCTGAAGAGTTTTCTTCTACACCGTTCTTTAGCTTACATCTTCGATTCATAAAAGAGATGTTACGGTGCCGCCTCGCAGTTACGATGATCTGCCTTTGTTTTACTTTCCATAAAAATGTGCCGCACTTCAGTTACTGTCCATTTATTGTCACTGAATCACTTATAACACAAATATCCAAATAAAAAAGCCTGAGCTGTCAAATGTGTTGAGTGGTTGTAATACATTTATCAAGTGTTTCCTGTTAGAATGGCAAATTGCTCTCGAGGGAGAATGATGGTGGAGTTGGCATTGAAACGCAGACATCAAGACCAAGGTAAGAAATTATCTTACAAAATAATGCATTAGATGAAGTATGAAAGTGCCATATACTTAATTTAACGAGCTTGCTAGGACAAAGAACTGACGAAGAAGCTAGCTAGTCTACTTGATAGCAGGCACACAAACTATGACACCAGAACCAAAACATGGTCAACAGATAGCTAGACAGCATGACAGCTATTCATACATAAAGAAATAAAAATCACTCAGCAATTAATTCTGTGCCGACAATCCAGAGCTGCAGAAGTTGCAGGAATGTAGCCTATTCAATGCTGACATGTTAGCCCCAACTTAGCTATCATGCTACATATTACTGCACAGTGGCAGTAGCCTGCTAAACACATACTGCACGGCGGCAGTAAACAATCACATCGGACTTTGTCTTGTAACTCCATAAAATCCATTTGTGACGCCGCGGCTCGTGTCCGCGTCGGCACGTGTCCTTATTTGGCCGCACCAAAACTTGTATATGCAGGTTTAATAATTAATGGACGTGTGTTCATCATTTGCATGTGTCCCCCCGTCAATATACAAGGACGGTGTTAAAGTGTGGGGTTTGCATGTGTTTAAACAGATGGGTGCACACATTTTGTGAAACCACGCCAAACTTTTCACTCGCATTTCATTCATTCTTTCAATCAGTCAATCGCGATATAATTCCGTTTTGTTACCATAAAATATTGATGGAAGTTTAAGGTTTGTACATAATGGGGTGTAGGAAAATATGCGATTGGTGTACTACCTTTGTTTATTCATCGTGTTAAAAGTACAACGGCGCCTTACCGCTGTATGAGTCGTTCTCTTCCTGCTGCGTTAGAAAGCGGGCGCCTGTGCTGGGGCGGTTTTATGGTTCGGGCGCATTCATGAATGAAGCACGCGCATCGGCGCTAAATCATTTATCGGTATTTAAATAGGAACTGTGAATGTAGTGGCATGGGTCCACACATGTATATTAACTGTAAGGCCTGATCTAGTGATATTTATTGTAGGTACCTTTTTAACTCTGTTTAATGCATATTGGTTTGATAAAACGTAAACACCCCTGTCTGAAATGAGTATAATGGTATGAACCAATTGGAAATGTTCTGTCTACCTTATAAAAGGGATGTGTTTTAGTAGTGAAGGGGGCTTTCTTGATGGAGGAAGCAAAGCTGTGCTTTCCTGTACCCTCAGATAAGTGAGGTGTTTTGTCACTTAAAGCTGAAGTGATAGAAGTGCTTTGGTTTAGCTTATCATAGCTCTAGGGCCCTAGTTTCGTAGACCAGGCGCAGTCAGCTTTCAGCGCACCTGCGCCGCGCCGACGGGGCGTGTCCGCCTGGACTGTGCAAGTTTCGTGGATAGCGCAGGCTCGCGCAGGCACACCTCCCGTCTCGCCCACCGGCGCAAGTGGGAAAGAGGGAGGAGAAGAAGGCGTGAGTGGGAGACGAGGAGGAGACGAGGCGTGGACTGGGATTAATACAGCCGATTCAGATCTTCACCAATCAAATGAGCTCCTCTCCTCACCTTTAATGCGTTAGGGGAGGTTCAGTGCAAGATCCCTCACTTGACAACCCGATGACAGAAGTAGCGCCGCCGCTCCCACCACGCGCATCACGCGCTGTGCGCGCGTATTATAATAATAACAATGCCGATATTATAAAAAACAGGAGAGAGAGAGGGAGATGTTTTGGTCCGAGAGGCTGAGTTTCCGTTACGCGTGCCATCCGCCTTTGATCTGACGTCAGATGTGACGGGACAATCTATATAGATATAAATTCACGTGTTGATTCAATTAGTTGCATTAAATAGTGTTTGTTGTGATTATTTATTGCATTTAAATGTGCCTGGAACTGTGGAAACCTGCCTGTGAGGTCTCGGTGACGTGTGCGCACTGCGCGCCGGTCCACCAAACTTCCGATCCGCCAGCTGTGATTCGCATTGAATCAATGGACTTTATTTACGCCTTGCGCCTTGCGCTGAAAGTAGACCAGGTCGGAGCTGGCGAGCTTTCAGCGCAGTCTCGGCGAGGCTTTTTGCCACGAAACTTCCGCTACGCCAAGCTGAATCTGTGACGCCACACCCATCTTGGCGCAGGCGATCCACCAAACTGCCAAACTGACGGTGCCCAAGGCTGCACGGGTCGAAACTTGCACTGCGCCGGCTGCGCCACCCTGCGCCGGTCTACGAAACTAGGGCCCCTAGTCTTTGTATAAAAAGTAATTTTTTCTTGTTATTTTTTTTTTTTCCTTTTGTTCCCCCATTTTTGCATCATTTTTTGTATGGATGTCCTAATACACCTGGTGGTGAAAAATAAATTGCAGCATAAACATAACTTTTGCCTCACTGCTGATTTTTGTGTCAACCCTTGAGACCGTCGACACACCACCTTTTAACACCATTGCAATGCACGTCATCTATGATGTTTCCACAATCCTTTTTTTAAGGTTTTGAACATATTCCCTATCCCTTGCTGGTAATCAGACCATGCTATCCACAAGTTATCTAGGCTAGCTTCGATGTTTTAAAGCGTCTCCTGTCTTCTTCTTAGCGTTAGTGAAAGCGCATAAAATGTATTTGTTGTGGCCCTGTGATAGACTGGCGACCTGTCCAGGGTGAACCCTGCATTCCCCCAATGACAGCTGGGATCGGCTCCAGCCCCCCCGTGAGCCTGAATACAGGATAAGCGGTAGACAATGGATGGATGGATGGATGGATGGATTTGTTGCAAAATATTATCCACGTACACCTAGAAGTTTTTGTTTGGTCGATTCCCTTGGTGTTATGGCAAAAAAAAAAAAAAATGGTCCAACTAGACCATTTCTCGTCATACTGCTGAAAATCCGATCCGTGCATCTCAAGCACTTTAAGTCTTGATTAACCAGAGGGAGGTAGTGCCTACCTAGGAGGCCCAACCCAACAGGACAGATTCAATGTTTTGAGGGGGCTTTTATGATAATATCTATATTATTTACTGCCAAGATTATTTTATGCAAAAAAAAAAAAAAACATCCATTCTTGCACAATACTGGAAAAGGCTGCCTAGTGTCGTCTTACATCTTTATGTTTTCCTTTTCACCATGCATCCATATATCAGCATTGATGCTGACTTTTAAACTGAGCACTAATAACAAGTTGGATAGTTGGATGGACATAAAGTTCCATCAGAGCTGTTTCGACAACTGAAATCTAGTCCATGCACTTCATCAAATATATGTATTATCTTCAGTATTGGGAAAGTTACTTCCAAAATGCAACACATTATACATTACTAGTTACTGCTAAAGTTTTTGATGGCCAAAAACATGCAGGGTGATGTAGTAATGTAGGCCCCAAAGGTCACCTACAAATTAACATTATAAATTGGGATTAGATAATTGCAAACTTCTTCCCACTCCTTTTCGAACATGCTTTTCCTTTCAGCAAATGTTTGTCATTCATGTATCCAATTATGCTTTCTATTTCTATTTCTGTTATTTTCTGTGACAATTTTTGTTTGTTTTTTTAGTTTTTTTTTACATGTTCGAAATAAATTTCAATCATCATCAATCATCATCAAACATAGTCATATTGGTAGTTGACTCTAACCGGTTCTCATTGAAGTGGTTGGCCTTTCCTGATAGGAGTCAACATTTCCACTACAGCCTACAGCCTAATAAAGAAAAATAGACTGAGAATAATTGCTAAGATATTGGTATGCAAATGCAACAGTTTGATGGTTCTCTCTGCTTGAAATAAGAAGCATTTATGTTAGCTCTATCGCGTGAATGTTGAAGAGACTCAAATGCTAGTTACAGTTAGTTAATGATTGTCTGTGTTAATTTCAGTCCCAGAGGTGGATCTTTCTTGTGGTCCTGCACAACCAAGCACAACCAAAAGGATCATTCTGGAAAATGGTAGGCCTTCAAACAAAAATATTAGTCATATCTCAGGTTCATATTTCTTCTATTTTTAATGTACATGTACAGTAAATGTAAGTGAGTTTTCATTTCAGACACTTTTGAGGGTGACTGCGATCCTGACGTTTCAAAAACATGGGCAATTCTCGACAGTAGTCTGGACTTTAGTTTCCCAGCATTCTGTTCAGATGACTTGTTCTGCAACACCCCTAATACCACTTTCGATACTCGTGGACTTTTCCCCCGCTCTTGCCACCAAACTGCTGCCCGCTCCAGACACCAACCTGCTGCCCATTCCAGACACCATCATCGCTCTGGCCACCAACCTGCTGCCTGCTCCACACACCACCACCGCTCTGGCCAGCTACCAACAGCAAGACCTATAAATGGAGTTAAGAGTCGGCGGAGCTGCTCTTTCGTGTACAGGCTTAAGGACTTGAATCAGATCCCACAGCAAGTCTATAAAACCTTCTTTTTGACCACATTAGGGTGCCAACGAGCAAACAACAACCTGGTGCTTTCTGTGATGGGGAGTGAGGTAGGTAGTGAGGTGATCCCCAGAGATCAGAGGACGTCATATGCCAGCCAACAAACTGGACCTGCCTGTCATTGACCACATTGAGTCATTCAACCCCACAGTGAGCCACCATCGTAGGGAGCTCACTGTGGCCCACATCCTACCTAGTGACATTTCAATTAAATTCATGTATGCTGACTTTGTTGAAAAGGGCAACAGCTGCTCTTATGAAACTTACAGAAAAGCAGTAAAACAGCTTAACATCAGCTTTACTAAGCTTGGTGAAGTGGAGTGTGAGGAGTGCCCCCTTCATGGTCAGCACAAAACACTCATGACGACTGCTTGCAGTGTCAGAAATGGCTACAACACAAGGAGTCTGCAGAGCAGAGCAGCATATCAGGCTGATGCTGAGAGGACCTGGCCAGAGGACACATCCATGGGCGTCGCACCCGTGGGGGATGGGGGTGTTTCGACACCCCCACTTTTATGGCAAAATAATTTCATCCCCCCCCACATTTTCCACTGGTAAACCCGTGTGCCCACCCCTCGCAGTGCGCCAGCATACGAAAATGGAGCGCACCTCAGCTCCCTGCATGAAAAGGCATTGGTCAAATTGAACCGGCATTCACCCAATCACAGCCCGTTGTCCGCGACACACCGCCACTGGCCCGGGAAATTACAGCGTAGTTACAGTCAGAGACGGACATCGGGTAGGCTACTGTCGTAAGAAGGAGGCAGGCAGAGATGCCAAAAAGGAAGAGGCAGCAGACAATTGACGTCTTTTTCAAGACAAGTTGTCATGAATCGGTGAGTGAATGCAGAGGAATCCGGCTCTAAAAGTATGCAATTTAGCGCATATTTAATTAGTTATTGCCTCATTTACATATTTAAACATAACATTTGACAAAACTTGTAGTACAAAAAATATTTGTCTTAATGTAAGTGATGTAAGGTGGAAACCAGAACAGGTTTATGTCAGTGTGGTGGTCATCTTCAAAGTGAAAAAGATTATCATCTCACATGTTCATTATTATTGTTGGTTTAATAAATATGCATTTTAATGATGAATGACTCCCAGTTCATAATGATTGACTCTATTGTTTGAAGAGCCTCTGAAATGTCCCTCCTCAACAAATAAACAAAATTGAATTGAATTGAATTAAATACTGTCAGAGAGAATTAATTTTGGAGAGGGAAACGGCCAAAGGCAGGCAGGATGTGGTGCTAATGTTACACCCCTGGAACACCCCCACATTTAAAATCACTGCTCCACCCCTGGACACATCTGTGAGAAGTGTGGACCTGCAAATGTTATAATGTTGCCTCGCATGCCTGGTGTCAAAACGGCAGTCTTCACCATATGAATTGTGCCATTTCATGAGACCATTGCCTCTGTGGGCAAAAAAAAAAAAAAGAATAAAAACAACATCTCTGTTGTCTGGCATGAGGGCATGGCGGGTCGCAGTGCTGGAGAGATTGCTTTAGCCTATGTGGCGGCAGTTGAGAAGGAGAGAGACCTTCTACACAGTGTGTTTTGGGTGAACAACTGCCCAAAATAAAAATTGGTGCCTTCTGTCCACACTGGTCAGCCTTGTGAACGGGTCTACCACCTCAAGGGAGGACATCACCCTGAAATTGTTTGAGAAGGGGCACACATTTATGAGTGCTGATAGTGTGCATCATGGTGTTGAGCAAGAAATGAGGAAACATCCTGGAGGCAATATCTTTGAAGACTTGGTCAGTGTGGTGGCAAGTTCTAATTCAAAGAAGATGTTGGTGATTGAGATGGAGAAGGGCTCTCACTTCTTGTGGAGGAGTGACAGCATAATTCAAGTCAAGTTTATTGCATCCAAAACAATGGAAATTACATTGCTTATGCTTACCATCATAAGAAACCTCAATTTAAAGAATGCGTTTTTTATCTCCATACATTAATTTTAAACCATCCATTAATTTGATATCTTTGTATTCTCTTTAAAATAAATTATTGTTTTTAATTATCAGAGAAAGTTGTTGTATTTATTCATACTGTACACTCTTGTGTCACCTATCTGCAGTCACCCTGTTGGTTTTGCTGTACACGAAATTGAAGTTTTTTAGTCCACGCATTGACTCCAACTGAATGCACTCCCAGCACTGGATAGCAACAACTAAATGTCTAAGTAATTGTGTGTCATCTAAAAGAAATGCCATGATCATTAGACTTTAATGAAGGTGTTCAGTTAATGATCTTCTATATGGTGGTTAGCAAATATTGATTATATGTCAGTTACTGCCTTTTGCCTTTGCACAACTCCATCCATCCATCCATCGTCTACCGCTTATCCTGTATTCAGGGTCACGGGGGGGCTGGAGCCGATCCCAGCTATCATTGGGCGAAGGCAGGGTACACCCTGGACAGGTCGCCAGTCTATGACAGGCTTTGCACAACTCCTTATTTTTTAATACATAACACAAAGGCAGAGTACAGTATCTGACAAATAAGGGTCAAAGGTAAACTTTAAGCACATTATTTTTTTATACACACATTTCTTCATCAGGGCAACAAGTGACCAGATTTTCATTGCACTACCTATAATACATTTGTGCAGACAAAACAAAAAAACTTTTAAGTAATTTTTCTCAGTTTGACACTGGTCAGTTACTGTCTTTTGCCTTTGTAGGGCAGTATGGCTCTGAATGATAGAGGTTGGTGTCAAAGCCATGAACAAGGAAACATATGCCCATAATAAGTTGTCCCTAGAGATCATGATGAGAAGGATCGGTTTGCTTGCCTGGTGGGCTGCAAGACCAGTCCCACTCAAGGTCGCTACACCTGTCGGAACATCCAGGTGTCACGGTGTCTTGCAGCAGTGCTGGAAAGTTGACGGGCGAGCTTGAATGCCCTTCCGTTTTCCACCGGCCGACGATGACATTTTCCAGGAAGACGAGGGCCAAGCCAGACTCCCCACCTCAGGACCAGACACTGGAAGGCTAGGCGGGGCACGCGATTGGAAGCTGTTGGCAGACTGAGACCAGAGGCTCTGTTTCCCAGCTGAAATTGCGTTAACCAACCTCAGACCAGACCTCATACTATGGTCAGCCTCACTCAGGCTTGTTTACATCATCGAGTTTACAGTGCCCTGGGAGGCTGCAGTGGAGGAGGCCTTTGGTACACCGAGCTGGCAGCTGATGCACTACATTGAGGCTGGACAGCAAAGGTCCGACCGGTGGAGGTAGGCTGCAAAGGGTTTGTAGCCACATCTACATCCAAGCTACTTAGAGATGGGTGTGCAAGGGAAGGCCCATCAGCAGGCAGTCCAAGGCCTCTCCGTAGCTGCTGAAAAGGGGAGTCAGTGGCTGTGGATGAAAAGACAGGACGTCACCTGGGCCCTTAAGTGAGCAGATGGCATCTAGGGGGTGAGCATGGGATGCCAGGATTCACTGCTGAACCATCTGGAGGTGTCGTGGGCCTTTCACCAAAACATCAATTAAAGAGGGAACCACTTGATAACCCAAAGGATACCATCTCTCACTTGACCCTCACACAGTCTTTATTCAGATTGGCTCAAGTATGCAACTAGGGATATCCACACCAGTCCTACAAAACAGATCTTGTCATGACCAGAGGAAGTCCAGGTATAGGATTTCCATTGATGCTCTGAGATGACCTTCAAGTGGAAAGAGAAAGACGTGTAGGCCAAAGACAACCTTGCAGAGAACGGTTATGGCTGAGCTAGAGATGGGTCTGTCATGGGCCGAAACTTCCGCCAAGGCAAAAGACTATGATGCATGGAGGACATTTATTGCAGCCATGTCCCACAGAGGCAATGTGAATATGACCTACAAAGATTTCACCATATCCTGTAACCAGGTGCACAGCATGTTGGCAGGTCAGCCTCAATTTGCCAAATACATGAATTGCCATAACAATTGATGCAGACTTTCATGATCCCCACTAAATTGTATTAACTTTGGCAAACCCTTTACTTTCCATCTAGAACCATCATCAGGTCAAATTGGGACACAAGTTTTAATGTGTCCAATACTTTGGTTCATGACCAAAAACTTAAAAGAAACACTGTTTCTATTTATCCATTTTATCTATTGTTTTTTTGTTTTGTTTGTTCTTTTATTTATTTTCCTTATTATACTAATGTATGGGCTACTATTCCATCAACCTATTCCATTGACCAGGCTACTACTGTTGATACTATTGCTTCTGTTAATACTACGACTACTGCTAATGCTACCACTACTACCAATACCAAATGCAGATGGAACACAAGGGCCTGGTCTGCTCGATATTTCTGCCTAAAAGCCTATTAAGATTTCGTCTCACCGCTGTCACTGTAATGCTTGCTCCTGGGTGATGTTGGAACTTTGAAAATGTATTGACTCACTTTGAAAATCATCAGCGTGTTCTAGTCCTGCTCAATGTGTAAAGTGTCCTGAGTTACTCAAGACTGTGAAACCAGACAAACCAAATTGTGCATGGCCTGGATCGATTTAAAGAAGGCCTATTGCTTGATGCCACATACATGGATAATGAAATGGTTGGAACTGAACAACATCAACAGGATACTTGGAGCCTTCACCAATAACTTTATGGGACTGTGCAAGAAAACTCTAGAGGCCAATTCAAAGCCAATTGCACAAGTTACCATCAAGTGCGGCATGATGTTCTGTCTTCGCTGCTGTTCTACACAAGCCTCAACCTCCTCCGCCAGATCATCACTAAGAAACAAGCTGTAGATACCATAACAGTAACCATGCTGCTTGTCATTCTGGCTAGATAAGTGTGGTCACATTGTATTGCCAAGAGGGCAAGGTAATCACCACTGAAGGGGTTGAATTACCAGAAGGCATCATAGCAGATGTCCAAGACAGCTACAAATACCTTGAAGTCCCATAAGGCAATGGAAACAATGAAGAGGCCGCATGAAAGTCAGCCACAGCTAACTCCTACACAGACCCTGTTTGAAGTATCAACGGACCTAAGTTGTTGTGGTTGCTGCTAATTAAGGTGTTAAGCTGTTTTGTGTTTTCTCTAGGGGTGTGAATCTTTGGCTTCACAGTGATTTGATTCGATTAAGGATTCAGTAACCTTTAACCAAAATTCGATATCCATGAAATAAACATGCAATAATGCAAGTGAGAATCTGTATTCTTCTGAAAGGTGAACAAATAAACGGACAACAGAATTACTTGAGGGTGGGTGAGAATGAACGGGTGGGTGAGTGAGCATTGCCTTCTGCGATGCCAAATTTTAAGTGTGTGCAAAGCAGGGAATATGGGGACTGAACTCAGCAGCTCTTCCAGCTAAAATCATGTTGTGGGCATTGTCCGTAACTAGAGCCGGACTCTTGTCCGTGATGTTCCATTCCTGGCGTCACAAAGTAAGCCTCCCATGTTTATTCCGGTGTGCGATTCGTTCAGCACACTGGTCTGGAGAACTATGTTTCACATGGCCCATTCTTTGTTAATGGTTATGGTGACATACCCCTCTGTAGAGCAGCTCGTCCATCCGTCAGTGGTGATAGCCACCCAGTCCGCTTCAAAGAGGGACTGCTTCACCTCGTTCTTGACTGTGCACCTACAAAAGTTTATGAGCAGGTGTGTGGATAGACCAGACCGTTTCAGCTTCCGTAGCAAGAAAAGCCTCTTCTGGGCCCTCTTTACAAGGTCGGAGATATGAGTGTCCCATGCCAGGTCCTTGGTGATGTATGTCCCCAAGAACTTAACAGAGTCCACCCTCTCCACTTCCTCCACGTTGATGGTAAGTGGGGCCTGTGTAGTCCTCTTTGACCTCCTAAAGTCCACAATGATCTCCTTTGTTTTAGTGTTATTTAGGGCCAGGTTGTCAAATGCCAATTGTTGAACCTCCTGCCTGTACTGGGACTCGTTGTCACTAATGAGCCCCACCACAGTGGTGTCATTTGATGATGGTGTTGGATGTGTGGATGGGTACACAGTCATGGGTGAAGAGGGTGAAACAATACACACCCCTGGGGCGCACCTGTGTTAAGTGTTACAGTCGAGGATGTCAGATCCCCTATTCTGACATTCTGCGGCCTATTTGAGAGAAAGTCCAGGATCCATGAGCAGAGTGAGGTAGGAAGACCAAGGTGAGTTTGTGAACCAGTTTATGGGGGATTATGGTATTGAAGGCAGAGCTGAAGTCCACGAAGAGCATCCTTACATATGTGTTAGGGTGCTCCAGGTGGGACAGGGCTATGTGGAGCGCGATGGAGACAGCGTCATCCGTGGATCTGTTTGCCTTATAGGCAAACTGGTGGCTGTCTAGGTCAACAGGTATGTGGTCTCTGATGTGTGCCAATATCATCTGCTCAAAAAACTTAATTACTGGGGTGAGGGCGACTGGGCGGTAGTCATTGAGGCAGGTAATGGCAGATTTTTGGGGGATAGGGACGATGGTAGTGGTCTTAAGGCAGGTGGGAAATGTGGCCTGTTGCAGGGAGAGGTCAAAAATGTATTTAAAACTCCTGCTAACTGATCAGCACATGACCTGAGTACATGGCCCGACATTTAATTGCACTTTTATTCAACACACTGCAGACAATTTGTTAATTTCACCATTTTTCTTTGCGAAGACAAAATGCTTCCACAATTTTGATTTCAAGTTTGCTGGTGCTTTAATAATCTTGCTGCCGCTCTCTGCCATGTTTGTTGGTGAAATGCACCAGTAGAGGGCTAGGGGGGGAAAAAACTCTTGGCGGTACTTCCTTGGAAGCTGACTAGCTGATGGCAGAGTTACGAATTACCGAGCTGCATTTCTCAAAAAATGTGTAAACAAAGTCTTAAAACATTAAGCATTAATAGATTTGATGAATCTCGATTCATAAGATTTAACGCATTTATATTGATTATTGGTGAAGCCAAAGCGATTCATTCTATTTATTTATTTATTTTAGCAGATCAATTTAGTTGAATCGGTAGGACAGACAATTGATTCATTGATGCATCGCATGAGTCGTTACAGTACTAGTTTGCTCATCTTGTGTTAGCTCTCCGTCATCATTGTAAAATCTGTCCTTCATCAGTTAAAGGGCCGGTGCCACGGCTGATGAACCAGGATTTCTTTGCCGGGCTTCTGAGTGATAAAGGACAGCAGTTGTTTTTTATGGCAGCCAGGTTTTCCCCCTGCTTTCTTTTTCCTTTTGTATCTTACAAACTCCCACACACATAACATATATATTTCCTGCGCATCTGCACACTCACACGTAGCCTATACACACAACGTGGTGCAACTCAACCTTGCTAGTCACTGACATGCTATAACATTCTCCACTGCCCTAATTTTCTCATCCGTTCACACAGACCGACTGCCTGCGTGACATGATTTGAGTATAGAATAGTGGTTTATTGATCGTGGTTTTATTAATCATTGATTGACACTGATAAAGTTAATTAAACGGTATTCTTTTTTTAAAACATTGTGATAAGAGCTGGTTGTGAAGGTCAGTGCAGGGATTCTATCCTTCACTGCTCATGAATGTAAAATAGTTGATAAAGAACGGAAAACACAAAGTTGGCGTATGTGCACCAGAATTTGCCTTCATTGCCTATACAGTAATGTTTGTTTACATTTGAGCACAACTTGAAAAGAGAGGGAACACCACCCCTCCCACTTCTACTGTATTTTACCATGCTGCATCTATTCATGCTGTCGTTACATAACTTAACTACATAGCTGATGCTTTATTCATGAGGCCTATTTTGGCCCATAGAACTGCGCGTCCTGAATCCGGGGAAAATGTCTCGATCTCTACACCGGCCTTGGGGGAAAAACAGGCAGGCAGGCGAATGATATCGCTGCCTTGGACAAAATTACCACTTCACTGAGAGAGAGAGAGAGAATTATCTCTGTCACCTGCTCTACCTTTTCCATCCATCAGACCGTCATCATTTCATTTTTTTGCCTGCTTCGTCTGTGTAACATGTGCCTGCAGGGATGTGTGTTAAAGTGTGTGTTTAAGTACTGCACTAATCTGAAGTTAACACTGCTACTCTGGATGCATGTACTTATGTAGACCCGCACTTCAAATGATGCTACCAATCTGGAGAGGACAGGAGTTGGCTGAAAGCTAGTTGTGCATCACTGAGAATAAATGATACCTTCTCTTGGTGGATAAGAGACGGCGAGAGAGAAAAGCAAAGGTAGCTTACATGTCGCAGGAGAGCCCTCTGCTGTCTGGAGTACGAACCACTAAACATGTCCTCAATTTAGTACATTTAATTTTTATTTGTGTGGTTATAAAAATGAAAAACATATGAATATATATATTTTTTAAATCACCCTGCATTTCATTAAATGTATTTTCTTCATATTTTCCTCATACATGGAAATTATTACAATCCCAGATAAAAGTGCCTTCTCATTCGTTCTTTTCTTGAATATACAGGATAAATGAAGAGGTAGCTACACAGAACTTTCCCTGTGTTTCAGACATTTTTTTTTTCTTTTTTCAACTTCTGTCTCCTGACAACATACATTCAGACATTAAAATTGTGCAACGGTATACAAAAGAATGAGCAACTGTTGTAAACAGACACAAATTGTCATTTTTAGAAAAAGATTCAGCTTAATTTATTTGAGACTATGATTCCAACAACATACATGTCCAACATTCTTACATACCTGACAAAAATGACTTACAACAAAAATACTTAAAAGTGAGTCATATTTTGTTTCTTAATTTACATTCAACGTTTAACAAGTATGACTGTAATAAAATTGATTTAATCATAGTTGGGTGGTTGAAATAGAAATTTGAGCTTGTATTTATCACAATCATTATGCGTAAATGTATTTTATTTCAACAAAATATAATTCTTTTTTGACTCACATCTTACAAAATCACCAAACATCTGATTCCTCTATATCGAGGAGTAAACTTGGGAAATATCTGATGTTAAAAATGAGACTCTCTACCATTCATGAAATAAATCGTCTGTAAATTGAACATAAAGATCACAGGCTGATATTCATTAATCATTACAGGAGGAATTGCCTGACCTGCAAGAGAGTTTAAGTTCCTGGGAAATTTTGTTTGAAGGGAGCATGACTCTAAAACAAGAGTTAAGAGTGTGACTGACGAGGGTATTTTCCCACCGAGTTAAGATTAGTGTGGAAGGTATATCATATCAATGTTATGAGTGTTTTCCATACTTGCATTCCATACTACTACTTTAAATTATAGTGGCCATGGTCCAACTCTGGGCTGCACGGTGGTGTAGTGGGTAGCACTGTCGCCTCACAGCGAGAGGGCCAGGTTTGATTCACAGATCGGGTTCCTTCTGTGTGGAGTTTGCATGGTCTCCCCGTGTTCTCTCTGGTTAACTGTCCAGGGTGTACCCTGCCTTCGCCCAATGTCAGCTGAGAACGGTCCCCCCCCCCCAACCCCAAATAAATGATAAGCGCCAATGGATGGCTGGATGGATGGATGGTCCAACTCTGAAGCTTATCAATTTTGAATTACAGAATATTTTGCTTTTTTGGAATTTAAAAAACGAAATAAGTGATAATGTACCACGTCATCCTTCATCCAGACCAAAACAGATAGAGAACTAAACTTCCATATTGGATCGGACCAATAACACTCAAATCCAACACAATGAGATCTTGTTAATTTTAAATGAGGGTTTGCCTCAGATTTAGACAGAAGCAGAATGAAACAAAACTGGAAATAGAAAACCAATGCAGCATGAAAATAAGGAAGTGAAAAGTACACTGCAGGGATGGAGAGAACATGGACATGGTGGCACCACCAGCACATATTGAAACTAGAGTTCTCAACGGGCCTGAAAATTACAACCCAAACCGACCCGGCCCGTGGCTTTTAAAGCCCGGACCCGAAGTAACCCGACACATCAACATGGATCGTCTGCCTGAACCCGGCCCGCGCCCCAACGGCGCCGCCACCGCCCCCTTCTTTTTTTTTTCTCAGACACGTATTACTGCCTCTCTCCATGATGCACGTTACACGCAGCAGCCAGACTTTCTTTACGGTGAACAGCAGCGATGATTAATACTTTTTTTTTTCACTGAGCGGAAGAAATTAAGCCAGAGGTCCGACCCGACCCGAGTCACTTGCTTATATTTTAGACCCGAAACCGGCCCGAACCCGCGGGTCCCGTCGACCCAACCCGTTGAGAACTCTAATTTTGTCGGGCCGACCCATTGAGAACTCTAATTGAAACACAAAGATGTGTGAAATGAACACTGACCAGAATGAATGAATGAATGAGGTAAACACTCAAGGTGAATAAAACATTCAACAGATAAATTCAGTGCCACTATAAATCCCCTTTGGCACGGATTAATAATCACTCTGCCACATTTCCCTGGTCTGCATCTCCGGGTAATCCCATGGAGAGCTGCTGCTCCTCCAACCAAAAACTAAGTAAAAAATCTGTTTCAACGAAAAGTGGTGAAGAAGTTTGATGAGTTACTTGTCAGAATTGTTCCATAGTTCCTCCCTGGTGAATGTAACCAGAGGAGGGCAGGAAACTGAAAAAACAAAAAATACAAAAACTAAAGTATGAGAAAGCGCAACACTGACACGAAATCTTACATCTAAAACCGCCAAAGGTGAAACAAGAGGGTGAATATTTTCAAGTCAAAATGTTGAAAATGTATTTAACAACCTGTCCAGTCCAACAAATGTTAAAGTGACATTTCAGATGTGTATCTTTTTTTTTTTTACACATTGCAGCTAATTTTGACAACACAAATTATGAATTAAGCCTTGTGTGTGATGGATTTATGATTTTGTAGGCAAGTTGACAAAGAAACTTAATGTAGTCTTCAATTGCACCTGGTATCTGTCTTTTTTGTGCCGGTAATGACCTCGTTTAGGTTTTTATATATTACTCTGTACCTTTCCTTATGTATTTATCCCCTTAACGCCTGCTGTCACAAATATGCGACAAACCGTTTGACTCAATCTACGAGCCGAGATAGCATCTGCATTCCCTCAATGCCGGTTAGTGCATATTCGCTACGGACCTAGGAACCTTAGACAAGCATTTGTTTCTAGTGGGACCGCAAAGTGACGGACTTATTTCCTGTTTACGCGCGAGGACCACTACGGGCGCGAAGTTGTCGATGTGAGGTGGGAAAGTTTCATCCTGAGGTGTATATAAGGTAAGTTGTGCTAAGATAAAAATACTCACCTGTTTATTGTGTACTTATACACTCGACGTAATGAGGTGAAATTTGTGTGACAAGTATTTTCGAAGTTATTATAATATTTAGCTTTGTAGCATATTAGCGACAGTAGGCAATAAGCCTAATGCTAACCGCTAACCAGCGCTATATAGAAAAACGCTTTTCGGGACGGCTTATCTAGGTAATCCTTTGTATTTTGCTTAGTTATTTTCAATAATCGTTATACAGACACCATGCTGGGATATGAATACAAAAGCGATTTATTTTTATGCAGATCCAAATGAAACCTTCTATGTTTTACGGCAAGCGCGTGAGCGCGCCACCTCACGTCAGAGCTCCCCCAGAAGACAGTGAGGATAGTTGTCTCAGCGATAGTGCAGGCAGCGATGAGGAATATGTTCCCAAGCCAGGTGATGAGAGCAGCAGTGAGAGTGACAGGAGCAGCAGTGGTGAGGAATATGTTGTCAAGCCAGGTGAATCAGGATTCAAAGTTAGCACCAGCACCATCCAAATGCTGGTATTTTTTTATGTTGGCTGGTACTAGATTTCAGACTGAAAATGCTGATTTCCTATTGAATGGCTAGTGAATTTCACCAGTTTATCCATAGATTTTTACATTTCTAAAAGTTAATTTTGACCCCTGCAGCTATGGTGAGAGCAGTAGCAAGAGTGACGGGAGCAGCAGTGAGGAGGAGGTTCAAGACCAAGATGCGGGTGATGCAGGCAGTGCGGGCAGCGATGGCGAATGTGTTCCCAGGCCAGGAGATGAAGAGAGCAACAGGAGCAGCAGTGATGAGGAGGTTGAAAGCACCAGTGCCCAAGCTGCAAGAAAGCAAAGAAAGAGACCAAACAAAGGCAAAGTGGCGTGGAAGACGGTGAAACAGACTCAGAGCTCTGCAAAAAAGGTGCCAGTGTGGCAAGACTGTCTCCCAGACGCTGACTCAATCAGACAGCCTATTGATTATTTCAGACATTCATGCATGCGTGCGTGCGTGTGTGTTTGTATGTATTTATGCGTGTGTGTTCTTATTATTGAATACCTGCTGTTGCAGAGTTATATAAATAAATAAGTAAAAAAGGGTGAATAAATAAAACATTGTTTTTTCACTGTTATATTACTGTGTTATTGTTATCTTATTATTGACCATTATGCCTGTTGTTGCAAATTTGCAACATACCAAATTGACCCCAAATTGACCATTATGCCTGTTGTCGCAAATTTGCAACATACCAAAATTTCTATTTATTCGTTGTGCAAAAGTGAAATTAATAATCTCAACATTATTTACCATCTACTTAAAGGCAAAAACACACATAAAACATTTTTTTATATATAGCTATATAAATTCAGGCGTTAAGGGGTATGTATTTATATAAGCCCTTAAAAAGTGTTTCCACATGCCCTACGTATGTTTCTGCATAAGGTTGTTACATATACATACATATATCCTCCAAATTCTGTGTATTTGCCTGCAGTAAAATAGATGGCGGTCGGAGAATTTCCAGTTTTGAGGAGATCGGAGTACCAACAAGGAACCAAAGCAGCCACACAATAACACATACAAACTATGTGATTGAGGCAGAAGTAGATCAGCAACTCCTGTGTTCAGTGAGAAACACAAAAATGCAAACGTGTTGGGACAGTTGGGTCATCATATTATAGGTTGTGAGGTATGGCTGCAGCTGCAGTCTGTAAGGTGAGGCAAGTCTGGTAAAGACTGGCTGATAGTTTTATCTTCTTTCGTCTTTCAACCTTCTCCAGTTTTGGGGAATGGCAGAGGGGAATCTATCAAGCAGCAGTCGTTGTTCCAGTTGTAAGGTATCTTTGAGCAGTTCGGCGATAAAATCGGTCAGGTGACGACCCTCTTTGCCGTTCAAGCAGGCCAATAATCCTCATGTTGTTTCTGTGCAACCTCCCATCCAGATCCTCACACTTCTCGGTTAGGGAGGCTACCTGCTTATTGAGGTTTTGTAGACTGGTCTCCAGGGACGTAGTCTTATCTGCCAAGTGATTTGTTTCTGTTAACTCCTTGATGCGGTAAGCCAAGATCCTGGCTGCGGCCCTTACTGCTGCTAAGTTGGTATGAATCTCAGATTGTGCCAATTAGGGTTGTCACAAGAACCGATACTTCGGTACCAATTCGATGCCGACACGAAAAAAATAATTCGATACTTGCTTTTTTCTGGCATCGTCAGAACCGAATATTCAACTTTTCACTCGGCGAGCCGTGTCGATTCTTGGCGGAACTGACGGGGGCAGTATACGCGTGTGAGCAGCACAGAGCAGTAAGCGGCGCTGAAGAAGAAAACTTGCCGTCTTCGAAAAAAATGGCTTCAGCGGGTGGGAGCGAAAGCACAACACATCGGCTCGTCGACAAGACAGGTGCGAAGAGTCGCGTGTGGAAATATTTTGCATTCGAGGCGGATGAATCCGGAGCAATTCTTGATTCAAACAAGCCGACATGCAAAAAGTGCCTCAGAAGTTTTCAGACCAAAGGAGGAAGCACGTCAAACCTGGCTATAGACCACTGCTGTTTTTTTTTTTTTAATGTAAAATAGTTGACTATTGTTATTTATGACCATATTTATAAGCACAGTATTGTTTGTTTTTATACTGGATGGCTATAGGTCTGTTGGCAGCTGGTACTGCAATTTAAATTCTGTGCAAAAAGATCAGTGGTGTTAAATACTTGACAGTTTGAAGCAGTTTTCAATAAATTAGTTAATTTAAAAGTACATGGGTCCTGTTGTTGTTGTTTTTTAAATTGTGGTATCGAATTAGTATCGAGAATCGTGGAAATTCACAGGTATTGGTATCGACTACTGAAATTCTGGTATCGTGACAACCCTAGTGCCAATGCAATTTCAGATCTCAAACACAAAGCCAATTGTCATTTTCCAGAGTCGCCAGCTCACATTATCTCAGTGCAAAGCGAAGCAGTAGAGCTGATGTGGCAAGCAAGGGGGATTAGGATGGGGGATATAGACCCATGGGGCCCTAGTTTCGTGGCGCAGTGCAGGATGGCGGAGCTGGCTCAACGCAAGTTTCGATCAGTGCAGCCTTGCAGTTTGGTGGATCGCCTGCGCCAAGATGGGTGTGGCGGCGCAGCAGGGGGAGGTGTCACAGATTCAGCTTGGCGCAGCAGAAGTTTCGTGGCAAAAAGCCTCGCCGAGACTGTGCCGAAAGCTGGCAAAGTGGCAGTTTGGCTCACCGGCGTGCAGTGTGCACACGTCACCAAGACCTCACAGGCAGGTTTCCACAGTTCCAGGCACATTTACATGCAATAAATAATCACAACAAATACTACTTAATGCAACTAATTGAATCAACACGTGAATTTATATCTATATAGATTGTCCCGTCACATCTGACGTCAGATCAAAGCCGGATGGCACACGTAACCGATACTCAGCCTGACTGAATTAACACAGCTGAAACTTGTACCAGAAATGCACAACTTTGCCGCGAGCTGGAACCGCAGCTGGAGCTGGTCTGAGCGGCACGTGAGGTCCCGGTGTCCCGCCGTTCTGGTGTTGGACGGGGAATCCGGTGCAGTTGTGGAGCGCAGATGATGAAGACGGTGATGATGATGATATATGGCCCAGCCGGCTCGTGCAGGCACTGGGTTCTCGCCACCATTATGTCTACTGCTGTGCGCCCTGACCCTGTTTTGTGATAGACATGCCTAAAATGTGCCTGCAATTTCTATAGTGATATAATATCGGCATTATAATTGTTATGACTGTACCCACGCAGAGCGTGTGATGTGCGTTGTGGGAGCGGTGGCGCTGCTTCTGTCATTGGGTTGTCATGTGATGAAACTTGCACTGCACCTCGCCTGGGGCATTAAAGGGGAGGAGAGAAGCTCATTTGATTGGTGAAGATCTGAATCGGCTGTGTTAATCCCAGTCCACGCCTTGTCTCCTCCTTGTCTCCCACTCACGCCTTCTTCTCCTCCCTCTTTCCCACTTGCACGGCTGGGATTGATGGGAGGAGTCCTGCGCTAGCCTGCGCGGTGCATGAAATTTGCAAAGTCCAGATGGACACACCCCGTCGGCTGCGCCTGGTCTATGAAACTAGGGCCCATGATGTTTATTAGGGAATATTTAGGGAAGAAGTAGAACATTCATTTTCCAGGGAAAATTTAGTAGTTTTAGTAGCACAAGCAACAAGGTTCATCTTTCACTGACTAGAGGGAGACGTGGTTCCATTCATCTAATCATATTTTATTATCACAAAAGTTTATTTAAAAGGCAGTGCAATACAAGTGAACAATTTAAATGTCAATAACCAGTGAATTTCTCCAAACAAACAAATTACGACACAGGCTGAGGCTTACTGGCGGTGACGCAGGTTACCGATACAGGTAGTCACAGGGAGAAGGGGCAACCCCAAATCCCATGTAAAGGCACACAATCACACAGGCACATGTGAAGACTCACACACATAAAAGAAGGGGATGTGAAAGCAATAACCAGGAGGAGACAACACCACCAGAAGAGGCCTGCTGCCACCACTTTGGGCGCTCAGTTTCTGGAAAGAAAGAAAAATGGGAAATAAATTGGAGAAACAAAATCACAAACAAACCAAAATAAACAATATCAGTCAAGGTTTTAAACACCAGGTATCTTTTGACATTTTAGGGGAAAGATGGTGCAGATACCAGGAAATTGTTAAAAGTCAGCAAACTCAATATTTCTCTGGTATTATTTCAAATAATTCCCATAAACCTTGTCTTCTTTTTAGCACCATCAATAATGTTCTTAATACTCCCCAACCTGCTTTTTTTAAAATCTCCTCAGAAACGTGACACATTTCTCAAGTTTTTTGTGGACAAGATTGAGACCATTAGGACACACATCTCTCTTCCCTTGCATGACTTTTCGATCACCTCCACCTGCTCTGCTGTTTTTAACCAGTTTGATCCTGTGTCACTTACTTCCCTTCAGCAAATAGTAGATCATCTAAAACCTTCAGCCTGTCCTACAGATATTGTCCCCCCTCGCTTTTTCAAAGAGGTTTTTGAGGCCATTGGACCAAACATTCAGGCAATTATAAACAGCAGCCTGACCTCTGGTGTAGTTCCAGCTCATTTTAAACATGCTGTAGTGCAGCCACTTTAAAAAAAAAGCCAACTTGAGTCTCAGTCCTCTCCAATTTTAGACTGATTTCCAAACTCCCCTTCCTTTCTAAAGTTTTATTCAACTCCAAGAATTTTTAGATACAAATGCCATTCTTGAGGTGTTCCAATCAGAGTTTCCAATCAACAGATTCAAAGCACTCCACAGCACTGAAACAGCACTTTTAAAGGTTTTTAATGATCTTTTATTAATTGCTGATTCTGGCAATTCAGCCGTTCTTATGCTTTTAGATCTCACAGCTGCTTTTGACACATTGGACCACAACATTTTAATTTCTCCCCTGGAGCATTGTGTTGGTTTTAAAGGTACTGCTCTTGAATGGTTCAGGTCCTACCTGGCCGATCGTTGCTTTTCTGATAGCCTTGATGATTTTACATTCTCCTCAGCCCCTCTCCCTTGTGGAGTACCCCAAGGCTCTATACTTGGTCCAATTTTATTTTCTTTGTATATGCTACCCCTAGGGTCCATTCTTAGGAAATATGGAATATCCTTCCTTTGTTATGCAGACAACACACAACTATACCTGCCCTTAAAAAAGAAATACCCGAACTGTTTGAGCACATTGGTTGCCTGTCTCAAAGACATTAAAGACTGGATGGCTTTAAATTTTCTTAAGCTCAACGAGAACAAAACTGAAGTCATTGTTTTTGGGGCAAATGGAGGCAGAAACAACCCCATCATGGACCTTTCCCCCCTCGAATCTTTTATCAAATCATCTGTAAAGAATTTAGGGGTCATAATGGACAAGGATTTAAAAATGGACAAACAGATAAACTCAGTGGTCAAATCAAGTTTTTTTCATCTGCATCTTTTATCCAGGGTTAAGTCCTTTTTATCTTTGAATGATTTTAAAACAGTAATGCATGCTTATCACCACGCGCCTCGACTACTGCAATGCACTTTACGCTGGTGTTAGCCAAGCCTCTCTGTCTCGCCTGCAGCTAGTTCAGAATGTGGCAGCTCGTCTTTTAACTGGTACCCGTAAATGAGAGCACATCTCGCCTGTTCTGGCTTTACTTCACTGGCTCCCTGTGCGTTTTAGGATTGATTTTAAGATTTTATTATTAACATATAAATCATTGCACGGGCAATCTCCAAAGTACCCGTCTGAACCCCTTTTAAAAGGTCACTCAGATCATCTGACCAGCTGTTTCTGACTCTCCTGAAACTTAGGGGGGGCCGAGCTTTTTCAGTTGCAGCTCCAAAGCTCTGGAACGCTGCCGCCACATGTTCGGCTGTCCCCCACACTACCTGTTTTTAAATCAAACATTAAAACGCACTTCTTTCCTTGGCATTTGGCTCGGCATGAGAGTTGACTATTTGAATCCTTTTTCCTTTCCTATTGGTCTCAACAATTTTATTATTTTAATGTTTTGGACGTTTTAAGTTGGTCTTTGTGTTTTCTTGTGTTGTTTTTATGTCTAACTGTACAGCACTTTGGTCAACTTTGTTGTTTTTAAATGTGCTTTATAAATAAATTTGAATTGGATTGGATATATCTATCGATCAAGCATGAAGAAACCAATCAGCTAGTTAAACTCCAGGCATGTGTTGATGACATAAAATCCTGGATGACCTGCAATTTCCTGATGTCAAACTCAGATAAAACGGACTTGGGCCTAAACTCCTCCGAAGCTCGCTGTCTAAAGATATAGCGACTATTGATGGGATTGCCATCGCCTCAAATGCTACTGTAAGAAACCTTAGAGTTATCAGCTTACTTTCACCTGCGTAACATTACTAAAATTTAGCCAATACTGTCTCAAAAAGATGCAGAAAAACTTGTCCATGCATGTGTTACCTCAAGGCTGGACTATTGTAATTCTTTATTATCAGGCTGCTCTAATAAATCTCTTAAATCTCTCCAGCTGGTCCAGGATGCTGCAGCGCGTGTTCTGACTAAAACTAGAAGAAGGGATCACAGTTCTCCTATATAAGCTTCTCTGCACTGGCTCCCAGTAAAATCCAGAATATAATTTAAAATCCTTGTCCTCACTTACAAGGCTCTTAATTGTCAGGCACCATCATATCTTAAAGAGCTCATTAAACCCTACTGTCCTGCTAGAGCACTATGCTCTCAGAATAAAGGGTTACTTGTAGTTCCTAAAGTCTCCAAAATTAGAACAGGGGCCAGAGCTTTCAGCCATCAAGCTCCTCTTCTGTGGAACCTCTTCCAGTTCTGGAGGCAGACATTGTCCCCACATTTAAGAGTAGGCTTAAAACCTCTCCCTTACCCCTTTTCCACCAACGCGAACCTAGTTCAGGAACCGGGCCGGTGCCCGTGCTGGTTCACAGTTGGTCTGAAAACCTGTTTGCGTTTCCACCGGCTAGAGAGCTCAGAGAGCCACGTCATTACGTCACTGTATACGTCTGAGGTTTCCCCGCAGCGCTAATTTCAAGCATAGCAGACATGTCTCTTCAGAAAAAGTGTTTATTCTGGCAAATAATAAAATAACAATAAAATACACAAAATACTAAAATCACAACATTTTTTAAATTGTAGAACATTGTGTGATCAATAGATCAGAGTATTTGATGTTTAGTCATCTGCAGGTAGGACCTCTGTTCAATATCGCCAAACACAAACGTGTACACGACGCTGCGAACACAGATGTTAAGTCACGTTGGTAGTTGGTAACGTTTAGTTAGCCAACGGCAGTCAGAAAGTGGCATGCTAACGTTGTTGTTAGCAATATCACGCTAGCTGGCTAGCTAGCCGGTCAGCTTACATTACCCGAGGAAGCATAGCCACTAGTTGCTGCTGTTACACACGTAATCACTAGCTTGGTAAACTAAACAGAAATGTGTCGTTGGTTTGCAACGAGGTGAAACAATTTAAAAATGAAACTTGGAACAGTAACGTTAGTAAAACTCCGCAGCGGCGTATTTTCCCCCGTCGCCTTGAGCGTTAACCCCGCCCCCAGCCCCTAACGTAAGCAAGACCTTCTCCGGGCCGGTTCCAGCCCAGCAAGGAGTTGGGGCCGCTTGGGAACCAGTTTTCCAGGCCAAGAGCCAGCTCTTTGTCTGTGGTTTGCCAGCTTTTAGTTAAGCTGCTATAGGCCTTAACTGCTGGGGGATTATAGTGGCACACTGAGCCACTCTCTCTCTCTCTCTCTCTCTCTCTGTATGTTCCCACGGAGTCCATGTGCTTTCTCGCCTAGCAAGTCTCCCTGGACCGTGGTGGAACCTGATCCGGACTGCACTGATGCTGTGGTCTTGTTTGACTCTTACCTCCAGTATTTTAAATTAAAGTAATTGACTAAAATCGGCATCTCTACTGTTACTAACTTGACCGGGAGTCTGGCTATGCTTTCTGGTCCAGCAGAGGCCACTGAGGTCCTGAACGATGCAGACTGCTAACTGGTCTGACGCTGGAAACAGCACATTCTAGCTCCACCTGCCCGCTGTCTGACTGCTCAACTACTCCTGCTTTTTGGTCTACGGCGACGTGGTTGGGATGGATCCATCTCGGCGTGGCTGTGCCTGCTGCCATGGACTACTACTGTTGATACTATTGCTTCTGTTAATATCACCACTACTGTTAATGCTACTACTACTATACTACCAAACACCAAATGCAGTTGGAACCCAAGGGCCTGGGCTGCACAAGATTTCTGCCTAAAAGCCTATTAAGGCAGTTTTTTCTCACCACTGTCGCTGTAATGCTTGCCCCTGGGTGATGTTGGGATTTTGAAATTGTGTTGACTCTTGAAATCTTGAGCGTATTCTAGTCCTGCTCAATGTGTTAAGTGTCCTGAGATGACTTCTGTTGTGATTTGTCACAATAAATCAAATTGAATTGAATTGGTTTAAAGTAGGGTTGGGCGGCATGACGGTATTATACAGTGTGACGGTATAAAAGTGTCAACCGGTAGAGATTTTGGAATACAATTTATACCGGAGAAAGCGCAGATGTCTGCGGCATCGCTCTGAGTCACTGTAATTACACCGCCTCGACACACGGGGCACTGCGGGCATTGCAGCAGACTGCTTGCGTGGTTGCATGAGCACGACGAAGAAGAAACAGCTTTACCTGAGTAATAACAATCATGGCGGAGGCGGAGAGTGAACGTCACGAGGAAACGGAGGCAGCTCGACCCACCCAACTGTTTCCGAAAAAGAGCGCTACGTCTGTTGGAACTTTTTCGGATTTAGAAAATCCGACAACGAACAAAAAGCGATACTCTGCAAAGAGTGTCGCGCAACTGTTGCTGCTGGAGGTGGAAACACCGGTAACCTCTTCCACCACTTAAAGATAAAACATGCAAAGCAGTATTATGAGTCTTTCGCCGATGGCACCCCGAATGACAATAAATCACATCGATGGAGGGAGATAACGGAGGCCATCACGATGCATACTTTTTCTCATTTGTTATTTTTATTTCTTATTAAGATGGAGCTCTTTGTTTACATTTGCACACACACTATAGCTTAAGTTAAAGCTGGAGTTCAAATGTTAACCAGACATTTGTACAGTCTTTGTGGCTTATTGTTTATTATATTATTATATTTTCTTTAAAATAATGTTATGCTGCTGTGAGAAAATTAACATAAAAGAGGAAGATTATCAAATGCGACAGTATGGTTATTTTTAAGCCATTAATTTAATTTACAGGGGGGGGAAACCATACCGTGATATATACCGTTACGGTGATATGAAATTATTCATACCGTGATATAAGATTTTGCTCATACCGCCCAACCCTAGTTTAAAGCAATGCCGCCACTGGATTTTAGAGCAGTGGAGATGCGTTCTCTGGAGTGACGAATCACAGTTCTCTATCTGATGGACGAGTCTGGGTTTAGCAGTTGCCAGGACAACATTACTTGTCTGACTACATTGTGCCACGTGTAAAGTTTGGTGGAGGGGGATCATGGTGTGGGGGTGTTTTTCAGGAGCTGGGCTTGGCCCCGTAGTTCCAGTGAAAGGAACTCTGAATGCTTCAGCATACCAAGAGATGTTGGACAATTCCATGCTCCCAACTTTGTGGAAAAGTTTGGGATGGCCACTTCCCGTTCCAACATGTGCAAAAAAGCAAGGTCCATATAAACATGGATGAGAGAGTTTGGTGTGAATGAACTTGATTGGCCTGCATGAATGAATTAGTTGCGACTGAGAGCCAGGCCATCCCGTCCAACATCAGTGACCTGACAAATGCGGTTCTGGAAGAATAGTATAAAAGTCTGTGGAAGAAAAACTCTTCAGGACCAATTCTGTGGCTGGTTCAGATGAAATTTAATCACCGCAGTGGAGAAAGGAAGTTACAGTGTTGCGATGAAGTCCATTCTGAAGAATATGGGGCAAAAGAGAGCTTTATACACAGAACCAAAAGGGGAGGTTTGATGAGTGGATTTGCATTGATTCAATAGATGTCTCTTAAAGAGGAATAGACATCCCAGGATGCCAACAAGGTGTGACTGTTCTCGGGACAGCTAGACAATGTCACAACAGGGGCCATTCATCAGGACCAGTGGTGGACAGTAACTGAGTAAATTTACTTAAGTACTGTACTTAAGTACATATCCAGAGGATTTGTACTTTACTTGAGTATTAGATTTCTTTGGTACTTATTACTCTTACTTAAATACATTTCCAAGACAAATACTGTTACTTTTACTCAAGTTAATTTCTAGAAAGGCTGAAAAGTATGCTCTCCACTGGGATCTACGTAAAAGCGGAAATACGTAATCCCTCCCTATAAGGATACATGGGGAGACAGAGTTTGTTGTGCTCCTAAATTGTCCTTCCTGTAAAGACAAGCAACTTCAACATTGAGTTATTGAAAGCAGAGATGTAGTTTTTTTGTAAAACAGTGATTCTCAACCAGTGGGGTGGGAACAACATTGGTGTTTGAGGGGGTTCCAGTTCCCAATGATAGAGAGTCAGTTGGACGGTGCGGGTTCATTTGGTTACAATTTCAATGATTGTTAATAAACATCTGCATCTGCAACATCTGCTGTAGTCCTGTGATCCCATTCATTTTTTTTGTAATTTACTCTTACTCTTACTTTTACTTAAAGTAAATTTAAAAGCATGTACTTTTGGATATTTAAGTACCTTTAAATGCAAGTACTTTTTTACTCTTATTCAAGGACCATGTCGACTGAGCTACTTTTACTTGTAACGGAGTAAATTTTGACCAGTAGTATTTGAACTCTTATTCAAGTACTGGGGTTGAGTACTCTGTCCATCTCTCATCAGGACTTGATCAAGTATGTGAGATAAAGATGCTTTGGAGACGGTCCAGGAAGGGGGACAGATCAAAGGTCTTCTTATCAGAATAACAAGTTAACCACAATCAAATAGGGGCAGCAGGACATTTGATGAGTACAAGAGAAAGGAATATTAGTATGAGATTAAAATAAGAATTGTAAGGTAACGCATTTTCTTCTACAATTCCCCATTTTGTCCTATAGGACAACACTAAATTCACAAGAAAATGTAGTGCTGGGCGGTATAACCAAAAAATGTAATATCACGGTATTTTTCAAAATGATATCGGTTTCACGGTATTTGACGGTATTTTTTTTTTTTTCAAGCACGACTGGGTGTTAACTTCATTTTCTAATACTTTAGAGAATAATTACTGCAGTAAATTAGTTTGGAATGACATATTTTACTGTCATGAGGAGTGAATATTGTAGAAAAACATTAATGTCCACACTAGTATTAATGATGTGAAGGAATCAGAATGCATGACTGTTGCAGTCAAAATACAGAACCCTTTATTGTGCAAGTTTTGCAACTTGAAAAAACATCTTTTGTAAACCAACTGGCTACACAATGTAAACAATACGTCTCCTGTAACTGCAAAATGAAGACTTCTTTATCCACTGAACATAAATTAAGGCAACATCCATAAATAATATTGAACCAAATAAATAGAAAAAATAAATAGTTCCACCGTTTGATTTCCTTGTCGTAGGCAGTCCCCCTAGCAAACGCGTCTTTGAGTGACATTTGACTCGTCTTTTCTCCCGCAGTGCCAACTGCGACTACAACTTTAGCCCGACAGCATTTGCAGAATATTGTTGTTTGTTCGACGTCGGATTTTTTAAAGCCGAAGAATTTCCAAACAACAGACACGGCTCCTCTTTTCGGCACAAGTTCTTCTGTTTCATTGCTTGCTCGTTCGGAACTTTCGGCGAGAGTTTCGGCGAAAAAAAAATAATTTTCTTTTCTTTTTTTTCGCCGAAAATTTTTTTCACTGCATCGTACGCTCAACACAGGCTGTGCTCTCATATGCTGCTTGTTTGGTGCAGCTGCTAAACAGCCCCCTCTCAAACAATGTCCGGCGGCGCGACGTTCCGCCGCTCTGTGTTCCCGCACTCCGCCGCTCTGCGTTCCTGACGTTCATACGCTACACAGTCACCGGTATTGGGGTATATGAAAAATTCATATCATAGACAAAAAAAACACCGGTATTCGGTATGAACCGGTATACCGCCCAGCACTAAGAAAATGTAATCAAATTGCACATGAAAATTGAATAACAATACATCAAAAACATCATGAAAGAGTTCTACAGATAAGTGGGTAGTTGACTGAGCCATCATTTTAGCAGTCACCTTAGCTGTAGTAGTTTTGCATATTGTTCTTACATAAGTAAATAATAAGAGGTAATAAAATAACAGATTATTCCAACAAAACAACAACAATCACTGCACAGGTACCATCCTGGGATGCTAAAAAGATTGTCTAAAGCAGGAGGCGAAGGCAAGGTTGAAGTCCAAATTATTAAAGTCCTTGTTGGTACTGGAGGAAGGCACGAAGTGACAATTTGAAATTCATGTAATGACCACTTCCGGTGCCTTTAATACACAATTCTAATGGTCCTGGAACTACACTAAGAACTAGCAGGGGCATCCGTGCACGCCTGACACTTGATTGAGGATATTTTGTCTGGAGAAAGGAAGGAAGCTGCTTTGTCTCTTGTTGCTGTCTGTGCTAAGTGAGCAATCAGCTTGTTTTTGAGCCAGCTCACCTGTAGTGAATAGACTTGATTAGAGGGAAGGAGGAGCCACAGTCAGAACTTAAGGGACAGCAGTAACTCTCTTCAAACCACATTTTGTCTGGAGAAAGGAAGGAAGCTGCTTTGTCTCTTGTTGGTAAGTCAGAAACTAATTGTAGATTTGAGTTTAGGCATTGTGTGAGTAAAGCTAGTGGTAACATTTAGTCTAGTATTGATAGCTTGTTGTTGAAATTCTTGTGAAGCTGTCTGCGCTAAGTGAGCAATCAGCTTGTTTTTGAGCCAGCTCACCTGTAGTGAATAGACTTGATTAGAGGGAAGGAGGAGCCACAGTCAGTACTAACGGTAAATTGAGCACTTAAAAGGCTGTCACTTCAGCGTCAGCTGCAGCGTCGGGCCATCAGAACGAAGACATCTGAACAAAGACAAGGGAGTCTATCTGTGGGAGTCAAGACATCTGAACAAAGACAAGGGAGTCTATCTGTGGGAGTCAAGACATCTGAACAAAGACAAGGGAGTCTATCTGTGGGAGTCAAGACATCTGAACAAAGACAAGGGAGTCTATCTGTGGGAGTCCATCGAGGAAGCCCATTGAGGTAGGTATAACATCTCAACCCCCCCCCCCCCACCCCCCCCTCGCAGCCATGTGTCTTATCCCAGTCAGGACATCGCACTGGAGAAGATTTTACCGAAGTTCCTTCACTCGAGGCTGTAACCCATCCAATCTCTGCTACCCACCACTCTCCACCGGTAAGGAACTTGAAGTACTAGGAGGGCTTTGGAACTGCCAGTCTGCAGTCAAGAAGGCGGACACCATCTCAGCCTATGCCTCCCTGCAGACTCTCCACTTCCTGGCCCTCACAGAGACCTGGATCACCCCAGAAAACACTGCCACTCCAGCTGCCCTTTCAACTGCCTACTCGTTTTCACACTCCCCAAGACGAACAGGGCGAGGAGGAGGAACTGGGCTCCTCATCTCACCCACATGGTCCTACCAGGTCCTTCCTCTCGACCACCTACCCCGATCTACGCTTGAATTTCATGCCGTCTCTGTCACGCTTCCTTTCAAACTCAACATCATAGTGATCTATCGCCCACCCGGTCCTCTTGGTGACTTTTTGGATGAGATGGATGCCCTCCTGAGCTGCTCCCCTGATGATGGCACACCACTCGTCGTCCTCGGTGACTTCAACATCCACCCGGGAAAGCTGCATTCATCTGAATTCATAGACTTCTTTTCCGCTTTTGACCTTACACTGTCCCCCTCTCCACCAACTCACCGGGCCGGGAACCAACTTGACCTTGTCTTCACAAGATCCTGTGACATCTCGGTACTCTCTGTTACCCCGCTCACAGTGTCCGACCACCACTTTGTGTCTTTCTCCATCCCCATGAAGCCCACCTCATTCCTCCACTCTACGCCTCGAATGGTCACCAGCCGCCGCAACCTGAAATCCCTCACTCCCTCCGCTCTCTCCTCAACTATTATCTCCTCGCTCCCATCCTCGGAACAGTTCTCCTTAATGTCTACTGAGGAAGCCTCCTCTATCCTGATGTCCTCACTCTCCTCCTCTTTGGACACACTCTGTCCCCCAATCTCACGACCGGCGCGATCATCTCCCGCCCCTCCCTGGCTGTCTGAACCTCTGCGAACCAACAGATCATTGTTGCGAGCGTCAGAGAGAAAATGGAAGAAATCGGGACATCACGAGGACCTTGCTCACTACCACCTCCTCCTCTCTGACTTCACCTCAACTGTTTCGGCAGCCTAATCTGCCTTCTACCTGGCTAAGATCAACTCTTCTGCCTCCAACCCCAGGAAACTCTTCTCCGTGTTCTCTTCCCTCCTCACCCCTCCTGCCCCTACCCCCCCTTCCTCCCTTACTGCCGATGACTTTGCAACTTACTTTACCAAGAAAGTACATGACATCAGCTCCTCATTCACGCCTATTCCCTCCCAGAAGACATCTCCCCCAACTCTCAACTCGGATGGTCTTACCAGCTTTAGCCCCCTCACCTCTGAGGACGTCCACGCACTTGTTACATCTAACCGCGCACCACCACCTGCTCCCTTGACCCGATTCCCTCCTCTCTTCTCCAGGACATCTCACACGACATCTTGCCATTCCTCACCACCCTGATCAACTCCTCCCTCACCTCAGGTGTCATTCCAGCGGATTTTAAGACCGCTATCGTGAAGCCTCTCCTTAAAAAACCCACCCTAGACGCTACTGACATTCAAAGCTACAGACCTGTATCTCTTCTTTCATTCCTCTCTAAAACCTTGGAACGTGCCTCCTACAACCAACTGTCATCCTATCTCTTGCGGAAAAACCTCCTAGACCCTAATCAATCAGGATTCAGGACTGCTCACTCCACTGAGACGGCCCTCCTCGCAGTGACCGAGTCCCTGCGAGACGCCAGAGCCTCGTCCCACTCCTCCGTTCTCATTATCCTCGACCTATCTGCTGCATTCGACACAGTCAACCACCAAATCCTCCTCTCCACTCTGGCTGAACTTGGCATAACTGACTCTGCTCTCGCCTGGTTTACATCATACCTGACAAACCGCACCTTCCAGGTCACATGGAATGGCTCTATGTCCAAACCCTGCTCTCTGGACACGGGCGTCCCTCAAGGCTCAGTATTAGGACCGCTTCTGTTCTCACTATACACCAGATCACTAGGTTCTGTTATCACATCGCATGGATTCTCCTACCATTGCTACGCAGATGACACCCAGCTGTTCCTCTCTTTTCCCCCGTCCTCTGACGCTCACATTGCAACTCGCATCTCAAACTGTCTGGCTGACATCTCTGTCTGGACAACTGCACATCACCTCAAGCTCAACCTGAACAAAACCGAACTCCTCTTCATCCCAGGGAAAGACTGCCCTCGCATGGACCTGTCGGTCACTGTCGAGGGCATCACAGTATTACCTTCCTCAACTGCGAGGAACCTGGGTGTAATCCTCGATGACCAACTATCCTGCACCCCCAACATCACTGCTGTGGCCCGATCCTGCAGATTCGCCCTCTACAATATCCGCAGGATTCGGACCCTCCTCACAAAGGATGCAACGCAGCTCTTGGTCCAAGCACTGGTCATCTCCCGCCTTGACTACTGCAACTCTCTCCTGGCCGGACTCCCGGCCTCTGCGATTAAACCATTACAGCGTATCCAGAATGCCGCAGCACGCCTTATCTTCAATCTACCCAAATTCTCCCACGTGACCCCCCTCCTCCGTGACCTCCACTGGCTCCCTGTTGCAGCACGCATCCAGTCAAGACGATGACACTGGCCTTCAGGGCCATCAATGGAACGGCACCCTTCTACCTTCAAACACTGGTCAAACCTCATGCCCCGAAGCGAGCACTTCGCTCTTCTACTTCAGCTGGCCGGCTGGTACCACCATCGCTGAAATCAAGCAAATGTCGCTCAGCAAAGTCCAGACTCTTCTCTGTTCTGGCGCCTCAGTGGTGGAACGAACTCCCGACCAATGTCAGGACAGCAGAGTCATTTGCCATCTTCCGAAAAAGGCTCAAGACTCACCTGTTCAGACTTCACCTTGACTCTACATAGCATGACCCACTAGCACCCTCCCTCGACACCCCCCCCTCTCCCCAAAAAAACAAAAAAAAAACAAAAAAAAAACAAAAAAACAAAAAACCTTACCTATAGCACTCTGATCTTAGCACTGTTGCTCTTGAAGTACTACTTTACTCAGATGAGGACCTAACACTTGTTCTATTTTTAGCTCTTACTTTATCGGCAATGATACGTCGTGGTTTCTTTGTTTCCTTCTTTTGACAAATGTACTTATTGTAAGTCGCTTTGGACAAAAGCGTCTGCTAAATGACCTAAATGTAAATGTAATGTAAATTTTGCAGGGCAAAATCCTAATTTCAGGTGAAAACTGTTGAAAGTTCATCAATTGGAAGAGTTCATTGTTATTATGTGGGATGAATCCATATGTGTAACCATTGGTATAATTGGAGCTTTGGTCAGCTACCATTCTAGGCAGGTTGACATAAGTGTTTGTAGAAATAATTTGGTCATGTGTGAGAAATGTATTGGGTCCAGTTTCTCGTTTCTGTTGAAGGATGGAGGATTCAAGGAGGGACAAGAAATTGCTAGTATGCTTTTTTCTGGTGGCTCTGTAGCTTCAGTATTAAGAGGGGGATCTTCTAAAGCAACCTTCTGTCCCCATTGGTTAATACTGGTACTGCGAAGGAGCCACAGAAGTGATAATCTGGTCACAAGCAATCAGCATCTGGTCGGAACAGCACCGCTCCGGGTTGTCGTCCTGCTGGGCTGTTGATCTTCTGCAGTGTAAAGAGTGGATCCATGTGAGGTGTCCTTCACACTTCATGACAGTGTTGTTGGTCAGCAGTATTTGAGATGGACCGGTCCACCTGGGCTGGAGAGCGTTCCTTCGCTTGAACTGCTTCAGGGTTGACATCACCAGGCTGGAGGTTGTGACAGTCCCCATCAGTGGGAGGCATGTGGGCTGCGAACACCTGTTAGTGCAGAGCTTAGACAGAAGAACACAGTTCCTTGCAGAGTTCTCGTGTGATAGAGGAGTTGAAATGGGTGCTGTTAATGCAGCGCGGCATCCCAAACCGGCAGACAATGTCTCTGAGGAGCACGGTAGTCACTGTTGTGGCGTCTGCTTTTCTGTTTGCAAAAACTTCAGTCTGTAGAAAACATATGATTAAAAATAACAATAACGTGAACATATGACTTTGTACATAGTCAATCAGCATATTTACAAAAGAGTCCTCGGGGGGAATGTGCTTCTTGGTTTGTGTCGACAAAATTGTTTGAATTTAGTGACGTAACAGGAGCAAACGTAAATCTGCTTATTGAAGCAACCATTCCCAATTTTCTCCTGTGAGCACGGACGTAATTTAGGGGGGGACACAGGGGACATGTCCCCCGCACTTTTCCAAAAGGCTGTTTTGGTCCCCTGCACTTTCTACCGTCCAAAAACAATGTTGCACTATAGTAAACGGAGAACGTCAAGTACTAGGACCAAGCGGAAACGACCGCTCAAGCTGAAGCCCATTTCCCTAAGTTTAGACCGCCCACAAGCTCCTCGATTGGCTCTGCCGTTTCTTGTGTGATTGGCCGTCCCCACTGTCTTCCATTTTGCCTGCACACCGGTAGTCTGCGGTCAGGAGTCCTACAGGCAGGGCTCCAGAGTGCGACCATTTTGGTCGCATATGCGACCAAAATTTTTATGAGTGCGACTGAAAAAAATAGTAGGTCGCACTGGTGCACCTAACGCTGCTCGAGTGAAAAAAAAAAAATCATAAGCGCAGTATCTCTTTATGTTCTCCTGACGGCATCGTGGTCTAAACCAATAAGAGACGGAGCTCGGGCGGGTCCTTGCCTCTGATTGGCTGTGGTCCTTTTCACTGCTGTAAATTGTGTCGGTTCGAACAATGCGAGCGAGCGGAGCAGGTACTCTGAGCGCTTCGATTCTCTTTGAAAGTGAAGAGAGGCAGAAAGCCTCGCCCCGAGACTAATTAAAAAGCCCCAAAAATATGCCTTCAGACCGGACTGGTTGAAGCAATTTCCCTGGCTGAAGCAATTTCCCTGGCTGATGTACGATAAAGAAAGGGACTCAAAGCACTGCATTTATTGTTCGGGAGTGCGGTCAGAATTTGGCCGGTAATAGTGCGTTTGTGGAGGAGTCAACAACATTTCGCATCGAGACATTGAAAAAGCGCAATATGTCCAAAAAGCATACTACATGCCGTGATAAGTGTGTTAATAAAGTGGCCCCTCATCCAGCTGCATTTCAGCGTCAGGCTGTATCAATCACGTCCGCTGAGGAATCTGAAATTATTATAAAATTAAACGTCGCATACAATATTGCAAAGGAGGAGTTGCCGTTCACTAAATTTAAGTCCGAAATGATTCTGATGAAAAAAATGCCGACACACTAAAGAACAAGACAGCTGCGGAGGTTGGAAACACCACATACACGTCATTCATGACTGACGGCGACACAGACATCTCTATGAAGGAGTGCGTTATTGTCTACTGCTGCATTTTGCATAAAGGGAGGCCGGTCAACATGTTAATTGGACATGTCGAGGTGGAGCATGGACATGCACAGTGTTTGAAGGCCCACATTACAGCATGAGAGATCATGAATAGGAAAATTGTATAGTAGCCTATTCCTAATATTATTAAAAATGAATAGCCTAAGTAAAAATATAAGTAGGCTAGGCTTAGATCACATAAACAGTTTTCCATTTGCAATCTATAGGCTAGTGACCTGTATGATCTTTTTATGCTTCCACAAAGCAAGCATTTACTGCGCTTGGGCATCAGTGTGCAGATTGGCTGGAGAAAACGGTTCCTCTGGGTGCTGATGGTGCTGCAGTTAAGCTAGGCCATAAGGGGGGTGTCATTATGTAAAAGGAGAGCGATAAAAAGGTGACTTTTTGGCGTTAAAGGCGACGCGATGAAAAATGTGGGTGCACCTAAATTTTGTGCTGGTGCACCTAAAAAAAAAAGTTAGGCGCACCAGTGCTACCAATGCAAAAAGTTAGTCTGGAGCCCTGACAGGAGTCCGCTACTGTAAGTTAGTTCACGTCAGATAAAAGGATTGTAATATCAGAGGTTTCATTTACATTAACATTTAAATCGGTGTCCATGTGCGTGCGTGCGTGTTTGGTAATTAGACGCAGCCAGGATGTCTAAAAAAAGAAAAGTGGACATAAGAGACTTCTTTAGAAGTCAAAGTGTAAATTACTCAAAGAAATGCGTTACACCCATCCTGCAACACCTTCAATGGCTCCCAATAAAGCTCAAGATCCTCATCATTTACAAAGCTCTCAATAATCTGATAAATAAAATGTATTATTATTGTTGTTGTTGTTATTATTACTACTGGATTAGAATTGGGTGATAATGTTTCGCTACATGCTTTACAACCAGTCAAACCAAAAAAGGGAACAGTAAACTTAAACGTAGCATTCTACCGATTCAAGGGTCTCAAATAGGGGACCAATTGCATAACCTGAGTCAAGTGTAGGGCTGTCTGATTCCCATGATGCGCATCACGGAATCTGACAAGAAAATTACCTGTAAAACGCGGAATTTCGTGGAATTTGTCAAAATCAGAAAAATCAATGTTTTCTCGAACATTATAAGCGTTTGTTACTGTACCTAAGCTGAAAAAAGGGGGGGGGGTCGTTGTGGAGAGTCTCTATTGTGTTTTAGTGTAATCAACGGGAACACCGCCTCATCCACCAACATTGAAAAGTGAATAGCGGCGAGTGAATCGACAGATTTCAGACACGGTGAAAGGCGGGGGGGGGGCGGGGGGGGGGGCTGCTGGAATGTTCCTTCAGTAAATTTCTATATTTTGATTTGTTACTTGATGAGGCACAATTTGATGAAAAACTGCTATAAAATACAGTAAAAAAATGTAAAATACAGAATTTCTGTAAATGAAAACGGAATACAGAATTTCGAAAAATGAAATTGAAAACAGAATTTAGAAAAAATTAAAACGGAAAACACAAAATTTCAAAAAATTGAAACTGTCATTGGATAACTTACTGGGTTTTGTTTAGTGATGCCAGAGACGCCTACTGTGTTTACAACCTCAGTGGACAATTCAATGGAGGACAAGTCTTTAGGACTGATGGCAAGTCATATAATTCAGTTAATTTACCCCCCCCCCCCACATAAAATGTACAAGCGAATATAATAATGAAACACTAACAAAAGATAAGATGAAATAAAAAATTAAAACCAACATAATTATTAACGAGAAATTAAAAAAATGAAAATAATACATTTACAAAAAAAAAATATTAACCAAAGGCAAAGGGGAAATAACATAAATCACCGGATGGAATCGGTTTGGCAACAATTAAATTGTTTTATTAATAGGGAAGGTAAAATGCAACACAATGAACTAAGGAAGGAGGAGGCTATTCCCAAACAAAAAGGTACAAAAACGACAAAACTGAAATACATAACAGGAATAGCGCCCCTAAAGGCCCCCACACACCGCCCAGATGTCCAACTGCCTTATCAGACCACTCTCCACCCACTCTGTTGCCTCTCGTCTGACCCGTTCGGCAGAAAAGTTGCGTTGTACACACCGCTTCCACGTGCTTCCAACAACACAGCAGCGTGTACGTTCTGCGCTTGCGCGAGATGCAATAAGCCTCCTTAACAGCGGGTGGCGCTAGTCTCGTGCCAGTACTCCAAAACAGGAAATGACGGAACGGAGTGCAGATCAAAACAATGCACACACAGTCTTGGTTCAGTATTCGTTCGACTCGAGAAGACCTTTGTGGACTAAATACTTGGCATTTCTGGAAAGATGACTCTGGCTAGGGTGACACTCGCGTTGTGTGCTCTCGGGCTCATTATTTCACGAAGACGTCGTCTCAGTAGGGAACGAGTAATACGGAGAAACCGCACCAAGTGGGTGAAGTCGTGGATCCAACAGCGGCAGACACAAGGAGTGTATCCGAATTTGTGTCGGGAACTGGCGATGAACGAACCTGTCGATTTCCGAAATTTTGCACGGATGTTCCCTGCACAGTTTCAGATGTTGGAGGAAGCAATCAGACCAATTATTCAGCGTAAAAACATAAACTACCGGGATTCAATATCTGCCGGAGAGCGTCTGATGGTCACCCTGCGCTTCCTCGCAACAGGTAAATAAACCTCACTTTACATGGTTTGTAATGTCAATAAATGAATATAAACTGACGACATCTTTTGCCTTTGTTGCTATGCATGAAGAATTGCACAAACTAAACCGAGATATTCGTTTCTTTTGCAGGGGAAAGATTCCGGAGCCTTTCCTACCAGTTCAGAATGGGTGTATCCACAATCCGCCAATTTGTTCCTGAAACATGTGAAGCTATCTATCGAGTGCTGAAAGGAAAATATTTAAAGGTATGTTTACAAGCTTTATCTAATGATGTTAACATGATGTGTTAACAGATGATTTTATTTTAGCACGCATGTTGCTGTCTATGGCTGGTAAAGAAACCCCACACTTGTGTCTCTGTTTGTCACTATCACTGTTTGTTTATTTTATATTGTCTTCCACGCATGCACCTAACATTCACCAAGACAAATTGCTCATTGGTGTAAAATTCTGCTTGGTAATAAATCTGTTTCTGATTCAGGTAGTGACCTTTTAAATCAGCGACTACAACTAAATTGGCAGAGAATTCACTTTTGTTTTCTTTGTTTTTCAGTGCCCAGACACAGCACTCGAGTGGCAGCAGGTAGCCACTGGATTCATGTCCCAGTGGAACTTCCCAAACTGCATTGGAACGCTTGATGGGAAACACATCAACATTCGCCCTCCGCCAGGATCTGGATCTACCTTCTACAACTACAAGCACCACTTTTCCGTAGTTCTGATGGCAATGGTGGACAGCAACTACAGGTTCCTGTATGTAGATGTTGGGTGCCAAGGAAGGATATCCGATGGTGGGGTGTTTGCTGGGTGCACCTTAGCAGATGCGCTGGAGAACCGAACCACCAACATACCTGCCCCTGCCCCACTTCCTGGTTCTGACCAGCTCACCATATTGCATTGTGGCGGACGAGGCATTTCCTTTGAAGGAGTACCTCATGAAACCATATCCACATCGTGGCCTCGCCCCTGCAAAGCGTGTCTTCAACTACTTTCAAGAGCTCGGAGGGTGGTCGAAAATGCCTTCGGCATCCTGGCCAACCAGTTCAGAATCCTGCTAACCACAATAAACATCCAGGATACTGCCAAAGTAGACAACATTGTTCTGGCCTGCTGTGCTTTGCACAACTTTTTGAGGACTGAGAACTGCGAGGTGTATATGGCAGACATTGTGGATAGAGAAGGACCAGATAATGCCATTTTACCTGGAAGATGGCGTGAAGACCCTGCACTACAGCAAGCCTCCCTGCCACAAATGCGGCTACCAGAGCCAAACAGACAAGAGATAACCTGTGTCAGTATTTCATGTCTGACTGTGGTGCTGTGCCTTTTCAGTGGGACTAAGTTTGAACGTTCATGAAAAGATCTGTGTGCTTGAAACTAATGAGCAATAAAGATAACAAAATGTTCCACTGTCAATGATTTTGTCTTTATTCTTTCTTTCTTTCCACTACTGCACACTAGTGTCACAGCTGCAGTGAACATGCAGCTGTTTATATCCAACCACCAGTAACATTTATCCTCAAGGGTTTCACACAAAATGTCTTGAAGTTTCCAAGTAACCAGCAACATCATTTACACCTCCTGGTTACAGGGGATACTGGAATGTGTCTCAGCCACTACATGTGAATAGATGACCAGACAACTGTCCTTACGGTTGACTGCTCACTTCGTAGTGCATAGGCATCGACTCCATACAAATGTAAACATGGCACATCACATGGACAACACTGACTGTCCTGGATTCTGATGCCAAATGAGAGCTATATAGCCCTTTTATATGAGACAAAGAGACTGCAGACAGATGTAGACGATGCCTTCAGATGCCAAATGAGAGCATTTATCAACGTCTGTGACAACCCAGATGAGGCTTTATTGAGATGCCAAGTGTAGCCTGAAAGACTATCTCTATTTAGCAGGTAAACAGAGTTTACCCACCTTCCAATATTCACCTAATAACACAATTTTTGCATCAAATGTGACTTCTAACACGTCAAAATAATACTATGTGTGCAATTGTGCACGTCAGGACCATTTTATAGTACTGGTTATTATGTGTGCAATTGTGCACTCCAGGACTATTTAATAGTACCGGTTATTATTAGACATGTTCTAAATGTCTTGTTCAAACATCAGTGCAATATATCCCTGACCACCAAATTCATAGTTTTCCCACATCTTATTTTACCACTACATCCCTGCATATAGCCTATGTACAAATATAGAACAAAGGAGACAAGACGACAACAGCTTATCACAAAAAAGGTTTATTCATCTTATTAGTGTCGTACCATGCGTACAAGAGCAGTGAATAAACAACAAAGTGTATAAATGTAAAGTGAATTTAAAAAGGGCACAAAAAGAGGACCTATGTCCTTACTTATGTCAGTCAGTTACTGGTTGTGAGTACTTGTACATCAGGCTCTGAATATCATACTCAATCTGGATGAGCCGATCCTCCGGGAGCATGCGCATCCGGGCAGCCAGGTGCCCGGTAAACAGCGAAATGCGGT
This sequence comes from Chelidonichthys spinosus, assembly GCA_029853015.1. Taxonomy (NCBI): domain Eukaryota; kingdom Metazoa; phylum Chordata; class Actinopteri; order Perciformes; family Triglidae; genus Chelidonichthys; species Chelidonichthys spinosus. The sequence goes on from CM056826.1 coordinate 2,745,066, forward strand.
CATCAGTAGCTGTCTTCCCCAGCGCTTCACGGACATAGTTCATGAGCACCTCATCCTCCACAGGCACACCCTGACCCTTCTTTTTCCGCTTTGCTGGCGTGCTCTGGCTTTGGTCAGCACCACCAGAGGTGAACCCCAAAACATTTGAGAATGTGCTCTCGCAGATTGCCGACTCTGCAACCGGAGAGCCAGCCAGCGGGATGTCCAACTCGAGCTCCGGAGACGTACAGGTCGACATGCTCGCGTCCTCAGATGACCCAGGTGTCGACATGCAGGCATCCTCAGATGACCCAGGTGTCGACGTCTGTGCAGCATCATCACACAATTCCTAAACAAAAGAACAAGGATGGATTTAATACCATGGTACCCTCCTATTGATTCAAGATTCAATTCAATTCCGAGCAATGTAATTCTTAATTTTCTATTTGCACACAAAATATAAAAACAATCTGTACAAAGAGCAGAAATAATAAAACAGTTAAATGGGAGGTGCTGTTTAGCATGTGCAATGCATACAGCAGAAGGCACTGAAGGCATTGACATATATAATTATAATTCGTAGGCAGAGATGACAAATTACCTTGTGAGTGAGGTTGGACGTGCTCTCCTTCCTCTTGGTGTGTGGCTCAATAAATCGCAGCTGACTGAGGATCCACAGTTGCCTGGCCGTCCTCGGTGCCCCTGAGCTTCCTGAAGGCGCCGGTTTTTTATACCGATTGTAAGTGGTACGGAGGTTATCCCACTTCCTCCGAACGTCTTTGCCTGAAATGCACCAAAAAACAGTTTAATGATATGTCCCTTTTCGCATGTCCGATTTACGGTAGTCAAGCAAGTATAGCAACATCAAACGGAATACCAACAACAAACACTCGTATTTTGTGTACAGAGCACTGATTAACCGATCTTTTATTGACTATTTTCAGACAATTGCATGCTTGCTATTGCTGTCTTGTTTTTCGTGCATTGTCGTGCTAATAAATTGATTGCAAGTTGTGCAGAAGAAGGAAATCTTACCTGAAAGACGAAGCTCGCTTTCGATCTCACGCCACAGTTTATCCTTCTTACTTCGGTTGGAGTAGCACTGAAGAGTTATATTGTACAGTGCTGGTCTCTCCTCCACCAGTACAACCAACTGCTCTTACGTCTCTTCGCTCCACGTAGCCATTGCTTCGATAAATGTGCAGAAATAACCAAAAGTGCGATGCAACGACGAAGTAAAATCTGTACTCTGCGCCATCTCCGTTTATGTGGTTTGTTGTTTACCATCGTCACTTCCGCCCCGCCCACACAACGCCAATGGATACTCTGATTGGCTAGCACACCGCCAATCAGAGTATCCAATGGCTCAGACGTCCAACAGCCCACCTCAGACTTCGCATGCGAAGTCTGATCAGACAACGTCCGCGCGGCTCCGAAAGCTTCCGACGCAGCTGTACACACCAAACATATGTGTTCCCGACCTCGTCCGAGCCTCTCCAAACGCTTCAGACGTCCAACGGTTGGGCCGGTGTGTTCCTGCCTTAAGTCCAACTTGGGAGAAATAGCGTTTTCACAATAGTCAGATAAATTAGGGTTAACTATAAGGTCGGAGCCAGCAAAGTGAATCACACACACTACACACAAAAGGAACCGCGCACGTTCCGGCTAACAAACAGGAGTTACAGGAGACCACAGAAACCACAAGGCACTAGCAACCAACACGGAGACACAGGGGGCCAACTGCTCAAGTTAAATCACAGCTGGCTCGAGTGACTCTCTGCTGCTGTCTTTTAAACAGGCAGATAACGAGCTAAGGCAGGATGGGCCGGCGAACTGAAGCAGGGCGACCCAATCGCAGTGCAGGAGAGAGAGGGCAGACCCAGGCAGGCGAGCAGGTAGAGGAGAGGCAGGAACCAGGGGCACCAATCAGGAGCGAGGGCTGGCACACTCCATCTGCATATTGGAGCAAGATGACAGACACCGGGGAAGGGCATAACAGCCATGGGCCGTGACAGCAAAAATGTATTAATATAGACAAAACAAAAAACTAGTTAAAGACAAACAATAAAATATAATAAATACATAATGTATTTACAAAAATGACTAAAATAGCAACAGGTAGGCAACCAACTCGTTCATATTTTGGGTGAACATGAACTGAACATACTGTATTTCTGCCTGATGAACGTTAATGTGAATGCATTTATTCTGGTGTCTGTGAATGGCACGCTCTCTCAATTTAACTCCGTTCTTTGGGGTGCCAGATTTGTATAGAGCATTCCAGGCAAAAACCAGGCTAAAACACACCGTAAACAGGCCTTAATATGTAACGAAAAAAACACCCAATCTGTCAACACCAGCCACCAGTGTCGCATACATTATCAAAACAAAAAAACAGCAGAGAGCTTGCGGGAGGCGGTGCCGCAATGCAAAGGCATTTCACGGCACGTAGACAATGAATGGGAAGCGTGGAAATAACGCTGCACTTCGTTAAAAACTTGAGAGCCCTGTTCATGACAAGGTCGGTGAGGATGGGAACAATCTTATATTTCTGTGCAAACTTAGCCTGCCGGCTTGAACAAAAAAAATTTGCACTTCAATCACATGAACAGCAAACCTGAAACGACACATTGAACTGAAGCAAAAGGTTATTAAATAACGGAAGGAATTAGAGCTGGAATGTTGTGTTCAATTGTAACCTCCCGAACAACTACTCAATTCCAGCAATCATTTTTCACAGTAAGAAAACAACATACAAACAAACAGACAAAACAATTTTAACAAGACTGAGACATATTTAGGGCCGCAGCGGGCCTTAAATCACAGACAAACACAAATACACAACATTGACAGACAAGACGTTACAATGAGCTCATACAACTGTCAAACCGGTTAAACACACCTCATTCATTCTATATAACAATCTTTTACAAAGAGAAACACTCAAATTCATCAGACCACTGAGAGTTTCACTATGCAGATCGTCATTATACTATAATTTAGGAATCACGATAATCTGTATGGTAGACTGGTTACTCCAATACAATAATATCCACCTCATAGAAATATAAAGCCTTTATTGTCATTATACACAGTACAATGAGATTTAAAGAGCAGCTCCTTCAAAGTGCACTTGTCACAGTATAAAAATATAAAAATACACAGACAGACAGACAGATAAAACATCGGCATAAGTAAAAACCTACTTGTACAAGTTCACAATTGCACAGGCTTGAGTCCAGAAGTAGTTGAGTGCAGAGTTAATAATAATGTCTGATGTGCATTGGTCAGTGCAAATTTGAGTTAAGTATGGTGACAGCTTTGGCGAAGAAGCTATCCCTGAGTCTATTTGTTCTGGACAGTATGGACCTGAAGTGCCGACCAGAAGGCAATAGGTTGAAGAGGTGGAAGCCTGGGTAAGTATTGTCTTTTAAAATGTTTCTGGCCCTGGTGAGGCAGCGAGAATTGTGGATGGTGGATATGGAAGCCAATGATTTTCTGTGCGGTGTTGGCCACCCTCTGCAGCCTTTTTCTGTCAGCCTCTGTGCAACTTGAGTGCCAAACTGACACAGCATAGGTCAGCAGGCTCTTGATGGTGGACCGGTAGAAGGTCACCAGCAGGCGTGTGTGAAGATGTTCCTTCTTGAGCACCCTCAGGAAGCGTAGCCGCTGCTGGGCCTTCTTGACCAGTGCTGAGGTGTTGGCTGACCAGGAGAGGTCTGCAGAGATGTGGACCCCAAGGAATTTGAAGGACTCCACTCGCTCTATACATTCGCAGTTGATGTACAGGGGGCAGGGGCGGCTCTGTTCCGCTGGAAGTCCAGGATGAGTTCCTTGGTCTTGGTGATGTTTAGTGCCAGATGGTTTGATGCACACCACTCAACAAGTTTCAGGACCTCATCTCTGTAGGCCGCCTCGTTACCCCGTTATAAGCCCCACCACTGTTGTGTCATCAGCAAATTTGACAATGACGTTGTCCGGGTGGGCGGGACTGCAGTCAGATGTGTAGAGCGAGTAGAGAAGTGGGCTCAGCACACAGCCCTGGGGTGAGCCGATGCTGAGGGTGCAGGTGGAGGAGAGGTGAGGACCCAGTTTCACCCGCTGGGGTCGGTTGACCAAAAAAGTCCTTAATCCAGGATCAGGTGGATGGTGGGAGCCCCAGGTTGGTTAACTTCGGGATCAGAATGTCTGGTATTATTGTGTTGAAAGCTGAGCTGATGTCAATGAAAAGCATCCATGCGTAGCTCCCCGGCTTCTCCAGGGGCCTCATTTATAAAACTGTGCGTAGGATCCTTACTAAAAGTGTACGCCCAAAAGCCAAAGTTTGCGTGCGCAAAAAAAAAAATCTTATTAATAAAACTGTGCGCACGCAAGCTGTACGCAATGTTTCCTTTATAAATCAGAGGATCACCTACAAGTGTGCATACCTGAATCCCGCCCTGTACACGCCCACATTTTACTATATTAATGAGCCGGCATGCAATCGTTTCCGTGTGGTGAATCACGGTGACAGGCCAGAAAAAAGCAAAGGAACGTAACTTCAGAAACGGAGAAAGAGACACTTGTTGGGGAGGTGGAGGCCCGGAAAATAATTTTATTTAGTGGCCACAGCAGCGGGATCACGAATAAAAAGAAGCAGTGCGAGGGGCAACACATTGCTGCTGCAGTCCACGGCGTCAGTGGGACGGAGCGGACGGTGGCGGAACTTACGAAAAACTGGTCCGATCTGAAGGTAAATGACATCTTTCCGCTCTTTTACCAAAATGTATTCAATGTATCGCTTGAGTATTTGAGGATGTTTGACTTTGATGTGACTTTGACGGGGATTGTGTCTGAAAAGGAGGGAGACACAGACGCGACTGAGACCAGAGGTATCAGGGTAAACAGATTTTACACTTTTATATACAACAAAACGTTAAATAGTTTCTGTCCTTCCAGAGTCTGCAGCGTTGGGCTCGGAGGAGGGTGACGGTGAGGAGGGTGATGGTGACGGGCCCTCGGCACGTACAGCGTCCGGGTCCGGCGCAAAGCAGCAGTGCACCCTGGGTGTATGGCACATCAAGCGGTCGGGTGCTCACTGATGCCGTCCTGCAACTTCAGCGAGACACAATCACCTCCATCAACAACATTACAGATGAGCTACGGCAAACGCGCACTGTGTTGCAAGAAATTGCCATATTAATAAAACAATAAGTTAAAAATGAACATTCTTGTCTTCCTTATCTTACAAACGCAGCATGACATCCTCACAGATTCTTGCGCCCTGTTGATACCCCTCCAGTCGGGCAGGGGGCCGAGGCTCATCATGCTGGGGAGTCTACCACCTTTGCCGGGCGGTAGAGTCTGCCTCCTGAAGTTCCGTAAAGTTGCGCTCTCCACGCTCCACGGCTGAGCAGGCACGAGTGTGGCACTCATTATAGTGCATTTCCTCTGCGCTCTGGTGGTTTAAAAAACGAGGATAAAGTTTAACAAGTATACGATGGCTTAATGGCTGTATGTATGTGTGTTGATGACATATGCACAGTAAATAAGGAGAATAGTTAGTTATCCTGCTGTGTTCTGCAGTGATCTAATGGAGGGTATTGTATCCTGTATTACATGCAGTCGGGCCGTCTCCTCCTCCTCCTCCTGCGGTGACACAGCGCTGATTCAATATTTTGAAATTAATTTGATTTAAGATACGGGTTGGATTTTAAAAGAAGGTGTTTATGAAGTTGAGTTCCTCATGATAACGCGGATCTAATGCATGATATGGAGTGAAATTAAATGTGTGCGAGTCATCAAAACTATTATAGTTCTTCTCACGTTTACTTCCTACAATCTGACATCTGTATCGCTGATTCCCTTCCAGTCTCCAGAATGTGCGTACCGGTACGCATGCCTCAGAGTTTGCTTACGAGTACGCACATTTCCCCAAGTTTGGTTTTTAGAGATCACAACCTTTGCGTGGAAAGTGGCGTACGCACGTTTCCAGCCCCGTTTTGTGCGTACGCAAGCTTTATAAATGAGGCCCCAGGTGACTCAGTGCTGAGTGGAGGGTGATGGCTATTGCATCTTCGGTGGATCTGTCAGTCCGGTATACAAACTGGTGAAGGTCCAGGGTGGGGGGGGAGACAGGCTTTGATGTGTTTAAAAACCAGTTTCTCAAAGCACTTGGTGATGACTGGGGTGAGTGCCACGGGGCGGTAGTCATTGAGGCTGGTTGTGGGTGACTTTTTGGGAACCGGGATGATTTCAAGCAGGCTGGGATGACGGCTTGTTTTAGTGACAGGTTGAAAAAGTCAGTGAAAACCTGTGCTAGCTGGTCGGCACATGGCTTGAGCACCTTCCCTGGTACTCCGGGCCTGTGGCCTTCCTGGGGTAAATGGCATGGAGCACCCGTCTCACGTCCTCCACCTGGACAGTGAGTGGGGGGGTGCCGGGGGCTGGTGTGGATTGTGAGGGGGGGGGGCTGAGTGCTGTGCCTGGGGCTCAAAGATGGCAAAGGGGTTGTTGAGCTGCTCCTCTATCCTCCTCTTGTGCTCTGCTTCAGCAGTCTTGATGCCTCTCCTCAGTTCGGCGCGAGCAGCGCTGTACAATGCTCTGTCACCCGATCTGAAGGCTGCGTCACGGCCCTGGAGCATGCGGACCTGGCTAGTGTTGTGGAAAAAATTAATCTGCCCAATAAAGATCAACAACCAGGATCAGCTTTTTCTCCAAGGTTTATTCAACCTCAACCAGTATTTTCGTCTGTACAGGAAAATAATGTTCACCCCTGCCTCCTGATGCAACGGTTCAGAGTCAGCAGGAAAGACCTTGAGTCTAACAGCAATCTCCCTTTTAAGGAGGAGGAATCATACTCTAGACAAAAGACGGTTCATGTCCTATCTTACAAAGACAAGATGTACAGACAAAGACAAGATGTACGTAGGCATTCATTTTAGTCATAGCATAACAGTTGAGAAGAGGAGATGCGGATCGTCTGACCTGACAAAGATTCTGATTATAAATTACAAACATCCAAAATTTCCATTACACTAGTCATCCATGGTTTTTGATTTGGGAACACCCGGATGCACTTTTCCACAATGATTTCAATACAGTACTTGATGTAAGACAGTACTGTGTCTATGAATGTAGCCAGGTCTTCATGGTAGAAGAGTTCCCACTGCGTTTGCCCAAAGATGACCTGCAGTCTGACGAGGGCAACGTCAGGCCAGGTGGTAATGGTCAACCTTTGAGGCTTTGTTTGTCGGCTGAGATGAGTGTATGCGGGGGCGAGGAGCAGGGAGAGGTGGTCTGACCGGCCCAGGTGGGAGAGAGGTATGGCTCTGTATGCACGCTTGATGTTGGAATACACATGGTCCAGAGTGTTTTTCCCACTTGTTGGGCATTTTACATGCTGATAGAATTTTCAAACAGTTTTGAGATTTGCCTTATTAAAGTCCCCTGCAGTGATGTGGACGCCGTTGGGATAGGCCCGCTGGTGGTTATTGATGGTATTAGCAGCAGAGAAAGAGCTGTTTTTACGTTAGCGTCCGGTGGTATGTTGACTGCAGTGATGACAACAGTAGCTAGCTCTCTAGGCAGAAAAAAGGGTAAAGTACTATTGTTACACCAACCTTCATGCACGTAGATGCAGAGCCCCCCTCCTCTGTTCTTCCCAGAGTCACTGTTCCTGTCCCATCTGTGTAGCATGCGGGCTTCTAGCTGCACTGAAGCATCTGGGATTTGTTCGTGTAGCCATGTCTCCGTGATGATAAGTGTGCAACATTCTCGGATGTAGCAATTTCCAGCCAGCTGTAATTCCAAATCATCCGTTTTGTGTACCATGGATCTAGCGTTCGTGAGATAGAGGCTTGGCAGCGGAGGTTTGAGTGGCTGCTTCCTCAGCTTAGCCAGCAGCCAATAAGTCCGCTGTAGTATTTGGTCGAGTCCGTAAACAATGTACAACACACGAAAAACAAAAAGAAAGGCACAAATAGGGAGAGCTGAAAGCCGCAGCGTCTGTGTGCGCCGCCATCTTGCCACGTCATCATATAAGAATCCGTTACATAGAGAAACTCTCAGACTCATAAGGTCACAGAAAATTCCACTATGCAAAGTGTTCTCATACTACAAAAGGAATTATGATACTCAAATGTCAGACTGATTCACTCCACTAATAATATCCACCTCATATAAGAATCCGTTACATGGAGAAACACTCAGACCCATAAGGCCATGGAGAATTCCTCCATGCAAAGTGTTCATATATTACCAATAGGAATCACGACAATATGAGTGGAAGGCTGGTTAATCCATAACAATATCATCCACTTCATATAATAATCCGTTACACAGAGAAAAACTCAAACCCATAAGGTCACTTTATAGAGAATCACACCATGTGATCCGTCATTATAGGCCTTTTTTGCTTAAAACTCACCAGAACTGCCTGCAGTCAATCACTGCTATTTGAAATTTAAATCACGTTACCTGGGTCTATGGAATTTTACGAGAGGCTTCCTTTACTCTTTGAATTTGGCGCCGATTGCTAATATTCAAAATCACTCCCTCCAGTCCAGACATGGCCATTCTAACCCTCGCTAACCCTGGCCACTCTAGGCCAGGGTTAGCGAGTTGCTGATGTTGGGGTTGTAGCAGGAGCAGATTTGGTTATCAACAACGAATTATTAATATCAATATATTAATAATTATATTTAATATATTATCATGATATAATCATGAATAAACGGGGCACCACCCTGGGATCAGGGAAAGATAACCTAAAACTGTATTCAGTCTCAATATAAAGGTTTTATACTCAAATGCCAAGGATCGATCATTGGCCTAGAAGCATAAAAACAATCTAACAATTAAAAAAGGCGTGAAATTCAAGCACTAGCCTTCACAACCTGCTGTTATCCATTGACATACACACAACAAGCACAAGAGACCGCTAGTTATAATATGATAAGTTTTATTAAAATCAGTAATAATGATCACAATCAATAACACTGCAATTAACAAAGCCTTATTACCTAACTACCTAACACACAAAACTAAGCTACAGAAGACACACGTGGAGTGTGTGTGTGCCTGCGTGCGTGTGTGCGTGCGCATGTAGCTAGAGAGAGAGGGAGAGAGAGATATGGTCGGGCGCGACCACCAGATGGAGCTATTCCTCACAGCGTTCAGGGGCGGAGCCACTGACGTTAGATGGAGCAGCGAGAGAGAGAGGTAGAGAGAGGTGGAGCTATGTCCTTAACGTCCGGAGCTGGAAACAGCTGGCGGAGGATGTGTGTGCATTAGCGAGACACAAACAAAGAGAGGGGAAGAATGCGCGCGCGATATTTCTGAGGCTTCAGAAGGCATGCCGCTATCACACGGGCGCGCGTGAATGAACTGGCGTTTATTCCGCGAGACAGGTCTTTTAACTGATAGTAGAGGCTTTCTGAGCTCACGAATATGGCGGAGGTTAGTCGAAAACACTGTTACAGAAACCAACCCAGCTGCGTGGGTACACGATCAGTATTCAAATACAGCAGCACATGAACAAACGGACTCGACGGTCCGCGATCAGAACGTAAAACACATTAACAAGAATTACAAGCATATCCTACACTATCAATTATGTCTCTGCCCAGACTGATAGCCTCTTACTGGTGTCGTTGCGTAGGTTGCGAATCCGTCCTGGCGTTCGCGATGGTAATTTGTGTCCCGGCGTCAGCGGGAGACGTGACGAGTCGGCTTAGTCCAGGCGAGAGCGGAGCAGGTTTCCTCTCGTTGGTCAAACTCGAATAAATAAAACAGTCCGTGTTTCTTTCTTCCACGGACGGCGATATAATCGCGGCTTGGCGATTTAGTCAGCTTACTTCAGACAGCGTCTGGTAGCTGGACGGCAGGAACCGGCTTGGTTCCTCTTGTTGCAGCGGTGCGCTGCGGGGCCGTGTCCACCTCCTGTTGGTGGAGGGGTCGCCTCCCGTGGCAACGTGGTGTTGCGATGGAAGCGCGTTGGAAGCAGCGCCAGAGTAAGAGCGGGAGAGCGGAAAAGAGAGCGTTCTCCAGGCGGCTTCGGTTTATTAAGCTCACGGCTGCTGCTGGGGACCCCCTGGGGTCCCTGTTGTGACGTCACATTTCTCACCTGGGTGAGAAGTGAAACTAAAATGGCGGTGTAGTTTTTAATCTCCTTTGTTCCTTTGTCCTGGCCGCATGTGTAGGCTTTTGTAGGCCGCATTGTGTAGTCCTAACGGTTAGGTCCCCAACACTGACAACACCATATTGTGTAAGAGAAACTCTTCAGGTCCAATTCTGTGACTGGTTCAGATGAAATTTAATCACCGCAGTGGAGAAAGGAAGTTACAGTGTTGCGATAAAGTCCATTCTGAAGAAAATGGGGCAAAAGATAGCTTTACACAGAACCAAAAGGGGAGATTTGATGAGTGGATTTGCATTGATTCAGTAGATGTCTCTGAAAGAGGAAGAGACATCCCAGGATGTCAACAAGGTGTGACCGTTCTCGGGACAGCTAGACAATGTCTCAACAGGGGCCATTCATCAGGCCTTGATCAAGTATGTGGGATAAGGATGTTTCGGAGACAGTACAGGAAGGGGGACAGATCAAAGGTCTTCTTTTCAGGGGGCAGCAGGACATTTGATGAGTACAACAGAAAGGAATATTAGAATGAGATTTAAATAAGAATTGTAAGGTAACGCATTTTCTTCTACAAGGCCCATAAACACACTCCTAAACCTTGTGAAAAGCCTTCCCAGAAGAGTTGAAGCTGTTATAGCTGCAAAGGGTTGACAGACGTCATATTAAACCCTATGGATTAAGAATGGGATGTCACTTAAGCTCATATGCCAGTCAAGGCAGGTGAGTGAATACTTTTGGCGATATAGTGTACATAACTTAATGAATCCATTAGATTGATCTGCTGTGGCCTACTTGTAATGGCATCTGTCTTCTAGCGTACACTAAAACTTGTTTTGTTTTAGCAACATGCTTCACAACTTCAAAATATGAAAGACTGCTTTTTTCCTGTACAAGTCGTGTAGTTTTGATGCAGTTTCATAATATTCTATGCCAACCCAAGATGGGTCTTTTAGTTCGATCCAGGGTCAATCAAAAAGCTGCAATTAGGACATTTTATTTGGCCAAATTAATGTTGGCTCCATAAAATAAATTAAATAATTAAATAATTATTGGCGTAGACGTAGAAATAATTTGTCTGCGCCAGGAGAATTCACAGAGAGGGTCACAACACCCGAATGGTGTTTCATCCCTGAGTTGTAAGGTAGACCGAGAGGATCCAAAAAAGGTCATAAATAAGAAATCTGTGTTTTCTGTCTCAACACATTCCAGAATTTTGATGTATGATTTCTGCAGTAGTATTATTCATCAGCCTTTAATCAATGCTGTAATCTTTCCCTGCCAGATTGATGTCAGTGCAGAGAGGTCCAAGACAGATCAATACACTGTAGGCTATTTACCAAATATTAAAAAAGTAGTGTTATATAGGGACAGATGCTTAGGAAGATCAAGAAGAATGTCCGTTAACACCTTTTTATCGATTTATTGCAATTAAATCACAGCAGAACTTTCTCATTTGGGTTCATACCACTGAAATAAATCTGCCAATGTCTTACTTGATTGATTACTTACTTGATTAGCAAATTACAGCTCAGTGAAATTTGAGCACCCCTGCATGATGTTATAAACACAGACAGGAATGGGTTTGGTTTTCCAGCATATCTGAGGCTTCTAGAACACACACACAGCAGCAATTGTGGTTATCTCAGCCATGATTGATGAAGTGGTTTGTGTCCATGTTTGGTTTGAACACACCTTAAGGCATGCTGAAATCATATGCCTCGACAACTGGTGGTTAGAACAGAAGTGATAACATGAATTCATTATTTAAGGTAAACTATGTAGTCACACTGTCGCTTGCTGTTTGCCAACACTGTCACCGTCTGATAGCAGCACACAGCAAGGAGAGCAAGGAGCAGGAGAAACGCAGCAATGAAACAACACATTCTCTGCCTCTATGTATCATGATGATAAAGAGTGCCATACCTTGTGCCTCAGTTTGCCGAAGGGCGTGTCACATAGCCAGTGTTTGATGTGGTAATGAGAAAACCCTGAGTATTTATTATTTATATCAGCAGCAAATACACATTTACAAACATACAAATTGAGACAAGAACAAATACCATTTAAACAAGATTGACATTAAAACAACAAACAGTGAAGAAACTTTCTCTGAGCCAGTTATGGAGCCTATTCAGTTACAATATTGACATCTTATGGAATCTGCTTCTAAGTCTTTAACTCTTGAATTGAAAGCTGTTAATGACACAAGCTCCTTGGTTTTCAGAGTATTCTGCAATAAATTCCAGGCTGAGGAAGCAGAATGCCCAAAAGCTCTTTTCTTAATTTATGTCTGAGTGTTTGGGACAGAGAGCATAAAAAACTCCTATACCATCCAGTATACCATCCAGTGCTGCATGGTAAGGTGTGTTCATCGTATGAAGACATTGAGCAAAGGTGTGCATGTACAATAGATCACCATAGTCTAACATGGGGATAAAAGTTGCTGCAACAAGATGCTTTTTTACATTAAAAGAAAAGCACAACCTGTTTCGAAATTAAAAACCCAAATTGCCTCAGCTTTTTCACAAGGTGTAGTATATGTGATTTGAAAGAAAGGGTGTCATCAATCAAATGCCAAGATTTAACAAGCTCTATTTCCTTTCCGTCAAGGGTGACCACTATGGATACATTCTGTGCCCAATACTTTGAGTGTGTGACTGTCATCATTTTCGTCATATCTGCATTTAAAAGCTTCAGCTCATGCAACGTATTTTGTAAAATAAAAAAAATGCATTTTGCAAATATTCAATGGCCTGAGCAAGAGATGCTGCACAGCAGTATAAATCTGTCATCAGCATAAACATGGAATGTAGCATTTGTCACATTATGATCCAGATCGCTCACATAAATAGTAAATAAAAGTGGACCTAGTATAGATCCCTGTGGCACCCCCTTATGAACAGATACATTGTCAGAGCATATATACTGCATTATTGGAGGGAGATTACAATCACACATGGCCCCAAATGCGCTTTGCTGATGCCAGAAATGTCAAGTTCAACAAAATAAAAATAACAAAGAGAAAATACAGTCAGAGGTCTGTAGATACAGACACCACCACACACCTAGTGTAGTAGGGCGTATGTGATGAGAGACAGGGACTACATTTGTATGAGCTTTTTCAGTAAATTTGTATTTATCTGTCCAATAAAAGAAAATTGTATAAGAAAAAAAAATGAAGACAATGAATAAAAAGCAAAACATCTAAAAACAACAAAAATACAATTAACTATTTTGATAAAAAACATTACAACAATTTAAAATAGAAATGTGGAGAGGATTCAGAGGATAGAAGTGCAGAAGAACAAATCTATATTCTAGGATACTGTGTTCGAAATGCCATACTAACGTCCTACTCGTACTAAATTGTGACGTAAATTTGAGTACGTAGTGCATTCACATACAATAGTATGTGGATTTGTGTACGCGAGAAATGCCCGGATGTATACTGCATTGGCAAGAATTTCTGAGTACACAGCGGACCTTGCTAAATCTACTCAACTTCCCCAAAATGCATTGCGGCTCGTCTGACTTCTGAAAAGTTTTGGATAATGGCGGACGATTGCGGTGATTCTGGCAACAGCCCAACAAAAACTGCGTACACATGTAAGTATACTGTAACACGATTTTTATGTTTCCAGCTGACTTTTAAATCGTATTGATAATGAACGTTACTTTATTGCTGTTGGAATTGTACGTTAACATTGCGAATCGAAGGTCCTGCTAGCTGGCTAGCCTACTGACGGTAATTTACCATAGAGGTTAGCAAGGGTAACCGAAGCGGCAAATGTGCCGTTTTTACCGATGTTAACTAAGAAGATAGTGCTTATGTTAAACCGTGGTTATATATTTACTAACGGTGGTAAATAACGCGGTGCACCGTTGTCCGTTAAAGGGACGTATACAGACACCGAACGCCTCATTGGGTGGAGGGAATGATGAGGAGAAGGTCAGGCAGGGAGTGGGAGAACATGAAGCAGAAATACAAGGTGAGTTGGAAGCAGTTTAAAGTATTGAACACTATAGCATAAAAGAAACAAGATGAAGTTGTCTTTCTTATAATAACCAGGCATATATTATAATATATGACAAGTGGTGAATAGTTGATCTAAACAATGATTATGAGAAGTGTTGTTTGTATGAACTGAAGGTGTCGGCACTGAGGGAAATGTACACTGGAAGTGTTTGTTGTCATGGATGAGGTGATGGAACAAAGGCCTGCTATTACCCCACTACACCCCATCTCCTCAGCCATGATGCCAACCACTGCAGCAGGGTCTCTCCTCCAGAGCAGGAGGGAAATAGACCTGCAGGCCTAAAACATGAGTCAAGAATCATATATATATTCAGATATTTATTATTTAGATTTGTACACAACCTAATAATCGTAAAACATTTAACAAGAAACATTTGTCTGTAAGAACTTCTACTTTGGGTATTACTTATAAACTGCACTACTGATAAACACAAATAAAACCTCAACAATAATCATGTTCCTGCAACACAGGGATCTGGACATTTGGAGTAGACACTGCAGCTACGAGCCTCTGAGGATGTCCCAGGACTGCTGGAGTGGCTCGGCTTCGTCGGTGTCAGTCCCATCACCACCGTGGAACTATGGACATGGAACCCATCTGTTCTGTTAGTAAGCAGTGGACAAGGTTCTCCGTGGAATGCCTTGAAAGACAGAAGTCCTTCCTTAAATCCCGTTCCCCAAAGTAGAGGCCCATCGGGGGAACATGAGGATTTATTTATTTATTTATTTATTTATTTATTTATTTGTTTATTTCGGGCATGTCAGTTAAATCATCATCACACATCATTTTCACATAGTAACAAAAAAAAAATACACATGGCCGAAAGGGAAAGCGGGAGAAGCCAAGGCTTATCCGGTCCCGCCCCCATTACACACAGGATAGAATCAGAATCCGAATCTTTTCTTTTCATTGCATCTTTCATTTGACATAACTTTTCCTTTTCCTAGTGACATTTGACATAACATGTTACAGCAGTAGGTGGTACAGAGAGCTGAAGTCCAGTGCATACAGATTACGTGTGTGTCTGCACACATGTCCATATTGTTCATCACAATAGAGCAACAGTCTCAACATGTAGACAAGGTCCGAGGGAAAAGAGAAGTAAAAATTTAAAAATAGAAAAGTAAAAATAAAGATCAAAAATAAAGACCAGTGTAGGTACTAGTTTTGGAGATGGTGAGAGATGGTGAGGGAGCCCCCCCCCCTTTTTATTTATTATTATTTTTTTTTTTATTATTTATTTTTTTTTTTTTATGAATCCTCACTGTACTCTGCAGCTTTCGCTGCCCTTGACTTAGCCAAGGGCTTAGCCATTTCCTCCCGGTTATTGGCAACTTCAGCTCGCTTCCGTGACGGGAACTCGCGAAGTGCGGAGAGGTCAGCGCGCATCCCGACCATGGCTGACCGATTGGTCACTATTTCTTCCCGGTTAGCGGCCACTTCAACTCGCACCAGTGCCGTGGAGTCACGAACTGCAGAGATGTCAGAGCCCATCCCGACCACAGTAGACCGAGTGGTGGCGTTGTCCACCCTCACGCCGGTCACCTCCGTGGCGATCTTTCTCATTTTCCGATGTAGCATGAAGATTCCACATCCCAAGGCGATCATTCCAGTTGTCATGAACGCGAACACGTACACGTCCTCGACGTCTTCCACATCCAGAGTGGCAAGGCAGATGACTCTCCACTTTCCCCAACCATCCATGATGTAGCCGGACATGAAGGTCCCATCCGGGCACGCAGGTTCACCAGAACCCGCACGCCGTGTTGAGAACACTCTGTCGATAGCATTCAGTGACCAGCTCAGCAACTCCATCGTGAATTGTGGGAGTAACAGTTGCGCTTGGTATTCATACCTCATATATCTACACATTGTTGATACTCCCTACCACGTACAACTGACATCGCATAAAACAGTTTCTTCGGTCCAACTTATTGCTTGGGTACAGAATGTTCATTTGTTATTTGTTATGCTCCCATCCCGTCACAACACAAGTCTACTGATTCGTGTCTCAGACACTTATCAACTCTCATGCAGTAATCTATACCGGTCAACGGTTGAATATACATACTTCTTCTTAAAGCCACTTAGTGTTGATGTTTTTTTGACTTCTTCTTCTAACACATTCCATTGTCTAACCCCTGTGACCGATAGGGAAAAAGATTTTAACGTAGTTCGTACCTTCCTTTGCCTGAAAATCATGTTCCCTCTAAGATTGTGTCTCTCTCTGTGTATGAAGAGATTTTGTAGGTTTTGAGGGAGAGTTCTGTTATAAGCTTTGTACATCATTTGTGCTGTGCGATAGTTTATTAAATCATATAGTTTGAGTATTTTTGATTCGATAAATAAGTGGTTGGTGTGTGCCCTGTAGTTGGCATAGTGTAAGATTCTCAAGGCTCTTTTTTGGAGAATTAACAAGGGCTGTGTGGAGCCTTTATATGTGTGTCCCCACACCTCTGCACAGTATTGCAGGTGCGGAGAGACTAGTGCGCAGTATAACAGATGAAGTGCCTTTTGATTTAGGACTTTTTGTACTTTCCAAAGTATAGACACACTCCTAGCCAGCTTCCTTTTTAATTGTGCTATGTGTGGCTTCCAACTTAACATGTCATCGATAATCACTCCCAGAACTTTATTTTCACGGACCCTCTCAATGTTAACTCCGTTTACATGAATGTTGGGATTGTCATTGCTGCCTCTCTTACCGTATAGCATGTATTTCGTTTTACCGAGATTTAGAGATAATTTATTTGTATTAAACCACACTTGAAGTTTGGCCATTTCCTGATTTACTGTTCCCACCAGTTGGTTCAAGTCACTTCCCGAGCAGAAAATATTTGTGTCGTCCGCGAATACTATTAATTTCAGAGTATCTGACACTTTACATATATCATTTATGTATAAGATAAACAGCTTTGGACCCAGAACTGAACCCTGAGGGACCCCACAGACTATGTCCAAGTTCATTGATGTGTTATCTCCAATTTTAACATATTGGGATCTCTTGTGTAGATAACTCTTGACCCACTGTAATGTTACACCCCTAAGGCCATATCTCTCCAGTTTAGCCATTAAAATATCATGGTCAACAGTGTCAAATGCTTTTTTCAGGTCTATGAAAATTCCTATGGAATATTGTTTTTGGTCAATAGCGTCAGTGATGATTTCCACAGACTCTGCTAAAGCTTGAGCAGTCGAATGGTTCCTTCTGAAGCCATACTGGCTGTCATATAACAGTTTATGTTTGTTGATGAAGTTATCGAGCCTATTGTTGAATAGCTTCTCTAGGATTTTTGACAATTGTGGCAGTATAGATATTGGTCTGTAATTTGTAAACTCGTGTGTGTCACCGTTCTTAAACAGTGGCACAACCTTGGCAACTTTCATTTTATCAGGAAAAGTCCCAGTTTGAAATGACAGATTGAAGATGTAGGTCAGGGGTGAAATGATTCCGTCTAATACCTCCTTGATTAATCTCATGTCTAAGTCGTCAGCGTCAGTAGAGGTTTTGGCAACGAATAATTTGACCAGGTGTCTTATCTCTGTGTCCTTCACTGATGTGAGCAACATTGAGCTAGGATTTCTGTGTCCATCCTTATCAAAATGACTCCAAGGCAAGGATGAATCAGGGATGTTATTCGCTAGTTCCGGCCCGATGTTTACAAAGAAATGGTTGAAACTATTTGCAATGACCTCCGGGTTATCCTCCTGTGTGCTGTTTATCTTGAAGTAGGGAGGGTAGTTTGGTTTTTTACTTTTATTATTAGTCACATTGTTTAAAATATCCCATAATTTTTTTGTGTACTCCATGTTTTCTGCAAGTAAATTGCTGTAATATTCTTTCTTGTGTTCATTTAGGATAGTGTTTAACTTGTTTCTATACCGTTTGTATCTCACTTCTGACTGAGCCGTCCTAGATTTAATGAACTGTCTGTACAGAGTATTTTTTTTCCTGCAGGCATTTATCAAAGGTTTCGTAAGCCAAGGTTTCTGTTCCTTCTTCCGTTTCGGATGACTCCTTTTCACAGGACAGTGTCTGTCGTAGAGTGTTTTAAATATTTGCAAAAAGGAATCATATGCATCATTCACATCTGTTTCATTGTAAACATTATTCCAGTTTTGTCTCAGTAGCTCGTCTTTCAGCGCATTCATTCCTTCTTCAGTTCTGACCCTTATGTATGTGTTTTTGTTCGGAGGTTGGCCCACAGTGAATTTGCAGTCATATATAGCAAAGATAGGTAGATGGTCACTTATATCATTTATCATGAGTCCACTTGTTGTGTCAGTAACGTTAGTAAAGATATTATTAATCAGAGTAGCACTGTGTGTAGTGATCCTGCTAGGGCGTGTGATGAGAGGTTGTAAGCCCATCGTATACATCATGTTAGTGAACTCATCGATTTCCGTGTTTTGTTTTGGGTTGATTAAGTCGATATTAAAGTCACCAGGATTGACCTGCAGTACGGCCGTCTGCACCAACCTGTAACAGAAAACATCAGATATTACATTTATTCTGAATGTTTTCCTATTCATTTGTTGATACACTACTTATTTCTTCTTATCATACACGTATTGCAACCTGTATATATAACATGGATTATTTGTCTAATAAATTATTCACTAATATCCCACTTGCTTGTACTTGTTTATTTTTATCACACCAAACTCATACATGATATTATTAAAACCACTTCCATAATCTGCATGTAGCCTACATTTGTTTATGCATGCATATGCACATCTATTGATAATCAAATAATAAAGGAACATATTTAAACAAGATAAGTCATATTACTTACTTCAGAGGGAAATCCAAATTCCCTGTACACGTGAATAATGTAGTTCCTCCGACGGGCAGATTGCCTCCGTCGTCTCCGTGGTGAAGGTGCTGGTGTTCCGTGGTCAGAGGTATAATATGATCTATGAACGATTAATGATCCGTAAAAGCTGCTTAATAGTCGCGATCAATGGCAAAAGCAGCTACTCCGGTAAGAGGAAGAAAGAGGGAAAGCGTGGGAGCGTGCATATATAATAAACTGTGGAAAACATTTGACAGTTGTAATTTGACTTAAAAAACATTTAGAAATATTTAATTAACTGTAATAATAATCATGCTTTATATTTTGATAAGTAATTTCCATTAAACGGGAGCTAGAACCGCTAACATAATCGATTCGGTTACGTGAGAGAAAATGAGGACGAGATGTCAATAAAGTTAAAAGAAAAAGTAGTATGAGATGTGTATACTTCAGTGTGAACAGTCTGAGGGTAACAGCATACTCAAACGTTCATTTAGTAGGCAGTATGCAGTACATACATGTTGAGTATGTAGTAGGCAGTACGTTAGTGTGGCATTTCGAACACAGCCATAATCTTTGTATTGTGGAAATGAATGTAAATCCTGCATGTGATGTTCTTGGTTATTCCAATTATAGTGTGGCACTGAGAAATTCAATTATTTGCAGTTGTTCCCCTGCAGTACATCAAATGGGGCATTCCCTGTGCAATTAATACAGTGTAGGTGTGGTATAAGGGGATCAATACATCAATTATCCCAGGAGTAATTTGACTAGAACAGTTAGCTGCAGTGATGTTATAAAATCCAAGCCGAAGCCATGCCAAGTCCTCAACCTGCTAAGAGTGGCCGCATCAGTGGTGATGTTTACATCAAGATTAAAGACTCTTCACTGTGAGAGCAGAGCCAGACAGACACTTTGTGATTTGGACGATGCTTCACAGTATGCTGTGCCAGCACAAGTAGGGATATCCATAAATGTTTGCTCACAGTGCACCCAAAGGTGTCCCAATTATGTTTTCCCCCTAACATGACTGGTGTTTTCTACTCAATATGAAAAGCAAAGTGTTGCATAGAGCTCTCAGATTTTCAATTTACAATCTGGACCATGAAAGTGTGCTGTGCACACTCAGATTTAAGGCCTGCCATTGCATGGAAGACAAGACACAACAGGAATTGACTACTGTCCATATTTTTAATTGTCCTTCCGCGAGACATTGAACCCCATGTTGCCCCCTGGGAACAATGCTTAGGATGATTTAAATGCCGAGGTTACATTTCATGCATGTATTTGCTATTATAATTAGGTTTTAAGGAGCGAAGGCATAGAAATTGATGAGGAGAATACGTTTTTGGAAGAGGATTCTGCTGGGATTGTACAGCTTTGATATCAAACACTACCGTGCGAGAAAAAAACAACAACAACCTGTAACCAACCTGTTGACAATATAAACATCTGCATTAAAGAGGAAAATATTGCTGCATCAAAATCTTTAAATTGAACTTTAGGATGGTTAAGACTATTTCTTTAAACTTTACACAAAATGTTTTCCTGAAGCATTCAATCACATCTCTCTTCGGCATTTGAGTTTGCTCATTGTTTGCTCATTGGCCTACTGCTTCCCTGCTGTAGCTGCCTAGAATAGAATAATAATAGTTTTAGTAATAGCCTATTTTTTAAGGTTAAATATAGCCTATTAAGGTGAATACGAGATTACTGCAAGTCTTGTAACATAGGGCCAGTTGTTCAAAAGATGTATCCAGATCAAAATTATCCAGATTTGGAAATCCTTTTTTTTTGCTGAGCAATTTACAGAAATATGTCGTGTGCCTTACAGAAATAAATGGCTATTTTTATTTAGTGATGAAAAATGACCTTTCTGTGCTCCACGTCTGTGACACGTGCTGATCTGACCTGACTTGTTTGCATGGTAGCACACATGATATGCACACATGATGATTCTCTACAACAACTTTTTACTACATTGCAATGAACAAAGTAAAGGCAAAAAAGTGTTTATTTGTCAAACAAATTTGGATGCAATATGAGTCTTGAATTGGATACCATGCAGGAATTTGCTAGGATGTCAAAACCGGATTATGAACATGCCTTGCCATAGAGAAACATATGATAGCGTTGGATTATGAACATACTATGCCACAAAAGCACACAAAAACATGGGGTTAGTCGAGCTTAATGAAGTTATTATTTTGCTGTCACTTCGTCTGTTTTTATAACACAGAAGGATCGATGTATTATCAATGGATAGCTCTGTGTCTCCTCAAGTGTCTCTTCTCCGTTTCTGAAAAGTTACGTTTCCTTGCTTTTTTCTGGCCTGTCGCCGTGATTCACCACACAGAAACGATTGCATGCCGGCTCATTAATATAGTAAAATGGACAATGGTGCTCATTTGCATCTCATTCAGATAAGCCCTCCCCCCTACAGATGTCACTCGGTGATATCTTGTATCTGTTAGCCTGCAGGCACCGTCTAAGTAGCTAGTGCTAATGATTTAGCAACTAGCCTATTGTCTTCAGGTAGACTAGTTGCTAAACTATTAGCATCACAGTCAATTCAAGCAATGCCAACAGGCAACTTGGCACCTTAGTGTTAAATCAGATGCCCACATTATGAGCCAAAAATCTCCCATTACAGCTTAGTTTTTATGTGCATATACTTTTAACACAACAGTGCTGAGCTAGCTAGCAAAGTAGATAACTTGGATATTAACGGAAACTCACCCAACAAGAAACTGAAAAGTATTCCTGCAGACTTCTTTGGCTCCGATGAAATAAGAGGCCGGGCGGACTTTCTTTTCGTCAGCGGCTTTTTGGTGGATGCAGTCATCTCCAACGTAACTACGTGTCCGTTTGCTCACGCCAGCTAAGTAATCCATCCATATGCTGTACATAAGCTCTTGAGAAAGTTTGTCGCTACATGAATGTCTTCCAAGGAGAGAGTTCTCCTTTCTTCTTCCGTAGCATTTGCAGTCAGAGTTACGGATAACCTCCATTTCGCTGTCTTTATCCCGTTGAAATGTAACCGTAGATGAGCGTCTGATATCTTCCACTCCAGCTGATCCGTTGCGCTGAATAAGTAGCCATGTGTTTTACTTCTAACATGCAGCTGATTTGCTGAAAAAATAACAACAGCGCATGAAAGGGCCAATGGTGATCAGTATGGAAATTAACTGCATCGCTGTACACACCCCAGCAAAGACAAGAAACTACAAATACAAAATGTATACTTTTACGGCATCCAATACTGTTATCTGAAACATGGAGTGGCTTCTTCATGATCTCAACTTGCATATTCTGCAAAAAAACGAAAATCACAAATTTTGAAAAAAAAAGCTTATTTTGTCTTTTACGCATATTCGTCCCACCCGACTTGTTGCTGGTTTTGCCGTGGCGGGTCACATTTTGGCAGTGTTTGCACCACTAGAGGTAGCATGAGGTGGTTTTTCCAACCAACAGAAGTTGCCCAGTTAGTGCAACTCATCCAGGATGGCACATCAATGCGCACTGCGGCAAGAAGGTTTGCTGTGTGATTCCAGGAGACAGGCCAGTACACCAGGAGACATGGAGGGGGCTGAAGAAGGACAACAACCCAACAGCAGGACCGATATCTGCTCCTTTGTGCACGGAGGAACAGGAGGAGCACTGACCTCCAGCAGGCCACTGATGTTCAAGTTCCGACTCAAACAGTCCGAAATCGACCCCATGAGGATGGTTTGAGGGCCCGACGTCCACGGATCACAGAGATGGGCAGATTTGCCATTGGTGCCCTGTGCTCTTCAGGGATGGGAGCAGGTTCACCCTGAGCACATGTGACCGACGTGACAGGGTCTGGCAACGCCGCGGTGAACATTCTGCTGCCTGCAACATCCTCCAGCATTACCGGTTTGGCGGTGGGTCAGTGATGGTCTGGGGAAGCATTTCTTTGGAAGGTCGCACATCCCTCCATGCGATTGCCGGAGGTACCCTGACTGCCATTAGGTACCGGGATGAGATCCTCAGACCCATTGTGAGACCATATGCTGGTGCAGTGGGCCCTAGGTTCCTTCTAATGCATGAGAATGCTCGGCCTCATGTGGCTTTAGTGTGTCAACATTTCCTGCATGATGAAGACATTGATGTTATGGACTGGCCTGCCCGTTCCCCAGACCTGAATCCTATTGAGAACATCTGGGACATCATGTCACGCTCCATCCACCAACGCCATGTCTCACCACAGACTGTCCATGAGTTGACTGCTGCTCTGGTCCAGGTCAGGGAGGAGATCCCCCAGGAGACCATCCGTCGCCTCATCTGGAGCATGCCTAGACGTTGTAGGGAGTGCATACAGGCACGTGGAGGCCACACGCACTACTAAGGATCATTTTGACATGTCTTGAAAAATCTCCACAAAAGTTGGATCAGCCTGTGATCTGATTTTCCACTTTGATTTTCGGTATGATTCTGAATCGAGACCTTCATAAGATGAGGATTTTGATTTCATTAATCATCCTTATGTTTTGTTGTCAACGCATTGCACTTTGTAATGAATAAAGATTTCCAACTGAAATATGTTATTCATTGAGTAGCATGTGGTGTTTAGGTGTTCTCTTTATTTTTTTGTGCAGTTTACATTAACAAATACAGTGTGGATATATTGAAAATGTCTTAAATAAAAAATGTCAAATAGTTCACAAAATAATGTTCAGGGTTCTTCTTCTGAGAAGGAGAGACCCGCATTTTCAAGCCCTGCTTTTAGGAGACGGATTTGAAGTTTTGCCCTGGTTTGCTGCAGTTTGGTCAGCTTGATTTGTTCCTCTGCCAGGAGTATCTGTGCTTCTGCTCTTTCAGTTTCTCGTTTAAGATGAGTTTCATAGGCATCATCATTACTATTTCGCAAAGGACGCTTCAAGCCTCTTTTCTGAGCTCCTGTGACTGCTGACTCTACCAGTGAGGATCCAGGTTGCTCAATAATAGGGCTGAGATCCAGAATAAATGTTTCCTCTGTATTAGGAGGAACTGGGTCACTTTCCTCCTCAATCGTAGGCTCACCATCCCTTACAACACCTTGAATACCATGCAGAGATTTAGAGCTCTCACCTCCAATAATGTCCAGAACCACATCTGTGTAGTCACCTTTCTTAAATGGTTTGTTGCCTGTTTGGGTGTTCTTTTGTTCAGCAAGGTCCTATGTGGCTCTGGCCCTCAGATGTTTCCATCTAAATGTCACCTGCTC
Source organism: Chelidonichthys spinosus (assembly GCA_029853015.1). NCBI lineage: Eukaryota > Metazoa > Chordata > Actinopteri > Perciformes > Triglidae > Chelidonichthys > Chelidonichthys spinosus. The sequence goes on from CM056826.1 coordinate 2,769,228, forward strand.
CAAGGTCCTCTTCTGGCCAGACCCCATTGCATTAACATTCTGGGTGATTTCAACCAAAACATCTTTCTTCCTTTTGTTTGTCACCATTCCACCCACAACAGAACTTCCTACAACTGAGGCATAATGGCCCTTTACACCCTCCAGCAGTGCATGGGTTTCTGCAACCGTGAAATTATGTCCTTTTGAGTCCATGGTTCCACCTCATCTGTGGTGGTGATAGGACTTGGGCATGATTGACTTAATTGAACACAAGCATGTCAGCTAATGATTGGGTGGGTATTTGACAGCCATTTTGTATTAAGCCTTCCTCAGAGGACTTAGAGAGGCACTGACATGGCAGGTGTTATTCATCGCTACCACCATTCTGGTGGATGAGGATACCGAGAAAGGGTGTATCTTGAGCATGCAAGACCACTAGAGCAATATACCACTGAAGAACTGTATGCTCGCTTTCGCTTTGGGAATGCTGATATTAAGTACATTGCAGACCTTGTCAGGTCAAAACTTCAACGGAGAACACGAAGGAGTCACAGTCTGTCTGTGGAAGAACAGGTCCTCATTGCTCTGCGCTTCTATGCATCTGGGACTTTCTACCAAGTTGTATGTGACAATATAGGAGTGGACAAATCAACTGAGTGATGAAGTGAAAGCTGTGTCAATTGCATTGGCCAGCCTGGTCAATCAGTTTGTTTCACTTCCAAAGGATGACCAGATTGCCCAGACCAAGCACAAGTTTTTTCTTTTGGGGAACATGCCCAATACTATTGGGGTTATTGACTGCACTCGTGTGCATATTCAAGCACCTCATGAGAGGGATTGGGAGTACATCAACCGAAAGGGGAGGTGCAGCATCAACATCCAACTTGTGGGCGACGCTGACCTCATCATCACAAACTGTGTTGTGAAGTGGCCTGGGTCTGTTCTGCACGTATTCTGAGGGAGAGTGCTTTATACAGGGAGCTCCAAACCAACCGACCAGATGGCATAATATTAGGAGACAGTGCCTATCAACTCCTACCATGGCTGATGACTCCTTTTCTTGCAGCAACCACGCCTGCGCAGGCATGCTTCAATACTGCTCATTGCAAAACAAGATGTGCAATTGAGCGTTTAAATGGAGTTCTGAAGAGACGCTTTGCATGCCTTAACTATATGTGAGTGGAACCACAGGGTGCATGCAACATAATACTTGCGTGTAGTAACCTTTATAATGCACCTGAGCCTGTTGAAGAACCAGACCAACCTCTGGCGTTCTGTCAGAATGAGGGACTGAACGTGTAGTAAGGGATGCAATTGTCTGAAATTATTTTTGACAGGTTCATATCTGATGATTGTTTCTTTGACATTAATATACAGTGATGAATGTCAGTGACAGAGATGAAAAATTGAATATATAATTTTTGTTTGTTATTGAAATCTGTTTGGGGGTTTATTTCATGGGAACAAGATCATTTTTATTTTTACTTTACTATACTGAAAGGCTTAATTGGTTGCCTATGTCTACTTATTATTTGACCAATTTTAAAGTTTTACTACATTTTCTTCCTGAAATCCACCTTGAAATCCTACCCCATGTTGGGATCAGGGTAATCCTGTTTTTTTGGATCAAAGTTATCCAAATCCTACTGAAAAGTTTTGAACAACACAAACTGAAGGTTTGATCCGTTTCCAAACTCAGATTGGATTACATGATCTGATCCAATTTCAGAATCCTTCTTTTCCTTTTGAACAACCCATTTTCCAGATTTGATCCATTCCGATCCAAAATCTGATCAGATTACCTTTGAACAACTGGCCCATAGAAATAACTTGTTGGTAAAAAATAATATAATTAGGTAAAATAGCTTAATGCCTAATTTAGTAAAGCCAAACCACTTTGTGTAGTTAAAATAAAATGTGGACAGTTTTTAAGATATTTCAGTAAAATTAGAGGAACAATTAAACTTTAAAATCTGAGCTTTAAAATGCCCTAAACAGTGAACATGACTTTTGACTCTGACCTTTCATCTTCATCTTCCTCTTCCTCCTTGCTGCTGGTGGATGCTTTTATTCAGAAGAGCAGAGAGCTTCTCCCCTGGGCCGCCTGCTGTAGCTCCCTTTCTTTTTCCCTTCTTATCCTCTCCTTTCTAGGCATTAGGCTGCAATTGGTAAATAAAAAGAGACCAACAATATGAATAAGACTGTTTGGTTATATTTTAACAAGACACAGGGCTACTTTTTCTGCAGGCAATTGGGAATAGCCTGTTTGTCATTTAGCAAATAAATTACTGCAAGTGTTAATTATGTAGCCTAATGTAAACCTACACAATAGCCTACTAAATATTCATCGAGTGATTGCCGGGCAGTTTTGGATCCGGAACGTTGTGCAGTCGGGGTGAGAGAGAAATCCTACCGGCACCCGCAGCATTTACACCGATAATGTTTCATCATTCGTGGCCATAATAAACACTATTACTGCTTTGTGGAAGTCCTGGACACACCGGGAAACTAAACGGCCTGCCTGAGTTCATAGCAGAGGGAATGTTCCCATTCATTGTCTATGTAAGACGCCGTGTAATGCCTGTCGCGGAGCGGCGAGTTTCCAGAGACGGCACCGCCCGCAAACTCTCGATAATCTTTCAAACTGAGCGTTGTCGATCTAAAATAAAGATAGATTCAGCAACTGCATAGCTTATTACTCGCCTAAAAAATTTTCAGAAACACCTTTCGCTGAACTATTTTCGTAAAATAAGAGGGAGGTGGGAGGCTGATAGGGGAGAATGATAGAGCTCGGAGGAGCACAGAGGGGACGGGTGTGTGTGTGTGTGTGGGAGGGGTTGAAATCGTAGAATACAGCTTTAAGTATACTGATAGATTCACATGCTGTAGGATACCAATGACAAACTCTACCGGTGGTAGGGTGACCATTTCCATAACACCAAAAAGGAGGACATTATGCGGCATATCAATAAATTACTACGGTGTACATAGGACTCTTGTAAACTCTCATTTATAGTACAATTTTGAGTGGTTTAAAGTTTGTGTAGCTGAATAGGAAAAGATATTAATGAAAAGCGAAAAGTGTTTGTTCACAGTATTTGTATTTATTCAATACATTATGGTGTTCAAAAAGTGACCACTGAGATGAATTCTTTAAATTGCAGAGTGCCACAAAGCATAACATATGTGGACTTAAATGTAAAAAACAATTAACAGGTAACATACATAATAAAAAAAATACTTTTAAAAAAAAGCCTAAATAACCTTTTATGTAAACAACAAAGGAGATGGTACACCTTGCACAGCTCCGCAGCAGTTATTTTGTAATCCAGGGGCGACAAAACTTCACGAAAAAATGTCCTCATTGAAGAGGTTCCTGCCGCACGTTTATTACTTTTATGTTTATCCGTACCCACATGCCGTTCAATTGCAGCTTTCCCCTGACTGCTTACGACATTGCATCGACAAAGTGTGCAGAAGCCATGGAATGTGTCTTGACTACTTTTCGTTATAAATTCGTGTTCTTTTGTCCATTCAGAATTAAACAAGGTCTTGCGTTTTGGCATGATGCTAACTTTCTGTCATATGCCATATTACTTTTTTAACCAATGATAATCCGATTTTTATCGCTCTTAGCCAATCATTTGATATGTTACTGCTTTGGATGCTTTTTTTACAGTCTATGATTGGCTATTGTGCTGCAGCCCAGCAAAGATGAAAAAACTCCGCTCTGCCTCAAAAAGAAGGACAAATACGCGTCCGGCTTGATGCTGCACCGGATGCCGGACAGGGCATTGAAAATCCGGACTGTCCGGCCTAAAGCCGGACGCCTGGTCACCCTAACCAGCTGTGTGGTGTTGAGACAGGCTACTTCACAACAGAGACAAATAAATGCAAGTTACAGCTTGGCAACTGAGGCTTAAGGGGCAAACAACACACTCGACTTGATTTATTTATGTGTTACCTGGCTGGTGGGCAGGGGAGGAGGTGTGTTTGGGCTGCACCTGTGCACTGTCTGCTGCTACAACGCGCCTCCGTTTGTGTCCGCTCTGCGTGTTCAGGTTGACAGAGGTGTGTTCGGGTGGGGTGGGGGGTGGAGGGAATATTAATTGGGGCATTATTATCACACGCTTTTAATCGACTAGCACTTATAGATGATCATGTCAGCATGGGCCACAAAAAAAAAAAAAAAACTTTCAAAAGGGCACTTGCTTGGTCCAGAGGGCAAAGGGCAGGTGCTTAAGCATCACCTAGTGTCTACCTGTGCCACTGGCCGCAGGTTATAGTTTATTAAATCATCTGCAGAAATTACATTTACTTGTAGGTAATTTAGCAGATGCTTTTGTCCAAAGCGACTTACAATAATACATTTGTCAAAAGAAAGAAACCACAACATATCATTGCCGATAAAGTAAGAGCTAAAAAATAGAAACAAGTGTTAGGTCCTCATCCGAGTAAAGTAGCAGCTGTTCAGCAAACATACCTTAAGAACAACAGTGCTATGATCAAAGTGCTATAGGTAAGAACATAGAAGTGCAATTTTGTTTTTGGTGTGTTAGTTGGTCATGCTATGCAGAGTTATTTATCTTGAGACATTGGTCGTCCAACTATGGAAAAATATTAAAACTCATCATGGACTGAGTAGTGTTACTGTTTTCCTGGATACTTCCTGGTCACATCCACAACTTAATCAGACTTTTTCTGTGCTTCCATTTCAATCAATGACACATAAATGCATCAATGAGGAAAACACAATCTCTATTGTATTTGTCTACAGATGACGGCAGAAGCCATTCTCCGCCTGGTCAATGATCCTGTGCTGCCATTCTACCCTCTGGACATTGCCCTGGATGTTCAAAACAAACTCAAAGGTAAAACTGATATGATTGACACCTCATTTTTCAACAGCGACCTGACAATAAGAAACTAATGAAATATACATCTGGCCAAACAACCACAAATGAGAAAACTAGTAAAAAACAATTGCTTTAATAATATTTAATAGTCATGAAAAACATCAGATAGTAAACCTTTACAATCCCAAATACTCTTGGTTTGGGAGGAGTTTGCAGTTCAGATCTAGATATTGCATTATGATACAACAAAAAACAGGGTTTAGTTGCTAAAGTAATTCACAATGTCACCAACTTGCGGCCTCTTCTCGCCTCTGTTGCGTTCTGTGATGACCTCCGTTCGGGCCTCAGAGGCGCAACATTCTGTCACCCCTTTCCCTCTTGGTAGCATTTACAATGGCGACGGGGCAGAAAAAAGGAGTGATACTCCAGCAACGAAAAGGAAGCGCAAAAGGGGCTATAGTTACAGCTGTTTTTTTGAGGAGCCCTGGTCATGTTAAAGTATCTTCTGTGTAAAATTAGGCATTGCTACTGTTTAGCAATGATACTGATACTGTTCATGAATAATAATTTTGCTTATGTATAATATAAATGGTAATGGAGCAAGAATAGACCCCTAAAGCGCCCCGTTGTTAAAGGTTAAAGGGTTTGAATCCACAATCTTAAAAAGGAAAATGTTCTTACTGTAAGACAGGTATGGAACCAGCTGAGTGCAACATCTTCTCTATATAAAGAGTGTAGTATGTTTGGTAGGATCTAATCTAATGCACATTCACACACTGATGGCACAGCCTTCAGGAGCAATTTGGGGTTCAGTGTATTGCCCAAGGACACTTCATCATGCTGACTGTAGGAGCCGGGGATCAAACCACTGATCTTCTGCGTTAGTGTGACCCGAAAGAACATGGTGCTGTGGCTTTTAAATGACTACGTCTCTAAAGTGAACATGAAAATCATAACTCAAACAGGTCGCAAGCAGCTGTGTCTAAGGTGAAAGTGAAACTTAATGACAACAACACAAAAATAACACAAAACATAAGGAAATCAAAGTATTTGCTGTATTACCATCACTCCTTTATCGATCAGCATACATTTTCAGTATTAGTGTTGTCATGAATTTCTAAATCTGATACAAAAATATCAATATTTGTATGATGAATATAATTTAATATAGTTGTTGACAACACTGTGATAAGACAGGAGGGAGAGATGGGGAAAAAGTAAAAAGTGTGGGATGCATAATGAGATCATTTATAATATTCATCAATAATACATCATTTATATCATTTGTAGGTGAAGAAAGTAGATCAGACACTGATGTTATAGCTGAAGATGCGAGCTGGCTACAGAGCTCTGCGGCGTGTCCTGTGTGACAGCACAATCGATTAACATGGGCGCCAAAGGGAAGGGCAGCTCTTCAATGAAAATTGTTGTGCTTCTGCGTCCAGTATGGACTCAGTATTAGACTTTAATATTGGAGAAAGAACACTGTAATACTCGTATAGTATGTGTATGTGTGTGCGCGTGTGTGTGTGCATGGGGGTGCTGGTGGACTTTTATGCAGAGGCATAAATCATATCCAATATCCAGCCAGCCAGCCTGAACATCAATCCCTAATACCCTCTCCAACAAACATAAAAACAAACAGAAAGCAAAATGATATGCTATGCAAACACAAACTGGCTCTCATGGGAAGGTGAAAAAATAGTAAAACATTTTTAGGAAATTACACACATTTTAGACTTCCATGAAATAGCCTAGTCTAGGAAAACAACATTGTTGGGATTAAAATAAGTGTATACGCATGATGTAACATGATTAAGGAAAACAAATCACAGATATCACTAAAATGACTGTAAAACACTACAGACTTGAACACACCTTTCGAACACCAGTCTCTGAAAGTCCTGTGTTTGTTTGAGTGGGTGGGAGGTGAGGTGGATTGGTAATTTTTTAATAATATTTTTGATATTGATGATTGAGTAGCAAAGGGGCGACAACTGCATTGTGTTGTGCATCCCTGTGTTGCACAATGACAATAAATGATCCTTGTATCCTTCTGTAATATATTCAGGAAAGTAGTCACCTTTGTATGAGCCACATCAAGTGATTTACATATTTATAACTGAAGGAGGGCAACTTACATAGTAAGAAGAAAGCAGCACTTTAGTCAAGGTCTGAATTCCTGTATAAATTTAAGGTTGCCAAATCTTCAGCAGTTATCATGCTGTACACCTCTCAGGCCTTAAGAACCATCAGCTTATTCAGTCACAGTCTCAGAGTATACAAAGACTCCATCCTTGACTATTAAGATGCCCTTTGAAAAACGATGCACAACACATTAGCCTGCATGTTGTCTTTACTCTACATAAACAAAATGTTATGTTGCTTTGCTTAGAGATTCAAAGAGGTGAAGAGGAGCTCTCCATCACATTTACTGTGGCTCCAATTAGAAGTATCATTCATTGTAGTAGAAAGCAATTGTTCAGTGGTATTGAGGTCTCGATTGAGTTTTAAATTGGCAGATTATCCCCATCCCATCTGCGAGACATTACATGAGCCTTAGGAGTCGCACCAGGAGGCTCAGAAACAGCTTTTTTCTTTATCTGATTTGATGATCATACTGCATTCATTGTGTCGCTCTACTATTCATGTACTATGGACCGTCTGATTTGTCAAAACACTATGCACTTTATTTATTAATGCACTTTAATAATGGACTCATATGATCATATTGCATTGTGTTTTATTTATATATATTATATATTTTATTTTTTCTTTCTTTCGTTTCTTAAACTCTGCTATAAGGAAAGCACTTTTTAATGATTGCACCACTGGTTAGATGTTAAACTGCATTTCGTTGTACTGGTTGTCCTTGCTTGTGCAATGAAAATAAAGTTGAATCTAATCTAATCTTAGAGAGAGAGAGAGAGAGAGAGAAAATAACCCCTATTCTCAAGAAAACCGGTGCAGACCACCCTGAATACCTTTTGACCAATTTATTTATTTAATACTTGAAAGAACAGTTGTAGCTCAGATTCACACTTACCTGTCTGACAACAATCTGTTTGAAGAACTCCAGTGCGATTTCCATCCCCTTCACAGCACTGAGACAGCCCTGGGGCCCGTTTCACAAAGCAGGTTCAACAAACTCTGAACTCTGAGATGGGAAACTCTGAGTTACGCGCGTGCCTGCCGACTCTACAAAGCCATCATCAATGGAGCTCTGATACTACGATTCACCATGGCAACCGGGAGAGCGTCATTAGATATTACCGAGTGTTTATGTAGAAAACGAGCTCATCCTGAGAAAGCGGAGCAACGTAACTGCAGCAAAGTAGTGATAGTTGGCATGGCAGACAATTACTGCCCGATCTAATGTATATAACTGAATGAAACAGTCTATTGATCTAAAGGTAAAAAGTGTTCATTTTCAGGTTTGGCAAGCAACACTGTGGTGTAATGGTTAGCAACGCTGCCTATGGTGCAGGTGACAGCGGTTTCTATTCCCGTAGTTCACAAAGTAGTGCAACAAATAAATCATCAATTTTATTGGGTGTAATCCCCCCAGGCACAGAAAGAAAGTGGCTTCAGTTGAAAATTAAGCATAAGAATATTGCGCAAATACGTTGACTAAGGCATATGATTTTAATCATATTTCACATATTAAACAGTAAATATAAGCAGGTATTTCAACACAGGAATGTACTTTAACATTTCATAAATCTCCCGTTCGCAAAAACACTACCTCCGCAAAGAATCTGGTTGCGGATTATGTCCGCGATATGAAATGTTGAAAATGTTGGAGAATATTGTTTAGATAATATCTAATGTGATTGGAAGGAAAGGTAATCAAAATTCTCTCCCGATGCAAAGCTGCTAGAATCACTTTTATTTCCATATCGATTAGGTTGACGATGAAAGGACGGCACATTTTTTCAGAGTTGGTTAAGATTCCGGAAAAAGGCGGAGACATGTAGGGAGAAACTCAGGGTTTGTTGGAGCAAACCTGCTAGCGAGCAGGTTAGGTTCACGGAGCATGTTACCCGGGTAACTGACCCAGATTTATGCTGAACTGGCTTTGTGAAACCGGAAAACCAGAGTTTCCCTCATCTCAGGGTTAACTAACTCAAGGTTTTCACTAAACCTGCTTTGTGAAACGGACCCCTGCTTTGTGAAACGGACCCCTGGTCCAAATCACTAATGATCTGTTGTTGGCTGCGGACTCTGGACTCTTATCTCAACTCATCCTCCTTGGCCTCAGCACAATATTAAATACCATTTCTCATCACATTCTCCTTGACACATATCAAAAATATGACGAAAATAGGTTTTTATCATCTTAAGAACATAGCCAGAGTCCACCCGTTTCTCTCTCAGGTCAGTACGGAGGTGCTGATGCATGCTTTTATCTCCTGTTGTTTAGATTATTGTAATGCCCTGCTCTCTGGTCTTCCCAAAAAGAGTACTTTAAATCTCCAACTATTACAGAACTCAGCCGCACGCGTGCTGACGAGGACCAGAGGGCGGGAGCACATTACACCAGTTTTAGCGTCGCTGCATTGGCTCCCTGTACGCTTCAGGATCGATTTTAAGGTTCTTTTACTCGTTTTTAAATGTCTTAACGGCCTTGCGCCCTCTTATTTAGCTGACCTGCTTTTATCATATCAACCCAGAACTAAAACCCATGGTGAGGCGGCATTTAGCTGCTATGGCCCCCACCTGTGGAACAGCCTGCCAGAGAGCCTCAGGACCGCAGAGACAGTTGATATTTTTAAAGGAAGGTTAAAGACACACCTTTTTAATCAGGCTTTTAACTAGTATTTTAAATTCTTCTTACGTTCTTATGTGATTCTATCTTATTTTATATTTTTGCTTCTATCTTGTTTTTAGATGATATTGATCTTAAATAATTTTAGTTGTTTTACTTATCATTGGTATTGTTTTATGTTATTATCTTTATTATCTTTTATTAAGCTGGTCACTTATTTTTTCATGTTTTTTTTATCCTATTTTATGCTTTTAGTTTTTAGCTTTAACTCCAGTGTTTCCTCAGGGGGGCCTTCCACACTGGGAGCTGTGTCTGGGCTGCTGCAGGGGGTGCTGTCCCTGGGTCCCTTCGGCTCGGCTGACTGTTGTCTGTCGGTGTCGGGGGGCCTGGGCACTGGTGCCCCCTGTGGCACAGCCTGCGACTCCTCCCAGTGTGGATGGCCCCAAAGATAGCGTTTCCTCAATCATCAGTGTCATGCCATGTCTCCCTATTGTCAGTAGTGAGAGTGTGTAGGTGTGTGTGTTTGTGTGTGTGTGCGTGTGTAGTATGGAGGGTGGGAGGGAGGGGCTTTATTAGTAATTGTTTTTTCTTTTCTTTTTTGATGTGTAAAACACATTGTGTTACATGTTCATGTATGAAAGGTGCTCTATAAATAAAGTGAAGTTGAAGTTGAAGATTAGTTTACATCAGTTCCTCTGGCACTTAACTTACCTGTTTCACATCATATCTCTCTGGCTGTTCCCAGTTTGTCCAACTCAAAAACATAAGATCACAGCTTTCCCCAATTACCACCGGTGTCCCCCAAGTTTCTGTTCTAGGCCCATCTCCTTACACTCTGGCACATCTTCATGAAATTGGGTATTCATTTTCACTGCTATGCTGAGGACACTCAGCCCTGTCTTGCCACCAAGCCCAACACCGCTCTCCCACCGTCTTCCCTCTCCGACTGGCTCTTAGAAATCTAATCCTGGTTCACTCAGAATTTCCTCAAACGTAACAGCAATAATAACTAAATTTCTCCTTGTTGGCACCAAGTTCACTCTGGCCAAAGGTAACAACTTCTCACTAACAGTTAATAACTCCATTGTTTCTCCCTCCCCCCAAGTCAAGTGTCTGGGTGTCCGTGCATATTTCCACCTAGGCAATATTGACCTAGATTGCCTGGCGCTCTCATCTAACAACATAGCTATTCTTGTTAATGCACTCGTCGTCACCTCCCATATCGATTATTGAAACTATTTCCTCTATAGTCTCCAACTCAACTCCTCAATATACTTCAAGTGGTCCAGAACTCAGCTGACCAGATCATCACCGGAACCCGATCCATCAAACACATCAACCCTGTCCTCCAACAGTGGCTCCCTATCAAATAGGCTTCAAGATTCTCCCCCTCACTTTTAAGGCTCTTCACAACATGGCACTTTATTACCTCTCTGACCACCTCTACTTCTCCACACTTACCTTTACTCTCCGCTCTTCCTCCCCCATGCTCCTCACGACAAGTCCTGACCGACAGTCTTCCATGGGGTCAAAAGCTTTCAGCCGTACAGCCTCCCATTTTTGGAATTTTCTCCCACAAGCCATCCATGACACTGACTCTTTCCCCACTTTCAAATCCCGCCTAAAAACCTTCCTCTACAGATTGGCTTTCTTTGTGTAATTTTTTAGTATTTACTTGTAGTTGTACTTTATTAGTCTGCTGTTTTTTATTGCTTTGTATTTATGTTTGGTCTGTTTACTGTTATGTATCTGTTGTTATTCTTATTATTTGTATATGTAAGGTGTCCGAGAGTGTCCTGAACGGTGCCCATAAATAAAATATATTATTATTGTTATTATTACAGTTTTTTTTGATTGCATTGACCTGGTTGAAGAAACTGGTAACCTCTCAGTCTTCATCATCACTCTCTCAGCAGAGCAAAAGACACCTCTTGCAAATGAGTTAACCCATTGTCATTGTTTTGACACACTTCCCGCACCCTTTTGCAAATCAGTTAACGCAGATGTCATTCAAGCAGTCCAAACTCCATTGCTTTAGCTGTGGTAACCAAACAGAAAATATATGTTCCCATTTCTCATCACCTGTTTGACACTGCTGCACACAACTTTTCAATTAGCAATCAGTCTGCAGGCTTAAAAGGTGCCACGTTGTGTGTTGTAACTTGCAAGCATGGATGGTCTAAGGCAGATGAGAGTGAGAGGTAGAGGGCTCAGGGGAAGAGGAGTCCGAGGAAGAGGAGTCCGTGTGCGAGGTGGAGGTGTAGCTGGAAGGGCTCAAGTTACTGATGAAATTCGGGCAACTTTGATTGATCATGTGGTAAATCATGGTCTTTCATTTAGAGAGGCTGGACAAAGAGTCCAACCTGTTGTCAATAGAAACACGGTTGCATCCATTGTCAGAAATTTTCGACTGGAGAACAGGTAATGTCACTTATACAGTATATACAGATATATCCGTAGTGATATACATTATTTCATGTATTTTTTTCCACATTTCATGTGTTGTTTATAGAATCGAAAGGCTACCAGTCGGTGGTGGTAGACGAAGACTTTTGAATGCTGAGCAGGAGGCAGCCATTGTCAACATGGTTCTGGCAAATAATGCCATTAGGTTGCGGGAAATCAGGGCAGCAGTGATTGCAGATCAGGGGGTATTTAGAAATATAAATACTTTGAGTGAGACCACAATAACCCGTGTGCTTAGAAGGAACAATATGGCAATGAAACAGCTCTACACAGTTCCCTTCCAGAGGAACTCAGATGCTGTGAAGGAGGCCAGATGCCAATATGTGGAGGTAAGGACACATTACAGTACTACGTATACTCATATGCCTTGGCATATCATGCAGTTACAGTAAACTGGAGGTACTTTTACTGTATGCAATTGTAATTTTGCTTTTTTTCTTTAGCGTATCATGGAGCTTGAAGCTGAGGGGGCACATCATGTTTTCATCTATGTGGATGAAGCCGGCTTCAACCTCTGTAAAGTAAGGCGACGTGGGAGGAACCTCATTGGGCATAGGGCCACTATTACAGTTCCAGGGCAGAGGGGCGCCAACATTACTATGTGTGCTGCTATTTCTAATGATGGTGTCCTCTGCCATATTCCAACTATTGGTCCCTACAATAGTGAGCGCCTCATTGCATTTTTGAACATCCTGCATGACAGGCTCATCCCTCCTCAGGAAAGAGGGCTGTTGAGGCCTGGCATGCCTCTGTTTGTAATCATCTGGGACAATGTGGCATTCCACCACTCTCGTGTGGTGAATGAGTGGTTTGCAGGGCACCCGAGGATGATGACACAATTCCTTCCTCCATACTCTCCATTTTTAAATCCTATAGAGGAATTCTTCAGTGCATGGAGATGGAAGGTTTACGATCATCGCCCCTATGACCAGATGCCCTTGATCGATGCAATGACCGCTGCTGCCCAAGATATAGATGCAGAGGCATGCCAAGGCTGGATCAGGCATGCAAGAAGATTTTTCCCTAGGAGCATCGCAAGAGAAAATATTGAGTGCGATGTAGATGAGGCCATGTGGCCTATTCCTCAAGAGAGAATTGACTAGAAGAGATTTCTTTCTTTATTGTACAGAATTTTTTATTTTTATTTTCCTTATGTCTTACACAGTGATGGATTTTACTGTATTTTTTCTTTCATACTATATATGTGGTTTCTGTTGGAATATTTCATTTCTTAGCCACAATCTAAAAAAAAAAAAGAATACTGCATTCAATAAAATTTGAAAAATCATTGTATATGATTCTGGATCTATTTTTTGCAAGAAAGCAAATTGGCACTGATATGTAAGCTGCTGACCAGTAATGCAGCACTGATTCACATTGAGAGCTGAATTTTGTATTTTGATGCCCCTTGTCTAATGACTGATTGGAAGCGCTTATGCACTTGTGTGCAAGTTGTGGTGTTTGAGGGCAAAATTTGCTCCATATTTTAAATGTTTTGGTGGAGTTAGAGCCTTTTGCAGGCAAAATTAGTCATTTTGACCATTGGTGCCACTGTTTAGGCCTTTGCGTTAACAGTTTTGAAGAATGTGGATTTTGAGTCGACTACTGCGTCAAAGCAATCAAAAAAAACTGTAGTGTTGGGAGTAACGCGTTACAAAAGTAATGCATTACTGCAATGCATTACGTTTTGCTGTAATGCGGTAATGTAAGGCATTACAACAAAAAAACTGGTATTATTTTACTCGGTACAAATCTCGGTAACGCGCGTTACAATGCATTTTAAACCGAAATCAATTGACTCTATATTCGCGATCGCAAGATGGGCATACGCTCCACTTTTGGAAAAGTGTGAAAGCTGGTCCGTGTAACTCTACATTATGTTAATTAATCGCTGTTGTTAGCAGGCTCCATGAGCTGGACACCAACTCACGGAGCGGCTCCCGGTTGGTCAGAGCGCAGCCGACCCGGCAAACCGAGGATCAACAGCTGAGGGGCGGCAGCGAAGAGGCGGAGGCTCCGATTCTCCCCGTTGGTTTTTAACCGCTTTTATGTCCGCGTCATAACACTTTTGGTGCGAGTTTAAAACAGTAGGTTTATTTCAAAACGCGAGCGTCAGACGCTGTCAGAGCTTTTATGAACAGTGTTTTAGATGTCTCAGGAAGGCTTTCAGGTAATTTGCGGCATAACAAGACATACGGCAAATCTGGAATGAAAAATGGCCCTGTTATTTCATCCCCGAATCCCAATCATGAACACAATATCTAATATCAGTTAACGAGTCGTTTTCCGTTACTCGTTTTCCGTTTTTAAAACGAATAATGGGATACGAGTCATTTTCCGTTTTTCGTTCTTTTATTTTGAAGCAAAAAACATCACATCTTGCTGTGTAATGAGCTGCATTGAACACAAGAAGATCTATTGAGAACAAAAAATCCATATTTCCTTTTATTTTGGCGAAAAGTAATGCAAAAGTAATGTAAAAGTAGTGTAATGCCTTACAATTCAAAGACAGTAATATTGTAATTGTTGCGCCCGGCTCTGAGGCCGCAACAACACACTGGCAAAGGCAGCGCAATGTAGCAAAATACAATGTGTTTTATTGATTAATGAGCGTCAGTAGTGTGTGAAAGTGTTTGAGTGCCATGTGGTATGTGTGGTGCATGTTGTCAGGTGCAGAACATAACAAACAAGCTGCAGCAGGATTGAGGTCTCAGGGATGAGTGAGAGAGCGAGGCAGCCCACGTCAGGGGTTTATATCTGCAAGCCAATCAGCCATACACAGGTGCTTCCAGCCAGCCCACAATCAGCAACCTGTAAAACACACCCACACAGCATACACTAGGGTTGTAAATGATAAACCGATGCGACCGGATATTCGGTTCAACAAGTGAGAGATACGGCTGCATCGGTAGCAGCCTCCTCAATCGATACGAATTATCAATGAATTCCTAGATGAATCGGTTACAGAGTCATGGATCGGGTATCGTGAGACTTTGAAGCGGTTGGCGGCATTACACCAGCGTCTCTAAAACAACGCGAGAGCTGAAGCTGCCCGCGAAACGCCGTAAACAAGGGATAACACGGAAAATGGAGGAGGTGGAAAACGAAAGCGTCAGCCTGACCGAAGGTGATAATGCACCGAAAAAGATTTTCAACGCACCGGGGAAACAAAAATCCAAAGTGTGGACCATTTTTGGATTTTATAAGAAGGAAGGGAAGCTCGACAGAAGCCATGCTATTTGTAAACTGTGTAGAGCGTCGTTGACGTACACTGGCAGCACTACAAATCTCGACCAGCATGCAAGGAGGAAAGACGGTCAAGCGTACGGTGAGTTCAACCCCCGTACCAATGAGCAGGAGCGTGCAGCAAGCAGTAGCACACAGCCAAAAACAGGGAACGCCATTTCCAACTTATTTGGGCAACTTGGTCACAATTCAGCATGCGCTAAGGAAATCACGGCATCAATAACGCGTTTTATCGCCAAGGGATTATGTCCTTACAACATAGTTGAGTGGGAAGGATTTCAGGATTTGATTCATACGTTAGAGCCCAGGTATAAGATACCGTCCCGAAATCATATGACCAACACGTGCATGCCAGCGTTGTATGCCGAAGTTAAGAGCCAAGTTGAAAACATGTTAACACCTTCTTTTAAAATCTGACTTGTATCTTAAATCAAACTCATTTTGAAATATTGAATCAGCGCTGTCACCGCAGGAGGAGGAGACGGCATGTAATACATGCATGTAATACAGTATACAATAAATACCTTCCATTAGATCACTGCAGAACACAGCGGGAATAACTAAATATTCTCCTTATTTATGTGCATATATCATCAACGCACATACAAACAGCCATTAAGCCATCGTATAATTGTTACACTTATCCTAGTTTTTAAACCACCAGAGCGCAGAGGAAATGCACTATAATGAGTGGCACGCTCGTGTGCCCCCAGCTGTGGAGTGTGGAGAGCACAACTTTACCAAACTTCAGGAGGCAGACTCCACCACCCGGCAAAGGTGGTAGAGTCCCCAGCATGATGAGCCTCGGCCCCCTGCCCGACTGGAGGGGTATCAACAGGGCGCAAGAATCCGTGAGGATGTTATGCGTTTGTAATATAAGGAAGACAACAATCAATGTTCATTGTAAACGTATTCTTTTATTAATCACAGTGCGCGTTTGCCGTAGCTCATCTGCAACGTTGTTGATGGCGGTGATTGTGTCTCGCTGAAGTTGCAGGACGGCATCAGTGAGCACCCGACCGCTTGATGTGCCATGCGTCCGGGGTGCGCTGCTGCTTTGCGCCGGACCCGGACGCTGTGCCGAGGGCCCGTCACCCTCCTCACATCACCCTCCTCACCGTCACTCTCCTCTACGCCACACGCTGCAGACTCTGGAAGGACAGCAACTATTTAACGTTTTGTTTTATATACAATAAAAGATTAAAATCTGTTCACCCTTATCCCTCTGGTGTCAGTCGCGTCTGTGTCTCCCTCCTTTTCAGACACAATTCCCGCCAAAGTCACATCAAAATCAATCCTCCTCAAATACTCTACAATACATTAAATCCATGTTAGGAGCGGAAAGATGTCATTTACCTTCAGATCACCGTCCGCTCCGTCCCACTGACGCCGTTGACAGCAGCAGCAATGTGTTGCCGCTCGCACTGCGTCTTTTTATTCGTGATCCCGCTGCTGTGACCACTAAATTAAATTATTTTCCGGGCCTCCACCTCCCAAACAAGTGTCTCTTCTCCGTTTCTGAAAAGTTAAGTTTCTTTGCTTTTTTTCTGACCTGTCGCCGTGATTCACCACACGGAAACGATCGCATGCCGGCTCATTAACATAGTAAAATGAGGGCGTGTACAGGGCGGGATTCAGGTACGCACACTTGTAGGTGATCCTGTGATTTATAAAGGGAACATTGCGTACAGCTTGCGTGCGCACAGTTTTATTAATCAGATTTTTTTTTGGCCGCACGCAAACTTTGGCTTTTTGGCGTACATACACTTTTAGTAAGGATCCTACGCACAGTTTTATAAATGAGGGCCCAGGGCATTCAAAAGATCCCACACTGGGAAGAATGTAGGTGCTCTGCTGAAGCAGGCATGTGCTTACTGGAACATTCTTGATAAAGAGCCAGCCCTGGTAACTGACAATGCGACAAACATGATTGTAGCTGGCGTAGAAGCAGAAATGAGCCCTCACCTCATGTGCTTTGCACACACAATAAATCTGGCCACACAGAAAGCCTTCAAAGTGGACACAGTAGCAAGGTTGCTGGGGAGGGTGAGGAGAGTGGTTGGCTTTTTCACTGCAGTGTCAGGGCAGCAGTTCTACAAGACAAACAGAAACAACTGGCCTTGCCTATCCACAAACTCATCCAAGACGTGTCCACCTGGTGGAACAGTACCCAGAATATGCTTGAACGTGTACTGGAACAGCAGCCTGCCATTTCTGCTGCACTTATGTCCAGGGATCTCAGAAGAGGAGAAGAGATTAACACTCTTAACCCCTCCTGTTATGTTACGGGTCAAATTGACCCGTTTTAAAGTTTGAAGATCTAGGAAAAATAGTTAAAAGAATTTTTTCAGTATGAAACTTCTTCTGCTTGCCTTAATTAGTGTAATCAACATATAATATGAAAATGGTTCATCTCACATATTTGCAACCACCCCCTGCATGTTTATATCACATAGATACTGTTCGGGTCAATTTGACCCAACAGTCAAACTGGAGGTAAAAGGGTGTCAGAAATGTCAGAGTATTTATTTCTTTGCAACTTTGAGACATATTTCACCCCAATCTCACACACACACACACACACACACACACAGGTGTGCTCCTCCCTGCTGAGCTGCTGGTAATCAAGAACAGGGCCCCTCAATCTTCCATGTTTGCCTTCACAGACACCACAGCCCTGGTGTCTTACTGCCCCAAAAAGGGAAAAAATGTTGTGCTCATGAACACTCTGCACAAAAATGCTGGAATCAGCATAAGAGAAGATCAGAAACCAAACATGATCCTTGATTACAATGCCACCAAAGGGGGGTGGGGGGGGGGGGGGGTGGACAAAGTAACAGGGTCCTACAGTACCAAACGAATGACTGCGCACTGGCCATTGGTCATCTTTTATAACATGATAGATGTATCGGCCTACAATGCATTTGTCATCTGTACTGAGATCTTTCCTGACTGGAATGTGTCAGGAAGCTGTACAAGAGGTACATTTTTCTTGAGGAGCTGGGGAAGGCGTTTGTGACACCGCACATCCAATGGAAGCAGCACCTGCCAAGGACCCCAGTCGCTGCAGCCATGATGAGGGAGATCCAGGAGAGGACTGCACCAAGTACTATACTATACCAGTGCGTGAGGTGAGTCAGTGTGTGTGTGTGTGTGTGTGTGTGTGTGTGTGTGTGTGTATGTGGGGGGGGTTATGTGTGTGTATAAGTGTATTAGAGTGTGTTGTGTGTGTCTTGGTATCAGCAAAAAGACACCATAGTAAAGTAATCATGGTCCTCTTGTTTCTAGGTTGTTGCTGAGGGAAAGAGGAAGAGGTGCCAGGTCTGCAGGCTATCTGACAATGTCAAGACGAGCATGACCTGTGCGAAATGTGCAAAATTAATTTGCACAAAGCACAGTGTGATGACATGTCACTCGTGTGTTGTGTAGATGTACAGACACACACACACACACACACACATAAACACACGTTCATATTTGTTGTATTGTTGTATTGCGATTTTGTTAATTTCTGGTTCACAGTGCATGTATGTAAAACAAAATTTCAGAGTTGTTATATTGATGTTATATTTCAAAGTTATGTAAAACTATTGTGATTTATATGTTGGTCTTTCAAAAGTAATAAAGTAGTGAAACATTAAAAAAAGGTTTGAACATGTATTTTCTTTATGAAAAACGAGTAAATTATCCTAATTGAACCATTTCCTGTTAGAGGTAAGGAACACAATTGCACTAAATATTGATAGAATAATTAGTAATGGAGTTAGTAATGAAGTATTCACACTGCTTGTTGGGATTTTTTTGGTTTCAGACATCCTTTGGATAAGTAAACATGCACTTGCACGGGTCGGAGTGACGTACTACATACATAGTGTGGAAGAAAAACTCTTCGGGCCCTAGTTTCGTAGACCAGGCGCAGTCAGCTTTCAGCGCACCTGCGCCGCGCCAACGGGGTGTGTCTGCCTGGACTTTGTAAGTTTCGTGCAGCTGCTTCTGTCATCGGGTTGTCAAGTGACGGAACTTGCACTGAACCTCCCCTAACGCATTAAAGGAGAGGAGAGGAGCTCATTTGATTGGTGAAGATCTGAATCGGCTGTATTAATCCCGGTCCACGCCTCGTCTCCTCCTCGTCTCCCACTCACGCCTTCTTCTCCTCCCTCTTTCCCACTTGCGCCGGTGGGCGAGACCGGAGGTGTGCCTGCGCGAGCCTGCGCGGTGCACGAAACTTGCAAAGTCCAGGCGGACACACCCCGTCGGCGCGGCGCAGGTGCGCTGAAAGCTGACTGCGCCTGGTCTACGAAACTAGGGCCCAATAACAAATAAAACAATAAAATAAAACAATAAAACAGGATAAGCTGAAATAAATAATATAAAAATGAATAATAATAAATAATGTAAGAAGCATAAAAGGAATTAGAAAACAAGTCAGTGAAAAGCCTGATTAAAAAGGTGGGTGGTTAAAAGTCAAGCACTGGAGGACCTCAGGATTCCATGAGGGTTGATAGGGTAAAAGTGTAGCAGACAAATAAGAAGGCCCAAGACCATTAAGGCATTTAAAAACTAGTAAAAGAACCTTAAAATCGATCCTGAAGCGTACAGGGAGCCAATGCAGCGATTTTAAAACTGGTGTAATGTGCTCCCGCCCACTAGTCCTTGTCAGCACGCGTGCGGCTGAGTTCTGTAGTAATTGTAAATTGTATATGTTCTTTTTGGCAAGACCAGAAAGCAGGAAATAACAATAATCTAAGCGACAGGAGATAAAAGCATGCATCAGCACCTCCATGCTGGCCTGAGAGAGAAACGGGCAGACTCTGGCTATGTTCTTAAGATGGTAAAAACCTAAACTGTATATTTTGCGTCTATACAGAGTTAAGCCCCTGGTCCTCCGGCGCGTCCAGCCCGGGCGACTGGAATGAACTCAACTAACACAATAAACACAATGATCTTGCGACCAAACTCGCACGACAAATGCAATGCAAAAATTTGCGTTACGCTTGCCGTGAACTCCCCTTTACAGATAATGCAACAAGGATACAAGCCAGGGTGCGCTGGTGGACAAATGGTTAGAGCGTGTGCCATGTATGAACGTACACCTATATGCAGCCGACCCCGGTTTGAATCCTGGCCAGAGGTCCTTTGCTGCATGTCACACCCCTATGCCAGAAAAAGAGAAAATCTTACAAGCCAGGAGAGCCTTATCAATATAGCTGAATGACTCCTCCTTAACACCCAATGCTAGCATTCATAAACATCTAAAGATGTTGGTGAACTGAAAAGTAAAAGAATATCCCATTGAATAAAACCATCACACAAAAACCCTTTTGTTGGTTCTCTTTTTTTGTCCCTCTTATCACAGGAGGCTGACTCCCGAATACAAATACACTCACACAGGTCCACCCCATGTGTCAAACGATGTGATGGATTACAACAATAATACTGATAATATTTGATGGGACCCAGCTGGAAGAGAGGAGCCAGAGCTATTTAAATTTGTAGGAGAGAGCCAATTTCTTTGTCTATTTCTGCCCCTCTCCTCTCAGATAACACTCTGGTGACGACCTACTGAGACACACTCTGATCCAAAGAAAAACAAACATTTCAAGGTTTATTGATCAGTATTTTTTATTAAAATAAAAACTACACATGATCCTAAACATGTTTTCACAACTTGACCTCACAGAAGTATGTGAAATGACCACAACCTTTTAACAGTGCATGACTAATGTGTTAAAATGACATGCCGGCACCACAGAAACAATGCCCATGGAAAGTCAATTAAGATCCTTTTTTGTGGTGGACACAGGATAAAATAAACCAACCTTGCGAATATGCAATGGTCAGAAGAACTATTGATGTAGTATATACAGTGAAGGACTTCATCCAAGAGAACATTGTTCATGTCCCAGAGTGTTGCTGAGTTAAAGTTCTATCTCAGACGGGCCCCCTCCTCCTCTGGTCATTTACTGATGCCTAATACTAAAGAGAGAAGACTTGATGATTGGCAAAACAGGGAAAGAAACTCAATTCAGTGATTTTTTTTACAAAAGAGTACAGCAATCACGAGTCCGAAAGGCAGTGGCTCTGGCAGACAGTTAACTGACTCAAAGAAACTGCATAGTGATGATGATCTGAGAAAGAATGGGAGGGAGGTGAACTTCTATATGTGAAGTGTGACTGATGACAATGAGACGCATGTGAGGAGGTGGGTGAGGAAGGACAAACTGGTGTCAACTGGGGTCCGTTTCACAAAGCAGGTTTAGTGAAAACCTTGAGTTAGTTAACCCTGAGATGAGGGAAACTCTGGTTTTTCGGTTTCACAAAGCCAGTTCAGCATAAATCTGAGTCAGTTACCCGGGTAACATGCTCCGTGAACCTAACCTGCTCGCTAGCAGGTTTGCTCCAACAAAGCCTGAGTTTCTCCCTACATGTCTCCGCCTTTTTCCGGAATCTGAACCAACTCTGAAAAAATGTGCCGTCCTTTCATCGTCAGCCTAATCGATATGGAAATTAAAGTGATTCTAGCAGCTTTGAGTTGGGAGAGAATTTTGATTACCTTTCCTTCCAATCACATTAGATATTATCGAAACAATATTCTCCGACATTTTCAACATTTCATATCGCGGACATAATCCACAACCAGATTCTTTGCGGAGGTAGTGTTTTTGCGAACGGGAGATTTATGAAATGTTTAAGTACATTCCTGTGTTGAAATACCTGCTTATATTTACTGTTTAATATGTGAAATATGATTAAAATCATATGCCTTAGTCAACATATTTGCGCAATATTCTTATGCTTAATTTTCAACTGAAGCCACTCTCTTTCTGTGCCTGGGGGGATTACACCCTATGAAAATGATAATTTATTCATTGTGGTACTTTGTGAACTACAGGAACTGAACCACTGTCACCTGCACCATAGGCAGCGTTGCTAACCGTTACACCACAGTGTCGCTGTGGAAGTCTGAAAATAAAGAGTTATTACCTTTAGATCAATAGACTCTTTCATTCAGTTATATACATTAGATCGAGCAGTAATTGTCTGCCACGCCAACTATCACTACTTTGCTTCAGTTACGTTGCTCCGCTTTATCAGGATGAGCTCATTTTCTACATAAACACTCAGTAATATCTAATGACGCTCTCCCCGTTGCCATGGTGAATTGTAGTATCGGAGCTCCATTGATGATGGCTTTGTAGAGTCGGCAAGCACGCGCGTAACTCAGAGTTTACATACTCAAAGTTGACTGAACTAATTCAAAACCGCTGTTCTGAAACCGAAAACTCAGAGTTGCCCATCTCAGAGTTGGTCAACTCAGAGTTCAGGGTTAGGTTCAGAGTTTGTTGAACCTGCTTTGTAAAACGGGCCCCTGGTGTATCAGTGGCGAAGATGTCAGGAGAGCACGACTGAGAGCATCCAGGGACAGTCCGGCAGGGCAAGACAACAAAAACTATAATGTCCTGAAGAAAAGCAAATCTCCCTGCACAGCCACAGTTCCTCAGGTGCAGGTGGGTAGCAGGAGTGCGTAAAATCAATAGAAAAAGACGGCCACCGCACACTGATAAGACTCTGCTGATATACTTTTATTATGAACAACGCGTTTCGCTTTCAGCGTCGTCAGGTTCGCCTTTGGCGTTGCTGGGTGTGTTCATATAGCTTCGGTCACATGACCCAAACCATCAACAGATGGCAACAAAGTTTTAAAAAAACACTCGTGATTATCATATGATGTATATGTACAATATAGCAACACACAAATCAATCAAAAAGGGAAGCAATACACCCTTCACATACAATAGAATACAATATAATAGAAAGCCAAGTTATGAGTGGCGCAACGTAATCACAATCACCCAGCGGGTGCAATGTATCACACCACAACAATAAATGTAACAATCAAGTTCAAAGAAAACAGCTTAAGTCCTGTGAGTCATTCATACCATACGGCTCGACAGTGGAGAGTTTGTTTATCCAAAAAGCCTCTCTTCTCAGTAGTTGTTTTATAATGTTACCTCCTCTTGGGTTAGGTTTTATTTTTTCAATGCCAATGAACCTGAGGGAGGCAGCAGAGCCGTGATTTTTATCTTGGTAGTGTTTGGCGATGGCGTAATCCAGGTTGTTATTTCTGATGGCCGCTTTATGTTCTGCTATGCGCAATTTTAAGTTGTGTTTTGTTTGGCCAACATACATAAGACCACAGGGGCAGATCAACACATAAACAACATGGGTGGAAAGGCAATTAATAAATTCTTTTATTTTGTATTTCTTTCCTGAGTGGGGATGATTAAATGATTTAGTATCACATGTGTTGGCGCAATGCGCACATTTGCCACATCTATAGTTGCCATAAACTTGCTGGGACAGCCAATTGGTTTGTGTGGGTTCCATGTACATAGAACTAACCACCATGTCCCTTATGTTTCTACCTCTCTTATAGCAAAAGCATGGTCTGGACGAGGATAGATGATTCAAGCTGGGGTCACATTCAAGTAGTTTCCAGTGTTTAGTGATGATCTGTTTGACTTGTCTCAATACTGTGGAATACTCAGAAACATAGGTCGTGGTATTTACATTTACATTTTCATACTGTGTCGTAGGAGGATTTAATAATTCTTCTCTATCTCTTCTGTTGGCTTTTGCCATAGCACTGTAAATCATAGATTTATCATATCCCCTCTGTAGAAATCGTTCAGCCATTTCTTGTGCCTTAGCGTGATAGTCCCCTTCATTGTTACAAATTCTTCTCAACCTGATAAATTGTCCATAAGGGATGTTGTTGATGAGGTGATCAGGGTGGAAACTTTCAGCATGTAAGACTGTATTTCTGTCAGTGATTTTACGATAGATCGATGTATCCAAACCCCTGTTCTCATTCACTGAGATGAGAAGATCCAAGAAATGAATGGTTTCACGACTGTATTCCATACTAAATTTTAAGTTAGGATAGGTTTCATTCACAAAAACATTAAATGCCTCAAGCTCATCCTCACTATCTGTGAATACCATAATGATGTCATCAATGAATCTGCGAAAGACCAACATTTTATCAGGTAGGCTATAAAGACTGTCGTCAGAAGAACGATGGCTATGAGAAAGCAACAATACAATGAAAAAAAAAATCACACCCAAAGGAGGAGAAACTTCTAATCTACACTACTCTTAATCAAACTAAGCTCTGAAAAATTACAACAAAAAACGCTCGCTAGGAGGAAAAAAGGGCACGGCTTTAAATTAGGAGAGTTATTCTTCAAAATAAAACATGAATTTTCACAAGACAAAAAACCCCAAGACAGGACAGCCCTCACCGCGGTGTGACAGTATTGGTTTAACTGTAATGTGATCGATCCCAGGTAGTCTGCGCTAGGTAAATTTTGAGCTAGCGTTAACATCTTACTTTCAGTGTTTATATGAATCAAAACCTCTTTGTTTAATTACCTTTCTTCTCAAACAGGATCTCCGTCTACAGCGTTCAAGACAAGCAGCACAGATGTGTTGTTTCCGTCTTGTGTTGATGCCGATGTAGGCTCGCAAAGCTAAAAGCGACATAGTCCATAATTGTTGTTATGCTTGAAGTTAGCGCTAGTGGGGAAACCTCATACGTATGCAGACGTATACAGTGACGTAATGACGTGACTCCCTGGGCTTTCTAGGAAACGCAAACAGGTTCTCAGAAGGTTCACAGGTTGAACCAACTGCAAACCTAACCGAACTAAGTTAAAAGACAATTAAATAGATGAAAATGTTTCTACAACTTTAATCATATGGATGACAACAGTGTTGATATTTGTCATGAATATAAATACATTCATAATGCCAATGACAATTTCCTGCACCTGTTTAAAGCTGCAGTCTACGATTTGAAAGGTTTGAAAAAAGCCCTCCGAGCTTGTATCGTTCTCCCCTCGCAGCCTCCCACCTCCCTCTTATTTTACGAAAATAGTTCACCGAAATATGATCGACAACGGTCCGTTTAAAAGATTATTGAGAGCTTGCGGGCGGCGGCGCCGTCTATCGAAACTCGCCGTGACAGCATTGCGCGGCTTCTTACATAGACAATGATTGGGAACATTCCCTCCGTGTATAAACTCAGACAGGAAGCCGCTTTGTCCCCCCCCCCGCGGACTGCATGGCTACTATTTGCTAAATTTTGTCTCAATTGAAAAACCGTAGACTACAGCTTCAAAATGTCCAAAAAAGTAATCTATCATGACGTCCAAATGTTGAACCAATTATTGACATCCAAGTGTGGTTAGACGTCCAAATAGCAGACCTAGTTTGCACGTCATGTAAACGACAATATAAACATGTTCTGCACATACATCAGACGTCCTATGTTTAGTGGGTAATGGCAGCATACATTTGAATATTACCCTTGTTCCCCTTGCTTTATGAAATATTGCACTACTGATTAGCAAATATTACAAAACATAGATCCCATTTGCACATTAATAACTAGCAATCTGTATCTGGATATGTTTTCTGGATAATGATATCTAATCACGATTCATGTGGTATTAATAAGAGATATTTCTCACATTAGTCATGTTTCCAGTCTATTGTTGAAGTTTAAGTGACTATTTGAAATTTCACAAAAAAAGACAATTAGGTGAATTG
The DNA here is from genome assembly GCA_029853015.1 of Chelidonichthys spinosus. Taxonomy (NCBI): domain Eukaryota; kingdom Metazoa; phylum Chordata; class Actinopteri; order Perciformes; family Triglidae; genus Chelidonichthys; species Chelidonichthys spinosus. The sequence goes on from CM056826.1 coordinate 2,795,157, forward strand.
GAGTTAATTGAATGAAAGAATCTCAAGAAAGATACGCATCACTTCAACACAGACGTTTCAGTGCATCTTTATTTTTTCTAAGAGTTGTATTAATTTCTTTAAGTGTCTCAGCATTTTAAACCGATAGCCTTTCCACCTCCAGTGGTCGGCATCTCTCTTCTTTTTTTTGCCTCAGATTTGACGTCAAATTAAAAGTAGAAGCATCTCATGCATCTTGTTTTAGTGTTATTTTATATCCACACTACAGAATACAACGTCTCATTTGCTGTTTACTTCCTGCAGCAGGAGGCTTCCTCCACCATTGTTGTCCACCATCTAGATTTTTGTTTCCCCATTCTTTACTTCCATCTCAACTTTTCTTCTCAAGGTCTGTGTGTGTATTAACGGGGCGTTTACATATTCTAATTAGGAAGGCACGCGATTTCAATTGATAAAGACCTGGGATTTATCATGAGAACACAGATGTGAACATTTCTACGGTTTAAGAACACTTCATGTATCTGAGGAATCTCCTCTTAGGAAGTTTCTTAAGAACAAATTTACGAGAAAAAAAAAACTTGGTGAGATATTAGTGAATGAGGCCAAATGTCTATTGCTTGCAGGTTGAATGTTCTTTCCTATCTAGTCCTTTTATCCCATGCTCATTACTATGTATATCAGTCAATAACTATTAAGATAATTACATGCCTTTATGGTAAATTAAGTTTGTTATGAGTTTTTGTTACTTTGTCTTCTTCCTGTTCCATATGTGTCTAGACAAGGGTATGGTAAACCAGCTCATGCTGTCATCAGCCTCCTCTCTGAGAGACCACGCAGCCTTCTTCCAGTCAGAAACCATGCGGCCAGCAAATGACCCAAAAGAGCGCGACCCTTCCCACCTGCGGATGTTGAATGATGTACTCCGTGACCTGGAGAAGAGCTTCCTCATCCCACAGACACTGCCTGGAGTGTACAGGTAGGACACAATTACTTTGGAGTTTCAACCTAGGAATGCACACTTCTCAGTTTTTTTTTTTATTATGAAATGATGTTATTGAAGTTTAAATCTTGAATTTCATTGAATTTATTGTAAATTAGATGATTAGAAGGTTATTTATCTGAGCTGACTAATTTTGCAATTTCTGCCAAAAATCAAAATTGCAAAGTGTCTCTCTGAGCTTTATTCACATCTGCAGTTGGGCACACAATCAGTCACATAACAAGGCTGGAAGCCCTGAGTGTGTCTTAGTTTCATTTATTGTGAACATTTTTCAACCATAGATCTTACAGTTTTATCTTACTAGTTTGTCTGACACTTGTACGGCACAACCCTAAAATAGGCCCTACTACTCTCTTTGTTCTGAAGATGTTACACAGATATGGATGTGACCTAGTGATACTTCAACACAAAATCCAGAATTAACTGGAACCAGAAACTGCTGAATCAGAAATAAATAGTTTATTTTAAAATATAATGTAAACACAAAGTCAAGATCCACGTCATCCAAAGTAATACACGGATGGAGGGGTGGTATGGAAACGACACAATAGGTTGAATTAAAAAGGACCAATGTGGGCCTGGAACATTCAATCAGGGGAGCTAATACAATTGTGTTAAAATTAAATAGTCATCAATTACATTGCCCCCCTCTTAAATGAGAAAACCCACAATAAATAAGTATGGCTTGTATCAATTAACAGCGAATTAAAACATGCTATAATATAACAGTGGTTGGCTCCTTTCAGGGTGCATTTGCCTGTAATTTAAAAGAAAAGAAGCACATTAATATACAAAAGAAAACTTCACATAAAGAAAACACATCTTACAAAAACATACAATATACAAATAATGTAGCATACAAGCCTGGATCTAAACTAAAATGGACTCATAAACAAATTCAACATGATGCTTGTGCATATTGATCTTTACTGATGTGCCTCAGCAAATCGCTCAAAGTTAAGTCCCTAACCAAATGAGTCTTATAAATGACATTTTAACCACTATTTATTAAAATCTTTAATGGAATGAGCACAATAAATATATCATTGTTCTACAAATTAACTTTTATGACAATATTTTTTTTTTTTAAAGAAGGGGTCCTACAAATCAAACACCAATGAAAGGCTGGTCTCAGCTGCTCTCTCAGGTGTGTCACTGCAGGGTGAAAGGCCTAGGGCTGCAGTTGAATAGTCTTTTCTCTTAGGAAGGTTCCTAACTGAACAAGTGACCTGGAAGTAAGTGAGTAAACAAGTGGCCGCCATGATGAGAGCCATTCAAATTCTCTAAATGCAAAGGAAAGGAGTTCAATGCTTCCTTTCAGATCTCCTTAAGCATCAGACACAACACACGTTCCTTTACCAAAGGAAAGGAGATCACGCCGACCCACAATTCCTTGTGAAAGCAACATTTAAAGTGAGACACACCTCGGTTGTTCATGAAAACAAACGATATACCTATTTGCATATTTAACTACTTTCATGCAGACATATATTAATTGGAATTGTGTGTAGACGGTGATCATTTCATGTCTAATGTTTAATTTAATCAAGTTAAAGATGTTTTAACAAAAAGGTAACTAAAGCAACAAATAAAATAAAATGCAATTACAGCAAACTGTCAAAAAATTAGTTCTTGATTATGAACAACATTCATAATTAACATGAACAAATATTAAATCTCCAAAAAGCAGTGAAATAGATCTAAACCCTTCTCCATAACTCAAACAATTCATAAATTAATTTATCATATAAACTCAATCATCAGTGTTCATTATAATGACGTAGCTTAGTGAAAGTCTGGTTGGATTCTCTGAGCACCGCGGCCATCTTCAATCAATCCTTTTGAGTTCTTTTTCCAACTTTCTTTGACTATTCAATCAATAACCTAGGTGTGCTTCCCACTCCCTTTTATAAAATCTCCCTCTTCCTGCCCAACCTGTTTCCTCCCCTCTTGCATTCACTTCAATTCAGTTTTATTTATACTTCAACTTCAACTCACTAATTCATTCAGGAACTTTAACACATGAACAGTAACACAAAGTGCTTTACACATCAAAAAAGAAAGGAAAACAATTACAAAGAAAGCCCCTCCTCCATCTCCAATCCAAAAACACTTCATTTTAGCACCTTTTTAATGGTTTAAAGCACAGACTGACAATAGGGAGACATGGCATGTGACTGATGATTGAAGGAAACGCTATTTTTTGGGGTCATCTACACTGGAGGAGTTGTTACGCTGTTCATAAGGTACCAGTACCAATGGTGATGACACCGTGGTGAGGGGCACCCTAGCAAGCCCAAGGAACAGGACAGCAATGATAGAAAACAACTAAACATTTAAGATCAATATCATCTAAAAACTAGATTAAAAGCTAAAAATTGAATATATAAATCTCATTTTAAGGTAAAGAATTTGAATACTAGTTAAAAGCCTGATTTAGAAAGGTGCCTTTAACCTTCCTTGAAAAATATTCAACTGTCTAAGTTACTGAAGCTCTCTAATTCGTCAACCTAATTATGTTCAATAGTATCTAAATCCACGCTATCATGTTAATAGTTCTGGATTTTTGTTATGCATAAAAGGCCAGTTACGGATAGTTATATTATAATGTCATATATGAAATTAATCATATAAAGGATGCATTAACTCATTGAACAGGACTACAACGCTCATGATTTCTGTTCTGTTATGGATGCCTTGAAACACATGACTGATCATCTCAACTCGGATCCCCAATTAAACTTTCATTTTAGCACCTTTTAAATGGTTTTAATGAGCAGGAAGGGTAATGTTGGGTTTATATAATGTACAACATTGAAGTTAATTAGATTTTATTGGTATTTACAGGCCAAGAAACTTTTAGGATCATGTTATTAAATTATTTATAACACAATGGTGATGAACGTTGGTTGGAGGGGCCCCCTAGCAATCCCAGTCAAAATGACTTAGGGCACACTAGGCCATCCATTCTGTGCCCAGGCACAATTGAGCCTAAAGTCTAAATTGTTTGGCGAGTGTGAGTGCCAGGGTTTTGATTTCATCATTTTAGGGGCAAGGCCATTTGGCGTTCACTTTAATTTTTTTTAGGGCACAAAGGCCGTTGAGTAAAATGAGATGGTTTTAACTTTAAGATTAATACAATAACATCCTAATTCGTAACAAACCTTAATTATGTATTAAAACGTTTTAAATACCAATATCAAGTTAATGTTACATTGGATTTTTTTTAAATACCATCTTACAAAGAAATTACTACTTGAAAGCAAGAAAACATTCTGTATGAAATCTTTATATATATAAAGATGCATAAGCTCATACACGGGGAGGCAATGTGGACATGACGTAGACTTTAATTGATAGGCGGTCCCTCTCATTATCGATCAGTGTTCAACTCGGATCTCCCCCCATTATCGAGCCATTTTATGACTGAAAATACTGTTGATGACTGTGTAGGACACAGGGTCAGGCTTGGGCTTCAGACCCACTCAGCTGCACATGCGCTTTTCACATGGAAGTTGGACAGGGCCAGGGGCACAAAGGCCACTGTGGCTGTAAGATGTTTTTTTTTTTTTATGGCCGCCATGAAATTCCCACCCTTACCTGTTCTTGTCTTGCTCCCGTTTTGAGAGGCTGAGGAGGCTGGTTTACTTTCTTCATGCATGTGATGTTGATATGGGATGTTGCACAAGTTTTTGGAACAATCACAACAGAGCAATCGCTCTTATCCACAGACTAGCCTACTGTGAGTGCTAGGGTGGCTGTAATTCCATAAAAGCCCACCACCCATCACTAGCGTTGTTTACACTGGAACTTTGACAGCGGCACAAAGGCCACCTTGGCTGTAAATTGAAAATTTTTTCACAGGGCATCAAGGCCCAAGTGCGGGGCAACGACATGGCCGTCGTGGCCGTCTTGAAATTCCCATCCTGGTGAGTGCTCTGTTCCGTGCTTAAGCATGGAACACTCCCTTGGCCCTGCACAATTGGAATAGGTGGATTCCAGCACGGTACGGTTCATGCACGAGTGACTGCACAACTACGCAACATGGACAATTTTTTCCTTTTTTTTTTACCCTAACCCCAGTATGGATTTTTACCAGTTGATGGGGTAGCCAGAAAACTGTTAAGCAGCTTGTGGACTGATGGAAAGGACGTTGATGGAGATGTTAAATGTAAGTGTGGCAGAGACTGTTGCCACCAGGTTCTCACAGCTCAAGTGATAACTAGAACACAGGTCGATATTGGGTGGTAACTGGAGCATTGTGTAGGGTCTTTGGTAGACGGGTGAGTGTAATCAGGGCTGTGTTCATTTGAAGGGGGATTTTGCAGCTGTGTAGGATTTCAGAGATCATATTGATTAATAAGGATGACAGAAGAGACCATAAATGTTCTGGGAATTCAGCTGGGAATCCATCTAAACCTGTTGACTTGTTGGTGGGCATGAGGAGCAGTATTTTCTTCAGCTCCTCTCTGTTGGGTGGTGTTTATAGATTATCTGCTTGTGTTGTTGAGAGTTTATGGAGCGAGACATTCCTCAGAAATGCATCCACTTCTTCAGGTGAAGTGACATGATCTGATGTGTATAGTTTTGAGTAATGATTTTTTTATTGTTTCATTTATTACTGCATGATCCTGTGTAGTGTTTCCAGAAATATTTTTGATTACTGTGATGTTATTTTGTTCAGTTTAGGGACTGTATGTTATTTATTTTAAGACCCATTGGAGGGATTATAATTTATTTTGACATGATCCTGCAATGGACATGGCAGGGTTTAGGTTAAAGCTGTTGATGTTTTCATGACAAGAGTTGAGGAACCCCCCAGGCTAAAAATGGTTAGGTGACCCATCCATCAACAAAGAATATTAAGACATAACCCCACATGGTCCATTCCATAAATAACAATTGGTCCCTTATCATCACTAACAGTTATCCGGTTTCATTTCCAAATTCAAATGTTGGTGACAGAGTTAGAGTAGGATTTGTTCTAGTTTTGTTGTTAAGACCCGTATTGAGTTCATGTTTGATTTTGAGTAATTCTTTCTCTTGCCATTTCTTTTTTCTTCTTTTTTTTTAAGAGTATGATATTATTTTTCCTCTTGGAACTGCATTTGCCGTTTCTCAGAGATTCCTTGTGGTTCAACTCAACTCAAACTTAAAATTACTTAAACTTAAAAATGTATAGAGCACATTTTAAACGACCAATGGTTGACCAAAGTGCTGTCCAGTTCAGTAAACAGTACAATGCAATACAATACAATGGGAATTTAAAAAAAAATACACATAAAATACAGTAGACGGGTGACATGCTCAGCCTGAATTAAAAGCCATGGAGAACAGGTGGGTCTTCAATAAGGACTTAAAGACCTCTATGGTCTTGGCTGATGTAATATGCCAGGGCAAGCTATTCCAGAGCCTAGGAGCAGCCGCCGCAAAGGCTCGGTCCCCTCTGGTTTTTAGTCTGGTCCTGGGGACTTCCAGCAGCAGTTGATCTGCCGACCTCAGCGCTCTGGCTGGAGTGTGACAATGTAAAAGTTCAGATAAGTATAGCAGTGCCAGTCCATTGAAAGCTTTAAAAACAAATAACAAAAGTTTAAAATAAATCCTGAAGCAGACAGGGAGCCAGTGTAGCGAGGCCAAGACTGGTGTAATGTGGTCGTGCTTTCTTTTACCAGTCAGGAGACAAGCGGCTGCGTTTTGCACAAGCTACAGGGGACGAAGCAACGACTGGTCGACACCAACATACAGAGTTACAGTAATCCAGCCGTGAAGAAATAAAGGCATGGATCACTCTCTCTAGATCTTTGGAAGGGAGATAGGCCTTAATCTGCCAAGAGTCGAAGCTGGAAGAAACCCGTTTTGATGAGAGAACTAACCTGCCTGTCAAATTTAAAAGCACTATCTAGTGTTACTCCAAGGTTCTTGACATGAGTGGGGAAGTTAGGACTAAGTGGGCCCAGAAAACCAGCAGAAAAATCATGAACATTTTGCCCAAACATAATTATCTCAGTTTTGTTTTCATTAAGGTTAAGAAAATGTATGTCCATCCAAGTTTTTACATCTGATAAGCAAGCAAGCAATGGCTGCAATGTATCCTTACTATTGGACTTTAAAGGGATATAGATTTGTACATCGTCAGCAAAACAGTGGAAAGAAATGTTGTGTTTCGCTAAGATGGATCCCAGTGGCAGCAAATACAGTAAAAACAGAATAGGGCCCAAAATAGAGCCTTGAAGGACTCCACAGGTAAGAGGGGCAGCGGTAGAGGAAAACACCCCCAGGTGAACTGCAAATCTCCTATCAGACAGATAAGACTCAAACCATTTGAGGGCAGTACCTGCCTACCTGTAATGCCTATGCACTGTTCTTATCCTAACAGAAGGGTCCTGTGATCCACAGTGTCGAAGGCAGCTGACAGGTCTAGGAGCACAAGGACAGCAGTTACCTGCATCAACAGTTAAAATAAGATCATTAAAAACTCTTAAAAGGGCCGTTTCGGTACTGTGGCGCGGTTTAAAGCCAGACTGGAATTTTTCATTGATGCCATGGAGAGACAGCTGAACATAGACTACCTTCTCCAGAACCGGTAGCTTGGAGATGGGAATAAAATTAGAAAGAACAGAAGGGTCTAGATTTTTCTTTTTGATTAGAGTACTACAGCATGTAGTATTAAAGGCAACTTGGACACAGCCTGAACCGAGATCAAAAACTTCTTTGACAAAGCGAGAGGGAATGCTATCAGAGGGGCAGTTCGTAGGCCGCAGACCCTTCACTATATCTGAAAGTGATGACAGTGATAAAGGCTCAAACTGGTAGAAAACAGCAGGGCACACCGGTGTAACAACAAAATCGGGGGCAGCCAGGGTGTGTATCTCAGACCTGAGAGCAGAGGTTTTTCCGATAAATATTTAATGAAGTCTTCACAAAGCGAAGCTGATGGAAGGATGGAAGGAACCTCACAGGGATTTACAAGAGAGTTAATAATGTTAAAGAGAACTTGAGGCTTGTGACTGTTTGTGAGGACAAGATTACATATACTTTGTTTTAGCCTCTTTAACAGCTGTCTGATAGTCGGATAAAGAGACCTTTAAGGCCTCTAAGGAGACATGGAGTTTGTCCTTCTTCCACTTTCTCTCAGCACGCCGACATGAGCATCTGAGAGAGCGGGTGTAGTCATTCAACTAAGGCTTTAGAAAATGCTTTAGTGCGTCTGGATCTAAGAGGAGCAACAGAATCAAATATATTTTTACTTATGGAGTTAAAGCTGCTAATACACTCCTCAGCGCTAAGAGCACAGTTTCCATCTGAGATCATACATTCATTAAAAATAACTGAGAGCTGCGATGCAGTTGAAGGCCTCGAACAAGGTATTAACCTTTGATGCACAACATGGGTCAAATATTTTAATTTTCTATATCTTTGCATTAAATTCATTTCATCATTCAGTATTCCATGTATTCCTCAATTAACTTGTTTTTCATCATCATACATCCTTATTTATTTTTTTCCTTTCTTACTTTTTAATGGAATCATTTCACCCCTGACATACATTTTCAATCTGTCATTTCAAACCGAGACATTTCCCACCAAAATGAAAGTTGCCAAGGTTCTGCCACTGTTTAAGAATGGTGACACACACAAGTTTACCAATTACAGACCAATCTCAATACTGCCACAACTGTCAAAAATCCTAGAGAAGCTATTCAACAATAGGCTCAACAACTTCATCAACAAACAGAAATTGTTATATGACAGCCAATATGGCTTCAGAAGGAACCATTCGACTGCCCTAGCTTTAACTGAGTCTGTGGAAATCATTACCGACACTATTGACCAAAAACAATATTCCATAGGAATTTTCATAGACCTGAAAAAAGCATTTGACACCGTTAACCATGATATTTTAATAGCTAAACTGGAGAGATATGGCATTAGAGGTGTAGCACTGCAGTGGGTCAAGAGCTATCTACACAAGAGATCCCAATAGTAAAAATAGGTGATAACACATCGACTAGCTTGGACATAGTCTGTGGGGTCCCACAGGGGTCAGTTCTGGGTCCAAAGCTGTTTATACTATACATAAATGATATATGCAAAGTGTCAAATACTTTGAAATTAATATTATTCGCGGATGATACCAATATTTTCTGTTCGGGGAGTGACTTGAACCAACTTGTGGAAACAGTAAATCAGGAAATGGCCAAACTTCAATTGTGGTTTAATATAAATAAATTATCACTAAATCTTGGAAAAACTAAATACATGCTATATGGGAAAGAGGCTGCAACAACAGTCCCAACATTCAAGTAAACGGAGTTTATATTGAGAGGGTCCGTGAGAATAAAGTATTGGGAGTGATTATCGATGACATGTTAAGTTGGAAGCCACACATAAGACAATTAAAAAGGAAGTTGGCCAGGAGTGTGTCCATACTTTGGAAAGTACAAAAAATACTAAATCAAAAAGCACTTCATCTGTTATACTGCACACTAGTCTCTCCGCACCTGCAATTCTGTGCAGAAGTGTGGGGACACACATATAAATCAGCAGACATGGTGTTGTGACGGGATGGGAGACACATCTGTCACAATCTGTATTCACCGGACTTCAGCTCTCTATACCACCTACTGCTGTAACATGTTATGTCATATGTCACAAGTAAAAGAAAATGTTATGTCAAATGAAAAATGCAAAAGATAAGAAAATATTATGATGAAGATTTTATCCTGTGGGTAATGGGGGCGGGACTAGATAAGCCTTGGCTTCTCCCGCTTTCGCTTTCGGCCATGTGTATTGTATTATTTGAACAAAGATGTGTGATGATGATGATTTAACTGACATGCTCAAAATAAATAAATAAATAAATAAATAAATAAGAAAATCTCAGCCAACATGATATAACCTGGGAAACGAATATTTGACCCATTGTGCATTAGAAGGGGTGTGCATATGTTGTGCATCAAAGGGTTAAAACAGTAAATAAAACAGGCAAATGGTCCGAAATACACAATGCACACATCTTGTTTACACAAACTGATAGACCAAATGATAAAACCAGAACCAAGGTGTGGCCCTTTTCATGGACATTAAAATCACCAGAAATTAAGAGATGGTCATATTTCACCATAACCTTCAACAACAGGTCAGCAAAGTCGTGTATAAAGTCCTTGTTGAATTTTGGAGTTGATACACAACCGCAAACAACACGGGAGTGGACAGATTTAATTGCTGCAGCTCAAAGCTGGAGTAAGTGTCAAGTTGGATCTGTCGACACTGAAAGCTGGATTTGTAAACGGAGGCCAGACCTCAATCTTTACTGGAGGTACGAGGAGAGCTGAAGAAAGTACAGTCAGGAGGAAGAAGTTTGGAGAATGGGGTGTACTCACCAGCATGTCTCCGTCACAAACATAAAATCCAGTTCATGAGAGGTGAAGAAGTCATTAAGCAGATAAGTCTTGTTTGCTATTGATCTAGCATTTAGCAGAGCCATGTTAAGCTTGACCTCCACACTAGTTGATGGGGCAGCACGTTTCAATGGGCGAAGGAATGCGTGGCTAACACCGCCTTTGCGGGCCTGCCTGTCAGCCTCGAAAATGGTGCTCGGTCATCTGGAAAGCAGCACGCAGATCGGTGCCGGGTGGAGCAGGGGGAGTGGGCCACGTCAGTGGAACAGCGGACGGGTCAGGTGCTGTCATCGGGCCAAGAGGAGCAGGTGGAGCGGCATCAACATGGCGGATCCACTTTGCCCTGAAGTGCGGTGGGCTTCAGACAGCCGGAAAAAAATATCCATCAAGTCAAGTCCGTCAGGGGACACCGCCACAGAGACCACCCCGACCCAGACAGATAGGGACCCATACCACGGCCATAAAGCCCTGGGGCAGGCCTCCCCAACTGTCCAAGACTGGACAACCCCCAGGACGGCACCCCCGCTGGCAGGCCAGACAGAGCTCCCGGAGTGGAGGGCCCCCATGAGGCGAACAATGGAGCTGGAAACTAAGAGACAATAAATAAAATAGATAATAAAAGAAATGAAAAACCTCCTAAAACAACATAAATGGATGTTAATATGAATTACTGAAAGCAAAACAAAAATAAATAAGTAAATTATTAATAAAACCTTTAAGAAAAAATTAAAAGACAACGTTAAATGACAGGACAGGACAAATGAGTAATACTAAAATAATAAAAAGGACTTAGTTCAGGGCTCCAGACTAACTTTTTGCATTGGTAGCACTGGTGCGCCTAACTTTTTTTATTTAGGTGCACCAGCACAAAATTTAGGTGCACCGACATTTTTCATCGCGTCGCCTTTAACGCTAAAAAGTCACCTTTTTATCGCTCTCCTTTTACATAATGACACCCCCTTATGGCCTAGGTTAACTGCAGCACCGTCAACACCCAGAGGAACCGTTTTCTCCAGCCAATCTGCACACTGATGCCCAAGCGCAGTAAATGCTTGCTTTGTGGCACAATAAAAAGATCATACAGGTCACTAGCCTATAGATTGCAAATGGAAAACTGTTTATGTGATCTTAGCCTAGCTTACTTATATTTTTACTTAGGCTATTCATTTTTAATATTAGGAATGAGCTACTAAACAATTTGCTATTCATTATCTCTCATGCTGTAATGTGGGCCTTCAAACACTGTGTGCGTTTCCATGCTCCACCGGACATGTCCAATTAAAATGTTGACCGGCCTCCCTTTCCGCAAAATGCAGCAGTAGACAATAACGCACTCCTTCGTGTCGTCCTACGTCTGTGACGCCATCAATCATGAATGACATGTATGTGGCATTTCCAACCTCCGCAGCTGTCTTGTTCTTCAGTGTGTTTTTTTCATCAGAATAATTTCGGACTTAAATTTAGTGCAACTCCTCCTTTGCAATATTATATGCAACGTCGACTTTAATAATCATTTCAGATTCCTCAGCAGACCTGATTAAGCCTGACGCTGAAATGCTGCTGGATGAAGGGACACTTTGTTAACACACTTATCACGGCATGTAGTATGCTTTTTGGACATATTGCGCTTTTTCAACGTCTCGATGCGAATGTTGTTGACTATTCCACAAACGCACTATTACCGGCCAAATTCTGACCGCACTCCCAACAATAAATGCAGTGCATTGAGTCCCTTTCTTTATCGTACATCAGCCAGGGAAATTGCTTCAACCAGTCCTGTCTGAAGGCATATTTTTGGGCTTTTTAATTACTCTCGGGGCGAGACTTTTCAAAGAAAATCGAAGTGCTCAGCACTCATTGTTGAAGCGCTCAGGAGTACCTGCTCAGCTCGCTCACATTTTTTGAACAGACACAATTTACAGCAGTGAAAAGGACCACAGCCAATCAGAGGCAAGGACCCGCCTGAGCTCTGTCTCTTATTGGTTTAGACCTCGATGCCGTCAGGAGAACACAAAGAGATGCTGCGCTTATGATTTTTTTTCACCCGAGCAGCGTTAGGTGCACCAGTGCGACCTACAATTTTTTTCGCACTCATAAAAATATTGGTCGCATTTGCGACCAAAATGGTCACACTCTGGAGCCCTGTAGTTAAAAGCTAAATTAAAAAGGTGAGTCTTGAGCCTGCGTTTAAAAGCATCAACAGACTCAGTGGCCCTGAGTCTGTTGATAATAATAATGATAAAATGAGGCTTCACCAAAGGTTTTGGTTCTAACAACTTGGAACAGATAAAAGACCAGTACTGGAGGACCTCAGGGTCCACGAGGGCCGATACGGTAAAAGCAGGTCAGACAGATAAGAAGGCCCAAGGCCGTTAAAAACTCGAGGAGGAGGCATGAACCTGTCATAGTGGAGCAAGTCAGCAGGTAGGCCTTAACGATGGAGTCTACGATTTTTCACTTGAGCCAAACTTTAGCAAATAGTAGCCATGCGGTCCGCATGGCGACTATTGGCTAAATGTTCTGATCCAATCCTCCTGCTCACGTCTCATCCCGACTCACTTCCGCGTTCACCGAGCGATCACTGAGCAGTTTGGGATCGGGGACGTACTGCAGGTCGGGGTGAGAGAGAAATCCGACACTCGCTGCATTTACACCGATAATGTTTCATCATTCATGGCCGTAATAAACACTATTACTGCTTTGTACCGGGAAACTAAACGGCGTCCTGCCTGAGTTCATAGCTGATGGAATGTTCCCATTCATTGTCTATGTAAGAAGCCGTGTAATGCTGGTTTAGTTAGTTTAGTTTCCAGAGACGGCGCCGCCCGCAAACTCTCGAGAATCTTTCAAACTGAGCGTTGTTGATCTAAAATAAAGACAGATTCAGCAACTGTATAGCTTATTTCTTGCCTAAAATGTTTTCAGGAAAACATTTTGCTGAACTGTTTTCGTAAAATAAGAGGGAGATGGGAGGCTGCGAGGGGAGAACGATAGAGCTCGGAGGAGCACAGAGGGGAGTGGTGTGTGTGTGTGTGTGTGTGTGTGACCTTTCAAATCGAATACAACTTTAAGTCTCACTTGCACACCACCACGCTTTCCCCGTCCTCTGAAGCGCTTTCTCCGGGGAAGGGTGCATGGAATGCGGTGCAGGTACGTGGGTACGTCCGAAAGCACAGGAGGGGGGTTCACTGACTGTCCACCCAACAGGCCAGAGGCTCGGATGTTGAGTAGGGGTTGGCAATCATAAGCAAATACATTTACATTTAGGTAATTTAGCAGATGCTTTTGTCCAAAGCGACTTACAATAAGTACATTTGTCAAAAGAAGGAAACAAAGAAACCACAACGTATCAGTGTCGATAAAGTAAGAGCTAAAAATAGAACAAGTGTTAGGTCTTCATCTGAGTAAAGAAGTACCCTTAAGAGCAACAGTGCTATGATCAGAATGCTAAGGTAGGTAAGGGTTTTTTTTTGGGGGGGGGGTGTTAGTGGGTCATGCTATGTAGAGTCGATGTGAAGTCTGAACAGGTGAGTCTTGAGCCTTTTTCGGAAGATGGCAAATGACTCTGCTGTCCTGACATTGGTCGGGAGTTCGTTCCACCACTGAGGCGCCAGAACAGAGAAGAGTCTAGACTTTGCTGAGCGACATTTGTTTGATTTCAGCGATGGTGGTACCAGCCGGCCAGCTGAAGTAGAGGAGCGAAGTGCTCGCTTCGGGGCATGAGGTTTGACCAGTGTTTGAAGGTAGACAGGGGCCGTTCCATTGATGGCCCTGAAGGCCAGTGTCATCGTTTTGAATTGGATGCGTGCTGCAAAAGGGGGCCAGTGGAGGTAACAGAGGAGGGGGGTCACATGGGAGAATTTGGGTAGATTGAAGATAAGACGTGCTGCAGCGTTCTGGATACGCTGCAATGGTTTAGTCGACGAGGCCGGGAGTCCGGCCAGGAGAGAGTTGCAGTAGTCAAGGCATGAGATGACCAGTGCTTGGACCAGGAGTTGCGTTGCATCCTTTGTGAGGAAGGTCCGAATACTGCGGATATTGTAGAGGGCAAATCTGCAGGATAGGGCCACAGCAGTGATGTTGGGGGTGCAGGATAGTCGGTCATCGAGGATTACACCCAGGTTCCTCGCAGTTGAGGAAGGTAATACTGTGATGACCTCAACAGTGACTGACAGGTCTATGCGAGGGCAGTCTTTCCCTGGGATGAAGAGGAGCTCTGTTTTATTCAGGTTAAGCTTGAGGCGATGTGCAGTTGTCCAGACAGAGATGTCAGCCAGACATTCAGAGATGCAAGTTGCAATGTGAGTGTCAGAGGCTGGGGGAAAAGAGAGGAACAGCTGGGTGTCATCTGCGTAGCAATGGTAGGAGAATCCATGCGATATAATAACAGAACCTAGTGATCTGGTGTATAGTGATAACAGAAGCGGTTCTTATACTGAGCCTTAAGGGACACCCGTGCCCAGAGAACAGGGTTTGGACATATGTCACGGCCCTGCTGGCCTTAACCTTTCATCCCTGCAGGAGGTGCTGGTGACGGTGAGGAGGCTGATTGGGTGCACCTGGGCTCAGTCCTGTAGGAGGCTTTGAAACCCCGGCCCAGCTCAGTGCTCTGGCGCTTCGCCCTGCCTGCTGATGCACATTTTGGTTTGTTGTCTTTTGGTTTTACATCCATCAAGACCTCCAAACGCCGCAGCCACTCACCCACATTTACACTACTGATTATACAGATAAACACACCTCATCTTTTGTCTATGTTAACTTAAACACTTTTATTGGCACTCTTGCGTTCCGTTGTCGCTTTTGTCATTTGGCGATTTGTCAGGTATGATGTAAACCAGGTGAGAGAAGTCCTGAATCCTGATTGATTAGGGTCAAGGAGGTTGTTTTGCGAGAGATAGGATGACAGTTGGTTGTAGGCGGCACGTTCCAAGGTTTTAGAGAGGAATGAAAGAAGAGATACAGGTCTGTAGCTTTGGATGTCAGCAGCGTCTAGGGTGGGTTTTTTAAGGAGGGGCTTCACTGTAGCAGTCTTAAAAGCCGCTGGAATGACACCTGAGGTGAGGGAGGAGTTGATCAGGGTGGTGAGGAATGGCAAGATGTCGTGTGAGATGTCCTGGAGAAGAGAGGAGGGAATCGGGTCAAGGGAGCAGGTGGTGGCACGGTTAGATGTAACAAGTGCGTGAACGTCTTCAGAGGTGAGGGGGATAAAGCTGGTAAGGCCATCAGAGTTGAGAGTTGGGGGAGATGTTTTCTGGGAGGGAATAGGCGTGAATGAGGAGCTGATGTCATTTACTTTCTTGGTAAAGTAAGTAGCAAAGTCATCAGCAGTAAGGGAGGAAGGAGGGGTGAGGAGGGAGAACATGGAGAAGAGTTTCCTGGGGTTGGAGGCGGAAGAGTTGATCTTTACCAGGTAGGAGGCAGATTTAGCTGCCGAAACATTTGAGGTGAAGTCAGAGAGGAGGTGGTGGTAGTGAGCAAGGTCCTCGTGCTGGCCCGATTTCTTCCATTTTCTCTCTGACGCTCGCAACAATGATCTGTTATTTCGCAGAGGTTCAGACAGCCAGGGAAGGTCGTGAGATGGGGGGACAGAGAGTGTCCAACGAAGAGGACAGTGAGGTCATCAGGATGGAGGAGACTTCCTCATTAGGCATTAAGGAGAACTGTTCTGTGGATGGTAGTGAGGAAATAACAGTTGAGGAGAGAGGGGAGGGAGTGAGGGATTTCAGGTTGCGGCTGGTGACAGTTCCGAGGCGTAGAGGGGAGGGATGTGGTGGGCTTCATGGGGAGAGAGAAAGTCACAAAGTGGTGGTCGGACAGCGGGGTTACAGAGAGTGCAGAGATGATACAGGATCTTGTGAAGACAAGGTCAAGTTGGTTCCCGGCCTGGTGAGTGGGTAGAGAGGGGGAGAGTGTGAGGTCAAATGTGGAGAAGAATTCAAAGAATTCAGATGAGTGCAGCTTTCCCGGGTGGATGTTGAAGTCACCGAGGACAACGAGTGGAGGACCGGGTGGGCGATAGATTACTATGATGTTGAGCTTGAAAGAAAGGGTGACAGAGACGGCGTGGAATTCAAGTGCAGATCAGGGTAGGTGGTCCAGATAAGGACCTGGTAGGACCATCTCGGTGAGATGAGGAGCCCAGTTCCTGTTCGTCTTGGGGAGTGTGAAAACGAGTAGGCAGTTGAAAGGGCAGCTGGAGTGGCAGTGTTTTCTGGGGTGATCCAGGTCTCCGTAAGGGCCAGGAAGTGGAGAGTCTGCAGGGAGGCATAGGCTGAAATGGTGTCCGCCCTCTTGACTGCAGACTGGCAGTTCCACAGCCCCCCTAGTACTTCAAGTTCCTTACCGGTGGAGAATGGAGGGTAGCAGAGATTGGATGGTTTACAGCCTCGAGCGAAGGGTGTCTGGTAAAATCTTCTCCAGTGTGAGGTCCTGACTGGGATAAGACACATGGCTGCGATGGGAGGGGGGGGGGGATGTTATACCTACCTCAATGGACTTCCTCGATGGACTCCCACAGATAGACTCCCTTGTCTTCGTTCTGCTGGCCTGACACTGCAGCTGACGCTGTAGTGACAGCCTTTTTAGTGCTCAGTTTACCTCATGCACAGACTGGGGCCCTCCCTCCAGTCTATTGACGACAGCTGAGCTGGCTCAAACTAGCTAATTGCCCACTCAGTAAAGACAGCTTCACAAGATTTTAAACAACAAGCTATCAACACGGGATTGGCTCCAGCCCCCCCGCGACCCTAAATACAGGATAAGCGGTAGAAAATGGATGGATGGATGGAAGCTATCAACACAAGACTAAATGTTACAACTAGCTTTACTCACATAATGCCTAAACCCAAATCTACAATTAGTTTCTAACTTACCAACAAGAGACAAAGCAGCTTCCTTCCTTTCTCCAGACAAAATTAAAGCAGAGACATCCCGGCAAGAAAAACAGAGAAAAAGAGCAGTAGAAAATAATATACTGAGCAAGCAAAACAGGCGTGGTTAGGTCAGGGCCCCTTGGTTTTAAGCAACCTCAGTATTAGATGAATTAGAAAGTCTGTATCAGGTGTTTGGTATTAGGAAGTAATGGGAAGGCATAAAACTACATATATATATATATATATATATATATATATATATATATATATATATATCACCATTATATTCACCATTCGTAAATATATGTTAAAAACTCCCATTTATTGCGTTCATACAGAAACAGAGATCAATACAGAAAGTACAATGCAAACAGCATTTACCATGACCGCCCCCCTCCCTTGAGACAGTTAACTACAAAATAATAGTAATAGTAGTGGTAGTGTTAAGTATTGCATTCAATAAAATAAAATGAATAAAGTTAGTGAATAAGGAAAGAAAATAAATATGTAAATTAAGTCTAATAAGTGTCACATCAAGTATTGTCAACGCCAAAAGGTCTATTTTGTAAAAAGGAATGAAGTCTCCCCAGCATCTTCTTGAGGTTAAACATAATCTTTTCTGAAGGTAAGTACGATGACAACACTTTAAGCCACAGGGATACCCCAGGGGGCCCCTCATCTTTCCAGCGAAGGGCTATGCATTTGTTAGCCGCTATAAGGCCTAGCCTGACAAAGCGAGTATGGCCCCTCAGCTCAATTAGCAAAACTGAGGAGTCCCCCAGCAGTATCAGTCTCGGGTTGGTTGGGATCTCCACCCCCACTACTTTTGTAATGATGTCAAGAACAGATGGCCAATAACACTCTAGACACTTACATGTCCAAAACATGTGTATAAGAGATCCTGTTTCAGCTTTACACCTAGGGCAGTGATCTGGGTAACTACTTATCTTATGGAGGTGTTCAGGAGTATAATAGTATAAGGTTGAACTGTAATGATTTGTGTGTCGACTGTTATAAGAGAATGATTGAGAGCTACCACAAATTAAATTCCAATCATCGTCCTCGAAATCCTACCAATGTCCATTTCCCATTTAACCCTTGCACTGAGAGCTTTATTTTCTATAAAGGACATGAGTCTCTGATAGGCAAAGGACAGGAAGCCTTTAAGATATTGTTTTTCCTGTATCATGATATCTATCTGAAAATCTTCCAAAGGAACAAGTTCCCCTACCTGCTGCACCCTGATATTGTTCCTGACTTTTTGAAATTTTAAAAAGTGATTTGAAGGAAGGCCGTAGGTGGTTTTCAGTTGTCGAAAGGACTTCAGATGATCAAGTTCAAATAGGTGCCCAAACGTACATATACCTCGGTTATACCAGTCCTTTGTAATCCCGTCTCTCAATGACCCAGGTAGAGCAGGATTAAAATGAAATGGAGTGGCTCTATACATTTTCCGGACACTTTGAAACTTCATTCTAGTATTGTGCCATATTTTGGTTATGTTTTATTATTGGATTTGTTACCATTTCTAGACTTTAATAAGAGGGATTAAACGGAATACTTGACATCACTTCAGTTGTATGGGATTGTTCAATTTGTTTCCATGCTGGAGGGTGTTCACAGTTTTTGATCCAACTCCAGATAGTTTTGGATTGGGCAGCCATATAGTATAACTGAAAATCAGGTAGGTTAATCCCACCCTGATCAGGGGGACGACATAGTGTTTTTAACTTTACTCTTGGAGCCTTCCTGTTCCACAGACATCTAGAAATCTGGCTTTCCAATTTTTTAAAGAAGGACCCAGATAAAAAATCTTATTGGGTTCCCATCGAAATAGGATGTTTCTTCTTGGGAGTTGGTGGGAAGCCTTATTTCTTTCTTAAGTGCCTTGGCTGCTTGGGTTAGAGTTTTAGGGTCCTAGTTTCGTAGACCAGGCGCAGTCAGCTCTCAGCGCACCTGCGCCACACTGACGGGGTGTGTCCGCCTGGACTTTGGAAGTTTCGTGCACCGCGCAGGCTTGCGCAGGCTCGCGTCACTCTCAGCCGCGCAAGTGGGAAAGAGGGAGGAGAAGAAGGCGTGAGTGGGAGACGAGGAGGAGACGAGGCGTGGACTGGGATTAATACAGCCGATTCAGATCTTCAGCAATCAAATGAGCTCCTCTCCTCACCTTTAATGCGTTAGGGGAGGTTCAGTGCAAGTTCCGTCACTTGACAACCCAATGACAGAAGCAGCGCCGCCGCTCCCACCACGCACATCACACGTGTGCGTGCGTGTCATAATAATAAAACTGCTGATATTTTAAAAAACAGGAGAGAGAGAGGGAGATGTTTTGGTCCGAGAGGCTGAGTTTCCGTTATGCGTGCCATCCGCCTTTGATCTGACGTCAGATGTGACGGGACAATCTACACTCAACAAAAATATAAACGCAACGCTTTTGTTTTTGCTCCCATTTTTCATGAGATGGACTTAAAGATCAAAAATTCATTCCAGATACACGATATTACCATTTCTCTCAAACATTGTTCACAAATCTGTCTATATGTGTGATAGTGAGCACTTCTGCTTTGCTGAGATAATCCATCCCACCTCACAGGTGTGCCACATCAAGATGCTGATCTGACATCATGATTAGTGCACAGGTGTACCTTATACTGCCCACAATAAAAGGCCACCCTGAAATGTGCATTTTTTTTGCTTTATTGGGGGTCTGGGGACTCAGAACCAGTCAGTATCTGGTGTGACCACGATTTGCCTCATGCAGTGCAACACATCTTCTTCGCATAGAGTTTATCAGATTGTCAATTGTGGCCTGTGGAATGTTGGTCCACTCCTCTTCAATGGCTGTGCGAAGTTGCTGGATATTAGTGGGAACTGGTACACGCTGTTGCATACGCATCAAGCGGTCAAGCACATCCCAAACATGCTCAATGGGTGACATGTCCGGTGAGTATGCTGGCCATGCAAGAACTGGGACATTTTCAGCTTCCAAGAATTGTGTACAGATCCTTGCAACATGGGGCCGTGCATTATCTTGCTGAAACATGAGGTGATGTTCATGGATGTATGGCACAACAATGGGCCTCAGGATCTCATCACAGTATCTCTGTGCATTCAAAATGCCATCAATAAAATGCACCTGTGTTCTTCGTCCATAACAGATGCCTGCCCGTACCATAACCCCACCACCACCATGGGCCACTCGATCCACAACATTGACATCAGCAAAGCGCTCACCCACACGACGCCACACACGCTGTCTGCCATCTGCCCTGAACAATGTAAACCAAGATTCATCCGTGAAGAGAACACCTCTCCAACGTGCCAGACGCCATCGAATGTGAGCATTTGCCCACTCAAGTCTGTTACGGCGACGAGCTGGAGTCAGGTCAAGACCCCAATGAGGATGACGAGCATGCAGTTGAGCTTCCCTGAGACGGTTTCTGACAGTTTGTGCAGAAATTGTTTGGTTATGCAAACCAATTGTTTCAGCAGCTGTCTGAGTGGCTGGTCTCAGACGAGCTTGGAGGTGAACCTGCTGGATGTGGAGGTCCTGGGCTGGTGTGGTTACACGTGGTATGCGGTTGTGAGGCCGGTTGGATGTACTGCCATATTCTCTGAAACGCCTTTGGAGACGGCTTATGGTGGAGAAATGAACATTCAATGCATGAGCAACAGATCTGGTTTGACATTCCTGCTGTCAGCATGCCAATTGCACACTCCCTCAATGCTTGTGGCATCTGTGGCATTTTGCTGTGAGACAAAACTGCACATTTCAGAGTGGCCTTTTATCGTGGGCAGTATAAGGTACACCTGTGCACTAATCATGATGTCAGATCAGCATCTTGATGTGGCACACCTGTGAGGTGGGATGGATTATCTCAGCAAAGCAGAAGTGCTCACTATCACACATTTAGACAGATTTGTGAACAATTTTTGAGAGAAATGGTAATATTGTGTAGGTGGAATGAATTTTAGATCTTTAAGTCCATCTCATGAAAAATGGGAGCAAAAACAAAAGTGTTGCGTTTATATTTTTGTTGAATGTAGATATAAATTCACATGTTGATTCAATTAGTTGCATTAAATAGTGTTTGTTGTGATTATTTATTGCATTTAAATGTGCCTGGAACTGTGGAAACCTGCCTGTGAGGTCTCGGTGACGTGTGCGCACTGCGCGCCGTCAGCCAAACTTCCACTCCGCCAGCTGTGATTCGCCTTGAATGAATGCACTTTATTTGTGCCTTGCGCCGAAAGTAGACCAGGTCGGAGCTGGCGAGCTTTCAGCGCAGTCTCGGCGAGGCTTTTTGCCACGAAACTTCCGCTACGCCAAGCTGAATCTGTGACGCCTCCCCCTGCTGCGCCGCCACACCCGTCTTGGCGCAGGTGATCCACCAAACTGCCAAACTGACCGTGCGCAAGGCTGCGCTGGTCGAAACTTGCATTACACCGGCTCTGCCACCCTGCTCCGCCCTGCGCTGTGCCACGATACTAGGGCCCTTAGTGTTTTTGACAGTTATGCGGTCAAGCCAGCACGTCGGGATGGTGATTCTTCAGGTAGTTTTCCGCTGACTGCGGGCAGCTGAATGTACGTCTCCCCTCCGGAAGGTCCAGGCTCAGCAGTCTGAAGGAAATGTTCCTGTCGTGGAGTTTCTTTTTGAGCGGAGCAAACACTTTCCTCTTTTTATATAGCATTGTCTCGGAAGATCATGATTTTGGAATTGCCGTAGAGAAAAAGACTCTTTTTTTCCGCACTGCATTGAGGATTTTCAGCGTGTCTGAGAAGTGGAGGAGCCGGATCACAATGACCCGCGGGAGGCCAACTTCACCTGGGCATCGCTGGAGCATCGGTGAACGCGTTCAATTTATAAATGATGATCTTCATCAAAGCCCACCACTTTAGGAAGCTAGTTTTTAGGAAAGCAATTGGGTTGTTCCCTTCCACTCCCTCTGGAAAGCCCACGAGTCTCAGATCCTGTCTCCTTTCACGGTCATCTAGCTTGTCTTTTAAAGTGGTTATCTCCTCGTCTATCATTTTCTTGTAATCAGCAAGGTCCTGGTGTAGGAAGTTTTTCCACTGAGTCGGAAAGTGTGGTCAGTTTTTGGACCAGCAGAACTTGGATTCTATTGAACGCTTTGTCCATTTCACTAACAAACCACAGCGGCGGTGAGGTAGCAGCCTGGTCATCGCCGTGGTTAGCATTAGCATCAGCTAAGGTTTTGCTCGCACAATTGTCGGTATGCTTGAGTGTTGGAGCAAGCAAAATTAGTTGTTTCCGCCTTGGAATAGGGTTACGAGTTAAGGGTTTGCACGGAGCTGATTTCACCACGTGTCTCTCCTAAGTCGCCATAACCGGCCGCTCTGTACATTGTTGTGGGAATGGAAAGATAAATGACAGGTGTATATGCATCAGAATGTGAAGCCTCTACAAATAGAGATGCGCTGATACCTCTTTTTATCAGACTGAGTACAAATATTTAAATTTCAATACTTGCCGATACAGAGTACTGCTACTTAATAATACCATTACAGTTCTAACAATAACTTTGAAAACATTCAACTTTGTGTTTTCCTGATACAAACAGAGCAGAGCTTGTTGTAGGGATATTAATCATAACCTGCTGTGAAGACGTCAACAGCTGAAAAAACTGATCTGTTTTGGGAAATGTTGGTTATGTCAGAATGTATTGGGAAAGGTGTTTCCATATCCCATGATAGCACATCAACTCAATAGCCAAAACAATCTCCAGTGAACTTAATTTTTTTCAATTGAGGATTTTTCCCTCCTAAGTTTTTGTAATGCGATACTTCAATATACACATAAAAATATTTGACTGGAAACATGACATACTTATTTCTCTTTCTCTCTCTATAGGAATCTGTTATACAGCCTTCCAGGGAAGACTCCTCAGTTTTCCATCCTCAGGTTCTCAGACGAAGCTGTCCTGCATTGCAATGTCACCAGCAGAGCAGTCAAACACAATTCTGCAGAAAAGGAAGTGCTTTGCCACAGCACCATGAACCAGTCTCTGTCTCTCATCCTTAGGGCCATCCAGTCAGCTGAGAGGCTGGTGTGTTTTGGCTTGGACTTGTTTGAAATTACCCAAATGACACAATATGATGGCTGATCCAGATTCACCACAGAGCTGCAATGCACTCAAGAGCAAAAACTGCCAAAGATCAACAGTTTAAATACATTGAAAATATTAAAACACAATTAATCCTCTTCCAAAACCTCATCTTACTCACCATACTACACTCCTGGATATATTGAGTCAGAGAATTAAAATTTGTGATACTAAGGAAAGTGCAAGTTCTGTCTCTACAGGTTAGATAAAAAAGTGTTTGCATGTGTTTACACTTAATTAATTTCACTTTGTGATGCTTTGTGTTTTCATATTATATTTACCCATAAAGGAGCATTTTGGTGTTATGTAGTGGTTATTCTCATAATTGTGCCCAGTCTGCCTATTCTTTGCACTCTCCAACAACATGGTAGAGATACACAAAACATAACTATACGGCAAAACCAAGTCAGGATATCTTGTTATCCATAAGGGTCTTGTTGAGAAATAAGGCAACCAACAACACCCTTTAGCAGTTCTTAATCACTGCAAGACATCGCATCTTATGGCCTTTCATTTATCTTAAAGAGCAATAACTCAACAACAGAGCATATCTATCCGATGCATCAAATGCTTAAAGCAATAGAAATCAAACAATATTAATACGTTTAATTCTGTAGGATAGGTTAAAAGGATACTTTAAAGGTACTGTTCAATAACTAATGAACAGTATATTTAGAGTAAAATAGTTTTAGTTGTGTTTGTACTGTAGCTTCTGTAGTATTCAACAAATTGAGTTAGTTTAGTTTAATGGAATGCAGGGTGTAAGTTGGGCAGTTCCGCTGAGGATAGGACAGATTGACCCTTTTAATGCTATTTGATTTCATCTCCTCTGCAAATTTGAGATTTTAACTGGATTACATCTTTTGCAACTGAAAGGTGAATATTAAATAGTTATGGCTTTCACAAGCACACATAGCACTGCTGGTTTGAATGTTTATGATAAAACCTGAATTCTGCATTTGCTCTGGCTGAAAAATGTCTCACTCTGCTCATTCCTCACAGAGAACTAATGTAATTAACTACTAATTTAGCTGGGCATAAAACTTCCGATGTTCAAATGTGGTGATCCTGAGCACTTTTATGACCCCTTGTCCATTTTTGGCTGAGGAAGGAAGGCAAGAGGGTAATCCTTGACACCATAAAAGGCATAATACAAATGATGTGACTCTATTGTATCAGATTGGCAGTAGATGGTGCAATCTCTGCACAGTGGTCATGCCTAAAAGGTAACCATGCAACATCAACTAATGTGGCAGATGATGAAGCACTACTGTGGTTCGGATATGGAACAACAATAAGCTGGACAGAGAAGAGGGGCAATTGTACTCTGGCATGATAAGATAGGATATCAATTGGACCTAAAGTCAAAAGGCCCTGAGTTGCATCTCTATATGGAACTGAAAAGCAAGAGCGTCCCTCATCTCATTTTTTTCGATTATGATTCCATAATTTTGTAGATACTTTGGTGAGTGCTCACTACTTGCATAGGTCAATAGGGCAACAGAGGTGTTGGAAATGACAGAGATCAACAACTTAATATGAGAGACAATTGGGTAAAAGTCTGTTCTCCCTGTTGAGACAATAAAATAAAAACCTTTTTAATAATCTCCTTTAATATGAATCAGCTCAATGCTGCCATACTACTTGGCTACTCAGAAACTCAGCCCTGTGCGATATTCATAACAATCTTAAATCAGCTGAGGTGAGACACTCCAATGCTTAAGCATAAACATTGAGATAAGCAGCAGAATCACATTAAAACTGAGTAATTCCAGCTGAAAAAACATTTACAACTGTTTGACATTTGCTTTCTATCTCCATTTTTATTCAATGTATGTGCTACTCCAAACCCTCTATCTCTTTATTCTCCTCACATTTTCCCCTGAATACCACCATCCAGTGATCTCTCTCATTGTGCAGCAGTATGCTCTGCCCATGACAAGAAATTTAGAAGTCTGAGGCTGATTAGTTTTAATAGTCTGGAAACCCTGAGTAGAACTTAGCAATACATTTTTTTATTACTGAAATGGTTATTGAAAATATTATTCTGAAGAAGAATATTAGATGTTGGTTTATGGCTCTCAGATCGCTCAATTTAGCCAACCAAAGCTGCAAATCACATCAGCAGCACTAGTCATCCTTTCTAGGGAGTTGTGATTCAACTCAATTTATAAAAAGTGTTTGTGTGAACAAGATGTCAGTAAAACACTATTTTATAACATAACTAAGATTAGGCTATTTGTAGTTCGAATGATATCAACTTTTTTAGCATGTTTTTAGTATGAGTGGTAGGACATGGGATGGACTGTAATTTCTTATGAAATGTAAATGTTTTAGAGTTGACACACTTCTAGGATATGGTAATAACAAGTAAAAAATAACATGTCTTTTTACAATTAACATTTGAAATGATGAAGGTACTTGCAAATGACTAATGCTAATACAAAATGTAAACCGTATCACCTCTGTCCTTGAGATTTCCTTACACTTTTTACTTTTTTACAAATGAACCGAAACACTGAGGAGGAAGATTGTGCGTAGATAAGAATCTGAAAAAATATGAAAAAAATAAAATGAATTATTACTCAGCTTGTTTACAAGATATTTAGTCAATGCTGATCTATAGAGGATCCATAGTGAATCTTTGAAAAAACAAAACTGAAGCAACGCATTTTCAACATTTGCTTATTTACTTGCCCATTTAAACAGTTTATTAGTATTTTGGGTCATGATAATGCATTCAAATAAGTTACCTTCGTATTACTTTTGATTAAGCAGTGTTTTCTATTAATAACAATTTTAATTTGCAACTAAGATTTGATTCACAAAATTTGAACAATGTTAATTTGTATTTGATTTTCGTTTGTAAATGGTAAATTACTTGCAATATTTTTTAGAAAATAATAGTTATTCAGGGATCAAAAATATGAATGTTCATTGCTTTAAATCATGAATCAGAGAAAAGTGCTTTAATTTGAGTATATTGAAAACCAAAACATGATTAAGCTCCAGATTTTCACTGATGTCACGCACTATTAGAATCAGATCATTTAATGTAGTTAATGCATGTTGTTTCAGTAGTTGATATTAGCATTAGGGTGCATTTTTGCATGCAATGCATATTTTATTAAAATTGCATAGAAAAATCAATAGATAACAAACAGCCCAGATGTGTAGTTAGCTTATTACAGCTAACCTAATTACAGTTTGTCAATTGGCTAGTGGTGGTAAATAAACAATGAAGTTTGGAAATCTGCTTTAAATTTAATCCAACAATGTCGTGTCTAAAAGGTAACCCACAAGTTGTGAGACTTTCAAGATGGTTGACATTAGACATTGACCTTGAATAAATAGTTAAAGTTAAGATGAGCATTTAAAAAAAAAAACGGCAAAGGTCAACAAATTCAGATACCGTTTCCAGGAAGGAAGTTGGTGATATGCCTTCTATTGATTTCAAATCACTATCTTAAAACAGGTAAAAACAGGTAAAATCTCCATTAAAGACACAATTTGCATTGTTTATTGGTCTTTTTATGTTTGTTGAAGTTGTGTATTGTACAACTTTGTTATATGCTTTAAAGTGATACTGTCAAACCCAAATGTTACATATAATAGCAGCACATTGATGAAATGGCACACTGTCCTGGCAGACATGTAACTGCAGCCTGGTCTCAAGCCCAACTTATCAAACACCGACACTTGCTACTCTAGAGTTGCACTGGGATTTCAAGTTACTACAATGTAAACCCACCTGCATCATTAATACATGCTCAAAGAAAACTAGTATGTGACCACAAAGGGTGGATCGTGGATGCATCAAACAAACAAGACTTTCAGTCTCGTGTTCGTGCAGCATTTTGTCTGTATTCATTGTTTCACTTTTATTTAAGAAACAGCGATTCTTGTCCCTATGACTGTGTGTTGTTTATTGTGTCCAATGTGGGTTTTAAGTTTCATGTTAACTTTAGAAACACATTTAAACCCTAACCATGATGCTTTTTCCAAAGCTTACGTGTTTGTGTTTGAATTCACAACTTTAAAAGCATGGGTTTACTTCAACTGTAATGGAGCATCATAGCTTGGCATACTGGGTTTAGAAAGTCCTAGAAAGTGCCTTCGAAAGTGATGACAAAGGCTCCTGACAAAGCATCCGTGTTTGACTTGTAGGGAAAAATGAATGTGAAGTTACGTAAATGCTGACAGTCAAGTCAAGTGCCATCACCAATTGCTATGCCAATCATCAATCAACCATGTAAGACATTACTGCACACTATGTAGGAGTGGCATAGGTATAAATTGGTTGCACACAGAGATGTGCTACAGTATGACAAGTCTGCCTCACAGCATGAATCTCTTGCATCTGTTTGTTGTGCTATGACTTAAACTACAGCATGGTGTGCTCAAAATTCCATTCCCAGACATCAAAACTGCCTTCCTCTCAATTACATTTCGACGGGAAACATATTTTCTTCCAGATTACATTTCTTTCAACATTACATTTCTTTCAACATATCACAAATAGGTTTCTAATCAAGGTCTGTGGGACTTTCACACATGAGACAGCTGTTTTTGTCCTGTGAGAATATAAAAGACGATGTTGCCAAACAGTATGTCAACATTAATGTTATGTACATAAATTAAGTCAAAGTGTGATGACATCATAGAAAGACTGAAAAACACACAGTGGATGAGTCAAACAGTGATATGTGGTTACTTATTTTAACATAAACTTTACGCACATAACTTAAAGCTGTATTCTACGATTTGAAAGGTTTGAACCCCCCCCCCCCACACACACACACACACACCCACCCCTCCCCTCTTTGCTCCTCCAAGCTCTATCATTCTCCCCTCGCAGCCTCCCACCTCCCTCTTTTTTTACGAAAATAGTTCAGCGAAATGTGTTTCTGAAAACATTTCAGGCTGAGAAATAAGCTATGCAGTTGCTGAATATGTCCTTATTTTCGATCGACAACGCTCAGTTTAAAAGATTTTCAAGAGTTTGCAGCCGGCGGTGCCTCTGGAAACTCGCAACTCCGCGCCGGCATTACACAGCTTCTTACATAGACAATGAATGGGAACATTCCCTCTGCTATGAACTCAGGCAGGACGCTGTTTAGTTTCCCAGTGTGTCCGGGACTTCCACAACATGTACAAAGCAGTAATAGTGTTCATTACGGCCACGAATGATGAAACATTATTGGTGTAAATGCAGCGGGTGCTGGTCGGATTTCTCTCTCACCCCTACCTGTATGGAGTAAGATTTGTGTCTTTATTACATGCGAGAAAATAAATGATCTGAGAGAAGAAAAAAAATGTTTGGGAGAAAAAATTATCACACTGATAGCAAAAAAGCATTTGATGAGAGAAAAAAAAATATTTGAGAGAAAAAGTTTTCATACCAATAGCAAAAGATAATAATATTTGAGACTAAAAAAAGTTTTGAGAGAAAGTATTTTCTCATAGAACATTAAAAAAATTAAATTTGCAAAATTATTTATGAGAAAAAAAAAAATCTCTCTCAAAATATATTTTTTTTAACTCTCCAATATAGATTTTTTGCTATCAGTGTGAACACATTTTCTCTCAAAACGTTTTTCTTCTCTTTCTCAAAACCTTTGCTCTCGAAGCAATTTCTTGCTCTCGAAGCAATTTCTTGCTCTCGTGTCAAGATTTTGCTCTCGCTGTGAAAATGATGTCAGGGGCGGGGCCACGTTCCTATTGGCTGGTCGGGTGAGACGAGTCTTGGGAGTCGAACTGAATCATTACGCCATTGTCGATTCACAGACATGGGCTGTGTTCGAAATGCCATACTAAAGTACTGCCTACTACATACTCAACGTGTATGTACTGCATACTGCCTACTAAATGAATGTTTGAGTTTGCTGCTGTTCACATGGAAGTATACACATATCATACTACATTTTATTATTTTTTTTTTAACTTTATTGACATCTCGTCCTCATCTTCTCTCACGTAACTGAATCGATTACATTAGTCATTAGTAGTTCTAGCTCCCGTTTAATGGAAATTACTTATCAAAATATAAAGCATGATTATTATTACACTTAATTAAATATTTCTAAATATTTTTAAGTCAAATTACAATTGTCAAATGTTTTCTACAGTTTATATGCGCACTCCCACGCTTTCCCTCTTTCTTCCTCTTACCTGAGTAGCTTCTTCACTCGCCATCGATCTCGACTATTAAGCAGCTTTTATCGATCATTAATCGTCCGTTCATAGATCGTATTTATACCTCTGACCACAGAACACCAGCAACCTTTTGGGGATTTAAGGAAACCTTCTGTCTTTCAAGGTGTTCCACTGAGAACCTCGTCCACTGCTTACTAACAGAACAGATGGGTTCCATGTCCATAGTTCCACGGTGGTGATGGGGGTGACAGCGACAAAGCGAGCCACTCCAGCAGTCCTGGGACATCCTCAGAGACTCGTAGCTGCAGTGTCTACTCCAAATGTCCAGATCCCTGTGTTGCAGGAACATGATTATTGTTGAGGTTTTATTTGTGTTTATCAGTAGTGCAGTTTATAAGTAATACCACACAGTAGTTCTTACAGACAAATGTTTCTTGTTAAATGTTTTACGATTATTAGGTTGTGTACAAATCTAAATAATAAATATCTGAATATATATATATATATGATTGTTGACTCATGTTTTAGGCCTGCAGGTCAATTTCCCTCCTGCTCTGGAGGAGATACCCTTTTTTTAACATAAGCACCATCTTCTTAGATAACGTCGGTAAAAATGGCACATTTGCCGCTTCGGTTACGCTCGTTAACCTCTATGGTAAATTACCGTCTGTAGGCTAGCCGGCTAGCAGGACCTTTGATTCGTACAATTTCAACAACAATAAAGTAACGTTCATTATCAATACGATTTAAAAGTCAGCTGGAAACATAAAAATCACGTTACAGTATACTTACATGTGTACGCGGTTTGTGTCGGGCTGTCGCCAGAATCACCGCAATCGTCCGCCATTATCCAAAAATTTTCAGAAGTCAGACGAGCTGCAATGCATTTTGGGGAAGTTGAGTAGATCTCCCAAGACTCCCAAGACTCGTCTCACCCGACCGGCCAATAGGAACGTGGCCCCGCCCCCTGACATCATTTTCACAGCGAGAGCAAAATCCTGACACGAGAGCAAGAAATTGCTTCGAGAGCAAAGGTTTTGAGAGAGAGAAGAAAAACGTTTTGAGAGAAAATGTGTTCACACTGATAAAAGTGTTGGAGAGTTAAAAAAAATATTTTGAGAGAGATTTTTTTTTTCTCAGAAATAATTTTAAAAATGTATATTTTTTTATGTTCTATGAGAAAATACTTTCTCTCAAAACTTTTTTTAGTCTCAAATATTATTATCTTTTGCTATTGGTATGAAAACTTTTTCTCTCAAACATTTTTTTTTCTCTCATCAAATGCTTTTTTGCTATCAGTGTGATAATTTTATCTCTCAAACATTTTTTTTTTTCTCTCAGATCATTTTTTCTCTCGCATGTAATAAAGACACAAATCTAACTCCATAGACCTGCAGTACGTCCCAGATCCCAAACTGCTCGGCGATCGCTCGCCAGAATCCCCCCCTCCCCTCCCCTCCGCAGCCTCAGCCAAAATCATGTGAGAGCCCTGCTCCACCTGAACTGCCCAGGGCAACAAGCGTCTTGTCCGCTCGGAGTTTCAAACGCAGAAGTGAGTCGGGACGAGATGTGAGCAGGAGCAGGAGAGTGAGCGAGGATTGGATCAGAACATTTAGCCAATGTAGCCATGCGGACCTATTGGCTAAAGTTTGGCTCAAGTGAAAAATCGTAGACTACATCTTAAGTTATGTATCAAATGTACTTATTTTATGACAAACCATGATCTTTTACGAAACCTAGCCAAGAAGTGTTGTTGCCCAAACAAGACAGTAGCATTATTACTTTTGTGATTTGTTTCAATTTACAACTTTCAGAAGTTGAATACATTAAATAAGTTCCCTGGAAATGTAATTGAGAATGCAGTTCAGTTGAATGGCAACATAATTTAAACTGATGTGCATAACGATTTAAAGTGGTTCTCAACTGTTTTACCTCATGTGTTACATGTGTTGTTATCTCTTTGAGTTTACTAGCAACTTAGAAGTTTCACGCCTTCACTGTGAGTAAAGCATGGCATTACACAGCTAGGGCGTATACCCTACCTGTTAATAGGTCTCACGTAACAGGTTGGAAAATAGTTGGTTGAACCATGGAACTGTTAACTTTGTAATATCTTTTGTTACTTGAATCATTTGATATTGCCTGTTTTCAATATGCATGATGTAAAATACTTCACTAATTACCTCACAAACAAGGATTTTCTGGCATGTTTTTTGTTCTGTGAATTGTTTGTCTTGCATAATTGCAATAAAAAACGTTAACCACCTGCTTATGTGCCTGCTAGTGTTAATGATGTATTGTAGCATGACAAATCCATGGCCACTGCTAAGATTTTGGAGGCCCTAAGCATACCTGCATAACCCCCCCCCCCACACACACACACACACACACAAAACCTTCAAAGTTCCACTGAAATATTTACTATTTTTTGAAATTGACATTAAATACACATATACCTATGAACATTTGTTATATTATGTAATATATATAATTTGAATTCAATTACCCCTCGATGATCGATAAAGTATCTATCTATCTATAACAGCAAGAACAGCAGCACCATTAGTAACCCGGAGGTCATTGCAAATAGTTTCAACCATTTCTTTGTAAACATCGGGCCGGAACTAGCGAATAACATCCCTGATTCATCCTTGCCTTGGAGTCATTTTGATAAGGATGGAGACAGAAATCCTAGCTCAATGTTGCTCACATCAGTGAAGGACACAGAGATAAGACACCTGGTCAAATTATTCGTTGCCAAAACCTCTACTGACGCTGACGACTTAGACATGAAATTAATCAAGGAGGTATTAGACGGAATCATTTCACCCCTGACCTACATCTTCAATCTGTCATTTCAAACTGGGACTTTTCCTGATAAAATGAAAGTTGCCAAGGTTGTGCCACTGTTTAAGAACGGTGACACACACGAGTTTACAAATTACAGACCAATATCTATACTGCCACAATTGTCAAAAATCCTAGAGAAGCTATTCAACAATAGGCTCGACAACTTCATCAACAAACATAAACTGTTATATGACAGCCAGTATGGCTTCAGAAGGAACCATTCGACTGCTCAAGCTTTAGCAGAGTCTGTGGAAATCATCACTGACGCTATTGACCAAAAACAATATTTTTCAACTATATGATTTAATAAACTATCGCACAGCACAAATGATGTACAAAGCTTATAACAGAACTCTCCCTCAAAACCTACAAAATCTCTTCATACACAGAGAGAGACACAATCTTAGAGGGAACATGTTTTTCAGGCAAAGGAAGGTACGAACTACGTTAAAATCCTTTTCCTTATCGGTCACAGGGGTTAGACAATGGAATGTGTTAGAAGAAGAAGTCAAAAAAACATCAACACTAAGTGGCTTTAAGAAGAAGTATGTATATTCAACCGTTGACCGGTATAGATTACTGCATGAGAGTTGATAAGTGTCTGAGACACGAATCAGTAGACTTGTGTTGTGACGGGATGGGAGCATAACAAATAACAAATGAACATTCTGTACCCAAGCAATAAGTTGGACCGAAGAAACTGTTTTATGCGATGTCAGCTGTACGTGGTAGGGAGTATCAACAATGTGTAGATATATGAGGTATGAATACCAAGCGCAACTGTTACTCCCACAATTCACGATGGAGTTGCTGAGCTGGTCACTGAATGCTATCGAGGATTCATAAAAAAAAAAAAAAAAAAAAAAATATATATATAATAATAAATAAAAAGGGGGGGGGGGCTCCCTCACCATCTCTCACCATCTCCAAAACTAGTACCTACACTGGACTTTATTTTTTATCTTTATTTTTACTTTTCTATTTTTAAATTTTTACTTCTCTTTTCCCTCGGACCTTGTCTACATGTTGAGACTGTTGCTCTATTGTGATGAACAATATGGACATGTGTGCAGACACACACGTAATCTGTATGCACTGGACTTCAGCTCTCTGTACCACCTACTGCTGTAACATGTTATGTCAAATGTCACTAGGAAAAGGAAAAGTTATGTCAAATGAAAGATGCAATGAAAAGAAAAGATTCGGATTCTGATTCTATCCTGTGTGTAATGGGGGCGGGACTGGATAAGCCTTGGCTTCTCCCGCTTTCCCTTTCGGCCATGTGTATTTTTCTTGTTACTATGTGAAAATGATGTGTGATGATGATTTAACTGACATGCCCGAAATAAACAAATAAAATAAAAAAAAAAAAAATAAAAAAAAATAAAAAAAAATAATATAAAGTAATGTATAAATAATAAATATGTGATATATAGATTGCTGGGGTTGGTGGCTGCTTGTTGTAGGGGAGACCGGGGCTAGTTGTCACACGGGTAAGTTGTCACACTGCAATTATCTTCTCCACCAGAGGGCGCAACTAAAAAGTGGAATACTAGTTTTCTTCCTTTGCATGGTCAGGTGTCATGGACTGAGTGAGAAGAGGACGACACATTGTAAGTTGACATGAGAACCAATTAACCATTTTCCACTACCCAAAGTAAAAAATATTAACTCTATATTTTTTTAAATAAGCTTCATTCAGATGAAAATCCTAGCAGTTATACATGTGGCTGTGTTAAAGTAGATATTAAGGCATCCAGTCATACCTCAGTCATTGTTCTGATCTAACCTAGCTTCAAGCTAGAGCTAGCATTAGCAAACATGGTCGTTTGGGGCAACTTGTCACAGTCATTCTGGGGCAAGTTGTCACATGTGACAACTTACCCCAGAATGATAACTTTGAAAAATAATTTTAATCAACACATCCTAATGAAAATTTTACTTTATTTTTACAGAAAAAAAGTGGTATAAAAGAGAGGAGAAAGTGAGAAGATGGTCAGGAGTTATAAAAGAAAAACAGACCATGGCAGTGCAGCACCTGACGTGATGCTGAGGGCAGTCAGGCAGGTGACCCTTGGTCACAAGTCCATCAGGAGTACGGCGAAGGACTTTAATGTCAACTACCGTACTTTGGCGCGGTACTGTAAAACATTCACACCAGCTGAAATTCAGGGTCAGACAGCAATCCCAACTACAGTGGTAGGGTACAAATCACCACGGCAGGTTTTCAGCACAGAGATGGAACTGCAGCTTGAGAACTATATCAAGAGATCCTCTGACATATATTTTGGTTTGTCTCCATCAGAGGTGAGAAAGCTGGCATATGAATTTGTGGTGGCAAAGGGCCTGCAATTTCCACAAGCTTGGTCAGACAAAGAAAAAGCCAGCGCCGAATGGTTTACAGGCTTCCTAAAGCGGCACCCCTCACTTTCTCTTAGAAAACCAGAGGCAACTAGCCTTGCCAGAGCTAGTGCCTTTAACAAGGAGAATGTGAAGTCTTTTTTTGACAATCTGGAGAAAGTGTTAACCAGACATTCCCTGGGACCAGGAGATATCTGGAACATGGATGAAACTGGAGTGACAACGGTACAGAAACCAGACCGATTGGTAGCCAGGCGTGGCTTCAAGCAGGTGGGGTCACTGACATCTGGGGAAAGGGGTACCCTGGTGACCCTTGCCTGCGCAGTCTCAGCCACAGGGAACAGCATCCCCCCCTATTTCATATTTCCTCGGGTGCATTTTCGTGATCATTTCATCAACAATGGGCCACCAGGCTGCAAAGGAGGAGCAAATCCTTCAGGGTGGATGAAAGAACCACACTTTGTTGATTTCCTCAAGCATTTTGTGGAACATGCCAAGTGCTCAAAGGAGAAGCCCTGCTTACTCCTTCTGGATAACCACTGCTCACATCTCTCTATTGATGGGCTGAATTTTGCCAAAGAAAATGGCATCATCATGTTGTCCTTCCCACCCCACTGCTCACACAGGCTGCAGCCTTTAGACAGAAGTGTTTACGGGCCATTGAAAAAGTATGTAAACTCTGTCTCTGATTCCTGGATGAGGAACAACCCAGGGAAAACACTCAGCATCTATGACATCCCTGGGATTGTAGCAACTGCTTATCCCCTGGCTGCAACCCCACTTAATATTCAGGCCGGCTTTCGGGCAACAGGGATTCAGCCTTACAACAGGGATGTGTTCTTGGAGACAGAATTTGCGCCATCTTACGTCTCAGATCGCCCCTACCAGGACCCAGCTCTACCAAGCCCAAGCACTAACCCAGCCATTCCAGGCTCCGAAACTGAACCATCCAGCACCAACCCAGCCATTCCTGGACCCAGCACTGGCCCAGCTGCTCCAGGTCCAGGCACCAACCAAGAGGCTATTCCAGGCCCTAGTAACCCAGCCTCCTCCACCAACACATTAACTCCAGAGGATATTAGGCCTTACCCAAAAGCTGGTCCAAGAAAAAAAGTTACCCAGCAGAAAAAGAAGAGAAAAACATCTATTCTCACTGACACACCTGTGAAGGAGGCACTTGAAGCTGAAAGGCAGGCACAAGGAAAGAAAAGACTGTTCAAAAGGAAAGGCAAGGCAACCAAATCTAAAATGCCAAAGAAGCAAAGCACAGGGAAGAAACAGAGGGCAGATACAAAAAGAAAAACTCCAGATGACTCATCGGAAGAAGATGAGTCCCTGTGCCTGGTCTGCATAGAGCCATTTGGAAACAGCCGCCCAGGAGAAACATGGGTGCAGTGCATGATATGCAAAGGATGGGCACATGAAAAATGCACCCCTGGCAAGTCAGTTTACATATGCCAAAACTGCAACTCAGATGAGGAGTCTGACTAGTGAGCTCAGGTTTTGTCTGAGTTTTTGTTTTGTCCCAGGACCACTTTAAGTGACAGTTTCATCATGCATGCTTCATATTTCATTTTATTTCATGTTATTTCATAAGATGCATGTGCTCCTGGAAATTTAATCTACATAAGCTATAACAAAACTGCAACTCAGATGAGGAGTCTGACTAGCAAGATTTTCTTTTGTTCCAGGACCAGTTTAAGTGTTGTAATGCATGTTGCATAATAGTTCATGTTATTGCATGTGTCATGTTATTTCATGAGTAATAAAAGTGAATTATTGTCATTTATTCACTTTCAATTAAAAAAACAACAACAAGAATTTTGTCCTCATATTATTGGTTGCAAAATCCAGTGTGACGTCTTACCCCACATCGTGTGACAACTTACCCGTTGGTGGGGCAACTTGTCACATGGTGACAATCTCCATTAGATTGCTTATAACTCTGCACTGACACAAGATATGAAAATTACATGAATACAAAATATATACCTGAGACTTTGGTCTTTCATCTGGTACATATTTTATCTATATATGATGTTTTGCTTCCAAGATATATATATGAGTGTAAAAAGTGTGACAACTAGCCCCGGTCTCCCCTACTGCTTGGAGAGGGTTGCTCATCATCCGATTCATCCTCCTGCGGACGTGGTGTTCCTTGAACAAACTTTAGCATTGCCCTGTGAATATGTTATTAGTAAAAGCTTAATAAACATACCAAAACATTAGGATTTTCTGATGACAAAAATATCATCTCACACTACTGTTCATAATAGGATAACAAGTGACAAAAAAATAGTCTTCTGTTTATCTGTAAAGCACTTCATTACATTTTGCTATCTAGTAGCCTATGTATTTCGTTTCGGCCAGCTGTCCATACGGATCCGGCGTTTTCGCTGCCTGAAAATGCACTTTTTTTAAACCAGCTCTCAGGGTGGAAGAGAAAAAAAACCCCTCCGTTTCGTGTTTGTTTTCATGTAGACGGCTCATCCCTCGAGCCTGACTTCTTCCCCCACGTCGTCACGTGACAACAACAACGGCGGCCTACGTGCTCATAGCAGATATTCTGCTCGTCTGTACGACAGCGTATCAGGGCCACTGTATAAGAAAAAAGAAAGAAAAAAACGGACCCGAGAGAGGGGGGCAATATTTCGGGAAAAAAGTTGCAGATATGCTACTTTATTGCGATTATTAACAAACAACCACTAGCTAACTTCCCATGAATGTAGGCATTTATTTTTCGAATTAATCCATCACAACATGTGACAACGTCTCGTCAAGGTCCTTAGGTTGACGGCTGTTGATGCTTATTGTTTATAAGGGCCAAATTGTCATCTTATGGGTGTTTATTGATCCGGTGGTCGGCTGGAGATTAGCCGTGGCGTTCACTTGTTGCCAGAGGTGACAAGTAACGAAGTACAAATACTTCGTTTAAGTCGATTTTTCAGGTATCTGTACTTTACTTGAGTATTTATTTTTCTGATGACTTTTTACTTTTACTCCCTACATTTATACACAAAAATATGTACTTTCTACTCCTTACATCGTAAAAACAGACTTGTTACTTTAAAAAAAAAAAAAAAAACTCCACAGATGACGACAATACGTTAAAGCATACGTATAAAGACGTGACGAACACGAGAGGGAAAGAGGGAGAAGAAGAGGGGGGGACAGGTTACCGCGGGAAGAAGTCGAATGACTGAGGGGGTGGTAGCGCTAGAGAACTTGGCTTGCACTGTAGCAGCGAAATGGAGGAAGAAGGAAGCGAAGCGGGGTCCAGGAGTATTATTGCCAACGGCGAATTTTCATGGCCTTATTTATAAGAGTTGTTCGTTGTTGTTGGCTCCAAAAAGGACTCATGGTGTATGCGCTGTGTCCTGTGTACTGAAAAACCACGAGCTGCTGGTGTTCAAGAATTCGACGGCGAATCTGAAAAAACACATACAGGTAAGATGTCATTTCTGTTTTCATTAGCCTTTTGAGAATTTTTTTGAAGTCCGTTTTCAATGTTAGCAATGCTGTGTGTACACATGTTTTGATAGTATATAGCTAACGCTAGCTAGCTCTTGGTTTAAAAAACAGAACAAGGCAGTAACCTTCAATTTACTGCTGTGCGGCTGTGCCACTGATGTGAGACGTTACTTTTCAGGGCTATCTGCCATAAAGGTTTAGGGGTTGAATGGTAGTTTGGGCTAAAACAAATACAGTTTCTGGCAGAAAAAGACTTGTATGCTGGTAGCCCTGATGGCTAATGTCGCCTGTTGGGGTCATTCCTATGTTCCCACATTTCTAACATTTTTTTCTTCAAAAAAATTGAAAATTAACGTTAGCCCCTACACTGTAACAAATTTCACTGAAAAATTACAGTAAATTACTGGCAGCAGGGTTACCTCCCTAAACTAAGAGCTAGGTCAGTATAGCATGCTGTTGGAATGTTAAGAAGGACTAGTGGGAGGAATGGTGTCAAGCAGAAACTAGAAATGTCTAGATTTTCAGAAGACAAATTGCGTGCTTGCAAAATTGAGTTTTAAGTATTTTATCGGTACTTGATGTAGTCAACAGTACCTGAAGCAGTAATTGAACAAGCTGATACAGTACTTCATGTATTTTAAGAAGTTTAAAGAGCAGGCAAAACAATGCGCTCATTTGAAATCAAACTGTTCCTCTGATCAATGATAAAACCAGATAAAATTATTTGCACACGTTTCTGCTGTTCTTCTCAACCAAGTGCAGTCATCCTGTTGAGAATGCGGTATTCTAGGACGTTGCTTTGGCAAATTTATCAAGTTTATAAGCAAAGGAGAGTGTTTAGTATGCCATTTTACTAGAGCTGACACAAGCAAATAATAAAGAGTGACAAGACATATGTGACCTACCTAGATGAAGTCCCACTCGAAGTCCAGCAAGTTTTTCAACAGTGTTGCAACATGGGGGTTGACACTTTCAGCCCTTTTCCGAACCGACTTGCCAGTCCTCTTGGAGATAACCTTTCCATGGGTGGCCTTGCTACCTCTTTCTGGATTAATACCGATGAACCATCTTTAAAAAAAAAAGAAGGATAAAAGAAAATCCTAAATATTGCAAATACACAATTGTCACATTGGTCTGTTGGAGCGAAATATATTACGTATGTCATTTACACCAGTTATAGCCACCTTCGAATGAATTCCAGGGTTTGGCAGACCGTGTCTGGATACCGAAGGTTGAAAATGTAGAAAACCGCGAATACTGCAGCCAATCCGGACACAAAGGTTGGCTGAATGCCCTCACAGACCACGTGCCCCTCGATGCTGATCATCCACTGGCTGTTTGTCCTGGGCTCATTTCCTATGAAATATAGAGAGTGGAAAGAGGTAGAATCTCCAGCTCCAAAAGTATTTACCTTGTCCAGTGCCATCTGACATCATTTTTGATTGACATATGGACTGCTGTATATTTGTCAAAAACAGGAAAAATGCAGTTGCCAGGATTGTCAGATGGGTAGAAAATTCTGATGGGATTGGAGACTCCCCCCACTTTTCAACTCTATTGCAGTAATTTCAGTTTCAGTTGAGCAAATACTTTAATTAAATACAATTATTGTACAATTATTGTACTGTCTTACAGTATGACATGTCATTACACTGATGGACATGGAATCTGCACAAGCACTTTATATAGTTACTTCATTCTCATTAGAAAATAAAGTTCTTTCAAAATGTACACCATAATACATACCCAGCAAAATGAGCCAAGGACTGGCTGGCAGAGTGAAGCTCTTCTCGATGTAAGCAGCAGTGGCAGACACCTGAAAAGTTAAGAGAAGGTACAACAAAATAATAATGTTATAATATGTGTACAGTCACAAGAATCATTTTACAATAACTGATCAATACTCACATCAGTATGAATCATCAGTCCATCTGGGCTCTCACCAAAATGAGCCATAAGAAGCTTAACTACCTGGAGAGTCAATTCCCCATCCAAACCCTGGGAAACAAGAGCTTGGACATCACAGCGTTTTGATTTTGTCCTGAAGTACTCTACAACTGCTCGTCCACATTCCTCCATGGAAAGCTCCAAAACTTGCAGGAGTTTGATATCGGTCAGCAGCTCAAAATGAGCATAGATGCCCCTCTCTAAAAAGGTATGGCCATTGCATCCTTAGATCCTCAATGGAGGATGCTGGCATTTGGTTGATGTGGGTACGCTGAAGGCTGTATGTAGTCTCCATGAGATGTATCACCTCCGCCCCTTGTCCTCCATTCAAGCCCTCCTGCTTGTAAATGTTTTCCATTTGGTACCATTTCACTTCCAAAGTGTCAACGGTCTCCCCTGACGGGGTCTCAGGCTGGAATCGTGTGCAGCCATAGGTATCAGTCGGTCCACGCTGAGGTCTTGTTCCCTCACGGCATCCAGAGCGCTGCGGATACAGCCCCCCCCTGTTGATATTCTCGATGCAAGTTTTTACCTGCTGAAGCAGTGAGGTAAAGCCTCCGGCAACGAGGATTCCTTTTTTTGTCATGTCTGCGAAACTCTTTGGGTATTGCCTAACAATATTCTGGCAAATTGTGCTGCACTGGGAGCGAGTGGGGTTGGTGTTGATTTTTCTAATGTCATCCACCAGGACTCGGATCATCTGGCGCCGCCACTTGGAAGAAGGTCTTTGACCACTTGTAATGGCTGAAACTATTTCTGGGGCCATTTTGTCCCATGGTACCGCAAATACATCAGGCCATGTCATGTCTTGTGAAGGTACACTGCTGGCACCATTTGGTAGTGGGTGTGGTGATGAGCTGGAGCAGGAAGGGGAGCTGGTGAGTGAGGACGAGTAGGATGAGAGCGAGAATGAGGAGTTAGGATGAGTTGAAGTAGTTGAATCTGATGAATCATCGTGGATAACTTGTAAGTCCAAAGTGATGAGCTCGGTTTCTGAAACAACAAAGACATGTATTTTGCTCATTTTTCAGTATTATATTTCTATTTTTAGTTCTTAGATTCCACTACAGCTTTGCATGACTATGACAAAGACAAGGAAAAGCATAATAGGTCCCCTTTAAAGAAGAAAATATTCTCAATACTACAGTACAGTCATTATTAGCATGCACCTTATGCAGCAATGACTATACTGAATGAAAATAAAACGTGCATATCAATCTATGGCTTGGTAATTAATAATTACCTAATTTGAAGGCCTCCAGTAAATTTCTCTGCTGTATAACAGGTAGCAAGTCTTTGAGGTCCTCCTGCTGGACATATTTCAGGTCATCCACAGACTCGACACCAGATGTCTGAAGTGTGGAAACTATCTCCAATTGTGTCTCCACAGAGAGACTGGGCAATGTGTTAAGGAGAATCCTCTTGATACTCTCTTCCAGTGAAGACATTCTTCTAAAAGGTTGGGATAGAATGATGAAGAATCAGGAGTGACATTCCCCAAACAGTGTATTCTGTCAATGGATAATAGTCGAGTAGGTTCTCATGAGCAACACAGCAGTATTCTGCCTTCAGTGGTGTAATGTAATAAACACCAAATTCTGGCAGACGCACAGCTTGATACTGTTCAGTGATGAAAAAAAACACAAGAACTCTTATGAATTAGAGCCTGTTTAATTTCCCCAACAATAAGGCCATCGTCATTATGAGCTATCACAACAAACATTTTGCTCCTGTACTCAGTCCCCTTTACTGACACATTATGGGCAACTAGAGTGTTCCAAGGATCAAAGTTGTATTGTGCCACTGATTGTCTGATGTTATCATTTTGGTCTTCCAAGACAAACTCTGTGCATCTTTCCACCACAACATCTGGTGGGAAACGGGGGCCAGCACCTAGAAGAGCTTGCAAAAGTTGATGTCTCTCCGCTAAGGTACTACACAGGTTTTTAAAGTTTTGCAGTTTTCTTGCACATCGCTTGAATTATGTATGTTTACTTTCAAACCTTAATGTCCACAAGCGAATGAGTGTAATGTAGGATATAGTGGTGCTTGGGCTTAAGTGGGTGATCAGGAAAAGTTTGTCTTCTAGAATCCAAATACTCCTCTATTAGGACACCTAAATAGGCTACCTGACCTGTGGAAATAGCTGGAGCCGTGATAAGGTCCACAATCTCCCTGAGCTGTAAAATTAGCTGCCATACCACACTGTCAAACGGGTTCACCATTTTGTCACCGATCAACACAGGTAACATCCTGAGAAAGCACCAGTTTTGAACTGCATGTCCAGACAGTTTTTCCACTCCTGGGTTCACCTCACAGGGTTTATTGCCTACATCACTACCAAGATATTTGAACTGAGTAATACGGCGATTCAAATCAAGGTATTTGAAATGTTTCTCCACCATCACAAGATGTTTATGTAGAGTGCCAAATCAAAGGAAACTATGCCCTCGAAAAGGTCATGGCCAAGGCAGGGAGGTAACCCAGGCTGGCAAACATGAAAATAAGACAACTCATTGAAAAGTAAGTCAAATTTGACCCCTACACTTTGAGCCTGGACATGTTCCTGATATGAATTTTCTGTACGCTTTCCCCTTGGCCAGATGATCTTCCAGAAATGTCTTACGGTCAATCTCACAATATCTACAGAAGTGTAAGCTCTTGCTGAAATTCTCAGTAAAGCCTCCAATGCAGTGTGACCCTAAG
This sequence comes from Chelidonichthys spinosus, assembly GCA_029853015.1. NCBI lineage: Eukaryota > Metazoa > Chordata > Actinopteri > Perciformes > Triglidae > Chelidonichthys > Chelidonichthys spinosus. Next base: position 2,838,026 of record CM056826.1, read on the forward strand.
TTATCACCTGCAATGGCACACACAGTTCCTTTGAAGGTCTTACCATCAGGCATGGTGATGCCACTTGTCTCAAGATCTTTTAGATCCTTAATCAGAGAGCCAAACACTAGGTCTTGGCCAAAATACTTAAAGTCCAGGGCCCTCATTTATAAAACTGTGCGTAGGAGTACCAAAAAGCCAAAGTTTGCGTGCGCCAAAAAAGAATCCGATTTATAAAACTGTGCACACGCGAGCTGTACGCAATGTTCCCTTTATAAATCACAGGATCACCTACAAGTGTGTGTACCTGAATCCCGCCCTGTACACGCCCACATTTTACTATGTTAATGAGCCGGCATGCGATCGTTTCCGTGTGGTGAATCACGGCGACAGGTCAGACAAAAGCGAAGAAATTTAACTTTTCAGCTCTTTCCGCTCCTAACATGGACTTAATGTATTGCTTGAGTATTTGAGGAAGTTTGATTTTGATGTGACTTTGACGGGGATCGTGTCTGAAAAGGAGGGAGACACAGACGCGACTGAGACCAGAGGGATAAGGGTAAACAGATTTTAAACTTTTATTGTATATAAAACAAAACGTTAAAATAGTTTTTGTCCTTCCAGAGTCTGCAGTGTGTGGCGTAGAGGAGAGTGACGGGGAGGAGTGTGATGTGAGGAGGGTGACGGGCCCTCGGCACAGCATCCGGGTCCTGTGCAAAGCAGCAGCGCACCCCCGACGCATGGCACATCAAGCGGTCGGGTGCTCACTGATGCCGTCCTGCAACTTCAGCGAGACACAATTGCCGCCATCAACAACGTTGCAGATGAGCTACGGCAAACGCGCACTGTGATTAATAAAATAATACGTTTACAATGAACATTGATTGTTGTCTTCCTTATATTACAAACGCATAACATCCTCACGGATTATTGCGCCCTGATGATACCCCTCCAGTCGGGCAGGGGGCCAAGGCTCATCATGCTGGGGACTCTACCACCTTTGCCGGGTGGTAGAGTCTGCCTCCTGAAGTTCGGTAAAGTTGCGCTCTCCACGCTCCACGACTGAGCGCGCACGAGCGTGCCACTCATTATAGTGCATTTCCTCTGCTCTCTGGTGGTTTAAAAAAGAGGATAAGTGGAACGATTATACGATGGCTTAATGGCTGTATGTATGTGCGTTGATGATATATGCACATAAATAAGGAGAATGTTTAGTTATTCCCGCTGTGTTCTACAGTAATCTAATGGAAGGTATTTATTGTATACTGTATTACATGCATTTTGGGCCGTCTCCTCCTCCTGCGGTGACAGCGCTGATTCAATATTTCAAAATTATTTTGATTTAAGATACAAGTCAGATTTTAAAAGAAGGTGTTAACATGAAAAAACTATCACTCATTAAAAGCGTCAAAAACATTGCTGGAGTTCATCATGATAACGCAGATCTAACGTATGATATGGAGTGTAATTAAATGTGTGCGAGTCATCAAAAATATATAGTTCTTCTCACATTTACTGCTGATTCCCTTCCAGTCTCCAGAGTGTGTGTACCGGTACGCATGCCTCAGAGTTTGCTTACGGGTACGCACACTTTCCCGTCAAGTTTGGTTTTTATAGATCACAACATTTGCGTGGAAAGTGGCGTACGCACGTTTCCAGCCCCGTTTTGTGCTTAGCAAGCTTTATAAATGAGGCCCCTGCTCTTTACATAGTAACACTAGTTGCATGTGGTCAATGTTTTACCTGTTGTGGGGCAATATATTGGCAAGGGTGGCATATACTGCAAGGACTTTGTGTTTTTTTCTCCCTGACCCAAGCGGATTTACAACCTCAAAGGCATCCTGATAGAGAATTAAGCCCAAGGAGGAGTTTTTCACCTCAAACATCTTGTTGTTTTCAATGTTTGTGCCATCCCACACATCTCTGAGCACCTTCTCTGAGTTGACATTGGTGTTTGAATGCCAGTGTTCCAAAACGTTAGACCCCAGAAGAGATGCAACAGTCTCTTTGACAGGAATATATTGCGCAAAACACAACTTGCCTGATTCATTCTGGCCCAGGCAAATGGGCTTTGGCTCAACATAATGGAAGCTAGTATTGAAGACAGTTTTCCTCCTCTGGTCAGTTTTCAGTGTTTGAGTATTGTATTTTCTGAAAAGATCCTCACATTTATGGGTGTCAATTACATTATCTGTCAGTTTCTGCAAGACCAAGATTTACAAGCTTTTCTTTGAGTTTGAAAAGCAGGTCTGACTGACTAATGTCATGCATCTGTTGATAGTTCTCTACGATAGTCTGAATCACAGAGGCTGGATGGAGAAATTTGGCTTGCAACTTGAGATAAAACATTGCTAAATTTCTGAAGAACTGATTTTCTTCCATAGCCTCTGGGCAGACCTCTGTTTGTTCACAAATCAACTGACCTGGTTCATCAATCTGCATATCACTATCTCCATCAACATCTAGGGAACTGGACGGATTGACAATGCAGTCCATCAAACCCTCTTCGGAGGACTTTTTATGTTTCCTTGAAATATGTGATGTGAATGAAGACTGGACTTTAAATATTTTGTCACAGTTTCTGAAAGGACATACCACCTCTTTCCCCTCTCTGATATGCACTTTCAAATGTGAGAAAAAGTTCTGAGTATTGTCACATTTAGTACTGCACAAACCAACATGACAAGTTAAATCAACAACACCATACAGTGTAGATCTAGACTGGCCACGACAGTGGCGGTAGCTGTGAGATTTAAATGTTTTGAACCCTTGGAAAGTTCTATGACATCCAGGAAAAACACACTTAAAAGAAGCATTGAGGTGTGCAACTGTGGGTCTGCATGTGCCTCACATATGTTAACATATCAGTGCATGTCTTAGCACACATGTCACACAATATCATCTTGCTTTAGTTTGATGTCTGTCTTTGACAACAAAAATGTATTTTCAGCTTTAGTGTGATAAAAGACTAACTTTTAGCCAAACACAGCAATACTTGGCTAATTATGACAATATCATGCAGTTAATGTGCAGACTTGCCTATGAAATGATTAAGCAAAGTTAAGGAAGCTGATTTGTTTTCCCTTCTTCAATTTCATTGAGAAAGACAGACATTGCTATAATGGAGTACATTCAAATGTGTTTGATATGTTTTTAATGTTGCTCATGGGAGGAACACATTACTTCTCCTGCTGGTGAGAGACTGGCGATTGTAGGTCCTCCTGTGGAAAATCCTCCCTTTCCTTCAGGTTTGTGGTCCAGCTCTATAAAAGCACAAGTTAACACAAGTAAGTTATATCTTCACAAAATTGGCGATTACCTTTAATAACGTAACAATCTCTCAGATGTTCATTTCAAGAAATGCCTGTTAAAGTTAAAGCAACCTAGACTTGTTTTGTGAATGTATATGAGTCAACCCTTTGTGTAAATGTATAATTACAACGAAAGACTCAAGACTCAAAACCATCAAGGCTGTCAAAATTGACTGTCAGCTTGAAAAAGGCACATTTCTTATATACACTAACAGAACATTTCAAAAAGGTCCACAATAGAACATGCAAATATGGAAAAAAGAACAAGGAAATATTCTGCTGTGAAGTCAGAATGATAAATCCTTTTCACTCCATAGAACAACAAGTCAGCTTAGTCCTCCTTTACATTCAGCCGGTTACTAAGACAGACCAGTGCTTGAATTGGGCCGGTACTCACCAGTACGCAGTACCGGGACTTCTGATTTTTACCCATCTGCGTACCGTTACTTCTTACAGCGTACCGCCACCTCATGACGCATCTAGGTACGCATATTGTAGTTCTTTTATCATGTTGTGGATACCTACACCTATACCTATAATAACCTATGCAGTTGATGAATCTATCTTCATTTTGGATCGACAAGGTTCAGTTTAAAAGAGTTTCGAGAAGCTATGGGGAAGGCTGCTTGTCGCACCTGTCATCTTCTACAACATTGCCGCAAGTCGAATGCATTTCAAGGCATACCGTAATTCCTCAATTAGCCTCAGCCAAACAATTACTTCGCAACTGCTGACGTGAGAAAAATGGCGATAGCGTAGGAAATAACGCTGCCTGTTGAACAACTTGCCCCTTTCCATTGGAGACTGGCCGTTATTTACCTCCAGCTCGTTATTTATCTACAGAGCACAAGTTAAACACAAGTAAACCGTTCACCTCTCTGGATGGAGAGTGAGTATCTAAGTGCGATTATCTTTAATTCCAACGTACACACACTCTCTCAGATGTTCATTTCAAGAAATGCTCTGTCTAAAGTTAAAGCAACCTAGACTTGTCTCTCTCTGAATGTACTATGAGTCAAGCAAGTTGTGAGACAGATGTATAATTAGCAAGCAGAAAGACTCAAGTAGCTACAAAAACCACACATAGTTGCCATGTCACTGTACATTGACTGTCCAGCTTTAGAACAAAGGCAATATTTTCCTGTACAAAAATATGACACTAACAATAACATTTGATATGAATAGGTCCTTTTTTTTTTTTTTTTTACAATAGAACATGCAAATGTGTGAAAAAAGATCAAGAGTATAGGGTTCATGCTAGTGAAGCCAGGCAATGATAAATCACATGGTCACTCCACAGAAGCAACAAGCGCGTGCTGTGCAGTTGCTGATTTAGAGTACTGGCACCTTTTTTATTCCAATTCAAGCACTGAGACAGACCAGTCTGTTTAGATTGTCAGAGGACAAAGCAGCACACGCCACATCTAGTGTTTCTCACGCAGACAAATTACGATGATTAAAAAAAACTGCTCGGCGATCGTTCGCCACGATCCCCCCCCCCCCTCCCCACTGACGCTGCAGCCTCAGCCAAAATCTACGCTGAACTCCGTTAAAAACTAACGGTAACGGCTTTGCGGCACACGTCGTCGTAGGTCTTACGTCAGCCGCCACGGGAAGTAAACAAAATACAGCTGCGTTAATTAGTAATGTAATGTACGTGTTAAATATTTCATAATTAACGCAAAGATTAACGCGTTCATTTTGACAGCACTACCGAAAACGAAACTAGGCCTACAGTAAATCTTAAAAGTGACTCTTTCGTCGTAATTATGCATTTACATGAAGGTTTGACTCACAGATGGCTAAAGCCTACTGCTTAACCACTGCAACATATCAGAGATTATTGTCTTTACTGCCTTTTTTGCTGACTGAAGGTCAACAACACCTATGGCTAATTGAGCTAAAGCTAGCTACAGAGCTTGTTTCACTTAGCCCTATTTAGCAACCTGAACTAATGAAACAGACCTAATGAAACATCTGAAATGTCAACAGTTCAACAGTCATGCAGATAAAACAACACTGGACACTATCAATTTCGGGAGATAAGCATAACTTTACTTTACCTGCTCTGTTGAACTCCACATGAACTGGACTTGTGAGCATGGGGCACATGTCTCCGTGAGAGAAAATACTGTTTCATGCTGTTAAATTACAGTTTATTATTGTTAACTGGGCATTAACTGTTAATTTACATGTATCTACTGTTATTTTTTAAATGACTGATTTAACTGTTGATTTACATGTGAGGGATGAATATTTAACAGTATTTTACAATTATTATAAAATACAGTAGGATACTGTTGAAAATCCACCGTAAATATACAGCAATTTGTTACAGTGTATGTTCCCAGCATTGGTTGGGTTTAGGCAATGACCAAAAGAGCTGGTTAAGTTAAGTAAAAAAGACCAGGTGGAGGCCAGATAGACAGAGACCAGTGGGAACATATGGCTGAGGGAACACAAGGCTGTGGGACTATAGGCCACTAGTTGTCAGCTCTCCACGAAAGACAACGTTAAACATTTATATAACAACCATAATTTTTGTCAGGCTAACCATGTTTTTTTTTTTGTGTATGTCTGTGTTTCATGTGTGTGTATTGTCGCTCCCAGAGAAAGCACGTGACTTACCTGGACAGATACAGAAATCTCACTGCGCCTACTTTAAAGAAGGAAAATTAACTCCACTTCAGATGAAGGCCCATCCAAGCAGCTGAAGCTGTGGGAAACCAAAAGAGTGTCACAGAAAAGTGTGGATGAAGCCATCCTGAATTTTGTCATTCAAGGTCGGCACCCTCTCAGTATTGTCCAACAGCAGCACCAATTAGCATGTAAACAGCTCAAAGGGTCATTCACATTTTCTGCACTTGCTGGTGCCCTGATTGACATTCACACAGAGTACAACATGCGTGACAAGATTGTGCGTACAACCACTGATAATGGCTCCAATTTTGTCGAAGCTTTTCGAGTCTATGGAGAGCCGGATGAAAATAATAACCAGATTCCAGTTGAGGAGGCAAGGCCGAGTGAAACGGCAGAAAGAGAGAACAGTGAAAGAGAGGAAGAGGAGGAAAACATTGACCATCTTGAGTTTGTTGAAGCAGGAACCTTGTTGAAAGAAGATGACGGTCTGGAATACCAACTGCCAAAGCATCATCGCTGTGCGTGCCACCTTCTGAACCTGGTGTCAACAGTTGATGTTTCAGAGGCAAATTCCAACTCCGTCTACAAACAAATCTCTCGTTCAGCATTTTCAAACTGCTGGAGTCTATGGAACAAAAGTGGAAGATCCTCTACAGCTGCTGAGATAATTGAAGAACTCCTTGAGGCCAAATGAGACAAGGTGGAATTCTCTTTTCCTGGCTGTGGAGAGGATTGTGAGGATCATGAGAGAACAAGGAGAAGGAGCCGTTACAGCTGTGTGCAGTGTGCTAAAAATTCCAATGTGAGTAGCTTACATTTTCACACCTTTATTATTAATTAGTTAATATTAATTCCATTACATGTGTGCAATATGCAAAAGTCATGTGTTACATTTTTGATATTTTGTGTAATGCTTGATCTCGTTACATATGTTTGTTTTGGGGTCACGGTTCAGTACGTTTTCGGTACAAAGAAAAATAAAAAGGTAGAAAATAACATCGGTCTTTTGTTATTAAGAGTGTAAACATCCAATATGGCTTACTAGTCATAACTATTACTGATTACAGTTTGGTTGTGCTGATGTGGAAAAAGAAAACAACCTATAGTATTCAGAGTACCAAAGCTGTTAACGTTTATCCAGATGCTCATGCAGTACCTCTGGTCAGTTCAATCTTGAACTTTTTTTCGTTTAACAAAGTTATCAAAAGATGTATTTTGTTTCATTAACGGCAAAAATTCATTTTTACTTTTTACTTTTACTTTGAAAGTACATTTCAGAGTTGAGTCAGTACTTCTACTCTTACCAGAGTATTTTTTTTACACATGTATCTGTACTTCTACTTAAGTACAGAATATGAGTACTTTTGCCACCTCTGCTTGTTGCCATAGTAATGGCAAACATCCGATCAGCTCCGTCTCTTCTTCTGCATTTTTGGTGTATTTTTGTAGCAGAATCAGCACCACATATAGGCCTGGAATATGTACTACAGCGCGCTGAGTCGTTTTCAGTGGATTCGTCTGGATGCAGATTTTCTTGAAATGACGCCAAGGAAAAACAGAGAAAAAAAGTTTGTTTTGGTACGTGTGGACGGCCTCTTAGAGTCATCAATGAACCTATCCCCATCCTGCATGTCTTTGGAGTGTGGAAGGAAGCCAGAGAACCTGGAGAGAACCCACGCTTACACGGGGAGAACATGTGAACTCCACACAGAAGGAACCCAAACCCGACCGGGGAATCGAACCCGGGACCCTCTTGCTGTGAGGTGACAGTGCTACCCACTACACCACTGTGCAGCCCTATGAATCTATTTTATTATATTAATTTAGTGGAACATAGACAAATACCTTAAATTATAATATACTCTAATCCTGCACATTAAACAAAACAATGGTGGCATTTGGCAAATAACCAAAAGTGAAGATACCATATTTTGGCTCAACTGCAACAATTTCTAAAATTGACCAGCAGATGTCAACCTTTCCATAACCTCAGAAGGAATTGAACCCCATCTAAACTGTTCGTTTATCTTTACAGCATTCTGCTAATTGCATGCATGCATGTCTATCTTAAGCAGTGGATACATGCATATGCCCTAAATAAAAGTTCTGAACTAATTCTCAATATTGGTAAATTCATCAGCCTGCCTAATCGCTGGTCGCTGTCTGATCATGTTGTGTCACAAACTGGTAGGCAGAAAAGATTTGCACTGAAGCAGTGCACTGACGGCTACCTAGAATTTTGTGGACTTCATACAAGGCGCCCACTATCTACAGACTACAGTGACAACGGTCAATTATTTGCAAACGTGCCACATGCATTGTGAAATCTAGATTAGGCTATATAATTTAGGGTTTAGAGCAACATCAAATCCATTTCAAATGTAACCTAGCCTAGGTTACTGACGTTAGCTATGAGCAACATCACTGAATGTTATGTTAGCAAAACAATTAGACCTAAAACACGGAATTACCAGCAAGGGAGGCACAGGCGTCATCTCTCTCTCTCTGTTTTTTCTTCTTTTGATTTTCAGCTCCAGATTCATGTTGTCTTTTAGTTGCCATTATTATCTACTACAACATCACTGGCAACAGACAACAATTTATCAACATTAATAACTGCACTTCCTCCATTGCTCCTCTGTCCCAAGGCGTCCCCCAAGGTTTGGTGCTTGGTCCTCTTCTCTTCATCCTCTACATCCTCCCCCTCGGCAACATTATTCGCAAATATGGTCTCCACTTCCACTGCTACGCTGATGACGTCCAGATCTACATCTAAATCCATCACCACAGCCACCTGCTCCACGTGTCAGTGTTCCCTGACGCGTGGTCCCTGATGGAGCTGCAATTAAAAACCTGGATGCAAAACAACTTCCTTCAACTCAACTGACAAATCATCCCTCACCAAAAACATCCACAACTTCACTCTCTCCGTCGACAACTCCACTCTGTCCCCGTCCCTACACCTGCGCAACCTTGGAGTCATTTTTGACAGCAACCTCACACTTAATAACACATGTTATGGTGGTGTGATAACACATAAATCACACCACCAGGACTGCCTTTTTTCACCTCAAGAACATTGCGCGTCTCCGCCCATCACTTACCTTCTCTGCTGCCAAAACTTTGATTCATGCATACATCACATCCAGAAGAGACTACTGCAATAGCATCCTCTACGGTTCACCTGCCAAAATCCTTAACAAACTGCAATATATCCAAAACTCTGCTGCCCGCCTCCTCACCCACACCCGTTCCCATGACCACATCACCCTGTTCTGCAAAATCTCCACTGGCTCCCTGTTCCCTAACGCATTGAATTCAAAGTACTCCTCCTCACCCACAAAGCCCTCCACAACCAGGCCCCTTCCTACCTCACCAACCTGCTCCACCATCACTCTCCCCCCGTAACCTTCGCTCCTCTGACACAAATCTCCTCTTTTTTAATTGCTAATTATGGCCACTTCAAGCAGAAGCCGACACAGAGCTTAATTTTGGGGGCTCCCGCCAGGTAGTTGGGGCCCTACGCGCTCTGCATCACTGCAGCTGAAATCTTGTTGTAGTTGAGTTTTAATGTATTTGTTTTAGATAAGATCCTGGTGCAGGGAGAACATTGCATTGGTAGCCTCTGCCATGAGCCATCAGTGTATGAATATTGACATGTAGTGCAAAGGTCAATCCATCCATCGTTTAACTTAACAAGTTTAACACTGAAATAAACTTGCAAACGTAAGCTATCCAGCCTTTCTACAGCCAATGTTTCCACAAGTAACTAAAATTAAGTAATAATTGGATGATATTTTGTTTCTTGCATGCGGAAAGTTAAAAAAAATACCTAATATCCTAATGTATTTTCCTAACTGAAAGGGAATTCTGACTGCCTCAGGAAATAAGTTGTCCTGAAGCCTGGTGGTATGGCAGCTTATACCTATGGAGCGAAACCTGTGAGCTAGTTCAGGCAGATAACCTGAGCTGCACCTTTATACTCATGTGATGAGTGTGTCATTCTCCAATAAACTTCTCCCATTCACATCTTCCCCATTTGGCGGTCTACTTAAAGCTCTAGTCTACGATTTTTCACTTGAGCCAAACTTTACTGCTCGGTAGTTAGCCAATAGTAGCCATGCGGACTGGATGAGAGAAATCCGACCGGCACCCGCTGCATTTACACCAATAATGTTTCATAATTTGTGGCCGTTATAAACACTATTACTGCTTTGTACAATGTTGTGGATAGTCCCGGAGTTCATAAGCGGAGGGAACGTTCCCATTCATTGTCTATGTAAGAAGCCGTGCTCTGCTGTTGCGGAGCGGCGAGTTTCGAGAGACAGGGCCGCCTCCCGCGAGCTCTCGATAATCTTTTAAACTGAGCATTGTCGATCTAAAATAAAGACAGATTCAGCAACTGCATAGCTTATTTCTCACCTAAAATGTTTTCAACACATTTCAGTGAACTATTTTCATAAAATAAGAGGGAGGTGGGAGGCTGCGAGGGGAGAACAATACAAGCTCAGAGGAGTGTGTGGGGCGGGGGGGGGGGGGGGGGAATGCTTTTTTCAAACCTTTCAAATCGTAGACTAGAGCTTTAAGCTACAATATTTCCTATCTCCCCCCTGTCGGCTGTCCCGCCAAACGAATGGCAGTTCATTCGTTGTGCTCCTGTGTGAGAGTAACACACTTACCTTTGTGTATTGTGAGGACCCATCTCTTTCACGCGCATTTCCTGCTCCCCCCTTTGTTCCTGCTAACACATACACACCGCCCCCCACACGTATCCTACGTTCAGCTGTTCCGTCTCTTAACACTATGTAGCTCCACTTCACACCATCTCTTATTATGGACCGAGTTTGATCTGAACCCAAGAGCACAACTCGAACCACGGATGATAGTGAATAAGGTCTTTTTAATGAGAAGCAAGGTGAAAATAGTGCGAGAGGTGGGGGAGTGGTGCGAGGTCCCAGGGTCCCGAGGAGTGACGAGGGTGAAGGTGTTGTAAGGTCCGTCTTCTTGTGCGTACTCTCATGCAGGGAAACACTGGAGATGAGACGGCGTGCAGGCTGAATCCACAGGTAAGCGAGGCAGTTTCAAACAACAGCTACATTTTGTCTGGAGAAAGGAAGGAAGCTGCTTTGTCTCTTGTTGGTAAGTCAGAAACTAATTGTAGATTTGGGTTTAGGCATTCTGTGAGTAAAGCTAGTTGTAACATTTAGCCTTGTGCTGATAGCTTGTTGTTTAAATTCTTGTGAAGCTGTCTATACTGAGTGGGCAATCAGCTAGTTTCAGCCAGCTCAGTTGTAGTCAATAGACTTGATTGGAGGGAGGGGCCCCAGTCTGTGCATGAGGTAAACAGCACTTAAAAGGCTGTCACTACAGCGTCAGCTGCAGCGTCAGGACAGCAGAACGAAGACGGGAGTCTATCTGTGGGAGTCCATCGAGGTAGGCATAACACTACAACCCCCTCCCATCGCAGCCATGTGTCTTATCCCAGTCAGGACATCACACCTGAGAAGATTTTACCAGAGACCCTTCGCTAGAGTCTGTAACCCATCCAATCTCTGCTACCCACCATTCTCGCAGGAACTTTCAGTGTATGCTTCCCTGTAGACTCTCCACTTCCTGGCCCTTACGGAGACCTGGATCACCCCAGAAAACACTGCCACTCCAGCTGCCCTTTCAACTGCCTACTCATTTTCACATTCCCCAAGAGGAACAGGGCGAGGAGGAGGAACTGGGCTCCTCATCTCACCCAGGTGGTCCTACCAGGTCCTTCTTCTTGACCATCACGCCGTCTCTGTCACCCTTCCTTTCAAGCTCAATATCATAGTGATCTATCGCCCACCCGGTCCTCTTCGTGACTTTTTGGATGAGATGGATGCCCTCCGAGCTGCTCCCCTGATGATGGCACACCACTCGTCGTCCTCGGTGTCTTCAACATCCCCCGGGAAAGCTGCACTCATTGGAATTCATTGACTTCTTCTCCGCATTTGACCTTACACTCTCCCCCTCTCCACCCACTCACCGGCCCGGGAACCAACTTGACCTTGTCTTCACAAGATCCTGTGGCATCTCGGCACTCTCTGCTACCCCACTCACCGTGTCCGACCACCACTTTGTGACTTTCTCCCTCCCTATTTAACCCACCACATCCGTCCCCTCTACGCCTCGAACTTTCACCAGCCACTGCAACCTGAAATCCCTCACTCCCTCACTCCGCTCTCTCCTCAACTGTTATTTCCTCACTACCATCCACAGAACAATTCTCCTTAATGCCTACTGAGGAAGCCTCCTCCATCCTGATGTCCTCACTCTCCTCTTCTTCAGACACTCTCTGTCCCCCCAGCTCACGACCAGCACGATCATCTCCCTCCCCTCCCTGGCTGTCTGAACCTCTGCGAACCAATAGATCAATGTTGCGAGCGTCAGAGAGAAAATGGAAGAAATCGGGCCAGCACGAGGACCTTGCTCACTACCACCACCTCCTCTCTGACTTCACCTCAACTGTTTCGGCAGCTAAATCTGCCTTCTACTTGGCAAAGATCAACTCTTCCGCCTCCAACCCCAGGAAACTCTTCTCCATGTTCTCCTCCCTCCTTACCCCTCCCCCTCCTTCCTCCTTTACTGCTAATGACTTTGCTACTTACTTTACCAAGAAAGTAAGTGACATCAGCTCCCAGAAAACTCATTCCCCAGCTGTTCCTCTCTTTAACTCCCCCAATCCTCTCACACTGCTACATTGCTAACTCGCATCTCTGACTGTACCTGGCTTGACATCATCCTGTCTGGACAACTCGCCACATGCAATGCTTAGACCTGAAGTCAGATAACCAAACTCCTCCTTCCATCCTAGGTGAACATGACTGCTCCTACGCATGGACCTGTCAGTCACTGTTCGTGGGCATCCACAGTACTTGACCTTCACTCAACTGCGATGGAACTCTGGGTGTAATCTCGTACTGGACAACCATTGCAGCGTATCCAGAACGCTGAATAACACCGAACTTATCTTCAACCTATCCAAATTCCTCCCATGTGACTCCCACTGTCCTCCGTTTGATCTCCCAACTCGGAACCTCCCTGCACTACCAGTTCAGGCGCCATCAATGGAACTGCAGCACCCTATCTTAACCTATCAAACCATGGACTCAAACCTCTATCCCAGCTCCCGCATGGCCTTCAAGCCACATGACGCACTCCATCTACCTTCAAGCTGGCAAACGCTCGGTACCACCATCGCTGAAATCAAACAAATGTCGCTCAACAAAGCGAGACTGGTGGAGACAGGTGTTAACTGGGAGACATGAAAGGTAGGATGGATCTTCAACGACGCCAGGAGCTTGAGGCGAACAGCCGCAGGGTTCACAATGGCCTCAATCTCAAACGGACCAATTATTACCTATTAGAGTTTTTTGGAGGTTACGCTGAGGAATTCAGCCATACCTTCTGTCCTGTCTTGTATTCTAGGGTGGGAGTACGCTGCCGGACAGCCAACCTCTGGTTCTGGTCCTGGGTGTGCAAGAGAGCACATATGCAGCGCAGCGCTGTCTCCAGATCCTGATTGGCCCTCTCAGTCTGACCGTTGGACTGCGTATGAGATTCTGATGATAAGCTCACTGTCACACCCAGTGCCTGGCAAAACTCCTTCCACATCCTAGATGTAAACTGGGGGCCTCTATCTGGCACAATGTCTGCTGGAATCCCATTGATACGGAACACATGATCCACAAGCAGCTGGGCAGTTTCTGTAGCTGAGGGAAGTTTAGGGAGAGCCATGAAATGTATTCCTCTGGAGAAACGATCCACAATTGTGAGAATGGTGTCGTTACCTTGGGATAAAGGCAGTCCAGTAACGAAGTCCAAGGTGCTGTGGGACCAGGGACAGCCAGGCACTGGGAATGAACGGAGAAGACCTGCAGGTGGTCGATGCGTAGCTTTCCCTCGGGCACACACTGTACAGGCCTTGACATAATCACAGGTGTCAGCGGCCATAGTTGGCCACCAAAAGTGGCGTTGAATGTATGGAAGTATGAGTATGGAAGGAGCCTGGATGATATACAAACCGGGACGTGTGGCACCACTGGAGGATCTGGGAATGAACAGAGACAGGCACAAACAGACGACCCTGGGGGCCACCACCAGGATCTGGGTCAGTTTGGAGAGCTGTTCTTACCAGAGCCTCAATCTTGCAGGTCAGAGGGCCGATCAGACAAGGAGCAGGGAGGATGGAGTCTGGGACGGGAAGGCTGTCTCTGCTGTCATAAAACTGCCGGGATAAGGCGTCGTGCTTGACATTCTTGCTCTCTGGTCAGTACGCGAGGTTGAAATTGAATCAACCAAAGAACAAAGCCCACCGGGCTTGGCGAGAGTTCAAGTGTTCTTATGGTCTGTCCATCCCGTAAAAGGTGTTTCCGTCCCCTCCAACCAGTGTCTCCACTCCTCAAGCGCCAACTTCACTGCCTGTAGTTCACGATTACCCACGCCTAGTTGCGCTCTGCAGGTGACAGCTTCTTAGAAACGAAGCACGGGTGTAGTTTGTCATCAGTGGCTCTCTGAGACAGTACTGCGCCGATGCCAGTATTAGAGCACATCGAGCTCGACCACAAACTGACAAGCAGGATCAGGCTGGACCAGGATGGGAGCCGAGGAGAACCGCCATTTGAGCTCCAGGCACGCTGTCTCAGCTGCCAGACACCACACAAAAGGTACTGAGGGAGAGGTGATCAGCTTTCACCTGTACTTTCTCCAAAATGTAGCCAAGGAAGGAAACAGATGGGACATGAAACTCACACTTTTCACTTTTAACAAACAATTTGTTCTCCCACAACCTTTGCAATACTTTGGGCACATGCACGATGTGCTCCTTGAGGCTGTGGGAGAAAATCAAAATGTTGTCCAGTTACACAACTACAGAATGATTGGGGTTCAAAGGCTAAGTTGAGGAGAGGCAGTGGATATTTGTTTTTAACAGTTATGTTATTCAGACCTCAAAAGTCAATACATGGTCTCAGTGTCTTATCTTTCTTCTCCACAAGAACCCAGCACCAAGAGGTGAAGAAGAGGTCCGAATAATACCTGAATTCATGGAGTTTATGATGTAGGTTTCCATGCTTACTCGTTCAGGCGCTGAAAGCTGACTGGTGGGCAGCGGGGCTCCTGGCAAGAGTTCAATGGCACAATCATAGGGTCTATGAGGAGGCAGAGAAAGAGCCCGTTGCTTGCTGAAGACCACAGTTAAATCATGATACACAGGGGGTACAGAAGATAAGTCAGGGGTTCAAGGGGTGCAACATGGAGGCTCTTAGAGCACAGAGGGAATGCTGATTTGAGACAGGTAGAATGACAAAATGAACTCCAACTGGTTACTTTACCGGCTGCCCAATTGATCACCGGGTTGTGTTTCTGGAGCCAGGGTAATCCAAGAACCAGGGGAGCATAAGATAACTGCATGACGTGGAAAGCGATTTGTTCACGGTGGTTCCCGGCCAGCAACAGGGATAATGTTTTGGTCTGGTGAGTGATGCAAGCCAGTTCATTACCATTGAGAGCGTTGACTACCAGTGGGAAAGGTGTTTATCAAAGAATTTTTAACAAACTGAGAGTCTAGCAGATTAAAGTCCTAGCCTGAGTCGATGATGGCCTCGAGTCTCAAAGTATTACCCTTACAGTATGTTAGTATGACAGGGTCAGTTTTTTAGTGTGCATATTTTGTGTGGTGTGTTGTGATTTTATTGCGTGTTTTAGTATTGTGGTTTGCTGTGATTGTTTTAATTGTGGAACAGCATCCAATGTTCCCCTTTTTACGGAGCTGGCCCTGAACTACACACGGACGCGCTAATCAGTGCAAGGAGCCGCAGGTGGTGAAACAAGCGCAGATATAAGGCCTGTTGTGTCTGGCTTCCGGATTTTTCTTGCAGTGCAGACCCTTTTCCTCTTTGCTCTCACTTCTGCTTGCGTTTTTCTGCTGATAGTTTTGCTTTTCTTTTGTGATAAATTAGGAGCAGCGGCTCTTGGACTCCTACATCACTGGAACTACACATTTTTTGTAGATAGCAGGCCATTGCCAAAATTTAACATTTTTACAATCTTCTTAGTATTGCGCAAGCCTGGCCTACCGATAGCACAAGCCTGCACTGAGTCCTCATCCAGCAAAATCACAGATGGCACGACCTGCACCACCCCCACCTCTACAAGCATGGCAGAATTATCTTCTGTCTCCACAGCCTGACAACAGTTCAGCATGTTCAGTTACTTGTGTGCAAAATACAGCAAGCTCTAACTGATATGTGCTGGGCTCAGGCTACAGGACGGATCACACATGACTTTTTCCAGGATAAGTCAGGGCCCTATACGCTGGTAGCTTCCTCAGTTCCAGTCTTGATAAGAAATCGAAAAAGGCTAAGAAAGAAGCACCCAACCTATTCTGCAAATTCAACAAATCTAGCATCCATTCCTTATCAACCACAGCCAGTCCCAAAACATTGGGAAGATAATGATTTTAACACACTAAAGCTAGCTTTATTAAATGTCAGGTCTCCGGCAGGAAAAACATTTTTAATCAATGATTTTATCACCAAACACAATCTTGATTGTTTGTTCTTAACTGAAACCTGGTTAGATCAAAACAACAGTGCTGCTGTTCATTGAATCAGCTCCTCCCAACTTCAGTTTTATGAGTGAAGCTAGAGTGCATAAGAAAGGAGGGGGAGTGGCTGTTTTGTTTAACGATTCCCTCCAATACAAGCAGATATCTTATGGAACCTTTGCATCCTTTGAATACGTGGCAGTTCAGTTGAATTCTTCTTCCCAAGTTATGTTCCTAAATGTCGACAGGCCACCTAAATACTGTGCAACCTTTTTTGATGATTTTTCTGAACTACTGTCTATAATCTGCATTGACTTTGACTGTGTGGTTATTGTTGGTGATTTTAAAATTCATGTTGACAAACTCCATGACAGGGGGACTAAAGAACTGTGTTGTGTCATTGATAACTATGGACGGACTAAGCATGTAACAGAGCCCACTCATAACAAAGGTCACACACTGGACATGTCCAAGGGTATTAGCATTTCTAAGGTTGTTATGACTGACGTTATTTATTTTTATTTATTTATTTGTTTATTTCGGGCATGTCAGTTAAATCATCATCACACTTCTTTGTTCATATAATACAATACACATGGCCGAAAGGGAAAGCGGGAGAAGCCAAGGCTTATCTAGTCCCGCCCCCATTACCTACAGGATAAAATCTTCATCATAATATTTTCTTATCTTTTTTATTTTATTCATCCATCTCCTCTGCAGCTTTCGCCGCCGTTAACTTTGCCATTTCCTCCCGATTAGTGGCCACTTCAACTCGCATCAGTGCCGTGAACTCGCGAACTGCGGAGATGTCAGAGCGCATCCCGACCACAGCAGTCCGAGTAGTGGCGTTGTCCGCCCTCACACTGGTGAGCTCAGTGGCGATCTTTCTCATTTTCCGATATTGCATGAAGATTCCACATCCCAAGGTGATCGTTCCAATCGTCATGAACGTGAACACGTACACGTCCTCAACATCCTCCACATCCAATGCCCCAAAGGCAGATGACTCTCCACTTTCCCCAACCATCCATGATGTAGCCGGACATGAAGGTCCTGTCCGGGCACGTAGGTTCACCAGAACCCGCACGCCGTGTTGAGAACACTCTGTCGATGGTATTCAGTGACCAGTTCAGCTACTCCATCGTGGACTGTTGGATTGACAGTCACGGTTGGTATTCGTACCTATTTTATCTCCACATTGTTGATACTCCCTGCTACGTACAACTGACATCGGACCATACAAGTTTCTCAGGTTCAACTTATTGTTTGGGTACAGAATGTTCATTTGTTATGCTCCCATCCCGTCACAACACCGTGTCTGCTGATTTGTGCCTCAGACCTTTATCAACTCTCATGCAATAATCTGTACCGGTCAACGGTTGAATTTACATACTTTTTCATAAAGCCACTTAGTGTTGCTGATTTTTTTACTTCTTCTTCTAACACATTCCATTGTCTAACACCTGTGACCGATAAGGAAAAGGATTTTAACGTAGTTCGTACCTTCCTTTGCCTGAAAATCATGTTCCCTCTAAGATTGTGTCTCTCTCTGTCTCTGTGCAATAGTTTATTAAGTCATATAGTTTGAGTATTCTTGATTCGATAAATAACTGATTTGTGTGTGCCCTGTAGTTGGCATAGTGTAAGATTCTCAAGGCTCTTTTTTGGAGAATTAACAAGGGCTGTGTGGAGTCTTTATATGTGTGTCCCCACACTTCTGCACAGTATTGCAGGTGCGGAGAGACTAGTGCGCAGTATAACAGATGAAGTGCTTTTTGATTTAGTATTTTTTGTACTTTCCAAAGTATTGACACACTCCTGGCCAACTTCCTTTTTAATTGTCTTATGTGTGGCTTCCAACTTAACATGTCATCGATAATCACTCCCAGGACTTTATTCTCACGGACCCTCTCAATATTAACTCTGTTTACTTGAATGTTGGGACTGTTGTTGCAGCCTCTTTCCCATATAGCATGTATTTAGTTTTTCCAAGATTTAGTGATAATTTATTTATATTAAACCACACTTGAAGTTTGGCCATTTCCTGATTTACTGTTTCCACAAGTTGGTTCAAGTCACTCCCCGAACAGAAAATATTGGTATCATCTGCGAATAATATTAATTTCCAAGTATTTGACACTTTGCATATATCATTTATTTATAGTACAAACAGCTTTGGACCCAGAACTGACCCCTGTGGGACCCCACAGACTATGTCCAAGCTAGTCGATGTGTTACATCTACATGCTACACCTCTAATACCATATCTCTCCAGTTTAGCTATTAAAATATCATGGTTAACGGTGTCAAATGCTTTTTTCAGGTCTATGAAAATTCCTATGGAATATTGTTTTTGGTCAGTAGCGTCTGTAATGATTTCCACAGACTCAGTTAAAGCTAGGGCAGTCGAATGGTTCCTTCTGAAGCCATATTGGCTGTCATATAACAATTTGTGTTTGTTGATGAAGTTGTCGAGCCTATTGTTGAATAGCTTCTCTAGGATTTTTGACAGTTGTGGCAGTATTGAAATTGGTCTGTAATTGGTAAACTCGTGTATGTCACCATTCTTAAACAGTGGCACAACCTTGGCAACTTTCATTTTGGTGGGAAATGTCCTGGTTTGAAATGACAGATTGAAAATGTATGTCAGGGGTGAATGATTCCATCTAATACTTTCTTAATTAGCCTCATGTCCAGGTCGTCAACATCAGTAGAAGTTTTGGCTACGCATTTTTTTGACCAGGGGTCTGTTTCACAAAGCAGGTTTAGTGAAAACCTTGAGTTAGTTAACCCTGAGATGGGGGAAACTCTGGTTTTTCGGTTTCACAAAGCCAGTTCAGCATAAATCTGGGTCAGTTACCCGGGTAACATGCTCCCTGAACCTAACCTGCTCGCTAGCAGGTTTGCTTCAACAAACCGTGAGTTTCTCCCTACATGTCTCCGCCTTTTTCCGGAATCTGAACCAACTCTGAAAAAAATGTGCCGTCCTTTCATCGTCAACCTAATCGATATGGAAATAAAAGTGATTCTAGCAGCTTTGCGTCGGGAGAGGATTTTGATTACCTTTCCTTTCAATCACATTAGATATTATCTTAACAATATTCTCCGACATTTTCAACATTTCATATCGCGGACATAATCCGCAACCAGATTCTTTGCGGAGGTAGTGTTTTTGCGAACAGGAGATTTATGAAATGTTAAAGTACATTCCTGTGTTGAAATACCTGCTTATATTTACTGTTTAATATCAAATCAAATCAAAGCAGACTTTATTTATATGGCACTTTTCATACATATAGTAGCACAAAGTGCCTCACAAAAAATAAAAGCGAACAAAACAAAAACAAAACAAGATGTGAACAACAAAGAACCCCACGAAACCAAAACCTCCCACCCCCACAAATATATAGACAGAGATACACACACAAATACACACCCACACACATAAACATACACACACAAATACACACCCACACTAACTGTTGCTGAGGAGACATGGCTGGGCATCGAGATCTGAGGTGAGGAAGAAGCTACCTTTGGGGGCCGTACACACCGCGAGGAATCATGGTCCATGCCTGCAGGGGGCGCCGCCACAGGGACCACCCCAGCCCAGGCAGACAGGAGGCTCCACACCACGGTGTAGAGCTCTCCAACCACCCGGGCCATGGCCGTCCACAGGACAGCACCCCCAACGTTGGACCAGAAACAACTCCCGGTGTTGTAGGCCCCCAGGAGGAAACACTGGAAAATCGAGGGGCTAAAACAGTAAAATAAGGTAAAAGGTAGAAGCTAAAATCTGAGGGAATAAAAACAATAAAACAACAAAAACAGTAAAATTCATAAAGATGTATAAAATAAAGTAAAATAGACCCAATAAATAAAACAATAAAAATAAATAAAATATATAAAACAGTAAAGCAGGATAAGCTAAAATAGATAATATAAATAGAATAATAATAAAAAATGTAAGAAGCATAGAAGGAATTAAACAAGTCAGTTAAAAGCTTGATTAAAAAGGTGGGTGTTGAGCCTCTTTTTAAAAACATCAACATTCTCTGCGGCCCTGAGGTTCTCCGGCAGGCTGTTCCACAATCGGGGGCCATGGTAACTGAATGCTGCCTCCCCGTGTGTTTTGGTTCTGACTAGTGGTATGGTTAAAAGGCCAGCACCGGAGGACCTCAGGGTCCGCGAGGGTTGATAGGGTAAAAGTGTTGCAGATAAATAAGAAGGCCCGAGACCATTAAGACATTTAAAAACTAGTAAAAGAACCTTAAAATCGATCCTGGAGCGCACAGGGAGCCAATGCAGCGATTTTAAAACTGGTGTAATGTGCTCCCGCCCTCTGGTCCTCGTCAGCACGCGTGCGGCTGAGTTCTGTAGTAGTTGTAAATTGTACATGTTCTTTTTGGGAAGACCAGAGAGCAGGGCATTACAATAATCTAAACGACATGAGAGAAAAGCATGCATCAGCACCTCCGTACTGGCCTGAGAGAGAAACGGGCGGACTCTGGCTATATTCTTAAGATGGTAAAAACCTATCTTTGTTATGTTTTTGATGTGTGGAATAAAAGTGAGCTCAGAGTCAAAAATCACACCCAGATTCTTTATAGATTTTGAGGGTTTAAAATCCTGTAACTTTGGTAAAAGTTTCTCTCTCTGGCCTTCAGGAACAATGACTAAAACCTCTGTTTTTTCCTGGTTGAGCTGTAGGAAGTTTGCTGCCATCCATGACTTGATGTCTACAATGCAGTTAAAAAGGGCATCAACTGGCCCTGTGTCATCAGGAGACACAGCCATGTACAGTTGCGTATCGTCAGCATAGCTATGAAAGCTGATGCCGTGTCTCCTGATGACGTCCCCAAGGGGAAGCATGTAAAGGTTAAAAAGAGTTGGACCTAAAATTGACCCTTGGGGAACCCCACACTTTATCTTATGGGTTTCTGAGGAACATGTATCCATACTTACAAAGAAACTTCGATCAGTAAGGTAGGACGTGAACCAGTTAAAAACAGTACCAGAGAGGCCGACCAGGTTCCTCAGTCTATTTAATAAAATGTGATGGTCTACTGTATCGAAGGCGGCGGTTAGATCCAGTAGTACCAGGACTGTGAGTTTATGATTATCTAAATTACACCTGATGTCATTTAAAATCTTTAAAAGTGCTGTCTCTGTACTGTGGTTCCTCCTAAAACCAGACTGATGAGTCTCTAAAATATGGTTTGAGTTTAAGAAATCATTTACTTGATTAAAAACAAGTTTTTCCAAAATTTTACTTAAAAATGGTAAGTTGGATACAGGCCGGTAGTTATTTAAGACATTGGGGTCTAAATCACTCTTCTTCAGAAGGGGCTTCACCACCGCCGTTTTAAAGGAGGTGGGGAAGACACCCGTCTGAAGAGAGCAATTCACCAAATACAACAGCTGTTCCTCAAAGAATCCATGGAGTGTTTTAAAAAACGGTGTGGGAATTGGATCTAAAAGGCAGGTTGTGGGCTTTACCTGGGAGAAAACTCGACCAAGTGTCCTCGCGTCAACCAGGGCAAAACTCTCCAGTGTTTCCTCCGGTAAAAGCAATGATCCAGGTGTTAAAAGCTGTTGGGATAAAAGACTGGATCTGATGTCATCGATTTTTCTTCTGAAGTGGTCTGCAAAGTCCTCGCAAAGGACGTTATCTGGTGTCTTAGAGGATTTTTTAAAATTTGTGTTTGTTAAAAGATCGATTGTGGAGAATACAAATTTGGGGTTATTTTTATGATCAGTGATCAATTTTTGGAAGTGGGAGATTCTTGCTTGTTTGACTGCGTTATTGTAAATTTTGAGGTTTTGACGTAAAATTTCATTGTGAACAGTTAACTTGCATTTCCTCCATCTCCTTTCAGCACTCCTGCATTCCCTTTTGAGTTTTTTAATGTCCTCGGTTCTCCATGGTGGTGTAGGTCTTGTTTTAATTGTTTTAATAAAAGGTGGAGCCACTGAGTCCAGTGTTGACTTTATCTTATTGTTAAAATTGTCAGTGATAAAATCGCAGGGTGCTGGTAAAATTTCGGCAGGAGTGCTTTGTAATATCTGAATAAAATTTGCAGCCACTTCAGAAGTTAGGTAGCGTTTCTTCACTGTTCTCACCGGAGCCTCCCGCTGATTAAAACTGGTGATTGTAAAAAACACACAAAAGTGGTCAGATACAGCCAGGTCCACAACAGAGGGCGCACCAATGGACAGGCCATAAGATATAACCAGGTCCAAGGTGCGCCCTCTGCTGTGGGTCGACTGCGTCACATGTTGCTTAAAGTCAAGGCAGTGTAGAAGGTTTAAAAAGTCTCTAGACAGTGAGTCTGAGGAGATGTCCATGTGTAAATTAAAATCACCGGTTATTAAAATTCTGTTAAAAGTGGTATGAATAATTGATAAAAGTTCTGAAAATTCCCTGATGAATGAAGTGGAGTACTGGGGTGGTCGGTAGACTGTTATACAGAGAATAGGTGGGCTGCTAAAAACGAAGGCATGGTACTCAAATGAAGAGTAACTGTTAAAAACTACTTCGTTAGTGTTAATATTGTTCTTTGTAATTGAAGCAGTGCCGCCCCCTCTTCTGCACCCCCTAGTTGAAAATAAAAAGTTAAAATTCGGTGGGGAAGCCTCAGTGAGAACAACAGGTGCATCAGTGCCAAGCCATGTCTCCGTAAGGAAAATGCTGTCCAGGTTATTGTCTAAAATTATATCATTTATGATAAAAGACTTGTTTAAAAGAGAGCGCACATTCAGCACAGCCAATTTAACGTCTGTGCTGAACGTGCGCTCATCGCGTTTTCCAATCGGAATGTTAAAAACACAGTTTGATCTAAAAACAGTCCTGGGTTTCAATCGTCTATGTGAGATGATGGTTGGGATGGTATGAATACTGTCCTGTGCCACTGGGGTCACTGAGGGAGGGGCGTGTATGAGCGGCGAAGAAGACTTGTCGGGGACCGGGGGGGCGTGGCAAGTCAACAGTCACGCACGTGTGTCAGATTGGACAGCATAGAGGATATTGTCTGTTAAAATGTTGCTACCTAGCCAGCGCGGATGAACCCCGTCAGCTCTAAAAAGGGAGGAACGATTCCAGAACAGATTAAAATTGTCGATAAAACCTAAGTTGTGGGCAGTGCAGGAGGACTGGAGCCATGTGTTGAGGCTGAGGATTCGGCTAAAACGTTCTACTCCGCGGGCCAGAGTTGGAATCGGACCGGAAATGAAAACGGACTTTCCACAGTTTGTTAAAAACCTAAAAAGATCTTTAAAATCAGTTTTGGTCAGCTCGGACTGCTTTCTACCTGCATCATTTGATCCAACGTGCACTATGACACGTTGGATGGAGGGCCCGAGAGAGTTCAGCAGTGCTGGGAGTTTGTCCAGTATGCCGGGGACGGTGGCTCCGGGAAAACAATGCGTTGCGGCATTGAAGAAGCGGATGTTTTTAATTATTGAGTCTCCAATTATTAATGTGGTGGGCGAAAAAAGGGGTCGGGGGGGTGACGGTTTCTGGCTCACCTGGCAGCCAGTGGCATCGGAGGTTGGAGTGTGATTCCCCGCCGGGTCCGGGTGAGGAAACCGACCGGAGCGGCGGAGCACAGCCTCCTTCAGGATCTTGCGCCGGGCGGAGGAGGTCCGGTTCGAAGGCCTCTGAGGTGGCTCCCCTGTGATATATGTGAAATATGATTAAAATCATATGCCTTGGTCAACGTATTTCGCAATATTCTTCTGCTTAATTTTCAACTGAAGCCACTTTCTTTCTGTGCCTGGGGGGATTACACCCAATAAAAATAATGATTTATTTGTTGCGCTACTTTGTGAACTACGGGAATCAAACCGCTGTCACCTGCACCATAGGCAGCGTTACTAACCATTACACCACAGTGTCGCTCTCCAAACCTGAAAATGAACACTTTTTAGCTTTAGATCAATTGACTGTTTCATTCAGTTATACACATTAGATCGGGCAGTAAATGTCTGCCACGCCAACTATCTCTACTTTTGCTGAAGTTACGGTGCTCCGCTTTCTCAGGATGAGCTCGTTTTCTACATAAACACTCGGTAATATCTAATAACGCTCTCCCCGTTGCCATGGTGAATCGTAGTATCGGAGCTCCATTGATGATGGCTTTGTAGAGTTGGCAAGCACGCGCGTAACTCAGAGTTTACATACTCAGAGTTGACTGAACTAATTCAAAACCAATGTTCTGAAACCAAAAACTCAGAGTTTCCCATCTCGGAGTTGTTTAACTCAGAGTTCAGGGTTAGGTTCAGAGTTTGTTGAACCTGCTTTGTGAAACGGGCCCCTGGTGTCAAATCTCTGTGTCCTTCACTGGTGTGAGAAACATTGAGCTTGGATTTCTGTCTCCATCCTTATCAAAGTGGTCCCAGTGTAGTGGGATTGATTCAGGAATGTCCTTGGCTAGCTCTGGCCCAATGTTTATAAAAAATGTATTGAATCTATTTGTTATGACCTCCGGGTTATCCTCCTGCATGTTGTTATACTTGAAGTAGGGAGGGTCGTTTGTTTTTTTACTTTTATTATTAGTCACGTTGTTTAGAATATCCCATCATTTTTTAGTATAGGGTCATTCCGTGCCAACTCAGCCACCCATGTACATGACACCTTTGCTGAAAAGTGGTGAAAATATGCCTTATGTTACCAAACAAAGGAATCTGAAGTTTCTGAAGTGCCACACCCCTTTTTGACACATTGGAATTTCGCATTTCATTTGTTGGCATTTTTGGAGGCCCATAACTTCTATTGTAATAGTGATAGAAGGCTGAGAATTGCTCTGTTAGTTCATTGTAATGTCATCTTCACAATTCTACAGGCTGAATCAACATTCCTTGCTGTTTGGGTGAGAGGTGGGTCACCAAAGTCCAAATTTTTTTATTTTTCACTTTTTGGGTGCTCCTAGCACCACGATGAATGATCATATTTATTCTAAACAGGATTATTTGTTATATTTGGGACCTTTGCTCTTACCAAAATGAATTTGAAGGGTATGGTACCACTGGTGGGGGTTTTATGGGGGTCCAAAAACCCTACCGGGCAGAGGTGACTCTTTTGGGACCCCATATTTGGACCCCCAAATGACCACGTGGGCACATGGTCCTAATGGGATTTATACCAGATAAAGATACATATTTGTTCTTTCTTTTAATGAAATAAAACCTTTGACTATGAAGCTCCTTAATATGAATTTTATTCGTCAAAATGCACCATTTTGGACTTTTTTTTCCAGAAGTCTGGAATGTAGATCATGGAGAATTTAGTGATGATAAAGCATGAAAATAGGGGAAATAACTTAGTATTATGCTTAGTGATGGCAAACAATTACATATTTAGACTACTGGCCATTCATTTCCTAAAAAAACATCCCCTTATACTTTCATTTATATGTTTACCTTTCGTTACACAGATTTCAATTGTCACACATTCCAACAAGTGATCCACAGCTTTAGACATGTTTTGTACTGTCTCATACTTGGTCTTACTGTCAATGAATAGGGCCACTCCTCCTCCACCTTTGTTTCTCCTGTTAACACATACAAGATTATATCCATCCAGGAAAAATTCTGTGCCTTTGTCTTCATTAATCCATGTTTCTGACACTGCAATGATGGTGAAAGGGATTTTGAATTGATTTAGGTATTCCTTGATGTGGCCAAAGTTGGTGTATAGACTCCTGCTATTAAAGTGAATTAGAGACAGTTTCCCGTCCATTTCAAGGCTATCATTGTATTGACTTCAGTGTAGTACTGACATTTCCCAGTCATGTTGAAATAGAAATGGTTGTCCGGGTCAATTTCTTCATTCAGGTCAGATAAGGTATCAGATAAGGTATAATCCACATGTTGATTTGTAATGAGCTCCACACTTCCTTGCTCAGCAATCCTTTGAGATATTCCCATCAGTCTTTCAGTCTGTGTAAGAACCGTTGAACTTTGCTGTGTTTTAGTTATGGAGTGTTTGTGAGCCATACCTTAGTTATCGTATTTCTCCAGCTCATCCTTACTCCTGATCTGGATTACTATGACTTCTTCTGCTGATGCTCCCTTTGTTTTGATGTAGATTCTGCAGTTTGCCGTCCAGGTGTGTTGTATCTTGCCATCCTTCTTCAGTTGACGAGCTGTTCTGGCGATGTCTGCGTTCTGTTTGGTGAGGTTCTCGTTGATGTAGAGGTCCAAGCCTTTGAGCTTCCTGCCCTGCTTCAGCAGTGCAGTCTTGAATTTTCTGTTGGTGAATTTCAGCACAACAGCTCGAGTTGCAGACTCTCCTTCAGGGTAAGAGGTGACATACTTCAACGTTGTCGAAATTCACCACGATGTCTTTGCCAGTCAGGAACATGGCCACCTGCATCTCCACAGATTTAATCTCAGATTCATCCGGCTCCGAGGCTGCAAATGCAACTGCCCTTGCGTAGGTTGGAGGCTTGATTTTGAGGCCAGTCACAATCACCTCATTCAGTTTACCCTGTTGGTCCAGCTCCTCCACTCTGTTCCCCAGCTCCTTTATCAACTCGTCTTTCTCCGCATTCTCCTCCCGGAGTTGTTTGACTTCAGCCATCAACTTTTGGAGAGGTTCCATCTTTTTCTTCATGTCTTTCAGCTCCGCCAACAGCCGTTCTTCAGCCCTCTTTTCATTCTTCACCAGTTCTTCCTTCATTGCCTCCAGGCTTTCGTTCAATAAGTCCCATTTAGTTGCTCTTTCTGATCATTCCTGTGTTTTCTTTGAAAGTGCTATCTCTGTGCAGACAAATGTTCAAAGAAAAGTAATCAAAAAATATATATATTATAAACTTGACAACATTTTTACCTCCAGGCTCATTCTAGGCCAATATACAAGAGCTTGTAATCTCTTATAGGTCTTGTACCTCCCAAAATGGCCAGAGAGAGGATCGTCGTGATAGTGAGCGAGTAACTGAGGACGTAGAGAAGTGGGTATGTATATTTGATACAGGGTTTTATGAGGTAATTTCACCACTCTGTATACCTCATCTTCCAGAACAGTGAACTTTGTAGCCAAATCTTCAGTCACTTCCCCTGTTTCCATGATTTTGTTGTATAGGTTCTTGATATCCGAGTCCCCCTGCTGGGCTCTCCAAATGTCTTCATCAGTAATCTGGAGGTCTCTAGAGGTGTCTCTTTTTGAACGCAGCACCACAGCACAAGTGGCATGGGGTTGTTGATCTTCCACAGGAGCTCTCGACAAAGCATCAGGCACAGTGTTATATTTTCCTTTGCGATACTCCACCGTAAAGTAGAACTCCTGAAGGCGAAGCGCCCATCG
Organism: Chelidonichthys spinosus; assembly: GCA_029853015.1. Lineage (NCBI taxonomy): Eukaryota > Metazoa > Chordata > Actinopteri > Perciformes > Triglidae > Chelidonichthys > Chelidonichthys spinosus. Next base: position 2,865,837 of record CM056826.1, read on the forward strand.
GATGAGCCGAGTGCTTGGCTTCTGGGTTTTAAAAACCCAGACGAGATGAATGATCAGTAACTACTGAGAAGTGTCTTCCTTCCAAATAGTATCTCCACTTTTCCAGGGCCCAAACAACAGCAAGACATTCCTGCTCTGTCGTGGAATAATTTCGCTCTGCCTGATTCAAGGCCCGGCTAGCTCTACCTCACTCTCGAAAGTCTGCTTTCCCATTTCCATTTCTTGTCCATATGTTGACCAATGAAATCTTCCCCTTCCATTTCTTCTCCATATGTTGACCAATAAAATCTTCCCCCTTCCATTTCTTGTCCATATGTTGACCAATGAAATCCTCCCCTTCCATTTCTTCTCCATATGTTGACCAATGAAATCCTCCCCTTCCATTTCTTCTCCATATGTTGACCAATGAAATCCTCCCCTTCCATTTCTTCTCCATATGTTGACCGACCAATCACATCGTCCCGTTCCGTCCGTCCGTTCCGTAGAAGAAGCAATACTTTGGAGAACTACACGACAAGGTAACTATTTGATTTACATTTCGAGACATGATTTACATTTACAGATGAAATGATATTGTTGAAATGAGTGAGATTGTAAATCGGCCGGCGTAATTCATTCAAAAGTCCGAGTTAAAATGCGATATAGGGGTCAAACTATTTGATTGACATTTCGAGACATGATTTACATTTACAAATGGCCGGCGTAATTCATTCTTAAAGTCCGACGGCCTGTTTAATCGGATATGATTGATTGACTAGCGATTATTTGTTTCGTATGTATGATTTGGAATAGTTAATTGTCATCTACAAACGACTATTACATTATTATAAGGTAATCAATTCAGAACAAATGATTTGGGAATATGATGATAGTAACTTATGATTTCATTGATTGAATGTCAAATGTGTGTCTCAAATAAAAGTGTGTATCTATGAAAGATATTGATATAGCATATGTCTATGACAATGTGTGGTAACTTAGCCATTCTTCCCCTTGTCTTCAGATGTCTACTACAAAGAAGCATCGAGCCATGGGTCTGAGGAGTGGATGGCGCGCCTGAAGGCATTTGCCTGTTCTGGCACTTGGCCCTCCGGTGCAGGGAACAGGCCATCTCCCAAACAGGGCAAGTGGCACAACCTCTACCAGAAGGTAACCTTTGCCCCAGCAGTCAACCAAAACTCCAAAGTGAACCGATTGTGTCCGTAAGTAAATCATGCATTTTAATTCATTACAGATTGAGAAGTGTCCCATGATGCTGCGTGGGCAGACCTCAATCTTGAGGGTAGCGCAGACATGTTCCTGTGGCTTTCACCTTCGGCAGGTAATATTGAGAGCCTGGTGAAATAAATGCATTTTGTAGGATATACAATACTTACTATGTGGACAAAATCCCATAATGAATCATATGGATTAGTATTAATGCTTCTTTCATGGGTTGATCTTTCTCAGTCTGTGAGTAGTCCTGCAGCATCCAGGCCAGCTCTGTACTGGTCTGTACTCCAGGCCAGTACAGAGCCCTGGGAGGCCTGCATTGACGCTGTCAATGGTGAATATTTCCATCACATTAATTACCATGTCATTCACCTGGTTTACCATGATCAACTCATCTTTGATCTGTGTGTTTACATATCTTTCATGTCATATCATTGTGTGGTATTGGTGTGTATTATGTTCTTTTTAACACCGTTTCATTAAGACTATTGTTGTTTGATTCTCAGTTTGATAAAGCGCGGTTCGGCGGGACTTTGTCTGCGGCAGCCAGGCCTAATGTCAACGTGACCAGGAAGCATGTCGAGGTAATACATGTACCTTTAGCTGTGCCTGATGCCTAAGAATACAGCCATTAAGCCATACACTATCCTTGTTTTGTAAACTGACTTCATCAGGTACGCTTCCCCCTCTCTCACAGCGTCCCCCCAGCCCTGCCACTACCCCAGCTGGGAGAAGCACTCCCTCCGCTACCCCACCTCCAGCGACGCCCCCTTCCAGTCCGAGATACATTAGGCCCGTCTCCCCTTTCTCTCTGCCCCCATCCAGCCCTGTAATGTCCTCTGTGAGGACCGGCTCGTCCCCTCTGGTTAGTGCAACTGTAATAACCTCCATGCTGGTCTTACATACTGTAGCGTGTAGCGGATAGATGTTTTATTGTCGGTTTCGTTTTCTTTATGTAGGTTGCATCAGATAGGAGTCTTGCTCCCCCTGGTCCTGTCCCTGCTCCGCCTGGTCCCGTCCCTGCTCCGCCTGGTCCCGTCCCTGCTCCGCCTGGTCCCGTCCCTGCTCCCCCTGGTCCCCTCCCTGCTCCCCCTGGTCCCGTCCCTACCCCTCCTTGTACTTCTTCATTTCTGGGTCCGGCTCCACAACAGTTCTGGCTACCAGCAGAAATGAAGAAGACCATTCCCCAGCAAGACCAGCGCTGGATTGCATCCACGCTGTGGAGGAACCAGCGGCTGCGCCCAGACCTACAGCTCTGGTATGAGCCACCGGTGCCAGGCCTGATCTACAATCAGGTCCCGTCACCAGATCGTTTTTTTTACGCACCGGCTCCTGGTGTGGATGCCCTACCACCTTTGGAAGGTGAGGCTGTCCTGCCCAAAGTGTGGGAAGCAGCTCACCGGGGCCGGCATGCACAAGAGGGCACGGCAGGTCCTGGACGTGGACAGGTACTACCTGATGGTGACGGAGACCCTCAGGTGCAACGCCATCGGTTGCGTCACCAATTACCTGTCCACGAGCCAGACCGTCCTGGACCAGCTGAGCCTGCCTCTCCGTGGGGAGTTCCGCCTCATCCTGACACGCAAGTGAGTTCTAATCAGCACATGAAAGCAAATACCCTTTTTTATGTAGCGCAATTCATTCTGCCAGTAATGTAGCAAATAGCAATATTCGCTTTTTACACTCTCCTGCAAAATATTCTATAGAATATCTATATTAGATATAATATATATATATATATATATATATATATATATATATATAATAAAAAACAACATTTCCATTTTGACGATAAAAAACATACCCCTTGTCCACAAAGGTATGCGTGTGACATCCGCGTCATCAGGATGCTACGGGAGAGGACCCTCGGCAACAGCTCTACCCGCCTAGCCAAACAGCTGCGGGAGAACCACGGCGAGGAGTGGCTGCAGCGTGTGGCCCGCTACCTGGAGGTGTGTGCTGACTTTGTGGACCAGCCGAGTCTCTTCCCTGTGGTCTGTCAGGAGCCCCCCGAGCCTGTGGCTGTCCCGACCAACAGGTGGCTCCTAACCGTGTACGGGAAGGACTTGATGAGCCGTATGGACCACACCAAGCATCACCTCTACCTTTGGTGCCATTTTAAAAATGGATTCCACAAAGAAGGTAAAAAGGACATTTACATCAATTTTTGTTGTTATGATTATTAATGAAATGTGTTTTCTTAGAACACCACATCCCAGCATGTGAGCCATTTAACTTATAGTTACAAATGTGTTCATGTTTATTTGATGTGCATTTTTGTGTTTGTAAATGGCTATTCCTAATGTATTTTCGTGTATATATTTTGCTTCTATTTATTCATACTTGAATGCTTTTTTTTATTTTGAAAGCACTCTGAATTTGTTTATTCTGAATAATTCCAGGTGACCAAAAAGCTGGCTGGAGCAGCCAAGGGGACCGCGCTGTGGATGTCCTCCATCAGCAATGAGGTGGGGCAGGTCCTGATCAGCGTGCTGACGGCCCAGGAGGGGCCTGGTTTGGACCGCATGGTGTCGGACCTCATCCGGCGCTACAGCCAGGCGGGCGTAGCTCCCCCTCTGCTCCTCTATGTGGACTGTGGCTGCTGCAGGGAGACGGACGGGGAGACCAAGCTGAAGGCCAGGTTCAGCGGGTGGCCGGACCTCGTCGTCCGGCTGGACATCTGGCACTTTCTTCGGCGGCTCGCGGCTGGATGCACGACCGACGCCCACTCCCTGTACCCCGTCTTCATGGCCAGCCTCTCCGCCTGCCTGTTTGAGTGGGACCCTGCAGATGTGGCCCTTTTGCGCCAGGCCAAGAGGGAGCAGCTTCGGAAGGAGGGTGTGCCCGTCATCTCCGATTCTGTGGTGGACAGCAGAATCACCAAGGCTCAGTTGGCGCAGTACTGCAGGCGGAGGACCCGCGGAGAGGAGGCCACCATCCGCCTCGTTGAGAGCCTGCTGCAGGAGCTGATGGGGGACAGAGGCAGGGACCTGCTTGGTGTTCCACTCCTGGACCGGGTGAGGATGGAGCACATCTGGCGGGTTCAGAAGAGGCACGTCAAGTGCATCCAGGACCTGCCAGGTGTGTCTCTCTACACAGAGACCGGCACCACCACCAAGGAGGGCGTCCTCCTGACAAAGTACAGGTGTGCGCGAGGTTCAACGTCCCTGGAGTCCTTTCACTGCCATCTGAACCGGTTTATTCCAGGTGAGTTTTAATTGCATCACCATTATTTAATTACAATGAAGACCATTTACCTTTATTGTTTATATAGATGTTTGCACAATAAAAATAAACCTCTCAATCATGAGTGCATTCTTATCTACTTTCAGGGACCCAGGCCAATGACCTCAACTTCCAGCTGTACCTGCTGGATGGGCTCACCAGGTGGAACCAGGACCGGGCTGCTGCTGCTGTGACTGAGAGTAGATCAGCCCTCCTCAGTTACTCGGGGGACCTGGTGCAGTGTGTCAACACACACGGCTCCAAGGTGTTTGGACGGAAGTATGTCCCCTTCCGCCCCCCCGCCAAGTACACTGGTAAGTTACACTGAATAGGGATTACTTGCAATACTCAACATATGTTGTTTTATTTTGTGTTCTTGTGTTTCACACTTGGACATGAAATGACCACAAGGCATGTGTACGTTGGAAATAAAATGTCTTTAATTCGGCAAGACAGATTAGATCACGTATTTGCATGTTTGCAAATTCTAATATTGCAGTATATATAATATATATACTGTTGCAGGTGATCACGTCATCAAATAATAAATATGTTAACATATTTCATATAAGTCATGACAAGAAAGTACTATGATAAAATAATGACATGAATGTGGGGTGCACATTTTCTATCTATAATCAGACCCAAGATATGGGTTCCACACATCGTCGATATACTTGTTATACTAATTCCATTATTGTTTTCATTCCCAGGAGAGTTGATAGGTGTCGACTACCTCTACAGGCAGACGGGGAACAGCATGCAGGACATGGATCCTGAGTCTGAGGGCACAGAGCAGCTGCTGGAGGACTTGGCCCTGGGCGACGAGGCAGAGGATGAGGGCTTCCAGGAGGACGTCATTGACCCCACAGTGACGAGTCTGGAGGTCATGTCTGCCTTCATCGCCACTGCACCACCTGCCCAATTCTCCTCTCTTCCGCCGCCACCACCACCACCTGCTCAGCCCTCCACCAGTGGTTCCTGGTCCTCTCTTCCACCTCCTTCTCCGCCACCACCACCACCTGCTCAGCCCTCCACCAGTGGTTCCTGGTCTTCTCTTCCACCTCCTTCTCCGCCGCCACCACCACCTGCTCAGCCCTCCACCAGTGGTTCCTGGTCCTCTCTTCCACCTCCTTCTCCGCCACCACCACCACCTGCTCAGCCCTCCACCAGTGGTTCCTGGTCCTCTCTTCCACCTCCTTCTCCGCCGCCACCACCACCACCACCTGCCCAGTCATCTGCTGTCACCGCTCCGGGTGCTGCCCCACAGGTTCCTGTAGAGCAGTCGGTAAGTACATTTTAGAAATAGCAAAACATAACAACATTTATATTTATTTCCTATTTGTCCAGAATCAATGTTATATCGGTGTTCTTTTTCAGGCAGTGGATGTAAACAACATCCCGGGCCTGGACAGGGTGGACCGCCTGGCGGAGTATCTGGTGGGGCTGAGGAACCAGACCAGCCTGGCCCTGAGTAACCAGGACGTCAGCAGCATCGTGGGCATGTGGGAGGACCTGCTGCCCTACGACCAGCAGAAGGTGGTCTTTTCTGCACGGCACCAGGACAGGCTGCTCACTGGGCGATTCAGGTCGCCCAAAAAAAAGGCTGAGTTCACGCCTGGTGTGGAGAGTGTCAGGAGGTGCACCATAGCATCCACTGCATCTCCTGCACAGTGGCCAGACTGCTGCCGTGTCCTAGAGTCCATCTTCGTCAGGCTCTGCAACATCCACAAGTGTCCGTCCAAAAAGGGGAAGACGGACAAGCGCCTGACGAGATGGACTCTGATCCTGCAGGACTACCGCAGGATAAGGCAGCTGATTCTGGCCAATGGGGCCGTGATGACCAGCACCTCCCTGCAGCTGGTGGAGGTCAACCAGACCACCCTCATACAGTGGCACAACAAGAGGGTGGCCAGGCAGGATGTATCATTGTTGTGCCAGGGGGTTGACCTACCTGCCCCCATCCCTGTGGCCACCGAGGCCTTACCAGCGGCTATTGTCCGCCCCGCTATTGCTCCTCAACAGCCTGGTGTTGAGCACAAGTACCATCTTCCAGAGAGCACAGCGGGGCGGGCAAAAACCAAGAAGAGGAAGGCCACCGCTACAGCCACCGCTACAGCCACCGCAGTACCAGCTGTAAGGCCCCGGATGGCCACAGAGAGGCAGCTGTATCCCCGTCCTCCTCAGTTTGGAGCCCCTGCCCCTGTCTGCAGCAGCACCCCTGCCCTCAGCCGTGCCCCTGCTCCGGTTGGCTTTGCCCACCCAGGCCTCACCCAAGCCCCTGCCTTCTTCATGACCCAAGCCCCTGCCTTCTTTGGCACTCCTGCCCTCCCCCAAGCTCAATCCCACCCCAGTGCACCCCCCTTTGTGTTTGCTGTCCCCTCAGCAGTGCCTCCACATGCCCCCCCCCCCCGAAAAAAAAAGACATATAACAGGACTGGGGAAGCAAACAAATGCCGAAAGTGTGGGGAGCCCCGGACTGCAATTACTGGACACAGCCAGTTCAGGGGGACCATTTACTGCCCCTCAATTGAGCAGGTGACAAAGGAGCAGTGGTTGGAGGGAATGCGGAAGTAAATAAACATATATTTCTTTTTAAGAAAGTCTTTTTCTGTCTTTTTTTCTGCAACTATAACTATTTCTATACAACTTTAGTGGTTTAACAAACAACTATAGGTTAGTTTGGATTTATTTCGGACATGTAAATGCATAATATCAAAGATCAAAAGTCAACTAATGATAATGCATGCAATATAACATGCAAAATACAAAATATTTTATAGATAAGTTGCTAAGGTGAAAGCTGAAGCTAAATTGAGCTGACACATTTCACACGCAGGAAATATGGCACAAGGATAATTATATTTACGCAAGAGATCCTAAATACATCCATAAAACCACCAAAAAGAAAGTATTTTGTTTCCCACTGGTGGGACTTGAACCGGTGACCTTCTGAGCCTCTCCTCCTCTCCTCAAAACTGGTCAGCAAAAGGTTTTTTAATGTTTTTAAATTCATTCTAATGAATAAAAACAACTGAATAGGTGGGAAATTGAAAAGAAGCCTAAATTTCTCTCTTTCCCTTCCCTTTCCCCTTTTTCTCCTTTTTTCCTCTCTTTTTTTCTCCCTTTTCTTCTTCCCCCCTTCTTCCCCCCTTCTTCCCCTTTTTCCTCCTTCCCCCCCCTTAAAAGACTATTGTTCCCCAGCTTTAGCTCAGTCGGTAGAGCATGAGACTCTTAATCTCAGGGTCGTGGGTTCAAGCCCCACGTTGGGCGCCATTTTTTATATGATGGTTTGGTTTTTTTTTTAATATGGTGGGCGCCAGCCAGGTTTCTCTCCTGGCATTTAAGATCAGTCAAAAAAGTCCCCAAAACACACCATACAAGGATGAAACCTAAAATAGTAGCACCCTTTTTAAATTAAATCTCATTGTGTTAACTGGAACAACAACAACGGGGAAAAACAACACATGCAACAAAATCATCAACCATAAATTAAGGAGACCACAAAATAGGTTCTTCTTTTGAAAATATAAAGTTTAGTTCAGTTTTCTTCAAGCAAAATCAGTTCATTCAAATTATAGTTCTTCAAAAATAAAGTTCAGTTCAGTTTCTTCAAAATAAGACCAGTTCATTCATTTCATAGTCTTTTCAAAATAAAGTTTCTCAAACAAAATAGAGAAGAAAAGAAAAAAAAACGTCAGTTAAATGAAATCAGGGGAAAAAGAAAAAAACGTCGTTCTGTACTCACAGTCAGTCAGTCAGGTATTATTGTCGGGTTTGGATGGGTGAATGACGTCGTTCTCCAGCTGATTTTCCGGTTTATATCCTTGTGGGGGTTGAGAGGATGATGAAGGGATGAAAGGTGACGGGAGGCAGTTGCGGAGTGGTGACGGATGCGGTCGACAAAAAGAACAAAACACGGACTAACTGCGTGGTTCTATGTCGCGCACTGAGCCTTGCTCCGGTTCCTCCTACTCTCTCTCTCTTTCTCTCTCTCCAAATGACTCCCGGAAAACACTTCTCCCGCCGGCTTTTTCAAAGGGAAATGACCGTCGGTACAAGTTCCGGTGAGCATCGGCGTTACCCCGAAATTTCCAGGTTGTCACAAGGTGGCATAAAACAAATCTCCAGGTTTGCTATGATATCTATAAAGAAGGACTTAGAATCTACAACCTGGAACTGAAAAATGCAAGACAATCCTTCTCGGACATCATTGCCAAAACAACAATAACGCACAGACCTTGTTTGCTACTGTCGACAGGCTAACAAACCCTCCTGTGTCAGTAGCCCCAGAACTGCTTTCCACGAGACTTTGCCTACTTCTTCACAGAAAAAATCCAGAAAATTAGGCAAGCAGTCAGCGCCTCCACCTCAGGTGCATGACATGTGTTGTCCATGTTTCCACTCAAGGTCAATTCAGAAACCATGGCACAATTTCATGTGATTAACCATAAAACCTTGGAAGACATCATACAACATCTGAAATCCTCCTCCTGCTGCCTTGATTTTCTGCCAACAGGCCTATTCAAAAATGCATCAAACTGCATGACCCCAGATCTTTTACAGATTGTAAACACGTCTCTTCTGTTAGGTGTCTTCCCACAGGCCTTGAAAACTGCTGTTATCAAGCCTCTCTTAAAAAAGGACAATTTAGACACTTCACTAATGAACAATTATAGACCAATATCAAACGAAAATCATTGAAAAAGTGTTTTTTAAGCAGCTGAACTGTTTTGATGTTCCAGTCAGGATTAAGATCACAGCACAGCACCGAGACAGCTCTTGTTAAGGTCTTCACTTGATTGGAGGGAGGGGCTAACCCTGCATGAGGTAAACCAAGCACTTAAGAGCGTCAGCTGCAGCGTCAGGACAGCCAAATGAAGACAGCTGAACAAAGACAAGGGAGTGTATCTGTGGGAGTCCAGAGAGGAAGTTCATTGAGGTAGGCATAACATCTCAACCACCACCCATCGCAGCCATGTGTCCTATCACAGTCAGGACATCAAGCCAGAGAAGATTTTGCCAAAGAACCCTCGGTCGAGGCTGTAACCCATCCAATCTCTGCTACCCATCATTCTCCACAGGTACAGAACTTGAAGTACTGGGGGTGCTATGCAACTGCCAGTCTGCAGAAAGCGGACACCATTTCAGTGTATGACTCCCTGCAGACTCTCCACTTCCTGGGGCCTCATTTATAAAACTGTGCGTAGGATCCTTACTAAAAGTGTATGTATGCCAAAAAGCCAAAGTTTGCGTGCGCCAAAAAAAAATCAGATTTATATAACTGTGCGCACGCAAGCTGTATGCAATGTTTCCTTTATAAATCACAGGATCACCTACAAGTGTGCGTACCTGAATCCCGCCCTGTACACGCCCTCATTTTACTATATTAATGAGCCGGCATGCAATCGTTTCCGTGTTGTGAATCACGGCGACAGATCAGAAAAAAAGCGAAGAAACGTAACTTTTCAGAAACGGAGAAGAGACACTTGTTGGGGAGGTGGAGGCCCGGAAAATAATTTAATTTAGTGGCCACAGCAGCGGGATCACGAATAAAAAGACGTAGTGCGAGTGGCAACACATTGCTGCTACAGTCGGCGTCAGCTGGACCGAGCGGACGGTGGCAGAACTTACGAAAAAATGGTCCGATCTGAAGGTAAATTACATCTTTCTGCTCTTTTACCAACATGTATTCAATGTATCGCTTGAGTATTTGAGGAAATTTGACTTTGACGGGGGTTGTGTCTGAAAAGGAGGGAGATCAGACGCGACTGAGACCAGAGGGATAAGGGTAAACAGATTTTAAACTTTTATTATATATAAAACAAAACGTTAAATCCTTTCTGTCCTTCCAGAGTCTGCAGCGTTGGGCTCAGAGGAGGGTGATGTGAGGAGGGTGACGGTAACGGGCCCTCGGCACAGCGTCCAGGTCTGGCGCAAAGCAGCAGTGCACCCCGGGCGCATGGCACATCAAGATGAACAACAGCAAACGCGCAATGTGATTAATAAAATAATATGTTAAAAATGGACATTGTTGTCTTCCTCATCTTACAAACGCTGCATGACATCCTAACGGATTCTTGCGCCCTGTTGATACCCCTCCAGGCAGGGGGCCGAGGCTCATCATGCTGGGGACTCTACCACCTTTGCCGGGCGGTAGTAGTCTGCCTCCTGAAGTTCGGAAAAGTTTCGCTCTCCACGCTCCATAACTGGGTGCGCATGAGCGTGGCACTCATTATAGCGCATTTCCTCTGCGCTCTGGTGGTTTAAAAACGAGGATAAAGTGTTACAAGTATACAATGGCTTAATGGCTGTATATATGTGTGTTGATGATATATGCACATAAATAAGGAGAATATTTAGTTATTCCTGCTGTGTTCTGCAGTGATCTAATGGAGGATATTTATTGTATCCTGTATTACATGCAGTCGGGCCGTCTCCTCCTCCTGCGGTGACGCCGCTGATTCAATATTTCGAAATTATTTTGATTTAAGATACGGGTTGGATTTTAAAAGAAGGTGTTTATGAAGTTGAGTTCCTCATGATAACGCGGCTCTAACGTATAATATGGAGTGAAATTAAATGTGTGCGAGTCATCAAAACTATTATAGTTCTTCTCACGTTTACTTCCTACAATCTGTATCGCTGATTCCCCTCCAGTCTCCAGAATGTGCGTACCGGTACGCATGCCTCAGAGTTTGCTTACGAGTACGCACACTTTCCCATCAAGTTTGTTTTTTATAGATCACAACCTTTGCGTGGAAAGTGGCGTACGCACGTTTCCAGCCCCGTTTTGTGTGTACGCAAGCTTTATAAATGAGGCCCCTGGCCCTTACAGAGAGCTGGATCATCCCAGAAAACACTGCCACTCCAGCTGCCCTCTCAACTGCCTACTCGTTTTCACACTCCCCAAGACGAACAGGTCGAGGAGGAGAAACTGGACTCCTTATCTCACCCAGGTGGTCCTACCAGGTCCTTCCTCTGGACCACCTACCCCGATCTACACTTAAATTCCACGCCGTCTCTGTCAGCCTTCCTTTCAAGCTCAACGTCATAGTAATCTATCGCCCACCTGGTCCTCTACGTGACTTTTTAGATGAAATGGATGCCCTCCTAAGCTGCTCCCCTGATGATGGCACACCACTCGTCGTCCTCTGTGACTTCAACATCCACACGGGAAAGCTGCGCTCATCTGAATTCATTTACTTCTTCTCCGCATTTGACCTCATAATGTCCCCCTCTCCACCCACCTGGGAACCAAATTGACCTTGTCTTCACAAGATCCTGTGTAATCTCGGCACTCTCTATTACTCCGCACAACTCAACTTTGATGTCCTTACCAGCTCTAGCCCTCTCACCTCATTCACGCACTTGTTACGTCTAACCATGCCACCACCTGCTCCCTTGATCTGATTCCCTCCTCTCTTCTCCAAGACATCTCACACGGCATCTTGCCATTCCTCACCACCCTGATCAACTCCTCCCTCACCTCAGGTGTCATTCCAGCGGCTTTTAAGACGGCTAGAGTGAAGCCCCTACTAAAAAAAAACACCCTAGACAGACCTGTAACTCTTCTTTCATTCCTCTCTAAAACCTTGTAACGTGCCGCCTACAACCAACTGTCATCCTATCTCTCACAGAACAACCTCCTTGACCCTAATCAATCAGGATTCAGGACTGCTCACTCCACTGAGATGACCCTCCTCACAGTGACTGAGTCCCTGCGAGACGCCAGAGCCTCATCCCACTCCTCCGTTCTCATTCTCTTCAACCTATCTGCTGCATTCGACACAGTCAACCACCAAATCCTTTTCTCCACCCTGGCTGAACTTGGCATCACTGACTCTGCTCTCACCTGGTTTACATCATACCTGACAAATCGCACCTTTCAGGTCACATGGAATGGCTCTATGTCCAAACCCTGTTCTCAGGCTCAGTATTAGGACCGCTTCTGTTCTCACTATACACCAGATCACTGGGCTCTGTAATCACATCACATGGATTCTCTTACCATTGTTACGCAGATGACACCCAGCTATTCCTCTCTTTTCCCCCAACCTCCGACACTCACATTGCAAGTCGCATCTCGGAATGTCTGGCAGACATTTCCATCTGGACAACTACAAATCACCTCAAGCTTAACCTGAATAAAACCGAACTCCTCTTCATCCCGGGGAAAGACAACATCACTGCTGTGGCCGATCTTGCAGATTTGCCCTCTACAATATCCGCAGGATTCGGACATTCCTCACAAATGATGCAACGCAACTCCTGTTCGAAGCACTGATCATCTCCTGCCTTGACTACTGCAACTCTCTCCTGGCTGGACTCCCGGCCTCGGCGACTAAACCATTGCAGCGTATCCAGAACGCTGCAGCACGCCTTGTCTACAATCTACCCAAATTCTCCCACGTGACCCCCCTCCTCCATGACCTCCACTGGCTCCCTGTTGCAGCATGGATCCAATTCAAGATGATGGCACTGGCCTTCAAGGCCATCAATGGAACGGCACCCATCTACCTTCAAACAGTTGTCAAACCACACGCCCCGACGCAAGCACTTCGCCCCTCTATTTCAGCTGGCCGGCTGGTACCACCATCGCTGAAATCAAACAAATGTCGCTCAGCAAATTCCAGACTCTTCTCTGTTTTGGCGCCTCAGTGGTGGAACGAACTCCCGACCAATGTCAGACTTGCCATCTTCCGAAAAAGGCTCAAGACGCACCTGTTCAGACTTCACCTCGACTCTGCATTGCATAACCCACTAATAACCCCCCCCCCCCCGAAAAAAAGCAGTTCCATGTTCTTACCTATAGCACTTTGATCATAGCACTGTTGTTCTTAAGGTATGTTTGCTGAACAGCTACTACTTTACTCAGACGAGGACCTAGCACTTGTTTCTATTTTTTACTTTTTTTCTTTCTTTTGAAAAACGTACTTATATATTGTAAGTCGCTTTGGACAAAAGCATCTGCTAAATACCCTAAATGTAAATGGATGATTGCAAACCCAATGACGAGATCCTGGTCTCCTCAAGCTTCGAGATCCCTGTTTCAGCTGTGTGTGTGTGTGCGTGCTTGCGTTTGCGGTGTAGCCGTAGCTCTGCTGTTGTCATGTTAACGGAAAATGGAAAATGCTTCCGGCTTTGCTACAGTGCAGACGCTTTTCCTCTTTGCTCTCACCCCTGCCTGCGATTTTCTGCTATTTTTTGCTATCTGCTTCTCCTCAATAAGAAACAAAGAGCAACAGCTCCTGGATATTTACAAAACCAGTGGGATTATATTTTCTTTGAGATAAAACGGGCATTTTTCAATATTTTTACGACTTCTTCAACGCTACGCGAGGAGGCCTACCAAACAAGATAAGCCTGAGCCTGCTAAAGGTAATTAGCAGAAGATGCCTCCCTTCTCTACGGAAGATTACCATAAACTCCTACAGAAGATTTTACTGCTGGAAACAAAAATTAATCGGTTAGAAGTAAATGTAGAAGTGAATGGACTTTGTGGGAACAACACCACTCTAGCACTGACTCAAAACAGTGGACAGGAGCATGCTAGAACACAGCTAACTAGCTATAATGAAGCTATGAAGAAACAGGAGGATCCTGTACACGGTCATAAATCTACCAGCGATAATCCTCCCTGGAACACACTTGGTGCGAAGCCAAAGAGAAGACCATCTCCCTGTGACATGGGAGAACGGATATCTGGCAGGACCCAGCGCCCCGATATCTGTGATCTGACCGGCTGGCCTGCGTTACCATCTCCATCCAGGCACAGCGTCTCCTCAACCCCACTGCCTCGTAGGACACAGCAGCGGACAGCTGGTGAGAGGAGAGCTACCAAGAAACCTCCCCAGCAAACAACTGTTCAACTAAAGAACAGGTTTGCTCCACTGCTGCAGGACCATGGATCCCCCTCTGATTGCCTGGATAACCCCCCACCACCACGCAGCAGGGTAAGACCTGCTAACTTAAAGCCACAGAGAAAGCTAACGACAGGGCCTGAAAATCTGATTGTGGGTGACTTTTCTGTAAAAGATATGAAAAGCAGTAATAACACCAAAGTACTCTGCTTTCCGAAGGATACGGTGTCTGATTTGGAAAAAAGAATCCTGGAAATTGTGGCTGCACACCCAACTGTGAAAAATATCATTCTGCACATTGAATTTAATGACATTGAAAAACAACAATCAACAGAGTTGAGAGAGGACTTCAACAAACTCTTTGAAAAAGTCAGCTCTGTGAATGCTGAGGTTTTCATCAGTGGCCCTCTGCCCCCGACTGGGAGAGGAGCGGAGACATTCAGTAGACTGTTTTGGCTCAACAAATGGCTCGCAACTGCATCTCTTGCTCGCCCAATGCATTTTATTGACAATTTCCGCTTTTTCTGGGACCGCAGGCATCTTTTTAAGACAAACGGACTTTGCCTAAATAAGCTGGGGGCAAAGCTATTCATCACCAACATGTCTTACTGCCTGCGTCATCCATCTGTCGCCAAGGACAAGAGACGAGAGGATCCAACAAAGAGGGAAGACAACACACAGGTTATCAGAAACGTCGAAGAGGGACTGAATGTGGATCCCTCCCCCACCCCCCCCCCAAACCCCAATCCAGGTCTTCGTCATTCTCCCTCCCTCCAATAAACCTCTCTCTCCCCTCCTCCCCCTTGGAGTTCCAAGAGCTACCCCCACCTACCCCCCACCCTTCTCAGATTATCAACAACGTCGAAGGAGGACTGCATGTGGATCCCTCCCCCACCCCCCCCCCAAATCCTAATCCAGGTCTTCGTCATTCTCCCTCCCTCCAATAAACCTTTCTCTCCCCTCCTCCCCCTTGGAATTCCAGGAGCTACCCCCAACTACCCCCCGCCCTACTCAGACCCCCTCTCCCAAGACTGCAACTAAGTCACCAAAATCCAAGACGCCCTCTTCCGAGGCTGCAACTAAGTCACCAAAAACCAAGACCCCCTCCAAGGCTGCAACTAAGCACTAAAACCCAAGAGCCCCTCTTCCAAGGCTGCAACTAAGTCACTAAAACCCAAGACTGCAACTAAGTCACTAAAATCCAGGACCCCCTCTTCAAGACTCTTCCCTTATGGCCACCTCTTCCCTTATGGCCACCCCCTCCCCACCCTGACAGCAGCCCTAAATATTACTGAGACAGAAAAGGGTTCAGCAGTAGACCGCATTATCAGCTGGACCCAAGGTCGCCTACATCAAAACACGGCACCTTCTGCATTCCTGTTGTGACTACTAAGAGAGTAAACATTGGGAAACTTGAACACACAGCTAACCTAAACAATCTCATTCCTGTTCTCTCAAAATCAAAGTCAACCTCAAAGCCTGTCAGTAACACCATCAGGATGGGTCTGCTAAATGTTAGGTCTCTTAATAACAAATCATTTTTAGTCAATGATTTTATTACTACTTCTAAACTTGATTTTATGTTTTTAACTGAAACATGGCTAGAACAAAATAACAGTGCAAGCATTCTGATCGAGACAGCACCCCCCAACTATAATTTTATTGATATTTGTAGATCTGGGAAAAGAGGTGGAGGGGTTGCTGCTATATTTAAAAATACATTTCAGGGGAAACAGATGTCACTTGGTGTTTTTCCATCATTCGAATATCTTTGTGCTGTGTTGAAATGCTCTCCCAGAGTTCTCCTGTTAATTATTTACAGGCCACCTAAATATTCATCACATTTTTTCGATGATTTTACTGAATTATTGTCTAGCATCTCCACTGATTTCGACTGCCTAGTTATAACCGGTGACTTTAATTTTCATATTGATGATTTGAATGAAAAGGGTGCAAAAGAACTTTTTAATATTTTAGACACATTTGACCTTTCTTAACATGTGAAAGAGGCTACTCATTGTAAGGGACACACCCTGGACCTGATTATCACAAAAGGTCTCCATGTTTCTGATGTTTTTGTGACTGATCCTTCATTGTCTGATCACTTCTGTGTCTTCTTTAATATTTCTTTCATTCCTGACACACAAACAGAATCAAATAAGGTCAAAAAGCGGTACATCAATGAACATGCCAATGTACTCTTTAAAAATGCCATCTCCTCGTTACCACCTCTAAACCCATGTCATGCTGATGATCTTGTAAACATCTTAAATTCCAAAATTCTGAATGTCATAGATGTCATTGCACCTGCTACGGTTAAAACAATTTCTGGTAAGCAAAAGGCACCCTGGAGAAAAGCTGCTGTTGTGACAGCCCAGAGAAGAGAGTGCAGGAAGGCTGACCGAATCTGGCGGAGTACTAAACTTCATATTCACCATGACATCTACAAAGAGAGCCTCCGGGCCTACAATTTAGTCTTAAAAAGTGCGAGAGAAACATACTTCTCCAATATCATAAACAACAACACTAATAAGGCGAAAACCCTCTTTGCAACTGTTGACAGACTGACCAACCCCCCAACACAAATACCAGCTAAACTCCATTCCACGCAGAAATGCAATGAGTTTGCATTCTTTTATACTAATAAAATTGAACGGCATCAGACACGCAACATCAATATCTCAAACAAAAAAGTTGGATCACCACCCTGTTCAGGCAAAAGTAACACAGCAATCATGGCAAGCTTTAATGCCATAGACTCTAAAACTCTAGTGGAAACGGTGACAAATCTAAAATCATCCACCTGCTGCCTTGATGCTTTACCTACCAACTTTTTTAAGAATGTTTTTGACTGCCTATCAATAGACGTATTGCAAATAGTTAATAACTCCATTCAATCAGGCAATTTCCCAAAGGCCTTCAAAACTGCAGTCATTAAACCTCTTCTAAAAAAGCGGAGCCTAGATGCCTCTATTATCAACAACTACAGACCAATTTCAAATCTACCATTCATAGGTAAAATAATTGAGAAAGTTGTCCTCCAACAACTAAATCACTTCCTGGCTTCAACTGGCTGCCACAACAACTTCCAGTCAGGATTTCGACCTTTTCATAGCACCGAGACAGCCCCCATAAAGTTGTAAATGACATCCGTCTTAACACAGACTCTGGCAAAACTTCAATATTAATGCTACTAGACCTCAGTGCTGCCACCCAGTATTGACCACTCAATACTCTTGGACAGGTTGGAAAACTGGGTGGGGCTCTCAGGCACAGTCTTAAGCTGGTTCAAGTCATATCTACAAGATAGGAACTATTTTGTTTCCATTGGCGACTTTGTATCAGAACCTACCAATGTAACGTGTGGAGTCCCCCAAGGTTCAATCTTGGGGCCAACTTTATTCAACATCTACATGCTCCCACTAGGACAAATCATGCAAAATAATAACATTGACCACCATAGCTATGCCGATGACACCCAAATCTATGTAGCACTATCACCAAACGACTATCGCCCCGTAGATCTTCTGTGCCAGTGCATTGAGCAAGTCAAAGACTGGATGTGCCAAAACTTCCTACAACTAAATGAGGACAAAACTGAGATAATTGTTCTTGGTGCAATTCAACACCTTCACTCTCTGTCCCTGAAAACCTCAACCAAAGCCAGAAATCTTGGGGTTATTATGGATTCTGATTTACATTTCGACAGTCACGTTAAATCAGTAACAAAATCAGCCTACTATCACCTAAAAAATGTAGCAAGACTTAGAGGGCTCATGTCAGCTCAAGACTTAGAAAAACTTGTACATGCCTTTATTACTAGTAGGCTAGACTACTGTAATGGTCTCCTTGCAGGTCTTCCGAAAAAAACTGTCAGGCAGCTACAGCTTGTTCAGAACGCTGCTGCTAGAGTTCTTACAAAGACCAAAAAATGTGAGCACATTACAACAATTCTTAAATCCTTACATTGGCTCCCTGTATGTCAGAGGATTGATTTCAAAATCCTCCTGCTCACATATAAATCACTACATGGTCTAGGACCGAAGTATATCACTGATATGCTCCCACTACATAAGCCTTCTAGACCACTAAGATCTTCTGAGACCAATCTGTTAGTGATTCCCAGAGTAAACAACAATCACGGGAGAGCATCATTTAGTCACTATGCAACAAATGGCTGGAATAAACTTCCTGAAGATGTAAGACTTGCCCCAACTCTGACCACTTTTAAAACTAGACTGAAAACTTTTATGTTTACCATAGCTTTCTGCTAAATCTTTTAATGTCTGCACTGTTTTTAATTATTGCAAATATGTTTTTGTTCTCCTTTCTTTCTGTAATGCATTTTTAAATTTGCCTTTATTTTCTTTTAATTCTTCTATTTTTTTTTTCTTTTTTCACTTTGCTGTATGATGTGAAGCACTTTGAGTCTGCCTTGTGTATGAAATGTGCTATAAAAATAAAGTTGCCTTGCCTTAACACAGTCAGCCTTGAATATCTTGTATAACTCTGAATATAGCATGGTTGGTTAAGGGTGTGTAGGTTGTGTATACTGCCACAGAAACATGTTTCCTTCAGTGGCGTCTTGATGACAGACAGCGTCTTCTGACTGTACTCCGGTACTCCCTTAAATACTTAGATCTCTGCTGGCTTCTGGCCCATTCATAGTAGGATTAACTAAACTACAAACTAACCAGCTGCATGGTGGGAATTAGCTGCACGTAACAGTCAGCATGGGTTTTATTTTAGTTGGATATTGAATGACAAAATCACAAGTATGCATTCCACATCGTATTGATACCTATGTCTTCCTACAGATGGCATTGGGGAACTCGCCCTGAGGCAGCTGCCAGCCTTGCTTCCACCTACAACTTACAAAGTTGACCATGGCCGCGGTGCTAAAGTGGTTCGCCACACCATTCAGGAATGCAACTTGGCCTTCATCGACCATAAGCCTGTAAGTCCTCCAGCACATCTAAAGGGGAAACTTTTGTAATTGTATTAACATATCTGGGCTCAAGAATGTGTGCACACACACATGCATATCCAGGTTGGTTTTACTATACTTGTGGGGACAGGCATCAAATATAGCTTGACAGTATTCGGAAAATAGCCTATCTACAAGCTTACAATACATTGGTCACTATCACAGCACTGTCCTGGGCTTCTAGAACACCTCAGCAGTGCCACAGGCTGATTACCTCTGTACCACACCGCACTGATGCAGCAATTTGTCTTTAAACAAAGTATTGAGTGCAGAAATGAACATTTTATCAGAAGGTTGACACTATATTTTAACCCATTTGGACCTGACTCTTGAGGTTGACTCTAAAGAAGTCTTCTAATGGCGTTTTCACACCTGTGGTACGTTTGCTCTGGTCCGAATCAGGGACCAACTTGTTACAATGTTGCAAATTGCCTCGAGTTTGGTTTGTGTTCACATGGCAGCATTCACAAGTGGACCAAAACGTTTGATGCGCGGGGAAACTGCTCTCTAATTGGTCGGAATTTCCTTGTGGGATATCACACAAAGAAACACGAGACAATCCGGTCAATTTTCGAAATAAAAGCAATTTTCAAAATAAAATACCGCGATTGACAAATGCGATCATATTTGTGTATCTCAACTTGCACTGGGAAACAGAAGAGACAATACATTTAATAAATGTGAAGAGTAGATAAACAAATATGTGTATTTCAACGGTATATCTGCACTACCATTCTCTCTCTCTCTCTGAACGGATAAATACAAGAAGTGTCCAAACTTCTTGGTTACAGAAACATGGCATATTCATTTTATGGGGTTATTTACTCCATAATGAAAAAAATAGCTCTGAACAACAGCTGAGCAGAAGCGCTTGTGGACCGTCGCGGAGAAATACGTGTCTGGTGTGAACAGGGGGGCAGCGGACCATGCGCGATTTTCGTCGGCGAGGCGCACCGCGGCGCTACCGCGGCCGGTGTGATCCCGGCGTTCCTCCTGAACTGTGACATGCACATCAGCACAGCGCAGCTGGCTACTGGAGGTGGTTTAGTCCAAAACAGGCTCAATGCGCCCGCAGTTGGGTCGGATGGAGGTTGGATCATGTTCTCACCACAATCGAACCGCACCAGAGTTCGTTTGGAACCGGACCAAGACCACCCCTTCCAGGAGGTCTCGGTGCGGTTGTTTTGGTCCGCACACCTTCCCAAACGAACCGCACCAAGGGTGGAAACGCTCCAGGATTCGATTCAACCGAACTAAACAAGGCAGGTGGGAAAAAGCCCTAAATCTACAAAGCATTTGCGGCCCACCTATCTGACCACTTAACCCGGCTGCCTATCGGCCAGATTGGATAGTCAGATAGGTGGGCCGCATGCGTTTTCAGAGCATGTTTATTGTAAGGATAAATGATCAATCGATTTATGGCTTCTTAGGTCAATTGAGGTCTGAATCCTTTTTTAAATTGTTTTCTGTGAGCTATATGCCATAACCATCAAGACTTAAACAAAAAAGGTTTGGAATATTTCATTATGTGCAATGAAATGTAGACTATTACAGTTCAACTTTTTGAATTAGAGATGCATTGAATCTTTTCCGAATTGTAAAGCTAACTAGACTCTATCATAAAACAATCATTCCTCCAGTGAGAATCAGGAAAATGGTCCTCACAATGTCTATATTTTAATTCTACTATAGTAGTTGGTAGACATTTGGTCCTTACTCACTCGCACTCTCTCACTTGCTCTCTTGCATTTTCTTTTTTAGCCTGGAATAAACATGGTGAAGTACCTCCATGAAGCCAAGGCATGCAAACCATACCCCTACATCCTGACGCTGGGAAATGATCAGAGTGCATTTCAGACCTTCATCATCTTAGCTGGACAGGCCTTGGAACAAAAAGCACTGCTTCAGGCCATTGATGTCTGTTTCAAGGCATTCTTTGTCTTAGATATTAAATACCCGAAGCAGTGTGAACATGTGTGGGAATTCATACAGAGTGCAATCTATGAAATGCCAGGAGGGGAGTCCAAAATGGTAAAGTTACTTCAAACTAGAATACTTGCTTGCAAGTAGAGGTAATGGCCTCAAGGACAGCTTTTTAATATCAGGCAAACAGGAATTTCAAAAATGTTCACTATAGACCTGTTGACTGTTGGCCTATTGAATGTTCAGCCAGTCCATTCATAATTGTTGTTTTGCACTGAATGCTTTATTACCCGACTGATTTGAACTGTTCCAGTTCCACTACATTGTTGATATTTTCTAATAATACATTTTTTCAAACATTCCAGTATCGTTTGTGTTTATTGCATTATATATGCATAAATCTAGCATGTATTTTGTTATAGGTTTGTTTAACAGTTTTATAGCTATGGGTAGTCTATTGCCATTTATTTTCTTAAATTGTACTGTAATGTGTTAGAATTAATCTGGCATATTGGTTGATTTGACCCAGCATTTGAATAGGGGAGACCGGGGATGATAGTAACACATTTTGTCTGAGCAAGAGTAACTCAGTGGTTGTTGGTGCTAGAGATCTCAAATTTTGACATGTGGTACCCATATTTGTCTGCTGTGAATGATACACTTGGACTTCTACGACACCATCACAGATTATGTAAATTAATGTCAAACACAAAGAGGTATGTTGTTACAACCTACCCCAATACCGGGGTGAATTGTAACACTACTTGAGGATGGATGTAACAATTAAATTATTATACTTAAAAAAAGATCTACACTTAAAATGTATGGAAGAACTTTAATGAATAATAAAGAAGGAACCATAAACTTGGCAGAATACAAAAATATTGATAAAAAAAATAAATAAAAAGTACAAGTTTAATACAATTAAAATAAATACAATATAATAAATACATATATATTACATAAAATAAATAAAAGAATAATAAAGCATAAACTGGTGTCTGTTGTTTGTGTGTTTTGTAGCCTGAAACACGTTAATGTGAAAAAGTATTTGAACACTTGAATTTCTGTGGAGCAAACCACTTTTGAACAGTGTGGTGCAAAGCTGCACTAAATACTTAGTAAGTACTAAAAGGCGTTTGAATAGCTGAACTGCCTATTTTGTACAGTATGTTTTTAAGGTGCAGAAGATAGTAAACTGCTTAAGGCACATATGTTTAATTAGATAGGCAGTTGTGGCAAATGTAGTTGTCCTTGCCTGGGGTGCAGGCTTCATGGGCCCAAAATCTACAGTGCTGACATCTGATCTACACTTCCCTTTGCCGTGAGTTATCAAAGTGCTGCAGTTGTATTGAACTGCCAACTGGTAGGCAAACTTCCTGACCTAAGACACACATCAGAAATACACGTTATCAACTATTTATTTGTTATTATTTATTACTATTGCTCTTCTGTGAATCATATTGCAAAGTGTAAGCACTTAAACATCTTGTTACCTCTCGAGGGTTTAAGCCATAGTACAGGTCAGCTGCTTCCTTTAAGTACTCAGCCACAAGTTCCTTCTGTTCCTCACTTCTTTCTGGCTGCTACGGTAGCCTACATGGGGTATCTCACTGTTACCCTCTTTTCTTAGCTTCTCTGCAGCTTTACAATATCTGTATAAGGTAACATGACAGATTTTGTGGGCTTGGCAACTCGTCTCACAGATGTTCCCTGGATGACTTCAGCTGCTGCCTTCTGGAGAACTTCTGCAGGGACACCCCTGTCTGTTTTACGCTTCCACTGCCTAGGCATGCTGTAAACAGGAGACCAATACAAAATGTCAACATATGGAGAAGGTTGTAACACTTTTTAAGAATAGTTACAATCATCCCCATGCCAGGCAGCCATTAAAAAGCTAACCATTTTTAGCATTTAGCTTCAAAGCTAGCACTAATGCAACACATCAAATTAAACTAGAGAAACTACTACTTGAGCTTATGTAAGTGAAACAACTGTATCAACAACACAATGGACACCATGCAAAAAAAAAAAAATAGTTGTGATGGAAATTTTTACTTTCTTACCTGAAAAAGCTATGAAAGTTTTTTGGCTCCAGAACAGACAGTTTTCAACTCAGAGACATGAGGCCTCACCAGTGGGGTCAATTTGTCAGTGGGCATGGACTTAATTGATGACATCACCACAGCTCATTTCTGATTGGTCAAACTGAGAGTGTTACAACTATCCCTTTGTTAAAACCATCCCCGGTCTCTCCTACAAACAAATATGTGAGTCAATATCACTATGAAGTGCCTTTGATCATTATGAAAATGTGCCAGAATAATGAAAATCTGAGGTCTTATTATAAGAGGCCAGACATTTGCACACATATCAGCAGTGTTGGTTCAAGTTACTCTAAAAAAGTAACTAGTTAAAGTACTAGTTTCTTCTCCCAGAAAGTAACTAAAGTAGTTACTGAGTTACAAATTCTAAAAGTAACTAGTTACTTTGGAAAGTAACTATTGCGTTACTTTCAAATAATTTTTAAATACTGACGTGTCAAATAATTTGGACCCCATCTCCATGCCTCTTTGACGGAACTTAAAATACATGTGCGTGTTCAATTATTTATGATAAATCTGAGTATTATAATGGAATGGATACTCAATACATTGCAAACAGAAATCCACAGTGCACAAATCTAAAACATTTTATTGGAGATATTATATTTACTATGCTTATAGAGTGGATTGATAAAAATAACACACTATATCTTTTGGAACTTTTGATATTTATTCAACAAGCCCTCCAACTCATACGACCAAATAGGTTGTGTGTCACGTCCTCAAATAGACCTCTGGGAGCGTACGTTAGATGAGAACTCCTACTGGTGACATAAGAGCATTGCATATTGCGTGGATTAATCCTCGACGTGCGTATTGCGGAGATTCTCCCGCAACGACGATAGTAGTGGCTGGAACTTCATTTGACTAATGAACGTAAGTACAGTAAATCGTGTTTAAGGGTTAGGGTTAGGTCGACGTGTGGGGGGGGGGGGGTCTCTGCCGATGATTGACGGGGGGCGATCATCCGTGCGCGCGGGGGGGGGGGGGGGCAGTACACATTACAGTGGTATTCTGTGCAAAACATCAGATAATTTCAACACATGCCAATTGGTCCCGTGAAAAAAAAATTAAACCCGGACATTTTCATGAATTCGGCTCTTAGTACGTTGTTTTTGATTGGAGAAGAAGGTCAAAGTTCATCAGTGACGTCTCATCTGAGACACCGGAGTGTCGATATTTACTTGACCGCTAGAGCGCGTGCTATTTTGAAACGTAACATATGGTCGTAATTCGTTGCTTGACACACCACCTATATGGTCGTTTTCTCGAGGAGGACAGTCTCTATTTATCGCACCTCAACTAAGCCAAATTAAATTATGCTTGTTAATTTGTAAGATTATTGAGAGCCTTGTAAATGATGAGGATGATCTTGAAGTGGATATGCTATTGGGAGTCAGTGAAGGTGTTGCAGGATGGGTGTAACGTATTTCTTTGAGTAATTTACACTTTGTCTTCTGAAGAAGTCTCTTATGTCCACTTTTCTTTTTTTAGACATCCTGGCGCTCGTGCACACATAAGCACGCGCCGCTATGGCGTTAGGATCGTGTCATATTATGTGCGCACATATCAACTGAACGTGTCAAACCTGCGTGCTTTGACGCCTGTTCAGCAGACAGCGCCTCACATGTAATGTAGTTTCCTCATTGACTTATAATAGTCCCCTGTTCACGCGCACGTTCACACGTGATGACTGCTGCACGCCGGTAATCACACTACGCGTAGTGACTACGTGTAACATTCATGCGTTTTTTAAGCGAACGCACGCATTAACGCTCGCATGAAGAAAATTTAACATTTTTGTCAGCCGCTCATACGCGGAAACGACGTGCGCAAACTCTGTCACGCGTAACATGAAGCTGCGTACGTATGAAGCAGCGTGCGCACGTCTGTCTGTCACTGTTTGACAAATGTTGTTACGCGTTCACACACACGTGCAGTCGCAGATTTTGATGCTGCGCGGCCGGTAGTTGATCTGCACGGTGCGCAGACTCCGTAGTAGATGTAGATGGTGCAATCGATCCAAAGCGAGGTACAGACATGGGTAGATGACGTGACATGGCAGTTTTGCTGTCTTCAGTGTCAAACTGTATGAATATAAAATATATTTGCCAAAAACCTTCTCAATATTGTGCAGAATATTATGCTTTATGTGAACATACTCAACATTTAAACAGTTCATCACTCATTTTTTCAGAATTTTCAAGCAAACATAACAAAATTCATATGGTGTGACTGTCCGGCACTTTTTTCTTGAACAGAACTAAGAAAAATAAATGCAAAAATTCTCAAAAAAATACAGAAAAATAATACAGATTTATATCTGTGAGCCTACTCTTTTCAAAGTCCAAGCATATTGTTTTGAGTCAGTTCTAATCAAAAAGATTTTGTCCCACAAATCAAAATCATATGGTGTGACACTATTTTGGGATATTTCAACGGGCAACTTTTTTGACACCCTTGGGAAGGAGAGGACCTTCTTCAGCAAGGTTGTACAGTACTAGCTAGTACTGTACAACCTGAGGTGAGTCATTTTTTTATTTACAATAAATCAGATCTTGTTGGCACTCTGACAAAAGTCCCACTTCCAGATGTCTTTTGGTGTGACACATTTTTCATAAAAATGCAAAAGAATTTTTTATTATTTTGTAATAATTACATGTAAATCAATTCTGCTTTGTTATAGCTAGCATGTTGCTAGTATGCTAATGTGTAGCTATAAGACTCAAGGTTGTGCTAAGTGCAGAAAACATCATATGGTGTGACACTTCATCATATGGTGTGACATGTCTGCCTGTCACGACATATGATTTGATTGTCACACCATATGATATGAATTGTAATTTCCTGCAGATATAACAATAAATAACAAAGTCCAATGTATGTTTTGTCTTTTAGGGTAGGTTAGGGTTATGGTTAGAACGGCCATAAGTGGTCATATTGACCGCACATCATTTAATGGGGTTTCATTGTTTCATTTTTCGCGCGGTTTGCTGCTTTCTTTGTCTCTCTTGTCTCTAGCTTTGTTAGCGGTCTTTGTGCTTCTTTGCGAATTTACTTGTAAGTTAATTATTATATAGTTGTATTATATAGGGTTAAACGGAGGCAGTGCCAGTCCGAAAGAGCTGCAAACAGAACCAAACGTCGGACACTTGAAATGCCTCAAGCCCGTGTGTGGTAACTGTGCGAGGAGAGCGGAGGTAATCTGTAGACTGTGACCAGTGATTGCTCTTTGTTTGACCAGTTTTTAATTGAAATTAAATTAAATATGATACACAAACATATGTTCATATGGTTCATACGATATTAAAAAAAAAATTATGTTTTATTGTTAAATATGAAATAAATCAATAAAATGTGTGTATTGGGATAACTTGTTGTATATAAGTTGTTATTATTGTTTCAGAGTTCCCCTGATAGCATGCCCGAGCTGGAGTCTCCGGTTCCTTCCACGGGCCAAGCTCGAGCAAGGGGTGCGAGACTGTCTGCAACAGGCAGGGGACGAAGAGGCAGAGGCGGGGGATCTGGCCGCGGTATTTCCTTTTACAGCTGACACCGAGGGACCTCTAGCGGATGCAGGATCTCCAAGCTCAGCGTATTGCTTCTGAAGATGTACAGTATATTTATGTTGTTCATTTAGCTATAGGCTATAGTGATACACACAACATCTACAACAACACCAACACACACCAAAAGGGCATGGTATTTACATAAAGCAGCACCATGTAAATGCTTTGATAATTGATATACAGTAAATTTGTAATACTAAAATGTTCTTGTTAAATATAGTTATTTTGTAATCAAAAAATGTCTTCATGGTAGGGTTAATATAAAACATTTACATGCACTGTGGTTACAAGGTTAGTGTAAATTTTACACAACAATAGCAGGCACTGAGGTTGTATTCCTAGGTATTAACGACAGAAAATCACTCATTATTTTTATATCTAATATCTTAAGGCTATGCGATGGAATGGAGCAACTGGGTGTTCTGCAGGCCCTGAAAGACAGCCCGGACTTGCAGAAGTTATTTGTTGGAGGCCCCCCAGCCCCGTTGACATCTTCGGAAGTCAAAGACCTCTTCCGAGTCACCTATTCAGTTGAAGGCAGCTCTCGCCGCTCGGTTGAGGAGAGAGCAGTTGCCTTTTGGCGAGACTGGTTGGTCGACATTGACATTTGACATTGAGGGTATGTGTCAAACTTTAGTTACTGCAAAAAAAAAAAAGAACTCCGGCTAGTTTCTAAAAGCTTCATGTCTTCATCTTTACGGAAGGAGAAGCAGTCCTGCATGTTGAAGGGCAGGAACCAGTAAAGTTGAGTCTGGAGGATGTACTTAGCTTTGCAACTGGTGCAGAAAAAATTCCTCCTCTGGGATTCGATCAAAAGCCGACTTTGGACTTCTTTCATGAGTCGGTTAACAACAAAAAGCGTGTGTTTCCAGAGGCAAACACATGTGCCCTGGTATTGAGGTTGCCTTTGCATGGAATTTATGACGATTTCAGCAATCACATGATATCAGGAATAGTTCAATCTCCAAACTTTGGGACAGCCTGATGTCCCAAAGTTTACTCTAACATCTGAGGTTGAGTTGAGTTGAGTTTCAGGTTATGCTCAATTTGTGGTTTTTACATTTTTTCCTTTTTATATTTTTTATCACAGGTTCAAACCACTGTCCTTGTGGTTGATCAAATTTTCATTACAAAAGTAGTTTGTCTGACATCTCATTATCACTGTTATTGTCCGCTCAGTGACAGTTTGAGCAAAAATATAGTTGTAACTTTACACTCCTGAGCTTCATTCATTTTCTGTAATGAGTGTTACAGAATGTGTGTTATTAAGTGTTCTTGCAGCTACATTTGGTTTTAACATTATTAAAAACTGCTGTCCTCCAGTCTGTTCTGAGGTCTCTCTTCTTTCATTACGTCCTGAGGTAGTTCTGACTTTCTCCTCCCACAGCATTAACCCTCTCTTGCCAGGTTTAACTAAACCAAGGGACAGCTCAGTGCCATGCCATGTGGGGGTTATTGATGATTATAACAATAATAACATTACCATAATAATTATAGAATCATCACACTCATCCTTACTCTTCAATCAGTATTTTTATTGGTACTCATATCACATAAGTCTGCCCAACAACAAAGTAATGTTGTTACCATTGCTATGATTGCTATAAATTTTATTACAAATGACTGTACAGCTGTTCCTGTATTTAGTGAGCATTCAGGATTATCTGAGCATTCTACGTGTATATAATATAAGTTTATCACATATTTGACTATACAGAACCCACCAAGTATTCCTTTTCCAAAGAAGTGCCTAGTGAGAAAACTTTAGTTGATGAGTGTTTTCTGTATTGGACGGTGAGCATGACGCCTGGTTCACACTGGACGCGGAAGCGGCGCGGTGCGGCGCCGAAAATCGCGAGCGATCCGCGCAACCCCCGTTCAGACCAGACGCGTATTTCTCCGCGGCGGTCGACAAGTGCTTCTGCTCAGCTGTTGTTCATTCTGAGAGAGAGAAAGAGAGCGAGGGACACACACACAGAGAGAGTGTGTATTGGTAGTAGACAGTAGTAGTGCAGATATACCGTTGAAATACACATATTTGTTTATCTACTCTTCACATTTATTAAATGTATTGTCTCTTCCTGTTTCCCAGTGCGAGTTTAGATACACAAATATGATCGCGTTTGTCAATCGCGGTATTTTATAAAAAAAATATATATATATTTTGAAAATTGACCGGAAAAAAATTGTCTCGTGTTTCTCTGTGTGATTTCCTGCCAGAATTGACGCGTTCACTCGGGGCACGCGCAAAAAATAGAGCAGACGCCAAAACGATCGCTTCACGGCGCGGGAGGGCCGCGCGTATTCGCTGCGCTGCGCGTCCAGTGTGAACGACACCATAGCTTAACAGGAGAGCCGAATGGAAGCGGGCTCCGCTACGCGTCTATTCGCGGCGCTTCCGCGTCCAGTTGTGAACCAGGCAGGAGCAGCACAGAGCTGTAGTGGACATAGTTTAAAAAACAAAAACATGTTTTTGCGTTTCTGTATGATAAATTTGTCATAATTTCTAAGCATATAAGAGATTATTTCTTAGATGAGTAAGAACCATAGACTGCACATCTTTAAATCAGACTTCTGGGGGTGAGAGAATGAGAATAAGAGTGAGGAGTAAACGCAGAAACAATCATGTCCAAAATAAAGGACAACTGTCGAAAAGAAAACTTCTCCAATAATAACATGTCTGTCCGACTGTAGCAGCTGAAAATGTCCATGAAAAGTCCTGGAAAATGATTTCAAGCAAAGTGTGGGAATCCTGATTCCTTAATTACCATATTGCAGCACCACTATCATTGCTTGTATACATAAGCAGCCATACACACCATAACCACATCACTTAATAATAACAATAGAAATTCTAGTGTTTATTGTTTTAATCGTCATGACAATACATTGTTTATTTGTACTACCGTGCAGGACATACCAAACTGTGCATTGTCAATGTAATTTGATGCCTCATCTAATTTAATGGTAAATTCCAATCCTATACACAAGTCAGTGTCAACCATGGTTGATCACTGAGAGCCAAATTACATCTGGCAGGGGGACTGCCAATGTAAATCAGCCCCGGCTGATATTGTGTACAGCCACATCCCTTCCTCTTCAGAAGGGAATGTTGAATACTGTACACTGTCCTCCAGAAAAAAAACTAAATTGAAATTGAGACATCTCTTGTCTATAGTAGAATTATCTCATAGGTCTCTTGTGGTGCAAAAGGTTTTCTATCATTCTGTTAAGAATTAAAAGTAAAGTCTTCACACGCTGTCTTTTAGTTTTAATAAAACATTTATGAATGGAGTCACACAGGAACATTGGAATTCAATTCACTCCTTTACACAATCTGTTTTGAAAATAAAATTTGATTTAAGTCCCAGTTTGTATTTGTTAAATGATCCATTGCATCTTCAGTTAGATACGAAAAAATGCAGGATATTAATTATGATAACATACTTTGCGAAGAAATGCATACTGTTATTTTGGAAAGATGATTTCCCTCCAACTCTTAAAATTTTTACAAATCAGATTTCAGCTTTTTTACCCTTAGAAAAATTAACTTTGGAAAAACATAAATGTGGTCATATTTTTCAAGAATTTTGGTTTCCATTACTTTTAGGTTTGGAGGAATTTTCTAAAGGGGACATATGAGGGGTTGAGCCCTGAATTGGTGCCCTATAGAGCAGGGCAGACCTTAATATTAAATATATGTATCTCTGTAAAATATATGCGTATGTTTGACTATGTGGATGTACATATGTGTTGCGAGCACGCTTATGTGTATGTTGGTACAGGTAAGCACATATAGGTGCAAATACCCACTAATGTCAGTGAAGACAGATTGCTGCTTTTTCCACTTTTCCAAAAAAAAAAAAAAAAAAAAAAACATAGCAACATCAGAGCTCACTGATCAGGAGATATTCAGACTGAGAAAACAGATGATTTAAGTGAGAAAACAACTGAGGTTTTAATGATGATGAAGCTGCTGGTTTTATTTTTATCCTTAACTGTTTGTGTTTTTAACATCTCCCTCATAATGGATTCTTTTAGAGTGGGGACGTTGAACGTAAACGGGGCCAGAGAGGCAAAGAAAAGGGCACTGGTTTTTGACACAGCACGAACGAAACGCATTGATGTACTGTTTTTACAGGAGGTTCACAGTGATGAAAGCAATGAGGTGGACTGGAATAAGGAGTGGGAAGGGCAGGTGGCTCTAAGCCACAACACCACACTCAGTGGGGGAGTGGGCTTCCTGTTCTACAGAACATTCACTCCTTCTTCACTGGAGGTCGAGCACGTAGTAAAGGGGAGGTGTCTTTTAGCCAAGGCACAGTTTCAGCATCACACTCTGGTTTTTATCAATATTTATACTCCAACCAACGGTACAGAGAGGAAGAGCTTTTTAGAAAAAGTCAGTACTAGACTGGACGGCTGCGGCCCGGAGGATTTTTTATTCTTGGGTGGGGATTTTAATTGCACCGAGCACGAGTTTTTAGACCGTAATCATGCAGAGCCTCATCCAGTCTCCCAACGCGCTCTGATGCAGCTGGTCCACTCTCACGGCCTTGTGGATGTGTGGAGAAGGATGCACGCAGACTGCAGACAGTACACGTGGTCCCACCTGTAACATTGAGAGTATGCTGAAGTTCAATGGCAGTCTGTGTGCTCCTTTCAGGGTGCATAGAGGCATCCGGCAGGGCTGCGCTCTGTCTGGGATGCTCTATGCACTCTCCCTGGAACCCCTCCTCTGCAAAATACGCGCAAGCATTGATGGCCTGATTTTACCTGGTTTTAGCAAGAACATTGTTTTATCAGCCTATGCTGATGACGTCATCGTCCTAGTAAACAATCAAAGGGATGTTGACATTTTAATTAGTTTAACTGATTATTTTAACACTTTGTCTGCAGCAAGGGTGAACTGGAGTAAAAGTGAAGCCCTTTCTGTGGGTGGATGGTGTAACGGCCTTCCTGTTCTCCCACAGAGGCTAGCCTGGAGAAGGGATGGTCTTAAGTACCTTGGTGTCTTCCTGGGGAATGAAACAATGGTTAGAAGGAACTGGGAAGACATCATGGGAAAAGTCAATGGAAAAATGAATGCGTGGAAATGGCTACTCCCTCAGATGTCCTTCAGAGGTAGAGTTCTTGTTCTTAATAATCTTGTAGCCTCACTGTTTGGATCCCCCATCAGGTCTTTTATCCCAGATCCAGGCAAAAATTGTAAACTTCTTTTGGGATGGGTTACATTGGGTGCCACAGGGGGTGCTTTTTTTACCGAGAGGAGGGGGGACAGGGCCTCATCCACTTGGCCAGCAGAACCGCAACTTTTAGACTACAGTTTATACAGAGGTTTTTAACAGGACCGGCAAATCTGGTGTGGAGGGAAGTGGCCAGCTGCATTCTGAGCCGCGTGAGTAACCTGGGATTGGATGCTGCTCTGTTTTTAACTGATACCAATTTTTTAAAGTTAAAGGGGTTACCTCGGACTTCCGGTTATGGCGGCTTAGCGAACGGTCGGGTCAATTCAGCCCTCCGGTATATTCTGAGATTTAACTACGAGTAAGGCCCTTTTCATAGCTTTTGGGAAACAGACATTCACTAGGGAAGCACAATGTCGACACCGAAAGCCTTTGGACCAGGATACCAAGAAAAGAAACCGACCTACAACCTAAGAGACTCTAAAGCGTCGGCCCCAGATAGCAGCAAGCTAACGCCAGCAATGGCTGCCAGCAACACATTACACACTTCGGTTCCGCCCGCGTGGTTCTCCACCAAAATGCATAAGTTCGCGGAAACAATTCAAACCTCCGTCACGACCCGACTACACCAGGTGGACGCAGCACTGGAAAAGATGAGTGAAGCCATTCACACAACAAACACGAGAGTCACCGCACTGGAAGCCAAGAGCTCCGAATACGAGGCCGCCGTTGTGGACCTGCACCAGGCGCTGACGGAGCTGGAGCGGCAGCAAGGCAAGGCAAGGCAACTTTATTTGTATAGCACATTTCATACACAAGGCAGACTCAAAGTGCTTCACATCATAAAACAAAGGGAGAAGAAAAAAGAAAAGAAAAATAGAAGAATTAAAAGAAAATAATAAAAATTTTTAAAATGCATTACAGAAAGAAAATAGAATAAAAACATATTTGCAATAATTAAAAACAGTGCAGACATTAAAAGATTTAGCAGAAAGCTATGGTGAACATAAAAGTTTTCAGTCTAGTTTTAAAAGTGGTCAGAGTTGGGGCAAGTCTTACATCTTCAGGAAGTTTATTCCAGCCATTTGTTGCATAGTGACTAAATGATGCTCTCCCGTGATTGTTGTTTACTCTGGGAATCACTAACAGATTGGTCTCAGAAGATCTTAGTGGTCTAGAAGGCTTATGTAGTGGGAGCATATCAGTGATATACTTCGGTCCTAGACCATGTAGTGATTTATATGTGAGCAGGAGGATTTTGAAATCAATCCTCTGACATACAGGGAGCCAATGTAAGGATTTAAGAATTGGTGTAATGTGCTCACATTTTTTGGTCTTTGTAAGAACTCTAGCAGCAGCGTTCTGAACAAGCTGTAGCTGCCTGACAGTTTTTTTCGGATTTTTTAGGTGATAGTAGGCTGATTTTTTTACTGATTTAACGTGACTGTCGAAATGTAAATCAGAATCCATAATAACCCCAAGATTTCTGGCTTTGGTTGAGGTTTTCAGGGACAGAGAGTGAAGGTGTTGAATTACTTTAAACCTTTCTTTTTTAGCACCAAAAACAATTATCTCAGTTTTGTCCTCATTTAGTTGTAGGAAGTTTTGGCACATCCAGTCTTTGACTTGCTCAATGCACTGGCACAGAAGATCTATGGGGCGATAGTCGTTTGGTGATAGTGCTACATAGATTTGTGTGTCATCGGCATAGCAATGGTGGTCAATGTTATTATTTTGCACGATTTGTCCTAGTGGGAGCATGTAGATGTTGAATAAAGTCGGCCCCAAGATTGAACCTTGGGGGACTCCACACGTTACATTGGTAGGTTCTGATACAAAGTCGCCAATGGAAACAAAATAGTTCCTATCTTGTAGATATGACTTGAACCAGTTTAAGACTGTGCCTGAGAGCCCCACCCAGTTTTCCAACCTGTCCAAGAGTATTGAGTGGTCGACAGTGTCAAATGCAGCACTGAGGTCTAGTAGCATTAATATTGAAGTTTTGCCAGAGTCTGTGTTAAGACGGATGTCATTTACAACTTTAATAAGGGCCGTCTCGGTGCTATGAAAAGGTCGAAATCCTGACTGGAAGTTGTTGTGGCAGCCAGTTGAAGCCAGGAAGTGATTTAGTTGTTGGAGGACAACTTTCTCAATTATTTTACTTATGAAGGGTAGATTTGAAATTGGTCTGTAGTTGTTGATAATAGAGGCATCTAGGCTCCGCTTTTTTAGAAGAGGTTTAATGACTGCAGTTTTGAAGGCCTTTGGGAAATTGCCTGATTGAATGGAGTTATTAACTATTTGCAATACGTCTATTGATAGGCAGTCAAAAACATTCTTAAAAAAGTTGGTAGGTAAAGCATCAAGGCAGCAGGTGGATGATTTTAGATTTGTCACCGTTTCCACTAGAGTTTTAGAGTCTATGGCATTAAAGCTTGCCATCATTGCTGTGTTACTTTTGCCTGAACAGGGTGGTGATCCAACTTTTTTGTTTGAGATATTGATGGCGCGTCTGATGCCTTCAATTTTATTAGTATAAAAGAATGCAAACTCATTGCATTTCTGCGTGGAATGTAGTTTAGCTGGTATTTGTGTTGGGGGGTTGGTCAGTCTGTCAACAGTTGCAAATAGCGTTTTCGCCTTATTAGTGTTGTTGTTTATGATATTGGAGAAGTATGTTTCTCTCGCACTTTTTAAGACTAAATTGTAGGCCCGGAGGCTCTCTTTGTAGATGTCATGGTGAATATGAAGTTTAGTACTCCGCCAGATTCGTTCAGCCTTCCTGCACTCTCTTCTCTGGGCTGTCACAACAGCAGCTTTTCTCCAGGGTGCCTTTTGCTTACCAGAAATTGTTTTAACCGACACATTTGACCTTTCTCACATGTTGAGAAAGGTCAAATGTGTCTAGAATATTAAAAAGTTCTTTTGCACCCTTGTCATTCAAATCATCAATATGAAAATTAAAGTCACCAGTTATAACTAGGCAGTCAAAATCAGTGGAGATGCTAGACAATAATTCAGTAAAATCATCGAAAAAATTTGACGAATATTTAGGTGGCTTGTAAATAATTAACAGGAGAACTCTGGGAGAGCATTTCAACACAGCACAAAGATATTCGAATGATGGAAAAACACCAAGGGACATCTGTTTCCCCTGAAATGTATTTTTAAATATAGCAGCAACCCCTCCCCCTCTTTTCCCAGATCTACAAACATCTATAAAATTATAGTTGGGGGGTGCTGTCTCGATCAGAATGCTTGCACTATTATTTTGTTCTAGCCATGTTTCAGTTAAAAAACATAAAATCAAGTTTAGAAGTAGTAATTAAATCATTGACTAAAAATGATTTGTTATTAAGAGACCTTACATTTAGCAGACCCATCCTGATGGTGTTATTGACAGGCTTTGAGGTTGACTTTGATTTTGAGAGAACAGGAATGAGATTGTTTAGGTTAGCTGTGTGTTCAAGTTTCCCAATGTTTACTCTCTTAGTAGTCACAACAGGAATGCAGAAGGTGCCATGTTTTGATGTAGGCGACCTTGGGTCCAGCTGATAATGCGGTCTACTGCTGAACCCTTTTCTGTCTCAGTAATATTCAGGGCTGCTGTCAGGGTGGGGAGGGGGTGGCCAAAAGGGAAGAGTCTTGGAGGTCTTGGATTTTAGTGACTTAGTTGCAGCTTTGAGAGAGGGGGTCTTGGATTTTGGTGACTTCGTTGCAGCTTTGGAAGAGGGGGTCTTGAGTTTTGGTGACTTAGTTGCAGCTTTGGAAGAGGGGATCTTGGATTTTGGTGACTTCGTTGCAGCTTTGGAAGAGGGGGGTCTTGAGTTTTGGTGACTTAGTTGCAGCCTTGGGAGGGGGGGTCTGAGTAGGGCAGGGGGTAGGTGGGGGTAGCTCCTGGAATTCCAAGGGGGAGGAGGGGAGAGAAAGGTTTATTGGAGGGAGGGAGAATGACGAACACCTGGATTGGGATTTGGGAGGGGTGGGGGAGGGATCCACATTCAGTCCTCCTTCGACGTTGTTGATAATCTGAGAAGGGCGGGGGGTAGGTGGGGGTAGCTCTTGGAACTCCAAGGGGGAGGAGGGGAGAGAAAGGTTTATTGGAGGGAGGGAGAATGATGAAGACCTGGATGGAGATTTGGGGGGGGTGGGGGAGGGATCCACATTCAGTCCTCCTTCGACGTTTCTGATAATCTGTGTTTCGTCTTCCCTCTTTGTTGGTTCCAAAAGCAAGCAAAAAGAAGTGATGGAGCTCAAAGACAAACCAAGTCGTTTGACTCAGCGGAGGCAGCCTCTTTGTTCCTGCAGAGAGAATACCCGGAGGTAATCTCATCACGTTAAACGGGACATAAACGGTTTTTATTGAGAAGACGCACAGAGCCCAATAATACTCAAGACTGCTATTGAATTTTAAAAGGGACTATCTGTCAAGTTAAGTTAAAGTAACATATTTGAAAAACCGCGTTGTTGGTCTGAGCACTGGTTTCAGAGTTAATTGATTTCCAAACTGTGTATAAGCTATCTGACAATAGACAGATCCCTCTTTTTTTTTTCCTTTATAAAAAATAAATAAATAAAAAATCATTTACAGTCTGTAAGCAGCTGAGATATTTTGTTACCCTCTTTGTCATATTCTCTATATTGTGCTAATTTTGGACTCAATTATGAACATACATTATTCTGAGTATATTGGGCAGAATAGTTTGTTACGGTTCAGATTGAATGTAAACAATCAAAAAGCATAAGTTTCATGCAATCCAGCCACTGCCTCTAATATAGGGTCTACTCAGAGACTTATATGTATCAATGCTGGAGGGCTGATGACAACCTAACTATGTTCACAACGCTTTCATCACCGCATAAGTTCAGTGTAGGTAAGAAGACCTCGATAGGAAATGAGGTCATTATAATAGGGATTTGTTATTACTGGTTTATTCAGATGTGTGTGTGTGTTTTTTTTTCTCTTTTTTTTTTTCCTTTTTGCCCCTTCCTTCCACATTTTATTTGCAACAGTCGGGTATGTGGACTCTGCTATATATTGCCAGTCAACTTAGTTCCCATATTAATATTACTTAAATAATGACAAGTACACCCATGCAATACAGATGCTTAACCCTCAATGTTAAAGGTATCAATCATCGCATAAAAAGAAAACGTATCATTAATTACTTAAAGCAAAATCAGATAGACATAGCCTTACTGCAAGAAACTCATTTGAATGATACCGAGCACTCAAAGTCAAAAACAAGGTGGCTTCAACCAGGTGTTCTTCTCTTCCTTTACCTCACGAGCTAGAGGAGTGGCTATATTAATTAGCAAAAAAATTCCGTTCAGACTGGAGTCCACCTGCAAAGACAGAGGAGGGCGATGGGTGATTATTCAAGGCTCCATTCTCTCTCAATCTATCACCTTACCTTAGTCAACATATATGCGCCCAATTATGATGATCCTCAGTTTTTCCATATTTTTTTTAATCTACCAAATCCTCCTGACGAAACTTTCATTGGTGGGGATTTCAATCTAGTGCTTAATCCTATCCTAGACAGGTCTTCAGCAAAGCAAACTACCCTAACACAAGCAGCAAAAACATTAAAAATAGAGCTCCGAAACTC
This sequence comes from Chelidonichthys spinosus, assembly GCA_029853015.1. Lineage (NCBI taxonomy): Eukaryota > Metazoa > Chordata > Actinopteri > Perciformes > Triglidae > Chelidonichthys > Chelidonichthys spinosus. The sequence goes on from CM056826.1 coordinate 2,903,519, forward strand.
AGGCCTCTGTGATATATGGCGTATGCAGAATCAACGGACAAAGGAGTACTCCTTTTATTCTCCAGTCCATGACAGCTACTGAAGAATTGATCTCTTCCTGGTCCCTTTAGCTAAAGCTCATACAATCCCCCCTTGTGAATATTTAGCAAGAACTATCTCCGACCACTCTGGGCTTCTGGTTACGATCCCTTCTACCGAGGCATCTGGTTCTCTTAAAAGATGGCGTTTCAACTCTTATTTACTCAACGATTCTGAATTTATAGAATTTGTTAATAAACACCTAGACCTTTTTTTCAAAATAAATCAGAATTCTGCCTCACCTAATTTTGTTTGGGAATCAATGAAAGCCTACATAAGAGGTCAAATCATATCATACACCTCTGGCAAACGTAAAATATATAGTTCAAAGGTGGACTCTCTGGAGAAAGAAATAAAAGAACTCGAAGAGCATCATCTAACATTACGTAACACAGAAACCAAACAAAAACTCAGGTCAAAAAAATTTGAATACAACACTATAACTACTCGGAAAATAGAGAATGCAATGAGAAGGACAAAGCAAAGAGTCTATGAGCAAGGGGATAAAGCCGGCAAACTCCTTGCCTGGAAGATTCATCGGGAGGAAGCCAAAAAAGAAATACATATTTTGAAATCAGGTTCTAATACAATTACCAACCCCAAAGAGATAAACAATATGTTTAAAAAATCTTTAAAAAAGCTCTCTACTCTACTCAAGGTAATTTTCCTGAAAAAACAAAAAACTTTCTAGATAAATATGACCTCAAAAAGCTTAATGAGGGAGCTAAGGAGAGCAGAACAGAAAAATAAATATCAGAAGCCATCTCCAAAATTAAGTCAGGGAAATCCCCTGGTTTGGACGGCTTTCCCATTGAATTCTTCAAGACTTTTCTCCCTGAACTACTTAAACCTTTGCTATTGATGTATAATCATGCTATTGAAAATGGAAGACTGCCAGAATCTTTGGAATTGGCGCTAGTTACGGTTCTACCTAAACCTGGGAAGGACCCGAAACTATGCAGCTCATACCGACCGATTTCACTTCTATCCACAGATTATAAAATATTCTCTAAAATACTATCACTGTGATTAGAAAAACATATCCCAGATTTAATACACTTGGACCAAACTGGATTTATCCAGAATCGCTCCCCATTTGATAATGTCAGAAGGCTTTTCAACATCATCCACGCCTCTGAGACAGATAACTCTCCTACAATTGCTGTGTCGTTAGATGCGGAGAAAGCTTTCGACCGTGTAGAATGGCCCTATCTTTTTGATGTAATGAATAGAATGAATTTTGGCCCTACTTTTATTAAATTGGTTAAGATGTTATACAGATGCCCAATGGCTCAAATTCAAACAAATAATGATATTTCTCCTAAAATTACCCTCTCACGTGGTCTCTCGCCTTTGCTATTCGCGCTGGCAATAGAACCATTAGCGACAGCAATAAGATCCCATCCATTAATTAAAAGGTAAACAGATGGGGGGCACCACCCACAAAATTTCGTTATGTGCGGACGATATCCTAATTTATTTAACAGAACCGGAATCGTCAATACCCACATTATTAGAAACATTAACCGGATTCGGTGTTATCTCTGGATATAAGATAAATCTCAGTAAGAGCGTTGTTATGCCACTTAACACACTTTCAATGGTGCTCTGAGAAATTAACATATCTGGGCCTTCAGATCCCCAATGTATGCTCAAAGGCTTTCTCTCTAAACTATTTACCTTTATTAAAAAAAACTGAAGCGGAGCTTAACAGGTGGATGAACCTTCCTCTGTCTTTGATGGGTCGAATCAGCTGTATCAAAATGACTATCCTACCGAAATTTCTCTTTCTGTTTCAGATGCTACCCACTGCGATACCTAAATACTTCTTTAAACAGCTACACTCAGCTATATCTAGATTTATATGGAAGGGCAAAATTCCCAGAATAAAGTTAAAAATCCTTCAGGGAACATCTCAGGAAGGTGGAATGAAACTCCCTAACTTTGAAACGTATTACTGGGCAGCACAATGCCGGGCGGTCTGGGTATGGAAAGCAAATTTACAACAACCCCCCTCTTGGGTACAGATGGAACAGCATGATATTAATTCTTTTTGTCTAGCATCGATCCCATATGTTCCTTCTCTCAAACAACTTTGTACGCTGATAACAAACCCATTCATAAAACACACCTACAAAATGTGGTCTGATTTACGTAAAAAGACCCAAAGTAGCCAACCCTTATATGACCTTACTCCCTTCCATGCGAATCCGTTTCTACCAAAGGTCCTAAGAGATGGCATCACCCAGGCGTGGTTCACAAAGGGAATTAGGACATTTGGGGACTTGTACAAAAATGGGGTCCTAGAGTCATTTGAAAATCTTACAGCCAGGTACAGCCTTGATAAAAAGCACTTCTTTAAATTTTTGCAACTCAAGCATTACATTCGAACAGAACAGGGGGGCAGACTTCTACCAGTTAAAAAACAACCCTTAGATAATATATTGAGCAGCAAAAAGGAGCTCAAGGGGTTTATATCTCACATGTATGCTGGTATTAACAGTCTGTTCGAAAAAGAGGGACTTAAGGTTAGGGAAAAATGGGAGGCTGACCTGTCTCATAACTTTGAAGATGCTCATTGGACTGAGTTATGTGAAAAGGCCCAGCGCTTTTCCCATAATAGTAAACATATATTAACCCAATATAATCTAATACATAGAGTCTATTTCACCCCCGAAAGACGACACAAGATAAATCAGACAATCTCTCAATACTGTCCAAGATGCAAATCCGAAGTTGGCTCTCTTCTTCATATGTTCTGGTCTTGTTCACAATTATTCAACTACTGGGAAACAATACTTAGAACCATATCCAAGACAACTAAAATAAATATTCCATCTGAACCAAGGTTAATTTTATTAGGGGACACGTCGATGCTGCCTGTAAGGGGCAACAAAATCAGATTCATAAGAATAGCTTTGACAACAGCTAATAAATGCATAGCTCTTAAATGGAAGGATGAGCACCCGCCCCCACCCTCACTCTGGCTTAGTGAACTGACCTCTTGTATCCCCAACGAAAAAATAATGTATAATCTAAAACAAAGGCCAGATAAATTTGAAGGAGTATGGGGTGGTCTAATGGAGCATCTGAACACAGCAGACATAGCTGATTGAAGAGTCACGCCAAAGATAGACGTAGCTGCCGACTAGAGAAATCTAACTATCTATATTTTGTTTTACTTCTACTTTTACTAATCAATGTATTTAAACTATGTACTTTTCTCCATTTGTTCTATCTCATTATTAATCTATTTATTACTACTTGTTGTCATTATCACTATTTTTATTTATTTTTTATTTATTCTATATATTTTTTTATTTTTATTTTTTGTACCTATTTTATGTCTTGATCCTACTGTATTATAATTTGTATTAACTGTAAGTACATTTTTGATATACAGTATACCAGTAATGGGAAACGGGGGGAGGGAACGGGAGGGGGGTTCGGGTTGAAAAAAATATGTTCACAATAAGTCACTGAAACACTAGTCTTGAATATGGAAAAATTCAATAAACAGAATGTTAAAAAAAAAAAAAAAAAAAGGGGTTACCTCCGTTTTATCAGGGTGTTTTTAAATCGTGGGCCCTGTTTAAATGTAGCTCTAGGAAAAGCTCTAACTCTCTGTACTGGTTGTTAAAAGAGCCTGGAAGAGAAAGAGTCCTAATGATGGAGTATGGCTGTGGCACCAAACCCAAGGATACAGATCCCTTTCCAGAGATCTCGGTGACCCCCCAGTTCGGAGAGGCAAGTGGGCCTCTCCTCAAGCAACCAGACACACTAATCCTGCAGGCCACAGACACGAGAACCTTTTACAAGAACTGCGTGAAAGTGCTGAACAAGAGGGGACTGAGTGGCAGAGCGCCCTCTGCATGGGCTGATAGACTGGGGGGAGTGTGGGGCCACAGTGGAGGGTTTTATACAAACATTATATACATTATATACAAATCCCCCCCCCAGGAAACGCACAGCCGACCTCCAGTGGAGAATTTTACACGGTGCCATTGCCACGAATGCTTTTATCTCTGTTTTTAACCATGATGTGTCGAACCAGTGCCCTTTCTGCCGCCTTTGTGAAACAGTGTTTCATGTTTTTAGTGAGTGTACGAGACTCATTGAGCTCTTCACTCTTTTAACAAATGTTTTTAACCTTTTTAAAGAAACCTTTTGCAAACCAGTGTTCATCTGCATTGTCAAGTACAAGAAAGTGAACCAAAAGAAATGGCTGGACTTCATGCTGGGGGAAGCGAAGCTGGCCATTTACATGTCCAGAAAATGCAAATTAGAGAACGGAGTGGGTCAGGAGGCAGCCTCAGTCTGGCGCTGCAATGTGAAGTGCAGACTGAGGCTGGAGTTCAGGTTTTACAAAATGGCTCCCACTTGGACAGTTTTAAAAACATCTGGTGTTACAACAATATTCTTTGCACGGTTTTTAATGATGATCTGCAATTTGCACATTTTTTATCTGAGTAGTGGTCTTAATCATATATATATATATTTATCTTTTTTAGCTATGTATATATAAACTTACATTGCCTTTAACCACTGCAGCACTTTAGTGAAACTGTAAAATGATTCATATGTAAATAAAGTGTGTTTGAAAAAATAAAAAAATCTTCTTCTTCTTCTTCTTTTGAATTTCCGGTCCGGCAGGCAAAGTATGGCTCAGTGCTGCCTCCCCTGGTTGACTAAAATGAAAAGGCCAACTACACTACATGTTCACATTACGCGTAGTGTGCGCGCACAGCAGATTAACTGCCGGCCGCGCAGCTTCAGAATCTGCGACCGCACGTGTGTGTGAACGCGTAACAACATTTATCAAATAGTGACAGACAGACGTGCGCACGCTGCTTCATACGTACGCAGCTTCTTGTTACGCGTGAAATACAATCTGCATGTAACAATGCACGCACGCACGACGCATAACAAAGTAACCATGCGTGCACACACACGTTGGTGCGCGTCTTTCCAAGTGTTTTGACTTCGATTTCACCTCACGCGCACACACACGCGCGCGCTCACACATACGCACATGGACGCTGATTCAAACGTTAATGTAAATGAAACCTCTGATATTAACATCCCTCTAGCTTACGTGAACCAGGCAGAACAAACTCCCAACTTACAGTAGCTGACTGCTGTAGGACTCCTGACCGCAACCTAGCAGACCGATCGAGAAGCTTGTGGGCAGTCTAGACTAAGGGAAACAGGCTTCAGCTTGAGCGGCCGTCTTCCGCTTGGTCCTAGTGCTTGACGCGTCTCTGTTTACTATAGCGTAACATTTGTTATTTTCTGCCTTCATTGTAGCCGTTACTTATGTTGGGGTTGTAGCAGGAGCAGATTTGGTTATCAACAGCTAATTATTAATGTCAATATGATTATCAATATTATTAATTATATTTAATATATTATCATGATATAATCATGAACAAACGGGGCACCACCCTGGGATCAGGGAAAAGATAACCTAAAACTGTATTCAGTCTCAATATAAAGGTTTTATACTCAAATGCCAATCATCGTGATCATTGGCATAGAAGCATAAAAACAATCTAACAATTAAAAATTCAAGCACTAGCCTTCACAACCTGCTGTTATCCAGTGACATATACACAACAAGCACAAGAGACCGCTAGTTATAATATGATAAGTTTTATTAAAATCAGTAATAATGATCATAATCAATAACACTGCAATTAACAAAGCCTTATTACCTAACTACCTAACACACAAAACTAAGCTACGGAAGACACACGTGGAGTGTGTGTGTGTGCGTGCGTGTGTGCGTGCGTGTGTGTGTAGAGAGAGAAGGAGAGAGAGATATGGTCGGGCGCGACCACCAGGTGGAGCTATTCCTCACAGCGTTCAGGGGCGGAGCCACTGACGTTAGATGGAGTAGCGAGAGAGGGAGCGAGAGAGAGGTGGAGCTATGTCCTTAATGTCCGCAGCTGGAAACAGCTGGCGGAGGATGTATGTGTGCGTTTACGGGACACAAACAAAGAGAGAGGAAGAACGCGCGCGCAATATTTCTGAGGCTTCAGAAGGCATGCCGCTATCACACGGGCGCGCGCGAATGAACTGGCGTTTATTCCGCGAGACCGGTCTTTTAACTGATAGTAGAGGCTTTCTGAGCTCACGAATATGGCGGAGGTTAGTCGAAAACACTGTTACAGAAACCAACCCAGCTGCGTGGGTACACGATCAGTATTCAAATACAGCAGCACATGAACAAACGGACTCGGCGGTCCGCGATCAGAACGTAAAACACATTAACAAGAATTACAAGCATGTCCTACACTATCACTTATGTCTCTGCCCAGACTGATAGCCTCTTACTGGTGTCGTTGCGTAGGTTGCGAGTCCGTCCTGGCGTTCGCGACGGTAATTCGTGTCCCGGCGTCAGCGGGAGACTGTGACGAGTCGGCTTAGTCCAGGCGAGAGCGGAGCGGGTTTCCTCTTGTTGGTCAAACTTGAATAAAGAAAACAGTCCGTGTTTCTTTCTTCCACGGACGGCGATATAATCGCGGCTTGGCGATTTAGTCAGCTTACTTCAGACAGCGTCTGGTAGCTGGACGGCAGGAACCGGCTTGGTTCCTCTTGTTGCAGCGGTGTGCTGCGGGGCCGTGTCCACCTCCTGTTTGTGGAGGGGTCGCCTCCCGTGGCAACGTGGTGTTGCGATGGAAGCGCGTTGGAAGCAGCGCCATAGTAAGAGCGTGAGAGAGTAAGAGAGCGTTCTCCAGGCGGCTTCGGTTTATAAAGCTCATGGCTGCTACCGGGGACCCCCTGGGGTACCAGCCAATAGCGCACGAGTTGTGTGACGTCACATCCCTCACCTGGGTGAGAAGTGAAACTAAAATGGCGGTGTAGTTTTTAATCTCCTTTGTTCCTTTGTCCTGGCCGCATGTGTAGGCTTTTGTAGGCCGCATTGTGTAGTCCTAACGGTAAGGTCCCCAACACTTATAACGCTGTTATTCCCAAAATAACAACAGTGCGTGAATGGCCAACGGTTATCAGTATGGACTGCATCACATACACACCCCAGCAAACACTGCATGAAAAGTGGGATTTTCGTCAGTTAGCGGCCCTGTAAATTGCAGTGGAAGTTCAGGTTTACGACTGCACACGGCAATTTGCAGGAAACACCGAAAACTGACGTGAATTGCCGGGAATTGACGTGGGCCTTGCCTGGCAGTTGTCCCCCCATGACCCCCCTCCCCGTAATCCTAGGGGCCTCTAACATGTAAATGAAAATGCTGTGAGCTATACAAATGCAAATCTGGGTAGCAGGGGGAGTTTTACCCCAGATGACATTTTTCTGAAAGGTGTTAACTTCATTTCATCTTCATTCAATTCAACTTTATTTATAAAGCGCATTTCATGCACAAGGCAGACTCAATGTGCTTCACAACAGGTATACATAGTTATATAGAAATCAGTTAGAAATCAAATAGAAAACAAGAAGAGTGCAAGTAAACAATCATATGTCATCTTCAGCACATACAAACTTAGACTCACACATGCGCACCCACTGACACAATCACATATGGGCACATGCACATGCACACACACACACATACACACACAGTTCAGCAGAATGCTGTTGAGAAAAGATATGTTTTAAGTCTGTTTTTAAAGATGGCTACTGACGTGGCATGTCTAACTGTATCAGGCAAGGTGTTCCATTTTCGTGGCGCATATACACTAAAAGCTGCCTCGCCTTCTTAGGATCTGGTGCGAGGAATGAGTAAGTTGCCACTGCCTGTTGACCGAAGTGTTCTTGCTGGGGTGTAAGTGGTGAGCATATCTTTGATGTATTGAGGTGCAAGGCCATGTAGTGCTTTGTAAACCAGGAGTAGTATTTTGAAATCGATTCTTGTACTAACAGGTAACCAGTGCAAAGATTTAAGAACGGGGGTGATGTATTGATATTTCTTGGCACCAGTGAGAATGCATGCAGCTGCATTTTGAATTAGTTGTAACCTCTGAGTACTTGATTTTGAGAGTCCAGTGAATAAACCATTACAGTAATCTAATCTACTTGTTATAAAAGCGTGGATTAATTTTTCTGAGTCTGATTTTGACAGAAAGCCCCTCAATTTGGAGATATTTTTGAGATGATAGAAAGATGATCTGGTAATGTGATTGATGTGATTTCTGAAATTTAGATCGCTGTCAATGATGACACCCAGATTCCTTGCTTCAGTTTTGCTGTTTAGAGAGAGAGTATTGAGATGTGCTGCAATTTTCTGTCTCTGAGCCTGTGCACCAAAGATGAGTATTTCTGTTTTGTCTTTGTTTAGTTGTAAAAAAAATTCTGACATCCAATGATTGATATCTTTGATACACTGAGTGAGGGATATTATGGGTGATATGTCATCTGGGTGTAGTGAAATGTAAAGTTGCGAGTCATCTGCATAATTATGGTAACTAAGATTATGTTTGCGTATGACATGTGAGAGTGGAAGCATGTAGAGATTGAATAGCAGTGGTCCAAGAATTGACCCTTGTGGTACCCCACATGTAATCTTCGTTGTGTTGGAGGTAAATTCACCAATGGAGACATAAAACTGCCTATCATGAAGGTAGGTTCTGAACCAGTTTAGAAACTAGACCAGACAAGCCAACCCACATTTCAAGCCTTTCCAGTAGGATTTTGTGGTCGATAGTGTCAAACGCAGAACTAAGATCAAGTAGAACAAGAATGGAGATTTTTTTGGAGTCTGTGTTCATATGTAGATCATTTAAAACTTTGATAAGTGCCATTTCTGTGCTATGGTGGGGACAAAAACCAGACTGATAAGTATCTAAAAGGCTATTTGATGCAAGATAGTTCTTGAGCTGAATGTAGACTGCTTTTTTCAAGTATTTTGCTGAGGAACGGTAGATTGGAGATAGGTCTGTAATTTGCAATGACATTTTGATCCAGATTGTTCTTCTTCAGGAGTGGTTTGATAACAGCTGTTTTTAGTGATGTGGGAAATATACCTGACTGGAGAGACCAGTTAATGATATGTAGAACCTCTGGTGCTAGGCAGTTAAAAACATTTTTGAAAAAAGCAGTTGGGAGAGGATCCAGACAGCAGGTGAAGGATCTGAGCTGACCAACAATATTGTCAAGCTCTGTCAGGTTTAAACAGTTAAAGTGAGACATGACACAGGTGGAGTTTCTGGAGAAAGGAAGGGCAAGTTCAGTTGTAGAGTTTAGAGCACTAATGTTTTGTCTAATAGTAATGATTTTGTTATTAAAGAAAGAAGCAAATTGATCACATTTTTCTGGGGACAACTTTCTTTAAGTATCTGATGTCCACTTCATTTCTCCAGGGAGCCTTCTTTTTTTTTTACATATTTAGTTTTGAGTGGTGCAATTTTATCAAATACACTCTGTATTTTTGAGTTGAAGTTGTCCACAAGGTCCCCAGTTGAAGATATAATGGACAATGACATCTCATTTACAATTTTTTGAAATCTTTCAATAGTATTATCATTAATTATACGTCTTTTAAGTAATCGAGAACTGTTACATTGTACAGGGAAAGCAGAGACATCAAAGTAAAGGCAACAGTGATCAGAAAAGGCTACATCCACGACAAGAGGCGTTGTTATGTTAAGTCCTTTTGAGATGACAAGGTCAAGAGTATGTCCTTTATTGTGGGTGGGTCCACGGACATGTTGAGAGAGGTCAAATGCCTCCAGCAGACTGATAAAGCTTAAGGCATCTGGATCAGTTTTTATGTCAATGTCAATATTAAAGTCACCAGATATAATAAGACAGTCATAGTCAGTGGAAACCTGAGATAATAGCTGAGAAATTTCTTCCAGGAATCCAGTTTTGGGTTTTGGTGGATGGTAAACAGTTATTATTAAGACTGTAGATTTACAATGTACTGACAAAGCAAGGTATTCAAATGATATGAATTCACCAAGACGGACTTCCTTACAGTTATAAGTGTCAGAGAAGACAGCAGCAATTCCACCACCTCTCCTATCAGTCCTAGTGGTATGGAAGAAATTGAAGTTTGGAGGTGCAGTCTCAATGAGTGTGGCGGCTCCGTTTTTATCCAGCCAGGTTTCGGTTAGTAAAGTTAAATCTAGACTGTGGGTGCTAATGAGTTCATTTATTAAAATGATCTATTTGTAAGAGACCTGACATTTAATAGAGCCATTTTTATTTTTTGAGGTGCATTGCTGTGTGAGGGGCTGATAACTGGAGGGATATGGATAAGATTACTGAGGTTAGCTGAACTGGTGGGATCAGAAGTGCATTTTTTAGGCCTAAAGTTTGTGATAACAGGGATATAAGTAATTGTCACTGGGCTGCTATAATGTTTGGAGTGTGGAGTTACTGACCGTCAACCAGGGTAAGCCATGCAGGAGCGCAGGGTGAGTTCAACGTTCAGGGATAGGAGGCGAGATCCGATGAAGTTTGGGTGGAGCCGGTCATTTTTGAAGAGGTCAGTTCTATTTAGAAAAGAGGTGAAGTTGTCCACATATGGGATGCTACGGCTACGGCAGTATCCCTTGAGCCAGATGTGGAGTTGTCTGAGTCGGCTAAATTTTACATCACCGAAACAGGGGGGAGCAAAGGGGCCAGAAACTACACACTGTTTGTTGGAGTCTAGAATGGTGCTCATGAGGGAGATGTATGCTGTGTCCCAATTCAGGGTCTGCAGCCTTCGGAGGCTGCATTCGAAGGCCGCTTACGTCACAGAGCTGCGCGAAGGCTGTCCCAATTCCTCTAAATTCGAAGGCTCCTCCAAATGCGGCCGACAAATGTGTCCTCCTTTCCCCCGTATTCGGAGGATGCACCGCTACTATCCTTCGCGGCCTCCCATATCCCAAGATGCTGTGCGCGCCGCTGTTCAACCAACAATGGCGGCGAAAGACGGTAGCAGCACCGGCACCGGCAGCTGCTAAGTAACGGGTTTTTGCTTAACGTCTGATGTTCAAGGGGCCTTAAAACACATTTGAGTGTTAAAATGCGTTAAGTTAATAATGCTAATACGTGTAGCCACCGGAGTGTAGGGCCAGCTACGTGATGTAGCTTAAGGCTGTTGATAGAGGAGCTCAGTTAACGTTAGCCTTTAAACGTAACGTAAGCCTAAAACCCTTCACTTTCAAATTTTACAAGCTCCGACGGTAACTTATATCTATATATTGTAAACGTGGAGCTGTTCAGTTAATTTGTTCTCGTAAGTTGTGTAGGCTACAGTTCGCTCCTCTCGCAGCTGAACATATAACGTTAACGATGGGTTGTGAGCCCCGCTGTATTTCTAGGCTGTAAAACTCCTGATGTTTTCGCCGTCTTCTTCTCCGCCACGGGAAACTTTGCTGTGGTCAGATTCTTCCCAATTAAGGCGAAATCTTCCGTAACGTAGTGGCATGTTATTGAAAGATAGTGAATCTTTCTGAAATCATCCGTCCACATGTCTGTTGACATTCCCACTTTTCCTCCATTCTTCAGGATGTCTTTTACCTGCTTGGCAAATGCGTCTCTTTTTTCCTCAGCCAGATCCTTACAGCGTTTTGCCACTGTGTTAGGGGATGGGAGGACAGAATTAGCTGGAACTCTGCCGTGAGTTGCACCGACATTGATAAGTTCCTGCGCAAGTTCTAAAAAGCCTTCTCCCTGCACAAAGTAAAACGGCCTAATGTCCTTGGCGCACATGTGCACGCATTTCACGGTCACTGCCTGTTTGGCTGTGAGAGGAACATTTCTGGCCACAAACTTTGTCATCGATGACTGTTGTGGCTGCGTTGGCGCAGTGGTGGAAGGCAAGCAGTTCAATGCATGGCGGCTAAGGCTGGACGATCCTGTTTTTTTGCTGTCGTACTTCATCAGCACTTTACATTTTGTGCATTGTACATAACCTGTTTGGTTTCCATCCGAATCCACCACCATTGCAAATGTTTTCCAGACCTCTGATTCCCCCACTCCTCGAGTGGCAAGGATGAATTCGCCTGTGGCAAGTTTGCTTTTGACCAGCTCCATCTTCTCCAGCTAGGCTATAGGCGTGAGTGCGTCACGTAGCGTCGTCAGGTGTGCATCTGCCCCATGAGGCAGCCAGATTGACCAAACGTGAACAGCGATGATTCACAGCAAACAATATATAATTTACAACCTACAATTTTTTTTTTTTTTTTTTAATGAAATGTGTTTTATAAAAAAAGGAAGCCCGAGGCCCGACCCGACCCGGCTCATTTGCGTATTTTTCGGCCCGGACCTGGCCCGAAACTTCGGGTCCCGTCGGGTTTGTCGGGCTGGGCCGACCCGTTGAGAACTCTAATGGTGAGGTGCGTGGTGACATGGTTGGAGCAGATGGAGGCTGTGGAAAGAGAAAAAACAGCTCCGCCAGCAACGTTGTTTGTAGTAGCCTATGGAGTTTGTTTGGCTAGCAGCTAGCTGGATCGCTGGTGTAACATTAGCTTCGGTGAGGGAGGAGGTGGACACTTACACACGAGGACTCCAGATGGAGTCCACGGCGTTGAAGAGGCACATATAGCAGACTGTTAGCAGACTTACCGGCACGGGTCCAAAGACTGGACCCGGTGAGGTGGTTGGGTGTCCGGTAAGCTAGCTGGCTAGCTGGTTGTCAGCTGTCAGGGATTTTCCCACGCATTCAAAGATATAACTTCATTTCATCTTCATTCAAAGATACACAAAACAGTTTGCTTCAACAATTACTTTTAATCAGGCTTTGCCACAAAGGTAAAATGTACATTCATGCGAACAACATCACAGTCTCCTAGAGCTCAACCACTGTGCATAGTGGCATGACTACAGTGACCCTTTCTTTGGTCTTGCTTAAATGCACAGTGGATGTGTTAACCACACATCTCCCAGCAATGCGCTCAACTGGCAGAAATTATGCTGGGTATGACGTGTCTGTTCCCTGCAAGCTCCAAACTTCTATTGGCTTTCCATAAAAATGTCTGTCCGGATGGGGATGAAGCCAGGAAACTTGCGCAATAACATGTTTAAATGCAGTACCTTTTGACACAACATTAACAACTATAAACTGCTTTATAATGGCTGGTCGTAGTTCTGCTAGAGGGTCAAGGATGGGTTCATAGATCATAGATCTCGGCTGTGTTCGAAATGCCATACTAACGTCCTACTCGTACTTAATTGTGACGTAAATTTTAGTACGTAATGCGTTCACATACAATGGTATGTGAATTTGTGTACGCGAGAAATGCCCGGATGTATACTGCATTGGCAAGAATTTCTGAGTATACAGCGGACCTTGCTAAATCTACTCAACTTCCCCAAAATGCATTGCGGCTCGTCTGACTTCTGAAAAGTTTTGGATAATGGCGGACGACTGCGGTGATTCTGGCGACAGCCTGACACAAACCACGTACACATGTAAGTATACTGTAACATGACTTTTATGTTTCCAGCTGACTTTTAAAATCGTATTGATAATGAACGTTACTTCATTGTTGTTGGAATTGTACGTTAACGTTACGAATCGAAGGTCCTGCCAGCCGGCTAGCCTACTGACGGTAATTTACCATAGGGGTCAGCGAGCCCAAGCGAAGCGGAAAATGTGCCGTTTTTACTGACGTTAACTAATAATATAGTGCTTCTGTTAAACCGTGGTTATATATTTACTAACGGTGATTAAAAACGCTGTGCACCGTTGTCCGTTAAAGGGACGGATGCAGACACCGGGCGCGTCATTCAGTGGAGGGAACGATGAGGAGAAGTTCACCGGCAGGAGGAATGCTGCTCTGAGAGGCTTCACTTAAGAAAATGTGGTTTAAATGTTATAATTCTTATATCCAGGACTGCTGTTGCCTCTGAGGATGTCCCAGGACTGCTGGAGTGGCTGGGCTTGGTCGCTGTCAACCCCATCACCACCGTGGAACTATGGACATGGAACCCATCTGTTCTGTTAGTAAGCAGTGGACGAGGTTCTCTGTGGAACGCCTTGAAAGACAGAAGTCCTTCCTTAAAGAGACTAACGTTAACTCGAAGAAGAGAAGACGGGTGAACAATCCCAAGATTGCGGTAAGAATATGTTCGGTGACTGCTAGCTAAGCTAAAATTAGCAAAGCAAGCCCAAGCTAAAAGTAGCTTAAAAGCTAATAGTCCAAGCTTAAAGTAGCATAGTAGCCTTGTAAAAGAACAAGAGAGAGGAACCAGTGTAACGTTAAGTTGCTTTGTTAAGTGTATGTTGTTGGTCTTTTACAGGAAGCAGTACGCCGTCTTCACAACTAGGAGACGAATTGTAAGTGCTACAACGGTAAGATTTAAAGAATATGCTTTCATTCTGCTGTATAAGGAAATAGATGCGTTAACAGTAGATACCGATCTTAACTGTTCATTTTGTTTTCACAGACGAACCTCGCCTCATAACGAAGCTGTGACCTCTTACTTGCTCGGAGCTTTGTCCGCAAGTCCGGATTTCTATGACGCTGATAGTGACGCCATTGTGTGTAAGTAACTTTTACTGTTTTCTTCTTCCTTGTTTTAATTTTACTGTGACTTACGTTTTCTTATTCATACCACTCATTTAATTGTTTTCCAGCTGCCTGTAAGACATACTATGAAACGGTACGCAGGAGCTTCAGACACACAGCCTGATCTCGCATCGCAGGCGGAAGCTGTGAAGAGGTCAGCTCGGAGTTGTTCCAGGAGAAAGAGGGTAAGACTTATTAGATTTATTAGATCCTTTTTTGGTCAATGTGACCAAACCTACCTAAACCTATTTTTCAGGTGCATTAATAGATGTGTTGTGTCCATGCGCAGTGCATCGCGCAGTACTGATTGTCTTTATTGATTGTTTTACAGCTGCTGGAAGCGAGACGGAGTGTGCTTGCTGGCGATGAAGTGGACCGTTGGAAGTGTGCCACCACAGACATGATGTCTGATGAGGAGGACAGCGTCATTGGCGGGGTGTCTGGATGGATTGTGCGACCTCCATCCTCTCGTAGCGAGGAGCTCACCGAGCTCTGTGCGACTCTACAGTGGCGATTAGAGAAGACTCCCAAGTACAGGGCCACGCACCGCAGGTGGCTGTAAAATTGACCAAATTCGGAAAGAATGTCGCCAGTTCATTTTTGTGTTGTGTGGGCAAATTTGTACAGTTGTGTGTTGTGTTGTCAATAAAGCTCTTTCTTTGAATACTTCCTCCTGGCAATTTTTCCTTTCCTCAATAAATTCATTCATATTTATATTTATAAATATATAAATAAATAAAAATAAATATATGTGTGTGTGTATATATATATATATATATATATATATATATATATATATAAACATATATACGTATATATATATATATATATATAGTGATAGATCTGCTAACCAATCACTAGTGATTATTCTTGTTTAAAAGACCCAGTGTGACCAATAGTAACACATCTGCCAACGGGGGTGGGGTTTACATTTATAATGACTCATCAGGTTGACCAATAGTGACAGATCTGCCAACGTGGGTTGGCTCTACATTTATAATGACCAGATCTGCCAACCAATCACGAGCGATTATACTTGTTTAAAACTAGTGGTTTCAGCCAATCCTGAGTGAGGATATTCAAGCCATCTCTGGCCAGGCGCGGTTTCGCTGCTACTTATATGCTAATTAGAGCCTTCACTGTGGTTCGTTTTGGACCATTTTCGGCACAGACGAACGCGGTGTTCGCAGCCTGTAAATTGTCGTTAACTCCCGAAAATTAGGGAGATTTCCGGGCGTTTACAGGGACGAAAATCCGACTTTTCATGCAGTGAAAGACAGAGACCATAGCAGTTTTTTTCCGAAAATACAAATACAAAATGTATACTTTTAATGCAACCAATACTGTTATCTGAAACATGGAGTGGCTTCTTCATGATCTCAACTTGCAAAATCTTGGAAAAAAAAAATGAAAATCACTCATTTTGAAAAAAAAAAAAAAAAGCTTATTTCATCGTTTACGCGAATTAGTCCCACCCGACTTCTTGCTGGTTTTGCCGTGGCGAGTCACATAATACAACAGCTATTACACACATTTTATAGCAGTACATGCTATACATAGTAAGAATGGGCAATTTTTTTGGCGATATCGGTATCAGCAAGCCTAGTTTGATAAGGCAAGCCTAGTTTGCCAGGACTGCCAATTAAAGTGTGTAAGGGAACATTTTGAATCGTCTTTTTCAAGAAATGAGATCGAAAGGAGCTGAGATAGCAAGGAGATATCAGGAACCTTGTGATCCAGACAGAAGAAGAAAAGTACCTTGAGAAAGAAAGGGACAAATGGAAAAAAGACAGAGACAGGAAAGAAGAAGGGTGTCAATGACCTCAGTGAGAGAGAAAAGACGGCAAAAAGAAAGAAATGGAGAGAGGCAAAAAGTCAAGCCAGAGCCAGAAACAGGGCCAGTGCTTTGCTACAGTCAGAGACACCAGCCAACTCCCCTGCTGAAACTCCTGAAAATCAGCGTGAGCCAGAGCCCTCCAGGTTAGATCATTGGAAGTTTAGCTGATGAGACTCATTCGAAAGTTAAGATTTATTTGAAGGGCAATAATCAACTGTTTATGTCCCCATAAAATGACATATTGATAACTAACTTGCTAAAATCCTTACAAATATTTTGTGTTTCAGGCAACGGCATCAAGGGGAAAGCATTGGAAGGAGTTCGAAGAGAAAACTGAAAAAACAGATCGAAATATTAGAGGCACAGCTTGCAAATGAGAAAAGTAAAACTGAGAAGGGTCTCTGGTAAAATCTTCTCCAGTTTGATGTCCTGACTGGGACAGGACACATGGCTGCGATGGGAGGGGGTTGAGATGTTATGCCTACCTCAATGGACTTCCTCGATGGACTCCAGCAGATAGACTCCCTTGTCTTTGTTCTGCTGTCCTGACAACCTTTTAAGTGCTCAGTTTACCTCATGCGCAGACTGGGGCCCCTCCCTCCAATCAAGTCTATTGACTACAGCTGAGCTGGCTGAAACTAGGTAATTGCCCACTCAGTATGCACAGCTTCACAAGAATTTATACAACAAGCTATCTAGACAAGACTAAATGTTACAACTAGCTTTACTCACAGAATGCCTAAACCCAAATCTACAATTAGTTTCTGACTTACCAACAAGAGACAAAGCAGCTTCCTTCCTTTCTCCAGACAAAGTGTGGTTTTGCAAATACATAGCAGTCTAAAATGACACTGAAAGTGGGTAGGCTATATATTAGAAGAAAATATTTGGATATACGGGTGGTGTGATACTATAAAACAACCGAAATACCCAAAATGGACAATAATAAAGCCATAATAATAATAAACTGTGATTTAACCCTTAAGAGTTCCTTAAAAAAACTACAAAAAGAAATTGCCTTTCCCAAAAACTGCTGTAAAAATATGATACATTTTTTTTTTCACTTTAAACAAGTCAGTCTTATAAAACTACTTCAGCTTGAAATACATACCAAATATGAATTATATGTTGAGGATTTTAAACCTTTAAAGGCCAATATGTTTACATAACTCCCCAGTTTTTTATTGGAAAAAAAACCTAAAATAATTTCCATAAAATAAATTTCAAGTAGTAATTGATTACTATTATTATTAGGCCCTGAGATGGGTCAATGATTGGCAGTTACATTGATTTTGATGCATTATTTTTTCTAGTCAAAAAAATAAATACATTTAAAGGCTGCTATGTTTACATATCTCCACTGTTTTATCAAAACCACGAAAAAACTTTAGTTTTTTCAGTTTTTTAATGAACACAATCACAAAACTCAAATAAAATACATAACATACAATTCAAGGAATATTAATTATAATTATCAAGGTCTGAGATGGGTCAACGATTAGCATCAACTGCCCATACCTCTGAGGCCTCCTCCTAGTCAGCCTCAGAGTCCTCAGAAGAGGATGAGGAGCCATCCTCGCACTCAGAGTGCATGATCATGTTCAGAGCCTCCTGTGTGCTGTAATGTCTGTCTGCCATCTCCAAAATGACTACTCCTGCACTTACTAGAAGATAAAAAAGAGTGACATTTTGCGCTATGCTTAGAATGGGGAAAAAGTAGCGCAACCTGGTGGACAAATATAAAACTGTTAAATGAAAAGCCAGTAGTCCAAAAGAAAATATTAACATAAAGGAATGCATGAGTTTTGTTAAGATAAATATGGGATCAAAGAGGCATTTTCGATGGTTTTCAATGGGACAATGTCGCTAGGAACAAATGTGTCGGTTTGTGAGTAGCTTAGCCATTTTAGGCTAATTTAGCAAATTGAGATGACACTTCTAAAATGTTTCAAAGCTGTTTTTTACATGCATTTTTTATTTCTCTTTGGTATTTGGGCTTATTCACCTGATAGAATAAAAACTAAGCATCATCTTTTGATATGATGTACATTTAGAGAAATGTTATGTCCACATACACTCACTGGCCACTTTATTAGGTACACCTTGCTAGTACCGGGTTGGACCCCCTTTTGCCTTCAGAACTGCCTTAATCCTTCGTGGCATAGATTCAACAAGGTACTGGAAACATTCCTCAGAGAGTTTGGTCCATATTGACATGATAGCATCACACAGTTGCTGCAGATTTGTCGGCTGCACATCCATGATGCGAATCTCCCGTTCCACCACATCCCAAAGGTGCTCTATTGGATTGAGATCTGGTGACTGTGGAGGCCATTTGAGTACAGTGAACTCATTGTCATGTTCAAGAAACCAGTCTGAGATGATTCGTGCTTTATGACATGGCGCGTTATCCTGCTGGAAGTAGCCATCAGAAGATGGGTACACTGTGGTCTTAAAGGGATAGACATGGTCAGTCAACAATACTCAGGTCGGCTGTGGCATTGACATGATGCTCAATTGGTACTAATGGGCCCAAAGTGTGCCAAGAAAATATCCCCCACACCATTACACCACCACCACCAGCCTGAACCATTGATACAAGGCAGGATGGATCCATGCTTTCATGTTGTTGACGCCAAATTCTGACCCTACCATCTGAATGTCGCAGCAGAAATCGAGACTCATCAGACCAGGAAACGTTTTTCCAATCTTCTATTGTCCAAATTTGGTGAGCCTGTGCATTGTAGCCTCAGTTTCCTGTTCTTAGCTGACAGGAGTGGCACCCGGTGTGGTCTTCTGCTGCTGTAGCCCATCCGCCTCAAGGTTTGATGTGTTGTGTGTTCAGAAATGCTCTTCTGCATACCTTGGTTGTAACGAGTGGTTATTTGAGTTACTGTTGCCTTTCTATCAGCTCAAACCAGTCTAGCCATTCTCCTCTGACCTCTGGCATCAACAAGGCATTTGCGCCCACAGAACTGCCGCTCACTGGATATTTTCTCTTTTTCGGACCATTCTTTGTAAACCCTAGAGATGGTTGTGCGTGAAAATCCCAGTAGATCAGCAGTTTCTGAAATACTCAGACCAGCCCGTCTGGCACCAACAACCATGCCACGTTCAAAGTCACTTAAATCACCTTTCTTCCCCATTCTGATGCTTGATTTGAACTGCAGCAGATCGTCTTGACCATGTCTACATGCCTAAATGCATTGATTTGCTGCCATGTGATTGGCTGAGTGGCTGGTGAGTGTATGTGGCTTCTTGTTCCGAATTTCCATAAAACACAATTAAGTCACATTTGTATAATATAATGAAAAACTCTTTATTTCCACCTTGAACAAAGCAGTTTCTTTTCCTGACTGCTTTTGCATGTATTAATAACACATACACACACATTTGAACATGTTTTAAATATCAGAGAGTAAAAACAACATGGAAACATTGCATTTTTGTCCCTTTTGGACAGTCAAAACTACTGCATGAATCATTTAAAAAGATGCAAACAGTTGCAGGATGACATTGTATGCCTGTAACAAAATATAAAACATTCAAATAATTCTTTTTTTTAATTATCAAGGTCCATCAGGCTACTAATGTGTTTTGAACGCCATAGTGAAAAAACAAAACAAAAATGTTGCCCCTTTTTGACGGTCACAGTTATAGTATGGCTCATGTGAATTTTGTATTCGTACTGAATACAAAAAAAAAACAATGACCAGGTCCAAAAGAGCCTCCTTGAATGGCTTGACCTGCTCCTACAAAATGTTTTTCACAAATTAAAGTAAATGCACTGCATAGGCAAGGATAAGCCGCGTAAAAAAAAAAGGACATGTGAAACGGTGCTATCATTGAGGACAGAAGGACCCGGCCTGCTTACGGAGGCCCAGGGGTCACCAGATGACCTTCACAGAA
The DNA here is from genome assembly GCA_029853015.1 of Chelidonichthys spinosus. Classification (NCBI taxonomy): domain Eukaryota; kingdom Metazoa; phylum Chordata; class Actinopteri; order Perciformes; family Triglidae; genus Chelidonichthys; species Chelidonichthys spinosus. The sequence goes on from CM056826.1 coordinate 2,923,809, forward strand.
TCTGAGAAGAGAGAAGTTGGAGGAGGAATGTGATTAATCGCACACACTCACATCCACCCACACACAAACACAGTAATAATGTCACAAAGAGTACATGTACACTGTTGGAACATGTAGACACATGTAGACACCTTGAAAATCGCTGCCATCACCTGTGAAAGGCTGAGACCCCCACCACAGACCTGCGCTGATGACATCACCCTGCTGAATAACCTCAACAGCTTCTTCGCAAGGTTTGAAGCACCCAACAGCACACCGCCACAAAAAACAACACCCCCCCCCACGACCAAGCTGTCTGTCTCTCTCCAGCCAGTGTGAGGAGCACACTGTCGAGGATTAACATCCGGAAAGCTGCTGGACCTGACAACATTCCTGGTCGTGTGCTGAAGGACTGTGCGGTTGAGCTCACAGATGTCCTCACAGACATCTTTAACATCTCCCTGAGCCAAGCTGTTGTTCCGGCGTGCTTCAAGGTAGCCACCATCATACCTGTGCCGAAGAAGTCTTCCCCCACCTGCTTCAAGGATTACCGACCCGTCGCACTGACCTCGACCATCATGAAGTGCTTCGAGAGGTTAGTCCTGAAGCAGATCAAAACCGCCCTCCCTGGACCCGTTCCAGTTTGCCTACAGAGCCAACTGGTCCACGGAGGATGCCATCTCGTCGGCTCTCCATCCAGCCCTCACCCACCTTGACAATAAAGACTCATATGTGAGAATGCTGTTCATCGATTTCAGTTCAGCATTCAACACCATTATCCCCCAGCAGCTGGTCTGCAAGCTGACAGATCTGGGCCTCAGCCCCTCCCTCTGCAACTGGCTGCTGGACTTCCTCACAGCCAGACCGCAGCGTGTTCGAGTCAGCAGCAACACATCCAACACCGTTGTGCTGAGCACGGGGGCGCCCCAAGGATGTGTGCTCAGCCCCCTGCTCTTCACCCTGCTGACCCACGACTGCACACCCCACCACAGCTCCAACCACATCATCAAGTTTGCGGACGACACGACAGTGGTGGGTCTCATCAGCAACAACGATGAGACCCACTACAGACAGGAGGTTTCCCAGCTGGCCACGTGGTGCCAGGACAACAATCTCTTCCTCAACGTGGGGAAAACGAAAGAGATCGTTGTCGACTTAAGGAGAAGCGTCACCCAGCCCCCCCAACCACTGACCATCAACGGTGCTGCTGTAGAGCAGGTGAGCAGCACCAAGTTTTTGGGGGTACACATCGCTGAGGACCTCTCCTGGAGGAGCAACACCACGGCTGTAATCAAGAAAGCCCAGCAGCGCCTCTACTTCATCCGAAAACTAAAGAAGTTTAAAGCCCCCACACCCATCACGCTCACCTTCTACCGAGGCGCCATTGAGAGCATCCTCAGCAGCTGCATCACGGTGTGGTTTGGAAGCTGCACTGCAGCCAACCGCAAGTCCCTGCAGCGCATCGTGAACACTGCTGAGAGGATCATTGGTGCCTCACTCCCATCACTGCAGGACATCTACAACACCCGCCTCACCCGCAAAGCACTCCGCATTGTGGGTGAACCATTCCATCCGGCCCACAAACTTTTCAGCCTCCTGCCTTCAGGAAGAAGGTTCCGCAGCATCCGGTCTGGCACCAACAGACTCAAAAACAGCTTTTTCCCCCAGGCTGTTAGGATGCTGAACTCTCTCCCCTCCCTACCCCCTACCCTCCCTGGATCTGGACTTTAACCCCACCCCCCACCCCCGACACAATTGGACAATCAATAAGCACAAAGACACTTAAAAGTCACTTTACCTGTTTACTACTGACTCTTGTCAGTCCCGGTTTACGTTTTTAATTCTATTTATTCTGCACTTTTTGCACTAATGTACCAACACTGTTTACTTTACATTTCATACACTTTACATATTTATACATATTTATACTGTTTTTATACTTATAGTTAGATTGTTGTGTTGTTACATGTTATCTGTTATTTGTTTATTGTTTGTTTATTATTTGTTGTTGAATGTCTGTGTGTCAGCGACACTGTGGACCTTGAAAAACGGTATCTCGTTTTCCTGTATGTGGACATATGTGGAAATGACAATAAAGTTGTTGAAGTTGAAGTTGAAGTTGTAAAAGTTGCGTTCTGTTTGCAAGTACAAGAACACTTTGCAGGTCACACAACACACTTGGGTTCTTACAGTGCAGCCTGGTTGTCTGCATTCTTCAGGCCAATCATCTCTGGGAGGTGGGCATTAGCCCTCCTGCAGACCAAGACATGGGGCAACTCTGTCACATGACGTTTTACCCCTTGATTTGAATCTTCTTCCTGTGTTGTTGTGCTTACATTAGTCTCGGTGGCACCATCTACTGGATGAAAATGGAACACATCAAAAGTTCTGTTACGCGGTATGATGCACGCGGTGGATATCTACTTCTGGTTGCGGAGAATCAAAACATACAAACGCATGCATTCGCTATTTTAGATACAGATTGAACCCCATAGTGTGTGTGTGTGAGTGAGTGAGTGCATGAGTGATTGAGAGTGTGGGTGTGTGTAATGATTGGGTAATGTGTGGGATGCTATGAGAGCTACTTTTATTTGTTTATTTATTGCTTTTTAACATTGTACACTAATGCACTTTTACCCTTATGGATGGGGTGGCTGTAAAACTGAATTGCCCCTCGGGGACTAATAAAGGAATCTGAATAATCCAATGCATTTCAGACAGCATACAACGTGACTTGAGGCAATCTCTACTACCATGGGAATTTATCTGACCAAACTAGTCTGTTCCGGGGCAGGCTAACCATTAGGGCTGGGGGTAAATGATTATTTTTAAAACGATTAATCAGGCAATTAATCAATTAGTCGACTAATCTAACGACTAATTGGACGATTAGTCTAATGATTATTTTTTGTTGTTGTTCTTTTAATAAAAACCATAATGTATCTCAATTAAATACCCAAAAAATCTTAATAACATAGTTTATTAAACGACACTGTTTTGCACAGCAGGATAAAAAATATAGAATAAAATTATATAAAATTGGCCAGCCTGTTTACTCTAAAGGCAAGTCCACACCGGACCGAAAATCGGCGTCTTTGAGAGAGTCGGCGTAAGTGACATGAGTCTACTTGGTGTGGTCGCTCGAATCGGCCCACGTCGGCGTTCATTTCAGCCGACTCAAATGTATAATCCGCCATTCGAGTCGATCATTCTTTTACCATTCTGATTGGTGGAGGCTAGCAGCTTGACTAGCGAATCAGTGAAGCCCGGAAGTGACGATGGTAAACAATGTCTTCTTCCAGAATAAGTGCGAGAGCTGACAAGGCCAGTGTCTCCGTATCGACATCATCCAACATTTTAGATTTTTCCGTTCAGAGAGTAATCACAACTACAGTCTACAACCTCACTCTGCTGACAACAGTGACTGGTGAGGACAGCGTGCTCTGTGTTATGGTCTAGAGAGGACCGGCTACTTCTGGTTTTTGTGTTTTTTGGCCCACAATACAGATTAGCGCCGCCTGTTGTTTTGGAGACATTACATCTCGCGCAAGCGCGGAACGTATGGCGTCGGCTGTAATTCCGTAGGTGTGAACCGCCCATGTCGTTGTTCGAGTAAGTTAAGTAGCCCAACTTCATTTACCGACGCGAGTCGGGCAGTTCTTCCGGTGTGGACTCGCCTTTACAGTCCAACAAAAATCTCTGCTGTACAAAATTAGATTGCACTTAGAACTAAATTTATTTATTTGGGCTTTTTGCAGGGCTTTGTTGGCAATCCTGTGAGGAGGTTGCAGTTTCAGTCTCCATTCTGCAAAGTGCGATTGCAAACTCTTTGTTTTGGGTGACCCACGTGTGCGTGACGATGACGTACAAACAGACTATATTTTCATCAAGTGTCTAAAAATACATGCTTGCAATTATGAAATATGTATAAATGGTTTATTTCCTGAACACCAACTGGCCATATAATTATCTAAATACATGTTTTTCGCATATTGTTCATCCCCCAGTTGGGTGAGTGGTGATGTACCTGCCCCCAAACGCGGGCAGCCCGGGTTCACAACCCGGCGAGGATGTGTCATATATATAGGGCTGGGTATTGAAGGTCGGTACTTTTTGGGCACCGACCGAATCACTTCGGTACTACCGAGCACCGAAAGATGTCAAAACATTCGGTGCCAACTTTTTGTACTTTTTTATTTTTATTATTTTTTAATAGTTAATCTCACTTCGTCTCTCATCCAATCACTAATCTGTTCTAAAATCCAACGTGGCCGCTGATTGGATCGCTAGGTAGCAACTGGCTGAGAGTGGAAAAACAAATGCATCACTTCAGCTAATGTACACATCGGGACCGCATCTGAGGTAAACTTAACGAAGTGAAAAAATGTCACAACAACGGTCCAAGGTCTGGCTACATTTCACAAAAACGGAAGAATGCGTAAAGTGCAATGTTTGCGATAAAAAAGTAGCTGCCAAGACGGGCATCACTTCGAATTTAATGAAGCATTTACTCACATAGCAAGTGGGTCTGGGCCAGATCAGGCATCAAGCCGGCACCTCTGGCCTACATCTGGCATGGCAAATAGTATGTTAGCCAGATATGGGCCAGGTCATAAATGATGGCACCGTTTATGTAATGGCATGCCAAATGTGGGCTATTTGTGGTTAGTTGTATGTGGCCCAGATCTGTAGCACACAGGTCTGGACCAGATCTGGCATCAAGCCGGCACTTCTGGTCTATTTCTGACAAGGCAAATAGTATGTTAACCAGATGTGGGCCCAGTCTGGCAATGATGATACCGTTTATGTGATGGTACACGATACATGGGCCAATTGTGTTTGAGTTTATTAGACCCTAGAGTGACTGTGAATAGGGTCAAAGGGGACTATTTAAGGTAAAAAGGTAAAAAGGTTAAAAAGAAGAAAAAAAAAGACAGGGTGGGTTGCAGACAGAAAACCGAGGCACTCGTGAGGGTACGACCAATTAAAATGCCTTTATTGGTACATGGCTAATCTATTAAAAGCGAGTCAACGCGTTTCGGCCAAACTGGCCTTCGTCAGGACAAAAGTGAAATGTTTGTCAGTCTCAGTTCACAGTTAAGTAGGTAATTGCAGACAGCTGCTCAGTGTGAGCAGGTAGGAGGTCACATGACCTGAACATCAAGACCTGCAAATGACAAGCAGACTCTGTACAAAAAGAAAGAAATAATAAAAAATAATAAAATCACAGAGTCAATAAATCAGCATTGCACATTACATAATCAATTAAACAAATCAGAAATGCATACAATATAAGTATTGAGCCTAATAAGAGACTGAGGAAGCGTCATCAGAGTCAATCTTAAAGGACAACAAAACACACCAATAGTCACAAAATACACTCACAGAAAAGGAGAAAAATCGAGTTCTCCATTCAACCCTGGATACTGAGTGGCCTTTAATGTATAAATCCAGAATGACTCTCTTTGCAGGAGTATTTTGAGTCTATCTCCTCCCCTGATAGAGTCTTTAATATGTTCTATGCCTGATATCTTTAAAGAGTCGCAACTACCATGACTTACATCTTTGTAATGGACAGCCATGGGGTACTGTGGGTTACTAGTTCTAATGGCATGCTTATGTTCTGCCAATCTTGCCTTCAATCTACGCTTTGTTCTCCCAATGTAGAAGCGTCCACAGGGGCACTCAAGTCTGTAAACAACATAAGAGGTATTGCAATTAATAAATGCATTTATGTCAAATGTATGACCAGATGTCACATCAGTAAAATAATTGGCATTTATCATATTGTTACAGTGATTGCAATGTCCACACCTGTGATTACCCTTTAAGGTTGAAAGCCAGGTTTTCTGTGATACAGGAGGGAGATGACTCTTAACAAGTTTGTCTTTCAGAGTAGGAGCTCTTCTAAAGCTAATAGTTGGTGAGTCTGGAAGAGCTTCTCTAAGAAGACTATCACTTTTCAAAATGCCCCAATTGTTTTGAACAATTTGTTTAATTGCATTTGCATGGTCACTGTATTGTGTCACAAAATATACCTGATCAGAATTTTGTTCTTCTTTCTGTTTAGGGGCTAACAGTTGTTCTCTAGGGAGACATTTTGCTTTGTTGTAAGCTCTGAATATAGTTTTATGTTGATATCCTCTTGCCTTAAATCTCTGGGTCATATCTAAAGCATTTTTTTCATAATCATCTTCTGAATCACATATACGTTTGAGTCTCTGAAACTGACCAAAAGGAATATTATCTGTTAACCAAGGAGGATGAAAACTATCTGCTCGAAGAATTGTGTTGCGGTCAGTTAGTTTTCTAAAGATGGAGGTATGTAAATCTCCATTGCCATCTTTAGAGATTTTTAAGTCTAAGAAATTTATTTCAGATGGGGAGAAATCAAGACTAAGTTTAAGATTTCTGTTAGTGTCATTTAAATATGAATGAAATGAAAGAAGTTCAGTTTTTGAACCTGACCAGAGTAAAATGATATCATCAATATATCTTCCCCACCAAATGATTTTATCCAAGAAAACATTAAGGTCAGAGTAAACAAACGTTTCTTCCCATACTCCCATAAACAGATTCGAATAGTTTGGTGCAAAACAGGCTCCCATTGCTGTACCTTTTCTTTGTTTAAAAAATTGATTCTGAAATAGAAACACGTTGTTATGTAAAGTCCATTCAGCCAGTTGCAGGATAAAGGCAGCAGGGGGCATCTGTTCTGGATGCCTCTCTTCCAAGTAATGTGATAAGGCATCTAGTCCTTCTGTATGATCAATGTTAGTATAAAGAGCCTCCACATCCATGGTAGCCAGAAGGGAAGATCCAATGTTCTTAATGTCTTTGATTTTATTTAATACATGAGTACTATCTTGAATGAAAGAAGGAAGTTCTGAAACATATGGTTTAATAAAGAAATCAACAAATTGAGAAGCTGGTTCTGTAACTGACCCATTCCCACTGATTATTGGTCTTCCTGGTGGATTCTCTAGGTTCTTATGCACTTTGGGAAGCATATAGAACGAGGGAATTCTGGGGCTATTACAAAATAAAAAATCATTTTCTTTTTGTGAAATCCAGTTCTCATTTTTAGCATGTGAAAGTATTTCCATAAGTTCAGTCTTCATTTGTTCTATTGGGTTAGACAGTAAAGGTTCATAGTACTCACGATTATCCAGCTGTCTCATGGCCTCTGTGATGTACTGGTTTCTACCCCACACGACCACAGCTCCTCCTTTGTCAGCTCTTTTTATTATGATGTTTTCATTAGTTGACAGCCATTTCAATGCCTCTGTTTCTTCTTTTGTCAAGTTGTGTTCCTTTTTTTTCCTCTTTAATGCAAAAAGCTGGTCTACTTCATACGTTACTTTTCTATAGAAGGTGTTGAGAGTGTGATTACATACATTTGGTGTGAAGGTGGACTTGGGTCTGAATGGAGTTGTTGTAGTAGGTTGTATCCATGAACGAGAGGCAGCTTGGCTGGGTGTGGTGTGGTACCAAACTTTCAGTTGGAGGTTACGATGGAACTTAAAAAGATCCACTTTAGTTTGGAATTCACTGGCTGTGTTCTTGGGGGCAAAAGTGAGGCCTTTAGAAAGAACTGAGACATGGCTGGTTAGAAGAGGGATACCTGAGATGGTAATTACTTGTTCATCCTGATCTTGCTTCTGCTCCTGGTGTGTCGGGCTCCTGATGGACCAACGTCTTCCTCTTCCTCTTCTGGGGCCCGTTTCACAAAGCAGGTTCAACAAACTCTGAACCTAACCCTGAACTCTGAGTTGAACAACTCTGAGATGGGCAACTCTGAGTTTTCAGTTTCAGAACAGTGGTTTTGAATTAGTTCAGTCAACTCTGAGTATGTAAACTCTGAGTTACACGCGTGCCTGCCGACTCTACAAAGCCATAATCAATGGAGCTCCGATACTACGATTCACCATGGCAACGGGGAGAGCGTCATTAGATATTACTGAGTGTTTATGTAGAAAACGAGCTCATCCTGAGAAAGCGGAGCACCGTAACTGCAGCAAAGTAGTGATAGTTGGCGTGGCAGACAATTACTGCCCGATCTAATGTATATAACTAAATGAAACAGTCTATTGATCTAAAGGTAATAACTCTTTATTTTCAGACATGCATAGCGACACTGTGGTGTAATGGTTAGCAACGCTGCCTATGGTACAGGCGACAGCAGTTCAATTCCCGAAGTTCACAAAGTAGCGCAACACATAAATTATTATTTTTATTGGGTGTAATCCCCCCAGGCACAGAAAGAAAGTGGCTTCAGTTGAAAATTAAGCATAAGAATATTGCGCAAATACGTTGACTAAGGCATATGATTTTAATCATATTTCACATATTAAACAGTAAATATAAGCAGGTATTTAAACACAGAAATGTACTTAAACATTTCATAAATGTCCCGTTCACAAAAACACTACCTCCGCAAAGAATCTGGTTGCGGATTATGTCCGCGATATGAAATGTTGAAAATGTCGGAGAATATTGTTAAGATAATATCTAATGTGATTGAAAGGAAAGGTAATCAAAATCCTCTACCGACGCAAAGCTGCTAGAATCACTTTTATTTCCGTATCGATTAGGTTGACGATGAAAGGACGGCATATTTTTTCAGAGTTGGTTAAGATTCCGGAAAAAGGCGGAGACATGTAGGGAGAAACTCAGGGTTTGTTGAAGCAAACCTGCTAGCGAGCAGGTTAGTTTCACGGAGCATGTTACCCGGGTAACTGACTCAGATTTATGCTGAACTGGCTTTGTGAAACCGAAAAACCAGTGTTTCCTCATCTCAGGGTTAACTAACTCAAGGTTTTCACTAAACCTGCTTTGTGAAACGGACCCCTGGTCTTGCGCTTTGTTGTCTTTGTGATCTGTTGTTTCTTTTGGGTTTGATGCCTAAAAAACTGGATGAGGAAAAGTCTTCTTTCTCTGAGTGGTCCTCATCACTGCTTGGTAGTCGGAAGGAAACAGTTCTTCTCCGTTGTGGCCGAGTTCTGTAACTCTGTCTTTGTTTCCACTGATAGACTTTATTTTCCTTGTAGTCTGATCGATCTCTTTTAAATTTCCTCAGTTTCTCTTGTTTAAGTTCTTTCTGTAGCCGATTTAGATCTTCTTGCAGCTCTTTTTCAAAGGGGGGTTGTTGTTCATCAAAACCTTTTGAAATCTCTTCTTTCAGGTTGACAATTTCATTCTGAGTATGACTTTTCTGTTTCTTAGGCTCTTCAATAAGAAGAAGCATAAGGTCTAGGGAGCACTTGTTCAATATAGCTTCCCATTTGTCTTTAAACTCAGAATCTTCTTCACCGAAAGATGGGAATTTTTTTATTCTTAATCCCCTTGGTATCATTTTCTCTCTCCAGTAGTCTGATAATGTAGTCATATGTAGCTGCAATTTTTCAAGTCTTTCTCGGAGAGTTTTTTAAGCTCAAAAAACAGTCTTTTAGCATCTGTCGTCTGTACAGAGCTCTGATCAAAAAGTGTATCTGGAAGAATAATGCTCTCACCTTTTGAGTAGGAAAAATATCCGGTGGCCATTGTTTGGGTGAGAAGCATACAAGTAGTTCCCAACGTTGAATCAACGGAGCTACTCCAGCTTAGGACTACTCCCAGAGTCCTGTGGACGCTTCTACATTGGGAGAACAAAGCGTAGATTGAAGGCAAGATTGGCAGAACATAAGCATGCCATTAGAACTAGTAACCCACAGTACCCCATGGCTGTCCATTACAAAGATGTAAGTCATGGTAGTTGCGACTCTTTAAAGATATCAGGCATAGAACATATTAAAGACTCTATCAGGGGAGGAGATAGACTCAAAATACTCCTGCAAAGAGAGTCATTCTGGATTTATACATTAAAGGCCACTCAGTATCCAGGGTTGAATGGAGAACTCGATTTTTCTCCTTTTCTGTGAGTGTATTTTGTGACTATTGGTGTGTTTTGTTGTCCTTTAAGATTGACTCTGATGACACTTCCTCAGTCTCTTATTAGGCTCAATACTTATATTGTATGCATTTCTGATTTGTTTAATTGATTATGTAATGTGCAATGCTGATTTATTGACTCTGTGATTTTATTATTTTTTATTATTTCTTTCTTTTTGTACAGAGTCTGCTTGTCATTTGCAGGTCTTGCTGTTCAGGTCATGTGACCTCCTACCTGCTCACACTGAGCAGCTGTCTGCAATTACCTACTTAACTGTTAACTGAGACTGACAAACATTTCACTTTTGTCCTGACGAAGGCCAGTTTGGCCGAAACGCGTTGACTCGCTTTTAATAGATTAGCCATGTACCAATAAAGGCATTTTAATTGGTCGTACCCTCACGAGTGCCTCGGTTTTCTGTCTGCAACCCACCCTTTATGGATCTCCCCAACTGAAGAGCACCTTTTTGTTTTAAGTATATTTTTGGGGCTTTTATGCCTTTAATTGATAGGACACTTCAGAGAGTGACAGGAAATGGGAGGCAGAGAGGGGGAATGACAGGCAGGATAGGGTCGCTGAATGCGGGATTCGAACCGGGGCCGCCTGCAGTGAGGACTATAGCCTCAACACATGGGGCGGTTGCTCTACCAACTGAACTTAACACCGCCCCAACACATTTGAATTTTAAAAAGGCAGGACAATCCCTTTTCTTTAATAAATGATCAAAGCTTTGTCCGAGAAGGCTGAAATCCTGACATGGCCTCTGCAGTTTGTAAAGTCCCCAGCCCATACAACCTTCAGAAACTTGAAAGGTCATCCCGGTGCATGTGAGGTCTTCAAATTTCTTTTTTTTTTTTTTTAATTTTCACATGTCTAAAAGAATTAAAGAGCATATTGCAGGTTAGGTTAACCCCTTAACGCTAATTTCATTGGAACGACTTGTAATGACACCAAAGTTATCTGGGTGAGTAAATGATCGTATTTTATGCTAGAAATAAGGTCCAGATTGTAAAAAATGGTTATATCCATTAATAATCAAAAGAAATATACCATCTGACCCATTTAAAAAAAAAAAAAAACAGTGTTATGAGTATGAAAAGCCTCTGTGGAGTTATCAAAGCACAGTTCTTGCTTCGGAATCCCAGTTGAACTCCATCAGATTGCTGGAGTGATAATCCTCTGGTTTAAAGTGAGCGACACACAACCAAGTTTTTCATAGTTTACGCAGAGGTGAAGCCCCGTCTCTTCAGCTGCACAACACGAACCCAGGCACGGAAGATAGCACTGTTTTTTTTCTGTTAGGAAAGTGGTGGACTCGATGTCGTGACAGGCTGGAGTTTGTGAAACCACCACAAACTCAATAATTTACCATGTCCATGATAACGCAATCCAAACCTGCTGTAAACACACTGACTCAAGATAAGACGACCACTCTGACAGATAGCCATCTGCTCCCACACTAAGCTATGGCAGCGGCTAGCATACAACTCCCTCTCGAGACGTAATATGACGCGATGTTGGAAAAAAAAAAAGAGAGAGAGTTTTTAGGCGCTGTGCTCACTTTTTCAGTTAAATTTGTGCTCTTGTGTCTTCAGGATTGCAAACTCTCTGTTATTCCTCTTAATCTGCACACCAATGCACCAGTCTGCTTCGAGTCGGATTACGCTGACCACTGGGGCATACCTTTTATGCAAGAGTGTTACTGTTCTGTGCATGTTTACAATACTTTTATTAAAACATGTTACTGTATATCCTACTGTATAGCCTCCCCTTTCACCCCCTCCATGCCCCCGGCTTTACTGTGCGGCCCCAGCCGGTAGAGCCCCCGCTGCACCATCTACCGGGCAGCCAGTAAAGCTCCACTGTCACACCAACTGGGGTAAAATTCCTCACAGACATCTCAGGGACACATAAATAATCAAAGTGCACGTGCACCTAGTGGAAACGAGCCAGGAAAGAGCATGCATGACAGCGTGACATGAGCATTTCCTCAGAATGATTGGCATGTTGGAGGACAAATCAAAAATTTTCCACCCACCTCCACCCCAGCTCCTCCTGTCATCTGTTATGTACCTTACCATTGTTCTTGTTGGTCTGCTCTGTCTGGGGTTTTTCTTGCTGCTACGCTCCCTGCTTATGCCGTTCATGAGGGCTCATGAAGGGCAGGAAGGTGCTCTTCCTGCCTCAGGCTTTCCACGCAAGCGCGTGGAAGAACAGGGAGTCCCAGAACAGTACCATACCGCCAAATGAAACTTGTGCAAATAAATAAAGATTCTTTTTGACAAAGTGGTCCTGACTGAAATAAGATGATCCACCCGGGGTGCTGCATTTGCAATGTTATAAAAGGTTGGCTACCAGAAAAATATCTTTGACCCAGTAGAATTACAACCTATATGGACAACCCAGTTATTTTTTTGCTGGAAATCCAATATGGCCACCACAATATTAGCCCCTGTATAATTGAGGTGAATAGGGCAAACATTTAAACTAAGAGATATCTCAATGAAACTTCACAGGTTGATCACTGACATGAATAAGAACATCCTTTGTATTGGAGGTTTCCATGAATGTATATTTAAATATGCAAATAGGGAATTATTTGATTACATTACCCTTAACCTAACCCTAACACTGTAAAGTAACTCGGATTAATGGGTAGTCAGACTTTTGGGTGGTTGGACTGACGTATGCTCCCCGAATTCTGTATGGAGGCAATTTCCCGAGCAGCATCAGAAATCTCTCTAGTGAGAGGGAGAAGACAGACTTCAAAGCTAAGGCTGTTAAGAGAGGACTCAGGGTGGGGGAGGGGATGCCACCATAGGATGCCACTCAACAGGCTTAGAAACTGACTTTCAGTGTCACTGCAATGAGCTGCCAGAGCTAAAATATCAGTCTTTCCTAAATATTCTCTCAATATTCAGCCTTCCATGATAAGTCATTTTTTACAAGTAACAAAATTTAATAGAAAAGAAAAATTCTAATTGTATTTTTTATTTTATTTTCAATAGTAATTTGAATATACATATCTGGTATAAAATATGTGAAAATCCCTATTAAAGATAAACAGCATTTAAAAAGTTCAGACTTGTGCTGCTCTGTAACTCAGATTGAATAAGTGCCTAATAAGTATTACATGCTCCTCTGAAAGTTCACAGTCAGGTCAGCTGCAAATCAGGGTGGGGGAGGGGAGCTTTCAATGCACCTGCACCTCCAAACTCCCTCCAAAAACACTGCTGCGTTCAATGCAGGCAGGAATTACTGATTTCCTGAAACTGAATAAATAATAATTAGGCTATTAATACATGTATAACTTCTTAATCCCTTTATGATTTGAAATTATTACTTGTTTTTACTAATCAAAACCATCCCATGGCTTGCATGACTGAGAATATTAAGATTATTTCATTTTTAATAGGAAGTTTTCGTATTCTTCACTCTGCTTAAAACCATATTTGAACTAATTATTTAATATGGGAGTAATTACCTCAATCTGTAGTATTTTTGCATTAAAACATTTGATAAAAGTTTCCTTTCAATTTGAGGCCATAACAGTAGTGAAGTTCCCCACTGCCTAGAGCAGTGAAGTTTCCCACTGCCTGTGAATGCATCGGAGAAGCCAACGGCGATGGCTTCTCTCTGAGCGGATTGTGCGGGAAGTCGACTGAGGACTGTTTGCGGTAACGTTACTGTTTCTTTTTATTAATTTTTGCATGTTATCTTGTCGACATTCAAATTACCCCATTTACTAAATGTTTGAAACCTTAATTACTATCGTCTATCCTAACCTCGTAGCATGAAGTCCGCGAATAAAGCCAAGCCGTATTAAGGCTCATTTATGCTTCCATTTCGTGCGTAAATAGAGACGTGCGTTATCAACGTTCAAAACGTCGCTGCCCTCATGCTTTCATGCGTCCTCTACGTTGGGATGGATGTTGAGCAAAACATCCACTAGAGGGCGTCGTTACTCCAATAAAGCTTAAAAAAAAAAAATCACAACAACAAAAATGGCGACAATGGAGGAGATAACGAACCTGCATCTGTTAAGAAAGAGGCAAAATCGCAGGAAGCGATGTAGACGGCGGTGGTCTGTGAGACCCCTGAATACATCTCGGAGTGTGGACGGAGAATTCCAATCATTAGTTATACCAATGAGAGAAATTGATGACAAGCGCCATTTTCCGTATTTTAGGATGTCAGTCGGTGCTTTCGATAACTTGCTTCGCCGGGTGGCTGTTCACATTCAGCATGCGAACTCGCACAATTCACCGGTGACGCCGGCTGAGCGACTTGCGGTCACCATTAGCTTTCTCGCGTCAGGGATTAGTCAGCAAGCTTTGGCGGCAAGTTACAAGCTAGGTACTGCAACTGTCAGTTGCATTGTCAAGGAGGTGTGCCAGGCTATATGGGCCGTGGGCAAGGATGAGTTCATGGCTTTTCCAGTGGCAGATAATCAGGAGGGATTTTTTGGAGCTGTGGAATTATCCCAATTGCGTCGGGGCCATAGATGGGAAACACATCAGGGTGAGAGCACCAGCCAACAGTGGCAGTAGTTTTTATAACTCCAAAGGGTACTTTAGTTTCATCCTGATAGCAGTCTGTGATGCAAAGTACAGATTCAGGTACGTGGACATTGGTGCTTATGGGAGAGACAGTGATGCTGGAGTCTTCTCAAGGACCCATTTTGGATCCCAGCTCATCCAGGGAAAGCTTCATCTTCCACCCCCTGCTCCTCTACCAGCAACTGGGATCATCACTCCACCTGTTTCTGTGGGTGATGAAGCATTTCCACAGAAAGTGAACCTGGTCGGTGTACCTAGAAAGAAATATATAAAGGAAATACTAATCAACAATAATGTTGCAGCATTAACATAAACAAGAACACAATACTATAATAAAATGTAAACGAAAGCTGGTTTGAGTGAATTTGTGTGCTTTTAGTATCATTCGTCCCAGAAAAGTAATAAATAGCCATATATCTTAACAGGGGGGCGCCTCATATCTGATCAGCGGACCTACAACTACCGACATTCAAGGGCCAGGCAAGTTATTGAGAACTCATTCGGCATACTTGCTACAAGGTGGAGAGTTTTTGGAAGGGCCTTGGAGTGTTCAGTTGAAGTGGCAGAGGACATCACCAAGGCCTGTGTTGTGCTACACAACTATCTGTGTGATGCAGATCAGTCCCAGCCAGAAGCTGAAAGATACATCACACCGGTACTGATTGACACGGAAAGTGTACCAGGAGAATGGAGGCAGGCTATTCAGGGAGACACCAATCTGCTCGACACACAGCGTTTCACTGCTGCCAGAGCAAAACAGGATGGCATGGCTGTTCGGGATATCTTCAAAGAGTATTTTCAGACTGATGAAGGAAGAGTTAGTTGGCAGGATGCCGTCATCCAACGTGGCACATTACATTAAACACACACACGCACACAGTAACAGCATGGCATAGAAATCAGTTCAAGCTCTTTAAATGAATGTTATATTATTATTATATTATCCCCCTAAACAAATTGAGTGTCACAAATATCAAATAAGACATCTACAAAAAGGAAGCCAGTTAGAAACTTTTATTCAAATAGAATAATGCCTCTGCTTCACAGATGCCAGGTGTGTGAAGGGAAGTTTATCAGACAATTATTGGAACACTTTGTCTCTAAAAAAACAGAACATTACAGACAGTAGGCTACAGCAGGAACATTCAAATAGAATAATTGGCAAATAATAATAAATAGCTGTTGTAAACAACAGTGCAGCTTGTTAACATTTCATAACAATTACAATGCAAATTTAAAATTTTAGCTTATTCAAACAAGTAGTGCAAACAACCAATAGGCTGTAATTTAGCCATAACAAAGCATAAGCTGCTGAATTTCTTTTACCAATCGCTTGGTATCAGCTTTAGGAAGCTGCAGCAGATAGCTGTTAAGGTATGTAGTGAACGTGGTGAATACATTTTTGGCATTCTGTGACTCCTGGCGAATCTCCTCAAGCCTTTGGAGCAGAGCAGCCTTGAAGTGGAAGGAGAAGGGGAAGGAGAAGGATGAGGGGGGCTTGCCACATCACTGGACATCGTGCAGGAGGTAGATGCTGGTGAAGGGGGATTGGTGGCGTACAGCGTCACAACCGTCTCATCGCCATCATTTTCTAGCGGCCAGAACAATGAGGACCACATGAAAAGGGTTGTCATTGTGAATCGATAGATGGCAGTTGTTCAATTCATATTTAGTTAAATTGTAATCTGTGAAATAAAAAGTAATTAATTATCAACCGGGTCAGCATAGCATATGTTTTAGAATTGAAGAAAAGTGCATATTACATACTGAATACTACAATGTTAAATAAAGGACTTACTGAATCGGGAGGGGAAAAATTGGTTGCAGTCATTCGGTGATTTAGGCCTTGAGCCATCCCAAGCGCCGCAGAATTGGCGGTTCATTCCCCCCGTCAGCGGCATCCCCACTCCGCTTGCTGAGCGCCTTGTTGTGGGCTCGGACGAAGCGGTCTCAAATCAACCTCCACTTCTCCTTCGCTGCCGTCCAGTTCACATTCAAGCCGAGCCCAATCTCCTCCCAGCTGTTCTGCAGCATTTGTCTGTCCCTGTGACCAGGCGATGTTGCGTCATATATATGGGGATAGTTTCTCACCAACTCGCACACTCTCTCCTCAAATAGTTCAGCCATGTTTAAAACGTTTTTTAATTTGTGTATGCTATTAACGGCACTTTTTTGTGTACAATGCCCGACACTGCCCCCACGATTTCCGTTGGTACTACAACGTTTGGTCCGTATCGGTACGCAGCCGCAAGCTTGTAGGATACGGACAGAAATACAGATGAAATGTACGCAGAGAACGGATAGAAGGCTCCATCCATATCCGTATGCGTCTCTAGCGTAGAGCATAAATGAGCCTTTAGGTCGATTGTAACGTTACAAAATACATACATTACGAGATTGAAATAAACAGTGAAAGTGATTCAGATTTTAATGATTAACATCTGTGATAGGCTGCCATGAGCTGTTCTCATGGCACAATCCTTTGTGCATATAGTGGCGTGCAAGGTTAGCTACAACCACTAGCCACAGCTGTAGTCACCAAGGATTTTATTTCAACCAGTATGTAACAAATTACGTTTCCATGCTCAACGCTTTTTTTTTTTTTAATGTTGACTCACTCGATTGTGATTTTATATAGAGGACGTGTTGAAAACCACCAAACCACACCTTGACCTTGTTGGAAAGCGTCATGAGGTCAAAGAAAGATGTGAAGGAGAACCAGAGCGGCGGACCCGCTGTGTCACAGCTCTCGTCTCTGTTGCAGAGACCGCAACACAAGGAGGAGTTGGATGTGGGCGGGGTTGGACATTCCTGCAGGCTGCAGCCGATACTACTTGGACAGAAGCGCGCCCAGTTGTAGTTAATGAATTATTTCACTCTTAAACCGTGTAATAATAATATTTAATAATAATATAGAGTTTATTGGTTGTTATAAAAAAGTAAAACTGGGGTTTATTTCTCCATAACAACCAATAAATTCTATATTATTATTATTTTTATTATTATATTGGACTATTATATGTTCTCTATCTCTACTTATCCACAAAATCTTTTTTTCCTTCCTAGCTCTCCTGCGAAATCTTCTTGCAAATCAACAGATAATGATGGACCAAATGAAAATCATTTTCACAACTGTGCAAGGATTGAAGTCCGTCACTGAGGAGGAGATAGGAATCGAACAAAATCTGCTGCCATTGACAGATCACAAGTCTCTTGAGAAACTTGAGGAGCGGCTCACAACAACCCCTGACCTCAAAATCCAATTGGTACAGGGCTGTACAGTGCGACATATATGTTGCACGTGCTACACTAAAACATGCCTGTGCTAAGAATTCATCTGCCCTGTAGGGCATCTGAGTGCTCTTTCTCAGCCTTGCGCAGGTTGAAAACCTGGCTGCGCAACACTAGGAAGCAGGAGAGACTTACGCATTACGCTAATCATAACTCTACACTATGTTAATTAATCACTGTTGTTAGCAGGTTCCATGAGCTAGACACCGACTCACGGAGCGGCTCCCGGGATCAACAGCTGAGTGGCGGCGGCAAAGAGGCAGAGGCTCCGCTTTTATGTCAGCGTCATAACGCTTTTGGTGCATGTTTAAAACGGTAAGTTTACTTCAAAAGGTGAGTGTCAGACGCTGTCAGAGCGTTTATGAACAGTGTTTTACAGCTCCCTCTAAATGTCTCAAAGTAGGCTTTCAGGTAATTTTGCGGCATAACACAGCACCCTCTGGGTAAAAAAGACGTATGGCAAAATCTGGAATGAAAAATGCCACTGTTATTTCATCCCCGAATCCCATTCATAAACACAATATCTAATATCAGTTAACGAGTCGTTTTCCATTTCTCGTTTTCCGTTTTTAAAACGAATAACGGGATACAAGTCATTTTTCCGTTTTTTGTTCTTTTATTTTGAAGCGAAAAACTACTTATCTGTTTTGCGATTTTTGACTTCAAAGCGAAAGTCGGATGGCCTCCAGTTAATCTGGGAGAGAGGCATTATTGTGTGCGTCTCTCCCCTGACCCTCCCAACAAAAATCCTGCCCCCCCTCTCAGAAAATAGTTCCCACGTCCATGACTTTGACCCGACCAAGGTTGTGTAAAAATGGCTGGCCACTTCCCAGAGGGCCAGGAGGCCATTTACAAAGCAGTGGCCAGCAGACAGTCTTTAGACTGGCAGTGTTTTAACGCCTGTTATGTAAAAATGAGTTAAAGTGTAATAAAGATGCTTCTTCTGCATTTTTAGGGTGTGCTACAACTCTCTGGTCCTGTGCTAAAAAACTGTCAGCCTCTGTAGCACTACTGCTATGTGCTGAAAAAGTTAACGTACAGCCCTGTGGTAACAATATCTGGTCGGGACCAGGTTATGAGCTAAGCATAAGTTACCATGGTGATCCTGCCAGGTTAAAAGAGAGCCACCTTTGTAGTACAGGAGAGCCTGGCTTTAGACTCAACACATACCTCGTTAACCCACTAAACTCGCTTCGCAGTAGCCTACACCCCTCGCGTCTCCTTCTCTCTCTGTCTTCAAGCTCTGCACCGGTGGGGTGTGTTCATGCTCAGCACAACGTTTGAATGGTGCGGAGTCCCTATGAGCCCCCCATGGACACAAGCAGCGCGTCAGCGTCAATTTGCGGCCCAGAGCTGAAATCAAATGCACCCCTTCTGCTGCGGTCGAGTTGAACTGAGTTGAAAACGGCGTCACTGAGCTTCCATAGAATTACATTGATTTTAAATTTCAGTGAGGCAAAATTTATAATGCAGAAAAAAAACCTTGATATACATTATATTTTCTCAGTTGTTTGTGGCCGTGTAGTATGTATTGTGCCTGTTAAATAAATGTTTGCGCTTCATTTATAACACAAGACAAAATGGCATGTGGTACTATAATATTTTTTCATTTAGATTATCAAGTTTTCAAGATTGTGAGCAGTCAATATCGTAAGCAATGATTTTTTGTGTGCTGTATGAACAGTAGTGCAATGATACAACTATCAACTAACAAAGAAATATCAATTTACAGAGAAATGCGCTGGCTCCTAAAGGGGGAGGAGATATAAAAGAGTGTGTGAAGAGGATCATGGGTGCGACTCTATCACACTCTCTGGCCAAGAGTATAAACATGCGAGGCAAAAATGGTAAGATTGACTTCCAGAACCTCCAGATAAAAGACACTGTGATAGGTAAGTTTGTCTTGAGACTACTGTCTCCCTCTCATGTTTGTTTGTTGCTTTGTGTTCACTATAACTATGTAGTATATGTATGAAGAATTAAGAATGTACAGTTTTGTCCATTTATTGTGAATAGCAGTTAATTGTTTACAGTTTAGATGAAGCTTCATACTTTTGCTGCCAGGCAAAAACCTTATCGCCATATGGTTTCTTGTATTTAAGGAGAAGTGCTGTTTTTTTTTTTTATATATAGTATATTTTTTGGGTTTTTGCCTTTTATTTGATAGTAGACAGTAGAGGTAGACAGGAAAGGGGGAGGCAGAGAGAGGGGGAACGACATGCAGGAAAGGGCTGCCCGACGCGGGATTTGAACTGGGGCCGTCTGCGATGAGGACTGTAACCTCTACATGGGGCGGCCGCTTTACCCACTGTGCCACGCACCGCCCGTTTTTTTAATATAATACAATACCACTGTTTCCCCTACAATTGTACAGGCCTGGCGGGCTGCCAGGCCAACGAGAGCCCCCGCCAGGCTAAAAAAAAAAAAAAAAATTAATATGTGTAGGAATTTTTGTTCACAAGTTAGTCAATCAGAAGGACCTCACAGAGTCTATATTGCGTTGTTCAGATTCTGCAGGAGGATCACGGAGACAGCGAAGCCATTGGTTCTTTAGTGCGCCATTGCTGCTGGCATTTATTGGCAGATGAACATCAGATGATACAGACGTCTGGAGAAATTCACTTATCTAGCTAAGAGCTGCTGTGTGCAACACAGTGCTCAGGTGCCAGAGGCGTGAAGTTCTGGTCTTTCTACTCTATTCTCCAGAATATATAATGTTACATAGGCAGGGCTTATGTGTATTGCTTATGCATGCATATGTGTATTTTTGAGATGCTGCTCCTCCTTCGGCTGGTTTCTCTTCTTGTCAGGGACATGATAGACGCAGGGATTGTCCCAGAGTTGGGACCGCTTCCTCCTCGCTGACTTCGTCCCCTGGTCCTGTAAGAAAACACTCATGCTCGTCTACCATACATCATGTGTCCTCCCCTGTTCTGCTCAAGCTGGTATCCCTCAAATTTATAGTAAAGAAAACATTAAAGAGCGTCCGCCATACATTATGTGTCCCCCCCCCCTTGTCTGGTTCAGACTGGTGTCTCTCGAACTTAACATTTACTGAATGCATGTGTGTGTGTAAGCTGCTGTTTTTGTTACTCTAATGCGGTTAAATACGTCCATGGAAAGTGTAAAAGTTCATGAACTTCCTCTATTCGGCTGCGTCTGTGCTCTCCTGGCCTTTCATTCACTGATGGTGACTTTCTATTACTCCGCCGTTGTCTGAGGATGATAGAATAGATTAATATCACACATATATAATATATAATAATGAATAATAATGAATGAATAATATATATAATGAATCACATTATATGATTATAAAACACATTCCTAATTAGGCAAAACATACATGATTATGAAAGGCATCTATGATTCTGAGATATGCCACTTATGAAACATACAATTTCCGGATGTCATCATTCCTTCTAGACATTTTTATGTCTACATATGGCAAAAATAAGCGACATATCAGTTAATTCAGAAATCAATAATCATTTCTGTTTAGGAGGCTCTGTGCAGCGCTGTTCTGCAACGCAAGTTAACCTGCTTCACTGCCTTGTAATAATGTGAGTGTGTGAGCGTATTATAGGATGTTAAGGTTTGTAGCAAGTAAACTACAGTGCTCTGAAATAAAAAATATTGCGGGCGACAGATGCGGGTAATGCATGCTCACAACCATCATTCTCACTGTAGGCTGAAAATCGTAAGCCATGTCTGTGTATATAAAAGAGTAGTGTAAAGCTCAAGCATGTGCAGGGTTCGACATTAACGGTTGCCCGATTGCTCGGGGCAAGTAAAAATAACAGACGGGCTAGTAGAACCTGTGCAGGTAGCAGAGAAGCTGCTACATGCTGCCAGGCATATGACGTTGCAAGCAAGACAGAATGTGATGTACATAACTACCGTAGGCTACTTTCTTCCCGCCCTGGTGTCCCAGCTCTCGTCTCTGCACACCGCACACAGACGCGCTACGTAACCCGTAATCTTTTGTTTATGACTGTTAAGACTAGACAAACACACACGCCGTAACATTGTGACCCTGTCAGCTATAATTCATCTGTGTGTGTGTGTGTGTGTGTGTGTATTAGCGGCTGTGCGACGTAATCGTCTAACTTCTGATGCCACCGACCAGGAAGTCGAGGCCCGGATCACTAAATGGCTTCAAAATGCACCTGATAGGAACGGCGGAAGAAGTGAGCGGATGAAAAGAAAGGAAAGTGATCCAAGCTCTCATGCTGTCAAGTCTGTTGTTCATCTGTTGTTCACCTTCTAGACCTAACCCTCTTGTCAGGTCTGTTGTACCACAGGACTGGTATCCATTTGTGAGGGGAGGGGGGGGGGGGGGGGGGGGGGGGGATCTGTGATGTTTATACTGGTCTTAAAATAAAAAGTTTGAGGCATTTTTAATCCGGGGCCAGATGCGACATAGGCATGGTTAGATTAAAGGTAGAGTCTGGAGTTTTGTTCGTTGCAGTTTGTAAACAAAACATTCCAACTGGGGGGCCGTCATTCTTTGCGGTATGTCGGCCGAGTGCCAAGTGCCTATGTGGGCCAGAGCTGGGCCAGACCAATTTTGTTATGTGGGTAATCGTGCACGGCATTAACCTGAGACAACAGAGCTGCACCGTGTTCGATTGCATGAAAAAAAAAAAACTGTGACAAGTGGTTGGGCACAGTCCGCTTCCACAACGCCCGTATCCACCCAGCCTATGCCACCCACATCCCCGACCCTGACAGTGTTGTTGGTGACTGATGAAGATGATGCCGGAGAAGGAACTTCTTCAGGTAACGTCAACATTAATAATTAATTAGCTATCTATAGCTAGCTTGCTAACGTTAGTTCGCTCCTGATGGCCTTAGCATGCATATCGCCATTAACGTAAACCCTCGAGGCACCTTGGGGCCAAACGTGTACATTGTGCCTTTTTGACTTCTTTGATTCTCGATATATCGGTCAGTTTAAAGGCTAATTATATGAAACTTGGCCAGGATTTGTTTTTTATTATTATTTTTAAAATTCCATGATCCCCTCTATTCTAAGGTGTATAGAATAGGAGATTCACATCTATATCCGCAGGCCGCAAACTTGCCACCTTTCGGCGAAATTTCACCATTTTGAAATCAAAATGGGTCATTCTTCTGAATCGCGTAGATCCGAGGAGAAAAAAAAATGGGGGGGGGGGGATGAGCATGTCAACGAGCGAGTGAAACTGTGAACCTCAAAACCGTAGTCTATAGGATGTCTATGCTCAAAACTACACTCTAGTCCTATGACCTAGACCTATCACCGCCACTCTCTTCTCGTGACAACAAATGACTGACAAGAGTGACGTGTGACGGAAGCACAATTATCACCAGTCGGCGAACCCCTCTCCATCTCAGCTTCTTGCCCGGACCCGGTGGAAATTGTGGCAAGGTAAGGGATTAATGTCAACAGTTGTTAACTTCTTAAAGCTAAAAATTTGAGTGATGGCCTAAAATAGTCTTCATAAATCACTCAATTGTGTCGTTCGATCAATTCCTGCGCTTGTAATGGTGTCTTTAACACAACTACACAAGTAGTAGCTTAATTTCTTGATAACTGACTTCAAATAGTCCTCGATATTTCACCGCCTCGTAGAACACAGTTACTCGAGGTAGCTCTAACTGTGGAGGGGCTAACTAGCGCCTTTCACACAGGGCTTTGCTAGTAAAGTTAGCGAACGTCAGTTGGGATCTGAATTGTCGCCAGTTGGCTTTGTGACGAGTTATTTAAGGCCCCTTTGTAAAGCGCTTGTTAACGATAAAAAAATAAATCATGACCCATAGCAAAGCAAAATTGAAGATGAGATCTCCTTTATGTCACATTTACATCTCCTAGATATAAATGAGCACTAATCGAGACCAAACTGGTTTTCTCATTCTTCTCAAATGCCTCTCCTGAGAAATAAGTCTCACAGTGAGCACTGTGCGAGTTCTCAAAATTCTCTCATAGCTGTCTCTTTTCCTGATCTCAGCTAAGAGAAAGATGAGACATATTGTGCTGCTTTCAAATGTGTCTCAATTTGATATCCTTACTTGGAAGCACTATCTCAGTTATGTCTCAGTGAGAAATACACATGGTTCTGTCTCTCACTGCTCACTGTTTGAGTTCTCAGATTCTCTTACAGGTGTCTCTTTTCTAGCATCTCACCAAAAAGAAAAATGAGAGTAGTGCAAGCTCTCAAATGAGTCTCAATTTAACACATGATTTAATATTATACCTCAATCATATCTCATGCCAAATTTTGAGTAATCAATTCAGGCAAATAATTTATGAGATATATTGTTTATTTACACAAGACACATTTTTGAGACTTTTTAAAATGTGTGAACTTTCTAGATGTTAACATTGTGCTGTTAATTTAATTAACTTGTTTTCTGACAGTAGTGTAGATGATATGTAGATGAATACAGTTGTTTTTTTGACAGAATTCAGAGCAAAGCTCTATTGTATAGAGCAGTAAAAGAGTCTTGGGAAGTGTAACACATAATAGAGCTCATACAGTTTTAATTATCATTCGAATCACCCTGATAATACAGTAGAGGAAATTCATCTTGCAGCCACACACTTTGTTGCATCCAATATAGGTTCATGATAAATCAAGGCCGATTCAAAGATGCCTTCTAATTCTACAAAGCATTCACAGCAAGTGGTCAGATGGGTGGGCCGTGTGCATTTTCAGAGCATGTTATTTCAATGATCAATCATTCGATTTGTGGCTTCTTATGCTGCATTCCAGATACATGGGACACCACTCGCCCGAGTTGCAAAGTGGGAAATCTCGCAGCTGTGCGAGCTGCGAGATTTCCCACTTTGCAACTTGGGCGAGTGGTGTGCCATGTATCTGGAATGCAGCATTAGGCCAGTTCAGGTCTTAATGGGTTAAAACTTTTCAAGTGTGTTTGGGAAATGAGCTGCAAACACAATGCCAGGCATAGATGTCAAGTCAAGGAAAACAACTTTACCCAATATATGGTCCAAGGAAACTACTGTATTGGCAGAGGTTTCCAATAGGGGAACAACATGATTGCATGAACCATTTGTTACACTATCTTGCAGCAAAGAAAAACCTGCACCTTTGAATTCATGAACAAGGGCCCATTTGGCACATGATTGTTCTGTGGTAAAGAAGAACTCAATCTGTCCATACTTTGTTTGTCTTTCACTAGAAAAAACAACTGTAAAATTATTTCTTCTATGGCCTTTGCCATAGTGTTTTGATGTGAGATAATTTCTCTTAACTTGTGCCCTGTGAAAGATCCTTACTGTTTTAGAATTGATGCAGTGACCAGCATGTCTTTCCAATGCCGTGAGGTGAACTGTGTCTAGGTGAAGTTCACTAGATGCTCCATATAGTTTAGTCCTACACAAATCATTGTTTTCCTGACAGAAACTATCATCTTTAGTCATCCGTGTGTAAAATTCAGCTATGACATTCCCTGGCTTTATGGTTTGTGAAATAACAACAGGAATAGACTGCACAAGTTTGACTGCATGGACCATCTGCATAGGTATATTTTGAGTGCCATGTATGAGCCTTAACAAATAGCCATTCTTGTCTTCAAAATGGAAACATGAATGAGTCCATAATAGACCAAGGGCCCTGACACTGTCTGCTAGGTGCACGAGAAGGTGTACATTTGCAGTTTCATACCGCTCACCATAGAGATCAGCCATTTGAGAACAAAAGTTCCACAGTAGTTTCTCTGCATGATCAATCTGTTCAACTGATATGGATTCCATTAACAAAATGAAAATGGCTTCACTTAGTAGAAGGAAGTGATTGTAGTACAGTGTTGCAAGAATTCCACGGTAAACAACAGGTCCATAGAAGATCAAAAGATCCCGATATTCTGATGCTTTAAAAAACATTCTGTGAGATGCCACTGATCGAGGATATCGAGTTGAGGAGGGAGGAGAGATATCCTGAAATCGCCTGTCAATTTCTTTGGCATTTTTTGCCATGCTGAAGGGCTGACGAGAAAACTCTGTAGAAAACCACAGAACCATCAAAAGGCGCATTACTCCAAGAAGGACTGAGTGCATGTAATCTATAGCAGTGCCTTTGATAAGGTTATAACTCTTAAGTTTGCTAAGCCAACAGGGACCCTTCACCCCTTTAACAGTGGTTTTGGTCTCATTTGCCTTTTTCATATCAAGAGCAAACTTTTCATTTGTGCGCAGTGGCCCTTTTGGATCCCTCTGTTGGTATGGAAATGCATGGACATGTCCCCTTTCCCCTGTCCTCACAGTCTCTCCTGGCTGCTCACATTTATGACATCCAAATTTCCCATTGTATTGCACTGAATTAAGGACTAATGCTTTAGCGGGCAAGTCACATGTTCCAGCAATGGTGAGCACTTTACACACAAAAGGTTCAGATGTCAACTCTGCAGGTTGAACAATAATTCCATTTTCTGCAAGTTTACTCAGTGTGTCACTTAGTGGTCTAAGAAATGTAACCATGGATGGTTTTGAATCTCCGTACCAAAGTCCAGCAAATATCATATTCTCTCTTTTTGTGCGTTCCATGAAGCTCAATTCATTGATGATACAATAAAAAGGCCACACTGAAAACTTGGACGATTTGAATATAGGTACCCCATCTGTGTTCCAAGTAAGTGAGATGTTTTTAGGGTCACTAAGAGGACCACCCCCATCTACAAGCTGTTTGTAAACTTCGGCATCATATATATCTTCAATGTTGTTAGGATCTGTCTTCTTCCTGCTTAATCTAAAGTTAAGCTTCTCCTGAAAACCTGGCTTGAGAAACAATGACCTTATTTGAGCCTCAATTGGAACCTCTATGAAGGATGAGGATCTTTCTTCTGACACACTGATCCCACAAGACAGACATTGTAATTGTTCACCTTCTAATGACCCAAAACAATTACTGCAATATTTATGCAATACAATAGGGGATGATGTAGAGTGGGAGAAAAAAAAGTCTTTGAACTTTTGTACACTGTTTAAGCAGTCTGTATTCAGATTATTGGGACAAAGCAACTTGAACATTTTAAGCAAATCACCAAGGGCCTTATCAGTTACTTTATGACAGTTTACATAAGCCATAATGATCAAAAGGCACTCTGCCACAGTTATTGATGCATTGTCATATAATGGTTTGTCTGTTGTATCCTTGAAATTTGACTCTTCTGCACACACCTCACTCAAACCCTCTCCAAATCCCTCACTGAACATATGTCCATCATCATAAGTCCAATCCTCCACATCAGGGAGAGCTTCCTCGAATGATTGAGATGGATCATACTCAGCATTGCCGTGTAGTTCAGTTGTTAGGCTATCAGGAGGATCTCTGAAGGCTGATCTGGAAGATGGTTCTTCATCGGAAGACTCAACAGTTGAAATACTCTCCACGCTTCCTTGCGCTGGTAATAAAATAGAATAAAAATCATTAAGGGTAAAAAAACATCTTGTCACAATGCAAATCCTATATCATCTCAGCCTGTATATCACTTCCTTACACTCAAATGTTTTTGTCATATTTTAGCAGGATCTGCTCAGTGACAAAATATACTGTACATCATTAGACAGACAGACAGACAGACAGACAGACAGAGGGTGTGTGTACCAGGTAGGTGCTGAGAATCTTGATGTTCCAGAGTGAGTGTGGTACATCCTGCATGGACACCTGGAGGTTGGACATGTTCCCCTTGAAGTGCAGCATTTTGGGCTCCTCCAGTAGGCACCCCCCACTGCTGTGTTCCCCTGCTGCTACCTCCTGACACAGAGAAGAGGACACACATGGATCAGGACCCTCTTGAAAATATTGAAAGAGTCGGATGTTGCTTAAATTACATTTTTCATCAATTAGCAAAGAACAGATTTCTTGTGAGAAACTTTCTTGCAAGAAACTCAAAATATAAAAAAAAAAAAAAAAAAAAGGGAAAAGAGAACGCGTAAAACACAGGAGGCAAGTTGACATAAATGGAACACATTATACAAATGCAGGTAATGGGATGCATATTCTTTTTTGCCCACATCTTGATCACATTGAAGCAGTTTATGTTTACATCTCTCTCTGTCTTTGTAACACATAATCCAGTGTTGAATGTAACTCATCACAACACAACACAACACACAAATAACAATGAGAAATTGTGGGACCTCAGGTGAATGAGTAGCTGGACAGGGTTTGGAAGGATATATATGATACAGGCTGACAGTGACAGACAATGCCAATAATGAGTAGAATGCCACAGCAGCGCGGTGACCTATATAAAAGGATCATGGCCTTATGTTATTAACAGCCTTAACTTAGATGATGATGAAAGGTTCAAAAAACATTAATTATACATGCTGAGATAACTCACATTTCATTCTTCACATGTGCTACTGTAATGAGGATGAGAGAAAGCAATATTGCATTGCTTGGTTTGACCAACTGTGGACTGCATTCTATTTAACTGTGTTCAGGATATCTCTCTCCTCTGTACTTGGGACTGGGTGTGGCTAAAACAGGTCAAACAGCAGAGAAGATGGCTTTTGAACATAAAAAACACACACACGCACACACACATTTCATAACTTACCTAAATACTGCTGATCAGTTTCCACATGAACAGTGGTGGCTGCAGGGAGGGATGACTGCAGGGAGGAAAATAAGGTATTAAATATTATATCTGCTGCAAGTTTGCTGCAACACGACTATACCAGGCTACTCACCAATTGTGCAGTCCTTCTTGGTCGTTTTTTTGGGTCTTCTTCATTCCCAGTCCTTCTCCATCGTTTTCCAGGTTTTCGTCTGGTCATTTTGACACTTCAATACTATATAAATACAGACACAAGAGTAAAACACATTTTCTGTTTACTAAAGAGCAGGGGGAAACAGGGAGACCATGGTCAGAAAAAATATAGTTGTATAGTTATTAATTAATACTAGGCTACTGCACTGTTAAGTACCCTGCCACAATTTCAAAATCTGAAGTCAAACTACAAAATAATTATTAACATCATATTCTTAAAGTAGCAAAAGTATTGATCATTGATGATCAATTTCATCACTTTAATGTAGGCCAAATGTAAGCTCATTTGTATTACTAACTCATAAAAATATCATGATGTATAATTTACATAAATAATCTAATAATTAACTATGTAGTAGCATGACATATAAATTATCAAGAACAAATACAGCAAGGCTTAGGTTCTTAAATTTAATTTATCACTACTGAATGAATACCAGAGTTTCAATGTGGTTACAAATACCTGTGTTTTATGCCAAACAATTTCACAATTATTCTTTGACATGCACGTGTACTTCCCGTATGTTTAGACTTTTCTGAAGAGTCTGAAGTCTATGAGATTCGTAACCAAAGATATATATAGCGAGTTGTAGTAAAGGAATAGTTCACCCTAAAACGAAATTCAGTCATTATCGACTCACCCGCATGCTGGAGAGAAGTCCGGTGTGGTTTCTTAGTCCTCTGTAAAAATGTACTAAATGACATCGTTTGGAGTAAACTCTGGATGTCGCCACTTCAGGAGACTTGGATGGCAGCGGACGAGCCGTATGGAGGAATATTACAACGTTTTTGTGGAGTTTTATGGACTTTTCCTGTCAGGCGCCATTTAGCCTCGTTATATGGCTTGTTGTTGCCTGAGGCTAGCACCGATCTTCGGGTGCACTTTGAGGACTAAGAAACCACACCGGACTTCTCACCAGCATGCGGGTGAGTCGATAATGACTGAATTTCGTTTTAGGGTGAACTATTCCTGTAGTAACTTTAATAAAGACTAGAGTTCTGCCTGACATACATGTATTAGCTATGGTTGCGCCATTGAATGCGGCATTAATATCTCTGTTTCTTAACGCGGTGACGTTACTGTAGTTGAAAGAATCCTACCTCGTGTGTTAATAGAGTCCGTTAATTCGCAAAACAAAACAATTAATGCTATTACTTACTTTTAGTCGTTATCTTGCAGAGACGCTGTGCTGTTTCTTCCACACGTAATGAAGTCAGTTCTTCCCCGAAATGAGCATGCGCAACGCAGGTTTTCCAGTAAGACAGAATTTCATTGGACAGATCTTCTTGAATGTTGCGCCCAAAGATTCGCGGGCGTTCATGGTTAGAGACATCCGTTGGCCGCTGCTGCTGCTGGAAGTTTTGCCCCGGCCACGCTGAGACTTGGAGAGGTAAGAATCCTAATCCATATTCGTTGGTCAACTACGTAACGTTGTGAAGAGTTGAATAAAGAAATTCTTTTGACATAAGGTGAAATATTTAACTGTTGTGACGACGGAGTGGTCCGTTGGAAGGTGGAATTAGGTAACGTTAATGGCGTCTGTTTTCATTTTAGTCTTAGCCAGGAAAATGCTTACAAAACACATGAAACAGAAACATGATTAACTTCTGAAGCCATATGATAAACGCTGATACTGCGTTATCATGAGTTTGTTAATGTCAACGTGACGTAATGTTTGCTAACTTAATGGAGAGTGTCTTATGCTAACGTTAAGTACCGGAGTCCAGGCCCCGTTAGCGCCGTTAGCCCTGTTAGCTCTGTTAGCTCGGCTACAGTTGAACTGGAGCGGTCCGTTTATCAAACGAAGTGAGCAGCGCTACAAATAACCAGCGTACCTGTGTACAGTGTACGTGTGTCTCTGTTGGTAAAGATTAGCATTACTTTAGAGAATCATTTTTACATTATGGACGCGCGTAAAAATGACGTCACACGCGTCATGTTCCGGTCAGTAGTCATGGAAACATGCCGCTCCGTCAGTGGTTCGGCGTTTGGACCAAAGTGAAATCAAATGTGTGTACCAGGTGAAAAATGAAACCATGTATCACTGTATACACCAGCATGTGTGGAAACACCCACTGTGGCTGCACTTAGGCAGTTTTTAAATCAATTATTTATTCCTAAATTTTCAGTTGTGTCTGGCTGTCAAACTAGACAATAACAGAAAGTTAAATGTCTTTCTTTTGCTGTATTCATTCATGTTTTACAAAGGGTTTAACCTGAACCTGGCCTGACAACAATAATAATCACATCACATCCATGCAGGTGTAGCAGTATATACTACTACTACCACACACACACACACACACACACACAGTAGGCCTATATATATATATATTTATAAATTTTATTTATTTATTTATTAGCACACTGTAATTGGTATTATAAATAATGATCCAAAATTGATTTCTTCATTAGCAGGATGGACAAAAAGAAAACAACAGTAAAAAAGAGGGTACGGGTTCCCACACAGAAAATTAAGGACCTGCAGAGCTCCCCTCCCCGAAATGAGCAATCTGGTAAGTATTGAGGTAATGCTGTGAACTGGTATAGTTTCTGTTGTGTAAGCTTTACGTTGCAAATAGAGATGGGGTGGGAGGGTTAATAATCATAACATTATGGTCCAAATGAGGTCTAAAAATACCAGTCTAAATTGTTGTTTCTAAATAGAAATTATTAAAGGATAACTACCGTTTTTTACAACCTGGACCTTATTTCTGGCAAAATATATGATCATTTACTCACCCAGATAACTTTGGTGTCATTCGGCGTCGTTCGGACGAAATTAGATCCAGTGTAGCGGCGATATATCCATATAATGGGAGAGACGGGGCAGCTACACACAGCCTCTATATAACACATTATCTGCCACAAAACTAGTTTATTTCATCAATATTTTGTTATGAAATGCTAGTGCTATTAGCCTCTGAGTCCGGGCTCGTCTATTGTAAACATCTGGGGTCTGTAGGCTGTTCTACTATCGCTGACCTGGAAGCTCTCGTCTCTGAGCTGCGCGCGCACCCGCGACAGCGCGGCTTGTTTACCTGTGGCTGCTAGCTGCTAGTTTGACCCCGGATGTTGATAACGGACGAGCCCGGACTCAGAGGCTAATAGCGCTAGCATATCATGACAAAATATTGATGAAATAAACTATTTTCGTTGCAGATAATCTGTTATAAAGAGGCTGTGTGTCGCTGCCCCGTCTCTCCCATTATATGGATATATCGCCGCTACACTGGATCTAATTTCGTCCGAACGACGCCGAATGACACCAAAGTTATCTGGGTGAGTACATGACCATATATTTTGCCAGAAATAAGGTCCAGGTTGTAAAAAACGGTAGTTATCCTTTAACATTTTCTCTCTCGCTCTCTCTCTCTCTTTCTCAGGGTGTTTTGCATTCATCAGATGGGAGGATGGCTATACTGCCAAAATCTTTACAGGATCTGACATTTTGGCAAGAGATGAGGCTCCTGTCCAGCTGCAAGATCTTAGATCAGGAGATCCTGTTTTAGCAAAGTGGTCAGATGGGAAATTTTATAGGGCCACTGTTGAATATATTTCAGGGGTAGATCAGGCTAAGCCGCCAAAAGGCCACCCACCTCCACAGAAGTCCTTTTTAGATATGTTAAAAGCTGATGAGCCATCAGATTCTACGTCAGGGTCTGACACTATTATAATAGATAGGAGCCCACTTGTCTGAACATGGCGAGAAAATCCCAGCGCTGAATCCATTACCTGACGGGGGACATGCAACAGGCCACAACGCCGCTGGCCCACCACCCAATGGGTAGGCTTGTCATAATTATTACATTATCGCCTGGGCCCACGAGTTCAAAACTTTTAATCATTATCCAATCAGATTTGGCGAAGTTCAAAACCAAAAAAACAGCATTAGGATAACTTTTTTTTATCCAATCTGTGATCATAGAATTATTTTAGTAAATAGTATATGAATGACAAATACAAGTATTACTTAAAACATATTTTTATGACCCAAAATCAACATCTGTATCCACTTGGATTAAGGGATTAAAAGTTTTGAACTTGTGGGCCCTGATGAAAATGATTTCCCATTATTTTGTCATTATTTTTGCATAATGGTCAGAATCATTTACATTCATCTGTTTAAATTAATCTGTTGAAAAGTGTTTATAGATTTTCAAGTCTTTTCACAAACAATGGAAATAGCCACTCTACAAGCTCTCGTGTCACAACACATTGTGAGCTGGTAGATCAGCTATTTCCACTATTGAAATGAGAGGGCACCATGTTTTAAAGTATAAAATGATTATAAATATAGCAGATTTTGGTCATAGTACATTTATTTTCATTATTGGTACCAGCCATCATATACATAAAAAGAACAGACGCTGCTTTGGCTGCTGTAGTTAATTGGACCGATGCGTTAATCATGGCTGCCACCATATTTTGGAGATTAGTAATGCACAGATTGATCAACTAGAAATCGGAATCGGCCATGCAAATTTGAGATCGGTGCATCCCCATTGGCGATACCGCGCCTCCATGCGTGAGTCAGCCAATGGGAGCGTTCAGGCTGCGGCCATATTGTGGAGGTAGCTGTGCGTGAGTGAGTCAGCCAGTAGCAACGGTTGGGGCACTCGGGTCGGTGTTTTGATTCCAGGGGCAGGGTTTGTCTTTACCTCCAGGCTTCACCTCCAAAACATGGCTCCCACCATAGGTGATGTACAGCCCCAGTTGTCAAGGCAGTGTCTACCCTTCTTTTATGTCTATGCCAGTCATTTCAGTCAGTTCTTTGTAGTTATTTGTCATATCTATTCTGGGCAATTTGTGTTTACAGAAATGTCATTTATGGTTCAATGTAATTTTATGATAGCTCTACCAAAGGAGGCACCATTTGTCCATCACCCTACGGTTGCAATACAGCTAGCCCATCACCGTATGGCCTCATCACCTCTGGTCCATCTCCCTACGGAGGCCATACACCGAGCCCATCACCATATGGCCTCAACACCTCTGGTCCATCACTCTACGGAGGCCATACACCCAGCCCTTCACCGTATGGCCTCAACACCTCTGGTCCATCTCCCTATGGAGGCCATACACCCAGCCCTTCACCGTATGGCCTCAACACCTCTGGTCCATCTCCCTACGGAGGCCATACACCCAGCCCTTCACCGTATGGCCTCAACACCTCTGGTCCATCACTCTACCAAGGCCATACACCCAGCCCACCACTGTATGGCCTCAACACCCCAGGTCAATCACTCTATGGAGGCCATACACCCAGCCCATCACTGTATGACCTCAACACCTCTGGGTCATCACCTGACGTAGGCAAGGCAGCTGGCCCATCACCATATGGCCTCAACACCTCTGGTCCTTCACCCGATGGAGGCCATGCAGCTAGCCAGCCAGCTAGCGGGGTCAATTCACCTGACAGCGGAAAAGCAGCTCGCCTGGCACCAGACAGGAGAGATGCAGGCAGCTCATCTG
Source organism: Chelidonichthys spinosus (assembly GCA_029853015.1). Classification (NCBI taxonomy): domain Eukaryota; kingdom Metazoa; phylum Chordata; class Actinopteri; order Perciformes; family Triglidae; genus Chelidonichthys; species Chelidonichthys spinosus. Next base: position 2,957,830 of record CM056826.1, read on the forward strand.
ATGAGGGCAACATCCCAGATCGACAGCAGGCAGAAAACGCATGGACACCATGTGATGGATGTAAGGGGGAGGTCGAAAGAATCCTCCGCGAAAAGAGAAGGATCGACGAAGTCCTCTCCAGAATAGGCAAGTAATTTCTGCTAATTCATTCATGATGTAATTGTTTTGTTTACCTATATTAGTGTTTGGGCCTTGAACACATAAATATACTGTTTGAACTGTCCTAGAAAAAAAAGGCAGAAAAGAGGGCTGTGGCGTTAAACAGACAGTATAAGATAAAAACGGTATGGGAAGGTTTATAAACTAAGCTTATTTATTGCACGTAATCCTTGATATTATAGCAGCAGCGGTTCTCAAAGTGTGGGGCGCGACAAACGGGAGGAAATTTTCCTTTTTATGCTTATTTTTATCAATGCCTTTCTTTAATGACATATATATATATATATATATATATATATATATATACACACTGTATATATATGTGTCATTAAAGCTGTTTAACCATTTTAGAGAGTAGCTTGATATTTTCTCACTCTTGTATTGTTTGTACTATTTCTCCCTTTCAGATCCAGGCCAGGTCAGAGAGCTTCAAAGTCTTTGCGACCTCATTGGAGAGAGTCATCGTGACAGCCCATCTTCACCATCAGGCCAGCAGGAGCTCTTTCCTGGGAGTGGCGTGTTCATCTCATCGTTCCGCCTTGCTGCCATTAATCACTCATCAAAACCGCATTGCATTCGTCTGTTTCATGCACTTTTTGATCATTTCTTCACTGTTGAGGAGTGTCAAAATGCAGTCCCCTTTGGTCGCCCCGGCAACAACCCCTCAGGAAAGGAAGGAAAGCGGATCCTTGACCGTAAAAAAGTTGACGGAATCCTAAGTAAGTTTTCTCAAAATTAAGCTGTGTGTGTTTTCAGGCCAGGATAGTGGGAATAATGATTATATCCAATCAACACAGTGTAGCAATGATTACTATCAGAATAGAAATTTAACACCAGAAATGAAGTTTTATCCAGTATCACTTATAGCACCTTTGAGGATAATAGACTGTTGTTTAGACTTATATTTATGATTGGCCCAAAAAACTGACTTGCTGATTTGCAGTTCTTTGAACTGAAATGGATGTCTCACAGTGTTATGTCCTTTTAACCTGAAGTGCAGTTGTGTATGGTCTATGTGGTAAGTCTTTTTGTCAAATTACTCATGCCAGATTTTAATGCTCTTGTCTTACAGCTTATGTCCTGAGATGTGCTACTCTACCTGGTTGGCAACCAATCGAGGAGGCCAAGCTCAAGAAAGCCTTTGTCAACAAATGTAGGGCCAGAGCAGGTTCTAAGGAGTAGGCCACTGCTATAGCCTACAGTATATGGACTGCTTTCTCTCTCACCCTTTCTTTCTTTCTTTTTCATTTTCATGGACCAGAGCTGTTAAGACAGTACCTGCCAAGTTGACTTTGAGGTTTGGTAGTATGTAGGTTACTGGTGGTATGTTCTCAGGTCCTTTTCACATGGTTTCATGTCCTTGATCCAAACCCAAGTGTTATTGTTCCACGTAGCTCAGCAGTGCTGGTCATTGTGTTCATTTTTTACAATCTGGAAGTCTTCATTTTCTGTATGTAGGCCAGATTTCTTTATAGAATGCACCACAGTTCACATGGTGCTTACTCCAGTTCCATAAACAAAACTTTCACACCGTTTTTAACGGATCTCTGGGTGTAAACGGCACGGTTCCAATTTTGTAAATGTGTATGTTTTACTAAAAAGAATAGTTCGTAGAATAATTTGTAGTTTTTTAATTATAATTTTTCCAAACAACGGATTTCTACAGTAAAAATCATCTTTTTTTTTAGTTTTGAAGATTAAAAAACTACACCTGACTTCTTAACAGCAAGGGGCTGAGTAGATGACGACTGAATTTTTATTTTTGTATTTAATTTATTTCTATTTTTGTATCTCATTTATGTTTTATATTTTTGTATTTTGTTTTAATTTTTAAAAAAGTGTAAATGCTGCTACCCAAATGGTCTTACCCAAATAAAAGTGTTAAACTTTTCAATATTGAATATTGTTTTTACAGTTTATTCTAATTACTAAAGATAATTAATCTTTAAATTACATTCTCAATGTGTTCTCATATTTCTCAAATATGGCTCAGATATCATTCTCATATATAGCTTCAGTAAGACATTTAAGAGAAATAATCAAGACATGGAGGAGACAATGATAAGATCTCTTTTATGCCTCATACTTCTCAGATTTGTCTCATAAAAGTCTCAGATTCATCTCATGTTATTCTCTTTAATTCTCCTTCAAAATAACGAAGACATAATTGAGATCAGGGGCATACAATTATGAGATCTCCTCTGTTTATCCAACTTCTCAAGTATTGCTCAAATGGTTATCTCAAATCAACCTCCTTTGTCTTAGTGATGTCTTGTCTCTTTTTAGCTTATCTCTTGCTCCTAAGGGACCCTTAGGAGAAGTAATTCAGACACAAATGATCACAGAATGATACGAATATGAGAAGCTCAAATTGATCTCAAGAGACGAGATTGAACAACAGATGAGCAACACATTTTTCCTATGGGGAGCAATGAGGTAAGTGTAGAGTGGTGAACTAGTGCCTTCCATACAAGTCATGTTCAGGGCTTTGCTACTAAAGTTCTGAATGGTCGCCAGTTATTTTTGACAACGAGTTATTTAAGGCCACTCTCCGGTAATTGCGGAAAGGGAACAGTTTTGCCTTGTTGCGGAGGTCGTTTCATTTGACAGTTTACCCATCGAGAGTTTATCAATCCGGAGAGCTCCGCTACCCCCTTTCATAATGACAGCCTACAGGTGTACTTCTGTTTATCCAGTATGATGCCCTGATGCCCTATCAATCGAAGTTAAGGACCATGGGACTAATTGCTTTAGTTGAATGTAAATAAAGTTATGATCACTACAGTTGTAGCAGACCACTTTTTGGTTGTATGTATTGCTGTTACTCATTGTGTCCACAAGAGGGCAGCCTTGTACTGCTAAAATGGTTAAATAAGTTAAAATCTTTAAAAACTAATAGTTAAGTTACTTTAAATGCATTGTGACATGATTTCGCTACCTAAATATATTTCATGATTGGAGTGCATTATAGTAAAATGTCATTCATCTGGTTTTTAAATGCATATTGTCCGTTTTGAAGGTTATAGTTGTAATGAGCTTTTATTTTGAAGAGATCGCTAACCTACTATGTCACTTCCTGGCTATGTTGTGTCTTCCGGTAAAGAACAAGGTGATACGGAACGAGTTAACGGCAAAGTAATAAGTTAAGGTAAACAAAGGGGAAAGAGGCAATGAAAGAGTTGCGGTAAATGAACAATAAAGGACTGGAAATAGCAACCCCCCGAGGAGGCACAACGTTAGCAATTTGTAGTGTTTACGGTACTTGTGTTGGTGATTTGTATCAGAAAGCTAAAGCTATGCTAACTGTTTTGCACATAATGAAAACATAAATGTAACTGGTGTATCTTTGTGTCTTATCAGTTCTCACGTTGGTATTCAACGAGTTGGTTACGGAATGGTTTATGGAAATAAATGTTGAAAACCACCAGTCGAGTCCTAAATCTTTCGGAGGGTATGCTACAGTGAGAACTTACCCCAGCGAGGCACCAGCGACAACTTCGTCCAGCAAGGCTCCCGTGACTTCGCCCAGCAAGGGACCAGTGACAACTTTACCACATGCATCGCCACTCCGTCTGTGAACTCCACGGCCAAGCAGCACAGCATGGAGCTACGCTACAGCATCGTATGGTAAAGTGATGGCTCAAGGGACGGTAAAGACTACAAATACAGTAAAAATGGATGTCTTAAAGGAACAGATAAATAAACTACAAGCAGAGATTGAAGAAAATAGAGGATTGCTAAATCAAAAGGATGAAGAATGCTTGTCATGGCAGGAATTAAAGGAGCTAACTGAAACCAAAAATAAACAACTAGTTGAGCTTCAACATGAAATGAATGACACTGAGGAAATAAAAATACCACGTCATTCAGAACGCAAAAGTGTACCCACAGAGAGGTTTCTTACCTATCAAAGGGAGGAACAAAGTAAAAAAGAAAGGAGACTGCTTAGCCTTTATGAACAATGGAAAATTCAAATCAGATCAACGAAAGAAAACCTAAAGCAAAACACAACAGATATGGAACTGGCTAAAATGGCAGACACTGTTGAAAACGGAAAAGATGACATCATGAAAATTTACCACGAAATAAGACAGAGCACCACCCCATCCGCTGATTTAAGACGCAAAATAGATGCTTGTGAGGCAGTCACTAAAGACATTATGAAAATAATAAATGAACGCTTATCTGGAATAGACGATGTCTTTGATGCAGAGCGTGAAAAACACAAACTCCGTGAGCTCCATGCTCATAACTACGCCCACTCCATTTATGGGACTGCTTCTCAGTCAGCAAATAGTCACTTCTCTGAAGCATCAGTCATGGCTGCAAAAAAGGCTGAAGCAGTCGCAGAGCTCGCTGCAAAAGAGGCTCAATGCAAATTAATGGAGGAAGAAAGAAAGCAGAAGGAAAAAATAAGGATGATGGAATCTGAATTAGAGCGTTTGCAAGCAGAAAGGGACAGAGAAGTAGCACGTGTGAGGCTGGAAAGCTACGACAGAGAAATCAGACAGGAAACTGACAATCAGCCCTTACAGCAAATGAACAGTCTGCCTACACAGCAACAAGACAGTAGATACAACAGGCAGAGCCCTGCCATCCCCTCTGTGTATCACCAAAACCCTTCCATAGTCCCACCAAATTCCTCCACTGACATCTCCTCTTTAGCCCAAGCGATACAAGACAGCATAACCATCAACAGACTCCCCATGCCAATGCCCACAGTGTTTGGAGGAGACCCCATCCACTACATTGAATGGAGAGCTTCATTCATGTCACTGATAGATAGAAAAAACATCTCATCAGCCGACAAACTTTATTATCTAAAGAAATATGTCAGTGGCCCTGCTCACAAATGTATTGAAGGCACCTTTTTCCGAGACGATGACGAAGCATACAGAGATGCATGGAATAAGCTCAACCAACGCTACGGGCAGCCATTTGTCATTCAAAGGGCTTTCAGAGACAAGCTGTCAAAATGGCCGAAAGTGCAAACCAAAGACGCTGAAGGGTTAAGGGCCTTCTCTGATTTCCTAAATGCCTGTCTCCAAGCCATGCCTCACGTGAGAGGTTTAGAAATCTTGAATGATTGTGAAGAGAATCAAAAGCTGACACAGAAAGTCCCAGATTGGCTAGCAGCACGCTGGAATCGTCAAGTCTCAATAGCTCTCATGGAAGGAAGAGACTTCCCCACTTTTGAAGACTTTGCCAGATTTGTGTCAGTGGAAGCGGAGATAGCATGTAACCCAATCACTTCCCTGCATGCTCTACACTCATCCAGCTCATCCTACGTCAAAAGAAACACAAATGAAACAAAGGGAAACAAAGTAAGTGTCTTCAGCACTCAAACAAATGCAAACACTGAAAACATAAGGCCAAACTATGTAAAAGAAAAGCCTCCCTGCATGTGGTGCAAAGATGACAAGCATCAACTGTCCAAGTGCTCAAAATTCAAAGAAAAATCCCTCGAGGAAAGACGAACATTCATAAAAGACAATAAACTGTGCTATGGATGTGTCAAACCAGGTCACAGCGCCAAGGAATGTCGTCACCGTCACACCTGTGATCTGTGCAAGGGAAGACATCCCACCTGTCTACATGATGAAAATTACAAACGGTATGAGGAGAAAGACAGACCTGTAAGCATGGAAAGAAGGAGAATTACAGCAAATGTGAACGCAGCTTCAAACTGTACAAATGAAATTGTGACAGCTAGCCCACTCTGTGTCACTAAAGAGGGTCAGTCATACAGCACCTCCATGATCGTCCCTGTGTGGATCTCCTCTGCCACCCAGCCGTCCAAAGAACATCTCGTCTATGCACTGCTGGACACCCAGAGCGACAGCACCTTCATAGAGAGAGAAGTAAGTGATGAATTACAACCAAACACTTTCCCTGTACAACTGAAACTCACTACTATGCTAGGAGAGAGCATGATAATGAAAAGTGAAAGAGTGGAAGGACTTCGTGTCAGAGGCTACAATTCAGGCATTTACATTGATCTCCCTCCTTCATACACAAAAGACTGTATCCCCATGAACCATGATAACATACCTACCCATCAAACAGCAAAACAATGGCCTCACCTAGCAGCAATCACAGATCAGATACCCCCTCTCCTCAGCTGTGATGTCGGACTCCTCATTGGGTATAACTGTCCAAGAGCTATAAAACCCAGACAACTGATTGATGGAGCAGACAATGAGCCCTACGCCGTCCTCACAGACTTGGGGTGGAGCATTGTGGGCTGCTCTACACCTGGCTTTAATGAAAGACAGTCCAGCCTGTGTCACAGAGTCACGGTAAAGGAACTTCCTCCAGTAACGCCGATGGATGTGATCAGCGTCCTGGAGTCAGACTTTAAGGACACGAAAGGAGATGACAAAACTGTCTCACAAGAGGACCTCATGTTCCTGAGCACACTCAAGGATGGTATAAAAAAAAAATGCCCAGGGACATTATGAGATGTCTCTTCCATTCAGAAAACGGCCCTCCTTACCTGACAACAAAAGGCTCGCTGAAATCAGGCTCAGTCATCTTCAACGCAAGTTCAGCAGGGATGAAAAATACAAAAGAGACTACACAACATACATGAAGGAAATCATTGAAAGAGGTGATGTGGAAGAAGTGCCCACAGATGGAACTGAAGGTGAGCGGTGGTATATTCCACATCATGGCATATATCACCCTCAGAAGCCTGACAAATTGAGTGTTGTGTTCGACTGCTCTGCAAAATACTGTGGCACAAGCTTAAATGAACACCTGCTTCCAGGACCAGACATGATCAATAACCTGACAGGTATTCTTATAAGGTTCAGACGGCATCCCATTGCTCTTCTATGTGACATAGAGAAAATGTTTCACCAATTTCATGTCCAAGAGGAAGACTGCAACTACCTCCGGTTCCTCTGGTGGAAGGATGGAGATACAACAACACAACCTCAGGAGTACCGCATGAAAGTACACCTCTTCGGTGCGGTGTCATCCCCTGGGTGTGCAAATTATGGACTTAAATACTTAGCTAAAGAACACAGCCACTCACACCCAGTAGGAGCACAATTTGTTGCGAAAGACTTTTATGTAGACGACGGAGTGACAAGTACAGACAATGTGAAAAGAGCCATTCAGTTGGCACAGGAGGCAAGGGAGATATGCAGCAAAGGTGGTCTCCGTCTCCACAAATTTGTGTCAAATAACCATGCTGTATTGCAGAGCCTGCCCCCATCAGAGTGTGCAACAGAGACAAACACAAAGGACTTAACATTCAATGACACACTGGAGCGAGCTTTAGGAATTCAATGGAGCATAAAAGAGGACAGCTTCAGATTCAACAACACCTTAAAGGACCAACCAGCCACACGGAGAGGCATATTATCTACTGTCGCTTCAATATATGATCCTCTCGGCTTCCTCGCACCATATGTCCTCAACGGAAAGAGAATCCTCCAAGAGATGTGCAACCAGGGCACTGGTTGGGATGAACCCCTGCCAGAGAGGTTAAAACCACGGTGGGAGAGTTGGCAACGTGATTTCACCAACCTACAGAAAATAAACATCTATCGCTGTTACTTACCTGCTGACTTTGGAGAAGTTGTAGAGACTGAATTACACCACTTCTCAGATGCGAGCACAAGCGGATACGGGCAATGCTCTTATCTGAGAGTCAAGAACAAGAAAGGAGAGATTCACTGGTGATAGGAAAGGCCCGTGTTTCTCCAACAAAAGTGACCACAATACCACGGCTCGAATTAACTGCAGCAGTGGTTTCAGTCTCCATCAGTAACATGCTCCGAGAAGAATTGAGAATTGTTGATGGAAAAGAATACTTTTGGACTGATTCAAAGGTGGTGTTAGGCTACATAAATAACGATGCACGGCGATTTCACACTTTTGTAGCCAACCGGGTCCAGAAGATCCGCCACTGTACAGACCCACAGCAATGGCGCTACGTCCCTACGGATGAGAATCCAGCAGATGGAGCATCCCGAGGTAAAACTGTAACTGAACTACTTGCATCTGATTGGTTCACCGGCCCCATGTTCCTCTGGGAGAAGGAGTTACCCACGGAAAATGATGCAGTGCCAGACCTGTCCATAGGGGATCCGGAAGTCAAAAAAGCACAAGCCCTGCAAACAAAAACTACAGAAATAATGAGTCTTGTCGACCGCCTGTCCAAGTTCTCATCATGGTCCCGAGCTACCAGAGCTGTAGCCCGCCTGCTTCGACGAGTCAAAAAGATCACATCACATGCTCTTTCAACAGTGAGCGAAAGAGAAAGTGCTGAGCGTGTCATAATCCAGGATCTGCAAAGACAAGCATATGAAGAGGAAATCAAATCATTGAGCAAAGGTAATCAACTACAGCGTGGCAACAAATTACACCACCTTGATGCTTTCCTCGACACAGACGGTCTCCTCAAGGTGGGAGGACGACTCCGCCACTCGTCACTCACTGACTCCTTCAAGCATCCAATTGTCATTCCTAAAGAGCACCATGTGACAAAGTTAATAATAGCTCACAACCATGAAAAGACAAAACATCAAGGAAAAGGATTCACAGTAAATGAAATCAGAGCCAGTGGATATTGGATTCCTGGAATGAGCAGAGCAGTAACATCATACATCCATCAGTGTGTGATCTGTCGTAAACTCAGGAGAGCTGCAGAGGGTCAAAGAATGAGTGACTTACCTGTTGAACGCGTCGAGCCCTCCCCTCCTTTCACACACTGTGGTATGGATTGCTTTGGCCCTTTCATGACAACACAGGGAAGAAAACAGCATAAACGATATGGCCTGCTCTTTACTTGTTTTTGCTCACGAGCCATTCACATCGAGATGTTAGAGGATATGTCCACGGACACCTTCATCAACGCCCTGCGATGTTTCATTGCTCTCCGTGGTGCAGTCTGTCAAATTCAGGGTGATCAGGGCACCAATTTTGTTGGTGCCAAGAATGAATTCAAGACAGCTTTACAAGAACTTGACACACAGAGACTGAACACATTCCTGTCACAGAAACAGTGTGATTTCATCATGAATGCACCTCACTCCAGTCACGCTGGGGGCGTGTGGGAGCGCCAGATAAAGACTGTCAGAAGTGTTCTGAGCTCTACCCTGTCTCTTTCTCAAGGCAGACTCAATGATGCTTCATTAAGGACTGTACTGTACGAAGCCATGGCCATAGTCAACAGCCGACCCCTCACTGTTGATAACTTGAACTGCCCTGACAGCCTTGAACCTCTCACCCCCAATCATCTCCTCAACATGAAGTCCAGTACAGCACTTCCTCCACCAGGCACATTCCTTAGAGAGGACCTGTACGGAGCAAAGAGATGGCGTTGTGTGCAGTTTTTATTGGAACAGTTTTGGAGTAGATGGAAACGAGAATATCTCCACAATATCACCACAAGGCAGCGGTGGCACACGCCAAAAAGAAATCTAATGGTGGGTGATATAGTGATGGACAAAGATGAACTGTTACCCAGAGGTGAATGGAGACTTGCAAGAGTCATAGAGACTGTCAGCGGCAAGGATGGACTTGTAAGAAGAGTGAAAATCTCAGTAGGAGATAAGAATCTGAGCAAGAAGGGTGAGCGTCTTGCCAAACCTTCAATATTGGAGTGCAGAAGTTAGTTCTGCTTTTTGAAGCTTCTTAAGATGTGGCTACACAAAGACAATGACACTCACATTGAGAAAATTATTCTTAGTTCACACTCACAGTGTTTAATGTGGAACACAAATAATTTTGGTGGGAGTGTAGCAGACCACTTTTTGGTTGTATGTATTGCTGTTACTCATTGTGTCCACAAGAGGGCAGCCTTGTACTGCTAAAATGGTTAAATAAGTTAAAATCTTTAAAAACTAATAGTTAAGTTACTTTAAATGCATTGTGACATGATTTCGCTACCTAAATATATTTCATGATTGGAGTGCATTATAGTAAAATGTCATTCATCTGGTTTTTAAATGCATATTGTCCGTTTTGAAGGTTATAGTTGTAATGAGCTTTTATTTTGAAGAGAACGCTAACCTACTATGTCACTTCCTGGCTATGTTGTGTCTTCCGGTAAAGAACAAGGTGATACGGAACGAGTTAACGGCAAAGTAATAAGTTAAGGTAAACAAAGGGGAAAG